>CM060065.1:10256473-12823973 GCA_030533445.1 Cyprinodon diabolis
AGAAAATATTTAGGGGGCATGAGAACTTTTTTTTTTTTTTTTTAGGGTGTGCAGACTTTAATGGGTCCCTTTGAAATGATTGTAATGTTTTCAGCTCAGAGGTGAGAACTGAATGGCAGCTTTTACCATTTCCACGCAGAAGGAGCAGTAGTTGATGGCCTCGCTCTTGATGTAGATGTTCATCAGAGGACTCGCCTTGCTGCAGCTGTCGCATGGGCCAAAAGTGGCCGCCATGAAGGTCTGATCACACATGGCTGCAGAGGATCACAGACACACCTGGAAATAAAGAGAAAATACTCAGAGGGGAGACCAGGATTGTATTAAATCAAGGCTCTGTTTGTGAAGGGCTGGTTTTCAGGGTGGTAGTCATTGGACATGCTGCACAGCAGATAAGCAGCCGGTAATCTACTGCAGCCTGATCCTTCTAAGAGCTGCAGAGGAGAGCAGCTATTCTGGGAAACACACAAACACTCACAGCTCAACTTGTTGCACACTGATACAACTCTTACTTATAAAGGTCTCGTCTTCTCAGACAATAAACTATTTAAGACTTTTATGGGTTATTAAGGTTAAAAAAATTAGATAGCAGGGGTCAAAGTCTTTGATTCCTTCTAGGATTGTTTATTGTTCTAAACAGAATGTATGTAGGTTTAGATTGCATATTTGCTAAAAGTTATTCTACTTCTTAAAAAGATTATATTGTTGAGGTTCTATATTTCATTAACTTCTTCCATATATTTCCATATTAGAGATAAATATTGTGTAAAACTTTTGGGGTTTAAATTAAATTCCATCTAAACGATAAACCCAATGACTATAAAAGATGTTATTCTAACTATTTTAGTCAAAATCAAAACACCTTACCACAGAAGATAATGCTTCTCTCTCTACAGCAGGTACCTGCTCCTGTAGTAGTTATGAAGGAGTCGTTCCAGCGAGGCAGATTGATGACTGAGGGGCAGAGAGAACAGTAATCTACTTAGGAAAGTGTCTTAGCTGGGAATCTGCTTGCTTTATCTTCAAGGCTCTGAGGATCTGTTTAGAGGTGGGAACAAATGTTTGGTTATGCTTGGCTGCCTGAAACTGCATTATTTGAACAAGGAATCATAAAACCTGACTGAACAACTGAAAACATAATACTAGAGACTAAAGTTGTTACCAGGAGAAACCTACCCTGCAGTGTAGATCTATGGTGAAGCAGAAACAAATTGTTTAGACTTTAACCTTTATGCTGGTACCATAGAGCCTGATCTGTAAAAAACTGCTACAACAGAGTATCACCCCAGGCTGTCTCTATGATGAATACTTTAACGTTCAGAGTAACCAAATCAACCAACATGTTGTCTTTGCAAAAACACTATGTATGCACCGTGAATTAAAATGTGCAGATTGGAATCACCAGGTTCACTGGCTGGGGAGAACAAATCTATTAAACAGAAACGAATTTGCGACGCTGCATCTCCCATCTCTAGTATGCACACAGAGACAATATATATTGCCAGAAGTATTAGCACACCCATCCATATAGTGGATACCAGGTGTTTTACTCATTTCCATGTCCTGAAGGAATACAATCAATCACCTAGACCTCCAGACTGTTTCCAAAAACCACCTGTGAAAGAAGGAGCCACTTTCAGGGCTCCAAGAATTTCAGGTTGGTACTAAGACAGGTAGGAGGCCACCTGTGCAACAGTTATAGTCCATCCATTATCTGACATGCTTTTCCCAATTGGGATGGCGAAGGGTACTGGTGCCTATCTCCAGCTGTCAATGGGCGACAGGCGGGGTCCACCCTGGACAGGTCGCCAGTCTATCGCAGACAGTTATAGTCATGAACTGTTATTAGCCCCTGAATATTTCACCGTCACTCCATCAGAACTCAAGCCTACTGACAAGTGAGTAGGGTTCAAAGTTTTCTATCTAAGCAAAACCAGTTGATTGCATCAACTCCTTGACTCAAAGGCAATCCCTCACACTAAGCATGCTTGTAGCGACAGTGGAGAGGAAAAACTCCCTTTTAACATGAAGAAACCTCCAGCAGAACCAGGCTTTGTGTGAGCGGCCATCTGCTGAGGCCGACTGGGGTTCAAGGAGACAGAAGCAGAGATACAAAAGGCAACTGTAAAAGGCGGCCCCGTCCAGGAAACACACAGCCAGGCAGACGAGCTCTGAGCCAGCTCTCATTTCAGAGGACCAAGAGAGCGCATCCAGCCAGTCACAGTCAGAGAAACAGGACTACACTGAAAACAAAGGTGTTGATGGAAGCAGCACAGCTGATATTTCTCTCCAGGATGGAGTCACAGCCAAACAGGAACAGACCAGATGAAGCTACCAGATCATACAGTCAAATTGATTCAAAGTTTTCTATCTAAGGAAAACCAGTTGATTGTATTGACTCATTGACCTGGATGCAATCCCTCACACTGAGCATGCTTGTAGCGACAGTGGAGAGGAAAAACTCCCTTTTAACAGGAAGAAACCTCCAGCAGAACCAGACTGAATGTGAGCGGCCATCTGCCGAGGCCGACTGGGGTTCGAGGAGACAGAAGATTAGATCAAGAATAATGTGTAAAAAGGTTCACTGAATGGGTTTCAGTGGCAAAGAAACTACACCCAAGCCACACATCTGCAGGTGCAAAGTGCGAGGTGCAACGATGTAAAGCACACAGCCGTGGAACTCCAGATTAGTAGAGGCGTCATCCATATTTGGTTTGGACCCTTATACCTCTTTCCTATTGGTACCTTACCTACTCAGTTTGGCTTGATTCTTTATTGTAATAACATTGAGTAATTTCTCAATTTATCTTTAATGGCAGAGCCAGCCCACAGTCTGAGGAGATGTGATTTTTGGAGACTCAACCAAGAACAAGATGAACAGAAACATGGCTGCTGCCCTGTTTACTGTTAGACTTAGAGGAGTGCCATAGAAGGCTCCGGTATATGAAGCATCCTGGATGTGTTCAAGAGAGAGAATCCATGTAGTATCATATAGCAGGATATGAGATAAAGGACATGTGAAGCTAAACTCATGTTAGTTTGATATATTAGACGGCACCCAGAATCTGTTCCTGACAGTCTGAGACAAATTTTGGGTGAGAGTCAGAGCAGTCGGAAATGCAAGCGAGAACGGGGTAAAAATAGTAATGGATTCAGGTAATTGTTAAACACGGAAATGCTTTAGCAGAAAGAGAGATTTTGGAAACTTTCGTGCTACCAACTTGGTGAAAACAGCTCAGGATAACCTGAACCACTTTAAGCTTTTTCAAAAAGGAACATTTTCAGCCTAGGCTTAAAAGTATCTGCCTCACGGGAAAAAAACTGGTAGTTCCTTCTACATGCTGTAAACCCCAACGTTCAAAATAAATAAATAGATCAAATGGTGTGTAATATGTCTGTGTGTTCTATTAACTTAATAAAGCTGTATTATAGAACAGCAGCCCATTCAAAATGCAGGTAGATCTATACTTTTGTTTATTATTTCACAAAATACACAACCATTATGATAAAGATTAGTGACTGAGAGGTTATACTCCATATAATAATCAAAGCTTTGTGAAATGTGATATTTCACCCAGGGCCTGATTTAATTAAAATGACTCATGTGTAACATGTATAGATGTTAACGTTTGGTTTGAATGATCAAAGCCGAACGTAACCTAAATATAATTTTTTACTAACACAATGGGTGTCTGTTTGAACTATTGAAGCTCTGCTGTTCTGTCAGATGAGCATACCCATTTATATACCCATTTAAGTCTATTTTTCATACAAAATGAAAGGGATGAAAGCAAATCTGATATCTTGCACATGCGTATTGACTATAGGTATAATAGTCTGTCGGGGTATGCTGATCTGACAGAACACCGTTCATCACGTTGCTCTTTAAAATTTTGCTTATTGTCACCAAATGGAGTTGTCAGAACTAACCTACCTCCATGGCTCTGCCCACAGCAAGCGGGTGAGTCTGCCTAATGAGGTCAGGCACATCTGGATTAATCAGTTTGTTGATTTAAAAAAGACGGGAAACAAAAGAGCTGGCTGAAGTTCAGGAATTAGTGAAGCTGTGTATATTATAGCCCATACTAGTGTTAAATTTACTTAATAGCTTCAGTAGCTTGACTGGCAATATATTCACACTTTCGAAATTAAATGAAAAGGTCATTATCAGGGAGAAATTACAAGCTGGAATATTTTTAATTTGACAATGTTTGTGTGAATTTGAATTGTTCATCGGTTTATGTCTGTTTCAGCTTCTAGAATGTCAGATAGACACAGAAGGAGAAAACAAGGGAGAACTGAAGGTTGAGGTAGAGTGACAGGAAGCAGCACCAAAGAGATGCAGCACTGCTAGAGTTGGAATCACACTGCAGCTGCCAGCATCACTGGACTTACTCTACGTTTGAAATGTAATACTGTTAATACACTAACAGTTAGTTGAAGCTGTCAGGGTTGATGTAGTTTCTGCAGGACATCCAAATATTCTAATGTTACTTTGCTTGATGGCTTTTGTAGCTTGAATGGCAATACATTCACCTTTTGGGGTTTGAATGAAAAAGTAATTACAAGGAAAAATAAGTTGAAATCTTACCAAAGTTATACTGTGTGGGTGTTTTTTATGGTGATGGTGAGATGAAGCTTTATAAAGCACTGATCTCTATTTATTCACTGGATTGCTGATTGGCTGAAAAAAGTGAAGCCACCATCCGCCATATTGGTACTCCTCACTCCCACAGAGACACGCAGTAAAAATGCCTCCATGTGCAGCATTTCGCTGCAAAAACAAGCAGTTTGCCGGCTGTGGGAAGATGTTCCACAGGTAATTTCACAGTCAGTGGATGACCTAACCAAGAAAATCCACATATATGCCGATGTATCCTATAGTATAATATGTAGCGTATCATTAGTCTGACTGTCTCAGACCGACTCGAAGACATTGACTAAATTAACCATTAACATTGTGTCTAACGTAAGAAAAGAGAGAGTAAAGTAGAGTAAGAGTAGAGTAAATGGAAAGTAATTCACTGTGAAATCTCAATGTAGTAATGCTTTATTAAGTGGATGACGCTGTTGTTTTTATAGTGTCTGTTGTATTTCTCATTTGAAAAATCATGTGCTGAAATCTATTGCATGTTATATTGACGGAAAAAAAACATTTTACCCATATAAAAAAAAAAAAAACCTCAAACATTTGACCCCTATACAGTGTATATATATATATATATAGAGAGAGAGAGAGAGAGAGAGATGTATGATCACACATGTAAGTTGTAATTACCTTAACAATATAATAAATACATGAGACTTACATGTACATCATCAATTTGGCACTTTTGGCTTATCTGTATTATAATGCTCCTTTAACACCTTAATTTTATTGTGAAGGATTTGTACAATATGTTATATTACATAATTTAGAGACTTCATTGACTTAATAATGACTGTGCAATGTGATGTGCCTATTTTTTTTAATTATAAGTTAAACTAATGTAGTTATGCTATGAAACAGCCAGTGTGTGTCAAAGTGATAAATTTATCTTTATTTTAAAAGTCTTAAGTCCCCCTGAAAATGAGAACATCATTGTTATTCAATGCTGCAGTGCACAGATTGTTTACATTGTGACCAGTCTAACTAGGGAGTACGAATATGGTGGCCGATGGCTTCATTTCAACCCTGTACTACCAATGGGGAATCAGCAGTCCAGTTAATAGCTAGAGATCAGTGGTTGGAACATGTGCAGGAGCCTCTAGGTCAGGGGTGTCAAACTGGTTCCAGAAAGGGGTGTGGCTGCAGGTTTTCTTTCCAACCAAGCAATAGCACACCAGACTCCAGTCATCTCATCAAGTGAGTTCAATCTGAACATGATGACATTATGAAATGACAGGAGTCTGTTTTGCTATTGCTTGGTTGGAAAGAAAACCTGCAGCCACTCGGCCCTTTCTGGAACCAGTTTGACACCCCTGCTCTAGGTCCTTCATTTGCTCTATTGTGCCATCTAGTGGACAATAAATGTAAAACATGCAGTGTGATTATCATGACACCATGGCTTTGGAGTTTGAAGCATTGAATGAATTAATCAATGATGGTTTTGAGACTTATACATGAATTATAAACTTTTATAAGATGTCAAGAAAATAACCTTTAAAAATATATGGCTTTATGAGTTTTTCCTAAAGAAATGTCTGACATGACTCGTATAGTGGCTCTCTGTAAGACAGTTGTGCACTGTTTCTGCTAATGATGTTCAAATGTTCATGCGTTTTCTGAAGGTCTATCTGAATATTAGCCTTTTAACTCTGATAGGCCTTGTTATATTGAGGGGGCAGTGCTTGGTTTAGGCTGATCCTTGTTCCCTGGGTGAGGTGGAGGTCTCAGCCTTTTTACTACCTTAACACGCTTTATGTTTATTTGTATGAGTGAAAGCGCTGTATAAATAAAGTACTTAATTAGTCTGTCTTTATGATACAATGAAACAGTCAGTATTTTATTCCTTTTTTATTTAAAAATAACAACTTGACCACAGTCCACAGAGGTTTCTTTTTTTTTAATATATATTATTTCACCTGCTTTAAAAATACTCTTTCACAAAGCACAGATGATGCAGGGTTCCAGAGGAAAGCAATAGCAAGTTTGTATAAATTGGGATAATAATAATGCCTGGGTTTAGATGGATTTTAACAGCAATTTATTTACACAATTTAAACTATAGAATTGATGATTGATGTTAAACAAAGTTAGTTAAAAATAACTATTAAGAGAAAGCAAGTACAAGTTAAAAAATCTTTAAATGAGGAGCTTGTTAAATTGTAGTTGTCCATCATCTGACACAGTGAATAAAATGTTAAAACCCCATTGCTGAATGAAATCCTCCATGTTCTGTGTGGCTTTGTGGAAGTCAAACTCCAGCCTTATTCTGGCTACAATGTGTGACTGCCACAGAACCACGGCATCAAGGTGAGCTCCCTCCTGCAGTCTGTCTCTGCGGGACATGTAAACGGCCATCTTTGCTTCACTGATTAAAAACATAGCATAGATGAGGTGTTATTGCTGAATTCAAGTTCTCTGGAACACAACAGACACTTCCACTTTTTTAAGATACCAGAAGTATGTCTTTCATGGGGCCCTAAATTCCTGGCAGCGCCCCTGGTCAGACACCAACACATGATAGCATGTCATCTTGCTGCACTATTGATTTTTAAGCAAATAAGTCCATCCAGGTTTTACTCTGTTCTGGTTTATGCTCTACCAGAGGTTGCACAAGTACACATTAGAGGACAAACAATTACAAGGCCTCAAAGGTGACCATTGATGGCATAGACCAGGGGTCACCGACTTGGGGACCTCAAGGACTGCCCTCAGAGTCTGTATGTAAATAGAACTACGGCTAAGTTTGAAATTTTGGTTTATTCTGTTGCTCTTCATTTGTAATCATTTATAGAGCATTTAAAAATGCAAATGTCTAAAATAAGATTAGAATTTTTTTTTTTTTTTTAATAATCTACAGAGTTTAGTTGAACACTCCCCCATGCAGTGCATAGGTCAGCATTGGTAGCCCTTCCTTTGACACGGTAGCCATGAAGTGGCCCTCAGCCTTAAGGGTTGGTGACCCCTGACATAGACTGTGTCTATATAATGTTTCTGTCTGTAGGAATCTGTGGTGGACTGCCAACTTTTAGCAAATTAGAACAGATATGTCTTGTGAAGGGCAATGCATCTTTTCTTGGTGATTATTGCAGTTTATCAATTCACTGGAACAGAAGCACGGACTCGTGTCCTCGCCAAGTATGTTCTTGAGAAGAACAGTCTGGACTCGGAGAGAACGGCTGCACGGAGCATAAATATGGCTCAATTGGAACAAAAGCGTACTGGTGACATCTCCACACGCTCGGCCTGTCTAGAGCTGAATTTCACCTCCTGCTATTAATAGTCTCTAGATAATGGTCCAAACGCAATAACTTGTCTTGTTTGAATTCAAAAGCAAAACCAAATTTTTTAAAAACCCTGAAGTGTTCCTGACAGTTTAATCAGGATTTATGGTGAACTATAAAACAGCATCATTAAAATAATAGAAATTCAGTGCAATCATTCTGTTACTAGAACCTAAAACAAGTTAGTCTTTTAGCTGCCAATCTGCACAGAGATGGCAACTTTTCTTTTTAGCTGATGTCTAGGTTGGGAAAATGTTTCTTTTTTTTTTTAGCCTCAAGAGGTCTCCGACCGTTAATCGTCAGAAGGGGCATAATATGGCGCACTCATGAACAGGGCGGTACCCAGAAGGTGTTTTCTTGCTGGTTGGAAGAAAATACATATAGTGTTAAATCTATTATTTCATCATATAAATGCCCATAGTTGACTATTAAAAAAAACAATAGGACCCTTAAAAGTAATACAGAAGAGCTGCCTTCTATAAACAAACTAAAGCTGTACAAACTATTTTATACTGTTGACTTTTTTTTTAACCTAAAGCTTATAGATATAAAAGGGGATTGGTGGTCTAGTGGTTAGGGCATTGTGCTTGGAATCCAAAAGGTTCTGATACCAGCTCCCACAGACTGCCACTCATGGTCCCTTAACGCCACGCTGCTCCCCTGGGCTCCACACAATGGCAGCCCACTGCTCCCCAAGGGGATGGGTTAGATGCACAGAATCATTTTGTTGCTCTGTGCCTGTGACAGTGTAGCTAAATTCTATAAAGTTGAATTCTTCTTCATTTTAACTCTATAATAAAACTTAAGGATTGAAAGAAAAAGCAACAAACAAAGCTGGTAGCCAAAGCAACCGACATTACTGAATACCTTTATTTTACTTACAGAGTTGAACGTTTATTCCAGGTTTCCTAACAGTGAACACATTCACGAAGCACAGCTACCAGAAACTACAAACAGTCCAGGATGTAAAATGTACACATGGTTTTAGAGAGGGAAAGATCCGGCACCGGCTGCAGCGTGTTTCCACCAGTATCACCACAGCTGCGCTCAGAACAGATTGTTTCTTCTTCTTGTTGTTTGTTTATGAACCTTTAAAACGGCACAATTAACTCTAGTGCTGATGATTATCTATAATGTCTGGGTCGCAGCTTTCTGCTTAGAGAGAAACAAGGAGACTGGAGCGATGATGGCAATTGCTTTTTTCAGTCAGATGAACGAGTGGTGCAGCTCCCAAAGTCACAAACAGTCCAGCAAGTCTGTACTTGTCAGTTATTTTTCAGCCTTCTGTGCAGGACTGTAGCTGATGGAGAAACTGTACAAACCATTTATACAAGCTGCAGGACAAAGGGGATGCATCATCACAACAGAATGATCACTTTTTTTTTTGTTTTTTTTACATTTTCTACTGGTGTAACAGTGAGAGAACACAAAAATCCTGCATGGTGACAGTATGTGCAAGTCATTCACATAATGAGTTAGTCAGATAAGGCTTCTCTACAATGTGCAGCTAAAATCATGACACGCTTGTTGAACATTGACATTCAAATGGTAAACTAACTCCTTCATTACCGTCCGCTCCAAACAACAGATAACTACTGTTGGCACAAGCTAATAAACACAGACAGACTGAATGATAAAATATGGTCCCAGTGAGAGCAGCAGGCAGGGAGATGACGCCACTGAGGATGCACCAATCTGACGCTTTAAGGCCAACATTTGGGATCTTTCTTCTAAACATTTGATCTCATACAAGTTTTTTTTAGTGCATCAAAGCAAAAACCATAAACAGATTCAGTTTTGATGCGTTTATTAACACTAATTATGGAGGCCGTGATACATGAGCCATTTGATTGGTGCATCTCTAAACGCCACCTTTTTGTGTCCATTTTAAAAGAAATAAATTCCAGTTCCAACAAAGAAATAAATCCTTCAAACATAAACAGTATCTGATAAAGCCTCCGTTTTTGGTGTAATAGTCATCAGAGGAGAACAGGCTCATTTTAAATACTAAGTGCACAACAGGAAGAAAGATCAAAGTGCAGAACAGAAGGCAGAAAAGACAGAGCTGAGGAAGACAAAACGTCTTTGTCACAACATGGGCAGATTTCCTGGGACTAGTCTCCTCTCATGCAGACTCATTTCTTAAGCTGGTGATGTTTTTAAAGCCAAATCAATGCTGTTTACACCAATGAACAAGCATTTCAAAAGTTAATTTTAAGCTCTGGGAGTGGGGGGGATTAATACGTCACTTTCATTTTCCACCTTTTGTCTTCCTAGCTGTTCTTTCAGCTACTGTCTCTTGCTCTTTCCTTGCATGCTCTCTTTTTCTCTCTTAACTGTAGGGTAAGAGTAAGAACATTCTGTTTAGGATGGAAAACATTCTAGGGAGGAAACTTGAAAGTTACCTACGCTGCTTATTATATTCTTACCTCAGATCAATTCATCCAATGCAAAATTTTGTTTTGGACATTTTGTTTTCTGACATCACTGGGTCCGGCATCGGTTTTGATTTGTATTTTTTATTTTTTTAAGTCGGTTCCTCTGTTGATACGACCCTAGATTTGCGTTTTAGCCAGCGATCTATATTTGGAATATTTTAAAGGTTAAAAACATTAAACATTAAAACCACTGTGCTCTAAAGCTACGTTCACACCGGAGGCGTTAGGGGAATCAAAAGCATCTGGTTTACATGCAAAGTCTATGGAGGACAGCGTCTAGGGGTCCAGCGGCACATTTCGAGCTTTCTGGCATCCAGCGTTCAGACATCGGAGCATGACATTGGAGTTCAGCAAATTGAACTTTTGCCGCTGGACGTCGGAACGTCAACCAATCAGAAAAGCTCCAGGAGTTTTTTGGGGGAGACAGACAGACACTTCCTGCAAGCTGTCATCACTTCTGCAGACATTCTGCATAAATATCAATGGAGTTAAAACTCCAAAGGTTAAAAAAAACAAGCTGGAAGATTTTTTATGAACTGTGGGAGAAAAAAAAAAGTTTATAAATACCCAAATTAACTAGAAATGTTAAAACTTGCTGACGAAAAATATTAGATTGTATATTCTGTTATATTCTTTTTTACCGCAACTCTATTCACTTCCAGCCGCTAAGAACGGCAGCGGGAAATCCTCCACAGGTTGGCTGCAGCAGAGAGCTCCCAGCTGGGATTTCCAGCGCCGCCTCCCGGTTTGCTGGAGGTCTGACTCTCTGAACAAGAACTGCATATTTTATTAGGATCATAATCCTGATGCACAGGTGATGTTTGGAGGTGGACTTTCTCACTTAAAAATGTGTTAAACTATTTTTCCAACTCATAAAGTAATTAAAGCCAATCTGCTCTCTAGCTTGAAACCACAGACAGAGCAGATAACAGCCAGAGCGCAAAGCATCAAAGCAACTTAGTTTGATCCAGCGTCTGACCCAGCATCCAGATTTCTGCGTATGCGTGTTTTTGACGCCCACAATGCCTTCGGTTTGAACATAGCATAAGAGAAAAAGAAGAGCGCGCACCAGTGAGTAGCGGAGATGTTCTTTGACTAAATTCTAAAACGTCCATGTTAGTAGCTACACATCCCTACGATTTTTTAAAAGAGATTTTTCCTGCATTATAAAAAATGGATTTGCGGAAATGGATCAGAGAATACGATAATCCTGCAGTGAATTTCAGACCATGATGAAGTTCCAAAACTTTCATGCCAGATTGTTTCTACAATGCTAGGCTAAAGTAACAAATATGTCCAGATATCTGAAGCAAAGCCAATGGATAGGAGCGGAGACAGCAGTTAAAACGAGATCGCTTCCATATCTGCTGGCTTTTGGAGACAAATGCCCATGTTGTGTCTCAAAAACAGGAAGGCAAAGGTGGGACATAAGCAGAGAAAATTTAAAGTAGAACAGATCTGGAGCAATTTCTGCAAAAACTTAAGAAAAAAAAAAATCTCTTCCATTCATTCTGCTTAGTAATACATGGCTTTGTAATACAAACAATTGCAAACATGGCAATACTGAAATAAATAAGCACAGAAAGATAATGGAACATTTTCCAAGGCCCTGACCAGAAGAAAATAATGAGAAACTACTAAGCTAGGTGTACGGTTGTACGCACAGATCTGTGCTTTTCCTGTAATGTTTGTGAATGTGGTCTACGGAGGTCCAACATGGACACAATTCAATAAAGATAATAAGTCACTGAACGACTCATCTCATCGCTTCTCATTTCTCAAAAGAAAGAAAAAATATTGATATTAAATATATTAAACATGCAAATTCCTAATTGTTTTTGGATTTTTTATTAATGATTTCATGGTTGTTTCTGCTGATTTTTTTCTACTTAAAATCCAGTGAGCAAAGCAAGTCCTGCCCTGAATAATAAGAATTAACAAATAATTAAGAAATTTCACTTTTAATAATCTGATTGTGCATTTTGTAGCAATTGGGAAAAACCTAAGAATGAATGAATTATCTCTAAAATATATCAACTTTTTAAATCACCTTTTTATTTACATTGTGGCCCCTCAGGCCCTCCGTAGATAACTGTCCATGGTTTATTTTCTTAGTTCTAGTCAAAGCTGTAAACAGTAGACCTCATCGTAGCCTTAATGGGTTCTCTATAGATGCTCCTCTGCCAGAAACACATTAAATATCTACGTTCAAGACATAACGCTTTAAAATCAGTGCTGTACCCTTAAACTATATAACATACCAGTTATGACATAAATATTCTGTCTGTCAGTGAAGCTAACGCTAAGCCGTTTAGCTTGTCCTGATGGTCTCTGTTTTATTTTTGTTCTGAAATGCCAGTAATCCTAAAACAAAAGGGGAGGCTGGCAACAAAAGTTCAATAAATAAAATACAGGATATATATATATATATATATATTATTTATTTTCATAAAGATTTATTTATGCTTAAAATAACATATTACTGTCTTGGCCTGACTCTGGTGCTCAGAGGCGGATTAAAACCGGTCAAAACTCACCTGTTTTTGCATCAATGTGTCACAGTAATTGATGACTTAGTAAATATCTCATTGCTGAAAGATAGCTACCTTAATGATGAGAGGAAACGCAGAGGAAGGATCAGGGCTGAGATGGATGCTGATGCAGATTAACTGACTGGATCTTATGGCTTCTTTAGCGGCAGATGTTTCTACAAGCGTTTAACAGAGCCTATGGGGGCGAGCAGTGTGCTGGAGAAGATAACGCTTATCTAGAAAGTGATAAAGATGTGTGAGCACTTCAGCTTTTGGACAGAAATGTTTATTCATATTGTATCAGAGCACTATAAAAGAAAATGTGGACGGTCTTATAGGTGGCAGCTGCAGGGATTGGGCTTAGCTTAGACTCTGGTGAGGAAGCCCAGGTTCAGAGAGGTGGGGATCTGGATGGTTTCCAGGGCGAGGGAGGATGGGTTAAACGGGAAGGTGACTGGGTAAATCATTTTGGTGTCCATTAAGAGCTGAGGACTCTCACAGCGGTCTCGCAAGCGGGTCTGAAAGAGAAGAAGAGTTTACAGATCAGTTATTACAAGAAGAGAAACTTTGTCTAAAATGAAGACAAAATCTCTGAGAGGAAACGCTTCACATGCATCAATCTCCTCTCACATCCATTCCCTTTATCATTAGAACATCATCTTCTCATAAGCATGGATTACCTGGATGGTTCGTATGAAAGCCACAGAAACTCTCTCCTCAAACTCATTAACGGGAGTGTAGAGGTTCAAGACCTTCACAATCTGGAAGAGAAGCCATTTTTAGAGCAGGGCTGTTTATGGTTGTGATTTTTTCCAAGATGCTGCTGAGCTTACCTGAGCGGTGGTGAGAGCGTGACACATGGTGCAGATGGCCTCTGCATCTTCGTCCGTCTTCTTCTTCACTTGCAGCAGCTGAGCCGCCTGGATCAGAGGCTCCAGGGTCTCTTTGGCCCCGCAGTTCATCAAGCCTTTGTCTCTTAGCCACTCCTCCAGCTGGCTCACGTTGTACCTGCAGGTATGCGTGATCAGCTCTGCTCCTGCGTTAAGATGAACCAAACCCTGAAGCCAGCGTCTCCTACCTGATCTGCATGCCTTTGCTCCAGGAGCACATGTCCTTGCGCAGCAGCAGGTTGTTTAGGGTGACGGCACCGATGATGTAGAACAGCTGCTTCACCACCTGCTTGATGAGCTCAGGGTCGGTGCCGTGCTGACACATGGTAGAGTGGAAGGCGCTGAGCTGCCGCACGATGGAGTCCAGGGTGTAGGTGCCTTCGTCGGCTATACTGGACGTTCGCTTACGGAGGCCTGTGGGCTTCACTCCGGACACGCCCTGGATGGTCTCATGTTCCAGCATCCCACATACTGAAAGGAAAAACAAAAGCACTTGAACTATGTGATATTCTGGACATTAAAACTACAAACTGCTGTTTTTTACTTGCATTTGATGTGACAAACCTACACAGAGTAAATGAAAATGGAAAGTGTTTTTTATTTTCAAGTATTTCACAGATTCTCCATCGATTTAGACCTAGACTTTACTTAGGTCGTTCTACTGCACTGATATTCCTGAATTGAACCATTTCCTCAATGTTTACAATTTGATATTTAGCAGCCTCCCAAATTTTCTTCCAGCCTCCATTTCTCTCCCTTCATTCATCCATCAGCTTCCCCGTCTCTGCTGAAGAAAAACATCCTGTAAATGTGACATTAGGAGTAGAATCTACCCACCTATCATTGGCTGGAGGATGTTCTCCATGCATTTAACCAGCTGCTGGTAGATCTGAATGGCCAGGTCACTGATCACCTGCCTGTACTCTGCCAGGTCGAAGTTGGACAGACAATGCTCATTCTGCCTCACCGAGTTGTGCTTCATAAAAGCCTGGAGGACAAACACAAAGAATATACATCAAGGCCTTAAGAACAAAAGCAGCAAAATTCCCACTTCAGATAATCAGGAATTAAGGTTAGTAATAAGAAATAATGAAAGTAATGTTAAGTGTATATATAAAACCTTTTTAACAAGCGAATATAGCAGGAAAGTTTAATTATTGCCTGAATATTCATGCTGTTTATTCCTTCTTTGATTGTTTATTTGGTTTCTGTACATTAATGAATACCTGAATGTTTGTGAGGTTATCTTCCATCTATAAACATTCAGAGGCAAGAAAGAAATAATCTAACCAGAAACAAAAGGACACAATGGAGCATTAATTTCCATATAAGAGCAGATAGAGGTTGAGGCTTCATCAAGACCAAATGCTGGGTTAATATATTAATTATTACTGTCAGAGGAGGTAAATAATGGCCGGTCTCTCATACAGGCCGGAGCTATAAACGTTTTTTCTGGGCATACCTCAACATTATACTTGTGGTAGTAACATACAAGTACCACAGCCCTGCGCTGCTGGACGACAGGCCCTGACTGCTGCCCGTCTGCGCGAGGAAGAGAACAGACACGCAGCAGAACATGAGGAGGACGAAGAGGAACTGTACAATAATGAACTTGTTATAGAGACTGGCGCGAGTGATGAGGAGATTACAGGGAGAGATGAAGAGGAGGAGGAAACTGAGGAGGAGGATTAAACAGAATTGGAGGATTTTTATTTATTTTTTTACTTCAAACCAAGCGAGACAATTTGAGTGAGCGATGAGGTGTCTAAACCTGTAAGTTGCTTTTTGTTATAAAACAATAGCCTAATTATCACCATGTATGGTTAAGTGTTTAGATTGCACTAGTAGCACTACTGGTATGTTTGCTAGGTTTTTGTCACTGGAATTTAGCCTGAATTACAGGTAGGCTATTTGTTATTAAATTTCTGTATACCGTTATGGTAACTGTACTTTTTCAATAAATGAACCTAGTGTTTTATAGGTTCAAAGAGACACAAAATCTCATTTTTATTCATTCCACTGGTAGTCTGTTTTGCTCAAATAGCAATAGAGGCCTGTCTCTAATTCTGGCCTCTTTCCAATAAAGGCCTGGACCGCGATGCACTTGAGTGAAATAAAGGCCCGGGCCTATATTAGAGGATTTACGGTACTCATTTTGTTGTTAATGGCAGGTTTACCAGCCAGAGTTGTGACTTTGAATCTGAAAGGGAATGGAGGGAGGGTTTGCTCAGTGATTTAGCTAAAAATCGTATTAAAAGTGTGATGTGGTCTTCATTTTCCTCTGCACTAATCAGAGCTCCATTGGCCTTGTATGCCCTCTTGTCCAACGTTCTGACACTTGAGTTCTTACTTCTAGCTGCCATAAATCTATCTGCCCACTAGTTGCAGTTCACCGTTTCATTTTTCATTAAATGTAACAAAACCAAAAGTTAAAAACCTCTGAAATTTGGAAATTGTATTTCTTTTATAATTTGAAAATACATTGAAAATGCATTTAATTCTCAATCCATAGAGGGAGCCCAAGATTAGGGTGATGGCATGCATGCTTTCCATTCTGGAAGACAGGAGCTCATTATAAATGGTCAATAATTAAAACAAAGAGAAAGTAGACGAGGCCATAGTTTGGTTGTGCCTGAGAGAACAAAGTGTCTTTGAAAACATCAGTGTTGTCGTGTTTTTGTGCACAGGTGTGCTGCTGTCACCTGCTCTCCGCTGTATTGTTTCAGACAGTGCAGGAAGCGGCAGGTGTTGGCCAACCAGAACGAGACCGTCTCAAAGTCATCTCCACGTTTCTGTGAGAAGAAAGAACCATATCAATCTGCTCCTACTAACGAACCATTCTATTCTCATAAATCTGTCACGCCCCCTCATTCTTCTCTGTCCGACCTGAATTCAATAAACTAACCTTGAGGATCTTCTTGATGCTGTTAATGGTTGATGTGAGCAGAGTGCGAACTTTCTGGTCATCGTTGACGTAGTCTGCGTGTCTCAGACACATGAACAGGATGTAGGCTGGCAGACCTGGGATCAGATTTACAGCCACGCCGCGAGGTTTCAGCTCTGGGAAGACAAAACATTTTTAGAGATCCTGCTACCTTTCATAATGAACTTGCTCCTATATCGTAAGTCATTTTAGCTTAGTAAGCGTGGGGAGTGGAGGCAGAATCCAGGGAAACTCAGAGATGTACAATCTGCCTTAAACAAACAAACAAAAAAAAATCTCCTTTCATACCCAGAATTAGGTTCTTAACCAGCTTCATTTCATCCTCCTTCTTGTACTCCAACATTCCCTGGAAGTCCTTCTCCCTGCGGGGAATGTTAACAGGATGGATGGGCTCCTCCACCATCTGTCCCGGAGACGTCTGTCCTTCAGTTTGACCCGCTGGGAAACACATTTCACGACACATTTAGCTAAATCTCATTCATATGAACTAAAAGGTCTGTTTTTCTTCCTGGTCAGTGAACACATCAGCAGGAAGTAGCATTAATGCTCCACTGTAGAAGTTGATATGATGAAAAAAACAACTCAGAGATGGACATTTTCAGCATCAGTGAGGTGTGAGGAACAAAACCTAAAAGTCGCTCCTTTCTGAGGTTTTATTTTTGTTATCTTGTGCCAGATTTTTTAAGTGAAAAGAAATCAATAATTTTTCACTTGGGGGAAGCTGTAGCTGACCTGGGGGAAGTTTCTTGGGTTGGAAATGACTAACATAATCTCTTCGTTAAGGTAGAAATCTACGTAAAGAAGGTGAGAAAAATAGTTCATTATTCTGGTCTTGTTTGAAATGAGTGAAAGCATATTTTACAGTGATTAATTTCACAGATTAAGGCTGTTTATGGATTTGCACCTTTTTAGGACTGAGAACAGTCACCATTTAAAAAAACAAAACAAAAACCAATTCCACCGATCGTTTATCACAGTCCAAACGTCCCGTACCGCCCATCTCTCCGATCCTCTTGGAATAAACCTTCAGCTGCTTCTTGAGTTTGCGAATGGTTCGATCCTGCTTCTCCAGCTGCTCCATCAGATCCTAAAACACAGCGAGAGAAGAAGAGGAGAGAAGAGTGAGGTCTGACTTGAAGGGAATCACAATAACGTCACCCTCTAGTGGTAAATAAGAAAGGGAAAGAGACCAAAAACAAAGGCAAGTGGGTCAGAGTTAGAGCTGCGGTGCTGATTATTGCTTCAGAGGAGGAAAGGCTGTGGGACTCTAGCTGTTACAGAGAAGAGTGTGCAGAGTTAAAGCCAAGGTGGAGCTGTTGTTCAGGTAACACCTGTCTGGATTAATTCGCTCTCTGACACGCATGCAAGCACACACAGACTCTACATACAACCATCCGTCGTAAAATGATGACTCGAGCCTCTCTGGATGCGGTGGGGTCGTCGGCCATGAGTTCCTGTCAGGTGACAACATCCACACAGTGAACCTGTGCTGTCGCTTAGCTTCTTTATGTGTGGCCCAGAACAAAAGTCATGATACGCTATGGTAAAAGACGGTTAACGTGGGTAAAATCACACCGTCCCATTATTAAAGTTTGAATATCACCATTACAGCTGGAAGAGAACAACACGTCCCAGCTGTTAAAGTGCTTCGATTAAACATTAAACATGACTGTTTATCTGCTCATCATGATTGCTTGGGAGCGTACCAGGTTCTCGTTGGTGAGCCGGGTGATCTCATGCTGCAGGCTGGCTTCGATTCGGGCCTCCGGAGGCAGCTGGAGGTTTTGGGCCAGCAGCTGCTGCTGCCGGTTGTTCTCCTCTTTCACGTTCTGCAGCTCGCCGCGCAGCGACTCTACCTCGCTGTCGTACGTTCGCCGCTGGGTTTGAAGCTGCTGCTCCAGTAACCTGTGGAGGAGGAAGGAGAAAGAAAATGACCTCAGACACACAAAGAGAGTTTGATCCGTAGGAGGTGAGGCAAGCTGGCAGCGGCATGCCGTAAGGAGACTCGGAAGGTTCAATGGTCCTGAGGAGGCTTTTAGCTTTAGTCCATTGGAGGCATTCAGAAAAAAAAGGTAGAAAAATCTGAGATCAGAGTTTTAAATTCAGCAGATAGTCTAGCATGCAACAGCTGCATTTGTATCTAAAATCAACAGAAACCCAAGGAGCAAATCTATTAAAATGTACCATAAATGCACCAGGGAGAGTTGTCACAGATCCATTCTCCCAGCAGCTGGAAGACTTTATAACCACCACTGCTCCCAATAACCTCACTAAATTGTTATATTCATAATGATTTTTGCACAGTTTTTATCTTTGTCATGTAAATAACACGATGCTGTCATTTTTTTTGCACATCTCTGATGTTGCTGTAAAAATGTCCAAAGCTGTTATTGATTTTCTATTATCCAGATACAGAGCATTTATATTGTAAAAACACTGTAAAGTACAATAAGTCATTTGTTTTATTTCTTTATCTGTTATTTTTATACATTTTTCTAAGGTCCACGTTGTGTGACCACTTCTGCTATATTCTTTTTGCTGCTGTAACCCTAGAGGTGTGGGAAAAAATATTTTTGGCAATATATCGTGATTTTGGCTGCCTGATATAATATTAATCTTTCAGTTTCTAGAATCTATTTTTAAAAAACAAAAGATTTACACCTAAAACTGAGGGAAAATGGGCTACCTCTGCACCACCACTCTGGCAGATAGTGCTGTGGAGCCCTTTGCTGTGCGGCGCAGCGCCATATTTATAGTTGGGCCAGTCACACCAAAGGACGTGGCTGATTCAAACCCCAAAAAACATGGATCCCAAAATGACGAAATGATCAATATTATCTGATGAACATTTACAGCACTTGCTCTTTTATATGTACAGATTTAATTTTGATAGCGGGGAAAAATATCCTATCGTGATCAAAGTAGTGTGATACGTTTCGTATTGCAACACATTACTCACCCCTATGTAATACCACAATTTCCTGTTTATGGGACAATAAAGGGATTTTCTATTCTATTTTACTCTTAAAAAAAAAAAACTCTTAGCTTGTGAGCTTTTTCTGAGCCTGCATCCCTAGCATGCCTACAGCTAATCTGCAGAATAGGAGGACATTTATTTGCACTGATTCAGGACAAATCAAACAGCAGGACATCTCTGCAGCATCACAGCTGAATTAGTATTTAGTGCATCTGTTCAATGAAGCATTATTCATACAGTTAATAATAAAAAAGAAAATAAATGTTAGAAACCAAGAAGACTCATGAGGTTTTCTTTAAAACCATCTTAACTAGAACATGTAAAACATGGGAAAAAAGGGAAATATATTGTCACTTATTTAAGGAAGTGAAACATGGATTTTACAAATAAAAAAAAAGTATAACATTTAAATATTTGATTGATTATAGCAAAATGTGCCTGAGAATATTAAAATATTGTGCAAAAGTAAAATGATCTGAAATGAATCCTCCAAATTTAAGTTAGTTCACTTACAACATCTGCAAAGCCTTCCTGGTTCTCTAATCTTAGGCTAGGCTAAGGCTGCAGGTCTTTATGCTTGGCTCCATTTTTTTTTTCTAGTATTTGATCTTTTTGGGTTGTTTTTTCATCTTACCAATTAAATATGAATCCTGTGTTATTGGTTCAGGACATCAAAGCGACCCGCATGCCTTACATAGCAGCACATTGTTTACAGAAGTAATAATTGATCTGACTGTCACTAGATCTGTTTAATGAGGCTTTTTTTTTAAACAAAGGAAAAACCTAATAATGGATGCTTGTGCTTTTGTTCTCATTAATAAACTCTGCTGCTGCAGAGTAGGAGTCTGGATAATGATGTAAAAGTTGGATAAAATGTAGCGTTCAGACTGCAGAGGCTTTGTTCCATATGTGAAAGTGGATCACTCAAAACGCTGTGAAAAAGTCACATATAGGTGAAAAGATCGGATTTGTCAAAAGGACAGCGTCCTTAAAAGGAAGCTAAACCACAAAGTATCATTAAGAAAAAGTGATTATTCAAATACTTCTGAGGCCAAACTTGTTGAAGAAAGTTGAGTGGAAGAAAAAGTGGTAGAAAGGGGTATACCAACAACAGGGATGAATGTAGACTTGAGAATTCCTTCTAAAGGATGATTTGATGAACTAATTAATGCAAACGGAGCCTAAACTAATTAATAGAGCTTATAGATTAACACTCTTAAGGAGCCAGACTTTTCTGTTTCAAACACCCTTAATTATTTATCATATGGGAGCTGGCTTGGAGCTTGTCTGCCTGGCTGTGTGTTTCCTGCATGGAGCCGCCTTTTACAGTTACGTCTGTATCTCTGCTTCTGTGTCCTTGAACCCCAGTCGGCCTCAGCAGATGGCCGCTCACACTAAGCCTGGTTCTGCTGGAGGTTTCTTCCTGTTAAAAGGGAGTTCTTCCTCTCCACTGTTGCTACAAGCATGCTTAGTGTGAGGGATTGTATTTGAGTCAATGAGTCGATGCAATCAACTGGTTTTCCTTAGATAGAAAACTTTGAATCAATCTGTGTGGATGATCTGGTGAACTGTAAAGAGCCTTGAGATGACGTGTGTTGTGAATTAGCGCTATATAAATAAACTGAATTGAATTAAATCCTCTGTACATGAGTATAATATATATAATCTGCTTTCCTCAAAGACATTCAAATGATTGGAGGTATACCTCTAGGATAAAAGGTCCATATTACAGATTACAGTGAGGATTAGTAACAGAATGAGAACTCTTTGGCCTCCAGTAGAAATGAGGTTCTGATGTGAAAGCAGAATGAAACACAGAGAGAAGATAAAGAAAGCACTCGTTCCATCCCGGACTAAAACCAAACACATCATGCTCTGAAGACACCATGTGCTTGAGCCTCAGTTACACCTGATGGTTTCCTTTAAGCCCTGATTAACCAGCCAGAGCTCCCCGTCCTCATTCAGTTTATGTAGGTCTGGAGCAGCGGATCTGACCAACACACAGCACAGAGGGACATGAATGACAGGAAGAAAAGAGGGACAGCCGACACAGCTGGAAAACAACATGAACGATATGAAAAAATGAAATCTATCATCTAATCTAAGATGTCTGTATAGAAACAACCTAAAATATAGTTCTATAGTGCAAAAATACAATGGACTAGCACTGGAACAGGTCTACTGATTAAAAATGTAGTAAAATAATAAATATGTATAAATGAAAACATTTCGTTTAGAATGACTCTCTCTGGTTAGTTTTGATTAATCAATTAATTATCTGCTGCTTTAGTCTTAATTTCAGCATTTTTAGCCGTCAGTTTTGAACATTTTAATCAATAGTTAGTTCACAGCCAATCAGAGCAATCCACTAATCTCTATTCACTGGATTGCTGATAGGCCGTTGGTAGTACAGGGTGCTGTGAAGTCACCGGCCGCCATATTGGTACTCCCTAGTCAGACCGGTTGGAACGTAAACAACACGTGCGCCACAGCATCGAACAATGGTGATGTTCTCATTTTCAAAATAAAGATAAATTAATCACTTTGACACACAGTTGCTGTTTCATAGCATCAGCAGATTACTGTGATTTATAGTGAAAAATAGGCACATCACATTGCATGGTCATTATGAAGTCCATGAAGTCTATAAATCATGTAATATATCATATTATACAAATCCATCACAACAAAATTGGTTTGTTAATGGAGCAAAATAATACTGTAGTCAAATATTAAACTCACAGATATACACACACACTCATTCCACTATATATAGTAAGGACCATGTGTTGACTCCCATTGATTTCCATTGATTTTCAGTCATTTTCATTCCCTAACCCTAAAACTAACCCTAAAACTAACCATTACCAATGCATACCTCACCCTAACCCAACTGACACCTTAGCCCTAAACATAACCATTAGCAAAATAGCATGTGAGGACCAGCAAAACATCCTTACTTTGCAATAACTGGTCCTCACTCTGAGGGCTAGACAGATAAACACAAACACACACTATCTGACAACGTGCCAAAAGAATTGATTACTATGTTAAGGTTATTATATTACAGCCATTTTCATGGCGCAACTCAATAAAAGTGGGGAGAACCAAGATGGCGGCAGGTGACTTCAGTTTTTGGACTATCAGCAATCCAGAGAATAAATAGAGATCAGTGGAGCGATCAAAGAAAGCCATGGACAGCAGAGAGAGAGGCAGCATGTTAGAGAGAGAGATGCACAGTAAAACTTAGAAGGAAGCTCTGGTGGATTCATCTACTTATTCAGGAAACATTTGGCAGTTAAAAAGCAGAAAACTCAGAACGTGTTTCTGTGAAATGTAAAAGAAAACAAAGTTACATTGCATTTAGAAATCTTTGAATCATTACTTCTGGCCTTGAACAAATTGTAATATCAAGTATATAGATGGTGTGTGATCCCTCTTTGTCTATTGTTGATATCGTCTATTATAATTATCTGTAATACAGAAAATATGATTGTTTTATGGGTTAAATGAAAATCCCCACCCTCAAAATAAAGTCATTTTTGCATGCGACCTGAAAATGGAAAAATATATCAAATATATAGATATAAATAAACTAGAACTACATTTTTCTCCTTTATTAATCTTTGCTTTTCCATCACATGTAGAACATATTCAGTGTTCTGTTTTAAATTTTAACCCCACAAAGGGATCAGAGGACGGCTCTATGCTGACAGCTCTATGAGTGCAAAAAAAAACTTTTTCTGTTCCGTCAGTATTATTATTTTTTTCTTTCCTTTCAATAGTTGCCTTCAGTTGGATCTTGTTTTCCTGTTGTGGACAAAACAGCCTTTCTAAAGGAGATTATTTTCCTCATTGTGGATAAAGATTTAATTTCCAATCCCAACATTTAACATACGTAGAATGAATCAGTCATTTGTTGTCTTTCCGGTGAAATAGAAGGTTTTCACCTGTGATGGCTAGTCAGGTTAGTTCGGCCCAATTTCCTTTCTCTGCTTTCAATTGTCCTCCAGCATAAACTTTTAGCTGTAACTTTGTAAATAAATGACTGAAGTTTCTTCTGCTGTTTAATCTCCTCCTGCCTTGTTGTAAGACTCCCACTCAGGTGTCAAGTATTTATTTACTGTAATTTTCGGACTATAAGCCGTGACTTTTCCCCCATTTTTAGACCTTGCAGCTCATATAACAATGCGGCTTATCTATGGACTTTTACAGCCAACGGACTTTTACTAGGGTAATATCTAAATCTATGGATTTTACCATCCACCATGTTGACGTCACATTTGCTTCAACACACAAGTACGGTAGCCGCACACGCGGGAATGCAGAGGTCCTCTGGAAGCAGACTTCTACCACGAGTGGTACGAGACAGAACGACAGCGAGTAAGACGGACATTGCGAGGGCAAGACAGTTTGTGTGAAACCTGCGGCCTATAGTCTGGTGCGGCTTATATATGTACAAATCATGCAATTTAGCTTCTGCGGCTTATACTAAGGTGCGGCTAATAGTCCAAAATTACGGTAATGTACTAATGTTGCATTTTTTTCTGCATCTCTTATTTGAGAATTTATTTTTCTACTTTTTACTTTTCCTCCCAACATTTGAACACGAACATATTAATAATGACATGATGTAACAGCTGCATTAAAACGGACAAAACCAGAAACAGAATCTGTCCAGCTGGAGCCCAGGGTGTTTAGAGAGAAAAACTGAGATATATTAGATTTTAAATGTACATGTTGATCAACTTTCAAGTTCCATTTCTGGTTTTTGCAACTGTAATGTATTTAATACCAGAGATCGAAAAATATTCAGAAGCTAATGCAGTTCAATCTATAATATCCTGTTTTAAATTTTCATTTAGGACAAAACTAGAGTTTGTATTCTTTATGTTCTCTCTACCAACACAGTGAACAAAAAAGGAAAAAAAAAGCCTGCTTTCTGTGCATAGAACAGTTTTAGTTATTTTCTTCAATTAAATTGACTAGATTTCTATTTTATCATCTTTTTTAGTACACACAGAGGTTATCTGTACTTTTACTAAAGTAAAGAATGTGAAGATGCTTAACACCTCTGTTCTTCCATATGTGTGATATACACATCTGTGACTGTGATTGACAGCTATCAAGGGTTATTCTGATTGGATAAAAGATTTTCAGATCTACATGTGCACTTATTCAAAGAACATGCATGTTTTTAACCTACACAAGAAAATTCCCCCACAAAAAACAAAAAGAAATACTAAAAAAGTGAAAGGTCAGTAATGTTTTACACATGAACACATGTGACAGTTTGCTCATGTCTGTTTACAGTCTTTAGACTTTTCCTTTCTTTTTGAGAAAGGCATGGCTCTAGCGCCCCCTACTGACGAGCCAACACTGACTCCCGCCTTTCATTAATCAAAGTTACCGCATCTTCCAGATTCTAATCTCCAGCTAGGCTGCTGTAATTTTCCATTCACTCCCTGGAGGGAAACTTCTCTGCATGACCAGGAGGTTAAAGGTCATCTCTAAGCCTGTCTGAGCTGTGAATCAGCCAAAACATTTATCAGCAGGTTTTGTAGCTGATTTCTACAGAGGGAGCATTTTATCTCCTGTATAGTTTCCTCTTTACATAACTAAACTTTAGAAGTACAAACACCAGATGATGGTGACAGTTGGTTTTCAGTCCTAGCTCTACTGGTCTCACAGGTCTTGCAGTTTCTAATAAATGATCATCGTAGACAATATGATGTTAAATTTAACTAATCAAAAGTACATCCCCATTTACACCCTTTGTCCAGAACCCTGACTTTCTTTTCGAAACTTGTAAAGTGTCAATCAGCATGTGCTACAAAGCATTAAAATGTCATAAGCTTCACTTTTCCTCCTGGGGGAGGAAGTGGATATCGAGATTACTGGTTAATTATTTACTACTAATTATTATTGCACCTGGGCATTGCAACTTAAATTACTACATACACTGCAAAAAAAATGGGACATCTAAATTAAGCATTTGTTCTTGAATCGAAGTGGTAAGTGAGATACTTTGCCAATGGAACAAGACAATTTACGTTTAAAATACGAAAGAAATAATTACTTTGTCTTATTTCAAGTGCATATTATCTAATTATCTTATGTTAGGGGTAGAAACATTCATTCCACTGGCAAATCATCTTATTTACCTGCTAAAATTAAGGGTAAATACAGTTAATTTAGGAAATGTTTTACTTATTTCTAGATAGTTTTTGCCTCGTTGAGCTCACCTGGCCCTAAAATGGATGTCTATGTTTAAACCAGGGTCCTATTCAATGTGCCCTAAATGCAAAATACATGAAGGCAGCCTCACACACTGTCTCTGTTCATGCCCCAAGATCCAGATATACTGGTAATCTGTTCTGGTGGAGACTATCAAACTAATTAAAACTAATATTGATCTCGATCTAGTGTCTCTTCTCTGTGGTCTACCAAATAAACATATCCAAAATCAAAACAAGAGCAAATTGTATAATTTTCTATGCTCGAAAGAATATTTTGTTACAATGGCTTTCTAATAAACCTCCAACTATTTTTGGATGGAAGAAGCTTATTTTGGAATATATCCCTCTCAACTTTCTAACATGCCTCGTCCACTCGACTTACACTCTTGGACGCATAGGGAAGCCGTTCTTGGACTATACTGAAGGACATGTGTCTACCATCCGGTCTCAAGCATTTATAAATGCTTAGATTTGGACTCTATAATGATGTAAGTGTGTATGCCCTCTATCTTATCTTTTATTTTCTGCACTGCTGAGCTTGTTTTCTATGTTGTTTTTGTCATTAAAATGCAAAATTGATATACATATCTATAAAAAACTCATCAAAAATGTCCTTGTGATCTGTTGTATTATAAACACTCCATACCTTTGAGTGTCTAACAGACCGGCAGTTGGATGAGGACAGTTTCCATCAGCGCTGTATGTTTGTGACTCGGCTAAAATGTTAGAGGTCTTTTTGTGTTATCTTCATACACTTGTTCCTTTAATCTTATTTTTAATTAGATTTTATTCATGTGTTTTCTTGCATAGTATGGACTGACTATCCATACATCCCTCTTAGTACTCAGTGTTTTCTCCATATATTATCCAGGGTTGAATAACTATATGGGGGTTTGTAGGCTAACAAAAGAAGCCAAATGACCCCCATTCTAAGGAGGTGGACCCGTTCATCCGTTTCAATTTGCAGGTTTTCTTAACAAAACAAGGCTTTGATAGGCTACTGTATAAAGCTTGGAACTCCACGCTATTCCTGCAATGTGGATTGAAAAAGCTTCCTGGATGGGAAGCGAAACTTCTTCAAACTTGGAAACCAGGTCCAGTGGATTGTTTTTTTTTATTTTTTTGGAATGACTATTACCTGGATGACTGAGAATCTTCACCGGCAACATCTATAAGATAACTGATTTGCAAACTTCCTTAAAAATTTTACAGAGGTGGAGAAAAGAAAATAGAAAAATAGAACTGCATGCGGAATAGCTGAGGAACTCATTGCTACGACCGTATCGTCAACACAGTCAGTGCGTTTTTAAAAGCCTTTAGAGATAATAAAGAAATGCACTGAGGGAAGAGAAAGTCATCTGAGTTCAGTCTACGATCACACTGCTTTCATTCATGCCAACTACTTTAACCCACGCAGACCTTCAAACTGAAAAACAACCCATGCTGATAACTCTAGCAGTTCAGGACAAACAGCCAACTGTTCCTCTGTTAGGCTACGTTCACACAGCAGTCTGAAGTGATCCAGATTTTTTTGCCCATATGTGACATGGATCCGATCTTTTCATGGCAGTCTGAACAACACAGATTCAATTTTTACCAACGCCACCCTGGCTTGGCTCTGTGGTCCTGAATGCGATACAATCTGATCTTTTCGAATGTGACCCGAGTCTGAAAGGTCAGGTGGCATTCATCTGACCTGTATGCCATTAATACTCAACAAAGGTTGCTATTCTGTGTCTTGCTACACAGAAACGGGAAGAAAAACAACCATGGCGGACGATGATGCGGGGGGCAGTTTTTATTTTCAACCGCCTTGGAAAGAGTGTGTTGTTAATGCACTGGTTGAGGTTGGGTAAGATCAATAGATGCGCTCCAGAACGACCATCCATGTTTAGTTCTATAAACAAAGAGCACACTCGCTACTTGTGACGTTGTTGTGTCCTCTCCTGCACATGTCGCATCTATTTGGAAATGTGAACAACCAGAGAATCGGATTTCACAAATATATCGAAATTGAGCATTAAAGCTGCAGTCTGTAACTTTGAGAAGAGAGCAGACTTCGACTGAAAATTTTAAGAAACACAGGTTTCACGCCACTCCCCCACCCTCTCTGCTTCACTCATGCCCCACCTCCAAGCTCTACCCCTCTCACAGCACCTGCGCGGCTTCCGCAGTAAGGGCAGTTTCTCTTTCGCTGGTGGCTGTCGCTCCGCCATGACTTCCACACGCGTCCTCCTGACTGCGGCAGCCGGGCGCTGCGGCAGGTTAAGCGGTGGGGGGGGGCTGGGGGGGGGGGGGGAGCTGTGATTGACACTCCATCAGACGCTCCTCTGGTTGTGATTGGCCATTTTGACTCGTCCCGAATTATTCTTTTCAGATTGCAATACAGGCAGTATGCGGGACCAATTGAAGCAGTTTTTTTCACAGGTTACATATCACATGTACTGCCGTCTGGGCATAGGGACAGTTTTAGCCAATATGACAGAAAAGTGATTTTTTAAAACTTACAGCTTTAGGGCCTGAAGTGTGAACATAGCCATAGGCTACATTCACACTGCAGGCTGAAGTGACCCAAATACGATTGTTTGGCCCATATGCGAGCTGGATCTGATCTTATCATGACAGTCTAAACAACACAGATCCATTTTTTTGGTCCTGAATCCGATACGAATCTGATCTTTTCAAACGTGACCTGTGTCTGAACGGCCAGGTTGCATTCATCCGACCTGAACGCCATTAATACCCGACAAAGGTCACTATTCTGGGTCTTGCTATGAAGAAGCGGCAAGAAAAACAACAACCATGGCGGACGATGATGCTGATAGCAGTATTTATTGTTTAACCATCTTGAAAAGATTGAGTTTTTAAGGTTGGGAAAGATCGCTAGATGCGCTCCGGCACTACAATCCATGTTCACTTCCGTAGGCATGCTGGCCTGTGATGTCATTGCGTCCTCTACTGCGCATTCGGGACACTTGCGTTGTATGACTGCAGGTCACACCGGAGATCACATACAAGTCGCATATATTCTGAAATGTGAACGGCAATGCAAAAAAATCGGATTTCACAAAAAAAATCGGAATTGAGCATCAAGGCCTGCAGTGTGAACGTAGCCTTAGACCTAAATTGAAGCCAAAGTTACGTTAAATATCATGCTGTCTAAGGGCAAGAGCTTTGTGACTCTCTGAAATCAGCCGTGTCAGTCCTCAGCAGCATTAGTCAGTGGGTACCTTTCACCCCTGACAGAAAGGCTGTGCATGTTCTGATCCATGATGCACGAGCCAACTCTCCTCTGTTACCTCAGCCTACTCAGGAGATCCCGTACCTCCACCACCGGGAGCATTGACCTGGGAGATCTGGCAGGACATACAGCCAAACACTGGTTTCTAAAACATCAGCTCTCAAGGATTTATAGCAGAACCACATCTTCATGACACAGGAGCAAAGAGTGAGGAGGGTTGGCTTTGAAGCTGGCCTACCTGTTGGTGTCTTTGAGGCCGACGTAAGCCTGCTTTAACTCGTCAGCGTCCTTCAATTTGTTCACATCTTGAGCGAACACTGAAGGCTCCGTCATCGTCTCCTAGGAAAGAGGAGGAGGAGATGGTTGGGGAAGTCCTCAAAATGACCAAGAACTAAAGAGTTCAACCTGCGCATTGAATCAAAACCGTTTAACTAAACCTAAGAATTACAGTAACAAGTGATGTTTTGGTTATCCACAATATTCTACCTCTTTGTGTAAAACTTCATCACTTTGGGGAAATATAATAATTATTACAGGAGAGGCAGCTGTGAAATGAGCACCAGGCAGACCACAAAGCAATGGTAGTGGAGACAAGAGTGAAGAAAAAACATTTTAACACACAGAGGATGAGAAAGGTGAAAAAAAAACCCTGACTGTAACTTTACTTCTATCACAGGAAATAAAATCTAAAGACCTTTAGCCAGAGGAGGACTTGTTGTAATGTAACTTTGTAATGTAAACTGTAATGTTTTCTGCATGCATGCTTTTTAAAGCCACATAAAAGCTGTAAAGGTTTGTTACTAAGGAGACAGAGAACGTTAAACCAGAACAAGAGAAAGAAAAATCAAAACATTAACGTCTCGGTTTATCCACTGTACCTTCTCATCCTGTGGAAAAGCATGAATGGTGGAGAGAAGGTGGAGACAGAGCGTTAGACACACGGCTGGGACAGTGAGAATAGAAGCAACACAGGCAGTAAACTAGCAGCTGTTTGATTATTGTAAAAACTAAATGGCCGCTGATATTTCCCATCTTTTTGAAGCATTAATCATGGAAATGACATCACACCAGGAAGCAGAAACATATCCGATGCATCCTATTAAAAACAGATAACATGATGGAATAAAGAGCAGCTGGATGACAAACAGCCTACTGCAGCATCCATCTACGTTTATTAATGAGTCACCAAACCAGAGCTAACAAACCGAAATGTTTTTCTCACCTTGTGGTGGAAGGCCTCCTTCTGGCTGACCAGCTGGGAACGCAGGATCAGCACCTCTTCCTTGCGGACCTCCAGCTCCTCGCAGGAAGCGTTCAGCTGGTCCAGGAGCACCTTGTAAGCTGGCGAGCCTGGTGCCCCGGCACCTGTGGCTGCGTCAGCGAGCAGGCTTTGCCTCATCTCTGCCAGGTCGTGTCTCAGCTTCTTGTTCTCAGACTCCAGCTCCTGACGCTGAGCGTTAGGAAGGTTCAAAGTGACATTGTTTTTTTTTAAGGTGGCATCATAACGATGTTTATTTATTCCACATGTGTTTATGTTTTTGAAAACTTTAGAGTTTTTTTACTTACTTTCAGGGACTCATACTCCAGCTCTGCTCCACGGGCCTTTCTAAACTGTGCATCATCCTAAAACAGAAAACATGTTGGATTAAATAAAGATACTGAAATGATGGTCGACTGATGCTGATATTAATCAGGATCTTAAAAATAATTCACCTTATCAGAGCAACTTTTTTAAACAGTTTTTCTATAATTAGTATGGAAACATCTAGTGGCGGTTCTAGATTAAATTAACTAGGGGTCCGGGCTGGGGCCCAGTTTATATGAATTAACCAAGGTTTCACACTTCTGTGGCTCTGCTTAAAGCTGTCTGTAATTTATAAATAACTGTTAAAGTAAATTGTCTGGGTAAAATACTGAATTGGTCAAAGGGACAAATACCGACTGTGTCTGAATGTCCACCCTTTTTAAGAATGTTACGCCATTTTAAATGAGTGTCCGAACATCCAGTGGATGACAAAGTAGTGGACTTGAAATTTCCCACAATGCACCTTGAAAGGTAGTGATCAGCCATGTCCACTAGACGAATAGATATATCCTGGAACACTTTGCGTGGAGAGTCCTCCTCGCAAAGCATTATGGGATTTGTTGTGACAGCGGCCGGCTGTCGACAACTAATAAAGATGGCGCAGGCCATCGCGGTGGAGGAGGAGTTACATGACTATAAAGTCCACTATATATTCCCCGCTCTATATAGTGATTGAGGGATTTAGGGGTTAGGGTGTACATTCAGACACAGTAACAGTCTCTTCTGTCATTGCAGTTACTCTGCAAAAACTGATCTAAAAAATTTTAAATATTTGTAAAATAAGTGCATTTTCCCTTAATATCAGCAGCTAAATGAGATGATGAGTGTTTTCAGTACAGGGGCCAACAGGAGCCGGGTCCAGCACCGGCCTCTGACTAGAACCCCCCATGGATAACTCTCTCTGTCCAATCAGAAATAGTCATGGTTCTGTAGCCCTAAACATAGACCTACATCGCATTTCAGCTTTTTTATTCAAAATCCAACTTTCTGAACTTCCTGAAATAAATGAACCAGATCAATAATTTTAGATCCAGCTGAATAACAAAATTAAGACAAACAGATATAACGAAGCATCTTTGATCTGCCTATAACGGCTTATAGTCTGGTTTCAGAGGTAACAGAACAGGAATGGGGTACGACATAATCCAGAGAAAGGTGAAGGACTGCCTGCAGCTACCCTGGCTCTAGCCCGTTGGAACTGGTCCTCTTTGTTTTCCAGTTCGTTGCGCAGCGACTGCTTTTCCTGCTCCAGCTCTGTAACCCGTTTCTGCAGCTTTAGAGTCAGTGAGGTATCCATCCCCCTCGTCACATCCTGTGTGAGAGATAAAATAAAAGATTTAAACATAAACGCCATAAACCCGCTTTCAGTAGATGAGGGGACATGACTTCTGGTATGGCGCTGTGGGGGTAGGACGCGATCTGCAGAGCTCCCAGTGAATTTGAAAAATATTTTTGATTTAGTGTTGCATTTTCCTTAAATATTGTGGTTTACTAGATCATAAATATGTGGTGAAACCTTCTGGTGTGCTTGGTGTGACTAAAATGAGTGGGAATCCTCGCATCAAACGTCCTCCACGAGGTTGACTAGTAAACATTCGGCAATGGCGGGGGAGAAAGCTAGTGGTGAGGGAACTGTCTCCATGGTTCAACTGGTGTCTTAACTGGACAAACAGAGATCTGTGCCTAAAGATGACATCTACACTTTGATTCTAGAGTTACTTAAACATCTCCAAACTGCTGTGGACGGTATTAAACAAACTGACAATACTTTTCCAGCAAGGTTGGTGTCGACTGAAGCGACAGCTGGTGAGAACTTTGAGTGACTGAACACAGCAATTAAAGCTCTGACAGCAGATAACCAGGACCTGTTAGATCGGCTAGAGCAGGGATGTCAAACTGGTTCCAGAAAGGGCCGTGTGGGTGCAGGTTTTCTTTCCAACCAAAAAATAGCACACCAGACTCCAATCATCTCATGAAGTGAGTCCAGTCTAAACAGGATGACTTGATGAGATGACTGGAGTCTGGTGTGCTATTGCTTGGTTGGAAAGAAAACCTGCAGCCACACGGCCCTTTCCAGTTTGACATCCCTGGGCTAGAGGATCTAGAAAACAGATCGCGCAGGTCGAATCTGCGCATTTTGAACATTCCAGAGGGCTGCGAGGATGGCAAAGACCCGGTCAAATCCATGGAAGGGCTATTGATGGAGGCTATGGGGTTGAAGGTTTTCACTGAGCCACCTGAGTTGGAAAGAGCACACCAGCATCTAACACTGTACCAGACATGGTTATTTTTTTGGATTCGAAAATGGCATTTGACATGGTAGAATGGGGGTTTAGAAAGGTTGGTTTTGGTCCTAATTTTAGAGAGTGGATTGAGCTCTTGTATTTCAATCTCAAGGCTTCTGTACTGTAGTTACCAAAAGAAATCACTCAGAGTTCTTTCCATTGACTAGAGGAACGTGACAGGGATCAAAGATTAGTCCTCTTTTATTTGATCTTTCTATTGCACTTACATGAAAGCCAAAAATATGTGGAAGTCACAGAGGCGGGTTGACCCATAACCAGTCCCTGTATCCTGAAGACTTATTATTATACATCTCAGACCCTATACAGTCTACCACGTGTTGAAAATTTTACAAACGTTTGGTGTTTTTTTCTGGAAATAAGTTGAATTTTACCAAAAGCGAGTGTTTTCCTATAAATGCCAAGACTCGTTCTCTTCAGGATTCCATTTTCTATGTCTAGAGATGGGTTTAAGTATTTAGGGATTAATCTAACTCCATCTTTTTCAGAATTGTTTGGTAAAAACTTCACCCGGTTGGTGGATATGCTAAAATCAGATTTTTAGAGATGGATTGGCATCACCCTGACATTGGTTGGTAGAATTAATTGTATAAAAATGAATGTTCTTGCTAGATTTCTTTATATTTTCCAGTGTCCCAGTTTGTTTGCTAAAATCATTTTTTAAGTCTATAGATAGGTGTATGACATCATTTATATGGGCAGGTAAAATTCCCAGAATACAGAAAACATTTATCCAGAAACATCGCTCTGATGGAGAAATTGGGATTGCCAAATTTACAAATATATTATATATCATCAATCATCAGATCATGTCTGGTGTGAAGCCGAAAATAACTCATGTCTTTCAACATCACTTCCAGCCTTTGTAACCTCCAGAGTCCCTATATCCATTTCATCATATTCTGCAAATCCTACGGTGACGCAAACTTTACGCATTTAGCATCAATTCAGAAAACATTTGGGCCTTAATCATTTTTCCATGCAGGCGCCCATTAGCCGTAATCAGGCATTTATTCCAGCTAACATAAATTCAATCTTTTTGAGATGGAAAAGACAAGGCCTTCTCAGGTTTAAAGATTTTTATAAGTCAGGTTTTTTTTGCAAGTTTCAATGATCTATGTGTAAAATGTAATTTTACCAATTCTGACTACTTGAGGTATTTACAGATTTGCCACTTTATTTCAATCAGCACACCAGACTTTCCAAATGAACCAGAGCCTACTGTTTTCAGGGTTTATACAGGAATGAATAACTCAAATTTAATGCTTTTTAATGCTCTTAGAAATAATTTTAATGCCACCAACAGGTACCCGTCGACAGGCTGCAGCCATGCCCCAAATTCCTGGTTTTCCAGCCACTTTTGTTGAAATTGCTTTTTTTTTCTCCCATTATCTAGCTTTTTCTGCGACTCAAGCTTCTTTTTTGAACATACAGCTTTGCGATCAACCGGAAGCAGTTCCACGCAAATATATCGTAATATGTCTGACGAAATTGTTTTTATAAATTTCTTTTTTTTTAACAAAGCATTTTAAATGCTACAATAAACACATTTAATGAATTTTAATGCCAATTAAGGCCTTAATTTAAAAAAATAATAATTTAATGACTTTATGATTTTTAATGACCCGCGGAAACCCTGTGTTTTGAATATGTTTGCACTCTCTCCTAAACTAAAGGGCCTCATTTCTAGATTTCACTCCTTAATCACCTCACAAGGGGAGAATATTTATGTTTAGGTGAAAGTTAAGTGGGATAATGAAATGGGAGAGGCAACTCCAGAAAGCTGGTGGCGTAAGGTGAATGGGACTACATCCTGTGCACGTTTAGCCTTAATCCAGTTTAAAAGCTTACACAGAATGCATTATTCTAAAGCAAGACTGGCAAAAATATTTGAGAATGTGGATTAAAATTGTAATAGATGTCATTGTGCCCCTTGAACTTTAACACACATGTTTTGGTCATGCACATCCTTTAACTCATTTTGGTTTGGAGTGTATAAAACGATATCTGAAATCATAGGAATAGATTGTCAGCCTAATATGTATACCTCAATTTTTGGAACAATACCACTGGATAGTATGGGTAACTCTAGGTTCAAAGATATAATAGCCTTTTCAACTTTGATAGCTAGAAGTCAAATTATTTTACACTGGAAATCTTCCTTCCCACCAAAATTATTTGAATGGATGTCTGATCTAATGTTTTTCCTCATATTAGAAAAGATGAAATATAAACTGAGAGGGTCCAGTGATAGGTTTTATGGTGTTTGGAATCCATTAATAATATATTTCGAAATGCTAAAGACACTTCCTGGGAAATCCCTGAGAGTAATGCATCGAAACCTGATGGCCAAGACATACAGAAGTTAAGCACATATAATAAATAAGGCTTTTCTTTTTCTTTGATGCATGGTAGGAATGTGTTTACATATATGTACATACATTGTTAATTTTTATTTTGTGTTTATGCTGCTCTTAAGTGGTTGCATTTTGTATTTGTATTTTTGTATTTGTTGACTCACTAATGTTTTATTACATTTTGATCTTGTGGGTAGACGAACAGTTCTGAGAGGTGGGGGGAGGGAGTGTAATTTGTAATGTTAAAAAAAAACATATCTTGAGCAAAGAATGTAACTAATGTTTGTTTTGTGTTTAATAAAAAGAGATGAGAAAAAAAGAGGAGGGGACATAAAAATATGGTTTCTCCTCCATTTAAAGCTGAAGCCCCTACTTCGCCGGCGCGGTGACCCTCTTCCGATTCGGCGTACTCTGAGTTGTAGGTGTACTCTGATTCGTTGCTGCTGTGGGTGGAGTCTGTTCTCCTGTGGCCGGGTTTGGAGACGTTCTGCCGAAACAAGAACAGAAGTTTCTTTAATGAAAACAGCAAAAAAAAAAACCTTTACGGTTTACAGATTAAAAGAGCTAAAAGGGTCGAATGTGTTGAAATTTTGCATCCAGGGTATCAGACTCAGCAGAACCAATCTAGATGTTATGAATATTGGATCTAAAATTTTTCTTGAAATGAAGGGCTATAAATCTTTAAAAAAACAATTTTGTTTAGGAATATTCAGCTCTTTAGATAATACCCATCACAATTTTCTTTTTTGTGTTTTTTAGTATTAAAATCTTCAAAATGGAGCAAATTGTTTTTAAAGCGAAACTCTAGAAAATTTTCAATAGAACTTCCGTTCCTCCTCCTGTTCCAAACAAAGGAATTAACGTGTTTCCCCATCAGTAGTGTAAGGTATGAAAGAGGATTCTTCTCATAAAATTGTGTTCAGATTCATCTAAAATGACTTAATTGATGGATGGCAGTCTTGCACTCTTTTGTGTAAACTGGAGCATCGATGGCTGAAAAGAATCCAGACAAACCTAACCAGGTACCAGATTTGCTCGGGTGGTCAGATCTGCTCGGGGCCCTGTCCTTCTTACGATGTCAACATATGACAACTCCACTCAGACAAACTGTATTGCAACCGTTTCTTAAAGATCAAATCTCTTCTGGAGTCTCAACATATTATTACCCGTATTTGGTATAATTTTACTTTTCATCGGCGATCTCAAGTAGCCGAAAGGAAAGAGAGTGGGAGGGAGCCGAGCCAGCTAAGTATGGCGTGCCCGGAAGGAGCAAAATAGTCTGAAATGGATGCTTTGGTTGCAAAACTTATGCTGGACAGATAAATTAAGTTTAATTTTATAGTAAATACTGTATTTGATAACGCTGGCAGAGACGACTTCTTATGGAGGTTTCCTGCTGACTAGGTGAAATACAGAATTATCGGCAGAGGCGTTTCCAGCGTAAAGACCTTTTGTGAAGGAGGGGGCACTGACACACAATTCAAAAACACATAAACCTGGACATATCTTCCACCACAGAATCCTCTTCCCTGCCTTTAAACTGATAAAAAGTAGAATGTGCACTATGAGATGAGGAGGAAACCCATTCAACAATATTGAAGCAGGAATCTGTGTTTCCCGCCAGTCAGTGCTCCTCACCGAGGAGTGAGCAAACTCCTCCTTCAGGTCCTCGTATTTCTCCTCCAGGCGAAGGTGTTCTGTCAGCAGGTTCTGGTAGCGAGAGCGTTCCTCGTTCAGATCCGTCTCCAGCTGCTGAGTCTCCTGTGCGATCGCACGAGTCATTTTCTCTAACAGGGACGACACGAAGACAAGTTTCAGACAAAACATACGATTATTTATTGACCAAAGTGTTTCTCTTTCTCCTGATGCCGTAAAATCGGGGCAGCTGGTGGAAGCGACGTACCCGTCATCTGCTGACCCTGCTCCTGGATCCTCCTGTTCAGGTCGTCTTTCTCCTTCTTCAGCAGTCCATTCTGATCTTTCAGCTCGGACACCATCTAAACATTAAACAATCCAGTGGTTAGATCTTGTGTTAAGCTGCTATCAGTACATTAACAGGAAGCTATTTTTTTTTTAACTTGAATTAAAAATCTGACCAATACTTGGTCGCAGAAATGGAGATAATCTTTTGGTTCTTTTCTTTACCATTCAGAGCTACTTAATCTGCCAAACAACAAAAAAACAACAACCAGGAGATCATATATTCAAAGATAAAACAATGGCTTTAAGACTTAACTACAAAATTAACTTGTTTGGAGCCCATCCAGGTTCTGGAATATCAGTTTTTTACCCAGAGCGTCTAAAAACTACAGCATCCTACTGTATGTGCACCAGCAGTCATTCTTCTGATGTGAGGTGAACATAATACTGGAGAGCAAAGTTTCATACCTCCCAGTGTTTCTATTTATAGAATCTTTATCTGAGACTCTCAGGAGGATGCAAGCAGAGAAAGTTAAAAATAAACAGAAACTGAAAACACTCCCAGAAAATCAGAGAAGGCTCAGACTCCTTCCTTCCTTTCTTACCTTTTCCATTTCGTCCCTGTACTTGTGTGCCCAGTCCTCGATGGTCTTCTTCTCCTGCTGGGTGACGCTCAGCTCCTTCTTCAGCCTCTCCAGCTCCTCCAGCAGAGACGACACCTGGTTGGCTTTGTTCTTGGCGTCCTCCTCCGCCCCGCGCAGCCGACTCAGCTCCCCGCGCATGCGCTCGCTCTCCGATGCGTAGGAACTCTCTAGAGTGACCAATTTCTCGCTTATTAACCGGTTGTCCTTATGCTATAAGCACAGGATGAAAAACAAAAACATTAACAAACCACGGAAAAAAAGGAAAAAAATCCGGATTGGGACCAGGACCTCACCTGCTCGTCGATCTTTCTCTGCAGCTGCATGATTTTGTTCTCCATGCCTTTGTTGAGCTTCTTGAAGTGTTCCACTGATCGGGCCTCAATCTTCAACTTCTTCAGCTCTCGCTTGGCTCTCATCCTGCGGATGCAGCACTGCAGGTAGACGATGGCCTCCAGGCAGCGCTTGTACCAGCACCTGGCCAGCCAGCCGCGGACGTGCTTCTGAATGATTATGGCCTTATGCTCCCGCAGCAGCTGCATATAAATGACCACCGACAGGAAGACACTTTAAATCGAGAGAAATTAAACAGAACTTTGATTTTTTTTTTTTTGGGAATTCATCCTGTACAGATCAGACAATAGTTCCTGCATCCTTCTGTCTAACTGTGTGTTGCATCTCACCGCCTGGTACTTCTGTCGGGCCATGTACGCTCTGAGGATTGTCTGCATGGCCAGAGCAGCAGCCTGCTTCTGTCTGTAGCGCTTCCTCTCCACACACATCCTCTGGTACTTCTGGATGACGGTGGCGGCCTGGCTGCGGCGCATGAACTTCGCCAAGCTACCCAGAAACACAAAAAAATATAAAACTCCTTATTAAATGAAGATTTTTCATAACAATGACATTTAAGGATACATGAATATCTTTTTGAGCAAAACAAACATTCATTTCTTCATTGCTTTATTTACTCTGTTATAACTAAAGCTTATTACAGATGCTGGTTTTTCAGTTGCTTCACCATTTCTAGTTTTTATGAATATGAGACTTTTCAGACTTTTATATCAATCATTTGTAGCGTTTTACCAACCAGGGCAACATTGTTAATAATTTACACGTCACACGTGATCACTTATGAGCATATCATGATTATAAACCAGAATATGTTTCAGAAGTTCCTCAAATGGAAATAAGAACATAAAAAGTGTACAAAAAACAACTTTGAAATGTGTTTTTTTTTCTTTAATATACTGTCGACTTGTACTAGTAGTGATTGGTGACTTTTAATAAACTTTTATCAAGTCTTGTATTTCCATCTTGGGACAGAATGAGCTGAACAGCATCTATTTAAGTTTACCTGAGGACAGTTTTTACTGGAGTTCTATCAGACTTTAGAAATAAGTAAACATTTCTTAAATCAAGTGTATTTACATTTAATACAAGTAGGTAATTAAGATGATGTTGCAATGGAATGTATGGAAGCATACTGCATTCACCAAAGAAAAAAATATCCGACAGCTTATCATAATTAAGAGATAAGATTTAATACGTAATTACGAGATACCAATCTCGTGTTTATGAGACAAGGTGTCTGATTTTTTTTTTCTTTGGTGAATGCAATACTATTCATAGCAATGAGTATAACATAACTAGAGAATATGCACTTGAAATAAAATTAGACAATGCAATTGTTTTTTCTTATTTTAAATCTAAATTGTCTCACCTTCTTATTTTAAGAAACAGTGACTTAATAGATTTCAATTTTGTGTGTTATGTTGACCTACTTTACATGGTCCAGCTTATAATCTCAAAACAAAATCTTTTGTAAATATATTTCAAAGCTTCATGTGCATCTGTGTCAAAGACAAGGACAAACAAAATAAGCTGATCGATTGGTTAAAGTGGAAGGCCATTTGTTCTACATGGGGCAGAAATGTTTGACCCACCCTTTATTTTTTTCCTTTAACGTTCTCTTTTTTTTCCTTTTTATAATTGTGGTGCCAAATCCAGCCTAAATACTTCACATTTTCAGGATATGGCAGTATTAGGGCCGACCACCTACCAGCGGGCCTGGTATCCTCTGGTGAACCTCTGAATGGTGATGGCGGCGCTGCGCTGGCGAAGGAACTTCTTGCGAGCCAACCAGCAGCGGATGGTCTTCTGGATGCGGATGCAGGCGGCGCGCAGCTTGTCCGCTCGCAGTTTTTCCAGATAAGCCACCTGGCCGGCCCTGAAGAAGATTTTAGTTTTACCAAACTGGTACTTGTCCTGATCCTGAGGAAGCAAAGAAAGGAAATGACAGAAAACAGGAAATGTTTTTAATTCTCACAGAAAAAGGAACGTATCGATTGGTGGCGGAAACGATTAGACAGAAATAGAGAACAGAGTCCGTCTAACCTGAACTAATTTCTCCAGAACGTTTTTGCAGGTCAGCTTCTTATCATGGAGCACATCCTTCTGCTTCATCAGCACTCTGTAACGGCTGAAGAACTCCTGGTACGTCCACCTAACAAATCACACAGACAGAACTGAGATTACCTTCCATGACATCATGAAACAGGTTAAAAAAGCAAAGTACGTACTTTTAAATTCTATGGTCTAATGTTTTTTTTGAACAAGCCTCCAACACTAAACAATGACAAATGTACTAATGATAACCAACCTTTCCAGCTGAACACACCAGCTTATTAATCTCCGATCGATTTCACACTGACTACTTATAGAGAGGCTATGACTTGGCAGGGTGCACTGATTTTTTTTAAACTTCTGTTTCTGTGCCACACAAATTGAAATAATTTCCCACATTTGACTTGGACATCTTATGAAAAAAAAAAACACCGGCCACTTTTTATAAAGCACAGCTCCACTTTACTGTGCAGCATCTCTAACCAGAAAAGATAATGTTCACATATTCAAAACATACTGAGATCTACGTCTAAAGAAAAGAAAGACACAGCAATAAGTGGTGTAGGTCGGATTCTATTCTGACTGAGGCAGAGAAGTGATTCTCAAACAGAGATCTGGGAAGTTTATCCACGTTTTTATTTCTTTTTTTCATAAAGAACTGAGAGAGATAAGCTGCGCTTACCTGCTCTGTCTGTCCCTCGTTATTTTGTTTTTGTGAGGCTCAACAAGGATTACTATTTCATCTGTTTTCTGTCCTTCTGAACTCCTATCATGGGTAAAATCTTGTTTTTAAATGTTTTATTCGTTGTCCCGCTAGCTACAGGTGCTGGTCATAAAATTAGAATATCATGAAAAAGTAGATTGATTTCAGTAATTCCATTTAAAAAGTGAAACTTGTATATTATATTCATACATTACATACAAACTCATATATTTCAGATGTTTATTTTGTTTAATTTTGATGATTACAAATGACAACAAATGAAAATCTCAAATTCATCATATCAGAAAATTAGAATATTGTGAAAAGGTTCAAAATTGATGGCCCCTGGTGCCACACTCTAATCAGCTAATTAACTCAAACCACCTGCAAAAGCCTTTAAATGGTCTTTCAGTCTAGTTCTATAGGCTACACAATCATGGGGAAGACTGCTGACTTGACAGTTGTCCAAAAGACGACCATCGACACCTTGCACAAGGAGGGCAAGACACAAAAGGTCATCGCTAAAGAGGCTGGCTGTTCACAGAGCTCAGTGTCCAAGCACATTAATAGAGAGGCGAAGGGAAGGAAAAGATGTGGTCGAAAAAAGTGTACAAGCAAGAGAGATAACCGCACCCTGGAGAGGATTGTGAAACAAAACCCATTCAAAAATGTGGGGGAGATTCACAAAGAGTGGACTGCAGCTGGAGTGAGTGCTTCAAGAACCACCACACACAGACGTATGAAAGACATGGGTTTCTGCTGTCGCATTCCTTGTGTCAAGCCACTCTTGAACCACAGACAGCGTCAGAAGCGTCTTGCCTGGGCTGCTGGTGAGTGGTCCAAAGTCATGTTCTCTGATGAAAGTAAATTTTGCATTTCCTTTGGAAATCAAGGTCCCAGAGTCTGGAGGAAAAGAAGAGAGGCACTTCATCCACGTTGCTTGAAGTCCAGTGTAAAGTTTCCACAGTCAGTGATGGTTTGGGGTGCCATGTCATCTGCTGGTGTTGGTCCATTGTGTTTTCTGAGGTCCAGGGTCAACGCAGCCACATACCAGAAAGTTTTAGAGCACTTCATGCTTCCTGCAGCTGACCAACTTTTTGGAGATGCAGATTTCATTTTCCAACAGGACTTGGCACCTGCACACAGTGCCAAAGCTACCAGTACCTGGTTGAAGGACCATGGTATCCCTGTTCTTAATTGGCCAGCAAACTCTCCTGACCTTAACCCCATAGAAAATCTATGGGGTATTGTGAAGAAGAAGATGCAATACACCAGACCCAACAATTCAGAAGAGCTAAAAGCCACTATTAGAGCAACCTGGGCTATCATAACACCTGAGCAGTGCCACAGACTGATCGACTCCATGCCACGCCGCATTGCTGCAGTAATACAGGCCAAAGGAGGCCCAACTAAATACTGAGTGCTGTACATGCTCATACTTTTCATGTTCATACTTTTCAGTTGGCCAACATTTCTATAAATCCTTTGTTTTTATTGGTCTTCAGTAATATTCTAATTTTCTGATATGATGAATTTGAGATTTTCATTTGTTGTCATTTGTAATCATCAAAATTAAACAAAATAAACATCTGAAATATATGAGTTTGTATGTAATGTATGAATATAATATACAAGTTTCACTTTTTAAATGGAATTACTGAAATCAATCTACTTTTTCATGATATTCTAATTTTATGACCAGCACCTGTATATCTGCAATGTGAGACTCCAGACCTGACCGTTTCCCTGTGCGATTAACAGATTTTATTTGGTATTTTCCCCCAAAGAGGATGTGTTCTACTTTGTAACGGCATCTCTCTTCCCATCAGACCCATGAAACTGCTGCTGAATTGCTGAGTAGTCCGGCTATAATAGACCTGGGCTGTATCTCAGTCGAAGCTACGCACCCCCCTTGTGTAAAATCAGGTGTGATCATCCCCATTAACTTTCAATGAGAGCTTAACGTTACGACTTTATCTGACACCATTTTCTGTAGGATCGGATTCAGTGTGTTCTGGCCCATTATTCAGTAAATAAGTGTAATCTGTCTTGTGGGGTTCAGTACACGTCAAGTAAACTGGGAATAATTTTACAAGACAATAAATCCAAGATGATTTTTAATCACTAACATGCCAAATGTGACACAGGCGGTTGTTTCTAAACAGTACATTTTGATTATCTGAAGATTAGTGTTTTTGTAGATTAGATGATGAACAGTGAGCTTCAGCATCAAACTCTGAGACAGTAAGAAACCAGCTGGGTAGCAGCATGGATGCTGCTGAGGTGAAAAATACTCACTGAGTCATTTTTAATTTTTAAATTACTTTAGAAATAAAGCTGAACCCTGTATGAAGCAATGGAAACAGAAAAGCTAACTGCTAAGCTAAGTGCAGGCGCTCTATTTTTTCCTTTTTTGGGCTTCCAGCCTCAACCTGCCGGATTTGGAAATATTAGCAATCTGAGTATTTAGGGCTACCAACACTGTAAAAGGCCTGGTTGCAGCTGTAGAAATGAATTTTTTCATTTCATTATTTAATTTACAAACAGCCCACTTCTTTGGTATTACAACTTTATAGACTGTTTGTTTAGAAATTTTAGCCACTTTGTTGAAGTTAAAAGGAGACAAGTCTCCATTTTGTAGCATGATGCACCTGTTTTGGCTCATGAGGGCCAGATAAATTGCCACAGGCTTTAAATTTCACACAAGCACTATTGATTGCATTAAAGATGCTAATTGTTAAGTTTTATGCTCTAAATTGTCCTTTTATTTCCAGAGGAAGTGATGTACAAATTGAATGCCAATTTCGCCATGATTGTTGTGTCACGTGTCATGGTGAATAAAACGGCGAGCGCAGGTGGGTTGCTATAAGGCCGCCCCATCTCTCTCAGAATGAAACCAAATACTGTCTGATGGTCTTATTTTCCTCTGCTGAACAGGAATCCTGCTGAGCAACTGGTCTCACTGCTGCGTACTTATATCTGCTAACACTAATAATATATATTACAGAGAAAAAAACAAATTAACCTCAGTAATCATGCTATCAGGGCCTTAAAAAAAATTAAATCCTGTTTTTGTGACTGAACATTCTCCCTGACACAGTGAGACGTCCCATTAGTTTTAGATCAACATATCTGTCCGATAACAAGAGACTATCGAAGAAAGATGGCTCTCTGTGTTTGGACTGTTTTTAAGAAAAAAACCTTGATTTTGCTCCTAACATTTTTTAAATTTAACTCCCTGATCTCTCCGTTAACATGTCTTGAGTTTTGTTATTTGCAGTAAAGAGTGATCAGAACCAACTAAATCTGAAGTTAAAAGCTTTTCAAAATCTGATCAGAAATCAGCAACTGATTTTTTTTTTATTTTTTAATCAGAATCAGAAATAATTTAATAATCCCAGAGGGAAATTACTTTTGTTACACACTTCAGTTACAGTTATATATATATATATATATATATATATATATATATATATATATATATATATATATATATATATATATATATATATATATATATATATATATATATATATATATACATCCGACTAAACAAGATAATAAAGATAAAAATAAAAAAGATAAAATATAGACACATATAGCTCTTCTGTAGGAGAGGATGAGTCATTGTCTAAAATGGACTTTAAGGATGTTTTAGTACCTGGATGGGAAGCCGGCTGCAGAGATGCGGATGGTTTCCAGGACGCCACAGGCTCTGAGCTGCTGCACTGCTCGCTTAGGATCAAACCTGCCAACAACACATAAGGAGTCAGAGGAGAACATAGTCCTGAGTTTACTAAAATCCTAAGTAATAAAGGAGATGCAAACAGAGACTCACGAGAAGGCCAACTTGAAGTCGTTTGGTTTGATGCAGCGGACGTAATGTGGAGTGGTTGCGTTCAAAGTCTCCATCAGCATTTGGAGAGAGTTTCGGAACTGAGAGAGAGTGAAGCAGCATCCTCTATCACTACTTTCATTTTGTTAAGATGTTTTATCTTGGGGGTGGGGGAGATATCAGGTGGGATCCTGACTCCTTTAAACAACATTGATAACTACCTGACAGCCTACAGTCTTCTTGTGCTCTTTGCTGCTCTTGTCTCGGCCTTTGTCCGGTTTGATGCTGAGCCGGGTCCGGCCCCCGGTGCCAGGAACCTGACCGGTGGGGGTGGTCGCCTTCTCCTCGTCCTGGAACAGCTCCACCAGCAGGTCGAACTGGAAATAGCAGCCCATCAATAGTTAAAACCCAGAAGGTTGAGCAATAATAGGCAATGGCTCTCCTCAATTAATACGACCCTAACTATAGAATCAGCAAAGTGCCTGCATCTTAAAACCACTAATATTCAGCTTTCGTTTTCAGCTTCATAAAATTCAACATGACTGTTTTTTACTCTTTATAAGAGAACCAGACGTGAAGGTTAATCCAAACTAGTTTTTCATCTTAAATAGGTGAGTAGATCTATCAATTAGTTCTACAGAAATTCACTGAGAGTCAGATGTTAAAAAAGGAAACAACATAAATGCTGAAAGTGTTAATGTTTGGTCATGTATGACGAAATGCAGAGGCCATACATGGCCGTGGGGCGTTATCCTGCCATAGTGTTAGGACTTGAGCACAGTGAGTCATGGCTCGTATAACGCTAGGGTTACACGATGAAGATGCTGAGTTATGTGTGCAGCTTCACGTCGTCCTGCTCAGTTTAGAGCCGGCGCCATGCTGCTTCTCTAACCAGCATCATTAAGCAGGACAGCCAGTTTGCCTTCAGCAGCTGCTTGCTCTCAGCTTCACTCTGAAAGAAATAAATACCCGCTTTCCTTTGTCTATCACTGTGATGAATCCGCACTCCTGCCCTGCAGTGCTACCATTGCTCCCACCCCCATGCAGCAGACAAAGGCGCACACACAAACTTCCAACCCATCAGTGCTGTTAGAGTGTAATAACTCGGTGCCACGAGGTGAGACGAGGAAGGAAGAGAGGAAAGAAGCTAAACGAAGAGCTAACGGCGCACCGGCGTTCTCAGAACGCATCTGTTTACCTTCTGTTGGCGGGGGAGATGGTCGTGATGAGGACACAACCAAACATACATGGACAACAGATGGACACACAGATACAAAAAAAAAAAACAAGTACATGTGGCATTAAAGTAAAAGTTAAAAGGAAACCCAAGATCAAAGAACAAAAATAAAACCCTCAAAATTATGAATAACATTACAGATCTAAAAAAACCTGACTTTTTTTCATAGACATTTAGTAAGAACGCTTAGATCTAACGTAGGGAAAAGTTTTTTCCACGTGAAAACATGGTGATAAACATCATCATAAACATGAGACCAAACAATACGATGCAGTATTAGGGCCAGGCTAGAGATTTTTTTATTTTGAGAATAAAGTAGTTTATTACGAGAATAAAGTCGCAATATTACAAGGATGTAGTCATCATACCACAAACAGTTTCAGAAAGAAAGCTTTGAGCTCCAGCCAGCATATGATGACTGGCCAGCAAACAGCAACCTGATTCCACTTTGACAACCTGCCCAATTTGATGCTGGTATGCTAAAATGTGCTTATTTTTCAAACTGATTCCAAAGTATAACTTCACAAAATGCCAAAGTCCTCATTTTAGGGAAGACAGTGCTTCTTGTAAAAGTTGTCATAAAATATAACTTTATTCTTGTCATTTTAGGACTTTATTCTCATAGTGTTATGACTTTATTCTTGTAATTTAATGATTATTCTTGTTTTGGCTAAATTTCCGCAATGTTACGACTTTATTCCCGTAAAGTTACGACTTTATTCCCGTAATGTTACGACTTTATTCAGGAAAAAGAAAAAATATCTCTAGCCTGGCCCTAATACTCTGTCATAGATGATGCTAAAGGCAGATCAGAAAATAAAACACATGTAACGCAGGGTTACCCATGGTGGGAACAGGATCATGCTGTGGGGAAGCGTTTCTCCAGTGGGAGCTGATAGGATGGTCAAAGCTGATAAAAATTATAGATGGAGCTAAATGACGGTAACCCTGGAGAAAAACACGTTAGAGGAGACGGTGTATGCGTTTCACCTCCAATTAGGATGAGACTTAAAATGCAGAACACAGCAGTACGCTTTAAAATGTATTCAAGAAATAATAGGATGGCCTAGACTTAAATCGAACAGAATCTGCAGCAAGATTTGAAAACTGAAAGTAACACACTGTCCACGTTTTTAACAGCAGTTTCAGCCTAAAACTAACTAGGAGACGCAGACCCCGAGGGTCTTGCAACTGCACTTCCAGAGAAAAATGGTTAATTTTTTTAGGGCTAGGGTTAGGGTTAGGGTTAGGGTTGGTTATGGTTAGGCTGACTAAGGAGGTCTGAATATTAATACAGTAATCTGTTTTTAGTTCTTAAAAACACATTTTCTTCATTCTAAATTATAACATTGCTCTACTTTATGTGGGTCACATACAATCCCTACAAAACACAAGGAGTTTGTGTTGGAACATGACAAAATACAGTGTGGCTCTGTTCACTTAAGTTAATGAATACATCACTTCGATTATTAAACACAGAACGAATTCAGCATTTCATTTTTCTCTTAACATGACCAATGACAATGGGAAGAATGGGATGGCTCAGTCTGTAAACTCCATCTAAAGCTGTCTGTATTGTTCCAGAATAAGAGATAAAGGGAATTAGATTAAGATATTAAAAAGCATTAAACCTATTTGATCATTATTATTTATCATTTTAAAAACAGGATGTCTACTTTGACCACAGTTTTGGCATAAGTAATGATCAGGTGGACTTTGTAGAATACCAAAGGAAAAAAAAAGACGCAAAATCTCACTGCAACTTAATCATCAATCGGTCTTAATCAACTCAGGTGTGGCGGTGTGTGTTTTAGCACATCAGAAGGCCTTCTTAGAAATTAAAGTTGCTATATGTAATTTTTGACCTCTTATCCAAATCTTGTTCAGGTCTCTAAGAGAACAGCTGGAGTTTACATAGGTGCTGATAGGTACAGATCAACTGTAGCTAATTCCTAAACTCCCGAAAGTACATGTTGCCAGGAGCCAGCAGAGGCGTTAGCCTCGATACAGGGATGTTTTGGACCCATGAAATGCAGTGACATCACTGCAACAACCGGAAACAAAGATGGCTGTGCCGGTTTTGAAAAACGAGCGAAGAGACGTGATGTGGATGGAGGATGGTTTCCCGTGGAACTGCAAATGAAGTTCCCACAACCGGACTTGGTAAGAGTTTGATTAATTGGTCAACGCCGCTAGCTGTGAAACAAATGAAGCTGCCCCTGCTGCTGTGATTTGCTAAAAACTTGACAGGGGAGCCAGGTACCCAATCAGCTCAGAGCATTGTACTGAACTTCCCTCTCTTTTGTGAACACTTTTTACAGGAGGCTTTCCAGATCAATTAGTGTTGTTCAGAGGTCGGCAACCCGCGGCTCCCTGGAGCTTTTTCAAAAATGTATGCAAATGGAAAAAAGATGGAATTTTTTGTTTGTTTTAATATGGTGTGCAGGAGTTCAAACAAACAAGTATGTTTTCCAATGCTATAAAAATGTGTGTGAATAAAATTAAACAATAGATGTAAACATTTATGTCAAGGAAGATTTGTGCCACAGCCTGAAACACACGTTTCAGTGCGATGCGTGCCAGGCAGGTGGCTTGGTGCGTCTCGGGCCATGGATCCCAAAGGGAAAAAAAGGAAGATAGCTGATGAGAACAGAGGATTAGAAGAACATGGAGGGAATTATTTGCTTTCTTTATCAATGCAGAAGGATTGCCTGCATGTTTGCTTTGGAATGAGAGGTTTTAAAAAAATAAAAAGAGTCATTTGGAAAGGCATTTCCAGGGACGACATGCTAAATATGCATCCGACCAGTTGGGAGAGAGAGAAATTTTGCAGAACTTCTGGATAAAATAGAGGAGAGCAAATTAGATTTAAGAAGAGGATTGCATCTTCAAACTCAACTACTGCTGCTAGTTTTGTTGCAAGCATAGAAAACCGTCCACAGATCAAACAGGTAGCGCTCTGATGCAGGTATGGGAACTTTCTTCCATTTTTTTCCCCAAATCCTGTAAATAAAAATAACACCAAGGAACGCTGGTGATGGAGGATGTGGGATTTCAGGGTTAGAGAGCTCTGCTCTGATGGATTTCAGTTCCTGCTTGGTTCCTCATGATTCAATCAACCAACAGAAACGCATCAGCTATAGAAAGATTCCTTTATCATGTTTCTATAATTTCATCAATGTAACAAAACATAATACAGACAGACGGCGCGGTGAAGGGGTGAACTCCACATGGTGAGAGCGTTCACTGCTCCTTCCTCGCCTCATGCTATTATGCAATTTAAACTTAAAGCAGCAAATATCATACAGCATGTTCACCATGGCTTCATGCAGATTTATTTATTTTTTGGTTTAATATGACTCTGAACTGGTGTAGTTTCATTTGAACTCTAAATGGTATCAATCTGGCTTCTGTCAGGGAACTGATAAGTCTTTGCTTAACAGGAAGAGAGTTATTCTTCAAAGGTATTACTGAAAAAGATGTGAGGAAAAATAAATAAAATAAGCTACTTTGGATCACTGATGAGACTAAATGAGTGTTGTAGGTGGATAAGTAAAAACAAACACCTGATAAGATATAAAAAGAAACAGCATGGTTTAAAATCACGTTTTAAATTGTGTCGATTTGTAAACCTGGCTTCGGCTGTTCAAACAGTTTTTGTTTTGCTGTTTGTTCGTCTTGAACAGAAGACTCAAGCACATGAACCAATTTAGAGGTTGTTTAAGGTTTAAATTCAATTCAGTTTAAATTCAATAAATGTCTCTAAAAAATAAAATAATAATAATAACAATGCAGTTTGTCTCCTTTCAATGTCCTAAAATGGCCAGAGGAGGGAGCCGTTTCCCTGATCCTTCTATAGTTGGAAACTTCTGACCTGAAGAAGCAGCAGCTTTCCATTTCTTTCCTGAAATAATTGACTTTCACACATTTCTGAAGTCTAGCACATCCCTTCTCGATTTAGGACACCTGGTTTGATCTATTTTAGGCTGAATAAACAAACTATGGAGGCGCAGAGTCTCTCACCTTGCTGGCCTTCAGCACATTGATCTGTTCTTCATTCACTGTGTCCTTGTTCTTCTCCAGGAAACCCTCACACTGGTACTCTACCTGCTCAACAACAACAACACATCCTGCTGTAGGTTTTGCTTTAATGTAATCCACACTGAAAAACAACAAATTGATAATAAAACAGTTTTACTGATGATGACGAATCCCTAATTGAGTCTTTGACCAGTTTATCAATCTTTACTGAAAAGCTAAAAACAGATGTGTGCAAATATGTCACCACTGCTGTCAGAGATTAACAAGAAGCCTAAAAATTCCCACACCTCTTTTATAAAAATCAAACCTTAAGTTTGAGCACGTATGTCTATACGTTTAACATAAGTTTAAGTAGAGAGTATATCTTTTATCTTTATGTGGAACAAACTAACCACAAGGATTGACAGGGAAGGGCTTATACTCATCTACTAATTATCGACAATAACTGGTGTAAAAAAATTGAAAGAAAAAAGAAAGATCTTAATCATTTAGTTATGTTCTTCCTTGATACATAGACCACACACTGGAAAAACAATCTAAAAATAAGTAAAAATATCCTAAATATAGTGTATTTATCCTTTATTTGAGTAGGTAAATGTGATGGTTTGCCAGTGGAATGATTATTTTTACTCTTAAAATAAGATAATTAGATATTATGCACTTGAAATAAGACGATGCAATTGTTTTTTCTTATTTTAAGTGTATATTAATTGTCCTGTTCCATTGGCAAAATGTCTCTTTTACCTCCTAAAAGATGCACTTATGTTAAGAAAAAATGACTTATCTAGATTACGATTTTTTTTCCAGTGCACCAGGGTCATCAGATCAAGAGGAGGGGGGTGGGTCTATCTGAGCCAGCAGTTTGTGGATAAAAGCCTTCACAGAAACAGCCTTTTCTGTTCTACCATCACAAACATAACTAGAGTTTGCTAAGATGCAGTGGGGCTTTAATTAGAACCGTGTGCTTTGGTCAGCAGACATATACAAGCACTGAACTGGTGGGCATTAAACACCCCAGGTGGTGGAGCATCAGACAGTAGATCGTCATGTGGAAAACTACCTCATACCTTTAAATGGCATCAGAAATTCTGTGGCTAACCAAAAGCGTTTAAATTACAATCTGAAGAACTCGACCAGTAAAGTAAAACAAGGATCTTTATGAGGTCCATGGGTATTATAAAAAAAAGAAGAGAAATATGGGAAAAAATACATTAGCCCAACCCACCTTATCAGCAAAATGTTGGATAATGAAGGCGCGGTTGGACATGCGTGGCTTCTCAAACAGGGAGCAGGTCTTCAGGTGGGTGTTGTAGAGTTTCTGAGCCCAGGAATCATCAGAACCCTTGGGCATCTGAAGACAAAACAATCAGGAAATTAAAGAACATTTGTTATGGTTATTAAAGGTACAGATCTTGCTAATGTTTCCAGTGTAACGCAGGAAAAATCTCTGTTCATAACATCAGTGGTGCTTTTAAAAAGAAAAAAAAAAGAAGTATTAACAGTGCGACCCACCTCAAAGGTCAACAGAAACGACATAGCAAAGACTGAGAGCTACAGAGATTAGATGCAATATTTGAGTATCTGCTTCAGATAAGGTGCAGATGGTGCAAACTTGAGCAAACTGCCTTTGTATGGGACTTGGAGAAAATGTATGTGCAGGAAAGATACTTTTAGAGCAGGAGTCACCAAGCTTTTTAAGGCTGAGGGATACTTCATGGGAACTGAGTCATAGGATGAGCTGCAAACACCGATCTATGACATGGAGGGGTCAACGGAACTTCATACATAGTAAACCTTTTTTATTGTTTCTTTTCTTTCTAATTTTATTATTTATTTTTGTTATTATTATTTTTAAATCTTAATAAATACTTAGATGCCCTACAGTAGTAGCCATTTAAAAGTTAACCTTTTTCTTTGATGGGCCCTCGGCTGGTCCCCTACAATTCCTTGTTAAACATCAATCTTTGTACTAAAATATTCTTTCCGTCATTATTTGTGGACATTAAGATCTAAAGAGAAGCATCATCTCCTGGTCAGAGCCTGTAATTCAGTGAAAGGGTGGAGTCAGAGTAAAAAAATTGCAAGAGGGGGTCACTGCAGTGGCTGGAAGTTGGAGAGGATTTCGTTATGAGTTGTAGGGAAGTGGGCTGCCATTCAGCTGACGTTTGACTGGGAAGGGCCGTTTTGAATGGCTGCTACTGTATACGAGTAACATCTCAAATTGCTCCATAAATGATTCAAAAACAAGAGCTACAGAATAAAATAAAATGCAACACTTTGTCCACTGGTGAGTTGTGCTGTTTTCAGGAGACTATGAGGCCCCCCCATATGGTCATGAAGGGACCCTTAGTGCCCACCGGTGACCCCTGGTTTAGAGACCAAATGAGCAGGAGCAGAATGTGACCATAGAGACAAAAGGTCCCTGAATAACATGAACTAGAGACAAACCTGCAGGATAAACATGTTTTGCTTATTTCAGTTTTGTAGAAAATTCCCTGGTTTAAAACAAAACAAAACAACAAAAATTGACCTTTTTTCCCTTATGATCCTTGTGTTGCAAACAGTGGTCGTTCTAGATCTAATGATCTAATGTACCACGGGGCCAGGAGGGGGCTAGCATGTTTTCATTGGGGCCCAGAAAAGCAAGAGATTCAAATATATTAAGAGAGCTGCATGAAGGGAAATTTCTATTCAATTAGGTTTAATTAATTCTATGACTTATTAGGGCAATATACGTTCATCATTTAGGAACTTTACACATTTTTGACTTAATTTAAGTTAAAATTACAGTTTTCTATAAAATCTAAATTAGAACTCAAGTAAAACTGATAAATTCAGCTGTAAAAATTAGAGTATTTTTTTTTATCATTTGTTTTGAAAAAAAAAAGATTTAGCAGATGGACACTGGTGTCCTATCACAGTACCACTGAAGCTATCACTTTGTTTTTGAATAATAAGTAAAACAGAATTTGTAAAGAAAAAAAATGAAATAGATCCAAAGGACCTATCAGTAACCATGTCTTTTCCAGCGCATATCATCATTAGAATGTCTATGAGTATTACGTTTTCAGTACAGGGGCCATAAGAGGGGCCAGCACATGATCTACAGGGACACTGGCCCCCGATGGCCCCTGTCTAGAACCGCCCATTTTTGCAAACATGTTCTTTTGAGAATCAAACACCATTGATGCATTGTTCTGACTTCAAATAAGAGGTTCCATGTTTCTAGTTTCATCTCTACCTTGCACTCCTCGTCCAGCAGGTCCAGGATGCCCATCTTAGCCTCTATGAGGTTGATGCAGGGCTGATTGTCGTAAAAGTCGATCAGTGTCCAGGGGATCTGCTCCTTCATGTATTCCTCCTGCTCCAGCTTGAACACATGCTGCGCTCACACAAAATATACAAAGAATAATTACATAAAACCTAGTTTAGCACCTTCTGAAAAGAAAACTAAATCAAATCACTGTAAATAAGATCGGTTTGGAGGGTAGTCACCATGTTGAATTGCTGCTGGAGTTTTTCATTAGCGTAGTTGATGCAGAACTGCTCAAAGCTGTTGATTTCAAATGTTTCAAACCTGAAGAGACAAAAGATTGTATATAAAGCTGTAGAACACAGGGAAACTGCAATGTTAACACACTCATACTTTCTGGAAATGTAGAGACTCTAAAACATGCCTTCAGCTGACAGAACGACCCACTTAGAGCAGCAATTATATTGAAATTGTAAAAAATATATAAACAATTATCATTTAAGATTAAAACAAAAAACATTGTTCAATCTGCTCTATCCTGTACTTTACGTGTGGAAAAGTTTTAGTTTCACCTGGTCTAATTTAGTATAAAATCTTCTTTAAGGAGCCTTTCGCTATTCGATTATTATTCGATTAAACGAAAAAATAATCGACAGATTAATCGGTTAGTTGCAGTACTAAGTCAAAGTTACTGCAATGAGTAAAACTTTGAACAAGGCATAAATAGACAGCAAGCATGACGCTTAACACAACATCTTTATGGTGCAAAATAGAGGTAGCTGCATCATGCTGTGGGGAGGCTTTTCATCAGCCTGAGAGGGGAAACTGGAAGGGCAGATTGATGGAAAATCCCAGAAGAAAAACCAGTTAGATGCTTGATATGATCCCCCCCCCCCCCCCCCCAGCAGAATTATTATGGCGTAGTCAAAGTCCAACTGAGATTTATTAAAGACTGATAAGATGATGTTCCTAGAAGGTCTTTAATAAAACTGACAGAACTTGAGAAGAGTGAGCATTTTCTTTTCTATCTAGATGCTAGGGGTGTAAATAATAATCGTTTTGTATCGATGCATCGATCAAACAGCCGACGATCCGATGCATCGACACGTCCGCAAGAGAATCGATTCATGTTTTTTTTTTCCTCCGGTCTATTTTTATCCATTTGGTCCTAGGCGTAATTCTCCCTCCCGTGCTGCGGTGGCGCTAAACCTATTTTGCCCTCCTACCTCGCTTCCTGGTTATCCTGCTGCAGCAGTGTGTTGCAGCAAGCTTGAGACAGACATTTTTAAATTATGCTCAATATTGAAGCGTGGTCTGTGCTACACACTGTGGGTCTAGATACGGCCGAGGCGGTGAGGAAGCGGGGACGAGTTTAGTCCGACGACGGAGGGACATGAGGGCCAAAAAGAGCAGAGATCCAGGTGGAAAAAGGGTCCCAGCGGTCTCGCGCACCTCGCTCTTCTAGTGGGTCAAACTTCATGAGTTGTTTTCTGCAATTTCGGTCATAAAAACAAAACAAGCCGGCCTCCTGTCTGCGGCACTGTCTGCGGTCAGCTACAATTTGGGAGAGGAGCAGGGGAGCGTCTGTGGAGGGAGCGGGAACGTCTGGAGCCGAGGTATTGAATTGCACTCATTGCACTGATTATGTGCAGTATTTTTTGATGCCACTTTTCTACTTCTGCTTTATTTGCTGTTGTTTCTAAAAAAAGCCTGTAAGGTGTAAAAAAAAATAAATAAATAAATAAACTGATTGATCGAATCGTATCGTGGTGTATTCTTGAGTATCGAAAATAATCGAATCGTTGGGTCAGGAAATCGATACTGAATCGAATCGCCATGATGGGTGTGATTTACACCCCTACTAGATGCAAAAAGTTTTTAGAGGCTATTTACGAAGATGATGAAAGGTGAAGAGGTTTAAGATGTATTAATGAATGTGGAAAAACCTGAAGTCTGCAGGCTTTTTGGTTTTTCTGACAAACTTCTAGCTTCATGGTCTTAGAGTATATTTTCCTCTTCCTGTCTCCTCATCGGCTCTCTGACCCACTAACCACAGCTCATACGTACCCATAGATGTCGAGGACTCCGATGAAAGAGTGTTGCTTAACGTTGGTGACCAGAGCCTTGTTTACGTGTTCTACGATCCAGTTGAACAGCTTGGCGTAGATATGTTTGGATAGAGCATCGCGAGCGTTGGTGGCCTGAAGGCGGGGGAGAGGCTTGATGTAAGTCTCCGTGGCCGTCTTCAGCTTCCTGTGGCACAGCCAATGGGACATGTCCTGATAGGTCACGCCCACCAGCTCACAGAACGCCGTCAGATGCCGATTGTTGGGCTGAAGCAGAAAGCCATAAAGGTTCATTTCAGCAGATCTCAGCAAACCTGACCTTTTTTGGTCTAATGTTAAAGCAAAATTATTTGGTTATTGTGATGATGCCATTAGTTTGCATGTATCTATTTAATTAAAATCCAAAAATTTGCATCCTCACAGCAATAATGCTGCTGTCTGAATCTCTGTCTTTTATCTCCACGTTTCCGAGGTGAAGAATAGCGGCCAGAACCTGGAACAAGCCGATCTGATAGGACTCGTTTATACCTGCAAAAAGCAAAGACAGACAAGCACATTTATCAAATATAGGAATATAGAGCATTTTAGCAGCAGGAGCATGCAAATCTAAAGGTCAAAAGTTCAATTTAAAAAAAAACTAAATATGTAGAGACACAGAAACGTCCTAAATGTGTTACCCAGAAGCGTGAAGGCGTGGCGAGTCGTGCAAAGCTCTTTGGCGTCATCTACACCTTCGATAACAGGGCTGCGACCCTGCCTGGTGTAGAGGAAGTCGTTTGCGCTGCCTGAGAGGAGAAAGATGGATTATTTCTGGATAATCAGACGTGTTTACCAGAAACTCTGCTTCTTCTCCTTACTATATTAACAGTGAAACAAAAACACCAAAGGCTAGAATGTCTAAGCTTATCAAATATCCAGATGGCAATTAAGAGCTAAAGAGATACATGACATAAGAAATGGTCGGCAGTAGTGAAAAAATAAATTTGTTTTAAAAGGTTCTAGATTTGAGTCAGGAAACACACGGGAGGCCATTTTCTGCAGTTATACAAAGAATAGTTGCAGACTGCTGAGGGTTTCTTCCAGTTAAAAGGGAGTTTTCCTTTCCACTGTCACTACATGCATCTCAGTGTGAGGGATTGCTGAAGAGTCTACGACAAAATGCAAGCGGAGGTCGTCACCGCAGGCTAATCCAGGAGGAGCATGTGTTGAAAGTTAATGACTGGATGCAATCAGCTGGTTATACTAACCCATCTGACAGCATCATCCTTGTAAAGTGCCTTCAGATGCAGTTTTCGCCAAAGGCCCTTCGTTTGGATAAACGATGCACTAAATATTCCCTGCTACATAACAGCGGACCATTTTTGATTAACTGGAAACTCAATCATCAAAAACCTCATTTTCCAATCAACAGATGTAAAAAATCAAAGACTGTTCTTTTTATTGGAAATATCTTTAAAACTCAGTTTACAGCACCTGCCCTCTTACACAGTGTGACATCACCTCTATCTATGATATAACTAATAAACCCTCATGTCATACAACAGAGGTACAGTAAAGTTTTGTTTGTTTTTGTTCTGCTTTTGAACTTTTTTAGAGTTCTTAGATAGAAATCAGACACGGCCAACCCGATGAAAGCTTTTTAAGAGCTGAAGATCAGAAACCAGACATGATCAATCTGATTGGTACGTCTCTAATATCTATGAAACGTCCAGATCTGCCCAGGGCAGATTTCAACTCCACCATGTGAGATGATGAGCTTCTGCAAGACAAACAAAATCAAAAGGGCTTCTGTCCTAAAGTGATGACACCCCTAAGTTTCTCACAATCAGGTTCTTTATTCACAATCATTACTAAATTAGGGTATAGCCTGTTGCCTGGCAACAAGAGGCCCCAGCATTACTGTGACAACCTCCCCTTTAACAGAGCCAGGAAGTCAGCAGGAGAGGAAGACAGCAGCTGTGTGTGCAGGATGAGCAGGTGCAGGTCTGCTATGGGAGCGTGTTCAACTACTGACAGTGTGTTAGCACAGCAGGAGCATGACTGGATCCATCTGAACATGATCACGTCCAGCGCCGCTTTATTAAACAAACTTCCATTCAAACATGGTAAATATTATCACTTTTTATGATACTCAAAGTTGACGCTCTTGAGGAAAAAATTACTAAAATAGGGAACATTTTTTATAGCATTCAACCATTTTTAGTAATTATTTGACATATTTAACACTTGATTAAACGTTTTCTTTTTCATTTTCATCCTATTTCAATAGAAAATGTAGACAGGAGCAGCAGGACTCCTGTATAGTTTGCTCCCGCAACATAAACGCTTCTTTATGAAGCCAAAGGAAAAGTCTTGATTAAAGGGGATATGGTGATGAGGAGATTTTATGACCCTGCAGCTTTAGCTGAAGACAGACATGTTGAATCTCTTCACAAAGAACCTGCTGGTTATCCTGATACTTTGAACTTTGCAAGTCCATCCAGTGAACTTTCAAGGGCTGTTTGGGAGATAAGGCTACGTAGCACCTCCCCTCCCCTACCTGTTGCTTAGTAATGATGGTCAGCTGAAGAAAGGAGCTCCTTACTTTTCTCTTGCAAACAAAATACGAAACAAAACACCAACTGGGCTGTTTAGAAATATTCCATGACAGAAGAAAACTCGAAAATGTACAGAATACTTCCTAGTCGAGGTATATTTAAAAATCAAAAGATGCCTTACTGTAGGCTCGCCACCAAAACATACAGCCCCACATATTAACCCGCTAATAACAGATAATTAAAGAGAGATATAGTAAAAAGACAATTTATACATTTCAATAAAAATCTTTTGTAAATGTCACTAATTGATTTGAAACAAAAAAGACGGATTTTAACTAATTGCGATCATACTGCAAACATATATTCCCAACCTGCCTTCTCATTGGTTATTTGGTAAATGTAGTAGATGTGCAGAGAAACAGCAGTTAAAGGGGTCATAGAATGCAAACAGAGTTTTCATCGTCATAGATGAATAACGATAGTTCAGAGGGTGAAATGGACATAAAGAGAAGTTCAAACCCCATGAACACCTCCTTTCTCTGCAAATCTCACAATTCTAAACTTCCACCATAAAACGGGTGAATCCAAGCAAAGCCTAGGTTGACGTTAATTCGGGGATGTTTCCTTATTTGGTTCTGGTTTGTACTTTTGTCACACCCTGAAATTGACATACAGACCAGCCCACTGGTTCACTGGGCCAAGAACATGAATAGAGGTAGATGGAAGACACCAGTTTAGCTATTTAGCCTACAGTTGGGTTTACTTCTACAAGAATTACAAAGCAGGCAGTTTTTCTATTGAAAATGAGCCAGAACCACGGCCGTAAATGCAGTGTTCCAGGCTGCACGGAGAAATGGGAACATTTTCAGTCTTCCCAAGGATCCAAAGACTCCACAGGCATAGATTATTTTTGTCTATCAGAAGATCCCTGCAAAGTTTGATGCTCAGCTGTTTATTTGCTCTAAGCATTTTACCGAAGACAGCTTTCAAAATATTGGACAGTTCAAAGCAGGATTTGCTAAACCTCTTTAACTGAAACAAGGGGCTGTTCCCACCGTAAGACCATCACAACCGCAAGCCATACCTTTTTTCTAGGTATGCCTAATGCCATACCTAAAATGATGACATTTGTTTAGGCATGTAAAGTAGGACATGTCCACACAAACAATTCAGAGACCTTAAGGACCAGCACCAAATAACCTATATAATTATTCTAGGACACCTTTAAATCCAGAAGGATAAGGATATTTTAATCTGCATGCAGCCTCCCAGAAAGTGTTTCCTGATTTCCTTTGCTGTAATGTGAAGTATGTGAGGAGGTAGAAGTACAGGTTACTTACTTAGCCTCAGATTCTTGAACTCAGACAGATTAGCCGATGCACAGAGCTGATAGAAGATGTGGTAATTCCTCTCCTCGTCCGCCTGAAGGCCAGCAGGGAGAACAAATAAAAAAAAAACATGATAAAATGTGATGGAGGGTGAAACTAGATGAACCTAGAATAAAAAGATTTGATGTGTGAAATATTTGCATTATAATTGATGCATGATTTGACAGTTGTTGAAACTGGAAGATCTGGAATCAGTTCTTTTGCTCCAGGGCACATAAAAACTGGAATCTCCTGACACGTCATCAACAATCTGTGCTACACCAGGTGCAACAAACACCCGCCCAGTTTAAAACTTTCAGCCACATCAGATGGAAGTCTGGCTCACTGTGATCCACATGGAGACAGAAAACACCCAAGCAGAGAATGCAAGCACACACACACACACACACACACAAACACACACACAAACACGTTGTGTCACAATATCCTTGTGGGGACCTTCCATTGACTTACATTCATTTCCAACTAATTTATATGGCCTAACCATGACCCTTGCCCTAACCCTAACCATTACCAACACATACCTATCCCTAAACCTAACCTAAACTCAATTCACACCTTAGTCCTAAACCTAACCCCCACCCCAAGAAGAGAAACTTTCCTTATGGGGACCAGTTGTTGGTCCCCACAAGTACCTATGAGTCCCCAAAATGTAGCATATTCCTAGGAAATTGTCCCCACCAGGTATTAAAGAGATGGCCACACACACACACACACACACACACATATAAATGGCTTTCTAGAGCTAGAAACCCAACTCTGCCAGCAAAGAGGTTCTGTTCAGAAGGAAAACATCTGTTTTTAGAGGCTGTCTTCCAGAATCTATGCCAAAAGAAGCTGCTGAATAATTCACACATATGGAAACTGAAAGAGTAACGTGAAATAAAATGAAACATGATTCTTTAAACTCCAGTTCAGTCTAAACAAACCAGGAAGAAAAGGCAAAGGAGGCTTCAGACATGAAGAAATGAATGCCGAGCTCTTCTAAAATAAAGACGCCAGAACCAGACTGACAACTACTGCCTGGGCAGACAGGAAAAGCTCAGAGTGGGCTTGGTTTCTTAACTAATGTGTAGATTTGATTACAGATTGGAATCACAGATGCTGATAAGCTCACATTTATTTTGGGATAAACTGGTGTTCATTCAAACAGTAAAAGAAAAAAAGTAAAAAAAAGATAATTTCTTTCTCAAGCTTTGCTGTTCTGGGAAATCTGCAACACAATCCAAGCAAAGGAAACAACTCAGTCAGGCAGAACTTGCTTTGTTTTGGCTGACATTAAGCAGATTTCAACAGACTTGTATCAGCAGGTTGACATGCCAGTGCTGAAGTAATACAGCCCTGCTGATGTACAACTTTTTACACTTTTTTAAGCCTTAGACTTTAATTTATTCTGGGTTTTAAGTTACAGAATGACAAACTAACTCATATAGTGAATTAGAAGGAAAGAGATGCACTTATTTTAATGGTTTACAAATAAAGATCTGAGAGGTTTGGCAACAATCAGCAAACAGAGACAATATATTTTAGTGTCAGACTGGATGGAGAGCATCCGGAAACATCAATCTTCACTAGGGCTGAAATAATCAATCGGATTAAATGTGATTAATTGATTATTGAAATAATCGTCAACTAATTTAGTACCTGATTAATCATAAACTGGAGTATAGAAATTCTAAAACATGCCTGTAACTGACAAGCGACCATCTAAGAGCAGTAGTTATACCAAGATTGAAAAAAAATATATAAACATTTGGCCTTTAAGATAAAAAATGCTTTCGTCTGTCAACATGCTTTATCCAGAATTCCTCAAGTAGAAAACTTTTAGCTTCATCTAGTTTAATTGGTAAAAAGTCTCCTTTAAGGAAGCTTTGCCTATCCGATTATTAAATGGTTAATCGAATAAATACTTGACAGACTAATCGATTTGCAAAATAATCGGTAGTTGCAGCCCTAATCTTCAATTCTCAAAAAAAAAAAAGTTTAATGTAGGATTTCAGATTAAAGTTTAAAGAAGTCATCAAAGGGTTAGGTTTCCACTGATCTACATGACAGCTGCTCTGCCAATGCTAGACGTCTCCTTCAGGAGGATCTTATTTAAACCCTGTTCTTGCCACTCTGCTTAAATGTTTTGGTTCGCTGTCGTTCCTCAGGTTGAACTTTCACCTCAGTCTGCAGACGTTAGCAGCCAAAAACAGTTTTTTTTTTTTATTTTCCGTCATCCGTCATCCCATCACCAATAACCAGCTTATCTGTCTTAGCTATGACTCTAACTAGGGCTGGGCGATAATTCAATAACGTTATATATCGATCGATAGACGTGTGGCGCAATAGAAAAAAAGAGAGTCGATAAAAGTTTGATAAAAAACAAACGCAGTTTCTTTCTACAAAAACCCTTCTTTGGAACAATTTCCTCCGCCTCTCCTTGCTGCGACATCTTCATGTGCTCTGTGTTGTGGTTTGAGAGGGCGGCGCTTGGTGACGGCGTGCCTGGGTCCGCGATTGCAATTGGTTGGGAGGAAGCAGTGACTAGCATAAACCTACATGCTAGGCTACAATGAGAAGGAAGGAAAACTGCGTTTCTTTTTTATCGAACTTTTATCAACCCTCTTTTTTTCTATCGATCGATATATATCGTTATTGAATTATTGCCCAGCCCTAACTTCCGTCATGGCAAGTCGGACAAGAAACAAACCACAGTCATCTGTAAAATGTGTAGGGAACCAGTGAAAACGAAGTCTGATAACACAACCAACTTTTTTTTTTTTTTATCATCTCAGCCGCTCACACCCGCTGGAGTACGAGCTGCGTAATCCCCGGTGCGGCTCTCCTCCGAGGAATCTTCGGGAATTTCGGGAAAATATATATATATTTTCAGTTCTGGGCAGTTTCCCACGTAGTTCTAACAATTGAGATAAAAATGCTGAGGGGCCAGAAACTTCAAAGTAATAACTCAGGTTAAAGCAGGAAACTAAGCCGAACCAGGTTCAGCTTAGAAGAATGGGGGCAGCATTTATTTATTTGTTATATTTATTTTGGTCACTTTTCTGGTCACTTTAGTCTATTCTTTGTCAGTATTTAATAACATAACCCAGGTCTCTTAAGTTACTTTTCTTTAAAACAATTCTGTTATGGTTAAAAAAGTTGGTTAAATAAATATTTAATTCGAAGTCTGTGTTTGTGTTTTTGATTAAAATTAAATCATTTAGCAATATTATAAAAAGTCCAGGCAGAGCTGCACATAAAATATGGTTTAAAATCTTTTCAATAATTATCGATATCGATCAATATGCATTTTTTTTTTATCGATAAGCTTTTTTTCTATATCGCCCAGCCCTAACTCTAACAGACGGTGTGGTTTAGTCTCAGCTTTAGGACGATACATGCTACCTTTCCCTATGACCAAACTGATGCATTGCATAACCAACTGCCATTTTTCATTGAGATCCCTGTCATTAGCAAATGAAATCATTGCTCCCTTTGCAAGCATGTGGCAACTCTATTCACCAGGACTGAATTTGATGGTTTCTGCATCTCTTTTCCCCCCTCACCTGGAACACCACTCTAGATTTCTCCAGCAGATATGTTCTCATGTTGGCCCCGATGATGCGGTATCGATTGTCGAAGCCGATCTCGATGTATTTGCCAAAGCGGCTGCTGTTGTCGTTCCGTGTGGTCTTTGCGTTTCCGATGGCCTGAAAACACATGAGAGAAACACACCCTCGTAACATTTCAAAGGGGCATAAATGGTGACTTTAAATTAGTCATGCAGGACACATCATCTCAGTCCTATCAACATATTAAAGTAGAACACAGGATTCTGACATTAATTTAATATTCATCCTCTTCTTTAACAATTAATCCTCCCGAATTCACTGCTTTAAATGCTAAGTTATTAATCTTCTTTAAAATTATATTTCCACTAGTTAAATCTGTTAAAACCTCCCAGGATAAATCAGATATGTAAAGCCTAATGGTGCCCTGATACGCCTTTTCCATTTCCAATACGATACAGATATGGCAGCTTTAAGTAGTGACCAATACTGACATTGATATCAGCACAAATGATACATAATTTAACCGATTTTGTATTGTGGGATGTTAGAAAAGGCTTGAACAAATGATATTAACTCAAACAGAAAAGAATAGTGAACATGAAAACATTTGACCCATGTATTATTAACCAATGGGTCCCAGAAACTTTAAACAGAGGGGAACTGTTTCTGTTAGCTTCCCTATTTCTTAGATCTTTAAATAAAGGCTGATCAAATCGATTATTTTTATTTCTGCTAAAATTTGACCCATTTCTGATACCAGCATCTTCACTGGCGCCATAAAGCCTGCCACCACCGTGCTTGTGAATTAGTCTGAGGTGTTCCTGCTGAGATTCTAGGTTGTGTTTTTTCCTTAAAAGGATATTGTTTCCTTATGTTAATCTGTAGGAAAAAGAAGCTTCTTTTCATGATAAACTCTTCTAAAAATGCAAACCAAGAAAAGCTAAATTCAAAACAGAGCTCTTTGTATTTGCACGTAATTTGCATTAAAAGTCCTTGATGCTCTTAAATTAGACTAAATACGGTAAAATGTATTTTCTCATAGAGATGGGCAGCATCAGCTGCTTCTCTAAGTGAACTCATAATGTCTCCATCCTGGCTTTGAATTAACTGAAATCCGTATATAATGGAGTTAACCTGGCAGTAGCCAGACTGATATGTGTAGAACTGAGTTAAGTTCTACGTTATCAAACTGGGATGGCTGCCGTTCAGTCTGTCTGTGAAAAAGAGTGACTTTTATTACAATACTTCGAGCTGATTGGGTGAGGGGCCAGCTAGTACCCGCCTTCCATAATACGCATGCAGCTAATCGCAGCATCACAATAGGTTTCATCTGCAGTTTCTTGAGTGTTTTCACAACTAGTGGAGTAAGCTGATAAATAAAACTACCAAGGCTCTTAGTGGTTAAACCTGTGCTACCACAGAGTAGCTGGCTGTGCTCTCTTCATCCTCTGACATGGGAGCTGGCTCAGAGCTCGTCTGCCTGGTTGTGTGTTTCCTGGATGGGGCCGCCTTTTACAGTTGTCTTTTGTATCTCTGCTTCTGTCTCCTTGAACCCCAGTCGGCCTCGGCAGATGGCCGCTCACACTAAGCCTGGTTCTGCTGGAGGTTTCTTCCTGTTTAAAGGGAGTTTTTCCTCTCCACTGTCGCTATAAGCATGCTTACTGTGAGAGATTGCCTTTGAGTCAATGAGTCAATGCAATCAGCTGGTTTTCCTTAGATAGAAAACTTAGAATCAATCTGACTGGATGATCTGGTTGAACTGTAAAGTGCCTTGAGATGACGTGTTGTGAATTGGTGCTTTAGAAATAAACTGAATTGAATAAAACTTTTTCCAAATGCTGTCAGGAGAAAAGCACAGACATCTTTCCCCTCTACAAACGCACAAAGTGCTTCTCTTTGCTACTTTTTTAAAATGAGAAATTCTTGCTATTTTAGCTAAAACCGAGTCAATTGCAGTTTCAACAGGTGAGTCCACCAGTATAGCCATGTTTGTAATGCCCCAGCAAGGCCGTTCTGTCATCATTCCTACATGTCCTGCCCCCAAAAAGCACTGCTGGCATGTCATTTGTCCAACTCACTGGTTGTTAAGACATGTAGGTATTAGTAGGAGTCTTTCAAGATGGATTTGCTGTGAGACTGAAAACTCTGATCTCACGACCATCCAGCTTGCAGCGCAAGGTTATAATGCAGCAGCAAACTGGCAGCATCGATGATCTGTCAGTTATTAAGGATAAGCTCCAACATCCAATGGAGGCAGCCAGGAAGGCTCCTTTTCCCTCTGAAATATTAATAGCCTTCAATATTCTTTGGATGAGATTTTAATAAGTTCAGAAGCTGAAAGACATTCTTCTTTATGATTAGATGAAAAATAAAATGTGCAGGTCAAATTAGAGAAACCTTGCTTTCATATAACCTTGCTTTCTGCACGGCGGTCTAATGAGACGGTACCTTCACCTTCTGATCTACTGTATGTATCCAGATGAATAAACAGCAGTAGCAGATCCATTGAGGATCACTGATCAGTGAGCGCAGACGGGTGGGGCTGCGTGAATCCACACATCAAAGCCAAAGCCCAGCTACCCTGAACAGAATTAGATTAAGCACGAGCACAGAGGGTTCTTGCTGAGTTAAGTCCAAACACACGGTCTTTCACTGCAGACAAGGAGGCATTCAGCAGAGCAGGTATCGCCATGTCTGCCAGCATCAGCCAAACAGGAGTAAACAGCTCTCTCTCTCTCTCCGATAAACTAACGTTCACACAGACTGGTTCTGTGAAACCGGCGAGGCTGATGCAACCATCTGCTCTGAATCCAGGTTTATAGGCTGAGGTGACATCACTGCGACAAGGAGAGAAAGACCCCTATTCATTTCAACAACTGCAGCGGGGAAGAAGACTGATGTTGGCCGGACAGACAGGGTGGGGGATGGAGATGTGGAGGAGACGCTATAGGAGATAAAAACCTTAACAACTACGCTGAAGAGATAAAGAAATACATTTTGAGTAGTTTTTCATCAATCCAAGCTGGAATAGATGGCTGATATGATGCCTCGCTGACAGATTCTTGCATCTCTAGATCTCACCTTCCTCTTTAATAAACCCTCTGAGAAAGTTTGACTGCTTAATGCATCTTGGTTTTGTTAGATAGGAGTGACGTAATAATATCCAAGAGATCATACTGTATTCCTCACCTCCATGATGGGGTTGGATGCTAAAACTTTCTCTTCTACGTTGGCCTCGCTGGCAGAACCACTGACGGTAGCGAAATACCTCATGGCATATTTGGCTGAGACAGTCTTTCCTGCTCCAGACTCACCACTTACGATAATAGACTGGTTCCTCTCATCCCTGCAAAACAAAACGGATAAAAGAAACTGAAGCTGAGGGTCAAGAGTCAAATTTAGGTTATTTTTAGCTATTTTTAGTTATTTTTCACTCAATTTATATTAGGGTGGAGTTAGGATCGGATGACATTAACCAGTCATACAAACCTGAATATGTTCTTTCAAGAAACAGAGCTCGTAAAAATGTCACACCTTGCTGATTTAGCCAGGGTATGCCTGACGTCCCAGGATCTCCTAAAACACTGAACTTTCTATGCATTTTTTTCAATTTTGGGCGTATATATAGAGTAAACAACAGCCTAACTTATGCGTAATGCAGCGTAATGCAAGCCAGTGTCCTGAGGGGGGCAGCCATGCACCAGGAGGCACCCGGCCTGCATAAAAAGATTTCTTTGATCGCGTTATTTACCTAGCTGTGGTTTACGTACCCATAACTTATCGAATGTATGCCAGCGTTTTTACAAGTCAGGCATATGCTAGCTAATTTGTCAAGGTGTGACAGGGGCTTTAGTCAATGATTTGTGATAATGAATTGTTTATGTTTTGTTGCAGATTCTAGGTCAGATATAGGTCTGTACTTTAACTAGATAATTTTAAGAAATAAGCACAGCTAGATCTAAATCAGAGGGGTCCAAAGTGAGTCCAGAACCTTCTAGGAGTTCTCCTGCTTTGACACACTGTAGCCAATGATTTCAGTTCAGCTAAAGTTATTCAGCCACCAATGGGAATAAGGTGATTATCTTTGAGCAGCCGCTGTAGCTCTGGCTTAGCTCCCCAAAAATGATGACCAGCTTTCCCCTGGAAGCCGAGGTAAATGTTTCCCCTCAGCATACTGCAGTGGTTCCATGAATGTTCTTCCCAGCCCATCTAACTGGCACAGCTTCCTCCACATGAGGGGAGCCCAGGTCCAGTTAGCTCACTGTGTGGTGTAGAGGCTGCAGCGTCTCAGACTAAGAGAACGTGAGGAGCGAGGTGAAAACAGAGGAGAGGATCATTGACGCCCCTCTTCCCTCCATTAAAGACATTTCATCCCAGCGCTGCGTGTCCTAAACCCGTAACACCGTCAATAACCCCTCACACCCCCCACCATGGACTGCTCTCCCTGTTGCCCTCTGGGAAGAGGCTTCACAGCATCCAATGCAGTACCAGCAGGTTCTACAACAGCTTCTTCCCCACTGCCATCACACTGTTGAACTGCTGAATTTGCACTGCAAATATTTCTGAATTTTTATAATCCTTTTAATTGGGACACAAATCATTGTTCTACTGCATTTGCACCATATTCATTTTGCACAGTACTGAACTTTTTCATATCAATGCCCTTTTGCACCATTATTTAAACTGGTTTCTAGTTTTTCTACATTGTTACATTCTGCTGCATTGGTAATGTTTATCTATTCCAACTGCAACATCATTACACTCCTGTAAGCAATGTCACTTTGTTTTTTAAACACACTGTGCATATAAAATGACAATAAAGTTTGTCTAAGTCTACATACAGCTTAATTCCCTCATTCATCTCACTGTATCAGGGCTTATGTCAGTGAGTTAGAAACCAAAGCTTCCAGAAAACAAACTGGTTTCACCGTGGAATAAAGTTTGGCATCTTTTTCTTTGAGCCATGTCTGTTTTAGATCACAGGAACAGGGGGAGCGGACAGTGTGACCACCATGTGGCTATTTCTGGCTCCGTTCTGACCTACAAACCCTGAGGGGAGAGGGAGGACTGAGCAACAGGCAGACCGCTCCTCAGGTAACACACACACACACACAGTAACACACCTTGCCATCTGTTTGTAAGCCTCCTCCGCCACAGCAAAGATATGAGGGTCCATGTCTCCCATGTTCTGCCCGCTGTAGGCATTGATGATTTCACTGCCGTAGATTGGCAGCGTCTCATAAGGGTTGATTGCAACAAGAACGATTCCTGGGAGGGAGAGAAAAAGGGGAAAGAAATGCTGAAATCATTTAACATTAATGACAACATATTTTATCTGCACACTTTGAAGCTCGGCATCAGAAAGCAACTTACCGCAGTAGGTGTAGATGAGTTTGGAGTCGATGAAGCGGACTTTAAGGTTGTGGAGCACGGCGGGCTCATGGAGGTAGCTGAGAGCAGTGAGGTCGTTCTCGCCCACCAGGATGTCTGGGTTCCGCAGGTAAGGCAGGTTCTTCGTTTTGGGGTCCAGCTTATGATCAATGCTCTGAGACAAGAAGTCAACAAAACAGAATCACAACTCCTATCAACCAACACAGGTCCGACTGCACCTGACCGTTGCTCACTTTGGAGCATTTTGCAGTCAAGAGTCAAGTCCTTCATTTCCTAACCTGAGGGGAGGAGGGGAGGCATACACTGTGCGACACTTTCAATCATTGCGCGCAGCTACAGCTCACTGTATGATGACACCTCAGCGTTTAAAAGTTCACATCTCATGATGCATGTTCTCAAACTCTGATGCAACCTTATAAAGGCCCACTGAATTTCAAACATGTTTAATTTTCTCCTGACCTTACGATTCCTGATCATCGTGAGAGGCTGATGGCCCCTCGTTACTCCCTGTACACTACACGACGCACAATCAGGCTGAAAGTAAGCCTGACGCACGACTGGAGAATCGGCCCGAAAAGGGCAAAAAAAATCATGCCCAGCATAAGACGTTAGCCAGCCCCTCCTTCTCCTCAGAGCCTCTGTTTGTGGTGGCCTAGAAGCACCGACCCATAATCCATGTCATGAATCTCTTTCACCTTTATTTCAACGACCGTTTCAGGTTCTTTTCATCCCAGCTGCCTCTGCGCCTTTGTCTGACACTCAATTTTCCATTAAAATGCTTGAATACAGCAGGACTCTGTGTCTTACCATCCTTCTGCTGGCTGTCAGTGACTGTTTGACAACTGTTTATAATGTTTTAGGCCAAAACAGGATTATATCTCTATTTTGGCTTTTTATTAAACTTATGCAGTTTCCTGAAAAAAAATAGTACACTTTCTTTTTTTATCAGCTTTGAGCAAAATCCATTAAACCAAAAAGAAACCAAATGTCTGACGTCTGTGCAGAAAAAAACTATATTTTTTTTAAATTAGCAAAAATAGCTGATGCATGCAAGTGTTTGCTGATTCATTAGCGCATTCAGCAGCCATGCCCTGATTCTTGCTCTTCCATTAGCTATCCGTTATTAATGTTTTGTTTGATTTGTTATTAAAAAAAGAAAAATCGCCTCTAAGAATATCGACATATCATGGATGATTAGACTGTTGTCAATATAATCAGTCAGTATATATGGACGCGATTTTAAATACCTAAATGATTCATGCAGTATATACAGCCCTTCCTTTTCATGCACATCTTTGTGACAGTTGGCATATGGTGTCATTTTCTATTTCTTCAAACTGTAAAATCCTTGCAACAAACTAAATTATAATAAAACTAAAATGTTTTCTTTGAACCAAACTACGATGTTCCTCTTATATTTGGCCAATTTATGTTCGAATATTTAGCAAAAATATGTTGCGGTGCATTATGGGGTTTGGCATCTGTTTACATTATTCCATTTCATTGCCCACATGCTGCCTAGACTGGCAGTGAATGCTTACACACCGCTGAGCTTTCATGGATTTTCCCATTCCCCAGTCCGGATGGTGCAAATTTTTCTTTTTTCAGAAGCATACATGGCCTAAATGATATAGTGTATTAACCTAAAGCAATATGCATGGTATGGTTGCTACATGTCAGGTACGCCGGTCATTGACATTAACCAAGGCACCTTTCAGTAGAACTGCAGTCAGTCCCAGGACTGGCATGGCTATCACTGCCCCTATATAGTTGGGGAGTCATTTCCCACTGGGATCAGCTTCATAATCATGGTAGGACACTCCTTTGTTTTTATTTTGTTCAGACTATTCGTAAGCCCACAGCCTGCCAAATGTTGAAAGGGCAATATTATTGCCATTACTGTCAATATAAAGTTGAATTTTTATACATTCAGTGATAAAATGTCACAGGGGATGGTATGGGGGGGATTGTCAATTAACAAGGGGGATGATTTTAAAGACTTTTTTTAGGAAGGGGGGTGCCATTCCCCACTCATCCCCCCTCAACTCGAGTACAATATATATATTGGGGTGAGTTACACTTCCAACATAAAACTGTAATGGCTCTATTAATGTTCGGATTATACTCCATTAGCCTAATACTCCTAAATTTAACTTATGATAAATGAGTTAATTCTTTATTGCAGTTTTCAACAATAGTGTCTTGATGTTTTTCTAAAGTAACATGTTTCCATCATGATGACCTTATTAATTGCCATGGAACCTGAAGCTCAAGACAAAAACAAGGCTTAACATCACAAGTCATTGGTCGTAACACCATTTCTCATTTAAAAATCATGCACCAGTTTTTCTAAGCACTAACCACAGATACATCAACCATAATAGACTGTTTTGATTCTGCTGTTTCTCTCCTTGACTTTTTGCACCTTGGAAATAGGATCTTTATCATATTTAGGTATATAATACATGGACTGTATTATACTCATGTAGTTTGAATGCATGAGACCAGAATAAACATGGAATGCCAATTTTGCATCCAAACAATCATTTAATACAGCAGTTTAGCTCTCACTGAAACAGCGACTGCGAGTCAAATTTAGCAGCTCTGTTGCCAACCAATCTTTACACTGAAGATGCTTTTAACAAGCACTGATGATCGTCATGCAATGGGTTCGACGTTCTATGATTCGTTTTAGAGAAAACTCAAATAATTAATAATGCAAAAACACTTTCTCCACTTCTTAAAATGTAAAATTATTTGACATCTGCTACTTCAAATCTCAATAAAACAAGTTCAAGTTTCTGCTAGAAAGTCGACAAAATGGGAAAAAGCTAAAAAGAATAAAGAACATGACTCCTTCACCTAGTCCCTGTAGTGAACTATAACCATATTTTTTTTAAAGGTCAGTTAAATTGGAGGCAAATAAAAGGTAGAAACAGCATTAATCTTATAGCATAATTAGCTGCTTAGAAGTCTACTTAATGATGCCGGTCCAGCATTTCTGATCCACTCTATTCTTTTTTTTTAACAGCAACACAGTTCTAGCAGTCAATGTTGTGCCAGTTCATCATTAAAAAGTAATAGCTTAAAGTTCAGTTCACACAGATGAAAATGAACAAGCTCACCATGAACCAAGTTCACAAACCTATAAATGAACTAGTTCAAGTTCATTTGCTAAATGAAGCCACAATCCTCCACAATAGAAGCTCATATTTTCCCCCTTTAAATGTGTGATCATAACATATAGAAAGAAATAGAAAATACTGGATGCAGTCAAGGTTTACTGGATGTGCAGAACTTCAGAAACATTCATGAACATTCAGGTTCTGCCGAAAAGATCTGGATCCAAAATGATTTTTTTTACAATCCCTCATTTAGTAGCAGATATTTCCCAAGATTTCTGGGATGCTTTGACTCGATGTGTCGAGATAAATGTGAACTGGATGTGCCTGACAGACGGATTTGTTTGCTAAGTCCCGGTGGGAACAGTTTGCATAAAAACGTGAGTTTTATTCTGTCTGAGTTTTCCTTTTGTTAGTTCATAAATCTCTGCTAAACTGGCATCAGAAATACCAGCAGATGAGTCGAATCTAAAAGACTAGTACCAACAGTAGACATGCTGGTCTGTCAGGCTGTTTGACGCAATAAGTGCCGTAAAACCTGATGTTATCCAATGCAGTGCTGTTATAAACTGAACGCTAATGTGAGCTGTGAGAGTCGCTCATTCTTCTCGGAGTGAGTTTGTTCTCGTTGATTACTCCAAAACTGATCTGTTTACAAGTTAATCGAACGCCATTCATTGAACACGTTCATATCCAACACTGCCAGCGATTTATTGCGATTTTTAGGCAGCAGCTATAGCTTAAATCATATTCTAAAATTTCTGTCTGTGGTTCACTTGAAGGTGTTACTTCCTTCTTTATGCTGCTAATATTCACTTTATTTGTTAAAAAATAATATGAAGTATATTTATAACAGTTTTTGATTTGTCTATGTTTAAAAATCCTGATTGCTTTACTCACACAGGTATTCAGTTTATTTATTCAACAGCAGTATTGGACCGATATCGGCTGATGGGCTCAGCCCAGGTATCAGTATCAGATCGGTGCATCTGTGTACCGTAGATATTCTGGTTCTCCAACCAAACCGCATCATTATAAAGATTCATTTTTAGCTTGTTTCGCTGAATACTGTTTCACAGAAAGCTGTTGGCAAAATCTGGGAACATTAAACATTTAGATACGCAATCAGAGCCAAACAAAAGACCTCTTTGATGTGTTTGTGGAGCTTCCGGCTGCATTTTAAATTATCACATGCATTTTAAAACCCCAAGGGCATCCATTTACAAATAGTTTGGCTACCTTGTGCAGTCAAAGAAGTGCCTTTTTCTGACTGCTTGAAGGAAGGAGTGAGTTCATATTGGTTTGTGTTTAATGGAAACAAATTAAATGTAGTGAACCTTTTAAAACGCTCCTTGGAGGCGTCTTGGCTTCAAATTCCCATTTGTGTGTTAATGGTTTGACCACTAATGAGATGCAGCAAAAGCAGAGAGGAAGAAAGAAATCTGGGCAGATCATCCCTCTGTTATTAAATGATCTCACCGTTCCGTCCTCCAGCATGAGCTGCAGTGAGGCGTCGCCATTTTTGTAGTCCTTGGTGAGCTCGGCAGACTTCCACACCTCCTCTGCATCGGGGATCCAAACCCGAGCAGACTAGAAGAAAAAAAAAAAGACAAACACATTAATTTGATTTTAAAATTTTTCTTTATATTCCATTCAGTTTCCAAGAGGACAGGGTGAAAGCTGAAAAAAAAGATGGCAGGAAAGTTTCCTTCCTCCCTCTCTGCCAACAGCATGACTTTGGAGAAAACAGAGGTCTCTGTGTTTCCACAGGCATGAGCACATGGCTCATAACGGTCAGGAAAGTGGTGGGAACCGTCCATGGAGCTGATAAACTAAGAATGCAGCTGGGAAAACGTCTGCTTCAGCCTTGCAGACGTGTGACGTAATGCGAGCAGCTGATGCTGTCAGACCGCTGGGAAAAAGCCAACGTACACATTATCTGATTGGCTGCAAATTCAAGTTTCAGAAAGGAAACCCGGATTTATTCAGGGAAATCGAGCAAATTTCCACTGAAAACATAAGAAATGAAAGAGCACATGATTTTTTAGGTGAACACCAAGTTAAAGTAGTAAATTAATATCACACTAATAGGACAAAGCTATTATTTGAAACTATAACCTGACAGCTCTTTTTAAAGTCACAATAACATCTAAAACACAAATCAATTGATTTATTCTCTAGTGGTTAGAGAATAGAGCTTGGAATCCTGAGGTTCTGAGTACGAAACCCACTCCCATAGACTGCCACTCTGGGTCTCTGAGCAAGACCCATAACCCCACACTTCTCCCTGGGCGCTGCACAATGGCAGCCCACTGCTCCCCAAGGGGATGGGTTAAATGCAGAGGTAAATTTATCAGTGTAAGCTCAATAAAGTTTAATTATTCAAATTCTTATTCTAATAATAATTAGTGGAGGAATCATTTTAATTTTACACCTGGTGCACCACAGTTATTGGCAGTTCAGCTATAAACACTTAACATAAAACTTTATTCCACCAACACAAGCATTTTAGGTTTACAACAATTTGGAAGGTTGGAACATAAAATGAGAGATCGTTCTTTCTCCATTTTGTTCTGCAAAATCTCTGCAAAAAATCTAGATTAGATTTTTTTCTGCTGCCATGTTGTCTTCCACGTTTTCTAAAAACTCCGGGGCTGTGGACTGATAACCCTGGAAGGGTTTTCTCTGCTTTCGACCACGTCAGTGTTGATTTGACCAGATATTTCTGACCATTATTCTAATGGAAGAACTTTTTTTTTTTTTTTACCTAAACATTCTAAGAAAGGTCTCTGTGTCTGTAGAAGGGCAACATTCACACAGCATTACAAACCTCCACCATGCTCAACTCTGGGGATGATTTGTCTCTCTCCAGAACTGAAGTTCAATTTTAACCCTTACTTGACCAAAGCACTTGGATTCCAATGAAACTTTAATATAAATTTGCAAACTTAACATTTATACATTTGTAATGGTAGAATTGAAATGAATTTACTGAGCAAGCATCCCAAATAATTGTTCTGTATGAAAGTTCTAAGGAAATATGGTGACTCTAAGATGACGCTGAATTAAACAAACCAATTAAAACTGGGACTGATATTGTCATCTTAAAAATGGTGTAAAAATATTGATTTATTTAATGTCTTTAATACGCCATTAGATTTGTTTATACATGTTCTCCTCCTTGGAGAGAAAAGCTGGATGCCAAGTGTCAGGGCCTAAAGAAAAGCAAAACTCGGTTTCTGATAAGTGTGCCTTTATTCATGTTTCTGGATAAATGGCGACCAAATGCAGGGAAACTGCCGGGTGAGTGGGCAGCTACAGTAAAGATCAAACACCTGATAGCTAAAGCCAGAAGGTTATCTTCAATCTGTGAAAACAAAGAAAAATGAAAAGTAACCCACAGGAATAAAACTTCCAAGACATCGACAGCTGAAAAAAAAGAAAAGATAATAATAATGAAGCTCCATCAGTCAAACTTTGGAAGCTCTAGTGAAGTGGAACTCAAATTCAGACGTTCAAAGCTAATTTTTTGCTTTGTTGTTTTTCTCAAATCCTCCTTAAAGTGAGCTCCCATCACTGAAATATTTAATTACGCTTCATGGATAGGGCAGGCTGGAGCACATGACGATGAGAGAATTTCTGCTGCAAGTCTGATGAAGAATTTCACCTCTTTTTTGCCCTCCTTACATAAACTGCTGATGACGTTTTGACATAAGCCAAAGAAAGAAGCCTCATTGTAGAAGCTGGATTTATTACGTCTGATGCTCCATGACTGATCATTTAAATCATGACTTCCTGGTCACACAAACACACCGCCCGCCCCACTTCTAATAGAACATTAGCAGGAAATGGAGGCTATGGTGGAGACACTGGAGATTGGGCTTCCCCTGAATAAGACCATCAAATTTGTTAACTGTAAATAAAGGGCACAAATATAAGAGATGGAAAAAGGTCCCCATCATTGTGCAGTAAACTGACATTTGATACATCAACTTCCATTTTAGTGCCCCCCCTCCCAGAAAAAATGATCAGTATTAAAACACAGAAGGATAAAATAAACATCTCCCCAATGAATACATTTAAACAAACAAGGTAAAGATCTGAATTCAGAAAACTAAAAATTGAAAAGGAAAAGTCTAAACAAAAAAAAAAGATTTCATATCCATCACAAATGTTTTTTATAGTTACTTCCTGCTTATTTGACAATTTATTTGCAGAATTAAGAATAGTAGAGTAATATGCTCATAAAAGAGCAATTGTAACTTAAAAACAACAAAAAAATAATTAAGGCCAAATTCCTCTCCGTTTTTTTTTTCCTAAATATAAAAACCATAATGATAAAAATGGTCGTTTGATATACTGTAGCAGAGAATATAAGAATAAATTAGATAACTACCAATGTTGCATCAAAGCATATATCACTTACATCTCTCCTATTTTCACCACAGAAGCAAAGAACGCCTGAATTTTAACCCGGGTTATAGAAGAAAAACAACATTTCTTTAATGCATTTTAGGGCAAAAAAGTGTCGATTCTGATCTCGGACTAGCGGATTTGGGCAACACTAATCTATTTGTCATCTATGAATAACTTTAAGGAGGTTAAGGTCAGTTTCTGCTCTTTAACATTATGCCAGATTAGCACAATCATAAGTAACCTCCAAAAACATTGGCTTTTCACCACATACAAAATGTATCGGAAAAAAATCTCAAAGTAAAGATTGCTTTCTACAAACCAATTTCAATGAAACAAAAAAATATATAAATAATTGTTTGTATAATTATTCACCAGTTGTTAAACTGAATGTCTAATTCAATACAGGTCAATCTGATTGGATCAGTATAGAATAGTCTGACTTCCTGACTAACACTGAGCACTGAAGATAAATAGACACTCTAAGGAACTCAGGAAAAGAGTTTTTAAAAGTATGATTTAGGAGATAGATGTCAAGAACATCCCCCAGAGTTCAGTGAATTCAATTAAATAAAAAATGGAAGGAATATGGCGTGAGTGAAGCCGCTTATTACCCCTACAGATGAAGGAGTTACAAGCTCCAGCTGCTGAGACCAGTGAGACTGAGCAGACGGCAACTGATGCTTTTTGAGAGAGTGGTGATGAGAAAGAAAAATCTAATTAGATCTCTGCTAGAGTTTGCTAAAAGGCTCCATGGACAGATGGAAGAAGACTTCTTGGTCTTTAAAAACAGACCATTCCCAATGCAAACACCTTTGTCCTACAGAGAAGTAGTGGCTGGACATGAAAAGTGCTTTTAATACCTGAAACTGGTACAACTTGACACCCTGAGCAGTTGGCAAAGAAGAATTTAGCTAAATTTGCAGTGTGTGATGATATTCCAGCCTGATGGAGACGCATCCACAGAATCAGTGCATTGATTGACCTAAAGAGATAAATAATTGTCTAACTAACCATTAGGTTTATTTAGATTTTTGTTTCATTTTGTAAACATTTTTTCTCACTTTTTTCCCAGTCAATCTTTGTGTGATGAAAACCAAATTTGATTAATTTAAGAGGCCAATTAATAGGGTGATAGAATGATTCTATAGGGTATCTGGTGCTGGTCCTTAAGGTCTCTGAATAGGGTGTGTAACATTGGTTGGGCTGAAAATGGCATATTAGCTGTTCTATGAGCCCAATGCAAGCCTGGTTAAAAGCTCTAGAATGAAACGACAGGTTCTCTTCCTTTTATGGTATGATCATCAATATTTAGATGAGCTGTGCGCTGATTGGTTGGTTTACAACGAGCGAAACTGCTGAGCAAAGATGCATCATAGCAACAAGCACTCATTCACTGAAACATCAAACTATTGATACGGTAGGGTGACCAGACGTCCTCTTTTTCCCAGACATGTCCTACTTTTCATACCTAAAATAATGTCCGGGGGGGAATTTCAAAGTTGTCTGGGATTTTGGTCGACTACAGTGCAGCACGTAGTCGAAACACACCGGGCACTCAAACCGAGCCGTCAGCTCCGGGTCTGGTCCAGGAACACCGGTGGACGGGGGCAGGGAGTCAGTGGGGGGCAGAGCGACCGAACCCGACCAGGTGACGGTAGCCTGGACACAGGCGCCCCCGTGCTTCCACACGCCTGCCTTACCGGCCCCAAGCCCCCCTCCTCCGGCTGAGGACGGGCGGCTCATGGCTCTCTGCTGAGGTCTGGTCTAGTCAGCAGCCCAGCAGTCGACACAAAAGTACAGGCCAGAACCAATTCATTTGGATTCGCCCGTTTTATGGTGGAAGTTTAGAATTGTGAGATTTGCAGAGAAAGGAGGTGTCGATGGGATTTGAACTTCTCTGTAGGTCTGTTTCACCCACTGAACTATCATTATTCATCTATGACCGTGTAAACTCTGTTTTACATTCTATTACCCCTTTAAAGGATAAAACATCCAAGGGGGTAAGTACTTATGATAGGTAAGTACTCTATGCCTTTGGAGAAAACTTTTGATCAAATTACAAAGAAAAACCAATCAGCAGATCAAACAGCAATTCTAAGAAGTTTCAAACATCTAGATGGATTTTCTAGATCCCTTGTAAATATAAGTTTGAACTAACCTTAAAAGAAATGAATAAGCCAATCAAAAATAGGAGAACTAGATGTGCATCAATATAAACTGTGTCAGCACATTAAATCATTTTGTTTACTCATTCACCTTTTTGGTCTCTGCAGGACGCTGTCCCTGTAGCCAGCCTCCTAGCAACGGGAAGAGAGAGAGAGGGATGGAGGAGAGGAGAAGGATGGGGACTAAAAATAGAAGCAGGGAGTTTTGAGCAGCATCACAGCTCACAGGGACATCTCTGCACTACTGAGCACACTTCCCGATCCCAATAATCAGCTTCACACAGGAAACACCCCAACACTCATTTCGCACTTTGCTAACGCTGAAATGTGTGAAAAAGCAGATTGGTTACTTTCTTTTCATGTGATACACAGTTATGCTGGAGACAAACGAGGAAGGACTGCAGTTTATCTGCAGGGGAACGGAACCATATTTATACACCAACTAAATCCCTTGGGTCCAAAGGAAAGGAGAGCTGAAGGTTGAGGCTTATATACGCACAAACACACACCCTGAAAATCATTTTGTTGTTTGTTTCAAGGGCTTCAGCTTCTATTAATGAAACTCTAGGCTGAAAAGGAGAGAAAATAAAACTGTGATGCGGGAACGGAAACTGAAAGGAAGGTAGACGCTGGAGATAAAGAAGCAAAGACGTCAGTCCATGCCTGACACCAGCAGTCACATGACCAAAGCGTCTCTGCACATATGCTGCATGCGGCATTTATGAGGCGGGGAGGAGATCTGTGCATTTTCAGGATGACAATAAGGACGAGAGGCATGAAATCACTGAGACACAAACTTCCATCTCAGCACAGAGGTTCTGGTGGGAAATGAACGTTCAGCCTATCCACCATTTCCCAGGGCCTTGGAAGGACATCCAATTAATTAATCTTTTTACTCAGAAATCTTTGGCGACAAATTCTCCATGACAGAGATTTGACACATGAAGATGACAAACATGGGGTTTTAAATATATTTGTAATAATTATTTAATGCTGTTTTTTTAAAGCTTTATATGATGTTTAACCTGCTGATTCTGACCTGAACTCTTTAACGAGTTTTCATCTGCAAAGACTAAAACAACCAGAAGGGGAAAACAAATGTGTGAGTGTGACACGTCCTTTGATAGAGTTATTAGAACCCAACATAAAATGACTGAACTACCATTTTATCCTAATCTATCCAACTAAGTACATACATCCACTAATTAAACAGATTTGTTTTAAATAAACTCTTTAAAAAAATCTGATGCATCCCACTGGTTTATGCATTTATGGCTAAAGATAATACCATGAGATGCTTATTGGGCAAATAATCAGTTTCTTTGTTTTCACAAATATAATAAAATCTTCGCAGACTGAACTATAGTAAACTGTGGCTAATAAAAAACAGTACAATACAGCTTTACAATGTCCTTATATTGGAATTTTTAGATTTTCTACTTTTAATGTTGTATTAAAATTGCGAAATCAAAATGTTTAAAAGTAAAGGTTTAATAAATCTCAAACTGTTTTAAAAAGAATAATATGTGTATATTAATCGGGTTCAGGTCTGATCTTTCTAATTTTTCCGATGTTAAGACAAAACCCACAGATATTAGCTATTAGTTTAGAGCTGACCTGAAGCTATTAAGCAGAGGCTAACTTTAGCATTGTTAGCAGCTACCGGCACGGTACAGGGGTCACGGTTCAGCACGCTCATTGCCACGCAGAATGCAAACGTGATATACATGGGTTTTGTATTTTATGTTCTTTGACAATAATACAAGTTTTCTATCACAAATGAAGCACTCTTATTACCTAAGCACTCTCATTATCTAAGTTTCTGTTTCCTTGAGAGCATGATATAATTTGTTTTTGTACTCACAAGCTCTCGGTGCCATGCTCTGACCATGATGTAATTTGTTTTTTTGATTTCGGCTGTCCATGAGCCCTGGGTGGGTTTGGGGGGTGCCCGTTCCATATTTTGGTTTCTGTAATCATGCCCTCCAGGCGTGAGAGGGAGCGATCACTTTTCCTGATTGGGTGAAAGATTTTCCTTTGAAGTTTGGCATAAATGGCAGGTAGCGGTTGGCACTGGCAGAGTCTGCTAGGGTTGCGTACGAACACCTCGCTGCCCGGGTTGCTGCCCTGCCGGGGTCGGCTGGCTCTCCAATCCTTTGTGTCACGGTAAGGGGGACAATATAATTTGTATTCAGAACCGTGCCTTGATTGATGTGCTTGCTCTGCCGTTTTCTGTGGCGGAATAAAACGACACATTTTACTCTAGCAGAAACAGTGTGTGTGTGTTCTGTGTGTTCATCTTTATTACAGACTCATCCCAATCCTGCCTAAATTTTATAATACAAAACGGTACGGAAGTTTAATATTGATCTGGACGTGGAACTGTTATTTTGCAAGTTTCCTTCAGGACCCTTTTAACCGCTACCACCTGCAGGCTCTGATTGGTCCGTAGACATATAGACATGCCTGGATTGGTCTTGATAGTAAACGGCACCTCAAAATGCAAACTGCACTCTGTGGGAAGGTACCGCTGTTGGGTTGTGTTGTTGTGAGAGACAATGGCAAGTGGCGAAGAATTAGAAGACCCAACATCATCATTCAAGTCAGAGGTGTTGGATAATTTCGGGTTCCCTGTGAGTTGTAATAGCGACAGAGATCGAGTGGTTGACAAAACAAAGAGTGTCGTCCTTGTTCGACACCTGTTCATTACAGGAGGGGGATCACTTCAAATATGTTGACAGTTTAGACAAACTTGTTTTTCTGAAGAAAAACCTTAAATAATAAAGGTGTACAGTACATAGCTGTACAGCTGGTGATGGCAAATGCAGATTTTTTATGTTGAATTGAATGAGTACAGTAGACAGCTGTACATAGTGGATTACTGTGAAAACATTATGTTGTTATCTGTGAGGCCTACAGCTCATGTTCACAGAGCTATGTGAATGTTAAAGGGCACTTTTGTATTGTAGCCTATGGTAAAATCCCCAGAACGACCACGTGTGGCACTAATGCACTTATAAATATATTCCTTTCATGTATATCTATATTTAACAATATGGTGCTTGTTCCCTTGTTTTACAGAAAGCTGCAGCTATGTCAACTGAGTTTAAATAATAAAAACCTGCCTTTGAGGATAGCCTTTTGGTCATGTTTGTTTTTCTGCACTGTACCAAAAACGTAGGGTTCATACCGAGGTATGTATTGAACCGTTTTGTTTTTTTTTTACCGTTCCACTCCTATTAGCAGCTAATGGCTAGACAGTCAAAGCATTTTCACTTCTAAATCACATGTATCTTATCTTTCTCACTCTTACTGTTACACAGGGCTCCTGCGGTATGGGTTTAGGATCGGCTCACCTTAAATATTGCTTTAAAGCCCAATTTCCTTTGATCAACTCACAGATTCAATTCAATTCAATTTATTTCTATAGCACCAATTCATAACGCATGTCACACAAGGCATTTTACAGTTCACCAAATCATACAGTCAGATTGATTCAAAGACTTGAATCTAAAGAAAACCAGCTGATTGCATCGACTCATTGACTCGAATGCAATTCCTCACACTAAGCATGCTTGTAGCGACAGTGGAGAGGAAAAACTCCCTTTATACAGGAAGAAACTTCCAGCAGAACCAGGCTCAGTGTGAGCGGCCATCTGCTGAGGCCAACTGGGGTTCAAGGAGACAGAAGCAGAGAAATGGAAAGAAGCAGAGATACACAAGGCAACTGTTAAAGGCAGCCCCGTCCAGATGACTGAATCAGTTCAAAAGATGCATCCAAACTAAGAACTCAGACTAAATGCACCACCAGCCAAGAATTTAATGTGTTTGTTTTAATTTTCAAAAAGGTGACAAATGCCTTGATCCACCTGTGTGGAGTATTGTAATGCCTTCTTTCTGTGTAGGTTTTAAAAAAGCTCTACCTGCAGCTCCTCCTTTTGTCCTATTTTCTATTTTACAATCCTTAGAAAATAAACAAAACCACTTTATGAAGTGACAAGAAACAACCAACAAACAAACAAAAAAAAGTCAAATGCAAACATCAGTGTATAAACCTGATAAAAATACAGCAGCGGCATCTAGTTTGCAGCTGCTCTTTAACTTTTGTTTCCCACAGTCTTCATATTTATTAGAATGGCTTATTTTGAAAAAGTTTCTCAATTTATGTGCTATAAAGAAGTTAAGAAATCGTTCCTTGAAATTTAGACAAGACCAAACAGAAAGAAATGAACAAAGCTATCAGAGAGAGGAGTCAGAAGGTCACTTAAAGCATTTAACGGCTGCTCTAGAGACACATAGCTAATCTTCGTTTAACTGAGATACAGGATCATTGTGTGATTAGGCCAATTTAGGGTTTAACACCTGCTAATCTTATCATGGATAACTATGCCACATTTTCATCACATAAAGAGATTATCTAAAACAACTACTCCCTATAATCCAAGATTTAGACTAGTTTAAACTAAAATAGCTGGAGAATAAATGCAAGTGAGTTTTTTTCTACTGAACTTAAAGCTCTACACCTAATCTAATTAAACGTACCTTACCTTTTTTCACAGTTATAAAAGTCTGTATATTTACTAATAGTTCTTTTAATTTTCTTCAGCAATGTAAGTCTAAGATTATGAAAAGACAATTCAGATTATTTCTGCTGCCAAAATTTGATGTGCGAGTCCCAGAGTTGCACATTAGCAGCCGCCCAGTACCTGCTTGTGTGCGGCTTCATGCATTGGCGGTGCCGTGCAGTGGATGAGCGGGGCGGGGCATCTCAGAGGAGTGTTTACAAATCTGCTCAGAGTCAAGAGCAGATTAGAAAGATTAGCATGGAGCTTTCACTCTTGAACTCAAGGTCCCCTGGCAAGGCTGTGGCATCTTAAAAACCTTTAGTTAAAGTGTTTTCTGTCCCTACTTTATCAGCTTGAGTCCTGAGGTTAGATTAGAAACTCACTGATAGAAATTGGGATCAAAAAAACAAAACCAATTGTTCCTAAAATAATTTACATATAATGCTAAGTACTTTTATATAAAAAATATCCAAAATGTGGATGAGGTACAATAGCTATTTGTTCTTTTCTTCAGATAATTGTCTATTCTTCAATATTTCTGATTATCTTCCTTCAGTGACACAAAATCCCCGCTGTGTTTTTAGATATTGATTTATCTATCAATCCAGTAATTAAATTGGTAAAATCTAATAAAAGGGGGGAACAAAAAATATGTTTCCGTTTGTTTTTTCACTTCATTTCATTAAAATCAGCTGCAGATCATCTAGTATAAAAATATCTATGAATGACTTTCATGTAGGAAGATTGATTTTAATTAGTACGGCAGAGAAAAAAAGTAAACCTTTCAACAAACTGCTACAAACAAGAATATAGAACTTATTTGTAAATAATTACAAATGAAAATAATAATCAAATAATTTATCTATGTATGATGAAAATATTTTAAGTTTTCCGCATGCGTTTTAAGTTACACCACAATGTTGATATTTCCAAACAGCAACATTGCCTTTTCTAAACTTATGCATTTGTGGCCCTTCTGGTTTTCCATACCTATTGCACCTATTGAAGGGTTCCACCACAATAGAAGCATATCATCACACCAGTGTTTATTCTGCTAGCGTGATGTTTAGATTTTACCTAAAAAATGTCATGGGATATTGTGGTGAGACAAGCTGCCTCTTTATCCTAAGACTTTAGCAAAGTTTGAGCAACCTTTAAAAAAGAAAAACTGAAATAGACATGTTTCCAAACATCGGAGGGAGTTAATGAGGTGATGAACAGCGTAATGTCACATGTTTACATTATGCTTGGCTGTACTAGCAAACTAGTGCGGAGCACAGATTAGGGATGGAGCGAGGTTTTAATGAATGTGTTGCAATGAGGCAAGATTAACTTTATGATAGAGCCGTCGGGAGAGAAACCTGATTATCATGGGACGCTGGAAAGAACTTAGGAAATAATTAGCTATGTCACAGCTTAATAGACAAATGTGTTTCTAAATCTATCCAACTTATTCCATCAGGATAGCAGTGGGGCCGGTTTCTGTCTGCGGTAGTCGGGGGTTAACCCTGGACAGGTTGCCACACAGAGACACACAACCGTAAACACACATCTAAGGAAAATTTGAAGCCAGTTAACCTATCAGTCCTGTTTTTGGACTGTGGGAGGAGGCTGGAGTACCCGGAGGGAACCCACGCAGGAATGAGGAGAACCCAAATTGGCCTCAGCAGATGGCCGCTCACACTGAGCCTGATTCTGCTTTAGGTTTCTTCCTGTTCAAAGGGAGATTTTCCTCTCCACTGTCGCTACAAGCATGCTTAGTGTGAGGGATTGCCTTCGAGTCAATGAGTCGATGCAATCAGCCGATTTTCCTTAGATAGAAAACTTTGAATCTATCTGACTGGATGATCTGGTGAACTGTAAAGTGCCTTGAGATGAGGTGTTGTGAATTGGGGCTATAGAAATAAACTGAATTGAATCGAACAAGCAGAAAGACCCAGAAAGGCAACAGCTTTACAAACTGCAACAAAGTGCAGCCATCTTGTTTCAAAATTCTCTTATGCATATTTACCTTTTTTTTTTTTTTTTGAAAAAGTCAAAAATTAAAAAGTATGAAAAACTTTTCTTGTATACTTTTGTAAATTGATTTTTATTTTTTAGAAGTACTTCTAATGTGATACTTTAGAATAGGCATAAAGAAACGTTGGAAAATCATCAACAGACCAAAGATCATGCTTATGTCTGTAAAAGGTATAGATGAGAGGCGCCTGTTCCGCCCTTCACTTCTCTGGATCGTCTGTTTGCATTCCCAAGGAAACCAAACCACAGCTGGGTCCTGAATGAGTTCTTGTTGATCTCTTATAGTAAATTCGGTTCTCAAATGCTCTGAGTTTTCTCCACTTGCAGATTATGGCTTCAGAGTTCAGTGACCTAGATCCTTTGAACTGACTTAGGCTATGTTCACACTGCAGGCCTTAATGCTCAAATCCAATTTTTCAGTGAACTCCACTGTTTTTTGCATTGCCGTTCACATTTCCAAATATATGCGACTTGTATGTGATCTCCTGTGTGAACTACATTCATAAAATCAAAAAATCAAAAAGTGTCCAGCATGCGCAGGAGAGAACGCAATGACATCGAAAGCTGGCGTGCTCTGTGTTTATGGCGGTAAACATGGATGGCAGTGCTTGAGCGCATCTGTCGATCTTTCCCAACCTTAAAAACACAATCTTTGCTCTACGCATCATTGTCCACCATGGTTGTTGTTTTTCTTCCTGCTTCTGAGTTACAAGACGCAGAATATTAACCTTTGTCTGGTATTAATGTTGTACAGGTCGGGTGAATGTGACCTGGCTGTTCAAATGGAGGTCGCATTAGCAAAACATCAAACTGATATCGGATTGAGGACCAGAGAGCCAAGTGGCCTGGGTCGCATTGGAAGAAATTGACTGCAAAGAAAATATCAGATCCATGTCGCATAGGGGCAAAAAAATAAAAATTAAAAAATAAATTTAAAAAATTGGATTTAGGTCACTTTAGGCTGCTGTGTAAACGTAGCCTCAGTAACTCCTCCTTTCTAAGGAGATATATGGATGCGTTTTTCATCTCTTGTTGAATTTCTTTAGATAGGGGCAAGATGCATTATTTTAGATCTTCTGGTCTACTTTATGCTGTCATATAGGCTCTATTCACCTAGTAAATAAAGCTTTCCAAACAATGTTTTTATTGCAGTTTATATAGTTTTATAATTGAGATGATTATGTTTGCAGGTTGGAAGGGATAGTTTTTCCCTTAAAAGTGAAATCAACATTGCGATGCTGCTTTTTACCCATAATTATTTGACGGATTTTGAAAGTTTGATGATCTGATATTTTAATGGGGATTTTTCTCTATAGTCCTGATCATTGACATCATTATAAGCTGACTTTACTTCATTTGAATCAAAATCAGCTACATTTCTGAAAACAATATCTAATAGAAACCAGTAGAACAGCCTTCTTTTTCTAAGGAAGCCCTGGAATTCAAGAGAAAAAAGATTTGCTCATGCGTCATCTAAGTAAAGCTTAAAAGTGCCTGAAGTGAAGTTTCTCTACAAACTCTGCTGATCGCAGTAAAAGGAATTTGGACAAAAGGGAATCCAGTGGAAACAGATTAAAACCTTAAGACACGTTAGAATAAGGAGGGTCAGATGGAGCCGTCCAGATAGAAGCAGCGGTATGTGAATCAGATATTCTCCACAAAGTGGTCAACAGAGTCCCAGACTGCAGAGGCCTCGTCACATGATGCCACTCATGTGAGGATCTGCTGTTTTTCTGCTCAGCTGGGCTGACACTGCATGACGCCAAGGTTCAGAGGCTTCGCTTCGCGCGGAAGGTTACGAAACGTTCGAGTCTGGAGAAAGGATGGTGTGCATGAGACCCAGTACCTGCCAGACCTCTTTAACTTAGAAACCAAGATGCTGCCCAGTTACTAATCCTATTGGTCTGACTCTTGGAACCGGTTCATCTATAGTGAGCAGGAGAACGGGACCCTGCAGTAACTTTTGTATGGTTGACAACACAGGATGCATTGAAAAAAGGCTGATCATTTTATAGAGTCCAATCTGTGACAGGTTAAATTCATTATATCTCAATCTGAAATGAAAAAAATGAAAAGCATAATTTGTCTCACAAAGCCTCGACAGTGATTCAATTTCACCAATCAAACAATTTCTGATTCAAATATGTTTGGAAAGAGCGGTAGAGGTTATAAGCCGAAATCGGATTTATTTTCCAAACAGTAACGTTTCTGTCCTCCTGACTCGAGCAGTTCTACCGTTTTTCGAGGGTGCGCCCGCTCCGGGACCGAGATGACACCGCATCACTGACCAGAACAGAAAGGTATCCAAAATATTCCTTGTAAACTTTTTGTTTAACTGATCTGCCTCTAAAGCTAAACATGTATATTTCTAACCATCACGACTGAAAAAAAAGCCAAAACTTACTTGAACAAACATATACTCCAGCTCCCGGTTCATCTTGTCAGCAGACCCAACCTCTAACTCATCCTTTGCATCCGGCTAAGTGTCCTTACGCCCTCAGCCACAGATGAAAAAGACCAGAGTCTAAGCGACTGAGCAAGGAGCTCTGGAGCAGAACCGTCCCATTGTGCCTGCTGACATAAGCGGCGTTTATGGACGTTCCCTTCACTTCCTGCAGCACATGACTGGCTTTCCCATGTGCCCGTCAACAAACCTCCCAGCTTCCTATATTGATCACATGAGTCAGGAGCCAAATAAGACAACGGTGCTGACTGGGATATGATGAACATGGCTGCAGAGTCTAAACATCATAAAAGAAGCACATAAAAAAAAAGTCCAACACAAATGATGACATTCTAAAAAATGTGTCCATTTCTATTCTCTATATACTAGGTTTGCATGAATGAATACCGTACCATTGTGGCGCGACGTGAAGGGGATCAGCCTGAGGTTCTGCTGAGGTGTAATGGAAGCCCACCCTGTTTTCATAGCAACCTTCAGCTCACCTGCTTTGTTGGGTCTGCTGTCTCTCATCTTCTTCTTAGCAAAATTCAATATTTTGTCTCTAGTCAGGCAAGTTTGCTGGACTATCAAGCGCAGTAACACTATGGAGAGTAAACCCAGCTTTAATACCTTTGCAGGTGTAGAAAACCGTTAGGTCAAGCTAAAAAAAACGATACTAGAATCTCGATAAAACCTGTCACCAAGAGGAAGCATGAGGTGCTCTAAAATTTCCTGCAAGATGGTGGCGCTAATTTTGGACATGATAAAACATAGTGGACCTAAAAATAAGCAAATAAATGTCCCCCTAACCTCTGAAAAAGACTTTACGTCTACCTTTCTTCACAACACTTTTCCCTCCAACCAACTTTCCACTCTTATTAGCTTCCTTAGAAACGAAATGTTGGTCTTAAATAACAAACAGTAATCAAACTGAACAGAAATAAACTCTTGATATACAAATTTTTACATCCAAAAGAATATCTATCTATATATGTCAGAGGCATTTAAGATTTAAAAAATGACACTTTTTGGAGTTAATAGACCTGTAGTGTTGGTATTAAGTAAACTAAAGCTGCATTTTAGGACATCTTAACTTAATGCACACTGAATTGAAAAAACATCGCTGATGTATGAGCGGTTGCTTCTTTATAGGTGAAAAATTACTTACGTTTTTTTCTATCTTGTCAAATGAGATATATTTACTATTATTTAAGAAAAATATATTTATCTTAGACTTGAAACCTCCAGTCACGTCTAAAAGAAAAACTAAATAAATAGAAACTCCAAAAGTTCAGTATTCCCTTTCAATCATTTCAGAAGGGAAATGCATATCAAAATCATCATTACATAGGAGAAATATTTTAAGCACTGATATGGAGGATTATAGCTTACATGCCATGAAAATCTCAAATTAAATGTCTGTGAATTAGAATATTATAAAACTTGTTAGTTTTTTTAAAAGAGCATTTTAATAAACTCATTGAGTCACTAACGACGTTTACGAGGACGGAAAGCCACAAAGGGTTTAACTAAACAAGCTGGATGTTTGTAGAGTTAATTCAGAGCATATTTGTGGAAAAATTGGTGGGTAAAAAACAAAAAGACGCTGCTGAATTTCCAAACAGCAAAGCAGACCTGCTGTAAGCCCAAAGATCAACCCCTCAGCGTTTCGTTAAATTTATCGATCCCGTCTTAGATTGCAGATTTAAAGCCTCGCTGAGACTCATGATGTTTTTACGTCCCGGTGTGATGCAATGACAGAGCGGTTTCAGAATCATTTCCTTATGGGTCAAAAAAAGGTCAAACATGCTGTTCATCTGGAATCCTCCCAGGCAGTGATGTAACAGCAGGTGTTTTCTCGTCTCTCAGCTGTTCCTGACTGAGTAACTACTGGGCCTGATTGACATCGCCTGCTTAATTGGGTCTTTGAGGGCCACGTTTGACACATGCCTTCAAAGCCATGTGACACGACTCTGTATCCTCCTGTCCCTGAGAGACCATGCAGGTCTGTGAGCTTCAAGAATTTAAATCCAGCATCTAAAGACAAGAAGACAGAAATCTGGACCTCTGAGGCAAAAGGATTCTGAAACATTAGGATTATTTCCTAACGACTGATTATCTGTATGGTTTGATTTAACCATCTCTGTAAAGTGCCTTGAGATTGCATGTGAATTGGCCTATATATAAATAACAAATAATAAGCATTGATTTTTGAATGGTTAAACTCAATAAGGTCTTTTTGTTCAAAACAATCCATTTTGTTTCTAAATGAGGCTGAATTACGGTTCGCTAAAAGCTCAGTGGTGCAAAAAGGCAGATCTAAGGTTTCCACAGGAGAGAGGGAGAATCTCAGCAGATAACGGGAAGGATGACCACACTATAAAGTGTTTTTTTTTAATCCCTTAAAGCTTTGGACCTCAGGCTGTAATTGCTGGATTTGGAAATGTTAGCAGCTTTATAGAAACCCCAGAGTCAAAGTAAGGATCTGCATTACCAGCCAGGTACATATGATAGAGCCTGTTAGCATTATGCTAGGATGCTAAACTGGCTAATCTTTACAGGAGGATGCTAATGACATCTAAAGGGCAGCGGTGTGTCGCAGTGAGCTTGTTTTGATTTATGCCCAATATTGAAGCGTGGTCTGTGCCACGTTATTCCATGCCACAACGCAAGAGGGACAATCAGGAACGAGCTGTGGGTCTAGATGGTGAGGCGGTCAGGAAGTGGGGACAAGTTTGTGTGAAAACGGAGGGCCATGAGGGTGAAAAAGTAGGGATGCACAATATTGGGATTTTGGCCGATATCCGATATGCCGATATTTTAAAACTCATGTAGCCGATAATCGATATCGATACCGATGTTAAAGCTGGACAAAAATAAGTTGTCATTGAAAATAGCAGTTTTGTTATCCATTTCTGACACAAAATAATATACTCAAATATATTTTCATATGCTGATATCAAATTGATTTTTAAAAACGCGGTATTGATCTATTTTACTTTCAAAATCTTGTGAAATTTCTTCGTTCCGTTACAAACTCTCATGATATTTTGCAAATTCTTGTGAGATTTTGTTAGTAAAATAGATCGATACTGAGTCAATGTATCAACATATAAAAATATGGCAAAATTTCATGAATTTCCGGGGGATTTCGTAGCATAATGATGACATATAGCAATCTTTCATTAGTAAAAGAGATTGATATGGTGTTTTTAAATGGCAATATATCAGCATATGAAGATATTGTGATATTTCAATGTATCAATATATATTTTATTTTTTAGACTTTAGAAACTCAGAAGCTGATCAAATATCGGGTTAAATATCGGTGGGGTGGCCGATGTCCGATATTCAGTTTTAAGGCCGATACCGATAGGGGGCGATTATATCGTGCATCCCTATGAAAAAGAGCAGGGATGCAGGTGGAAAAAGGGTCCCAGCGTTTTCATGCACCTCACTCTTCCAGCTGGTCCAACTTCAGGAGTTATTTTACACAATGGCGGTCATACAAACAATACAAGCCGGTAAGGTAAAAAACAGGAAATACTCAGTGTAGAGCGGATGTAGATTTGACCAATCAGAGGCCTCCTGTCTGCGGCACAGTCTGCGATCACCTACAGTTTTGATATTTCTCGTCAGAGCATTTAATGACCTATAGAGGGATTAGGGCTGGAACTAACGATCATTTTGCAAATGGATCAATCTGTTGATTATTTTTCCAATTAATCGATTAATAATCAGATAGCCAAAGGTTTCTTGAAGTAGATTTTTTTTTTTTTAGGAAATTAAACCAGGTTAAACTAAAACTTACTTTTCCATTTGGGCTCTGGATAGAGCAGATTGACTATTTTTTTCCCATCTTAAATGCAAAATATTTATATAATTTTTTTACAATTTTGATAGAATTCCTGCTCTAAGTGTGTCGCTCTGTCAGATACAGGCATGTTTTACAGTCTCTATACTCCAGTTAACGATTAACTGATTACTAAATTAGTTGACGATTATTTCAATAATCGATTAATGACGATTAATCAGATTGTTTCAGCCCTAATAAGAATGCAAAACTTTAAATAGAAAATAATATGAAATATATACAATCTTACAGTATAAAGATAATGAAGTTACAGAGATGTAGAGTACAACTGTCATTATAAGGTTTAAAAACTACCACTACCCATTAGCTGATCTTTTATCACTTATCCTTCCTTTTCCTCTTCTCTCTTAATTGTACTGAAACAGAGATTAAAGTTTGTAAAACAGTGTGTGTGTGTGGGGGGTGGGTGTCTTTCCTCAGCTGCCTCAGCACTCCATCCTGAGTTACTGAACACATGAACCAAACCAATTAGCTGCTTTTGAAGTCACAGCATCTTTTATGCAACCGTCCAATGCCGAGTTTGGAAGAAAGCAAAAGGAAATGTGCTGAGTCAGCAGTCTTCTATAGGTCGAGGCTCATAAATCAATGAAACGCCAAAAACCTGTAGAAAAAAAAAAAAAATCTACTGTGTGTGTCTGATTCTTTCGATTGTGTATTTAATCAAAGCTGATTTTCTGAGGCTGTCGTGGTTTTTCAGGAGAACATCCTCCCCGTTGGGCACACCTTCTTCTCGTTTAAGAGCACGGCTTTATTTCCTTCGTTCCATTTCTGATGCCGACTTGTTTTCCACAATAAAACGTAACAGACTCATGTTTAGAGACCTTCATCTCTGACTCACCTCCCTTCTCACTGAACCTGAGAGCAGACCTGCGTCTAATGTTTGTGGGTGTGAGCATTTCCTGAATGAGCTCCTCACAGACTGACTCCTGAGCACAAAGAGGAGAGTGTTTTCCATCCTGCTGCTTAGAAGTCCTTAATGACAATGTGCCATTCAAGGCAGAAACTAACTTTAGACTCCCCTTCATCCACGCAAACAGAAAACATCCAAACTTTTACCTGCAATAAAATCAGAGAGATCGGTACAGGACAGCAACCTTCACCCTGTCTGTGTACGAAAACAGCTGAACCAAGAAATGCTGAGGAACACAAACCATGTAGATCAGGTGAAATATTTTTATAAGCAATTTGAAAAAATATTTAATTTTTATGAGCAATACAAGAAAATTCAAGAAATTTTCAAATTTTCCTTAAATTTACCATCATTCATGTAAAATGCTGACTGTCTGGCAGGTTTTATTCTTGTGCGAATTAATTGGTGTGAAAGTGAATGTCTGCTGTGACAGACTGTGACTAATTTATCACTTTATGTGTTCGGGGTCTCGGTTGTGTGCTGGCTGTTGTCGCAGGATATAATTACCTCATTTCAGAGCCAACTGCGCTCACACAATTTCTCCTGATTCTTCTCAAAATTGTTATATCTACAGTCCTCCCTCTACACCTTTTTAATTACCAATCATAGTGAAATGACATCACACAGCCGCTTTATTGGCTCTTTTCCTCTTTGGGAAAATATGAAAACATCAAATACAGGAAAGCGGTTTAACAGGACTGATCATCAACAGAGACCTTTAGCGATAATACCAGTGGCTAATATACATGATGACATGTTAGAAGAAGATTCTAAACAGGAAAATAAACAATCTAGGGCTATAACTACCATCACAAAACCTTTCATCCATAAGAAAAACATTGAACCTGTTCCTCTGATAGCCATTTTTGGTGTGGCACCAGATCAAAACACAATTAACCACTGCTCAAAGGAAAGCAATGGCATTTTCTTCATTGTTTGCCCTTAGAAATATCTTATTTAATTGGATATTGGCAGCACTGCAAACCCACAAATGATAGGTAGAGGAGGTGATGGCACACCTTAAATTAGAACATCTTTGATTTACTTTACAGGACAATACTAGGTGATGTTTCAAGCTCTGACAGCCTTTTATTTTCTTATTTTGAATCATCTGAATTTCCATCTGCTTCAGCATAACTGGCAGCTTTACCCTCCTCTTTTTTCATCAGTGTGGTTATTATTGTCATTCAAATTTAGGTGAATTTTGAGCCTACTATTTTGTTCTGTATGTTTTGAATGGAGTGTCTGTTATTTGAATATGGAAAAATCAATAAAAACACCTTGATTATAACTACCATCACTCCTGATCAGTTTATCAGACACATCAAAATCCATGTTAAATCTTTCAAAGGTTCTTCATCCTTTTGTATTTTAGAAGAAATCTTCAACCAGGTGTGCTTTTATTTCAGCTGGTTTACAGTTACCTTTTGTCTCTCTTTTTGTATCTCTGCTTCTGTCTCCTTGAACCCCAGTTGGCCTCAGCAGATGGCCGCTCACACTGAGCCTGGTTCTGCTGGAGGTTTCTTCCTGTTAAAAGGGAGTTTTTCCTCTCCACTGTCGCTACAAGCATGCTTAGTGTGAGGCATTGCCTTTGATTCAATGAGTCGGTTCAAATCAATTGGTTTTCCTTAGATAGAAAACTTTGAACCTATCTGACTGTATGATCTAGTATAATTGTATCTGTAAAGTGCCTTGAGATGACATATGTTCTGAATTGGCGCAATATAAATAAACTGAATTGAATTATTTCCAGCCTTTGTTGATAAGTGAATAAAAAAACAAAACACTTGATTGAAACAAAATTCCTACAGCCAGTATCACGATTTCTCTTCAGCAGATCCAACATCCAACTAAACACCAACTGCCAAAGTGACTCATGTCCCCTCCTCCATAAGAAAACACTTTTTTTCTTCTTCTCTGGAATCAGTTTGCATTATTCATCATCATCATCATATGGAAGCCCGTTTCTGCCACATGAAAGTAAAAAAATACCAAATAGAAAGTCATAATTATGACATTCAAAGTCATAATTATGAGATTCAAAGTCATAAATTCGACTCTCAAAGTCATAATTATGGCTTTCAAAGTCATAATAATGAAATAAAAAAGTCAGATACAAAGTTATTTCTCATAATTATGAGAAATAAAGTCATAATTATGAGATATAAAGTCATAATTTCGACTTTCAAAGTCATAATCATGACATAAAAAGTCAGATATAAAGTTATTTCTCATAATTATGAGATTCAAATTCATAATTATGAGATAAAGTCATAATTGGGACTTTCAAAGTCATAATTTCGTCATAATTATGACTTTCTCTCCTAATTCTGACTTTCTATTTGGCATTATTTTACTTCGATGTGGCGTAAACGGGCTCCCATATGTTGTGAGTGGGATAAATCAGAGGCCTCTCTGTCTCAGGGAGCATCTGGCTCTAAAGCCCCACCAAGGCCTCCTCTGTTCTCAGCATCCTAGATGCTAAGAGGAGGGGATGCTACAGCATCAGCATCAATAGGTTTCCTTACATCCAGAGCAGAGCTCTGATACACTGGAGGAGGGGAAAATGGGATGTTCACCACAAAACACACTTTTCTATTATGATAAACAGCATCTGGACTGATATTAATGGGTATTTATTAGTGTGACAGTGGGGAAAAAAGGAGCCTCCATGACGGCTGGCACCGCCTTTGCATCATCTCAGCTCCTTTAGTTTGGAGCAAAGAGAAATAAATAAACTAATCTCAGTACTGGTTACTAACGAGGTGGTGATAAAGGTGACTTTAATTGTGGACTGAGGGAAGTTTCTCCTCCTGTTAAACGCTAGAAATAAGAAAAGGAGCCTCTCAGGAACACGTTCATTCATTTGAAAGATGGTCTATGAGCTAAAAAAAAAAAAAAAGGTACACTAACTGTCAGCTTGTTTACGGACAGAATGCCTCTAAATAAGAGAGGCCCGATACAACCGTTAGGCTGAGGCTAACGCCGTCGTCAGAGAAAAGCTTAATATCAAAATGCACTTGCTTTACCTTTGTGTACAGCTCCGACGCTGCCATGACGCTCAGACAAGTTCTTCCTTCAATCTGGAATGAACCTCCGGCTGCGGCTCTCCGCTCTGCACCGGCGCTTCTGGCTCGGTTCTCATTCAGCGGAGAAATAAAAAATCCTTTTGTCGCTTCGCGTGGAGTCTGAGGGAGAAGACGTTACATCGCCATGATGAGCGGCGCGTCCTGAGGCTGGTCGTGTTTCGGCGTCTCACTGTGCATTCTGGGAATGATGATGGGAGAAGAAATTCAACCAAACCAACAAGGCTGCTGACGTCTGGGCAAACAGCGCCACCCGATGGTAAGATTCGGAATTACACCAACAGGCCAGTTTTAGTATCGATGTGTCAAAAGGGGTTTTAATCGGTGGCGGCTGGCCGATAGAGGGCGCCAGGGTGCCGCCCCACCCACCCAATACCCCTAAATAAAGACATACATTTTTTAATATATATATAAAAGTTAAATTCTAATAAAAAAATTAAAAACATATTAATATATATGTGGATGTTTAAAATAAATATTTAATATTTAAATTTCTAGTAAAGAGTCATTGCATTTTCTGTCCGATTGGTGACGTATATAAAAATCTTTGGCTAATGAATCTCCTTAAAAGTTGTACATGAGCACAAAAACAGCTGATTTAAGATAATTAAATCATTTAACTATCTTAAATAGTCTGTTTTTTATAGGATAATTTAAAAAAACTTAACAAAAACAAAAGAAAGAAGAAATTGAGAAGCTTTAATATGTTATGATCAGAGGTAGATAGTAACTAGTTACATTTACTCACATTTTTATAGGTTTCTCTTGATAAAAAAAAAAAAGTAACCAACAAAAACAAAAGACAGAAGAATTTGAGGAGTTTAATATGTCACAATCCGAGGTAGAAAGTAACTAGTTAAATTTACTCAAATTTGAGTAACTTAAAAAAATACCCTTAGGAGTAGTTTTAAAGCATTTTACTGTTACTTGAGTAAAAGTATTTTAAGGCAACACTACTGTCAAGTTTTCTCAGATTCTCCAGCTCTTGCCCAAACTTGAAAAGGCCCACAACCAAAAGGATGCTGGGACAACTCAGCTCAGTTTGGTCTCTTTATTTGTCCTTTCCCTTGATTCACACACATCTCACAAACATGTGAGTAGGTTGATAACCTAAAAAGAAAAAATGTACCCCAAAAATTACAATGAAATCAACAATTAGCTTTTAAAACTTAACCGTAAATTATATCAGAAAATAAATTGTACATTGCAAGCACTGCATACCATGATGCCTATGATCTCTCATATTCAAGACATACTATTGTGTCCCTTGGTTTTACTGCACAAAATATGAATCGTAAAATATTTTTTCCTGTCCATTTGAATATTCTTGTACAGTGGTGTCTTTCGTTGCAGTTGGGAGTTCTTTTCTTATTGTGCCATCCTTCTGTGAAGCCCAGGTGAGCAGGGTTATTTCTAAATTAGGTGTTTGGCTTGAGGAAGAAAATAGCCAAGGAGCGCTTGATTTTATGTCAAAAGCACTCCAGTTGGGTGACAAACAAACAAATATGCACCACTGAGAGAAATACTCCTTTTTTGTACTCAAGACTTGTGTAATTTCCATCTGTAGTCATTAGGAGGTTATCATACATTAAACAGTATACTGTATTTATCCTACGCTACATACTGCAACCATTGATTTTGGTTTTGCCTTGAAATTATCTAAACTTTACGGAAGAGGGTTAGAGCCACTGAAAAAATGTAAACATGTCTGTTGTAGAGAATAAACTAGATCTCTTGTTTTAGTCACATTCTGCTCTTCCAATAATGAAATGGCATCACCGAGGATCCCTTGGGCACATAAAAAGTCGCCTAATTCCGTAATTTCCCACTAATGTGCCACTGGCCCTCTCAAACAAGTCACACATCTTTTCCTTCATGGTGCCCAGCTACATTAAGATCCAAGATTCTGAGAAAAAGTCAGAATTCTGAGATTAAAGTCAGAATTCTGAGGGGATTAAAGTCAGAATTCTGACATTTTTTCCCATATTAATCAGAAATATTAAAAAATCAGTTAGCTTTTGTTATTTACTTTTTCCAATGGCCCTAATCCTCTTCTGTAGAACTTCCATATCAATGCTTTTTTGCACCATCTTTTTTGATCACTGCTGCACTTAATGGAAATATAAATTTAGCTGCTAAGCTGCTGCTCATCCAATGTCTGCAAGCTGTACAAAACAAATGTCATTTTGTATACACAGGGTATATACAGTCCTCTCTTTGAAAGTGTAGTCAATAAAATACTTTTGTATGAATATATACTGCTTTAATTTCATATAAACCTTTGGGAGAAAGTGATTATTAGATAATCCATTACAAAAAACAAACAGAAAAAATGCCTTAGCTGTAGCTTCCATAGAAATGCCTTTCATATGTAATTTACTGAGTAATCTGTAAAGTGATTGTGGGATCTCTATCATCAGTAATCGATTTATTGAATTGGGACTTGGAAGTGTGTTCCTACAGCCTAGATGCATCTCCAAGTTTTAAAAAAAATCCTACAAAATTAAGCGAGGTCCTCCGCTCTCGTGTATAGAGGCTGGGGCTGCGATGATAGCGGGAAGGGATTAACTTAATTACTGCATTGTAGGTTGTTGTAACACAGAAGAGCAACCTCCTCGGGACAAGACTCCGTGGTACATCTACACCTTATGGACAAAGGACATTCTTTTGACGACCAGAATGTTCACATTTTGGAAAAGGAAACTAGGTGGTTTTGGAGGGGCATGAAGGAAGCCATCTATGTTAAGAAAGAAAAAAACAACCTTAAACAGAGTGGGTGGAATCAGGTTTCATCTTTCAAAAACCTACAATGCAGCCATTGAGTTAATCCCTTCCCGCATCATCTGTACACGAGAGCGGAGGACCTCGCCTATTCAGCCAGGCCAACAATTCCCTTTAAAAACCAACCTTTCAGACACTTAGATGGGTATGGGGCATTGCAGGCGAATAAAAGAACGACCCCCATTCCAAAGCGGTGGACTCTTTCGTCCATTTCAATTTTGCATGTTTTCAAAACAAAAACAAGGCTTTGTTGGGCTACTGTATAAAACCTGGAACTCAATTCCTGACATTTTGAATTGAAAAAAGCTTCCTGGATGGAAAGTGAAACATCTTCAAACATGGAAACAAAGTCCAGTGGATTGTTTTTAATTTTCTTTTTTTGGAATGGCATGGATGACTGAGAATCTTCACCAGCATAGTACAAAATCAAATGTCTAAATATTTTTGTGTACTGTGCCCTACAATAAAATATATATAAAAAAGTTGAGCACATTTTAACCTAATCCAAAGCATGAGTTAGCACTTCCAGAATGTCATTGAAATATTTTCCATGTAAAAAGACACATTTACGAAACATTTGTGCAAAACTATTTTATTTACAAAAACAAAAATGGCACATTGTGACAGCAGGGCAGCCATATACATGCAGAGCTCACATCGATGCTAAGCTAGCATCGATCTACAGCATCCCCATCTGTGATGACACTTTAAAAGCACAACATAGGGCTGAACATTAAGATAAAACAACCGTAACTCATAATAGCACCCCTCCCCCATCACAGGACTTGTTCTAAGCACTTTTTTTTTTTTTTTTTTTTACTCAGCATCAGATGCAAAGACTGGTCCCCTATGTAGCTACATGCTGTCATCTTCAATGTACACGCCCCTCCACATAATGATTTATTCATGACAGCTGTGACCCCAGCAGAGGACTGCATGGCATCGCCAGCTGCACCTTAAAACTCTGGTGCAAACCTGGACGACTTCTCTTCAGTCTGAAAATCTTGATCCAAATGTCATGAATGAATCACTGGCCGGTAAACGAGTGCATCTGACGTCTGACACCGGAAACAGTAAAGTTTGCTTTAACGAGGCCATGCATGCAGTTCCTTAGCATTCTGTTTGAACATATTAACCTTAAATAAGGAAGCAGAGCACTAAACCAAAAAATTCCTTCCTGATTAGATCATTGAAATCTTTAAACATTAAGATGGAATCAATTATTCACCATCAAAGGTGACATTCTCTCCCCGTGCCAGACAAACATATATATATGTATATATATATACACACCTACAGCTACAGGAATAAACTCTTCCAATCATCTGAGGAACCCTGAACGTTACACCAAAGCATTTGAAACGTGAGTGTTGTAGCTTCTGCTTCTCGCCCGTCTTCAACCAGTCCTACTGTACAAAGGGGCATCAGACCAATCAACACACTCTGGTATCTTATATGGAACTAAAAAATAAGGAAGAGGGTAAACAAAAGAGTCACTGGGGATGGGTAGGTGGGCGGGCAGCGGGGACTGGATAAGAAAATACTGAGAAAAAAAATGAAACCATCAGCCAGCCTCTTCAGTGGCTGTTTGGGTCCAGACTGTTGTGGAGCAGAATGAGTGGTGATAGTTGGGGTGGGGGGGTAGGTAGTGTTACAGCTCTGAGGATGGGCTGGAGTGGGGCTATGAGGTGCTGAAAGGGCCTGGAGGGACGCATGTGGATCAGCCGGCCAGCTTACTGGCCACCAGAGAGGGTTTCCTTTGGGGCAGGTCCTGGGGGGTGGGGATGTGGTCCCCTGTGATCTCCGTCTTCTCTGGCGCTGCCGTAGGCAGCGTTTTGTTCTTTATCTTGGCTTTGGCCATGTTGTAGTCGCCTGAGTCAAAATACTTTTGCTGCAGAGAGAGAAAATTCAGGATAATGAACAAATGAAACTTTTTTGGAGGAAATAACTGCAAATATTCTTCTAAACATACATATATATTTCCCCTCAACCTTTATACACATTTTATCATCTTATAAATAAACATTTTGCTTTTATTATGGGATTTTACACAACAAAGAAGAAGACTGTAACTACCTGTTGGGACGACCAAATAAAAGCAAATATCTAAAATAATTTTTTTACCTTTGATGTCAGTTTTAACGAAAGAAATGAGAGAAAAAGATAAAATGATGATCAATCAGATGTGTTATGGAAATGATCAGAGGCTCTAAAAGCGGCTAATTTCTCAGGTTAAAACAAACTTTTAACCTCTAAAGCGTTTACATATAATAACTCAGAATACATGAAAATTACACTGGTAAAATGTTTACCAATGTAGACATATTAGACATCGTTGGAAAGCTTAGATTCACCACGATTCAACCACCAAGTTCATTTTATGGACACTCCAGCATCAAAGCACAATTAACACAGATATAGCAGCTTGTCAAAATGTAGCATGACAAAGCAGCCACAACAAGCAAGCATGTCGTTATTACTGCTGTTCAAAAAAAGACCTATTATTCTGGAGAATTAAAAAAACAACTTTGAGTCATGTTTGAACTGATGCAGCTTGGGTATTTTACTCACCCAATTTTCATGTATATATGTATATATATATATATATATATATATATATATATATATATATATTCAGAAAATAGAAGGTGTTAGCTCCATTTGGGTATGCATAATAGGCGATTTTCCATTCCAAGAAATGAAGTGGATATTAAGAGGTTAAAAGAACCAGCGTATAATCGTCATACTTTCAATTAAGCCCATGTTGTATTAGAAATCCTTTTCTTTTTAAAGGTGAAATATTCTAACTTTGATGGTTAGACAAAATGATCATTCACAGAATGCTTGAATACATTAGTAGAGTAATAATCCATGCAGTGTTTCACTTGGTGAATCGAATGACTAATTTAACCTTTTCAATAATCTTCCAATTCGTTGATTATGGGTGCACCTTGATATCATTAGGGATGCTCCGATCAGGACTTATGCTGCCGATCCCGATATCAATCGCCCTGAGGGCCGATCACAGCTGATACCTTCCGATCACACTGACTGGATGTCATGTTTTGATTTAGGTATAAATGCTACAACTAGCTATTTGATCTGCGGAAACTGAATCATAAAATCACCTTATTTAGACAAGGAGGCCAGTATTTAGTCAAAAGGATTTAAGAAAATCCTGCTAACAGTTTTCATTTAATTGATAGATATCAAATAATGTCAAGAAAAAAAAAAATTCAAAGTCGAATTCAAGTCTTAATATATATATTCAAACTTTAAGGAGAGGTTTCTGGAACACAAAGATGCTGGTCCTAAATCCGGATTATTTAATCATTTTTCGCTTTATTTTTCCTTCTGAACATCATGTAGCGCCTGATTTACCTGCTGTCTTTTTCCCCTGCAGTGTGTCTCGATAACCCATCATACTGCCTCAAGTTCTTATTTTTAAATTTGTTGTACTTGATGTATTGATATGCTATGTATGTCTTTTGATATGTTTTACCTCCAAGGAATTTTTGCACTGCTCTCCGGGGAGGATTGCTGGCCTAGTTTCAGAGCAGTGTGCTTGTGCTCTGAGAAGGTTTCAAGAAGCTGGTTTGATCCCCATAGCCTGCCACTCTGGGTCCCTGATTAAGACCCTTAACCCCCACACTGCTCCACTGCTCCCCAAGGGGATGGGTTAAATGCAGAGGTGACTTTTTTCAAGTGTAAGAGCAATTAAGTTCAATTATTATTATTAGATGCAAACTTAACATTATTCTCGAAGCTTTCCACATAACATGTTCAGGATTTGCTGCGGCTGCGCAGAGTGAATGCAAGAAGGAGATACGCTGCAGGATGACAAGTAAGAGATACTGCTGGTCAGTTTTTGTGATCGGTAGCATAAGCCGGTGATTATCGATCAGCCCTTCTCATGAAAATCATCAATGATCGGTGGCTGATCAATCGGCTAAGCACTACATATTATAGTTCTGTAAGAGAAACTGGAAGATTTAGAAAACAATGGATCATATATCAGCAACATAATCCTGAACTGAAGAACTGAAATGAAGACAAACATGACTGGCTGGATGACGCTGGTTTGCTTTTCTGTTTTGCAGTAAGAGCCAGAAAACGAACTCACCCCTTTCTGCAAGCGTTTGCGGAGAAAATCCGAACCTCCAGGCTTATGTCCCAGGTTGGGAAACCTGGCCTTCAGTTTAGCCTCCTCTGCTTTCTCTGGGCTGATCACCTTGTCTTGTGTCTCCTAAAAAAACAAAGGAAAGAAGAAAAAAAATACTTAATGTTAGGTCATCTAGAAGTTCTTGCTGATCAGTGCACTTTTTGTTTATTTTATAAAATAGAATGCAAATAGAAGAACGACAGCTGTCCAAGATAGATGGGGTTCTGGTAGAAATCTAAAAATACGATGATCCAAATTGTGGCCAAACACCCACCCCCCACATGGGTGTCACGTGACTCCTAGTGTTAAAAGATTCAGGGTGCAAATAGGGATCAGGTGCGGTAAATCTGGAGATGTGGCTCTAACTCTCTCCTGCTGGTCACTGGTACTTCAACATGGCTGCTAATGGCAAAAAAAAAATAAATATCAGAGGATATAAAAAAAATGTAGCTTTCCATAAAGATAGAGCCACCAGCTGATTAATAGGACAGTTTCCACTCAGAGCAGCTCTAATATAGCAAACAAAAGTAAGACTGGTTTAAAAAAAATGCACTTTTTATGCCTACATTTAAATTAGCTGTTTGGTGATGGTGTTTTTATTTGCCTGCTTTTGCTCTAAAATAGGAGAAGTGTAACTTGACACAGAAATAAACTACAAGGCTAATATTCTATTTGAACAGAACTATGCGTTAAGAAAAAACTTGTGACCATTTTCTGTGCAGAGGCAGTTTGCACTGCCTCTACCAAAAAGGGCTGAGGTTTTTATATATCATTTTTTAGCTCATCCTTCTATTTATAATGGTACAAAAAGGAATTAATTATTTCAAAACATTTTTACATGCATGCATTTTATTCATAAAATAAGCTGAGGTGCTCAAGTGAAAAATCCGTTGAACGTCTTAATTTCATTTATCCAGTTATTTGATTAAGCGTCAAAATAATCAATAAAACACTTTACCACCACTAGGGCTGAAGAATTAATCTAATTAATCGTGAGCTATCGATTATTTACATAATTGTCAACTAATTTAGTAATCAATTAATCATTAACTGGAGTATAGATTCTAAAACATGCCTTTAGCTGACAGAGCGACTCACTTGGAGCAGAAATTATATCAACATTGTAAAAAATTATGTTAACATTTCGCTTTGACTTCGTTAAAAAAAATCTTCTTTAAGGAAACTTTTGCTATCTGATCATTAATCGAAAAAGTCATCAACCGATTTATTGATCTGCAAAATAATCAGTAGTTGCAGCCCTAATCTCCACAGGCTTTTCCTATTAAAGGGAAGTTTTCATCTCCACTGTCGCTACATGCATGCTCAATACGATCAGAAAAGTCAATGACAAACTAAAGTGTCTTGCCTCCAGTGGTCTGAGCGTCATGGTTTAGGACCTCATGATTGCCAGCGGCTGCAGAGAGCTACAGAGTTCACAGAGAACCAGAAATAACAACATCTACTGTGACAAACTGTGGCAGAGCATGATCCCATCCCTTTGGAAGCTGAGCCCCAGGGTAGGATTAGAACACGAGTCCAGACTTTCCTCCAAGATGATTACAGCCTTGCTAAAGAAACTGAAGGGAAAGGTGTTGGACTGGACCAAAAAAACAAAACCCTACTAAGCCTCTGTACGGCAGCCTTACATAGACGGTGCAGGAAGTGCAAGGTCTACAACCTCCACCTGCTGCATGACATCATGATAGAGTGGAGGAGGACTCTAGCGGCAGTCTGGGAAGCTCTGGTGAACCCCACACTTAAGATAGAAGAGCGCTGCTGGAAAACAACAGCAGCCACACAAAATATGGAAAACTTTGGCACAATTTGGACAATTTTCTGTTGAATTTGGGGTTCACCCACTTTTGTTGACGGTGGTATAAACAGTAATGGCTGTGTTTTCAGTTGTTTAAGGGGGGAGAAAATGTACCTTATTATACAAGCTCAACACTGACCACTTTATATCATACTGTCATATCTTCAGTTCTTTCCCATGAAAGGATATAAATATTTACAAAATACTCTAAAGCGACAATATCCGTTATATATTTCCCCTCCTACATGTTTAAATATTGATTTTAGAATATAATGTCGTATGTATAATTTGATATATATACTAATTTATATAAAGTACATATAATTTAGTATATCATGAATAAAAACAGAATATCAATAGTGGTGCAGTATAAAAGTCTTATTTTTACTGAAAATGTACAGATAGTATCAAAATAATTGTTATTGCAGCAGGTATGTTGGATGAGGGATGGCGTCTTCTAGGCTTTACATTTATCAGATTCAGAGCTTTGGGGTCAACTTTAGGAAAAAAAAGGGGCTCATAAATCACGCAGAGGCTGCTGATCTCCTTCTGGACAGGTGGGTTTAAGTCGACCTGGCAAGCAGTAAAGAACGAGAGCTGGCGAACGCACCACTTACTGGGCGGGAGAAGTTCAAGCCATTTCCTGACAATAGCTTTAATTAAAATTAAGTTTAATGGCACACTGTTCACGGACACTTTTCTGCTGGTAATAAAAAAGGCAAGAAAAAAACAAACATATTATCCAATTTGTATACTATCTGATCTAATTTCAGATTTTTATCATTTTAGATTTATAAATGTCCACCATGGTGCTCTTCCTCTGTAAAACGATGCACAATTAATCTCTACTATTACAACATCATAAAACTTGCATCTGTTATAATCATCTTTGTCATATTACCTAAATTACTTTAGAGATGCACAAATCGATTTCTCTGATTTCAAACTTAAATTTGGAAATCTATAGATCCCGATACTTTTCGGACACAAGAGCTTAGTTTTCTTTAATGTTTTCATGTTTATTGTTGATTTTGAAAAAGCCACAAACTCCTTTCTACAAACAGGTATGGTGTACGTTCAGTATGTTACAAAAGAAGGTCATAAAAACACTTGATCATAGTAACAGGATATCTGAAAATCTTAAACAAATATGCACCTTTATGGGTTGAAATTGACTGCATTGTTTAAATCAAATATAGATGCTCACACAGGGGTAGAGCTTTCTGCTGTCCAACCGGACTTAAATGATAGAAATAGACTGAATAGATCTGTTTCTTTGGATTTGGGACACATTTACGCTTATATCCCATCTAAAAATTTTCAACAGGACACATATATTTAATTATTTATATCTACAGAAGAGGATTAGGGCCACAAAAAAAAAATAAAAAAATGACCGATTATTAAATATTATTTTAATTTAATGTGGGGGGAAAAAAGTCTGAATTCTGACTTTTTTCTCAGAATTCTGACTTTTTTCTCAGAATTTTGGATCTTAATGTAGATAGGCACCATGAAGGAAGAGATGTGGAGCACTCAGCTTCACTGACAAAGATGTGAGTTGTTTGAGAGGTCCAGTAACACATTGGTAAAAAATTACGGAGTTGGGCAACGTTTTATGTGCCTGAGGGGTCCCCGGTGATGCTATTTCATTAATAGAAGAGCAGAAGGTGATTAAAACAAGAGAGCTAGTTTAGTCTTTAAAACAGACATGGCTATGGCTTGATGTTTGTTAGCTGACAGAATTCAATCAGAATTCTGAGATTAAAGTCAGAATTCAGAGGAGAAAAAAAAACAACAGAATTCTGAGATTAAAATGAGAATCCTGAGATTAAAATGAGAATACTGAGATTAAAATGAAAATCCTGAGATTAAAGTCAGAATCCTGAGATTAAAGTCAGAATTCTGACTTTTTTCCTCATATTATACTGAAATAAAATTTAAAAATCTTTTTTATATTATTTCAGTGACCCTAATCCTATTCCGTAAATATCAAATTGTACATGTTAAGCAAGTTATCACCAAATCAAATTCCTCGTTTTTGACAATAGTTTATTCTGATAATTTCTACAGAGGCAAACTTGACCTTTAGGCTAAATGAAAGACTTGAATAAACACAGAATTAGAGAATTTAAAATAGTGGAACTTTGTTCTTTTTAAAAATCTAATTCAGTTCCTTTATTGAGATTTGACATTTCTTAACATTAAAGTTTGACAAAAAAGTATTCCATTAGTGCCTGTAAATGAAGCAAATGCATTCATCTGCAAAGAGAACAAGGACATGAAAAGCCAACGAGATGCTCCAAATTAGCATCGATGCGAAATGATTTTGTAGCACAACACAAACTGTTCACAGGGAGTTTGGACAGAGTTCTGTTTAGGCGAATCAACAGAAGAGTGATATTGGACATTTTAAGAAACAGAAAAGCAAAAGGAAACGTGTGCTAGATGGCTACAAGCTAAGCTAGCATTAGCAGTTGGATCTGCTGTATGAGAATGCTCCGACGGTTAGCAGCTAGTTTTAGCCATCGCTCTCACCGGCATGGAAAGGATGGAAATTCATTCACACAGCAGTAATAAAAACCGGGGCATTCAGTTTGTATTTAAACCTTGCTATTATAAGTGAAAACGAGCCTTTGAGGGTTAGCCGTTAGCTCTGAGTGAATTGTCAACAATCATAAGCGCGCAGACAAGGAGCTAAATATTAGAAAAGTCAACGACGGGGCGCTGAAGCTTCAGCTCTGAAGCCCAAAGCTCACCGTGTCCTCCACCGGTGTCTCCTCCGCGGTTTGCGTGTCTTCGTTTTCCTCCGACATTTCTAAATCAACCTTCGGCTCCCCGGTAGGTTCACAATGGATCGCTGACTTTTCCTGTCTCTCCCACACCGTCAAAGGTCTGCTGAAAAGCTCGCTCCCGGACCAAATATTCTACGTCACATGCGGCGGAGACACCATGCGCTTCCCCGCTCCCGTTCGTGGGCTCAAAAGGTGCACGCGCACGCCGCGGTTCAGATTGACATATTGCGTAACATGAGCCCAGTCAGCTGTTAGGCGCATTTGCAGCCACTAATCCTTACACCAGCAGGACAGCTTGTTTTTTTTTTATTATTATTCTTTTATTATCGCCATATTTTACATTTATGTACTGGGAGTTTGTTATATAATTTCTAACTTCTCGTGATAACACATGACTCAGAAGCGCATCCCACAATTCAAGATCAGGAATAAAAATAAATCAGTGATGTAACTCCTGTTTTAGTACATTTAGTGCTAAAAACATGGATTGTAAAGTACTGGTACTAGTAAAGACCTGTTAAATCCCTTGGAAAACCGTTTTTGTAGGAATGCTGTGTTTTTAATTACTGAGGTTTAGGTTTTATTCTCTCAGCAGGCATTGCCATGTGGAGCTAGAAGAGTCAATATCCATGAATACAAATCAATCGATCCTTGGATGACTTTGGACTCTAGAATTTAATATGCATATCCTTAAAACATTATGGGGTTAGGTTTAGTAGTTAGGGCATAGAGCTTGCAATCCAGAGGTTCTGAGTTCGAGCACCACTCCCACAGACTGCCACTCTGGATCCCTAATCAGGAGCCTTAACCCCACACTGCTCCCTGTGCACTGCACAATGGCAGCCCACTGCTCTCCAAGGGGATGGGTTAAATGCAGAGTTCATTTTGTTTTTTGCTCTGTACTTGTGACATCATAAGGACAATAAAAGCTGAAAAAATACAGTGAATGAAAAACTATGAAAATGTTTACAGACCCCACCATTAATTCATGTAATTAATATTTTCTGGAATGACTGGGTTCATTTGTGTAAAACACCCCACTTTCTTAAAAAAAACTAACAACAAAACAAAAAACTAACAAAAAAAAAGCTATATGTACCACATCCTATCTCAAAAGTGAATTGATTAAATATGGAGGTTAGAAATATTTCTGACCAGAACAATAGTGTGAAAACCAACAGTGCTATTCACCACTGTTAACCTCTAGAGAATGCAAAAGTGTGCAAAGCAGTAATTCATACAAAGGGGATATTTAGGAGAATCTGAAATATTAAAGATTCTTTCACTTATTTCACTTACTTAGGTTTTCTTCATATTTTTTTATTCCATATGTATCAATAAATTATAAAGTAATAAAAAAACAGCTATGTCATATATATATATAGTGTGTGTGTGTATAAACATTCATACAACTCTGACATTTAAAGAAGTCCGGTCATATTCGGAATTCAAACTTCTGAAAGTAGTTTAAATATGAAATTATTACATACTTTTCAATGAATGATAAGTGTTTTTAATTAAGAGTAATTTTCATTTGATTGTGCTTCACTGGAGGCATCCATGTTTGTCAATGAACACTACTGCCGTCACAGTGATGTCACAGGCTGTTGATCAAGTCCCAATGCTGTAACTGGTGTTTGTTTGTTACAACGCGCTATTGAAAACATTCTTGTACCAAATGTTGGCTACATATATGTTTTTTCTCTGGCCACAAGTTTGATGGCGAATCCTCCCTCTTCAAGTTGGCAATCAAATTATGTACCCGTCCGTGGAGGATCATGAATCTGAAAGGTGAAATAACTTATTTCTTTCCACTTTTACCAGATGTATTCCAATATCCAGCTGCCATACACGTGGGCATTGTCAGTTTAACTATAGCTCTGGTGAATTTCAATGGTGAAGTCCTCTGGAAATCTTCAATAATTGTTGTTGATTGCAGATGTGTCTAGTAGTTCCCATTGATTTTGCTTGTAAAGCGGGGAGAATAGCGCTAGGCTTTTATTTTAGGACCGAGGTGTTTCTATATTTGGGCAAAAATGGCCGCTCCCAGACTCAGTGATTGCAACGAAAATAATTTTTTTACTGATTGATACTAAATTCATTAAATCATTGCGAACGTATTAGTTTTAGGTATAAATAATGATCCATTGATCATTCTTTGCTGACCGGACTTTTCCTTTAATTTTTCATCAGTAGTAAGAATAAATGTAGCTTTTCTATTTAAATCAACATGTCTATCATACTTTTTGTGTTGTCTTCCAAGTGCAGTAAAAGCCCCTCTAAACGTTTAGATAACAGTGAGTAGATGTGTTTAGATGAACAACAGAAAACAAGGAGACCAAAGCATGTCCAGATTGCTTTAGAAGATAGATATATATTTTTTCAGATTTGAATATTAATGTCAAAAATACACACTATGATATACAGTCTGCACTACAACATCTTAGCATGACGGACGTCACAGATAATAACTGAAATATTAATTTAAATATTAAATAAACTGCGGTAAGTAAATTGAAAAGTGAACGTGTAAACACTAAACTAATGTTACTCATTCTATTGCAACAGTTCCAATAAAGTGGTTTTTGTAACAGTACAAAAGTATTAGAATATGACTATTTTCTGTTCCTTTTCCAATTATAATGCAAAACCAAAAAATACAAAATTATAATCCACAGTGTGTGTTTGCTGTGATTTGTTTTTCCTCCAGGTACAATATTGTAATTGCATGTTCCTTGATGGTCCATGGTTTGTGTTCCGTTCCTCCTAGACAGTCCCTCCAAGCTCAGCAATCATAGGGTCCCACATTTAACATCACGTTCTGCAGAGTCAATCTGATATTATATGGATTGCACCAATAAAGGTGAAGGAATTTTGAGGAATAAATGAAAACAAGTATTCTGAGAGGAAAAAACTATTTTGATTTGAGCTGGCAGAGGAAACTACCTGAACTTCAGATTAAATTTCTCTTTTTTTAAACCAGATACTAGAAGGGCAGAAATATTTTGAATAGGATCCTATAGATAATTTTAGACCACATCGTCCTGTTCCAAGGTTGTGCATTTCAAAAAGAACAAGGTGTATCCACAACAAGTCTCTCAGGCTATTTTTCGAACCCCATTTTTACTTTTTTTGGGAAGTGAAGCCTTTGGACTCCCGTCAACAGGTCATGTTGACCGTCGTCCTAGACCTAAGCTGTCTAGAATAAAACATTCACAACAATGATCTGATGGAGTGAACGTTCAGTGCTGGCTTTGAGGTGTGGCTGAAGTTCCAGGAATGGCCTGTTGGATGGAGTGATGAGGTGTCTGGCTTCAGCAGCGCGGAGAAAAAGGAGGGTCTATGGGGGACTCTGTGAAGGACTGGAGCTCGTAGGCAGCACCGCTGTCCACCTCCATGGACTTCCTGGAGAACAATAGACGGATGTCTCTATGAAGGTAGAGCTTTCCAGACTTTGAGCTCTGGAACCTGGTGGTGATGAGACAAGAGAAAATGAGAAAAAAAAAAAAAAAGCAACTAATAAAGCTGGTTAAATTCCCCCGGCGGTAACAGACCTCAGATGGATGAGGTAGCGCAGGGTGCGGCCTTGGCCTGGGTTGAGGGGCTTCCTGTTGATCTGATTGTTGGTGTCGCGGCGAACTGGAACTGAAAAGGTTCTCTGACGTAGGAAGGTCTGGTGTCCAGCTGGCATGGCTCTTAGGTCGTACATCACAACAAACATCTTTACCACTGTCTTGTTGGGGTTGAATAAGGTCTGAGGGATGCAGTCAGACAGACAGGCAGGGGTCAGTGGACCTTCCAGGATCCTATGAGGGTTGAATCTAAGCAGGGTACGCCATAGATATAGAAAATAGATACTGGATCCAGATGGTACATCAATGTGGCCGGTGTTCTGCCAGACCAGCATACCAATAGTCAATACGCATGCACAAGACGTCAGATTTGTGTTTATCCCTTAGTTTTGTACGAAAAATAGACTCAATGGCCGTGTTTACCTTAAGTTATGTAAAAAAAAAAATTCACCATAAGCTTAAAAAAAAACATAAAAAGTAATTAATTACATTTTTTTTCCTACATGACTAAAGGGATACATGCCTGTTGAGGTATTTTGAAGTTTTATTTTTCATACAAAACCATCAGGAAAAACTAAACGGCTAAACGGGTATTGACTATGGGTATGCTCATCTGACAGAACACAGTCATATTGTGAGTGGCACGTTGCTGGGAAAAGCTGTCTGCTTATGTGTACAGATGCGACACAGAATGGCTAACACTAGAGCATTTTACCTAGATGTTTTTCTTTGAACAGCTTTATATGTATTTTTATAATTTTACATCTGTTTGAGCACAGTGATTCAAGGACATAACCAAAACAGAATGCAGACTCTAATGACATCATAACGTCATAATAATTATGGTAATTATAAATACAGCAGCAACATCCCTAAAATAAAAATTTCTTCACAAAACAAAAAAAGCATAAAATGTATAACATCATTAAATTATTTGAACTGGTTAGGCTGATTTTTTTTGTCAGTAATAAGTTGAGGCTTAATTAAATGTTTCCTCTTTGCTTTTCTGATTGATTTGTCTTATTAATCACTAAAACTAATATAAAATCAAATAGAGAAATAATTCATTAACATGTATGTAAAAAAAACTTAGGTGTATCTGTCTTTTAGAAAACCCATTTTAAATGCATAACTGTTTGCCACTCACAATATGTTGGCTCTATGTGAAGTTGTTTTGGATTTGCTAAGCAATTAAGCCAATGTGTTTTATTCCATCTATGTCAGTGAAATACATGTTGTACATATTTTTTTAACACTGCAAGTAAAATCAATTTAAATATAGAAATATAGGTGCCAACTGTGAATGTGTAACAAAGGCCTTTGCAGAGCTATGAACCCTGGACCTTAGAGGATGAAGTTCCCCTTATGGCCACTAGGTGACTCCAATTTCTGTTTAGTTGTTCTTTCTTTGGTGCCTGTGTGTGTGCTGCAATATAGCCAGAAAATAACATATATATATGACATTTCTGAAACTGTGGGGGGAAAAAAATTCCTAACCACTTGAATGGTTCCTGATGCAGGTACACGGTAGCCCCTTTTTCCCAGGGACTCCAGGTTTATCACACCCTGTGAGAGAACACACAACAATCACGATGTCACCAGCAGCCATACCGAAGGAGCTCACACACACGCCACACACACACAACATGAACGGAGGGCAGTTTCATCTTTAAGCTCAGCCATGCAGGATGTACAAGAAAAGAAAACAGCTCACCATGTATGGCGAGGGAGCGTTATCGTCAGAGACACTGTAGAATGACACATCTACTGGTAGGGTCAGGTGACTTGGGCAGAAGGAGCCGCTGGCTCCCACCTCTGCTGCGAAACCTTCTACTGTCCCTAAAGGCTCAAGTCGATTGTTCAACACACACTCCTACAGAACAGTTCAACAGTAAACAAGAAGAACTTGAAGTTATACAAAAGTACAAATCTAATAATCAGCATTTAATGTGAATTATGAAATATTTTACAGAAGGACACTGATGATGTTTCACCTCAAAGTTCCCCAGCAGGCTTAGGCTGGCAGGAGGAGCGCTAGCGCTGAACAGCTGATGCGACTCATCGGCGCTCTCCTCTCTCTTAGGACACACCCTAAAGGGTTAAAACCCACACATGCTGGATTAACTGGTTCTCAAGGTCTGATGTAGGAGCATCTCATTGTGCTTTAAATGACAAACACTCCTGCCAGGTCTAAACATTCCTATGAAATATCACCCCAGGCTCACTTATTTGTTTGCAAACAGCTGCACGATCCACCAGAAGAACAAGGTCAGCCTGTCCCACTCACATTTTTAAATAGCTTGTCATTTCTAAGCAGGTGATCGGACACGGTGTGATGAAATGAACCTTTAACCCGGAATCCTAAACTCCTTAAACATCTGCTCTCAAATGAACAGCACTGAGCTTCCACCCACATCTCCTCTGTGTAGGCAGAGGCATGAGTCTCTGGATATAAAGCCAGCTTAGTTCTGACTGCCATTTACAGATGAATGTGTACGATGGTAGCTTTAGCCACAGCTAAGCAGACCTTTATTTTTTAGCACAGTAAGGAGATTTCCCTTTATCCATAGAAACGGAGGTCATCCACATGCTGATGTCTGCCCAGAGCAGTGTTGGTGTTTTGGTTATTAATGGATGGCTAATTCTGATTAAATGACAATGATCATACAGTTAGGCAGGAGTTTATACACAGTGAATTCACTTGGGGCTTTGTTTACAAGCAACTTTAATCAATGTTAGTAAGAATTACCGGTAGGTGTAAAATATGAATGATTTTGTGCATCTACTCTAATCTTCAAATGATCAAAATCATCTACAAGAGCTTAAATATAAAACTAAAGCCTAACTAATATTTCTTTAGATATCCATTATCAGGTTTCTTTGGAAAATTTGATATTCAGCTTCTCTTCTAATCAGAAATGGCAAAGCACATTTAAAATTTTTTGGTTTTAAATGAGGCTTCTCCGGATCTTAATGTCCTCCTGCTGCATCAGTTTTAAAGCATTTGGGATCACTGCCTTGTTAAAAAAAACACCAACTTTTATCCCAGGATTTTAAAGATTAGATTAGATTAGATGAGCTTTATTGATCTCACAGCAGAGAAATTCACTGGTCAAATATTGGCATACGTAGTAATTAAAGAAGGTGCAAACAAGGAGGAAAAAGGTGCATTAAGAATAAACAATATATTAAGAATAGAATTTAACTGTTATTTTAAATTTCAGTTGATGTTAAGCATTTGGAGGTATTTAATTACTTTGTGTGATACACCGGTGTCACATGCAGCCTCAGCATGATGCTGCCACCACTATAGCTTACAGTTGGTTCAGTTTTGTTAGGTTTAAATGACTTATTTTGAAGGGGTGTCCAGATCCAATATTAATATCGTTATTCTGTCCAATATTAGCCAAAGAACTGATATTAGATTATATCAGCTGGAATCTATAGTCTCTCATATTGCCATGCTGACAGAAACGCCTACTGTTGTTGACTGTTTTTCTCTGTTTTAGTTATATCACTGGATTAAACCTTTCATAACATTCTACACTACAAAAGATAAGTAATAAAACAATATATGACTTGTGCTCATATTGGTATTGGGTCAATATTGGTATTGTTCAATTCACAAAGCTGCAATACAGGTATTCTTAAATAAAATATTTTAAAAAATTACAATCTTAAATCAAATAGCTATATTGGGACACTCCTATCATTTTTTTGATCAGTGAAGATGAGAGAAACTCCTAAATAAATTCAGAAATAGTGCATTTAACTCTTTTTTGTAGTTCACTGAATTTCTAAGTTGTATTTTTAGGGCATAATGGACAAAATCCCCCCAAAAAACCCTAAATGATCATTAAATTCTCATGTATATTTCCAGTGAACCAGGCGACCCTCTCTTAACTGCAATGTTTTCAACTTGGAGCAAAATAGAAAATAGAGGCAAGACAAAAAACAAAAAATGTGTCAGTAATGGAAAAATAGGACCAGTAACTAATCCAACCTCCCACGCCTTGTTTGTTTAAACTTTTTAAACAACTCTAGACATTCAGACTTATTAATCAAACTGCATTCTGTTTGCTCCACTGCCTTACAGTTAGCATACGGCAGTCGCATTAAAGCATGCATCTCTGGAGAAGAGGTGGGCTATGTTTGTAATTATGAAACAGGGTTGTTGGATTAATTAAAATGTGTCATTTCATAATAATACCAATAAAGCCTGTTATCTTTTAATTAGACAACCACTTCTTCCACCCACTCTCTTTTACAGTCCCCAGTACTGCCTGACGGTGGATGTTATGTTGGGGCTTCCCTGTGAGACTACTGTTACTAAAGCTGCAAACAGAAAAGGGCAACAAATGTAGTTTCTGATGTTTAATTTTAAATGCAGAGCTCACATTGGACAGATTTGGAACAAAAGTCGGTTTCCAATTTGAGATGAAAGGAATCAGTTGCAGACTGCATGAAAGCTGACAGATCAAATGGACAGTAGCTGTTATTACAGGATCAGATACAAACACCTAATCTGACCTTAACCTGGTGGAGAAACTGAGCTTTTCAACTGCATTAATAGAGATCCCAGAAGAGAAAATGTGTACCTTTTCCCAGAGGCCCAAGGCAAACCCTTACAGCCAGTCAGAGAGGTGTCCAGGTGAAAGTAACCTGTTTGATTTTTCCTCTGAGGAACCTGCAGCAGGCAGACAGAACACGATTAAAACAGAGCAGATGATGTCGCCTCCGTTAAACCAAGAGCAAGTTTATTGCAACTTCTTTCATTTTTAAATAGTGAACCTGATCTGCAGATGAGATGTGCTGGAAAAAAGCAGAAGCAAATAAGTTAAACTTCTTTACAGTTGACCTTTTGTGAAGTGCGAGTTAGGATGTGTGATTTTGTAGCCTCTTATGAAAATGTAGAAAAATATTTAAAAAAGCTTTTTCCTTATAATATCTAGGAGGAATTCTGAGTTTACTAGACATGGGCTGGTAGAAATTCTCCATTTAACTCAAACATTTTTAACAATTTTTATAAGTATAATCAATAGGATAACTGCATCTAAACAGCTGCTACATTTCGAGCAGTTTAAAAGTTTAAGATCAAATTCAACAATTTGATATTTCTGCTCTTTAATGTGGAGGCAAACACCCTGGTATTAGCTGGTTAATTACTCAGACCATCTGCTCTGGTAGGCAGCGCACAGTTGGCTGCTTGACTAACACACTGCTCATAGCTTTCAAACTGCAGCTACAGAGAGTATTATATTAATATTAATGACAGTGATGGGTGGTGCTGTTTTAGTAGAATGTCACTGTTTTACAATTATCGAGATTTATTCAAAAATCCTAATTTGTCCTACTTGTAATCTTGGGGGAAAATGCAGCTTTTTTGGTGCAGCTGACTGATAGTGCAGATTCAAACAACTTTAAGGGCTTTAATGGTACTAAACAGGCTCGGACTGGTAATCTGTGATACCGGGCATTTGGTCCTAATTTCAGCGTGCGAGGGCCGGCCCTCCTTAAATCATCCTTAACCCAACACTTACTCTCCGGCTGATCCACCTACCTACCTGTGACAGTAAATAACTCAAGGAGCTCAAGAAGTAATGCAATGTTAACTACCTAAATGATGCATGCAGTATATACAGCCCTTCCTTGTCATGCACATCCTTGTGACAGTTGCCATATGGTGTCATTTTCTATTTCTTCAAACTGTAAAATCCTTGCAACAAACTAAATTATAATGAAACTAAAATGCTTTCTTTAAACCAAACTACGATACTCCTCTTATGTTTGGCAAATTTATGTTACAATATTTTGCAAAAATACTTTGCGGTGCATGATGGGGTTTTGCATCTAAAGGCTCATGTTTCCCGTCTTACGTGCATTGTTGCCAGGTTGGGATGCTTCCTATTCTGGCAGTTTAGGATGACTGTCTATGGGTAAAAAATGTTTTTCATTAGAATTATGGCCCAAGAGATGAATAGACTTTGGTTCAAATTGGGCGAGATTTCCAGGCGATTTATGAACATTTTTTGGGCTGGAAAATGTGAGTCGGTGACACCTGGCAACCCTGCTGAAGTCACTGTTGCATCCGTGTTAATAACCAAACCCAGTGAAACCACATTATAGTCTCGGTGATGGTTGTAGTATGATGCTTGAAAACAGATCAGATAATCCAAAATATGTATTCGTTTTGTGTATCACTTTTGAGACGCACGCTTTTGACTGTAGTTCTTTTTTTTTTTTTTTTTAATGGGGTGGGGGGGGATCGTTCCCAATCCGAGCCTGGTACTGTATAAAAAAAAACGTTTAAGTGGTTTTAAAAGTATCACTTTTAAAAACCTTTGCACACTTTGATACCAATAAAAAAACCCTGCTTAGTGTGCTTGGCATTTGTAGCAATTTTCCGGATGGATTTATGATGCAGATATTATGCTTCATTTGGCTAGTAAGAAAGAGCATTGTCGTTTTAATAAAAACCAATGCATGGACTCCCACACTGACTGCTCTGCATGCCTGCATCTACACGGTCTGAGGTTTACTGTACATGAGTGGGCAGCTGTGTGTTTCTTACGGGGCTGGAGAGCAGAGGCAGGCCAGTGCAGGGGTGGAAGGCCTTTGTTGCTGTGGCATCCAAAGAGTGGCGATTTTGCTTCTTCCAGCTGTTGCAGGGACGCAAGGGGGAGGGGCTGTGAGGACGCTGCAAAAAGGGAATGAAGAGTCAGGAATGCAGCCCGTTGGGTAAAGGGAAATATGCTACAGATGGAGAATGATGCAGAGCTACGATAAGATCGACAATCTGGGATTATTGCATGAAGAAACCAGAAGAGCTTACGAGGAGTGAGGGTGATGGAGTTGTTTCTGGACTGGATGTGAAGGACCCAGACTCTGAGGGGGCCTGGTTCTCATCCTGGAGAGCAGAGGCCTGAGCTGGCACAATGCTCTGTGCCTGTGTCTGAGGCTTGCTGTTGTCACTGATTCTGAAACAGCTTGTAGCTGGGCTGGCGTCGTGGTTAGTCCAGCTGATGATCTGGGCATTCCTTGGTCTGTTCTCCAGGATGGGGGAGACAGGGGGGATTTCATGGCTGCTGGGTGTCCTGATTCGTAAACGCCTGCCTGGCTGTGGTTCGGCCTGGCCGTTGAGGGAAGTTTCTTCAAGTGTAAACTGAGCACCATTTTGGGCCCGGGGAGAATGACATTCGGTCCTCGGTCCAGCTTGGGGCTTGTCTGTGCAAACGGGCATTTGCGAGGCAGCCTTGTGCGTGTTGCCTCTTTGAGATTCATGGCTGGGTACGTGGCCATTGGTGTAGCCATTGCTGGCGGGTTGCGGTGCTTGCGGGGGGTGTGAGTATGTGCGTACGGTGTGTGTGACTGTGGTTGTGTGCACTTGGTGCAATGGGCTGGTGCTCCGGGACAAAGATGGGACAGAGAGCCTCTCCTGAATGAGCCTGGTGATGTCTTGCACTGCCTGGGCGATGAGGGAGCTGTCTCTGTCCTTCTCTCTGTCCTTTAGATCCCCGTTCCTCTCTTCCGCTCTGTCCGCTGCCTCGGTCATTCTCAGCTTCCTGCAGGCGGCGGGTTTCGGGGAGGAGCTTTCTCGTTTGACAAAACAGGTTTCCGTCACGGGAGAGTTGAACAGGGCTGGCCTCAAACGTCCCACGGACTCGTAAGGGTGCACCTCGGCTTCTTTGGTCTTGCTGGCGGCTTTGTCGTCATGGTTACCGCCCCACATGGCTTTGTGAGGGTTGTCGGATGCAAACAGGCCAGGGGGGAGTGGCGGGGCTGTCGGGTCGCAGAAGTTGAGTCTTTGTGCGATTCGCGCTATAACTTCCTGTCTCTCCTGCAGCAGGGAGCCAATCAAGGGATTTGTTTCGTTTCCGGAAGGCCTCGGGGAGGGGCACCGGGACGGCTCAGCCATGGATAAGTTCTTGAAACTCAGTAAAGGCTCTGGGATGGGAGCCTTGTTCTGCTCAGCGTTGGTGGTACCAGAGCTATAGTCATCCACCTGGTTAGGATCAGACGAACCATTGAGGGCCGAGTACAACCACTTCCCTGCTTTGCTGGAGGGAAGAGGGGAGGGGGAGTTAGAGCGGGAGGGTGTGGGGGAGTGAGAGGCTCTGTAGAGCAGTGAAGAAGCCTGACGCTGGGGCGTGTTGACCTGTGGGAGCTCTCCGTTGTGATAGGTGTGATTTTCACTGGGCTCCTGGCTCTTCTTGCTGTATGGATGTGACACAGCAGAGTGAGAAAGGCTGTTAATCGGGATGTTGTTGATGGGCAGATTAGGGATGGGTAATCCGTTGAGTAGAAGGCTTGAGGGGGAGTTGAAGCTCTTGCCATACATGTTTGAGTTGGGATGGAGGCTCTCTTTGCTGGGATCCTGGCTCTTTTTCAGGGTGGGCAGGCCACCATGGCTACTGAGGGTCGGGCTGAGGCTGGGGGTCTTGCTGTAAATGGGAGGCAGGCCGGTGTGGATGCTACAGGCCAGGTTGGGATAGGTGGGCTGGCGGGGGAGCGACTGGACACGGACCTGCAGGGCAACACTCTGGGACACGTTAGGGACAGGAAAAATGTGCTCTGATGGCGGCTGGGAAAACTGCCACACCAAGTCTTCATCCGCAGCACTGATCCTGTGGAGCACAGAGGGGAGCTTTAACACTATGGAAACGTGAACGCTCCTGATTAACAACAGCTACAGCTAATTTAATGACAGCATTGCTTATTTCTCATTTATTTCCCCTTTAGCTGAGCTAAAAGCCATCTGATATCCCCTCTGGTTCAGCATTAGCTTGATAGAAAAAACCCTACTGTGGGATGGATCTGTATGTGGTACCTGCAGCTCTAGTTAATACTCATTCTCTTCCAACCTACTCTGAAAAATCGGGGTTTGCTTCATAATCATCTCAAATCCTTGGTTATTTCAGTTGCTGAAGTCTTTTGCAACAATATTTTTTCCTAACACTAAACTTCCCATTAATACTAGCCAGCAGAAGTCTAAACATAAAGCATCCTCTGTAATAACCCATTAAGGACTTCTGTCTTGTGCTTCAGTGGGGCCAATATTTTTCATTAATATTATGGATTTTTAATCAGCTAGTAATCTCAATATGAAATGATTGAAACGCATCACTCTGTGTGATGCATACAATTATTAGCCCTCCTACTGAAATAAATATAATTCATTGAGAAGGACAGTTATTGTGAAAGTCTACTCTGAATCTTCAAACTCTTCCTTTAGACATAGAAACTTTAACAGTGGCGCTAAAGAGGCTAAACCCCATCTGTTCAGTGAGTTATATTATCTGACCTGTACAGGATGTTTCTGGGGACGATGCCATGGGAGGCGCTGAGCCAGGCGCTGAGCTGGGAGAAGAAGACGTAGGAGCGCACAGCCAATAGCAGGGTTTTCTCCTCAATGAAACGATCACCGCTTCTAAAAAAAAAAAAAAAAACTGATCAAGAAGTGTTGGAAGTGTGCCAGTTTGTCAGGTTAATGAGAAAACGGTCCGGGGATGGGGGTGTTTTTTCCGTTAAAGGAGAATGTCTGTACATGTGTTAGTAGGAAAGTGGGCCAATCTGTAAGGCCAATTATCCCACTCCCCACCTCCCACATGTACCACATGAAGGAAATTATGATTTTTCCACTTTTTAATGCATTTTGTGATGAAAAAGATATCTGCAAAAACCCATTTTGGTAAAAAAAAGGTTGAGTTATACATTTTTGGGGCCATATTTCCAGCTGGTTAAAACCAATAATAACACTGTCTGACGGCAACAACAATCTCTTAAAACTGATCAAGGATAACTTTAGGAACACAACATAAAGGCTGTCATCTTCCCTCTAACTCCCCAGCTCCCAAACCAATCAAATATCCATGGGATGAGCAGGAATAAGTCCCATCCATGCATCACAAATGACCCAAAGGAGGTGCTGTCGATTCTCCAGTGGCTGTAACCAAATGACGCCCCTCTGCCCTGCTTAAAGGAACAGAGTCAGAGCTGTTTATGTTTCAGGAGAAGAGATTCAGCTTTATTGCTTGGATTTATGCAAGGTGACACAGTGTGCTCTGCATGGTGCCTTTGAAAAATATATGCATTATTATTATTATTATTATCTATAGTGCTGTGTGAAGGAATTCATTTCCATTAAATATGTTTATTTTCTCACATTTACAAAATTTATTGTATCTTATTGAGATTTTAAGTGATGGAAAAAGGGGTTAAAGTGTTTTGTGTAGAATGTGGAAATAAATGCTATTCGGTTTTCAGCAATAACAACAACAAAAAAAAAATAGGACATACTTTGTGCACCAACCTCAACAACAGTTACAGCTGAAATCTTTCAAAGTACCAATTTGGCAGCTTTGAGCACCAGCAGAAACACATTCTTGCCCATTTTTCTTTGCAAATTAACATAAACTCATTCAGATTGGTTGAGGTACATTTTTTATGTATTTATTTATTTTTCTAAATCTAGTTACAGATTGTATTTAGTTCTGAACTTTGATTGAGCCAAGGTCATTCATGAACAGGTGTGGATTTATACCAATCCACTGTACACGGCCTGTCCAAAAGTAAAGCCTTAACCTGGATGTAATGAAGCAAGTGGGTTAGAGCTTAGCATTGGATAATTATTGCTCAGGTGATTGTGCTTCAGCTGGAATGTAGATATATTTGAACCTAAAAGGAAGAAGTGAGTAGATTCTCAATGACAATGAAAATTGGTTAATCTGTTACTCTAATCCATATATTTGGCCTGTTAAAGCCAAAGAAACAGATTAGATTTCTGAATATAGATCAAAGGACCAAACCAGCATCATCATAGAAGAAATGTGATGGGAATAAATGTTTAATGAACCTGATAGGTGATCATTTCAGATGTTTGGTGTAACTGGAGCATGGTAGGGGCTCAGAGGCTAAGCTGGCGTCCTGTGTAAAGGTCACAGCTTCAATTCCTGGTCTCAGGCTTAGGTTATATTTTAACGTGTGCTTTTAAAAGTTCCACATTAACATTTCATTTTTCCTTGTTTCAGCATATTGGACCTCTAAAAGGACTTTAAATGTACTTTTCTTTTTCTTGCTCCTGAGCTGCGATACAACAATATGTGGAGCTTCCCTAAACAGTCCTTCGGCTGATCCAACTGTGTTTGTGTGGGTGGGCGTGCGCTCCTTACTGTCTAGGAACAGCCTGTAGGGTCCACCTCTCCAACAGTAGAGCATCTTGTTTGATGACTGGGTCACTGATGGGGTCGCTTGGGGGACACTCATCACCATAACAACAGTCTGGCAGCAGCATGACCTCGATCATGATGGGGATGTTATTTTTCCAAAGCAAAATCACCTCAGAACGAGTGCGCCTTGCTTGCCGGCACTGCGGAAACACATGGTAGGAAGGTTAGAGTTCACTGGGAGTCATCAATGACACAGACACAGAGCAGAGGGGGTTCCAGGGAGATTTCAGTCAATAAAGAGCAACCTAATGGATATGCTGGGTTTGTGGTAGTATTGGATTGGCTTATATTGTGATTTTCAAATCAACTCAATTTAAGGTTCACAGGAAAGGAAATAACATTACTGGAGAAACAGTAGGAAAGGGAAGAAAGACTGAAAGAAAAAACAGAAAAGCAGTGAGGAAAGGACATTATTAAGACTAGAGAAACAGAGAAATGAAAAATTTAAACAAAGAAGGAAAAGCATATTTTCTCCACTATCCAGATCAAAAAAATACAGAAATTAAAAACTGTGTCGGGTTTGGTACCTGAGGCAGTTTGTCACTGCATTCATGCTTGTGAAGAGGAGGCATGCCTGACTGAGCTGGAGGACAATGCAGCCCCTCAGTCCTGCCTTTTACTGAATACTCCGGTGTCCTTCCCTCTGTGATCAGCAAGGTCAGGAACACCAGGAACTCCTCGGCATCATACTCGAAAAACTCCTCTGTCGCATCTAAGACAAACCAAAAAGTAAACATAATGAGAAAAGAAGCAGGCATTAAAACAAGGAAACAGCTGGAGGAAGGTGGATAACTGGGAGCTGATTCAATAAGGGATTAAGGGCAGTTATAAAAAAAACGGTTCCCTAGAAACAACAGCCATCCACCCGTATTTTGTTTTTGCTGAATGGGATGGGGTCATTTCACTAACTGAAGAGTCTTGTTTGGGGAAGGGGTGTGGAGGAAGGCAGGGAATGATACAACTTTTCCAGTTTGTCCGCTTAAGCGAATAACCTCAGACGCTTTTCAGTGGGCTGAGCTTTTGGGAGAAGCAACATGCAGTTCTTTCTTTCACATAAACACCAGAGCAAGCAGAACTGATAATGACTTCATTCATACTCATCAGACAACATTCACAAAACCCAACCGATACAAAAAACAGAGTACAGGACGGAGTGAACCACCCTGCTGCTGTAATGTGGGTGGGGCTGGTGGGAAGAAGGGTCTGATCCTTCAACCCCTAAAACCAAAACAGGCTAAAAAAAAAAAAAAAAACAGGTTGGAAAGCGACTGCAATGGAAAAATCCACCAATTTTGAAAGGTAATAATGTAGAAAGAATCCAATGAGTTAAAGAACAATACAGTAACACTACCAGGCTGAAAACACTCTTCCAGATCAATTACATCAATAATTACATATTATTGATGTTTATTAAGGCTGAGAGGGACACATGAAGGTTGATGCAGTATGAAAACATATTGGTTTAACTGTTTGCAAAACCTCGGATAAATCTAATTTAGGGCTGCAACAACGAATCGATAAAATCGATAAAAATCGACTTTTAAAAGCGTTGGCAATTAATATCATCATCAATTAGTTGTGTCGCGCGATTAATGCGTCATCCGCCGCCGTCATCACATCCACTTGACTGAAACGGGGGAAGAAAAAAAAATACGGCAGAGAGAGTCAGCGCCGCAGGTGCAGTGTTGCCAACTCAGCGACTTTTCAGACCCCTCCAGCGACTTTTTTTCAAAAAAGCGACTAGCGACAAATCTGGCGACTTTTTATGGTGTCACTTTTGGAGACTCTTACGTGAAAGCATGTATCGTTCCTACTCTGCCGTGGGGCGCCTCCCCCATCCCCCGTTCTCCCGCAGGAGTCCCTTTCAGCGCTGCAGACAGAGCCGCAGGATTGCATGCGCCGGTCTTGTGCGAAATTCTGTTTCCCCGTGAAAATCTGTCCCCCCTGTGTCGGGAGCGCGCATTGCAGCCAGAGAGGCGGATCTGACCATTCTCAAGGCGCTCCTGATCATTTTTCGGTAAAAACAGCTCATATAATCATCTCAACTTTGTAACATCCATTTTAATCGGTTGCTCTTTTTAAAAAACTGTAAAATAAATACATTAACGAGGTCCTCTTACGCTGTTTTGTGTTGTTTTTTAAACGCCAAGAGAATCGGTATTTCTCCAACTTTTGTCCCTTCAGCCTGACAGAAATAAACGTCAGTCACCGAACACAACAACACGTAGTGTATTTTTAATTTTTCATTGCTGATATAAAAGGATGGAAACTGGCTGATAGCAGGGCACACAAATTAAGACGTCCTGCGAAGATGAGAGTAGAATTTCTGGTTAATCACCTTCTAATGTAAAATATGACAGATTACTGGATTAAGGACATTTATAGTATACCACATTGCACATATCAATTTTAGAGAAATTGGAAACAGTTGCTCTTTATTTCCCAAAGATATGGGAGGAGGAGAGGAGAGAATGGATGTTTCAGCTGCCTGAAATAATCTGTTCCCCCCTTTAATTTTTGCAAATAAAGAGTAAATATGACCAAATCCACAGGATTTGTTCTTGGTGGTAAGAGGAAGAAGCACAGCTAAAGACTTGCAGGTAAATCAATTTCTTTCCCTGTTATGGAGGGGGAACAGATTATTTCAGTAAGCTGAAACATCCATTCTCTCCTCTCCTCCTCCCATATCTTTGGGAAATAAAGAGCAACTGTTTCCAATTTCTCTAAAATTGATATGTGCGATGTGGTATACTATAAATGTCCTTAATCCAGTAATCTGTCATATTTTACATTAGAAGGTGATTAACCAGAAATTCTACTCTCGTCTTGGCAGGACGTCTTAATTTGTGTGCCCTGCTATCAGCCAGTTTCCATTCTTTTATATCAGCAATGAAAAATTAAAAATACACTACGTGTTGTTGTGTTCGGTGACTGACGTTTATTTCTGTCAGGCTGAAGGGACAAAAGTTGGAGAAATACCGATTCTCTTGGCGTTTAAAAAACAACACAAAACAGCGTAAGAGGACCTCGTTAATGTATTTATTTTACAGTTTTTTTAAAAAGAGCAACCGATTAAAATGGATGTTACAAAGTTGAGATGATTATATGAGCTGTTTTTACCGAAAAATGATCAGGAGCGCCTTGAGAATGGTCAGATCCGCCTCTCTGGCTGCAATGCGCGCTCCCGACACAGGGGGGACAGATTTTCACGGGGAAACAGAATTTCGCACAAGACCGGGATTGACGGCGCAAATTGATCACAATAATTAAAATAGCCTGCGCTTTGTAAACTGAAAAAAGTCGTTACATGCAACTTTTGTCAAAACAAATTAACATGGCACGGAACCACCATGTTTGTTTCGTTTTAAAGTGGGGAAACGTAACGTTAGTTTCTCAGGTAGCTCATCTGATGCTTTCCTTACCTTGTTAGTAGGTTACAGACAGTGATAAGGTTGGCTACTTATTTTACTTTTAATTTCATTTGAATTAGCTTAAGCAGCGTTTATATTTACTTTATAAATAAATTAACTTGCAAATTATGAAGGCAAGGCTTTTAAAGTTTAAATCTTCTGGCAAAGATAAAGTAAAGATCCTGCAATTTATGGAAGTAAAGCAGAATAAAATCCAGCAAGATCAGTAATATGTCAATTAATTATATTTGCCACATTCCCATGTAAATATCTGTCTTTGGAGGATGTGTTTTTTAGCACCCCTAGTTCTCTCATTTTTATTCCAAATACAATTTATAATTTGAATCACAGGGCTATTTTTATCTCTATGGTTCAGTATTTTCTCAAGTAGCAACTTTAACTGCTATACTTTCCTGTCTTAAAAGGCAGAACTCTTCTAGTCTAAAAAAAACCTCATTTGTTGAAATGGGGGGGCCTATTGTTTGAACCCCTTAGGGGCTTTAAAAACAAAGATGTCTTTTTTTGCACTTTATGAAACAAAGTACCCTATATTTTGTGGATGTACAGCTACACTTCTCATGCAAGTTTGCGTAGTTTTAACACAAACACTTATTTTTCATATTGCACCAGTACAGTTAATGAGCAACCTGTACTTGTGTGCTTGTTTGTTCTGTCTAAAATGTTTATTTTGAAATAAAGAGGTTAATATAAAAAATATTTTTTGTCCGATTCATCGATTAATCGAAAAAATAATCGGCCGATTCATCGATTTTTAAAATAATCGTTAGTTGCAGCCCTAATCTAATTTAATAATTTGTTTTACCTTCGCAGACTGTGATACATGCACACACATTACAACTTAATAAAGACTCAACAATCACTTTGATTTTGCTTAAAGAAAAGTTCAATCCTGCCTTACAGTGAATGCTTTCTCTGGCCTCTGATGAGAAAAAGCAGTTTTCCTCTTTCTTCTTCTTGCGTTACGCTAATTGGATTGGTGATGCACAAATATTAAGGATTTTTAAAAAGTGAACATTGTCATAAATCCCTGATCAGTGTATCCATTGTTACGATTAAAAGTGATGTATATATACTGGGAATTTTAGGCAATGACAGAGGGGTGATTTTGGTATCTCCCTTCATTACCCAAGAGAAACCGCCCCCAAATCCCACATTAGGTCACGAGATTCACAGCAGCATTAAAAATTCCCTTGACAGCACACTGATGGGCAGCGCCTCTCTGCTTCTAACCTTGAAGCCTCTAAATATTTGATTCAGTATCAACCTGAGCTGAGGTAAAATGCAGATGGAAACTTCTCTTTTTTTTTCTAATTAAACATCCCAGGTCTGCACAAGGACAGAGGTGCAGAATACACACACACACCCACGCTCCATAAGAGCTGGGCTGGCTAAAACAGAGTCTCCCTCAGCTGGCTCTGCAGAAGCATACGTAAGAATCGCTCTCAGCCAGCCGGTCACGCACATCCCTCTCAGGGAACTCCTCCTACAAGGCTGTGAGCTGCTGCTGCAAATGGAGAGAGACAGCCCAATACAAAACATGAAGGAAGGGGTCTGTTAGCCAGCTGTAGGTTAAATAAAAGCAGGATGAAAAGGAGCGAGAGAGAGATAGAGGTGGTAAGATGGACTGTGTCCCCTTCTCTTCAGGGGATGAATTCAGAAAGGTATAAACAAAAGAAAGAGAGAGGGGTAACATACGAAAACGGTCCACATACAAGGTCACGGTACATGAGGCAGGGCTTATTACACACTGGATATAGAGTGCTTGGACATGGCTATAAACAGCTATGGTTTGTATGCACCCCGCCACAGAAAAAAGCTCCTGCTCCATGGATCCGGATTAGCTGCGACATTCTGATGGAGGTGTTGGGGGCAGGGGGTCCAAGGGGACTCGAGGAAGCTGAAGCAAACAGCCTCTGAGGGCTGGTACGCAAACCAAACCCTCTGACCAGAAACATACACAGAACTTCACTTCATCTGGGCTAACTGTGGGCTTGATTGACTAGAAATATGTATGTAGTTTCTAGATGACCAACACAAAGCTGAAAACAAAAACTAAACAAAAAAAAACACACAACAGACAACTAAAACACAGAAGGAGTGGTGAACAAAGGCCTGCTGATGCTGGCGCCCAGCGTGCTCAGATCGGAGCCGCCATTCATTAAGGCCTTGTGGCTGCACAGAGCATTCCTATGTGGCCTACATACACCTAATAGAAGAATACAGTCCCAATAGGCTTTAGAACAAGATCAGCGCTGCACAAAAAGAATACGAAACAAATCTACATTTGCAGGACCCACAACGAGTGGAAGAATGTTTTCATCCCGGCCATTAATATGCATTCTTTGGTTAAATGTGAGGCTCGTGATTGGAAAAATCTTTTCCCATTACTCCTTTACTCATTTCTTGCCATGCGTTGTCTAACAAGTCGGATCAATACCCTGGCATCTTATTATGTGACCAGTGTTGACCTGCTACTAAGTGCAGCTGGATTTTGAAGATCAGCCGGCTGAGCACACATGGGCACAGTCCTGCATGCGCCTCCCTCTGCGTCCTTGAGTTAAAAGATCAGTTCAGAGTCATGTGGGATGGAAAAAGGCCTCCAGGGTAGGAGCAGAGAGGTCAGCCTAAAGAGCTAAACAAGCTTATTCTTCAGAGTAAACATGCTAGCACATGTTTACATGATTGCTCCCTGTTTAGAACTATTAGAGGGGCAGCTAAAAAGCTTAATATGCCAGTCCCTTGATTGCAAATGAGGTTCTTCTAGATACAGATAATGGACTTGTGTCTGTACTTGTCTTCCAACTTCCAAAAACTTCTAAAAGAAGGTGCTGCTCCTAAATTGGTGAAATCTGGGTTAGTACTGTGATGGGAACAATGGCAGAACAGCTGCATCCGAGGCAAACATCACCCAGCTGGATGCAGCGGTGCAAAGCATGCATGCAACCACAGCAGGACTCAAGAGCAGTGCTTAGTTCCAGCTTCGGTGGACCAGTTTTAGGATGGCCTCCTCCTCAACAAGACTGTTCACAAGTAGAATGAGGAAAAAGGTACATCAAATACTCTACAGGTGTATCTAGAAATTATAAAGACGTGGACATGTTCAAATTGGACAAGACTGAAAACTACAGTCTTTGGCTCTAAACCCAATCTCTGCATTCATGCGAGGGAGAAACCTTTTTTTCTTTTTTTACAGTTTTAGAATCACTTGACATTGGAACACCCTGCCTAAATGGACTTCTTAAAAAGTTATTAATCCATGTTTAGCTTCTATTTTGGACTAGTGTAATGCATTAGTACCAGAAAAACTAAATATTTACTCCTTAGGAAAGATTCAGCTGAAAATGTGCAGCTAGAGTGTAATGAAATATATAACATGAGCTCATATTTCTCTAATTATTGATTTCCTTTTATAATATCAAGGCAACTTATTTTAAACCTTTTCTTTTTAATACTGAGGCTCCAAATGACCAAGTCTGATCTTTTACTGAGGATCTGATAGTTATACAGTGCTAAAAATGTGCTTTGTTGTCCAGCAGCAAGTAATTTCATTACAGGTAGGTTAATTAGGACAGGCTGAAGAGAGCCATACATTTGGGTATGCTGCTATTAGGCTACGCTGCTGGAAGGTTAGGTGGACAAGATTCTTCTTTAAATCTTGAAAGTACAGTTAATGGATGTCTTTTATAATCTTTTGAAAATTACACTTTGCCCAACAGTATCAGTGTCAGAGTGAATCTCTTTCCTGTCGCTCATCTTACTCTCTGGAAACTGACTGTTCGGAGCACATTTTACTTTATAAGATTTAGACCCTTATGTTTTTATGTAAAATGCCCTGTGGTGACAATGGTTAAGATTTGGCAGAGTATGAATAAAGTCAACTGAACAAAGCAGTGTGTTGCACTCCCCATTAAACTGCCAGACACTTGTGATGACATCCTTGAGCATGACACTGATTACTTTTCAGTGAATGTATGTAACCAGGATATGTTTTTACACTTAATATCTGGGAGATTTGTTGCTTAAACAAGGTAACAGATGGGAAGGCAGAAGGAGGTGATAGAGTCACACACATTCAGATACGATGACCCATTAATTCCAGCACTGTGGCCACACAATCGCTGCCTTTTTTCTCCTCTTTTTATGGCAAAGACTGCTGCATTCTGACCTCATACAAATGTTCTTATACACACCTTGGCAGCTAATTTGAATGCAGTTTAAGTATCCATATGGCAACCACTCCTTTGTCCTATGCTCAGCCAGCCTGAGGTAGTCTTAGTTATTTGTTCATTACATTTTATTAATGATTGCTTAAATATTTAACATTTTTGGCATTACTGAACAATTTGTAATAATTTAATTATTTACCAAATGTGTTAATAAAAGAAAGTTAAACACATTCTTTGTTAAACATGAGAAACAAATAGGTCAAACATAATTTTTTCGATGGAACAAGAACATAAAGATGACAAAAACAATAGAAATCACACTTCATTTATTGTACCACACGCTTACATTTTACTCTACTGAACAATGTATTTAAGAAAGTACTGGTCAAATACCAAGACGGCCTCCTTATTAAAAGGAAAGTTATATCAATGTGATGCATTGTGTGACTAGAATAGAAATTAGATCATGTAATAGAAATTGTACATTTTTCATGAGAGTTAAACAATCGTTATATAGTGTTGATATTATACATACTGACACAAATATAAAGCTAAACTAATAGTTGGGTGAAAGACACTTAGTAAATTCTTAACAAGCTATTGTAACCAATAAAAAGGTTTTCAATAAATTCTGCTCAGATATTTGTTCACTCGTCATACAAGAAATGCTATAGCTTATTTAAACTGTAGGTTTTCCCTTCTACAGTATAGGATTTTCTACTTATTTTGCTTAAAGTATCAATCAATTTCAGTGATACTAAAAAAAAAAAGAAAAAAAAGTAGGCATGTTAATTTCATGCAGAGAACAGTGCTCTAACAATTCACTTTTATCAGCATATAAAGAAATAATATTGAAATATTTTTAGAATTGCAGCCTGATCGGCTTTGCTCCCCAAACCAGATGAAAAACACAACAATGAATAACTCTCTACATCAATGGATGAGCTCCACTTCAGTAACTCAATAAACGCTTTAACTGCTGTGGCGGGACTTAGCCAAAGTTTTTTAAGATGAAGAAATAATTAAACTGGGGACAAATAGTGGTAAGTTATTTTTTCTTAAGAAGGACTGTTTTACAGACATGAAATACCCACCGTTTAAAATCTTTTGAGGTCCTAAGCTGATATGAATAGGACATCTGAGTTCTTGTGGGGGCCTGCAGGCTTTAGATAACCAGCCAGCTGAAAGGCTGCATATTAAAGGCAATCTCCAGGCAGGAGTCTGCTGAGCTCGAGGACGTGTGTTCAAAGACGGCTGACGTCATCGCGTGTGTGGATAGTTGACACAACAGAACCGCGGTTAAATTTGGTATTTTGATAGATCTTGGTGACAAGATGTTCTTATGCAACTCTGATAAATTAGCTTTTTTGAGTAAATTGGTGCCTCTAGAGTAGAAACAGCAGTTTCATCACCTAAAGTACATATCCTAACCCCCCAAAACACAATGGTTCCAATCTGGCATACAAGTCAACAAAAGAATCCGGTCGGATGATGTCCATTGCAATTAGAGCAGAAAGTGGAAGGGGCTACGCAGGCTGCTTGGGACTCTTTACTAGTCTTCAACCGTCCAACAAAGATAAACAGGAGTCTATTTTGATCTTACCTAGGCAGAATTTAACAAAACGAGTCAGACAGGATGTATGACACAATGGCAAAGTAAAACACATGTGCTTTGTTGAAATTACAAACTAATTGTGATGTAAGCATTACGGTATTCCTGATCATGGAAGTGAAACGGTGATCTTATTTGAGCTTGTTTATGCATTGTGGGTGTTTGACCCGACGGACAAGCTGGTGTAAAAGGAAGATTCCGGTCAGCAAGGTCTAACCATTGGGTCATTACCTTACCTAAAACAATCAAACAATCAATGGGAACTACTATTATTTGAAATTACACTTACTGTTGAATATTGCACCAAAAGTTACATCCCAATGATCTGACACTGAAGAGCCGATTGCATTACTGATGTTAATATCCAACTCTGTCACACATGTTCTTCCAGAAGCTTAGCCCAGAGCACTAATTTACTATTCCGCAGAGACGCTAAAATTCACCACAAGGAAGGGCGTTGGACCTTTCCTCAGCTGAATTTGGTGGTATGATGCAGCTCTCTGCTATCAATTAAATGTGTCCCCTCCATTCAAATATTACCTTTTTTTTCTTTTTCTTTTTATGTACGTCTTCTGTGGCCTCCAACTTCAGAAAGTTCTATATAATCTATATATATGATCTAAATATCTATATATATATATATATGTTCTATATAATCTTTTTGACTTAATATTTTCTTTTATGATTATGTTATTGACTTCTGATTATGTTATATCAGTAGCTTAAGTTTTCATTTAGTGCCAGTTCAAGTCTGGTTGTTACTTGATAAAGTATTGGACTAGATTTTCTCTCTTATGTCTATGAAAGCCCCTATCCACTTTCAAAGTTTTCAAATACAGTAAAGGCATAGCAGGTGGCTGATCAAGTTCATCAGCAGATCTAGGAACTGCATTTCTGCCCATGTGTGAACTGTTTGCAGTGATGTCTTTTCTGCTCTGAGGTCAGTTAATTTAATGCTTGACAGTACTTTTAGAACCCAGATGGTCCTTGGGACTAGCTGGTCTCAAATTATGTCACCGTAGATAAGCTATGAATATTTTTTTATTATCTGTGCCAACCTATAAATATCCAATTAAAGGGGAAACCAACCAAGGTGTCAGTGTATGGTGGGATAAAAACAAGCACACAGACAGAAATATATACCCCATATTAGTATCCCAACATTGAAATGGTTATGAAACACTGGTGTAGCGGGTATCAACCACATATAGTCTAAATATCTATAATGTTTGTTTCCATGTTATTTTCCGTGCCATTAGCCACAGAGCATATTTTAAAAAGCCAACAATCGAGGCTTTGCCTATCTAAATCCAATTTTCAATTATTATAGCAATATTAAACTTTGTTCCCCAAGGGCTGTAACATAAATATATTTTTAAACACAAACAATCTGTGTTTGTTAATGAATTTATAGACCAGCATTGGGAGAAGTTCTTCCTTCCCTTTCATTTTCTTCTAAATCATTTAATGTTTTTCAATAATAATCAAATTTTTATTGATTTTGTTTTTATTCTCTACTTTTTTATGTTCATAAATGATTGACTTTTCACAGCAATGTACTTTTCCTATCATGTTATTTAAATTTTTCCATCTACATTATTTTGAACCATGTTGCTACTGAAATGTGCTACATAAATACATTTTCTTTCTGTTTAAATTAAAAAAGCGGGAAAAGTCCCATGGTTCAGTATTCCTCCCGTTAATCTGCGATCAAAGCTGATCAAGGGGAATTTGGCAGATTAGGACCTCTTGCCTCACTGAATCCATGTAAATCCCGCATTCTTTGCCATCTCATGCAGAACTGCCCAGTTGGGGCAGCAAAGTCTGATTAAACCAATCCAAATAAATATAGGCACTCAGACCAGAGTATACCCAAGATTACAAGTACCTCCCTGGACTTTGTGTTTGTAATCCTGATTTCTCCTATGACCTAAAGAACAAAGGATCACAGTCTGACTCATTGTTAAGTACATTAGGAACTGAAAGGTTTTTTTAAGTACAACTGTGTCAAAGATCTTCATGCATCTCCAACTCATCTTGATAAATGACACGTCTAATCTGTCATTATTCTGGCAAGACCAAAAACATGTTCCTTTGGTGGGTGTACTTCTGTTGTTGGTTATAGTAGTACGAGTTCAAGTTCTTTGTGTTCTGAACTTAATGTGTTTGAAATCTGTTAAAACCAGTGATGGGACTAACGGCGTTGAAAGTAACGGCGTTACTAACGCCGTTACCTTCTTTTAGTAACGAGTAATCTAACTAATTACTTTGACTGTAACTATAACGCAGTTACCATTGCAGACACCCCGTTACTGCGCGTTACTCAGGTCGCACAATGAACCTTTTTTCATGATATGACTCGTGCGCAGCTGCATGAAGCTGACACCCCACCCACGTCAAAAAACTCTGCAAATAGACTGAATGGTTAGTGCAACGTTAGTGAAGATTTGTGCAGAAAAAAATATTGTTTGTGCTACTTTTGTTTAAGAGATATTAAAGATTATTTTTTAGGTCATCCAGAGGTGCGCGCCTTGTCATGAGAGAGGGGAGGATGAGAATGGCTGATGTATAGTGAGATTCCGTCTGTCAGTTGGGTAGGTGGGTGTTTCCGCTGGTGGGTGTTAACGTACAGCACACACAGAGAGATGGAGAGTGAGGATGACTCCAGCAGCAAAACAGCGTTTTCCTGATGGAAATACCGGTGTTACGTCGAGCTGCGTTTCCCCATCACATACGGTTTCCTATGCATCTCCGCACATTGCAGGCGGCACGAGTCACCGCGCAAGCGACAGGAAACGCGCATGCTCGCTAAAGGCGCGTAACAGTCGCCCTGTGCTCGCGCCACAGGAGAACTATGGAGAGCGTGAACGATCAAATGAAAGGGATGGATGGATGGATGGATGGATAGATGGATGGATGGATGGACGGATGGATGGATGGATGGACGGATACTCTGCCTTCTCAACCTACTGTATTTTTTATTTTAAACATTATTTGATGGCCTTTGTGGCAGGGATGGAGATCCATATTTTATGTCACACACAGAGTATACATCTAGATAGATAGATGTTGCAGTATCTATAACAACCCAAACACACAAGATTTCAGAATTAGACATCCCCAGTTATTAATTTCATATACTCACCAGATCTGAATTCCCTGTTAAAAAACTTCACATGGCGTTCCCCCCTGATGTCATTTACGTTGAGTTGCAATAAATGCAAAACTCTCTGCAGGTTCTTGTCTTTGTCGTCCGCTCTATTCAGCTGGCTTTGGAAACACACGGCGAGAAGGTGGGGGCTGGGTGGTAAGGGTTACGGGGGCGAGAAACGCAAAAGTAACGCAATAGTTAATTTTACTAGTAACTAGTTACTTTTATTGTGGAGTAACTCAGTTAGTAACTCAGTTACTTTTTGGGAGAAGTAACTAGTAACTATAACTAATTACTTTTTCAAAGTAACGCGCCCAACACTGGTTAAAACAGGCGAGCAACCCCCATTAGATTAGATGCCAGGATTTATGTTAATTAGCTAAACCTGATCGCCCTTTTTTTAATCAAGCAGATGGTCATCAGTGAATGGCTCTGTACATAAATAAGCCTGAGACAGTTAGCCTACTAAAGTATACCAACGTTTTAAAAAGTTTCCCCTGTTAAATGCTTCCAATCTTCTATTGTGCTGTTTCTACAAGTAATTTTAAGGAAATGCCAGAAAAAAAAACTCAGAGTGAGGGATGTTTTCTTTGGCTAAATGGCAACGTCTTCAACGTTTTCCAGGCGAAGGACCTCCAAACTGATGGCGAGATGGAGCGGGGACCCCCTAATTATATATATTGTATGAAATTGTGTTATATCAAACTGGTCCTATAGCCACTCTACTACAGATGAAGTAATGTAATGAAAGTAATTTTACCATGGGATTATTAAAGTATTTCTGATTCTGATTCCTGGTTGATGGGACAGGTGTTGTGAATGAAACGGTGCCCAGCTTGAAAGAGCTGCTGTGTGTCGCTGAATGTGTGCATTGATGACTGAAAGACATCTTCTGCCTCCATTTATCTGTTTACTACAGTGTGTTGAATTCATGTTAATGTGCATTTAAAGACATTTCAATTAGTGAAAATTTCAGAGGGGAATATAAAAAAAAAAAAACTCATGCATTACCTCCGTGGACCCCCTAAGGGCCCCGGACCGCTTGTTGAAGACCTCTGCCTTAAACTGTTGTTATAAACCGCCCATATTTACTCATGAATTTATATTGATTTAAAAAATGTAAAAACAAAAATAGTGACTTTGTAGGTAACTACTATTATGATATCAGGGATAAACCAACATCTGGACAATTAATATATATTACGATACTGGGATATGTTGGGTTGTAGTTAGAAAACAGGGAAACTTCTATAGCGTCCCATGCCTATTTATAATAAAAAATGTAATAGAAATTTAAAGCACCACTATTTCTTCCAGGTTTGAGAGGAGTTTTAAGGGATGGAAAACAAACAAAAATCATCATCATTCTTTGTCCTGATGGATCAATGATTACAACGACTGGCCCGTGAAGGAGGGGTGGACGGACATGCATTACCTTGGCAACAGGGTTGGTGTGTTCAAATATTTCTGTCAGGGTGATTGAAGTGTGGCTGTGTGTGGGAATGAGCTTCAATAATTCGTTTTTGTATGTGACAAAGACTTTTAACTTGACGTTTTTTCAAGAGAATCACAGCTCCTCCGGTGTGTGAGTGGGCATGCTGTATTTATACCCGCCTGCTCTATACCATGTACTCGCTTTGTTCACAATAACCGCTCTGTTCGTCTGTTTACGTAATTATGCTTGTATTGTGTGTCTTGAGTGGCATCTATGTGTTCATGTCGCCCTGTGTTACAGCTCTGGTTTTTTTCCCATTCCTGGGTGGGACGGCAGATGTTTGCTGGTAACAAGAAGCGAGAAGAAGGTCAACTGAGTTTCCATCTCACCTTTCCTGCTTTTGTCTGCCTCATGTTCAGGGACGACAAACCCTGGAAATGAAGGTAGAGTCTGCCAGTAAAACAGACTGTAGAGGTTGGTAACGGAAAACAATAAAAACACACCGCGATCCTTGTTCCTTTGCTTCCAGGTCAGTTTGCAAATAAACGGTGTAACTCCAAAAATGTGTTTTAAGGTCTTTAACGTATACTTTTGTTGGTTAAAAGTTCCTCTATCTTTAAAAGGGAATTTGAAAAGCTACTTCAAAACTTTGAACTCAGTGACATGTGTGTGTTTGTGTCCCACAACCTCTTCTTAAACACAAAGGGGCAGATTCCCAGCACACATAGCAACACGCTCTGATTGGCTGAGGAGGTGTTATGGTTCCAGCTGAGGAGAACCCCTCTTCTGTTTCCAACTCCGCTTTGATAAAATACCGCAGCCTGAAGCAGACTTTAAAAACCAAAACACACACACCCAACCCAGACTGACACACCACACTGACCCCACTTCCACCCCCATTATTGAAGGAAAAAACTGAGCTCTAATTTGTAAACCAAGCAATTTTCACACTACGACTCATATGTTGGACATCTGTTTATCTGTGGTTGAAATGGTGGGGAAAAAAACAAAGACAGAAATGATTTTCTTAATGACAGAGCACTACATTTATTGGAAAAAGCCAATTGTTTATCACTAAACTGCAGGATTAATCTTGAGTAATAATATTTCCAAGTCAACAACTTAATTAAAACAAAGAACTCTGACCACTTTCAGTTTGCGTGCACATCAGTCAACATTAATCCAATGATTTAGTTTCTTAAACCTTGTTAAAGCTGACACATTCTTTGATGAATAGATGCAAATTAAGTTAAGCCTACTATGTGTATCAGAAACATGTATGTTTTTTGGTTTTTTTTGCGTTATGATTTTTAAAAAACTAAATCTAAATGTGTCCAATGAAAAAAGGAAGGTCAGACCTCAAACTAAACCAGATCTGCAGTTTTTTTTTTTCTGTATGTAACAACCAGAAAAAATCAACACAGTAAACAGTTAATTCGCTTTGCTTTCAACATTTTATTTTATTGTTCTATTCATAAAGATTGTCCTTTTTGCCAGGTTTGCCTCATCAAATAGATCATTACTCTTAATGGAGACTTTCCTGGTTATAAAAGGTTAATTAATAATAACAAGAGCCTTAAACTATGCTCTGACGTCCAAATCTCATTTTTCAAAGTTCATTCAAAGAACATAAATTATTTTCTCTGCTAGCTGTAATCAGCTACTTAACTTTTTTTTGTATTTAATAACAGTAAAGTTGGTGAACTTTGTCTATATCTAACTCATATGCAGCTAGAAACCACTACAGACAGAGATGAGCCATTTTCATTCATCATGCAGCAGCTGCAAAAAGAAAATTCCCCTCCAGCACAGATGTCACTTGTTTTTGCTGTTTCACAGTAAAACTGCTGCCTTTGTCTTTAAAAACAATGTCACTTTTACTAATGAAGAAATTATTCACAGTTTTTGTTTTATCTGCCTCCCTTTAATAAAAAAACAAAAACAAAAAAACATGGACATTTTGTAACATGGTTTAGTATGCTGATGAAGTTTCTCAGTAATCCTTAAACATGGTTTAGGGATTAAGCTTCATTGATGCTATATTAAACTCAGACTTTGAAAATGCTCTCCAACTGTATGATTTCAATATGATGTGATGAAAGCAACAGTAATAATGGCAGTTTGTCAGAGTTAGGTAACAGTATTTTACTGAGAGCGACAGAATTGCAGGATTTCCCCACAACAGAGGGGCAGACGTCAGGCATTAATGTAAAGTTAGCTAAAAAAGGTAAAAAAAAAAACTTCTGTGATCTAATGATGAAAAAAACAAATTAACTTATGAATTAGTCACTGAAATGAAGGGGTCTAGGTTGAAGCACCGTTCATGTTGTGAATATCTGGCTGAGAAATTAGATCCAGTATCCTCTCCTTATCCTCAACAACCATAGCAACTGGTCCTTCAGTGGGGTACTTCAATCCCTGATTATTCACAAGAGTTTCTCTGAGCAGTGCAAAACCAGCAACATTATCTTCAAACATCTCTATGCAATCGACTTGCCTCTTTTGACTCGTTTCATACACATTTCTGCCCCCTCCTCTCTTAAAAAAAAAAAAGTAAAACAAACCTAACTCACCCTCCTTATTCAGGTTAAAGCTAATGTTGGTTATGTAACAGAAACTGGAGTGGAGTGAGTAACAGAGAACACGACAAGATGAGTCAAGTCATTTTCAAGAAAAAACCTGTAAACCTTAGTGCTGAAACTTTAAATAGCTCCCATTCTCCTATTTGTCAATAAGTAGTAGAGAACCTATTCCTGATGCAGCAAAGCACTTTACTCCAACATGTTCAAAGCTTCAGTGAGCTGAGTGCTGCTGACTGTAGGACAGTGTGGCAGTAGGACAACCCCTCCCTGTAATCACAGCCACCCTCTCCAGCAGGAACGCACACGCCTCTGACCTCTCCACCACGGCAGCTGCCAACTTCTTGCAGGGGGAGTCGGACCTGAGCAACCTGAGCAGCAGCGGCTCTAAATGCTGCATGAAAAGCGTGTCAGATTCAAGACAGACCAAATGCAGTAAGACACCGACAAACAAACTGGATCCTATACTTGGCAACATTCTTTTTAACAGTAGGACTGGACTGTAGTAAATAAATAATATGCAATAATGCATTAACAAATCTCTACTAAAATTATGTCATAACTAAGGATGCACAGAGAAATATCCTAGTGATAAAAACAAGTAAATTTTAACCTAAAAAAAAAAAGAACAGCTACTTTCTATTGATCATAGGAGCTCCCGTAACTCCCGTTTTTAGCTGTAAGGTGCGAGAGTCGTTGCCAGGTATAGCGGACTCAAGCCTATCAGTATCATAGAGGTTTTTAAGAATAAAAGAACAAAAATGAAAAGAATCTGGCAGAGAGGAAACCATCGTCTGCATAGGCATACCGGCTGCTCATTCAGTGCCACCGCATTCAGAGCGGCATAAGCAGACAACAGGAAGCTGAACATATTACACCAACATGTCTATAACACCTTTAACTAGACAGCTTTGTCACCACACATATTATATTGCATAAATCTGTTTTTCTTGTAATGATCTTACAAAACAGAAATAATTTCCTGGGAATACCTTGCAGGTTACGTTTTTAGGTTTGGAAAAATGTTTATAAGTTATTTTCAATCTTGATAAGAATGTTTTTGTTTTATGAGTTTTTCCTTTTAAACGCAGACCTGCAGGGTTTTACGGTATTTAAAAGGAATTTTACCATGCAGCTGGGTTGTATCTATTATAGTATTATTCTTATGGTTTTCTGTCCTTTCCTCTCAGACGACACATGCACATTAGCTCATAAAGTGTTGTGGCATGTGCTGCATTTCTAAACCTTTTTTCTAATTTATAATCAGCCATGCTTCTGCCATTCGCTTCTCTCTGATTCCTCTATTTTCAGGAAGGCCATTAAGCTTTTCTTATAGCTTATTCCTAACACTTTACCAAAGGTTTTCCTTCCAAGTTTAGCTTATTTCTGCATTCATTTTCTGTCCATATTATGCATTACTTCAACCTTTAAACACTTTCATCAAGCTTCTTATGTAGCACTAAGCTGCTTATTCAATACCACATTCTTCCACATTTTAGGCACAATCCTTAAACTAAATCTTTATTTCTTCGACCAGATAAGATTCAAGTTTTTCTTGCCAATTTATTTTTCTGATTCTACTAATTTCATACATTTAAGGCTATATTTTCAACATTGGCTTAATTCTGTTATCTTTCTACACAGGCATTAAGCTTTTCTGTTTGCTGCTAACTCATAATATGCCCGCCATGTTTCTGCTGTTGGCTTCAGCTTTTCAACAAAGAAATTTAAATTTTTCTTCTATTGGATATCATTTCAGATTCAGTTTCTGCCATTTTCAGCTTACAGGTTAGCGTAAGGCATTCTCATAGCTGTTTCGCAGGAACAGCAATTTTTCTTGCTTCATAAGTTTTCTGGGTTTTACTGTATTTAAATTTTTGTTTTTTTTAAAGAAACACATGATTTAACCTTAATGCGTCACGCAGCTTTTAAGAAAAATCATAATTTTCATGGCTTCAATAACTTTCGATTAAAGATGTATTTACACAAAAAGCAGGAAAAAGGGCATTTTGTTGTTTTGTGTATAGTTCTTAAACAGAGGTAGTTTAAAACTAGTTTGAGTTTACCAGAACTTTTCAATCATAACCAATCAATCAGTGCATGTCTTTTCATGGAGATGAGGAACTAGAGAGTTTAACAGGACTGACTGACTGCCAGGCTTGGAAATGAGAGTAATAAATTAGTCATCTGATTCACTGTTAGGACGGTTTGTTGGTCCAAAAGGAATGAAATGAGACAATGGAGAGAAGGAAAAGGGATAGCGGTAAAGAGTGTGAAATTAGCTTAACCCCACACTGCTGTTAATAGGCAATGTGCTTAACGCCTCCACAATGTGCCCCGGAGGAGCTCTCCGTTAGCTCAGACTGGAATACTGTGTTTGTGATTAATTACCAACAATTGTTTTTATCAGAGATCAGCAGCTCCACTGGATCCATTTTTTTTACCTTAACCTTTATTAACAGTAATATTTCCATCTATGAATTCAAATCATCTTTCAGGCATCTTTTAGTCCCAAACTATCAATATGGAGCAGCAGCAGAGCAGAGAGATTTGTTTGAGCCTGATTAAAAGCTGCTTGCATAACAGCTTAAGTACTGAAAGATGTGTGGAGTCTGGTAAAAGACCTTCAAACCTGAAAGAAATCAAACCTTTCAATAGTCGATCTGTCATGTATGTGTTAAAATTAACACTGTGAAGGAAATCGCTAAAGCCTGGCACAGATTCCCATTTACTGTTCATATAAAATCCTGTTTAAAAATAGAAAATAAAACTAGATTTTACACAGAACTTTTAATGCATCTGAAAATTATATCAAACTAGCTATTCTTAAATAGAAGTCCTCTGTAGGGTTAGAGTAAGCCTAGAAAAAGCCATATAAAAGGAGGAAAACGGCTTCTAACCTGTAGAAAGATGCCAGCCGATACCAGAGAGGCTGAGTTTTTCGGTTTCATCTATTATAAGCATCTTCTTTTGTGGAACATGCCGGATTTAGAAATGTCAGAATACTTTAGAAATCTCAAGGCAAAAGTAGGGGACTACTGTCCCCACATAGAATACACGCAAACTGTTATTTATACTTAAAATGCACCATTAAACACTAACATAAGATATTAAAAACTGCCTTCTTTGTTTTGCTTCACAATAATCTGCTCCTTTCACGCACAGGACTATATGGAATAAATGATCACAGAATCACAGTTTGTTCAGATCCCTGAATAGCTGTGAGTCCCTTCTTTCTGCAGGGAATCACATCAGAGGTCTGATTTCATCTCCTATAAAAAGTCAGCCTAGTGGGATAAAGGTTGAATAAATGAAACACTTAACTTTTTAGATATTTTTGTTTTGGATAGGAAAATGTATCCCCATCTGAGCCTTATGTCTGTGTTGTTGTTATATGGATACTATCTGTGATGGAGGTGTGAAGTGCTGAGCTGTAACAACAGCTGAGGTCTGGTTAATGTGACACAGAAGAGATGCAAAATGAAGGGAGGGGAAGGAGGTGGAAACTGTAAAACAAGATCAGTGACACTAGGAAATTCTCAATTGTTCCTTTGTGGAAAGCTTGCAGAGAAAAACAACAGCTAAGCACTCATTTTTGTACGTAAACATTACTGAAAACACAACTTAGCTGAGCTCTTGATAACTCAGTGACAAAACACAAGAAACAATGCTTACAAACCAACAATTTCAAATATCTGCAACAAGCATGAGAGCCAGAGCGCTCTCAGATCAAACTGTACTAGGCTTCCTGAATTTACAGCTTAACGGCGGTCTAGTTATGTCACATCAGAGATTAAAAGTACGAGTGGGAGGATGGATATAGCACAGATGATACCTGGGATTGATTATTTGTGGAGATGTAGGACCTGTGTACGGATGCCTAGCTTGTTCCCCATCTGTACTCTTAAAGCTTCAAGAAAAAGAGTAAAGATAATAAATTTCCCCTTTTCTGTTTTTTTTTTTTACTTTAATAATCAAAGTATAGCAGATCATGTTTAAAAGAAGCAAAATCTGGATGAAAATGGAACCAAGAAAACTGAAATGCAGACATTATCCCCACCATGAAAAATCCCCATTAGCAGATGGCTCTTCCTGTTCCTGCAGGGCTCGCTGCTGGTTGGGTGGGACAGCCACCGGGTTGGGAGGATGCAAAAAGCTTTTACATCACTCGGTGCACCTTTGGCAGAAGAAATATGACCCAGCAGTCCTGGACCAAGTCCGGGCTGTACTATTTCTGTGTCCGTCGCAGTGAGCTGTAATAAATAGCTGCAGCACCGCATGCATCCACCAACTTTTCTGTCCTTAGCTTTACTGGCCTTTAATAAAAAGCTTCAGCATAACTGGACCAAGATGAATCAGTGCCAAACCACATTCAGCAGGAAAAGGCTAAGTCTGACCTATCACAGTAGGATTGATTTAGCCAGATTACTTGCAGGAATGGTAGTGTCCATTCAGCTATTGTTTTCATTGCAAGAGGCAGCTCTGATTCTGGCTTTGCATTCAGCACATAAATACATACTCAGTAAAGCCAGCTTAGCAAATGACAGAGCTGCTTTTAAACTAACGTCTATACAGAGATGCACCGATGTTCATCGACCTGAATTGTATGGAGGGGCAAAACAAAGGGGAACACCTGTTGTGGAAGCCTTCTGTGGTGGTTAAAAAGAGGCAAACACAATGGTAAGAGACTGGACAGGTGGACAAGAGCTAAAAAAAAAAAAAAGGACCCAATCTGCTCCGAGTTGAACAACACCTTCCAAAGCACTTATATCCTTTGAACATTTTAAAGGAGAAGTCCAGTCACATCCAAAACACAAACTTCTGAAAGTACTTCAATTATGAAATTATTATATACTGTTCAATAAATGATAAGTATTTTTAATTAGGAGTAATTTCATATGAATGTGCTTTACCGGAGACATCCATGTTTGACAAAGGACACTACTGCCACCTGCTGGTTGGTGACGTCACAGTGTGGTATCGGCTGTTGATCAAGTCCCAGTGCTGTATCTGGTGTTTGTCACAACGCACTATTATCCACAATTGCGACCACCAGTGCACTATGCGTAGCAAAGAGTAACGGATGTTAAAAAAAAACGTTAGGACGTGTTCTTTCTCTGGCCAGAAGTTCGATGGCAAATCCTCCCTCTTCAATTCTCCTGAGCTGACTGCCCACAGTGAAACCACTGGTAACTAACCGGTTCCCTTTGAAGAACCAGCTAAGCAGCAGTGCCAGATGCTAACCGGAGTTTCTGCTCTGGGACCTCTTGTTGGGTGGAAACAGGTGCAACCTGTTCGCAAACATGTTCGGGATCAAGAACAAGCCGCGTTGGTGGAAAATATCAGTATTGTATCAGAAATGTAAAAATAGTATTGGAACCCCTCTAGTTTAAAGTGATAGTGAAACATCTTTCAGTCGTTTTAACATATAATTCTGAAGAACCAGAGATGTTTTGATCCCGATGCTATACAGCAGTATAGGTTTACTCTAGATTAAAGAGACATTATGTAAGTTTTCGCTGAAAAATATTTTTAAAATAGCCATTTATGACAAAAACACCATTTGATGAGCAGACTGACACCTCAGTAGTTAGGAGCCCATGCCTCTATAAGCCTGTAGCCCATTCTCTATAATTTACTTCGGTTCTGAAGTTCCCGCGATGTGACGTCAAGTACATTGATGTTAAATGTATCCAACCTAGCAAACAATCACAGCGTTATATTCTAGATGGATTTTATGGATGCTCAGTAGCGACCGGCATCAAGCTCAACTCACACGCCAATGAAAATTCCAGGTAAGGTGAAAAAAAGAACAACAAACAAAACAAAACCTTGGCAATAACAAGCACGAGCTACAAGAACAAGCAGAAGAGTGATACACTTCTGTGTTTTGGCCACAAGTGGCAGTATCATTAGAAAACTCTATAATGCCACTTTAACATCTCCAAACACCTGCTTCTTCAGCCAACCCACTCCTCCTCCTCCATTTGGTCCTTCACATCTTCATCACCTCCTCGGATTCCTATAACTTTAATGCGCAAACTGAAAACGTTTCATGTTATTTATAGCTGTTTAGGCTGGACAGAGCTAGCGCTACAGGATCTAGCATATGTCATTTACCCAGCATAACCAACATTGCGACTTCCATGTGACCATATTTTATTTCAATTTATCCAAACTAAAATGTTTACAGTATTGTTACCGTATTGTGTTTACATTGAAAATAAGCATTTCTCAAATAGTCTATTGTTACTAATAATTAATGGATTTCTGTAAAGCAGGGTTAATTATGCATCAAGCACTGATTCTGGGGGCTGAGTGCAAATGCATGCAACATATTTTTTTATTTTTGTCAGTCTTAGGGATGTGAATACTTTTGCTAGGCACAGCATCAACATGTCAGTAAGAGTATAAAAATTGGATTCACTGTTTGAGACATACAACTCTCTGTTGGGGACGCCAGAAGCAGACTTCATAACAGGAAGCACTGCTTAGCGAATAATGTTACAGAAAGCAGAAAGAGACGGCGTTTCTCTGATGTGACTGGTGATAAAATCACTTCAATATTTAAGTTAAAGTACGACAACAAAGAAAAAACGGAAAGAAAAGTCATGACTGAGAGCACAAAGGATGATGAACCACATCCCAAATCCTCAGCTGTTATTGCTACATTTCCCAGCATCTGACGATCTTGTGGGTGAAGGGCCAGAGCCGAGTGTAAACAGCGTATTTTATGTTTGAAATGTTTCAAAGTGGTTTTAAATCGTGCTGCATGTGGGGACAGCGCTCAAAAATATCTCTTTGTTGATAGAAGTGGATCTAAATTTAGACTCACTTTAGCTTTAAAAGTTCAAAACAAAACACGGAGCATGTTTTCTTCCAGTGGTGTGAAACACGTCCAGCTGTTCTTCATGAGACCTGTAAAAGCTCCCAGTTGATCCACATGGTTCAAATGTAAAGCGCTTATAGGGGCCAACTACAATCTGTTGCACACTTGCTGTGTGCCAGACTACTTTCTCCTCTCACACACTCTGCCCTGACTCATAACTAGACTCACAGAAAAACAAGGGGATCAGATGACTCTGGTTAGACCCGCGCGCAACATAAGTGCCATTTTTACTCCCTTTACGAAAAAAAATGGTTTGCCAGATTATCTAAAGAGATGCTTCATTAACTTATAGGAAAACACCACTATGTGCCGTCTTGTAAGATGTAAGACTTTAAGGTCCAGACAAAGATTACTACTGTTTTTTAAATATTACACCAAATTATTTGGTTGATTACAGGAAAGTTACATAAGTGTTCTTATAAAGATCATCGAGATAAAAAAAAACATAGTGGCCTTGCTGATCTATTATAGGACAGTTTATTTAGGTCACCACCAGAAGAGTGCATATTTATTCTTCAAGCAGAAGAGCGATACTAAAAAAAAAGGAGAAATTCAGCACAAATCTGTATCTGAGCCTGTAAATTTGACCATGCATTTTTGTTTTATTGCGTTTCCTAGAGGAAGTGAAATTTAAAAAAAAGTTGACAGAGCACTCTATTGATGACCTTATCACTCACACACCTCCCCCTAAAGACTTTCCACATCCAGCTGATCAAGAGTTTAGTGTTTTCTAGCTTTTACAAGCAGGGTTGACATGTCCGGACTTATCCTACTCTCTGTCTGAATTAACACAGCTAAGCAGTCCCAGCGCTAGAACCCTTAACCCTGCTGCTTTGTGCCCACCTGGACCTTCCACGCTGCTGAAATAAGATAACCCTCTCATCCCTGCTGCTTTTCTGTTTCGGAGCAAAAGAGACGACAGAGAGATGATCTGAGCTATAGGAAATCTCTTCATCAGCAACAGTGGAATAGCACAATATGTTCAAAGTAACAATAGGACCACAGTGACTCCTTGCCAGACAAGCAGTCACTGATGTGAAGCAGCAAAACAGGTTTAAAACTGGTTCAAACTATTTGCAGCTGTCAGTAAACCAGATATTAAAGCTTTAATGGTGACTAAAATATTATTGTTATCATTAAGAAAAAAACAATCATATCTGCAGTTTCAAAGATTGGTAGCATGTTGCATTAGCAGATTAGCCCAAAAGCGTGGTTAGCCATACTAAATGTAAACATTAGTCCAGTATTTTTAATTACAGAGAAAGTTTCAATGGATAAAATAGCTGTACTCCATTCAGCCTTCCTGTTCAGTAATTTATTCAGCTCAGGTCGACCCTCCCTTTCACTAGTTGAATAAAAAAATCATTGAGGCGCTATGGGTGGACCTCCTGTGGCAGACATCTTTCATTTTACACCACAAAAGCCAAAAAACAACCTGTACAAATAGGAAATTGCTAAGAAAGGCCTAAAATTGTTTTTTTTTTCTGCAATTACAACTTTTACACTGAAGAGCGTTCAGTTTCAGGATGACCTAATAACATACTGTAGTTCAAACTAAAAAAAAACAAAACACTGGATTTTGGTCAGCTGACAAGGTGTCTGTGAATCACCAGTTCCCAATCTTCCCGCTAGTTCAAAGTAGCAACGCGCACATGACCTGTACACGAATAGTACAGTTGTTTTTGATGTAGCTTTGCATTGTTACATTGCTAAGCTATAATTAAACCACACTGTTCCCTCTGTGCCCTCAACCTTGACCAGTCATTTCTCACAGCTTGTCTGGGTTAGTGTTTCCATATAAAGGATGCAATAAGGCTGGAGATGAGAAAAAAAAAGCCATGGGTTCAAATCCAGAGGCCACCAGGGAGCATATGATTACAGTGTGTTTTGGAGTCTTTATTATCAGCGAAGGAAGAGCTTGCTCAGGCCAGTCAGCAACCTAGCAGCACTTTCATAACATATGTAAACACAGAGTCCACGGCTGATTGACTGCAGTTCATCTTATCATGACCACACAACTCTTGCCCCACACTGCTTCTTGGTATAGTGCAACACTGGCGTGGACTTACCTAAGTGGCAATAAAATGGTTTAGCTTTTTTCTTTATAAGCCTATTGTGATTTTAGCACTAAGATCCCGTTGCATAGCCCTGCTCTGGCATAATTAGTGCAATTACAGTGAAAAAAAACAAGGCTGTATCTCCTTCCTGCTAAACTCTTGTGCAAACAGAGCAAGCTATAAACAGGTTGCAGAGCCTAAGGCATCAAGAGCAGAAGTCTTCAACGTTTTCCAGGCCCAGGATCCTCAAACTGATGGCGAGATGGAGCGGGGACCCCCTAATTATATATATTGTATTAAATTGTGTTATATCAAACTGGTCCTATAGTCACTCTATTACAGATGGAGTAATGTAAGGAACATTTTAATAATCCCTTGGATTATTAAAATGTTTCTGATTCGTGGTTGATGGGACGGGTGTTGTGAATGAAACTGTGTCCAGCTTGAAAGAGCTGCTGTGTGTCGCCGAATGCGTGCCTTGATGACTGAAAGACCTTCTGCCTCCATTTATCTGTTTACTACAGTATGTTTGATTCATGTTAATGAGTATTTAAAGATATTTTAATTAGTGGAAAAAATTGCAAGGGGGAATATGAAAAAAAAAAAACTTTCACGACCCCCATGCAGTACCTCCGTGGACCCCCTAGGGATCGAGGACCCCCTGCTGAAGACCACTGCCTTAAACTGTTATAAACCGTCCATATTTACTCGTGAATTTATGTTGGGCTGAAAAACATTTTTAAAAACTGTTACTTTCTAGGTAACTACTATTATGGTATCAGTGATAAACCGACATCTGGACAATAAATAGATATTACAGTACTGGGATATGTTGGGTTATAGTTATAAAAAACCTCTATAGCGTCCCATGCCTATTTATAACAATAAAAATGAGGGCTCTAAAATAAATTTAAAGCAGCATTATTTCTTCCAGGATTGAGAAGAGGTTTATGGGATGGAAAACAGACACAAATCACCATTGTCTGTCCAGATGGATTAATGATTGTTCTAATGAACCAAAACTTTCGCAGCCCCCATGCAGCACCTCCGTGGACCCCCTTATTGAAGATCTTCGATCAAGAGCAATTTAGCAGCAGCCCTGTGCAGATATACTCTCCACCAGGAGCTTACTGGGAGGATCAGTGTTGTGTGTCAGGATAGCAGCTAGGTTATAAGGTGGGTGAATGGGAGGGGGGAGAAACAGGCAAAGCAAACAGCTGACACTAGAGTTAAAGTAGAGCAAACCACATCCTCACCTACTTAGATCAGGCTTTGTTAATTCATGTGACCAGCCTGACCTGCTGTTACATAATCCCTCTCTAGATAGGGTCCAATCACTCTTGCAAAAATAATAAAATGGTAATACTGTCAACATACCTCTCTCGGGCTTCATGTTGTCCAGTGTCATCTGGTTGACTTCAGGGTCTCCTTGCTGTGTCACACGCCTGACAGTAACACCAAGATGCTGAGAAACCCCCCCACCCTCCAAAACCACTCTTTAAAAAAGGACCTACTGTTAGCTTTAGACGGTATCAGCTGTGAAGTCTGCGTGTCGTTGCCAACAGCCCCCCCTATCCAACAACAAAGCCTCGCTTTGTTAGCATGCTCCTGTACGCTTCCATCGAGTCGCACTGTATTGTCCAACTCACACAAAGACAGCTGATACTCGGAGCCTTTGGCTAAACCAGCTGTCACGCTGCTTGCTAGCGAGTAACCAATCAGTTAACTAGTAGTCTAACTAGCAAGCTGGCTCCTCTCTCAGCTGCTCTCGGGTTCCGCCACCTGAATCATAGTTAAGTCGGGATTCATTTCGCAGTGTCTCCCTCTTTCCCCCCCCTCCACCTCCTCTCCAGCTTGTGTAACCGCCGCTACAGAGGTTTGCTATCTCAGCAGAGCTGCTAGCACAACAAACTCGGCTAACTAACCTTGTTTTCCCCCCAACTAACCGTTTCTTTAACGCAGCTTTACCGTCCAAACATCTCAGCTCCGACAGCGTAGCTCAGCCCAGCTACCAACGCTCCCTGTTTGGGTTTCTCTCCCCCATTCGGAGGGTAGTAGAGGGGGGAGGCAGGACTATGTACAGATTTTAGCCTCTCATTACGGTCACTAAATACTAACAAATGAATTTAGTCCACTTTTCAGGTCGAGCCTTCGCCATTTACTTCTTGCTAAAAACGCCACCAGCGCTGACTTCCTTTGTGGTCTTCATTAAAACTTTTGCAGAGCGACAACAAACAACCAGACTCCGGCGGGCGCACACCGAGGGGCTCAGGGTTTAACCGGCGCGAGCTGGGTCACCAGACTCCTGCGCGCGCGCGAGCGAGCGAGACAACGATCTGATAAAATTCAGGCGAAAGGCGGATTAAAGGAACAGCGAGTCCTGCTAGTCGTGATGCTACTGTCTGCCTCCGCCACCTCACATCCCTCCCTGCTGCTTGTCAAAACAGATCAGCGCAGCTTCAGTCACGTGTCCCAACAACAGCCCCGCTCGTCACTTCCCTCCGGGGCCCAGCCAGAACTGGCTGCCATGGCAACATCAAAACTTCTCCGGGAAGAACCCACAGCGTTTGATGGGATTAATTAAACACCCCTATATATATATATATATATATATATATATATATATATATATATATATATATATATATATATATATGTGTATGTGTGTGTGTGTGTGTGACGTCAGAGATATTGGAGCGTCTCATTATAGAAACAGATTGGATGCCCCCCTGTGCGCTGATAGGTTGGTCCAATTCAGTGCGCGTTCATGTGTTCACGTGAAGGTTCATCTTTTTCAGTCGTGAACATTTTGTTCTGGCTTTTCAAAGGCTTTGGTATGGAAGCCCGTTTCCGCCACTCTGTAAAAAAAGAAAAAGATAACTATCTCAATATAATGAGATAGTATCTCAATATAATGAGATAGTATCTCATTATAATGAGATAGTATCTCATTATAATGAGATAGTAACTCAATATAATGAGATAGTATCTCATTATAATGAGATAGTATCTCAATATAATGAGATAGTTTTTTTTTTTTTTTACCAATTTTTTAAGTTAAAATTGAGTATTTTTGGTCAATAGCTCCCAGGTCATGTGACCTATTGACCCAAAATCAGTGTGAAATTGTTTTACTAGGCTCTGTAGATGGGGCACACTCATTTGTTTTGCAGTTTAACTATTTTTTATTTTTTTACCAATTTTTTTAGTTAAAATTGAGTATTTTTGGTCAATAGCTCCCAGGTCATGTGACCTATTGACCCAAAATCAGTGTGAAATTGTTCTACTAGTCTCTGTAGATGGGGCACACTCATTTATTTTTCATTTTAACTCTTTTTTTATTTTTTTTTACCAATTTTTAAGTTAAAATTGAGTATTTTTCGTCAATAGCTCCCAGGTCATGTGACCTATTGACCCAAAATCAGTGTGAAATTGTTCTACTAGTCTCTGTAGATGGGGTACACTTATTTGTTTTTCATTTTAACTCTTTTTTATTTTTTTAGCAATTTTTTAAGTTAAAATTGAGTATTTTTGGTCAATAGCTCCCAGGTCATGTGACCTATTGACGCAAAATCACTTGGAAATTGTTCTACTAGTCTCTGTAGATGGGGCACACTCATTTGTTTTGCATTTTAACTCTTTTTTTATTTTTTACCACATATGGACACCCTTATGCTTGAACATGGTGTTCGTTATGAACAATCCATGACGAGCACAGAAGTCCAACAACAGAACACCACTCGAGTTCAGATCGGGGTGACCATTCCTCCCAACCATGCCCCTCCAGGTCTCACTGTCATTGCCCACGTGAGAGTTGAAGTCTCCCAGCAGAACAAGGGAGTCCCCAGGAGGGGCACCCTCCAGTTCTCCCTCTAAGGACTCCAAGAAGGGTGGGTAATCTGAACTGTTGTTCGGCCCGTTAGCACAGACAACAGTCAGAACCCGTCCCCCCACCCTTAGGAGGAGCCCTCTCGTTCACCGGGATGAACCCCAACGTACAGGCGCCGAAATGGGGGGCAACAAGTATGCCCACTCCTGCCCAGCGCCTCTCACTGTGGGCAACTCCAGAGTGGAAGTATGTCCAGCCCCTCTCAAGGAGACTGGTTCCAGAACCAGAACCATACGTCGAGGTGAGACAGACTATTTCTAGCCGGAACCTCTCAGCCTCACACACTAGCTCCAGTCCCTTCCCACCAGCGAGGTGACATTCCACATCCCAAAAGCCAGCTTCTGCAGCCGAGGATCGGACCACCAGGGTCCCCTCCCCCGGCCAACACACATTGCATACGACCCTTATGGCCCCTCTCACGGGTGGTGGGCCCATGTAAGGGGGGACACAACAAGTCACACTGGTTTTGGGTCAATAGGTCACATGACCTGGGAGCTATTGACCAAAAATACTCAATTTTAACTAAAAAAATTGGTAAAAAATAAAAAAAAGACTTAAAATGCAAAACAAATGAGTGTGCCCCATCTACAGAGACTAGTAGAACAATTTCCAAGTGGTTTTGCGTCAATAGGTCACATGACCTGCGAGCTATTGACCAAAAATACTCAATTTTAACTTAAAAAATTGCTAAAAAATAAAAAAAGAGTTAAAATGAAAAACAAATGAGTGTGCCCCATCTACAGAGACTATTAGAACAATTTCACACTGATTTTGCATCAAAAGGTCACATGACCTGGGAGCTATTGACCAAAAATACTTAATTTTAACTAAAAAAATTGCTAAAAAATAAAAAAAGAGTTAAAATGAAAAACAAATGAGTGTGCCCCATCTACAGAGACTATTAGAACAATTTCACACTGATTTTGCATCAATAGGTCACATGACCTGGGAGCTATTGACCAAAAATACTCAATTTTAACTTAAAAAATTGGTAAAAAAAATAAAAGAAAAACTATCTCAATATAATGAGATACTATCTCATTATATTGAGTTACTATCTCATTATAATGAGATAGTAACTCAATATAATGAGATAGTAACTCATTATAATGAGATACTATCTCATTATATTGAGTTACTATCTCATTATATTGAGTTACTATCTCATTATAATGAGAAACTATCTCAATATATTGAGATACTATCTCATTATAATGAGAAACTATCTCATTATATTGAGTTACAATCTCATTATATTGAGATAGTTTTTTTTTTTTTTTTTTTTTTACAGAGTGGCGGAAACGGGCTTCCATACTTTGGTGTCTAAGATGCCCATATATCTTAGTCCAAGCTGTTAATGCCAGCCCTGACCCAGAGATCCTACTGTAGAGTTTAGAATGGTTAACAATTTTAAACAACCCCTGGCCATAGCCAGAACATTTTAATAAGGGTGGCAATGCAATAACCAATGCAGGCTGAGGGGGGGCCTAAAGCAAATAGGCGCCAGAACCTCTGGGTCAATCTATACTGTTCCAACAGGAACAACCACAAACATCTGTGCTTTTTAGATTAAAGGTGTAGAGGACAAAATTTCTGTGGCGAACATCTTCTCCATTGTCATTACTTACCTACTTTTACCAAAAATTGGTTTGCATAAAATGTATATTTATATGTACTAATATCTACATTAAATGGATGTTTAAGTTATTATTAAAGTAGTTATTTATCTATCATTTCACTGAAGACTCCTAGATGACTTGCAGAGACATAATTTTCTCTTTACCTGATTTGAAACAAAAATCTAGTTCTGAATAGAGCATGAATTCTGTATATATCAACTTAATGTTAGTATTTTGATGTGCATAAACACAGTTTTTTAGTTGTCAAGTAGTAGTTAATATATGATAAATTTAAATGTTTAATAAGTTTGAACATTCCCCTTTGAGAGTATTATGGTAAGGTTGGCAACAGGGGTGGCCAGTGATTGGCTGAGGGTTGCCATGGCCACTCCTGGCCCCCCATCTAGCTCTGCCCCTGCTCCTGGCATAATTAGATGGAAGGGACAATTTAAAGTTAAGCTTCTTGTCAGATAGTCTCATCAGCACATCTTATTTTGTCTGTGCTTGTGTTTAATTATTTATATTCGGATTTCATCGCAATTAGGGCTGAGACAATGAATCAGTTAATCGTGATTAATTGATTATTGACATAATCGTCAACTATTGTAACAATCAATTAATCGTTAACTGGAGTTTTGAAACTAAATCATGCCTTTAGTTGACAGAGCGACCCACTTAGAGCAGCAATTATACTAAAATTGTAAAAAAAAAAAAAATGTAAACATTTTGCACTTAAGATAAAAAATTGTTCCCATTTGTCAATATGCTCTATCCAGAACTCCTCCACTGGAAAAGTTTTTGTTTCAGCTGGTTTAATTTAGCAAAAGGTGTTCTTTAAAGAAGCTTTGGCTGTCCAATTATTAATCAATGAATCGAAAAAATAATCGACAGATTAATCAATTTGCAAAATAATCATTAGTTGCAGCCCTAACCACGATACATCTTTAATTTAAGGTCAAAGTTATTAAAACATATTTCTGATTTTGGGGGTTCTATTGAAAATTCATAAGCAGCTAATGTCTTACCTGTGGTAGATAACTCTCTTAGGGATAGTATTTTCAATAAACAGAACAAGGAACAATGTTAAGTAGGAACATCTTAAACTAACAGCAGTTAAAAAAAAAAATCATTGTTGCTTTTGAGAACAAGGGTTTATAGATCATTTCATCTTTTTTAAATGTGTTTTCAGATTTCACTGATTTTCTGTGAAATGCTAAATGCTCCTTGAACTCCCCAGAGACTTTAAACATCTTATACTCTGGCTACTGAGACTAGCCTTGCAAACTGCCACTAAATAGCTGAATTGTCACTTTATGGATACTGATTTCAGCAAAAAAAGTAAGCTTTAATAGAAAATTTGAGATGAACCAACAATAGGCAGGAGTTTGAAATTGGATGCTATTCCTTCTCTGAAAACCTTCTGTTTGTAATTGCATGTCTAATTTCAGTAAATGCAACTAAGAACTCCACTGTTTCAGTCAAAAGCATACCAAATAACAGCATTTTTCTTTTTGATCCACTTTTTAGGAGTTTATTTAAAATTTGGTAAGGTTTAGGGTTTATACACCCTAAAGCACAGATGAATATTATGTTTTTAATCCCTCAACCTTCTGTTGAATTTAAACCCATCTGTCAAAGAACCAGAAGTACCTTGTTTTTATTCATTTCATATAAACCTTGAAAAAAAAACTATATTGCCATATTTGGGAGACCTTAAAACATAATATCAGTGCATCTCTCCCTAAGGTCCCAATTAGAACTAATGCCTTGAATTAGTGTGTTTTCACTGAACATGCAGGTTATAGAGAAATTTTAGAAGAACTGCAAATGGGCAGAAAAAAAAGCTTTTTAATTCAGTCCCTACTTTGCTTAAATCCTTCAGAACAAACGCTAAGGACACAACAAAGGCAAGAGTATTTGCTTTTACAAATATATACAGCTCACATTAAAGTATGAACTGCATCACAACTTTAAAATGAAAAAAGTCCTATTTTATTTTGCTTCTATAGTTAACTTTTAGTGAGCAAGTGAGCAAGTTGTTTTGCAAATTGCCTTACAAGTGTGCTGTTGCTCCAGCAAAATAACAAAAAAAGGAAAACATGAATGTGGGTCATAAAGTCCAGAGCAGTGCAAACACCTACCAGCTCAGTGTGGACTGTTATCTGATCAGAGGGCAAAGTTTAAGAAAGACGTGTAGGGTTGAAACTAAATATTGATTGCAAGAGGTTATGCAAACATTCATGCATCCACATTGCTAACCAGCTCTAAGCAACAGCTGTAACTGAGCAATAGATAACACCATGTCTTTCTGCTTAGCATCTTACCGTGACAATCTGTTGTGTAACACTTAAAATTAACTGAGTCTGTTTAATGGACCATTGCTGTAATAAAGTAAGGAGATTTTCTTTGGTAATGATAAAAAACAAATCAAGCGTCTTATGCAACATTTAAAGCAAGAGTCTCAAGAGTTCGGGCTTGCAGGTGGGGCAGTGGTTAGTGCGCACGACCCATGTATGGAGGCCTTAGTTTCAACTGTTATGGCAGTTGGGAAAAGCTGTTGCAGACCACCCTAAACACACATCCCTAAGACGGAACATGTTAATGGCAGCATCATACCGGGGGAATGTTTTCCTTGAGAAACAAAAGGTATACCGGTGAGATTTTATTTTTTACTGAAATAAATGGAAGTATATACAGGACAATGCTGAAAAAAATACACAACCTCAGACAAAAAACCTAAGCACTAATCAGTTTTAAATAATTAAACCATGTTTCATAGTGGCCCAGTCGAAGTTTAGCCTTAAATCCAGAGGAGATTACGTGGCATGAAAATTGCTGTTCACAGATGCTGTCCGTCCGGTATGACGGGGTTGAGCTGTTTTAAAGATCAGGTAACCTTTACATGTGCCGGTTGCTTTCATCAAAGTTAAAGGTAGTTCTACTAAACATTGCCTCAGGGGGATTACACAACACACTTTACTGATTTTCTTTTGAAATAATTGAAAACTGTTTATTCAGAATAATGCAACAGATTTACCTGGTTATCAGCATAAATCCTGATTAAAATGCTTTGAATTTAGCTTTGTGGTTACAGTGCAACAACATGTGCAAGGCACTGCATGAAGTATTTTCTTATTACCCTTAAGCCGATTTGCTTGAACCAGACTGTGTGAAAATTACCACTTCAAAAAGGGACTGTTTGCATCTTAAATTAGGTGCTGAGACTAGAACAGTGTTAATGTTTAAAATCATGAAAAAGTCCTTCTGGATTTGGTTAAAGATTAAAAGTTTGCAACATGTTCCATTTGGTTTCATTACATTTAACAAGATGCAATAATTTCGTAACCACTGATAATGACTCAGGTAGGTTTATGGAAACTATAAGCATACATCTGATTTAAATGTATTTTGGAAAAAACAAAAAAACGTCAGCTGTTACTTAAGGGGCATGCCCAAAGTTGGTCCTCGAGAGCCACTGTACTGCAGGTTTTACAGGTTTACTTGCTTTCGCACAGCTGATTCTGATGTTTGCAGTTCAGCTAAAGCCTGTTAATCAGCTCTCAATGTAAATCAGCTTTGCTGGAGCAGGGAAACCTCTAAAACCTGCAGGATTGCGGCCCTGGAAGACCAACTTTGGGCATGCCTGTCCTTAAGTAACAGTTAAAGTTTTTTTGTGTTTTATCCAAAATACATTTAAATCAGCTGAATGCTTATAGTTTCCAAAACCTACCTGAATCATTATCAGTGGATACATAATTATTGCATGGAGGACCAACTTTGGGCATGCCTGTTTTAGGAAAACCTAATACTTTTAGGAAACTCGATGTTATAGCCCCACCTAGCGACAGAACAGAAGCATTAGAACATCAGAGACGTTTAAGGAAATAAGGTGATAGTACTGAACTTCCTTTATGCAGGCTGTATAGCTTAACAAAGCTTAGCTTCTAAAACTTTACTTTACTCAATTTTTCGTTATCTTTATTTACTTTTCTATGTATGATAATCCCATAACAAAATACAACAACAAAAGAACAAACTAATGCAACTATAACTAAATATTATACAAAAGGATTAATATAATTTTAGATCTCCATATTGGCACTCACTTTTGGATCATCATTTGCTTTGAAATTAAGTATTCTAAGGGAATAATTTAGTCTTTTCAGAGTCCTAGATGCTTTCCATATTTTATAAGATAGTCGATGCCTCCATTGAACTTTGAGGTTTGAAGTTAATTACTATATTTAATAACTCAGCAGTATTAAAAGAGGTCATTTAACTTTAAGATCACAAGATTCTCAATCTTACATGAAATATTATCCAAAACATGAAGACCTATTCAAAGCTAAGGATCAATAGGAAACCAAAGGATGGATCAGTCAGCAATCTCATTCCAAGAGCCTTTATGCAAGACTATTCAGACCCCTTTAAACTCTTCTGCATTTTGTCACATTATCACCATATAATGGGCTGCTCAGTGGAGCAGTAAGTAACACTGCTGCCATACAGCAAGAAGGTTCTGGGTTTGATTCCTGGCCTGGGTCTTTCTGTATGGATTTTTCATTTTCTCCCTGAGGATGTGTGGGTTCTCTCCAGGTACTCTGGCTTTCCCCCACAGGCCAAAAACATGACTGTTAGGTTAATTGGCTTCTCTAAATTCTCCTTAAGTGTGATTATGTGCGTGAATAGATGTTTGTCCCCTTTGTCTCTGTGTTGCCCTGCGATGGACTGGTGACCTGTCCAGGGCGGACCCCGCCTCTTGCCCCTAGAGGTAGGCACCAGCACTCCTTGTGACCCTGCTTGGGATAAGCGTGATGGATACCATGAAACATCAATGTATTTTAGTGGGATTTTACAACTAATATTAATAATTATGAAGTTAAATGAAAATTATACAGGACTCTCTTTTTTCTTAATTTTTACAAATAAAAATCCAACTTATGATACAATCACAGCTGCAAGTCTTTGAGGAACGACTTGTAGAGATAGATATCTTAGCCCATTTGTCTTTGCAAAATAGCTCAAACTTAGTGGTGGTGAAGATTCTGAGTCATCCAGGTCATAGTCATTCCAAAAAAGTAAAAAAAAAAATCCATTGGACTTTGTTTCCAAGTTTGAAGATGTTTCGCTTCCCATCCAGGAAACTTTTTCAATTCAAAATGTCAGGAATAGCGTCAAGGTCGAGGCTTTATACTAGGGGTCTCTAACTGGTTCCAGAAAGGGCCGTGTGGCTGCAGGTTTTCTTTCCAACCAAGCAATAGCTCACCAGACTCCATTCATCTCATCAAGTAATCATGTTAAGCCTGGACTCACTTGTTGAGATGACTGGAGTCTGGTGTGCTACTGCTTGGTTGGAAAGAAAACCTGCAGCCACACGGCCCTTTCTGGAACCAGTTTGAGAAGCCTGCTTTATACAGTAGCCCAACAAAGCCTTGTTTTTGTTTAGAAAACATGCAAATAGAAACAAACAAACGGGTCCATCCCTTTGGATCAGGGGTCATTTGACTTCTTTTGTTAACCTGCAATGCTCCATACCTGTCTATGTCTCTGAAAGGGGGGTAGTTAAAGGGAATTTTTCGCCTGGATGAATAGAGAGGTCTTTTTTTTGGATTGCTCATACTTAGTCATATAGAACAGAGAGGATCTGGGAACATCAGATTCTCAATTGATTATTGGCCTGAACTTTGACTGGGTACTTCTAACACACTTTAATCACACCATTGTGTTGATTGTTTGGGGTCATTGTTCCTCTGGAAGGCGAACCTCTGCAATGAAAAACCCCGCTTCACCAAGTCTTTTCCCTGTATTTGATTTCATCTATCTAACATTGGTGTTTTTGTTAAAACCATTCTAGAAAGGCCGGATTTGTGCTGCACATGTCTTATTGTCGTCCTGAGGATCTGCAGCAGTTACCTCTACTTTTCTTATCGTATGTACAGCTTTATTGTTTCCACTACTATCTAAACAATAAAAAAAACAAGTGACACAAAAATAACATTAATAAACGAGTCAAAGCCCCAGACGTTGGAAATACCAACAGTTTATTTTCTACCTTTTGTGACTACAGAAATGTCGAAACATTTGAACACTGAAAAAAGCTGGATGACATCATCACTTGCTCCTCAATTTTCTTTCTTCTTCTTTTTTTTTTTTTTCAAAATTATTTTGCTTAGCAATCACAACAGATGATATTGCACGGCACTGAGAAAGCAGTAGCAAAACTCTGGGAAACAGCGATGACAAATCAAGTCATGATACATGGAGTTATAATCTGAGGGTATCACCGACAGTATTGCCTCTCTGGCACACGTGCACACTCACACTCGCACCATTCAGGGACGGAAAAAAAAGGAAAGAAATCACTGTGAGTCTAGAGGCATGGGGAGTAGGTGAACCAAAAAGAGATCAGGGGACGAGCAGATCGATAGGTTTTTATTTGGAAATGCGTATGAGTAGATATGAGCTGTGACCTTAATATGATCCTTTATGTATACAAGAACAAATATGCTTGTTTATCAAAACCCTTCAAGCATCTTTGTATATGAATAGCTTGAGGACACCCCTCTGTGGGTGAGAAACTAGTTCCCCAGCGTAAAGAGATCCAGATGATTGTCTTAGGCGCTGCAGTATTGTTATGAGACTAGTAGTCAAGCTACCCATCATATGGGAACTCCATTGGGACAAAATAAATAAGATATAAAGTAAAGAAAAAATAGGTCCACATTGCATCAAATTGTTTCAAAATAGATACACTCCTTCTTGGGTATAACTGAACTGCTTGTACTTTTCTGATGCAACATCTTCCATCTTGTGATGAAACGACTGCAGAACCTGATTTCATCTCTTCTGACATTCAGTGCTTTTAGAATCTGTATTGATGATGAAGTGAGGAAGCACCATGAGTGGGATCCTCTGCTCTGAGATGCAGGAGTCAGCTACACACACATGCAAGCGCTTCAGAAACAGACTGACTATATGCAGGAGTTAAAAGAGGGGGGGAGGATAAAATAAGATGCATGGATCCAAGCAGACACCCAAACTTGCACATCTCTGCAAATCTACAGTGTCTGCCTTAACACACACTCACACGGAAATCCCTTTGGTTAGGTTCTTTGCAGTTTATTAGACTTTGCTCATAGTCATTACACGAGTTTGTACCAAAAGAACAGATACTTGGTGGAGCGAGGCGGCGAGCCACAGCAAATAAAAACAGACCCAGCTCTGTGGCATTGCCCCCTGGCAGACCGGCTGCCCCACCCTGCGCTCCACCTCACCCCGTGGACAAGACAGCAAAGTGAGCAGGGCTTGCAGCCCTGGTTTCAAAATGCTTTCAGATTGTACGCTTAACAGGAGATTCCCCACATGGTAGAGTAAGCTTGCCTACACAGCCCTACGCCTTCTACATTCTATACCCGTGCGAATGGCGAAGAATAACTCAACAGATCTACCTCACAAATGCCAGTGCTTTTTCCACCCCCCGCCCCCTTATACATATTTTTTTGTCAAATTTTTGGTCTGGTTTAAAAATCTTTGGATGTGCAGTATTACCCATAAAGTAACTGTTTTTTTTTCAGTTTGTTTTTTTTTTTCAAAAAAATTTCAAAAGAAATGTAAAATGTAGACACATTCACACTGCTACCCAGCTGTCCAACAAAGTAGGCCCTATTTAACTTGGTCGGCACTGGAAAAAGGACTGTCTGGAGTTTTGGCAGTGTTCAAAACACACATTGAAATGTCAACTATGATATGGTAAAAAAAAAAAACAACAAAAAAAAAACAGAAAAACAAAAAAACTACTCTGTAAGATCTAAACATAGGAAATAAAACTGTAACATAACATATTGACTGTCTTTTTGGTTTCATTTGTTTCCCCTCCCCCAAAAAACCCTACTATGTACAAATCTAGAGATTCTACAAATGCATAAATTAAAGAACCCATACAAAAACGCAATTAAATTAAAATCACAACACAGTAGTAGGTAGAAGAGAAAGTAGGAACACAACATCACAGCAGTTGGTTTTACCCTGTAAAAGCAATCATCTACATCATAATATTGGCATAACCCCCAAATGTCTGATAAAAAATACACTTCTCCCTCCTCCATCCTTTAAGTTTCTCATCAACCCTGAAACTTTGTCCTCTTTGTTTTGAAACAGAGCACTTTTGCCAAAAGAAAACAACAAATAACAGCCTGAAAATAGATTATCAGCTTTTTGAAGAATCGATATCAAATACCACACAGTTGAAGTTCTACCTTACTCACAGATAAGACGTCTTGATGCAGAACTCAAAGGAATTATCACTATGAGGTATTCAGAGACACTGGTAAAAGACATGCACGGCCAGAGTGCTGGACCTTCCTACACACAGCAGAGAGAGAAGGAAGAAAGGTAGGGATAGAGGAGGGGGCGGGACAGAGGGAGGCGAGAAACTAAGACCTTTGGTTTGATCTGTAGAAGTGGACAACAGAAAAGCCTTTGGTATGTTTTCATTGCATGGTTGTGCCGGTGAAAGCACCACGGTGTGAATCACAAAACAAAAAGTAAGAGGAAGAAAAAAAAAGAAGAAAGGAGAAAAAAAATCCTTGTCTCTTCAGTTGTGGCCCTTCTACAGGCTGAGGTATTCACAGAGTCAGAAGTGAGAGGTCAACAGCGGTTAAACACTTTGGTTCAAACAAGGCACTCATCCTGGGAGTTTTTTTGTTGTTGTTTGTTTGCTTTGTTAGAGTTCTAGAAAGATTGCAACACATATTCTTCTACTTTCAGGAACATGTCTGCCTATAGTTGAATCAGTGATTCTGCCCATGGCTATGTCAGGCCGTCTGCCTGCGGTCAGGTGAAGATGTCTGACTTATTGGTTGGATCAATATATGCAAAACTAAAAAGGCAGGGGCCAGTCAAAAGAAAAGAAAGTAACATAGGGAACCTACTGTACTGTGAAAAACTAGATGCCTTCTTACTGCAGTTTATGCTTTTTAAACCTAAATGTTTTAGAGGATCTCATCTTTTTTAGATTAAAAAATAGAATCCATGTAAATAATAAATGCAGTTTTCAAATACTGATTTCTTTAAGGAAAAGAAATGTTATACAAATCATCCAGGCTTTTGTGAAAATATACCCCATGCAACCAAAGCATACTTTGGTTTAGTTCCACTAACTTTAACCCCGGATGGATGACTACAGGAAGTGTAGAAATCAAGAAATATTGTAAAAAGATCTCTAAAGGAATCGTATATAAAATATATAAAAGAGCAAAACTCCAGAGCCTTTCTGAAAGAAACAGCTTCTAACAAACTAACTCACATCTATCAGTAAGGAAAGGGTAACTAAACGACTTCTATTGATTTGACCTTCCAGTTAAACACTGAGAATCATCACCCTCAACAATGGGGGGGTGATTGGCCAACAGAAAAATGACTACAGGCTGCATTAACCAATCATGAAGGAGGTCAAACCAAAACACAGAACTACAGCTAAAACACTGCAGCTCACCAATTCATTCTTATTCACCAATAAGAACGAGAAGAGAAATTGGCACCTGATGAACATTCAGGGCTAAAAATGACCAAAAAGAGCACAGATACCCTTCTCACCATTCAGATAAAAAAAAAAAAAAAACTTTCTGTGATCCCTATTACTTTTTGTTAAATAATCTATTCACTATCCTTCTATATTTGTTGTGAAACTAAACAGCATTTCACAATAGATCCACCAGTTAAACCAAGACAGCAGGATGTTGATCCAAACCAGACCAGCAGGACAACATCAAAGATAAACAAAAAAAAACAAATCAAGATTTTTAGATTGGCCTATTGTCTAGGCCTTAATATTCATTTGATTCTACAGCATATGCAGGCACTTTATGATCTGAAAGCCCCCAGAGTTACTGAATTAGAAATAATCTTGCAGAAAGGAATAGGTAATTTTTTTCCCATTCTGTAAATGACAATCTAAGTGTTTAAAGAAAACAGAAAAAAAATATAAATTTTCCTTCCATATATGTATTTAGGATAACCGGTTATGTAAAGGGGTAGTTCTTTATCACATAGGATCAGACTGGTTTGAAAGCATTCCTCCCTTAATAAATATCATTTGAAAACTGCATTTTGTATTTATCCACTTCTTTATATTTGATTGTGAATTACTTTTGATGATATGAAACTTTTGTAAATGACGAATCAAAAGCAGAAGAATTTAGAAAGGGGGCAAATACTTTTTTTTCACAGCACAGTAGTTTATATCCAAATTCTATTTGAAAACAAATTCATAGATCAAGCTAGAAATGTAGCTTCATGCATTTCTTTTACACATTAACTGGCCTCTAATAAAAAAATGAGTATGCATGGATTCATTTCTGCTCAAAAAAAGATCATGCTACCACAAATCTACTCCGCAGGCACCTGCATGGACGGTCGTGTGCATCTACGGCTGGATCAGCATGTCTGCCTTTCACCTGCATCAGCAGGGCTATCTATGGAGCTGTAATCAGAGCAAATATTAAGCAGGAGTAGGCAGAAAAAGAGGATGCATGGGCTGATTGCAGGTTGGAGGGTCTGGAAAAGGGAGAAGGAAAGGCCAGGAGCAAAAACACAGGGAAAAATAAAAAGGGGGGAGAGGTCACATACATCACACTGCTTTGAACACCACTCACAGAGGCCGTGCAATTAGAAAAAATCTTTGGTTATCTTTGGTATCATCAAAAGTGATAGAAATCACATATGGAACTTGAGTGAGGTAGCATCTTTGGTTCACACTAGGAAAAAAAAAACAAACAAAACATCAGTAGATCTTAACATTTTTTTGTCTCTTGTCATATTTTTGGTTTTTCTCTCAGAGGTGAAGGAGAAGCTGCTTCTGCTTTCCTCTCCTTTGGATTTGTGTTGTGATGAATGTAGCTCTGCTAACCCCAGTCGAGAGGAGGAGCTCAGCTTAGCACATTTAATGCTGTGCCAACCCAAGCCAGGCCCATGTAGTGCTTTCCTCCGAGTGCTCAGATGCATCACCTCCCAGGAGAAGGATGTGTGTGTGTGTGTGGGGGGAGACTTGGCAGGAAGCTTCTGTAAAGAGGCGGCGGTATGCTTCTTTGTATTCAGGTGAGGAGTTGACATTGCTTTGTAAGCGCCTGAAAGTGTTTCGATCATTGATATCATCTTCTCTGCTGTACATCTTTGATGAGGAGATCAAATCAAATTCACGTGAAGCATGTGGGGATGATGGAGTGACACTCAGTGCTGATTATGAAGGTGGTGACACAGTTTGTCCTTAAAAAAACATCAGAGGCTATCTGTCACACACAGAGCCACCAGTTTGTGCTTTCACGTCTAGACAGAAAACACACTATTGAATGCATAAACTAGAGCTGCTGATTTATCTCACAATGTTTTACACATTAGTGCTTTGGCTAGTTGAGGAACTGGAATAGAATGGTAGCAAGGCAATTATATTCAAGGATTGGCTATGGGTAGATTTATAGTTAAAAGGTTTTTTATTTCGTCATAATACGGAATAATATTCTTTTGTTTTGGGGTACAGGGGTGAATAGGTTTCTCAGAGAGCACAGTAACACAAAAATGTAAAAAAATATTTGTTGTTAAGCATTGGCTGATTATCTATTTTGGTCTTTTCTGCAGGTTTTTTAATGCTTCATCATATTATCCTTTGGTTATCAACATTGCATTTCTGGTTATCAATCCTCTACAGTTGCTGAGCTGTGATCCCAGTTGCAGTCCCAACCCTAAGCTTCTGGAGCCACTGAAATGGAACTCTACCCCTCCCCCACCTGTTTCTATATACTGCTGCTCAGCTGCCAGAAAAAAGTAATTGACACGGCAAAATGGTAAAAAGATATTATTTTGCACTATAGTAATAAAGTAGAAACACTATGCAATTACTACAATTCTTAGTACCAAAATTAAATAAATAAGTTAATAACTTATGTTACAGTAACTGTTATAAACATTATTTTAAATGATCAAAAACAAAGTTAATAAATGGATAGATATTTACTTTAAACCTTTGGTAAATACATTAAGTTGAAACTATACTGTTAAAATTACAGTTATCATATTGAGATAATGTCAACCTGCCCATGCTTGATGATCATCTACAAAATATATTCTTTCTTATTTGTAAATGTTATTTCTGCTCTGCACGAGAGGCTTGACACTAAAAGAGCAAAAGATTCTCTTATTTTCATAACTTTATGCTTGAGCATGTTGGAGGAAAGCACCACTGTAGGGTTTTTTTCTCCTGTTTGGTTTGGTTCACACTCTTTGGGTTTGGGTTAGCAGTCTACCAATGGACATTTCCTGTCCCCATCTGTCTGGAATGCTTGATAGAACGACAGACGACTGCACAGACTGAAATACAGACAGACAAACAGACATACAGGGAGTCAGACAGTCCACGCCACCGGTCCAAACAGAGTTGCAGAACAATCCAGTCGCTCCTGCAGGATGATTCTTTTTTTTTTCCCTATAAAGTTGATTGGCCAATCCCGCTGGAACTCCACATTCATCCCTGTTTTTTGTTTTTTTAAAGATCTTTTTTTCCCAGGCTGTGGACAGCTGCAGACAGCACTGCCAGTAGGCTGATTAAACCTCCACTTGGGGACCCATCATTAAAACCAACCAATCAGATTAGAGATAAGGATGGCAAATGATAGATTGATACACAGTAGGGAGGTGAGGGGTATAGTAAAGCTAAAGACCTGTGTGTGTGTTTGTGAGTATGTCTGTGTGTGTGTGTTTATATGGGTGTGAGTAACGTCTTTTTGCAGTATTTTACACAAAAATATGTTGCTGAAACAAACATTGTAAAGCAGGTCAAACAAGAAGTCTTTGGTTTGTTTTTCATCTTTGGATACTATAAATATCAATATAGTACAGGTTTAAGGGCAAAACGTAGCTTCAAGGTCTTTAAGTTTTCTTTGTTTCTCTGAAATTTTTAAAGCTTTTCCACCGAGGTTGAGTCAGTCCATGAGTTGTTCAGGTCAGTACAACTTCAGGCTTTGGTGCAGGCATTGGGCCCCGAGTTGACTGCATGACCGGAGCCATCGTCCAGCCACTTGTCCAGACTCCGGCGCCTAGCGTTCATGAAGAAGTTACTGACCGTGGCCAGCTCGAGGCCCAGCTGCTGGGCAATGGTGAGCTGCAGCTCTTTGGATGGACGCTTGTTCTCCTTGAAGATGGCATGGAGCGTCCGCCGCTGCACGTCTGTGAACACTAGCCGGGGCTTCTTGGTCACGTTCCCTCGCTCACTTCTGCCGTGATCTTGCTCTTTGCGCTTGCAAGCTGAGAGGGAAGACAGAGAAAGGCAGTGAGATAAGCTCATTTAATGGAAAAAAAGGAATCAGGTCAGGTTGCAGCGAGAGAAATAGACAATGCACGCCTAGAAGACAACAGGCTCCGCTTCAGTCACTTAGATGTAATAATTAAAGCCAATTGCAGCTGATTGAAAGTGGATTTCCATCAATGTCATTATGGCGCTTTTTACTGTTTTAAATGTGTCACAACTATTTTCTTTCCCAACTGGTTCTGACAAGTTGCTATTAATAGGTTTAGCTGACTCTATTAACATGTGGATTAACACCACTTCAGTGTCTGATTAAAACAGAAAGGACTGTTCATTTGATCAGATGTTTTACACTCAATGTTTTAGCACAAATGCGGCCATCCTCCCCCTTAAAAATCAATGGTTGCCTGAAAGAATTGCAATACTCATGGGTCTCTGAAAGACCACACATGCTGACAAGCTGATCTTTATGCCTCTGAGGGCTCTCTTTGACATTTAACAACCAAAGGAATCCCGCAGCAGTCTGAATGTTGGAAGCTGTGCTACTTGTTTTTTTGCTTTACCTTTTTTGTTTTCTTTTACTAAAACAGCAATTATTGGCAGAAATAGGAAATCACTGTGGGATTTGTCAGTTTTTTACATTTTTCTTGGAGCAATGTAGACAGTAGGACCTGGTCTACTCACTGATGAGATAAACAGTTACTGAATACCAAGTAAGATTAACGAAATTTACCTAAATATATCAAGGTATATGTTGTTCTTTGTTTCTTAGGGTAAGATAACTTTAACAGAAGAAGGCAATTACCAAATCAATATTCAATATGTGCCAAAAAATGCTCTTGTATTTCTTTCACTTTGTCGAATAATTTATTTAGGATTTACCTATACTGTTTTATATACTGTAAGCCTAGATAAAAAAAGGTAATATTTGAAATGCTTATCTATGTTTTATTACATAAATTAAAGCACAAAACTTCTGGTGTCCAGAATGTCCTAAAACCCAAAATTCAGACTGATCGACATCACATACAACGGACTATTATAGACAGCTCCCATGCTTCAGGGGTAGAAATACGTTAAGAGCATGCATGTTTTTTTTTTGGTAATGCTAGCAAAAAGTTTTTTTTGTGTTTTTTTTGCCAAAGGCAAATTTATTGTGGGAAAATCATGTAAAGATAGAAACAAACAAGCTAAACCACAAAATGTACTAAACCACAACTTTTATGACAGTTAAAAAGATTCACTAAGGAGATTTAGTTGCTATAACCCAGACTATAAAAACATGGGTTTCTGTTTTATCTGCTGGACTTGCCTGCTGGAGTAGAGTTCAACTGCCTCACTGAGTTTCTTTCATAGATTAAGCCAAAATATGAGCTACTATTGACAGATTTTTTCCCCCCTTTTACCTCACCAAGAGCGTACTCATATATCAGTGCTTCTGAATTAATTTTTGGGTGTAGGCACTGTCTTCTAACCCCGCTGTGACACATGGTAAGGGACGGTTACCAATGAGCATGGTTCTACAGCAACCTTGGTTCCTCACCAAAGCTGCCTCATTCATGCTTAGTATGCGACTTTGTTGCAAAGTCACTGGCACAATGCAAGCAACTATCTACTGTCACCACATGGTCATCCAGGAGGAATGAATACTTAATTTAATCTGCTGGGTTTGCTGAGATAGAAAACTTTTTTTTAAATCCATTTGTTTGTATGATTGGATTGAATGAACTCTACCTTCAGACAGCAGGTGTTGTGAATTGATGCTATCTAAATAAACTGGTTTGATTTGCTGTCTGCCTTACTGTCTAAGCTTGATTTAAGCTAACCAACATTTAGTAAAATTCTTATTAAAAAACGTTTTGTTAACAAAAAACGTGTCAGTGGATTATCAACTCTATGGCTTGACCAAGACACACATTTTTAATGAGCTGCTCTAAGAAACTCCACACAATTAGGTTATATTGTGTAGACAGCAGGCGTCTGAGCCACGGGAAAGATGGGCGCTGTCCAGGGTGCTGAAAGTAAAAGACACCGCAGCTTGACAGAACCATTCGATCTAAGCCCCAAAAGGAAGATTTATTTACGTTCTCTTTATCCTCTAATAAAGCAAATGTATTAGGTTCAGGTACTTTTTAGCGGTTTTTTTTTAACATATTTTTTTTTTTGTGCAGTCAAGTCCAGCACAGTCAGGCAAACTAAAGCGCACCAATAGATTGAGGCCAACAGGGGGCAGACGCAGCCTGTTAAAAGGACAGAGGGAAAGTCAACGTACATTCACTGGGGGATAATTAATGAATGGCAAAGCTCTTATCACAAAACATTATTTAACGCGGCACTAATCAATAAAACGACTGGTTTAAGAGGCTTATTAGTAAAAACTGGCAGGACAACAACTGAGTAAGCGATTTAAACGCAAAGAAATTGGCTCCCCTGCGTAAAAAAGTGTAAAGTTATAGCAGATTTTTTCCTGAAACTTCATGTAATAATGCTTGATTTTTTATATATTTGGATTTTTTGTCTCTCAAATTAAGCTTATAATAAGTTAATTTTGTAATATTTCGCTTTTCCTTTGGCATTTTCAATGTCTGCATCTGCAATACAGTGGCCTATACTGGCATGACCATAAAGAGAGGTATAATGGCGTGTATGAGTAGCCCGCTGTCTCCAGTGCTGGTAAATATTAACAGAGGGCTGGAGCCCCTTGTGCTAAGGGTTGCTATAAATCAGCAGGAGTGAAGGCCACTCAGACAGCAGCAGGAGCCACCACAGAGCGGCCACGGCCACGGTGCAAGGAGGAGGCCAGGCCGAGACACAGAGACAGACAGAGGCAGCTTTCCCAGGACACTGGAGGACCTAACAACCGCCTCATTATCAGCCTAATCACACAAGGACAGGCTCAAACAGTACCACTGCTGCTCCCGGCTAATCATTACAAATACGCAGATAACTCCACATACTGAAAACACACACTGGGCCTTCGTCATAGTCAACAAACAGACCGGTGTGTAAAAACATGCGGCAAGTGTACTAAATGATCTGCTTTCATTCCAACTGAAATTAATCTGTTCTAAATACAGCAGGAAATGATCTATTCTATTCTATTCTATTCTATTCTATTCTATTCTATTCTATTCTATTCTATTCTATTCTATTCTATTCTATTCTATTCTTGTAATTGACTGTGTCATTCCATATGAGTGATTGCGTGGGAAAACCAGAAGCGGCCCGAGATGAATTTCAGCAGCCTAAAATCAATAAGTATATCTCATCTACTTCAGCATATGATCAGATTCTCCCAGCAACGGCCGGATCAATAGCATGAGCCAGGGTCTGTTATTCTAAAATTATGTTTTCTATGTATTATTTGGAACATTTTAATAATGGACATTTTCTTAAATACATGCACTGCATTATTTTTAATGTCTTAAGCATTATGATTACATGTTGTTGATTTTTAATCAAATTAACAGTTGTCAGAGGAAAGCAACAAGGGTCAAAGAAATAAAGAATTTATGCTTCTGGTTTTCCTTTAATGATACGTAATAATCCAGACTTCGAAAGAAACGCTTATTTCATAATCGATTGTGGTTAATCCAATTACAAACTCAGCATTCAGATTATAAGACGTGCCTCAATGAGATATAGTTTTGGAAAATGTATTATAAGGATAATAGTAGTCTTATAATAACATGAAATCGATGTTTTCATGGAGAAATTAGTTTAAAAATTCTGTTTTCAAAATGCAAAAACTGTAGAAACAGCAGCCGAACCAGATGGGAAAAACTGAAAAGCAATCAATTACACTCGCTTGCAAAGGCGCTCACGCATGCATGCACGCACAAAAATCCATATATATATATATATATATATATATATATATATATATATGAATGAAGCCAAACACGTTATTAAACCTTATAGCTGTTCCATTTCCATTTTTACAAATTATTATATAGTTTCACAGGAAAATTGTCTGTGATCTGATGTATACTTTTTTGGTCTGACTCTCAGATCATGTAATTGACTCTAAGTACCTGTAGCCGAGGATACATTGAATGCACAGCTCCTCTAGTTATTCACACTAACTTGAGTTATTATTTTTTTTCACACCGCTGTGCTGTTTGAACCCGACTAGGATTGTATGCCAATACTCTTTTTTCCTCCGTGCCTTAAAAGGCTTTAGTCTATTTCTTGAAATCAGGGCCAAAGCAATCTTCACCTGTTAAATTATGCATGACAGCAACTCCAGTTGACATGTAAATCTAGCATTTCACCCATTAGTAAATAAACAAGCACACACATTCCATCTGTGTTGGTTTGCAAGCAGGAGTCCGGCAACGAAAAATAACATAAACAAACAAACAAACAAGCAAAAAAAAAAAAAAAATTATTTATAACTTAAAAAACCTGATCAGCAGACTCAACACCAAAATAAACACGTCCTTATAACGATTTCTGGAAATATGATCAGTTTATCAACTCTGTGCTGTGGTCGATATTTTGGAGGTAAAATAACAAGAGCGCTTGTTTCACACAAGCCTAGAATTAGTCCTTAAAAAGATGACGAGGCAATGCTCTTCTATAGCCTAATTATATAACATTTCGCTTTGTCAGCATGAATAATAATCTTTAAAATAATCTTGAAATGTGTTAGCTTTACACTCATAACCCTCATTTTCTCCAGGTGATGTTGGTGGTTTGATCATTAAATGAGGAACAGTCAGCTTGGATGGGATGTTTGTTTGATGACCCCATGTGTGGATAAATATGAAGAGTTTCACATGAAAAACAAGCTGAATGTTACCTCACCAAGATCTTTGCAAAGGAAGCAACCCTCTTTAACATGTTAGTTTTCTCATTTTGAGGATGCAATAACCAAAGAAAATAAGAACAGAATAAAAACTAAAAATAAAAAGAGGAGCTTTACCGAGGCTTCGCTCACCTGCGAGCCTGAGTGCACTCATGCGCTGGAACTCAGGCTCCTGCAGCCACTTCCACATGCGACGGAAGGTCTCTCTGCCGGACTTGAGCTTTGACCAGGGTTTGGGGTTCCTCAGCAAGTCGGACAGGGTCCCCTGAGACCTGCACAGGACCCGCTGAGCAAAGATGGCTTGAGGGATGCTGTAACGCTTCAGCTCCGTGGTGATCCTCTGCGCTACTTCTTTGGTATTCACCTCCTCCATCTGGCCGCCAGAAACACCACCACCGCCTCCTCCACCCCCAGCGCCGCCCCCTTGGTGCCCAGGCCCGGAGGCCTGCTCCCGGCTGTTACCCAGCCCCTGGCCGTGGCCCTGCGCGCTAAGGTGGGCGTGCGGGTGGTGATGCAGGCCGTTGATTTGCACCATGCCTGCGGAGGAGCTCATGTGCTGCTCGGCGTGTCTGCTGAGCATGGCCGGATGGTGAGCCTCGAACCCATTAGGTGTGAGCATCTTCTCCCCGGGCATGGCAGCGCCTGGATGTGCGTAGGGAGGGATGCCGGCTTGAGACGTGTGTATGCTGGCCAGCCCGGAGCCAGAGAGCGGGGAGAGGCTCTGGCCCATGCAGGGATCTTTGTGATGATACGCAGGATACAGACTGTTCATAGGCGCCAAACTCCGGTCCTCTCGCATCAACGTGAAGCTGCCGCTGACATTCCCGGGGATCCTCTGGTGGGGGTGTGTATGCGGATGGTGGGGATGGTGGTGGTGGTGATGGGGAGGAAATTTGTCAGACACGGTGGAGATGGGAGGTAATGGTTGTAGAGGGGTCAGGGTGGTGTAGGTAGTGCTCGCGCTCATGCCGTGGGGGGCTTCGCACATGCTGATGGCTGGATGCAGGTGTCCCGGGTGGCCTGGGTGATAGTCTCCGCTGTCCAGGAGGGTCGCCATGCCCATGGCGCGGTGGCTCAAGCCCCGTGGGCTCGGACGGGAGTGCGGACTGTGGCCACTCAGCAGCTCTCCATGCCCGGCGACAGACTCATGGCTCACTCCATGCAGGTCGCCTATATTTTCCATCGACAGCTGCGCGTTCATGATCCGGGCAGCGCTGTGGACAAACCATCTATCTGACCTACTGCTCTTAGCTGATGTCCAGAAATCCACACGTCCAATAAAGTTCAATTTTCTTTTGTTGCTGTTTGTGTCCTCCTCGCATCAGCCTCGTCTGCTATCACCTCTTCTGTGTAACAATATTGGATTAATCTCCTACCCTATTTTTTTTTTTTTGACGCTTTTTTTCCACCCAGGAATGAAACTTCTCTATAAAATCCGTTCTTTTTCTTCTTATCTGTTTTTTTTCTTCTTTTAAAAACCATAGATTTGCTTCTCTTTGTATTTCAAGCCCCCCCCGTCGCCAACCAGCTGTCCCTGCGCTCCGGTCGGGTGCCGCGCCATCTCTTTAGCGGTGTGTGTCCAGTCTCTGCTCCACCGCAGCACAGATCTCACCGTCTGCACATGCGCAATGTGCGCATTGGTCTCCTCCCATGCTCTTTCTCTCTCTACCCCCTCTATCTCTCTCGCACAAAAACACACACACCTCCTCATTGCTTTGACGTTGCTTTCCTTATTAAGGAAGGTAAGAATCAAATATTGTGCATGAATGGCAAATCCTTTTAACATTTAATAGACTCATGGGAAGGATTTTTGGAAGATCTCCTTTAATAAAATGTTCCTAGCCATAAGAATGACATTTCAGATATTCCTGGGACGACGCACTAAAGAATCCACCTTAAGTTCTGCAGCTCATTAAAAAGATTATATATCTGTTGGACTGATCAAAATATGAATGATGGACATACCTCTTACTGGTTATTCAAAGTTCTATAATATTACAATTAGAGTTATTCCTACACTGCAAAAACTATTAAGAAATTAGTAAAAGAAAATCTTAAATTAAGTGTATTTACCCTTAATTTATGTAGGTAAATAAGATAATTTGCCAATGGGATGAGTATTGTTACTCATAAAATCCGATAATTAGATAATATGCACTTGAAATAAGACAAGGCAGTTGTTTTTTCTTATTTAAAACGTAAATTGTCTTGGCAAAGTGTCTCACTTACCTCCTCAATTCAAGAACAAATGCACTTATTTTAAGAAAAAATGACTCACTTAGATTTCTTTTTTTGCAGGGAAGTAATAATTTATCCAGCAGTAAAAATAATGATTGTAATGATTCTATTTCAGATCTACAAAAATATATATATCTTATTCTCAAACCACATTTCAAGAATCTGAGACATTAGTCTTGGTGGACAGTGGACAGCTCTTCAGTCCACCACAGGACAAAACAAAGACATACATGCAAAAAATCTCACACACACCAAACTCACACAGAACAGTCAACTCAAAATTATTCTTTTGGGGGGACTGTAGTAGGAAGTAAGGGTACCCAGAGAATGCACACAAACACAGAGAGAACCTGCAAACTCCAGACAGAAAGAACTTGCAGGGGCATAAACTCAGGCCTCAGTGCACAAAACTGCTAAAATGGGACACTTTTTATTGATCTGGATATCTACTGGTAATAATGGGGACACTTAAACAGTATCTGAAATAAGAATTGATCTGAATTCTTTTTTATCTGTTGTCAATATCCATTCTGCATAAAACACTGTATCTGTCGAAGACTGCAGTGGCAAAAACCCTGTGACAGCCTGGCATTCTGTGCAGGGTGTACTCCACCTCTCTGCCAATGACACCCTGCCAAGATACAGACAGTGACTGCATGGATACAGCTACGAACAAAATATGCACAATTAATACAAAATATGCCTCACTTTGTTTGAGAGCAATGATAAATTCATCTTTATTGTTGACTGTAGATAAAAATGTTCAGTTTTAAAACCTTAATGGTTATCCGTCATGGTTTAAACCTGAGATGTAAGTGCTAAAATGGAGTATTTCAACCTTTTGATTAGCCTAAACTGTATTACCTCATTTATGGTTCAAAATATAAAATCTTTACACTTTTAACTCATGACTGGATTCTTAAATAGATGTCCTTTTAAATGAAATTTGGTATTTTTGACTCGTTTTGCGTATTTGTGAAAGAAAAAAAATCAATAAAAAAAACAAGAGAGGGAAACTCTTTCAGTTTCTTTTTCTTCTTCTTAACATTAAGTAAACTTTTAGATAAAAATAAATCCTCCACCATGTTGTCTCCTGAGCTGAATTCAAGCACACACTCCCAGTGATAAAATATGGGCATGATTTTTGATTATATCTTAAAATTAGTATGCCATTCTTCTTATCCGGCTTTTTCTTTTTACTGCGGGGCTCTGTTATGTAAACATAAACTGTGCTAATTGAGTGGAGGTGTCTACTTTTTAATTTTCAGGTGTTATTCCAAAAAGCCAAGCATTGTGTCCAAAAGAGTTCATAAAACGTCAGTCCTCCTTAAATCATTAACCGCGCATAGAGCAAACTTCCGGGGTCATTTGGAGTTGATTGTTAACTAGTTCAGCCCTAAATAATAAAGAATTACAATCGAATGAGCTATGCTTAAAATTTCCCTTCCAGAGGCTTCATATCAAAAGGTTGATAAGCAGGAGGAGGCGCGGCCATGCAGCCAACTTTTATGTGTGAATACATGTGCGTCCATTTTTTCATCAGAGGCGAAGTTCAGCTGGAACACCCCCACCTACCAACCCACCCACACCCACGCACCAATGCCAAATATATGTGGCGGTTTAACCAAACAGAGAAGACCGTGGTACCTTCTCTTTTGATACAAAAAGATGAGCAGATGTGTCTATTGTTCAACCATTAGGCTTAACGAACCAAGCTCAGCATGATGGGTGCGCATGAGTGTGTGTCCAATTTGGAAGCCCAGTACATTTAATCCGCTGTGAGGGAATAATTTGCTCTCTATAAGCATCCAGTTCTTATAGACATTCAAATCAAATTAATTTAATTAATACATTTTAATAACAATGAATCCTGCTGGATTCAAATCCACGCTCATAAACACATTCCCGCCTATTTGTTGTGTTTTTTTAAAGGACGGAAATGACAGGCTTACTGATACACGCATGTCAAAGTTTTCCAGTCATGATAAGAGCCCGGCCCCCACCTATAGCTGCATGTCAGGGGCCTCGTTTAGCCTGATAGAGCGGTAGAGCGCAGGGCGTCCTCAGCCGAGGTGACAGCTTGCAGCGGGTCAGTGTCCTTCTGGACCCCCTGCTGAATGAGGGACATGTCAAAGGTGACGCTTCAAGACTCCCAAAGCCAACATCTGCGGGGGGACAGATTAACCTTTCAGACTTTTCCCTGTTTTAGGACCTGCTAGGGGCCCCACATCTGTCGGCCCCACCCCCGCAAAATAGACACTCGGTTGAACGACTTAAATAAAAGAAAACACAAAGAAAGAGAAGAGAAACAGAGAGAGAGAGAGAGAGGGAGAGAGAGAGAGAAGTTAAACTGTCTCTGATGTAAAGTCAATGTCAATGGCGTGTGTGTGACGTGTGTCGAGACAAAGGGACACTAATGCGTCCAAGTGTGACCACTCAAGCGTGCAGAACAAGGGGACATAATAGAGTTTGGAGGCAGGTCTCAACAGGACAACAAAAACACAGCGGGTGTAATTATCTTAACACACCTCCCTGCTTCCCAATCAAAGCAACAACAATTTCTATTTCTAACAACGCGCTAATTGAAAAACATTTGCTTTGTGTTTTCATCAAACTTTTAGAGCAGGGGAGCTTTTGGAAAGTTTTTAAAGGGATGCTGATTATCTTCTGGCTGGCGCATTCAACAGAAACCCAATAGTACAAGAATAACATGAGCTATAAGTAAATAATAAAGTTTTTTTTGTTTGTTTGTTTTAAATGGGGGTGTTGTGAAAATGAGACACAAGAAAAAAAATAAAAACAGAATAAATGCTTAAATGTTGTGATCCTGCTGCCTGCTTAAAAAAATATGACAAAAATAAGCTTAAAAGAAAAGGGAATTAATAGAAGCACATGTGGGGATATGTGTGTGTTTGTGAGATAATCATATAAATCATATCAATAAAAAAACAAGTAAAAAGATAACTTAAGTTTTTCTCCTTTCTTTACAGTTAAAGCAATAAGTTTTTTTTTTTTTTTTTTTATTAAAATCGCTAATAGAATTAATGTGACAGGGATGCCCTCATTGAATGCACTTTCCTAAAAGATCAGAGCAGTTTTTTTGTCCTCCATCCCTCCTGTATCAACCAACGCGCCCCGAGTAAAGTGTGGGACAAGGTGCAGGAGATGGAAAAGGCTAAGCTTTGGCCTCTTGGCAGCAAACCTCATCTACACATTCTTATTTGGATCGATCGGCTGCTGCCACGTCTGCTCGGCCTGCAGCTCGTGTTTTGTGTGTGTTGCGCTTCCATTGTGCCTTACACGCCCGTGACATTTGATTTACGCAAAATATAAGGAACAGTTTCTAAAAGCACACCTGAAAAAGGGACGCTTTTTGTCTAAATTAGTGGAAAAATAATAAGAAAGCAGTAGCCAACAGGTAGACAGTATCCTATTATGTGCAAATCCATACACAAGGTGCATAAACAAGCTTTGGTTTGTGTATTTATCTATTTATTTTTTATCCAAAAAGGTGTTAACGCACGAGAACATGAGGCAAAGTGATAATTACTTACAGATTTTTAAACTGACGATTAATCATAGGCGCCTCTCTGATGAAGCCCGCAGCTTCATATCCGAGCAAGAAGCAATGCCTCCCAGAAAGGAAGGAGCGTGGATCAATATTTCAGCAGCTCTGCCTTGTATGCTCAAAATGACAATTACATCTTATCTAAGCAGCAGTTTGCGCTAAATGGCAGCTGATGAACTTTTATAAATGAGCCCACTTGAGTTTGAAAACGGAGGAAAATAAGGGCGCATACACAGGGAAAGTGAATTAACCTTTACAGAACACATCGCATTGCTCCAATGTTTTTTTTATTTGTTTTTTTTTTTTTTACCTGTAATTTAATTCAACGGATCCGCATTTTTATTGCAAAAATATAAGATTGTACTTTTGACCACAAGTTAACCAGAAACCTCTAAATTATATTTACAAAATTAAAAAGACTAAGAAGGAAAATATTAAATCAAAATATTAAAAAAAATATATATTTGAGATGGTTTTTTTTCGATTCGTGAAATATGTGAATTGAAGCTTTGACGGCTGCCCTTTATGAGCTATATTTGAAATGTAAGGTATAGGCCTCAGAAACACAGCAACGCACCAATCAATACTGAATACAATTATCTTTCCTAGAGGGGGTTCAGGCAAAGGCTCCACAATTTGTTCTAATAAACAGCCTTAAAATATCAATTGAAAAATATACTTTAATAATAATAAAAAAAAAATTAAATAACCATTTTATACAAAGAGGATTTATTTAGTACAAGGAATGGAAGTCTAGATAAAAATCCACGAACAAATGAACATATAATAAATAAATAAAAACTAAAATCGATTAAACGACAGGACAGAAGACATGAACGAATAGAGATAATCTTTTAATACCCAATAACACCTTTAATCCTCTAAATTTATCTCCTTTTTTATAGGACTTTATGGTCGAAGAAAATTTCCCCTGAAATATTGAGGCTACAGTAACAAATATTGGCCTCAAAGTGGGTTTAAGTTTCCTTATTAATTAAGGAATTTACTTTTTATTTCCTCTCTCCTTAATTAGTAAAATGCCATCATGGGTAAACACCTGCTGCCTTGCTCAGGGGTAACTCAACTGCCTTTTCTCTTGCGTTATTCCGCGTCACTTGTTCTGATTTGCGCGCTCATGTGAAATTAATAAGGCATCACTTTACACTAAAAGGCGTCCATATGCCGCCCAATTACTCCGTGTAACTTCTGTCAGACTCCAATTATGACAACTAAACTCTGTCAGCGATAGCCAACAGGCCCCACATGGGCACATCGAGTCCAAACGCAAACAGACGGAGCAGCTTTAGGGGAACACATCCAGAGTTAGTGGAACAGGTGAGGTGCAGTCTGCAGGGGTGAATTCTTCCTGCTCAGTTCTAGATCTTTTTTTATTCTATTTTAATTGTAGCAGCATTAAAATGACATGATGTGAAAACGAATACCAAGGATTATTAAATATTTGTCATTACAATAATCATGAATACAATAATATTTGTTTATAAAATACAAAATTCAACAATTTTTAAATTATAACTAATCTGAATGGGTAAAAAAACCCCTAAATGTTCGGATCAGAACTGAACTGATCATGTTGGATTTTGCTCAAAAAGAGAAGGGAAAGGTTGATTTGCATTATGAGTGACATTATAATACATCTGAAAGTTGATTAAAATTATATAAATTTTAGTTAAGTCAGGTATTACGTCACTAAACGTTTATATCTGTATGCAGCTTTAATTATTCTACTGACACTTAAAGCTAAAGTCAAACTGGACAGCAAAATAGGCTCCTTTGGCACATCTTTGCTGCAGCTGCAAGAAAAAAAAAGGTCCCAATGCTGCTGCTTTTCTAATGTAGATTTAACTACAGATTTGAAAACATTATTTACCTAATGTTTTCTTTTTAACTAAAGTCATTATTTGTATGCATTTCTCTATTTTTGCTGAGCCGGACCAAGGTATTCTCAAACTATGTTCCTAACCGGGTCCCCCAGGCCAGCAGGGGGCCACAATGAGCTCTTGACTTAACACAGCTAATTATGATCTGAAAGCCTTGATATTACATTCATATTAATTAAAAAAATATTTAATGTTAAAATGTACTCTAAACTGGTTTTAAAGATCCCATTTAAAATGCATCCTAGATATACATTGTTTTTAATTTATTAACAATTATAAACATAGTTGTAATCACAGATTGGGGTTAATGTTTGCAGTCAGAATTTAATGTCGCTCTCATTCAGATCTTTTTTGCTGCATTTTCTATGCTGAAGTCACATCCTGAGACATAATCCATACATGGATGGAAATGTTCAGTGTCTCCTATAAGCAAAATTATTTGGAGCTCATCTCCACCTCTGCTGATTCTGCGCCAAAAAGCTGCACCACAAGATCAATTGAATAAAACGGAGAAACAATATTGCTTCCACATTTTAATGGCTGTTTTTGAATGAATAATTTTAAGTGATAATGAATGTCAAGCAGAGACATGCTGGTATGAATATTCCACAACATGCAAACAATTATATGAGGATAATTAAAATCTCTCTATTAATGATGGTATGGTGGTTTTTGGATGATGATTTTCAGTAGTGGTGTCCAAACCAATCCTTACTGTTACTTTTTCAACAAAATAATAAAAAAAATCTAGTAAATAAATAATAGTCTTTTAGATGCTGATTTGAATAATTATTGGAGATGAATAAAACAAAGATATTTAAAATGTATACCCTTGTTGTATTTGTTAAATTCCAACAGTTTGATTTATCGGCATATAAATATATCTGTCATTTTATGAACTTATAAAAAGGATGCAATCAGTTACTCTTGCAGTAAAGCTGCCCATGCAGTGCGCAAAATATATTCCCCATATTTCATCCTGCAATCGGTTCTGCAAATGATATTTGCATTGCGACATATTAATCTGTAGGCCTTTATCTCACAGTACAGGGTGGAGCTGCCTCCTCACAGATGTGACTACATGTTTCCCTTTCTTCACCCTTTTTTGACGCACCACTCCACTTTCCCCTGAATGTTTTAAGGCTCTCATTAGTTTTACTTAAACCCGTGCAGCCATTTAAACTAATCTCAAAACACAACGGGTGTCATTTTATTTTAAATTTGCAAACCTGGGTGAAAAAGCACCAAAGATCATGTAGAAAATGCGACAGTTTTAATATGACTAATAACAGGTTCGTGTAAATAGCACCAGACTATAGTAACTCCAGTGGTGCAAATTATTCAGTGCGCATTTTTTAGTGAAAACAATGTTCAGTGTTGTAAGTTATGTGCAGATGCCCCCGAACGGTCTGCGTAAGATTTGACCCCCACCCCCTCTTTTTTTTTTTTTTTTCCTCGTCTCCTCTCAACAGGGCGCCGCGGTTGAAATGTCTGCTTTTTAATATAATCTTCTGCAAACACGCGCGCGCACACGCACTCACTGTATTCCCCGACTAAAGCGTAGGATCCTACTCCTGTCATGCGTCTTCATCATCCTCCCAGCGCGCGGTGCGCCAGCTGCGCTTTAACGCCACTTTTACACGATTCCAATACATATGCAGGCAAAAAAGGGCCATTTTTTTTTTCTTATAATACGCGTTTTTGCCTTGTTTGTATGTTTTCCCCGTCCCAAGCTCCCCCTCATCTCTCTCCTCCTCTTAGTCCTGCTGCGGCTTCCTTCCAGCTTCTCCCCCGGAGCTCTCGGCGTCCAGAATCTTGGCCGGGGTAAAGATCCCTGCAGGCGTCGCTTGCTTTTTTCCAAATCATCCGTCCCGCAATAACAGGATAAAGCGCGTTTTTTTCCCTGCTCCGGAGCAGCGCTGCTCTCCGTGTCTTCCCGGTGCTGGCGCATTTGAATAGCCGAGCAGTGTTGATATGGATCCGTGCGCTCTGAAAGAGAATCAGTATGCAAATTGTTTCAGTATCAATCGAAAGGTTCGATCCGCCTGAGCGTCAGCCCCTTTGGCACGGGAAGCTTCAGAGCTGCATAAATGTTTATAATGGCCTGATATATTAGCGCGGGGAGAGTAGAGAGGATAAAAATGTGAGCCAAACAGGCTTCGGCTAAAATTATTTTGAACATTTCCATCATGGATTGGCCGCTCAGCCTCTTCTACACGCAAACATTACAACCTGTAATGTCATTTACAATTAAAATCCCCATAAACCAAAAGGACATTAATCCAGTTCTTATATATGTGATGTGGGATGTATTGCTCTTTACATTTCATTATTTTAAATTCAATTCAAACAAGTCACTGAAAACACAAAAAGTAAATAGAATCACATAAATAAAAGCTTAGATGCATCAATCTGACTATGAACAATAACAGCTGACTTCTTTGTTCTGTCTAAAATAGCAAAAGTATTCACACCCCTTCAATTATGAGTAATAGCTCTTTTTAAATATTGCAGCGGATTTAAAAATGGATCAAGGTATAACCTTTGACTGGGCCATATCTGTTTTGATTTAAACCATTCTATCTTGGTTTACATATATGTTTTGTGTTGCTGTGTTGGAAGTTGCACTTCCACCCCAATCTCATGCAGTTTGCATCCTCTAATAGGTTTTCAAAAAGTATTCCAGTGTTTTAGCTCCAGCATGCTACTGTCATTCCAAAAGCATCAATGCTCCTGCTGTACTGCAAAAGCAATCTAAAAATGACCAAAAATGTCTTAAATTAAGGGTATTTACCATTCATTTTAATAGGTAAATAAGATAATTTGCCAACAGAAGGAGTATTTTTAGTCTTAAAATAAGATAATTAGATACTATGCACTTGAAATAAGACAATGCAATTGTGTTTTCTTTTTTAAATGTAAATTGTCTTGTTCCATTGGCAAAGTGTCTCAATTACCTCCTCAATTCAAGAAAAAACGCAAGAAAAAGGATTCGGATTTCAATATTTTGCAGTGTGGAGAGAAGCAATGCCAGCTGCTGCCAGACTGTTTCATTGTACATTCAGGATCATATTGTTATTTTCCTTTAAAAACGATTCTTTGCATGCAGATGAAGATGCAAAACATATTTATTTGGTCTCATCTGAGTGGCAAACTTTAAATATCACATCTGATTGCCTTATTTTAAGAGTCTCTCATGGTGGAAAGATTTGGACAGATTCCTTTTGAGAATTCTGTCTTGAGCTGTGGGTCTGTGCAGCTCCCTCAGAAATAGTAGATTCTTGGTATCTTCTCAGATTAACTCTCTGCTAGCCTAGCACAACACTTTAGTGGTCAGCTCTGCCCTCCTAAGATTACTATTTTCTTTAGATCAGGATATCAGAGTACAGATCAGCAGCGTTTAGATTTTATTGTCTTTAGATTTTTATTTGAAAAACATTCACAAAAACTTTTATCCACTCTCATTTAAATAAAAAAAGTGATGCACTACTCTGTGTTGATCTGTCATATCAAATAGTTTCATGTATGCAGCACATGACCAAATGTGTAAAGGTCAAGAAGTGGGAAAACTGGATATACTTAAGTAAGTCTAACAGGAATGCTGGAAATAAACATCTAGGTCAAGATGGGATGGCAGCAGAAAATGAGAAAGGTTTAAGGTGAAACATCTTAGGCAGAGGAGACTTTAGAGGAGCAGACTAGGTGAGACATCTTATAGGTGTAAAAAAAAATGAAAGTGGAGAGAAAAACAGAGACACAAGTGGATCTGTTAGGTAATCAGGAGCAGGAGAGGGAGGATGAAAGGAGAGAGAGGAAGGGCAGCAAGAGGTGAAATGAAAGGCTACGACCAGGGCAGGGTGGAGGAGTGTGTTCAGAGGGAGATAAAGCAAAGAGTCCGTTATCCATCTGTCCCAGGGTTAGAGTTTGGCCAGCTGAGAGGGTCAGGGGTGAGGGGTCAGCAAACCCGTGGCCTGGAGGCTTGGTGGTCACTTCAGAGGCAGGTTCATATTGAAGGATAGGATTATTAGATAGATGTAAAAAATGGATGCTTTCCAGCTGAGGTCCTTCAGCAATCCAACATCCATTATTATTTGGAGTAAACTCCATGTTAAAAACAATCATGTATGCGCAACGGTCTAATGGTTCGAATTTAAGTAACTGTGATGTCATGAGAGTTTTTGATCTGCTATTTCCTACTTCCTAATGACTATTAAATGTTTCTACACTGATGGAAGATTCATGCATTTATTGGCAGTTTACTTACTGTGGTTTACAGTCTTCTCATGTTGCCTTCTAAAGTTAAACAAGTTTTAAAGACTGCTTTCCAAAATAGAATAAAGCTGTGGTGGTATATTTATATAAAAATCACTATTAAATCGCATAAAATGTAAAGTTCAGTCCAAAATAATCCCTGTGGTACAACTATAGTAACCACTGACAGATATTTCCTTTCATATTTAGCTTAGTTTATTTATTTAGAGAAACACGTACATCGTACAATAAACATTAAACCTCAAGTGGAGAGATGCATTGTACCAGTTTATAGCTCAAATGCTAATTTAGACAAGTAAAATAGATAAAACATCATATATACATGGATAATGACATTTATATTATATTATATACATTTATATTTATATATATATATATATATATATATATGTTTTGATTTAAACCATTCTATCTAATTCATTCTAGCTAATTTAGACAAGTAAAATAGATAAAACATCATATATACATGGATAATGACATTTATATTATATTATTTACATTTATATATATATATATATATATATATATATATAGATTGATGGATTGAGTGACATTATTGATCTCACATTGGAGAAATTTACTCGTTACATCGGCTCAAAAAGTCAAAAGAGAAGAAGGTGCCAAACGAAGAAAAAAAAAATAAAAAAATGTATATATATATATATATATATATATATATATATATATATATATATATATATATATATGCATCAGGCCAGATGAAACCAGAACATTTTGATCAGAAAAAGAGAATATGTTGGTTCACCAAACAGTTTGTTGTTCTTGTTTATTGTGGGCAGGTTCCCGCAGAGAAGCCAGACAGGTGTGCATGAGTTTTATGAGGTATAAATATGTCCACTTATAGATAAAATAGGAACTGTCATGAGTCTTGTTAAGCTATGTGTTGTAGGAGGAATTTAGGTTTGCATCCAGCTTTAACTAATTCAGATGTAGCAGTAACGCTCAAATCGAACCTCTCATCAATCCGAGCTTCTTCACCCTTAAGCAGTCACTGGCGATGAACAGCAAGGCTGTCACTGTTGGGATAAAGTGTCACCTAAAGACATTTGTTTATTCACTATAGGTGGAGAGAACAGAAATAAAGCTCTGTATGACTACGGCATTTTATACCTGACAAGAACTCTAGGGCAGAACTTTCTGCTCCAGCTGAACCGTTTCTAACTTCAGTAAACACACACGCCCCATATTAACGACCAATAACATGCCACATGTCTGAAACACAGAAGAAACTATGTTTGCACACAATATACAATAAGAAGGAGCTCAGTCTTGGAGTTTCATAAATAGAATCGTGTCCTTTTTTTTTTAAAGAGAGAATAAACTTAGCTGTTCTTGAGGAGAATGTATTGGACTTTTATCAGGTGAAGCTGAGCTGAACTCATGTGAACTGAACTGATTTAAGAAATAAGAAATCTAGACACATGTTATATTGCTGTTAATAAGATGATCATTTTGCAGATGTCTTGTTCTTCCCGTTCCAACAGCTAAGGTCAACGATATACCTCAGATGTCCCTGCCTATCTAGAAAATGTAAATCTTGGAGCTTTTTTTTTTTTATCTCAGTGGAAATTTGAGTTGTAAGATGTTCCAGTTTTTAGAGGTCTGATTTGCTTTTTAATTGCCTACTCATCCCCTTTGCCTTTAATGAAATGTTTATCAAACAAGTCAAGCATTAAACACAATTTATTTTGTTGTTTTAGAATTAAATCGTTAGTGCACTCTCATAAACAACTACAGGTGCTTGGCTCCAGGTACTTAGAGATTCACTTCCATACAGAAGTCCTATATTCTTTTCTTCAGCTACCACAGTATACATGTCAGATTAAATATTACATCATACTTCAGCGATAGCATCAAGGTGTTATTTTATTGTATCTCTTATACTATATCCGTTGGTTGTGCTGTTGTTTTTACATCTCTTTGCAGGTGATGAAGCAGACTGAAAGCATTTTATCATTGTATACCTTTTATTTCCTCTTTCTTTCATCTTTTCTCCTTCTTCTTGTTTTTCCTTTCCTGTTCTACTTTCTCATTGCAGCGTCCAAATGATCTGAAATACTCCCTGCACGAATTATAATAAAGCTATTTACATGCATAAATCAAGCGGAACACTATGTCAAGCATCAAGACAATTATTCTTAATGCCACACTGAGAAAAAAATATATAATAAAATCTTATGATCAGTTTCCATAAATCAAGTGAAGCAGTAAAATAGGGGTAGGTGTATATGTACTGCTTTTATTCATACACACAAAATCAATTCTTGTTAAGTCTGGAAATGCAAATTATGTGTTTCATTTGATTTTGTTTATTTATATTGCAAAAACCCAATTTTGCAGTCTCTCTCAAACTTACCAATGAAACGCAGGGCAACTGTGTTTGTTCAGAAGCTGTGTCAGAGTGGGCAGGGGAGGGGGGGTCGGGGGGGTTTGGGATTAGTAGGGAAAGTGGAAGGGATATGGACAATGATAGCTGCATCTAAAAGAGGATTACACAGGTTCCCCCGTGTCATCATGCACCTGTCATTATGGGATTACTGGCACTACTTCTACCTTCTCCGTTCGACACTTCAGAGCAAAGCCGTCAGAATACTTCTGCGCTCTAACACGCACAAAGCTCCATCATGGAGGGTATGAGGGTGGTTTGGGGGACAGCATGTACACCAGTCTACTAAAACCGAACGTTAACGTATTGGGCTTGCAGCCGACAGTTTGATCCAAAGCTTTCATGTATTATAGGAGGGTTAGGATAAGGATTCTCCCATTAGGATTGTCTGGTTAATCTTCATAGGCAGAGAGACTAATGCTACACGCATGTACCAAAGAAACACAGGGAGAGATACATACGGATGATTCAGACACACAGAGCAATTAATGAAAGTGTGAATCTGTGGAGCAGTAAATGCTCACCACATACACCCGCAAGCACACACATACTCTCCCTCCATCTCTACAGCAGTGAATACTGATTTGGCACAGTCTCTCATGATATCTATTGTTCATTAGTCATTGTTATCCAGCTTTGATGTAGCTGTAATGGGCTTTAGATGTGTGAATCTGCTCCATAAAGACCCCTGTTTAGTAACAGCCACGGTTTAAATGCTCTTAATGTGCTACCGCAACGCAGGGAGGGGCCTGGAGCACTAAATCACAGAAACAGGGTTGGAGGTGTGGGAAAGAGCGATGGCATACGAGGCGGAAGCACATGGGAGAGGAGGCTCAGGGACGAGGGAATGGCATTTGTGTGTGTGTGTGCATTCTGATGAGGCAGGAGAGACTGCAGACCTGTTTACACAGCACAGGTTCACAGAGTGACACACATAGCCCCCCCCCACACACACACAGGAGTTGAGTTCTCCATCTAGTTAAGGTGCATGTGTCATGAGCTCAGTGATGGTGATTAAACTATCTGTGTGTGTGTTTGAGTGTTTGTGTGATCTGGTCGCTTCACCGGTGGAGAAAGAACAAACAGAACAAGGCAGCCATCAGCCTCTCCATTGTATTCATCTGTTCACTAATCTTCAATGGTTAAATCATTATCCATCCACCACCTCTGCAAAGAGCCAGGTAAACACTACTGGGCTGTCACCAGGCGGCACCATGACTTAATATGTTACGAATGCAGCCATGAACCACTCCTGCAGTTTATAGAAATACCATTCATTTCAATGCGAAACAACCAAAAAACAAACGAGTATGTATACCTGCATACAGATGATCCAACTTTCAGAATTTGTTTACTTAACAAAAAAGAATTATTTATTTTAGAATTAGAAATGTACCCTGCCTGTCGCCCATTGACTGCTGGAGATAGGCACCAGCACCCCTCGCGACCCCACTCGGGATGAGCGTGCTAGAAAATGGATGGAAATTAGAAATGTGATTATAAAATTACCATATAAAGCTACATGAGCGAAATATAATTTAATTACTTTAGAGAAACAATTTATAAAGATAATGCTCCAAGATTTTTTGTATCATTCAGTTAGAAGAATAAATATCTTTGAAATTTAACTGAACAAAATTATAACCGCTTTCTGCTGGCAGGTGTCCTGGCCTGAAGCAGCATGTATGCAGATGATTCACTGATGTTCAGTATACATGGATAAAAGACGGGAAGTCCATATTAATAAGTTATACTCACATTTACAGAAAAGGCTGTATTTGTTTTGCTTAGACTCAGAGAGCTTGGGATTGATCCAAACATCCTGTTTTTAGTTTTATCCCACTGTCATGGGTGGTATTATTCGGTATGAAATGTCAGTTTGGTATGGTAATCTCTCTGCCCATTTAAAAGCTAAGCTTGGTCGTCTGGTGAGGACAGGACGGAAGCTTGTAGGGAGCGAGGACAGAAGACTCTTTCCAGCAGTCAATGTATAAATCTTCTGTTCACTCCACTTTCAGACAAGAACAGAGAGTTTTGTCGGACCCTTCCCACATTCTGTACACAGAGTAAAAACTCCTACCGTCTGGTAAGCGCTACAGAGGTCCTAGGTGTAAACTGCATTTGCAAAACTCATGTCGACTACATTTTTAAATGGTACTTTAAAAATTTAGGGAGATTAATAAGTACTTCAGTTTACTTATATAGCGCCAATTCAAAACATGTCATCTCAAGGCACTTTACAGTTCACCAGATCATACAATCAGACTGATTCAAAGTTTTCTGTCTAAGTAAATCCAGTTGATTGTATCGACTCATTGACTCGAATGCAATCCCTCACACTAAGCATGCCTGTAGCGACAGTGGAGAGGAAAAACTCCCTTTGAACAGGAAGAAACCTCCAGCACAACCATGCTCAGTGCGAGCGGCCATCTGCCGAGGCCGACTGGGGTTCAAGGAGACAGAAGCAGAAAATAAGCATAGATACAAAAGGCAACAGCTCCACAGGCGGCCCCGTCCAAGAAACACACAGCAAGGCAGACGAGCTCTGAGCCAGTATGAAGAGAGCACATACAGCCAGTCACCGTCAGAGAAACAGGACTAGTCTTAAAAACAGGAAGATCTCCAACATCTATAAACAAAGGTGTTGATGGAAGCAGCACAGCTGATATTTCTCTCCAGGATGGTAAGAAATGTCATGGTGTCTTTGCTATTCAGTGTTTTTTGTTATTTATTGCGTTTTCAGTAGCATTTTTTTTAATCATCTGTGTGAGCCCGCTGTCAAATTGAGTGGGTGCAATATAAGTACCGCATGTGTATTAGGGATATGCATGAGTTATGTTATTACCCCCTAACAGTTTTTTTTTTAATTGTGCAGCTTGGAGTCAAATTAAAATTTATGGAGAGGGTCAAGAACGTGTATCGTATCATATCATATTGCATTGTATTGCATTGTAAGCCTGTCTTTCATTAATTAGTTGGCAAATAAAGACTTATTTTTAGAGCTCATTTGAACTATGTATCAAATCTTCTTTGAATTGTTTTCTTATTTCTGTGTGATGTAATATTATGATCATGAAATTATGAAAAATATCCACAAAGATACAAAGGATTGCGGTAATGAAGTAAGGCCTAACATTTATGTAACTTGATTTCATTTAGGAGTTATTCATATTTGAAGCACCGAAAGTAGTCTATTAGAACAGATTTCACACAAATTTCCAGTAATTATTCAAAAGCTGCAGAGATTTCTGTTGGTGATGTAAGAAGGAGGAATTCAGATCAGGAGTTACTCATCCTCACTGGAAGAAACAAAAATTTAGGTTTCTTTATGTTGGCAGACCATTGGCAGGAAAAGCCAAAAATGGTTCTATTAAACAGGCAACTTTAGCTAGGGGAGTGGATTCTTATTCTAAAAAAAGAAAATTAAAAACAATCCACTGGACTTTGTTTTCAAGTTTGAAGATGTTACGCTTCCCATCCAGCATAACTTTTCTTTCAAAATGTCAGGAATAGCGTTGAGTTTTAAGTTTTATACAGTACGACATCAAAACCTTGTTTTTACATGCAAATTGAAATGGACAAACAGGTCCACCCCTTTGGAATGGGGGTCGTTTGGCACCTTTTGTTAGCCTGCAATGCCCCATACATGTCTATATCTCTGAAAGAGGGGTCATTAAAGGGAATTGCTGGCCTGGCTGAATAGGCCAGGTCCGCCGCTCTCCTTTATAGGGACTGGGGCTGCGATGATAACGTGAAGGGATTAACTCAATCGCTGCATTGTGGGTTTTTGAAAGCTGAAACCTAAGTCCACCCCTTTGTCCGTTTCAAATTGCATGTTTTCAAAACAAAAACAAAGCTTTGATGGGCTACGGTATAACGCTGTTTCTAACATTTTGAATTGAAAAAGCTTCATGGATGGGAAGCGAAATGTCTTCAAACTTGGAAACAAAGTCCAGTGGATTTTTTTTTTTTTTTTTTACTTAGTTGGAATGACTATGACCTGGACGACTGAGAATGTTCTCCAGCAGAGTGGATTGTTACTTTCAACCAGTGTTGCAAAGATAAAGATTTTATCCTTAAAGTGACTTATAGACTAAAGTGTTGGGTTCTTACAAGAAAACAATTAACTAAACAATTTTTTCATTTCTCAGACAGAAACTTTGATGATTTATGTCATAAGCAAGTTATGCAGAAAAAAGAAGTTTGAATCAAATAATACAAAGTTCCCCACTTAAAAAATATCTGGCCTCCATTTACTTTTATCCCCCCTCTGAATTTCATGCCTTTAGAAATATCCCTAGAAATAAAGCCATTGTCCAGTCAAATGTGTCTTTTAGGTAATGAGACAAGAAGATGTAACACACAGCATACTGGAGACAAAAGGACACTTCAGAAACGTTGGGGATGAAGCTGTGAAGTAGTTTAAATGTATAAAACGTCTTACGGCTTGTGTATGTCACCACTCTACATCTGTCAATGAAAACATCTCCGCAAAGCTCCAAAAAAACTGCAGGCTACCTAAACTCACAGGGAGCCTGGATCAGAGGAACTGCCAAGAGGCAAGTTTTGTCTCTGGAGGAGCTACAACTCAGGTGGGAGAAAAGGTCAACATTACAACCGTTACTTACACCTGACCTTTATGGAAGCATGTTGGGACAAAAGTCATAGCTGAAAGAAAGGTATCATCTAAATGACCCTGAACAACAATGCCCATGTTGACATGTGTTGGCTGCTTAATGCTGCGAGGAGGATTTTCTACAGCTGGCAAAGGCAAGCTGCTCATTCAATGGAGAAAAAAAAATTACGCACCTAAATAAACATGTAAGAGGCTCCGAAGGAGATGGGGTTCCCCAGGATTAGGGTTCATTTTTAAGAAACACAACAATAAACACAAACCCAGAGCTACAATATAAAGGTTTAGATCAGAGGTCACGGATTAGCGGACCACGGGCCGGATCCGGACCCACCTGCTGGCTAATCCGGACCCGACCTGAATTAAGACATTTATAAATTACTGCATGTTGTACGATGGCAGTGTCTAACTTCACATGCGCAACTTCTCCTGTTAATATGATAAAGCCCTCTGGAGCATCCAAGACCAGCCTGCATGTGACGCAAATTAGCCAATGAGCTGCTGTCAGTCTGGGTTGCTGCTGCTGCTCCTTTTAGACACAGCAGGCAAACCTGTGGCAAGGTGGGCGATGGGAAAGAAGGAGAAGACAATGGGAAATGGTGTGCTCAAAGATGACCTTGCACATTTAGAGTATGTTCAGCTCAACCTGCTTCTGCTAAGCAGGATTCTCCATCATGAACAGAATAAAAAATAAATATGGATCCAGGCTCAAAATGAGCACCTTGATATGTGCTTTAGAATGGCTTTGTCTCCATTCAAACCCAGGTTTAAAGCCTTGCAGGGCAGCATAAAGCCCACTGCTATCATTAAGACAGAAAAAAAAAAAACAGTTCAGGTTTTTTTAAATATGTGAATCAGGAAATAGCCTACATACCAAACTGAACGATTGTTGTTTTCTACTTCAAAAAACAGTTTTCTATTTTTTTAAATTGTTTTTTTTTTATTTAAAAAGTCAATGTATAACATGGATGCATAAACTCCTGTATTTTATTTCAGTGTTAAATTCTGTTAAAAGTAACAAATTACAATTAAAAATGTCTCCGGACCTTCACTGGTTGAATTCTTTCTTCGGAACCCACTGATTTTTAATTGGTTACCCCTGCTTGAGATCATATGCCAGAACAGCCCAGTCAAACGTGACACCTACTGTAAATAAATAATAAATAATTGTTCAGTGGAGGTTGACACTCACTCCAAGTCGGACTTACATTTGCTAACAAGTCGTTAAAAGCTGGTAGACCTGCTTTTGAAAAGACTTCCTAAAACAGAATAAAGTGTCTGTAGAAGATATTGACTATAAAAAGCTGTGAAATTTCTCAGTCAGCAGGGTTAAGGCAAAAAAATAAAGAAACAAATGTATATTTGAAGACAACTGAACTTTCACTCACTTCTCCTAAACAGGTTTTGACATCTATCTAGTGGTCTTTGTCAATTCTGTCGGCTTACACCAGAGCGCCTACTCTACACCTATGTTCTGAATGAACAAAGACGCCTGGATATGTGTTGCAACTTCTCCAGGAAAAACTGAATGAAAGTCCGGTTGCCTTCCAATTTAAGCCTGTTTTGTTATTGATCCTGAACAGTAATGCACGTCGCTGTTTTCATATATATATTTCATATATATATTTTGGAGAGAAATGTATAAAAAATCCTCATCCTTTTCTTTCCACTTTACAGTTATGCACTATTTTGTGATTTTCCCTCCCATCAAATCCACCAAAAATTATGAAAGAGTTCAAGGTGTATAAATTTACAAATAAAGAATGCGTCATAAACATTACAAGCTTTAAATTAACAGGCTTAACATAAACAAATAAAATACACAAAAAGCAGATATCCTACTGTACTTTAATTCTCTATAAATTGCAAATACATCACAGAAGGACATGCATTTGTGTAAAACATACAAAGACCAGGAGCTGTTGCCATCTTTATGTCTGAGGGGCCTCCATCACTCCCAGCATGATACTCAGGCAAATCTAATTGCAGGTAAATGTGCAGTGCTGCTTTCTGTGGCTCCTGCATGGAAAAGATGGGAGGGGAGGCCCAGCGACATGGTTAGTATTGGTCGGGATGACTGATTGGCCCTGCCTTAACTGCATTAGATGCAGGAGAAGTGGCTACCCCCCTCCCTGCTCCCTGCTTCTCCCTGCTCCCAGCCCCTTGGCTCTGCCACAGATTGCGAGGCTAGTCGGCATTGCTTGGTGGAATTGCTGCATGAGGCCGCTGGGCGTGACCCGTTCCAACCATGGTTCTTCTTGTATGAACCTCCAACAGAGAAGACCAAAGTTGATTGGAGCATATTAGAAGCCCGTCAGGCTGACGGTGGTTCAGGCCCGGTGCAAGGCCCCTACTGTTGAAGATCAGATGAGAGGTTGTTAGTAGCAAAGAGCCACAGTGGATGAGAGGAGGAGACACATCATTTATAGGGTCAGAGCAGGTCCGGCAGTGCACACGCACAAACAAAAAGCACACAGGAAGCTACACAGATTGGACAGTAAAGGGCAGCTCATTACTCAGTGAGAGCTCAGGTTTCCAGCGTAGACCTCTCCATTAGACCTCCTGTTAGGGAGAAATTAATGGCTGCAGCTTCTCCGCACTCATAAACCATCCGACCATCCGCAGCAGGAGAAAATGAGATACAACTTAAAGGAAGGAGGGGATCTTAGATGAGTGTGTGTGTGCAAAGGGGGTCCTGAGGGTCTTTGAGATGGAAATGTCCAGCTGGCCGGCCGTCTGCTGCCTGACCCCAGAGCAAGAGGTCAAAAGCCAGGGCCCCCAACCAATGGGCCGCTGACCAACCCGCACGCAAACAGTGTATCCCCATTACACCAACACTTGTTCAGGCTGTTTGTGTGTATTAGGTGTGTTCTCAGAGGAAAGGAGGGGGAGACGGAGCGTGCACTCTGCCGTGTGTGCGTAATTGATCATTTAATCTAGCTGACATCATAATCCCCGACGCGTGTTTAACTAACTGCCCGGTGGAGGAGCAGAAGGGCTGAGTAATTATCTCATCTGGATACATTAATAACGAAGCATCACTCACCGTTACCGGGGCTCCATCCATTCCGGATCAATTACCTTTCACAGCCATGTGGGTTTGCCTGTGCAGTTTGCAAACAAGAGGAATAGGAGTTTTTGCCTTTGTTAGCATCTGTGGTTTAAAAACACCACACTGATCCGTTGCTCTTTATGGAAGAGCGTCGGCCATCACACAGACAGCCCAACCTACTGGAGGAGCGAGCTAAAATGGAGACCGGTGGGCTCTCAGCTCATCTGCACAACAGATTCTTCACTGAGACAAAACACTGAAACGAAGAAAAAAAAAACAAAAAAAACAAAAAAAAAAAAAACGCAGCAAATCAACGACATGTAAAAATCAATAAATTCAACCTTCCAGGGATGGGAATATGAGAAGTATGTGCAACAGGCTTCGAAATAACAAGCATTTTGCCTCAAACTGAAATGCACATTTAGATTCATTCGTACGAAGGACAGCCGCCGCACAAATGCCAATCAAATTAAAAGGCAGCTGAAACAAAAGGAAGTCAACCTAGTTCTGTTTGTGCCTGCGTGCCAGTGAGGGTCTTAGGAAAATCATTGCTATTGATTTAAGATGGAGAAATCTGGAAATGTTACCAGATGGGACATTTAGCCTTAAGTGGCTTCGGATGAGATGAGTCATCTTTGAAAGGCCAGGTTTGAGATATGCAGCAAGTGCTCATAAAAACAAATGGAGAGACACATCCACAGATCATTATGCATTTTTTCATCTTGCAAATAAACATTTAAACATTAGGGAACTTATATTTTCCTTCACATATCTTGAATTAGAGATACAAGTAGTAATATTAACATTGTTTAGAGTTACGGTGATACTGCCTGAAGGTGACTCTTCTCTACTGCTTCAGGCCTTTTGCAGCTTTCTGACAGGATTTTCTTGTATCTAGCTATGCCTATCCCTGTTGAAGTAAAGCATCTCTGCAGGATGACACTGACAAAAGCATCTTCTATCACAAGTTTGCCTTGTTTCCTGCATTGCTTGTATGAAAGATTTTTTATTGGTCTTCTGGTTATATAGTGATTTCTAAAAAAGAAATGAAGACATAAGAATGTTTTACATGTCTTTATGCCAGAACTGCAGCCCAGCTAGTTGTAATGGGAAGGATTACTGATCCTAAAGCCAATTTGCCTGTAAAAAGTGATGAGGCTGCTTCATATTAAATCACATTAAAAATGTTTTAAGGTTATAATATCTGCATAATTTTTTTTTAAATATATCTGTTCAGGAGAAATGTGCTACATGTTTTATAGAGGTCCATATTTTTCCAATTAGATCCCCTGATTGGTGTGTTATGTTTTAAGAGTCAATTGTCTCTTTATCTGTGTGTCTTCGCCACTCTCTGTACATCCCTTCTGGTTCAGGTTGGAGGCTTTCTCCAGAGCTGTTTAGATTACAGCAACAGCTCAATAAAGACTTGCTTGCTACCCCCCCAACACACACAGCTGTGTTTCCAGGAGACATACTCTGACCTTAAACATGGCCTTCTCCATTCCTGCTTCTTCAATCCTAACCTAAAGCTAACCTCAGACTTCACAATAAAATTGATTGATTTAAATTAGACACACACGCACATACACATCCCCTCGCACACAGTACTCTCAGTGTTATATGAAGATGTACATGCCTGAACAATGGCATTAATTCCATTTAGGCCAATGTAAACACATCTGGATATATGTGCACATAAACAGAAGTGCAGAGAGAGCCCTGGAGTCTGGTCTTCTTCAAGTTAATTTGTCACAGAATCGATCTGATCCCTCGTCGTCTCAATAATGATAGAAAAGATACAAAATGCAATAGAAACTCTGAAATCTAATATTTTGGGGTCAAATCGTTTAATGAAGAGCAATTTGACTCCGGACTTTCATCGTTGCTATTGCATGCTATCTGTAACAATGTTGTTTTTCTATTTGCTTAGAGAGAGTTCAAAGGCAGTGGAAGAATCAAAGCCAGCCTTAATCACAATGCACAAACCCAGTTATGCACTGTTTGAAGCTCTTTTACTTTTATTATTCAGTAGAATATAGAACAAAAAGTGCACCTATGGCAGAGTTGACACTTAAAAACAGCTAGATTTGAGTTCAAAGAGGGTCACTGGCATAAAAAGCACACATGGTTTTCAATCTGTTTTTATAAATAAATAAAAAAGATTTACATGTTTTTGGATTTGTCCCGTTACTATGATACCTTTAAAATGGTATCTTATGAAAACAATTGCCTTCATTTATCTTTTGTAAACGTCACTGTTAAAATGTGCAATTTGGTCTACAAGCTTCCTTAAAACTACCACACCAAGACATTTGGAGATTAGTGTCCAGCAAAGATAAAATTGTCACAGGTGGTACTGGTTTTAATAAGTTTTATATTAAACTGGTTTGGAGAAGTGTTTCTTCCGCCTATAATTGTTAGTTTTCAATTAAAGTGTTTATTTGTTATAATTATTTATTATTGTAATGTTTCAGAACAGAGGAGCCATAATTCAAGCAAGACAGGCAGTGGAATAACTTAAAATCTATATTTAAAGAAGCGGGCTGTGAGTCCACGGTATCAGCTGGTAGGGCGTCTATAAAAGGAGAAAATTTCTATAGGAGCAAAAACACAGGTTAGTGTTAATCTGACCGAGGATGATTATGAGCGCGTGAGTCACTAACCTGGTATGACATTTCGGTCCGTGCTTAGAGAACGAGGACGATACCAGCCAGTTGGCTGTAAAAGACGCAGCGGACGCTGTAAGAGAGTTCCAGATGCAGAAGCCGAGAAGGCTGCAGAACTCACAGGAGATCATACCCGAGCTGACAAAGGAAGGCAGGATAATCCAGAGGGCGAAGTCAAGAGGCTGAACCAACTTCAGTCCACAGAAGAATCCAACAGGAGTCTGAAGAAAGTCAGGCAAACAGATTATACAGGGGCAGGCAGGCTCAAAAGTCCATATAAGAAACAGGTCAGGATCAGGCAATCAAAACATTATAAGAAATCATAGAGAACTCTCAACACCAAAGGCTCAAGAATAATCTGGCCCAGAAGGCTTGAACCAAGGAGTTTAAATAGAAGCAGGAGCAGGTGGATCAGATGAGCAGTGAGGAGAAAGAGGGCAGAACTAGACAGGTGAATGAAATGAGCAATTAAGCCAGCCAATTATAGTTTATAAATACCAAGATTTTCATCTAACTTTACAGTTTGGGCTGTCTTTTGGACGTCATTTCAAATATTAGATGTTATGTTGAATTACTCAGTGATTAAGTAGTATGTTTTTACTCTTACATGAGTACAGGTATGATGTTGTAGTGTTTGCATCTTCCCATTAATCCTAGGAATCTTGTGCCCTCTCTGAAGTTTCCTATTTGAAATTACTTCTTCAAGCTCCAGCTAAGAACCATAGAACAAATCTTGGATGTGCTAGATGTAGCTTTATTCAGGTTGGGGGTCCATGGGGAGCCAAAGATGCATCAGACAGAGAAATAACACCAGAAAGGTTTAAATGGTAATCTCACCTAATGAAGCAAAGGTACAGATTTTTAGGAAAGATTGACAAAAATACATACCATATTTTTCTGATTCTTCTGCTGTTTATTCCTTTACTCCACCAAACAGCCGTGCATTTCTTTGTATCAGTCAATTACATATATGTATTGATATATGTGATTAATCTCATATGATATAGATAGGTTGATTTAAAGTATATTTATAATAGTGCAGGGTGATATCTCAAAGTTTTACTTTCCAAAAAAACACAAGAAAAAAGAAAAAAGAAACCCTGCCAATATGATTGTGTTTAATGTGTAGCAGCAGATGAAAAGCAGCCCTTCAGCTGACATTTATTCCTGTGGAGACTGATAATAACTGTGATTGTGTATCTGAGCTTCAGCTTAGTGAAAAAGGTACCTTTGAGTTGTTTATTTTCCCGCAATCATGTGCGACAGTCATACCTTAACCTTATATGTGAGTGGTACCTTATGCTGGTATGTGTTTGTGTGGGAGTGTGTGTGATTACCCATGCTGTTATCAGCAGCAAGCCACCATTCAGTGCAACTAAAATGAAAGGTTTTCCTCCTTGTTTCCATGGTGCTATGATTCTGTCAAAATCCCAGAGAAAACAGAGGGGGGAGATGGAAAAAAAAAATCAATGACCCCTCCCACCCGAATCCCCAGCAGCAGTTTTAACCTATAAGGCCACAGGGCTGTAAGCACCCAAGCCACCATATGCATTTATGGTCAGTTGGAGACAGAAAAACATAAAAATGAGTTGCCCTTATCGTCCCTCCATACTTATTTTGTTTTGACTCAAGGATAAAAAGCATTTGTTGACATTTTATCTATTTAGCGGTTTACCTGAGCAGGTGATGATCCTTTAATGTTTAGAAGAAGGCAAAGGGGTGCTTACATTAGGTGAGAGGATTGAGAATGTGATCTATTGTGATCCCCCACTTAATTTTTGTTATAGGAACAAGAAACAAAAGCATTGAGAAATGAAAAGTGACACAGTTAGATATCAATATTGCATTCTGAGTTGGTATGTTTTGACAGAAACACAATGAAAATAAAAACAAAAGAAATGGATTATCTCTGTCACAGCATAGTGACTGAAATGACCTTCAAGTTTTTGTTTTGAATTGTGATTATTGTGCAGAACGCTCATGACAGCAGATAGTTATTTGTGTTGGTGTCTATTTGCATATAAGCCAATTTATTAGACTTTATTCCTCCATGAACTGCAACATATTGAGCTACCTTTAGGAAAAAACAATGACAAAAAAAAAAATACTAAAAATGTTAAAGTATTGTTTTTCATAATCAGATAGACAGAGCAATATTTCCTATGAGGGTTTATGTAGACACCAAGCATGAATGAAAACAATTTACCTAAACTTCTGAGTGCTATTGTGACATTTCTTTTTAAATTAAAGGTAGAGTGGAGGATGTTCTTTTTTCGGGTGAATCATCAAAATAAGTGGTCATCCTAATTGTCAATCATTCTGGAGATATGTTTAAATAAGGCCGTCCTATGTGCTCGTCCCCATTTTCACTTACCAGTGATGAGTCTTGTATGAGCTATGAAAACAGCAACTTTTAAACAGAGCGTGCATGAGGAGAAATGGGTTCGTGCACGCTCTTGCACGAGTTTAAAAGACGTTCTCTCTTGGGAGCAGGTACATGGTTGTGCATTCTTTTTTAAAAGTGGAGAGGGCGGGTCTTTTCAAAAATATGCAAAAATCCTCTGCTATACCTTTAATATTAGTAGGATTGTCTGTAGTAACATTTCTGTCAGTTCTTTGCCTGCAGCTGTCTGCAACAAAACTTTTCATTTTGTGAGTTACAGTTAGCAAGTGCAGTGCTGTACATGATTAACAGATCCCTAAGAACAGTGACAGAGGTAACACTGAAGTTGGAAGACAATGGGTGATAGTGGCAACATCTATGAACTCCTTCTAGAAGAGGGGGAATTGGGGTAATCTAGATCTGAGGGCTGGGGATTTCAAGAGATTTGAATGTGCTGATGTAGCTGAAAAAGGCAGCAGGAGATTTTCAGTGTGACAGCTCAATACTGAAAAAAAGAAAAAAAGAAGTATGATACCTGGAATCTAAAAATGTTTCAGTACAGCAGCCAATTTTGAGTTCCTCATCTGTCATATGAACAATATTTTTGCTCTTAGGTCCTTCACTGTTGTTGCGTTGCTTCTTGTATCACAGGAAGCAACACTTCCTGTGATACAAGGTGCCAACGAAGACCAGGGGAGCATGCAATGCCATTTATACAGCACCTGTCAGTGCTGCCCCAAGAAAACTCCTGAGTGTATACATTGCACTACTTATTTTATTCGTACAATCATAAAAAGGTTCTATTAACACACATTTATATTTTATTCTTATTGCGATGAAAAAGGATTGTTTCTTTGTATTTACTTTAGATTAAGATGTTTCTTCTATATCAGCCCGGCTTGACATGATTCCTTTATTCCAATCAACTGTACATTCAGACCTCAACATGGCATTTTGGGTAATGGTTGGCTTCTCAGTAAGTAATTTCATTTGTCTCTCCCTGCATTAATCCTTATAAATCACTTGTATGTACACAAAGGCATCTTTCCCTATTAAAGGGTTCCTGTCAAGATATCACCTTGTTTTTATGGCCCAAACGTGATCGCTGGTTAAACAGAGCTTTAAAGTGGTCTGCTAGCTCATGAGAGCCTCTGCTTTTGCTGCTGGTTGAAAGAACGCATGAAAAGCTGCAGCATCAGCAATTCCCCAATATATTTTCATTTACAATAACTGTGTGTGATGCAGGTAAGTGGCCTTAGGGGTATGATATTGAATATAAAATCTCAGTAGATGCAGTCTGTGATTGTACTTTCCTGACATTGACTTCCTCTTTTTGTTTTTAGACATTGGTTTTGCCTTTTAAAGCAACATCATCACACGTGCATGATATACTTCCCTCTATGTACAGGTCTAAATGGATATGGATGCATGATCTACAGACTTTTCTAACATATCGTTTCGGTAAGCCAGGACTGATATTAATGACCAATGTTTATTTCCATTTAGTTGCTGTTTTTGTTTCAGAAGGGGGAGGGGGGTGAACTGGTCATGTGGTATTTGGTGGGTAGTGTGAAAGTAATAGTGATGCAACATTTTTATGTTCCACTGAAACAGAGGAGCAATGTCAGCACTATATTGATCCATATTTTCATATCGATACATCTCCACTCTTATTTCATAATTTCATTTACAAAGGTCACACTGATCTGATAATTTAACTTTAATAACATTTATTTAGCAGCTGTAGCCACTTTGTACTCTTCAAACTGTAAACTAACCACAGCAAAATGCTTGAAATAGCATAAATCAAATCAGCTGCTGTTCATTAACCTTTGGAAGGGTCTAGCCTGCTATATACAGTAAAGCTGTCATAATGGCAGACAGTAGGCTGAATGAGGTAGAACGAGACTGCAAATTTGGAGGCACCACATATATGCCGTGGACAGGATGTGAAATTTAACAGGTTAAAAGAGAATGCCTGTTTTAATGATGTGAGATGCATTTTTTGGCTCTTGAAAGCATGAAAAATCCTCTTGGTGGCATGAATCCGGTCTTAAGGTCTTGAATGTGACACATGTCCTCTTAAGTCTCGATTCCATATTTTGGGATGTCCAAAAGAACCAAACTTCGATCATGCATGTGCCCAGTTTCATACACATTGTTTTATGTATTCTTTGGCAAATTTTATTGGATTTAAATACAGTTGTTAGTTTTTGTAGGAAATTCCTTTTTTTTTTATAGATCAGGCCTCAGGTCTGCCGTGTTTTTTGTGAGTACTGCAACAATATCAGCATGGTTGGCAGGAAGGGAAGGGTAGGGATAGAGTGTTGTAGTTTTTTGTCTTGCTCCCACTGGACTTCTGACATCTACCACACGATCCCCTTCCAGTATTTTCTCCTCATCAGAATTTAACACAATACTTCTATTGATTTAGAGCATTTCTCAACTAAATGTGGTATTTATGTTTTTAACAATGATATTTGCCAATCTAGGACGACACCTAGTCTTGCTTATGCTAGAAATCGGCTGCTTTAATCTTTTGCTCTACTTAATTTTCTTCGTTCCCTCCCTGTGAAAAGAAGGCAGCAGTGTAAAGTCTGTAAGTATGTTTTCTTTAACAGGCAGGTAAAGAGGGTTTTATTGTAAAAGGTCACATACACTTCCAAAATTAAATATAGACAAAAATTTAATTCAGTTCAAATCAGTTCAGTTACGTTTATTTATAAAGCACCAATTCTCAACCCATCTCATCTCAAGGCACTTTACAATCAGAACATGCAGCCATATAGGTTCAAAGTTTTCTACCAAAGGAAAACCAGATGAATGTCTTAAAAATGGTCCCTTGCACTGAGCATGCATGCAGTGACAGTGGAGAGGACAAACTCCCTTTTAACAGGAAGAAACCTCCAGCAGAACCAGACTCAGTGTGAGCGGCCATCTGCTGAGGCCGACTGGAGTTCCAGGAGACAGAAGCAGACATACAAAAGGAACATAGAAGCACTGTTCTATAAATAATTTCTACATCAGATCAGGTAAGATAAACTAGCTCCTCAAGTCTCTATAAACAACTATTATTATTGACTGGATCAAATGCCTCACTGAGATCTAACAGGACATGTACAGATACAAGGCTTTTATTATAAGTTTAATTACAGTTACCTTAAAAGCTCTGTCTCTAATCATATTTCCTATCTGCATACTTTTGAAAAAAACTACCGTAATATATATATGTATAGGCCTCTAATGATCATTGCACATATTAGTTTGAGATAAACAGTAATTGGCAGCAGACTGACTGGGCCAGAGCATCTCCAAAAGTCTATTTTTTGTGGAGTGTGTTTGGTCTACTGTAGTTAGTATTAGACGTTGTTCAAGTAAGAAACAATGATGAACTGTCAACATGGGCATGGCCAAAGCTCTGATGCCCATATGTAATTACTGTCCAACAGATCTGCAACTGCAATTCTTAAAAATATAACAAAAAATAATGCTGATTTAGATTCAAATGTAAAAGAATGCACAGTTCATAATAGGTCGTTGCTCAATATGGCAGACAAGTCAGGATGTTCATACTGGACATAGAAATAAGCCTTTTTTTTAGTTTATGTCTACCATTGACTATATCTACCAGAAAAAAAGTTTCCACTAAGTTATTTTGGTTTTGTGAAGGTTCACAATCCCACACATTGCATAACAGTTGACTGGTTGAAATCACAGCCTTTTAGAACCAGTAGAAAGTCTTGAAAGTTCTTTATTATTATATTGAAATATATATACAATTTAATAGTTGGGTGTATATTTACATCCATAATTCTTTAAATCGACGATTTATCATGAAAAATAAAGCACCATAAAATGGTTTTAGTGTGTGGTGGTTTGTGTAAATTAGGAGACAATTGGATCTAAATGGCAACAAGCTGGGGTTTAAACATTTGACCCGGAGTCTTTGGTATGGCATAGTATTATGAGCACACTAGCTGAATAGACATAAAACTGGTGAGCTAATTCTTTAGGAGGATTATGCCAAGTACCTGATGGGTGATTTATTTCTGAAATAAATCATAAGGAAGAGAATCACTGTAGCTTTATTAATTACATATAGAGTTTAATGAATTTCATATTTCTCTTGATTCATGGCCTTCCTATTGATTCACTTAGTATTATAACTGATTATTTTACAGAATATAGAGCCATCAGGGTCCGGTTCTTCGATCAGATGTGTGACTGAATGCAGCTGCTGAGTGCAAGGACTGTTGGTTGTGAATGTGGTTACATCTATCAAGTTGGGTGTAGGTTTGACAGGACCCAAATGCAGACACTGAAGATGAAGGTGGTTACTTGCAGATAACACAAAAGGGTAACAGAAGCAAAAATCCAAAAACATAAATCCACAAAAACTGATAACCAGGAATACTTACAACAAGGGGGCAAAGAAACAACGACAAACCAGCAACAGTGACTGAACAGAAGGTGCATATATGGGAGAGAGAAACAAAGACCAGGCTAATCGGGGGCAGGTGTGATCAGAGGAGTCTAGAAAGGAGCTGGGGAAAAGGAGACTGACACACGAGGGCAACAGAGGGCAAACAAGAAATACCTAAGGACTCACATTGAATCAAAAATGACTAGAATAACACAAAATGGAAGTAAAACCAATGAAAACCCAAAGATAAAACCTAAACAGAATCAAAACCATGACATGTGCATTTAAATATATACATCTTACAGAAATTTACTCTTTATTGCCACATAAACAATGCAAAGACCAACTCCCACAAAACAGTGTTTTATGACAAATAGGTTGCTATACCGCAGGCTTTCAGGAATGCAGTCACTTCATTATGGCTTTCAGGCCAAACCACCGACGCAGAAAATGTACATTAGCTTTAAAATAGATGATAGTGGATGTATAGAGTAATCCTCGTGGAGTGAGTCTGCGTTTATCTGCGTTCAGGTTATTCCAGGAGTAAATTCACAGCACAGAAACCCTGTATGTACTGCCTGCTGCTGCTTCTTCCAAGAAAATGTTGAGCTATGTTTGCTGTCTGTCATGATAAGTCATTTTTACCGTTTGTTTGATAATTTGAGGAAATACCGTCAAAGTGACTGATACAGCCAGCTACCATTGTTGATAACATTATACTCTGAGACAGGTGAACATGTAAACTAGGTTTATGCAGAACTTTTAACAAACAAAGGTTCAATTCAGCTTATTTATATAAAGCGCCAATTCACAACATGTCATCTCAAGGCACTTTACAGTTCACCAGACCATGCAGTCACATTGATTCAAAGTTTTCTATCTAAGGAAAACCAGTTGATTGCATTGACTCATTGACCTGAAGTAAATCCCTCACTCTAAGGATGCTTGTAGTGGAGACAGTGGAGAGAAGAAACTCCCTTTAAACAGGAAGAAACCTCTAGCAGAACCAGGCTCAGTCTGAGCGGCCATCTGCTGAGGCCGACTGGGGTTTAAGGTTGAACCACAGTGTTCCACAGCAATGATTATTCTGTGTCAAAACGTATAAACGTAGTTGTTGCTTGTCTGAGAAAATGAATCTAATTTCTAAGTGAGAAGAGTGTTATGTTGAAATCCCCTCAGTCAGTGGCTGCTTGTTCAGTTTGTCTTTATCCTGTGTAAACAGTCCCTTAACCCACCTCCCCTAATTTTTTTGAAGCTTCTTCGCCATGACTTTGGCACATTAGACACCAACTATGGTGTAACAACACAAAAGCAACTCCATATTAAATCGTAACTCTCCCTACATGTTTTTTTTTTATCAATTACTTTTGCGTTTTAGTTGTCTATGCTTACAGTATATTTCTCTTTTTTACTCCCGGAAAAGCATCTTCCAAATTCTTCAAACTGAGACTTACTTGTTTTCTGCAGACCGACTGACTGCTCAGAAGTATTTCACAAAATCCCAAAACTAAAATATCCCTTTCAAGTTCCTTGTCATGTGATGTGCCTACACTAAAAAGACCAAATGCCCATCCTGATAGTGTTTGTAGTTCCTTTTTGAGCCTAAATAGAATCCCAGCCCCGGGCTGACATAAATACATAGAAGGCAGTATTGCTATTACCAGAAGGCTGATGATGGTCATTGCAGCTACTAAATATGTCCTCAGCGTGTCGACCAGGTATGTAACCACTGATCTCTATTTATTCACTGTATTGCTGATTGCCCAAAACAAGTGAAGCCATCATCCACCATGCTGGGACTCCCCACTCTCATGATGACGTGCAGTAAAAATGCCTCCATGTGTAGCATTTGGCTGCAAAAACAAGCAGTTTTCTGGCTCTAGGAAGAAGTTCCACAGTTAAATCTCACAGTCAGAAAATCCATATTTGGGGCTTCACCAAATTTGTGCTCCTTGCACCATTAAAACCAACGTTTGGCATTGGCACAAGTGACCAAAGGTTGGGCTATAGCAGCTTGACAGTTTTAGTGGAAACAGGAGAGTTGAGGCTGGGGACTCGAGTTTGTGACTCGTACTCGAGTCGCACTTAAGTCGCATATTTAATGACTTCAGACTCGACTGAGACTCGTGATTTCCGACTTGTGAACAATATTTTATTCCAGTGTAAAAACACTTATTCAAGTGTTTTTTGTTTTACCAACTTGACTGATCGCCGCTCGCCTTACCCGCACACAGAAGAGGTAAAAAAAAAAAAAAGAAAAAAAAAGTAGCACTTGTGGCCAGTATGGCCCCACACTCAGTCTTTGACACAAGGGGGAGCAAACAACTCAAAGACCCAAACCGTGAAGCACTCAAGTTCAAGTGTTTTATTTATACAAAAAGCCACAGCAAAAGTGGCATAATAAAACAGTCCTTTTCTTCTCCTGATAAAACCTAAAATTCAAGAGTTTTCCTTAAAAATCAGAGGGTGGAAGCTGGGCTCCGCTTGTTATGCTGCTTCTGGTGCGGGCGATCTGTCTGCAGCGCGCCCTCTGACTGATCCACAGCTGACTTTGCGCGCTCCGGCACTGTTCCACTCCCTGGCGTGCCACACCCCTTTCCAGAACGATCCAGCTAAAAAGAGAAGCAAAGAGAACGCCAGCATCCACGCGCCAAAACCCCGTCGGAAGATATATTCCTGTTTATGCTTTAAGCGAGGGGGAGCGCTACTTACAGTCGAGGTTCCTCCTCTGCCCTAATACTCCTTACTGGGCCATCTGTGTGCACCCTCCTGGCGCACGGATCCCGCCTGCCTCTCCCCCGGCAGCGCGTCCGTCTCTGTCACCTGCAGATTCCGTTCTCCTTCTCCTTTCCTTCAGACTCCTTTTATGTCGGCTTTAATCAGCCCTTGCTCACACCTGAGCGCAGAAATTACGCAGCGCAATTAATGCACTCCGCCTCCTCAGACAACTACTTCTGTCCAGTGCTCATGGATTGTCACAAGGTAAAAACAAACCAAAACAACCCAACATGCAGGAAAAATTCAAAAGTCTAAAATAAAGGAAAACAATCATATAAAAAAGAAACATCAAAACATGCAAAGCTCAAAAAGAAAATACAAAGAAAAACAAATCATATCTTCCTCTCCAAACATGCAAAGCATAAAACTAACATTTAAATGAAAGAAAACCATAAATCATATTTTCCCTGTGCAACATACTGACGTCACTGACGCAACAGTACGTGACATATATGCCCGTGCGCATGCATGCATGCAACCCATACAGATATGGAAGCGATGATTACCCCCCCTGTTTCGGTGCCACCGTTCATAATAACCTCTGGCTACAAAAACTTTACATAAGGCGGGAATAAAAGAGCAGCAAACTGCAGCTTCTTTAGAAAAAAACACAACATGCTTGGTCCACCACATCTAACTTTATCAGCCACAGTGCAGTGCAGGTGTACAGCCAGGGACATCACAGACATAAGGCAATAATTCAGGACCTTTTTATTTCATGCAACCTCCCCTTGTCTTTGATCGACAAGCCCAGCTTTAAAAGCTTCATGGCAGTGGTAGAGGAGAAATATGTTGTGAATAATGTTGTAAATTGGCGCTAAATAAATAAACTGAATTTAATTGAAAATACTGCCCGCCAAGTCATTAAGTTACAAAAAGTTATCGCCACAATCTTTCTTTTATAAAAGTGTTGTTATTGTCCTCCTATTTGTTTAGGGTTTTTCTTTATCTCTTCTAGTTGCTAACCTCATATGTATTAATAAAAGGCAGGATTGTGATTGTTTTTTTCCCACAGTCCTCATTTTCACTTAAAAATAAAAGAGCAGATATTTACTGCTAAAACTAGAAAAAGTTGTAACCACAAATGTCAGGTAAATACTGTAGGAAAATAGTTTTTTTTTAAAGAAAAAAAAAACAAAAAATGCAAAATTTATCTGGAAAAATTTTTTGCGTGTGTGCTTTTTTAAATTGTATTTTTCATTTAGCAGTTCAAGATAATGATTATTCCATAGATATAATAGCGACCTTTAAGCTATACCGTCTCAGTGACGGAGATGAAAACACAAGGAGAAACAAGCAAGCACGAAAATTATTGCACTTTTTTTAATTAATCAAGTGATTAGAATTTTTTGTGCGATTAATTGATTATTGTGACAGGCCTTCTCAAGACTTGAGACTTGACTTGGACTTGAGCTCTCTGTTAGGATCCTCAGGCTTGCCCTCCAGAGGGCGCCGAGGATCCTCTTCTGCTCTGTGTTTTTCCTTAGGGTTGGAGTTACTGTGGGGATCTGGAGACTACCCTCTGTCTCCAGCAGAGTGCGCCGTGGGTCTTCTGGAGCTGGAACCTTCCTGCACACCTGTTGCTAATCCTCTCATCAGAAGACCTCTCCTATATAAGCTGACTTCAGACCTTGCCTCAACGCCGCAGTGTTGATCTTAGTTGGAATCCTGTCTCTTCGTGAAGCTCTGGATGAGCTTAACCTCCTGTCTCCTCGTGAAGCTCTGGATGAGCTTAACCTCCTGTCTCCTCGTGAAGCTCTGGATGAGCTTAACCTCCTGTCTCCTCGTGAAGCCCTGGAAGAGCTGCCTCACTGGTAACCTGTCTATGGCTTGCAGCTCTGGGAGATCTGCATCACAGGAAGCCTGTCTCTAGCCTGAAGCTCTAGGTGAGCTTAACCAGCTATCTGCCCTGGTGAGCCAACCCGAAGATTCCTACGTGGACTTTACCTAAGACTCCTATGTGGATTTACCCTGGAGGTACCTACGTGGAATCAGCTTGAAAAGTCATATGTGGATTTTCCCCGTTGTTCCCTGCTATTAGCTGGAAGCTCAGCCAGAAGATCCCTTTGTGCTAATCCCCTGTTGATCTCTGCTGTGAGCTGGAAGCTCAAATCTAGTACTGCCCTGCTAAGCCTGAAGCTAGATGCTTAGCCTTCTCATGAACTCTGCTAACCCACAGTCTCCAGTCCCAGTCAAGACTCCAGTGAACCACCCTCTGACCCATTCCAGTCCCAGCGCTTAACCGTGTATTTCTGAACTTTTATTAAACATTTTGAACTTTTTCCCTGCCTCCTCCGTGTGTGTTCTGCATCTTGGGCTAGCCTCCGTTTACCCACCATGACAGAACACTGCGGCCAAACACAAAGCCCAGCAGATCACCTCCGTCGTTGGACTGAGAAACGGGACGCTCAGATTCATGAACATACACAAAGCCTCCGTGAATTACTGTTAAATCAAACATTCGCTAACCACTTTTATAATGCTAACACCACGTCAGCGCCTCGTCCTACCCCGAATCCACTTCCGTTTCCTGGGTCACCGGCAGTGACGTCACTTCCAAGTCAAGATAGTAATCCTCCTTTCTGGTCAGAACACATCCCGTCGTTTTCATCACCCGGTCCTTCTCTGCCTGAGAGATTTTCTGGCAATCCAAGTAAGCTCAAAGGATTTATATTTCAGTGCCGGTTATTTTTTGGTTTTCACGATTCCAGTTTTACTAATAATAAGGATAGGATAGCTTTTGTTGTTTCTCTTCTGTCTGGTGAAGCCCTTGAATGGGCGGAGACCAAATTTCCACCTAAAACTAGAGAAAACTGTACATTTGAAAAATTCATCCAGGAGTTTGAAAAAACCTTTAGTCAGGTCTCTAAGTTCTCCGTTTCTTCCAATCTTCTGAATACCAAACAGGGTAATAGGTCCGTCGCCGAGTTTTCCTCCGAGTTCCAGGGAAGAGCAGCCGTTTCTGGGTGGAACGAGTCTGCGCTCAAGTCCGCTTATCTCTTAGCTGTAAATGAATCTATCAGAAACAAACTTTCATTTTACGTCGAGCCAGCTACTCTTGATGACCTCATAGAATTAGCCATTGGGTTAGACACTGCATCACAAACCAGTTCCAGTTCATCTCCGCGCCATGTTAGCCTCAGTTCTCATGTTCTAGACCTTCACTTAGCTCCATCCGTTAAAGGACTCAAGATTGGCCCACCAATTTCCCATCAAACAGTTAGAGTTCCCCGCCAGCCTGATCGGACACCTGCACCCGTCACCATTGATACTAGACCTGTTTCCTCGCCAGATAATTTTGCTCCCTACATCCATGAGGCTGATCTTTGGCATTGTTTTTATAGGGATAGAGAGGACATCCTCCCTTTCGAGCCACCACCCTCAGCTCCACGCCAGCCTGATCCTGAACCAGCCACTTTCGTTCCTGAACCCGTTCCCATGACCGATTCCCTAGCCACTGATTTTGTAATCCGTTCTGGAACTCTTACTTTTCAACCGGTTAATTTGTCCCCAGATTCAATCAGTGAACCCGTTAGCTTAGCTCCAAGGACCTCTCGGCGTAAAAAGAGGCGTCGCCTTAAGTCAGATCTGACCCCTGGGTCAGCTCTGTGCCGTCTAGAGACCCCTGAGTCAGCTCTGTGCCGTCTAGAGACCCCTGAGCCTGCCCTGTGCCGTCCAGAGACCCCGGAGCTTAAAATTAAGAGGGCTTCAGAAGCTAGAGTTGGTGATGACATGCCTCAAAGAGTCCCTCAGCAGAGGCCACTAATCGCCAAGAGCCCTCTACAGACGCCTCAAGCCACCTCAGAGACTGAACTTGAGCCTCCATGGGTGTTTTCTCCAGTTCCAGAGGTGGAACCACAGTCGGTGGTCCCTCCAGTTCCAGAGGTGGAACCACAGTCGGTGGCCCCTCCAGTTCCAGAGGTGGAACCACAGTCGGTGGTCCCACCTGCTCCTGAGGCTGAACCACAGTCGGTGGTGTCACCTGCTTCTGAGACGGAACCACAGTCGGTGGTGTCTCCTGTCCCTGAGGTGGAGCCACAGTCGGTGGCCTCCCCAGTTCCTGAGGCTGAACCACAGTCGGTGGTGTCACCTGCTCCTCAGGCGGAACCACAGTCGGTGGTTCCGCATGTTCCTGAGGTGGAGCTACTGTCGGTGGTCTCCCCTGTTCCAGACCCAGAGCCGCAATCGACGGGCTCTCCTGTTCCTGACCCAGAGCCGCAATCGGCGGGCTCCCATGTTCCTGAGCCGCTATCGGCGGGCTCCCATGTTCCAGAGCCGCAATCGGCGGGCTCCCCTGCTCCAGAGCCGCAATCGGCGGGCTCCCCTGCTCCAGAGCCGTGATCGGCGGGCTCCCCTGCTCCAGAGCCGCAATCGGCGGGCTCCCCAGTTCCAGACCCGGAGCCGCAATCGGCGGGCTCCCCAGTTCCAGACCCGGAGCCGCAATCGGCGGGCTCCCCAGTTTCAGACCCGGAGCCGCAATCGGCGGGCTCCCCAGTTCCAGACCCGGAGCCGCAATCGGCGGGCTCCCCTGTTCCAGATCCGGAGCTGCTGTCAGTGGTCTCCTCAGAGCCTCCTCCAGAGCCGCAGTCGGCGGTCTCCTCAGAGCCTCCTCCTGAGCCACAGTCGGCGGTCGCTTCTGAGCCTGTTCCTGAGCTGTCGAGGAGGGGACGGAGTACCCCGTGGGGGTACCTGCTGAAGTTTGGGCGTCATCCTCCTGAGAAGCTGCTTCGCCTCCGGCCCCGCGGCCGGACCCCAGAGCGTCAGCTTCGCCTCCGGCCCCGCGGCACACCCCCGGAGCGTCGGCTTCGCCTTCGGCCCCGCAGCAGAACCCCGGAGCGTCGGCTTCACCTCCGGTCCCGCGGCAGACCCCCGGAGCGTCAGCTTCGCCGCAGACCCCGTGGCAGACCCCCAGAGTGTCAGCTTCGCCTCCGACCCCGCAGCCGGCCACCTAAGACTCTGCTCCGTTACCGGATCCTCGGGCCGGCCTCCAGAACCTCTGCCATTCCTCCGGCCCGGCGGTGGTTCCCCTAAGACGCTGCTTCGTCGCCAGCCCCATGGTCGACCTCCTGAGCATCTGTCTCGCCTCCGGCCCAGCGGTAGGCCCCCTGAGAATCGGCCTCGCTTCCGTCCCAACGGTCGGCCTCCTTAGCATCTGCTACGCTTCAGCTGCCGGTCCGTCGGCCGGCCACCTGAGACTTTGTCCCGCTGCCGGTCCCTCGGCCGGCCACCTGAGACTCTGTCCCGCTGCCGGTGCCACGACCGGCCACCTGAGACGTTGCCCAAAAAAATCATCTGGGTTTCCTTTTGTTTTCGTCCACCAGTAGTGGATCGTTTTTTGTTCTGGACTTTGTTTTTGTTTTTGCCCTCCTGGACTGTTTCCTCCATCGCCCACTCTGGGTGGGTTGTTTTTTGTTTTCTGGACTCTGTTTTTTGTTCCTGGCCCTCCTTGCCTTAGTGCCCCCTCCGCCCACCCTGGGTGGGTTTTTTTTTGTTTTCTGGACTTTGTTTTTTGACTGACTTCAGACCTTGCCTCAACGCCGCAGTGTTGATCTTAGTTGGAATCCTGTCTCTTCGTGAAGCTCTGGATGAGCTTAACCTCCTGTCTCCTCGTGAAGCTCTGGATGAGCTTAACCTCCTGTCTCCTCGTGAAGCCCTGGAAGAGCTGCCTCACTGGTAACCTGTCTCTGGCTTGCAGCTCTGGGAGAGCTGCATCACAGGAAGCCTGTCTCTAGCCTGAAGCTCTAGGTGAGCTTAACCTGCTATCTGCCCTGGTGAGCCAACCCGAAGATTCCTACGTGGACTTTACCTAAGACTCCTATGTGGATTTACCCTGGAGGTACCTACGTGGAATCAGCTTGAAAAGTCATATGTGGATTTTCCCCGTTGTTCCCTGCTATTAGCTGGAAGCTCAGCCAGAAGATCCCTTTGTGCTAATCCCCTGTTGATCTCTGCTGTGAGCTGGAAGCTCAAATCTAGTACTGCCCTGCTAAGCCTGAAGCTAGATGCTAACCTTCTCATGAACTCTGCTAACCCACAGTCTCCAGTCCCAGTCAAGACTCCAGTGAACCACCCTCTGACCCATTCCAGTCCCAGCGCTTAACCGTGTATTTCTGAACTTTTATTAAACATTTTGAACTTTTTCCCTGCCTCCTCCGTGTGTGTTCTGCATCTTGGGCTAGCCTCCGTTTACCCACCATGACACTCTCAAGACTTGAGACTTGACTTGGACTTGCAAAAAATTACTTGTGAACATGTCTGGTTGAGGTGCACATTTAATTCTGCTGTGATTTGGGCAGCCATGTTTTTTCTTTTTTTTTGGATACAATCTGGGTTAGCACACGAATATCCCTTTCAGACATCTTCCCCTTGTGTCCACAGTTAATCCTGTTAGATGTGGTTCATCCTTCTTGGTGGTATGCTGACATTACCCTGGATACCGTGGCTCTTGATACAACACAAAGACTTGCTGTCTTGGTCACAAATGCGCCAGCAAGACGTGCACCAACAATTTGTCCTCTTTTGAACTCTGGTATGTCACCCATATTGTTTTATGCATTGCAATATTTTGAGCAAAACTGTGACTCTTAGCCTGCTAATTGGACCTTCACACTTTGCTCTTATTAGTTCAATGTGCAATTAATGAAGATTGGCCACAAGGCATCTTCTTGCTCAGTTGTGCAACGTGGCCTCCCACTTCTTTTTCTACTCTGTTTAGAGCCTGTTTGTGCTGTCCTCTGAAGGGAGTAGTACATTCCATTGTAGGAAATCTTCAATTTCTTAGCAATTTCATTAGCAATAGCCTTCATTTCAAAGAACAAGAATAGACCATCGATATTCAGATGAAATAGACACATATACACTCACCGGCCACTTTATTAGGTACACCTGTCCAACTGCTCGTTAACACTTAATTTCTAATCAGCCAATCACATGGCGGCAACTCAGTGCATTTAGGCATGTAGACATGGTCAAGACAATCTCCTGCAGTTCAAACCGAGCATCATGGGGAAGAAAGGTGATTTGAATGACTTTGAACGTGGTATGATTGTTGGTGCCAGAAGGACTGGTCTGAGTATTTCAGAAACTGCTGATCTACTGGGATTTTCACGCACAACCATCTCGAGGGTTTACAGAGAATGGTCCGAAAAAGAAAAAACATCCAATGAGCGGCAGTTCTGTGGGCGGAAATGCCTTGTTGATGCCAGAGGTCAGAGGAGAATGGCCAGACTGGTTCGAGCTGATAGAAGGGCAACAGTGACTCAAATAACCACCCGTTACAACCAAGGTGGGCAGAAGAGCATCTCTGAACGCACAGTACATCGAACTTTGAGGCAGATGGGCTACAGCAGCAGAAGACCACACCGGGTGCCAGTCCTTTCAGCTAAGAACAGGAAACTGAGGCTACAATTTGCACAAGCTCATCGAAATTGGACAATAGAAGATTGGAAAAACGTTGCCTGGTCTGATGAGTCTCGATTTCTGCTGCGACATTCGGATGGTAGGGTCAGAATTTGGCGTGTACAACATGAAAGCATGGATCCATCCTGCCTTGTATCAACGGTTCAGGCTGGTGGTGGTGGTGTCATGGTCTGGATATATGAATATTTTCTTGGCACTCTTTGGGCCCCTTGGTACCAATTGAGCATCGTTGCAACGCCACAGCCTATCTGAGTATTGTTGCTGACCATGTCCATCCCTTTATGACCACAATGTACCCAACTTCTGATGGCTACTTTCTGCAGGATAATGCGCCATGTCATAAAGCTGGAATCATCTCAGACTTGAACATGACAATGAGTTCACTGTACTCAAATGGCCTCCACAGTCACCAGATCTCAATCCAATAGAGCATCTTTGGGATGTGGTGGAACGGGAGATTCGCATCATGGATGTGCAGCCGACAAATCTGCGGCAACTGTGTGATGCCAACATGTCAATATGGACCAAACTCCCTGAGGAATGCTTCCAGCACCTTGTTGAATCTATGCCACGAAGAATTGAGGCAGTTCTGAAGGCAAAAGGGGGTCCAACCCGTTGCTAGCATGGGGTACCTAATAAAGTGGCCGGTGAGTGTATATTACATGTACACCATCAATTTAGCATTTTTGGCACAATTGTATTATTATGCTACATTGACACATTCATTTTATTGTGATGGATTTGTAAAAAATGTTATTTAACATGATTTAGAGACTTAATTGACTTCATAATGACTATGCAATGTGATGTGCCTATTGTGCTATGAAACAGCAAGTGTGTGTCAAAGTGATGAAGTTATCTTTATTTCAAAAGTCTTAAGCCCCTCTGAAAATGAGAACATCATCGTTGTTCAATGCTGCAGTTCACGACACGTATTGTTTACATTGCGACCGGTCTAACTAGGGAGTACCAATATGGCGGCCAGTGGTTTCACTTCAACCCCATACTACCAACGGGCGATCAGCAGTCCAGTGAATTAATAGAGATCAGTGGTTGTTTCCCTAACCCTTACCCTTGACTAAAACCAACAGCTTCCCAGGATAGGGCTTAAAAGCATTCCTTATGATGATGACATGCACTCACATGTCTAACAACTTCAGCGACATCAGAATGCTTCCTTAGCTTTACCTCCAGCTTCAGTGTACTTCAGTGGTGAGACTGTTTTCCCAGCACAACTCAGATTTTATCCCTCCTGGAATCAAATGTCTTCTTGTTTTTTAACACTTGATCTTGGATTTTATTATTTTTTTGTAACATTTGTTCACTTCCACTGCATTGGCTTGTTGATCTGATATAAAAATTTATATTTATTAATAAATTAAGCAAAAACAAAGCTTACAGGACAAAGATAAGAAAAATTACCCAAGCATGACACCTTAGCTTGTCACATAAAAAAGCATGCAACCAAACTAAGTGACTGGGGTATAAATAAAAATAAATCTAATACCATGACTACGTCCCTTCAAAAAATACCCTTGAAGGGTGGTGTACATTTTGTGGCCAGTAATACTTCAAGTACCGACTATGTACCTATATTAGTACTAATGTCCCTGTAACTGTACTCAAGTTCCGTTTCTTCTGTCCCACCTTTAGAGATCAGTCCAGAAGCAGGCATTGGAACGCAGGTTAGACCAGATGATGTTCTTTATTTTTCATATTTTACACACAGACAAAAAAAAAAAAAAATAAATAAAATTATGGAAATATATTTCAAAGTAGGCCTAGAAAAAACCAAGATGTGCATATAAATCCACATTTCTATATTCTTTTGCTTTTTCTTGAAAGCTTTGATAAATTGTCAAGAAACAATTTTAACAGCAAAATGTAGATTTTTTTTTCTATTTTTAACCTTTTTACAATTACCAATGAACTGGCCAATTATTGGCTCCTATAGTCACCACTATCGCTACTGCTACTAATGATAATAATGATAATTTTTCCTCTAAAGGTTAATACAATACTTGCATACAGAAGCATGTTTTTCATTAAGGATAACTAACAAGTTTAATCAAACAGCTTATAGGGCAAACCTTGAATGACATCCAGATCACAGCAGGATTAAATCCCTAATAAAACAGACAGATCTGCAATAATATAATTTCAATTCAACCCAGTTCAAATTTTATTTTGATCACAAATTTAATCCCAAAATACTTTATTAATACCAGAGGTAAATTAAATGTTGCAGTAATTCATAGGTTGTTTTATTTTTACATTGAGTTGTTGCAGGTGTTCATATCTGTAGGAAGGAAGGATCTGTAGCGGTCTGTGTTGTACCGGATCTAAAGTGGCCTCTGGCTGAACAAACTCTTGTTTAACAAATTTCTGAAGAGGATGATCTCTGCTGTCAATAGTTGTATTCACTTTATGAACAATTCTTCTTTGATAAATACTCTCCAGAGGTTCTAGAGTTCCTAGAAAGGAGCCTGCATTTTTTATTAGCTTGTTGAGCTTTGTTTAGTCATATGCTTTTACCCCAGCAGAGGATGGAGGAAGACATCACACTCTTCACAACAGACTGAAAGAAGACATGTAGCATCCTGTTGCAAACGCAGAAGGACCTAAACTTCCTTGGAAAGATCAGTCTGGTCTGTATTTTCTTCACAATTGTGTCTCCAGTGCGGTTTGTTGCCCAAGTGAACAATAAGGTATTTATACTCCTCAACCACCAGCATTTCTTCTCCCATGATGTTAATTTGATTCAACTTGTTCTTGTTCCACACCATGCCACAAAGCGGTTCACCAGCTCTCTGCACTCAGCTTCTTGTCCATCTTTGATGCTCCAATGACCGCAGAGTCATCTGAGTATTTCTGCAGATGACAGGACTCTGTCTAGTACTGAAAGTCAGGGTGTACAGAGTAAAACGGAATGGAGAGAGTATTGTCCCCTGTGGTGCTACTGTGCTGCTGACTACTTGATTGGACAGCTAACCTTCAATAGTGGTGAGCCGATGCCATTTTTTGGCCCCGATACCGATACCCAATACCTCGCTGTGCAGTATTTGCTGATACCAATACCATCTGTTTGAAATTGATGTGTGTGTGTGTGTGTGTGTGTGTGTGTGTGTGTATGAAGAACTATATACTACTCGGATGTAAAATAATTACCATCATGGCTTTGTCAAGCTGCTGCCTACCTTTGTGAAGCAGGAAAATTACTAATACAATTGTCTACCTGGAATGGGTGACAATAGTTGAATAAACGATTGGGTCTCAAAATGGCCCTATTTGTTGGTACTCTCCAATACCGACACATCCATTTTAATCCAGTATCGGGGCCCCGCCCGATACTGGTATCGGTGCAACACTACCCTTCAGTCTAACAAACTGTGGTCTTTTTGTCAGGTAATCTTTGATCAAGGCGATCATTGAAGCCTCCACTTGAGTCTTCTGAAGTTTCTCACAAAGTAAGTTAGTGAGTCAAATTGGATCAATGTCCATATTTATAATCATATTCTTATGTCAGAAGAGCCTAGTTAAAGTTCAAACCTAAATCCAACTGATAACTCTGTAAGCTTAAGCTATTTTACAAACAATACATAGGTCAAGAGTTTTAGTCCCCATGTGTGCAAAGCTGGTAGAGATCTGGACCAAAGCACTTCTAGCTGAATCTGCCGTGAGAGATGTTCTTCAAAGTATTAATTTAGCCAAAGTGGAATGAATATTCATGGCACCATTTTAAATTTGTATTTGTAGAAACATTCAAATCTAACTTCTTCAAGTTTAAAGTTATACTCCACCATCTAGTGTAAAAAAAAAAACTCCAATAAAGTAAATTAAAGGTTTTAGCTGAACCGGATCGCAAACATATTTGTGGAGATAAATATTTTTGCAAGGCTGTATGTAACTTTTAATGCTAGGTCAATATTCTTTTACAGAACAGCATATATAAGCCACTAACATCTGGTATTCAAGCAAAGAAAAACCACACACAATAAAACTTTCTGGAGCTCCCAGAACAAAAAGAAAAATAGTGCTCTCACAATGGGTAGTAAAGATCCTTGATTTTTTTTTTTATGTTTGTAAAATCTTCACATTTGTTCATCTGTATTTAAAGAATTCTGAAAACGTATTGTGTTCGCAAACTGTTCAAAGAATTTTAATTAAACAATTTAAAGAATTTTCTTAAAAAAGGAGACATGATTCCTTTTTTATATCTGTGCTGTCCACTTTATTTTTTTTATTTGATCCGATCCAATAAATCAGGTGTCACACATCCATGCTGCAAACGCAATTATACACAAACAACCCACACCACCCACCCCCTCCACACACAAATAGGGTTGTTGTGCAAGCCACAACATATTGAGATTTTTGACCTTACCTCCAAACAAAGGTAAAGAAAGATGATTCAGTTTGGGAGCCTTTAAGGGACCCAAAAAACAGTCCCTTCCTCTTAAGACTAGACAGACGAAAAGACCCTCTGAAGTATGTCTCTTCTACTGCTCACCGATAATGGCCATTAGTGTGTGTGTGTTTGCTTGTGTGTCCCTCTTAGAACCTCTTCATGCTTTTAAGACACTCCTCAAGATCCTTCAAGGCTGCAGATACACACAAAAGACGGTCTGGAAAAAAGGGACGTATATATGTGTGTTTAGAGGTTTACCGTGTTTGTATGCGTATTTAAGATAGGCTTCTTGGCAGAACATCAAAAAGAGTTGTTAAAGAGGCTTTCACAAGAGAAAGAAAAGCAGGTGATGAAGATGAGTAATTAGAAGGGATGAGAGGGAACAGATTTGCTGCTTTTATCCCTTTAGCTTTGAAAAAAAAAACTACAATAAAGTCAGGAGATGTTCAGAGAATCAACAAAAAGTGAGAGATTGAGAAACAGGAAGGTAACTAAAGTCTTAAAAAGTAAGATTTAAAGTCCTTTCAGAAAGTATTTCCCTTTATAAAGGTTTCTTTAGATGCTTCCTTTTTTTCTTGAATGATCAACATATTTTTGTTAATATGAACAGTCTCACCACCAAAGTAAACTATTTGTTAATATTGTTGAAATAAAGGTTCTGTTTTATTCTTGCAGTTTTAAAATGCTTAATTTGGTTATTATTATGATAAAAGGGTATTCAAACAAAGAATGGCCTTTTTTGAAATAATCTTTTTGGTTCACTGTTATGTTCATTGTTTCACCTTGGCCAGGATTACCCTAAGTACCAACATAAAGACAGGTAAATTATCCCAAGAGGCAGGACATTGTCCACTAATCTAAATAAATTCCAGAGCAGATGAGAAAGAATTGGAAACAGACTGGAAAGGGTTTGGGACTCCATTGATTTGAGGCACTGCAAAGGTATAATTCAGGCTTCACAGGTTCTTTTCTCTGTCCACCTAAATTATTCAAACCTAGGGCCACATATATCGTGAGTTTCTGGATAAAAGGGATTTTTTCTTTCAGAAATATCTACTGATGGATGGATGGATGGATGGATGGATGGATGGATGGATGGATGGATGGATGGATGGATGGATGGATGGATGGATGGATGGATGAATGGATTGATAGATGGGTTGATGGATGGATGGATGGATGGATAAGTGGGTGGGTGGATGGATGGGTGGGTGGGTAGATGGGTGGACAAGTCCAAATGGCAACACAGGCCTGCACCACGTTTCCCATGACATTCTCATGCTTTTCTGTAACCCCCAAAATTCCTGTTTTTAAAAAAAGTGAGTTTTATTGGTTGATAAGACAAGAATGGAACTCTGTGTTTGTCATGTGTAATGCCTGTGTAAATACTCAGTCATCCTGATCGTGGCAACCACAATACAGGCTTAAGTTGGAAGGCAAAATCCAGTTGCCTTCCAACTTAAGCCTGTTTTGTGGTCATGGAGGCCCAGCCACTATGTTATCTCAAACTTGAGGAGTTTTTCATGAAGCACAAACACTGATCCAAAGCACACCCCAAGGCACCACACAGCCCTGAGAGGCTGAGTAAAAGAACAACAACAAACTATGCAACTAAGTTTTGGGATGGCTTAGTCAAAGTCCCATCTAGAATTAATTTCAGATTCTCTATGTTGACCTTAAATAGATCACTGGTGCCAGAAAGCCACATAATGCCACTGATATGGAACAATTTAGCAAAGTTGAGAGGATCAAACTTTATCTTTACCAGGTATTAAAATGCTGAAAGTTTGGTCAGCAAACTTTAGAGGGAAAACCACCTTTTTCAAAAAGGGTCTCTTACAAAATCATGAAATGAAAAAAAAGCTTTTTTAATTTCACCTAGGTTCTACTTTTCTCCTGCTCTGTAAGAAACTGATATAACATAAAGATATTGTGAAATTACATATAAAGCACCCGTCTCAGGCAGTGAGATGTTTTTGTTCCTTGTCAATTACATCACAGCTATAAATCTTGATTTTTCTCATTGATCACAAACAGCTCCTGCAAATACGATTTCAAATCTGAAAGCTAATGCACAAAAAGCTTAAAAAAATCAATGTTTATTCCACTAAAGCAGACCCATATTGCACGAAAGTAGACAAAAATCAAAACTGATATATACATTTTCCTGTGAAATCATTCCTTTCTGGCACAGCATAACGAAGTTCGAGAGAACATAAAGAGTATAGTTTCTCGCGTTTTTTCTGTTAAAGGGGGTGGGGAAATAGTGATGAGATGTAGCAGAAGTTTTAGACCATTAGATTTATTACCCAAGGGTCACAAGGAAAAAAAGCATGATGGGAAAGTAAAGCATCCGAGCTAAAAGAGATTAGAGATGAGAGAGGGCTCCTCACTGGGTGAGGTCATTCCCAAAAAAGAAGAAAAAAATGAAAAAATAAGAACCCTGGCCTCACACACACACACACACACACACACACACACACACACACACACACACACACACACACACACACACTCCTGCACTAGATTTATCATGGTATAAAGTTGACATGAACCTCTCCTTTTCCCAAGGCTATTGCATATAACACATGCTGCAGGCACAGCAACAATGAACAAAAAGTTAATCATACATTTTTATAAGATGCTTGAATTTATAAAGCTACTTATTTTTAATTGTCATCCTTTCTAGCATTGTGAGATGTGAGAGGTTGTTTAGAACCCCAATTCACAACAAATGTCATCTCAAGGCACTTTACAGCTCACCGGATCATAGAGTCAAATTGATTTAAAGTTTTCTATCCAAGGAAAACCAGTTGTTTGCTTCGACTCATTGACTCAAATGCAATCCCTCACACTAAGCATGCTTGTAGCGACAGTGGAGAGGAAAAATTCCCTCTTAACAGGAAGAAACCTCCAGCAGAACCGGAACCAACCTCAGTGTGAGTGGCCATCTGCCGAGGCCGACTTGGGTTTCAAGGGTAGAGAAGCAGAGATACTAAAAAGGCAACTATAAACCAGCTCCAAAGGCGGCCCAGTCCAGGAAACACACAGCCAGGCAGACGAGCTCAAAGCCAGCTCCCATGTCAGAGGATGAAAGAAAAGAGAGCACATCCATTTAGTCACAGTCAGAGAAACAGGACTACACTGAAAAACAGGCTGAACTCTAGCATCTTTAAACAAAGGTGTTGATGGTAGCAACATAGCTGATATTTCTCTCCAGGATGGAGTCACAACTAAACAGGAACAGACCAGATGAAGCTACTATGAGAAAAAGCAGTGAGAGCATAATGTTAGAGATTGAACTAACAGATTCTGCAGAGTGGGAAAATAGCTTAAGCTTTTTGGCCACACAATGGTAGCCCACTGCTCCCCAAGGGGATGGGTCAAATGTAGAGAACGATTTTCCCCTTTGTGGGACAATAAAGGGATTTACATTACATTCAATATTTAATGGCATTACAAACTGAGAAAAGTTTTACCTTAGCACACTGTGCTATTCTTTCTTAGATATTCTCTTGAATGGTAGATGGTGAAAATATATAATTTAGTACAGTTGTTTAGGAGCCCAAGGCTGTAAGATGTTGAGATAATATTCTAGGAATCAGATTTTTTTCAGCTAATAAAAAGCTTTTAAATTTATTTTCCAAACATTTTTCTTCTATAGATACAAGCCTTCACCCTTAAAACTTTGACCAAAAGGAATCTTTGTCCTGTGAATGTCTCACATTTTAGCTATAATTCTCATTAGTTGTGATTTTACATGAATGTCTGTGACAAAGTAATGAATTATTGATAAATGGCAAAAACATATGTGATTCCTCCAAGAAAATTAATAAAACAAATTTGACATGTACGGCGCTCATTCTGTAAGCTATGAAGCTTTGCCCTCAGTAGTGAGCCACCAGTAAGTACAGATCACTTAGATGTAATCCACAACCAGTATAAATGCAGCTCTTTTGTGAAGACCTCAGAGGTTCTTTACCAAATAGTAGACGTGCTGCATAATATCAGGGAATTAATTATTGTGATTTTATCTCTGAAAACTACAATGAGAACGTCGATCTTTAAAAGTTTTCTTTCTTCATTCTTGAAAATTACCAACAGTCTTAAATATAAACCCCTTAGTCACTACAATCTTTCATCAGTCGTGAGAACTGTGCATTAATTATAAACCGTGTAAAACTTTGACCTGTGAAATAGACCTATTTAACATTTTTATTAAATGCTGCACCCAGATGAGTAGGTCAGTTGTTATTTATGTCCAAGTGCAAAAGCTGGTCAAAAATATGAATTCACAGCAATATGCTAAAGGTACTGCAAACACATTAATGAGACCAGCAAAATAAAATCTTGAGACTAACATTCAAACACAAAGACATGCAAAGAAAAAAATTTAGCAAATTCAACTGAAAGAAAAGCTGTAAACTAGCATATGACAACAGAAGTGCCCCAGACCACTAGGGAAGATGATCATCAGCACATATGACACCAGACTACACATTTCTATGCGATACTGTCTATTGACCAGATCTGTCAAAAAAAGATAAACAGTGGTCGTTTCCCAATATGTGTACTTGTGCATTCTCATGTGCTCGTGTACTCGAAAAATGTCATCAGCCTCAGCCCTAGTACTGTTCCAATTCATAAGAACATGAAGACCGAGAACGGATAAAGTCCCCGGATGTTGTTCTCGCCCCTCCCTCTTTACCCGGCATGCATCAGAGCAGACTTGTCCATTCTTGTTTAAATGTTAAAGTTAAAACCACATTAACCAATGTTAATGCAGCTAAAACCACAAATCAGGCTAGAAAACTGGGTTAAGTGATGGATTCAGACCTAAACTCTGAAAGACACATAAAGACAGTAAAAATGTTGGTCTTCTATCGACTAAAAAAGATCTCCAGGATGGAAGGACTTATGTCTCTACAAAATTATTTGTACGTTCATCTATAGTAGAATTGATTAGTGCTGAACTGTCCTTACAGGTCTGCCTAACTAGTCGATCACACACTACAGCTGATCCAGAATGTTGCTGTCCAAGTCTTCACTAAAACTATGAAAGTGGAGCATACTAGTCTAGTTCTAAAGTCATACACTAGCTCCCTGTATCACAGAGAGTATTGAATGGCTTAGCTCTGAAATACATTACAGACTTGCTGTAAGTTTATCAGTCACACAGAACTCTGAGGTCTTCCTTCTCTAATCTACGATGTACTGTACTCTCAGAACCAGAGCTAACATGAAGAAGCAGCTTTTAGTTCTTATGTTCCACTGATCTGGAACAAAACCTCAGAAAACTGTTAAAGAACTGAGACCCCAAAAAGCTTCAAATTAAGATTAAATGTGTTTGTTTGAAGTGGCCTTTGGCTGTGCACTTTAATCGTGATAATTTCAGTTTTGATTCCAACTTTCCATTCGTTTTTTTTATCAGTCATTTTATGTTTCTTCATATTTATCTAACAATCATTTTATTAATTTTTACTTTAATTCTCTTTAACTATTTATGATAGCTTTAGGCCACTGCAATGTCCTTTTGTTTGGGGAAATATTGTATTAAAATATAGATGTCCAGCCTTGCCTAAGAAAATGTAATTGGTTTAATAAAAATATTATAGTGATTATCACATGTACATCCATCCATCCATCCATTACATCTGTAATTAATATTTGTGTGACGCTATTTGTAATTGTATGTTTTATCCAATGTATTCTGTAAATTTCTTTGGCCTGTTTGGATTAGATCAAGTTGGTTTGATCGACCATATAAAATCCAAATAAAACACAATTATTGCTATGTTTCTACGATTACAAAGTAATACAGTCTGAGTCTTGGCCTGAATCCATGAATACATTTTTCACATGCTGTCTTCCAGAGTGCAGTTCAACTTTACTAAAACATTCACTCAAAAAGTTTTCAAACTTTTGAGCTTTTCCGTATATACATTAGCTTTCAGATGATCCTAAAATCAAGTCATTTTTTTGCCGTTATCAAAGAAGAAAAGTGTTAAAACACACCTGATCTTATCCTTCACACTCATTTAGTCCTTTTATATGTGCCTACAGACTCCTTTGCTTTTCATCCTTCAAAGCTCCATTGAGACGGGTGTTCTTAATCTCAAAGGGTTTTCATGCTCTAAAGGAGGCAGGCAACCGCATTATGGAAACTTGTATACAAGCGGGAATTAAGCACACGTGGATATGAATAGTGTGCTGGAGCATATAAAAGGCACTTTCATCATTATGTGGACTGTTACTGCTGTGAAAAGCAGTGCTGCATGGAGGGCTTTCATTGCTGCTTTTTCTCTTCTCCTACTAAATGTTTTTCAAGGTGAAGGCGGCATTTATGTTTATTTCAGACTGTTCATTTTAAAGCTCTTCTGATGGAGTGTACAGTCAATAATATCACCTTTATTAATTGCATTTTGCCAGGTGCTTCGGCTCAGGTGGCTGAGGAGCTTGAACTGCAGCAACTACACACTCATCATCTCCTGCCTGAACATCTTTGCACAGCTAAGTTGGGAGCAGGAAGGCTAAAGTAACGATGGGAGGTTAGTGGTTGTTGATTAAGGATAGACTTTGAAAGAAAAACATCTGAAACAGATGGAATAATTAGATTTAGAGGAAATAAAGTAAAGAACAGATTAAGAGGGGGGGGGACAGGAAGAGAAGCAGAGAGTCGGTGTATTGATCGAGCAGACCTGTCGGCAGCCAGACAGCCAGGAAGACGTCAGTCCTGGTGCTGCCACTCTTTGGCCTGCAGACACCCAAACCCCCCTTTGCTCCTGCCAAGTCCGAGGCGTCAGACAGGGGGACTGAGCAGCTTTTCTGTTTGTGTGTGCACTTGTTTCAGCAAAGTTTGCCTAAGATCCCATGGGGCCCAAAACAGAATTTGAGTAAGGAGCCAATTTCCAGTTAAGACTGCCCCCAAAAACAACTCTGCTTGTATGGGTAAACATGGCGCAGCACTGGTAAGAGAGATTCAGAGAAACAATAGAATGAAAAAATAAAGCACACTTTTTACGCCCTGGCTTCTAAAAATGCTGCTCTGCATTGTTTATTTTCCTGATTTCTGTTGCACTGGTGAAAATCATTGAATGCTAACCTGGCGTAATGGCGTAAACAGACATGTAGCCAGATGCCACGAAAATGATTGATTATAGGTTATGATGTTGGACATTTATGGTGGTGTTTTTGAACTAAAAGATGCGTTTCAAAAGTTATTTATATATACATTTTTCGTTCTCATACATGCCCTTGCAATTAGTTTTTCTCTATTTACCACAGCTTGTAATGTACTTGATTCGGACCTAAGATTCAACTCCGACAGGTCAGTGACGTTTAAAGCATTTATTGAAAAAAGCAGGGTTTAAACAGCGCTGGCTGCCGGGTGTGCAGCGCGCAATAACCGGCCGGAAGGTCCTAGAGGCAGAGGGACAGGTTAGAGGCTGCAGTGGCAGGTTAGAACTGAGAAGCTGACGAAGGACTAACCTGGTAACGAGAGGAGCCAGAGCGCTGAGTGTAGGCCAGGGACAGACAGGAGGCTTCGGGGACAGAGACCTCCACTTGTTTGTGAGGGCAAACCGTTGAGCGGTCGACAAACAGTGCGGCTTTCCAGGGGCTTTAGTCCAGAGACAGTCCAGGTTCGGTAACGGGGTCCAATAAAACAGCAGAGGTACAGGAGGGTGTAATCCAGCAATCTCCTGATAAACACAGAGAGTAAAGGGGGCAGGTAGGCTCAGGTACTCACAGGTAGAAAAGGGATCAGAAGCACTGGGGTGGTTGGTCCGGGATCCAGTATCAGGACTCAGACAGGCAGACAAATCCAGAGAGGGATAAGGCGGAATCAGGGGACAAAGACAAGTTGGTAGGCAGGCAGCCAGACAGGTTCTCAATGTAAAAGGCTGGAAGGTTCTTACTGGGTTGGCTCAAAACGATCTGGCACTGGAGACTGATCAGGACGGAGCTTCTATGCAGGTGGCGACAGGTGAAACCATTAGAGATTAATTGGAGGCAATGTCAGCTCCAGTGCCAGGATCATCACACGGCTGTCTCTGTACGGTTCTTTATTCATTTAATGAGGGAGTGATTTGGGTCAGATTCTCAGGGTGTGCATGTAGGTGTGACGTGCTGCGTGCTCTGGTCCACCTGCCTTCTTTGCTCAGCTTCACCTATAATGGACACATCAGCGAGAGAATGCAGATGCCTGTTTCTGATGATGGATCCCAAAAGACATGGCACCTTTAACTCCATCACAGATTATACAGTCTGGTAAGATGAAAAAGGCAAATTTCATAATTTTATTTCATCAAGTCATTGACAGAATAGGAACAAAACGAGCAAATATTGGGGTAGTTTTCAACAATAAAAGGAAATCAAAAAGTATAGAAGTACAGATGGCTGCCCGTCTTTTTTGCCGATTTTTCTCCTTTCAAAATAACTTAAGTGTTTAGAAGATACTTACCTCAGAAGACATTATGCTTCTAGACATAAGACCTGCACAGTTGCAAGAGTAGACTGCAATGCTTATGCTCTTCAGCCATGCACATGAAAACCACTGGTGTCCTTTAAACTCATTCCCAGACGAGGCAAACATCTGTGAAATGTCTGGAACTTACATTATGCTGCTTAAGGGCTCATCTGGCCCATTTTTTAATCTGTTTTTTATGTATTAGAATTTAACTCTTGCATGCATGTTTATATTGATGTAGGATTAGCAACATTAGCAGTTTGTCTTGGGTCGCTTACCATCATTTATATCTATTATGCAATGGGTAAATCATTACACAAGTAGCAGCAATTATGACTGCCTGCAGTTGAATCCCTGATTATTGGAATCACCTCTTTTGGTCGTATAAAGATGGCCATGGTAATAGCACGGTAGGCTAAGGTTAGAACCCTTCCATCAATGATATAATTGAAGGAGGGCAACTAAAATCTTGCTTTGTGGAGAATGTGCCCTTGAGGGCTTTTCTGGTTTAAACAAAGAGCCAACAGGAAAAGAAACCAAGCCACTCTTACACTCCAGATTTTCCTTAGGCTTTATTTGAAGCCCTGCACCAACACACACGTTTTAACATGAAGAAGTCAGATTTCCAGGTGAAACCTTTAAAATACCTTAAGGGTTGTGTAAAGTAGCTAATAGTTGGTAAAGGACCTTTAACTTGAATATCTTCTATATATTTCTTCATTCTTGCACTATGCAGACTCTGTGAAGCTTCCAGGGGGAAACTTCTGTTATGAGGGCAACAAGGCTGAAAGCCAGGCTTGTAAAAGGGCTGTAAGCCAAGTATCACCACAACAAAAGTCCTCCAGAATGGGGATCATCCTTGAGGGCAGCCTCGTAATGCACACTCTCAACAACCTACCTAATGCAATGCAACTCTTGTTTGGCTTTACCTCCACACCCCAACTCAACTCTGTCGAGGACATGATTTTAGAAAGTTGTTTCATTTTCTTTTCTTTTCAGTTTATGAGCATTCCTAAAGATGCTGTTGTCAATACCTGCTTTGTTGTCTGTTTTTTAACCAAAAATTTACAATAATACACAAAAGAAAAAATATAAAAAAACAAAAAATCATAATTCAACAGAATTTATAATCACTTCATCAGAGATAGTAGCTTATATGCACAAAATGATAAGTATAACCATTTGCTACTGTTTGGAACACTGTTTTGACAGTTTTATGAAAAAAAAATAGGTTTGTTTGCAGAGCATCATTATTAGGACATATTTAGTGCTTTACTGTGTTTCATATAAATATGAAACTTTTGTACTGCACTGTGTGCTCACCTATAAAAGGAGAATTCAATAGAATCTCAAATCAAAAATTCTTTTCTGTATTTTTTAATATACTAGAATTTTAAATGAATTAAAAATAATAATATTACATTTTGAGTTTTTTATTACAATCCAATATTTTACTATTGTGGATTTATTAAATTGTCTACTTAAAATGTATGTAAAACTTTACAAGATTAAATTCTAAATATTGTAGATTTCAGCTGACTGATCCTAAGATGAATTATTATACTTTATTTGTCAAATGGATATATAGCTTTTTCTCGGCTAAGGTTGCTTAAGCCTAGGTCTGACTATGAGATATATTTGTACTGGTTTCCTAAAGGACATGTTTAACAAAAGTCCATAATATACGTTCCACTGCCTGTGCAGTTTGACTGTTTGAAGCGGACGGCTCTCAGGGCCTCAGGTGCAGAAGTGTTTCCCCCCTCTGTGGAATTAACCGGGTTTCAGGCAGGAAACTAATCTCACGCTCCTTGTTGCACGCAGTCGTATCTCAGGAGTATGGATTTTATCAATACAAGAAGCATTCTGCTCTGTGGCAGTATCCAGAGCTGTAGTCTCTTCTTGAAGATTTGCTGTCAAACAACACCCGCATCCCCCACTCCATTGTCGCAGCCCCATTTGGGATTTAGTCTTTATATAGAAAGCCTTTCCTGGACAAGAAACATCATTTCCCAATAGCAAGAAGGGGGAAGTTTGGCAGCTGAAGCTGGGCTTTATTTTTACTGTAAAAAAACATCTGACTGTACTGCATGTTTAACCTATTAGATTAGATTAGTGAAGATTACAGAGAAGACTGGAGTTAAAACAGTAAGCAAATAAAATAACTTTATTAGGTTGATTTCTTTTATGATAAATGTTCAATATAAAGCTGTTGTAAATTACACAAACACATTGAATTGGATGGAAAATAGTCCCTAAAAACATTTTAAAGACAACAAAAAAATAATATTCACCCAAATCGTCCATTTCTTCATATAGCATATTATTTCTTTCTTTGAAGTCATTTTTTTATGTGTTTTCTCTTTGTCTACAGTTTTTTTTTTATTTATGCCACGCATAATGTTATTTCTCTTGGACTTTGTTTTGAGGAGACATGTTCGAATAGATTTATGTACATAAGTCTGGTGAACTGCCCTGTAGCACAAATAAAAGTTGTCAAAACCAAATCTAAAAGATGAAGAAATGTATTTTTCTTTCTAACAGGCAGCTTTAACAAAGATCGTTCACTATGTGTTGCTGAAAACAGTCGACCGTGACATTTGGTGTCCCCAGATTTCTTCTGCAAACATATTGTGGTTTAATTTACCAAGTGAAATTCCAGTCAATCTGTCTGTATTGAAGGGAAGGTATAAATAATTGAAAACCCAGACAAAACAAAACAAAAACCCAGGTAAAAAAAGTATTGCTGGGTTTTTTTTGGTTTTGTTTTGCAGTTGTTGTAAAGTAACCACTTAATCTGATCACCTGGAAAAGTGTATAGTGGAAAAATAAGCAAAAATCCCAAAACTGATTAAAAGTTTAACCTAGAGCAGGATAGCAGATAATATAAATAAACTTTATTGTTTTGGAAATCTAGGTGTATTGGCAGCAGAAGGAAAGGAAAATGGAAGCATGCAGATACACAGAAGTAAAACTACTTAAAAATAAAATATATAATCAAGAGACAACATCAACTTAACAATATAAAGGAAAGCTTCACAGTTAAAATATACTTATGTTAAAGAAATGTAAAACTGATTTTTGTGTCAGAGTTCTTGTTCCCTTATGAATCAAAACTGAAAAAAAAGAGCTATGATGCAAACAGTTTATTTAGATTATGTTTGTAGCACTGACGATGTAACTCCATGGTGTAGTAGCCCTTTTGAAGAAGAAGGATACTTGACTATGCTCCAAAGTGCACCTAGGGTGCAGCGTTTTGTCACTAAGGAGATCTCCAGCTCTGCAACAACTTCCTTCATGTTGTGGTGGACATTTTCAATAGTTATGTTATTTTTGCTGGAGTCCCTCTATCTCCTAAACACTTCCACTGTAGTCAGGATCATCCCAGGACAGATGATCCTGATTAGTCCAAGAAACCGCTTCCTCTCAGTTGTCCTCCAAAATGCCATGATTGTCTTTAAGAAGAATATTTATGTTATTTGGTGAAATATGAACAATTTATCTGAACAGTAAATGTAAAAGTATTTAGAAACTAAGACACTTTAATTTGGTAAACTAAGAGATGTCTAAGTTTATTGTTTCAGCATCGATTTACAGGCTTCTTCCAGGTCTGATTTGCTTGATTCCTTTTGACTCTTCCAAATGTTTGTTCCTTAGAACTAAAAATGTCAGAATGAATGTCCCGGTCTTTTATCTGTTCATGAAAAAGCTTACTGTTTTAACTCCAGTCTTCTCTTTAATCTTCACTAATCTAATCTACATGTGCAACCAATTGCATGCTGGTCGATGGTTTATTTTTTATTTTTTATTTTGTATGTTTTAATCGTTTAAAGTAGCCAAATGTAGTTTCCTGTAAGGTAACTGATGTATCTTTTAAAGTTGATATGATTTTTAAAATGAACCTTCTGAAAAAAAAAATATTATATTCTAACTAAATTATAAGACATTTTCCTAATATAACTAAAGATTATTGGTGTTTGAAGCCAGTCATATTTTCATCAGTCATATTCTTGTCCTAGACCTCCAGTTATCACTTTAAAGCTTTGAAGACTTTCCTTATATGAGGACTGAAAATAGTGTTGCTACATTTTACTGACCAGAAGTTTAAATATGATAAGGTCTTGGTATGATAGCATCCAGCAATATGAGGTGAATAATTCTGGTTCGCAGTGTAACCCAGCCCAGCACACGAAGGGGAATAAATTCACTGTATTGTTTAGAATTGATAGTTCAGATTGATGGTCTTTCCAGTCATTGCTCTGACTAAGAGATGGAGTTTTATTCTGGGTAATAAAACTCTGAGGTAAATTACACCAAAATTATTTGCTCTTCAATTGTTCAGCTTCATCAAGAAAGAAGCAAAATTAACAGAAAATTGAACTGGTGACGTCAGCAACCGCCTCCAAATTGTTAAAAATTGAGGAATTATCCCTTCTTTCTTCCCTGTTATACATATTTTAACCAATTGTCTCCCTAAGTGGGGGTGCACACCCCCTAGGGGGGGCTAAGTATTAATGCAGGGAGTCCATTGGTAGAAGTGAACTGAATAAGTACCAAATTTTGAGAGATAACTTAAAACAAAAAAGTGAGGTGATTTTAAGGGGACTGTAGTTTATTCATTGCTAAACAGAATAAGCTCATTTGACTTTTTTTATACAGTCAAAAAGCTTTCCGTTAAAACAAAGGAGGGCCCACCAGGAAAAGTTTGCATCAACCTATTCTTAACAAATTTCATATTCAGATCGAAAGGGGTCCAACTTCTCGCCACAGTTTCAGGTAATACGTAATTTAAGAATACAGACTGTATGAATGCACATTTGATCATCTTAATGTTTGGATGTGTTCACCTACATTCCTTTGTAAAGTTTGAAGTAAAATTATGTTTTTCATTGAAAATATGAATAAAGTATAGAATTACTTAAGAATTAAATGCTGTGGTATGATTTTGCTCCCAAAATAAGTTGCTAGTTTTGTTTTAATTAAACTATTATTAAAAATGACATTTAAAAAAAAAATTTCTGGATCTGAATCCAATTATTTGCAAATATTTAATACCTTTAAATCCATTTCTATACCAGTCTCATGTAAGTCTGAAGGGTATGTATAATAGATTTATTACTACCATTTTTAATGGGTCTTGTCTTGTAAAAACAATTGTTCTACTCTGCGTCTGACATTACAGGGTCAGTTTGATAGATCGAGGGTCCTCCACTCTGTCTGCCTGTCGTTCTGTCCTTCCATCAATTACAGCAGATCGCATTGTTCCAGCAAAGCCAGAAAGCTGCGAGTTGACCCCATGAGGTCAGATAATCAGATGCTCCTCATGGTGACCGGCACTAACCTGCAGTTCAGGGAGGGTGGTATGCTCTCCTCTGCTTGGACCAACAGCTTATATAAAACCGTGATGCTCTCAAATTGCAATTGGTGTTATTGCAGCTCAAGGCAACAACAGTAATGAAAGAGACGAAGGAAGGACGACAAATAGCTTCATAACCTCAAGTGTTGCTTATTTGAAAATGTAAGCTTCTTCATTCTCTAAATTCAAAAGGGTGAAACAGTGTGTTGGTATTAGTGCTCAAATGAGTGCATTAGGATGTATGTGGGGGGATGACACAAAAAGCAGAACTGAGCAGAAAATGAAGGAGGGAGACAGGTATGTAGAAGTAAAAAGAAACAGAGAGAGAGAGAAAGCAGAAATGAGTGTAGGGGAAGATGAATCCGATTTCTTGGGGTAAATTGGACTACCTTGCTTTTCTCTAATTCATGTTTCAGAGCCGTTGCATCGATGGGGAGATGGAGAGGGTGGAGAGGGAGAGCGGCAGAAGAAAGGAGGGGAAAGGGAAGACAAATCCATGCAGGGGAGAGCAGAGGGAGACTGCGGCCGCTCTCCCACAGGCAGACAGAAATCAATAAATCAATAGGAAACTGTGGTTGGCTGGAGAACGGCTGGGGCTTGGAGGATGGAGGATGGAAAAGAGAGAGACCTGAATCAAAGTAGCTCCAAGATGGATGGAGCGAGGAGAGTAAGAGTGAGGTGGAGAGAGGAGGAAGAGAGGTGGAGATGTAGAGCAGGATGCAGAGAGAAGGCAAAAGAAAGAAAGGTGTGTTAACAGAGGCTGCGAAGGGAAAATAGGCAGACGTCCAGCAGGTTTGTAGGCTCCCCTCCCAGTTCTGCCTTGAGCACATCCTGCACCAGTGGTGCAGTGATTGGGCTTGGCACCGCCGGTGCCCCACTGCGGCCTACCCAATGAGCCCAGTGAAGCGCGGCTGTATCAGGGGCTGGGGAAAGCCGTGGGCCCCCTCTGCCTGCTGGGTGCAGCCCGCTTGACTGGCTGCTATACTGGCTGCCTGCCTGCTGGCTGCCTGGCTGGCTGGACATCGATCTCAGTGGGTCGGAGAGTACAGCTGGACGCACACTTAAAGCTGGGGCTAAATCTGGCTCAGGCTCAATCAGCGTTTGCACCTGTCTTTTCCAAAGGGAATTAAATGTTGTAGATAGAGAGAAAGAAAGAGTAATGGTGTGTGTGAGCACACGTGCGTGTGTTTGAAGGTTTCTGAGGAGGGGTTAGTTTGTTAGGAACACAGTGGGTTTGTCTGGTCAGCGTGGTTTTACTGCAGCAGGTGAGGCCGTGTGTGTTTATTGTGTGTGTGTGTGTGTGCATTGCTTATCTACAGCACACACGACTTTAATGTGCAAACGAGAAGTTAAATAAGAAGCAGATAGTTGCTGTGCTTCACGCACGTCAGGTAAATTGTTGAAGTTAAATAACAGAGATAGTGAAATCTTACACAGTCCATCTAGGATTCCTCTTAGAAATGTTTGGAAAATGATGGAAAGAAAATATATTAGTGTGTACTAAGTTAAATTTTTGTAGAGGTTGAAAGGTAGTGAAATTCCTTTTTTTGTCAAGCAGAATCCATTTTACCACCGGTAAAAAACATTCATCATACTTACTGACTGAAGGCCAATGAAATAGACATAAATTACTTTGTCGTTGTTGGAGCCTAAACTTGTAATAGCAGAAGCTTACAGATAATTGACCAGTAAAATCTGGTCGAAAGACGGCGAACATTTAGATTTTCTTTCTTTCTTTCTTTCTTTCTTTCTTTCTTTCTTTCTTTCTTTCTTTCTTTCTTTCTTTCTTTCTTTCTTTCTTTCTTTCTTTCTTTCTTTCTGCATTGCATGCTGGGAGTGTGTTGGTGACGGTGAGGCTGCATGTGGTGAGTCTGATTGAGAGTGAAAGTATTGTCTATTACAGTTTTTCTGATCTTTTTTTCTTTTCCCTATATTCTTTCTTTTACTGATTCTACACTTTGGAGTGTTTTTGTCTCATTAGCGCTTGCAGCGCTCTTTGTTTGCGGGGATGGCGTCTTCAGAGGCGCCACCCCTGTCCCTGAGGAATGGGATTCGGATTCAGCCTGATCCGTCAATCCCAGTTGAAACAGTTCTCCTGGCTATTGGTGACATTGTGGGTCACATCAATTTAGGATACGCTTCGAGAATGAATAAAGGTGTTGTGGTGTTTTTGAAGGAGGAGCGTTTTGTTACCCAGTTGATAGTCAGTGGAGTGACACTAGGTGGAGAGTATCTGCAGGTGTCCCCGCTTGCAGTGCCCTCCACCCGTGTTATTGTTTCAGGTGTGCCGCCGTTCATTCCGAATGACTTGTTGGAGAAAGAACTCCAGCGTTTTGGGAAATTTGCCAGCGGTTTCAAAACTGTGGGGCTGGGATGTAAAAGCGATAAACTTAAACATGTTCAGTCCTTTAGGAGACAGGTGTTTATGTTTTTAAACTCTGCGACACAGACACTGGAGGTGTCTTTCAGAGTCAAATATCAAGAAGGATCTTACATGGTTTATGCAAGCACCGGAAACATGAAATATTTTGAATGCGGGGATGTTGGGCATAAAAGGGCCGCTTGTCCGCATAAAAACCCGACAGAGCAGGCTAAAACAGATCCAACCGGTGGAGCCTCGCTGAATGCTGGTTCTCCTCCCGCTGCGGAGGAGGGGGCGTCTCCCCCGGTAACTGTCTCTGATGCTGAAGAGGGAAGCAGCGCTATGGATAGACAGCCTATGAGGGATGAAATAGAGAAACTTTGAAATAATGTTCTGAACAAGTCTTCTAACTGTGGTCATGTTTAGAAAGAAACAGATCAGACAGCTAATTCTTTCTGTTTTGCTGCTGATTTATTGGAAAATGACATGCTCACAGATGTTATAAATAATGATCGGTTTAAACAAAAGAAAGATCAGTTAAGTCGTTTTTTACATGAACGGGCTAAAGGGGCTTTAGTCAGGTCGAGTTTTATTAATATTAAAGACATGGATGCTCCTACATCCTTCTTTTTCAACCTGGAGAGGAATATCAGCCAAACGAAACAGCTGATTGGCCTTCGGCTTCCAGATGGAACTCTGACCACTGATCCCAACACCATGAAGGAGCGGGCTGTGGCCTTTTATAGTGATCTTTTCAAGCGGCAGGACTGTAACAGAAGCTGCATGGAGGCTCTGGTGGATGGTCTTCCTCAACTTTCTGCTTCAGATCAGGCGTTTTTGGATACTGGAGTATCATTGGAAGAGCTGACTGCTGCTGTTGGACAAATGGCTTCTGGAAAGACTCCAGGTCTATGGTTTACCTGCAGATTTTTATAAACATTTTTGGAGACTTTTGGGAGAGGACTTGTGGGAGGTTCTTCAGGAGTGCTCCTCGTCAGGCATCTTGCCATCATCCTGCCGAAAAGCTGTTCTCTCCTTACTTCCAAAAAAGGGAGACCTGACTTTGTTATAAAACTGGAGACCAGTTGCCCTCCTTTGTGTTGATTACAAACAATTTTCTAAAGTACTTTCAAATAGGCTGAAGAGCATCCTTGAATCTATTATTCAAAAAGATCAATCATATTGTGTACCTGAAAGATCTATCATGGATAATCTTTTTCTTTTGAGAGACCTGATTGATATCTGTAAACGATATGAAATTGATGTTGGAATTATCTCCTTGGACCAGGAAAAAGCTTTTGACAGGGTTGATCACTGTTTTCTGTTTTCTACACTGAGGGCTTTTGATTTTGGTGATGGATTTATTTCTTTATTGGGTTTATTGTATAATGAAGTGGTTTGTGTTGTTAAAATTGGGGGAGGATTAAGTTGTCCTGTTGAAGTTCAGAGAGGTATTAGACAAGGGTGTCCTATTTCCGGACAACTGTATTCTATTGTAATTGAACCCCTTTTACACAAGCTGCGCTCTGCTTTAACTGGTGTTATTCTTCCAGGTATCCCAAATCATTCAGGTTTAGTCGTCTCTGCTTATGCTGATGATATAAACATTTTTATTAGAAATCAGAATGATGTAAGGGGTCTTCAGCACTGTTTGGAGCTTTATGAAAAAGCCTCTTCAGCTAAAGTTAACTGGGATAAAAGCTCTGCATTAAAAGTTGGCCCATGGACTAATAATCTGCCTGCTTTACCAGGTAATATTCACTGGGAAAACCAAGGTTTAAAATTTTTGGGTGTTTTTTTAGGGACAGATACTTTTATGGAAAAAAATTGGGAGGGTGTCATGGAGAGAGTGTGTGTCAGACTATCCAAATGGAAATGGCTGCTGCCTCAGCTGTCTTACAGGGGAAGAGTTCTGGTTGTTAATAACTTGGTTGCTTCGGCTCTCTGGCATAAACTGACTGTGTTAACACCACCGGCATCTCTCATTCAACGTCTTCAAAGGACTCTAGTGGATTTTTTCTGGTCTGGACGTCACTGGGTGAGAGCTGCTGTCCTGTACTTACCAATGGAGGAGGGAGGACAAGGACTCATAGACATCACCTCACGGATTGCAACTTTCAGACTTCAAACAGCGCAGAAACTGTTATATGGTACTGGATTACCATGGTTGGACACTGCACGTCTTCTTTTAAGGAAGGCAGGATCTTTTGGATATGATAAACATCTATTTCTGTTACGACAAGGATCCTTGGACTTATCTGGTCTTACTCCATTTTACCATTCGGTGTTAAATGCCTGGCAGATTTTCAGTTTTAAGAGGACGGCTGATACATCACTAGGGATGTGGATCTTTGAAGAACCTCTGTTTGGAAACAATTTCATCTCATCACAGCTGTTGTCATCTGGTACTTTAAGGTGTAAGTTGAGAGAAGCCGGGTGTGTGAAGCTGGGTCATCTGATGAAGCTATCTGTGTCCAACCTAACTGAGCGTCTTGATGTGCGTTCCAACAGGCTTATGTTAAGGATGAAAGTGGAAGCCTGTGCTTCTCTACCAGACCATGTCAGAGCATTTGCTGCTGATAATACTCGTTTTAACCAATGGGATGATGAGTATGAATATGTATTTCCCTCAATTAGTGTCTCTCCTGCAGTGGATCAATGGCGTAACGACCCAGAAAAACTGTTGTCCTTCCAAGTTTCACCACTAGGTCATTTTAAAGGCTTGGGGAAGAAGGCCTTGTACATTAGTTGTGTGAAGGTTCTGAACATACATTCTCTGGCAGATGTGAGGGTGTGGAGGTGGACTGAGTTTTTTGGCACCAGCTCTACCCCAAGAGGCTGTTGGCGATCCCTGTACAAACCCCGATTGAAAAACGGGTGGGTGACCTCCAGTGGAGGATTGTACATGGGGCAATAGCTACAAACAGGTATCTGGCACACCTTAATCCTGGCGCTAGTGTTAACTGTCCTTTTTGTTTACAGGAGGAAACATTGTATCATATTTTTGTTGAATGTTTAAGATTGAATCCTCTTTTTGTTCTTTTGGATCGTTTGTTTAGTGGTTTTGGTGTTCAGTCCTCCAGCTGTATTTTTATTTATGGTCCTCGGTATTGTGCAAACAAGAGATCTGTTCATGTGCTTTTAAATTTCATTTCTGGAATGGCAAAACTAGCAATATGGATATCAAGAAAGAACAAAATTATTGGTGGTCAAACGGAAGATGCCTGTGTGTTATTTAAGAGACTGGTCATTGCTCGTGTTCGGGTAGAATTTGAGTTTTTTAAGTTGACAAAGAGTATAAATGTTTTTGTAAATAAGTGGGGCATTAATGGTGGTCTATGTTCAGTAGATGAAGAATCTTTAGTTTTTGCATTTTGATGTTTTTATTTTATTAACTTTGTTTTGTTTTATTGATTGCTGGATTGTGTAATAAAGGCAATTTTAAACTCAAACTCTTTCTTTCTTTCTTTCTTTCTTTCTTTCTTTCTTTCTTTCTTTCTTTCTTTCTTTCTTTCTTTCTTTCTTTCTTTCTTTCTTTCTTTCTTTGCCACTTTTCCATACAGGACAAATTTCTGAACTCCAATCATCAAATTGTCCTGTATGAGCTGTAGATCTGTGCTGCTCCTCCAGACTACCCAGGCTGATTTCAAAGCTTAGGTCAGTTTATTTATTTTTTAATATATATGTATATAATCTAAACCTTTTTATTTAAACTCTCCTCTGCCTTATCTGTCTGCTGTCTTGCTCGGTTTTTTAAATGCAATTTGTTCACTGATGTTCTCGCATAAACTTCAGGAAGATTCCCAGAAAAATAGATTTGTTCAGTTTAGTTCAGTTCAGTTCTACGTTGGTCATCAGAACATATTTAAAAACAAGTCTCAATGCATACAGGTTTTTATTATGGACACTGACCAAAAGGGTTTAGGCAGAAATAAAACCTATTTAAATACATCCCTTTTCCATATCTTTGATCAGAATGAACACCACACGGTATACTTGCTTATAGGAAGTAAGTACAGAACACGGGGAGATAAAAGAAAAAAAAAAGAAAAAAAAATACACTTTTGTACTGAGATTATACCGTTGAGTGGATTGTTGTTGCTAATGAGGCGACCATTAAAAAACCTTTTGGCTCCACTGGATATTTTTGGCTCAGCAGGTATCTTTTTAAAAAAGAGACAAAATTAGAAAAACCTCAAGGGTACATTAAAAAGTCTGATGTACTGACGTCACAGATAACAACTTACTTGTTTTAATGAACAACAAAGAACATTCTTTGTTTCATTTTTCCCTCTTCTCTTATAACTCCTTCTTGGCTGTCCTCCCATCTGCTCCATTTTCTTAGCCTCCTTTCTCCTGTTGCTCCTTGCTTTTCTTCTGTCTTTGACCTTTCCTCTCCTCTCCCCTTGTCCTCACCTGTCTCACTGTCTCTTCTTTCTGCTGCAGTCTCTTCCACATTCCTTTTCCTCTACTCTTTTTTTCCCCCCTACTCTCTTGTGTCCTCTGGGGTGCTATCCTAGAGAGCCTTCTCCCATCCAGACACAGATGGCCCCCCAGATCAGATTTATCAGGGCCAGTAGGGCCCTCTGCAAAAGGTCACTGTCTTAAAAGCTGACCGATCAATGGTCCAGCTCCTAACAGCACGGCTTTTTCATCTGTTCTCTCTTTTTTCTCCTCTGTATTTTACCATACATGTGTGTATCTACATGTGTATCTTTGTAAGCCTGTGTGCGCTCAGTCATGCACACACATGTGTATGTTCAGTTCCAAGGACTGGCAGAAACAAGCGGCCCTCAGCGTTGCTAATCGAAGGGATCCGTCCCTAAGATGGCCCTCCTACGACCTCTCACGCCTTTAATAGTGCAACCTTTTCGAGGCTCTACTAAATATTTCAGCGAGTCATTAGCTCATTACACGTCATTATCTACGGCACGTCCACATCGCCAGGATTAGCTGCAAGACTTTTAGCAACTTGTCTGTCGGAAATCAATAATCAGCAGACACATCCAATCAGCAGGATTTATATGTGGAAATTCAGGAAAAAAAATGACACAATTAGAAATTTACGGGTTACACACAGACATTCATCTTGTTGATTATGCTTTAACCATTTATTCCTTTTTTTTTTACATTAATAAAAAAAAATCTGCTTCAAAAAATATTGATTAGAGTTCTCATGATGTTGATGACTGGGATTTAAAAGCATTACATGAAGAAAAATACTAAATTCTGAAAAAGAGTTATTTCCTCAAGCAGAACAAGGTAAGAGTTCTTATAACATCTCATACACAAAAGCAGGTCAAAGTGCTTTAAATCCATTTAACTAATTGTGTTCTACGAAGAACCTATTTTAATAAGGTCTGGTTTAAAAGCCAACAAAGTGCTAACGATGCTCATACAGCTGATTGACGCAATGACCAGAGCAGTTTTTTTCTTCATCATTTTAGAACAAGGTTAACTGGTTTAAAGAGACAGATAAAACAATAACTTTCTCGTTTGATTCATTTTCAAAAGCAGTCATTGGTTTTTTCATAATTCTTTCAGAAATCCCAAACTGTACACCTCAGGGCCAGTGGGTCAGTTGTGATTGTTCTGCTATAAAACAGTAATCAAAGAGCTAAATAATGTTAAATATGTTGTTTGAGATTTGAGTTTGAGACTATTCTGTCTTATAGAGATAATTGAGACTGAGAGCAAGTTACAAACAGAATAGATTAGGTGTATTTATTAGAGCTAAAAGGTAAGAGCAAACAAACAGGCAGCTTTCACTCTTTGTCAAAAACAGTTAATATCTACAGTATGCTATGAGAGTAAATGACAATCACATGGACATTAAATGAGAATGTAATCTAGGAATGGGATAACGATTGGATAGTTCCAGTTGCAAGTCAAAAAACATGCAATAGTTGCTTAGTATAGATATGCTCACAAATATCAGTGATAATAGATGAAAAGGTATTTTGCTCCGTTTTATCTGTTTTAAAAGAACAGTTTTGTGGATCGCTTTTTCATCATTCTGCTTCCTTCTATCTCTATTCTCTCACTCTGCAAAGTCTGTCAGTTCAATCTCTAACGTTCTGCTTTCTCTTCTTTTTCTCATAGTAGATTCATCTGGTCTGTTCCTGTTTGGCTGTGTCACCTTCATGGAGAGAAATATCAGCTGTGCTGCTGCAATCAACACCTTTGTTTACAGATGTTGGAGATCGGCCTGTTTTTCAGTGTAGTCCTGTTTCTCTGACTGTGACTGGCTGGATGTGCTCTCTTCATCCTCTGACATGGGAGCTGGCTCAGAGCTTGTCAGAGCATGTCTTTCCTGGACGGGGCCGCCTTATACAGTTGCTTTTTGTATCTCTGCTTCTGTCTCCTTGAACCCCGGTCTACCTCTGGCAGATGGCCGCTCACACTGACCCTGGTTCTGCTGGAGGTTTTTTCCTGTTAAAAGGGAGTTTTTCCTCCCCACTGTCCTTACAAGCATGCTTAGTGTGAGGAATTACCTTTGAGTCAATGAGTCGATGCAATCAACTGGTTTTCCTTAGATAGAAAAATTTTATTAAATTTGACTATATGATCGGGTGAACATAAATTCCCTTGACATGACATGTGTTGTGAGTTGGGGCTACAGAAATAAACCGAATTGAATTGAATTCACCACTAAATTATTAAGCACTGAATTTCTAAATCTGTCTTCAGAGTACAAATGGAAGTCATCATAACTTAAGTATCGGTAAACTGAAGATTATTGATGGCTCTGGGCTTAAAATAGTGAAGTATTATCATTGCAGGATTTAAATCTAATAACAAGCTATTCCTGTAGCTCTATGCAGCAAAGCAGTTCTATGGGATCAAGGCTTGTTTGGAAGCTGAAGCCTGGCTCTTAGCCAACAGATGAGCTACTTTACATTAAACTGCTGAACATGTTCATACTGGTGTCAGAAAAGGCAGTGCAACACATTATTTCTCTTATGAGGCTGCATAATAGCAGCAGGCTGCCCACCTTTACATTGGTGCTATTACTATCAGAATTGCATAACAGCTACAGGAAGAGGTGACCTGTTCTGATTAGCCATGTTATCTTCTACATCACATGGATGATCAAGTGCATCATTTTTCTAAGGAACAGACATTGCTTTATGAAGCATTTTTGGAAAAAGATGACAGCAAAGGATATGTGCAATATTATGCCAGGTCCTTCAGTGATGATAGGACTCTGATAATGTACCACCTATCTGAGCATTTTTACTTAATCAGCTCATATGTAAAATGTATTGCATTAATGACACCCTGCAACAAAAATAAGTATACCACAGCACACCTTTATGGATCTAATGATATCTTCCTCATAATAGGTATGACTTATCCTGGTAAAGGAGGTGTATCGGTTTTCTAGGAATCATAATACGTTCTTTTTAAAACAAGTATATGGGTTTGTAACTGTGCACTATTCAGTTTCTCTCAAAAGCATCACTCTTTGTTTTTAAGGCATCATAGGTTCAAGTGCAAACACTTCATTTGTGTTGTTGGAAGGCTTTTTATGTTGGACCTGAACATGCCGGCTGTACAGAAAGCAGACTATTTAAAGCAACCATGAAGCCTCTCTGACACACGCTGGGAGTCACTCCACAAAGGCCAGGGTGTGTGTGGTTAAGTGTGTGACTAATTTCCCTTAACAAAGTGTGAGATTGAGAGTCTTGGGGCCAGAAGAGGGCGGAGCAGCCACTTGTTAGGAAGGTCAGGGGTTAGCTCTTCTCAAGTAGACCCAGAAATCCTCAATTAATTACGCAAACATACAGACGCAAACAGAAATCCTCACCAGAATACAAATGCATGAATGAATGGACTCAAACAGCGGAGAGTCAGTGGAGTCTATTATAAGCTAATGCAGTTTGGATCCATGGTTTTGGCATAGCAAAGTCAAATGGACCTAATTTTTCTTTCTTTTTTTCTCCAGCTATAGCTCCAGTGGAGCAATGAGCTCCATCTATCACTCTCTCCTCACCTTCCCCTCCTGCCACTCTGAGACGTAAGAAGGGGAAACTCTGAATCAGCTAAAACTTTAAAAGCTTTGTTATGAAGAGGAAATAGAATTCCTCTCTTTGTTTTCCATCTGTCTGCTGCCGCTGTTTACTGTCCATTTGGTCAGTGCTCCAGACAATCTCATCATCTGAGAAATTAGTAGGCTGGATATGTTCTAACTTAAGTTAAGGGAGAGGAGCAATTGAGCGCAGCAAAATGTATTGTACAATATGTAATCAAATTCCGGTTACCTCCTTTTTAAGAGCTTTCTTTAACAAAATCCTTTATTTAATAGAAAATCACTTCCAAATGGCCTCGGCACAGAAATTATCCTCATCTTGCCTGCCTGAGTAAAGCTATTTTGGGATAAATTGACTTTGTTAGCTTTAGACTAAATTTAATATACACCTTTGTTTAAGTTATTGTAACATAGTTATGAATATGCTTGCTACTTTTGAATGATGCATTGTAGTAGAATCCAATGTTCCTGCAAAAGAATATGTGACACAAAGCTTATCCTGCCATATCACTTTGGATGCATCATGTTTATTCTGGAACATGGTGATGGCAGTATCATACTGAGGAGATGCTTTACTTAAACAACATAAGAATGAGAAACACTTTAAAGGTCTAGTGGAGGACGTTCTTTTTCCGAATGGATCATCTAAATAACTGGTCCTCCTAATTGTCAATCATTCTGGTTTACTTAAGGCCATCCTACATGCTCGTCCCTATTTTCACTTACCTGTGGTGAGTCTGAAATTGTGGAAAAATTGCAAATTTTCTTTTAAACAGACCGTGCATGGGCAGTAATGGACTTGTGCATCTTCTTGCAAGCGTTTAATAGGTGTTTCCTCTAGGGAGCTGGTACATACAAGGTTGTGCTTTAAAGAAGAGAAGGCGAGTATTTTTTTAAAAATTCGCGAAAATCCTCCACCATACCTTTAACTCCACAAATATCGAAGCTGATGGAGAAATACCTCAGAAACTGAGAAAAGCAAAATGCTTTAAAGCAGCGGGGTTTAAAGCAAATACTTGTCATAAGGTTAAGGTTGTTGGGTGAAAAAAATGCTTTCTTTATTAGCTCCATACATTCTCCTAGAGAGAATGTATGGAGCAGATGAGCTCTGAGCTTTTTTTAAGTCAAAGGAAGGAAAGAGAGCAAAGTGCTCTGTTAGAAAAACACAAGGAAGTATCAGTTCTCTGACATAGACATAGACAGACTTTGTCATTTTGTACACACAAGTGTTTATAAAAAGAAAATTTGTTTTTTTTATTTTCATTTTTTAAACTGAAGCCTTGATAAAGGTAAGCGGCAGTGATAATGTAAACATACGACTGTATAGGTACAGTTCCAACATTCAGTTTTTTTATGTTTTTTATTTATTTTATAACTCCATTTTATATAACATTTAGCAGGCTAACGGTGGTGAGGAAGAAACTGTTCTGGAATCGGCTGGACCTGCATCTAATGCGTCAAAGTCTTCCCAGAGGGCATCAGGGAGAACAGTCCATGGTGGGGGTGTGAGGGGTCATAGATGATGTTACGAGCTTGGGACACAGTGCTGGGATGAAATGTCTTTAATGGAGGGAAGAGGAGCCTCGATGATCTTCTCTGCTGTTCTTACTACTCTTTTCACCTTCTTCCAGTCTAAGGCGCTGCAGCCTCCACACCACACAGTGAGACAGCTGGTCAGAAAACTCTCTATGGTGCTTCTGTAGAAGGTGGTGAGGATGGGTGGGGGCAGGTGGGCTCTCCTCATCCTCTGCAGGAAGTACATGCACTTTTGTGCCCTCATGACCAGTGAGGTGGTGTTTACATTCTAGGTGAGGGTGTCTGTGATGTGCAACCCCAGGAATTTGGTGCTGCTGACCACCTCTACAGCTGAGCTGTTGATGAACAGTGGAGTGTGGTTAGTCTTCCTGAAGTTAACGATGATCTCCTATATAAAATGGAGCTCGGTTATTTATGGCCTTATAGACGAGAAGGAGTATTTTACGTTCTATTCTGGAATTCCATTCAATTTGAAAGCACATATAAAGTAGAGAATTGGCTCTAGCACAGATCCCAGTGGTACTCTACTAGTAACCAGGAGCTGGATTTATGAATAACATGGACATGTTCTATTCTAGTCAGAAAAGTACGACTCAAACGAGCCAAAAGCTGTTGTCTTTTTTCCTCTATCATTTTCTGGCCTTTCTAAGTAAATCCTAACTAAAAGCCTTACAACCATAATCTTTACTTCCACTTTATTTCCACAGTTATTTACACCTTTGTTGAAACCCCATTAGAATACATAGAATACTAGAATTCTTCTATTTAATAGAATACTTTAACATTTTGTTTTTTAAATACAGTTCTTGTTTAGAAATTCTATACTTTTACTATTAACAGTTTATAGAAGCATATTTTTTTTACATCTGTCCTTCATCCAATCATTGATTAAAAACCTCACATAAACGCCTCCTCCATTGGATTTTTCTTGTGCACATTTTCTTTCTCTCACCTTATTTTTACACTCTGTGTATACCTTTTTCCCCCCCCTTTCATCCAGGAACCCATCCTGGCATCCACAGCAACAATATTTCAAATCCTGATTTATTTTGGTCCTGGAGTCATGTGACCCTAAATATTGTAACTGACCCTGGGCGTATTGATCTTTCCGCGTCGGCCAGAGCTGAAGCTTCCTGTCTTATAACAACCCTCTGAAACCCTCCACTATCTATCACTATCAACATCATTGTTTAGGATATGAGTGCAGAGCTTCATTTTGGTCTGTTTATTCGTAACTATTGATTTGCATCCAGTGTTTGCTGGAATATTTATTAAAACTGAATAAACTAGAGATCTTTTTTCACAGAGGCTTTTTCAGTTGTTTTTCTTTGTGCTTGCATGTATGAAGAAGTCTGTGAGAATGTCTTCTATGATGCAGTTTCCTTAGAAGTGAGAGAAAGGGCTTATTCCACTGAGTTAAAGAGAGGTATTTATATCAATCAGCCGGCTATATGATATATTTTTAGTGGACAGTTGTGCTGCATTCATGAGCAGAGGTCAAAGGAGGCTAAACTAGCAGACAAGAAGGTTATGTGCATCACCCTGCTATGGTTTTGCAGGACAAAATAAACTGGAGAAAACGGTTCAGCCATCTGAGCTTGGAGGGAACGGAGGGAATGGAGGCCTGATAAAGAAAAACAAAGGTTACACTGCAAATAAATGATGAGTGATGAGTCTGTGTCACACATTAGTGTTCTGCTATCTTTTTTATGGTCTTTTTCCTCAGACCTTACTGCATGTGTGTGCGCTTTGTGCTGCCTTAGGGTGCAGTGATCCTCAGAGCTGGACACCCCTTTTAAGAAATGTCTTCATCTTTTCACCCTTGAAGAAAATGTGTTCACCTCTACATGCAGCCTTGGTATGACAACCAAAAGCATTTATGCACATAAGTTTGTGTATATGTGTCCATTGAGGTGGTAGAAGGTGACGGTGAGGGGGTGAGGCTGTAACCATGGTAACAGCCCAGCGCCACCCCTACTGGGTCCTAAAAGACAAAGCCTCTCTCCTTCCTTCCGTCTCTCTCTCTCCTGTTCAAGCACACACACACACACACACACACACACACACACACACACACACACACACACACGTGCACCACTACGGGGCCAGCTGAGCCAGATCAATACTTCCCCCCATTTAAAGAACAAAATTCAGAGAATGGCTGTTCAGGGCCCACATTGCAACCACGCTTTAGACCTTGGGTTCTACACAAAACACCCAATCTGCAAAGTGGTGGGTTTGATTTTTTTTTCTTTTGGACAAATTATTGTTCAGTCCTTAATCTTTTTTTTTTCATCTTTCATTCATCTGGAATCCTAGATTTGTTCAGTTGTGATTGGACTCCAGAAGCACTCACTATTTTTGTTTTATGAACATGTATTTCTCTTTTATTTCTACCACTTTTGCTGTTTATTCCATTTGCTCTTCCTATCTAAATGGGTGATGAGGTCGGAGAGCATTCAGCATCCTCCCTCTTTGTCTCATCCAGGGGCTGACCACAGCTCAGGTCAGTCCCCTCTTTGGTCCCCTGGGGCAGCCGACCCCATCACTGGACTGGCCTTGGCCTACTGGCCCTGTTCGCTTGCCTAGGGGCTGATGGGAGGAGGGGAGTTGGATCCTTGAAAAATGTCATAGGGTGAAATGGAGGAGGGCTCCCTCTAGCACCTCTCTGTTGCAATAGCAGATAAGCAAACTGAGAGAACAGATACATGTAGCAGTATGTATACTGGCCAGTCCCTGAAAATAATATTATTTCATGTACTGTGATCAGATCTCATAAAACATGATAAAATAAGTCACATTTTGTTTACCAATGCATTAGAAAAAGAAAACCAAGCTTTCTGTGTAGATCTCTTCCATGTAGGTAAATTGAATGCAAATATGCATTTAGAATTTTATTTTCTTATCTAAATAAAATTATTTTAAATAAGTCATCTGTTAGAAGTGCTGTGTTCCTAAAATGTTAAAGCCTCAGGGCCTAATTCCATATTACTAACATCCTTGATTAAACGAAGATCTGGCCAAGAAGGCACGGCATAACAAGTGAAAAAAACTGTGCAAAATTGCACAAAGGAAAGTCGTGTATATGAATCAAAGCAGAGGTTATGCTGAACTCTATTTTTGGCCTAACCTGAAAGACAAACTTAAGCAAATAGTCATTAAAATGCCACATAAAAAAAAACAAAAAAAAAACAAAACTCAGTTTGAACCAACACACTCTGTAATCTGTGCACAACTACAAACAGAAGATCCAGAGCTGCCAATATTAAAATCTTGGCTTAGGTAATCATTAATCACACATGTATTCCAGATTCATACTGTATCATTGTACAAAAACACAAAAGCATCTTGCTGAGCAAGACTGGGCTCGGTTACAACTGTCAAACCGTCAAACAATAAATCCTGCTTAAATCTCCCATGATAATTTATCACACACAGCCTATAATCAATCGGTCTCTATGATCTTAAAGCAAACTAATAAATCATTAATCTAGCTTAATTGACTATAAATCACATGATAAGTTCCTTTTTACGTATCATTTTGCAAGAATAATCTTTTTCTTTGACAAAATGAAACACACCAGGCAACATGCAAGTTTATAAATGCAGGTGCAAGAGCAGGTATGACATCCACATAGTCCAGATAAGAAGACACAAACAGGTGCACAAACATTCATAGTGCATTGCCTACGGCTGATTTGGTCATTCTGTTTATAAAGCAGCTATGGGAGGTGTCTGAAGACTCTGGTTCAATATCTTGCCAACCCCCCTCTTAACTGTGTATGAAAGAGAGAGAGGAAGAGAAAGAGCTTAGAGAGTGCCTGCATTTCATTAAATATATCCCACTCTCATCCTCCAAATAGAATTATTTATTGTTTCTTGATTTTGCCTGTTTGGACTCCTCTGTGCGAGGAAACTGATAATTGATTAAATCTGGAAACGAGGCAGAGGGGGCCACTCGGAGCAGACCGTTGGAGAGTGGCGGGGACTTGAGCCAAGTGGATCTATTTTACACATAATCCTTCACTATCGTCCTCCAGTCAACATTGTGAGCCAGTGAGACAGTGTAGCACATTAAAGATTACTTTGCAATGCTGTAATTACACTCAATGCTGCGTTAACACTTGGTGACCTGCTAAGTGCTCTTGAACAAAACCCAAGCAAGCAAGGGCTGCACTAATGAAAAAAAGAGCTACATGCAAGCAGGAAAATTACATATTCATCAATAGCATGTGAAGCAGGGAGAAAAAACGAACATATTTAAATTAGAACTGTCCCCATAAAAACCATAAAAAGGATGGATTAATTTACCAAGCAACACTCAGATGCTGTTAATTTTTCAGACAGGTACTGTGTTTTTAAAATTTAAATCAGCTTTGATTTGACCAGATATGTTTATCATTTCAGGTGCAATGTTTAGCAGAGAGAATCATCGGGGCTCCTCTCTCCTCCATTAAAGACCTTTCACTGCCATCAGACTGCTGAACTGTTGAAAAAAACCTAAATCTAAATCAAGTCACAAATTGAGACTCTGCATCACAGTGATAACATTAAACCAAATAGAACTCAACTCTAAAATGTTTTTCGATTATCTTTGCACCATATTTATAAATCAATTTATATATTTGCACCATATGTATATATATATATATATATATATATATATATATTTTTTTTTTAAATTTATATATTTATTTAATTTTGCACTGCTCTGAACTTCCACATCAATGCCTTTTGCACCATGTGTTTCTCCCACACTGTTAACATTTTGATCACTGCTGCAATTTATGAATGGAAAATTACTTTTCACAGCTAAGCTGCTGCTCATTCACTGTTTGAAAGCTGTATAAACGAAATTTAATTTTGTATACACTCTGTGGGCCGGATTTATCAAAGGTTTGCGTGTATTAAAACGTGAGCTATTTCATTGCGCACGCTAAAAAATGTACAAACTGATCTATCAACAGCGTGCTAAAAGGATTTGGTCTTTAAAACGTGCTAAATAGCGCCTCTTATCCATTTAGTATTTTTTCTGCAATGAATATTCAATATGGGGCGTTTAAACGCAAAAGTGCGTCTTGTGGGAGGAGAACATGTAAATATATTAATTTAGCACTCGCAAAGTGATTTATCAAACCTGAAAGCAATTTTGCTAACAGTATCTGACTCTATATTTAACACGTTTCAAAAGAAGGTGCAAATGGTCTGTATGCGTAATTGCGCACACATGGCAGCGGTTATTGTCGCAAGAAGGAGACATCGAAATGAAGCAAGGAGACGCAGAGAACGCATTTTTTCACTCCGTGTGAATATTTTTGGAATGAACGAGGAAACGATCATCAAAACATATCGTTTATCCAGCATTGCCATTTTGGAGCTGTTGGGGGAACTCCGAATGGATTTGGAGCCAGCCACAAGGAGGACCCACGCAATACCAGATATCACAAAACTCCTTGCAACATTGCACTTTTTTGCATCTGGGTCATTCCAGCGTACGGTTGCAGCGAGAGCTGGGATCTCCCAATCTAATTTTTCAGAAGTGCTGTCCGACGTTCTAAATGCCATGTGTCGCCGTATGAGAAAGGTCATTAGGTTTCCACACAACCGGCAGTCACTAAATGACACCAAACAAGGCTTTTTTGCAATCGCTGGATTTCCCGGAGTGATTGGAGCGATTGATTGCACCCATGTTCAACTTGTGCCCCCTGCAGAAAGTGAGCATGTGTATAGGAATCGCAAACACATGCATTCTTTGAATGTGCAGTGCGTTTGTGATGCCCAAGGCATCATTACCAACGTTGTGGCAAAATATCCCGGGTCAGTGCATGACTCTTTCATTTTAAGAAACAGCTACCTGTTTTCCAAGTTGCGTGATGGAGAGTTTGGAGATGGCTGGCTTGTAGGTGAGTCAAATATTTAGAAAAAGAAATAATTTCTTCATCAGTGTCGTATTCACCCAGATTTCTTTTTTAAGGTGACAGTGCATACCCCCTACATCCCTTCCTCCTGACACCCGTTCTCAACCCGACCACTGCTGGAGAAATTGGATACAATGAGGCCCATATTCGCACCCGGAACATTGTGGAGCGCACCTTTGGGATCTTGAAGAGCAGGTTCCGATGTTTGGACCGTACTGGTGGAGCACTGCTGTACAAGCCAGAAAAAGTTGCCCAGATTGTAGTGACCTGCTGCATGCTTCATAACATTGCCAAACAACACGGGCTGGAGCATGACGCCCTACCGGAGAATCCCGACCTCCCCCCTGCGCCTGTGGAGCAACATGCCAATACTGCGGGAATGCGTATGCGCAAAAATCTCATCCACAGTCACTTCTTGTGAGCCATTTGGTATGTGCATTTTTCTACAGGCCAATACAAAACACCTGTGTTTTTTTTTTTTTTTTTTTGAGGGGATGGGGGTGTCACTGTAACATTTAAATTTCTTAATGCACTAGTTTGTACAAACTACTAGTTTGAGCATCTAATTATGTTAAGTCCAGCAAAAGTTACACTTCCTTTAGATTAAGCAACATGGTAAAAGAAATAGCCTTTTTTCCCCCACAAAGTGAAGAATCAAACAGACAACTTAAGTGTTGCAAGTATTTATTTGTATCTCCTTTTACGCAGGTGGAACTTGCCCACAGTGCGCACTCCTTCCTCTGCGGTTCCTGGCTGCCTATTTGTTGCTGTGCCACTTTGTTGAGCCGTTTCTCCACCTGGATTGGGGGTAGTCATTGGCCGCATCCCTTCCCGTATCCCTCTTGCCACAGAATTGACAGCCATCGTCAGGGCAGACACTGCAGAGACCATCTGTCTGCAGTGGGTGGCTATGGTCTGAGTGTCGCGCCTTGCCGCCCGTGCCAACGTTGATGCCACACACATCTCCCGTGCAATTGTCTGCAGGGCTGCAGACAGTTTTTTTTGTTCTTGCAGCAACTCCAAATCAATATGTTCCAGGCTCATACGAGGCCTCACGGGGGTGGCAGCTGCTACGGGGGGATTTGATGATGGCTGGACCTCTGATGCAGATTCTAAATGTAAAGCAAATGTTTAGTTACGTATTTGACTTGAAACAGCATTAAATTCACAGGTGGTGCATTCTTTTCAGTTCTGAATAAATCTTTTCAATAAACCTTTTCTGAGATTGTGCACCTACCGTGTCCTGCTGTTTGGTCAAGTGTGTCATACCCGGCAATCCCAGTGATTTGCTCCTCACAGAGCGTCAGCTGTACTTGTTCCTCAATGCTGGTCAGAGGCATCTCATCTACTGTGCCCCCTCCTGTTTTGTTCGCAGATGTTTTGTTATATGCCAGTTTTTCTTTGGTTCGCCTTCTAATATCCTGGTATCTTCTTTTTACTTCATCCACTGTTCACAAGGTTTCACCAACAGCGTTTACTTTATGACAGATTTGTTCCCATATCGCGTTCCTCTGTGTAACAGTCACACCTCTTTGCTGTAGCTCACTTAAATGTTTGTTGGCTTCATCCACCAACACCTCCATTTCCATGGGGTCGAATTTTCTTTTGCGCTTTCTGCTGCCCGAACTCGCCATGCCGCAAACCACAAAACGCGCAAAACCATCATTTAAATAGGGCGTCTCCAACAGTTTTGCACCTGCCACCAGTTACGCAATCATTCTTGTTAAATCACCCGCAAACCATGGTTCAGCCCCTCGCGCAAAATTCCAGTTTGCGAGCGCAAATTACTACACGCAAAATTGGATCTTGATAAATCCGGCCCTGTGTGTACACTCTGTGGATACAAAATGACCATAAAGTTTGTCTAAGTCTAAGTCATCACTCAAACTGGGCCCTAATCTGACACTGGATTCAAGTATATAAAATTTGCGCTCTGCAGTTTTATTCAGTATGATATCACATTCATTTTTGTCAGGATTAAATGGCCTGAATAAGATTAGGATTCTGTCCCACTTGCTTAAAGATGTAATGGATACCCATTTATCTATCTATCTTCTATCTATCTAGCAAACCTCAATATACAGCTTCAACACCCAGTTGACCCTGTTAGACAATACTTACAAGTTTTGTTGGTTTAATTTTTTTTTTCCAGATATTCAACTCATAAAATTAAGTATTTCCTAATACTTCAAATCCTGACTTATGCTGAAGATGTTTTTATTATGCAATTGTTTTAGGCCCTGGGACTTCAACTCCTCTGGAGTTCAGTATCCCCCTGAACATTTTTTTAATGGTCCCTGCTTTTCAAATTAAGTGTTAGGATCATGTACTGAATTATGTAGAGCTTGACTCTTTGGTAATTAAAAGATGTAGTTGATTAATTGAGGTTAATCAGACCAGGGGAAATCTAAAAATGACAGGAAATATGCCCTAAAAACGTTTGGCTAATTTTTTGGCATGTATATTCTCTTTTTCGATAAGATTACATCATTAAATATATCTATTTAAATGCAACTCTGTTTTTTTAAGTGTAGTCTTCCCAGCTCTACCTTACACCAGAAGCTGATCAGAGGCTAGAAAGCACAAACAGACCAGAAGCAGCTGCAGCCAACACAATCTTTCTTCTGTATCTTCTGTGGTCTTCTACCATCTTCAATCAGGTCATATTTCATAGCTTCATAGTTCGCTTTAGCCATTCTAACCATGCTCATAGATTCAGTGAAATCAGAGGAGCTTTCTGAAGATGCAACTATTTAAAATGATCAATATCTGTCAAAAATAATTTCCCCTAATTGTGCATGTAATCCTTGTCTGAGCTCTGTTTGGTCATCCTAATGGTGTCAAAGATTAAACCAATGCTTCAAAGCAAAACATCCAAATACCTCTTTAACACAAAATTTCAAAAAGTCAGGCGCTGAGAGAAACAGATAATTTTTAACTTCTCTCTTACCACATCACTAACCAGAACTAAAGCAGTATGTAAACATTTTTTTTGAGCTGTACACACAGGGACCTCCACATATTGCTCCTTGTCCATATTTTATTCCTTTATACTTTATGCCTTAAATATTGTGTGTTTTTTTGGACTTGTTAAAATGAGAGCATAGAAAACTAAAGTCAGAGGTCCCTTTTTATGCACACACACTTAGCCAGTAAAGTTGCTTCTTGCAGTGAGCAGCTGATGAGCAGTGCATGAATGCAGTCCACCAAATGTCATTAAAAAGACGTGTCCTTCATTCTACCAGTGACCTCTCAAGGTGGCTTGCTTCTCAGAGTTATTTGTGGTTCTCCTTTTTTTCCATCAGCAACAACCAAGGTTTTCTGCCAAATAAATGAGTCGAGATATACAGGCTGGCCAGACACAGCCGTATTTCAGATTGGAGAAAGAGATGTGTGTGTATTCAGGGTCCTATACGGGTATATCGAGGCTCGTGCAGACATACACATAATTGGACACATGTAGACACTGAAACTCACCAGCAGAAGAGGACAGGAAGTGATGGGGAAGTGACAGGTGAAGGGAGTGAAGTCAGGAGGGCCAGAGGTGGTGTGACGAGGAGACAGAGACATGCTGTTGGTGTGTGTTTGAAGTCGTGTTAGTGTCTGTGTGTGTATTTTTGTGAGCACATTCTTGGCATTGACACTGGCACCTTAAGGTGTGTCAGACAGTCACCATCATAAATAATGTGTTCTAAAAATGGTCAGCAATATGCCTTCATGTTAGCTCATAAATAAACGGGTGAAGAGGGTAAATAGTGGAGGATTTTCTTTTTCCAGGCGGATCATTAAAATAAGTGGTCCTCCTAATTGTCAATCATTCGGGTGGTATGTTTACGTAAGGCCATCAGACGTGCTTGTCCCTATTTTCATTTACCGAGTCTGACATAGTGGGAAAATTGAAAATCTTTTGGAAAGTAAGCTTGTATGAGTGATGCAAGCAGCAACTTTTAAACAGAGTGTGCATGAGGAGAAATGGGCTCGTGCATGCTTTCGCTCGCGTTTAATAGGTGTTCCCTCTCAGGAGCGCGTACAGGGTTGTGCATGTGCATTTTTTTTTAAAGTGGAGAGGGTGGGTCTTTTCAAACATTCTCATAAATCCTCCACTATACCTTTAAGATCAGCAATAGAGCTTCAAGTAAGTTAAATGTTAATGAAATCCTAGCCTGACGTAGTCCTACTCAATTCTAGTCAGAATATGAGTCTGATACTGCTCCATAGAGCTGTGATTATGGGGCGTGTTTCGAACGAACCAGGAAAAAAAATGCCTCTGCACTCAATTGGATAGACCTACAACCAATAAGAGCAATGGAGTGCGTGACGTATATTAAGCCAGGCAAAGTTGTTGTCAACAAAAATCAAAGCGTGCAGTTGCACGCCTAGAAAAAGAAGATGAGCCTTGATCGCGTTTCTCTGTTCCTCTTTTAAAATTAATTTGCTGTCGATATCTTCTAGAACAGACCTAATAGCAGAATCTACTCACCTCAACTCTCCAGCGGCAGCCATTGTTGTTGTCACCCATGCGCGCTTTGGTCACGTGGTTGATTACGTTACTGTTGATCATCTGTCCATCATCATATAAAGCCCGCCCTGACAATTTGATTGGCCCGGCAGATATTGTGCGAGCATACTCGCGCTACTATTGAGCAATGCCAGACCGAACTTCCCGACCTCAAACATTGTGGGCGGGACTAAGTTCGGAATGGCACCCAGGCTAATGAAATCCAAGCAACATCTCTAAATTTGAATTCAGATCTGCCTGTATTTGTTTGAATTATTAACAGTACTGTCAATCATCAGGAGGAGATTGATAGGTGAGAAACAGGCAGGACTGTTGTCCAACCAAAGCAGAATGACTTTTTTTGTGCTGGTCTTTCCTCTTTGCCGTTCTGATTAGAGGGTGTCATCTTTAACACCAGTAGAGGCCAACGGTTCATGTAAACTTAGACAAATTTTATTGTCATTTTGTATATACTTGGTGTAAATTTTGATGCATACAGCTTTTCAGCAGTGAATGAGCAGCTTAGCAGTGAAAAGAACATTTCCATTTGTAAAATTATCTGAAATGGTTTTAATCCATCTGTAAAAACTTATTCTCCTGCATTTGTAAAAATATTGCCTTGTCCTGAAGTCTTCCTGCTGAATATTGCGATTTTTTTTGGAAAATAAGCAAATATTTAGATTGGTAAAATTATTTTCTGTGATGTGTAGCTTAACAACATCAGTAGTTATTTGTGTAATAAGAATGTCAATGTTTTATTTGAAGGCCATTTTATTTTGTCCCACGGATAAATATGGATACTTTTACACACAAAGCCTAATTTGCGAGGAAAAATCAATTCTGTCATTTATTGGCCTCTGCTTCATCCTGTTGCAGAAAGCTCTACCCAGAGCAGGTACGGCAATCTTGCCTTATTGTTTTATGGTTCTCAAATAAAAGCATGAATCATCGGGCTTAGTAAAGTGCAATGTCCAATATGAGAGTGAACGTTTCTGCCCGCGTCTGCACTCTGAAGGAACAAATCATAGAATGTGGTTGAGTGTGAGGAAATTAGACCTAGAGAAGGAGAAACTGACCAGAGTTTATATTTGTGGAATTTATAGGAATTGCAATATTGGTAAAGACAACACCATACATATCCTTTAAAAACAAAGTGTTGTGAAATATACCAGAGGTGCTGGATGGTTTAGTATTTGCATGATGTGTGGGGGTATTCATTTCTTGGACTTTGGAATATTGTGCATAAACCATATAAAAAAGCTGTTTATTTTTCAATCTATTTGTTGTGACGTACTGCTGTATCTCTTATCACTTTAAATAATCTTTTTTTGCAACCAAGGATAAATATGGACATGCAATATTTCTGAATATTTGGGAATACCTAGAAAAATATAATGTATTTTTTTCTATACTGTAACTGATTTAAGCCCCAAATAGGCCATTTGTAAGTGGGGGGGGGGGGGGGGGGGTGATTAAATTGCTTTTGTGTTAGCAATATGTTTGACTTCCAGGGATACTCAAAGCATCACGCATAAAAGATTTACACAAACAAGAGGTCTGCGAATGAGAGCTGTTTGTCATTCCCTCTAATAAATCATACCATTGCTTCTCCTTTTATGCTTGCACTCTCTGTAGTCTCCATTGTCGGAAGTGTAAAATGCATACAGTCTGTATAATGTTCACAAATGTGCACGATAAAAAGGCTGGAAATTGAGCTAAATATGTGTTATTTTTTGAAAACTAGACAGTTTAGTGCACGTAAATCCAGTTATAGTGTCTGTTTTTTTTTCAGATGGACCAATCACATTGTCTGGCAAAAAATTACATTGTCTGAGAGCCGGCTTTCCCTTCACAGTAATGTCCCTGCTTTCATCTTGTAGCGCAGCTTCTATGTTTCTGAATTTTAAGGTCTGACAATTGCATGTTTGATTGATTGTTGATTTTAAAGCATTTTTTGTGATTTTCTTTTTCTGAAATTATGTTAATAAAGAAAATCTGTAGCTCTACATACTGACAATTCTAAATTACAGTCTAGAAGACTCAGGTGGAGGCATCAGCAACTGCATGGATGGAAGGCCAGCTAAGGAACAGACCACAGATTATGAGACTGAAGGACAACTATATAACCTATAAAGTCAGCTAGACAGGAGCTCCACAGGGAACGGTAATCTAACTGTCCCTTTTAATCTGCACACCTCTGACTTCCTATACAGTCCTGTCATCTGCAGAAATACTTGGATGACTGTGCAGTTATTGGGTGCATCAAAGATTGAACAACAAGCTGAGCACAGTAAGCTGGTGAAGCACTTTGTGGCATGGTCTGGAAACAAGAGAGATGATGGTAGATTTCAGAAGAAACAGTTAAATCCTATTAACATCATGTGAGAAGAAGTGGAGGTGATGAAGGACTATTTTAAATCCGGAGGTTGATGGTTCAAGACCTGTCTTTGACTTTTACTCCTCCTACCCAGATGCACCACAGAGCGCCACAGGAAATCATTCCTACCTGTGGTCATCAATCTATATAACGCCTACCTCAAGTGATTCAGACATTTAATTGACATTTATGCACTATTTTTGCACGACACGTATCACTTTACTTGGATTTTCACTTTATTTGGATTTAGTTTTTACAGATGCATAGATATAAGTACAGATATATATACAGAAGAGCTATATGTGTATATATTTTATCTCTTTTTATTCTTATTTTTTTATCTTTATTATATTGTATAGTTGGATGTGTGTATATATCATATAGAACTGTAACTGGAGCATGTTAGAAAAGTAATTTCCCTCTGGGATTATTAAAGTATTTCTGATTCTGATTCTAAATAACTTGGTGTTAACTTGGACAACAAAGTCCACTAGAGACCAAACTATAAAGCCATCAACAAGAAGGGACAGAAAAGACTTCACTTCTTAAGGAAGAGAGTGTGATCTCTTCCTCCATCTTCTGCTGAAGAACCAGTTTTAGACTAGATGACTTAATATGTTACCTGGCCACACCAAAATATCCAAGAACAGTTTTGAGATGCTTGAAAAAGCACCGGTTAAATTATCTGCCATATAAAACCACTGCAATGGCAAACAGTAAGAATATTGTCGCAAAATGTGAATGCCGATTTAGAGGCACTGTCACTACCCGATCCATCACGGAAGCACGATCTGTCCTGCGCACACAGAAACAGATATACATCCGGGTGTCTATAAATAATGTAATTATGGTACTAAAATTATTCTTTTCTGACCATAACTCACTAAATATTGTTAATATACATCTTTAAAAAAATTTCTTTGTGAGACAATTTTGATGCTTTTTTTACGTTTTCTTCGTTAAACTGCTTCTGTGACATCGTCATCGGACATTGTCAGAGCAGTCCGGCAAAATATGATTAAACGATGTTTATCTGCATTTTAATTGTTTCTTTCTTTTGGTTACGCAATGTACACCAATGTTAACACGAAAGGAAAACATAAAACTCAAAAAGACTAGATTTATATTTAAATCAAAAGCCGAAAATTTTAGCTCTTGGAAGTAGCGTAGGATCCCACAAATGAGCTAATGGCGCAGTACGGATGGTGCTTCCGGGACAGGTTGGGTAGTAACAGGCACCACATGTGTCCTGCAGACAGGGAGTGACTGTTAGCAGGTTAATGATGCTTAATAACGTAATGAAAAAAGCTCTTTTCTAGGAAATCCTCTAGAATCTCTGCATGATTTCACATATAACAATTCTTTAATAAATGAGGAGCATTATGGAAAACAGTGAGCCTCCTCCTCTGAAGACTGTTAAACAACAATGAATGTCTCCAGTCAATGGTTTCTCCAGATCTGGTGCAAAACTAACCTGTACAGAAGATCCTTCCTACTAACAGCTACCATCATCTACAACGATTTGTTAAAAAAAAAATTGAAAAAAGGTTTGCTGCATTGTTATATATTTTCCTTCAATATTAATAAAAATAGTTTCATTGAAATCTAAAGAAATATATTGCTGTTTCAGTGAACTATCTTTAAAAATTTACATATTTCCTTAATTCATGTAAAAGTAAAGTCAGAAAAAAGGCATTTGCTTAAAAACGGCTGTGATCGGTTTCTTTATTATCAAACTAAAATTGCTCTGAAAGGTGAAATGGCATAGCGGGTTTGCTACAGATTGCTCACCTCCGTTCATCACCTATGTGAGATTTAAAGAGTTGCAGAAATCTTGATGACACTTTGCCTGATAATCAACCTTGTTGCTAAAGTTAACCCGTCTTTTCATTTCTATTATTTCCAGAGTTTGCTTACATTTTTACATTTATGTTTGATAATGCTCCTCCATTTACACTTGAGCTCTCTGGATTGCTTTGACAGATCTGGTTCAGGCCCTCATTCACACCACATGTGCACTGCAGTTTTGCTGTCTCCCACCCAGCTCATAGCAGGACTACTTTGTTCAAGCTTCAACACAGAACCTGAATAACACTGGGCCATATGTAGACAATGCCTTCCTTACTAATAATGTGGTTTTGTGAATTATGGCTAAGTGGTTTAACAGCATTGTTTTCTTTAATTTCTTTTAATAAATCGCTGTACTCATGGAGCCTCCTCAAAAGAGCTGATTTGAGATTCTCTGATCCAGCCACACTGCCAAATATCCTACAAGACAATGTTTTCACCTGGTGCATTATACAGTACATCTCATGTACATCAGTCTGATTTCTCTTGCAATATCAATAAACTAGCCTTGCCTCACATATTCCACAAAGGACCGTGTGCTTTGTCAGAAAAGTAAACCCAAAAAGACAAGCAGCAGTTGAGCAAAGCCTTCAATCAGAATTTAAACAATTCCATCCAAACTGAACTTCCAGCGCTGCAGAGCTAGAACTAACTTCACTAAATTTTGGCTTAACCTTCTGAACGTCATCATGGGAAAGAAACACACATGGATAATGCTTTTCAAATAGGGACTTTGGCCTTCTAAAAAAAAAATAATACAAAAACCAAAGTAACACATATAGAGCAAGTGACTGAAGCTTTCCATTATAAAAGTAGACTGTACTCCAGAGGTCTAGGAGAATGTGAGAGAGATCCAAAAGCATTGGTACTAAGACACAGGACAGCCGACAGGCAGGTGAAGAAGACTGAGCACTGCTGAACACAGGTAAGACCTTTTCCATTAAGATCGGAGACGAACTAAGGTTCACTGGTTCACTGGAACAATAACAGAGTCAACTTGAAAGATATTCACAAGGATATTCCTGGTTTAGGTCTTTGGCTGGAATACCATCAGGGTAATCATCTGGCTAGGGGCGGATTTAGGAAATTTGGGGCCCTAGGCAGAGAAAGAGAGGGTGCCCTGTAAATTCAGAAGACAACACATAAAACAGTTCCATTATGCAGATACAGATTCTACGTTTACTTCTACGTGTTCTACGTTTTGTCCCTCTCTTCTTGTCCCTTTTGTTGTTATTTTCGTCTCTATGTTTTGTACTCAGCTGATGTTTGACGCTGTCTCAAAAGTACTAAAGGATTTTTTCCAAGCACTAAGCTCACTTAGCTGATTGCTCCTTCCCGTGTTTCCAAAAAGGCGACGACAAAAGTAAATACCACAGTCCTTCTTTTCACTGTAGACAAGCCATGATCTGCTTATCTGTTCTCCATTTTTCATTTGGATGAAATAATAGCTGCAAGAATCATGACAGCAGACAAGATAGAGGAGAGCAGGAGGCGGGGTTACCAATCTACTTGCTCTGGAGAGCAGAGTTCGCTGCTTTTAGATGGTGTCGCCAAAGTCTCAGGTAGCAAAAAAGTGCTGAGAAACACTTAACATTATGAGCGTTCTGATGGTATTTTAGCAAAAGGATTTTTTTTTATCAAAAACATAATTAATGTGAACAAATAAGGAATAGTTGAATTAACCATACATGTAAACACAGTTATATTGGGCCCCCAGGAACTTATGGCCCAGGAAACTACAGAGTATTGTCTAATTGTAAATCCACCCCTGCATCCAGCAACAAGAGATGGTATTTGAATTAATCTAATGTGATACATTTCAAATAGGGTTGACATTTTTTTACATACTATATAGAAACCATAATGCTGCACTAACTGCAATGCTCTAAATCATTTACCTTTTTTATCTTCAAGTCACAAGTCTAACTTTCATCAGTATTTCTCAGTTTTCTTTACTATTCTATGTTCTCTTCTCCTTTATGTCCCCCTAACCTCCAGTCTATCCAGATGAGTTGTTCCAACTGGTTGGCCACCCAACCCCATCCCTGTCAGTCATACTGCAGAGACTGGCAGCTCCACAGCCAAATCAATAATAATCTTCTGCCAGTGTAATTCTATACCTGAGGATGTTATTGGTGCACCCTAAGCTTCCTCTTTTGGTTCACCATTACATTCGGAAGTAGATGTTTTTTGCAGAGATAGTCAGAGGGTGTGCCAAGGCGTCGTCAAAGAAGCCTGACCATTGTAACTCGAAAAATATTTGCAGGACGACTCATAGCGGCACACAAACACACCGTCCTGCCCTGACTGTCACAGAGGCTAAGGTCACCTCGTTTGATGTATGAGCTGACTCATATGACAACCTTCATATAACTCTAACCTAATCCCCCCCCACCCCCCCCAAAGAAAATGAACTGGAAAAGCTGAAGGACAGATGAAGACCTTTTTTGCAATCTTAAAAATAGCAATTATTAGTCTTGATATATATACTTTTTATAACTTTCTAAGAGCTGATATTAAATATTAATGATTGTAGACTTTGTGTTAGAAATATGTTTTTAGATATTTATATTAAAGCTATAGCCATTAACAATGGGAACTTAAAGCAGCTTCAGGGATGTTCAAATACTTAGCGTTCCAACACAGGAGCATACAGCTGTGTGGTTGGTGGGCAAACTAAGGGATGGCTTGGATGACCACATGTGTTGCATTTTTATTTTTTTGCGGTGACAGTTCTAGGCAGTGTGTGAGTATGTCCTGTCGCTGTCTGATGTATGGGGCAGATATCCAGGTTATGGCATCATAGACCTGGAACGAAAGAAGGGTGAGAACCAAGAGTTTTAAAGCCAAGATTTAGTTGACAGTGGAGCCTGCTGAACCTTTAAAGATCCATTTGCAGGTTCACTGCCTGCCTGGCCCAGGTCTGATGCTGACAAAACAAGGATCTCACTGAAACCATCCAGTATTTAGTAACAATAGATGTTGTGTGCAAAGACCAGATTGACTTTTTAACTGAACAATTATAAAATTCTGTTGTTGCACACTAAACCATTCATCAACAACTTATTTATTTTGTATCACCTAACCTAACCGATCACCTAACCAGACACAACAAGAATGAAATATAATTTATGGAGTGTGTCACATGTCTTGTACCACTAAGATCTGTCTGATTTTAAATATCATGTCTGATTCTTTGAAAAAGCGTAGAGCTGAACTGTGTTAGGTGACTGAGGGCATTGTTTATACTTAGTTAAATGTCTGACACTAAAGCTGTTAATCATTTCCGACCAAAATTGTACACTATTAGTTCTTTACTTCACCAGTGATCAGCCGGTCAGTGCCATGGTCTCTAGAGTTTGGTTTTATTTGTCATGCTGGGTCGGTGGAGTTTTGGCTTTGAGTTATTTCTTTGTTGATTGGTTTATTTGGGCTTCTAGGTACTTCGGGTAAGTTTGGTTTAGCTCTCATAGATCCCCTTGTGTAAAATAGTCAGTAGTTCTTAGATATTGCATAATCCCCTACAGCTGTTTTTCATCAGTCTAATAATTAACCTGTTTCTACTCTTCTAACTATGCTTATTACTCCTACTTCTTGATTTGTTAGTTGAATTACAGCCATCATTTCAATTGTTTGCTTAGCATAAAATGTAATTCAGGTGCAGTAAATTACTGACTTGGTATTAATTCTGACTAAAAACGTATCATTTATCATCCATGTAGGACTTCCTTGAATTTAAGAAGGATTCATGTCTGCATGTTCGCTGTGCCATATCCTCCCCATTATATGCAGCAAAGTCAATAAAGTGGCACCTTTCCTGCTAATAAGTGTTTATGTCATGATTGGTTCAGAGAGGCCCAATATGCAGAACACCACGGGAAACAGGGAAAAGGTTTAAATGAGTTTATTAATAAGCACATGGAAATGAGTCTGGAACTGGTTCACATCTGGAGGACTGGTTCTCAGGAGACTGTAGGGGTGACAGTTCAGTTAGCCACGTAGCAGATGAATGTGGAATAGTTATCTTCAGAGATCTACCTTGAAGAGTCCGGGTTTGGCTTTGAGAGAGGCTCAGTTGGGTCCAGAGACTGTTTGTTTCAGCAGAGTTCAAAGTCAGTTTCAGCGTCTTGCATCTAGCGTTTGGACAGACCTTGGTTTTCCAGCTCTTAGTCCAGAGCAGCATGGGAATCCAGAGGAAGGTCTTCAGGTTTGGGCTCAGAGGGCAGGCTCGGCAGGTTAAGCTCATCCAGAGCTTACAAGGCAAAACAGGTTTCCTGTAAGCAGAGACAAAAGGGAATAAGAATCCAACTAGGAGATTTAAAGCGACAAGGATTTCACAGAGGAAGAGAGGCTCAGGTGCTAACCAAACTGGATAAACACTGCGGCGTTGATGCGAGGTCTGATGGCTGCTTATATGGTGGAGGATCCTCCTGATGATGAGATGGGTTTCAGGTGTGTCGAAGGCTCAGCTCAGGAGGATCCACAGTGAACTCTGCTGGAGACAGGTGGTACAGCTCCAGATCCCAACAGTTTATCAATTTGGGTGAGCTAATCTTAATGTGCATAAAGAAAACAATATACAGTAAAGATTTAGCTAGTAAAGAGGCACCCAGGTTTGAATTCCATTTGCATCAGGAAGGGAATTCAGGGTAAAAAGTTTGCCAAATTTGAAGACATTTTGCTTCCCATCAAGGAAGCTTTTTCAATATAAAATGTCAGAAATAGCGTTAAGTTCAAGGTTTTATACAGCAGCCCAACAAAACAGCCCCATACCTGTCTATGTCTCTGAAAGGGGGATCGTTAAAAGGAATTGTTGGCCTAGCTGAATTGGCGAGGTCTTCCAAATATGGAAGCAGCCTAAGAGACATAGACCAACAGACAATCTACCCATACCTCCGTCCTTCTGTGAAACCATCTTCTCCTGCTTCATCCGTCAGGGTTATGGTGTAACTAGTGCCGATCTTCAGCAGTCTATGGGTGAAAGGCGGGGTAAATCCTGGAGAGGTCTCCAGTCCATTGCAGACACACAATGGAAATATGAATACAATATTAAACATAAATGCTTAATGAAAAACATCCATTTGTTATGCACAAACAATTAAAAGTTTATATATAGAGGTAAAGCAAGAAAAAACTTTTTGGTCACAGCATTGCTGGTTATCTTTCAATACAGTTCATTAGGTGAAAAGAGTATAGTTCTGTATTAATAATATTATTTTTTTTTGCTTTATTTTGAGTGAATTTTATGCTTGAGTGAAATAATGATCAAATCAGGTAATTTATCACATTCACCTGAATAAGTCTTTAGGGAGGAGCAAAAGACATTTTGAAAAGCATCCGACACCTTCACTGCCCCTTGACACATCTTCTCTCTCAAGATAATCCACTTGGCCCCACTCAGCTCCATCTATGTAGAGGTCCCTCAGATGCTATCTCCATCTGCTGTAATTATAGAGAGCCCCATCCTCCCGCTCACTCTGCCTTGCAAACACAAGAGCATGGAGAAAACACTGCCCACTGGTGTAATTCATGCCGCCTAGGGGGTCATGGGAGATTATGAGTCGGATCGATCATTGTGATGGTTCACACACACAACAGTTCACCCACACACACCACCTCATCATTGATGACGGCCTCCTTACCTCCCCTCTCCTACTGAGGGACATCCTGCAGCTAATGAGGACACAAACACTGTCAACTATATCGACCACCTTAGCTTAACAAGGTACTTCATATATGGACCCGTTTGGAAGACCATCAGCTTGGAGACTACGTGTTCCGCTGCTGTAAAAAGGAGTTAAAGACACAATTAGTGGGTCAGTGTCCATGTTGAGTCTTTCCTTTCTCCCACTGTTCTCTCTTCCTGTAACCTTACCAGTATGGTTTAGTCACTACAAGAAGCTTTGTGTTACATAAAGATTTAAACCAGCTTTGGTCTTAAACAGATGAAAACATTACTTATCATTAGCCGTTCTGTACAAATCCTAACTGTCATTTCCTCAGAAGTTAGCATCCACAACTCGAGGTATTTGGAAGATTCAATTAGATCAATTTCTTCTCTTTCAGCAAAAAATATTATGTCAAAAGAAAAGTATTTTTGATGAATGAGAGAGTGAGAGATTTGGGAGATTAGTTAATTATGTAGGAATTTCATTGGTTCATTTTATTATATACCAAACTTTTTCCATACCTTATCTTGAACTATTACATTTAAGTTACATTCAGATGTGAGACCAAGCATCCTTCTTACTTTTAGTTTCCTCTTTGCTTGGTTATTTTGAGTTATCCAAGTTTTTATGGCTTAGCATACAGCCTGATTGTTCTCTATCCGGAGCTTTTTTTTGGTAGTCGTACCAGTCTTTAAGAAACCGGGTAGTGGGTGAAGCAGACTAAGCAGAGACTCTCAGACTTGCCTCTCATTAGACCCCTCCTCCAGCTCTGCAAAACACATGAGGACCGGTTGGGCATGCCTGATTTTGTCTTTCTTTATTTTGGTAGGTGGCCTGTTGTGCGTTTGTTGCTATGATTGCCAATTTTACACACTGTGGCAGTAAAGGAAAGTTACATTTTATTTTTTCTTTTATTGTTACTTGTAGATCTTGTTACCATCTACCATCCTATTGTTTATAGCAGAAATTAGCTGTTTTTTTGCTCTAAGACAACCTGGTGCTGCCTTCCCCAGGATTAACTGATAGACATCAGAACCAGCACCTGAAACTATCAGCTTATGTGTAAAAGTTTTTTTTTTTTTAAAATGCCTGTTTGAAATGTATTGGCTTAATATTTACGTACATAAAGAGCAAAATGAAATGTGTTAAATGTCCAAAGACATTGAAAGCGCAGTGTTATTTCAACATCTTTTTCTTTAGCTTATTTTAACAATATGACAGTTAGTTCCTCTAAAAAGTTGGTTGGGAGGTGGAGTTAAATTCAACAAATTGGCTCCCTGAATTCCAATCTATCAATTAATTCTTATTCAATGTTCTAAAAACAAAATTAATGGGCTTTTGAGATGTGGTGTAGGATGCAAACGTTCCTGTTGTGTCTGGAAGGTTGCTGGTTCAAATCACAGCTCAGTTGTGTCCCTGGCCAAAAATTTCACTTTGCTTTGCTTACTGGTTGTGGTCAAAGAGCCTTACTTCTGTCAGTGTGCCACAGGACATATTTGATTATAATGTAGCTCAACACTTGTTTATTGTGTTGATTTTGACTTTGCAAAGCAATGTTAGCCTGGCATAGCCAGACTGAATTACACAAAGCATAATTGAGTCTCGTAAACCGCCGTTGTAGCAATGTTTCAATGATGCCTTTTCTGATGTCCAAAATTAGATTGATCTAACTTTAAAACCTCGACAACTGACACTTTTAGTGTAATTTCTTTTTAAAAAGGACAGATTTTTTTGTCTCTGCTTGACATGTTTCATGGATTACAAAATTACAGAAACAGAGGTTTTGTGTCACATCTGTAGTTCATTTTGGTTAAAGCTGCCTCTGTTAGTCTCACCTTTGAAATCGAGCTCTACCAGCTCTTAACTAACGCCGTGTAAATGTCTATTACTCAGGCTGACCAGGCTACACCAATGTGAGACGAATTAAACAGTGATTAGTGTTGAATCACAACCAGAGTGCTGTTCTAACTCTGTCACTGTGTTAAATTTCTATTTTAACTCAATCTTTTGTGGACCAATATAGAAGTATAGAGTGTTGAATTTAAATTCCTTAGAGTTGAATTAACTCTTCCAAATTTGCAGTTTTTATCTGTTGACCTTAACAATCAAAAATATTATTATTTTTTGTCATATTGATTTGTAATTGCAAGATTATCCACCGCTGATTTTTATGATGTGCCACAGCACTTGAGCCTGAAAGCCAAAGAGGAGCAGATGAAAGCTCAGATGGTAGAAATCCACACAATTTATCCCTCCAACTAACTTTGTCACAACAATAGCTGTCCCAAAAAGTATCCATTCAACAATTTCATTATTAATAAGTAAGAGTAGAAAAGCATTTGCTAAAGGCTACAAGGGGTGAGAACATTTTACTTCATATGTAAAAGTGGAGCACTCTTAACAGATAGCCCTGTCACTGTACCTTATCCTTAATCTAAAAACACTGTGTCTCTGATCTTGATATAGTTGGAGCCAGTAAAGTCTCCTCATGTACAAACATGCGTATGATGTAATAATGTGAGATTTGATGAGCTGGTAGGGTGTGATAATGGTAATTTATAAAATCCTTCTTAAACTGCTATTTTGGGCAGACATTCTGAAGACGCGACGCCATTTCTCTGGTTTGAGTACGATTACAATTTCTTTCAAAATCTATTTTCATGTCTCATAGTAATTTAATGCATAAACCTTATAAAGTGTTATCTGATGTGTTTGTTCTGAGTGATCTCTTCTCAGGAAACAATATGGGAGAGAAAGCTTAAAGATGTAAACATAGAGCATACGTTTACATTGCACCACCTTTTGAGGCAATGACTGTGATCGAATGATTTCTGAAACTGTCAGAGAAATTTCTGCACCAAACGGGTCGAGTTGTCACAGGTTTGAAGGTTGCCTTCTCCTGACAGCAGTTCCCAGCTCATTCAAAAAATACTTAATAGGCTTAAGGTCAGGACTGATAAAAGGCAACTTTAGAGCAGTCCATTGTTTTTAACTGTTTTTTTTTTTTTGGTTTATTATGCTGTTGCACGACAGATCACCAACGGCTGAGAATAAACATTCTTACACAGGGCAGCAAATTTCTCTTTAAACCCCCTTTATAGTCTAAAGATTTAATTTTACCCTCCAGAGATTCAACTTCCACTTTGGTTCAAGCTACAATGGATGGTGTGATCTGAAACTTTTACAACTATTCTTATTATTGGTATCTTTGATTTGTCATAAATTTTCCTCCTCTGGCCAATAAAGTCTAGGCCGACTAAAGTCCCATGGATCATTAAATTTTTGAATATGTGCAACGTATTCACTGGAAGAACAAGCTGCTTGAAGATGGCTTTATAGCCTTTACCTTTAACATGGTTGCCTATAATTTTTCAAGTCTCTACAGACAACTCTTTCCTTGGCTTTCTCTTGTCCATGTTGAGTGCGGCACACACCATGTTACCAGACAGCACAGTAAATGCCTATAGCCCTAAACAGAAAAGGTAGTGGACACATTTGAATCTAATGAGTGAAAACACCTTTATTTGACATGTCTCTTGGGTCACCTTATTTTTAGTCTTTCCTAGGGTTGCTATAATTTTTGTCCTGGTCTGTTTCATGTATTTATTTTTTTAATCATTCTGTTGAATCATAGATGAAAATCATTGTCTGACTTTCATTTGTTTTCATAGATTTTCATGGAAAATATTGTTCAATAAGCATACTGGTGGGAATTTTGTAAAGAATGACAGCAACTGATGTTGTAAACAAGCTTGTCCAGTGTAGACTGAACTAAATATCTAGCCATCTAAAATGCATAGGACTAACAAGTTTGTCCCCTTTTAGCTACCTAAATAAAAAAAAAAGGATAACTTGCCTGTGCACGTCCAACAAAGGACAAATTCAACAAAGGCAGACTGGACTGACTGCTCTTTTTCAAGACAGACTCCGTTAACCACACTTTGGGCCTGCTGCAAATTCTCCCCATTCTTCTGAAGACTTGCTAATTTATATAAACTACTAGGACTACGGTTCATCAAAGCTGGTATGAAACATTCTAATTTAAGGGTATGAATTGATTCATTTTCATTAATACATTTCTGGGGAGATGGCATTTTTGTGAACAACCAGAAAAGAATAGGGGGCCATGATCAGCAGCCATCCTATTAGGTCTTCATAAAAAGACACATTAACTAAATGATGGTCTCCACTTAATTTAATTATATCTCTGATGATACCAGTACAGATTTCCAATACTATTTTCAAGCAACATAACAAGTTAATCACAGAGTTTTTGTGGAATGGGAAAAGACCAAGAATTAAGCTTCAAAAACTATTGGCCTCACGACATGTCGGTGGAATGGCGCTCCCAAATGTGCAATTATATAATATTGCCTTTGAGATTAATAAAATGGCAAGGCATTGGGGTACTGGTGGTTCTCAGCCAGGTTGGGTCAAAATTGAAGAAGGGCTTGTGTGCCCATTTGGTATGGCGGAATATATGTCACAGAACACACGGGCAGGGGAGGCAAATTTAATCTTGGCTCATTCACGATGGGCCTGGCCAAGGATGCATAAAATGTTGGGGATTTCACAATATAAACAAAGCTACTCTTCTTTATGGAATAACCCCTCCATCTGCATTGGTAAAAAAGTATTTCTTTGGCCAACATGGTTAGAGAAGGGCATACGTACTTTCCAAGATCTATATAGAGATCAAACACTATTGACTTTTGAGGAACTTAAACAACAATTTAACTTAACGGACAAAGGGGATCTCTGGAGGTATCTGCAGTTGAGAAGTTCAGTAGGAACTGTTTTTGGTCTAAGACGAGAGAATAAAGATGGAAATCTGTTGCAGGAGTTTTTTAATGCTCCGCCTATTTCACACTTACACTCTGCCTCTGCTTTCTATAATAAAATGTCAAAAACCCAAACAACAATGTGTGAAAATCTAAGAACTTTCTGGCAGAAAGACCTTGATACAGACATTGATGACGCTGTGTAGGAAAATATTATCTCAAACGTGGGAGGGGCTACAAGGGACACAAGAAATAAACTTATTCACTACAAAATTGTACATAGGTATTATTTTACACCAAGTAAGTTATGTCGAATGGGTTTAATAAAGGATAACAAATACTGGAAGTGTAATAAAGAGGTTGGCACATTTCTCCATGCATTATGGGAGTGTCCCTTGATAATGCCCTTTTGGAAGGCGGTCTTTAAAAAATTCGCGGACTGGCTTAGTCAACCTCTACCAGAGTCTGCACAATTTTGCCTTTTAGGAGACAAGTCATTGATGCCAGAGGGCATCCCAAAAGCTGAAGGTAGACTAATGATGACAGGTTTTCTAGTAGCAGGTTTTCTAATTCTTAAGGGATTTGGGGTGTGATGTATTCTGTGAGTATGAATATGTGCATTGCTATATCTATGAATAGGTAACTGATAAGTGCTGTCATGTTCTGTGTTGCTGCCAATGTTTGTTTTTGTTGTTGAATGTCATCTGTTTGTAACTGTGTTATAAAAGAAAAATAAATAAAAAAAACTTTAATGAAAAAAAAGGCACATTAACAAAGAAATAAAAATCAAGCATTTGTCAGGCCAGAGAGAACTCCCATAGTTCACATAAGTAGGACAGTGTTATGTCTGTCAACGTATTACAAGTTTAAGTTTGTGATGTAAGGATTATTGAGACAGACTGCTGGTCTCCCGAGAATGTGTGAGCTTGCTGCTGGGAACATGAAAGCATCATCTCAGAGGGTAGGGAGGAGGTCAGCAGACCTACAGATTCAGTGTCCTTATGAAAGAGGAGGTGATAAGATCATAAGATAGCTAACATCAGGAGGCTACAAAGTAAGCCCAACAGAGAGTATTGGAGCTAAAAAAAATTAAAAGGAACAGTTAATTAATGTACTGTAGTTTGACCAAGCTCTAAGGAAGTCATATTTAAATGTCAAATCATTCTGGCTTAAACATGTATATAAATGTACTCTTTATCAGATTATGTTGTCCCAATGTTTTGAAAATTTCTATTTATAAAAAAAATCCTGTCTTAAAATTTTTCGTTACCTTATGAAGGCCAGTTAGTTATATGTCAGCTTGTACACCTAGATTCAGCCAATCGTATATCAGAGCTCATCTGTCAATCTAATTTTTTCGGTCACAGCATCTTAATTCATATGTCGCAGCTAATATATGCAATGGTTGAAATAAGAAATAAGAATCAGTTACTTTTCCATTGAGTTCCATCCCAGTGTTCATGGGGATGGACCTCTGTGTCTTCGGCAGGCGTAGAGCTAACAAAACTGGCAGCTTTGCGAGGCAAGGGCTCAAACATATACAGCTGTAAGCCTTATACAACAAACCAAGCTTCTGCCGCCCTGGCGTCCTGTTCCACAACATCTTCATTCCCGCTTTCCTCCTCTAAATTAAAAATGTATGACAGAGGAATCTCATCCACAACTTCTGACACTAAACCTCTCCTTCTGTTGCATGTTTCCGCTGTCCATAGCGTTCCTTGACAGTGTCGTTTCTAAGTCACAAATTTAGTGCTACTTGGTCCCAATGGAATTTCCCACTGGGAACCTACTAGCACTAAGTTGCTAAGTGGTTTGCAAATTGCTTCCGTGACACCAGCTACAATCAAACTTGCTTGCAAATCTTCCGCCACAGCAGTCCTGCCCCCTAGATAAACAACCAATCATATTCACTTGATTCAGACGTGTAAAGTCAGGCACCACTCAGGAGAATTCGGAAATGCAACGGTTGGAAGAGCTGTTTCCCTTCGACTTTCAGATTGATTAAACCTGTAACATGCAAGTGTGTCTAAATGAATTAGAACTCCTTTGCTTTAGAATCAACTGGATAGTTCATGCAAAATACATCAAACTGTGAACACATCACATTGTGGCATACCGTTCCAAAATTGGAGGCAATGACATTTATATGTAGGCCTATATTAAATACCTCATATAATGTTTTAATTTAATGAGAAAAGTAAAAGTTGTTTTTATTCAGTAGCTGGGAGGGTACTATTTACTCTAAAGTCATCATAATTGACAGTACAGTAGTGTTTGAATATGTTGCAATACATTCAGACTGAAAGATTTCTTAACACAGACTTGAATTCATTTTTTTTTGTTGAATCACCGAAATGCATTTTAAATGATATTTATCAAGATACTCACTGATCAGAGCCACAGCTTTTGTCAGATCCCTCTACTAAATTTGCCATTTGGCACCTGTAATAAGAAGTAAAGTTTCTTCTAACTCCACAATCAGTACAAGGGATCATTTTTGGTCACTGCACAAAGCACATCCAGGGCAGTGATTTGACGCTCTTAGAGAAAGCTCTACAGACCCCAAGTGTGTTTATCTTCAGAATGCTTGTGGGGGTCCACACAGCCACTCCTCCTCCTGTATTGACATTGTGTGCCCTTTTGGAGCCCCCCTGCTACCTTGGTTTCCTTTATCACTGGGTCGGATGGCTCAGCATCAAGCAGTGGGGTTCCAGCACTACAAGAGCAGAGGCTTTCTCCAATAAAGGTCAGTGATGTTGGCTTGAGTCTTTTAGTGCTGCAAAAACACCTCAACCTTGTGTAAACTTAACTTTTCATCTCTGTTTTTTACATTTTTTTTCTTGTCTTTATCACTGGACTGATGACAACGTTTAAGTGGACAAGACCTACTTTCTTTTAGCCCATATTTCTAAATTGCAATGTTTTTTTATTTGTCTTATTTAATATTCCCTGTCATAATGTCATGTTTCATTAGCTGTAAGAAGAAAATCATCACAATAACCTTTTTTTTGATTGAATGGTGTCATTCACTTAAGTCCTCGTCCTGCAAAACAAAAGCTTGAATTTTCTGACTTTTAAAGCCTTCGGTTTGTAATATTACATAATCATTAAATAAACACTCCATGTGTTGTAGTGACACAAGCAGTACTCTTTTATTGATTGCTCTAGAAATAGTATTTTCTTACTTACTTTTTGAAATGTCATTACAAATTTTCATTTTCCTTAAATCTCAAATAAATATTTAATAAATCCTTCAGCTGTAAGCTTGTTATTGTTTGCAAAATTGGGATAATCTTTTATTCTGATCAGTTTAAGTTTATTGAAGTCAACAAAGGTAATCAGAATGCACTGTCTTTTTTAATCCCTTTTATGAAAACTTCTTGATTCATAGGACAGTAAAACACTTTTATTCAGCAGATAATGACAACACTTTAGGGGTTTTTAATATTGAGGAAATTATTAGGAACTTAAATCATTTGCTGTGATATTGCATTAAAACATTGATTGGGAATCAATGATGAAACCACTGACAAGAGCAATTGTTTTTTTTTAAATGAAAGTCAAGAGGCACGTTTTTCTCTAAACACTGAGCTTGGAAATTTTGTTTGTAGAAGATTTTCAGATTAAAAATCAACTGTTTTGAACAAGTTTTTACCCAAAAAAATGTATTTGGGTAAATAAAAAGGAATTTGGCTTCCTTTGTTCTTATATATCAATAAGGACAAGAAACACTGTGATTTAATTTTAAATTAAGTGTATTTTTATAGTGAATTCACACTACATGTCACCTCAAGGCACTTTACAGAGACAATTCAAATAGATCATACAGTCAGATTGGTTAAAACTTTTCTATCGACAACTATCCCTCATACCAAGCATGTTTGTAACGACAGTGGAGAGGAAAAATTCCCTTTTAGCAGGAAGAAACCTCCAACAGAGCCAGACTCAGTGTGAATGGCCAGAAGCACAGATACAAAAGATAACTGTAAACCAGCTTCACAGGCGGCCCTGTCCTGGAAACAGACAGCTAGGTAGACGAACTCTGAGCCAGCTCCCATGGCAGAGGATGAAGAGAGCACATACATTTAGACGAGTCAGAGAAACAGGACTAAACTGAAAAATAGGCCACTCCAACATCTATGAACAGGCATTGATGGCAGCAGCACTGCTGATATTTCTCTCCAGCATGGTGTTACAGCAAAACAGGAACAGACCAGATGAAGCTACTATGATGAGAAAAAGCAGATAGAGCATCAAGTTAGAAGTGTCATGTTGGCTTTCAGGGATCTAACCCACATGCAGAACACTCAGAGGCAGGGAAAAAGTTCACACGTTTATTAAAGATAAATCACAATAAAGAACAATGATTTCTGCGGATAACTGGGTCCGGGTCTGGTCACGACTGGTTTTCACTGCAGAGAGGGACAGATTGGTGAGCAGTCTTTCAGTGAACTTGCAGGTAGGGTGTTTGCAGGTCTATACCTGATCAGAGATGAGCAGAGCGGTAGAAGGGGGGAACCAGGAGGGTCCAGAGGCCGAGGGCAGGCAGAGGGCTAGGCAAAGGCAGGGCAGAGCAGCTAATCTTACTGAGCAGGTTCAGAGCTTCTCCCTCAGCTCTTGCTGAGAGCAGACAGTCAGGGTTCAGACTGAGTTGGATTTCCAGGGTTCTACTGAGAACAGACAGTTTGGTTTCACGCTTGAGAAACCCTTCCAGGTCTTCAGGTTTCCAGGCAGGTTCTTCCTGGGAAGCAGAGAGGACAAAAAGCAGATTAGGTTGAGCTTCAGGCTTCAGGGGAGTCAGAGATACAGACAGGCAGGTTGGCTCAGGTTCGCTAACCATAACTCTGGTGTCGGATTGTAGCTCTGCCCCTCCTTAAATGCTGGTCTCCTGATGAGCTCATGAGCCGCAGGTGTGGTGGTTAGCTTCAGCTCCAGGAGACCTAGAACGCCCTCTGCTGGAGAAAGGTGGACAGACCTCCAGATCCCAACAAGAAGTTGAACTAACGAATACTGCAGAATGGAATTACAGATACCATAAAGCAGAATAACGAAAAGTAGTCCTTATGTCCTCTAGCAGTCTAAGCCTATATCAGTAATGTAAATAAATCTATGTACAGCCCATCATCATTTTTTGATTTATCTTCATAATATATAAGATGGGCGAAGGCATGTTAGGATTGCTTCCAGCAGAGTAGCTGACCACCCTAGGGCCTGTTCCACTTTAGATAACGGGTTAGGAAATGTACAGGCATTTAGTTAATCTGCTATTGCTTGATGTAACAGGGAGTATGTAATCGACCTCATGGTATTTTGAAGAAACCTGTGTACATTTACTTGGATGATTACTTACACTTGGTTTGACATAGGCTTGACATGCACCGTTTAAGTCTAACATCACCTTTGGGATATAGATCAAACCTGAATGCAGTGATCACGCTAGTTAAACCAAGCTTTATCCCTTATCCTGTTGGGATCTGGAGATTCACCACCCTTCTCCAGCAGAGTGCGCTGTGGATCTCCTGGGCTGGAGCCCTCCAGCACAGCTGACGTTCATCAGCCCATCAGGAGACCTGCCTTTATAATCAGCAGCCAGACCTTCCTTCAACGCCGCAGTGTTGACCAAGTTTGGTTAGCGAACCTGAGCCTCTGTAACTACTAGAATCTTTGTCTCTAAGGAGAAACCCTATTCTAACCACTGTCTGTCTTCTCGCTCACAGGAAACTTGTCTCTTGTCTGAAGCTCTGGATGAGCTTAGCCTGTTACCTGCCTGCCTGCCCTAGAGAGCCAAACCTGAAGATCTCACTCTGGAATCCACCTGCTGCTCTTAGGGAAAGAGCTAATCACTCCAACCAAGGTCTGTCACTGGAAAGTCAGAAGCTAGACGCTGCTGCTGCTGAGCACTCTGCTGAACCAACAGTCTCTGGACCCAACCGGTTCCCTCTCTCAGAAAGGAAAGCCTGGACCTCTTCAAGGTATTCTCAGAAACATCTAAAAAGCAACGATTCATCTGTTAACCTGGCTAATCAAACTATCCGTCTCTGCAGACGCCTGAGAATCCCTCCCGGACCAGCTTACCTGAATCCAGTTCATGTTATCTTTGTGCAACCTTTAATAAATTCTGTTGAACTTTTTATCAGTCTCCAAGTGGTGTTCTGCATGTGGGTTTGATTCCCTAAACCAACCATGACATATCCTGGATTTTGGTTTGTTATGAAGTCCTCTGGTATTGAAATGTTCATTGTGTTTTAGAGAGACATTATGTCTCAGACATAGTCCAAGGAAATGCTGGCTTTTTATTTGTATCAACACATCCTAGATTATGAAAAAACAGAATGAAATGTCAGGGACCCGGGAAACCACTCAATGCTTCTATACCTAAGTTAAATACAAAGCTCGACTTTAAGATACTAGATCATTGAGTAAATAGATGTCAGTCATTAAATGGGTAAAAAAAAAAAGATAGACTGAAGGTATGATGCTGTTTTGCAGGCACAGCAGCTGTAAAAAAGAAGCCTAGTTAAGTGAACAAGGCTGTAATGAAGAATGGTGATTAGCGAGTGAGACCCTAACAAGAGCGTGTTTATTGAGAGGGAGGACGATGAAAGGGCTGCTATGAGAGTGAGGGACAGAGAGAAAGCAGGGGAGGGAAGGGGAGAGAAGGAACTTATAGGCTGAGTGATGCTGCCAGAGCCAATTCATTACGACTGCAGCTCTGTCAATCCCTGCTCATCTCCCGTAGCACTAGACCACTAATGGAATTAGTCCCTGTCACACACACACTCACACAAAAATGCATGCAAGCACACACGAAGAAACAGAGCAAGGCACAACACAAGCACACACTGCATTAACACAATACATCCTGCAGATATATCTCTGTGACAAAGCTTTCACACATGCAACCCATAAATTGTTGGAGGTCAGCATGTTAGCCACACAGCATGCAGCACACTTTGCACATTGTCAAAGTCCTTACAGAAACATACAACATTGAGAAGGTCCTAGTAATTGTGTGGATTTATTTTGGCATTTTCAAAAACTTGAAATCTCTCCCATCAAGAATGTCAGAAGCATGTGATTCCTATCAAACATGCTTCAAATGTTACAGTATGTTAACAACAACAACAAACTGTCAGCAGTAAGTAATCAATAAAACCTTCTGTATGTTATTTTCAGGATGAATCAGAGAGTATTTTTGGTGGAACATGACAAGACAATGGCTTTGACTGAGAGCTGGTTATCTGATTTGATCCAATAGAGGTCAACACCAGCCGGTCAATCCTGAGGACAGAAAATCACCCACCCCCCATCTTGCCTTCAAAACACTATCACCGTCCTTCCTGACCATCCCCCCCTCCCATCATCAGTTCCCTCCTCCTGTCCACTGCTCCCTTGGCCTCCTCTACCTCCTCCCTTCCACTCTAAGAGAGTGGTCATTAGATTACAACAATGGTCATGACCGTAAGAATTCTCCACTGCTTTCCAGTAATCACTATTTCCTAAGACCCAACAAGAACAGCTGGATGCCAAAGATTTGCAGAATTGCGTGCTCCACAAGACCTCATGTAGAAACATGGTGCGTTTTTTAGAAGGAGAAATCCTTCGTCAGTCTAATGGCAGCTTTCACTAAACACACATGCTCAAGCTGAGAGTCTTCAAAGCAGATCGCTGTGACAGAAACCCTACAGATCTGCAGTGATATGCGGACGCTACAACATATGCTTAATCGCAGCGGGGTGGTGTGCTTTTATGGTCAGCAAGCACCCATACACACACACACACCAACCAACCTTTTTCACTAGGAGCAGAGGGCAGCAGAGTGGCTCAGAGAGAATGCTGATTGGCCAGCTTTCACTAGCGACCTTGTAGGTCAAGAGTGTGAGACCCCACAAGGCCTGGTGAAGAGTCAATTTTCCTGTGGTCAAAGGTCGGACGTAATGCCCCCAGCAGCTTCTGCAGCAGGAACAACAAGGGGATGAGCTCTGCTACAGCATACATCATAGAAGCGGGAGGGGGGGCAGTTTGTAAAGGAAGAGCTTGATTGGAAGTCAGAGAATGGCAGGCAGAAGCAGAGAGGAGGAGGGCAGTTGGTCCTCTGAATGCCTTTGACCTCTGGACTGACCCTGTGCTGAATGTTGCCAACTTGCTGACTGTCAGTAATGATGTTTGTGCTCATGTGTGTGTGCACTTAGCAGCCACAACATAACCTTTTTCATATTTTTAGAATTTAGTCTTAGAAACATTTAATAAACATTTATTTTTCTGTCCTGATCTAACCTCTTGGGCCTCGCAGTCGTAAGAACGCAGGTGGATTAAGGAAGCCTTGATTTGAGGAACTTTGTTATAGATTTAAATTATGCCAACATGAACAAAATTGGTATATTATGTATTGACTATGCTTTATTCTTCTCCTACTAAACACATAATTTTAATTGAAAAAGGAAACAATCAGAATTGCATTCCCCCAAAATAAGAGTAGTTCCCTTTTACTTCAGCATAAGAGCTGCTATCACTTCTTACTTTTATCAATAATGTCATTATTAATAATGGTTTTAACTAGGGATGCACAATATTGGGATTTTGGCCGATATCCGATATGCCGATATTTTAAAACTCATGTAGCTGATAACCGATATCGTACGTATAAGTAGTCATTGAAAATAGCAGTTTTATTATCCATTTCTGACACTTTGAAAAATAATATACTCAAATATATTTTCATATGCTGATATCAAATAGATTTTTAAAAACGCGGTATCGATCTATTTTACTTTCAAAGTCTCGTGAAATTTCATCGTTCTGTTACAAACTCTCGTGATATTTTGCAAATTCTTGTGAGATTTTGTTAGTAAAATAGATCGATACCGCGTCAATATATCAACATATAAAAATATGGCAAAATTTTGTGAATTTTCGAGGGATTTCGTAGCATAACGATGACATATAGCAATATTTCATTAGTAAAAGAGATTGATATGGTGTTTTTAAATGCCAATATATGAGCATATGAAGGTATTGTGATATTTCAATGTATCAATATTTTTTCCCTCGTCTTTAGATGTTTTTAAGTCTGTAAAAAAGACGTTTTTGAGGAAGAAGAAGAAGTAGTATATTTTATTTATTTATTTTAGACTTTAGAAACTCAGAAGCTGATCAAATATCGGGTTAAATATCGGTGGGGTGGCCGATGTCCGATATTCAGTTTTAAGGCCGATACAGGCCGATACCGATAGGGGGCCGATTATATCGTGCATCCCTAGTTTTAACCTTGAGATAACATTTGTAGTGGATAAACACTATCCAAATAAAGTTATTACTAAAACTTGTATCGTTTAAAAAGTTTAAATTTCATTTATTAACAAGTAAATACAAAAATTGTATTTGAAATTTGAGTTTATCCTCTAACAGCTAGTTTTGCATTTATTTAGTTTTAAAAAGACTGATAAAGGAACGTAAACATGGTATTTTTTATTTGTTGTTTTTATATTTATTAACTTTTATTTTGTAGATAATTTACAAGAATGTTTTCAATTATTTGTTTCATATTTAAATCCATCACAAGATTCCTTTTAACTCATTATAACTTGCATGAGTATTTATATTTTGGGGTATTTTGAAGGAAAATACTATGCAAGAACAGTTTTACATTTTACATTAACCCTGTAATGCCAAATGTATCATATTTGATAGATACGGTTTCTGAAATTTTTTGCGTCTGCAAAATTTAATGGTAAAAACTTTGCTCAAAATCCTATTGTACACAATCAGATATACCTGATAACAGCCAGTAGAAGACTGCACAAAAAATAATCTTGACTTATCGCATAGTAATAAATTATTAATATCAAAAATGTATTTCTGTTTTTTCTTTTTACATATTTTGTTAAAAGGCCAAATAAGGACTTCAAACCGAAAAAAAAAGGAATTTTCTGTTTTGTTTTATTCTTGGATCAGGCTTTAAAGGGTTAAAATATTGCAGCTCATGCTACTTCCAAGGAAGTTTTGTGGTTTCAACTCTATAAAATAGACAAAACTGTTTGAGACCAAAGTCTAATTTCAGCACATTGACTGTCTAACTGTGTATAAGCAGATTATCAACCTGGATGTTTGTAGTACAAGAAAACTGACTAGCTGATAAAAAGAAACCAGCATACAGTGATAAGTAGACTGTTGGAAGCACAGCGCTCCCTGTTTTGTTTTAGCATTTGTGTTTGCCAGAGGAAATACCTTCGCTTAACATTCTCCTGCTTGTATCTGCAGCAAAGTGTTTCATATACTAGTTTTATAAACAACAACAAAGAAAAAAATGTTTCATTTGTAACCATTTAATCAATGTTTCGGTAAGGTGTGTTTATGAAGCTAATAATCTATGTAGAATACACCCTCTTATGGATCCCACAATCTTTTTGTTATATTAACTTTTTCACACCATCATTCTTTAAAACCACCCCTCATCAATGCATTGTTGGCTGAAATTTAATATAAATGATGCGGTATGCAGAAAAATAGAGAAATTTTGAAATACATGAAATAAAAAGGTGTTTCACACCCGATTGTGAAAAAAAGATTCAAAATCTAAATGATCTGAGCAGACTGTGGTCCAAAGACTAATATATGAATACTTTGGTTAAAACAATCTAGCAAATAAAAAAGCACCAATAACCCTGCATATAGTTAGCAAATTTTACAACTGGCCTCTTAAAATTGTCCAGAATATTGAGTTTATGATCACATCATTTTTTTTTTTTTTTTTATGTGATAGAAAGCAACGCTATCTAGGGTTTACCTTATTTGAAAAAGTGACCAGGAATAGAGGGTGTATATAATACAAGGATGTATTTTAGACTCACTAAAGTTTAAATCTAAGTTCTGGGTGAGACTTTTTCATATTTGTTAACTGCATTTTTTTTTAATGATGAATTCGTTTGAACTGTACACTGAGAATCTGCTGTCTTATTAGGTGTCTTGGGACACTTTGTGGCAGGAAGGTTGCTAAAAGGAGGTTTATCAAGACACTTTTGGTTAAATAATTAATGTGAACCAGAATGTTAGAGTGAAATCCCACACTTACCGCAAAAAGAACATGTTTGTGAAGGTATTAGCAGCTATAGAAGAGTGCCCTGGCATAAAAAACAAACAAAAAAACTCAAAACTCCACAGTTTTTTCTGTGTTTTAGTTGGGTTTTAGTTTATATGTGTATTTCTAGTTTGAGGGAAATTAATACATTATAAAATGAATGAGAAAATGTATAATGATTTGCATTCAGCTTACTTTAGTTTGATTTGCCAAAATACAGGCAGCGCCACAAACTGGCTTCTAAAGAACACTAGACTGGCTCCAGCAGCGTGTAATTTCACCTCAGGAGAAATCGAGCGGTTCTCAGAAGAGCTCAGAGGTTTGACTTAGAAAATTGGAGAAAAAAAACAACGAGACAAGGACCTCTTGCTAAACTGACAGGCTGATTAAAGTGTGCAATAATCCAGAAGCTGCCATATGGCCCAAGGTTGTGGAGGAGCTGCAAATATCCATAGCTCAGGTGAATTTCACAATTTTAGCCATACTTTATATTTTGGTTCTCACAGAAAACAGTGCGTTAGAAAACTAACAAGCATATCACCCTGACTGCACCATCCCTGCAATGACAGATGGTGATGGAAGCATCATGTTGTGGGGATGCTTTTCCCCACGCAGGACAAATAGAATCCAGTGAAACTTATAGTAATAATGACTTTAATGATGAATAATAATTCTGTATATCATGTTTGCTCCCCTCTCTTCTTGTTTCTTCTGATCTTTTCCACCTCTCCCACACTTCCAGAGGGTCCCTGTTTGTTTGTCTTTAAAGGGGTCATAGAATGATTCTATAGGGTATTTGGTGCTGGTCCTTAAGTTATCTAAATAGGGTGTGTAACACTGGTTGGGCTGAAAATGGCAAATTTGCTGTTCTATGAGCCCTAATGCAAACCTGGTAAAAAGCCATAGAATGAAACGAGAGTTTTCTTCCCTTTTATGGTATGCTCAAGAATATTTAGATGAGCTGTGCGCTGATTGGTTGGTTTACAATGAGCTAAGCTGCTGATCAAATACGCATCATAGCAACAAGCACTCACTCACTGAAACATCAAATTGTTGATATGGTAGGGGGACCAGACGTCTTCTTTGTCCCAGAAATGTCCTACTTTTCATACCTAAAAAAATGTCCGGAGGGAATTTCAAAATCCTCCGGAATTTTGGTCGACTACAGTGCAGCACATAGTGGAAACACAGCGGGCACTCAAACCGAGCCGTCAGCTAAAGAGCTGGTCCAGGAACCCTGGTGGACGGGGGCAGGGAACCAGCGGGGCACGGAGCAACAGAACCCGAACCGGTGACGGTAGCCTGGACACCGGTAAAAGGAGGTGTCGATGGGATTTGAACTTCTCAGTACGTCCATTTCAGCCACTGAACTATCGTTGTTCATCTATAAAAATGTAAACTCGGTTTGCATTCTATGACCCATGCATCCCGATAAACACCCTGCCACTTTCTCTACCAAACACCCCCACTCCACACCCCCACAACAAACACCCCCCCACAGATAAATATAAACCAGGTGACTGAATGCTTGTGACAGCATGTTGAAACACAGCTGGTTTAAAACATATTGAGATGAGACTTAATGCGGGTGGCCAGGGAGCCCCGCTGGTTTCTGAATGCTGACTATTATCAGTTGGAACCACCAGACACAGGGAACAGAGCTTTCGGTGCACAACTGACCAATTTTACAGGTCAATACCTATGCTGCTATTATGTAGAGTATATGTGCATGCTCTATATTCCATATTAGTGTTACTTTTCTGCATGCATTGGTTAAATAATCCCTACATATAAATTGCACATATTAAATATGGATTAACTGCATGAGCACAGTCCTTGTGCTGCCTTCCCTCTGGATTTGACAGAAAACTCGTGTATAATGTGCAAAGGTGTGCGTGTATGTGTGTGTGTTCAGCCTTCAGATTGAAACACTGCACCAGAGAGATTAGAATCAATACTCTGTGCTTCGTCATTTGTCACATCTTTACAAGGCTGAAGCCATCTGAACACCAGTTTATTTTACTTTGGTGTCATTTATCAAATTCCTCCACCCTGCAAACATGCACCTCACTCACACACCTAAGAACATATCAAAAAAATATTGAGAATTAGATACATAAGAAAAGAGATTTGCATCCTAGGCAGTGCTGGATGCAGTGGTTTGTCCTTCAACTGGAGGGTTGGCAGTTAGAACACTAACTCCATCTCTTTCAGTCGTTGGGGTGGACACTCCACCTGCATTGCTTACTGATGGTGGTCAGAGGTCCTGGTAGTACCTGCGTATGGCGGCCTTGCTTCTGTCAGTGAGCCTCAGGGAAGCTGTGGCTACGATGAGTGACTGAATGCACTCTGAAGCGCTTTGTATTTCTCGGACTTCTAAAGCAAGTCATGGCAATTTTATTTGTATTGCACAATTCAATACATGGACAATTCAAAAGTGCTTTAGTTGAATTACATAATAAAATAGTAGTGGAGTAGAATAAAAGCACAAACATTTGTAAAACAGTTGGATCACAGCCCTAAAATAATGAAACCTCAGTTAACAGTAACTTCAACTGTCAAAAGTAGCTCTAAAAAAATGGGTTTTTAATTGTGACTTAAAAAACTCAGGCTTTCATCACTTTTCCAGTCTTCTGGGGGTTTTTTTCAGATCAGTGGAGCATATAGGAACCAAATGCTGCTTTTTCAGGTTTGGTTCTAGTTCTGGGTGGACAGAGTAGACTGGAACTAGAAGACCTGAGTGGTCTGGGAGGTTGATACACTGACATCAAATCTGTTATGGATCGAGGTGCTGATCTATTAAGGGATTTCTAGACTAACAGATGGATTTTAAATTCTATTCTCTGAGCTACAGGGAGCCAGTGGAAGGACTTCAGGACTGGACTGATGTGCTCTACTGTCTTAGTTGTAAACGCTGTGCCAAAAGTCCAGGGAATTTACCATAAAACATATTCTAGACCCTTCTACTGTAGCAACAAGAGTTGGTAAATGTCAGTTAGTTTTAGATCACAATGAGACTGCATATGTACGTAGAGAGTTTATGTAATTGTATTTACAGTAATAGTTAGATAAATTTCCTCTTTGGAAATTTTTTTTTTTGCCATAAAAATACTCCATGTAACTTTATTTATTGTTTCTGCCAAACACATACAAATAGCCAAGTATTGGCAGAAGTAAACCTACTGATCTGCTTACTTATAACCATTATATAAGTCCACTTGGTGTCTCTGTTTCCAAGAATGTTTTTCGACACACTTTGAATCTTCTTTCTGCTCCATAAAAATAAAAAGTATATATTTGCAATTATTTCAAGAGGAATAGTAAAAGCCAACTGGATCCCTTTTCAAATGGTTGATTTAGTGTTTCAGTTGCATTAAAATCCTTCTGACTATAAAATTGCTCAGAACAGCTCTTTACAATTAAATCTTAGATGACATTTAAAAAAATATCAGTATGACTTTAAGTGAGTGGGTTTGTCCTCAAATTCTAGCTGATATGGTTTACCATAGCAGTCTACACTGAGTGCATGGTGAGTGTGTAACAGGATCTTGGAAATTTCAGTGAGATTGCTCCACTAACCAATTTTCCTGAACTCTGTGGTAACATTCCAAAAAGCCAGATATGACTTTATTCAATTCATCCACAAACGATAAAGCAATTTGGCCCCGACCACTTTCCACTACCTTACACATGCTCCACCACACACACACAGACACACACACAAAGACAACATACTGTAAGTGCAGTTAATCCAGATGGTTCTACAGTAAGTGTCCTCCTGAGAAGGATTTTGCACCGCTCAGTTTTCCAGGAAGGATTAAGCAACACTTAGACTAACATATTTTTCTACCTTTTTTATAGCCCAGCATTTTAAAGTGTTAAAGTTACCAAATAAAAACACACTTTATTTAGGAGTGAGGGATCTTGAGAAGGGTTAGGTAATACTTGTGAATAGTTTTTAGGACTTTTTTAACAACAATCTTACATTCATGTAATTCGTTAACATTTTCATAGATTTTTTTTATTGCCTTCTACCATTTATTTAATTTCACTGACTATTTCAGGTCCCACATATAGATGCATAAAAAACCTCCAAAAATACATAATAGATTGCTTTAAATAATTCTAAATGGAGTCAGTCAGTCATGCAGGCCTCTGACTTTCATGTAAAACCTTTAAAACAGTTGTTATTCGGTGCCCATCACCTTGCACAAGCTGATATATTTAGGTAGCGTAGAAAGTGTGCTCATAATAGATCTATCTACCAGTGGACAATTCTGAAAGGTTTTTTTATATGCAACAATGCAATAAAATAGTGAAAGAGCAAGTTTTTTTTTTTTTTTTTCAGATTTAGTTTGAGACAATGAGTCCATGGTGGGGGTGTGAGGGGTCATTGATGATGTTACGGGCTCGGGACACGCAGCATGGGATGAAATGTCTTTCATGGAGGACCAGTGGATTGTCCCAATCCACTGGGACAGTATTTTCTTTCTCCCAGCATGCCTCCCTGCTGTCATTTTTTTTTTCTTGAATTTGAGATATTAACAGGCGCTCCATGTCTACTTTATTGAAAACTCTTGTCTCCTTTTGGGCAGTTCTTTCTGATTGCTGGTAATCCAGGGTTTGTCACAAGGGAAGTATTTCACTGCGTACACAATACAGGCACTTATAGGACTTTGTGTAACTCATCTAAAATGTTCTAAACCAGCTAATAGCTTCTAAAAATAATGTTGAATATTTAATGTAATAACTATACCAGTGTATATATATATATATATATATATATATATATAAACACACACACACACACATATATATATATATATATATGAAAAGCTAACCCCACAAACTATAACAGAGCACTTTCAATTTTTAAATTGTAACCACAATATATCATTTACATAAAAAAAAAGATCAGTTGTTCCTTTCCATTTTGTCTAAGTCTATTTGAGAGGCTAAGATGAATAACCCAGCAGAGCGGCAGTTACCAATCTGCATGTAAAGCCCGAGACAGTTTGTTATGTATTCATCTCACGCAGTGAGATCTGGCAATTGCAAATGTTTGAGCAAAAAAATGGGCTATTCCTGAAGGCAATATTCAGACCAACCCCTTTGATCTGCCCTGAGGCTTGCTGCTGGGTATCTCCTAATGAGAGAGCGGCCATTGACCACATCCTCTGCTTATTGATTCTTAAAGGTGACATGCACTAATAGGATTCTATAGTTGTGTAATGAAAGATCAATGGCGAAAGTCCTGACTTCTTGTTAAGATGACATACATAAAGAAAAATAATGCTTTGGGTTCATTCATATTTTAACATTTGGAGAGGAAACTCAACAGTTTGAAAGTATTCTTACCTCTCTAACCTAAAGACAATAAAGCACTAATCTCCTAAGATCCGAATAGTGGAGTGGTTAATTGCTCATGCAAACAAGACATTGTACTTGCAGTAACTCTGCTGCACTGAATGTGGAAGAGCCCAGTGCTCTGCACATGCACAGGTTCTGCACCATGGCTGAGCCTTGGAGGCTGATCTCACCAACTCTACTCAGTCAGCATTGCACCGCCAGTGTGCTGCAGTGTTATTTTGAATGCAACAAATACAACGGCGGCTGCTGCTCCTCTGAAATATGCAACTGTTATGGTTTTTCCCACTTGCCTCGACATCAGTCTAGAACAGAGTGAGTTGTTTAAGCAGGAAGTCAGCTGATGAAAAGCAAAGTTTATCCGGTTGCATTAACAACTGTGTCGTCCCCGGACTTTTATGTAAAAATACATTTTGTTCATACAGTTAATCAACATATATAAAGGTCCAAATAACAACTTTACTGGTTAATTGTTTTATTTAAAGCCTACAAGTACACTACTCTGGAGTGGTGATGCAATCATTGTGTGATCCAAGGCCAACCCATTTTTTTAATGAGCAGAGAATTTTATTTTTTTAATTTTTTGTTATTAAAGATGATATTGCAGTACTGAATTCATAAAAGAGAAAGAAAAAAATATGAATCTGTGCTGGCTACATAATCTATTAGTTTTTTTATGTAAGCAATTTTTTCACTTGATATAAGGATCATGATTAAAACTTTAATGGTAGCAATTGGATACTTGAACTATTTATCCAGACCCAAGAAAATGCAGTGCTGCCCTGAGTACTTGCCACAAGATAGCATCTGACAATATGTGATTGAAACAATAAATGATGTTTCAACTGTCTTACAATCCAAATATGTTAACACATGCAAGGCAGATTCTCTCTCTTGCTTTCTTGCATTATTGTGCCAATATCTTTTTCTCACGACAATAACCATAGACCATTTTACATGCAAGTTTATATGTGATTTCAATCATGCTCAACATTAATGCAGAAACATTTACCTGCGCTTTGCAAGTTGTAGGAATTTGAATATCTACCTCAGTATTTTGCACATTCTGAAGATCAGCATATTTTCTTCTTATTTATGAAGACAAACATGCTAAAGAGATAGTGCCTGGTTTTTGCTAATGTCACAGATGCAAAATAGGCTGTTCCTGGTTATTAGATCAGTTTTTTTGCATGCTTTAGTGTATGTAAATTTTTTTATGGATTTAAACCTTTAGTACATCAAGGCTATGGTTTAGATCTCCTGACAGCTGGGTGAAAATAAACCCAATGATACAATTGTGGTAGCTGCCTGAGGCCTTTGGAAAGGGGTTTGAAATTAGAAATACAACTGAGGTGAATAAAGTCTAGAAAGGGATGACAACTACTACCATAAGTTGGTCTTGCTTTCCACTCACCTCGAAATAGGACTAAAGATTGTAAAAGCACCTCAAATGGAACTTTCATTTAAAAAAAGCTAAAGTTTTCTATTAAAGATGGAGACAAAAACAATGTCTTCTGGAATAACTGTTTTCTAGAAGATGAAAAACTGAAGTAGAACTATTTGGACATCAGAATAGACTTCCAAATCAAATAGAACATTATGGGAAAAGAGCCCTTTCAAACAATTAAGTATAGAGCAGGAAGTGTCAGGAATTCTGGATGACTTACTGCAGCAGGAGCTGTGAAACTCAACATCACAGAACCCACCATGATCTGAGTATCAAAGGGTGCTAGAAAACAAACTCATACTAATGCACATTTGGACCTACATGAGAATGACCAAAACCTACTGATCCCTGTCTGTATTTCATTAAATTAAAGCCTACCCTCAAAATGTAAGATATTTTAGGATCAAATAAACCTTATGGACTTGTTTTGAGACTATGAGGAGAAACCAGAGCTCAAAGGAGAAAACACCCTACATGCATAGGGAGAGCACGTATCACAGAAAGGGAATCTATTAAAAATCTACTGTATGTGAATCTGCAGCTAAAACATTTGAAAATAACATCTAAAAGCAGCTGTGAGTTCAGTTAGCTGGACAGTAGTAAGAAAAACAAAGGCAACACATAGAGATTCAATAGGTCAAATACAGGCATTAGCATTTCAACTCCCTGAGGCCACTATCCTGTCTGAATGAAAACTTTAAGTGGATCACTGCTACACTTGACAGAGGAGGAATATCCTCACTGTTAAGCAAGTTAAAGTAAAGGAAACACCTCAGACCATTGGGACTGCAGCTGAACATCTCACACCTCTTCTTTACCAGGCTTAAAACAAGACAACAGGCTTTCTCCATTTGCAGCCATTGATTCTGCCGCTGACATGTGTTCTAGACTTGTTTGGCTAAAAGTCGAACTTTAGGACACGCAAATCCATCTTATTCATGTTCTCGACCTTGATGATCAAAAGCTTTCTGATCATATCTTGGTGAGGGAGATAATGGTTGGCCTCTTAACACCACAACATTCAAATTATAATGGTGCTGCGGTGCCTTGGTTGAATTACACCATGCATTTATTTTGACATATTCCCTAAGAACTTTAGGAAGGGTTGCTACTTCCCATAAAATACACACCTCTTTTTAATGAAACTCCATTTCATAAAATAATTGTTCAGAAAATAAGATGACAAAAAAGGTATAAAACATAAAAAGATTATTCTGGAAGTATTAAAATATGCATAAAGTGGCTTGATTTTGACTGCCTGATCTTATAAAATGAGTTAAAACAGCTAAAATGTTTTTTGCTTTATTTTAAAAGATAGTTTTGTGGGGTGTTGATGATATATTTGCTTTGAAAGTAACAAATAACATAAATCAATGCCTAATGATAAAAAACAAAAACCCAAAGCAACACAAAGAAGATATTAAAATGAAACACTGTGCACATTTAATCAGTCCACAGAATTTCTTTGACACATACAATATAATATCCTGATAGTATTGCCACGCAGAGGCTAAACACCCCCCAAAACGAATAAAATTGGTTTGGCTTTGAGTGAACAGGCCACATTTCTTATGAAATGAAAAGAATTGTAGCTTCAGGAAATACTGTTAAAAATCCAATGGCTTGATTAACTTTAAAAAGCTGACTAAAGATTTCTCATAACTTCCCTGCACTGAAGTTGGCATCTCATTCAGAGAGTTGTTTAAGCTTATTCATTGCGGAGCCCAACTTCAACCGTCTGCCAAAACAGGCAACAAATCTCATGCTTCAACTAGAAAGGGGCAATAGAACACAGTCGTTAAAAATAATTAGCTACACTTTTAGCCTTAAAATGCCAGAAACAAAAGTGATCACCCTCAGAGACACAGCAGAATGTAATGAAGATGCTTAAGAGAACAAAATACCGGGAATTCATTTAAAAGTCATTTACACATTTGCTCTAAATTAACTGACTGATAAATGGCCTGTACTTGTATAGGTGCTTTTATTGTAAGGAGACACCAAAGGACTTCACACTACATTCAGTCATTTAAACACTGACACACTGATGATGGCAAGCCGTTGTGTAGCCACAGCTGCCCTGGGACACACTGGCAGAAGACAGACCACCATCTGTTTGCAGTGCAGGTATCTTGCTCATGGACACAACGGCTAAGATGGATGCAGCTGGAATTTGAATAAACAACCCTCTGGTTACAGGACAAACTCTTGCCTCCTACACCACTGTTGCCCGCTGTGTCTCCAATACTGTTTGACTTTATGGAGGTCAATATGCTATTATAATGTAGAATTTGTAAGCACTTGTTTTTAGTACAGTTAAGGTTATGTGGGTAACCTGGAATAATGTGTTTCATACCCCCACAAACAGTTATTCTTTTCAACCTTTAGGAGGTCAGAAGTCTTAGGTGGGTTTAATCTTGCTTTTCTCCTATGTATGAAACTGATTCATATTTTAAAATGTTCTACTTCAAATGCTTTAATTCAGAAATGGAAACCTTAGTTCCCATTTTGTTTGTCATTGTGGAAAGTTGCATTTTAAATATTAGTAAAACAATCAAATGCATTACTAAAGAAAGCTGTATAAAAATGAGGACAAGTAAAAGTTGATATCAAACCAATTTCCTTTACTTTAACTTGGGCGAATAGAGAGTGAATCATATTATTGTGTGTTAGACGTTTATCATGTATTTGCTATCATCCATTTATATTTGAGCTTTTAAACTTCCGTTGATCTCTCTGCTCCTTTTAGTTTTTAAACAGTGTGGGCATATTTGCTCTTCCCATTTTTCTCCTATTTCTCAGGCTGTATCCGATCGTCTGTCCATTTTATATGAGTAACTGTCAAGTGCAGGCATCCCCAAAGTTGGACCTCGAGGGCCACTGTTCTGCAGGTTGTAGAGGTTTCTCTACTTTAGACTTATTTTCTAAAGATAGCAAGTTTTGTGTTTAAAACAATAGTAAAAAAAAAAAAAATAATGGTTTCGTACAATCTTGATGTAAAAAAATTAATTGTTTATGAATATATAAAATCTGAGCTTTTCAGTTTCCAACTCATACAACCTAAACTATTGGTTGAATATATAAGTATATTTATAAGTCAACTGAATGAAAAGGTTCAAACTGCATTAAATATCCTGATAAATTTAACCACATTTAAAAAGATTTTTTTTTTTATAAACCAATCAGTCTTCCAATTAATTTAATTCAGTCTCATAATTTAAGAAAACCCACCTGAATTTTTTTATTTTTTATTTTTGAAATACATATTCACAGAAAAAAAAGTATATAAGCAGTTCTTAAGATTGGAACTGATTGATAACTGAGATACCATATGCGCTGGTGACAGTGACACCCTGTATACTAAAATGTTTAATCCTTTACACAGCCAGTGGGAGCCCACAGGTCTATACTCCACTTTCTCTGCTGCTTTTCCTTATTTCCTGTCTAAAAACTGTGAATCAAGACTAAAGACATAAGGAATTCTTAAAAGTGAATGAATGAAAAAGATAATAAACCATCTAACAGTAGAATATAAGACTCACAAACAACAAAAACTTTATATTTAAGAACTGAATATAGGCTGCCCTCATTATTATGATCAAAAAACAAACAGTATTATTTAAATCTTTAAAATTCAGAGAGCTTGTATCCAGATCAGTCAGGTCCTGATCACTTCATGTAAGGAATGAGCTGCAAAATATTAAAGTAAAGAAGGCAGCTGGTTGCCTACAAGCCTGGCAGATGTTGCCAACAACTAACTGCTGCACTGAGCTCTGAAGCACATGGAATAGCCTGGAAAATCGTCTTGATTTTTATTTCACTTCAGGAATTTCTAACACCATCCAGGACTTCTGAGGGATAAGCTGAAGCAGTCAGGAGTGGACCACCAGTATTAATCTGTCCCAGTAGATACTGGATTACCTCTCTATGTGTCCAGAGTAAATGAAGACATGAGGTTGTGTGTCTGACAGACTGGTCTGTGGCGAGGGGATTCTGTAGGAAATTGAGGTGGCACAGTTCCTATTCATCCTCTACATTTATCCATCAACTCCCCAGGTTAACGCCTGCAGAGGTTTTCAGAAGAATCATGAGGACAGCACTGAGTGCAGACAGTGGATAGACTGGTGCAGAGTGTAGCCAGCAGAACCAGCCATGATCATTGCAGGGAATTTAAAGGAGCTGGTGGTGGAACTCCATAGGCACAGCCACACCTCGTTGACTCCAGTCAGCATCCAGGGAAATCTTATTGGGATAAGGTCGTTTACAATAATGTTAAACTGCACCGGATTAAAAACAATGATGCTCATCACATGAAGGGGGAGAGCAGACGGTGCCTGGTGAGGAGACTAAGATCTGATGGAGTGCAGTGCTTGCATCAGTAATATTTTATCTGCTGCACAGAGAAAGGAGGATGATAAGCTCAGCCGGAGGACTAATCCTGTCCTAGGATAACTACTGGTGGTGGGACAGAGAAAGACAACCTACTACATAAAGCATTTGAAACAGTCAAGTTTTTTTTAAAGCAAAAATATAAATAAACATTTTGTACACAAAAGTACGGTATATTAAAGTACTATTCTTCAGAATAGTATAAGTAGTTTTAAAGCATAAATTTCCAGTTACTGTTATTACTTTTGTGCTTATCTGCACGCTTCTATTTTCATTTCACATTTTCACTGGTACTCCTGAATTTCTGTAATAAAGAAGAATAAAGGATGTATAATTATTTTCCTATTCATATGTCCTAAGATGCCACTAAGTAGTCTGCTAAGTTTAGATTGAGAAATTCTTCAAAATCGGTTGGGGAAATAAACACACACACACACAAAACAACAAAAGAAAAAGAAACCTTAATTTTTATTTGTTACATTTATATTTTTTTCCAGTTTGTGAGACTCAGAATGTATATCCTAGCGTGACCCTAACTTTGGGGGGACACCTGCAATAGAAGGTTTGTACAAAGTAGGCCCTAACACCAATCTGATATGCTTTTATTGTGAAATCCAAGTTGGATCATTTTGATTCACCCTAAAGCCCTTGAACCTTTTGTCCTACCAATAAATATAAACACTGTAATATACTATACTTAAAGCTGAGAGTATGTTATGCATATTTGTGTTAACTTATGTGTCTAAAGTCAGCCACATGGCAAGGAGATGTCAAAATCTTATGTCAACATTTTTAATGCACTGCCAATAAACGTTTTAGCACATAACAGCTCTTAGGTTTTAAGGAGGTGGCAGAAACGATGCTGAGTTCCAGACGAGACTCGCTAAAGTGGAATCATCTTTCCTTTGAAAGGACAGATAGTTAGAAGTTCTCTTTAAGAGTGATCATTAAGGATAACCACTAACACCACAGTCTGAGAAGAGACAATTACCTGCAATCACAGCTGCTGTCCGGGCGCTTTATGCAAGTGTTTGTGTGTGTACGCGCGCAGAGGCTTATTCGCCCCTTCAACGGGCGTCTGGACGGCCCCCTCCTGCACAGCCAGTCATCTGTCACCATTACAGGACAAAGGCAGCAGCGTCTCAGGGCCATTACTGAGATTGCTGAAGATGATTTGGAGTGTCCTCCTCAGCACAGAGAAAATAATTTCCTCACAACGAGGCGGCTCCCTCTGCTCTGCGGGCCCCTGCAACAGCCTATGGGACAAACTGCAGAGCTCCTGGTCTGCTACAATCGCCTCCAGGAGTAGTGCAAACAAAAAGGATGGATCACGCAACAGAGATAAAAAGGGGGAATAAAGAAAGCGAGGGGATGTGACAGAACTGTACATCTCTTAATGGCACTTCAGGGAAGTGGATGGTTGAGAAAATGAATAATAAATGCAGCTCTGCCTGAAATGACATTAGAAATATTAAAGGTGAATGACATAATATCATCTACATTTCCATGATTTGGCTCTTCTATCCAGCTCTCATTTCCTTCGCCCTCCTTCTCTTCCTTGCCGGGCAGTGGGCATAGATCTAGCTTCATTTACACTCATGCTGACCTTGGCTGGAATGAGGATGGGTGTTTAAAGACCAGCACTTTGTGGTGAGCACTACGAGGACTCCTAGTCACTGAGTGTACGGCTACAGTTAACCCCTTCCAGTAACTCCAAATCCCACCAAACTCAGCCCCCCCATCACACACACCCACCCCAGTCCAGCTGAAACACATACTTCTGACACACAGAGATCATGATGAATTGTCCTCTCTGCAGGCTCAGATTGTTTTTTAAGGTTTAATTCAGTTTTTTCCTGTGCTTGGATGAGCAGCTGTGTGCAGGGGTGTGTGTGTGTGAAGACGTGTGTATTGATGAGTGTGTTTGCACCTTTTGTGTAGATGTGTCACATTATTTGTGTGTTTGAGACAGGGAAAGAGAGAAAGGGGGTAGGAAGGGGTTGGTGGGGGTGCTGGGGGGGTGCAGTAAAAGAGAGAACAAACAGGAGTTATGGATCTCAGGTCTAATGTACTCCAGCAGGTTAGAGAGAGGGGGCCCCAAGTCACCATGGAAATAGCAAAGCCTGATCAATACTCAAGGTTATAACCTCCAAACTGGGACCACCGCTCCTACACATGTCTGCTCCATCCATCCATCCATCCATCCATCCATCCATCCATCCATCCATCCATCCATCCATCCATCCATCCATCCATCCATCCATCCATCCATCCATCCATCCATCCATCCGAATGGAAATCTGAATAAAATAGAATGATTGATAAGTCTGAATACTCAAAAAAGGTTTACATCCCCAAACTGTGATATATGGGTCCTAAATGTAATTAACACAAAATGATCTTTTTCAGAATAAAAGCCCTTTGAAATGAAGAAGTGTGTCAGTTTCTTGCTGAGCACCGTCAAAGTATTATTGCTATTAATAATTAGGCCAGAGGCTCAGCTGCTCATGTAGTTGTTTTTACAACAAAACACATGTCTGAAAGTCCTTTACTTCCCAGCATTGCTTCCCGCTTCCTCATCACATTTATTAAGTAATTTTGCCCCAGTCTGAATAACATGATGTGTTTGAGCAGATTCTGGATCAGCATAAACCCACCCTCATGTTCTGTTTGATATTTTATTATGATTGACCTGAATCCAGTCATGACCTGGGAAGGACTCTTTGCAAATCTCCACTACTTCATGAACATCAGGCAGCTCTTTTGTTTCCTGTTTTTTATCACTGTGTGAACTGATTAACCCAGGTGTGTCTGGTCATGGTTACTTCATTCAAGCAGTACCATGATTTCTAGCTGATTCAGATAAAAGTAGACATGCCAATGAATGTTTTTCACACGCGATATAAACCTGTGTACTGATTGATCATATTACAGCAACATGGTTCACATGCAAATAAACAGGGTAACATCACAGTGTCATCTGAGCAGCGCATGTCTCTGTAGCATCACAGGTACATTCAATCAATATGTTATAAGTTAGACGATGATGCAACGGAAATTTCTCCGAGTTCCATTTCTATGAACAGCTACAGATGCAAACAAACAGACTTGACAGTTTATTTACACTGTAAGTAGGCTATAGACAGACACAGACAGACAGACAGATACATAGATAGATAGATAGATAGATAGATAGATAGATAGATAGATAGATAGATAGATAGATAGATAGATAGATAGATAGATAGATAGATAGATAGATAGATAGATACTGACAGTCACAACACAATAGGGTAAAAAGTTAAATAACATCTAGACGTATTTACAATAAAAGTACAATATAAAAATGTATAAATAAAGATTGGTTAAAGTACCATCAATTTAAGGTGATAACTTCTCTGTTTTCCTTTTTATTTCATTTTATTTTCCTTTTAAAAAAAATTAATAAATCATTTAAATAACTTCTATGCTTGATAAAGGTCCCTTGATGTCAATAAGAGGACCCTCAGTTTGTCCGGGGATGGATTTGAGTCAGACTCACAAACTTATAGCTCTTTTCCATTTCTACCATGTTGGGAAGGCTCTCTTGCCTCCTATGCTTTTGACTCAGCAATGGTTTAATGGAAAAGTTACTATTTTCTGTACCTGCTTTGATATGACTCCAACCATAATTGGTTGTGCTGAAAACACAACCTCAGAAGATGCTGATGCTGTTTATTTCATACTTAAACAGTCATGTGTGGGCTAAAAACAAAAAACGCAACAGAGCACAATTTTTTAACCTAACTGTGAAACCGAGGAATTAAACGAAGATCAGACCCAGAGCAGAGCAACACTAACTTTGTTAAACTGTTTTATTTTCAGATGTTGACTGGTTTTGTCTCACTATTTGTTTCAAAAATGAAAAATAAGTTGAGAGGGATCAACTTACCTTTAGAAAAGGTTTCAGAAATTTTAATTGAAGATAAAACAAGCCCATCAAATACACAAAAGATGGAGAGGGGGCGGTGAATAACATTGGCTTACATAGAAACATGGCTGGCCAAATATTTCAGGCATTAGTCAATAAATAAAACAGACAATCTATTCTTTATTTTCTTCACCAAATACATGATGGCAGAGTTATTAGATGGCATTTTGAATTCAAATGATAACACAATATGGTTTGCATGATTTATTAAAATCTTACCTTATTTTGAAGTACCAGGTGCATAGATAACTGTGTCCGAAACTGAACTGATAAAATGTCACTCTTATAAAATGTGTATTAAGATGCATTGTCGAAGAGATAATGTCAAAGATCCTATTAAAGGGGTCATAGAATGCAAAACAGAGTTTACATTGTCATAGATGAATATAGATAGTTCAGTGGGTGAAATGGACAGAGAAGTTCAAACCCCATCAACACCTCTTTTCTCTCTAAATCTCACAATCCTAATCTTCCACCATTACACAGGCGAATCCAAACGAAGCCCTGAGTTGACGTAAACTTGGGGATGTTTCCTTATTTGTTTGTGGCCTGTAGTTTTGTCACTCCCCAATATTGACATACAGACCAGCCCACTGGTTCACTGGCCCAAGGGAGGGGGGGAATGAATTGTCATGCCATGACCCGCCCGTCCTCATCCGGAGGAGGGGGGGCTGGGGGCCGGTAAGGCAGGCGGGGGGAGCACGGGGCCACCGGTGTCCAGGCTAACGTCACCAGGTCGGGTTCGGTTGCTCTGTCCCCTGCTGGCTCCCTGCCCCCGTCCACCAGGGTTCCCGGACCAGCCCCGGGGCTGGCCGCTCGGTTGGAGTGCCCGGTGTGTTTTGACTACTTGCTGCACTGTAGTCGACCAAAATGTCGGACGATTTTGAAATTCTCCCCCGGACATTTTTTTAGGTATGAAAAGTAGGACATTTCCGGGGAAAAAAGGACATCTGGTCAGCCTACCATATCAACAATTTCGATGTTTCAGTGAGTGAGTGCTTTTTGCTATGATGCGTCTTTGATCAGTAGCTTTGCTCGTTGTAAACCAACCAATCAGCGCACAGCTCATCTAAATATTAATGAGGATACCATAAAAGGAAGAAAACCACCAGGCCTGCATTAGTGTTCATAGAACAGCAAATATGCCATGTTCAGCCCAACCAGTGTTACAAACTCTATTCAGAGACCTTAAGGACCAGCACCACGTACCCTATAGAATCATTCTATGACCCCTTTAAATTGCTAGCTGTGAATTTTTTTTTTAGATGTGATGGGACAGACAGTCACTCATGCTTGCAGGGAAGTCTATGCATCAAATTAATGATAAAAAAATGTCCATTTATTGCCAAGACAACTGAGGACAGGCTTTAAATGCAGCTCAAAAACTGACCCAAAGTCAGAGTTTATGCCTACAGGAAAATAAGGAGATAGTAAAGTAAGCAGAAAAAAAAAGCCAGCAATAGAAGGTAATGAGCAGAAGACAGTGGACATCCTACTGAGTGACTTTAAACCTGTTAAACCCTCCACAGATTGCACTAGTGTTTTGACAATGGCCAGTAAACTATCTAAATTACAGTGTTTTAGCGTCCGTCTTTCTGTGCTGAGCTGGGTAGCGAGGCGTGAGCCTGTCAGCCTTGTCAAACGGCCTTTCTCTCCGGGTGCACGGCTGCTATCATCATCACTGGCCTTTCAGACGCCAAACTTTGTCCCTTTATCTCCGATTGTGCTTCTCCCTCACTATCCTGCTGAAATTACCCTTTCATTTTGTTGTGCCATAAAATTACAGCCTGGTGAAGATTGGCAGTGTTTTTCTGTAGAAGGAGAGGGGCAAATCAATGTTTTTGTTGAGACGGTGTGTACGTGGGTGTGTGTGTGTGTCTGTGTCTTCAGAACGTCAGAATGCAGTGATGTGTGATCAATGTGCCATTGTTGGTGTGTGTGTATTAGTGTGTGCATGTGTGTCTTAGAGCTATCACTGAGGATAATAGGACTCTTGGTAATGCCAGGCTACGGGGGCAGAGACCCCTGTTTTACTGGACACTTTTAGATTTTTTCAATCAGTAAGAGGAAAATAGCAAAGTAGTACAGGAGGTGAGGACCTCCACTGGGGCAAAGGACAAAGGGGGAGTGTTTTCAGTCCACTGTGTAGGACCAAGCCTATTCACAGCAGTTTTTTTTTTTTTTTTTGTCAAACTTTAACCTCACTCTATTCAAAAACCACAGATGGGTTGTTAGACTTTTTCGTGATTTCGATGATGACCATGACTAGTGCAAATACTCCTCCAACAATTTCCACATTTTGTCACATCATATCTTAAATCTTCAACTTATTTTTTGGATTGTATACTGTCAAACAACACAAAATTATATATAGAAGTAAAATGAAGGAAAAGGTGGGTTAAAATAAAAACCTCAAAAGTATGCAATGCATATGTAGTCACGTAAATATTCAATTAAGCCCAACCACGTGGAAGTACATCTGCATAAATGCATATGTTGTGTTAAGGCCATACAAGTCTGTTAGAGAAGATTCAGGAACAAACAGCAAAGAACACAACAGATTTGCCAGGGGGAAAAGTTGGGGTCAAATTTATATATTATATATAAATTATAAATATATAAATTATATATATATATATATATGTGTAAAAAAAAATAACTCGGGTCCTCTACCAGAGGCCTGCGAGCTTCAGGGTTCTGCGCAGTATCTTTGCTGTTCCTAGGACTTCACTCTTCTGGACTGAGATGTCTGATGTATTTCCAAGGATCTGCTGTAACCACTCTTCAAGTTTGGGGGTCACTGTCTCTAGTACCAAGGACCACAGGTACCACTGATGCCCTGACCTTCCAGGTTTTCTCCTGCTCCTCTGAGTCCCTGGTGTTTCTCTAGTTTCTTATGTTCCCTTTTCCTGAAGTTGTAGTCCTTTGGTATTGTGATGGCTTTCCCTGTACCTACCCTATGCATCTTTTACTCCTTTTTGGCACCTTCTTTTGACTATTGAGCCGATGTCACAAGTGATTTCTCCACTATACGATCAATAAAATCTATATTATCTTATCTTATCATACACTTAAACTGAAAGGTCTATCTGTGGGGGCATTAATCTAAGGAACAACCAAGAGTCTCACGATAACTCTGCAGGAAGTGCAGAGATCCACAGTTTAGCTAGACAAATATGTCGGGGATCAACAGTTAGTCATGTACTCCGCACATCTTGCTTATATGGTAGAGTAAAAGAAACCCACCATGTAAGGAGAGCCACATGGATTCCCGTTTGCAGCTGCTGCATTAAGCAAAGACGTGAATGAAGAGCTCTGGTCAGATATAACGATCTTTTTTTGCTAACCTCACCCTAAACATGACATCCCCACGGGGATAAAGGGTGGTGGCAGAATAATGCTGTGGTGATGTTTGGAAAAGCAGTTTGAGCTGATAAACAGATGAATGTGGCTAAAAACGTGGTGAAAGAAAACTAATTTAGTGCTGCTATGAACTTCAGACTAGGACAGAGGTTTACCTTGCAGACGGAGTGTAAAGTTTAACATGCAGCCAGTGCTACAATGCAGCACTCTGGATCAGGGCTGGTGATGTGGTAGAATACCCCCAAATACTAGTAAACATTAACCATATTGAATAAGTGCAACAAAAAACAATTTTATCAAGATTAGCAGTTAAAGTCAAAGGAAACTAGCAGTACGTATTTTATTTTTGTTTTCTTTTAAGGAACCTTTTTCCTGATTTCGTTTGTGGATGACACAAAAAGTAAAATAGGAAATATGTTAATCAGAAAAGTAAAATAAAAAGTTAAATTGATAAATGACAACCTGTAATTTTACCATTTGGATGCTGTATGCTTTTAAGTTACATATTCCTCAAAGGATGATATGATTTTGTGTAAAATTGACATTCACAATGAGTTATATTTTACTAAAACAATATTTCTTATCAGGAATGTAGATTTTAAGTTACCATAATGGCTGTTGAATGCAATTTCATTTGTCTCTTTAAAAACCCAAACCCAAAGAAATGAAAGGAAAAAGTAATCTTTTGTTCTTTTTTCTTTTTCTTTTTTTTCCCCCTCATCGACACTCTTTGAGAGACAGCACTTATCGTTTAAAATCAGCCTGCTTCCTCTGCGGTCAATTAATAACCAGCATCGATATTTGCATGTTTGAGTAAGAAGCGGCAGGTTGAGGTTATACATCTCTGACGCCGCCATCTCGTTATCACTCGTCTTCGTTGACATTTTTTGCTGCAGTGATACCCTTCCTCCCTCTCGTTGGCTGGAGAGTCAGGACAAACATGGTGTCCAGTTTGCACACATAATCTGAATGCTATCCATCTAATTGAGTAAACAATCCTTCTTTTGTGATTCTACTTTTTTTTAAATATATATTTAGCATGCTTATCATTGATGGCAAAAATTAGGATCTTCCGCAGCTGTAGTTTGATCTGTAATGATAACTACAAACATATCACATTAAATCACATTAAACATAGTAAAATGTGATTTTTTTTTTCAAGTTATGTAGCAAACACTTACCAGAGCATCCATATATATCAAATATGTAGAAAAAAATTACCTGTTGTGTGAAACCAAATATAGAAATATATTCATATTTTATAGACTCATCACAAAAAGCGAAATACTTTTTTATTTCTCTAAAAGTGAAAAGAAATACAAAATGTAGTCGCTCCATATATACGAAAATTATATATGACAAATTGAAAAAGGTTATTGCAAAAATACCCTCATGGTTAAAAGTTTGTCAATGTACTGTATAGTAAAAGCATTAAAATCATTGAGTTGGGCTCCTCACTCAAGAAAAGCAGCATCCATACAGCTTGGCATGGAGGCTATCAGCCTGTGCCACTGCTGAGGAAGATACATTGTCATTTAAGAAGGTGTTTATTGGTTTGTCAATATGGGCAGGTGCCAAGCTCTTTTGGAAAATGAACTCTGGGAGAAGAAAATCATAGAAAAATGACTGCCCCACACTGGGACTGAAAACCCTGCCTCTTTACTCTTTCTGCAGATTTTTAAAAGCTGATTTCAAATTAAAAATTATAATCTTACTTTCATCATCTGGGTGGGATGTTTCAGAGATTAAATGTTCTGAAAAAGGGTGAGTGGCAGCCTACTGGTTAGGGCATTGAGCTTGGAATCCTGAGGTTGTGAGTTAGAAACCGACTCCCACAGACTGCAACTCTGGCTTTCTGAGCAAGACCCTTAGCCCCCCACACTGCACTGCTCCTCAAGGGGGTGGGTTAAATGGAGGGGTAAATTTCTCCAATTTGAGATCAATAAAGTTCACTTATTAATTATTATAAAATACTTAATGCAAAGTACGATACAGTTGTAGCTTATGTCCATGATCTGTCTTTATCAATGTTATTATCATTTTCCTAATTGTTAAAGAAACTATGTTTCTCAGGGCTGTATTCTCTGCTGCTTGTGCAACAACTTCTAAAAAGCCCCTCCCACTTAATTTACCATTAATATACTTGCATAAGTCTCTGTTAAAAGCTTCTTTGAAACTTAAAAACTGTAAGGTTGGGTTTTCGGTCATGACTCTGTATGCCGTAACACAGCGTAACATAAGTTGCGTTCTAATCCATTTTTATTGATGTTTTATTTATTTAACAAATTTTGAGTTGTAATAAACAATATTTATAATTGTTTTTTATGTTAATATGAGCAGACCTTTCTGTCAAACTTTAAGATTTAGCCTGCTCTGATATGACCGGTTTCTAAAACAGATTGTTCGATTACTGCTTTTATCATTAACCTACAACCAGAGGAAGGAAGAGTACCCAAATATTTTACTCGAGTAAGAGTAGCACATCTCTAATGCGTTTTTATTTAAGTTTATGAAGAAAATGCTGCACTTTACAAATGGAAATATAGATTTCCCTGCTAAGCTGCTCATTCACTGTTGTAAGCTGTATGCATCAGAATTTCGTTTTTTATTTACTGTGTATGCAAAATGACAATAAAGTTGTTCAAGTCTAAGTTTAAAATAGCAATCCAATAATTACTCAAGTCAAATAAAAGAGTACCTATTAAAAATAATACCCAAGTACTCAGTAATTGTTTGTTCATGACAACTGATTTACCACTTAATATTATGTAAACAAAAAGATAGTTATATGCAAATTCTGGTATTTTAAAACATGAAATAAAATAAATAGAAATAGATAAATCTTTTCGCTTTTTAAAATTTATTTTTTCAAACATTTTTACAGTTTGTAATCCATATATTTTACGAAAGGCTAAATAACTTCCAGTGACAATATGAACTGTTAACTGCATAATGTACTAAAGTAACTGAAGCAATAATCTCAAAAGGATATTACTCAAGTAAAATTAATAAGTACGATAAATTACAAAATTTACTTGAAATTACTGTTGAAGGTATAGATTTACCTACAGCTCATTAAATAAGACAAATCACATGTAAACCATTACAAGTTATTTAAAAAATATATATGTCCTTGTGAAACACAACTTGCATTGTGTCTGCATTTGGTGGTTCTTTTTTTCCCCAAGTTTTCGTTTTTAAGTAATGTATTTCGGTATTTTAATTAGTAAACCTTATAGAAATCAACAAAGGTCCATTGAACCTTTCCTTTATGGCACCTTTCTGTGATTAGAGTAGAAAATGTCGCAGCAGAGACCAAACAATAGTGTTATTGAACAAATTCATCCATTAACTTATAAGTCAGCCAACATTTTCTATTAGCAACTTCATTTCCTGCATTGCCCTTAAGATATGCCTTAATAAATCCTTTGATAGGGTTGGCATCCTCTTTTGTCTGAAAGCTTTTTGGATCCATATCAACCCCTTTTCAACAATGTATAAGGGAAGGCGGTGACCTTTATGGCTTTTGAATAGCATACAGCAACCAAGACATGTTCACCCGCCGTGCATTCTCTTTTTCATAGCTTGGCCTGTCTAGCTTGCAAAATCCAGGAGAATCTGATATTATAACAAAGAAAGGCGAGAGAATGTGGAAGAAACGCAGCGGATGGAGGCAGAAGAAGAGACGAGCTGCAAGGTGCCATCAGTGGAGAGAAATGGGAGTGAAAAGGATGAAAACCTATAAATGAAAATCAATACAAGAAGGCAGGAAGGCATAAGAACTGTGGAACGGGCGGGGGGAGTAATAGAATAGACTAAAGATAAATAATGAGGACAGGAGGAAGGGGAAAGAAATAAGAGAGGAGAGCAGAAAGAAGGAGACAAGGAAAAATGATGGCAGAATCAAATCAGAGGATATATTTGTTATGTGAGGCTATCCTTACCATCAATAATGTCTGAAAATGAAGAAAATTGCTCTCGTAACCAAAGAGTGGCTGTGTCCCCTGTATTAGTTTATGCTTCCAAAGGACTCTTGGGTTTACTACGGTGAAACATTGAGCTTATTATAGGGACCAAGAACCTCTTGAAAAGTATCTGATAGGTCGCTTCACAGAACCATTTTATTTTAAATTTTTTGTAAAGTATTTTACATCTTGAATTATAAAAGATCACATTAAATACTGACTTGAGGGCCTTATGGCTATAATCAGTAGTACTATGTGTGCTTCTCATTTAAATCTTATTGACAAGTTTATCATTATTACTTTGTGCTATATAAAGTGAAACCACAAAATTAATACAGTCCATATTCACAGAATTATATATTTCAAGGACATATTTCTGTTGATTTTTATTCAGAAGGATAATGTTACGGCCATAACAAGGCCATCGAGACGATCGCTGACAGTTCAATCTGAAAAGCTCAGACGGAGAAAAAAGACAATTAGAAGAAATCTATTGATACAATTACTTTAGTCTTTAGTACTCAGACCTCAGCAGGAAACATAGGGCTGAATTTTTTTGATTGATGTGCATGAACAGGAGTAAAGAATAGGGCTGTTTCCCCTGAAACTGGTGGTGGAGTGGAGATAGATTTGTGAAGTCAGACACAGAGCAACCACTGCGTGCATACCAGACGAGTTGCGGATCGGAGGCCTTTTAAAATTAACTTTGGATGCTGACTGGCTTTCGTAGAGGCGTGGTTCAAGCTGATTGGCTGTGTCCCAGATGGATGAAGGCAAGGAATCAGTTTATAAGTTCAACTTCTGCCTAGGCTCCGTTTGATGCTGCAGTAAGATACCCATTTAGAAGGAGGAGGGACAACATGCCATTGCTAAAGAAGCTGGTTGTTCACATAATTCTCTTTACACACATAATGATAGCAAGTGTAGCGGAAGTGAGAGTCCATTTACCTTCAAATTAAAGCCTTTTTTGTGGCTTCCATGACCCAGATGGCTGAAAATCTACACACGCAAGCGAAAAGGTGCTGTAAAAAAATGTTGCCTAAGCAACAGGGTCCCTGTACCTTCAGAAGAGCGTGGGGAGCCAATGCTTCAGAAACCACCTACCACAAATGTGGTTAATCGAAACACTATCTGTTTTTTTTATTATTATCTTTTTTTAAATTATTATTTTTTTTATTAAACGCTATCTGTTTTAACTTTTAGTTAATTAGAGATTGGTGGGATCACAGATGCAACGGTCCAAACTGCTTTTAGAGTCTGAAAGAAGAAGAGATAACAAAACTTTAAAGTTGTTTGAGATTTCTTGGAAAGTCTTCCAGATTCACAGATGCTTTCAGGATGTTATTTGCTGTTAAGTTTCATTGATTGCCCTCTGAGCAGACAAGGGAGATGTCTGTCTCAAGAGAAAGTTACAACATTATGATACTAAATAGCTTAACTTTTACAATTAGCATGAAATCAAAAGGTCTTAAATCAACTGAAAAAATATAATGCTTTTGGCATTTTCTTTATCATATTTAGTTACTTTAACACAATTGCTTTATATTCTACCCTGCTAACATGAAACAATTGTGTTAAGTGACTTAATATGATTAAGTAAATGCCGAAAATGGTTGCATTATTTTAGTCAGTGTTGATCTAAAAGACATGAAGAATATACCTTGAAATTAATGAACATAAATGCACAAGCTGCAAATATTATGACTATAAAAAGTTATGGGAAAGGATCTGTAAAGTGGCACAGTTTGCGCCACTGTTGCCTGGCAGATATAAGGTCTTGGAGTCAATCTGGGATCTTACTGTATTGACTTTGCATATTCTCTGTGTGCATAAATAAGGCCTTTACAGGTCGGCTACTTTGTCTCCCTCTCAGAGTCCAAATACAGGCCTGCTGGATTGGTGCCGTTGGTTATAGGTGTGTGTGCATGGTTTTGTGTCTTTGTGTAGCCCTGTGACAGGTGACCTATCCAGGGTGCACCCTGCCTTTCAGCCATAGACTGGTGGACACACACAGCCTTGCATGGCGCTGATTGACAAGTGGTAAAAGATGGATGAAAACAGGATAGAAACTTTTAAAAAGGATAGAAATTAGTTGCAACTATATCAACTATAAAAATCTTAATATTTTCATATGAAGAGAATAAGTTTTAAATGAGTTGAAATGTTCCTTGTTTAACAATATATAATCAAAATAGGTGACAAAAGGGACTTCTGTGCCTAAGGCGTAAAATATCAAAGGCAATAATGGCAAGCAAATACCTTTTGTTCTGCATCTGTTGTTGTCTTGTTTTATTAATAGACATTAATAGAAATCCAAACATTCCTCTCTACGTATGCCTTCACTTTCATCAAACTGTTCTCAGGAGCCTGTTCAGTATCTTAATGCCTGTAACCCCAGTGCAGACATTTGCTTGGTATATTTTATATGTCTGAAATCCATTTAAGCACAAATCTATTTGTTTGTGAGCATTTGCTTGTGTGTAAAGTGCATTTGTGTAAAAGAAGAAGTTTAATTGTATTTAGAGACAAAGAGGATGGACCTGAGCGTTTGGACTATTGATATGTTTTTGTGCATGTGTGAATACAGCATCCCATCATGCCCCAAGATATTTCAATACAGCCATCGATCAGCCTCAGCAACACCCAGATCAGATGATAGCAGGTCAGGTTTACAGGAAGCACGCATGTGTGAGTCTGTGTTGGTGGTTAAGTACAAAAACACCTTTGGGGAGTTGAAATCATTTGGTTTAATTCACAGATGAAAGATTAACAAATGAATTTGTAAAAATGACATAGGAATTAGATAATATATAGATTGTTCGTTAAGAATGCTTTTGAAAGTTTATTGAGAAAATGATTTATTTTAGTTTCCCTTCAATTTCCAAGGAGAGACGATACTTCACCAGCATTCAGCCCTCTGGATGGAGGCCAAACAGGAAAAAGAGGTTGGCAACAATTACAGACACACACACACACCCACACACACTGATTACACAGCACCAAGAGCACAGAGCAGTGAGGCCAGTTCCATCTGTGATTCTTCAAAGAGTTTGGCTGATATTGATTTGGTGCCAAGGTTAGCAGCTCATTCAGGCAGAGTGGAGCTTTCAGGAGCAGCTGGAAGGAGCTGAGACCACAGCCGGAGTTGGAGACTGAGACCTTGAGCTGAAACACACGGCAACAATCCTCTGTTGGGGCTAACAATGTCTCAGAGCGCACAATCACAGCACAGACAAAGACAAATAAACACACACGCACACATGCATACATGCGTGCTCTATCCCTCTCACGGTCATGGGCATGCTGCATTGAATGCAGAGTGGGAGAGAGGCCAAAGGAGTGTGAGACGGTGGGTGGAGGCGATCTCTGTGTGTGTTCGTTACGGAGATGCAGAGGATTAGTTGTGTTTTTCAGGGAGTGATTCAGGTTCATCAATTCAACTCTAGTCCTGGACCACTAAACCTGTAAGGTAGCTTAGCTTTTAGAAAGTGGCTCAGGATCTGCTTATTCTGTAGGTGTTTGTCTAGCTTTATTTTACTTTCGCTTCTGTTTGACTGAATTAGGACTAATCAGTTCTAGAATAGTTCGAGGATAAAAAAAATTAGAATAAAAACACTTTACTAACCTGTAAAAATAAGAAAAAAATACACCAGAGAGATTAAATAGTTTGCAGAATAAGCAAACCCTTACCTAACTTTTTAATAAATCCTATTTTCTAATTGAAAAAAGACAAAGACGCAAAAAACTATCAGAGGTGTCAAAGGTATTTGTATTCTTTGCTGTAGTAGAAGCACACATAATTGTGTTTGGATTGACATGTTTTACTGAACTTTTTTCACCTAAGTAAAATAGTAAAAGTTATACTTTGTACTTAACTACAAAAGTAAAATGAAGTTTCTTACCTTAAAATTTACAAATTAGTTTTTTAAATTTCTACACAGAAAATAGATACATTTTGCTCATCTGTCCACAGCCTAGATTTCGTCTCATTTAAAATTTCAGACCGATTATTATGGATCGAGTCCATATGTGAGCACTGAATTACTCTTAGAGCTCTGATATGCATAGAATACAATTTACAAATAACTTTAAGATCCATCATCTGCAAAGATGGGCAGGCCCCTGTCTTCACCCATGTCGCTATTTCTCTTCATCATCTTGATTTTCTGCAGCTGTTACGTCACGCTATTATCAGTAAATACGGATGTAAAAACAGTTTTTTGGGTAAAATTACAAATGTGTGTGTTCAAATTTGATGTAATGAGTAAAAGTAAAAAATCCTCAGAAAGATAAAGGCTAATTTTAAGATGCTGGACAAAGTTAATATTGCAAAAGTATTCTGTATCTAGTTAACACTTCTGGTACGTATGCAAAAACATTTGAGTCTGTTCCATGCAACTTTTTTTTTGCAAATTTTTTCCACATCATCAACGCATTTTTAAACCTACTAGTGATATATTTCTGCAAAAGTTAAAATTATAACTCATGATGAATTCAATGAGGAAAATTTCAGCATCCCTTAAAAAGAAAACAAATAATAAACAAACGATGAGTTTTGGGTGTGGTGGTGCAGTGACCCATGTATCGAGGCTTTGGTCCTTGACGCAGCCATCACAAGTTCGAGTCCTGTCCTGTGACCTTTACCCCATGTCTCCCCCCTCTTTCCAATGCCATTTCATGTCTTTCTACTATCCAAACATAATACAAATAAATAATGTTACTGCTTAAAAATAATCTTCAAAGAATAAAATCAATTAAGCTTATGAATTGAGGCGGTGAAACAGTTTTTGTCATGTAAATAATCAACACTGATGAAGCATCACACAACTATAAAATGTTTACTTCACTTAAATTACTGGTATTTTTTAAGGAATGGGGCTTCTATTCAAATATATGAAATAATTACTATGAAATACTATACTGCTTTAGGACTATGAAAGCATACTTTCTAACAGAGGGGACCTTTAAAAGATATAGGATCTAGCTGTCAGGTCCACATCCCTATTATTTAAATGTAACAAAATGTTTCTCTCTCCATTAGCTATATATCGTACAACTGTTTGTTCATTTAATAGGAATTTATTAATTATAATCTAACCAACTGAATGCACTGAAATAGTTTCAACAATTCGGAAGCTTATTTTTTAACAAGTTGTTTAAAAATATAAGCCTAAATACTGTTTTGTATTAAAGAAAAAAATAGTTAAATCAGTTTACCAATAATAATATGGAAAGTTTGTGTATGTTATTAGTGGCTGTTTACTGTATATATTATTGTATGTTTGTATGATTTTGATGCTGCAGTAGAGAAAATCCACAATAGGTAAAAGATTTTACACCCAACTCTTGTTAATAGGCTGCTGTATGTTGTGTAGTTATTCTAACCTGTTGCACTGGTTAAAAAAAAATCTGCAAAAGATGAAAATAAATGTGACATTCATGCCTTTGATGAGGTCATGTTATTTTCCTATAGTTACTATGTATCAAAAATTATGATTCAGTCTTGGGTAAAAGTTTACTTTGAGAGGTTTTAGTATGACAGTCACAGCTTGGTGTGTGTATCTGACCGGCCTCATACACCCACTCACATCACCACCTCTGCTGTCCTCATTCAGACTAATCCCCTCACAGACCCCTCATGTTGCTCTTTGAACGGAGTACAAAGGATGTTCTGGGCTTAAAACAGCAGCACAAAGACACAAATAAAAAACCCGCTGAGACTTTTGACCTTTCGGCTGGGATTACAGTTTTCAAACAGCGTTCAAGGAATTCAGCTTTCGCATTCACACAGTTTTTCAAACAGTCTCCACGCTCGCTTCATCTCTCACAAACTGAACAGCCCTCACTTTTTCTTAAATACCGCAAACATGCCAGGCTGAATGTACTGTGTCTTAGGTTAATGCTAAGTTTGGTACTGTATGCCATTGAAGAATGCATGAGGTGAAGTCCAGAGTAATGTGTTTAAGTCCTTGAACACACAATGGTGTTTACTGTGTGTCTGCAAATGTTGCAGGTTTTTATATTGCCTTGGTGGATTAGTTTGTGGAGAAATAGGTTCAAATATTTTTCAAGGCTTAGATGAAAACCCAACTAGACCAAGCAATCTAAACTCAGCTTTTTTTGCTTTGCAAAACTGAAAGAAAAGGAGCTTTTGCATTGAATTACGGTGCCATATATACAGGTTATGCATATGCCTTTTGTATAAGAAAAATATTACATCTAAAAATCCATTATGCATTACACTAAATGAGTGATGTGTACAGGTACAGTCTAGACTCTGGGGATTCGCTGAGGTTGTGTTTAATAGCGTTAGTAAAATTCCAATATGAAGCAAACGTTAAAAATGCCAATTTGACTTTTTTCATTAGAGTCCTTGTGGCGCTGTCACACCTTGTCGATTTAGCCAGTACATTTTGTTCAACTTATGTCTAACGACAGCCTAACTTAAATCCGGCATAAACTGTGCGATATTGTAAATTGTTGCACACAACTACAGCTCAAACTGTATGATGAAACTGCAGGTTTTTAAATTTCACAGCTCAAGATGTATGTTCCCAGAATGTTTGACCTGACGCTCTCATGCGATCTTACGAAGGCCGACTGAATTTCAAACATGTTTGATTTTCTCCCGACCTTATGATTCTGATCTGATTCTGCTGATCGCCCCTCGTTACCTACAGTACTGAAAGTCGGCCCGATTAAAAAATTATCACACAACTGGAGAATTGGCCCAAAAAGGGCAAACAATCGTACAGTGTATGCCTGGCTTTATGCATAATGCTTGGCAGCGTAATGCCCATAAAATTTTACAGCCAGTGTCGTGAGGGGGTCAGCAATGCACCTGGAGATTCCCGCCTGCATAAAAAGCAAAAGAAGATTTGTAGAAACTTTGCAACCTAGCAGCTGTTTACCACCCGCCAAAAAAGAAAAAGAGAGAAAGTCGCAGTTGCAGCAGATTCAGCGTAATGTCTGCTAGAAAGTTTGTTGGTCATGGGCGTGAACGCAGGGAGGATCCATCAAACTCACCTTCTCGCTCACCCTATGATGGGGATGAAGTTTGGAGGAGAATTGATGGTTTCCTCCTGTTAACCTGTTATCTTATCTCAGCAACTTAGGTATCATACAATTTTTCAAGCTTTCCAATGGTAATGATGACATGATTGGTTGTTGTTAATGTGCAATTTTTATGCCGGCTTTTGGTATTTACCATAAACAAGATTCCACATTAAGCCACCACAAGTTAAGCTATCTAGTTAAGCTTTATCTCTTACCCTGGATTTCCAAATTCAGCTTTTGTGAACTAAGCCTGTAATTGGGATTCAAACCCAGCAACTATTTGTGTCATAAAGCTGACCTCTGGACCAAAATGCAGGGAACTACTCAGGAGGACCATGTAGAATACATTTTCTGACTTTGGTATGGCATTTCGGGTGGGTGGTGGTGGTGGGGTGAGTATGTAGGGGCATCAGATAAAGGGCTTTGCTTAGCAACTGAAGGAATGTCTATTCAATTCCCAGCTTGTCCTTGGGCAAGACACTTCACCGGCATTGCCTACTGTACTGATGGTGGCCAGAGGGACTGGTGGTTCCAGTGTACTGCAGTCTCACTCCTGTCAGTGAGTCCCAGGGCATCTGTGGCTACAATGATGCCACCATCACTGTGTGAATGGGTGTTTGATTGAATGTAGTGTAAAGCGCTGCGGTCAAATCCCCTGTATTGAAAAATCGCCACATAAGTACAGGCCATTTTCAATTAGGTAATTTTGAACAGGTACAGACAATGAACATAATGAGGAGCTGCAGAAGCAACATAACATCTGAATGGAAGGAACAGTGAAATAGACAATAAAAATGCAATGAGAAATAAATCAGAAACTAAGGAACACAATGAAGTAACCACGGATCATGACAGTGTGCTGTTGCTTAACGGTAGCCATTAATATCCGAACCATCTTGCAAATGTTGCACAAATGAGTTTAGCTGAGTGAATTTGGGTATAAAATGCTCTCAGTAAATCTTAAGACCTGAATTATCTGACAGAGAACTGAGTGAAAACACTTTTATATGCTGTCTATGCACTGTCTGCTTATGTTTCCGTTTTTAAGATAACTGATTGGATTTGAGGTGGTGCCTTGACTTTTATTGATCTCTTAGTCTTGGGAAGTAGCCAGCTCCGGAGATGGTCAGGTTTCAGCAGTTTGCTACGTTACAAACGGCAGTGAAGACTGAACCAGCTTTGTGACACTGAAAGTACAGACCAGTAATCAACCAAACTAAGCCTATAAACCTCTTCTTATTACTAATTCCTAAGAGTAGAATGGTATTGACAGTGCAGAAAAATAAAGTAAAAACAAAACAATGACAATAACAAAAGCTTCTTCCTTCAACATGATTAACAAAAGTACTGAAGAAAAGGAATCTCAAAATAAATTCTAAAGGCCAAAGTGAAGTCAGATTAAGAGCGAGGCAGGCAATCAATAAAGAGGGAAGTGAAGTTCCAAAAGGACACAACTAAAGACTTATTTTCCTCCTTTAAATAACATGTAATTTTTGGACCAAAATCCTTCCAGGGCTTCATTCAGGCTTCACTTTTGTTTTGTTTTGCACACTTTATATTTGACCAAGGCAGTGCTACATCAACCCCACACAATTCTCGAATGTGTTCAGTAATTGTTTTGTGAGAAAAAAAAGGACTTAAATTCTCTATGTTTGTATAACTAAATCCCTGAGTGGATACCACAGCCAAAAAGCACTATAGAGTGCTGTTAAAAAGTATTGGCAGCTATATTCATGCTATGTTGGAGGGTTTAAAGTAGAAGGGAAGTCACATTTAAATTTGAAATCATTCAGGCTTAAACATGTATATAAGTTTGCTCTTTATCAGACCATATTGTCCCAAAAGTTAGAAAATTTCTTTTTTTTTTTTTCGGTCTTAAATTCACACCCCACACCCCCGGTATTTTATGCTGGCCAGTTACTTATACATCAGCCTGTACACCTAAATTTGTCCAATCATACAGTATATCAACGGTCATCTGTCAATCAAGTTTTTTTTTGTAATGGCATCTCTATTCATATGTTGCAGCTAATATACGCAATGGTTGAAATAAGAAATAAGAATCTTTTACTTTACCATTGAATTTTTATATATATATATATATATATATATATATATATATATATATATATATATATATATATATATACATCCCTCCATCTTCTAACACGCTTAGAATATAGTATATATTTCATTTTCTACAGTGCCAGTCTGATTTCCCTTTGAAGGGGCTACAAAGAAATCCCAGGTTGGATGTGTTGGATCAGGTTGATGAAGGATGATTTTCAGGGCAGGTACAACGTTTTCAGCTGTAAAACTTGTCATGGATTGTTTAATGAAAAATGTTCTTGGAAATTCAGATTTTTTATTAAAGATTATTAAAGAGAATAGAAATAAGAAAAATAGGCTTTAAGAATGTAAAGAGCCTAAGAGGGGGTGAGTGTGTTTTAGCTGTTACTCTGTCATATATGTCTTTCCCCTTTCAATGGTTGATGTTCATCAGATCTTTGGAGCGTGGCGCCCCCAACCTTGACGATACATTTGGGAGATGCACATACACAAACCTCTCTCTCTCTCTCTCTCTCACACACACACACACACACACATACAAATACGTTGGTATTTCTATCCATATTAAGATTTTAAATTCATTTTAGTTATTGCATTTATGCCTGACATTTATCCTAACCCTAGCTATGAGAAGCTCAAACCAATGAGACTGAAATCTGGTTGAATTGTCTCTGTAAAGTGCCTTAAGATGACATGTGTTGTAAATTGGTGCTATATAAATAAACTGAATTGGATTGAATTGAATTACCAACCCTAACCTTAACCTAAAGTTAATTCAAACTATATCGTTAAACTGTCTCCCTAACAATAAAAATGGGGGTCCACCGCATTAGGATGTTGTGCACTATAAGGTCTGTTGGTCCTTAGAAGGTTTTTAAATACACCAAAAACTGTTGTAAATAGGTAACATAAAAAATTACATATATCCACACACACGTCCAGTTTAAATATTTGACTCAAACAAAGGAAATTAATACCTCCTTGTCTTAATCAGATCGACTAAAGTATGATTAGAACATTGATAATGGGGAAGAAATAAGCATTTACCTTCTTATTAATGAAATGATCCAGTTTAATTTGAAGGCAGGTGCTCCTGTCGTTCCCTGACAGATTTGTCAGCCAGCTCTTAGGGCAAGACCGACTTTGTGGACAGTGACATCTCTTCACTGAGCCCTTTCCCCCCACCTCCCCGGAGACCATTACCCCCTTGCTGTCAGCTATCCTAATTACCTTCATATAACCAGACACACTGAAACCTACAGCCACACCAAGCATACATAAGCTCTATGTGCAAAAATGAACTTTAATCTATAAAAGTCTGATTTAAGAATATTTTTACCCCAAGACTGCAACCATAGGTGATGTCGAGTGAATTTGTAAAATGGTCAAAACATTTGTCTGTCCTTGTATAAGGTCTTTGGGAAATTTGGGATTTAGCACGGAGAGAAAATCTAGTGTCCCACAAAAAGAGGAAGAAAAAGATTAAAATTCAGGTGAGTCGCAAGGCTAAACGTGATTGTTCAGTGAGGTTGCCTTTTAAATTCATGCCCAAAGTATTTCTAGTATTTCCTGCTGCCCATGGCCAAAAGATTGCAGCAAGTTCTTACAAAGGAATGATAATAGTTATTCATCTAAGTAAATTATCAACTGAAAAATGCAGCAAAATACTCTAACCTGTCAAGGACAACCAAGGACCCATCAAGGAAAGTGGGGACATTTTTAATGGCCACTACTGTATAGTGATATTGCTATTTCATGATAATATTATGTCGTGACACATATTGTATTGCCACACATATGTCAATACTCACCCCTAGTTCAAAGTACACACCTTGTGTTTTTTGAACTAAAGTTTTTGTGCATAATAATAGACCACTCGGTTCCTCTGTGATAATGCCCCTAATAATATTCATTGAGGTCTGAAATGCTCCAGTCTTAACTTTTCCCCATGACACCTTTTCTAAATTTACAGTATTAATAATATGTGTGATATATTATATGTATTAAATACTTTTCCTTTTCTATTTTATCCTACCTTAAAAGTTTCTACCTTAGTATGTGGTTACCAACTGCAACATACATGCTTTTCGCTCTTTATCTGAACAGAGGAGAAGTTTGGTTAAAGTTCACATTCATTTACACATTAAAGGGAAGCCTCTAAGTGAAAGTCTTAGCACTTCTTCCACTGTACGCTGTTTCATATTGACTAAGACGAATAGAGAAAATCTGATTTGATCTTTGCCTACAATAGGTATTCTATATTTCTTTGTAATTATGTGGACTTTTTACCATCAAAGTGTCTGGTTTCTGGAGCAGATCACGCTGGTGGGATCAAATCCCAGACCTGTAAACAGACTAGAAAGCCATTGGCTTGTTACAACAAGGCTACAAGTTGGGATGGATTATCTGAACTCTGGAGAGGTTTGCTTGCAGTGTTTATCCTGTCCATGCCAGGATACCTAAAACAGGAAGAGATTAGATGGCACGAGAGCAGCGCATTTGAGAAGAAGAAGAATAAAAAGATGAAGAACAAGAACAGAGTAATAGTAAGAGCCTGAATCCGAGATAAAAGAGTTTCAAATGTCCTGTGGGAATACATGGAAATCCCATGAAATGTTTTTTATGCTCCATTCTTTTAATTGTCCTGCATAAGTGCAACCTTTTCTCACAACAATCAATTTAAACTACACAACATATTTTTGGGCTGGTCAAAAATTTTCTGTTCAGCAAACGAGGTCAACTTAAGGTGTGACACTGTCTTACTTTACCGATCCCTTGACCAATTCCTGGAGCAATCCCCGAGCAGGACCAGCAGTGTGAATGCACCTTAAATCTATCTTTCAGTGAAAATCTAGACAACTCTTTGTACACAAGGCCAACTCTAAGTGGGCGGGCTGACACAGCCTGCCTTGTAGCTGAGATGATTGATTGATTTGTTCTCTACTTCCATGGCAGGCAGTTTCATCACCAGTTCACCATAGCCAGCAGTTACAGAGTTATTTTAGTTTATAAAAAACTAATTGAAGGCACAGAGCATTTACATTGTCCTTATTGTAAATTGTATAAAGCAGGAGAGATGTCAAAAAGAAAATGTTCTCTAAAGATCTAAAGAGTCTACAGATTTTTTAAACTTTGATAAGAAGAGGATTTAAAAAAATGTTGAGTAAGTGCAGAAAGAGTCGACAAAAGCGTTCTTTTATCATGCGGTAAAAATGGCCTCAGATAGAAGCCTGATTGAACAGGACAAAGAAACGGCTTGAAAGTAAGTGTGTGTTCTTTACTTAATAGAAAATGTATCAGAAGTTGTAAAATGACAATGAAGAAGGGAGTCTTATGGGTCAGAAACCAGTCTGCTTGGTCTGCAGCTCTCCTTTTCATAAGAAAGGGAGGCCCGGTTGTCATGGTGATGCAGTATTTCTCCAGAATTGCACATATTGATTCGCAGAGGCGTAAACGGCCAAGCAGGAGTGAGAAGAAAATGTGTGTGTGTGTGTGTGTTTCAGGGAGCTGTTTGAGTGTGTTGCAAGAAAACGATGAGGGGAGGGGAGCATTACTGACGCTGGATCATCACCCGATGACTTCTGCTTTCAGTCACACGCATTCACGCAAGATGTCACCAGCACAAATGTAGTCCCTTCACAGTTTTTCTGTTCTCAAGTTTCCATCCTCACCTCAGGCAAAACACGTGGCATGACATGGCTGCATGTGTTGGTGTTTCTTTCACTCCATTTTTATTACACTTTACAGGTAAAATCACACTGTCTTTCCTTAAGCTAAAAAAATGCTTGGAAGAAAACACAAGTTAAACAAAAGATTATTCCTGAAAAAACCATGTTATTCCTTGTATGCTTGACAGTTTAATCAATATTGGGTGCATGAAGAACTGACGTCGAAACCCGAACAGCAGCATTGCAATAAGTGATGTAATCAAAAGATGAAGCCCAGAGCGGATTCAGTGGTAATTCTCTATCTACTGAATGATTGGGAAAATATTTCATTACAGATGTAATTGATGCAAAAGGATAGTTTTAACAAAACTAGTTTTACCTTCTAAATTAGCTACCTATCAAGGTTACATTTATTTTTAGATTAGTAAGGTGTATCAAGTACTGGTTAACAGTGAACACTGTATAAAGGGGGAATGGTGGAAGTGGCTAGAGAGCAGGCCAGTTGCATCCTGAGTAAGACCCTTAGCCACATAATTCTACCTTGGTGCTGCTGGCTGCTCAATGCTCCCTAAGAAAAGAATTAAATGTAGAGTATGAATTAAATTGTAATGTACAACTGCAATAACAAATGAAGCCTAAAGGTTCATTCCCCAAATCTAAAACATATATCATTTTTTTTCTTTCTCTTTCAGTTGCCAGACATGTAAACTTAACTTTTCTCCATTAGTCTCCATTAGTCAATTCATAACACAGTGATTTGGGCCAAATTCTCTGGTTGTGCACGTTGTGTACTGTCGTGTGCTGTTGTTTACCTAGCTACTTTGTTGAGTCTCTTCCCCATCAAGAGAACTGGACTGATGGTTTGAGGATGGATTTCAAAAGACAAGCTACAGGAGCTCTTCAATTATCCTTAACAAACTCCATAAAAGTTACTTGGATCTGTAATGGAATAAGAGGACAGTATAAAATATTTCGGAAGCTTTTAACAAAGAGAGAGATCAGATATCAGACGTGCTCTGCTCTTTCTCTTTGATGCCAAAGGGGGAAAAACTGGAACTTGCCAATATTCCCTAAAAAAGATTAGCTTTTGTAAAAATAAGCTTTGATAACTGTACATAACTTTACGACGGTATTTCTGAGTTGAAGGATTTGGGGTTCATTTTTTGGCTTTGTTTTTCTGGCTGTGAATTCAGGTCCTCTGGTGTTTTATCAGTTAAAACATACAGTTTTAACTTCTCCAAAGAAGCTCCACTTTCAGCGAGCTAGTCTGACCTGTTCTTCATCCCAGAAATCTCATTTTTCCTGTCCTGTCTGCTACAGACAAAGTAGACATTGTTTTTACTCTTTTTTTGTTAAATCAGTTCTCCCTTTTTTATGATTTTGCTTTTCTGTATTTCGTATTTTGTTTTATGCCTGTGAATCCAGCATGTGGTCCTTTGCTGCATGTCTCCCCCCTTCTCTCATACCCCCTTTCCTGTCAGCCTTCTGTCAGAAAAATGAGCCACTAGTGCTGTAAAAACTCAAAAAAAAAAAAAAAAAGGCATAGTCATCCCAAAATTCAATTCAAAATGAAACATCTTCAAACTTGGAAACAAAGTCCAGTGGATTGTTTTACATTATGATTACATGCTGATTGGTGGAGAGTTGAATGTTCAACTAGCTGTCATGGTTTTGGTTATATTGTGCTTTACTTTGCTCTACAGTATGTGCCCTAGTTTTATTGGTTTAAGTCTTTTTTTGGTGTAATTTCTAGATTTGTTAGTTCTCATGTTTTTCTGTTGTCCTCTGTAGCCCTCTAGTGTGTGTGTGTGTGTGTGTGTGTGTTCTTTTCCCCTTGGCTCCCTCGTTGTCTCCTCTCACACCTGCTCCTTGTCAGCTCGTTAGCCCTCCCTTTGTCTCTGTCAGCTATATATGTTCTCCCTCTGCTCTCACTCTTGGTTGGTTCCTTGTTGTTGCTGGTCCTGTCGTCGCCGTTGTCCTCTCACCTCGTCTCTCCCTGGCTCCTTGTGCGTGTTTCCCTTGATGTTTCCGTGGTTCTGGTCTGAGTTATATTTTAGTTGGATTTGAATTTTAGCTCTGTTATTAGTGTTTTTTCATTAAAAACTACAAGAATTCACCTCAGCCTCTCTGCCTCTGCATTTTGGGTCCTCTTAACTACAACCAAGACGTGACAGAAGGAACCAACAAAGAGTGAGAGCAGAGGGAGAGCATATATTACTGACAGAGACAAAGGGAGGGCTAACGAGCTGACAAGGAGCAGGTGTGAGAGGAGACAACGAGGGAGCCAAGGGGAAAGGAACATACACACACAAGAGGGCTACAGAGGACAACAGAAAAACATGAGAAATAACAAATCTAGAAATTACAACAAAAAAGGAAATAAACCAATAAAACTAGGGCACATAGAGCAAAGTAAAGCACAATATAACCAAAACCATGACACTAGCTGGTTAAAGTAACAGAGCTGGATTGCATGCCACTACAGACAACAACCCCAATGAAGGCCAGGATTAGTTAGTAGTACTCATTGATTTAATCTAGGTTGCTATGTAAATTTATGAAACTTAAAATATTTGTTCACTTACTCTACAGTGCACCTTTGATTATTTTATGGCCCTTCTGGTACTTTTATTACTAAGTAGAAGAACCTTAAGACAACCTAAAGAGGTTGGGATATTTGAAATAACTGAACCATAAAAGGACACAGGAGTACCTCCAACTTATTTTTAAAATTATGAAAAAACATACTTGAATTCAACACATTATTTCAAAATTACAGCATTTTAGAAAACCTTTTAAATAAAATGTCCAGCTCAATACCTGACAGAGGTCTGGTTGTAAATATCTGCCGAATAAAGCTGTATACATAGTGCAAGAGCACAGCAGGTATGACACATCAAGCACATACATTTTACACATGCCCACCGATGTGATTGGCTGGTTACAGAATAGATAGTAAAACTACTGAGAGTGAATTGGGTGTCTTCAATCTTCTCCAATCACTTAGAGCCTGTGCATCAGCGCATGTCATCCATCATGTAGACGAAAACATGCCCCAGTCAAATAATGTATCAGCATTCTGCAGGACCATAACACTGCAGCTGCAGGAGTTGGTTCTCGAAGTGGTTATGGCCAGACTTCCCCTTTGCCACCACCCCAAAAAAAATGTATTACAGCTGATATCATACACTAAAACAGACAATTTCTTTAGTACAGAAGTCAAAGGCTTTTTTTTCTCTTTTTTTCCACAGTCATAAAGGTTTTATGAGACTAGAGCATCATTACATGAGAGGAACAGATGGGGTCTTGGTTGGACAAGCAAGAGAATTCGGGGAAGCATGAAAAGAGGAAATAGAAACATTGAGTTTTGGTAAAGTGGAAATGTGCTGCAATCCCTGTGACTGTGTGTGGGGTGCACAAGTGTCACCCCTACACATTGTCACAGTGTGATGCAGGGACTTGGAGAGGTGTTGCTGGAACAGGGTCAGACTAGTAACAAACACGTCACTGTGGGACACTGGAGCTTATTACTGAATGCTTGACCTGCACCTCAGTCCTTTCTAAGAGAGAAGTCATCTCCTGATGGCCTCACCTAATCCATAGATGGAGAGACTGTTTAATGGATTACTACACCGCCCCCCCCCCATCTTTCATTGTCTCTATACAAAGAAAAGCACATGCTCACACACATATATAGACTTGCGCGACACCTGAAGATCCTCTTAGAAAGAACTTAGTTCATGATCAATAGCAGTACTGAGTGCTCTGTAATACTGAAAGACCTTCTTCTTGCATTGAGAGTTGACTTTTCCTTCAACAAAAAAAGAAAAAGATTTTACACTCTTAAAAGATTTTAAAAACTATCCTGTGTCTGAGCCTAACTATAGAGACCATCCTGAGTTATCTCTATAGTTACGCTGCTATAGGCTTAGACTTCTGGAGCACATAGGGACCCTTTTTTCATAATTCTGCTTCATTCTATCTCTTTCTCCCACTCTGCAGAATTTGTTAGTTCAATGTAATGCTCTCTCTGCTTTTTCTCATAGTAGCTTCATCTGGTCTGTTCCTGTTTGGCTGTGTCACCATCCTGAAGAGAAATATCAGCAGTGCTGCTGCCATCAAAACTTGTTTATAGATGTTCAAGATCGGCCTGTTTTTCAGTGTAGTCCTGTTTGTCTGACTGTGACTGGTTGGAAGTGCTCTCTTCATCCCTGTGGAGCTGTTTTACAGTTACCTTTTGTTTCTTTGCTTCTTTTTCTATGTCTGCTGCTGTATCCTTGAACCCCACTCGGCCTCAGCCTGGTTCTATTGGAGGTAGATGGGAGTTTTTCCTCTCCACTGTCGCTACAAGCATACTTAGTGTGAGCGATTGCCTTTGAGTCAATGAGTCCATGCAATCAGATAGAAATCAGATAGAAAACTTTGAAGCAATTTGACTGCATTATCTGGTTGCGTTGTAAAGTGCCTTGAGAAGACATGTGTTGTGAATTGGTGCGATATTAATAAACTGAATTGAATTGTCTGAATTTTACTGTTAGACCTTCTTTAGATCAATTTTATTTATTTCTATTACATAATAAATATCCAGTTTATGATTCCAGAAAACAACAGAGCAAGGCATGTCCTGTGGTTCATGAACAGCCTAACCTTGAGGTTTTTCTCCCTTTGTAGATGGCAGGTGATCACATGGAGCCTGTTAACTTTTCTTTTGATAATTGTGGCCAATCTTCAGGAGCCAGAATGCACTTAGGGGACAGCTGCTTCCATCAGATTGTTCTCCACAACCAATTTCATGCAATATATTGTCCAGGGAAAGTTGCACAAATCCTTGAACCACTTTAAGTTAGCCATTCTATACTTGTTTGATAGATGGGTATAACCTAACCTGTGTCAGTGTGTTGGGTTAATATGCACTTGTTTCACAGTCCCCCTGTATTTCTGTACACTGATTCTTGTCACCTATTATCCATCCTCATGAACTTTTCTTCTATCAATGTTTTATAATGTTTTTGTTTTATTTTAAATAACTGTATCTTAGTGTAATACTGCACAGAAACTCACTCTCCACTTTTAAAACAAAAAATACATGCACAACCCTGTACCTGCTCCCAAGAGGGAACACCTATTAAACTTGTGCCTAGGAGAAATGGGCTCATGCACACTCTCTTTAAAAGTTGCTGTTTGCATCCCTCATACAAGCTTACTTTCCAAAAGAAGATTTGTATTTATACCCCTGTTAGATTCACCACAGGTAAGTGAAAATGGGGACGAGCACGTAGAACAGCCTTATGCAAACATATCACCAGAATGATTGACAGTTACGAGGACCACTATTTAGATGATCCACCTGGAAAAAGTACATCCTCCACTATACCTTTAATATACCTATTATTTCTTGAATTAATCTTTACATCAGAATAAAATCCACAAACTTTTTTTTTTTATAAAAAAGGTTGTTGCATTAACTGGCAAACAAATAAATGACACACACAACATAGCAAATAGTTCCTAACATGTGGTCTCTGAGTATTTGGCTCGATGGAAGTCTTCTCGTTTCTGCATATGGGAGCCATTAATGGAAGTAGAAGAAATTTCTGCCTCCCTTGGTATAAACAGAGCTCAAATTGCTGTTACTGTACGTATTAACATGGTGCAAAACATTAACTTGGCATGCACCGTCTCCACTGGGCTTTCTGCCCAGAACTCCAGTCTGTCAGCCTGCTGCAACATCTGATATCTACGTATTATACAGTTTTCTAGCTCCACACACAGGAGCACAGGAGGACCTCTGAAATGACCTTCTAACAGCCTCAGTTGCTTAAATATCCGAGACACCAAACAGAAGCAGTTTAGTTGCTAAGCCCTTATGTGTCAACTGGGCTAAGAGACAAACTGGAGCCCTGTTATATGGACGCCCCCACAGTCACACTTGCACACACTGCACACGGACAGAATATTCCCCTGAGCAATGCTATTGACAGGACAAACATCAAGGAGTCTCCCATATCTGTGCCTCTGTCTCCTCAGTATGTCACAGCACACCCTCATGACCTCAGGACTCCGGATCCCGTCCTCACACCAGTGCTGGTATCAAACATTTAGCGGCTGCAGCGGCCATGACATCAAATGGCACCCATGCACATTGATAAAAGACCAGACAAAGACCATAAATGGATCCTCAGTTGCTGCATTATTTGGATTCTGTAGCTAAAAATGTCATGGATATCTTAAAATACCTATTCTATACTTTACAAATATCATATACAAAATGATAGAATTAATAAGAATCTAATAGACTCTAAATGAGATTCTGCTGTTTGACAAAACACATTTTTGAGTTGTTATATAAATCCCTCAGTCATATAAGATTTTCTTGTATAATAGTGCAGTTTGACAATGTAATCCTATATTGGAGAAAAAGCACTCCCCCCATCTTCATTAGCAGGAGTTTGAATTCCTGCAGCCTCTCTAAACGTCCTCGGCTGGGGGAACTGTATCCTACGCCACACAGAGGCAGACGGAGGTGGCGCCTCTGCAATTTCATTTTGTTTAAAAATACTCCTCAAATGTTGTTAGAGCTGCATTAAAGGATACTGTGTTAAAACAGGCAGGAGTGGAGGATTGAATCAGCCCGCCGTGGGCTGGCACTCCTCACAGCTCCACTCTGCATTAAAGGCCTGTTGGGTTACGCTCTCAGTAGGAGACAGATCAGTAGCGACCCATACTAACTGCATTAATTCCTCTTTGTTGTTAGATATACAGCAGATGTGGACACAACTTACCCTGTTGTCTGTAATTACTGGCTGAACAACAAAGCAATACGTTCTGGAGCTGCCAACCAGGAGTTTCTCTTACAAGAGGATGAAACAGGAGCAAATTATTCAAACTTTATTCTTAAAAGTTTTGCTGTAGTTTTTACTTAAATGCAGATCTAACTTTAGTTTGAATTATGGTTAGAATTAGAATGCTCTATTTGAGATTGTATGTGGACAAGCTTTTCTAAGAATTAAAAAACTCAAACCTAGGAGACATAACAAAACATAACAAATTTCATATTGACTTAATTTAGAACAATTCATGTTCAAAGTTGTGTGAGAAGGTAAAGGTGTTGCAAATCTGATAATCATTTTAGATTATCAGATTTAGATGATCACGTACTAATCTTTAAAAAAAAATTCTAAACATATATAGAGAGTAAAAGCAGCTCTGGAATAAATTACAGATTTTTACTAGATATTCTGGCTTTTTTTTAAATAGTTTGTTAAAGAAAAAAAAGTTATTCTTAGTTCTCATTTGGGTTCATCTAAACACGGGGGGCATAAAAAAATTAGCTGAGCAATGGGCATTCTTTACACATTTTAATATATGTTAGAATATTTGCATTTCACCTTATTATGCTATGTTGCATTTTACTCTATATTATTTCATATTTTTTGTCTGAAATGGAAAAAAATGTTTTGCAAGTAAACACTCAAACCCATACAACAACTGACCATCTCATGCTGCTCTAAAGGTGGAAACCTGACTGATATTATAGAAATCACTTATATTGTTGCCAATTTAACACAATGCCAGTACATTGTATGTGGTTTTACCTTGTTGAAGCATATTTATCATGTGCAGAGGAACATATTGCATGTATGATATTTACAATTACTATTCTATATAGAATGTGCTCAATGGCATAAACACTAATAACATATATATTCTTTACTGTAATAACTTCAGCCATTAAGTCTTTTAAACAATTATTCTCTAAGGGATATATTTTTTTTTAAATCCCAAATACAAACTGTATTAAATCCTGGGTTTTCTCAGCTGCTATGATAAATAAAAAATGTTTAACCTGTAAACTAATTAGTGACTCTAGAGTGTTTTTTCTAAGCTGTTTTTGCAGTTAAAGAAAGTTTGCTGCTGTTTCTTCATAGTTTGCATTAAAGCTTTACCAGACCATTCTTCTTCCAGTAAAAAGGTTGAATCTTTCAGCAACACTGGTCCACGCTGGAATAATTCATCTGTGTGTGGTGAGGAAAACTATTGATTTCCCTGCAGTCTGTTCGGTGGGAATGTGCTCAGCCAGCACAGCCAAGCGCAAGTGGGATTTTTGTCTGTCCTGTCATCTGTTTGTCTTTTGTTTGTTTGGGCTGCACCCTCTCTGTCCTGATTTCCATCTATGTGACTGGATTCTTTGTGTGGAAAACCCAACTCAGCTGCTGTAGAGCTTGTATAAGTTTATGTAAGTTATTATTTTGTGTTTGTTTGCTGTGAAGCATAAATTGTTGAAAGCTCACTGCAGCACGGTAGAAATCTAAATCATTGTTGTCAATAACAGAGCAGCGCCTGCTTTTCATTATCACTAACAAAAGACTTCTGTGCTGATATTTTTTTCTTTTGCATTAAGATACAATCTAAAATGGCACTGTATTAACTTTTATAAGACTCATTACACTGGAAACATGTCCTTTTGTCTTGTTGCCTTGCATTTTAAATAACACTTTAACTAAAACACATCAGTCAAGGGAAGCAAATCGTCATTTTTCCTCCAAAGAAAAAGTCTTTGCAAAATTTATTCTTCTTTTTCATAACTACTTAATACTTTCATACTACAACCACAGCTTTCAATGCCCCTTAGTGAGGTTTTGTGTGATTAATATTGTTGATGCAAGTACCATCCATCTTCAATGTGGAAGTTGGGTGTCGTCCTGCACTGATTTTCCAATCTTATGGGGCATCCTAGCAAAAAATTTCAGGTTTAAAATCGAACATTTTAACTTCCAATGATAAATGGTCAGGTTTGTTTCTGTCCTTTTGGCTGCTTCCGCTTCAGGGGTCATGGCACTCACAGATTGGTCAGGTTTTTAAAGCCTGATGCCCTTCCTGATGCACCCTACATTTGAACACAGATACAGTCAAAGTCTACTTCACCATTAGGACTGCCCCTACTGGTCTCCTTCTCCTCCCTATTGTAAACTGAGTTTTTTAGTATTTGCAGCCTTTCACTTTTGTGCCTGCTTAGTTTCTGTAATTAGAGGGTCTTTTGTATAGTATTTGTTTTTTATAGAGTTTGCACAGTTCATGTGTTTGCCGAGTGTCTTCGACAGTGGCTCATCCCTTAATTTAGTAACAATAACCCTGAGTCTCTTCTTTACTGCTACAAAAATTATGTGTTTTTTCTTTTCAAGTTTTACTTAAAGGTATAGTGGAGGATGTTCTTTTTCGGGGTGGATCATCAAAATTAGTGGTCCTCCTAATTGTCAATCATTCTGGTGATATGTTTACATAAGGCCATTCTACATTCTCGTCCCCATTTTCATATAGCGAAGGTGAGTCTGACATAGTGGAAAAATTGCAAACCTTAATTTGGAAAGTAAGCTTGCATGAACAATGCAAACAGAAACCTTTAGACAGAGCATGCAGGAGGAGAAATGGGCTCATGCACGCCCTCACACGTGTTTAATAGGTGTTCCCTCTTGGGAGCGGGTAAAGGGTTGTGCATGTGTAAATTTGTGAAAATCCTTTATATATAAAGAATTTAGATAAACATATAAAGTTGTGGGTCTTAACAAGGCCTTAAATATAGCAAACTAACAAGTCAAGAGCAAAAAATTTAACTCAAACTGGCTGCTGTTCCACTCTTCATAGCTCCATGAAAGATACCAAGAGTTATCCTTTATAGCATTGCAGCTCTGACAAGCTAGAGCAGGGGTCACCAACATGGTGCCCGCGGGCACCAAGGGGCCCTCAAGGACCACAAGGGGTGCCCTTAGAGTCTTCTGAAAATAGAACAACTCAACAGTGAGCTATGTTTGAAATTTCACTGTATTCTGTTGCTCTTCTTTTTTTAATTGGGTTATAGAACATTTCATCATTTAATCATATATGGCATTTAAGCATTTATAGAGATTTCAAAATGAAAATGTCTAAAAGAAAATTATAAATTTAAAGAAACGATAAAGATATGTTTATTATGTATGAAGTTTAGGTGAACATTGACCCTTGCCATTCATAGGTCAGTATTGGTAGCCCTTCCTGTGACTCAGTACCCCTGAATTAGCCCTCAGCTGTAAAAAGGTTGGTGACCGCTGAGCTAGAGTATTAGTGTGGTCACTATGAAGACAGGTCCAGTAACCATCCATCCATCCATTTTCCATCAAGCTTATCCCAAACGGGGTTGCGAGGGGCACAGTTCTTATCTCCAGCAAACTACAGACGAGAGGCGGGGTATACCCTGGACAGGTGGCCAGTCCATCGCAGGATTCAATAACCATAAGTGTAAAAAATAATCATTTACACTTTGCAATGGAGAGTAAATATGGAAAATTAAAAGTGAAATAAAGTTTATTTAATTGTGCTGCAATTTGCCTTTGTGATGTTGGTTTGTAGTATTTCAACCAACATGCAGAATCACACGGAGAGCAAGTTAATTTTAACATTTTAGTAACAAAGCAAGGAGAATCTGAAAATGAAGAAATTCATGAAATCAGTTAAACTTTCTGGTTGGTCTGAGAGGCGGAAGCAGACTGATCAGGAAGGAGTTGGTTGATGACAACTGTTTACTGATTGATTTGCTTATTTGAGAGAAGAAGAGAAGGTAGCATGGTTCTGTATGTGTTGTATTCAGTAGGATTTGCAGATTGTACCCCAGAGGTCCAGGAGAATGTTACTGAGATCCAAGAGTATTGGTATTTGCAAGAGATGTAGTGCTGGAGAGTGGGCAGGCAGGTGATGAAGACTTGGCTGAAATACCATAAGGAGTAATCATCCCATGAAGAGAGATGATCCTTAGCCCCCTTATATCATCTTGACTGAGAAATGTTCTCAGGTGTGCAGCAACATGCACTGGCCAAGCCAACAGCAAGTTACAGGAAGTTAAAGAAAGCTCTCTAACTTATAACACAAAAACTCCACCGACCCTAACAAAGAGATCACAAAAAAGTTGTTTTCTACACAACACAGTGGAGGAAGCTCCATTATGCTCTTAGAGCATCCATCTCCACTGACAATCCTCATCTTTGTGGTGAACAGGCAGTTCTCCATCTGATGGGCAGAATACAGCTACTCTTTTTGCCCATCTAGCATGGTTCCTTGATTATTCTAAAATATATTTCCTGGAAATGCTTAAGAAAAAGTCCAGTCAAATTCAGAATACAAACTTCTGAAAGTACTTTGAGTATGAAATTATTACATACTGTTCAATAAATGACGTGTTTTCAATTAAGAGTAATATTTACATTTGAATGAATTTTAGTGAAGCCAGAGAAGCTTGTGAGCTGCCCTCTGTAATCCTCACAAACATTCAGGGCATTTACTTATTTACAAATAATTAAAAATTGACACGGATAATGGATTTTCTGATTTTCTTTTATTCAAGTCAGTAGCATGACGCGGTAGTTGTCTGCTCCTCATATTCAGAGTAGTTACTCTGATTCTTTAAACCAACAGACCAACAGAAACTTGAGGGTTTTTTATCTTTTATTGTACATCAAACTTACATGATGAGGGAAACAATAGAACACACACTGCCTCTGTAATTTCTCAGTCATCCAGGTAACCACAAAACAGGCTTAAATTGGATTTTAACCGGACTTTTGCTCAGTTTTTTATGATGTCTTTCGACAAGTTATATTATTTATTAATAACAAAAACAATACAGTCTTCTACTTTACACTATCCACTGATTTGGGTTAGGTTATTATATTTCTGATATTTGTGACTGTAGCATTACAAAGTGCCTAAGTTTATACTTAATTAACCCTTTATGCATAAGTAAGTATATTAAATAAGTGCTTTATGATGAAGTTTAGGACTATATTGCATATCCACACTAACAAAATTTAATATTGCTAGAGAGGTATTTGCAAATGGGCCTTTGTTAGTATAAATGACAGCAAAAATGACTAAATCATTTATGAGTATGAAGAGACATAAACCTCCAGCCTCTGACAGAAATCAGCAGCATCCAACAGCTTTTTCAATAAGCTTTTTCTAGTGTCACTTTAGGAGACATTTCAAAGGCTAAATCCATCCTGATGTCCGGCTGTGGAGGGAGCAGTTGTTAGGGCCTAACAAGAACATAATGGGAGAAAGGAGTGAAGAGAGGGAGGTGATATTAAGATTCTGAACCTCTGGATCTGCAAAGAATAAAAAAATTCACAAAATCCAGTCAAGTAAGTTCAGTGGTCAGTCTTTCCCTTTGTTCAGAATCAGAGTCACGTCAAGCTAACAGATGGACAATAACCCTCCCCTTATGGACTCGGATGGAGTCCTGTAGCCAAGATGGATCCCACCTTCTTCACATTTAAACTCTGTGGAAGTGCCCCGGGCATTCATCAAAATGACACATAAAAAGGTTTTTGTATTTCTAGTATGAGCGAATAAAAGTGTTTACATTGGTCTCCTATGAGCCTCAGACTCTGCTGCGTGTGCTCATGCCTCATTATGAGTAGGATTAGGTAACTGATCGATTGGAGCCACACTCAAGATAATCCTAAAATAATTTATAGTTTTGAGAATTAACAACACAAACATAGGGAACTCTGACTAAAGTATTCTTTCTCCTTCGGGGGAATCGTTCAACTTAATCAGATAAGGCCATCTATCACACCAGCGCTTTTGTTAAAGCTGTTAGGCTTCATCTCTTTATGATTAAGAGGTTTTAACAGATTTTTCTCTTTTCTTTCTCCTGCAGGCCCCAGGTGGTGAGGGAGGCTGCTGCAAACCGCAGGCAATGAAACATTTGTGTTAGCATGGCTAGCATTGTGCAAAGCACTGAGTGCTTTACAGTAAAAAAGGAGAACAAAACTGGAGCGGTTCTGAATGAGTCCTTTCATAAGGTGATCAGTGTCCAGTGGGAAACCTTGAGAGCCCAAACTGTGTTTTAGGTGGGACTGCAACTGCTGAAGCCATTATCCTTTCACTCTTAAACCTTTCTTTCTCTGTCTGTATATGTGTCTGTATATACGTGAGTGCATACATGTGTGTTCAAGCTGGTGGGTGTGTGTCCTTCTCCTGCCTTGAAAGCCCTCGGAGCCTAAGGGAGCTGTGAAAAATCAATACTCTTCGGCAGCTCTGCCTCTTTATTCATTTAATAACTCACTACCATTGCATTACTGTTTCACTGATCTCCCATCACAGGGCCCAGATTGACACCTTTGTGCTCTTTTACCACGCTGGAGTTTGATGTAATCAGTTAAACCTCCACCCCACGCCTGACACTTGCATCAAATGGACCTGCAGTTTGAACATGGGTGCATCAACAACACGGCGATATGAAAAAGAGGAGTCAAAGTTTGCCGCCTGAGTGTGATGGAGGGAGGCGTGCGTGTCTGGCATTTGCCTGAGCATACGACGCCGAGGAGCTTAGCCGTAATCTGGGAGGTGGGCGTCGAATGGGAACCAAAATCAGTGTGTGGCAAAAGCTAGGCCTGCAATAAAAGGGTGGCGGGCAGCATCAGCCAAGTGTTTGTGGGAAGAAAAAAAAAATCTGTGTTATTAATCCGGTATAGGCAAGGTGTAACCTGATGATTGTTTTCAGTAGGGGGAGGGTTTGTTTCTGCTCCAAATGCCGGTATGTGACACAGGGATGGCTGTGTGCTTGCCTAAGTGTGTGTGACTTTTTGTCTGTAGGTGTGCTGCTGTACAGTGATTGTGCTGCTGCTGGAGGTGGGGGTTGCCTCCCTGTGTGGGACTCGGAGCAGAGAGCAGGTGGGCTCGGGATGGAGCAGAGAATCTGTATTGATTGTTTTTGTGCCTCAGAGCTGTTTTGCCGTTGTCAAAGCCCACTCTACCAGCTGAGAGGCAAATTGCAGCATTTACACCAGGAGGCGTTTTCTTTCTCTAGGTTTTAATCTATCTAACCATTTTTTATTTATTTATTCTCCAGAAGGGAAATGTATCCTGAGTCTGCTGTGAGCTTTCTATAGATCTGACTCAAACTTCAGGATGAGGAGAGAAGACTCCAGAGAAACGAAGCTGCTGTATGACTTAGGTTCTCCTGTTTAGATGGAATAATGAGATGATTTAAGCAATAAAATGAAGGATTTTTTAGAAGAAAATGCCTTGCCTTCAAATAAGAGTTGTTTCCCTGAAAGCATCTAGGTTTGTTCCATCGCTTTCTTCTGTAACTGATCCAACGAATGAGTTAAACAGTGAACTATTCTCATGCCTTTTAACTACATAAATCCTTCTGGGCACTTTTTTAGCCATTATAGTCTGCTTATGCATAAGAATGGTTCGCTGCATTTCCTAAACAGATTACAGGAAGCAGCCGTGCAATTTCTTATATAGAGAAAACATCTTAAAAGGGAGCTGTAGTAAATGCCGCTGGTGTAAGAAAATCCAAAATGAAGCTGATAGGCTGGGCACTATAAACATCAGCAATATCTCAATCTCACAAATAAAGTTACTCCAGTGCATATTATTTGCCCAATGCAGACAATTGAGAAAGCTATGTTATTTGAGTTTCAAATGACTTCAACCATCAACATAATTTACTCACGAACTGTAAAGTGGTTTGCAACATATTCATACGCTTATCTCCCTCATAGTTTGAAATACAACCACTGACTTTCATGTGTTTTTAGGCTTTAATCTTTTACACCAATACAACTGAGTGCATGACAATGACGTGCTAGAAAAAAGATTATGTTTTTATCCTTTTATATATATGCAATCATCACCCCTTACTCTAATATTCCAAGTAAAATTTCAGAATAAACATGTTTATATTGTCCTCTTGCAAACAGAGTAAAGATAGACCAATTCATCATATTTTTTCGGCCAATAATTGTGCTTTTATCTTTTACTAGTGTTGGCTGATACATGCGTGCGTTCACAGATACATATAGTGCATTAAACATAAATGACTTACGATGCATTGCTGCTCCCTTTATTCCCTATCCATTGTAAATGCATTGTTTGATTTGTTCCTTTTGTTTAAATCAAGACTTGTTTAACATTTGTGATCATTTGTGATTTTTCTCATGTAAGCGAAGGAAAAGAAAAGGAGATTGGCCTGAAAAATAGGCCCCCCAAAAAGCAGCAGCATACAGTATATCGAGTATCAGCTAGATTGATCGACTTAAAAAAACCTGACATTTAATACAAATGAGTAAATACATAGTAACAGTTATTACAGCATCATGGTTCAAAGAATTAAGGAGTAAACCATAACAGTTTTGTTTATTGTTTATTTTATATAAATATTGGGCTCTGATGGTTCCGTACCACTTTTCTGAAGATAGAGCTACACGTAGGCTTCAGATAGGGAGGGAAGGGTCATCAGTCATGGTCCTGGATCATTTCTTAACTCCTCTGATGTATATACAGTAGCAGCCATTCAAAATGTCTCTTCCCAGTCAAATGCCAGCCAAATGGCGGCTCACTTCATTTCAACTCCCAGCGAAATCCCCTATAACTTCCAGCCACTGGAGTGACCCCCTTTTGCATATTTTTTTTACCCGGACTCCACCCTTTCACTGAATCACAGGCTCTTACCATGAGTTGATAAGACTCTTTAGATCTTAATGACCACAAATCATGACAGAAGGGATATTTTGGTACAAAGATCGATGTTTAAAAATGAATTGTAGGGGATGAGCCAAGGACCAGCAAAGGGCCCTTAAAGGAAAGTGGAGAAATTTGAATGGCTACTACTGTAAAGTCCAGTCAAGAGAACAGACTTCCCATAATACCCCTTGTTTTGCCCATGTTAGCTTTATAGATGTTAACTGGCATTCTGGAGGACAGTGTGGTTGCAACACTCACCCAAAAAAGACACCAAGAATACATATGTGGATATAAGGGCTATTAATTTGAAAAACTGAGAAAAAATCCTGCAAAGGAAGAACATACAAACTTCACTGAAAAAGGAGCTCAGTTTTTCAGTGATCTTGTTTCAAATCAATAGTTCAAACAACGGAGCCAGAATGCAGGCATGTATACAACCTTTTCAAATAATTGATCAGTGTCACAGTTATTGTTATTTAAAATCAAGATAAGAGAAAAACAGCTTCAGGTAATTATCATCTATTGTGTATTTGCCTTTTATGCTCTCAATTCTTTAAACAATGGAAACTCTAAAGCAAAAAATATGGTTTGAGGTTTTCAAGATAAATAAAATCACTGTGACCTCTGACACCTTTCAGTGATGCCAGGATAGTTAGGAATCTAACTGTCAAGGTATACAGGCAACTGCCTCACGTTGTTGACATCTAGGAGGCCCTCAGTGTCAGAATATGGTGACAGTGAAAAGCAAAAACTCCCAACAAACACTGTGCTTGAAGATATTAAGGTAAACGCTTTTCATTTAATCCACAGAGTCTGGTTCATAATCATGAAAAAAAGAAGAAATTATAAATAAAAGAAACCAGACATAAGTTTACTGCAGAAAATTAAAGCTATTTAGTTACACACATGAGAGGCGATGTAGTGGATAGAAGCAGAAAAAAAAAATCAATGGTCTTCATATTTTACAACCATTAAACTGATTTAGGTCTGCAGAACTTTATGGTTCCTTGTTACACCTGATGGGTTGAGTCATCACTGATGCAGAAGGCTAAGCACACAATTTTATGATGGTTCTTGAGCAGAAAATGCATCGAGCAATAGGTTTGCTGATCCAATAACCAACAGAGAATGTCAATGGCATAAAAGAGGCTGCTTAAACACATGACTGACTTAAAATCCAACATGCAAACAAACAATTTCAATCATTTTATACAGAAACTAAACAATAAATCATATACGTGCAGAAATTGGTGAATTAAACCAACACAAATGACTGTTTTTAAAACCAAGTGAGTGGAGGAAAACTAAAGTGAAGGATTTGATATAGCCAAAAAAAAAAAAAAAAACTACTGTGGCTAAAGAGATAAAGGGTGTCACTTTGAATCTGCTTCAACTTAAAATGGCTCCAAAGGATGTGTTGATTTACCAAAAAACAAGCCTTTTCAAGCTCCTCTGTGTGTGAGCGCTGATTTAAAGGGCAATAAAGTGAATTATAGCGAATAAAACAGAAAACGAATTGAACTCTGGCCTTTGTTTAGTTGTGGAGTCTTTTTGAAAAAGCACTGTCCTAAATGAATCCAGACCTTGTTTAGATCACGCTGACTGAAAAGAAAAGCCAGACAAAGAGAGCAAGAGACAAGAGTTGGTGGGTGTACTATGCTGGCGGTTGGCCTGGCTCCATGCAGAGAGCCTGACATTAAATCATGCATTTTCTTGTTTGCGTGCCTGTCTCTATATGAGTGTGTGCGTATTGATTGGCTTACACAGCTTTATTGCACTCCGTTGTAAATGTCATGTTTTTACAAGCTTCTGTTTGATATGAACCTGATTAAAGTATTTGCTTGCTAACACAGATTGCATGCAGCAAATGGCTACAAACAGACGATTAGTCAGCAATTAGGAACCAGCTTAATGACTATATGGCTGCCTGATCAAGAAAAGCAAACAGAAGTTTCCTTGCGTCCCCATCATCCCGCATATCAACCTTTGTCTCTGTGTGTTTGAGTATTTCACTGCTCTTGAAAACCTCCCCATCCAAAGACCTTATAATGGTCAACTCTGTAACAGGTAAAGATTTTCTCTCCCCTGCTTATGTATAATTTGAGGGTCTTACTAGACTGTAAACCAAAGTAGAAAGTTTCTGACATGATTTGACAGTTTAAAAAATAACCTTCAGGGATCATTAGCTGACATAGATTAGAGGAAACCAGATGTGTTAATGTAGAGACAAAAAATACCCAGAAATGTTCTCTTTTGAACCAACTATATGACAATAAAACAAAAAAAGTTCTAATTAGCAAAGTCTATTACACCATAAAGTGTGTATACCAGTATGTAAACAATGTTTTATACCCTGTAGATTAATAACTGTAACCTGGCTTCAACATTGCTATGTTACATCTTTTTCCTAGCTGTATCCTTTATGTGAAGTTTATTAATTTCTGCACCATAAAGCTACACTGGGAAAATGGAAACTCTTAACATTTTCAAGCTAGTTTGACATTTTTTCATGTTATAGAAAAAAATAAGCATTTCTGAATATAAATTATTTAAAAAAATATTTTACAGCTACAGTAAGAGAGCTAATTTACAAATTAAGTTCCAAGCTAAGTTAGATAGATTCAAATAATTATATGTATATAGGTTACTATCATGTTTAAAGGAAAAATATCAGAACTGTTTTGTGATTAAGACACAAATATCTATTTAAAATGTAATAACGTTTTGGTGATAACAGCCACAGTTGAAATTACATTTATATGTTGTAAATATTGTTCATTTTAATATAGCATATTTGGTAGTTAAGAAGTGTAATTTGGCTGATTGTGACTCTAATGCGAAGAAGCGGCACAGTTTTTCCAACACAGTCCTTGGTATGTATAAAATATGCAGCAACTAATATTAGTCATATATTTCAGTTACCTTTGCAGTATTAAAACAAAGTGGTTCAAGTGGAAACCTTACTGAAAAAAGTGTTCAAATGAAGGTAGCAAGTTAAACTGTGGTACTAGCACTTAGGTAGAAAATATTCAAAACTGTTTAGACAATTTCTCATATAAAAACAGAAACATTCTCGACTACAAGATGTATAGCGGTTATCAACCTTTGTTAAATAGTTATAGGCAAAGCTAATTTATTTATATTAAAAACGTCAGTGGAAGTCTTTCCCCATTCATAAGCCTATCTGTTTTCTGCTGCAAAATTTAAGGTAATATTCTTTACTATGTTAAAGTTGTCAATGTTGTTATAACTGAAAAAATACATAAAATTTACTATAACAGGTACTTGATTAAATCTTGATTTATTTTAATTTAGCCAACATTACTGTGATGCTAACAAAATGTCCTTTTCTACATATTTGCTGGTGTTTGCACCATTGTCTGCTATATGACATGCTGCTCATTCAATCATAACCTTATTTGATACATTGAACTTCCATTGGAGCAAAAGATCTCATTTCCAAGAGAAATCTGTTTAGGTTTCATTTATCTAGCAATTTAAAAGAGTGAAATGTAGATTAGAAATTTAATTTAAATCTGTGGATTTATTTATTTATTTTTGCTGTGCAGCACTGAACGACCAATATACAAATACATGTTTATTGAATGAATGTATAAACATCTATAACTGTGTCCTGCCTGTATCGTGTTGTTACATCTAACCTCCTGCTACAGTCTAACAAAAACTCAGTTTCATTTATCTGCTGCACAAACTGTATTTAAACGGATGTCAGCAAATCTGAGTTAAGTTTATTTGATTTATTGTCAAGATGTATCAACATGTTTCTGCTTGTGAACATAAAAATATAGAAAGTAAAAAAAAAATTGAACACACCACCATTTTTCTCAGTAAATATATTTCTAGGGGGGCTATTGACATGACATTTTTACCAGATATCGGTATTAATCCATGCAATCCACACATAAAATGAAATCAAACCAAAGATGTACAGAAATTAAGCTATGTGTAATAATGTGGAAAAAGAACACACTTACTGAAATGTTTTTAATTTGCCCTGTTGGAAGAGGCTTCACAGCATTCGATGCATGTCCAGCAGATTCTGTAACAGTTTCTTCCCCACCACCATCAGACAGCTGTTGAAAAAAATTCTAAATTATGTCAAAGACTCTGCATCACAGTGATAACACCAAACCAAAAATACTGCATATATGCACCGTATATATTAATGCTCTCAGCTTTGATATCAATGTGTTTTTGCACCTTTTTTTTAATCCCACACCGTTTACATCTGATCACTGCTACACTTTAAGGAATGGAAATGTTCATTTCACTGCTAAGCTGCTGCTCATTCACTGTCTGAAAGCTGTACAAAAAGAATAAGGCATGAGAATAAAAGTGGTGGAAATCTAAGTCTGTAATGCTTTGTACAAAATCCTCCTGTAAGGTGTGATTTTGGCCCATTCTATTATATCTGCTGTAACTATCAAGTTAAAATCATTTCAAATACAGAAACCTTTTGGATTTGAATGGATTTAAATCCTTTCTTTTTAGAAACATTTGAGATATTTATTGACTACTAATGATTGTTTCTCCCTTTTCTTCTAAACCTGCCTCTTTTTTTTCCTACAGGGTTTGCAAAAGTCTGAGGCAAATTTGAGGGGTAATTAATTCTAATTAATGCATAAAAAATAAAAACGACAAAATTATACTTTTTTATTATTGTAAATGTATATAAATGTATGTAAATATATATATATATATATATATATATATATATAAATGGTTATAAACCATTTCATGTGGTGTGTTGACTAAATTGTGGAATGACAGCGACGCTTTGTGGCTAAAGAGTATAACTGCAATGACACTAACATGAATGAAACAGCTAAGGAAAAATGAAAAAGTAAACCGATTTTTCGTTAAAATTCAAAATTTAAAAACCCCTCCTGTAAACTGAGGAGGTCGAGCTCTTACAGTCAGTCAGTCAGTCATAAAATTACAAAATGAAAAATTTAAACAATATAAAAATATATATATTTTTTCATTTCATTCTTATTGCCATGGCTCTCTCAAAAGCACCTGAACTAAAATTAATTCTTATACCATTTTAAGACTCTCCTCTTGTGTTCTCTACAACCTTTTTTAAAGATACAGAAAAGGGAATTATTTGCCTAAATGCTTAAACTCTGAAATTCCCTTTTATTGGGAAGAAACCTCCAGCAGAGGCAGGCTCAGTGTGAGAGACCTCCTGCTGAGGCTGACTAGGAGTCCAAGGTGACAGAAGCAGATACGCAAGAAGAACATAGAAGCACTAATCCTTCAATACTTTTTATGTTAGATGAAGTAACTTAATTACTGAAAATTAATAATAATGTGTGTATTTACTTCAAACACATAAAGTCTATAGTTTAAATAGCATAAATATAACCTAATTTTTATGCAATTCAAACAAAAAAACGATGTATTTGAAATAAATTCATTCAATGGTAGTAAATTACTGATTTAAATTGCATAAATCGGACATAAAAATGTAAACTTATCTAAAATGATTAAATAGGAATTTTTATGTACTAAAATTACATAACTTTTAAAATGTGTTTTCCTGTGAGTGTACAGACAATTATTTTTTGGAAGGATAGTTGAGAAGAGATTATTGAAAACATTGCTGCAACTTTGACTGTAAGTAAAAGTAGTTCTACACAAACATTGACTAAGACAGGGGTCTTCAACGTTTCCCAGGCTAAGGACCCCCAAACTGATGGCGAGATGGGAGCCGGGACCCCCTAATTATACGTATTGTATGAAATTGTGTTATATCAAGTTGGTGGTCACTCTATTAAAAATGGTGTCATGTAACGAAAGTAGTTTCACCCTGGGATTATTAAAGTATTTCTGATTCTAATTCTTCATTGATGGGACAGGTGTTGTGAATGAAACGGTGCCCAGCTTGAAAGAGCTCCTGTGTGTCGCTGAATGTGTGTATTGATGACTGAAAGACATCTTCTGCCTCCATTTATCTGTTTACTGCAGTGTGTTGAATTCATGTTAATGTGTATTTAAACACATTTCAATTAGTAGAAAAATTGCAGGGGGAATATAAAAAAAAAGAAAAGTCTAATCAACCAAACCTTTTGCGACCCCCATGCAGTACCCCCTGTTGAAAACCTCTGGACTAAGAGCATAGAAGATAGAAATAAAAAGATCACTTTTCAAGTTTTTACTTGCAATTGGATGGGGTGACAGTGGCGTTGGATGTAGGGGTTTGCCCTGAAACTGTAGGGTTGTTGGTTCAAGCCCCAATTCTGGCTTTTTTTGTGGTTGTGTCCTTGGGTAAGACACTTTACGCATATTACCTACTGATGGTGGTCAGAGGGACTGATGGCGTCAGCGTATGTCTTCTAGCAGTTAGTCCCAGAACAGCTGTGGCAATAATGTAGTTTGCCACCATCAGTGTGAATGACTGAAAGTAATGTGCTTTAGTAAATTCCTCTGACTTGAAAAAGCACTATATAATTAAAGGCCATTTCCCAATATTTAAACATTGTGCTTAACGATAGATAAACAATAGATACACTTAAACAATAGATTTAAGTTTCTGAATCTAATGTAGAAATATGCCAACAGTTAAAGATATTTGGGGTCCTTTGTAAAGCATTCCATCAGCATACAGCAGCATAAACCACATATATTAATGCTTTTTTGGTGCAGTTTTGATTTTTAACTTGGATTTTAATCTTTGACACTTATACTAATTCATAATAGTTTGGATACAATGCATTTCTGGGAAACAATAGGAGATACTACAGTATAAGCTTTTCTCTGTTCACAAACCTGCACTGAGCATGAGGGATTAAAAACCTGGTTGAAATGACATGTAGAGAGGATGCAGCATCTGAGTCTATCTCGGAAAAACTAACAGACAACTGGCAATCATGCACTGATCAACTGAGAAAAATGTCTGTGCTTCATCTAAGCTAAAACTTGGTGACATTTAAAGTTTTTCAGATAATAGTATTTTTTTTTTTAAGTTTGGGGTATACAATACTGGATAAAAAAAAAAAGAACTAATTCATCTAAGGGCTTTGTGAAATATCAGACCACAATCTCATTGTTCACATTTGTGTAAAAACCTTGTGCAGAGCTGAGATCACTGTGTGTGACTGTGCATTAACCCTGAGGACTCTGAGGGGAAGGATTCCCGATGGCTTTTTGAATATGAATATCTGTCTGCATGTATGAATAATATCCTGAACAAATGTCAAGGTATGTGGGATTAGAATATAAATCCCATGCTGCACTGAGCAGCATGGATTTAGTATTACCTCTGCAGAGATCAAACACTGGATTGATTTATCTAATAACGTTTGTATGTTTTTGAGCTGTGTAAACATTTAATTACAGCATTTTGTTGATTATGAGTGCAAATGCCTGATAACAGAAATCAAGATTTAGCTGGAGGGAGTTCAGAATCTACAGCACCCTTAGCACAATGATAACTTCATCAGCTGTAAATAAGCAACGTGTTAGTGCCACCTACAGGTAGCTTTAGGGAGTGCCAACTCTGTGAGCAATAACGCCTAATGCTGTTAGCTGTTTAAAGAAGCCAAGTTATGATATTATTTAATCTCTCTTTTAATGAGGAATGAAACTGTGGTTGGATTATTATTATTTTCTTTTTTTCTTTTTAATTCCTTCGTTAAAAGAAAACAAGATAGAAAAACCTTTGCAGGTGAGAACTGAAATAATGAATCAGAAAGTGGAGAATGAAGTAAAAACTCCAGAAAGAAATAAAACTTACACAAGATAGTTTTCTGTTTATACTAATTTTTAAAAAGGTTTTATTAAAATCATATAAAATACAGAGAGAATTAACCTCTCTGTTTTCTGCTAAACTTACAAGTGTAGTTCAGTTCTGCTTTAGGAGACCCGTCACTTTGTAAAATAGTGGAGGGCAGAAAGCCGTTGATTAAAGAAACCTGAGAAACCTAAAAAAAAAAAAGGATCGCCCTCCCACATAACAAGTGCAAACACCTGGCATGGCAAATGGGATGTCAGCCAGAAGCGGACTGAGTCTGGCAGTGATGGCATGGTTCACACTTGGCATGCCAGATGTGGGCCAATTTAAGGTGCTGTGGGCCAGATGTGTTGAAGCCAAATGTGGGCCAGTTTTGAAAGTAGTTACCTCACCCATGTCACAGCATTTGTAACACACCATGTCCAACCTAAACACTGTTTGATGTTCAGGGTTTTCTGTAACACTCTTTATTTTGTGAATTTGCAAAATCTTCTTGAAAGACATTAGAGGATTTCAGAGAAGGAAACCAGAAACAGACTTTTTTTTTTAATTTAACTTGCTTTTGTTCTTAAATTCGGTTGTTGAAATGCTGCTTCCACTGTAACGATCTTGGTTCTGTTGTTTTTCTTTAAGTTTTCTGTTTCAAGTTTAGCCAGGTTTTTCATTGTTTTCTAGCTTTTTTGGTGTGTCTGGATTCATTTAAGTCGCTTAGGTTTTTCTGTCTGTCCTCTGCTGCCTCCTTGTGTTCTTTTCCCTTGGCTTCCTCGTTAGCTCTAATCACACCTGCTCCCTATCAGCTCATTAGCTCTACCTTTGTTCAGTCAGCCATAAATACACTCCCTCTGCTGGTTCCTCGTCTTACCTTTCCTCACCCTGGCTCCTTGATGGTTTTCCCCTGATGTCTCCATGGTTCTGGTTTGTGTTTGATTTTTATGTCGGATTTTTGGATTCCTGTTTTTGTTTGCCTGATCTCTGATTAAACCCTCCAAGAACTCACCTATGCCTCTCAGCTTCTGCTTTTGGGTCCAATCAACAACCTTAAAACCAAATCCTGACATCCACAGCAGATAATGGGAGAAGAAACCACATTCTCTACAACAGACCTGTAGATGTTGTGTCTGACGGATCATACAGAAATGATCAGATTGCAGCTTTCAAGCTAAAAGTTGATGCAGTGACAAACTTTGAAAAAGATGAAACAAAAATTATGATGCATGTTTCTTCCCAGCTTTCCCTCATATAAAATATCTTAAGTTGCATGAACTAGATTGAAGGTGATGCTTGACCAACCTGTCCTCACCCCATATGCAAGCAGGTAGAAATAAATGGCAAGCTCATAGGCTATGTAAAAATAAATATGGTAAAGTTGTTTAAGAAGGCAGAGAAACAGAATATTACTGAACTTGAAACAGAGGTCTAAGTGTCCAAGGTGAAGGCAAAAAATGGGATTCCATTTGGCATTCCGTCCTCTGATATACTGTATTGAAACGAATTAAATTGGTTGGCAATTGATGTTAAGAAAGCAAGGGCAGGAGATCAAACCTTGGTGGTAAAGAAACAAAGGTATGAAATTGAGAGTGATGTGTAGAGAAGCACTGAAGCCCATTGACAGAGTTTCAGCTAGGACAAGAGAGTTGCTTGAATAATCTGAGAGCCTGCACTCTGGGATTTTACCACCACGTTAGGATGAATTGGACACATTTGGTGCTTGTGTTGGCTTTCATGCCCCTGCATTCCCCACATCCTGTGACCATGGCAACCAGTCACAGTTTGTAAAGTACAGAATAATGCATTAGATGATGGGTGTAGCTTGACCAACGGGCTGCTACAGACCACTCTGGACGGCCTGTTTCCCCTTATGACATCATTAAGGGAATGCTTTTCAAACAGAACATTTTGAGCACACCTTAACTAAGAGGGAAAAGGCAATTATAGAGGTGAAAGGTTTTTTTCTCCATTTGTGAACCTCAGTCATAATGAATGACTGTTACAATGGATAATATGGGAGCTTTAACATTAACCTCTTATTGGGGTGAATTACTGGTTTAGTTTTATCTTTGGGGTTTAAAACCATAAAAGCTTACATTCAGGGTAAAGAATCTTCATACTTAAATTTTCCTTACGTTATATATAAAAAAAACCTTAAATATGAGATATTCTATTGTATTTATGAGACTTTTGGTAATTTTTATTTAGATAGTTAACTGAAAAGATTTGTGTCACTGTCTGTATATACTTAAGGCAGGTAAGAAGTTTTCATATATCTACACACATTTTCAAGTATCATTCATTCATTTGTATACATCCCAACTAGTGTGTGAAGCTAATATAGTGTGGAAAAATAACACATCATTTATACATGAAGCCTCTTTTACATGACGAAAAATACATTGAAGGATATTATCATTTTACTTTTTATATATCTAAGTGTTTTTTTTCAGAATTGGATTGGAAGAAAAGCCCACAAATAGTGTGGATAGTTTATCTCCTTTATATCTATGGCACTTGTCTAATTTCTAAATCCTGTCATGTTTAAACCAGACCCAAAGTGCCTCATTTTAAATCTTAAATAGCCGTTTTTGTGCAATGAAATCCCTTCGAAGCTTTTGAATTGAAAAACTGTCAAAAAGGTAATCTTCTGTGAGAAAGAGAGCAGTCCCAGATATCTTCGAAGCTAACTGTGACTAATATCTATAATTATTATAGCATAGAGGGCTGTTCAAAAATCCTGATCATTGCACTTTGGACTGCTTTTTCTATGAACACCAGATGTCACCCTTGTCTTATCTAAATAAATGCACAGTATTGGAGGCGATGTGCTCAATATTGCGGTTCACATTAAAGATGAGGACCCATTTGTCAGTTGTTTCTCAGATTAACCCTTTTTAATGTTTATATATAATCCAACATTCACTAAAACTTACATATGCCTGCAATTAATAGAAATTCCAATACCTTTAGATTATTTGAGCTTTAAACATGTCATGGAGAGGCTTGGAAACCTAAGAAAATTGTAACAACTTAAAGGTAAAAAAACCCCAAAACTATTGGATTTCAGATTTTCTATAAAAAAAAAAAAAACGTTTAGCGTCAAACAATGAACATTCAAAGCTAGTGAAGTTCATGTTCAAGGCTATTTAGCTGTTTGGAAAAAGTTCTATGGTCTAAACTAATATGTAAATTGGACATTTATTGGGATTATTGACTACCAGGCTTAGTATTACACTACTGGAAATGGGAAACTTTTAAAAATGTATTTAAATGCCGAAATAAATAAAACATAGATTAAAAAAGATGATATATTTAAATTTGACCCTTAAATAGGCAAAACCTATGGACAGAAGTTAAATAAGAAATATTATGGATGTGGGGTGCTGGTTTTGGGTACAGAAATAGTCCAGGAGGGTAATGAGGATAAGAGATCATTTAGAGGGTGATGGATGCATGTTTAGAAAGATTCTAGGAAAACACAAGAGAGAAGCTCATTGTTGTCGATGGTGTGGGATATCAGGGAGAAATGTGAGTGTATCCAAGGAGGCTTCGACTGACATGCTGAGGTGGGTGTTTGTGTGTGGAACAAGTGGTCAATAAAATCCAAAGTTCCTCTGGTTTTATGAGGCAATGGCGGCTGAGGGGATCAAATGAGCAGTGAGGAAATTCTTAGGATGAGGACGAGAAGTTCTTCATTGTGGTTTTTCAAAGAGGCAGAGCACTAGAAACTGGGAGAGAGAGAAACAGCTAAACTATGTGCTTCTTCTGCACTAAGAGTGAGAGTTATCTGGCATCTCACCCAGGGAATCCACTCCTGTATAAGCTCCCTCTGATAGTCTTGATGGGATTCACCTGGAGTTCATACCTGCCTCTTAGCCATCCAGATAAACAAACACACCCAACCTGCAACACACATACAACAACATAGACATAACACTTATGATAGATTGATAGTTTTAATTGGGTGTTTCAGAGGGTCGGTGGTCTAAATCATAAAATAAAACTAGTTTTGGATTAAATAAAGAATGCTGACAAATCTCCGATCTTCTAAAAAGGTCTGTCTCAGGAAATCAACAAATTAAACTCAGTGAGCTCCAGTATATCTGGTAAGAAGAGGGGTCCAATATTCTGCTGGTATTATGGTACAACCATGTGGACCAAAAAGTGGGTATAAACTATATGCAATGCATAGAAGAACTGGGTTAGAGGGAGTGCCAAAGTGAAGGTCGGATGATCATTACAAATCAACCATCTCTACACATTACACTTTTGTTTTGATCTAAATATATTTCCTCACTTTTTTAATCTAGAGTCCCCAAGTTATTTCTGCATGTGGGTCAGGATAATTTAGACTTTAGACAGATTTTATTTGTCATTTTGTTTGCACAGTTGTAAAACAAAAAGAAATTTCATTTGGAAACAGCTCACTGGACAATTAGACCTTTTAAAAGTGCAGCCTTGAAAAATAGTAAAAAAGACTGTAAAGTCACAGTTCTAACATTTTTTTCAATAACATGGATAATAATAACATAACATGGATATGACATTCTTGAGTTCTTCATTTTAGTTTAAACTCTTTCTTTATTAATGAAAAGGTGTTATCATTTGAACAATCATCTTATAAATACTCTACTGAAAACAACATAACATGAAGTATTTGTTTTGATTGGTTTGCATTTATGGCTTTTATACATTTTTTAAATCACATTTTGGATCTGAATAAACAGATTAATTTAGAGAAGACTTCATTTACCTTTATTAGAAATTAGAAAGATCTTTTAGGATGTAAAAAGTTATGTTCAAGTTTTGAAAAGAGTGAAACCCAACCTCCATTTTCTTCTCTGTAAAGCTTATAATAGACTTCTTTAGTGCCTGGGTTTATATTTACCTTTAACAGTCACTGCACTTAAGCAGAGCACACAACCTCGTTTCATTAAATGGAGGATCTTTCAGGGTAGATTGGCAGCTTTAAGTCTCTATGCCACTCAGTCATTACGATAACTCTGAATGAAATGATAACCTTCAACCTGTACCTGTACATCTGTACATGCATATAGACAGGCTGAGCCGGTAAAACCTAAATAACCAATAAACTGCACACTTTCCTGGAAAACTCATTAACTACAGATCCCTGGTGGTGTCCCCTATTCCACCAAAAAGCCCATTTCCTGACAGTTTCCCTCCCCCTGTGGGAACCAATCTGTCTTATTTAGCAGCAAAGGGAGTGTCTAGCCTTCTCTTTCATACACAGCCTACCTTGGGTTTTTAAAACAAATCTACAGTAATGTAAAACTAAATTTAACATGAATAGCAGATCAAAAGTTATAGTATCAATCTTTTCTAACCCCAAAAAACATACTTGCCTCATAGTCTTAATTTAAAAATCAAATAAGTAGCATCTCACTTTTCCCTGCAGTGATATAATGTCCCTGTTTAGGTCATGGAGATAATAAAATTTTAATCAAATTTTTCTTGATCTAATCCAAGCTAATGTAATATCCCATAATATAATCACAGTGGTGGTGACCTAGACCTATCATTCAAATTTTCCTGCAAATACAATATCTATTACATTTAAATAGGCCATAAATAGAAATTAGCACAACTTTGCAGACATCATATACCGTAGATCATCTTCATAAGACAAATGTTGAAAAAATAAAAATACTCCTCCCTGTGCCATCATGCTACATAGCACAGCAACTTTTCCATTATGTAATGTACAAGCTATGCTTCAATGACTAATTGATGTTTTTGTCACAGGATATGAAGGCTGTTTTACATTTAGAGACCAAAGTTATTTTTATACCTAACTGGAAGATTCATTTAAGCATTCTCTGTGCTTCATAAAATATTTCCAAGTCCTTCAGGTCACATTTTGCCCAGGGTATACATGGTGATTCTCTGTCTGTAAACGCCAAGGCCTTTTTGCTTGGGATACTTCAAATTCCCAACATTAAATATATACAGTATTTTATGTTGATTCTGGTTTTTATCAATCGTCGTTTTTTGTTTTGTTTTTTTACATATAGAATCAGAACAACACAGCAATGGACCATAGCATAGTCCGCGGCACCATTTTTTTCCTTTCATATAGGATGATGGCTGCTTTAAAATCTTGAAAATAACATTTGAAGGTTTATTGATCTTGGGAAGGAATTTGTTTATTCAGTCTAAAAATTGTTGAAAAATGTATATATATATATATATATATATATTTAACTATATTTTTATGTATATAAACTATATATATATATATTTTATAATTATAAAACCAAGTAGTGCAATAAGGGAAATACAATCAATAGGAAACATTTCACATAAAAGAGTCAGTGGGTGCTTTGGATGGTTTCAATTATTTAAGGTTTGACAATAAAAATTTAAATATTAAATCATATTAATCATGATCTGTTAATACATGATATTAATGTAACTTGTGATGGGTTGTTTTGTTTTACATTAAAGTTTCAATAAGACTTTACTAGAATAAAACAAGACACATAGGGAGTAGTAATTATTAAACAGAGAATATAGGCTACTATATTCTGACAATTGTTTTATTTTCATTTAGCTGATTTACCTTATTTGAACTTACAGTATATACTATTAATAATTGAAAACAAACATTTCAAACATGGTTTCAGATATTTTTTCTCAAATCTATTCTCCATTTATTCATTTTTTTGTTTGTTTTCAATAGAGCATGTACATTACAAGTGCACATTACAAATTGGTGGGGCCTGTTAAGCGATACCATCAATACTGACACACATACATACGTACAACCATAAACCACCAGCGTTTCCCTGGTCACACAAACTGATTTGTGTCAAATGACACAAACTAACAAATGTTTAGACACCAGAATATATTGCTTCCTTATAGGCTATGATCCCCATGATAAATGTGGTCGCCATAGACTTTAACACAACAACTGAGTTTCCTTTATTGCTGATATTCAGTCACAGTCTCCTCAGATCCACTTTTGATTTTTATATTACATCTGACATATTAAAAACTTTTGAAATGAAACCTCAAACTGAAATCTGCTCTGAATATTCCCATAGAAGTGTTTTCGTCTGCCGTGTTGCATGAAGTCCATGGATAACCTCAAAGTATCCACTCTGGTAAAAATATCCCTGTGTGTATGGGGACAAACAAAGTTATAAAGCCTTATCTGGGTCATTTTTTCCCCTAAATATATATAGAAATGTAGATATATATCGATACATCCAGGGCTGTCAGTGTCTGGTACAGCAGCACACCAATTTGGTGGAGCAGCAGATCTTTCTTCTGCAGCCTCCCCAGGGGGTCATGTTCTGTGTCTGGTGAAGTGAAAGCAGCTGCTTGCCCCTTGGCTTTATGCAACACAACTCTGTGATTATGCTGCTTTTTAATACCTCAATGTGAACCAAAAAAGTTCCCTAGCAGTTCCAGGTGATTAGTGTTTCTTTTGAAAAAGTGCTTTCATTATCTTCATAGATAAAGTATATCACAGTAAAAGCCCATGGACTCACATACACGCCACCATCAGAATAAATGAGAAACTGCCTTCTTTTTTTTCAAATGTTTTTTTCCTCACCAATTTTATGTCTGATCTACAAGATGTAATTTATGGTAAAGACATTTAAAATAAGTAACAGGTTTTATGGAAAGCAGTATCATGCATTATATTTACAAACATCAAACATTAAAAATGTGATATGAAGTGAGAAAATTGAATGAATGCAGCCTTCTTGATTTACCTCATGTGTGCACAGCGTGCAAGGTGCTGTAAGCCTTAATGGGTGTGGTGTCATCTTCTGTATCTCTAATATGTTTGAGCAGGAGGTAAGAGATATTAGTTAATGTAAGTGTAAAAATTACTGCAATCAATCTGAAAATAAACTGACAGCATCAAAGAAAAAAATAAAGACAAAACAGCCTGCCTCCCCTGACCACAAGCCTAAACCAAGAGACCTTTGTTTCCATTTTTTGCTCAAACATCATTGGGTAAACAAGCAGTATACAATTCCATCTACCTGCAAAAAAACTAACCAAATAATTTAAAGTTGTTATCTTTATATAATCTAAGTTTAAATTATTTTACTTAAATTCCTCAACTGGATAATTACAAGAGAGGTATTCAGGTAAACATATAAATACGATATTGTCCCTCTTCCAAGCTCCTGACAAGTTTGTGACTCTTCTTCTCTTCTTGACCTTAAAAAGTTAATTAGGTTCTAAAACATTATCAGTCAAACTAACATTTGTCATGAACTTTAAAGCCAGATAGAGGAAAAATAAATATATATTTAGATTTGGGAAATTCCCCTTATTCAGATGGGCTTCCTGTTAGATTTTATTTTAGCAATTTGCTGTAACAAAAAAAAAGAAAAAAAAAAAGAAAGAAAAAGCAGAACGCAATTAAGTGTTAAATCACTTGCTGTTTTATCAGCTGAAAGGAACACCAAGGTTACATTAGCAGAAGCTTGCAGCTTTATCAGTTGGCCTCATCAGGTTATCAGTTCGAAGTCCTTCTGGGACAAATTTTGAAACAACAGCATCACCTGGATAAGCTTGGGAACGTTCCAGCTTTCACATATTTTAATAAATTATAATGTGATGCAAAACCCAACAGTTTTTCTCAATTCTCTCCATTATTTTCACACTAGATTGACAGGTTGCAGCTGGTGAGGCAGATTGCCATAGACAGCATCAAACATCTTTGCATTGTTCCAGAAAACAGAAGACTCACTAATTCTACCTTTGTGTCACATGAATACAATAATTGAATTTGAAGTTGTTTAATTTGACAGATGTTGTTTTGTTATGTATTTTGACATCACTAGGAAATATTTAAAAAAAATGCTAAGGGATCTTTTTTGTAAAAAAAAAAGACAAAAAATTACATTATATGGACATTAAAATCATGAATCACTGAAAGACCATTATTATATTATTGTGTATTGTAGTTATGGACCGCTGTAATGTTTTGTAATACAATCACATAGTAAAACTGATTTTAATTCTTCTCTTAGGTTCTTAAGGCAAGGTCTTTTCATAAAAGCTTTAGTTTTCGTCCTTGACTTTAGATTCACCTGCGGCACACTCTGCCTTTGTTCATTCCCCAACTGTCAGTCTGATCTGTTTTCAGTGTCGGAGATGTATCAAAGTTCTTTTTTTCCAAATGCATTGTTGAATGCTTTAAAAAAATCTTTGCATGCCATTCAGGTCTGAGTCTCTAAGGTTACCTATCCAGGAGACGTCTCTTATTAAAAGTCAGTCTTCCAGGGCTTTATTTTTGGTACCATGTTTTCTAAAGGAAGAGAAAGTGCGATGAAAAACTGAAAGAGGAAGAAGATATAAAGTGGGAAGGGTGGTGTATTACCTGCTACTGTGTTTGCCACCAGAAACAGAGTCTGAACTGTGATGGGAAGAGACACCTTTCTGAAACAGTAACAGTCCCCATGAATCACACTTTGGCCACCCGTGTTCCCCCTTCTCTTTCAAATCTTACTCTTGCTCTGCAGCTCCCCCTCTGGGAGCGACCGTGTGGATGGCTCCATTTCAGTTTGTTCCTTCATCGTCACATGCTCCTTGCTTAGAGCACTATGAGCAACATGGGATGTGCTGCAAAGCCGTGGACTACATTTGTCACAGTTTTCCTTTACACACAGATGAAACCACACACTGTTTGAACTCTAGCTGATTCTTTATATTGTGGACAAAACCACTGTTGAACATTTCATGATTATTCAACAAATATCTTTCCTGAACACAATATTACACTCTAAAAAATAATGGGTTATATTATCTACCCAAACGCTGGGTTAAATGATTTGCCCATTTTGAGTTATATTTAGGGTAGTTGAGTTATTTTATGGGACTTGGGATATGTATTTGTGCAAAAGCTCTGGGTCTAAAGGTTTTTCAAATCTAATTATTGGTTGACCCAGCACCCGGTCGATTGTGCATTCAACTCATCACCTGGAAAGACAAGTTCCACCTGGGAACAAACCACACCCATGCCAGGCAGTGCTGTGACAGGCAGAATGCAATCTCCACCATCAGCTCACATATGGACTGACTGACCATCTTCATTGAAAGTCATCAATAAAAGGTTTGTGGACAGTACACATCTAATTCACAGTGTCTGTGTTTAATAACATCTAATAATATCAAAATAGTGTATTTTATCATCAAGGATAGTTATTTCATTTGGCTGACTAGTTAACCACTTAGCTTTTATAATGGAGACACAAATAGTTACAGCTTTTCTGTTTCATCTTTTGGGATTCCCCTTAACAAGTAGTGTGCATCCATATACACTCACCGGCCACTTTATTAGGTACACCTGTCCAACTGCTCGTTAACACTTAATTTCTAAGCAGCCAATCACATAGCGGCAACTCAGTGCATTTAGGCATGTAGACATGGTCAAGACAATCTCCTGCAGTTCAAACCGAGCATCTGTATGGGGAAGAAAGGTGATTTGAGTGACTTTGAACGTGGCATGATTGTTGGTGCCAGAAGGGCTGGTCTGAGTATTTCAGAAACTGCTGATCTACTGGGATTTTCACGCACAACCATCTCTAGGGTTTACAGAGAATGGTCCAAAAAAGAAAAAAACCTCCAGTGAGCGGCAGTTCTGTGGGCGGAAATGCCTTGTTGATGCCAGAGGTCAGAGGAGAATGGCCAGACTGGTTCGAGCTGATAGAAGGGCGACAGTGACTCAAATAACCACCCGTTACAATCAAGGTGGGCAGAAGAGCATCTCTGAATGCACAGTACGTCAAACTTTGAGGCAGATGGGCTACAGCAGCAGAAGACCACACCGGGTGCCACTCCTTTCAGCTAAGAACAGGAAACTGAGGCTAAAATTTGCACAAGCTCATCGAAATTGGACAATAGAAGATTGGAAAAACGTTGCCTGGTCTGATGAGTCTCGATTTCTGCTGCGACATTTGGATGGTAGGGTCAGAATTTGCCGTCTACAACATGAAAGCATGTATCCATCCTGCCTTGTATCAACGGGTTAGGCTGGTGGTGGTGGTGTCATGGTGTGGGGAATATTTTCTTGGCACTCTTTGGGCCCCTTGGTACCAATTGAGCATCGTTGCAACACCACAGCCTACCTGAGTATTGTTGCTGACCATGTCCATCCCTTTATGACCACAATGTACCCAACTTCTGATGGCTACTTTCAGCAGGATAATGCGCTGTGTCATAAAGCTGGAATCATCTCAGACTGGTTTCTTGAACATGACAATGAGTTCACTGTACTCAAACAGCCTCCACAGTCACCAGATCTCAATCCAATAGAGCATCTTTGGGATGTGGTGGAACGGGAGATTTGCATCATGGATGTGCAGCTGACAAATCTGCAGCAACTGTGCAATGCCATCATGTCAATATGGACCAAACTCCCTGAGGAATGCTTCCAGCACCTTGTTGAATCTATGCCACGAAGAATTGAGGCAGTTCTGAAGGTAAAAGGGGGCCCAACCCGTTACTAGCATGGGGTACCTAATAAAGTGGCCGGTGAGTGTAGATGAGCAGATATATCCCAGATCAGATTCAAACAGTTGAAGAAAGAAAGGATAATCCACAGTGCGAAGTCAGGAAGCAGATCCAGGTTCAGTCCACAATAGAATCCAACAGAATCCAAAGGCAGGCCAGGCAAACAGATCAGAACAAGGTAGGCAGGCTGAAAGGTCAGAAACGGATCAGGGTCAGGCAATCAGAACACAATAATAAATGGTAGAATAATTCTTCGCATTGCCGGCACTAAGTCGGACTTGTTCCCAGTGCATTTTGGACTCCGACAGGACTGCCCTCTGTCACCGGTCCTGTTCATAACTTTTATGGACAGGATTTCTAGGTGCAGCCAAGGACCGGAGGGGGTCTGGTTTGGGGAACAGCGGATCTCGTCCCTGCTTTTTGCGGATGACGTAGTTCTGCTGGCTCCCTCCTGCCAATACCTACAGCGTGCGCTGGGGCGGTTCGCAGCCGAGTGTGAAGCGGCCGGGATGAGAATAAGCTCCTCCAAGTCCGAGGCCATGGTTCTGGACCGGAAAAAGGTGGGTTGTCCCCTTCAGGTTGGAGGAGAGTCCCTGCCTCAAGTGGAGGAGTTCAAGTATCTTGGGGTCCTGTTCACGAGTGAGGGAAGAATGGAGGGGGAGATCGATAGACGGATCGGTGCGGCTGCTGCAATAATGCGGACGCTGCACCGGTCTGTCGTAGTGAAGAGAGAGTTCAGTGAAAAGGCAAAGCTCTCAATTTACCGGTCGGTCTACGTTCCTACCCTCACCTATGGTAATGAAATTTGGATCATGACCGAAAGAACGAGATCCCGGATACAAGCGGCTGAAATGAGCTTTCTCCGCAGGGTGTCTGGGCTCTCCCTTAGAGATAGGGTGAGGAGCTCGGTCATTCGGGAGAGGCTCAGAGTAGAGCCGGTTCTCCTCCACATCGAGAGGAGTCAGTTGAGGTGGCTCGGACATCTTTTTCGGATGCCCCCTGGACGCCTCCCTCGGGTGGTGTTCCAGGCACGTCCCACCGGGAGGAGGCCCAGGGGACGACCCAGGACACGCTGGAGAGACTATGTCTCTCGGCTGGCCTGGGAGCACCTAGGGCTTCCCCCAACAGAGCTGGAAGAGGTGTCAGCGGAGAGGGAAGTCTGGGAGTCTCTGCTTAGTCTGCTGCCCCCGCGACCCGGTTTTGGATAAAGCGGGAGACGACGACGAGTACGAGTACGAGAATAATTCTTCACCAAAGGCTGAAAAATAATCTGGCATTTAATTCCTTTAACTCCGGTGTAGGACTTTATTCATGGCTTCACACTATACATCTTTGGCCTCGGCAGATGGCCACTCACACAGAGCCTGGTTCTGCTGGAGGTTTCTTTCTGTTAAAAGGGAGTTTTTCCTCTCCATTCTTGCTTCAAGCATGCTTAGTTTGAGGGATTGCATTTGAGTCAATGAGTCAATGCAATCAACTGGTTTTCCTTATATAGAAAACTTTGAATCAATTTGACTGTATGATCAGGTTGAACTTTAAAGTGCCTTGAGATGACATGTGTTGTGAATTGGCGCTATATAAATAAACTGAATTGAATTGAATTGGACATTTTCACCACTTGCTCAGTGTCTAATATGTTCTTTTTACCTATAAAATAAAGAGATCTCCAATTTGGTGTAACTTATGTTATTAATATTTTATTATATACTGTAGGTTATTCAGTTCTAAAGGGTTGGTTGAAGATAACTCTAAATGCCTTTCCCTGACCTTGGTCTTCTAGAATTTTTCCATGAAAGACCTAATACTTTTTTTGGTGATTCTTTTTTATCCTAAGGTTATGAGTTAATTTTGGGGTTAAAGGTATATGGATTTTTTTCAACTGAGGAATTCATGTGAAGTTAGTAAATATTTATCGTAAATAGTCAAATAAAGCTATTTTTCACTTTTGAAAACAAAATTTCACACAGATGGGCACTGGGGCCATTAAAAAATTTCACAGTTAATATTATAGCTAGTTTTGCGTTTTTGTATCATTTATCACCGGTTAGTATTATTGAAAGTATTTACGAGGTATGTTAAAGTCGTCAAGTTGATTAACTTCATTGTCCCAAAGGAAATTTGATTTGGATACAGACTCTGGCTGCTCCATAGTCCAAACTTTGTGTCACACTGGATTCACACATAAAAACACTGCTATAGAAATTCCATCATAAGACAATAAATAAATACATAAGGAAGCATGTTACATTTCATTCACACAAAAAAATGTTATAAAAAAAATCTGTTATATAAGATAATGAATACATTAAAAAAGGCATGTATGTTTAGTTTAAATTTTGAATACTATTGCTTATTCCACAATTTACTGCTTGATACTGTTTATTGCCTTACAGGAAAGCAGAACAAATGAGTTCTTATAGCGGTTCAATCTCCAGGCAGGGACTCTAAGACGTCGACCTGAAGGAAGACACTGATACTCTGAATAAAGAATATGAGAGGGGTCTGAGATTACTTTCTGGGCTTGTCTGGTTATTGTTTCATTGAAGATGGTCTGAAGTGAGGAATGCTGTGTTGGGAGCTGGAGAAGTACCACCATCCTCCAGCAGAGTCCGCCATGGATCCTCCTGAGCCGAGCCTCCTGCACAGCTGAAGCTCATCCCATCATCAGAGGATCCACAGTATTTAAGCTGTCTTCAGACCTTGCCTCAATGCCGCAGTGTTTTATCCAGTTGGTTAGCACCTAAGCCTAGTATCTCTGAGAACCTTTGTTGACTTTTGAATCCAGACTGGATTCTAACCTTTGTCTCTGTCTTCCAGGAAACCTGTTTTTCTCCTGTGAAGCTCAGGAGGAGCTTAACCTGCCGAGCCTGCCCTCTGAGCCAAACCTGAAGTCTCTCTCTGGAATTTCCTTGCAGCTCTGGACCAAGAGCTGGACACTCAAAGCCAAGGTCAGCTCATTCTCAAGAAGTGAGACGCTGAAGCATTTAACGGACTCTGCTGAACAAACTATCTCCGGACCCAACAGTTTCCCTCTCAAGGCTTTAACCAAGAACCCTCAAGGTACAAATCTGAAACTGTCTGAATCAAACTCCTCTGAGCAAACGCTAACTGAACTGTCTCCCACGCAGACTCCAGTGAACCAGTCCCCAGGCCAGAACCAGAACCAGTGATTAAACTGTGCTTGTGACAATAAACATTGTTAAACCTTTTACTTCTGTTTCCGTCTCCGTGGTGTTCTCCATAACTGGGTCTCACTAGAGAACCCATCATGACAGAACACTGCGGCCAAACACAAGGCCCAGCAGATCACCACCGCCGTCGACTGGAGGAGCAAGATGCCCAAATCCAGGGACAAACTCAAACCCTCCGTGAGTTATATCGTTTGGTTGAGACCCACAATCATATGCTTCAGAGTTATGCTAATTTTATGAGCAATGCTAATGCCACGTCGGCAGCGCAACCATTTCCGGGTCCAGTTCCGCCTCCGTGGTCACCAGCAGTGACGTCATCAGAGTTCCGCCCAAGCCTACCTGAAAAATTCTCTGGTAATATGAAAGACTGCAAGGGATTTTTGTTTCAATGCCGTTTAATCTTTCAGAACTCTCCTGGCAGTTTTCCTACAGACTATAAGAAGATAACTTTCATTCTTTCCCAATTGACAGGAAGAGCCCTGGAATGGGCTCAGGCAAGGTTTGCCTCCGACGAAAGCCTCAGTTGTCGTTACCCTGAGTTTATTTCTGAATTTTCTCAGGTATTCAATCAAGAAACTGATCAAACCCTTGACTCTCGTGCTCTTTTCAACATTAAACAGGGAAATTCCTCAGTGGCGGAGTTCTCCATTAACTTCCGGGTTAAAGCGGCAGCCTCCGGATGGAACAAAGCGCTTTAAAGGGAGCTTATTTTATGGCTTTGAATGAAAGCATCAAGGATGAACTAGCAACCCTCGACGAACCTGCAACACTTGAGGAATTAATCCGTCTGACGATAAAATTGGACAACAGAATCCGAGCTAGAAACAGCTCCAAGTCTAGAAATCTGGGTTCTGTTTCTTCAGCCCCTGCTTCTAATAATGTGACTGTTTTTTCTGCTCCCACAGAACAGTTGTCCAAACCAAGATCTAAAGTCCAGTCTCTCCCTCTGCCTGTTCAGGCCTCTCATTTCGGAGAGATGGATGCCGAACCCATGCAGGTTGGACATACCAGGCTCACTCCAGAGGAAAGACAAAGACGTTTTTTGAGCAAACTATGCATCTACTGTGGTGAGAGTGGTCACTTCATCGCTTCATGTCCAGTTAAATCAAAAGCCTGGGCCCGCCAGAGGTTCTGAGGAGTCTGGTGGGCCATGATAACTCTAAAAAATCTCCTCGACTTATGCTCCCCGCCACTTTGTTTTGCTTTAATCAAAGCCTCTCTTTTTCTGCCTTCATCGATTCAGGCTGTGAACGAAATTTAATTGATTCAAACCTTGTCCAGCAGCTTCAAATTGAAACCATTCCCCTGATCCAGTCTGTTAGTGTCTCAGCAATGGATGGGAAAGAACTCCACCAGGTTACCCATCAAACTCAACCACTCGAGCTACTACTCTCAGGTAATCATTGTGAAACCATAACATTTTTTGTTTTTCCCTCCGCATGCTCTCCCCTGGTGCTTGGATTCGAATGGTTGGAGAAACATAATCCACATATTAACTGGACTGATCGTCATGTGGAATCATGGTCAACGTTATGTCACGAAACATGCCTCCGTTCAGCAGCCCCTGTGGTGGGGTCTCCTAGAGGTGGGGGGGAGATGGACTCTCCTGACCTTTCTTCTGTCCCTTCTGAGTACCATGATTTGGCTCCTGTCTTCAGTAAGGTCAGTGCTACGTCCCTTCCACCACACAGACCATATGACTGTGCGATCGAGCTATTACCTGGAGCACCTCTACCCAGCAGTAGACTATACAATATTTCCAAACCAGAACGAGAAACCATGGAAAAATACATAAACGAGTCTTTAGCTGCTGGGATAATTCGCCCATCTTCTTCCCTGTTGGGTGCAGGGTTCTTTTTCGTCAGCAAGAAGGACGGTTCTTTAAGACCATGTATTGATTACAGAGGCCTGAACCAAATAACAATTAAGAACAAGTACCCTCTTCCACTACTTGCCTCAGCTTTTGAACCTGTACAAGGGGCAACTGTTTTCACCAAACTAGATTTGAGGAACGCTTATCATCTTCTTAGGATCCGTGACGGAGATGAGCGGAAAACAGCCTTTAAGACCCCCTTGGGCCAGTTCGAATATTTGGTCATGCCCTTTGGTCTAACAAATGCTCCTGCCTGCTTCCAAGCCCTAGTGAATGACGTTCTCAGAGACTTTTTAAATGTGTTCGTGTTCGTCTACATAGATGACATACTCATTTACTCTAAAGAGCATAAGAAACATGTCCGCCTTGTGTTGCAAAGATTACTGGAGAACAAACTTTTTGTCAAAGCCGAGAAATGTGAGTTTCATCAGCCTTCAGTCACCTTTTTGGGGTTTGTGCTCGAGGGCGGGCAGGTTAATCCTTCTGAGGATTAAATAAAGGCAGTTTTGGAGTGGCCGGTTCCTAAAAAAACCGCAAGCAGCTACAGAGATTCCTGGGTTTCGCCAATTTTTTTTTGCCGATTCATCAGGAACTATAGTCAGACAGCTCTTCCTCTAACCTCCTTAACCTCAGTCAAACAAACCTTTCAATGGACCCCTGAGGCACAAACCGCATTTGAGAAATTGAAATCTTTGTTTTCCAGAGCACCCGTGTTAATCCAGCCTGATCCTTCCAAACAATTCATCCTCGAAGTAGACGCTTCCGACTCTGGTGTGGGAGCTGTCTTATCTCAAAGACTCAACACTGATGAAAAGATTCATCCTTGTGCCTTTTTCTCTCGAAGACTTTCCTCCGGAGAGCAAAACTACGATGTTGGAGACCGAGAACTACTGGCCATCAAGTTGGCACTGGAGGAATGGAGACACTGGCTGGAGGGAGCTGAGCACCCGGTTCTCGTTTGGACGGATCACAAGAACCTTGCTTAGATCCAGTCAGCTAAAAAAGCCAATCCCCGTCAATCAAGGTGGTCCATATTCTTCTCTCGTTTCAATCTTATTATCTCCTACAGACCCGGATCCAAGAATGTCAAACCCGATTCTCTCTCTCGTCTATACTCCGTTGATCAACCCGAGACGCCTGAACCTGTCCTTCCCGCATCATGCACTGTTGGAGTGGTTACCTGGGAGATCACCGATCTAATTAATTCCGCCCTGGCTTCAGAACCTGACCCAGGTAATGGTCCTGCTAACCGAACCTATGTACCTTCTTCAGTCAGATCTCGCCTAATACAGTGGATGCATGCTGCTAAGTTCTCTGCCCATCTGGGGGTGAGCAGAACCGTCGCTTTGATTTCAAGACGTTTCTGGTGGTCAACTCTTCACAGAGATGTCAAGGAGTATGTGTTGGCCTGTTCCACCTGTGCTAGAAATAAAGCCTCACATCAACCTCCCTCAGGCCTGTTACAACCTCTTCCAGTTCCCTCGCGTCCATGGTCCCATATAGCTATCGACTTCGTCATTGGTCTTCCCATCTCCCGAGGTATGTCCACAATCTTCACCATCGTTGATCGATTCTCGAAATCCTGTCATCTCATCCCTCTCAGGAAACTTCCCACGGCTTTTCAAACCGCCCAGCTCCTGGTGAAACACGTCTTCCGTCTTCATGGCATTCCCCAAGAGATCCTCTCAGACCGTGGTCCCCAGTTCATTTCACAAGTTTGGAAGGCATTCTGTTCCGCTCTCGACTGTAAGTTCTCTCTAACTTCCGGTTATCACCCACAGTCCAACGGCCAAACTGAGAGGATGAACCAACAGCTAGAGTCAACCCTCCGTTGTCTGACATCAAACAATCCCACCGACTGGAGCCTGTACTTAACTTGGATAGAATACGCACACAATTCTCTTAAATCTGCTCCAACCGGCCAGTCACCGTTTCAGGTCAGTCTCGGTTACCAACCTCCACTTTTTCCCGCAGACGAGAGAGAGATTTCGGTCCAGTCAGTCAACCAGCACATCAGACGCTGCCAACGCATATGGAGAGAGACCATCACTACCCTCAATCGTTCCTCCGAGACTACCAAGCGTTTCGCCGACTCCAGAAGACGTCCTGCCCCTGAGTACTCCGTGGGCCAAGAGGTATGGCTATCCACTCGAGATATTCCCCTCAAGGGAATGTCTCGTAAACTCTCTCCAAAATTCATTGGTCCGTATAAGATTTCCCAGGTCATCAACCCATCAGCCATACGCCTTCAACTTCCCCCGTCTCTTCGTATTCATCCCACATTCCACGTCTCTCAAGTGAAACCAGTAGTCTCAAGTCCTCTGTGCCCACCATCCGACTCCCCTCCACCCGCCCTGGAAGTCGATGGTCATCCTGCATTCACCGTCCGCCGGATCGTGGACTCCCATCGGCGAGGTCGCGGCTGGCAGTACCTCGTCGACTGGGAGGGCTATGGCCCGTAGGATCGTCAATGGGTTCCTGGCTCTTACATCCTCGATCCAGCACTGATCGAGGAGTACGAGCGTTCCTGTCCATCGACATCTTCCGGACCACCAAGGGGCGGTCGTTGAGGGGGGGGTACTGTTGGGAGCTGGAGAAGTACCACCTTCCTCCAGCAGAGTCCGCCATGGATCCTCCTGAGCCGAGCCTCCTGCACAGCTGAAGCTCATCCCATCATCAGAGGATCCACAGTATTTAAGCTGTCTTCAGACCTTGCCTTAACGCCGCAGTGTTTTATCCAGTTGGTTAGCACCTAAGCCTAGTATCTCTGAGAACCTTTGTTGACTTTTGAATCCAGACTGGATTCTAACCTTTGTCTCTGTCTTCCAGGAAACCTGTTTTTCTCCTGTGAAGCTCAGGAGGAGCTTAACCTGCCGAGCCTGCCCTCTGAGCCAAACCTGAAGTCTCTCTCTGGATTTTCCTTGCAGCTCTGGACCAAGAGCTGGAAACTCAAAGCCAAGGTCAGCTCATTCTCAAGAAGTGAGACGCTGAAGCAGTTAACGGACTCTGCTGAACAAACTATCTCCTCTCAAGGCTTTAACCAAGAACCCTCAAGGTACAAATCTGAAACTGTCTGAATCAAACTCCTCTGAGCAAACGCTAACTGAACTGTCTCCCACGCAGACTCCAGTGAACCAGTCCCCAGGCCAGAACCAGAACCAGTGATTAAACTGTGCTTGTGACAATAAACATTGTTAAACCTTTTACTTCTGTTTCCGTCTCCGTGGTGTTCTGCATAACTGGGTCTCACTAGAGAACCCATCATGACATGCTGCTTGACTGCCATCAACTCCATTGCTCTTTGAGTCAGGCAGGTAAGTTTGGCCTTCATTTGGACAGACAGGTTACCAAACCAGGCAGAAATGCCATACCTAATGATGCTCTCTGTAACACTACGGTAAAAGAGCAGCATGACTTTCTGACTGACACCAAAGGCCCTCAGCCTGCACAGAAAATGTAGCCGCTGCTGGACCCTGTTGCAGACATAATCAACTTGAGCAATCCATGATAATTTATAGTCGATTTTTAATCCAAGATATTTACAGGAATATGCTTGGGTAATTAATTGATTATGGATGAATGGACCGGAGAGTTGTCAACTGCCCTCGCGTCAAAGATCAGTTCTTGTGTTTTTTGGACATTAAGAGTCAGAAAGTGTGCCTCGCACCACTGAACAAAGATTTTAATCTGCTGTTTGTAACCAATTAGTTAATTGGTTAATACCTAATTTAATGTTAATAGTAATATAGAAATCCCATATTCTCTCCATTCCCTTTATAGACTGAGATTTTTGGACTAAGGGCTAAAAGCTTATCCTAATTTTAAGAACGTTTAATTTCCCTATTATTGGCATTGGGATTGGTGTGTAACTTTTCAAAAAATGTGTTATTTCTTATAATAATGGGTCTTGTGGTTAAACAGCAGTACCATATGGATGCCTAAATATGTAAAGCAATTTCCATCTCAAATTAGGTTACTACCTTGGAGGGATTGTATTTTCTACATAGGAATATCATTGATGATCTAGATTTGTAGAACTTGTACCCTGAGATTTTACCAAACAACCTAAGTTTTATTAATTTGGGTATGGAATTTATAAGAAATAGTATTATATCACCAGCAAACAATGCAAGATGGTGTTTTTTATGTTTTAATCTGGCTATTTTCAGACATATTGTGGTTAGTCATAACTTCAACATGGTTTTAGTATATGACTTAGAATTTGACAAACTTTATTGTCATTTTCACATTTGTGTTTTGGTTTACCTTTTTTGGAATCTAAGTAACAATGCTCCTCCTAAAGTAGATGGAAGAGTTACTTGAAGAAAAAAAAATCCTTAAACATCTCAAACAGTGGTAGTATCAATTTATTTTAAAATGTTTGATAAAACTCATAAAGTACCCAATCAGGCCTTGAACTTGTCTCTCCGATGATGCTGTTGAAACTTTTAATTCAGCTACAGTGTTTCTAAATATTTTTATTCTGATATTTTTGATATGAATATTGTCCAAGAAGTGTTGCAATTCACGTGAGTAAAACACAGTAAAAAGTCAGCTGACAAAACATAAATTGTTGCAAGTTAAAAAGTGTCTGTGCTCTATTTAAGAGCTGCTTATTTCTGCTGATTAGATAACAAAGTTAGAAGTGACAAGTTTAAGCTGTAACTGTCTCTTAATCTGTCTCTAGCTGTTCCTCCAAGCTCTCTTTCCCAGCCTGCGGACTCCTGCAAAGTGTCAACGGAAACTATTGGTGCCATATGGATCATTAGGGGCACAAGCCTGTCATTTATATTGTTTACATTTAAAGCAAATCGGAAGGCATATTTAAATTTTAAAACAGGCGAGTGACCATTATTTTCATGATCTTGATTATTGGCTGAAAAGTCCAGACGGATTTCCGGATGGATCATCTAAATAATTGGTCCTCCTATTTGTCAATCATTCTGATGATATGTTTATGTAAAGCTGTCCTACGTGCTCATCCGATCAGCTGTATTTTTCTGTGCATGAGCACTTTTAGGCATATGCAGGTCCTTCTGAAAATATTAGCGTATTGTGATAAAGTTCATTATTTTCCATAAAGTAATGATAAAACTTGCACATTCATATATTTTTGATTCATTGCACACTAACTGAAATATTTCAGGCCTTTAATGTCTTAATACAGATGATTTTGGCACACAGCTCATGAAAACCCAAAATTCCTATCTCACAAAATAAGAATACCATGAAAAAGGTCTCTAAACAAGCTATACACCTAATTACCTGAATCAACAAATGAACTTTAAACACCTGCAAAAGATTCCTGAGGCCTTTAAAACTCCCAGCCTGGTTCATCACTCAAAACCCCAATCATGGGTAAGACTGCCGACCTGACTGCTGACCAGAAGGCCATCATTGACACCCTCAAGCAAGAGGGTATGACACAGAAAGATATTTCTGAAAGAATGGGCTGTTCCCAGGCTGCTGTATTAAGACACCTCAGTGGGAAGTCTGTGGGGATGAAAAAGTGTGGCAGAAAACGCTGCACAACGAGAAGAGGTGAAGATTGTGGAGAAGGGACGATTCATCCCAGTGCTGCATGTCCCGAGCCCGTAATATCATGAATGACCCCTCACAACCACACCACGGACTCCCTGGCTCCCTCTGGTAAGAGACTTCAAAGCATCTGATGCAGGTCCATCAGATTCCAGAACAGTCTCTTCCCCACTGCCATTTGACTGCTGATTGTTATGTAAAATGGGTTATTAAAAAAAACTGAATGTTAGAATTGTAGCTATACAGTTATATGTTTACATTACTGTTTTTCATCACTTTTTTTATCACTGCTGCTTACCCTATCAAGGCAGCACTTTAACTGTCTAGAGAGCTGTTCTTAACTGATTTTTTTTTAAACTTGTGTATACAAAATGATCAAATGAATCTGTTTAAATCTAAGTCTAAGCATCCAGTCATCAGTGCCAGATTATCTTGTTCTCTTTAGCCAGTGGTGAGAGTGTTTTTAGAGTTCTTTGGTGTTTCTGATTTCCTGACCCTGACCTTTTCTGCCTCTCTACCACTGAGCCTGCTTGTTCCCATCTGAAGGGCATGCCTGAACTGCCTTTGTACTCCTGGACCTCTGAACCTGCTTCTTCCTGTTCTGATTTATTTGCCAGACCTGGAGTCGGATGGCCGCTGGTTCTCCGCGGCTGCTGGGCAGGAACACTCTGGGCGGTGCCCACCGCATTTGTTGGCAGCCCACTGGCTGGATCCTACCTCATTCTCAGGACACGGGCTGAGCAGTTAAACCAGGTTAGTGACTTATGCATTCATATCATCCTCCTTTAGATTTACATGGTCACTAACCTGTGTTTCCTTTTACAGTTTCCTGCGATAGATGCCTTAGCCACTGTTACTCTGATCATCAGTCGTTTTAATAAATGCTTTTTGAATTTTCCCCATATCTTTCTTGCCTCAAATACTGGGTACTCTGCTCTGAGTCATGCCAATTATCTAAGTCATTTTTTAGAGAAAGATTTAGATCAATGCAGCATTTACGAAGACCTGTTAAATATCATTGGAAATTAAATTCCAGGAAAAAAAAAAAAAAAAAACATCATTAAGTTTTCCTAAGACATTATCATTCATAAGTCTTTGTACAAAACATGATATGCAAGAGATTTTTCATTACAACCACTTTCTTGCAATGGAGGAAACCATGTAATAATCTATGGTATAAATACACAATATGTATATAAGAACTGTGAAGTAAAGAGGTGAGGGGGAAATTGCTTTAACAGCAATGGCTGAAAACAAATGCCTTTGCATGCATATCCGTTTTAAAAATCTACATCATTCCAATTAATTAGGGGCTGATGTTTAAATGTTAGTTCCTATCAGATTTTACAATCAGCAGAATCTGTATTATATAATGGTAATGTACCAGGTTTAAGGTCATTGCAGATGACAGGAAAATGTAGATATAAAATTTATCAAATTTAAGGTTTACTAGACTTTTTGTATGCATATATTTCTGAGCAGAAATACTTATCTAAAATAGGAGCTCCTACAGCAAGCAATGAACAGAGCTAATAATCAGAGCTGACATGCTAGTTTGTATGTGTCAGGGCAAAGGGAAAGCCACTCCTCAGGGTCTTCCTGTTCAAGTATTTGTGCATAAGTGTATCAAAGGGAGTGTGTCCATCATTGTGTGTGTGTGTGCCTGCAAATGTGTGTGTCTCATATGACTGTTTGCTGGATAAGGCAAGCCTATTCCAAGGGAGTGAAATAGAGGAATAGTGAGACGTTGATTGATGTGAGGTGATGTGCTCAGAGAACAGACAATCCCTTCTCCAACCATCAAAATTCTACAGTGTGCGATATAAATGTGCTTCAGTATGCCTGGTACTGTACTGCATTTCAGATTGCCCAGCACTGAGAAGGCAGCTAGCGTAGCTGGTAAAGGTTGTAGAAACTATTGCAATTTTTCAAGATGCGTTTGCCTGGTACTTTGTTTATATATAAGAAGATAATATGCAACCTTTAAATCAGAATTAGCGTCAGGTTCTTGGTAAGTTATCTGGAGTCAGAATCATGCAGTTGACTACAAACTAATTATATTGTGAGGATCAGTGAAAATCCCATGATTGAACAAAGCCAACGGTTCATCCGGTGATTGATTGTTGGTGGAAAATGCTTTCCTATCACGAATGGTTGTTAATGTGGGATCCAGAGAAGCTAATATATTTATGCTTTTGCAGAAAAAAGGACACCCACAATGGATAAAGTTTAGAACAAAACCACTACATTCTCCCTCTAAACAACCGACTATCCTGGATAATACAGACCCCAGGCTCCTCAGCATGAGATCTTCAATGTAATTTTATGCAGTTTTCTGTCTTTTTAGATGCCACACCAGATTATATTTATTTGGTTAAAATACACTGTGGGTGTACTATGGATTGCTGCCAACTGTCATTAATTAGTGTATTTGCAGTCACTATGTTATACATGTGAGTCTAATGCATGAGTTTACAAGAAAAAAACATGTTATTGGTTCTTAGTATTTCCCACTCTTTCCATTAATATGATATTCAAGAACTCCATAATGCAAAACTAGATATGTTGCTGTATTAATGGGGTCAAGAATCAGCCATTAAGAGAGTCCATAGACTTCCTCAGTTAAACTCGCCATCATTTGCTTTGGGTTGGATTGTTTGTACGTAGCTGATGGGAGATCATAAGAATCTATCCTTTGAGACTTCATTGATCGAGAGAGAGACAGAGATATTGTCTCCTTCCATTCTGAGTGAATTAAACTTTTACGTGCTCCTTCTCTAAACTCTCTGAAGAAAGATCTGATAAAAAATTGGCTCTGCTGTTGTCATGTAATGACTGCACCCACGTTTTTTCAAGAGTTTTGCCAATATGTATTAAAAAATTATCTTCCTTGTCCATACCTATAACGTCACTGAAGCGTAAGACACACTGTCACATGCAGAACTTTTCAAGACTCAAATTATGGTATAACATAAAGCTTTCATACATACACTACACCTTTCAAGGACGCCTTTATGAAGAGTGACAAGAAGAGTGTATCAGTATAGATCAGTATAGTTATTTCTAAATTTTTACACCTGCAGAGATGTGAGGAGACATCTTGAGCTTAAAGTTGATGTGTTAGAAGCAGGAAATATCAGTCTTAGGATTTAATCATATATATAAATAGCTTGACGGTCAGGTTAGGTCAAACTACAACCCTCATGGGGTATTTATATCCTGCTGTGGTTTGCATCCATCAGAAGTCCAGGAGGAGAGAACAGAGAATGAGTGATGACGGGGCTATGGGGGTGACGAGACTCTATGACGAATTTGGGGAAAATGACACCTGCAAAGTTCAGTCTGAGGCAAAAGCAACTGTAGTTCAGATACACAAAAAAATTGATGCTGGTTGTCAAAGACATCTGTCTACACTAAATACATTCTGTACTGTTTGTGCAACAAACAAAGCAAGCTGGAAGGGGATGTGATCTACTTAGGATTGATGGGTCCTGCCATCCATGTCGATGTTTTTTTTACACAAAAACAAACAATTTGTAGGATTGAAGAAAATTCTGCAACTCACAGTGGAATCCATGCCTACACACATCAGGACTGTTTTTGACCCAAACATTATTAGGCAAGTAGTCATAATGTCATGCCTAATATGTGAACATCTGCATTTTACTTTTGGATGAACAAATCAAGTTTGGTGACAATGTACGCAAGATGATAATAGTTAACTTTTGCTGATTTTTAATTTGCTGTTTTGACTTGGTAGTTCTGGCCCATACTACCACTTACTCACCCTCTGATATTCAGTGATGGGACTAACGGCGTTGAAAGTAACGGCGTTACTAACGCCGTTACCTTCTTTTAGTAACGAGTAATCTTACTAATTACTTTGACTGTAACTATAACGCAGTTACCATTGCAGACACCCCGTTACTGCGCGTTACTCAGGTCGCACAATGAACATTTTTTCATGATATGACTCATGCGCACGTCAAAAAACTCTGCAAATAGACTGAATGGTTAGTGCAACGTTAGTGCAGATTTGTGCAGAAAAAAAATATTGTTTGTGCTACTTTTGTTAAAGAGATATTAAAGATGATTTTTTAGGTCATCCAGAGGTGCGCGCCTTGTCATGAGAGAGGGGAGGATGAATGGCTGATGTATAGTGAGATTCCGTCTGTCAGTTAGGTAGGTGGGTGTTCTGCTGGTGGGTGTTAACGTACAGCACACACAGAGAGATGGAGAGTGAGGATGACTCCAGCAGCAAAACAGCGTTTTCCACATGGAAATACCGGTGTTACGTCGAGCTGAGTTTCCCCATCACATACGGTTTCCCCTGCATCTCCGCACAGCGCAGGCGGCACGAGTCACCGCGCAAGCGACAGGAAACGCGCATGCTCGCTAAAGGCGCGCACCAGTCGCCCTGTGCTCGCGCCACAGGAGAACTATGGAGAGCGTGAACGATCAAATGAAAGGGAGAAATCTGGATGGATGGATGGATAGATGGATACTCTGCCTTTTCAACCTACTGTATTTTTTATTTTAAACATTATTTGATGGCCTTTGTGGCAGGGATGGAGATCCATATTTTATGTCACACGCAGAGTATACATCTTGATAGATAGATGGATAGATAGATGTTGCAGTATCTATAACAACCCAAACACACAGGATTTCAGAATTAGACACCCCCAGTTATTAATTTCACCAGATCTGAATGCCCTGTTAAAAAACTTCACATGGCGTTCCCCCCTGATGTCATTTACGTTGAGTTGCAACATGGGCGTAGGTTTGCATATGGACCATAGGGACATGTCCCTACCAAAATTTTGAACCGACCTAATTGTCCCTACCAATAATTGGATATGGGCAACATGTTTATAATTTACAGCAGTAGTTGATGCAGCAGTGGCTTCTTTTCCTCTCGCAGCTCCTCTGCCTGGTCTCTCCTGCCCCTTTCATGTAGCAGCACATGGAACTGTGCTGCGCTGTTTAACTCAACTCTCATTGGTTGTCATGCCTTAGGTTCCGCCTTCTCTCTCTCTGATTGGCTGTTTTCTAGTCCGCGTGTGCTTGGAGCACAACATTGAAAATTTATTCACACTAGAATGCAGCGGTTACTACAATTAATATTAGGCTACAAAAGTAGTCCCGGTAAAAAAAAATTAATATCATGTACACTAAAAAACAAAAACCTTTTTTCTTTTATAAAACAAAATATTCTGAGTCAGCCAGGAGTTCTGAAGACTGCTGGAAAAATGGGCAAATAAAGGCTGTAAGCCATCAACATTTCTGATTCTTAGCCACAGCCAACTAAAAAAGAAAATGTGAGGGTTTCCTTTTTACAGATATTAAGTTGCTATTACTGTTTTCATTTTTTTGTTTTTATTTTTACAATTTTGATATAATAACTGATCTAAGTGGGTTGCTCTGTGGGGAAAGGCACATTTTACATTTATATTACTGCATGTTTTAAAGTCTCTATACTCCAGTTAATGATGAATCACTTACTAAATTAGTTGACGATTATTGAAATAATCAATTAATATGATTCATTTTTTTCAGCCCCAGATGAAATACATGAAATTGGCTACACAGAGTAACTACAACCCACGTGTTCAACTTTTATAGTTAAGTTAATATTTTAATGAATGTATTATTTTGATTGATACAGAGAGAGAATAGTAGGTACAAATATAAGAGTGAGGTTTAACTCTGCACAATTCTATATCTTCAAAAGAAAATACTGTATTTACCTTCTCTCTTAGTCGTTCAAATGAAACCATTTTCAAAGTGGAAAACAGTCCTAATTCCACATTCATCAGAGCCGGTGATACTTCAAACATTGATAAACAGCATCTAATGAGTGTAGAGCTTATAACATTTTTATTAATGGAGCAAAATGTTGCTTTTCTCTTTTAACAATGAATTCCTCTTATCAGTACGGATGCTCACATCGAGCATAAAAAAGGGCATGCATATTGCATAGCACCAATGACACCAGACCAATAGTGTCCCTACCAAAGTTCAAATCAAACCTACGCCCTTGAGTTGCAATAAATGCTAAACTCTCTGCAGGTTCTTGTCTTTGTCATCCACTCTATTCAGCTGGCTTTGGAAACACACCGCGAGAAGGTGGGGGCTGGGTGGTGAGGGTTACGGGGGCGAGAAACGCAAAAGTAACGTAAAGTAAGTAGTTACTTTTACTAGTAACTAGTTACTTTTATTGTGGAGTAACTCAGTAACTCAGTTACTTTTTGGGAGAAGTAACTAGTAACAATAACTAATTACTTTTTCAAAGTAACGTGCCCAACACTGGTGATATTATGTGCCCTCTTTCACCTGTTCGGGCTTGCAGAGTGCTGAGGCCTTTCCTAGCAGCCATTTGGAAATGGAAGACCACATCCTGGACACTTTGTCAATCCTTATGAAGATCAACACGGAGGCACCCAGAGAGAAACAAATGCATGCAGATGCTCATTCCTAAGGTCAATAAAACAACTGACCAGTTAAACTATCTTAGGGAGGAAACAGTTGCATAACAAACAACAAAAAATTCTAACTCAACTGAAGAACAAACTCTGCATAAAAAAGGCCTTCTCATTTGACCTGTACATATCCACTACCTGTGATATTTCTTTTTTTAATGATTGCTTTTGCATCGTTATCCCAAGAAAACAAAACTAAAAGGAGTGCGACTGAAAGACAGGGACATCTATTGAGTTTATACCACTCTTAATAGTAGCATATAGTACAGAGAGAATATTTTGGCCAAATGGATTTGACAGTAACAACTTACAATTCTTTAACACTTGTAGGTGTGCGCCTACACCTAAGAGGGCAATTTTCTTTCTAAAGCCATCTGTTATAGATATATCTTAATGCAATTTTTTCCTCACCCTCTTTCAGTTTTTTTCAGAGAATGAAAAACATTTGTCTTTATCATTAGTTCTGTTTTTATTCTTTCAAACTGCCTTGGTGACTCGAAGATCTGTAACCACTGCATCATTAATTAGTTGGCTTTGTTCACATTTATAGAAAGGCTTTCATTTTACATCTTATCACCAAATTTGCCAAATCACTCTTCTTTGTTAACTCTTTAAAAGGTGTAGGATGGTATATCATTCTTAGCATGACGGCTGTAATTTATCAAGATGTAATCAGCATATTATCACTGTATGTATCTCCACTTATGCAGAAATAATATAATACATTAATATTAAGCCAATATTCACCAATAAGATAAGATCAGCTCTAATTTCTTCATCTTACAAGGAGAAATTCACTGTCACAGCAGCTCTCAGTGGCACACAGACTGGGTGCAAAGGTTAAGAAAGGCGCAAGAAGAATTAAATCAAGACATAATGAAGACATTCCTGTGCAGGCTTACCAAGTAAATATGATAAGATGTATAAATATACAGCTATTAAAGAGCAGAAAAATAACAATTTTAGCTTATAGAAAAATTATTAAAAAATAAGGTTAACATCACAGAAGTTATATGTCCAGTAGTGCTTGTTAAATACAGATTTATTGCACATGGTTTTATTACAGTATTTAACATATGTATTATTAACATATTAATTAATGACAAATTTTTCATATAACATATAATTTTATAAACAAACTAAAAAGTCAAAACATTTTTTTTTTCAATTTTTCTTAATGTGCAAAGTATAGCATTTAGTCATTATGGTATATAAAATATCTTAAGAAGCTGATAAAGCTGATTAATTAGTCAAGCCACCTGTTTGGCTAGGGGCTGCAATCAACTGTTTAACGTACCTTTTGTTCACAGTTTGACAACTGTAGTTTTAAAAACAGCATTATCCTAATGATAAAGACATATGAATATATAACTTTTCCACTGAAAGCCCCAGGATTCAAAGCCCCAGAATTTGTATTTCCCAGCCAATAGGAATCCTGGGTATTTCACCACATGTCTTCCATTACTCTCAGTGCCTCACACTAAACAACCTAGTCCAGGTAATAAGAACATAACGCCTTGGGTAGGGGAGGGGGCTCTGATTGTTGCCTCTGCTTATAAGTGAAGCTGTACCTTGGTCAACTCTTCCGAGTCCAAGTTTTTGGTTGTCAACAGGAAGGGTGGCCTGTCTACGTCTACGCTCCTTATCCTAATGTGAGGGACTATGGGTTTGGGGTGGACGATATATCGAATATATTAAATTTATCTCAAGTTTTCCCGTGCACGATAGTTAAAATGACTCTATCACAGCCATCGAGTACAAATTTGCATGAAGACAGGAGGACAAGCTACCTGCATCTGTTTCACTGAGTTTTATTTTTCCCACACATTTTGAATGCATAATTAACCCCTCCTCCAAACAGGATTATTTTCTGCGCAGCACCCACGCACACTGCAGCAACCGGCAAAAGAAATATGGCGACAGCAGTTGTTTCAGCCAAGCAATATATGATGTATAAAAATTTTCAGATGTGCTTTAAAACCATAGCTGTAAAAGGTAGCAGTAAAAATGTATTCCACCATCTCAAAAGTCATCCAATGTTCTAAACCCTGCATGTCAGTGTCTCCCCGCACACCAATTCATACATTAAATAAATCAGTTGTGAAGCTGATGACGTTGGCCTCATCGTTTGAAAAAGCGATCCCATATGAGAGAAAAAGGACGAGATGGAGGGAAATCACAGATGCTGTTTATTACGTTATTTAAATGTTTTTTAGATGCTCTAATGCCTGTGATGTGATGTTGTCTTGCTCAGAGATTTTGCAGGTGTTCTCTAAGTATGGTAATGTTCTCAATTTATAACTTTTTGTGCTTCTTTAAAATTCCCAGTAAGTACAAATCAGTGCAAAAATATTTTGGAGATGCTCTAATAATGCTCTAATTTTTGGACAGAATTTCAACTTGTGTTTTTGTGATTTAAGGTCAATTTCCTTTTTTATTATGCATTTTTCTTTGGCTATGCACAAAAGAGCACTTTTATATTTTGCATTTTATTTAGAATTGCATGTTTTTGCTTTCTTTCTGTTTGGTTGCTGGGATCTTGTTAAAGGTCTAAAACTGGCACCGAAAGACATACTGTGGCAGAAAAGCTTTGAGCTGGTTAACGTAAAATGTTTTAAATTTGAAACCAAAAGTTTGAATGAGTATGTCATTGCAATTTTACTGTAGGCACACTATTGCTTCTAGATGTAATTTAAAGATATTCATGATATACAGCATGTATCACGATTATAGCCCAAATTTAATATATAGTGATATTACATTTTCTTCATATCGTCCAGCCATACTCTGGGTCCTGACTGACAAAATGGCATCCCTTAGAGAAACCAACAGGAAAGGGCTCAGAGTAGAACCACTGGCTGGAGCATATTTTTGAGATATACCCTGGACAACCCCTTTAGATTTGTTGCAAACACCTCCCTCCTGAAAAAGGCTCAGGGGAGGGCAAAGAACACTCTGGAGAGATCATACCACTTTTCCACTGCAAGTAGAAAGTGCATGGCATATTTTGGTACACACATACCTGGGTAATTTAACTTTTTAAAGTCTCAACTTTTCAAAGGGTTTAAGGCCTTGTCAGGGGTAGGAACTTTCAACTTTCCCCGGGATCGTTAAAGGGGCCGGGTTGTAAGCATCTAAGGCAAGGTAAGGCAAAGCATTGCACCACAAGGAGCAGACAGCAGGTAGGTACACATTTATAATCTTTATACCCTAAAATTTGCACAATAACAGTTTTAAAGAGAGAAACTAGACCTTAAAACTTAATATCTCCAGTCAGTTCATTTAAACTTTGAGCTTACTTTGAAAATATGCTTTCAGAGATATCAGAGCAGGAGACTCTCCTGACAGGCCAGTTTGGCTGCTGTGTTAGACTAAGATAACTTGGAAAACTACTAAATTGACAGTTTTACCATTTTTGGTTTGTAATACTGTAGCTATGAACTGTTTTTGCCACAAACCACTTGAAACATATAGTAGGCCCACTGATTTTAAACATAGCACTATCACATTTTCCGAAGGCTGTTTTTCATATAAACCAAACCAATTGTGAACTTAATGTTAATGTTTTTCTTTCTTTTTTTTCATCGCAGGCAGTTTTTATTTAATGCTGAAAATGTAAGTATATACTGCTAAGATATGACAAAGATCCCTTTAGAAAATAAATGATGCATCAGTAAAATAAATCGAAGAACTGATCTGTCAGGAACAAATCCTACAGCAATTGGCTGCTTATCACAGTTTGTGTGTTTAGTTGGTAGGCATAATTTGTATTAAAAAGAAAATAAAAAAATAGGCATATTCTACCAGCATGAGACTGTCACTACTCTAAATATCTGCTTTATTTCTATTCATGCCTTTCATTGAATTCTAACTAATAAGGAAAGATTTAGCTGTTCGTTCACCATTTTCTACTTATTCGATTGTTTTTTAATGAGTAGATTTTGTTTAGTTTGTGAAAGAGAGTATAATTGCATTTATTTTGTGGTGTGTATGTGTTTTCATCTGCAAGGCACTGTTCTTAAAGAAAATGGTGATATTTATTTGTGCTCAAATCAAACAGTGTTAGAGGAAAGATCATTAGGAAACAATGCTGCAGGGAGCTTAACGACACACTGTGAGGGATAAAGACCTCCTCTGTTTTACTGCATTTCTACAGATCCCTAAAACCGGCATGTTTGAGGCTCAGATTGATTCTTCTTTGTTGCTCATCAACTTGGCAAACTTCCTTTCTGCGATTGGACTATAATCATGTCCTTACTTAGTTTTTTTAATGTGTAGCTTCAGCTGTAGATGAATTCTTAAATTGGTGTGGTGTCCTGATATCTGTTGCTTTAACATTTTGAAAGTTTCTGAAACAAGTGATATTATTCCTAAATATCAACACTTTCTGCAAAATCTCTTTGAGTACAGTGTTTTAATAGTTTTCATTTTATAGAAAGGTACACATGATTTTCAAGTGATAACGGGCTCCGTAGAGTAGAGCAAGAAATGACTATGGTGTTAATATAGCTCTGACTATGATCAAATTAGAAAAAAGAAACAGACTTATAGCTGGAGTAAAATTTTAAAATTGCAATATTAAGGAACACTAAACTAGAGCTTCAAGCTATTCTTATGAGGGTTCAGGTAATTCTTAGTAAATCAAGCTCTACCCACGTACCTCTAAGCACATCTCCCCAGCAAATAGAGATGACATGTTAAACTCTCAACACAATGTGAATGTAGTAAAAATATTTAAAGGCGATATAGTGGTATTGTAAGTATGGAAGTTGTGTTTAGCCTATTAGTAAATATTCTGTTGCTTTAAAATGTCATGTGTGAGATAAATTAGCTTACTGCTTTTAGCATCCCTGCATGTCCAGCCAATATTGGTAGTTGTAAATGGACTTTACAGTTTCAAGCTAATGCAACTCTTGACTTAGAACGACTCACATGACAATCTCCTGATTATATAGATGTTTCTGGATTTCAGATTTTCTTTTTTTATCCTTACCGCAAATTTCGAAAATTTAATGCTTGTATCTGTCTTCCTCTTAAAGAGATATTTTGTACGACTTTACTGAAAAATATCTTTACAATAGCCTTTTTATTTGGCTCCGTACGACTACATCATTGTTTGATGACCAGACGGACACCTCAGTAGTTCAGGGCTGATGCATTTATAAGCCAGTAGCATATTTTCCCTGAATGCACTTAAGGTTGGAAGTTCCTGCACTGTTTCTGTGGATGTAACATAAAGGGCGACAATGTTAAATGGGTCTGACCTTGCAAACAATTGAAAGTTTTATATGCAAGAAAGACTTTGGGGATACCCAGAGGTGACCAGGCATTCAGCTCAACTCCGACTCCAATGCCAAATGCCAAAGTGGCAAGTACTCATATATGCTCATGCTGCAAGAAGGAGCTGAGTTTTCTGTTTTGGCCATATGTGGCACTATCATTAGAAAACTTGTCATACCTCTTTAAGCTTTGCAAATAAAGTGTCAGCTAAAAATCAGATTAAGTCAGAGTCAGTATTTTAGTTTATTTTTAAGGAAAAATTATAATAAAAACAGACACATTTAAGCAAAGAAGAAGCTATGACATAATATTTCTCATTTCTTCAATGCCATGTCTGTTTATTTAGAGTTTTCACCTCTAGTCACACCTAATAAACCAGCCTACCTGGGCCATGTATACTTTTCCCCTGCTTTATCTGTGCTGAGCACTAAATAATCTTCTGTCTGGCATTCTTTCCCTACACTTGTTGAACCCGTTTGGCCTCAAATTGCCAACCTCGTGTATGTCTGTGGACCATTCTCACATCACCTTGCCTTTCCCAAAATTGACTTTTAATAATGTTCTAATATCTAGATATTACTCCAAAAGCTTTTCTCTCAACTTTGAGTTCATGGGAGTTAGCCTAACTGGTGCACATTTGTTTACTAGACCTGAGGAGGGCATTCAACCTATTCCCTGTGGGGAGGTGCTTCAGGAGTACGGAGCTGGGGGCCCTTCAGTACAAACTATCTGGTCACTGTACAAGCAGAACAGGAGTGTGGTCTGCATCGCCTGCATTAAGATGGACCTGGTCCCAGTGCATGTTGGACTCTGGCAGGGCTGCCCTCTGTCCAGGTAATGGCTTTAATGGATATAACTGTAATGCAGACGATGCACTGGTCTGTTGTGGTGAAGAGAGCTGAGCGAAAAGATTAAGCTATTAATTTAATGGTCAGTCTATGTTCCTAGTATTAGGATTATTATCTTTTTTTTTTAATCTATGTTAGTGCTTTGTGAACCCAAATTTTTCCTGCGTCTTGATGTTAGGTGTTTTCCCCAGCAGTTTTTGAGAGTCACGCAAAGAACTCTGGCATTGTGTAATCGGATTCTCCTTGATCTACAACACTGTTTTATCTCAATATGGCTGAAGACAGTGATGTCTCCACATTTAGAAACAACAAGTGTATGATGTAATGATGTGAAACATGATGATGTGGCAGAGTCTGACCCAGGAGATGTATAACTTTTTTTCTTGTTTCTTTACTGTTATTCTGGGCTGACATCCTGACAATGTGCGCCCGATAGTAAGCACTGCCATTGTATCCCTGCAACCTTCCTGTTGTAAGTTTACTATTCTGTTAAGTGTATTGTCATGTTTTATTTAATACATATACATTTTAAAGCAATAGTGTTTGTTCTGAGTGATCTCTTCTCAGGAAATGATAAAGTGCTTAAAGGTGTAAGTACAGAGTTTTCTATTACCATAATAGTACTAGTGATTGAAATGTTACTCTTAGACTCTTAATTATAGCGATAAAAAAAGAAAAGTTAATACAGTATGTTCACCATTGTTTTATTTTGGGAGATTTGGTGTTTCCTTCACAGTCTGTTTTTTATGCTAAAAAGGATGAAAGGGAGCACATAAAATCAGCCTCAGTAAAAAGCTACACTCATAAATATGCCTAGGAGAGAAACAAGACTAAGCATTGAAAAAACAGGCCTAACTCTATCATCTAAATATTAAAGCACTGATGACAGCAGCCAAGCTGTAATTTCATTCCAGGATGGCATCACAGCCAAACGGGACAGAATCAGATGAGCAGAGGTTTAGCCAGAAAATGTTAATCAGGGTGGCCAGGAAATAACCAACGTACACCAGTGGGGGGCCGAAAACAGATAAGTGCCAGAAACTCAGGGTCAATCTACACTGTTGCAAAAGGAAAATTAATAACCAAATCATTCATATGTTCTAATTAAAAACTAGCTATACTTCCCTACAGCCTTTGCTAACTAATAAACACATATTTAAATGTCCATGCTGTCTTCATTAAAGACATTCATTGTCATTACGTACATACTTTTATCAATAATTATTCTGCATAAAATTAGTATTTGAATTTACTAATATCTACATTAAATGTATCACTTATTATTAAAGTAGTTATTCTCTGATTTCACTGAAGACTAAGACAAAATCTAGTTCTAAAAAGTGTATAAATTCTTTATCGTTTTATGTTAGTATATTGATGTTCATAATTAATCACAGTGTTTTTGTTGTCATGTAACTGTTAATATATGAAAAATTAAAATGTTAAATACGTTAGAACATTCCTCTTGAGAGTATTATTGCTGCCACCATCTGTATACGAGGGAAAAAATGGTAGGGGTGGCCAATGGTTGGCTAATGCTGGCCATGGCCACCCCTGGCCCCCAATCTAGCTCCACCCCTGCAGATGAAGCTATTATGTTGAGAAAAACCAGAGAGAAAAATGAAAAATTAAACTAACAAATGCTGCAGAATGATGAAAAGGGATGCCTGTGTTGTTTGATTGTTTGATGAGAATATTCTTATTTGCTTTAACTACATCACCTAATGGAGATATACAGTAGTAGCCTTTCAAAATTTCCCCACTTTCCTTGATGGCTGGTCCTTGGCTCGTCCCCTACAATTCCTTTTTAAACATCTAAAATATTCTTTCTGTCATGATTTGTGGATATTAAGATCTAAAGGGAAGTGTTATATCCAGGTCAGACCCTGTAATTCAGTGAAAGGGTGAGTCAGAGTAAGAAAAATGCACACCCAGGAGAAGGCCAGTTGCTGGAAGTTAGAGGGGATTTTGCTGCCTTTCGGCAACCATTCAGCTGGCTTTTAACTGGGAAGGGCCATTTTGAATGACTGCTATATCACCTAGGGGAAAATGGCGATCCCACTGCGTTTTAGGTCTTAGTGTTCTTTACTCAAGTTACAAATCTTCTGTATGCATCAATTTTTCATTACAGCCTAAAGTAAAAATAAGGTGCAACAATAAGAACCTGGGAGAAAGACAATATTTTTGCAAAACCACCTTTTTTATTGCAGTTGCACTAATAATTGCAAACAAATCCTTTTAGGTGAAAACTACTTTTCAAGCAGTCTTACCAAATTGGACACCTTATCAACATGTCAACTGAATCCTTTTGGACAACACCAACGGTGAGAACACTGTTTTTCCAAGGTGAGATCTCACCTTTAATAAAAATAATTAGGCAAATTAAAACAACAAAACACAGTGCCAGGACCCAATGTGTGGCAAATAGCTGGAATGTGTTCCTTTGTTGAAGCTTATGAGAAATAACTGAAACCAATGTTTAAGAAGCAAAGCTAGATGCCTGAACACAGTCTAGGGGTGTTATGTGTGTGTATGTGTGCATCAGGCTTTCTAAGAGGCCTGTCAAAGGAGTCCCAGTGAGGCCAGACGCCCTGAGGCATGACCAGGTGTCCCTGTACTGGGAGTCTATTGCCTAACTGTGCAGAATATTAACAAGCCTGACCACTCACATATATCTATGGACATTTTCCTGCCTAACACTGAAGCAAAACAATTGAAGTGTGCAAACTGTTGGAAAATGTATTGTTATATATATGCATTTTGTAAAATACACAAACAAGCACACACATATTTACACTAAAGCAGATTGACAGTGAAGTCAAGGATTAAGCTTAAAATCCGTTTTCCACCACCACCACCCCCTCAACTCTTACCCACCCGCCTACAGCCGCTCGTAATGACAAAGTCAGACAAAAGAATTCCTCCCAGCTCTCACCGTCTGCCTTTGAGGAATGGAACAGGGGAAGAAAATATCATTTAGCTGTGAGAATGTGCTACCAGAGCAACCCTCTGTGGTATTCACAGACACAAACATGAGGTGCTGTAGGCATACCAGCACACCAGCTTCCTGTGCACACATATATGTCATATCAGCTGTGCTTATGGCGAGGCAACAATAAATAATTTATGCAGAAGATGTGAAAAAATACAGTCCTTCGCACACATGATTTTAGTCAAGTCTCAGGACTTAACAGGACAGTGCACAATATCCCGGCGTGGTCATAGTGATGAAGCAGCATGACTTCATTAGTGTGTCAAGGAGCTTGCCACAGATTACAGTAAACCTCATCTTTATCATGTGTGTGTGTGTGTGTGTATATAAAAAAGCCTTGAAGCCTTCACATGTGTACATACCCTCTGTGTCTGTTTAACATGTCACAGATTTCCCCCCTAAGGCCTCAGATTGTAGGTTGGAATTAGTCAACATCTCGTATTTGCAGTAGAATTGTAGGATTAATGTTCCTGGATTAGTTCTCGCCCCCAATTGTAATGGTGTGTTTGAAGATGATGTTGAGATAATTATGATGCTGTGGATGTTATAAAATACTATGTTTTAGTCCCAAATGATTCACATGTTGGTCATATTTGTTATGATTGTGTGCTTGGTTTAGAATGCTAACAACTAGGAACACTACAGATTACGGTATTAATGCATCTTGAACTTGTAGATCTTTAGTAAAATACACTATTGATATGCCATTAAAAGAACTTAAGGTCAACATAAATCATGATGTACTTGGAATTCTGCAAAGATCTACAGCTACAGCTACAGAGGCATTTTCTGTGTAGTCTTTACAGTCAAGTCAGAATTTTTAGGCTGTTATTTCTTTGTGGGAACAATGAGATTATGATTACATTTCATGATGGATTATAGATTCTGTGTTTTAATATTAGAATATGTCGGAAGTATCCTCAAAATACTATAGCGGTATATAGCAAAACTGAAATAAAAAAAAAAAAGATAAAAATCATACAAATTTATTTAGCTGAATTCGAACATACTTGTTAATAATTTCAGTGAAAATGAACATTGGCATACCAGAAGGGAGATCTGTGCGGACATTTTCAATGCTGTAACAAATTAGGAGTCTAAAACTTGCTTTTTCATATATCTACAAACCAAAATGTTTGAAGGTTTTGCTGTGCGCTCAGCATTAAGACTGTCTTGGGTGGTTTTACATGCATCGATGAACAAAGCAAACAATTTGGACAGATATGTTTACATGTATGCTTTTACTTTGAATTTATGATGGAATTTGTGTTAATTCATTTGTTGTGCTGACACTTTTTACATCATATAAATCTACTTCTTGTTTAGACGGTAATATCTTCATTTGGATGTAATGGTAGAGTATAACCAGACCCTTACTTTAATACTGGTATTTCCAAGAAATCTGACTACTGGGAAATTTTATACAGACAAACCAGAATATTATGAAGACTTATTAAGGAAGTAGTACCTGCAACAGGCAGCGGATGACTTATAAGTCGGTCTTTTTAGCATGCTATAAAGAATAAATACTAAAAACCTTTTGTTTAATAGTTACACAGTCCAAAGTAAATGTAGGACATTTAGTTATATTTGGTGGTTGAGACATTAGTATCTGAGATGCTTGGTAGGATAATTAATTAAAATTCAGGAGAATATAACAGATAACCATCAGCTTTCTAGATATAGTTATATTTAAAGTCACCACTAACAGCCAAAGATATATTTACCATTAATGGTAAAATACGGTAGATTTTTCATGTTTGCTGATGTGTCCCTTTTTTGAACATATTCAAATTAAAAAGCTTCTTTTCTAAAGAAACATCCCAACTTTCACTTAATATAAAAGCACTCCCTGTCTTTTCTTTCTCAAAAGCTCGCCCACATAAATAAACTCAAATTTAATAATGGACCTTAAAACACTCATCTAAAAAAGGCAGAAATGTTACAAGTCAACAGTGCTGGGCACCTGGTGTTGCTTAACATACCAGCAGAAAACAGAGAGAAGAACAACGCATACCGGTTTTCATACCTCTTGACTCCCTTCTCTGGTTACATGGAAGCTCAACTAAACAGTGCCATCAGTGAGATTGGTCACTAATTGCTAAACTAAATTAGGAATGGTTGTCAAATTTCAGTCAATTAAAAACTGTAAATCAGACATCCCAAAAGACGGTCCTCGAGGGCTGCTGTCCTGCAGGTTTTAGAGGTTTCTCTGCTTTAGCACAGCTTATTATGATGATTGCGGTTCAGCAAAAGCCTGTTAATCAGCTTTCAATTAAAATCACCTGTGCTGGAGCAGGAAACCTCTAAAACCTGCAGGACAGCGGCCCTCGAGGACAGATTTTGGGAATGCCTGCTGTAAATATATTATTCTATCATCCTGAATTTAATTATATCTTTTAACTGAAATTATATCTAATACTTTAACTTTAATGCCACATGTCATCAACTTTAAAGAATAGAGCTGTGCTGACTTAAAGTTTAGTGGTAGCCAAAGTACAATAGGTCCTCTTTGAACTACTACTATTATGAAAAACAGATTTCCATCTTTCTGCCAGTTCTCGTTTTACTTCAACATAATTATTGCTTTCATCATATCATCTCAATTATTATCAATAAAAAATAAGGATAAATATTAGATCCCAGCGTGTAAAGAAGCATGAAGACAACGTAAGATAAATAGCCTGTACATACTTTTTTTGACCATATACACTTAAGGTTAAAGCACTTTTTTTTTAAATACCTGGCCTAAACTTACACCAAGTAAACTTCATAGGTCTATATCACGAAAACTCATATGCTTAACAGTGACTTATGTCTAAACTGGTCTAATTTTTGCTTTTTTGTTTAAGTCAGGTCTTTTGTTCTGTTGGTGATCTGCAACGAAAGGCGAGCAGATGATTCAGGTTAATATCAACATGGTTCTAAGGCTTTCCAGCAAAACATTGCCCAGATAATCACACTGCCTCCATCTGCCATCTGTTGGTGATCAGGTGGACCCAAATAAAGAGAAGGCTTTAGCAAAAGCACATATGGTTTAATGATCAGAAAATAAAGAACTTAGAGAATTTGCATGAAGGGGAAAAGAATCATGCAGGTGACAAATGTTATGATCTCGAAATAAAACTAAAACCCAGGAGATTAAAATACAGGCGCTGTGATGAATTATAAAAAAAAAAAAAAAAAACTGGTGGAGGCTAACCAGAATGAGGCAGAACAGTCAGGGGAGAAGCCTAGCATTGGCCTGTATGAAAAACAAAAACATATCCATAAACCAATATGTTTAAAGCAGGACTCTAAATAAGAGCCTAAACTTAATGCATAAAAGAAGATAGACTGTCACAGAAATACATTAATGACATAAAAAACTAAAATCATTATTGAAACACAAGTAAAAACCCCCAAACAACATTTTGGGATCATCATCACCACTTATAAATGTTTTTCATGTCTTTGTTTAATGCAGTCTAAAGCCATGCATTCCCCACATTACTAAATACAGAATTATATTGAAATGCTTTAACAGAAAACAGGATTAATCAGAGTAGGTGACTTCTTTCCAGTTCTGATCCTTCCATAATCCTTTTTGTAACTTTGTGTGGTTACAGAGTGTCAGAGGTTCACCTGCAGGATTGCAGCTTCAGTTGCTTGTTTGTTAGTATGGACTCAACCATTTCTCAGCCATTCTTTCCTTGATCCACTGTTTGAGGAAACTATGGAAAGGAAACAGTTTAAGATTCTCTGACCCAGTCATCAATCCCAGTCACATATTATTTGTTCCTCCTTAAACTCAATCAAAATCTAAACCTGGTCGGCTTTTTCCTAAATTCGCTCACTGCCTAGTATATCCCACCCATTAACAATGTGCTACTCTGGGGAGCTAATTTTCACCTGTCTGTGGCTGTAATGTTATGCCTGATTTATGTTATGATATCCTGTAAGAAATATTGAGCTTCTTTTATTTTTCTGTTTCCTTCTTCTTTAACAATGAACCTACTTGCTTAGTTTCGAGGATGCAACATACAAATAGTTTAAGTGTTTAAAGGTTTGCCTTTTCAAGCGTTTAAGTCAAATATTTTCACATCTATGATAAAATATAGCCCTTGGCACTATGGAGTATTCATTTGTTATGAAAAACACATGTTCATGGTGCTATTTTTCGATCTCAAAAGAAAGACCTGCTTTCACTATGACTCTTCCACCCCTAAGTGGGTGCTGGCCATTTCATGACACCACCTACCAAGAGCCAAAGGTGTATGGTATCACTCCACTTTTGATTAGGCTCTTCTTTAGGAAGGCTGAAAAAAGGAATAACATATATTTATTTTGACTGCTGAAAATATTTGCCATCACTGTGCAGATAAAGTGCTAAATAAGACACTTGGCCTCAACTTTGAGCAGAAATGATCATGGTCTTTACATCAAGATCTGTGACTTGAAAAAAGTTGGCGAATTGTTTGTTGGGCAGGTGCAGTGTGCTCAAGGAGAGCAGAATTCTTGAGAAATACAAAAAGGATATAACTCTGTTTAGGGTTTTTATGAAGGAAATAACATTACATGCTATATTATAAAAAAGTTAGTGAGAAAGAAAAATCAGAAGAGGTTCAATTGTCACAAAGTGTATGGAAGTTGATTGAAAACCCAAATGCAGAGTCCAGGAGGCAGAGGTGAATCTTGTAGATTTATTGAAAAGAAAACAAATGCTAATAACCAAAAATCCAGAAAGCATCAGGTAAAAACTCACGTGGGAAGCCAGAGAGGAGGGAACAACTAAACAACAACAAGGAACCAGCAGACGTGGAGTATAAAAGGAGAACAGGGCAAAGCATGGGCTATTGAACTGAATGAGGAGCAGGTGTGAGTGGAACTAACTAGAAGGAAGCACAAAGGAAAGGAAACAAGGGCGCCATGGACAGTAAATAAAGATATACTGGAAAATAAACCAAATATCATCAAAACATAATAACTAATAACTGAAAACTACAAACTCAGAGTCCCAAAAGGGGAGAACCATGACATCAATAATTAGGGCTGGTAAACAACTGTCATATTACAATTGAAAGAGAGGCAGATGTGAGGACAAACATAAGCCTTTTTGATGAGTTTATTGATCTTGCCTAAGCTAGCAATTTAACCCACTCTTGACTAGGGATGGGGATCGTTAATATTTATTGATATCGATACCTTTATCGATACTCCTTATCGATCCGAGTCTTTATCGATACCAGTATCGATACTTTTCTGTTATTTGGTGGAAAGACGATGGGACAACATGTTTTTAACAGACAGAAAGGAAGTGGGAAAAAAAATTATTTGAAGAAATGTCCTATATTTTGAAGAAATTTCTTCTTTTGGTTTAAAAAAATATATAAATTTTCACAATTGTTGGTTAATGTGTTGTCTACTGTCACTTTTCATCATGTTTTTAGTGATTAATAACCAGACCAAAATAAATAATTTTATTTTAAATTAAATGTAATTTTTATTAAATGTTGGCATCAGTAGTTTAATTATATATTCTAAAATAATTAGAGCAATATACAACTGTATTACTCGTGTTTCTCGCCAAAATCTCAATTTCCCTTTTCTTTACGTTACACTTGAACGCATCATGATAACCTAATTGTCGTTTTACTAAGCCAATCTGAACACATCATCACGCAGCACGTCTGAAACTTTATTTACTTTTCAAGCTAACTAGCTTGTATGCTGCCAATTACAACACGGATTTCACAATTACTATTTTTAACTGACCGGACAAGCTACAAAGTCTGTGTGCGCTTACCAGTGGTACTCTGAGTGGATGATGAAGACGGGCCCGACTGTGGTGCGGCGGCAGCAGCAGGAGGAGGAGGTAGTGATGGGCAAGTGAAGCCTCATGAAGCAATGAAGCTTTCCAACGCAAAGTGTTGAAAAAAGTTCATTACTCGATGCTTCATTCATCACTCACTAGTGACATCTGCTGGGGAAACTGTAACAGCCATGTTACTCAGTTGGATCATACTTCCAAATATTAGGAAATGCAATATTGTCACAAAGTTTTCATCAAACTCATGTTTAGTAAGAGGAGAATCCTATTTAATTGTCATGTTTTAATGATTAAAATCAGAATCAGAATCAAGTTTATTGCCAAGTAGGTTTGCACTTACAAGGAATTTGACTTGGTGTTGTTGGTGCAGACAAAAAAACAAAAAAAACAAAACAAAATAACAAAAGAAGATAGAATATATATAAATATATATACATATACACAGAAGCTATATACAAACAGTAGACTGTGCATTAATGTAACGCAGAAATCCTGAATGGGGGAGAGAAACATTGTCCAGTGTCACGGGCGGGTCTTGGCCTTGTTGATAAGGTCGATAGCAGATGGGAAAAAACTGTTTTTGTGACGGGAGGTTCTGGTCCTGATGGACCGCAGCCTCCTGCCAGAGGGTAGTGACTGAAATAGTTTGTGACTGGGGTGCGAGGGATCAGCCACAATCTTCCCTGCATGCCTCAGAGTCCTGGAGGCGTGCACAGGGGAGGATCTAGGATTCTAGGAGATCAGGGGCTTAGCCCCGAGGGTGAAGATGAGCGTGTAGACTTTCTGCTAAATCCCGTTCTAATGTAAAATATGACAGATTACTGGATTAAAGAAATTTCTAGTATACTACATGCTATCACACATAACAATTCCAGCTCCATAACATGGGAAGAAATTAATTTACCTGCAAGTCTTTAACTGTGTTTATTTCTTTCTTCAACAACAAGCTCTGTGGAGACATTTGATCATTATTTGCCAAAGTTATGAAGGGGAAATCATATATTTTAGCCACCTGATATAATCCGCTCCCCCATAACATGGGAAAAATTAAACAAATCCTGTGAATTTTGAAACTGTCATTATTTTTCTATATTATGTTTGAAACATTTATTATTTTATATTTTGAAATCTTAAATAGTTAATAAAAATATGTCAATTCTCAATTCAAAATGTCTGGAATAGCATTACTTCAGACATTTTGAATTGAGAAAGCTCTCTGGATGGAAAACGAAACATCTTCAAACTTGGAAAAAAAAGTCCAGCTGTTTTAGTTTGAACTTTTCTTTTGAAATATATTTGTAAATTGTTAGATAAAAATTTAAACAGAAAAGAAATTTCATAAAGATCATCAAGGGGGAAACGGATTATATCAGGTGGCCAAAATATACGATTTCCCTCTCATAACTTTGGCAAATAATGATTTAATGTCACCAAATCCACAGGATTTGTTGTTGATGATGAGAGGATTAAACACAGTTAAAGATTTGTAGGTGAATTAATTCCTTCCCATGTTATGGAGGAGGAACGGAATATTCCAGGCAGCTGAAATATCCATTCTCTCCTCTCCTCCTCCCATATGTTTAGGAAATAAACAGCAACTGTTTCCAAATTCTCAAAAAATGTTATGTTTGATAGCATGTCGTATACTAGAAATTTCTTTAATCCAGTAATCTGTCATATTTTACATTAGAACGGGATTTACCAGAAAGTCTACTCTCTCATCTTTTCTGGAAATCTTAATTTTTGTGTCCTGCTATCAGCCAGTTTCCGTCCTCTTATATCAGCAGTGAAAAATGATAAATACTTCTGACTTTTATTTCTGTCAGGCTTAACTGACAATAGTTGGAAAAAGACAGATTCTCTTGGCGTTTAAAAAATAACACAAAACAGCATAAAAGGACCTCGTCTATTTATTTATTTTACAATTGTATTGACAACAGCTGCTGATTAAACTGGATGTTACAACATTGACATGAATGAAAATAACGGCTGCAACTAACGACTATTTTGACAGTCGACTAGTCAGCAACTATTTAAACGATTAGTTGACTAATCTGATAATTATTACTTTTTTCTTAAATTCAGCATGAAGTTGATTTAATTATCTGGCACATGATAATGAACACAAAAAAGATGGTTACAATGAAAAAAACTTATTTTATTGCACATACTGTGGATTTGTACAAAAATTAAATAAATATGTCCTAACTTCAATTAGGCACAGTGCCCAGTCAACAGAGACATAAATTCATAAATAAATAAACCTCTTTCCATTTTTTAGGGACAGGCAAATAAATGATTAATAAATTAAAATCAAATAAACATTTTTTCCCCTGTAAACCAAGAACAGGCTCATTAGCAGCAGCAGAACATTAAATAAAACAAAGATGTGCATTTTGTGAAGTACATTCAGTGGTCAACTGTCTGTTGCAAAAGACTGGCTGGTCCAAACATCACACGTCAGTGTGATGGAGCTGCTGACCTCTTTTAGGATCTCCTTTACCTTTAAACACAAAAGTTGATTTTTGTAAATATTTAAAGAGCAAAAACCTACAAATCAACAGAAACTATTCAACATAAAAGTTTTGTTGCAGCTGCTCTATCATACTACCAAAATTAAGTTATGTATTTCAGATATTTTAATACATAATATGTAAATATGTAATATATTAATTAAATATATAATTGCTTTTAAATGACATTTGTGATTGATTGTATGAAATGTGTGTGTGTTGGTGGGTGGGGGTGATTGATTGCTAATATGAAATACATAATTGCTATTAAATGAAATGTGTGATTGCTTATATGAACTCTGTGTATTTTAAACAATTACCTTCAGAAACATTGTACTGTATTTCTGCTCCATCAAGTGGGTGAAATGGGTCCTGGATGGCAGGATATAGTCGGGGTTGAACTGGGCTATCATATCTGCTTTGCAAACCTTGCAAGTAATCTTTTTATTCGCCGTATCCAGGCTAAAATGCTCCCAAACTTTAGAAGTCTTGGTACGCGTACCTGATATTGACGCCGCCATATTTGTATGTTACCGCTCAGAGACAGAGACACTACTGCGCATGAGCGACTCTCGGCAGAGATCATAATCAAGTGAGATGCCTCACTCTGTTGGAAAAACGCGTCTGGCGACAATAGTCGACAATGGAATTCATTGTTGACAATTTCTAGCATCGATTTTTGTCAACAATGTCGACTAATCGTTGCAGCCCTAATGAAAATGGTCCCATCCGCCATGTTCGCCTCTCTAGCTTCAATGCGCGCTCCCGACCCAAGGGGAACAGAATTTTATACAACTCCAGGACAAAGAACGTCTGGAAGTCAGTCAGAGCTTCACATACCTGGGACATCAGTCTGTTTAGCAACATCTAGTGGGGACTTCTTCTGCACAGGAATGCTACAGACTGCTTTCCTGCACATGCCGCCACTCTCTGGTGAATTCCAGTACTGCACATTTTACTCTGATCAGCTCAGAAGCGAGATCCGGGGCTCTTGGGGAAACATCCGGGGCTGCAGCCCAAGTAGCCACCCCCTAGATCCGCTACTGGGCGTGCAGCTCCTGGAGAAATGGGAGGTTGCAGCCAATCACCTTCTCTGCAGACCGGATGACACGCTGTAGTCTGCTCTTGTCCTTAGTGGTGGCACCAGCGTACCAGATGGTGATGGAGGAAGTGAGGATGGACTCAATGATGGAGGTGTAGAACTGCACCATCATTGTCCTGGGCAGGTTGAATTTCTTCAGCTGCCGCAGGAAGTACATCCTCTGCTGGGCTTTCTTGGTGAGGTTGTTCTCCCTGCACCAGGTCACCAGATGGTCAGCCTCCCACCTGTAGGCGGACTCATCACCATCGGAGATCAGTCCGATGAGAGTGGTGTCGTCTGCGAACTTCAGGAGCTTGACAGACTGATGACTGGAGGTGCAGCTGTTGGTGTACAGGGAGAAGAGCAGAGGAGAAGGAACACAGCCCTGGGGGGAACCAGTGCTGATGAGCTGTGAGTCAGAGAACTGTGTTCCCAGCTTTACGTGCTGCTTCCTGTCCGACAGGAAGTCTGTGATCCACCTGCAGGTGGAGTCAGGCACATTCAGCTGGGAGAGCTTCTCCTGGAGCAGAGCTGGGATGATTGTGTTGAAGATGATTTGTAGCCAATCACCATCAGTGGTGGTGTTAGGTTTTCTTTTATGTCATGGACTTATTAGACAATGAAGATATGTGTTACTTTAATGTATTGAGAACTGAGTGACTGTTGCCGCAGACTCTGTATACTTTGAGCATGAAACTTGCTTTCTTAAAGACAGAATTTGTTTGAAATCATATCTTTCTAGGAGTTCTAGTTCTGATTCTTAATATTAAGTTACACATAGAGTTTGCCTCTTCTAATAGCTTTTAGTCTGGTTTTGATGTGTGATTCTGATGCATCTCCTGATTAAACAAAAGAAAATATAGAAATTTCTGGATTTTAGGTTTAATTGTTTTTATTTAGGAATAGGACTTTTTTCACTGTTTCAGGTTGTGATTGTGATCTGTCATCTCATAATACTCCCACATATGAGATGTTTTTCTCTTTTTTGACGGCTCAATTTCAACCACTGCTGATGAAAACTGTTCTGCTGATACGAAACCACCTACTACAACCCACGAAGCAACAGGATTCATCGCGCTTTTATTTTGAAAACCGACACGCAAAATGAAGCAGTTACGTGACCAATGCAATGCGAGGCCTCGTTTGTTGCCAGTCACGTGGTTTTCAACAAGACAACACAGGCCTCGAAGCGGGGCTTCATTGACACGTCCCCTTATTACTCGGTACAAGCCTCGAAGCCTGGCTTCAGTTAGCCCATCACTAGGAGGAGGAGTCTTTTCAACCAGGAGACAGTGGAAGGTACTGCATTTGGCCTTTATTTGATGCACAATACTAATGTGTTTGGCCATTGAGGTTGTTTTCCCCCCTTTAAAAGAAATTATTTTGCAACATAAGTTGCATTTCGCTTCTTCTTTATCTTTGAGCTTGGTAAAATGAAGCCAAACTTTAGATCTTTTCGTCCGTTCAGCCATCCTCGAGTCGCGAGCGAAGTTAACTGCCAGACTTCACTTGTTTTACTTTTAATATCTGTTTGCTTACAATTTCATTCCAAAACATTGGAGGACATGTTGCAGTAATTGGATTGATTAGATTTAAATGCTGTGACGCGACTCGAGACACACACAATTATGTTACAGGACCTCCGGGAGAAAAAAAAAAAAAACGACCAGACTTGATAGCGGTATCGATAAGCCCAAACGTTATTTATTTTCCGGTTTTGAAAAAAGTGGAACCGGGTCCTTGATAGAACCGGGTTTCGATCCCCATCCCTACTCTTGACACATAACAAGAAATGATTCTTTCTAAAATGCAAAAGCAAGAATTATTACAAAAAGAGCTGTTTAATTAAGTCAGCTTCTTCACAAGAAGAAATATTTCTGGATGGAGCCTTTAAAGTTATTTAAGTTTTCCCTTTGACCACAAACCTTAATCCCTCTTTTGTATTTTGCATCATCACCATTATTGATAAAAAACCTCTTCAGGCGATTGTCATTGAAGAATTTCTGCTCCAGGCAAGACTCACAAGACTCCTGACTATTCCTGCAGTCAGCCTTGTACAGTGTAGAGTGAAATCGTGATAACACAGTGCCCTGTGGGGTTCTTGTCTCGGTGGAAATAGTGCCAGAAAGTCTGCTATCAAACCTGACAGCCTTGGGGTCGAGATAGGAGGGTCTGAAGTCTGAGCCAAAGCTGTAAAGTGCAATTTTAAATTAAGTAATAATATGGCCAAAATGTGCAGTTGAATTTTATCAGAAGTACTTAAAAAAGATGTAACACCAAAAAAGCCTGAAAGAGTAAGCTTTTGGAAATCCTCTGCAGGATATGAAGAGAAGCATCATCTTCCTTAATGTGATTCTTTCCAAATAATTCTGTCAAACACACAACAGTCGACACAACGGTTGAAGGTCTTCAAGACAACATTTTGTGGAACTTTTTCTTTTGAAATGATAGGTTTGATTATATTTCATGTTTAAAAATGAGTAATATTATTCTTAAATAATCCAAAAATAGAAAAATGTCAATAAATCATTAGCTACTATTAGTTTATTTCAAACATTCATTAGTTCTCCATCGTCTCGTATTATTATTTTTAATTCATATATTAATGTATAATATTACTAAATTTTACAACTGCTTTGCCATTGATTTCAACAATTTGTAGTACATACTGTACTACAGCCAACGAGAAGCAGCGGGAGCCGTCCAGAGTGAAGCAGATGCAGCTCCAGTAAAACAAGCATCTGCCCATTTTCTGGCGCGGGGTCACAAGGGGTGCTGGTGCCTATCTCTAGGTGTCTACGGGCGAGAGGCGGGGTACAGCCTGGACAGGTCACCAGTCCATCACAGGGACAAACAGGACAAACAACCATTCACACACACACACCTAATGCAAGACTTTAGAGAAGCCGATTAACCTAAGAGTCATGTTTTTGGACTGTGGGAAGAAGTTGGAGTATCCAGAGAGAACCCAAACATACTCAGGGAGAACATCAGGGGTGGGACTCGAACCAAGAACCTTCTTGGTGCAAAGCAGCAGTGCTACCGTCCATGCCATTGAGCAGCCAAGATTTTTACCACTTGATGAATTTCATCTAGATTTTTTTTTTCTTCGATAGATGGCGAGAGTTTTTTTTTAACAAATATGTCAGTTTTGGAATATAAGTTAGAACTAAATATAAATGTGTTGTGGCAAAGTGAGAAGTACTTTTAACTTTACCTCTCAGTGGTGATAATGTTTTCGGCTGATTAGAACATAAAACTAGTCAGGCAGAGCGTGATTATTATTCAGAAATGAAGCCGACCATATAAGAGCATCGGAATGGAATTCATTATTGTCATGTATTTGATTGTTACTAATGAACTCTGACTTTATGTCTCTGACACCTATTAATATTCAGATATGCATGCATATGCCTGTGCAATTCAGTTCATGCATATTCATCATTGTTTACATTCTTGCTGTATTGTGACTCTGTGGTCTCCAAACGTGTGTGTTTGTGTTATTGCACCGGAACTTGTGTCTGTGGCCTACACCTCGGGTGATGCTGTCAAGGATAGGATGTCACGCTACATTACATCACTTCTAATCTCCTTAAATCTCTTTCCATCCAGTTGAGGCAGTGTAGGCGGTTGTAATGAAGGAAGAAAATGCCACCTCTAACCATGAAGATGCCATAGGCTGAGGGATGATGTCTCAGAAAGGAGCGTTGACCCCAAAAAGACTGGACTTTTCACCTCCCCCTCAAATTCAGTGATTCTGTATATCAGCTTTAGTGAAAACCCTGTTCATGATGAAAGGGCACAGAAATGCTGATAAATTTCAAACAACAATGAATAAGATATATTAAGAAAAAACAATCTCTTAATACAGATGAGTTCAACACAAAGTAATGTCTTCCAACATTTTGAACTCAATTTAGAATTTTATGTAAATCAAGAAAGACATACTGGAGCCAGTTTAATGACTTCAAGAAAGGGTTGATGTTGCTCCATTGCTTTTTAGTTAGTTGTGTCCTAAACATCCCAATTTTGCTAGCAGTTATGGGAACAACATTTCTTTTGGTTACCGGATCACTGGAATCAGTTCATTAAAATAAGTTTTTTAAAAGATTCCCTGAATCATTAATTTCATGCAACTGAGATTCCTATTCCTTTTTAGGTAAATGGCCAAGGACCATGACTGTTTTGCATATAGTGTGGTGTTTAAAGATAACTAACATCTGATTATTTTCCTTTACACTTTAAATAAGTAATAAAGATCCAACAGAGTTCTCAGGGGTTACTTCTTACCCTAGCCCTTTTGGAAAACCAAAAGTCATTGAGTTCTGATTGAGGGCTAAATAATTGGATTCTCAGTATGATTTTTGGAACAGAAAATGATCCCCTCTAACAAATGCTTCAATATTACATCAGCAATAATAATAATAATAATAATAATAATGATAATAATAATAATAAATCCATCACATAAATCAAGGAACTGTCAGACCCAGATCAAGATTGTCCTACTTACTTTCATTTGTGAAGTACTCTAGCTTTTAAAATATGTTTCTTTTTTTCAATCAGTCACACTTCCAGCAGGTGGCAAATCACTCTATTAACAGTTTTCTGTCTGGTCAGTAGGTTTGTAAAACCGATGACCTTTGAGTTAAGATAATGATTTGATGAGGGTTTTCTTCAGCAGGACAAGCACAGAAGTGGTCAGGACTGATGTAAAAACAGATGATCTCAATAAAATCATCCTGGGAAAAAAAAAGACAATTGGAAAAAGGCTGAAAATAATTACGACTTGACTTGCTGGAAGCACAGTGGCACAATGGGTAGAAATGTTGCCTTGCAGCAAGAAGATGCTGGGTTTGATTATTCTTTGATTTTAATTTTATTCTTTGCATGGAGTTTGCATGTTCTCCCTTTGCATGCGTGGGTTCTCTCCGGGTACTCTGGCTTCCTCCCACAGTCCAAAAACATGACTGTTAGGTTAACTGGCTTCTCTTAATTCTCCCTAGGTGTGAGTGTGTGTGTGAATGGTTGTTTGTCCATCTGTTGCCCTGCGATAGAAGGGGACCTGTCCAGGGTTTACTTCACCTCTCGCCCGTAACCCCCCAGCAGGCATAAGCGTGATGGAAAATGGATGGATGTCCTACTGGTCAGCAGGACCCTAAATAATTACCCAAAGCTACAGTGTAATGATTTGAAGTGTAAATCCCGATTTGAAATCAAAACTCTGGCCCCCGACTATTGTTGAAAACTGCCAGGAGACCTTGAGGGCTAAATGTGGGGATGAGCAGTGGGGATCAAGTGAGTTATATTTCCCAGCGTTTTACTGTCATTACTCTCTCACAAGTATAGAGCAGCGAAATTAACTCTCTGCATTTAACCCATCCCCTTGAGGAGCATTGGGCTGCCATTGTGTGGCGCCTGGGGAGCAGTGTGGGGTTAAGGGTCTTGCTCAGGAAGCCAGAGTGGCAGTCTGTGGGAGTGGGGTTCAAACTCAGAACCTCTGGATTCCAAGCGCAATGCCCTTACCACCAGGCCACCACTTCATCCCAGGACAAGGAAAGTGACAGGTACCTTCATTTGACTTATTAAAGAATTGAAGAATGAGCCTGACCCTGGTAGTTCAACTTTGAATAGATTTTGAATTAAGACATTAGGAATAAAACACACAAAATATCATCTCCCTTCAAGGTCTGCAAATTGTCAGGCCCTCTAATATAACTTCTCAAACAAAGTCAGAAGTTTCTTGCGAGATGCAGTTTGCCAAAGACTTCTCAGATCACAACAGGCTGTGCTCTGGCAAAACAGTCCAGCTTGTCAATTTTACAGCTTCGCTAAAGGCAGCGCTTATCGTCTTTATTCCAGAAAACTAGTGCAAACCAAGATCCGGTGGAACAGAATTGACATTTATACAATATTAATCCCAGAGTTTCCTTTCAGCATCACTCCAGGTCAATTCTAGAAAAAATATGCCCACTTAGTTTAAACATTTTATTTTATTGCATCTCAAACTACTTTCTTTTATGCATCTCAAACTACACAGTTATCTAAAATAATGTCCAATTTTTCAATATCAAAATGCTTTTTTCCATTTGATGGAAAAGTATGTCACAGGCATTTAAACAGCCCATGTTCAAATAGGGAAGACATACAAAATTTTAAACACATCAAATGATAGGTATCTAATCATATGTACTGGAATGGATATTATAAGTTACTTTAAACTCCTGAATATCTATTTTGTCTATGGTCTCTTTATGTATGAGGTTTAACAGATGATTTTTATGTAAATTTACTCTTATGATGTAAATAATTAGAAAGGAAGATGAAGAAGCTGAAATGACAGAGGATCCCTGTTGAATTCTTTTACATTCAGAGAAATCTCCTCTCTCCTTATCCCTAATACATTATTGTATTAACTGCCTTGATTTTCACTGTTGTATGATATATTAGCTATAATAAATCAATTTTCTGCATTGCGACAATAAATGACCTTATGTGATTGTTAGCCAGGTTAGACAGTAGAAGTCTTTTCAGACATTCTGAAAGTCCATATGAATACCACAGCTCTCACTTTGTAGTTGGAACTGTTTAGTAAAACACATTTACAGCAACATGAAAATGTATTTCCTCCACTCAGGTATCTTCTGCTTTTGCTTTTTGCTACTCTTAAATGTTAAAAATCCGTTAACAAATACATTTTTTTTAAACCAAAAATTTATTACATACTGTATGATAAAATAAAAAGGCTACCACAACCATCACAGCCTTAAACAAAAATATACCTGTCTATTTTTTTAAATCATAAATAACCTAAAACAAACCCGATTTTGGGGTAAAATTTTATTGCCACTCTAAGGCTGCAAAGCTCACTTAGATAGAACCTGTTTTACTTATCTTGCAAAAATCTAAGGCTTTTCAGAAAAAGAACATTCTGCTGAAGGTAAACATGGAGTAGTACTGTGATCATTTGTGATCTTAAAGAGTCATAACCTGATATTTTGCACATACATTCTTCTGATTGCCTTCACATTCATATGCAATCATTAGAAGATATGTTTTTATTTTAATTGAGCTGAATTTAACCCCCTTTGAAACCATTTTTTTTCTCCAGTGTTGACACAAGTGTTTGCCTTTTGTGTCAGCGTGTTCATGCAGTTTTTGTCACACTTAAGCCTAACCCCTCCTCCTCTCTGACTCACAATAGTGATGGCTCACACTGCATTTTCCCTTGAATTGAGCAGGAAGTTAGACACTTTGCCAATGGAATAGTAAGTCAGCTTTATTTATATAGCCCCTTTCACAGACCAAAGCCACAAAGTGCTTCACAACAAAGTTTAAAAACATTAGAAAATACACTATACTGTATAAAAGGCCAAGACAAAAGGAAATCATAGCAGCCCAGAAGGCAGTTAATTTAAAAGACTGTACAAATACATGGGTCTTAAGGAAGCTCTTGAATGTGACAATAGAGCGCAATGCAGGCGGAAGATCATTCCAAAGCCTGGGAACAACAGCCTGGAAGGAACGGTCACCTCTAGTATGATAACGAGCGCTGGGGTGTAAGGCTGGATCAGATCACTGATGTAAGATGGAGCCTGACCATGTAAGGCTCTGAAAGGCAAAACTACAATTTTAAAAGTGATCCTATAAGACGCTTGCAGCCAACCAAGTTCTTTTAGAATCGGGAATATGTGAGTTCTCCTGTTTGTAAGGGTCAGAATTCTCACTGCAGAGTTTTGCACTAACTGCAGTCAAGAGAGTTTCCCCATGTTCAGATATGAAAACAAACTATTACAAATGAGAAGACACAAAAGTAGGAACTATAAGTTCCAGATCATTCCTTTAGACCATATTCCTGAGTTTAGAGATTCTCCTCAGTTGAAAGAAGCAGTTCTTGTCAGCTGCTTACAGTGCTCCACTGATAACATATCTTTGTCAAAGACATCTCCCAAGTTTCTAAGACTTGGCTTAGTGGACTGGCCTAAGTCACCCAAGTACTGTTTAATCCCTGGAATTGAATCATCAGGGGCAAAACTAGTGTTTCTGATTTGTCTGCATTTAGCTGCAGAGTTATCGCTTGGCCATTTCTTAATTTCCATGAGACAATGGAGCAAAGAATTTAGCTTCCAGACTTCAGACTTATTAAAGTAACAGTAAAGCAGGATATCATCAGCAAATAAATTAAATTAAATATCACTAAACCGTTGGGAGATAGTTCCCAAAGAGATTAAATACAACAAAAATAAAACAAAACTCCACCTTTAGGCACTCCACACAACAAATCTGCAGACTCAGACATTATTTGGTTTGCTGTAACACTGAAGCTACGCCCAGATAAATATGAAGAGAGCTACTGTAGAACTGACTCCGACAGTCCTACTTGATCCCTAAGTCTTCTCAGCTGAACCTGATGATAAACTGTGTCAAAGGCTGAGGATAAATCCAAGAGAACTAGAACAGTGTGTTTTTTCCAGAATCGGAAGCAATCATAATGTGGTTGGACACTTTCAGTAAGGCTGTTTCTGTAGAATTTTGTTTAGGGAAATCTGTCTGGAACGGCTCATGGATGTTACTTTGATCCAGGAAAAAAGTCAGCTGTTCACAGACCACTTTTTCCAGTATCTTGGACATGAACGGGAGCTTTGAAATAGGCCTCAAACTATTGGGATCCATAGGATCCAAGCATAATTTCTTACTTCACTCACCTGCTGAACCCTCCTCGCTCACTAATATTCATTCATCTTATCCAGCTACTCCTTCTGCTTTATATGTTTATCCCAGCCATCAGAGCCAGATCATTGATTTTCTGTTTGTTGTGTTCAAGTTCAATTTTGCTTCAGACTTCCTTAGCTCATGTTTTTTCGTTCTGGTTAGGCCAGTGGTTAGAGAGGGTTTTGAGTGTTTGTCTTGTCGTCTCCTGATCGTGTCCTGTCTCTTATCCACTTCGAACCTGTTTCGTCTCAGTAAAGGGAACCAGGTCAATGTTCCACAGTTCTCCTGATGTCATGTCTAGTTCTGCCCCTCAACTGCTGATTTGCATGTTTCCATCTCACCGTGTCTGCCTGAACTCTCTGTTGGACTCATGGAACCCTCAACCTGCCTGAAGTCTCTGTGGATTCCTGGAGCCCTGGATCTGTTTCTGCTTGGATCAGAGCCCCTGACTAGGCTTTGAACTCCAGGATCTCAGAACTTGCCTGTTTTGATCTGTTTCCCTGACCTTGCTCGGACTACCCCGATCTGGGACAATCGGGGTAGCTTCATCTTGCAATCTCATTGGCAGAGCATCGGCTGGATCCTGCCTCAGCCGAGGGGATGGACTGAACTGTTAAACCAGGTAAGTGACTCAGATGGATAATCATCTTCCATCAGGTTATGGTGGTTATTTACCTGTGTTTCTCCCTCAACCAGAGTGGTGCACCGGCTCCCCCACAGCTGTTGTGTATCTGCAGATCCTCAGCTCTGCGTGTTCTGTTATGTTAAATAAACATTTTGGAACTTTCCCACTGTCCATCTCACCTGCATACTGGGACCTAGATTCTGGGTTTTATGGCAACAATGGCTCTACTATGGTATGTTTAAAGGTCTTGTGGAACACACCAGATGGTAAAAAAAAGGTTTAACATTTAGGTATAACAAGGGCCAATTTCCTCAAGCACTTTTTTGGAAGAGTTTAAAAGGTAGGATATCAGATGAACAGAAGGATGGTTTCATCTTCGTCACCAGTGCCAAAATGTCAGAGAACGTCACAGTGCTAAATGAAGACCAGATGTTGGAGACAGGCTCAAAGACAGCTGGGGTACCACATGGGAGGGCTGGTATTTTATCCTTAATCATCTATCTTATTTGTGAAAAATCTCAAGAAAGCATTGCTGTCAGCTGCACAACAAACAGGAGTAACTGGAGCAGCAAGACATACAAAATAATTTATCATGTAAAACAACACTAGGATTTCCCTTATTCAATGTAACCAGTTGACAGATATAGTGGGATCTGGCATTTTGAACCATTGCATTGAATGATGACACAAAAGCCCTGGGATAGAGTGTGTAAACCTCAAGTTTGGTTGATTTCCACAGGTGTTTAGTCTTTTGACATAGTCTCTCTAGTCTTAAGATATTTTTATTCATCCAAGGGCACACTTTTGTCCATGTAGACAAGTTTAACTTAAGAGAAGCCACCTGATTAAAAAAATTCCACACAGTGATTGTTAAAACAGTCAATGAGAATTTCAAGGAAAAACATATTTAAAAGGGTGTCAAACAAATGAGAAAATCTCTTTGCAGTATCAGCAGTAATAACATGCCCCCGAGACCTGATTGCTGATGGCTTAGGCCCAGGAAGAAAGAGCAGATTAAAACAGAACAAGACTATGATCACTCATAGGCACATCATTTACAGATACATTTAAAATGTCTAGGGAGTAAGACAATTCATATTTAAAATACGAAAAAAAAGCAACTGCAGTCTCTTATTTAAAGTGCATAATATCTAATTATGCGATTTTAAAGGTAAAAATACTGATTCCATTGGCAGATAGTCTCATTTATCTACTCAAATTAAGAGTAAATACATATATTTCAATCAATTTTTATGACTTATAGATTGTTTTTGCAGTGTACCTAAAACATACTACCCTTCTTAGAGTTCATGTAAGATCTATTTGGTTGGAAGGACAAGACTGCCTAACCCGGTCACCACCTTAAAGTCCTGAACACAGTTCTTGCTTCAAATGGAGGGCGATAGAGGGATCGGTGTGGCTGCTATCATAATGCAAATGCGGCACCAGTCTGCTAAGGTGAGGGAGGGCTGAGCACAAAGCCAAAGCTCCATGAATCCGGGAAGTGTTTGCCTAGTGGTTAGAGCAGTGCGCTTGTGCTCTGACAAGGGTGCTAGCACCCAGTTCGATCCCCACAGCCTCCAGTCTGGGTCTCTGTGCAAGACCCATAACTCCACACTGCTCCCCAAGGGGATGGGTTGAATGCAGAGGTGAATTTCTCCAATGTGAGATCAATAAAGTTTAATTAAATTCAATTAGAATATGGATCATCACAGGAAGATCAAGATCCTAGGTGGAAGCTAGCTTTCTTCACAGGGTGAGCACTTGCTTAGAGATAGGGTAAGGAGCTTTATCAACTTGGAGAGGCTAGGAGTAGAACCGCTACTCCTCCACATCAAGAGGAGTGAGCTGACTTAGCTCGGACATCTGCTTCAGATGATCCTTGGAGGAGGCCTAGGGGATGGCCCAGGACACACTGGAGAGAATATGTTTGTCAGTGGCTCGGGGCTCTAATAGTGGAGCTGGGGGAAGTGTCCCGGGAGACAGAAGTCTGGACGTCTCTTTTCTAGGTGCTTCTTATTATGTGAATGATAGAAGGAAAGAGCATCCACATGTATAAGGGAAAACTATTTTTGAAGAAATTAACAAAACCTAATGTTCCATGACAGAATGCTTTGATAATCCTAAAAGCTTGTGGCCTTAGTGTACAGTGTTATTCATTTATTTATATATTTTTTCATTTACTCATTCATGCTCTCATTCATTTGTTCATTCAATAATTTTTAACATTACTATATGCAATTGCTCCATCAATATGCAAATGTAGAGGGGCGGTGTCTTAAGGTTCCAACATATGGTCAAGTTTTATATCCTGTTTACTTCCACACCCAAACTATTTCTGCATAAGCTTAGCATTTATTTACATTGGATAGCGATTACTGAAAAATGGCTACATTCTCACTTATTTTTCATAAAAAGGTAGTTAATCAATTCCATGCTACAGTATTAAAGTGAGAGGATAAAAACAAACAAAATGAAAGCAAAGTAGAAAACAGTACATTGTTGAGTCTTTGGCAGTAGGTGGGAACACCAAAATAGTTTAAAATGCTGACATAGTGATCCAGGGATCCGTGTCACAAAGCAGGTTAAACTCAGATTAAAATCTTCAACTCTAAATTGATCTAGCCTAATGCTGGGAAATCTGAGTTTTCTGTTTCACAATGGCTGCTATGAATTAGTTTAATCTACACCAAGTAGATCCACTCAGAGTTCAGCGCGTGCATAACAAGTATTAAAAGCCATTATCAGTGGAGCCCCAATTCGACGAGTGCTCATGACAACAGGCAACATGAAGTGCCTATTTCACCCAACTGAAACTAGAGATTTTAATGCAGAAACGCAAGAAAAATAAAATAAGGAGAATGTGTTCAAAAGACAGAGAAACAGCACTACAGCTACAAAGGAGAGGAAGATGGCAAAAGAGAAGATTGTTGCTTGAGTTAATGCATAAGTTTATATGAAGTAGCCTATGGCAGGCCGTTTTTACATTTATTAAAAGCACTCTCCTCTCTGTTGTTCAATTTGTAGATCACTAAAATAAGATTCTTCTTCATAAAAAACCCACTTCTAGACTGAACTATAATAATACATTTTCACAATCACATTTTTACAGCAGAAACTGAATTTTAGGAAGTAAAACAAATTATTATACTAGTAAGAACATTTATCAGCTTGAATGAATATGTATTTGTGATTAAATAAATTTTTTACACTTTATAGTCAACATAATACAAATGATGACCTGTATATGAGGAATATGGAGATCTGAAATTAATTTCCAGACATCCAGAAAGTTTATTCTAGATGATGAAAACGTCATTTGAAATGGTCATTTAGACAAAGAAAAATTTTTACTTTAGATATCAGGAATACATATTCAGTAAAACTAGTACATATCAAAATAACTTGCCAGTTTTTTGCCAGGCTGGTCTGTTATGATAATATTACTGGATTATTTTGTGAATGGTAGTGAATCAGTATATGTATTTAGGTGAAATCATCTGGCAGTAGCTGAAGATGAAGAACAAAAACGTTGTTCTAATAGATGGAACTTCGTCGTCTCATGGGTTTCTTCAGTTTGATTCTGTCTTCTTTTACACAGTAAATATCAAGCGACTGTTTAAGTGAGCTGCTTCTGATGTTATCATACCAATAAATGTTATTAGTAGTTATCAGTCCCTTAGAAAGGCTTCAGATTGTACCAGTAGGTTGTTATCAATGAAGTAACCCCAATCCAAACCCATTCAATGTTTGTTTTTAAAACAAATGTGTCTCACAGACCTGGTTAATGATTCTTTCTTTTTTATGCACAAAACTATGCAAAAATATGACTAAATCAGGAAATAAATAAGCGTGATTGGCTCTAAGGAGAGCGGAGACGGAGGATACTCTGATTTTACTGAAGAAAACCTGCTACCGATCAGGTTAGATCTGAGGAGAATGTTACTGAAACATAGGTTGATGAAACTCTCTTTGTGAAACAGAAAACTCAGAGTTTCCCATATCTCAGATTTGGAAAACCTGCTTTGTGAAATGGAACCCAGTTTGGCTGTTTACTCAAACACAAACAGGGCATTTAGTGTACATGATCGTAAAAGTGTCTGAATGAGTCATTTTTTTATTGTAAATTCACACTGAAAATGTTTGCAGTGTGCCAAAATACTGGTGTGGTCGTTAAGGAGGATGGAGAGGTAGAGACTGTGAGCTGCGCCTGTATAGCTGAACCTGGCCTGTCAAGTATTCATGCAGCTGCTGTCCTGTCACCACAGTGTTAAACCTGTCAACCAAATGCAATAAAGAACAAAAAAAAATCCCTCTATTCGTTCTTAGCACTCTTTCTTGCTCAGAGAAGAGCACATACATAGAGGTGCGCCGGTTCACTTTTTTACATGATTCAGAGAAGTCAGACAAAAAGGCTGATTAAAGTCATCACAAAAATGGGTTCCCTTTAGTAGGTGGTAAGGAGGTGGAACTGCTCCTCATTCTGTAATAACCTCCTGCTGCAGGGAAGACTGGTTTTAAAACTTCACTTACCACTTATTTTGTTATCTGCCATTTGTTTTTGTTACTTTTTTTAATAAACTTTTAATGTCCAAAAGTGTGTGAACATTCTCTGCTGTGATGCTGCTGTAACACCACAATTTCCCCATTGTGGGACAATAAAGGGATTGCCTATTCTATTCTATTTTTAGGTGGGTGAGGGGGCACCTGATGTAGGTGTAGACAACTCCCACTTTTGCGTGTCACAGAGCGCTCTCCAAGATGTTCCCAGAAGTTCTTAGCAGAATCCAACAAAAATGGCATCACCGCAGTGCCCTGGCTGGGAAACTCATCCTTAGTAATATAAAAAAAAAAAAAAAACATTGAAGAGAAAGTGATAGAGCGTTGAGTGATGCAGTAATATACGAAATCCTTTGGTAGAAATTGAAGCCTGAGGACCCCTCCCCTCCTCATTTGCATAATGAGGCAGACATGCATGCAAAAAAGTAGAAATGAATGAATGAATAAAACAATGAATGAATAAATGAATGATAAAAAAATGAATAAATGTTTACACAAATGACTACAAAAATAAATAAGGAAATTACTAAATAAACTATCCAATTAATCATGCTTATTGAGTTTATTCTACTTTGGCATTTATCATTAATTATGACAGTTTTGGTCTTCCATAGACTAATAGGGTTGTGTGTGTGGGGAGGGGAGAAAATCAAAAGTCCATCCAGAAACAGGACCTAAAGCAGCAAATCTTAATGTCCCTACATATGTAGTAATGTGCAACTCTGCATAGTTTTTCTTGCACTATGTTGCAAAGAAACCATTGCAACAATTGCAAAGAAACATATTTAGACTTGTATGCTAAATGTGAAAATCCATCCATCCATTTTCCATCACACTTTTGTGATTGCGAGGGCTCCTGGTGCCTATCTCCAGCTGTCTACGGGCAAGAGGCAGGGTCCACCCTGGACAGCTCGCCAGTCCATCACAGGGACAAACAGGACAAAAAAAACATTCATACACACTTACACCTGAAGAGAATTTAGAGAAGCCAATGAACCTAACTGTCATGTTTTTGTACTGTGGGGGAAAGCCAGTGTACCCAGAGAGAACACACGCATGCTCAGGGAGAACCTGCAAACTCCATGCAGAAAGACCCAGGGCCAGGAATCGACCTTCTTGCTGCAAAACAGAAATGCTACCCACTGTGCTACTGAGCAGCCCATTTGAAAAATCAAGTGGGATTACTATTTAAGTTTTTCTAAAGGTTCTTTGCCTTACTTTCCATCTACATCTCTGCCTCATATCTGCTGGCTTATTGTTATAAAATAGGACGATACAATTAGACAACTTAGGCATTCGCACAATAGAAAAACAATTTTTTAGACTCAAAAAACAACATGCTTCTAACACATCAGATTTGATGGACATGTCTGAAATGGCAGCGTTTGTATTCTGCAGAGTTATGTTGAAGTAGTGAAAGATAAAAACATACTTAAAAGAACTGCATAAAATCTCAAACAAATTGGTGATTTTTAAGCTATGTTGCTGACCAGATTTATTTTTGTTAAATTTTTTTTTACAAATCTTCCACTGTAAATTGTAAGTCATTTTATAAAATAAGGTAAATTGATTCACACTGCAGCTTTCCTTGACCCTAATGAATAATGTAGCTTTGTTAATGGATTGTTCTAAATCAAATCTTTAAAAAAACTTCCTCTCCCCAGCGCCTGGGTAACCCACTTTCCATTTGTTTGTCTCTTTCTCTTTACACTGTAATTTGTTTTGTTCCCTGTATGCCCCTGCTGATAGTGGGTCTTTGTGTGTGCGTCTGATGCAGTTAGGAAAACAAGATGTGGGCTAATGTCAGCCCGGATTACGCACAGCCTGTCTCATCACTGTGGCACCAGCACACCGGGAAAGTTCTGACAAAATATAAATAGTCATACAGCCTAAGGATGAAGACTGTTGTTTCCTAATACATTTTATTATTTTGAAGAAAATAACCCCCCCCCCCTCTTTTAATACAGTGATTACTTTTCAGTCATGGTTACATCAATTTATTTCAATAATTCCTTACTTTTTTGTTGTTTCTGCATGCTGTGCCCTTAGCCAATGTCTTGTTTCTAATAAAAGTAAATCGATGATAATGATACAATTTTATAATTTAGACAGATTTAAAAATAAAGCCAAGCAGTAGTTTGGGATAAAACAGTACAAATATACAGTGAAGTGAAAAAAATAATATTTTCCACTTGTTTGTTCTTTAGTCGCACTTTTTGTTAAACACAATATCCTAATATTAGATGAAATTAGATGAAGGCAATCTGAGTAAAATCAGAATGCGGTTTTCAAAATAAAGGATTATTTAACTAAGAAAATCAAAACAAACCCACAGTCAGTAACGGGTGCTTAAACCTAATAATGATCCGTCAAAGGCAGATGTTTGGGTTAAATTGTATTTCTTAAAAATAAATAGATTGTGGGTATCAATAAGGCTAAACTGTTTAGATGTGGTCATAATTGATAAAATAGCCACCATCTGTGGCAACAGCTGTCAACAAGTGCTTAAAATAAAAGGTAAACAGTTATTATGACCCTGTCAATCGCTTTTGGTCCATTCTGTTTTACAATATTGTTGAAAACAGCCGTGCTGTAGTTTTTTTTTTTTTTTTAAACAAACAGTCTGTTTAAGATGATGCCACAGCAAATCCTTCAGATCCATGTCTAGACACTGAGTCTTTGTCTAGGACACTTAATGCATTTCTCCAAAGGCTTTCACAAAAATCTTTTTATTCAAGGTTTCCATGTATTGAAGATGATTTATAGTTTTAACAATACGGCAAATCGAGTATTTTCTGAAGCCACACCACAAGATATTCACACTACATTCACTATGGCTGATAATTAGAATAATATTAGTTTTTTTTAATTCTGTGTTTTTTTACTACGTATATTACCTTTATACACCTTCAATACATTTATTTTGCCAGTTCATTGGGTCTTCTCTGTAACCTTTACATTGTTAAGTCATTTCTTGTATTAGTTGTAAATGCACTCTTAATTTTATATATATATATTCTTTTTTTTGTTTTTTGCGTTGTGGACTATTGTGACCGGGTTCCACCATTTTTCATGTTTTCACTCTGACTCCCACTGTGGTTAACTTCAGTCCAAAAGCTGGAACAATACTTGGGTAATTAAACTCTCCTGAGACAAGATAGGTCCTCAAAACATTCTCTAAAATTGTTGAAGATGCAGTGTTGTATTTACAAACAAAATGCATTCTGCATTGTTTTGTGCCACCCAGGGATGGGGCATGGCCACCCCTTTGGCCACCGCTACCAGGTGATTTGTTTAATCTGGAATGTAATTCACTCAGTGTATTCTATTTCAGAGGCTGCTTCCTCCAAGGACTCGGTCTATCCGAACTGGACACAGCCCATACGCTCTATCGCTTACCAACTGTAACAGTTGAACTTCTCCCTATGGTTCTGGGTGCAACAATAATACAATTTTTGAGTAGCTTCAGCAGCAACATTGTCATCTCAGACGTCAGATTTATAGTCCTCACACTGCACAGATATTAGAATTTGTGCTTAAAGCCAGAGGGAAATCATATTTAAATGTAAAATCATTCTGGCTTTAACATGTATATAAATGTACTTTTTATCAGGCGATATTTTCCCAAAATTTAGAAAATTTGTATAAAAAAAAAAATCCTGTCTTAAAATCTGTGGGGGGTTTTTTCCCGTTATTTTATGCAGGCCAGTTAGTTAGTCAGCTTGCACACCGAAATTCTGGTAATCATATATCAACGGTCATCTGTCAATCAATTTTTATCAGTCATAGCATCTTGATCCATATGTCGCAGCTAACATACGCAACGGTTGAAATAAGAAATAAGAATCATTTACTTCACCATTGAGTTCTGTCCCAGTGTTCATGCAAACCTTCCGCCACAACAATCCCACCCCCTTGATAATCGACCAATCACATTCACTTTATTTACTTGTGTAAAGTTGGGCACCACTCGGGAGAATTCGGAAATGCAATGGTTGGAACAGCCATTTCCCTACGACTTTAAATGTCAGCCAAACCCATTTACAGGGGACAGATAAAACGTTTCAATAAACCACATTTTTTCATTAATTTCAGAAGAAACTATTCACATAGTTGTATTAAATTAAGCTGCAGTTCCAATATTCAACACTGTTTGGCTCCATTTCCCTTTTTCCTCTGAGCACGGAGCAGCCGACTCACTCAAACTCGCTATGAATCATGCAATACCCAAGGTTACATAGGATATGCTGGACCTGTCCTTCAAAACTGGCAAAAAAGAAGGCTGCATTTGTTCGGCGCATAATGAGGAGTCTTCCAATCCAAAGAGGACGAAGGTGGCAGCAGTGATCCCATTGTGTAGTTTAGTGTTTCCCAACCTTTTTTGACTTGTATACCTCTTTGGGCATTTTTTCTTACCATGAGTCCCACTCTCAGTCAAAAGGATGGGTAATTTTACAAAAGTTAATTGTACAATAACTGATTATGAAAAAAAAAAACTGTTTTATTTAATCTTTTGAGCATCTTAGGCATTTTATACGTTCCTTCTCCAAAAAAAAAAACAACAAAAAAAACATAAATATGTTGCCAGGAAGTTAGAAAGGAATCTAAATAAATAAAAAATCATATTGTTGATATGTATTTATAGAATTGGAGCTCCTATGAGTAACTCCCTTATAATCAGATTTAAACTTGATGAATTTGGAAAAAAAAATACAGAATAATAGTCAAACTGACTTAATTAGTTCAACTTTGTTTAAATCAAGACACCTGAGCTGCTTTGATGAGCTCCGAAAGCTCAGTGTGAAAAACAGCTGATCCCAGGCTGTTCTCTACATCCAATCTGTTCCTCTGCTTGCTTTGGATGGGTGTCAAAGCTTAAAGTTGAATTCAAGCATAAAGCGAAAACTAACAACAAAACTACAGCAATTAACTACTTACAACTATACACTACAATTAAAGAGGACTTAGACAGAATTAATGCTTTTTGAAAAAATATTACCGTATATAGGGTAGAGTGTGTCTCTGCAGTAGTCTAGGAGTCATCTGTGTAATTAATTCAATTCAGTTTATTTTGTGGCGCCAATTCACAACAGATGCCATCTCAAGCCACTTTACAGTTCACCATATCATTCAGTCAGATTGGTTCAAAGTTTTGTATCTAAGGAAAACTAGTTAATTGCATCGACTCATTGACTCTTCAGCAATTCCTCACACCAAGCATGCATGCAGAGAGTGGAGAGGAAAAGCCCCTTTTAACAGACAGAAACCTCCAGCAGAACCAGGCTCAGTGTGAGCGGCCATCTGCCGAGACCGATGGGGATTCAAGGAGACAGAAGCAGACATAGAAAAAGAAGCAGAGATACAAAAGGCAACTGTCAACCAGCTCCACAGGTGGCCCCGTCCAGGAAACACACAGACATGCAAGCAAGCTCTGAGCCAGCTGACCTGTCAGAGGATAAAAGAGAGCACATACACTTAGGCGCAGTCAGAGAAACAGGACTACACTGAAAACATGCTGATCTCCAACATCAATAGAAGGTGCTGATAGCAGCAGCACCGCTGATATTTCACTCCAGGATGGAGTCACAGCCAAACAGGAACAAACCAGATACAGCTTCTATGAGAAAAAAGCAGAGGGAACATAATGTTAGAAAGAACAGCTAAATAAAACACCTCCTTAACCGATTCAATGTATAGATTATTTTGAACCATAGATTAAACAGCATTGATATATAAATATGTGCATTACTTATTTTAGCAAGCAGCTCGTAAAAATCTGGTCAGTTGTCAGTGACTTATTTGGAAAATATAGATGTGTGTTTTCATTTTTCTGTTCATGTGATCAGTGTAGGTCTGTCCTAAACTGGTGTCAGTGCCTATTTGTTTTCAGCAGCCCTCAGTTCACATTGGTCCCTGCCTGGCAACCCTTGTGAAAGATTTGTGGAACTGCCTTTGGTTCCACCAGAGGTGGCAAGAGGTGAAGAAGATGAATGTGGAAAAGGGATTTTTATTACCAGAATTAGTACAAAATGTTATTTAAAGATGCCTTTAAGAATTAGACTTTACAGGGCAGCAGGACCCCATGCTGTCAGGTTGCTCAGGCTCCTGGTCAGCCTTGTGTTTGAGTAGGTTTTTGCTTCTGACAAAATGCAAAAATGTAGACCAGTCTGTCAAACATTAACCCTTGATAAATTTTACAAAATAGGAGGTTTTATGATATTTTTAAGAGTGAAGGGATTTCTAGTCTGGCAAAATCACAATCCAGTTGTTGTTTTATTAAACTGAACTCAACTTAAGGAAATGTGTGAAGAAAAAAAAAGAAAAATCTTTATCAGGAGAATTCTGTGAGGAGGTGAAATATATTTTACATCACTGTGAATTATTTTTAGTCAACATTCTCAATTGCAGTACGAGCCAAATCACATCAATTTATCAAGAAGCAAGTTTTTCTCCTTCAAAATATATCTGAATATTAATCTGGTGAAGGAAAACATTTCACAGAAAGTGTCTCTCATGAACATAAACTTCTGTCATGTTGGAGCCATCCAAGAAAAACATGAAAAGTTGGATTTAAATCCTTTCATTGAACCTCTTCTAGATCAGATATGTTGCACTCTGCATCTCTATTGGACTTTTAATCAGCCAACAGAAATAAATAAAATAAAATAATATACATAAACATTAGAAATAATTGCTATTTATTAATTGAGTAGTCAAATGTGAAAACTAATTCTAATTAAAAACAAAAATTAGAGATAGAAATGGGATTTAACACCTTGGTCCTTAACTGGTTTTATGGCATGTAAAAAATAAGCGTTAAAACGGTTTGGTCTTCTAAGAAGTCAAAGCTACTCTAACCTTGGTTAATTCCTCATTGTCGCTTTAAGCAGCACCCGTTCTTCAGTCTGACCTCTAATAAGTGATGTCATCAGCTGTCACCATTACTGGTGGGTGCTCCTCTGGGACAACCCTCTGTCATCAGGAAGCAGGAATGTCCTCTCTCTGGGCTCTGATGACCTAATTTGCTATGCATTTTAAAGAAATCACCAAGCCCTTAAGGAATGCTGCTCCTTTCATTCTCTTGCATATATGTTCTCATCTCTCTGTTGCAGACAGTCCAAAGCTTACTCAACACAAATAGCTATTATGTTTCTTATCTGATAGTCCCTCACTAAAAGAAAACATGTGTAAATTGACTTATAATGTAATAAATTAAATAGCCATTTCCACAATCATTAAATATGTAACTAAAGTAATTATTCCAAACTTTAATACATAATGAATATGACCCAATCTTTTATTCATTAATCCTGTTTCATTTACTTTACTATTTGGTGGCTTTAAAACTGTTTACAGTTTGTTTTGGAGCTTCCCGTTCAGTTACAAAGCAACCCCCCATCCAGTTCTCAGCACCACAAACCAAGTGCATTAATCGCATTTACGCTGAAATGTCAACAAAAGAGGCGAGTGAAGCAGACAAATAGCTGTTTTTGCCTAAGCTGTGAGTACAAAGGGTGCTAAATGCTATCATTTGTATGATGGGTTTCTGAAGTATGGTGCTTGTGTAGTGTAGCTTTAATAGCATGTGATTTTCAGTCTGCAGCTGGCCTGACTGCACAAGTTATGTTTCATTAAAGCCTTGCTCTCTGGTCACCTAATACATCACTCTGCAGATGGTGTCTGACTACACTAGCACCCAGAGGGGACAAACTCTATAGAGTGAAAAACTATAGATTGCTAAAGTTTTCTGACTTCATAAACTTTTTAGCATTTTCTCACATTACAACCTCAAATGTCATTGTGTTTATATATAATGCATGAGTGCAGCAAAGTAGTTTCTTTTGAATTTGCCTTATCGAATTGAGAGACTGAAATATTTACCTGATCTTCCCCAGAAAACAGCTTAAATTCAGTCAGAATTAGAGTTGAGTGAACTTTAAAAGTCCTGCCATAAATATGTTTTTTGAAAATAAGCCTGGAGTTTTACTCTGTCATTTTACCTCATTAAAATGCTATCTGTTCATTATTTGATTTATTATTTTATGTGTGGCTATGGTTTTTGTCAAGGTTTGGTTGTGGTTTGAGGACCCAAATGCAGGGGCAGGTAGGCAGAGGTGAGTCTTCTTGTGGATTTAATTAAAGGTAAACAGACAACTGTGGCAGGAATTCAAATATGCAAAAAAATTAAACATGAAAAAAGTAAAACAAACCAGAAACCATGGAGACATAAGTGGGAAACAATCACAACGAGAAAGACTAAGTGAGAAGTACTTGGAGGAAGTTTGACCAGCACTGAGGAACTGCACAAGGAATGTATTTATGGGAGACTGAACAAAGAGAGGACTTACGAGCAGATTGGGAGCAGGTGTGAACATAGCAGACTGGAAAGGAGCAAGGGAAAAAGGGAACACTAGAGGGCAACAAATTAAAACCTGATAACCTAAAATATTACCAGAAAACACAACAAAATAAGAATTAAACCGATAAAACTAGAAAACATGGAGCAAAGTAAAATTGAATACTCAAAAGAAAACATTACAGAACCAAGACTGTGACAGTTTTGGTCATCAACTGAAAGGTGGACATCAATCCCAGTTTTGAGTATTTTGAAAGGGACTGCCTACATACATGTGTAATTGTTATTTCTCTGATCAATCTCTAGCATTGCAACATGTACTGTAAGAATGCATTCCTACTCATCTGTTTTCGAATACTGTAATAATACTTTCTACACTTCCTTTTTTAATGTTTTCTTTTTAGTTTTGTTCAGCTCATTTCCCAGGCAATGACCTAAAGCTTTCATTGTAAGAAGAATTTGGTTTTAATGATTCCACCCTGTTGATTCTGCAATTGACTCCCCATTGTGTGTATTTAATGAGTCCTTTTAATATTACCAAACAAGGCTGGTTGGTGTAATGTTTTTCAACGACCATGAAAAAACATTATTTACCACAACTGGAACTGTATGTTTAATTCCAATTATTATATTTGAAAAGCCATTTAATTTAATCTGATTGTATATTGCTTAACTGATTTTTATTCATGCAGTGCTATACAGAATTATTTTGTTGGTATACAGAATTTTTATCTACTTTTATGACCTCACTATTTGTGGCTCTGTTTGCTTGTTCGATACAATCCTTAATAAGGTTCAAGGAGTCACACAGCAAGGGAGATTTTTAAAAGGAAATCAATATTTGTTTATTGTTCAGTCTTGGAAAATATTACTACAAACGAATCAGCAGTGACCATTTTCAGAATAGCAGCATAGGCAGAAAGGTTTTATTATTTACCTGAGAACTGTGACAATTGAAAATAATCCTTTGACGCTGCCATTCATATATAAACCAAAATATAATTGTTTGTTAGCAATGTTATTTTGACCAGAAATAGAATTTTTTTTTTACCTTAGTTGGTATGTCAGATTGAACATAATATAGTTAATTGAACAAAAATATCATGTTTAAGCAGTAGGCATTTATTAGGCTATTATTCTGATGTCCTTTACACAGATGCATAAGGCTCTTTTCTCCTATACTCAAAAAGAACTGAGAACAGAGAGCAAGAGGAGCACAAGAGAGTAGGGGTCCAATCAAAACCAACTCATATATCTAATCCAGTTTGTTGATGACGCATCAGTTACAGAGGCATTGGTATTGTGCAGTTTTGTTTCTTACAGTTAAATCTCAATAACATTATTAAGTCTTTTGAACAATGAAATTGATCTAATTTATTAATATAATTCTTTTTTATTGGCAGTGTATGTTTTAGAATTGTTAGCATATGTTTTAGTGTTAATCTTCCCATATATTAAAAAGTAGAAATCTTCTGTATTGTGATGATCAGAAGATAATCATGACAAATTAGATTTGAAAATAGATTTGTTTTTATGTTATGCATCACTGCCTGTAATTAGAATGTGAATAAGCTGTCAAATGATTTATCATAATTTAAAGTTTAGCTTCCTCCTTAACGAACTTTCAAACAGTTTTGGAGTGAGAAGTACAACAGGCAATAATTGTGTTTCCTATAGCCTCAGCAGCATGAGGCATATCATTTTGCTCTCTCTATTTTGGCTGCAATACACAAGAGCTTTGACCACAAAACAGAAAATTAGTTTATGTTAACAAAGAAAGGTTACACATCCAATGAACAAGCTAATTGCTTTTTATTCTTAAGAGAAACCTCGGACATATCTTTTATCTGTAGGTTCACAAGAAAATGAAAATTGCTGTATGTATGCAAGGATGATTCAGTTAACAGTTTTCATTTTTAGCCTAGAGCGGAATGAAAATATGATTTATATGTAAACAATAATCAGACTAGGTACTTTCATTACTTCTTCAAATAAACATTAATCTTTATTTCATTGTGATTCTCCACCAGCAACCTTTAGACACAGAATTCTGGCTCTGAATGTGTGCGTCTGTGTGTTTATAAAGCATATGGAAGATGTCCAAAGAAAGGCCATCTGTCACGATCTCACCTCGATTCTCCTTCCCTTTTCCAAACCTGTCCTGTTTACACACCTAAAGCCTCATCCTGCTATCTCCTCTCAACAACACTGAGCTTTAAGGGCCCTCCTCCAGCAGATTACCACTAAGCTCTTACACTCTAATACAAAAACAAAAAATATATGAACAAACCCATGACAACACTAGTACGGCTGTTTAAAGATAAGTGCATAACCTTAAAGCACATTAATACATTAAGGGATGATTCCACTTTAAGAAATTTAAATTTTCGACAAAATTTACTCGTAGCAGAATTTTTGTCACCCTTAACAATAAAATAAATGCCAATGAAGCTATATCGGAAATTATGCATCACTTTTAATGAAGAAATAAAGGGATTTCTAATTACAAAGTATGTTTCTATGTTGTGCAAGTTTAATTAGGCACATAGGATAATCTATTTTAAACGCAAATTATTTTCCACAATAAAAAAAGAAAAAGAAATTGCTGACACAGATACAGTACTAAATAAGTACAGCAAAAAGAGACATACTGAGCATGTAAAATCCAAATAACATCTGGACACGATCTATATACCAACCAGTTCTTGCAAGTGATAATAGAAGTAGAGCATTTTCTCTGCTGCTGTCAGAAATTTAAACATTAGACTTCCCTAACCTTAAAATGTAATTAGCCTGATGTAGGATATGTGCTTTGAACATTAGAGTTGATTTCTAAAATCTTTAGGAAGGGTCTTTACAGGTGGGTTTAGCAATACACAAATGACATTGAAGTATTTTTTCCGTTGTGGAGACCAGTCATTAACCGGGATTTTGGTAGTTATTCATATGTTTCAACACAACTGTATCTGAATAATCCAAACGTTCACTTGTTTGGATAAAAGAAACTGTAATCAGAATAGGCTTGTTTGACTTGTTAGTGATTAGGGTCAAAGCTTAAATGATTTTTCAACTCAAGTAGAATGCTTAAAAATATTTAGATTCTACGAGGTCCTGCAACACACTATTTATGAATCCTGTTTTTTTAATGTCTCTTTTGGGATTAGTAAAGTTTTTTTTTTTTTTTATTGAATTAAATCCCAGCTAACCAGCTCAGTTCTTGTGCATTGTAGGATATAAGGAAGATTATTAAGAGGGGAAATTATGACTTGAGAGGCATAATTGATGGACCCTTTGTTACAATGTTGATACTTCTGTTCACCCACCACATTTAAGACCTGTGTGTTATTTCCCACTTTATTCAAGAATCCTTTTTAAGTGTAATTTGGGGAGAAGGTGGCCTAGTGGTTAGTGCATAGAACTTTGAATCCTGAGGTTCTAAATTTAAACCCCACAGATAGCCCCTCAGGGTTCTTGAGCCAGACCCTTAAACCCACACTGCTGCTCTAGTGCACATTAGCTGGCAGCCTTAAAAAAAAAAACAAAAAAACAACAACTATAGAAATAATTTAAACAGTATGGGAGTGGCGGCCTAGTGGTTAGGGAAAAGAGCTTGGAATTCTGAGGTTCTGTGAGTACTTTTTTGATATCTCAAATGCATCTGGAGATCTGGGAGGCTTCTTGCTGTCTGCTGACATTCAAATAATGGAGGTCTATGGTGCCCGAGGCAGAAAGGTCCATAAAAGTCCACAAAAAACATGTCAATATTCCTCCATACTGCTCGTCCAATGTATTCCAAGTGTCCTGAGTGGGTAGAGTCCATAATTTACTCGAAACGAAGTCATTTAGAATGTTTTTAGAGCATAAACAGTAGTGTATAGGATTTCCTAAAAGCGCGCCCCTGCGAGTTCACGAGCCTACGGAAACCGCGGCAGACCAAACCAGATGAAAGTGCGCATTCAGCTTGGCAAAGAACTCATGCTCTTCCTCAACACTGAAGTCCTCAGACATTTTTCTTTCGTTGTTTCTTTCTTTGCACAGGTAAACAGCAAATTTCTTCTTCTACACTTGCATTATCAAGAGCAGACGCTGAATGCGCACTTTCATCTGGCTTGGTCTGCCGCAGTTTCCGTAGGCTCGTGAACTCGCAGGCGCGCGCACAAAGAAGTTGTGACAAGATCACAGAGCTTACAGCGGTCTCAACCAATTATATTTGAAATACTTTTATTTGTATTTCTTCATGTGTACCTGGTGAAGTATTGCTCAATTCAAATGCATGTTTAGCATCTTCCTCTTTGATCGAACATGTATCTGTGACAGCAATCTCATTTGCTTATTAAGTTTTTATATCACTGAGTTGAATCGTTTCCTGTTTTTACCTTTACTGCACCATTAACAAGATACAAAACACATTGAGCTGCTGGGATTCCACAAGTCAGCATATTTGTGCCTGTAATTATTCGATGCAGAAAAACCAACTAGTCAGGAACTGTTCTGTAAATAACAACAGGAAGTGCTGTACTGTCACAGCAAAGTCGGTGAGGAGATTAATGACACAACTGCATACCATAGGACTGCATGATAATTGCTCTCAGGGGGCATTAAACTTCTTATACTTACGTGTTTATTTGTGTGAGAGAGAGCCATAGAAAAGACAGGCTGCGAATGCTGCTAGGCCAGTTGTAAATAAATCAAAGTGGAGCTACATTCATCACTGAGGTGCAAATATAATTAGCTTGCCGCAGTGAGGGCAGACATCTACTCCTGTGACAGCCATATGCACGACATTTACAGCTTCAATTTAGCTAGGAACTATCAGGGAGGTTGAGCTGAAAAAAAACAACAACATTCTTTATTTACAATGAGCTCTGTAAAGTTCTACATTGTTGGACGAGTTAGATTCTGCTATAGTACATCACTTCTTTAGACTTGTAATTCAAGTTCAAACTGCATTTTTGGCTTTAAATAAAATGTAAATAACTAAATTGATTAAATATAATTAATTTCTTTTTTTCCAGACAACTTCCTTAGAAATGAATCATGCCAAACATTTAGTTCAGCATATATGAGTTTAATATTCACTAATGCAAAAGGTTTTCACATAGAACGGTGATATTTTTATACAAGTTTGCGTTCAGACTATGAGAGCCTGGGGTTTTTCAGGCAGAGTGGTGGATAGAAGCTGGTTCAGCCTCACTGATGAAGCTGCAGCTGCAGTTCTTAAAAACTGCGACAAAGACCAATTCAGAAAAGCGGCTTAGAAGAACTGCTTTGACCTTTTAGAACTGAGAGTAAGACTCAGTTCTAAAACAGTAGCTTAGTGGAGCCACATCTACACAAGCCATATACCCACACCATTGTTAATAGGGCAGGAAAGATTTATTTGATAATACTTCTTGTCTTCCTTAACAAAAAGTTAAATATCTACAATAAAATGTCAAATCTGAAAAATCTGAAAGGTTGAGTGTTTAATGGACATGTGGAAGTTAGCCATGTGTGATTGGTTATTTGACTCTTAACTGTACAATGGCTAGATTGAATCACTTTTGAAAGTCCAGAAATATGTCAGACCTTTTTAACACACTCGCCAGATTTTTATTAGTTAATAAATTCAATCTGTCACATCTGTTTTAGCTCCCTTCTTATTATGGTTGAGAGCACTTTGGCTTCGGTGATTTTGAGCACACAAATGGCAAGCCAGGCAATAGTTAGCTGTTTAACGATATCAATCTGGGGGTGTTGATGCTGTGGGGTGTTTTGCTAAAATACTTTTAATTAGTCATTTCTTTCACAGTTTTTTGGGCTCAATATGAGTCCGCTGAGATTTAAAATGAGTCACACAATCATCATCCCTCTGCATTAAAAAAAAACAGAAAACAGCACTTTAATACCAGTCATTGCTGGACATCATCGGGTTGTGTTACAGTAATAAAGAAAGAAAAAAATACTTATTGCAGTTTTTATTGTGCTTCTAGTTGAAAAACTAAGAACCTAAATGTTAATCTATAATACAATGCTAGAATCAAAATATCTGTCACTTTAAAACTTTAATATCACATCTAATTTGACAGAGTACCTTTGTTTTCCTTCATGTAAAAATGCTCTTCATGTTTTTCTTTCTAGCTGCAAGCTACCATCAAATATATTAAACATCTGAAAATTTAGAGGTTTCTCAGCACAGCAGATGGATATAATATCACTTCTAAGATATTACTTGGAATGATAAAATTCAATTCAGTTTATTTGTATAGCGGCAATTCACAACACATGTCATCTCGAGGCCCTTTACAGTTCACCAGATCATGCAGTCAAATTGATTCAAAGTTTTCTATCTAGAGAAAACCAGCTGATTGCATCGACTAACTCCTTCGACCTTCGACAAACTCAAAGGTAATCCCTCACACTAAGCATGCTTGTAGCGACAGTGGGGAGGAAAAACTCCCTTTTAACAAAAAAAAACCTCCAGCAGAACCAAACTCAGTGTGAGCGGCCATCTGCTGAGGCCGACTGGGGTTCAAGGAGACAGAAGCAGAGATAGAAAATGCTGTTAATAAATGGCTTTTATTGACCAGTAACAATTACATTTTTCATAAAGGAATAACTGATGACTGATGATCATATTTTTTTTTTCTTTCTTGGTGTCCTCTTTTGCCAAAGCAGCTCTGGGAATAGATACCCCCTGAACTTAAGGACAGCAAGATATTTGTTTTCACAAGCAGACCATTATGACTGATGCCATATTTGTTCCTATTTGGTACTTGTATATAGCCTGGGTGCCATTCAAAACTTAGTCCCGCCCACAACGTTTGAGGTCGGGAAGTTCGGTCTGGCATTGCTCAATAGTAGCGCGAGTGTGCTCGCCCAATATCTGGTCGGGCCAATCAAATTGTCAGGGCGGGCTTTATACAATGATGGACAGATGATCAACAGTAACGTAATCAACCAAGTCACCAAAGCACGCTTGGGTGACAGCAACAATGGCTGCCGCTGGAGAGTTGAGGTGTGTAGATTCTGCTATTAGGTCTGTTCTAGATCAACAGCAAATTAATTTTAAAAGAGGAACAGAAACGCGATCAAGGCATTTGTTGAAAAGAAAGATGTTTTTGGCGTCCTTCCTACGGGATTCGGCAAAAGTTTAATTTATCAGCTGGCTCCCTTGGCCGCTTAACAAACGTCACGCACTCCGTTGCTCTTATTGGTTGTAGGTCTATCCAATTGAGTGCAGAGGCATTTTTTTTCCTGGTTCGTTTGAAACACGCCCCTTAATCACAGCTCTATGGAGCAGTATCAGACTCATATTCTGACTAGAATTGAGTAGGACAATATGTCAGGCTAACTTGTACATGTATATGGAACTTTATTGAAAATAATTTTGGAAGTAAAATCAAATACGATCGACTGGTGGTTTAAGAGTGAGAAAGAGGGCATAAGAACTAAGGGGAGACAGAAAGAGATAGAAAATAAACGGAGCAAAAAACAGACAACACAAAAGATATACAGTAAGCAGTAGAATTCTGCTTCCACACCTGTATTAGACCAGATGGAAAGAAGACAGACAACATAACAACAGCAAAAAGACGAAAACAGACGACCAATTCAAACATAAAAAAACTTCAAAAAGCAGATATCCCTTAGACTTACCATGTGTGTTAAAGACAAAACCTATGGTGATTACACAATATTATTCATACCATTTTAATATTCTAATAAAACACAGTCAGTCCCATTAAGTCTTGATATTTGTTAACAATTTTGTCCAAACATGCTCAGACTGAATGAGTTGGCAAAAGTTGGCTGTAAAACAAATTTTTTCTCACCTATATCGGATTTTTATGTCAAGACTATACTGACGCGTTTACACAGACTATACAGTGTTTTCTGATGCGTTTACACATAAATAATTGTTTAAGCTCCCAGTTCTGATCTATCTAATAAAAAGGAAAAAAATATATATATTATTTTTAGAACATGAGCTGCTGGTTTATTGTCTGAACCGATCAAGGGGAAATTGACATTTTTTATTACACGTCGATCGATACTATCACAATAACATTGCAAGACAGCACCGCTAAATTAGATTTCAGTGAGTCCCTTTTTCTCTAGAGGCAATTTGGTCATAAATGGTACATTAGATCATTTTAGAGGATTTGCTGTCAGATAGCCGAGAGAAAATATCTGGCTTGACAAAAGACACAAAGTTTCTGGGAATTTCTGGATTAGCCTCTGAGATTAAAGAATGAGCCAAAATAGAGTAAAGTCTAGCTCAATGGGTGAAACATTATTAAAAAAGCAAAACAAAATCGGATGGAGTATGTCAATATTTTTTCTTTTATGCAAATGAAAGCTTAAAAAAAGTTAATTTGTTTTTAACAACTACTCCCACAGTATGGTATCAATATCAGTAAATATTACGATGATTTTTATTTTTAATTCTAAAAATCGTTAATTTGTGGGATTATTAATCATCATAAAATTCTACAAACAATGAAAAACTAAATCAATAACTTTTAGCAAAAGCTATTATTAAAAATGTACAATTGAGGAGGAAAGCAACACAGCACAAATTTAATATTTAGTTGCAAAATGTTATATATTGCTACTCCCACCAAGTTTTGACTTGTTGTATTTGTAATAGCCTGTTTTTAATAAAATGTATGCAGAGAATTTAGCCCTTGACAAAATATCTTTTTTTTTACTTTCTTTCTCATTGTCTCTTGTTCTGTTGCACTGTTTGCTAGAAGGTACACCTTTCACAGCGCTAATACTGAATGATGTCACATCAAGCTGTGACAACCACCAAGGGGGCCCCAGTGCATTTGGTGGTGCTTTTATCTCCCAGCATGCTTTGTGCTGTTGTTATCTGGTGTCTGCAGCCTGCTGTGGGACTACACTGTAAACGGAAAGTGCTGTGTTGACACAGCCGAGTCTCTAAGCTTGTGCGTGAGGGAGCTTTTGCAGTATTCATGGCTCATTTTAATAATTATTAGGAATGCACTTTGTTGTCGTTGAAGTTTCCACACCTGAACAGCTTTTTTGTGTTTACGACAGAGCCACATTTTAAAGAGAGGACCGATGTAGATAGAACATTGAAAATACATTTTTTTTAATGAATTTTCATATCTTGTCCTTTTTTTCCTGTTCCTCAAAGATATGACAAATAAAATGTATTGTATTTCATAATCTCTTATAATCCATATGTAACATTTAGATGTCTCTTTCAATTATCACTGAGACTGGAATTGTGTATAAAGTTTTGTTTTTAAATGAATTATTAGTGACATTATTAGAGAATAACCTAATGTCTTCTTGACCTTTTGCTTGCACTTATATTATGGTTTTACCATTTATCAGGATTCTTATTGGCTCTGAATAGTGGCTTAAATGCTTCTACTCTTCATAATGCCAGGATGAAACAGAAAATATTTTCATTTTATTATTTTATTTTATTTACATTTTTTTTTCAGATCTACTGTATTTATTGATATAGATCAATGGTGTCATTGTCAAAAGACAAAACAAAAACAAAGCCAGTTCTAAAAATCTATGAGAACCAAATTCAAAGTGTCACAAATCCACTTTTATTAAAGCCACATGGTGTAGCATTAAAAACTGTGAAATATAACTTTTTTCAGTATTAAGCCTGGCCTCAGTGAAACCCATTCTACTTTGGCCATATTATTTTATCTAGTGCCTGTGTTCCGCCATCACATCTCACACAATGTGTACTTAGGAAGGAACCACAAATATAGGCCTGTGAAAATTCTTAATTATAGTAATCTTATAACTACAAATCTGGAAAAAAATTATAACATATAATATCAGTTATGAGCAATGCAAACTTATTTGCTCAATTAAATGATGGACCTCTCTCCAGTCTCTGGTAATAAATGCAAAAAAAAAAAAATAATATGCATGAAGAGCCTTCAAAAAAAATAAAGGCTATGGTAAAACACACTTATCTTGTGTAGGAGTATATGCATGATTATTGGTGTAAAATTAGTTAAAACAAATTTTTTTCTCTTATCTTGAGCTGATATTTAATAAATGGAGAGAAACAAAAAGACAGTGGTCCCCACAGAGGACAGTATTTGTGCTCCGAACCCCCAAAATGTGAAGAACTGCACCTGATTTTAACATTTATCTACAACATCATTGTGGAGTTTTGCTACATCAAGTCCAAACTCCTTTCCTTGTATAGTGGAGGACTCTTCAGATTGCTACTGTAAACATTCAGCTCAGTTTTAGTTATAACCATACATCACAACATTGGTCCTTTATTTCCTCTTCTCTTACTCATTTAAACACCTTCAGCCACATGAATGTTCAGCAATTGCTTTGCGTTAAACCAATGGGTTTCATTTGATGTAACGTTTTACCAACAGGCCACAAGCTATAAAATGCGGAGAGGTCAGGAGAATTGTGTGGGTTGGGCCAAAATCCCTACAGTTTAAAAAGTTACACCAAAGTGTTACATATAGAAATAAGGGTACTAGCTACTACTGCGTACTGGCCCACTTATGGTTGGGACTAATGCACATCCCAAAACACAAAAAGGGGAGAAGCTATTAACCCTCTCTGTCAGGTTGGGTGGAGGTTGGTTGAGGACCCTACTGCTGAGATGAGGAAGGTAGAAATGTGTTCTTTCAGGTTTAATGAAATCCCAAAGGCAACAAAAACAAAACCCAAGAATCAAAATACAGGAAACCAAAACCCAGGAGACATCAGGGGAAAATGCACATGGGGAGGCAAGTAACAACAAGAAAACAGCGAACAGTGACTGAGGATTAGGAGTATATGTGGGGGATAGAACAAAGAATGGTCTAATCAGCTAATATGGAGCGGGTGCGGATAGAAGTAACTAGAAGGGAGCTAGGGGAAAGGAGACTGGCGCAAGGGGGCAGCAGAGAGTAAATAAAAAAATGCATAACAGCTTGAATTTCAATCTGGAAAAACTCACACAAAAAGAAAAGACAATTAGGAGAAATGTATTGATACAATTACTTTGTCTTGGGCACCTCAGACCTCGACAGGAAACATAGCGCTTAATTTAATAGACATGCATGAACAGGAGCAAAGAATAGAGCTTTTTCCCCCCCAGGCCTGACACTGGTGGTGGAATGGAGATAGATGAAGTTGGTCAGTCTGTAGACTGCTGGTTAGCGAGACAGTACGGTGAGCTTTATGGAGGGATCCAGTGGACTGCATGAGCTGATACTAGAGTTTACTCAGGGACCTGGAATATGGAATTCCAGTTAGGATATCACAGGTTGAGAGAACCTGTCCATGATGAGCAAGTATGAAGTGACAGTGGAGAGGAAAAAACTCCCTGTTGGGAAGAAACCTCTGGCAGAACCAGGCTCAACATGGCGGTCTTCTGCCAGACCGGTTGAGATGAGACAGGGAACGCAGTAAGTCCGGGAGGAATGACACTCTGATGAAGCTTTAGCTACGAAGGTGAAGGAGGGGCTGGAGGTGGGTTGAAACTGTTTAATCTGAATGAATTCACACAGCACATCCGCCACCTGCGCACAGGAGCAGACAGGTGTGTATAAGAGGCCTTTAAAGATGAACTTTGGATGATGATTGGCATTCGTGGAGATGTGGTTCAAAGCTGATAGGCTGTGTCGCAGGTGGATGTAGGAAACTAATTAGTTTCTTCAGTTGAACTTCCGCCTAGGCTCCATATAACAAAATGGAAAAGAAACCAATGACCAACCAAAACAGAATGACATAAATAACTGAAAACTCAAAAATATCTCCAAAAAGGGAGAACAAATGATTGCAGCTCGCTCGGTGTGTTATGGCCAGTATTCCCAATTCAATAAGAAGTAAATGGCCCACTTGCGGCTCCCTTGCTGAGGAATTAGATGGATAAAATCATGTATGTCCACAACACACCCAAAGGCCTGTCTCCTCTATGATCTCAAACAGATGGTTAATGCCCTAAAACCTTAATTTACTGAATTAAAACAACTTTACAAGAAAAAGAGGTTGACTCATCAACAATGATGCCTCTTTGTTAGTTATTACCAATGTCTGATAGGGCCACACAAGTAGTTATTAGGTTTAGTGAGCAGTTGTTTCTTCACAGGAAAATGTTGGTTTGGTTTTTATGGAATGAAGTAAGTCAGATTTTGAAAACTGTTTTTTACATTCATTCAGGTTATCCACATCTCATATCAAACAAGAAAATGTGACAAAAAGTCAAACAAAGAACCCAAAAATAAATGTGTAAAGTGGAACTGTATGCTCAAATAAAACATTCAATGTCCCACCAAGCAATATAACATTTTTAACATAGTTTACACTTTGTTAGGATTATTTTTCCTTATGAAGTTAAACCCTAATATTACCTTCCTGATACATTTCTAAACTAATTTTTTGTATTTTATCTAATTGGACCTGTACTTCTGTCAGGAGAAAAAGTCATCTTCGTTCTGTACGTGGCAGAGATTTGGGGAAAAAATGAGAGTGGTGTCTTTGATATAAGAACATAGTATAATATTTTAATGTGGCTGGAGCCATGGGTGTCTCCACATTTACAAACATGTATGATATAATGATGTGATGATGTGGCAGAATGGAGTTGTATAAAATGCTTCTTTAACTGGGATTCGGGGCTGACTTCATAGAGAAGCAAGGCCGGCTTCCTTCTGTAACCCTGAACAACTTCTCTGGACTGAGTAAGATTAAAAGTTCTGTCAAAATATGTTGTCATATCTCATGGTTATTTAATGCATATACATTAGGAAGTGTTATTTAAAGAGTTTGTCCAGAGTGAGAAAATCAGGGACAGAAAGCTTAAAGGTGAAACCACAGAGCTTTCCTCTAACTATCTTACACAGACATTATATATACATATATTATCATTATATATACATATATTATCTTATTAATGTATAAGATAATATATATATATTTTGCCCTCCACCTCTTAATCTGCAGAAATACCAGACCATTTGCATCTGGAGTGTGTGTTATGGTGACTCAGATGTGAATAAGGAATGGTATGATGAGCTGAGGACAGAAATGGAAATCAACAAGTTGTCCCCTCTAGGTAATTGTAAGTGTGGGTTAGATCTGGACAGACAGAGAGAGAAAGAGCCAGAGAAGCTGACTCATTCAGTAGAGCATCACCCAGGATTGAGCTATAGTGACCCACTGTTGGGATCTGGGGATGTACCACCTTCCTCCAGCAGAGTGCGCCGTGGGTCTCCTGGGCTGGAGCCCTCCAGCACACCTGAGACGCATCTACTCATCAGGAGACCTTCCCTGTATAAGCAGCTGCCAGACCTTCCTTCAACGCCGCAGTGTTGACCTTAGTTTGGTTAGCAACCTGAGCCGCTGTTACCTGAAAGAATCTAAGTTGTCTCTAAGTGAGAAAACAGATTCTAACCCTCCTCTGTCTTTGCTCACAGGAAACCTGTCTCAAGCCTGAAGCTCTGGGTGAGCTTAACCTGCCTTCCAGCCCTGGTGAGCCAAACCTGAAGATTCCTATTTGAATTTCCCCTGCCGCTCTCTGTGAAGAGCTGGAAACTCTGATCAAGGTCTGCCATTCAAAGTCAGAAGCTAGACGCTGCAGCTGCTTGTGTACTCTGCTTAACCGACAGTCTCTGGACCCAACGGTTCCCTCTCTCACAAGAGAAGCCTGGACCCCGTCAAGGTAGAATCAGAATTATCTAAAAGGACTCTTTAATCATCTGCCTGCCCAGCTAATCAAACTATCATCTCTGCAGACTTCAGTGAACCCAACCCGGACCTGTTCCAGATCCAGTTCATGTTTTTTGTGTCAACATCTTTAATAAACTCTGTTAAACTTTTACCCAGCCTCCGTTGTATTCTGCATGTGGGTTTGATATAAAACTAATCATGACACCCACGTTCCTCACAAGTTTTCATATGTTTGTCTAACGTCCAGATTCGTAGGTCAAATCTCATTATCAAATTCAATGAGATGAGGTTTACTTTCCTCAAGGATGTTTGCCTTATTTCAAAATATTCTACACTTATCTCCCTTTTCATTGGATACACCTAGGGGTGTGGCGGCCTAGTGGTTAGGGCATAGAGCTTGGAATCCTGAGGTCCTGAGTTCGGGGCCCCACTCCCACAGACTCATGTCCCACAGCTGCACAATGGCAGCCCACTCCTCCCAAAGGGGATGGGTTAAATGCAGAGAGTGAATTTCGTTGCTTTTACTTGTGACAGTGTAATGACAATAATAGCTAGGAAAAAAAGCTCTGAAATGGGGTTGACTTCCTTTTACACAGCAAACTACATTCATTCTTTATGCTTAATGTCTTGGACTTGAAAAGATCTTGTAAACATCGCTGATGGATTTTGGTCCATGTTTAAATATTAGGATCGTACGGTTGGTGTTGATTTAAAGGCTACACACTTTAAAAATCTACTTTTTCTACCACATGCAAAAGTGGCTTTAGTCATTAGTTTAGTACAATAAACTCATTGGCACTGACCTTAAAAGAAAAATGTGAATGTGCTGTCTTGTGAAGCCTGTTGAAAAACATTGAAGAATCAAAAAATCCCTACTCCTAAAAGATAGAGATGCACACTCTGTGTTTCTGCTGCTATTTCTTAATCTAACTTCAAAAAATAATTAAGATTCAGATGTGGCAGCACAACAACATTTAAGGGAAATATATTAGCTATTTTTTCTACTCCGTTTGCAAGTTGAATGCTGTAGATATCTGCTTTTGTAACAAATGTTATTTTGACACACACATAAAGAGAAACATGCAGGACCAAGAGATATGACAAATCTAGGTATAATAAAGCATGGTTGTCATACAGGTTTTCTTTGTAGGTTTGATGTCTATATGAGCATTTGTCAACCAGCAAACCAAAATGTCAACAAATAAAATATAGGGTGGTAAAAATAAGCAACTGGAACAAAAACAAACTAGAACTGTATAAATAATAAAAATGTTGGGTTTTTTTTTCCTCTCCCTCTCCCCACATTTCATCACTGCCACAGTCCTGTTAATATTGATAAGGTTGAAGGAGGAAGAAAGACCAAAGGAGTGCATTCCACCAGGGTCACCATCGCAGCTCAACAGAGTTATTGGAGTTTTGAGCTAGGAGCATGAGGGAAGATCTGGATTTGTTTTCAAAGCAATTGCTTCCAGAAAAAGAATAATAATAATAATAAAAAAGGACCATTCACATTTCCCCCCAAAATTTCCTGATAAGTAAACGCAATTTTACAAGCAAAGAAAAACAATAAACCTTGATTTAATGAAAATCATGAAAGAATTTTCGATCTGAAGTCAATTATTTCACCTCTTCTTTGAGATTTAGTTTACAGATGTAACATTTAATCTTTGATTGCTAGCATCCATTAAGGTTGAAATGCTTCACATGAGTCACTTGAAATCAAAAATGGTAGTGTAAATTAGGTGGTTTAAAGCCTTTACAGACTTTATAGAGCAAAATTCTTTTGGAAAATAATAAAATATCTTTCTTAAAATGTGTAGCACCCAGTGGAATGGAGGGCAGGTCTTCCTGTTGTGTGTGAAAGGTTTTCCGCAAGAGGAGGATGCTTATCTGCAGTGCAGCAGTTGGAGAAATGGAAGAAAGCCCTGCAAATCTCTGTGGATACTTGGACACCATGGATTGATGGTAGCCATAGCATCCCTCGTCAAATTTTCTAAGCTAAGAAAACAAAACAACTGAAGGCTGAATGTAGAGATCTCCACCAAATCATAGTGCAAACTGTAAATAATAAAGCATGTAACTGGAAATGAGCAAACAACTGTAAAGTAAAAATGTAAGTGTGAAATAGCTATTGAGATGTATTTGTTATAAAAGATCTGAAAAGTGTGTGTGGTTGGAAAATTTAGATCTCTCTTGTTTCATATATTTAGTTATGCTATTTATCCTTTAAAAAATGTTTTTACACAGTCTGTTTATCCTGCAAGGACATAAAATGTCTGAGTGAGAAGTGTTTTGCATACAAGGAATACTTATTCCATAACAAGCCAAATTCTTTCTCAAGAATTATTGTTTAACCAAAGTGTCTGTAATTTGTTTTGACTCTGACACAACCTTCACAGCTTTTACCTCATTATAAGTAAGGGAGAAAAACTCTGTCTAGATAAGAACAGGGTTGATTACTGTGCCATAAGGGCCGTATGAGGAACTGTTCTCTCTTTGATATACAAATTAAATGCAGACGGAATGAAATCCATTGATCTCTTTTTATTTAACTGGGGTGAATAGTTGAATACTTTTTCCCTACTACATGTGGGGAAAAAGTATATTTTTTTCAGTAAACAGAGCCCTCCAGTGCTAATTTCATTCTTCAAATAGTTTCTCTGTGAAGTCCAGAAAACATCAGTGAACCAACAACATCATGACAACTGTATTCAAGCATATGCAGGGATGGGGTTTTTAAGATGGGCGCAAATTAGTGTGTAAAACAATATCCTAATTGGTTTGAAATACCAATGACACACGGTTTTGTCCTTAATTAATCAGAAACCTTAATTGAAATGCAACCACAGCATTAATCAGCTCTTAATGCTGTTAACAACCTTTACATCACCCTGAACCACTATAGATATGCATGGTATTGGTAGCATCATTATATAGAAAAAACATTCCTGCAGGTCAACATAGGAAAACGATCTTATTAAATAAATTGATTCAAAATTGGAAAAATTGATTCAGCAAAATGCAGGCAATTTTAGAAGACATATAGAGAAGACATATACAGTAAATTAATAAAAAAAAATAAAAAAAACCTAGCTGCAATGCAGAGGTTCAACTTTTGAACGCAAAAATGCAGCCTAAGATCAACTAGTGATACAAAATTCCTGTTCTCTCCATCTAATCATAATAAATGTAAGCTTAAATGCAGAGGTGAGGAGGTAGAGATGAGTTTTGTAGAGTTAATGAAGCAACTCAGGCAGAAATCCAAAAATCCAAAATAAAAAATCCAAAAAATGAAAAAAAACTGAATCTAGGAGACATCATAAAACACATACATGAGGAGCCAGGAAATGACATGGAATCAGCATATAGTATATATAGGAGACAGAGCAAAGACTGGACTAATAAGCTGACAAGGAAAAGGTGTGGATGGAAGCACCTAGAAGGAAGCTAAGCGGAAAGGAAAAAAAACACAAAGGGGCAACAGAGAGTAACTCAAGCACAAAACACTGCTAGAAAACAACTACCAATACAAAGAAACTAAATATAAACTTAAACAGAGGGCAGAACCCTGGCAAAAAAAACTGTATAAACATGTCAGTCTCCTGATGTGCAAAGCCTGAACCTGGATTAAGAAGTGGTTCTGGAATGTACTGAATGAATAAAACTCTTCAGAACCCTTATCAGATGTTTATTTATTTATTTATGTCTTTTAATTTTTTAAACATGAAAATCACTGAATGGATTTTAAAGCAACCAGGTCCGGCTTTACTGATTAAATGATTCTAATGTCATTTTTATTTTGTTAATACAAGATTAGATGAACATAAAAGAATCAGAGTCAGCCAACAAATAAAGTATTCTCACAAACAACATTTAATTATACAAAAAAAATGAACTTTTCCTGAGTTCACTTACTTGACCTGTTCTGTCAAACTGATAACATTCACAAAAGGATTTCAATCTGAAAAACTCACACAGAGAGAAAAGATAATTAGAAGAATTTATTGATAAGAAAGTATAGTCTGAATGGCGCTCAGACCTCGGCAGGAACATTCATGCTGAATTATGCTTTAACATGCATGAGTAGATGAATGAGAATAGGGATGTTCCCCCCCGGCCTGAAACTGGTGGTGGTTTGATCCGAGCTGGTTGACAAGGTGTACTGCTGAGCAGAATTGTGGGACTAGAAGACTGAGGGAGCTGACACCGGGGCTTCACTCAGCATAGGGATATAGAGGTACTGCTCGGTGATGCAGGTACCGTGAACTGTCCATGATGAGCAAGCATGAAGCGACAGTGGAGAGGAAAAACTCCCCCTTGGGAAGAAACCTCTGGCAGAACCGGGCTCAACATGGTGGTCTTCTGCCGGACCAATGCTATGAGACGAGGGATGGTGACAACTGGGATTAATACTCTCTGATGAGGTTGAGGTGAAGTCGTGTCATGGAGGATGATTCAGCTGGGATGGCGGAGAAGGGGATGGAGGTGGGTGAATTGTCGTCTGAATCGAAATCCGAAATTGCGATTGCAGGATAGCGGGCTGATGAGGTATTGAAAGAGTTTATAGAGTGGAAGCAGAACGCTGATTGGGCTTCATGGTGGAGTAGTTCGAAGCTGATTGGCTCGCTTCGGAGACGGATCGGCTTCTGATTGGATGGAGGTAAGTCAGAGTTTCTTCAATTGAACTTCCGCTAGAGCTTCATTATGTTACACGAAAACTCCCACTGCATTTATTATCCTTGAACCCCTTGTCTTGGCGTTCCACAACATTTATTGTTTTAATCTATTAGATCCCAAGCCACAATATTTATTTAATCTAGTTCACTGGTTGCTGATATGATAGAAATATTAAGCCAGTATTATAGCTAAAGACAGTAAGAGTTAAATCCAGCTGTGTGTAGACAGCTGTGCCACATAAATATGTAATTTTCCTGTTTTAATTCATTCTCCTAAATGTAACTGAAAAGATATTTTCCTTAAGCTGATGGTCATGTGTTGGGCTTAATGCATCAGCAGCCCATGGCTATCCCTTTATGCTCCAATGGAAGGATTTTAACAATGGAAGGGCCATATAAAGGCCATCTGCCTTTCTCATTAGTGCCAACTTACCAGTGTTTCCCTCCTGGATGATAAAACATTATATCAGGAGATATTGTGATGATGCTCTTTAATCTGATGTGTTATAAAAAAGAGCTTTAACTTTTGTGCTTCAGCTGAAGTGTAATAACACTCTGCTTTTTTTCAATTTTATTACTGTTTCACAAAATTCTATGTACTTTAGAAATTTAGTTTGTATTTAATAACCATGTGAATGCATAACTTATGATCTCTTATTTTGTGCGATGTATATGCTACACAGTTTTAAACAGCTTTACATGATTATTCTTATTAGCTGTTATTTTTCCATCTTTTTTATTTTTATTTTGTTTTCATAAACTGAACTAAACCTAATTCTGTTACAAAAAGTCAAAAGCTTACACAAATTACCTATTGCAAAAAGATAAATAACAGATTATACTTAAGATACAAAGTGGGAATACGTACCTATCCATGGTGTACCTAAGTGTTCCTACTTAGAAGCAATCTCTTATGGTGCATTCACTTTGAATGCTACTTTTGTTCACCTAATAATTCAACTGGCCAGTGAAAGCAATTCACACAGTGAGTGAATTTGCGTTGTGTAAAGTTGAGCAAAGCTGCCAGTATCCCTGGTCCCGCAGATCTGCTAGACCAGTTCAGGGAGTGCAGGAGTGGCTGAATTATGACCGCGTTCCACAGAGCGGGAAGGTGAGATGGAATTTTAGAGCTTAGCAGCAGCAGGGTAATCAGAGCAAGAAACCCAGCAGAGAGGACCACAACCGGGATGATGCTGCCGGCCATGCCCCCCCTCTGAAGCTAAAGAACGTGGCAGGCAAACAGTTCCAGATCTCAGGAGAGTTGGTGCTATGGAGGATCGAAGGAGGACAATGGTAGATTATAGAAGCCTCCAAACAGACGGAGTGCTAATGAGGGGACAGAAGGTGTCTGCACAAAAAGTAGAATCAATCCCTTTAGGGCTAAAATTTAACAGCTTTTTAAAAAGCCACCTGCAAACCTCTTGAGTCAATTTCCCGCTTTATCCTTAGTCAACTTTACTTTCCCTATCTACTTGTCTCTGGTGCATCCTTCACTGTAGCCACATCTAAACTCTAATTGATTTTCTCAACATGAATGTAAACAAAAGTCCAGATTTTACAACTCCTCTACTTCGCAGGTGCAGCAATTATCTTGATTTGCTATATTTGCCAAAAAAGCACCACTTTGCTTATTAGATTCATGACCTTTGCCTCGCTCCACCTCTCTGCAGTTCAGAGCTTTGTAGTTCGTTAGCGCTTCTGCATAGTACAGACCTATCTTCTTCATAGTCTTGCTTCATTGTGAAACCAGAACCTAACCCCATCTGTTTCCTCCTTCCTAGAACTCTGGATGCCAAGCCCGAGACCACTCCTCAGAACCCACTTAACTCTCGACACTGAGACGCTCCCAGCCTGCCTCCTGGAATCCGTGAAGCCTCGGATCCCTTCTCTGCTTAAGCCCTCCTGCCTGAGCTCACCTGCCTGTCCACCCTCTGACACCGCCTCAGGAGATCACCAACCAGACCTGCACCTTCCACACGGACACTGGACATCACCCTCCCAATGCCAAGCCTCCTTCTCAGTGAGTTTCAGCGCTCCTCATTATTCAAACCAGCACCTTCCAGTAGCTAATCTTTCACCTCACCTATTCCAGTAGAGCCCAGATTACCCAGCCAGCCGATATCATCTCAGTCCAGACCACAACCTTCAATAAAACTCATTAACTGATCATTTGCTTCTGGGATTGCACTGAGTCTTTCTTGATAAAACATGACACGTAGATACGTTACATTGTTCCTAATTAAGGATGATCATAAATCATGACAGAAAGAATATTTTAGTACAAAGATTTATGTTTATAAAAGGAATCTTAGGTGACCAGCCAAGGACAAACCAAGGACCATTCAAGGGCCTATCAAGAAAAGTGGGGATACAGTATATGGAATGGCTACTACTGTAGTACTGTTTGATTTCTTACCCATGAGACAAAAGCTTTTCATTTCTCAGAGCCTGGTTGCTAAACCTGTTGCTGTGAAGCGTTCTCTTTAGTGTCTGGTGTAAAGGTAAGTTTTCAAACATACACGCATATGCCACTTTGCTGCACTTAGGCGCTGTTATGCATCCAGTGTATTTACTGCTTAAAGCTTTTCACCAGAGAAATGCTAACAGCCTGGCTAAACATCTGCTGTTATATACTGTATAAAATGCGGCACTTCCAGTATAATATTCATACATTGTAGCAATCTTTATGAAGAAATTTATCAAGCAAAAACCATTTCTAGTTTGTGTTTTGATCAATTTTGAATTTGTTAGCTTCAGAGCTTTCAAATATTTTGAACCTTGCTAGAGTCTGATTTCTGGTACAGGTAATACCAGCACATAATTAGGAAGCAAACTGTACTGCGGCATAGTTACAGCTATGCTTTGTACAGTATATTTTTCAACTGAGCCAAAGTACAAAGATTAAATAATTTTAAAATGTGTATGGAGTACTGAAGAGATGCAGAGGCACAACTACCTTTCAATACCAGGTTAGCAAAAGAAACTCCACGAGATGGACTTCCATCTTTATGCTACTGCCCTTGAACCAATCCATAGCAACTTAAAAACCTCAGTGTGAAGGAATACAGTGCCAAATAATGGTGTGAATTATTTACTTTGACTGTTCCCTGGACCAGTCTCTGGACTATACCAGCATGGTTAGTATGTCCTGAGTAATTTGTTATTAAGGTTTGAATACTTCTGGGGTCCGTTTCATGAAGCAGGTTTACCAAAAACTCTAAGTTGTCTAAACCTGAAAAAAGGAATACTCTGACTTTACATACATACATATATATATATATAGATATATATCTATATATATATATATATATATATATATATATATATATATATATATATATCTATATATATATAGATATAGATATATATATATATATATATATATATATATATATATATATATATATATATATATAGATATATATATACTGTATATATATATATGAATATTAAAGAATCTTATCAAAGAACAGGGAATTAAATATTTATAGGGAGAGGATTCTTCAACTCACTTGACAGGGCATGAGATTACTTGTTTTTGTTTTGTTGTATATGAGCGAGATGCAGATCATTTTATTTTTAATTAGTCATATTTACAGTACATGAAGAACTACTGTAATTATTTTCAGAACACATAAATAGATCCATTAATTCCACAGGGGAAAAGGAATTACGTTAGGGTTACGATTAAGATTCGCTTGATGAGAACAACCTAATGAGCTTACTGGCACAATCTAAAGCCATTCTATGGGACTGATAGCCACTTATAATGACCATCTATTGGGATGATAATATCCAAAGCGCAGCTGCAAGCAGCTACTTATTTAGTATCTAAAAGAAGACTGATTCAACATGAGGCGGGACACCTGTGATGATGCAAAGGTTCTATATATTAGAACAACATTTTTATTCGTCATCCTCATCTGCTGCCTCAAGATTTCACCTAAATAGATACATTGATCTACTACCATTCCAGAAATAATCTCCTAATATCATTGCGGTCACAACAGTCTACGGCAAGCCGTTTTGATAAGTACAGGAATACTGGAATATGTATTCCTGAGATCTGAATTTTATTTATTTATTTTTTTTTTGTCTAAATTACCATTTCAAACAAAATGACATTCTCCACATCTAGAATAAACATACTGGAGGTCTAAAAATCAATTTCAGATTTCCATATTCCTAATATTACGGGTCAGCATTTGTATTATTATAACCATAAAGAATTCTATTCCAGATATCATAAATACATTTTCAGTCAAGCTGATAAATATAAGAACAAACACTTAACACGTGTAAACATTTCTAGATATATAAAACTTAATTCTTTCGAGTAAAATTTGGTTTTCTTTACTTTCTAAAAATAAGTTTCTGCTACAAAAATGTAATTTAGAAAATATCTTACAGCTAGGTCTAGGAGTGTGATTTCTTTCAGGAGAAATCTTAGTGAGCTACAAATGGAACAACAGAGAGGAGTGATTTTACTAAATGTAAAAATGACTTGCCATAGCCCACATAAACTTAACCTCTTAATATCCACCTCATTTTGGGAAATTCTCACCTACTTTGCATACCCAAATGGAAAAGCAAATAATTTTGGAACTTTAAGCCCAAATTACATGTGTGATACATTATTTGAAAGCTAACCCGCTCTAGTTTCTGAATATATAAATGAGGTGAGTAGAACAGTAGACCAAGCTGCATCAGTTCAAACATGCCTGAAAGTTGTTTTATTTATTCTCGAAAATTATAGGTCTTTTTTCAACAGCAGTAACAAAGACATGCTTGAGAAAAGGCAGATCTCATTATATTACATTTGTTCTACATCATGTCAACCACAAATGCAGAAAAAATCAGACCTCTAGCTATAACAGTTCCAGAGCTGTGGGGCTTTGAACTTTTAGTGTCCAAATTGTGCCAAAATGCGTTTACTATATTTTACTTTACTATTTGATGCATCATGCATATAATAACACTTAAGCATTTTGGTGGCCACAAACCATTTATGAAGCAAGTATTTTCCACTTTTTTTCAGAATCAGTGTATATAACAAAATGTAGAATTTTTACATCTATAATTACATAAAAATCTATAAAAGATAGTGAAACTGCTGCTTATCAAGCTAAAATAACCCCTAGTTGATTTTCTGAGCTGTATTTTATTTTTTTTTTCAGCATTGTAATAAAACAAAATCAGGACTGTGGTTATAACTCAGCTTGGAACTGCGCGCTTTGATCCAGCCACAGCTGTCTGTGTCTCTCTAACACAAGCCTGTAACACTGTTCCCCTTTAAAAAAGATATTTACCACCCTTACCAGGAGGGCAGTAAACATCTTAAAGGAATAGTACACCCAAAACATGATTAGCCTTCATTTTCTACTCACCCCCATGCTGGACAACACTCTGGAGTACTTTTTTGATATCTCAAATGCATCTGGAGATCTGGGAGGCTTCTTGCTGTCTGCTGACATTCAAATAATGGAGGTCTATGGTGCCCGAGGCAGAAAGGTCCATAAAAGTCCACAAAAAACTATCAATATTCCTCCATACTGCTCGTCTAATGTATTCCAAGTGTCCTGAGTGGGTAGTGTCCATAATTTACTCGAAACAAAGTCATTTAAATGTTTTTAGAGCATAAACAGTAGTGTATAGGATTTCCTAAAAGCGCGCGCCTGCAAGTTCACGAGCCTACGGAAAGTGCGGCACACCAAACCAGATGAAAGTGCGCATTCAGCGTCTGCTCTTGATAATGCAAGCGTAGAAGAAGAAATGTGCTGTTTACCTGTGCAAAGAAAGAAACAACGAAAGAAAAATGTCTGAGGACTTCAGTGTTGAGGAAGAGCATGAGTTCTTTGCCGAGCTGAATGCGCACTTTCATCTGGTTTGGTCTGCCACGGTTTCCGTAGGCTTGTGAACTCGCAGGCGCGCGCTTTTAGGAAATCCTATACACTTCTGTTTATGCTCTAAAAACATTTTAAATGACTTTGTTTCGAGTCAATTATGGACGCTACCCACTCAGGACACTTGGAATACATTGGACGAGCAGTATGGAGGAATATTGACACGTTTTTTGTGGACTTTTATTGACCTTTCTGCCTCGGGCACCATAGACCTCCATTATTTGAATGTCAGCAGACAGTAAAAAGCCTCCCAGATCTCCAGATGCATTTGAGATATCAAAAAAGTACTCCACAGTGTTGTTCAGCATGGGGGTGAGTAGAAAATGAAGGCTAATCATGTTTTGGGTGTACTATTCCTTTAAAGCATCACAACATAATATGGCGTCCCAGCTGGCTAGATGTTGAATATAACAATTATTCACAACAACTTCCATTAATTTCTATAAGCCGAACCGTGACCCTTACCCTAGCCCTAACCATTATGGGTTCACACTTAACTCCTAACACAGAACCCTGACCTAAAATCAATTCATACCTTATCCTTAAACTTATCCCCTGACCCAAAAACAGCAAATCTCAGTGTGGGGTCCAGTCATCGAGCCCCACAAGGAGCAGTCGTTCTCCACAATGTGTCATTTTCCCTGAAGACACATTGACACATTTTAATGGGTATTAAAACTAAAAAACACACACGCACACACACTGCTCAATAATAAATAAATAAAAACTTTAAGCAGAGACAAAGCAAGATGTTAGTTTTTCAGAGAAAGTTTGGAAGGCTTAAGCTCGTGACAGTAATAGCAAGAGCGGGATGGAGATTAAGAGAGTATCAGAAAAATTCACAGAATCAGATATATTAGAATTGATTTGACCCATCTAAAATTTTTAAATAAACTAGCATTCAATCTGCTGCGCTTGCTTAAGTTCAAGTCCATATCAGGTGACTCAGACTAATTTCGAGGTTCGAGGTTGCAGATCCTGCTTTTGCCGGCAGGGGGAGAGTGGGATCAGTTCCCATCAGGATCTGCGCCCACTCCCCTCTAAGCAACACGCGCTTGTGCACTGCATCTCCATATATCCTGCCTCTCTACCATGTGACGGAGAGAAGCAGACAGGGAGAGAAATGGGATTTCGCTTAAAGCCCAGACAATTAGTGGCTGTTGGAGGAAGGCATGACGCACAAACGCTGGAAGAGAAGATGAGGACTAACAGAGTGGAGAAAATCTCACAGAGGACATCAGAAAAAGACGGCCTCTATTTTAATGTTAAATGGCCACCAAATCATGAGTGAAATGTTATGAGTAGCCTATCAAAATGTTAATAATTAATGTATTTGCCTTCTCTTTAGCATAATGCTTCATCAAGAATATTTAATTATACTTATATAAATTATTAAATAATGAATATGTTTAGAAAAAAATTATTTGCTTTTTTTCTGTTTTAGGTTAATTTCTGGAAAACGATTTTTGTTAGAATGTGTTTGTGTTTAATTACTAACTCATTGTTTGTGTGGTGCCTTTGTCCAGCTCCTACTTCCAAGACAGGTGTATGAGAGGAGCCAACTTAGAACTAAGCAGTTGTTGTTGCTTTACTGATCATGAAAAAAAATATTTCTAACCATTTAATTATAAAGATAAGCTCGTAAATTAAATATTCTCCTGTTTCCTCAAGGATTGTATTGTGTGTTTAACTTATTTTTGTATTGTGCAGACTGATGATGTTTCAGTGTATTATACAAACCATTACGTTTGGTGATTGTGATCTTATAATCAAAACGGTGAGTAAATATAATTTTTCTTTATGACAAATATATGCATTTATAAAGATTTCTGTGAATAAGATCTACTAGAAAGAAACAAAGAATCTGCTGTACTGACACTTTTTAACTCACAGTATGATAAAATCATCTATAATTATTATAGTATGCATTTGTTCTATTCCTTCATAGTCCTGTGTTGCATCAAATTGAAGAGTAATTATGTGAACTGACAAGGATTTTTTTCTAGTAGTATTTTAATTCAAATAAACAAAAAAGAACAGAGTTATTATAGCAGGTACATCAGTGGACATGAAAAAGCTTAAGGTTTCAGGTGTTGGGATCTGGAGATCTGCCACCTGTCTCCAGCAGAGAGCGCTGTGGGTCTCCTGAGCTGGAGCCTTCTACACACCTGAGGATCATCAGCTCATCAGGAGACCTTTCTACTTAAGCAGCGACCAGACCTGTCTTCAGCGCCGGAGTGTTGACCAGTTTTGGAAACCTGACTGAACTCAGTAGCTTTGGAAGAGCTCATGTTTGGAAACCTGCCTGCCTGCCCGAAGAAGCCAAACCTAAAGATCCTCAGCCTGAATCTTCCAACTAGTTCTCAGGAAATAACTGGAAGAACAACTCAAGGTCCGAATCTCGCTAGCCTGAAGCTAAGCTCTGTCGCTGCTAAACTCTCTGCTGGAATCACAGTCTCTGGACCCAACCGGTTCCCTCTCTCTACAGAACTGTCTGAACCTCATCAGATACTCTGTGAAACCGAGTCCCGTACCAGTACCAGAACCAGTGCTCGTTTACTCTGTGTTTTTGTATCTCCTAAATAAACTGTGAAACTTTTACCCTGCTTCGTGTGGTGTTCTGCATGTGGGTTTAATCACAGAGACCCATCATGACATGGCAGGTTTAATTCTTGGCTAATTTATATAACTCCAAGTCCCAGCAAAGTTACTCTGCAGGCAAAAAAATGGAATTAAATTTATGTAAATCTACATTCTATTTTAATTGTGCTTATAGAATACTGCAGTCAAGTTTATTATTTAATTCCAGTGCATAAAAGGTTTCATATTTAAGAAACTCCATCCAACTGCAAGAAGACTGACTTTGCAGCAATAGTCCTGCTGAATGAGCATAGCAAGGGTGGCTTGTCAATTCATGCGGTTGGTGACTTTGCAGAAATCCCTCACACTGGGTATGCCTGTAGCGACAGCAGAAAGGAAAACTCCCCTTTAATAGGAAGTAACCCCCAGCAGAACCTGGCACAGAGTGAGCAGCCATCTGCCACAGCTGACTGAAGAAGAAGACAGAGTATGAACACAACTAAAGCACTTTAACTTCCTATGCTGAAGAAAAAGTAACAAGTTACAGTAATGTCAGTGGTGCCCATTTAAGTTGCTTTATCAGAAACAGAGCCAAACATAAAACATTTGAGCTAATAGTAACACCTTTACTATGAAAAACACATTACATAACAAAGTCAGCCCTGACAATACCTATTTTGGTAGTTGTTTCTAGTACAGAAAAAAGGATTGAGCATTGAGAGACAGAGTAAGGTGTCATATGTAAAAACAGAACATGAATGTATTGAAACCAATAGCTCAGCTAATGAGTCCCCTTCAGCTAGATGTCAAAGCTAAACAGAGCATTAAGTCAGGTGTGAAATGGGAAGAAAACAGAGTTTTTGACAACAGGGAGAGCTGTCGTATGTGCTTTACTTTAAGAGTTTTGTTAGAATTGCTGCCACAGTGCGATTAAACATTTGCCAGGGGTTTATTTACGTATTAAATTATTACTTATAATCTAGGTATGACAAAAAATATATACCCCTTTAGTCTTTTTTTGAAACGTATTTGCTTTCAAGCACTCATATACCAGAAAATAAGTTTCTACTATGCTTATTAACCATTACATTTCTATTACTCTTGTAATAGAATTGCGGTATCCTGTAAAAGCCTCTTTAAAAAGAAAAAAATCAGGAATAGTGAATACTAAATCAATTCTGCAACTTATTTTTTTTTCATTCTTGCTTAAAACATATCATGGATAGAAACAGGACCTTTTATTCCCTCTCATGACTCCCCAAGGTGGCGCTATAGTACCTAGTCATGTCCATGATTGCACCTTAGGCATGCTCATAAACCAGCATTTGCAGGAACCCCATTTTTGAGAATGAAAAATCACCAGGGTTGTAAAATCATGAAGGCTTCCGATAAAATATGAAGCTGGTGAAATAATACGCTGAACTAAAAATGCAAGTGTCATTTTAATCTATCTATCTATCTATCTATCTATCTATCTATCTATCTATCTATCTATCTATCTATCTGTCTGTCTGTCTGTCTGTCTGTCTGTCTGTCTGTCTATCTATCTATCTATCTATCTATCTATCTATCTATCTATCTATCTATCTATCTATCTATCCACCAACATCTTTTTTTCTTTTGAGTTCAGGTTTATTTTGGCATTTTTGGGCTTTTTCTGAGCAACCACACACTTAGACACACCAACTTACGAAAAGAGAGAGAGAAAGGGGGAGATAGAGAAAGAGAAAGGGGGAGATAGAGAGAGAGGGAGAGAGAGAGGACTGATTTTTCTCCTGCCTTCAGAGAGAAGCCTGACTGACTCCGGCCAGCAGCAGCAGCAGCATCGCTGTCATCCCTCACATCAGCACCACCACCACCCGCCTGTATATACGCCGTCTGGTGAAACTGTCAATGAGAAAGGATTGTGAATCAGTTGTGAAGCAAATAAAACCACCAAGGACCCAGAGAATGGAGGTTCCTCTGCATACCGTCGGTGTCATGGGGGAGATGCGTTTCCTTGCAGGAGCGGCGCTTTGGGACTGTGATGTCTGACGGACGCGCTGTGAGCTCTGGTATTAGCAGCCAGCTGCGCACCCACCGAGCAGCTCTGCCCCCTCCCTCCCTGCATCTCCTCCCCACAATCCCTCTTCTCTTTCCGACCCAAACCATTCAGTCAAAGCAGGGAATTGAATCCACACGGATTGCGTCCTGAGCGGTGATTTGGCAGGTATGTACAGCAGCGCAGCGCGTCCGGGCGCTGGATGCGCCTTTGCATGCTGTGTGTGAGGTGGTGGGGGTCTGTGACTGGTTGGACTTCGTTGTATTTTCTTGTTGCTTCCCTCCCCTCCCCTTGTGGCCCTGTGAGTAGCCTACATTAATGAATCTTAGAAGCTGTTATCTGAGAAGGATGGTAGATGGCATCATCTGTCGATGCAGCCGACCTGAGAAATACAACAACGCAACGTGGTGCTCAGATACAGACCAGTTTTTGTTGTTTTATTCCAGATTTTCCCTGTCTGATCCGAACAGGTCGATCCTACAAATCCTCAGCGTTCCTTAGGTTGCTCTGCATAACGTGGCACAACAGTAACGCATGTGATCAAGCTGCTTCACACTGAACAGTCTAGTCATGACAGCTAAAGAAATGATTAATTGATTAATGAAAGGAGAAAATTGTGCTGCTGGCTTATTTCCTGAGCTGCAGCTGCATAAATTATGTTTAGAGATGAACCACTCTGGTGAAATGAAGCTAAGCATGGGCGTGAGGGCAATATGATCTGAGGATGCACACACCCTCTCATACTCAGCTCCCACTGGTGTATGGCTGCCTCTTTCTGTAGCAGCAGCAGCAGCAGCAGCAAATGCATGGCTGAAAGCAGCCATGCATGGAGGCATGCAACTTACCTACATGTGTGCTGGATGCTGTGCACATGCATACACATTCGGTCACACACCCACATTTTGCTCTCATCCACATTCAGTTATAATCCATAATCGTATGCTCTGGAGACATGACGTAACACATAATCATGTCTCATCTATATGCATCCATTTCTAAAGGTTTTCAGAAAATCTCTCTGTCTCACCCAGAGGGGAGATGGGAACAAACAGTACTCCACAGCATGGAGCAGAAGTGCTTGAAGCATGATGAGCTTAAATTGGCTTACTTTGGGTTCACATCAGTGGACACACAATCAGCTATAGTATTGTGAGTAGAAATGATGTAGCATGCCTGCAGCTGACATTTTCCTCAAAGAGGAGTGGCAGAGATAGAAGATGCTGCACAGGTGTTAAACTGTGGAGCGCTTTACTAATTTTGTACATGAGCAAGAAAAATGAGGGAAAGACTGGAAGTTAATGCAAGACGTAAAAACGCAGCACCGCTGATTAGAGGGAGTGTTGTACTTTTATTTCCTCTTGCTTCTTCAGTCTAAACCAGAAATGGATGACATATCCAAGAACCACTAGGGTTCCAAGATGGTTTTGGTGAAATGAACCTCCCATACCTGAGCGGAAAGGCTGATGTTAAAAGGGTTGCCTGTTGCAAAATGGATTGAAGAAGAAAGTATTTAAGATATTCACAAAAAATTTAGGTATACTATAGCAGCGTTATTAACATTTAATTTAGTGCCATTCTAATTTTGGGGGATAGTCCTGAGCAAAAAAAAAAAAAAAAATGAGTAAACACATGGCAAACTTAGTAGTGCTTTTCAAGAGTTTTATAAACTAGTAATAGTTGGTTAAAAAGTCTGGCTATATTTCAATTCAGTTTATTTATATAGCGCCAATTTACAACACATGTCATCCCAAAGCCTTTACAGATCATACAGTCAAATTGATTCCAACTTTTCTATCCAAGAAAAACAACAGTTGATTGGATAGACTAATTGACTCAAAGGCAATCCCTCACACTAAGCATACTTGTAGCAACAGTGGAGAGGAAGAACTCCCTTTTAACAGAAAGAAACCTCCAGCAGAACCAGGCTCAGTGTGAGTGGACAACTGCTGAGTTTGACTGGGGTTCAATGAGACAGAAGGAGAGATAGAAAAAGCAACTGTAAAAGATGGCCCCATCCAGGAAACACACAGCCAGGCAGACAAGCTCCCATGTCAGAGGATAAAGAGAGCACACCCAGCCAGTCACAGTCAGAGAAACAGGACTACACTGAAAAACAGGCAGATCTCCAACATCTATAAAAAAGGTGTTGATGGCTAATATATATGCTGAAGTAGACACCTTGCAGTTGGCTGGTGTGTATCGTTTCCAAAATGTTATATTTAAATAGTAAATCTGCAGTAAGAGTGATTCTTGTCCCTGCTTAAATGGCATACCGTGGTTTTCTGTGTGTTAGCAACTGCTCTATATCAAGCCATTGATTTTTTACCTCCTTTTGAAAGCAAAGGTAAAGAAAATTAACTATTTGAGCAAGGTGTCAGTGCAGCAACAGGTGTGTGTTTTTTTTAACCTGTAGATGGTGTGTGTTTTTGCCTACAATCAAAGGTTGTGGAAAAAACAGAGTGACTTTTTTACTTACACTGAGCTTTAAACCCTAAGAGCATTATGGCAGTAGGAGTAAAACCCTTGGTACAGTAAAGAGCTTTGCTTTTGTGTTTTAACCACACTCCAAAATTGATAGAATTTTATTATTGGAAAAAAAAAAAAAAAAAAAAAAAAAATATATATATATATATATATATATATATATATATATATATATATATATATATATATATATATATAATGCCTCATTCTCTTATGGATTGAGGTTACACTGTTTCAGCTTATTCTCTGGAAACCAGTTTTCACTTTCCACTTACTTTTACTGTTGTAAGTTTAGAATGACTGATGTTGGACTGCCTCTTTCCATTTTGTACTCAACTGCCTTCTTTAATCTATATTTGTTGCACAGTCTTTTTACAGAGGCATAGCTGCAAATTCTGTGGATATTCATGTTAAAACACTCTTGAGTGTACATAGGAATCAAGTTATTTGTCATTCCTTTTTCTTAATTCTTGCATCATTACTCTCTAATGGGATGTTACAGGCGTTACCTCATGGGCATTAGCAGGTCATTTGAGCATCAACTCTTGCTGAAGAAAAGGAGGGATGCTTCATTTGTCAAACCTTAACATGCAGATGTCAGAATGCTGGCTTTGTAAAGAGAAAGGCAGTTCCCTAATTGGCGATTTGCACTTATTAAATACAAGTTTTCCGTAAGGTGCAATCTGTTGTTGTGCCATATGCCATGATCATACTTTTTGGACATTGGGAAGCAGTGTCCATATTTCATCCTGATAGGATGACCAGAGAAGAAAACGCAGCTTTGGTGAATAACAGCTTGCGGACTTCTGCAGCCCCCCTTTTTCAGCCAAAGCAGTCACATGGGAGCCACCAGAGGTGTGAAAACCTACCCCCCTCCCTGTGAGGACAGAGAAAACCTCAGAGCACACAGGATTCTGCCTCTTTTGCCTCGCTCTTTTGCTCTTCTGCTCCAGCACCTCTCTCCTGGTCCCTTCTGCTCCTGCGCTCAAAGCTGGGGCCCACTGTGGCCCACAGTGGAGATGCGGGCCCCAGGGGAACCAGATCCCCAGAACCATCGAGGATAAGTCAGAACTTTGCAGAACCGAACTGCTGCAAACAGAACTTTTGCAACACATTTCTCTTGAGTTTCAGAACTTTTAGAGCCAAACTGGATGCCCATGGGTGTGACACTGAGGGGACCCCTGCTGTGAGACTGAGACAAAGAATCCCTGACTGCAGAGCTGCAAAACTGGATGGAACTCAAGCTTTCCAAACGAACATGGAAAAAGGTTTGCAGGTCTGGCATGATTAGGGACAGAACAAGCAATGTGTCTTTTGATGATGCTAATCATATCGTGTGTTTACTGCTGAGTAAATACAACGCTAATTAATGCTAAAGAATGGACTGCATGCTACGCTATGCTACAGGAATATGTGTTGAGCTGTTGCTAAAGCTTAGACAAGCTTTATTCACCAAGGATTTAAACACTGATATAACATTAGTGTTCATGTGTTCCTCAGATGCTCATTACATTTCCATTACCAAGTCTGACCAAGAGTCATTTAGTGGAATCCTGATGTCTATTCGCTGCTAGCTATTTCAAGGAGGTTAAAGAATCATTTAACTAAAGGTTTTTGTTCTTGATTAAGCAAATCATTCAATAGAACATTATTTGGCCAAATAATGTTTTATTCACCTCATGGATTTGCATGGTGAATTGGTCTGAAAACATTCCAATTTCTTTAAAATTAGTGAAAAGCTAATTTGATCATATCCCAAATTATTCCAGATAAACTTTGGTTTCAAACACAGAATCCATCTTAAACTGTAATATGGTTTCCAACCGTTTTCCCCTTCCTCTTTGTACATGGTAGTTAGTTTAGTTGAGTTGAGTTTTACTAGTCTTAGTTGAGAGTGTTAAACTGAAATATGTTTGATTTGGGGCTGAATGATTTTTGTTAATAAACTCTTATATTTTGAACAGAAGTTGTGGTGAATTTATTACATGTATGTGCAGAAATAAGTGTTTGACCATGATTAGTGCTCGAATCACTCTTTCATTTATTGTTCTAACACACAGCTAGTAGGACCGTGTGTCATAAACAGTATATAACAGCTGAAATAATATCTGATTAAATAAGATATTTTACCATTATTTGTAACATTTATTTAGCGTCCCATGCTGCTGGACTCATTGAATGTAACATTTAATTGCTGTCTCAGTTTGGTGGTCATCGAATATAACAGTCATTCTGCACATATATGAGAATAAACCATTATTGAAAACCGTGTGAAAGCATTAACATCAGCTCTCACCACTCAATAATGAAATTTTAAACTCACAACTTAAAAATCCAATACTAAATGTCTTAGCTTATATGAGAAGAAAATATAACCTTTGACATTCTTGGAGCATCAAAATATAGAAAATTTTACTAAATCTAATAATTCCAAAATATCTCTTCAGCTAGTGGTAACCAACTTTACTTCAAAGCAAAACTCAGATGATTCAAATCAATCTGATCACTTTGGTCCAACTAAAACTAAAAGATTTAACACCCAAGTTAATCTTATTGTTCAACCAAAATTTATGCACATCTATACCTAGATGCTGCCATTTGTGGTTTCTATAACCACATCCCAAAAATGAAAACTCACAAGTTATGCTATTTCAAAGTCATTTCCAGTCCAAAATAGGTTAGATGCCTCAAAATTTAACCTAAATCCCTTTGTCTATTAGTCTGATAAGACTCCTAAACACTTATTTTATATTGTGTAGAACAAGATTTGTTGCCAGATTTAACGTAAATTAATCTGTGGTCCTACCCGACCAAAAGGGGGTGGATTCAAATTAAATTGCTTAAAATCCCTTAAAGAAAGGTGAATCATAAGCTAAATTGCTAGTAAGCTTTGCGCCAAACTGCTTATAAATCCTCCAAGACGGGTAAAGCATGCGCTAAAATAGCTAGTAAATCCTAAAACAAGGTATAGCATTTTTTAACACTGAAAGAAAAGTGTTTCTTTGATATCACAGAAAAGGGTGAAGCATAAGCAAAATTGCTCGTAAGTCCTTAAAAGTTAAGCTTTGCGCCAAACTGCTTATAAATCCTCAGAGACAGGTAAAGCATGCGCTAAAATAGCTGGTAAATCCTGAACAAGGTGTAGCATTTCTAACACTGAAAGAAAAGTGTTTCTTTAATATCACAGGTTTAAAGATAACCTGTGACCAGTTTCTACACACATAAAAATAAGTCCTTACAATATGTATATGTAAATATACAAGTATAGTGGGTATTGACTGGATTGTGTTCTTTTGAAATTTCTTCATAACTTGTGTTTTTGTGCCATCAGCTGAAAATGGATCCAAGCATCCTCAATTCTGGGCACACCATTGACTCCATAGGCATAGAGAAACAGAAACAAACTGTTGCAAAGCTTATCCACTTATCTTCAGAAAAGCAGGATAAGCTAAACAATTTTAACCCCAGCCTATGTGAAGAAAAGATTCAAGAATTAATTAACTTAATTCAAAACCCAAATGAAAACTTTCTGATAACAGATGTACTCTGTGAGCTCACGCTACTTTATCAGCTTAAATACCAAATAAAAGCTAAACAGTACTCTGAGTTAGAAGCCAAATATCAGATGATCTGCCACAGAATAAGTGCTGTAAACATTTTATTGTCAGGAGCTGACAAGATCTAAGACCCATGTGGCCAGACTGACCATGCCTCAGAACAAACGATGACCCCCCTCCCTGAGGAGCTATGCAATAAACAAAGCAAGCAGACTTTGAATCAGCAGGAGGTCACCCCAGTCAAAAGGAGAACAGTTCCCGAAGCAGATACAAAGTCTCTAAACTCTGAGTTAACACTAAATAGATCTGAAGATGTTCAAAGTCAAAGTAGTGTCACAGACAGAGAAAAACAAGTAGATCACTTGGTAAACTCAAGCGGTTTAAAATTTTGCAAAGGACAGCCATGCAAACCAATCTCTGACTCAGGCCCCGTCCACACGAAGCCAAACCCTGGCCTAAACGCACAAATTTTTCGCCAAACCAGCCTCTCATCCATACAAAAACGGCGTTTCGGGGGTCTGTAAATGATCTTTTTTTTATTCAGCCTTCAGAGTGGGAAGATTTTAAAACGCCGTTTTCGCGTTTCCATCTTTAAGCTCTAACCGCATTTTTTTTTTACACGCATGCGTCATAGCATCGCCTCTAAACACGCATGCGCGACACAGTATCACAACAACAATGGCGCCGTACTGTGTTGAATGGTTGCTGCTCATGCTACTTACCCTGCTGTCGGGCTTACAACAGAATCTTCTTCTTCTGGAATATCTCCAGGAAGAACAGAGCAATATCGACGACATAGTTCAGCACCTGAATTTGACTGAACCACGAAAATGGACCCGCAGGGCAACCATGTATAAATATTAGTGCGCATGCCCAACATTTCGTCGCCTATTTTTGCTTTGGCACCACAGCGCCACTTACAGGCCTGGCATACATTTTGCAGCGTTTTCATGCATTCGTGTGGACGATCACATTTATTTTACGTCTCCATCTTTACGACAAACGTTCTGGAAAATATTAGCGTTTCGTGTTCATTTTGACTTCGTGTGGACGGGGCCTCACACTCCGTTGACCGAGCATCAAGTGCCAAAGTTCACAGCTTGAAAAACTCCAAGGAGAACCAGTCTCCCTTGTGTCATCAAAGGTTAGCTCAAACCCCCCCACCACTTAATGAGCAGAACCAGCTTCCTGATGGGCCAGGTCCACCGAGTGACCATAGAATTCAACAAATTGAATCCTTGGCCAAAGACATTGATATTTTTGACCCAGAAAGTCAACACTCCAACATAATGGACTATCTGCAAGAAGTTGAGCACTGTCTAAAAGACTTGCCATTTCCTTCTTCTCGTGAGAAATTGAAGCTGATTTGGAAAACAACAGCTAGAAGCGTCCATGTTTTCATAAAATCTCTTCCTCCAAAAATCAGAGAACGTTATTCAGCTCTTTGTCAAACCTTAAGAGAAGAATATTCTGGTTACAGAGATCTGGTGTTAGCAACGCTTGAGGCATCTTTAGTTCTCCAAGGAGAACATGAAACACCCAGAGAATATTACAGGTTTATTTTGAGGGCTGCAGTTTTTCAGATATTGACGAAGAAGATCCCACTTTTAAAGCATTGTTCATCCAAAATCTACATAAAAGTGTACGATATTAGGTAGCAATGCATTGCAGGATAGAAATCCTTTCTATGCAGGAAACTCGCAGATATGCTCAGCTTGTTTGGGAAATATGTCTCAAATCAGATAGATTTCAAAGCAAGCTTAGAGTCTTTAACCTTCAAACAAAGAACAGGACCAGAAACAGACACAGATTCAGTTCCCCAGTGGTTCACCAAGATGAAGGATTTAATGACTCGAGAGAACGAAAACCAGAACCCCCAGATAAAGGTCATAAGCCTTCACATCACAATGCAAAACCAAAGGTTTACACTGGTAAAGGGGGACATCAACAACACTGTCTTGACAGAGAAAGTAGCACTAAAACATCCTGCTAGAGTAAATTAGGGGAATCGCAAACAAATATGGTACAAGAGGTAGAGTGGAACATGCATACACTGCACTGTAGTACATCCCAGAAACAAAAAAATGAAACAACATCTACATTATAGGTCAAATTGAATACATTTAAGCATACAGTACCTAAAATACTTATTTTGTGTGTGCTTTTCTGAGAAATACGGTTTCATATATTTAAACAGCATTGAATATCAGGATATTGTCATGATCGGTTCACTAAGTCAAACCCACATGCAGAACACTAACGGAAACGGAGGGAAAGTGTAACAATGTTTATTTGCAGAATATGTACACAGAGTGAATAGTTCTGGTTCAGGTACAGGTCCAGGACAGGTCTCACAGTTTTCTGAAGGAGATGAGAGTTTGGTTACATAAGGACTTAAATGGCTGGACTGGTGAGAGAATTATGTTGATATCTTGAAGAGGTTCTGACAGATCCTTGAGAGGGGAAACCGATTGGGTCCAGAGACGAGAGGGCCAACAGAGAGATTCAGCAGCAGCAGCGTCTAGCTTCTAGCTAGGAGTTGACGGATCAGGGGTGTTTCCTAGCTCTTCCCAGAGAGCTGATTAGAGTCCAGGCTGAAATCTTCAGGTTTGGCTTTCTTAGGCAGGCAGGCAGTCAATCTTCCAGCTCCTCCAGAGCTTCAGACTTCAGTTGGCTCTTTCTATAAGTAAGAAGACAAAAACAGGTTAGATGGCTAGTCTTCTCTCAAGAATAAATTAGTGATCACAAAGATAATCAGAGGCTCAGGTTCGCTAACCAAACTTGGTCAACACTGCGGCGTCAAAGGAAGGTCTGGCTGCTGCTTAAGTAGTGTGGTCTTCTGCTGAGCTGATGACTCCCAGGTGTGCTGAGAGCCCCAGCTCAGGAATCCCACAGCGCACTCTGCTGGCGACAGGTGGCAGATCTCCAGATCCCAACAGATATGATCATATAATTAGTATAAAATTCTTATTGTAATGTTAGAATGTCCCTTATTAGGGTAAGAAATGTGTGAATATGTTATCATATGACTTGTTACATCATGGATCTATTTGGGCTGTTTAGATTTTTTGGGAAAGCTGAGTGTAATATCACCGGCCATATCCAGGCCTGAATACTGTGTTATGTACAGAATACAGAACACAGGGAAGAGTGGTGTACCTTCTCTATAGTTGCCTCTAAAATCCATAAAACCTCTAAAAATAGTTCAAAGAGTGCACCAGCAATTCCACCAGGAGGCCAGGTACATGAACCTCTTGTCTCATTTAAAACAACAGTCTGTAAGCTTTGACCAAAGTATTGATCTAATTTGCGATATATTAAATGATTTTATTTAGATCAATATAGAGTGAGGTTGTCCTTCTGTCTTTAGAGTGCAGCTTAACGGCACTACAATACTAAAAGCTGTTTTTAGGGCAAAAAAAAAAAAAAACACAAACATGGAATATAAAAAAGACTTAACAATAACTACATTAGTTCTCAATTTGGTAGCCTAAAGTGATCTTCAATCAAATTCAATTTGTTTCAGTTTATTTATAAAACCAATTTAAAACAGTTTTAATGTTAAGGCATTTTACAGAGACAAATCAATCAGATGAAACAGTCAGATTGCAGCATGAGGACGATTTATCATTAACTTGAAAAACCAAAATCAGTCAGATAAATAAGATTTAAACCAGCCTAGTGTTGTTCTCTTAATCCCTACAAAATGTTCAAGCATTTCCAAAAGAATATTATGATCACAAATGCAGCATTCAGATCTAACAAGACAAGTACAGATACAAGTCCATTATCTGAGCACCATGAAATTATCATTAGTGACTTTCACTAGAGCTCTTTCAGAGCTATGATGAGCTCCTAAACCAAATTGAAACTCTTTAAAAACATGGAAGTTTTCATACACTTGTTAGGCAACTATTTTCTGAAGAATTTTAGTTTAGAAAGAAAAAATTAGGTCTATGATTGATCAAGTCATTTAGTTGTAAATAAGTTTTAACAAGAAGCTTAATTGCAGTTACTTTAAAAGCCTCTGGTACATAACCCTGTAACAGTGATAGATGGATAAGAAGATCAGCGGGAATATTTCCTTAAATAACTTTTTTGGAACTGGATCTGTTATACGAGTTGAAGGCTCAGATGAAGACAATAGTTTTGATAACTCTGAAAGTTCAACTGGATCAAAGCACTCAAGACCCGGTTCAGATTCTATGGCTACCTCAGATGCTGCCTCACCTTCCAGAGAAACGAATCGTAGTTCAGAGGAGTGCTAATGATGTTATTTTAAATAAAATATATGTTATTTATAAATAATAATAATAATAAAGAATCCCATAAAATCATGTGAGTTTCTGATATTTCAAAGTATTAAGCCAGAAAATTATGAATGACATGATTACAAAATGACAAAGCAGGTCATAAGAAACGTTTCTCCAAGTCACTTTTTTGTGTAAACTATAAAACCACTCTTCAGTGTAGGTAATTCATACATGTTGAAATAAATAAATAAAGAACTTTCACCAACAGTATCTACTTTGTACTCTATATTCATTAGATCTCAGAAGTTACTTGTTGTGGGTAGAGTACAAGACAGTTTACTAAAGTGTGAGTTGTGATACTCTCAGAAGAATATTACTTAAAGGTTTAGAGGGCGATCTTTTACTTCCAGGTGGATCATCTAAATAATCGGTCCTACTAATTGTCAATCCTTCTGGTGATATGTTTACATAAGGCCGTCCTATGTGCTCGTCCCGTCAACTATCTTTTTCTGCGAATGTGCACTTTTAACGCCATATCTGTGGTTAGCTATGGTTTCAGACAGTCACTGAAGCTTACCTTTCTCACAGCGGTTCTTTGAAAATGGCCGAGGGTCGTAAGAGAAAAAGTGTCTAGGAAGTTTATGAGAAGAAAAGAAAGGCCTCAGAAGAGGCAGATATATCCAAGAATGCTTGAGCGGAGAGCTCTCCGTGCAAAGCATTATGGGACTTGTTGTCACGGTGGCCGACTGTGGTGACTAATAACAAAGATGGCACAGGCACTGTGCAGTGGAGGTGGACTTACGTGACCGACAAAACAAAAAATTAGTGATCATCTGTCTGAACAGTCAGTTATGCTATAAAGTCCACTATATAGTCCCTGTTGTACATGGACACAGTAAGCTTTTATGAGAACAGCACATTTTATACAGGGCTTGCATGAGGAGAAATGGGCTCATGCATGCTCGTGCACGCACATTTTCTTTCTAAAGTGGAGAGGCAAGTCTTTTAAAACATTTTCCACAGTAAAGTACAACTAATCCTAAAAGTAAATTATTTTAAAAGTTGCTGTAACTGAGAAAATGCAGCTACCCACTTCTTGTGATTTCAGATATATCAATTATCTTTGTTTCTGTCCATTTATTTTCATCCCTGACCTATAACATTCTGTTTTCTAGTTTTATATTTATTTAATAGTGATATTTACTGCTATTCCTTTAAATAAATCAGCTAAAATACATTGTAGCATTATCACTTTTTAGTGTATTAAATAGTAAAAGAAAGCTTTAAAATGTATGCATGATTCCCTTTAGAGTGTTCCACATTCCCTGTAGATTGCAACTGCTGGTCCTACAACACTAGAACAGTAAAAATTATATCAGCATTTTCTGTGGCAGGATAAGAAATACACACACCATTATAAGCTCTTTCAAGAAAAAAAACATTCAATTTCATGTGCATTTTCAAATATACTAATGATTTAACCTCATCCCAATGTGGCTTTTTTTAGGGTTGGCTTTTATCATCTCAATATGATTGCATGACATAACTCAAAAGGTTTGTCCAACAAATACATAATTAATTTGAGATCCCTGTGAGCTCTGATGGAAACAGTTGAGGCAAACTGTGGACATATGCTACTCAAGGGTGGACTTTTATGGATCATGACCCATCAGCTGCAGAAAGGCTGCCTCTGGCTATACGCCAGTATTCCAGAGAGTAAACTGAGTCAGGAAACTTCTCTCAAGATATGATAGCCTCTTTCAATTTATTTATTTATTTTATCTTGCAAAAATTATCCTGACAGTTGTTTTCTGACAATTTATTAGATGTTTGTGTCAACAATTGGCTTGGACTTTTGTTTGGCATAGTTTTGATTACAATGTTAATAATTGGTTGGCAGCTTAAGTAAATTATTTGATTTCCTGTTGGCAGTAAAGAGCTCAGAATAAATTGGCATTACTTGTAGACAAATCATTATTTTAGTTCTAGAAACATCAAATGAACAATCTGTCAAAATACAGTTCTGTTTGTCTTAAGGTGGTTGTTTTAGTTGTTCATCAGAAAAGTGTGCAAGCAATATGTATATTCTCTGCTAATATGTAGTCCTTCTTCTGAGGCCTGCAATAACAGCGAACTGTGCAGATGTGATTCACAGCTCATTTGAAGTGAGCATGTCTCTGTGGTCATGAGACTGTTGAAAGATCAAGCGCTTAAGTCCAGAACTAATGTGGAACAGCTGTAAAATGCTTTGAACAACACAACATCACTATTTTGACTCAGTTGACCAGTTATGATCTAGAAAAAGGCACAAACATCTCTGAGCCATCCCAAGCTGGATAAAGCTTAAAAATAGCATGGCTCAAAGTCTCTTGGTTTTTATCAAAAATGGAAAGAATACCTATTTTTCATTTATTCTGCTATATCGTTAACATAGGTGCTGAAACACACTATTTAAACAAAATCAAACATCAAGCAATGTATTTAATTTATTTTTCTATGAAGCCAAATAATCTTCAGTATTTTGTTGTTGCTCTCTGTACTGCAGGCACTCTGTTGGACTGAAACAATTAGAATGATTAGTTAGCTTCTTGCTCTAAGAGCTGAATACATAAATGTAGCTACTGGGTGTACAGACCTTGAGTGACACATAGATACATACTCGATATTAAACACGAAGGCCCCTAATTTTTGATAGTGAAATTAGAAAAGCAGTTTTTACTCCGATGGCAAGACAGGAGCACACTCATACCCTCCACACACGCACATCTCTGTTTTAGGAGATTTCTTAAAATACAGTTCCTCTAGCAAATAACAAAAATGTTTAAACCTAGTGTTGAGTGGAGTGTTTTTTTGTGCATTTTACAGTACGAAGAATTGAAAAGCAGATTTCCATTACGGTATGATTTGCTTACATTTATTACAAAGGTTTCTTCTAGTTTTAAAGAAACCTTAACTTGAGACGATTACAAGAGGTTGGGAACTAAATGCATTTTAACTGTTGACTCTAACAAGAAATGAAGACTCGAGTTTCAGACTTGGTTAAACTACTTAACTGTAATGGCAGTCATTCAAAATGGCCCTTCCCAGTCAAACGCCAGCCGAATGGCAGCCCACTTCCCTCCAACTACCAGAAAAATTCCCTCCAACTTCCACCCCCTCCTTCTCCTGGGTGGCACATTTTTTTACTCTGGCTCCACACTTTCACTGAACTACAGGGTCTGACCAGGAGATGATGCTTCTCTTTTGATCTTAATGTCCACAAATCATGACAGAAAGAATATTTTAGTACAAAGATTGATGTTTAACACGGAATTGTAGGGGACTTGCCAATACCGGTTAAGGGCCTATCAAGGAAAGTGGGGACATTTTGAATGCCTGCTATTGTATTAGGACCGTCTAAAGACCCAAAACGTAACTTGGTCCTGTGGTCTGAGACAGGGTATTTTTCTTGTGTTATCAGGCCTGAAAGCTAGATGACATCTAAGCTCCAACCATGGAAAGCCAAGTCTTTCCAAAACACGTGAATTCTGACATGTAGACAAACGGCCCTAACTTGTATTTTGTACCTTATCAACATGTCGCCTTTTAATTGGTCACACTTTGACATGTTAAGAGCGTGTTGAGAATATGTCATCTAGGCATTAACAACCCATTATTAATGCATCCACTACAGTTTGATTTCATGTGATTATGAGCCATTCAGCCACTGAACCAGTTTGAACTGGTGAGTGTTGTTTTTTCCCACTGGCTGCTGAGTAGTAGGGTTAATCTACTTCTTGTAAGCTGGGGGAGGTTTGCCTACAGCAAAACTGGTGTTAGTCACACGTTGTCTACTGTCTTAAGTCGAAGAACAGCATGTTTTTTTAAATTAATTTCTGTCATTTATATTTTGTTTTCATGGAATAAAAAGGAAAAAATTATAATCAGATTTGGTGTGAAAAAATTAGGGGAATTGTTTTTGCCATACTGTCCAGCCCTAATTTAATCAGAATTTTGATTCATATTATGAAGCCTTCTTTTGTTAGCAACTCCAAATGGCCTTTTGGGCCAATTCTCCAGTCGTTTGAGAATTTTGTCGATCGGGCTGAGTTTCAGCCTTGTCATGTGTCCTGCGTCGTGTAGTATACAGGGAGTAACATGGGGCGATTAGCCTCTAATGACCACCTCCTGACCAGGAATCATAAGGTTGGGAGAAGATCAAAGATATTCAGTCCACCCTAGTGAGGTATTCATATGCCAATCCTGCTGTTGAAGCAGAGATACAAGCTCCTACGAGCTGATGTACCAGAACCTTGCACACTGCCCATGTGCAAACAAGGGAGCTCTTTTCCTAAATTGATTAGTCCGACCAGTGCCGTCTATTGGGGCTGAGTCCGACGTATTTTTTTAGACATACAATGTGAGAAGGTTGATCACATCAGAGCATCGGGCCATACAGTGTAAGAACATATATCGTGAGCTATTCACTTTTAATTGTATTGTGGCTCACAGGTCTCATTACATTGTATAGGTGGAACTGTAGTTGCGTACAGTGTGTGTCTTCTAAGTTTGAATGTGTGTACATGGTGTATGTCTATGCATTGACCTGTAACAGACCAGGGACCTGTCAAGGGTTACCCCATACTTTCTCACCTATGGACTGCTGGTGGTACAGTAGGCATTAGAAACCATGAGGCTTAGATACATGACAATTTACAGATCAATGGATGGATGGATGGGTGTATGAAATTGATGTTTGTTTTTACCTACCAACATGATTTCTCACCTGGATAGAGCTGAGAAATCATGGATATCTAGTATAAAAAAAAATAGACCATGCTTTTTACATGGATGTTCAATGTATGATATTGCTATCATTATAGGCAAATCAAAAACATCATATGCGTGTGCTTTCTTCAGATAGTCCCCTCTTTATTTCTTTTTATGGATTTAGGGTTCTGTTTTGGTCAGGTATGTATTCAGTGCCCCTATAATCTTAGGTATACTGCAGCAGTTGGGCATGTTACTAACTGCAAACTACAATTTGAATTCCTAATTTCCTCTTATCCAATAAATGTAACAGGCTCCAGTCACAAGGTGCCATATTGAGCTCATAATAGTAGATGTTGTAATGGATTTATGTTTGCTCTTTTATAAACAATTTCCTTTTTCTGTCTTTCAGAGAAATGCTCATTTTACCGTGGAAAGCAACTGGATCTAAATGTTTCTGAGTATCTCCAAAAACTGGTTTTGGTGATTGGAAATTTGGCTTCTATTCTGTCAGACGGGGCCTGAAAATGCTTGGCTCATCTTCACAGCATTACAATCCAACCTTTTCTTTCACCTGTCGATAAGAACAATCCCCAGGATTGCCATCCATGGTTTCTGTGCTAATCAAGACTGTGTTACTCTATATTGAAAAGATTTGCAAAGGAATGTTTACAAAGAAATTGGTAAACCCAATAAAGAAGAAAGAAAGAAGTGAAAATAAAGAGCCCAAATTAGCCACTGATTTGCAAGCACACAATCTAACTCTCTCAACTACCCTAAAAACAACTGTGAAAAAGATTTCCAAATGCTCTTCGGCACGTAATATTTCGCTTGAAGAAGACGACGGAAAGAACGACTGCTCATCCTTGTCACCCACTTTCAGCTATCGTGTAGCAATAGCAAATGGAATCCCAAAAAGTTCTCTTTTTCTAAATAATAATGAAAGTATATTTCCTGAGGTTCTTTCGATTGATAGCAGTTACTCTGACTCCTTGAGTGAGACAAAACCTGTACGGAGACTAGATGAGCATAAATCGCACACTATGCCAGTGAGACGAAATAGGAAGAGCCTCATCAGTTTAGCTCCCTCAGACGGCAGTTCTGAGGGTGAACGGGTGGAACGCTCTAGTTTACATACACTTAGGCTGGGTGCTCTACGCAAGTTAAGAAAATGGAAAAAGAGCCAGGAATGTGTCTCCTCAGACTCGGATGTGAGCAACTGGAGGAAAACCCTGGGTATTCGCAGCAAATCTCTGGACCGCGCTGGTCGACAACAAAAGAGTTCTACGCTGGAGCCTGGCTCTTCCTCAACAGGATGCATCAGCCAGACACAGGATGTAATGGAAATGATTTTTAAGGAGCTCCAGGGGATAAGTCAGATAGAAACAGAACTATCTGAGCTTCGTGGCCATGTAAATGCCCTTAAGAGCTCAATTGATGAGATCTCCAGCAGCGTGGAAGTAGTTCAGAGTGAGATTGAGCAGCTTAGATCAGGATTTGTCCAGTCCAGAAGGGAAACAAGAGACATTCATGACTACATAAAACAGATTAGCCATCAGGCAAATAATTCAACCTTGCGGTTTCTAAACGTTCCAGAAGAAAGATCAGAAAAAACAGAGAGTGTAATATACAGAATATTGAAAGAGAAAATGGGTTTCACTGATGCCCATAAATCAATTAAAATTGAACTTGCTCACAGGTTAGGGCAACAAAGAGAATGTTCTAATGCAAAACCTCGTCCTATTATTGTCATTTTTGCAACCCCACAAGACCGAGACGTAGTCCTTAAAAAATGCTACAAACTCAAAGGGACAGGGATCATAGTATCTACTGATAGCTTAACAAGTGAAGGAAAAGAGAGGAAAGAAAAAATACTATCATCCTCACAAACATATGAAAGCATGGATATAAAAGTCTCAGGAAAGGAGAAAGTTGTAGAAAGTGATGACTGGGATTCAATGGACAGTGATAAAGAACTGGATGAATTAAGCAGGAATAAATATGCAATGGTAATTTCAAAGCCAGTTCACAAGTCCAAGTCAGAGAAGAAGCGATCGCATGACCACAGCAGGACGGGAGAGGTAGCAGGTTACTCAGGAACAGTGCACTATGCTGATGACTCTTACTATGACACAGATAAGCATGCAAAGGCTTACTACTCCGATCTTACACCAGGATGGCTTTCACAAAGTGATTATTCAACTCCAAAACTTAGTCGTTCTGAGTCCGACTGTTCAAAACTTTGTCAATCATACTCTGAAGATTTTTCAGAAAGTCAGTACTTCACACGAGCAAATGGTAGCTCCCTGCTTTCTTCATCAGATCAAGAACTCTGGCAGAGAAAACAAGAGGACATGTCTTCCTCTTGGTATGCCAGCCCCAGCCACCCCCATGATAATCAAACCTATGAACATAATGAGGTTGAGACTACTGAGACTATTGATAGTGGGGTTAGCAATGGACTTGTTTGCATGTCTGGTGATCGAAGCCACTACAGTGGCTCACAGGTCTCATTACAAGGTGATCTATCTCCATGGAAAGACTGGCATCACCTGGAGCAGGGAGCTGATTCTGGTTTGGAAGCCTCTATAGAGGTCAGCAGCCCTTTTGATCCATCAACTATTCCTGGATTTCCAGAGAACATTACCAAATGCCAGGAAGTTGATTTGCAGTTTGAAGGAGATGAAGAGTTTATGATGCTTGATAGAGAATCTTCTTTACCTTCTTTTACCACCCATATTATCCCTCCCATCACAGAACGGGAATATGTCAAGACTTCTTCACAGCAATCAAAAGAGGGATGTAAGGTAGTCGCAAAAGAAAGCACAAAAATATCAAAAGAAGCCACTAAATCTGGTGCAAAAGTGACACCTAAACCAAGTAAAGCTGAAATATTGTCAAAAGAAAATGCAAAGGTGCCTGCTAAGGTTTCATCTAAAGTGGCATCTAAAACATCCACTAAAGAATTACAAAAAGAAACAATAAAATCTGCTGTTAAAGAAAGCTCTCAAGTTATCCATAAAGACAGCACTGTATTTACACCTAAAGAAACCACTAAAACTACAGGTAAAGAACTATCTAAAGTAACATCAAAAACAGGTTCGGGTGAAAATGCCAAGGTCTCTTCTAAAGCAATCCCAAAAGACAGCCCTGTAATCACACCTAGAGAAAGTCCAAAAGACTCACCCAAAGAGAGCCCTAAAATAACCCCAATTTATACCCCTGTCTTGACCCCAGATTCTACACCCAGGGAGTCCCCTAAAGAATCCCCAAATGTCATTGCTAAAGAACCCCAGAAAGTAATTTCTAAAGAAGTTGTTAATCTTGTTGCTAAAGAGGTTACCAAAGAAGCTTTTAAACCACCCCCTAAAGATGTGCCTCAAGTCACACCGAAGGACACAACTAAAGTACTCACTCAGGAGTTTTCTAAGCTTCCACCTAAGGAGGTTTCAAATGTAGCCCCAAAAGAGATTTCTAAAGTGACACCAAACGAGACTTCTAAAGCAGCTCCAACTGAGGTTCCCACAGTTCCATCTAAATCAAGCTCTAAAGTTACTACCAAGGAATCCTCAAAAACAGTTCCCAGTGAAAAGTTCCCTGAACTTGATATTAATCATACCTTTCACCAGGCCCAGAGCAAGTCCTCAAGTATGTACCGTAGCCAGAGTGAGATAAGAACAGAAAAAGTTGAGGAGGTTCCTAAAACTTGGAGTAGTAGGCTTAGCATAGATCTAAGCGAAAAGTCCTTTGGTTTTGGCTTTGGATCTACTCTTCAGAGAGCTAAGTCTGCTCTAGAGGTTGTTTGGAAATCAGGCGCACAAAGCACCCCTGCTCCTCAAGAGGAACCTACTAATTCGTCTTCCTCATTTATGGGGCGTTTTCGAACACTCTCCACCTCCACAACAAATAGTTCCCCTGCTACAACGGAATCAGATGTTTGTACAGAACATGTCTTTAAGAAGGCAGAGGAGGAAAATACTAGTGCTGAAATTGGAGAACAATCTGTGGACAGTGAAACACACTATGTTGAAGTGATGGAGCAGGTACTAGCTAACCTGGAGAACAGGACTAATGTTACTGACAACAAGGAAACCGATGAGCTTGAACAGGAGTGTGAAACTTCTCAAGACTATGATGTGTCTGAGGACTTGGAGCCATCTCAAGACAATGATGCCTCCCAGGTTCATGAGGCTTCACAAGATTTTGAAACCCCTGATGACTATGATGCAAGTAAGGAGACCCAGGTTTTGGAGTATGACTGCAGTTTGGATGATCAGTATGAAGAGGAGTATAGTGAGGATTATGAGAACCAACTCACTGAGGACACTGCTGAATACGATGCAATGGTTGAGTATGTGGATGTTGAAGAACCTGATGAGACTGAGGATAATGATGTGACAGAGGAAATGGATGAGGTTGCTGAAGAGCTGGATGATGTTGAGGAAATTGCAGAAGAGGCAGTTGAAGTTCTTGAAAAAGAAGAAGAACAACAACTTCAGGAGGATGAAAATCAAAATGTCCCAGAAGAGAAGCCGGTAGAACCACCACCTAAAAAACGAGTTCGACCCACATTCAAAGAGGCGGCGCTGAGAGCCTACAGAAAACAAATGGCTGAACTTGAGCAGCAGATCCTGGCAGGAGGTAAGACTTTTTACTTCTTAGTTTTTTGTGTATATGGTGAAACTCTATTATAATTTTCAAACTTTTAGCTTCTGTGGGGAGTGGTGGCCAAGTGGTAAGAGCATAGAGATTGGAATCCAGAGGTTCCAGAGTTCAAGCCACACTCCCACAGACTGACACTCTGCGTGCCTGAGCAAAGAACCTTAAACCCACACTGCTCCCCGGGCACCGCACAATGGCAGCCCATTGCTTCCCAAGAAGATGGGTTAAATGCAGACAGTGAATTTTTCCAATGTGAGATCAATTAAGTTCAATAAAAAAAAAAAAATAATAAAAAAATATATTCTTTCATTGCAGTAGCCATTTTTGCATGCAGTGTATTTTATATGTTTTGTTTTTATGTTATCCTTTAAGAGATTAGTTTATTATTTTTGTTGAATAGGTATCAGAGTCAAGTTGAAAAAGATTCAAACTTGTGGCTGATTTAGGTTTGAACTAATGTTTTAGTTTACCCATATTTACCCACCAGAGCCAGAGTCACTGAAAGAGAACATGATGGAGAATCTGCAGAGGGAGAATATTAGGGTGATGACAGTGATGCACAACAACCTAAAGGGCTTTGAGTTCATATGGTCATTAAGTAAAATCAAATGTAATCAAAATACCAGTGGGGGGCAGCGAAAAAGAATTTATCACAAATTGTTAAAGTTTGTTCGTTGTGATGTCTGCAGACGTCAATTATTGACCTATTTTGTGGAGTAGAGTCCTTGCATTTTCAAGAAAGCTGTAAGTACCAGGCTAAAGCCTCACAGCCTGCCATTCTGGCTCCCTGAGCATCCTCAACCTTACAAAGCTCTCTACTGTAGATGCTTGTGATGGGTTAAATGGAGAGATCAAACTCATTTTAATGTACATTTGTGTTGACAAATTAAGTTGATTATCTTTATCATCCTCATCAAATTGTTGATTAAGACGGGTATTTTCTTTTCTTCTGTCAAAATTTTCAAAATCATAATAATTTTTTCCTCCTTTTTTATTTCCATTCAGAAACACATTTCATGGATGGATACACTTTTAACATTTAAGTCTGGAGATGAGAAGATTTTGAGGCCTAATTGCATCCATTTTACTACATTCCAAGAGTGAATTATTAATGCACGCATCTGTTTTACTTCTCCTTATGTGATCCATGCCTTTATCCCTTGTTACCAGCTTGTTCCCCTTGTGCTGATGCTCCAAAGAGTTCTGTCAGGTCTGAGTGTGAGCTATGAAGGGAGTACAAGCAGAGCTGCTACCCTTACGTCTGTCTTTAACCCACTACAGCAGAGTCTGCAGTCAGATGCTAATTTACACCCCTCAAGGGTATTTTGTAACCAGGTCAGCCTTGCTAGGAATATTTATAAAGGTCTGATGCTCATAAAGTTGGTTGTTTGCTCTCTAGGGAGCATCAGAAGTAGACCCTCTTTTCAGGTGCTGTAAGAAACCAACATTCAGATTCAGTTTTTCTCAATGCTCTGTTGTTCTCTTTATCCTGCAAATATAATTGTTGTTGCTACTATAAGTTGAAGAAAGAATTAAAAGTTACTTTGGTATAGTTTTGGCCAAGTAATATTAGTTGAGAAAACTAGGCAGCAGGCATCAAGAGTTGTTCTTGGACAGATTGATAAGATAGATTATAGGTAATGATATTTAACTTGCACTGTATCTTATTCTTTTTTGCTCGCTTCATCAGGGCTTGATAACACAAATTTTAGAGATCCTCCAAAACTGCTTAACAATGCATTGAAAATTCAGAACTAAAGAAAATGCAAACTAAAATGTTTAAATATTTTAAAGAGAAAACATTTTTTTTTATTTCATAAGGAAACATTGACAAAAGAATTAGGAGAAAACTAGTCAAGAACAGCCTATGTGCCTTTTGATCTGGATCTAGCTAAAAAGCTGCTGTGAAATAATTAAATATTTAACCTGGATCTAAATCTAAGAAAGTTTTGTATTAAAAAATTAAATCCTGAAAGTCGGACAAAACCACTTTTTATACTTGGCGGCTGGTGTTGTTTGGCTGTGTACAGTTTATCAAGCTGCGCACCATACACGTATTAAGAAGCGTATTTGAGCTGTGCAGCGATCTAACTGCACACTCAAATTCATAACTGTGCGCTGAAGTCGGTGGTAAAAAATATACTGCATGCAGGTCTTCCTGCCACTGTGTGCTGGCCCTAAATTGTTTTGTGATATTCAGTACTTAACCCTTCTAAGTAGGGCTGTGTATTGTTAAAAAATTTTCGGTTCCGGTACCAATACCGATACCTTCACTTCGATACCGGTTCCTGAACGATACTTTTTTCGATACCAGTTTTATAATATCAATTCGAAAAAAAATGGAAAATTACACAACATAAAAAAGTACAAATCTTGAGTTTTATTTTAAGCTCTGATTTTTCCATTTACATTTTTCCTCTTACATAAAAAAAAAAAAAAAATTCAGTGTCTAATATTCACTGTTACATTGTGAGGACCTTTTAACTTAGCAGTTTTCCTTTAGAAAAATTACCATGTCTGACAAACAAGCCCGTTGAATGGGATTCTACTGACAGCGCACCGCTGATATGTGGGGGTCTGAGCGGCTCCGACAGAAATATTGGAAGGCAGGATGAACTGACTGCACTGATTAAGTTTTTTAGGTGGATTTTCCCACTTAAAAACATAATAAAACTACTTTATTCCCACTGATCACAGCAAATCTAGCTGCAAGGCAAATAAAGGATAGAGTAGCTCCGCCCACCGCACGTCAGACACACTTTTGCACCGCGCAGCCAGAGCAGCAAAGCTTTTTCAGCCGCGCGTCAGAAGCTGGTACAAGCAGCAAAAAAGGAAGCAGCAGACGCGATTTTGCTGCTCCTGCTGCGTCCAGTTTGAAAGCAGCATGATTCACTCCGCGCTGGCTTTGCACTGCCCACGGGATGCTGAGTGGAGGATGGTCGCGCTTGCTGCGGTCCGCTCTTCTTGCAGTCAAACACCGAGCAACTTTCTGCTCTTAAATTATTTCTGTGCACGATGTATTGCATTGCGCACTATTAGCATCAGTCTTAATAAAGTGAAGCCGCACTTTTGACCTGGGGGGCATCTTAAAGGGGTTCTGCGACGCTCACAACCAGTTCACATGAACCCTGGCTGTAGGCGTGACCACCTGTGTATTTTTCCTGAATGACGCAATGAGGTTAAGTGTTACAGCCAAACACCGAAACTTGGTACCGAAAGACGAGGCATGTTTCGATACTCTGTAGAACCGAAGCATTTAGGTCGGTACCATAAAAGAACCGAAGTTCGGTACCCAGCAGTGGCGGCTGGAGAAAAATATTTTTGGTGGGGCTGATATAGCCTAGTGTATGTCTCCAACTAATTCGGAATAAGAATTCAAATAAACAATTGGACAATACATACAATTTAACAGTAATGATTTAATTTACTATATAATAACAGCAACAGTGATGATTTGGGTCACTGTGACGGGGTTCTTTGGCCTCCAAGAATCCAGGCTCAGTCAGGTTACCGGTGTTGGTGATTTATTGTGCTCAAAAACTCAAAACAGGGTGCAAAAGAAAGTAAACATATAAAAGATCCTCTGGGCCTCAGCCTCCCTCCAGTTACCAGCAATGTAACAAAGAAATAGAAAACTCAAATGGCCGCTCTTCTTCCTACAGCCCTCATTAAATAGTTTAAGCCCCTCAGGCTCTCTTATTTCTGATTTCTTCTCATTAATCAGTTTTGTCCATATATTACCTCCACAAACAATTGATGTACAAAAACAAATAATTTTTACAACTTAATTATTTTACACAGATTCATTGACTTATTCAATTACACCAAACAGGGCTTGAACGCAGCAAAGACGCCGCCAGACTGAAGATGACAAGTTCCCGTAGCACACACACACACACACACACACACGGCTAACCCCACTGAAATATTAAGTGTGCACCCTCAATACGCCAGCAGGTAACCAGGAAGAGCTTGTGTGTTTTAAGTTAATGGAGCTACTGGGCTCAGTGCGAGCGCATTGGTCCTCACAAAGACAGTATAACAGGAATGTGTGTGTGGCACGCAAAGTTTTAAGCGACGAGGTGGATTCGTCACAGTCACAATAACCATGACATGAAATTTTCCTAACCTACAACATGGATGTTCTTCTGGCAAACGGGTAGATAAATAAGGATCTCACCGAATTTGGTGGAAGCTGCATCTCGCTCGTTATGTTCGCCATCGTCCCTCTAATTGTCTGCACCTGCGCTTGGGTGCAGAAGCCTGTTAAAGCGCAGTATTTTCAGCGCCCCAAGACCATAAAGTTCTGAGACGCTGATTGGCCATTAAATTCACCTAGCAATAGTACATGATTGACAGATTCTCTGCAAATGTGGGTCTGTCTGATCACAGCCCCAAGACAGACGGGTAGGAGTCTGTCTGTGGAAATCCACAAATGAATGACAGTAGGTAGGGAAATGTAGTTTATATAATTTGTTCTGCTTATAGGTACACCCTCTAGTAAAAGTGACATTTATGAGTTAATTTCTAAAAATATATTTTACGTTTCTCTCTTCTTATCAGGGAGGGCGGTGCCCCAGCGCCCCCTATGGTTCCGGCCGCCACTGGTACCCAGCCCTACTTCTAGGTTACTTAAACCTTGAACATGAAGATTCTCAGTCAGCCAGGTCTCGGTCTTTGTCCAGTTAGAACTGAAGAAAATTCTTGGATGAGAGGCAAAATGTCTTCGAAAAAACTTCACATCCAGTTGCCTAGACTGAACCTTTTCAAGCTTAACCGCTGGACAAAAAAATGTAAACTTCCCATTATTGGAATCCATTTACTTTATAGTTGTACTGCCAGTTGGTGTGCCTGGTGTTAGTTTAACAACCATGAATCCTGTTTCTTCCCCTTTAGTCCCAGGCTGCGTTGATCTGTCCCAAAAACTCCCACTGCAATACATTGAAGCTTGTTGTTTTACCATCACTGCAAAATTTAAATGATAAAGGAAAGTTTGCAAGGTGCTGTACATTTGGAATTCTTAGGCCTTATGTACCTTTAATTTTAAATTGAGAAACTAAGGGTAAAATAGCTTCAGTTTTTTGTTGTGACTTTCATTGAACATGTTCCTTTTTTTTTGGGTTATGCCCTGTAATTTTGAAGCTGCTTAGAAATACCTCTGTGCCTGTAAGTGCTGAAAGTGTTGGACTGGGAGTGTGGCATACCTTGTCAAAGAAATGACAACCGAAAAACTGTAAAACAAACAAAAGTGTCATGAAAAACACTTGTCACATTCATATTACAAATAAGGTGAAGAGACACAGGTTTCCCCCCCCCTAAATACATGTGTGTTTGTATCTACGTAAAAGGTTTGTGTGTCCAGTCGCCTGGTCGTGTTGAGGTGCATTGGTCAGTGCTGCTAATACTAACGGCCAGGTGAAGCTTTCCTGTTCCACTGATTTGTGATCTGTGTGCTGTGTGTTCACGTGTATCAGCAGTGACACAGAGGATTTACCGCTGCTGGTGTCACCTCAACAACACACACAAACACAAGCAAACCTTCACAAATGCACCTCTACACACACCAAGAGTTTATATCAATCAATTACAGTTTTGTTCCACAGATTTAAGGCACCTGTGAAATGAGTTTTATATCCTCAGCCTATAGGCTATCTTTGTAACCTGGCTTTATTTGCTGCTGTTCCAGACTTAGTGGGAAAGAAATGCCTCTATCTTGTAAGGCTGTGCCGAAAGGGTCCTAGTTGATTACTTTCAGTAGTACGACTGGCAGCTCACCTCCTCTTGAGATGCAGTTCCTGAGCTTACCTTCAGATTTGATGTCACAAGCAATATTCAAAAATACTTTATGAATCCAAAAGGGAAATTAAATATGCAATGTGCTCAGAAAAAATAGAAATAAATCTCTATCAAACTCAACCTTTTAATTTGTATTTATAATCTAGATACTTTGAGACACTTATTGCAATTTGTGCATCACAGAGCTTCCATTAGGGCCTCTCATCATAAAAAAAAATATATAGACATACTATCACTTCTCTCTCAATAAGTTTGCAGGTTCAATATTATTATCACATAAAGATTTATTGATTATAAAGAATAATATAACGGATAAAGCACAATAGAAATACAGGAAAACTACAGGGACTTTTGTTGTTGTTTATAATCCAAGTAATGACAAACATTATCCTGCTGGGCTATTTAATCAGAATCTTTATTTTATCTTTCTCTGGTGAGCAGCTGTGGTCTCTTAGCAACACATTATATCCTGATTATACAGACTTATGTCACACATGGATAAAGATACAGAAGATCGGGTTAGATGCAGGCATTTGATTTGCTGCTGCAACCCATGAAAAGGAAAATCCAAAAGATTATGACAAAAACAGGTAACCCAGGACAGCAATTTCATATTTTCTTTCTTATGCTTCTAACTCAACCATAAAAACTTTATAATAAGCCAAGAAATTATACCCGCATCATGCCCAATATATTAGTGTGGGAATATTTATGTGGGCTTTGCTAACAGTTAAATATTGTTGATTTATTTACAAACATCATTCAGCTAATAGATTATGACCATCTAACTGGCCTAATTAGGTAAATAATTAGGCTAGTTAGATGTTTGTTCCAAAAAACCACCCTGAACCTTATGGTTCTTGGCCCGTGAATGGATGCAGTGGTAAATAGCATCAAGATGTGCCAGAGCAGCCATTATCTTAGTCTTTGAGTCCTGTAACGTTACTAAACTTGTTTGTAGAGATAATAACATGCTACATTAGATGGAAATCCAAAAGGCACAGGTTTTCTTGTCAACACTTTAAACTCATTGTTTAGCTCCTTAAAATCCTCCTGACACCAGCTTTGCTTTGTTATAGGGACCATCTCGTTGCTAAAAGAGGTAACAGGCCTGAGGCAATACAGTTTACATGGCAGCATGTATATTCCCAACAGAAATTATTACAGTTAATGGGATGTTTTAAAGTAACATTCAAGTGAATGGTTGAGCAGAAAGTTCATCAGAAGAACATTGCTTTTAAAAGCTACTGTACAGTAGTTTTCTTCTCTTTGTGTACCCATGCTATATGCTCTCTAGGTAAATAATGCATAATTCAATTCAATTCAGTTTATTTCTATAGCGCCAATTCACAACACATGTCATCTCAAGGCACTTTACAGTTCACTAGATCCTACAGTCAAATTGATTCAAAGTTTTCTATCTAAGGAAAACCAATTGATTGCATTGACTCATTAACTCGAATGCAATCCCTCACACTAAGCATGCTTGTACCGACAGTGGAGAGGAAAAACTCCCTTTTAACAGGAAGAAACCTCCAGCAGAACCAGGCTCAGTGTGAGCGGCCATCTGACTAGGCCGACTGGGGATCAAGGAGACAGAAGCAGAGATACAAAGGCAGCTGTCAACCAGCTCCACAGGCGGCCCGTTCCAGGAAACACACAGCCAGGCAGACGAGCTCAGAGCCAGCTCCCATGTCAGAGGATGAAAGAGAGCACATCCAGCCAGTCCATCCATAAGCAACTGGATATCTGTGTGACATGAGCAGTGATCATTTTATATACTCATACCTTTTTCTCAGAAGCTGCCTTCAATACCAATAAAATGGATTGACTAACGACTTAGTCATCAGTTCAACACTGTTTTAATTTTTGTACACTGTACAGCAGAAACACCCTGAAAGAACTTCAGTTAAGGCAATGCTTTGACCTAGTCATCAAACTACTACCATTTGGTGTGAGCCAAATGTGCTCCAGTTTTTATGTTTGCTCATTTTTTTCCTGATTTTAACACAGCAACTTTTAGCCCCTTACATGTACAGTAGACCTACTTTTTTTATATAGTAAAAATACTAGCCAGTGATCTATCACTACTGTTTTTTGACTGAAAGATATAATCTTTTACACCTTGGAAGTAGGGGATCTTGTGCTGACAAATATTGAATCCTGCAAGTCTTCATTTTTTTCCCCTCGAAATCCCAGTTTTACAAAACCCCTCTGTTCATTTTAAAGTATTCTTCTTTTTAAAGATAATTTCCCAAAGGCGTTTGTTCACTCTGTCTCTATTTCTGCAGAAGTTGTTTCAGAAATAAAACTATTTCATGTAACAGAGAAAGTGGATTATATAAGTGCCTGTATTTCATAGTTAATCCATCCTAACACTTCCTCCTCTTGTCGTGTTTTTTCCTCTTTAGACACCAGTGCTTTGGATACTCAGGTTTTACTGTTTTCTTTTTTTTATACTGCTATTTGGAGACTTGTAATTCCCTTGCATGCGCATGTAACTGGGTGTCATGTACTGTATGTGGTGTGAAACCTTTGTGTCCTAGCTGTTATGTAAGTGTGTACAACTGCTACTGTTTGTGTTTCTTTTTTTAAAATCTGGGATGTTGAAATTTGTGCTTATTGAAAATAACGCAGCATGTGCCCGTTTTTAGTCTTTGGGAGCTTATTATATCTCTATTCAGCATTTTATTAAGTATGTGGTTTAAAATGGGCTTTTGGCCAGTGAGGAGGTGTTACACAACAGGCAAATCTTGCCTCAAGCATATAGAGCAGGAAAAGTCTCAGTCTTGAGACTACAAATTACACTCTTTGAAATAATTTGAACTTTGCCTGTGGTGATTCCCTCCTTTCTCCCTGATCTGCCCTTACGCCTCTCTGGTCATTTATCCAGTCCTGAATTGATAGGCAGTTTCCCAATTTTTGTTAAAATATACATTTTATGTTTTCCTTTTGCTGCTGTTTTGTTTTGTGTTTTATCTCATGTGCTCTCCTTGTTTTTCTAGTCTTACACTATGTTTCTTATTTCTGCAGCCTCGCAGTATTTTGGATCCCAAATTTTTTGGGTTGCAGACTGGAGGGTAAGTTGTGGCTTAAATCATGATCTGAGTAGTTAACTATTACACAAATGGGACTTTTTATCGTTATGCACCCTTATACACATAACTAAAATGTTGAAAGTGAATAGTTATTCTAACTGAGGGATAATGTGACCCGTTTTTTGTTGCACATTAGAAAGTAAAATCCCAGATATAAATGCCTTCACAATGTGGAAATGTGCAAAGGTTTTTAACCACAGTTTTCTTATTATTACCCTAAAGTTATTTTTACCTTCATTATTTCCTAAAGTAAAAAAAAATCTAGGTGTGATTATGATACTTTAAAAAATACACATTTATTTCTCCCTTTATTTATTTATTTATTTTTTTTATAATCACATTGTTTTGGTTTTCTTGAGCTTTAGCAACAGAAACTGGTGGATTAGAAGAAAAAAAAATTGTAATATCTCTGGTAAAATAGATTAGTGATTTATTATATGATTAAGGGAGCTGATATTTAGAAATATGGATTGGCCACTTTTCTAATGATTGTATCTCATGGTGACTGGAAGCTCAAAAGCAGAAAGCATTGTTTTAAGCTAAAAGTTCACTTTTGATTATAAAACCATTTTAGCCATTTAAATTAATTAGCAAATGGAACAAAACTTTAAACACTTCCTTGTGTTAGATTTCATAAAGGTGAGGTCATTTACTTTTTTGGATAAAAGTAGCCTAGTTAACTAGCCCCGCCCGCCAGTGGCCAAAATCATTTTTGCCTGCGAGTGGTCTAGCCTCAATCAATGCCCCAGGCCCTAGTATTGGCGGACCAATCAAAACGCAGAGATGTGTTTTAAATTTTTGGATGCAAAGCAGGCAGGGTTTTGAGGGCGTGACGACAAACCTGCACGACGCTGGAGAAAGCACAACAAGGAAGATGGCAACAACTACTGAACAGTTCTTGTTTGACTCAGTTTTGGAAGGATTAGACTTGGGGTTTTCGTTGAAACGTGAGCAGGAAGAGGCTCTACACTCATTCAATTTTAAGAAGGACATATTCGCCGTTTTACCGACAGGCTGTTTGTTTACACTCCCCCACCAGCTTTCTGTCGCGCTTACACAGTCAGTTGCACTCATTGGTCAGAGCCTTGGCCAATAGGCACAGACATGGTTTGACAGACAACGGCTTGTTCTCATCAACAATCTTCCGATGTCTCATTTATCGGGGCCAGACTAAATTACACATTTAATCTCACATTTAGTCTGGTTTGTCAGGCTAGGATAAAAGGGGATAGTCTTCTGAATTCTTCTTTATCTGTTGGATTCATAACAACAACATTTATTAATAAACCCATTGAATCTTTCCTTATTGGGTGTTACAGTCAAAACCCTAAAGGGAAAGCAGAACCAGTGTCAAATAAGTAAATTGAAATGCGTTTATCTTCTCAAATGTATTATTACCAATAATAGTTTCATTTGTATATATATAAATATGTATATATTCAAACTTGGCAGCCAGCCAAATATTACCATTTAGATATTGAACATAATTCCATTGTGATGACTGTTACACAATGTATTGTGCAGCCCTGTAAAATATTCAAAGAGAAGAGCATGGGAAATGCATTATTCAGTTTGTGCCAAGTTTCTCTAGATCATCTGTAATAATCTTTTTGTAAAAGTACTTTTTTGTCTTCCAAACTCTTATCTTTTTTGTTTTGATAGAATTTAAAAAGCAAGCTGTCTTAAACATTTAATATAACATTGGTTAAAGATCTTTGTCTTTTAGTTTACATTTTAACAATATGACCACAACTTTTTGCATTCTGTCTATTTTATTCCTTGTTGGATCCAAAAACAGTGCTTTTCTTGTAAATTAAATGCACTCTTGACAAGTGATTCTACTTCTGTAGAAGTTTTGATCTGCATCTTATTCAGCCAGTCAGTGTTGGCAGCAGAGGCTCGAGTTAGAAAAACAGAAACCGCTAATTACAAGTAATTAAACTATAGCTGAAGATTCTGACACACAGCCGTTAAAGGAACAATCTACAAAAAGTCTCTTCAAAATCTGTGGAAAACTGTTCATGTAACAAACTGTTCCTTTTTTTCTAGCTCATGAAATACAGACAGTGAGCTGAACCAGCTGAAATAAGAACCAAGTGCTTTAATTTCATAAATTGAGATTATTTTACACTGGTTACAGTCTGCAACACAATTCAGGTAGTCAAACATCCTCAAAGTTAGTGGAAGAAATTAATAAGAAATAAAAAAAATAAGATGTTAAGACAAGTTTATAAACCAGAATAACTCACACTCAGTCAATCTTTCTTAGTATAATTATGTACCTTACATGAAAAATGAAATGATAATGGTTCCATTTTCTCCTTTTATTTCAGGCATGCAATGAAAACATGATATTCTATGAGTGGATTAAAGATTTCTCCTTTATATGCAGAAACTGAACCTAAAAAGTGCATCATCAAATGTCAAAAGAAAAATGTTTACAAGAAGAAATTAGCTCATTAAGCCTGGCTAAATTCAAATGGCCCAGACTTAGCAGAAAGCATATTGAGACACATCTGGGGTCAGATAATACAAAGTCTTTGCAATACGTATTAAAATGATGCTTTTTTGTTGATTAGAAATACGGTGAAGTTAAAAAATATATATCATGTTATCTTTGAAAACATAAGTAATCTGTCAATATTGAATAGTGTTCTTTTGTATGCTTGTCAAAGTCTAAGATGGCCTGAATATCAAAAAAAAGAAAAAAAAAGTTTTCATAAATCTCAGTGTTTTAAGAAATTGAGCTCCTTTCTTAGTGCAAATCTCTTAAACAAAGGCCAACATTATTGTTGTTAGCAGCTAATGGTTAACTCTGTTGCCAGTAAGTTTACATGTTATTTATATGTTGTTTCTACCTCTACAATTGTGTATTCCCAGTTTTACAAATGCAACCAAACAAGCGATTTAAAGTTTGGTTCGGTTTTGTTCAATACTTCAGTTGTCATATCGTCTTCTTCAATAAAATAATACAACAGATTCTAGGAGAATGACCCTAAAATGACCTTCTTTTACACTGAAATAGGAGTCTCAAACATGAATTAGCTCTCTCAATTCACTGGATGATGTTTTACACAGAAAGAATCAGAACAGGGCTTACAGGACAAGTCTTTAGTTTTGCAAGAAATGTCGTTGCATTTCTATGTTGCAAGATGGCAGGAGATCTTATTATACCCCTGCTAAGCAGCTATATGCTGCTTGGATTGCTTGGATTGGAAGAGTAGAACCCAGAGCAAAGGCCCACTCAGTGTGTCACGATAAAGGCTGACAGAAAAGCTTTAGGAGCTTTATCTGTATGGAGGCATTGGGGCCTCGATGTCATGTTGAGGTCATTAAAGAGGCTTTGAGTGACAGTTAAGGTGATGCCAGTAAAGTAAGTCTGTGAAAGGAGAACTGAGCAGGGGACAAAAACCACACTTAAAAGACAGAGAGGAGGGAATGAAATTTGTATTTTGTGGCTACACTGGATCCTCACTGTAAATGTTCATCATATTGTATGGTATGAGGTTTGCACAATGCAAGGAAAGGCAAATATGGGGTACAACAGGCTCAGAAGAAGGCATGATCCATGGTTCTTATTGGCTGTATAAATCAAGCCCCCTCTCCATAGTAGTATTGTTCGCTCAGCAAGGCATTATTATGATATTAATACCCCTTAAATCTGTCCACTTCCACAGGGCTGGCAGTATTCTTTATGGTATTGACAGCATGCCAGATCTACGCCGCAAAAGGACAGTGCCTCTTGTCCGAGACCTGGTGAGTCATCTGCCTCAACAACGTTACATGTGATTTATGTCAAATCTATCAGTGTGACCCTATGTTTTACCACAGTGGTGAAACGCTGTAGTGTGTAAGTGTTGGTTTCTGCTGAGCACAATAATGTCTTTACTGACACCTTGATGGAATGCCAGTCTGCTTTAATATGACAAAGTTAGTTTGCAATAACTATATAAGACAGTATATTAAGCGACTGAAAAATGCACTCCTACAGACATGCACATACATACATGTATATAGAACAAAATAGTTTTCATAATGCAAATGTGTAATTATTCAATACTTTATATTATCCTACTATTTCTAATCTTTAGATATTAACTAATTAATTTTAAAGTTTAGCTATAAATGCACAAACCTGACCATATGCAAATTACATGAATTTATTTTAGATAAACCTACTTTTTGAGAGGCTGAGTTCAAGTGTACTAGCCAGGCCAAATTATTGCCACACTTTTAGAAACAGGAAATTACTTCGGCAGCACCTATCTAAAAACATTAAGCAGGCTATAAGATCTTCCAAGAGAAATATCATGTTGCAGCCTAAAGTAGAAGTGATGCAAAAATGATAAATAATACAGTAGTAGCCATTCAAAATTTTTCCACTTTCCTTGATGGGCCCTTGGCTGGTCCTTGGTTGTTCCTTGGCTGGTCCCCTAAAATTCCTTTTTAAACATCTAAAATATTCTTTCTGTCATGATTTGTGGACATTAACATCTAAAGAGATGCATCATCTCCTGGTCAGACCTTGTAATTCAGTGAAAAGGTGGAGTCAGAGTATAAAAATATGCACGCCCATTAGAAGTCCAGTGGCTGGAAGTTGGAGGGGATTTGGCTGATATTTGGCGGCCATTCGTCTGGCTTTTGACTAGAAAGGACCATTTTGAGTGGCTGCTACTGTACCATACATTTGGGTTCAGCAGTGAAGCATAGTGAGAGCAAATGTCCTCTAAACCTTAGTTTTGTGAGGCTAAGCTCTGGCATAGTTTTCTAAAACAAGACTATGATCTGGAGTCCCCTAAGAAGTTCATCTTTAAATAACAAAGAGTGAAAAACTATGAGAAGAAACTGAAATCAAATTATGTGGCATGACTGTTCAGGCTGTTCAACCTTCCTACAGTGTATTGCTGAACAGAACTATTTTTACAAAACAATTGTGGGCCAAATTTAATCCACAGTGACTTAGAAGACTCATTGCTAATGATCACAAATGGTTCCTGGCACATGTTGCCGTTAAGCCTGGCAGTCCCAGTCATTAAATGTAGGGAGCAATTACGTTTTTGCATATGGCTTGAATAGCTTCCCCTGCTATATATAAATGAGCTCATTATAAATAAAAGAAATAACTGTTTGAGAGCAAACAAAAACAATCAAAAGAAATGGATCACTTTCTAAAGTTCTGAATATAAACTAATATAAATTAAATAATGTACAATGTTAACCATACAAAATGTCAGGTGAAGATTAAAGTGGTTCTGTTTAAACAGAGACTATATGCTCCATAGGTGTAGGAATATGAAGTAAAACCTAAGCTGTGTGACTGTTGCTTGATTAATTAGCCCATAATGAGTATTTAAGATGTTTCATCAAAGTGATGCTCCACCATTTGTTTTTATTGCAACATTATGTGTCATAAAATATCCCACAGAGAAGCTTGTTGGAGATGCCCATTTTAGCACTATGCCACATGGTTACTCTTTCTGAGAGACAACATACTGTCATGATGCCAGTTACGTTCATATCTGTTCTGTCTGTAACTGTTTGTACATGCCACAAAATGTGTTTGTCTTACACTTGTCTGTTTCTCATGTTTGTGTGTTTTTAGGAAAAACAAACAATATTTTGGCTTTTTGATTAGATCTGCTTGACAATCTTTTCTAGTTTCAGTTGAAATGATAGAAAATGCATTTTAATGCAGATGATAATGCAGCTTGATGTCAAACACATGAATGCTGTTGAATGCTTATACCACAGTGAACAACATGAGTTGATGCTGTATTTGTTCATATCTCTCATTAAATTTAATAACCAACAATGTCTTGGTAAGTATGGGTTGCCGTTTTTTTTCAAATTATTATTATTATTATTATTTTTTTTTCTTGGATTACGTGTATATTTGCCATTTCCTACATCAACCCATAAAAGCTATGGGTGATATTTTTCAGTGAGTTGTCAGATTTCAGCCTTGGTGATTCTCACCAGCTGTTTTCTTTTGCTGCTCTGCAGGTGTTTGGGGCGGGCGGGGGGGTAGGATGGGATATTTCTCTTGAAATGTTGACAACTCAACCCAAAAATATATGCGAGAGACTTCATTGACTTCTGATTTAACTGTGTGAGGCTTTTAAATCATGTAAAAGTGACACTGAGCAAGCCTTTTACACGTGTGATGAAGTCAGTAGTCAGCAAACGAACTGGTCCCCCTTTCATGCCTCTCCTTTGTCAATGTCCCTCATTTGCTGTGTGATTGCTTCAGGGCAGAAACAGCGTTTTTGATTGGAATGGTCAGCAGGGATTTCCTGATTTTATGGTGGGATGGAAATTTAATACCAAACAACATAAAAAATAAAATAAAACAGTTATTCATCCATTTTCAAACCACTGAGAGATTACCTCTGGATGCACATGTCTTATTGTGTTGCCTGCAGCAACCTCAGCACTGCTGGTGCATGTTGATACACTTACATCAACACTCACAGTTCATGTAGAGGTCACAATCCCTCCTACATTCTCCATGGCCACCATGGATCTTTACCATAGCTGGGGTTTGTAGACGAGAGGGTCGTGGTAAAGACTAATCCAGTACCGTAAACTGTCCATGTCTGCATTCCTCTGTTATATAATTTCCCTCAGTCTGGGACCTATTAATCTATGCTTACCCAAGTGCAATATACTATAATAAAGAATTAACATATGTGTTTCAGTCTGTGTGTGTGTGTCTGATCTATGTATATTCTGTTTGGGCGTGTACAGGTACACGTTAGAGTAAGTTTTTAACTGTTTGGGTAGAAGAGTGTGTGTATATATGTCCCATTGCTGTAAGAAAGTTTTAACCAAATTATGAATTTCTTCTGTTTTTTTGCTTTTATCTTGCACTTTAATTTCTCAATTGATCAGTTAAATTCTATTGTCACACAAAGATAATCAAACTTGGGTAGCATTTTTTCTTGATCCATACAAAAGGGTGTTTTCAACTGAGGATTTCGTATAGATGAGAAGAAAGTTATCCAAGACAACCAATGCCCAGAATTAAGGGGTCACTGAATGGGGCTTCGTCCAACAACATAAAGAAGGCTGAAGATCTCAAACAGCAACATGATCTTCTAATGGGGCTAATGATCAGAAATGTCCGAAATGTTGTTTATATTTGGAGAAAATATGGAGCATAGAGCAACTTTTTAAGTAGTGGTGTTCTTGGAAAATGTATAAATATCAGTGATTGATAGATACAAGAGATCACAAATCACTGCAGACTTCATTTGCATAGTTTAAAATTGATGTTGGTAAATTAGCATGAAAAGATGATCCCCCTCAAAAACAAAATAAACAAAAAGAAAAGAAAAAAAAAGTCAAAGAAAAATGTAAAAATGTCTTAAAGTAAGGGTATTTACCAATGGAAGATTATTTGGATTATTTGTCAATGGAATAAATATTTTCACCCTTAAAATAAGATAATTAGGTAATATGCACTTGAAATAAGACAATGCAATTGTTTTTTTAAATGTAAATTCCCTTGCTTCATTGGCAAAGTTTCTCACTTACCTCCCCAATTCAAGAAAAATGCACTTATTTTAAGAAGAAATTATTTATTTAGATTTAGGGTTGTCACGATACTAAACTTTTCAACTCAATACCGATACTAAGGAAAATATTTGATACTCGATACCATTTTCGATACCACAAGGATAAAAACAAAGACTCCAAAATTCTACAGAAATATTTTCATTAATAAATAAAATACAATAAATAAATACAATAAACAATAAGAACAATATTTTGAGGTTGTATGCTGTGCACAATATTAAGCAAGCTTGATAAAAAACTTATAAAATTAAAATTAAGTGTTCCTTCCTTGGCCATGCTTTGCACACATAACAATGACACTAGCCAAACCAGTTAAGTGCACAGAATTATTCTGAAAGTGCATTGTCCTCTATTCTGCAATTTAGATGAATGACTGCTTAGGTGCCACTGGTGGTGGCTCTGTATCGATACTTTTAAAAACGAGTATTGTATCCGGATACAACGTTTCAGTATCGATACTTTTTTGAGTATCGATACTTTTGACAACCCTATTTAGATTTAATTTTTTTGTAGTGCTTCTTAAATTTTTCATAACATGATTGCAGAGAACTTTGGAAAAAACCTCAGTGTAAACTTGGCATTGGTATGTCTCCCAATCAAAAAATCCTATTGGAGACTTTCTAATTGTTTTTAACATCAGTTTACAATCTCAAGTTTAGGCACTTTTGGATTTTGATTTTGGAGCTGCCTATTCAATGTTCATGCTGACAAAAACCTTTCAGTTTGGCTTAATTAAAGCAATAAGCAAAGAGGAGTGGGAAGAATTTTTTTCCAATGTAAAAATGTCATTTACCAATTATTCTAAAAGCTTGGTGGAAGTTGTTGCTGTAAAAGCAATTATTACACTGTTATTACGTTATGATCATTATCATATAATTACATTTGCTTTAAAAACTGTGATTTATTTTTTGAATGATTTGAATTATCTTTGTTTGATGATAAAAACATTGAAGAAACATGCAATAAAAGATTAAAACATTGAAGTGGGACAGAAAAACAAAACCAGAGGAAAATCTGTTGAAGGGCGAGTACTTTTTTCACAGCACTGTGTGTGTGTGTCTATTGAAAGTATGTTTGTGTGTACAGCTGGCTTCAACCATACATAAATGTGTGCATCTTGTGGGTCTCTGTTTGTGTCAAACTAATGCACAGAGCAGACAGCAGAAAATATTATCGAAGCTTCATCCAACAGACAAATTAATAGAAATGCCAAGCATGACTGCAGCACAGTTATGTCCACTGCATGAGGGGACAAACAATAATGCAAAAGCTGGATAATTTCACTTAATGGATAGCCAAATTGTCCTAGAGAGCTCTATACCCCAATCAGCAGTCCTGCATGGCAGTTAAGACACGTTTGTGCTTAATAATAATGGGCTAAAAGTAATTTCTGTCAGCTATTTGTGCTTTCATTCATTTCTTTTCGTATACCTTGTCTAAATAATCTCTTTCCTTGTTTTTAATTTCTGTTTATGAACACTTGGAAATCCCAGGCTTTGGTAAGAACACTTGTTTTTGTTTACAGAATAATTAAATGTAAGTTTTTGGTAGTTTTCTGTGGCTTGAATCATTTTTATATAGTTTTATTTTTTTTAAATCACACTTTAAAAATCAATAACAAGTCAATTTATATCAAACCATGTCAACAGTGGCCCCTAATATTTTTCTCTTTGTTTTCGCTCCCTGTTTAGACCCTCACTGCTCGAAAGGCAGGCATCTCGTTTGCTCTGGTGAACAGATCAACACTGAACAACGAGGAACTGGTGAGTATATGGAAACCACTATTTTATTTAATCTACCGTGTTGCTGAAGAGTTGATACACCATAAGCAGGTCATCAGTTAAACACAGGGCAAAATTAGGCATGTTGAGAGTTGCCATTTAGGCCCAATAGCAGTTTTGGTTTTGCATTGTTAGAGAAAACAGAGCATCTTCGGGCCATGCAGAACACTTTAATTGTTTTTACACAGAAACAAAACCCTCTTGCTATAGAAATAGTCCTATAGTCCCGAATCATTGGGCTATGCTTAATATACCATGATTAAGGTGCCACTATTATTGGCTAAGTTTAACAAAAAGTTAACAAAAGCAAGGATAAGTTTAATTCTTAGGGCACTTCAGATCAGTGTTATCTACAAAGTGAACACAGCAATACCAAAACCATTTGGACAGCAAAAAAAAAAGGCCTGCTCTTAGAAGTGATTTGAAACATCATACTGTGATAGATAGCTGTGCAATAGATTAATTTTACTAATTACCTATACACATTCAAATTTGAGCGATATCATTAGAAGTGAAAGCAAATACAAGAATTAACAACCCATCAGTACAAAATGGGAAACTGTGCACAGGTTAGCAGGATTTGCTATATGTTTATAGAGTCAATGTCTCCAGATATTTAAAGCGAAGGCCTTCAGATTATATTGAAGGTATTGTTGAGGATTTTCGTGACTTTTTTAAAAGACCCGCCCTCTTCACGCGCTCCAGAGTGTGCACGAGCCCATTTATCCTCGTGCATGCTCTGTTTTAAAGTTTCTGTTCTCATAGCTCATACAAGCTTACTGTGCCTGAACGACCTCCCTAACCCCTAAATTCCTTCATCAGTATATAGAGTGAGGACTTTATAGTGAACTCAGTTAACTGACCGTTCAGACAGATGATCACTACTTTTTGCCGGTTGGTCACATAATCCCTCCTTCCCTGCACGGTGCCTGTGCCGTCTTTGTTATTGTCGGTAGCGACAGCCAACAGTATGGCGTCAGCAGGCTGCTTTGACAGCATCCCAAAAATGCTTTGCGAGGAGAGGAATATATCTACCTCTTCTGAGGCCTTTCTTTTTTCTCTTACACTTCATAGACACTGTTTCTCTTACGACCCATAGCCATTTTAAAAGAACCACGGGGAGAAAGGTGAGCCTCAATGACTGTCTGAAACCGTAGCTCACCACAGATATACCCCTGAAAGTGTGTACGCGCAGAAAGATAGCTAACGGGGAGAGCACGTAGGATGGACTTACATAAACAAATCACCAGAATGATTGACAATTAGGAGGACCACTTCACTTATTTAGATATTCACCAGGAAATAAAAGATCATCCTTTATACCTTTAAGGAGAGAAAGTCAACAGCTTTATGGGATACTGTTTGTTGCAATGCAGCTGTATTTAAACCTTGCCTCACTAAATGCGTTCTAAGGGTTACATATAGTGGTAAAAAGCATACAGTTGCTCCACTGAACCTTGTAGTATTGAAGGCTTGTGGTCTTGAGTAACAAATAACATTTTCCTCACTGGGACTATGATGGGTAGTTTTGGTGTTGATATTTTTAAGAATAATGCTACTTTCCTGACATCACTGTGCAAAGATAGGACAAATGACTGTGAAAATTCTCAATCCTCTGGGGTACAGCAAGAAAACATGTTTAAATTGGAAGCAGCCAGACTTTCTCTCAGTTTTCCTTTACAAATTTCAACACATATCCAGGAGTCTCCATCAGTTCTATTGGCACACACCAGAGCAACCTGCAGTTGGGGCACTGATCATTTTAAGCATATGGAAGCCATCCTCCTATAAGCACATTTTAAGTCAGATGCAAGATGCAATGCAGGATAAAGTTCAGTTGAGAATTCTCCTTCAGCATCAATATAAGACCTCAAAAATGCTTCGCATGAATAGTAAAATATTATTTTAAAAGCTAAAACTTGGGGTGAGCTTTTTCAGAAAAGCCAAAGATGTTGGAGATTAAAATATACTGTTTATATTATTTTATTTAAATGCCAATCTCCTTAGAATGGATGTCATTAGAGTTCATTGGTGTGTAAAAGCTAGTGTCCCAATTACTTAGGCAATAATTCTGTCCTTTTTTCTTAATCTTGATTCTAGATAAATGCTGCAGTTTATTAAATTGGCCCCCGTGCTCTTAACAGTTTGGCTGAATTCAGAAATTAATCTGTGACATTTTATTTACACAATGGTGTGTCGTCTTGACAAAAACTGTGCAGTGCGGGTGACTGAGCAATGGAGAAAGGGCAGAATGTCTCAGCCGATGGTGTGAGACACTTTTGTGTTGACCTCTAAAGCTATCTCAGCATTAATTGATTGCAATTCTTCCCTCCCTGAGGGGAGATGGCGTAACAGGAGGCAAACAGTGAGAGAGGAAGCGGTATTTCAGTAAGAAAAAGAAGCATACAATTTCATAACCGCTGATATGCAGCAAGCAGCTGGTTAAGCCTGCAAGATTACTGGATTTAAATGAGCTCTGTACATAATGCACACTTTTCATCTCTTCATGAGATCTCAATGTGTCCTTTAGTTTGTGTAAACTGAGTTGCATCTGTGTATGCTTAAATCACACTTGATCTATTATTTATAGGCTAAACTTTAGGAATTGTGCCATCTATACCATAGTGCTTACTTGTTTGGTAATATTGGAATTGTACAAAAAGGCTGATAAAGCAAAAACAATGTGCATTAGGTAGGCTCTCATCTGATGTTTAAAAAGGCTGCCCTTTGGTCATTTTTGGTGTCTGTGCTGTACCAAGAGGCTAACATCTAGGGATTCTGATTTAGAGCATTGAGAGGAAGTGGTTTTATAATTGGTTGAGGCAAACGGGCTTCCGAGAAAAGCTTTAGATTTTGTGCTCTTGGTAAGTAGGACAAGCAGATGTCAGAGTTTTATCAGTTGCATTAAGTCCAGCAGAATGTTTCTCAGTGAGAGCTGGGAGAATGCACTGAAACCATGCTGTTTAATTGTAAAGGAGTTAGGGGAGGCGACGAGTATGAAAAAACAAACAAAGAGTATTGAGAAAAATACAAAAAATAGGATAGAGTGAAAGAAGGCAGAGCAGAACATTATTTATCATCCTCACCCCCTGGCTATTGTGCCTCTTCACAGGCAGCCATGTTGAACAAACAGCCGTCCTTGGAGTAATGTTTGAATCTTTTTAAAGTGCTTTATTCCTTCATCTGCTGCTTGCTTTGGTGCTTTATCTTCAGTTTATATCAAATTGTTTGTATAGAAAATGTGATGGAAATGTCCCTCATTACTGATGTGGTGACAAATCTTCTGATGTTATGTTATTTCTTTGTCATGTTTCCGCTGCATCAGCCTTTTAGAGCAGAAAGGGAATTTGCCTGTTGGGGCCTAATAGCTGCTTGTGTGTCCACTCCATGTTATGAGCTGCATGTGTCGTGAGTACAGCAGGCTTTTAACAATGCCTGTCAACATATGGAGAGGTTGTGTTTACCTGCCCAGGCAAGGCACTGACTTTCCCAGAGCAGGAAGGAAGCTATAACCTGACAGAAGCCAACGAGTGTCTGAAAATAAGATGCAATGTGCTCCTGTAAGTCTGCTCACGTATTATCAGTCATCTTGTTAGCAGCAAAATGTGCCAGGCTGAGACAAAAATGCTTGCAGTAGAAATAATATGGGTCAGGAATTTTTGACTCCACAATAAAGATCTGAAGAGTATATGATCTCCATTTTTGTAAAGCATTGACCTGATCATATGTATTTCTGAGTTCTCAGTGAAGGCTAAGCAAATGTAAGAGCAGTACTTTAAAGGTGATCTTGTCAGAATTCACACTATTTGCTTCCATTAGCTACATTGTTAATCATTGGTTCATTTATCAATGAGAGTTTTAAAACACATTAGCCTAATCGTCTTGGTTAAACATACATTCATCCATCCAGCTTCTCCCGCTTATCAATCAGGGTCCCGGTGGGGCCGGTGTATAACCCTGGCAGTCTGTCGATGAAAGGCTGGGTCCACCCTGGATAGGTCGCCAGTCTGTCGCAGGACAATGCAGAGACGTACAACCATCCCACAGACACACACCTAATGAAATTTTAGAGAAGCCAATTAAAAGGCATATTTTTGGACTGTGGAAGAAACCCGGAGTACCCTGTGAGAACCCACACATGCACAGGGAAACATGCAGACTTTATGCAGAAAACCCCCCACGCCAGAAATTAGATCTTCTTGCTGCAGGGCAACAGTTCTTCAAACTGTTCCACTGAACAGCCGTGGTTAAACATGTTAAAGAGAAAAGCATAATAGAAAATAGAAAAGGGCTTGTGAAATTTCTGTCATGATTGGCTAATGGAGTTAACCCACATGCAGAACACCAGACTGGAGACTGAGGAAAGTTTAACAATATTTATTAAGGGGAAGACACACAGATTAATATGGACAGGTTCTGGTACAGGTCCGGGACAGGTTTCACAGATATCTGAGGGGATGAGAGTTTGGTTAGTCAGGCAGTTAGATGGTTTGACGAGAGAGTAAATTCTGAAAGTACCTTGAAGAGGTTCAGACAGATCCTTGGGATGGGGAACCAGTTGGGTCCAGAGATTGTGTGAGTAGCAGAGAGCTCAGCAGCAGCAGCGTCTAGCTTCTGGCTAGTGAGTCTTAGGCGTGGGTTTTGTTCCTAGCTCTTCCCTGAGAGCTGAGGGAGGAATCCAGACTGAGATCTTCAGGTTTAGCTTCCTAGCTCTTCCCTGAGAGCTGAAGGAGGAATCCAGACTGAGATCTTCAGGTTTAGCTTCCCAGCTCTTCCCCGAGAGCTGAAGGAGGAATCCAGACTGAGACTTTCTAGTTTGGCTTCCTTGGGCAGGCAGGCAGGTTTCCAGGTAAAGCTCATCCAGAGCTTCAGACTTTGGTCAGGCTTTCTGTGAGTAGAGAAGATAGAGGCAGGTTAGAATTCAGTTTCTCTCTAGAGTCTACTGAAATTCACTGGATAAACAGAGGCTTGGGTTTTCTAACCAAACTTGGTCAACACTGCGGCGTCGAAGGAAGGTCTGACTGCTGCTTATGAAGGAAAGTCTCCTGATGGGCTGATGAGCTTCAGGTGTGCTGGAAGCTCCAGGCCAGGAGACCCACAGCGCTCTCTGCTGGAGACAGATGGTAACTCTCCAAATCCTAACAGCAATCCCAGACCTAACAGAAAACAAATAAAAACAGAAGAGGACCCTCGGCGCCCTCTGGTGGGCAAGCCTCAGGATCCCAACACTTTCCTTGTAAATTGCTACATGAAATAAAAATAATGAGTCAATTACAGCTACAACATTTCTATGATTGTAAATTGCCTGATTGGAAATCAATAATTACAAGTTGTTTTCTCTTTCATTCATTTTTTTATGCCTCATTTTTAAAATGTTTCCAATAAGTAGGGTTGATTTATGTTTGCAATGGATTCCAAAAGTTTTTCCCTTTTACTGAGAAAATCTTATTTGATGATTGTCTGTCATTGCTTCCATTGGCCTCTGTTTATTTTACTTCATAATGCAAGGACAAAATTGTGAACTGACATTTAATCTTTTCAAGAGACCCAGATGTGGTCTTTAGCTTGTGTTAACTTTCCATCTATTGGCTTTCCAAAGACATAAAAAAAAAAAAATAACCAATCAGTTTAAATTGAATCTTTAAAGTTCCTTGAAGTTAGTTTTATTGTTAACTGTCCCTCTATCAATGAAGATAATTAAATTAAGTGTTTTGAAAATGAACCATCCAGACTGAGTTTTTGCTTTTTTGGATAAGATGTGATAAAACCTGGTTTCCCTTACATCTATATACAATGTTGTTTTCTTTTCACAGTTAAAACAAAACAAAACGATGAAGTTTACAATATATAATAATATATATATATTTCTAGCTTTCTGTATTGATATCAACTAGGTTAGCTTGGTTAGGATAACTAACACCCTAATCTGTAAGTGTACTGTAAAGTTGGGCAATTGAAATCATTAGCCTAATATCTGTTAACCTCTCATAAGAGACCTCTTCGCTGGTAAGTATCATTGGTACCATTAATACAAACCGAACATTCCTGTTTAATGCTAATGTCTTTGTGATGTTCTTATATGCGGTTCAAGTGATGGCAAACAAAAAAGCCTTGCCATTTAACTAAGGAGAAAACTGCAAAAAAGTTAAGGCCTAATGTGGAAGACTGAAACAGACTGAGACTAGCAGTGTCAATGAAGTGGTTGACAAGGACAATAGGTGGCGAAATTGGAAAGGAGGAGATGAGATTTTTTTTTCTCTGTCTTGTTGCTCTCAGGCACAAGCTGCAGCTGTCTATGTCTAGCAGTGTTTTGCAAGATTCTCCAGGGTTACCTCACAGGATAACACATCAGACTGGCACATGCAAATCTCTCCCCATATCTGTTGCACAGCAGAGAAACAGAGGGAGTGAGAGAAAAAAAACCACACTGTGAGAGTAAAACACTATCCAGACAGTGATCAAAGACACATTAACATAGGGCTTATGTTCACACAGTGATTAAAACAGTTTGTTTTATGAAATTTAGAGTACTGCATGTTTTCCAAACTCATTTAATTTACTCCTCTTCCAGATGCAGTGTTGTTCAGCGTAACATTCAGGAAGAAGTACACTTCCAAAATGCGGCCCCGTATACACATATGTGCTTATCTTTGCTGAATCTCTCTGACATCTGCTCATCTCTTGGTTGTCGGATTAAATATGGAATCTCCCTGTCACCCCGTCTCTGTGTTCTATTAGAGATTCTTATGCATTGGACAGTCTGTTGTTTCAGCAAAGCTTTACTGTAGCCCATTTACTGTACCCACCATGTCATTTAATCATCTCTGCAAGTGTGGGTATTTTAAATTGTGCGAGAGTGTGTGTAGGGAGCAGAAGACAGAGGTCTGGGTGAGCACACAAGCTCAGAAACAGTAAAGAAAGTCCCTTGCAGATGAATTTAACTTCCACAGATCTCTCACTCTCTCTCCTTTTCTTGCTTCCCCTCCCAATCTAGATAATGCCCACTTTTAAAAACCTTATTTACAACATCCATTGATTCTGCCTTCAAGGAATGGCAAGTCTGTGTCCATTTTCTGGTCATTGTAGATGGCAAAAGTGCTGCAGAGAAACTTTCAATTAAAGCTCTTCTGTTATGCAACAATTAGTCTGGACATGTCTCTTGTGGACTTTACTATTTGCTTTAGTCACTAAACCACTCAATTGAGACAAAGCCTGCAAACAGTAGATGCTGTTAATCTGAGCTAATGTAAGGAATCGATGATGAGACACTAAGAAAGCACCTTTGAAGCCCCCTGGAGGTTGTGTTCGAAAAAAGTTATATCTGTAAGATCACTTCTTTGAAGAGAAGGCAGATTGAAAATGCACTGGGCAATGAAACAGAATTAGCCTGACAATATTTCTTCTGTTTTTTATATTTGCTTCACCTTTAAATATTTCATATTATCAACGGGGTTTTATCATGAAAGATTACCTCAGTTTTTAACAGTAACGATTTCCAAAAACCAACTTGTGCAGTCGTGAAAAAGAGATTTCCCCCTAAAGCTTTTACCTATTTAAACCGGGCTTACACTGTGCCCTTTTCAGGGAGACTTTCCAATCGTGCAAGAATTTTCTGATCTGCCCAACTTACAGCCTGATCGTGCGTCGTTTAGTGTAAACGAGATTTGATCAGCCGCTCACGACCACCTCCCAATCAGGAATCGTGAGGTTGGGACTGTCGTGGGGAAATCGCTCAGTGGGCATTCGCAAAAAAGGATTCTTCTTCTTCCTCTCAGATGTAGATGTCATGGTTGGTTTAGGATTCAAACCCACATGCAGAACACCACTTGGAGACTGATAAAAAGTTCAACAGAGTTTATTAAAGGTTGCACAAAGATAACATGAACTGGATTCAGGTAAACTGGTCCGGGCGGGATTCTCAGGCGTCTGCAGAGACGGATAGTTTGATTAGCCAGGTTAACAGATGAATCGTTGCTTTTCAGATGTTTCTGAGAATACCTTTAAGAGGTCCAGGCTTTCCTTTCTGAGAGGGGGAACCGGTTGGGTCCAGAGACTGTTGGTTCAGCAGAGTGCTCAGCAGCAGCAGCGTCTAGCTTCTGACTTTCCAGTGACAGACCTTGGTTGGAGTGATTAGCTCTTTCCCTAAAAGCAGCAGGTGGACTCCAGAGTGAGATCTTCAGGTTGGGCTCTCTAGGGCAGGCAGGGAGGTAACAGGCTAAGCTCATCCAGAGCTTCAGACAAGAGACAAGTTTCCTGTGAGCGAGAAGACAGAGACTGGTTAGAATAGGGTTTCTCCTTAGAGACAAAGATTCTAGTAGTTACAGAGGCTCAGGTTCGCTAACCAAACTTGGTCAACACTGCGGCGTTGAAGGAAGGTCTGGCTGCTGATTATATAGGCAGGTCTCCTGATGGGCTGATGAACGTCAGCTGTGCTGGAGGGCTCCAGCCCAGGAGATCCACAGCGCACTCTGCTGGAGAAGGGTGGTGAATCTCCAGATCCCAACAGTAAACACAGAAGCATGGCGGGGGTGAAAGTAAAAAGGAACTCTTTCTGTAAAATTGACAGACCGTAGTAGCTACATTTTATCAGCCAGGTCTTTGTCCAAATACATAATCGAATTTTCTTCTTTGCGCTTTAAGCACAAAATTGTACAAACTGCCAAGGGAGCGCAGTTCACTCTAGTGAGCTTCTTATTTCTCTGATACTCATTTGGCTTCTGGATAGACGAGTCAGATTAGCGCCATCTCACTGCAGAGCTGAGTCCGACGTGGTTTTTAGACGTATAGTGTGTGCAGGTCGATTGCATCAGGACATCGAGTCTAAGTGTGAGAACATACATCGTGAGCTGTGAACTCACACTGTACGACAAAATCTGTAGGTGCGTGCAACAATTGAAAAAATCGCACAGTGTAAACCCTGCTTTTGAAGCAGAAACAACTGTCTTCAAGTATGACCAAAAGCTTGTATTTTTTACATCATAGTGTAAAAAAAACACTCTGCTTCTCTGAGGTTGATGTTTCAATTCAACTACATTAAAGGGATTCCAAGCACAAATCCTCTGATTAGGCAATATCATATAATTTATAATTTAAATCAAAGATTTTGAAATCTTTGGTATATGTAAAATATTTGCATTCAGGTTTAAAAGCCCCATTTACACTACCCATTTGAAACCCTGCCGAGAACGGTCCAAGCACAGTAACCGAGATAATTGTAACTTGAGTGTAAATGGACCACAACTGAACTGGACTGTGCCAGACACAACTGATTAGAAACAGTGCATGAGAAGACCGCGTCATCTCCTATTTACAGTCAGCTGACTCATTCCATGGGTTTTCCGCCATGTCTGGCTTTATAGTTCATAGATTTCTTCACCTTTTCAAAACATAAACTTTTTTCTCAGCTATTAACAATAAATGGCATCAAAAGAGCATGGTGTGACCTGGGATGATGCCGAGACCGAGGCTCCAATTGAAATTTGGGATGAGGACGCTATCCAGGCACACAAGTTCCTGAATGTTATGGGTCCCGGCATTTTTGTTTGTGCAGTTCCTACCTTGAGAGCTGTAGTTTCATGGACTGCCAATTGTAGGCAAGGAACTGCGCTAGCGTCATGTGTAAATGGTCGTACGAAACTCAGCATGATTAACTGATCCAAGTTTGGTCCAAGCTTGGCATGGATCTCTTTCAGATTGTCACTGTAAATGGGACATAAGGTTAAAGTTGAAGCACATGGAAAATGTATGTTTTTAAATCAGCTATTAAAATGCTTTTGTGCTTAGACTCAAGAAAAGTCATACCAACTTTATTGTTCGAAAATCCGCCCACTGTACTTTCCTTGTGCTCATCTTGTCTCAAACTGAGAAATACTGTAGGTTTGACACTATGCTTCAGATCTCTAAATAGCAATTTAGCTACTACTTGCTTTTATTAACTTCAGGAAGTTTTATGAAACACATTTCCCCCCCGCTCACGGTGTCATTGGAGCTTATTGACATAATCCGAAACCCTTCTGTTTCTCCTAGATCTATTTTTATCACTGCCATCACTTTTAGTTTTTTTCTGTGCTCTCTCACTTTTAGAAACTGCATGTCTTCAAGAAGACTCTCCAGGCCTTGATCTACCCAATTTCATCGACTACACCCCACAATTTTGAGGTGTGGACGGCAACTGCTCCCACCTACTGCCATGAGTGTGAAGGTCTGCTGTGGGGCATCGCCCGTCAGGGGATGCGTTGCTCAGAGTGTGGTGTTAAATGCCATGAGAAGTGCCAGGACCTGCTCAATGCAGATTGTTTACAAAGTAAGAAGTTATTTAATTTTATACTGTAACAGACCGGAGGTTAAAAAAATTGAATTATTTTACAGATTTTTTTGTTTTGCCAGATTTATTTTTAAATGTCTAACTCAGAGGTCTCAAACCGGTTCCAGAAAGGGCCATGTGGCTGCAGGTTTTCTTTCCAACCAAGCAATAGCACACCAGACTCCAGTCATCTCATCAACTGAGTGCAATCTGAACATGATGACTTGATGAGATGACTGGAGTCTGGTGTGCTATTGCTTAGTTGGAAAGAAAACCTGCAGCCACACGGCCCTTTCTGGAACCGGTTTGAGACCCCTGGTCTAACTGATATAGAAAATGATGTAACTGAGTCTTTTTACCTTCTTCCAAACCAAAGTTTTGTCCTTGCCACTGACTATTTGTTGCTCAGGTTTGGCATACTGAAAAGGTTCAGATTTTTGAATTTAGAACTGGTCAATCAGTTGTTTGTGATTTATCAAGCTGCAACAAACAGCAATAGCTGATATCTTAATGCATCTTAAACATCTTTACATACTTCTTCTCTTATCCTTTAAACTACGCTGTTTTGGATTATGCGGAACATACATCTCATACCCTTTGCTACTTTCTGCATTTTTGTCCCAGTGTGAGCCACTCCACTCTTTACAGCATCCAGCCAGCTTTGTCTTTCAGGCACTATCTTGTTATTACAGGGTAGAACACTACACACTATGAACAACGTGACTCTTCAGGATGGTCCCTTCAGCAATGCTCTCACGCTCTAAGTGGATTATCCTCACCCCGGCTGTTATAAAACTCTTGGTTTTATATATTTTTATACAAGTACAAAATGTTTTATGCTGTGAATTATCCTTATCTTTACTCCAATCTTCTCTTATTACCACACATCTGATATAAAATATTTTGATCAGATAATATTATAAGGCTATTTTTACATGTACCTGTTTTTTCTCATAGGCATTATTATGGAGAATAAAGTTATCTAGACAAACGTTAAATCTGATAAACTGCTCTCTAAAGAGCACACACCTGCATGAATTACTAAGAAAGTGAGATTGAAATTAACAATGTGGATTAGACATTTATCTCACAAAAGCTTTTGACCGCTTTCAAGGGGCCGTGGAGAAAAGTTCGAAGCATGGAGCAGAAGACAAGACTCAAAATATCATCATGGCTATGAAGGAGCGTATGAAGATCAGGGAGAAGAACCGACCTGAGGTGTTTGAGGTGATTCAGGAGATGTTTGAGGTCTCTAAAGAAGAATTTACCTCCCATTTGAAGACAGCCAAACAGGCTGTGCTGGATGGAACGTCCAAGTGGTCTGCCAAAATCACCATAACAGGTTGGCCTGCTTTATTATAATGAACTAAATCTCACTATTCAGACTATTAGTCAATGTTTTGTGCTTAGCAATGCCTTTGTATGTATTTTCCCTAATGATGCTGTATGTGACCCATTGAACATAAGCTTTTAATTACTTCTTTCAATCATGAAAAATGCCAGCAGCGACCTGAAATGACAAACATTTTTTTTATAAAGATTGATAAATGCTATTTCCAATTATTTTACATTAATTAAGCAGCTTTTTATAGGAGCGGGACTTTATGAAATTTTGATATAGCTGTGTTAACAGATATAAGATAAGCAATTGGATGGTTTAATTACAGGAAAGGCTGAAATAAACAGACGCATCAAACGACAAGCATTGTGTTTGTGTAGGCATGCATGTTGGAGAGAGACGTGTTAAATTTATGTCAATTGTTATAATTCCTGCCCAATACATTGAATTGAGGTAAGTATGGGTGTTTGTGGCAAGTCAGCACAGGCACAGCTCCCAATTAACAGAAACCTAAAACACATTATTTTTATTATTAGGTGTAAATAAATGTTTTTAATCAAGTTCAGGAAAAAACAAGTCTCTGATTTTTTCTGAATAAATAGATAAATATAAATTAGCACTACATGTAAGAACCTATTACAGTAAACATACCCCTATTACCTTAAACAAATACTATATATATATATATATTTTTTTTTTTTTCTGATTATTTTTTATGGATTCAGTCCATCTTCTTTTTAATGATCAAGTTAAAATTAAGAATTGTTACTATTTTTACTATTTGTAATGTTGCCTTAAGATAATTCCTATTTTTATTGAATCTGAATGTTAGTCTTGAGCGTACTATAATACATTATCCTTTGAAATATTTAGTAAGTGTTGCACCACATCAGAACCTTAAGCTGGCTTATCGACTTGTTAGGCATGTTTGTGGTGCATATGTGGATTGCAGTGTGAATCTTAAATCTATTGCAGAAATTAAATATATAGATCACACATGAAAAGGGGGTACTCTCCCATTAGATTTGGGTTTAGTTTCCTATTTTAATGGCAAAAGTTGTGGAATTAAGTAGGGTAATTTATACCTTATTTGGTGTCTTCCTGAAGGTAAAGGCCTATTCGGCACTGGCTTTTTGAATTTCAGTCTGTGTCCAATAACAGATTAGAAAAAGATTACCCACTGTGAAGAAGTGGTGTTGAATAATATGGTGTAAATGGATCAAAGAAAGTTGATGTGAATTCAATGGCAGTTTTTGATGTTCTTATATCTAAATGAAATATTCAGCATTTGACTAAATCAATAAGCCAGCAGTTTGTTTGGTAACGTCAGGCTTAGCACTTACCCTCTTGGTATGTCGAGCCTTCTTTGACATTTACAAATTTGTGTTTTGTAAATGTTAGGCTTTGCTGTATAAATTGACCTGTTGATTTACTTTTTCAGTCTTTAACCAAATAGAATATCATATTGTTTATCTAGTGTTTAATGGAATTGTCACAGTTAAAAGTATCATTATATTTATAAATCAAATAAAAAAGTCTTTTGCTTATTTTTTGAGTTTCTTTGATTTAAATTATCATATTAGGCTATTACTTTACAGATAACCTTATTATCTAACTATAACAGTTAGAAATACATTTATAGGAAAAATAAAATTACAAACAGGTTTAGCAATGAATTTCATATTTGACCTTTTTATTTAAATAAATTACTCCTTCATACCTAAAATTACTGGTTGTTCAGTTCAATTTTAATTATGTTTTTTTAGACAGCTCTGATTCATAACACTCCTCATCTCAGGGCATTTTACAGAGATAGTTCAACCAGATCATACAGCCAGATTGGTAAAAAAATAAAATAAAATGTGGTAACAGCAGATAGTCGGTACATACCGTATTTGCTTGCATTTTGTTGTTGACCGAAATCCCTCATACAAAGCATGCATGAAGGGACAGTGGAAAGGAAAACTCCTTTTTAACGGGAAGAAACCTCCAGCAGAACCAGGCTCAGTAAGACCGGCTATGTGCTGAGGCCGACTGGGGTTCAAGGAGACAGAAGCAGACATAAAGGAGGAGCATAGAAGCACCAATCTATGTATACTTTCTATGTTAGAAAAGATTATGGTTAATTAGCTCCACAGCTGGCTCTGTCTAAGAAAAAAAACAGTAAAGCTGATGATCTCTGAGCCAATTTTCTTTTCAAAGGTATGAGTGAGAGCACATATAGTTAGTCACTGTAAAGGCTAAGTCATATCTATGTGTAGGACAGAAACAGGACTAAACACTAAGAAAAAACAGGCTATCATCTATAAACAACAATGTTGATGGCAGCAGCACAGCTGATATTTCTCTCCAGGATGGAGTCACAGCCAAACAGGAACAACTCAATTTAAAGTAAAATGAGGAGAAAAAGCAAAGGGAACATAAATTTAGGGGTTTAACAGACAAATACTGCAGAATGGGACAATAGAAGCTGATAGAATGAAGCAGCCTATCACAGCATAATTATAGAGATAGCTTCGGATTGCCTTAGTCACTCTAACTATAAGCTTTATCAAAAAGGAACGTTTTTTTGGTGGGAAGGATTGATTTGTTGAGATTGATGGAAATCCAGCCTTTTTTCTTTTTAGTATCTTACACTTTGTTTTTACAGGATTCACTGTTTTACCCTTTTTGAGGAGTTTAATTTGAAACTTGGAAGCAAGCAGGCCGCAGACCCCCCAAACCACTATATCTTTCCCCCAACTTCTGTCAGCTTTGTGCTGAATGATATATATGTACCCTGAATAATTTAGACTAACTTATGCATTTTTAATGCTGCAGTGTCCTTTTTCCCTTTTATGTTGCTAGTGAAATACTACAGTCTTTCCCTTACTTTGCCTACTATTCTGAATCACCGCTCTTTGTTTGAAACGAAGAACCAAGTCAGCACTTACACATTATAGCAGTGGGATTGTACATAAGGCTGCAGCCTACCTTAACCCAATGTTTAAGCTAAAGAAAGAGTGAACTATGAATTAAAGTTTAACAAAATAAAAAGGGCTGCTTGTTTTTTATATATGTATTTATCTAGCAAGATGACCAAGGCACAGGTTTGTTTTTCATTGTTTTTCTCTACACTACTGCTGTCCAAAAATGCCTAGATTTTAAATATTATTCTATCGTTTACTAGAATCCTATTAAAATTTAATCTGCTACCAATCTCTTCATCGACATATTTCATAATAATGAATAAAAAAGTAAATGAAAATGATTTAATCTCTAAAATAACTTATCAATACTTAAGTTATAAAATAATTAGTGGCTGAGTTATACTTAGCAGATAAGACAAATGCTATGTTAAAGTTCTTATCATATATAATAGGTGTATTTACATATAGTCTTTACTGTATTGAATAAATAAGCATGTCAAAATAGCTGGAAATCATTGTGGTTGTTACATAAGCAACCTAAATGTGCAATTCTTGCCCTTCTGTTTTCTGGTAGACTGATTACTGTATGTGGGTCATACAGACATGGATTGTAGGTCAGTAAGACACAGCTGGCATATTAAAAAAACTTACAATTATGTGGCTTGATTTGAAACAATGCATTCATTGTCCAAACCCATCTCAGTAAATTAGTTTATTCACTGACTCATTTCAGTAATGCAAGTAAAAATGAAAAACTGATATGATTTTCACATCATGCAGATATATATTTCAATGTGTTCATTTCTAATTTTGGTTGTATGACATACAGGTAATTACTAAAAACAACCGAAATATAATAACAACAATATATTAAAAAGCACTTATGCATTGGTACAAGAACTCTGCATTTCATCAGATATCTTTTGCATCAACTCACCGTTCCATGATGGAGAACAGCCTTTGGTTCTGTTCTGCTGTGATGGAAACAATGATTGTCTCTGGCGTTTAGGCAAAACCAGTTGTTCTGGTTGAATCAGTCTCCTTTTATTTTTGACTCTTTTAACTACTCATCCAATCTCTATATCTAAAAATATTATCTTACTTTGTATAGATTTGCTGATTGCTGTATTGAAAAGATTTCTTCCTGTCTTTTGTTCAGTGATGTGTGCACAGGGATTACAGGCCAAGGACAAAACTGGATCCAGTGACCCATATGTCACAGTCCAGGTGGGGAAGACCAAACGCAGGACCAAAACCATCTTTGGAAATCTTAACCCTGTCTGGGATGAAAAGTTCCACTTGTGAGTGCTTTCTATCGATATATGTTTATGTGTATCAGGGGTTGACATTAAGGATTTTTACCACTTGCCCTTTGGGCAAGTGACTTTCACATTTAATTTGCCCAGAAACAATTTTTACTTGCCCAGTATAATGTTTGACAAATATAGTTCCTAATATTCTTTTTTGTACATCAATGAAACATGTTTTTTTTTATTTATTTTTTTTGTAATTCAGTATTTTTTAAGTTTACAGGTTTCTGGTGTGTATATGCATGCATCAGATATTGAACTCAAGCCTACATTACCGTGTTAACATGCTTTTCAATCCTTCCTGCACATTATTTTCAAACTAAACTTTGCTTCAAACTGTTGTGTGCCTGGAAAAATATAAATTGTAATGTTAAAAATCTAAAAAAAACTTGACAGGTTAAAAACGATAACGGTTAAAAAAGATAAATCCGAAGACAGAAATCAATGTCACAAATGAATAACTTTTATTTTAGAGTCACAGTATGTTTATACAAGATAATACTATTAATACAATGTGACTTTTCTAGAGAATCATTATACATAGTTATTTTATACAGGGTTTCCACAGTCTTACATCATTTCAGAATTGACTGACTTTTAGTTTTATGATTAGTTTTACCTGACAAAATAAATGCAGCAACATGTTTAGCTTTATAACATTTAAATGCACCTCTCCAATGTCTAAGAGAAAAAATTTAATGAACATTCTTTAATGTATGACCTGCATCACTGTACAGAAGACTGCCATATTATAGCCATATTTACACTGTGCGCATGGCATACAATTATGCAAATGTTCCTAATCCCTGATCGATAATTTTTAATCTAGGGTTATTTAGGTGGTGGGTGAAATGGGTGGAGGGTAAAATAGGTGGTGGGTGTGTAACTGTACATACATTTTTTTGCCTTGTTGTTGCTTTTTAGCCTGCCAAGTCGAAAAAAATGTGTCTAATTCGCGCCAATTCCCGGACAAAAATCACGCCATCTGGCGGAAAATCACGCAGCTTTTTCAAATCACGCGAAAATCTGTACAAAACAACAAAAATGGCGCTGGCAACGCTTCTGGGTTGTTTTCATCGAATGTCGGTGATTTTAAAGTAATTTTGAGTGATAAATATTTTGTTTTTGCGATCATTGCAGTTGCCCAGCAGGCAAATGCAATGAAATTTGTACTCTCCCAACCAATGTCTAAGAGAAAAAATTTAATGAACATTCTTTAATGTATGACCTGCATCACTGTACAGAAGACTGCCATATTATAGCCATATTTACACTGTGCGCATGGCATACAATTATGCAAATGTTCCTAATCCCTGATCGATAATTTTTAATCTAGGGTTATTTAGGTGGTGGGTGAAATGGGTGGAGGGTAAAATAGGTGGTGGGTGTGTAACTGTACATACATTTTTTTGCCTTGTTGTTGCTTTTTAGCCTGCCAAGTCGAAAAAAATGTGTCTAATTCGCGCCAATTCCCGGACAAAAATCACGCCATCTGGCGGAAAATCACGCAGCTTTTTCAAATCACGCGAAAATCTGTACAAAACAACAAAAATGGCGCTGGCAACGCTTCTGGGTTGTTTTCATCGAATGTCGGTGATTTTAAAGTAATTTTGAGTGATAAATATTTTGTTTTTGCGATCATTGCAGTTGCCCAGCAGGCAAATGCAATGAAATTTGTACTCTCCCAACAATAAAAACTACTTGCCCCAGGAGATCGGGTGGTGGTTAACATCGAGCCCTGTGTATATATACTGTATATGGCATGCCGTTTAGGAAATTGTATTGGAGTGAAGCTTTGAATTTATTGAACAAAAGTTGGCCTGAAAGTAGGAAGTAGAAGTAATGTAGTTTTAAATCAGATAGATAACTGAAGACCTAAAGCCATTAGGCCAACTCACACATTCTGGCTAGTTAAAGGCTGTCATACCAGTCACAAAAGTTTGAATGAATTAATTTGATTAACGTAATCAATGAATAAATAAAACCCTTGTTAAATAACATCAATGCAACAGCCCCTTTTTTCCCCTCACTCCGGATTTAGATTATATGATTTGGCCATTTAAGGTGCTGGTTTAAGTGAGTGGAGTTGGTGAAGTCTCTGCATTTCTGCCTGTGGAAATAAACCAGACCAGGAAAAGTGAAAAGAGATGCGGGGAACGGGATGGGGATAGCAGAGAAGCTCAGACAAAAAGTGGACACAACTAAATATGGAGGGGAGTACAGACCCTAGGAATTGAGATATCTGGAGTAAAACAGATAAGGTGTGTGCACAAAATAAAAAAAACTGTTTCTACAAAACACTAATTTATGGCAACAAAATAAAAAACTACTGATTTTGTGGCTTGGAAATTTTTATTTGTGTGCAGGAAATATTATAGTGTGCACGTAAGATATATTTGATGTTGGCACAAAATCCTGATCCATTTCCACGGCGTACTTCGTACATGTTTGTGGCCACAACATTGGTATAATGTATGAGCAGTGGGAGGCTTAATGAGGCACTTGCTTTGCTTTGGGCTGATATAACTGCCTGGCTGATGAATATTTTTTATAGATTAAATTTCCTAGATATTTGGGAGTCCAGTCAAATTTTTTTTGTTGTTGAAATTCCTACTTAACAAAGTGGATTTAACCTCTGCACTCGTGCAGTCCATCTTTTGCGCAGTGTAGCACTGATCACATTTTATTTCAAGCCAAGAGGTTTTAGGCCTATCACTAATGGGTTAAAGATGGAGCAGTATGTAATCCATATAAACCTATGGAAACAATAATAACAAAGCATTTAGTCACACGGAACAACTGTAAAGTCAGCCTTCCGCATGTGTAAATATGCACTCCATTACGCAACCGAGTAACAGATCGAAAAATAAACGCTAGTCAGGGCAGAGGCTGAGATCACAGATCTAAGGTTGAGAATAATTATCACAAAAGTTACAAATTATAGCATTCAAATAGTAATAGAAATAGTGGATGCAAATCAGTAAGCTGATCATGTGTAATACAGCATAACAAGCCGAATGCACAGCTGCAGTTGGAAATAAACTGACCACTTGAGACATGATGAGACTCAGCTACAGGAAATGATCTAGAAGCCACTTTGTCTCCAAATGATTTTATATATATTTTCATATATATTCTCCATCTCCTCTGCCTGTATCTTTAGTGACCATGATGGGCCAGTCGGCAGGTGTTTGTGATATAAATTGTGAGCGAGGAGCTTTAGACTAAACCCATAAATGTTTTTCAAGAAACTAAAAATGCTCCTATTGTGATAGAAAGCAACTTTAATGCATAACAAATGGGCATGCGCCTGGCAGTTATTGTCGGGCAAAGCCAAATAACTGCCCTGTTAAGTTCCCCACCTCTCAGCTGAATCTGGTGCCGCTGCACATCATATATGTTGGGGCCATAAATAGGTAGGTAGACATAGATCAGTGCTTGCAGACATGAAATACAGTTTTTTTTTGGCACAATTTAATATTTCCTGCCCACAAATTATTGTTTCAAATAGCATTTTGCTGCCAGAAATTAGAATTTTAAGGGGACCAATTCTTATTTTTTGCACACATTATCTCACCAAAGACACAGTTTTTTTTAGAAATGTAAGATATCATATAAAACAGAAAAAATTGTGGGGCGTGCACAAACAATGTACTGAGGCCGTAGTCCGGGTTCCGACCTCTGGTCCTTTGCCGCATGTCTCTCCCCTTCTCCCATACCCCCTTTCCTGTCAGCCTACTGTCCATAATTTTTTTTTTATTTTTATTTTATATACTTAATAATCCCAGAGGGAAATTACTTCAATCAAACTCACAGTCTCAGCATTCAAAGCCCCTTGAGCCACAAGTGCTGTAAAAAGAAAAAAGACTGATATAATTGTGCTTTATTAAGGCTGGCATTATGAGTTTTGGGCAGTTGCTGACCCCCTCTACAAGGAGAGGAAACAACCTGGCAACTTGGCATTTCAGAGTGTTGAATGTTCAAAAGAGATGTAGATAACCACAGTCTATAGAGAAAGCAAAGCCCAATCAAGAGTTTGGTAGCTACTGAAGTGCCTTTAGCACTTTCTGTTAAAATAGAAGGGTCTACAGATTAGATTTATTACACTTTATTTCTACTCTGTTTGTTAGTAGACAAACTGCTCTTGTCTATATTTAGGAAATTAAGACCACATGATCGGAGGTACACATTTTTTTCAAGCTGGTAATTAGTAATCCAGAAAATGTGATAGAATACGTTGGCTGATTTTGAATACATAAGAATGGTAAGGACTCTTTAGCGAAAGTGTGCCTCAGTGTTTGCCATTATAAATGCTGAATGAATAGTGTTTGCAATAAGAATTGAGCTGGGTAAAGGTTTCTGTATGCTTCCTATCATAGTTCCTTTAGGATGGAGGGATTTCAAGGTCCCTCACTGGTGCAGAGGAGCTAAAAAGAATCCCTTGTGTGAAATAACACATTTGCACAGCACACCTTGCGGAAATTAACAAAAAGGCATTATTGCCTCCCATTTACCATTTGTGACAAGCAAATGTGTCTACCTTCATGTTTTAATTTTTGCAATGGAGAGCTCAATCTGTTTTCTACATCTGAGCAACTTTTGTTTTTTATAGTTCATTTTTGTTTGACTAGCACTCATGTTTTTCAGAACATGGTGAGTTCTGGATAGTTAAGGCTTGAATTGGCATAGCAGTCTGGACTTCCTTTCCTCCACTTGATGGATTTCTTACTCCACAAAATGTGAAGGATCAGGATCCAGGAGCAATAATTTGATGTATTCTGTCTCAGCTGTTATGAGAGAATCAATGGAGTCAAGCAAGTTAGCAATACTAGTGGAGCTGTGAAAAGATAAAGAAAAAGTCCAGGAACAAGTAAGAAAAATGAAAAAAAAAAAAAAATACTGGATGCCAAGAAAGATAAAACAGGAGTAACACTCAGAATACAATATAAATGTTGGTTTTCACAGTGGTTGGTGCTAAAGCTGTGGAAGCCTTCAAATCTTAGCAATCTGATGGATGCTGATTGAATACACAGCCTTACTAATCCTGATACTAATGATAGCAGTGCCATTCCTAGGCTCGTGTTGGACAGTTTATACAGAATGTAATGTGGAAAAATATTTGACATTGCTCTAGTTTCCTTTCAGGGAGCAGTTGGTAGATGATAATGGTGATGAAATGTTTATTAGTGCCTATGGCACCAAGTGCAAAAATTGTTTTAGGCAAAAAAGGACTAAGTAAGCTCTATCACCTATAATGCTTGATTTAATTAATAATGCTCATAATGCTTAATGCTTTTTTTACATAAAAAAAAAAAAATATATATATTTGTAGTCATAGATGATAAATAGGCCTCTTTAATGCAACCTGGGATTCCTTAATACCTCATCAGAACCGCAGACTGACTGTCTCCTTGCCACTTTGCATTGATGCATTAGTCCTAACCAATTATTAAGGGCATTTACTAAACAGTACATGGACATACAATGCATCTCAGAAGGCTAATATTTCCATATCCATGAAGCGTTTTTTTTATTCCTCTTGAGTTTTTGTCAGATTTTCTTTAGCTGTTTATCAACTATAGGCCAAATACCTTTACATTATGGAGAAAGATGTTTTTTAGGCTCTAAATTGAATCTACAGCACATTTTTTTTTTATAATGACATTTTAATAGATATGTGTTTATTTAACACAGTTCATTAATTATTCTCACATTCCTTTTCATTTTGCTCTGTAGTTCTCAACATGGCAACCTATTAGAGTACGGGTGCTGTTAAATGGGTTGCTTAGTTTTCTCTCTTATCTAAAATAAGTGGGTTTTAAATTAATATCTTGCAAACAAGTTTCTAGGAAACAACTTTGAACATTTTCTTGATCTCCAAAGCAGAGCCGTTCAATTCCCTTTCAACGGGTTGCTATGGTGATCTGAATAGATGTTGCTTTTGTTGACTAAAATGCAACAAGAAACGTATAGACAAAGACAAACAAGATTTATTTTTTTTATGAAATGCCTTATCAGGCTTTGCGTGTAAAGTTATGATTTACCTACAACTCCATTTGCTATCTAAATCTCAAGCACAACACTAATTAGTTATTCCCTTCAGGTTACAGTAGTTCAAATGCAGTGTTTAAAAAAACAAATTAAACATAAAACAAATACATGATTTTACTGGTCTAGATGGGTGCAGGAATAGTGAAGCTTTGTCTTGAACGTCATTATTTTGACATAATTTGCAGATCTTCCTTCTTTTTTTTTAAACATATCAAGCAATGAACTTTTCCCATAGCCTGTCATACTGAGAGTTTTTGTCTAAAGAAGATGGTCAGTTTTGCATTCCTTTTTTCGTTGTATACTACAGAGATTTTCTGAATGTTTGCAGGCAAGGCTCAATGCCTGTAAAGAGACTCCTGTGGTGGCTGTAATAAAACTCTTTCCTTTTACTACCGGGATGTAGATTAATAGAGCAATACATTAATGTGTGCTTAGCAGAGACTCCTGCCACAGTGCTGCAGCAGCCTCCTCTTTCCCTACCATGAGATTACTCAAAATAAACACTGCAGATATTGTGCATGTCAAACACCACATGCCAATAGTAGAAAATGTAATATGTTGGTTTCAGTTCGTAAGTACGTAAGCTTAAACCCTTCTGAGTCTGCTTTAGACAATTCGGTTCTCCTAAGATGTTCTTAGTTGGTGTCAGAGGGGCAGTATAGTCAGACTTATGTAACGAAATTGAACATTATATTCATACCCATAGAAAATTTTCACTTTTTGTCACAATCTTTAAAGTTTGTTTTATTTAATTTGATCTTATTAGTATAGACTACCACAAAGTAGTGCATAGCTATAAAGAAGAACCACTTTTTTTACAAATAAAAAACGGACTGAGATACAGAGAAGCATTAGTTGGTTCTTAAGGAAGAACTGTCATATAGAAAACACGGCAAACAGGTGAAAGATACTCCATTCAGGTGGGACTAACACTTTAATGAGACCATAACTTTATTTAACCCGTATGCAAGATGTTGTGTTGCAAAAATCTAACACTGCAAATATCCCTGAACAAACTATGGACAGGTTGAAATATAGTGGTGGCAGTATGATCCTATGGGGATGTTTTGATTTACCAGGAGGGTTTTTGGTTGTAACCAGTGTTGTTTTTGTCAACGATGACGTAACAAAATTACTTTGTTAACGCTCCTTTTTTTTCATGACGATAACAGGAACTGACGAGCTAAACATGGATCTTTGTTGTCGAAAACTTGAGTTATTGGTGTGTGTTTTAGTCAACGACTAAATAAAAATAAGCGGGTGGTCGGTCAGACATTTGAACTGCATTATTGTGCTGTAATCTGCCAAGCAGTATCAGGCGTGCTGCTGCGTCCTGTTTGATAATGCAGTCCTCCTGCCGTGCAGCGGTGCTCATTCTACATGAGCACAGATGGGTGATGGCAGCAGCAGCGGCGTGAAAATAATCCAGAATGGTTCATGAGTCAGACAGAACACCGGTACTGCGCACTGAACTCTGACAAACTAAACTTCCATCTGTGCTTGTGCAGCAATGGGTCTTTGTGGGCACTTAGCTTTGCTTCACTCTATGCTCCACACTGATAGTTCGCTCTCAGCAGTATGGCTCTTCTATCGCTACTTAATAAATCCTGTGGCTGATCATCCTGTGCCAAGCAAAGAAAAACCCTGTCTAACTATCAATATTTTATTTCCTCCAGTTCACAAGAGGCAACATATTTTCATTATCAGTGCGTATGAAATCGTACGAAAAGTTATGCACACTATTACGTTTTGGACGTTTTTCCTCAAAAAATCACATCAGTGCGCATGCGCTGGCAGAAAGAAAAAAAAAGCTGATCCGCGGACGGATGTAAAACTGGGAAAAACAGTGAAATCATCACTTATTCATGTCTCTAACTACGTTGCTTGCTGTTTTATTTCTTAGGGTTAGGGTCAGGGTTAGGGCTAATTGTAATTTATATTCAAGATTCGTAAATGGTGCATCAGATGCGCATGCGCATACGACAAAAAAAATGTCCAAAACGTACGAAATTACGTTGCATAACTTTTCGTACAATTTCATATGCACTCATATTGAGAATAGGTTGGAAGAGGTGATGCTAAACATTCTTTAATTTCTACCAAAAGGAGTCTCTAAATTATATACAAAGAAAATATTTTTTTGCATACTGTTTAGTTTTTTTCTCGTTTCTATCTATTTAAATTTGATGTAAATGTTTCCTTGTATTGTTATTAAAACATTTCCTCTGTTTCCTTTATATATTTCAACATTTTAGTTTGCACATTCATTTAAATTAGGTCTAGATTGCAATGGCATTACAAGGCAATTATGGAGGGTCTCTCTGTATTTTTTTTCTATCAAAAATTGATAGAAATTATTTAAACCTACTTTGATCCCTGAGGAGTAGTAACCAAGGGGTAAATTCTCAGAAATAAAGCCAAAATTGCCAAATTAGAAAGAAGAATGTTTTTGTTCTTTGCTTGTTTGGATCACTTAAGATTTTATTGATCTGTGTGTAATGCATAATTCATAGTAGATCAGGAAGTGTTTGCTTTGGGATGGAAACCTTATGTGTCTAAAACTATTCCTTTATTGGACATTTTGCTAGCTTGTCTGCCTGCTATATTAACCAATATAGCAGAACTAAATCTGCTATTTTTACTACTTTAGTGACACACTTTTTCAAAAAGTAGGGAATTAATGCATAAAAAAGTTTATCTGAATTCTAGAAATCAAAGTTTTTTGCCCAACAGCAATGAAGAACTGCATGGCAGCATTCTATACCCAGCTATTGTAGTATCTAGGCTACAGCCTTTAGTCTGGTAAAGAATCTGTTTTTTTATCCAAAATTATAAAGGTTAACTTTTCTTTGTAACATAAAACTAGACTAAAACATTTTTAAGTTTTGGTTGACTAAAACTGACTAAAATCACACATATCATAATGACTAAAACTAATAATAGTTTTCGTCCTGAGGACTAAAACTAAGACTAAATCTAAGATGGCTGTCAAAAACAACACTGGTTGTAACATAAGAAAATGTGATAAAGTTTAAGGGGTGTGAATACGTTTTAAGGACTTTCCTGTCTAAATAGTTTTCTAAATAAAGCTGACCAAAAAAGGGTGCTTTTAAAGTTATTGTTTTTTTTTATGCTTCTCAAAAAGCTGTCAGTTTGTGCCCAGACCTGACCTTGTGATTTAGTTGAGACGGCCTCTCTCTCCTCTGCTTTTTACACCATGATAAACTGTGACTCTTGGTGCTGCTGAGTTTATATTGCTGTGTCTGTGGCTGAGATGACCAGGGAAATGTGTTTCATCTCACAGCGAATGCCACAATGCCACTGACCGAATAAAGGTGCGTGTTTGGGATGAAGATGATGACATCAAATCACGGGTGAAACAACATTTCAAGCGTGAGTCAGACGATTTCCTGGGGCAGACCATCATCGAGGTTCGCACACTCAGCGGCGAGATGGATGTTTGGTACAATCTGGGTATGTTAAATTTTTTTACTCTGAACTACTGATAAATACATGTGTGATTTATAAAAAAAAAAATCACAGTACATTGTATATACAGATGCATCTATCCTGAACCTAAAAATACCAACTCAGTGGTAATAACTCATTTCAGTACCAGATTTGCTTTATTCAAGTTAAAATACTTAATTCAATCAATTTTAAATCAGGGCTTTTAAAAATAGGAGTTTACATTTTTTTTCTACCAATACAGAAAACCTTATAAATCAATTAAAACAACGTCCATATTTTAAAACCTAAAAGTAATTGTTTCATTGCTAAATAAGAACTTACATCATTTTTTTTGTAAGGAAAGGCTAATTGTTTAATATTTTTTATTTTCTTCACATTTTTCTTCAACATTAAACAAAATATGAATATTATCCAAAATGCTGAATAATATCAGTTTTTAAGGTAGAAAGTGAAAACAGTTTATGACTTTACAAGCTGATATGTTATAGGTCTTTACTTTTGTTAAATTTTGACAATTTTAGTCTGTAAGAAACCAAAAATAAAGTTTCTATGAAAACTAATAGATTTGATGTATAAAACTATATACAATTTTCAAAATTTTTTAATAGGTCTTTTAATCTATAAGGTGAGGGTCACTACCAATGAAGCTAGCTGTTTACGGTCGCTTAGCAGGAGGGCGAGTTGAGTGGGTGGAAAAAAATGGGGATAACTCAAGCCTTGAGGGTATCACAAAAAGTGGAAATTTAAAAGGCTTCGTCTGCATATGGAATGCAATCTCTCAGATACCTCCATTACATGGGCTTAAATTTTCACAACCTTATTGTTTAGCCACTCCTGAACTAGAGACCATCAAAAAGGTTTGTAATGGGCTAAGAAGGAGAGGATCCACAGTTACTGTTCCATAGTGATCAGGAAATTGCATTTCATTTAGAAAAGTATTCCACACTGTCTTCCAGTTTGAAGTTACTGTAGATAACAAGGTGATAACTCGAGATGCACAGATCCATTTTCTTCTGATCCAATCCGAGACCGATACATTGAGTCAACGTATGGTTTATCCAATGTTACTAATCAAACTACAGTTTAATAAATTAACTGTACAACTTTCCATGTGAGTAAAGGCATTCTGTTTGATTAAAAGCCCTTAAAAAAAAGCTAACAATTTAACACAGATATAAACTATCACCAGCTGCTCTGTGGCGCTTTGGAATAATATGATCAGTGTTGGAATCATAACATGAAAGTCACTAGATCGCTGTAACTTTATTGCTCTGTATGAAATCAATTAAAATGGAAATGGATGGATCAGAATACAGTATCTGCATCATTCATGCAATATCTGATCCAGCTATAATCTCCATATTGCGCTGTGTAGTTGCAGTAATTCATCCCAACGGATCAAGAAATAAATTTACAAGGTGTACAGTACCTACAGATCTTTTTCAGTACAACATTTCTGAATAAAATTCCTGTTAATTGTTGCTTGTGAACATTTTGTGATTTATTGTATTTTTGTTCCGTCATCTTTCAGCAAAAGGAATTTATACTGGGCAATTGATCTATATAAGTGCCTTTAACTTTTGGAATGAATTGAAATAAATACATTTTCCAGTGATATCCTAACATTTTGTGATGCCCCATTATCCAGCTTAGCTATTCGAGCATCAGTGGTTGCTTTTCCTCTTTTGCACACAGTATTGCATGAGGTCAAGCTGTATCATAATGAATTCTTCTACTTCCATTACAGTACTATGACTGGGGGCTGTCTCTCTTTGTTTGCCTCTTCAGTTGAAAGGAGGCAATTTGTGGTTATACTGACCCCTGAACCACCACTGCTGCTTTGCTCCTTTTTAAATGTTCACAATGAATGTTTAAACAGGACATTGCTGTCATGGGTGCCCAACCCTCCACCTGCCCTCCTCTCTAAGCCTCTTCAGCTCCTCTTCATTTTGGAGCTTTTGCATTTGTAGTGCTATTCTCACTCACTTTTCAAAACTATTATTTTTCATTTTCCTGACTCTTGACTAACTATTTTAGAGTATATGTCACCATTTAATGAGGAAAGGGTCTAAGGGGCATATCAAGCCCGCACAGTTGTGATAATGTAAGCTGTGGGATCTGTGTGTATTTACTTCTTTATTTGTGGATTTGTTTGTGTAGTTATATTTGCCATGCTTCCCAAAACACTAAGTGTCTGTAGATTAAAGCTGCAAAGCTGCGAGCAGAGATGTTTTAGGTTATGATGCCATCATCCCATTTAATGATTTTAGATCATGACATTGGGAGACTTGAATTTTAATCTTGCTGATATTTGCAAGGAGACATTTCTGCTAAGCAGTTGCCATCGCTTCTCTGACTAGGGACACTGTTTCTGTCGTTTTTGCAAGCAGCAAAATTGCAATTTATTTCTGAAAAATGGTAGAATGGTGTCTCCTGGGTAATGGCAGCAAATTATTTTGTGCCTTCATTGTTTTGTATCTACAGTAATGTTTTTCCTTTGTGGTTCTTTACCATGCAGGATTTATTTTTTTACCTGACCAATTGGGAAATCTTACCCACAGGGAGGAGATTAAATAAAACATTTTGACAGCTAATGGCGATGATAATTCCTGTCGGCTGCTCTCTTATGCAAAGGTTGCCATAGCAATTCATTACAAATCGCTAACAGAGTTTTTACACATTGTGCCCTTCCTGAGTGTTCAAACCCAGGTCTCCTATATTGCAAATACATTTTACCATCAGGGACTTCAAGGATGGCTCATAATGAAACATAATTGTCTACATTCTGTGCTTTTGTGGTGTAAGAAAACCTACATACAGCATGTCTATCATAAAATCATATTATCATACATTTTGATTCAATTGGATTAATCCATTAGAGTTAACAACTCCAAACAGAGTTTAGAACCATCAGGGAGATATTTATACTTAATTTATAGGAAACAATATGAAATTCATTTCAGTTATATATATTCATAAGAAACTTTTGTTTTTATGACCATGTTTTGCACAGTTTCTCCCAACCAAAGAGAACTGATATACTTAAGTAAAGGTACATATTTGCATAATGTTTTTGCACAATAAGAAAGGGGAGTAGGGTGATAAATTTAGTAATGGATTGGCACTAAATGAAGACAGAATTTAGCAAAGATATTACTTGAGACAGACCTGTGTTGAATCTTCAAATGTGGTCTTAAAGCCCCACTAGCATCATCAAAAGATATGAAACATCTAGAGGAAACAAGCTTATTTTGCCAACAGTATTCTGACAACATTGTAAAACCTTGTGCTGAAAAGTGTGTTCAGTGTTGATTACTTAATCAGCACTAATTACAATTGACCATTCTGACTGTTTTAATGCAAATCTGTTTTTCTTATCTACTTTGTTTTCTGTTTTTCTTTTATTTAAAATAATTTCCTTACACCTATGTAGGGCTGTATGTTGGTTTATTTCCTACCTAAGTACTTTTGGTTGTTTCATGCCTGGTGATTTTGGGTATCAGTCATTCCTTTTACTACAAGAATTTTAACACTTAGCATGCCTCAATTTTTATTTTTGCCATGGAATGTTTTGTACAACTAATGCCTCGAGTGGTTTTCTAAATTCTACACTTGTTGTTTGGTTTTAGTAAATCTGTCTGTTCCTAATATGTCATAAGAAAGCCAATTAGAATTATTTTTGGTTTGATCAGGGGTCATATATTTTGAGAAAACTGGGTAATTGGAGATCAGTCAAAATAAATAAAACGCGTGTTATACAAAGGTTTGAGATAATAACACAATTATTTAAAACTTTAAAGTTTTTTAAATTCTTTAGAAAAATTAGAAATATCCCATGTTTAAAATGCAGTGGTATGAAAAGGAAGCAGGAAAGCACAGTGCAGAGGGACAAAAGGAATGCATGAGTATGTGCAATGCAGGGGTGTCAATTTCGTTCCAGAGAGGGCAGGTTTTCTTTCTAACCAAGCAATAGCACACCAGACTCCAGTCATCTCATCAAGTCATCATGTTCAGATTGGACTCACTTGATAAGATGACTTGGTTGGCTTGGTTAGAAAGAAAACCTGCAGCCACATGGCCCTTTCTGGAACCACTTTGTCACCCCTGGTGTAAGGACTTGATGTGCAGCTGTTCTAGTTATATTTTGTTGTATTATGTATTGTAGTATCAAATCCTAAGATTAAATTGATGTAACATTGAATTAAAAAACAGGGCATTTGGGTGATTTAAAACAGAAGCCTTACATTAACAAGGTCCTGTTTGTGATTTCGTTTACCTTGAATGACATCAGGTAACTTTCTTCATCTCTCTCTTCTGCAACAGATAAGAGAACTGACAAATCTGCAGTATCTGGTGCCATCAGACTCAAGATCAGCGTTGAGATGAAAGGGGAGGAGAATGTTGCACCTCCTCATGGCCAGTACACTTGTTTACATGAGGTAATTAAGCGATTCTGAGGTGACATTGTCCCTGCTGAATTCAGCTCTTTCTCTGATGAAACATTAATAGGCAATGATAAACAAAATGGTATGATCACACTTTTAAACCCAATTTTTAATTTTCTTTATTCTTATATGACTCTACAGAACCTGTTCCACTATCTGACTGAAGTGAAAAACAGCGGCGTAGTGAAGATACCTCAGGTGAAAGGGGACGACGCCTGGAAGGTCTACTTTGATGACGTTTCTCAGGAGATAGTGGATGAATTTGCCATGAGATACGGGGTGGAGTCCATCTATCAGGCTATGACGTTAGTACCTCCCTGATCTATGGCCTTTTAACTCATCAATCTGTCATTGTCTCATTGGGCAGAGTGGAGAGGAGAATTGGATGTTAAAAGGAGGGCTGAAGGAACAGAGGAGTTGTAAAGATGTCTCCTCAGCAGAATTGGAGCTGCAAAGACAATTGAGAACCTGAGTCCATTTGATTGATTAGTTGTTAGTTAGTGGGGAATACCTTCCAACCATCGTTGGTCGCATTGATCACAGGCACCCATTAACATCCTTTTTCCCCCCTCTGGCTGTTTCTCTGATCAAGTGTTACCTTGACCTCCCATAAATGTTGATTTTTTTTTTTTTCCTATCTGAAACAAAAAGAGACATGAAAAATCTGTACCCTAAAGAAAGAGGTAGTTAGAAAATAATGGTTCTGTACCTTGCTGTAATGGGTGATGTTACAAATGCCATCATATATATATATATATATATATATATATATATATATATATATATATATATATATAGGTATATATTTAAAAAGAAATCTCTCCAAGCTCGGGTCCTTTAAGCCTGGGAGCTTGAGGGTTCTGCGCAGTATCTTCTGGACCGAGATGTCTGATGTATTTCCAGGGATCCGCTGTAACCTCTCCTCAAGTTTGGGGGTCACTGTCTCGAGTGCCCCAACGGGCACCACTGATGCCTTGACTATCCAGGTTTTCTCCAGCTCTTCTCTGAGCCCCTGTTACTTACCTAGAGTTTCATGATCTTTTTCCCTGATGTTGCAGTCACTTGGCATTGCTATGTCATCCTCAACATCTTATCTCTGCTTTTTGTCCACCACTACAATGTCCGGTTGGTTTTCCATTACCATTCAGTCCCTCTGTATCTGGAGGTCCCACAGGATCTTGGCTTGATCATTCTCTATAGTCTTTGGAGATGTCTCCCACTTTGACCTTGGGGTTTTTACAGTTTCCGGTTCCACTTTTTTTCTGCTATTCTGTTTTCTTATTCATTGGTTTCTTTTCCATTTTGTGCTATATTTATGTAGTTTTGTATTGAGTCACTCTCTGTTGCCACCTTGTTCCCATTTCCTCCCCCATTAGATTCCTTCTAGTTATTTCCACTCACACCTGCTCCATATCAGCTCATTGGCCCATTCTTTGTTCTGTTCCCTATATATACACCACCTATGCAGTTCCTCATTGCTGGCTTCTTGTTGTTTTGTTGCTCTGTTGTTGATTTGCTCCTCGTGTGTGTTTTCCCCTGGTTTTTGGTTTCTAGTATTCTGCTCTTGGATTTTGTTTCTTTTGACGTTTATTTTGTTAAACCTGCAAGTACTCATCTCTGCCTCCCTCATCTCTGCATTTAGGTCGTCAACCAACCTCCACCCTTACGTTGACAAATTTATAATGAGGTTTCACAAAACAGGCCTGTTGTTTTCCAAATTTGGTCTATATAATATTAATCCCTTGCATCTAAATGATATTGTAACCATAACTTTGTTCATTTAAAAGAAGTACAATCAGACCAAAGGTCAGTAATAGCCTGTTAGCATTTGAAGCATTCGGTCACCTCCCTGGAGCTTTATGGCATCCATTCTGTTGTACCACTGTTGCACATTCCTCTAATCAGAGTAAAATACAAATAGAGGAAAGATGTGAGAAAAATAGAAACTTAAAGGATACTTTAATTCATTTAAATGATAATTCTGAATGTTGATATTCTTTAAGGTGATTTATAGTGTTTTTTTTAAAGCTTAGGATTTTGCCCTTAGCCTTAAAACTGTTGACAATACAGAAAAGAAGCATTTTTTATTTTAAGAACGTTTTTACAAATGGATTTTATTTATTTCAAAATTAAGCATTTTAATACAAACTATTGTTCCAAACGGTTACATTTAAGGCTTTTAATCTATCGTATATATTCAATCTTAAATATTCTTAAATATGAATTAAGTATTTATTAGGTAAACTATGACTAAAGTACTTTTTCTCACAGTCTACCAAATTAACACATGTAGTACAGTAAACAGACTTTTACTAAGGACTTAATTTTAATGCAGTTAAATGATGCCACCTTTATTCAATTTCTGAAACAATTCAACCTGTTTTAGATTATTTTTCACTAGCTCAAAGTTAAGGAACTAAATCTATTAAATGTCTTAACTTTTATGTATGCATGCTTTTAAGTATACATGCATAATTCAACCTGGAGAGACTCACGCAAAGAAAAGAAGTGATTAGAAAGATTTTATTGACATGAATAAAATAGGGCGCTCGGACCCTGGCAGAAGACATGATGGTGTAAGATGACAGGAGCTTGGAGGAATAACTGAGGAAGGGGATTAGAGTTGACTTCCCCCGGGGCCCGGATACTGGTGGTTGAATAAGCCAGAGGTTGAGAGAGTCTAAGAAAACTCAGAGTGAGGGTGGAGATGGGTCAAAACTCAGCTGATATGCTGAATGGGGAAGCTGGGACTTTGTCCTAATGAAGAGCATCTTGAGAAACGATTGGCTTTCGGAGAAGAGGCTGTCCGTTGTCTATTGGCTGAAACTGGATGGAGCTATGTCAGCAGGTGTTCCAGGTGAAGCTGATAAAGAGTCTTTTGCGTTGATTTTTTGATTAGGCTTCAATACAGTCCATCTAAATATACAAGCCTCCTCAATTTGCTTACATGTGGATGCATGGTGAGCTTGAATGTTATTACCTATCTGCTCATAGAAGCACCACTATTAATCAACCTATTAAGCTTTCTTGTAAAACGTACCTGCTATTGGCTCTTCTTTTAGCTCATACTATAAAAGTTGCTTTAAATAACCTTTAATCCCTTGTAATAAAGCAAAATCTCTCATTAAGTAACTACCCTAGGAGGTGAGCTAATTTTCTGTAACATTAGTAGTAATAAAGTTGTTTTCAATGTAATAGAAACTTGTACGTCAAATAGAAAGAAAAACAAACATGCAGATTCTGGGTAATAAAATAATTACTAAACAAGCTCTGTTTTACTGAGCTGGAATACCTGTTAACAATTGCCACAAGTTGACAGACTCCATATAGCAGAGCAGTCAATAAAAAAATGCAACAAAATATTTTCTGAAATCCAGTCCAGTCTTAAGTTCAGTAAACATTCAAGTAAATTAATAAAACAAAAACATAACAGCCTACTATTCCTCTCCCAATCTTTTCATGTAAATGTAGGAAAAGAATATGCTGTTTCTGGAGCATTTACGTATATATAGGTTAAAGCGAATATGAGCATTTAACCTTAAACTACTTCTTCAAAAACACTCATCTAGTTTTTAAGCAGAAGAGTACATCATCTGTTTCCCTATTTCAATACCATTCAACGGTGTGCAGTTTCTCAAGTAGTTGTTTCGGTGTGACGTTCAGTATGTTGCACCGTGTGAGGGATTGTTTGCTTCTTTAAGTCTAGAGAAGTGAAGCGGTGAAAGGGCTTATTACCGACTTTATTAGGTGAAGTCAATGCTCCGGGCCTGAACCTTGTTTAGACTCAGTGGTTCTCAGCAAAGCATTTATTATGCTTCATCAAGAATGAATGAAAGGCCTTACCTTTACATTTTTCTTTCATCAAAAAGCCTTGACTCCCACTGTCTCCTGACATGACGGCAGCATAAATCACTGCAGCTGTGAGAATTTTCTCCCCCCCCCTCACAACCCACCCACAACGATTGGCATTGTGCACTCCTTCATTTTCCTATTTCTCTCATTTCCCTCTATCAGTGTTCCTCACCAGCTGCCCTCACCTCCCACCCAACTCCTAACCCTTACTCCTCATTTGCCAATATCTTTTTCTCATTTCTCTCTGCTGTCAGAAATCATAATATCCCACATGAACACATTCCCAGTGCTTCTCATTCACTGCTAAAAAATGGAGCTTGGAAGCCACTGAGTTACACAATACATCCCCTCTCGAAAATTGGCTCAAGAGATCCAGCTCTAAAAGCATCATGGGAATTCGGCGGATGCCATCATCACTCTCCTTGCATTGCTCTCTAAGCTCGCCTAACTCCAAGTGCTGCTGGGTAATTTGGAGGCTGAAAGCAGAGTAATTAAATAGGCCTTCCAATGAGAACATATTTGTGTTTGTGTGTGTATTTGTGGGTGTGCACGGACTGCTCTCAGAAAGTGGAGGGAATCTGTAATCGTTACCCCACATAACTTTCTGCATTTGTAAAAGAATGACTCACAGTGCAAGATATTCTTAGTTTGGAAATCATTTTTTTTTCTGGTCCAGTACCCAGCTTTCCAGTACTGTTTTAAAACATTTATATGAAGACACACTGAAAGCTAGCACTGCATTATGCATTGAAGAGTTTAAATGCAAATGGTTTATATAAAGTTTAGATATTTGCTTATGATGTAAGAGGTAAATGTAATTTTCCATCGGTATAAAAAATGAGCCCCAACACAAACACACTGATCTTACTTTACTCATCATATTTTCTGCATTTAAGCATTCAAAGTTATGATATACACCATATTTAGGTGTCTGCAGGGAATCATAACCAAGGTTAATGCTATCCAGCGCAATAAAGTAAACACTGATCATATTACCTATACAATTTTGATCTTTACCTGTAACTACCATATTATATGCCCTCTTACTGGGCAAACAGAAATTGATTAAAGGTATTTTGGAGGATTTTCTCAAATGTTTTAAAAGACCCATACCCTCCACTTAAAAAAAAAAAATGCACTTGCGAGAGCATGCACGAGCCTATTTCTCCTCGTGCACTCTCTGTTTAAAAGTTGCTGTTCTCAATGCTCATACAAGCTTACTGTTTCCGAACATCCACCCCAACCCCTAAATCCCTCAATCACTATACTGTATAAAACTGACTTTATAGTGAACTCAGTCAACTGACCGTTCGGACAGATGATCACATGATCAGTTCCCCATTTTTCCTCTGCCGCTGTGACAGCAAATACCATAATGCTTTGCAAGATAAGCTTTCCCATCAAAGCATTCTGGGATATATCTGCCTCTTCTGAGGCCTTTGTTTTCTTCTCATATACTTGATAGACACTTTTTCTCTTTTTCAAAGAACCGCGGTGAGAAAGGTGAGCTTCTATGAGTGTCTGAAACCGTAGATCACCAGAGATATAAGCCTGAAAGTGCACATGCGACAGATAGGTAACGTGACAAGCATGTGTGGTAGCCTTACGTAAACATATTACCAGAATTATCGACAGTTAGGAGGACCACTTATTTAGATGATCCACTCAGAAATTAAAGATTGGCTTCTATATCTTTAAACATTAGTAAGCAGGGATTATATAAGGCCTTTAATACGACAGGGTGGTTGTTTAAAATAGTCTGCACCCTTAAGTCATTCATAAAGCACAACCTACTGAAGCAAAAATGTCAATATTCAGAATGTGGCTGATTTGGCATTAATTGGTATTAACAGAAGTAGAAAAGACTTATATTTGGGTGCTTAGAGAATAACTGTTGTAAAACAAGGTATTTGTACATATAACAAAACAAGGACATTTTTTAAAGACATTCCTGGATGAACTGTTAAAGTTATAAGTTAAAGATGGATAACGCAGAACAAAATTCAGCCTTCCTCCTACTTGTTATGGTGTACTTAATATACTTGCAAATCTCGCTCACAAAGAACTATTTAAATTGAAAACCTTTAAAGAAAAGACCCTCTCTGAGCAGCTCTTCCTCAATCACAACCACATTAACAATATCTACACTCATGTTAGCTTTCAAAAATCATTCTAGCATCGACATAATCAAATTAGACCTAGGTGGTCAACAGGGTGACACATATTTTTGTGATACCTTCTCTCTTTTTTTCTAGTTTTAATCACCTATTCTGATGAAACTCCAGTGATTTGCAACTGATTGGGAAACTCTGTCCATGTCTGTTCTTTTACAATAATCCACAGAAATACTTGAAATACATATTTAAAATTTTTGTGAAAGGGGCTTCTGTGTAAAAGAGGCAGTCGTTGATGTACCTGGAACCAACTTTGTTATAGACCAATACATCTCATTTATTGATGTTTGATCTAATGTGCGTTTCCTTTTTCATGGTTTAATCTCAGTTTATGTAGGTCACACTGGGGCATCGTCAATGAAAAAATAGATCAGGTTTGGGGCAGCTAGGAAGATACAGTATGTTGGGGATATGGACCAATAATAGTGTCCCACCTGGTCAGACATATTCTTGACATACTGTAATGAATGAAAAATAGCAAAAGAGAGAAGTTTTTTTGGCAGACCGATACAGTTGACCAACACACTATACCCCATACCTTCCAGATACTGTACCTCAAATGTTAGCTGAGTTTTCAACCTTTTCATGCACCTTTTTCTGTTGCATACAGCAAGTTTTGCCAGTATTTTTTGAGCTCTTAAAATAGCAGCCAGAATGACCTGCAATTGTTTATTTCATCAACATGCTGCTTCCTTTCACCAGTGAATAGTTTCTCCATTAACCTTGGATTATTTTGAAGAGCCAAAGATCATTATCTTTAGACCAATAAGTTAATGCTGGCAGGTTAACAGTCTTGGCCAGTGATCAATCAAAAGTGGTAGTAAAACCTCTTTCAGGTCGTCCAACTATCCAATTCTGTTGAATTCACTTGCCCAAAAAGAGCCTGTTCAGTTTGATAAATGAAATTTCAACACTTAAGTTGTTGACTTACAGAGAAAACGTTAAATTCCTGGTCAGGAAGCTGCATTCCTCTTACACCTTGACATTGCATTTCAGCAGTTTACACATGACCTTGATGGGCTAATGACTCACATGAGGTTGATGCTAAGCACTCACCTTACTCCCATTTACTATAAAAACAGCTTCCTGAAAGTTAAAGGATTTGCCATTGGTAAACTCAAGCATGTCCTTTTTGCTTTGTTTAGCACTCAGGATGACTGATAATGCCATCCACTCTCTAACAGTAGGGGGTCTAAATCTCTCAGAGTTTAAAGGCAGCAGATACAGAAATAAGAATAAGTGTTTGTAGAATAAGCATTTTTGAGGAAACATCAGGTCCTAGTTGTCTAAATGAATCTTCACGGACATAAAGGAAAAAGGAAACCATTTTCTTTACAGAATAGATGGGTTTCAGCATTCAACCCCTTGATCTTTTGGTTTACTGTCAAACATTATTCCATATACCCCACTACACTGTCATGTCATTAACTGCACTTGTTATACAGCTCTGATTAATGGTACAATTTGTTATGGCTGTTGAAGACACTCTTCTGCTGGATGAACAGTGCAGTCAGGAAGACTTATATTCCAACTATTCTGGCAAAGGTAATTGTTCGGAACATTAAAATTAATCCTCAGGAAGACAACGGTCTGGAGGTGAAAATAATAAAGTTCTACAGCATTATTAGGCAGTGCATCTCCTTGATGCTCTGCCTAAAAAAATTATTCACCCACCTTGAAGATTGTAATATTTTATGCTACAACATAACTCATTTTATTTCATAAGCATAGGTGAAAACAAAAAAGGCACAAACACTTGCGCAGAAGGAAAACTATGCTTTGTTCTCAAAATTACTTTAAAATATGGCATGGAGATGTATTTAATCCACACTTTGTTGAACCAAATTTTGCCACAGTTACAGCTTTATGTGCTTCAATCAAGTATGTATGAGCTTTATACTTTATCTCAGGTTCCATCTTAAAACTCCTTCCCCAGCTGAAAGTTTACCAAATAGACTACAGCCCCGTGTTGAGTTTTATCCATCTTCCTGAACAGGGTGTTTATAATGCATATTGCATCACTTCCTGCTTCGACTGTTGTAGACCTGTGTCCTGTGGTGTTGCTTTGGCTCTAATTTTGAGCTTAAGTCTCTTTCAGTAAAATCTTGAAGTTATACTAACTGTACAGAAGCACTGTTAAATACATTGTCTACTTCTGTACTTTTCATGTTCGCACTGTTTTTGTTTCTGATGGTAAACAGCAGCTAGCCTAGCACTAGCATCTCACTTCTATGGCTTCCTTCTCTGTCTCCAAAAACTCTTTTCCGATCTGTTATATCAGACCGACTGAACCCCAGTCAGCCTCAGCAGATGGCCGCTCACACTGAGCCTGATTCTGCTGAAGGTTTCTTCCTGTTAAAAGGGAGTTTTTTCTCTCCACTGTCACTACAAGCATGCTTAGTGTGAGGGATTGCCTTCAAATTAATGAGTCGATGCAATCAACTGGTTTTCTTAGATAGGACACTTTGAATCAATTTGACTGTATGATCTGGTGAACTGTAAAGTGCCTTGAGATGATATGTGTTGTGAATTGGCGCTATATGAATAAACTGAATTGAATTTAGTTGAATATCTCTGGTTTTGAGCTGTTGGACATCCAGGAGTTAGACCAGGCCTATTAGCTAACTGCTTGGACAGACCAAGTCCAGAGAAACATCTACATAGTGCTCCTCCAACAGTTCCTGAACAGCCAGGAATCAAAAATAGTTGGGTGATGGTAAATGGAAACCGTAGTTCTTGAACTTCGCCCACTTGTTACCACTAACCCGTCTGCATGTCTAAACGATTTTCTCCACTCAGCAACACACCCGCTGAGAAGACGACCATGATAATTGTTACCTCCATAGTCAGAGACATGGCACTGGAGACACCAGGGAATATAGTTGTTTGCCAGGGGGCAGAACAGGCAACATCAAATCCTAAATAAAACTCCAGCGTTGAACGGTCAAATGTTTGGACGCGAGAATGCTGAGATGCGTCGCTCCCAATGTTCGTTCACGCCGCTCGACCTCTCAACGCCTCCCCCCATATGCTTTGCATTGAAGTTCAATGCTTTGACATCTAAAATGTGTTCGGTGTGAAAGCACTATATGCTTGGTTAAGCTGGAGGTTTCTTCCTGTTAAAAGGAGAGTTTTTCCTCCACCCTCCCCGAATGCATGCTGGTTGTGAGGGATTTTGCTTTAAAGTCAACAAAAATATACAAATGAATATCTGCTGTCACCTAATGCTCATTCAACGGGAATGTGGCCTGCAAGTCAATGATTTAATACAATCTGCTGGTTTTGCTGATTTTTTTTTACCAATCTGACTTTCTGAATGGATTGAATTTTCTCTGTACTATGCCTGTAGATAATTTGTGTTGTAAGTTGGTGCCGTATAAATGAACTGGATTTTATCGTTGGTGCTGAAACAAAGCATCCCCACAGAATTATTCTGTCACTCTCATGTTTGACACAGTAGGGATGATGAGTTAAGTGTGAGCTGTAGAGTTATTATTTTTTGTTGCCGTAGTTTCTTGACTTCCAAGTACAGATGCCCAGCCATGTCTTGGTAAGTTGGCAGCTGTAAGAGGACATTTTTTTGAACAATATATTGACCATAGCTCTGGAAGTTACTTAAAGCTTGGGATGTTTTTCATAACTTAATCCCTCTTTAAATATCTCCGCAACTTAATCCTTGACATTTATGTTGTGTTATTAGGTCTACATGACACTGTTTGTTCTCAAATGTTTTATAAGGTCTTCACCAATCAGCTATACAGCTGTTTATTTTGAGAATGAATTATTCACTGGTGGATTGTGTTTACTAACTGCTTTTTTTCTAAAAGCAATTAGCAGCAACCTCTTATGTTTTTGATATGCAAGGAATGGGGTTGAATTTATTAGAACACAGCAATATTAAGATTTATTTTGTTAGAAATAATGTCCTTCCTCTTTGCAGTAACACCCCCTTTACTTTTTTTTTTTTACATCACTCAAAATCTAAAAGCATACATTCAGGTCAGGAGTTGTAACTTGAAAGAATGTGAAAAGAGTTAATGGGGTGATAATATTTTTTTAATTTCCTTTGCATACGCCTTTAATCAGTGATTGTCTTGTATTTCTTGGCAATGAGAAGATAGATGTTTCTCTTGGACTCTGTAAGACACTTACAGTAAGCTGATAGCTGTTTATTCTCCTCTTCAGGCATTTCTCTTGTCTGTCTGCCAAATACATGTGTCCTGGTGTGCCGGCAGTGATGAGCAACTTGCTTGCCAATATCAATGCCTACTTTGCTCACACGACCACCACCACAACCACTACCGCCTCTGCTTCTGACCGATTTGCTGCCTCTAACTTTGGGGTAAGTGCTCCTTTACATTTTCAGTCATTAGGGCAAAGCCCTAGCTGGCTTTGGGGAATTTCTGACATCACTCCCTTCTTGTGCTACTTTTCAGTTATTATTCTAAAGTAATTTATACACTGAAATTCCAACCATTAGATATATCTGCAAATGTCATTCATTCAGAATTTTAATAAACTAATGCTATAAGACCCAAAATCATATTTTCAGGCACCAATTTGAATCTGACAGCATAGCTAAAATGCTACATATTATTCCAAGAACTAAAAATGAATCACTGCAGACAGGCAATACCACAGACCAGGAGGTGTTATAAATTTTTTTGGCATAGTGCTTTGGGTGGAAGCTGAATTATTAAATTCTGATCTTAACAGAGGGAGAAATTCGTCAAATTACTGGACCAGCTTCATAACTCATTGAGGATCGACCTTTCAAAATACAGGGTACGTAAGAAAATTTTTATATTCAGTGTTTATGTATGTGTGTGTTTAGAGTTTAATGAATATTGATTCTCCATGCAGAGATAAATCCAGATCCACTGCTATATGTAATTACTTTCTGCACCTAATTTTTCTCTGTTTCCATTTTTTTATCTTAAAAGATTAAGAGCCTCTGCTTTGTACTTGTGTTACACCCAATCTTTTGATCTAATACTGTGAGTTGTAAACTTATTCACACCTTATTTTAAATAGTTTTCAGCCTTGCTTTGAAAAATTATTCATATTCATTTATATCCCTGAGTTATTTTTTTTTAGAACCCCTTAAGGTAGAACAGCAAGTCTTTTGGCCCATGTCGCTATCAAATCTAAACATCTAGAAAAAAAACAAAATTTTTGGCTGTTATGGTTAAAAAAAATACCTTCAACTCAGATTGGATAGAGGATATGTGATCATTAATGTTCAAGTCTTACAACAGATTCTCTTTTGGATTTAATATCCTTTGTCTATAGTTGTATATTTGGTTGTTTTTTCCTACCAGAGGGCGAAAATCCAGCCAGAATTTATTTACTTCTGAGACTGCCCTCAATTCAGCGCCATCCTTTTAATCAGCTTCCTCATCCTCACGACACAATGCCCCCTCAACTTGCATTCGCTTGCAGTGTTTTCTTCCATACTTTTTCTTTTCATGCAGGCAAAGTTTCGCTCATGTCTGACCAGATCTCCTCCTGCTTGTTCTCTAACAGACATATAGAAAAAACACAAATGGTAGTTCTTTTGGCTATTGAAAAAGGATTGTCTTGCTTTTTTTCCTGCCACTGTTGCATAATAGCTAGTTTTTAGGCTGAATGAATCATACTGTCAAGAAATGTCCCTACCTGACCTGTGGATCTCTGATGCCCCCAAGAGTTCTAATGAGATCCTTGAAAAATTCTTTCCCTGTTTGTCCTGAGTTAAGGATGTTGGCCATATTTGGGTAGATTTGGAGCTGTGTCATTCTCTTTAACATTTTAAATGTTTAAAGCTTTAGATTATTTGTTTATACCAGTATCTGATTTGAAGATCTCAACCCCAATGACCAGTCTAGTGCATTCCTTGTTCTTTGTGATGCTGTAAGTTTCTAATGTTCTCTAGAAAACCTCTGATGCCTTATAACCAAAAGCTTTATTAATATGGAAATTAACAAGTGGGTGATCTGCTACAGTAATTAGAAAATGTCTAAATGTGATTGGTTTCACATAATTTTATTTAGTAAAGATGACCGAATACATTTGTATGCCACCCTTTAAAAATTTTGTTTTTAAATAAAAATAAAACATGCACTTTAAGCATGTCACTATAGTTCATGGTTGGAAAAGTTGTTTATATTGTAATAAATGTTTTCTAAATACGATGTGAAATACAGTAGCTCATTTTGAAAGTGTTGCAAGTAGTGTTGCTAGTTTTGCTTATCTGCAAAACAGTAGGTGTGATGCATGCAGGGCGTGAAGTTGTATTTTCTTACTAAAAAGTTCAATTAAGATGAGATGCACTGTGTATGCTTTTGCAGATCCTGGATGCTTAAGTCATAAAACAAATGAAATTTGTTCATACAAATTTCAAATGTTTATGTCAATGCAACACTGGTACTAATAAATGTGCAACCACCTATGTGGGGAGGCAGTCATGTTTTCTTTCTGCCACATGCTTAGAGCTCCTCTTATGTTTGCGCTTGAGCTGCAGTGCTATCATTAACTGGTACTTACTCACCGCACACAGTGTAGGACCTGTAAAAGGTAAATTATGCACAAATTGATGTGAAGTTAGAAATTAAATGTCCTGCAGCAGTGAAGTAGCTGTTCCAGTGGGAATCCCTGTGAACTGTCTGATTGTAATTAAGCTTAAAAGTATTTTTCAGAATTTAATAACACAAGGAAGTTTGATGTTTATTACCTGGTAGTTAAACAAGAAGTCAATCCAGTAAAATAACATTGTTTGGTAATGATAGCAGCTTTTATTGAACAAGTTATCCGATAGCTAAGATTTGTTTATTCACATCAGCTAAACTGTTGTGATATTAAAACTGTCAGAGTAATCTTGCATGTGTGTTTGAAACGTGTCGAACCCCTCCGTCACACAGACTAGGAGATATATGGTTACCTTATACGATATTGTAAAATGCAGTTACTCGATGAGGTCACTCAGTTGTCGGCCCATGTATGTGATGACACCGGTTCATTTGTCAGGGCCATTAGTTCAGCGATTGCTGCTAAATGATATGCTTCACAAAGCACCTCTGTGAACCTAATTATGGAGCTTTATATAGGACTTTCTGGTTGATTTGCTACAGAAGAGGCATGAATGTGTTTGATTTAACCTGCTGTCACCTTCATATATTAATATGATGAATTCTTAGCCTACACAGTATGTGTCACGAGCCCTTGCACGGTATGTTGTCTTCTTTGTCTTGTTCAATGACAGATAAAATTAATCTGCTGAGGTTAAGTGATAGGAGAGCAGTAATATGCTGCTTTGCAATATAACATGCCTTCTGAAGAAGCAGTATGTATATACATCAGTACATACATCACTGAATGTATGTACTGATGTATATACATTCAGTGAAGGCATATCCTGATTCATTTGCTGCTCTGAAGAAAATTTATGTAGACACAATTAGATCACACACACAGAAGCACACTTGTGAGTACATCTCTCTACATGTTCCCTGCTGACAGCATGACAGCGTGACAGTAAACTGAAGCTGAAGGGTGACCCACTCACCTTTAATGCGGCACATAAAGCAAAACCTTGTTGAGCAGAGCTATGCTTTATTTCCTCTGTTCTGCGCAGCAGTATGAAGCCCCCAGTGATTACATAGCAGCAGGTATGACTGAGTGCCTGATAGACAGAAGGATATAATGAGTGAGAAAAATGATTTCCAAGGGTGAAGTTCCAAATATTCAGAGAAAAATCGAACCAGTAGTACAGTAAGTTGACCAAAGGATTTTTGCAACGAATAGAGTTTTCATAGGGATAGAGTTAGATTTCAAATAAAAGAAAGGAAAGATTGAATAAAGGCATCTAAGGATGACAGAGAGGGAGAAGGGGTTAAGTGAAGGAGAGAAGGCCCATTTTATCGTCACATTGCCCCGGCTGTCAGGGTGTGACACATTCACTAGGAGAAGTCAAAGAATTTCACATTGCATTCACCTGCCAGCACTGCCCTACTGCTCTCTTGTCAACGTTGCCAGAGACAAGTCCTTCACACACACACTCAGATATCCACACACAGTTCATACTCTCTCGGTTTCCGTAGCATCCCACAGAGCCGACCTGTCACTCTTTCCCAGTAATAGGATTCAGATCTGGCTGCTTCGCTCACTCACCATATGGATTTCCCTATAATGACATTCTGAGGGAGATTGAGTTTGCTTTTGTAAAACAGAGGGCTTGAATCAGCAGAGATGGAGCCCGGTGCAGCTGTCGCTCCACATTTTACTACATATGCATTTTTTCTCCTCCAGCTTTACTCGAACAGGACTGATACATGCTGACACCTTGTATAGCAAATCATTCCTGGTCGGAATATGCAAGTCTGTCTTGTGTCTCTCCATGATGGGAATTCACAAAGCAGTGCAGCCTACTCCTGTTTTTAAAATAGTTTTTTACTATTCTTATTTCGTTTTGCACTTTAAAAAGTAGATTGCACAAACTATAAACAGACACAAACATGATTATAAGTACAATAGATGAATGCAAATTTCAAATATTGGGTGTCAGGTTTCAGTTCTGTCACTACAAACACAGCTAATGTATTAAAATTATTATAGAAGGGGGAAAAAATGCTATTTTTGTTATTTATATTAATTTATTTATATTTAGGGATCTTTAGTTTATTATTCTCCTCTTGACAAACGTGTGAGAATTTTTGCAACCACTGACATTTGTTGAGATGGAGCCACTGTTATTATTCTGATCCAGGACGATGAGGAGTGCGCAGTCAGACAGGATGTAGATCAGCTGGTCCAGGAGTACCAGCTGATTCAGGAGAATAACTTGGACATTAACCTGTTCTCTCCTCCAAGCCCTGAGGTCTTCACACATAGACACTGAGTGAACAGACTGTTGTTCATGTGTTAACTCAAGAGAAACAACCTTCTTTAAAAGGTGGATCAGTGTGTGATTTGAATAAAATTAAATTAAGGGATGACTCTGTTTTATATGCATGCTTAACAACTTAGTTAAATGCAGGTTAACTATTTAGCACAGAGGAATGCTCTTTTACTTTATAACAGATCTTACTGTGTGCCTTGTTTGAGTAGGAAAGGTACACATACTTTGGTTAACACGCATTAGGGATTTGTACTCCTGGTTTGGGCATTTTGAAATAAGGGATGTTTATTATGTGCCCTGTTGGGATATCTGTACCATTTCTTCAAATGAAGCTCCATAATTTTAAAGTGAGTGTTTGGTAATTCCGGCTTACAGATCTTGAGCTGTTTATATTGACAGGAGAAAGGTATGTTTAATTTTCTAATTTTTCGTTCTTAACTATTAAGTAAACTACACAAACTGTGGAACTTACATAGTTGGGTGATTTTAGTAATTTTAACTGGTAAAGAAGAACACATTTCACAATGATATATCTGTGGCAGCATTGATGTGTTTTTTCTAGAGAGAGAAAAGGAATTTGCTGTTTATCTGTTTCTATCAGTATTGCAGAATTGGGTCACTTAGTCATCGTGCCTCTCTTTGTATCTGTTTTCCCAGATCCCATAAGTTTCCCAATTCAGACGAGTCCACCCTATGTTATCTACATTTACTCTCCTAAAATGTATTATAAATCATCTGAACAGACAGCTATTGCAGCATGTTTTCAATCAATATCACAATTTTGAAGTTGTTTTTTTTTTTTGGTTTTCATTTGGACTCATGATTTTCAGTATTCTTATTTGTTATGTACATTCATGTGTTGTCAAATCTCCTTTCCTCTGTTCAGATTTATTAGGTGCTTGGTTTAATCTTGCTTACTTATAGTATGTTATTTTGTTTTCAATCCCATCATGTTTTTTCTTCTGTTCAATTATTCCAAATATTTTTGCTTAGTTCTAATCAAGCCTTGGTTACCTTATAAGCATTATCATGTTGTGATTCGCTCATATAGAATAATGTTTTCCGTGCCAGGTTTCTTCTGACAAATATCTTTGCACACTGAACTGCCTCTACCTGCCTGTTTGCACCCTAGGTATGCTCCAATTAAATATATCTTATTTCCAGCAATAATAAATAAATTTTCCTTTCTGTTTCCAATATGAGGCCTATTTTAGATACTATTCAGTGAAAACATGTTGCAACAAATGACAAATGTCTTGTTAAAAAGATATATCTAACAAATATAGATGAATCCACATGCACTCATATTATATCCATTATCTATCTTATCTTGTTTCTGCTTTAAAAACAACCTTAACTCTAAAGTTTTTTGTATTCAATCACATTACAACCACAAAACTTGATCAATGTTAAAAACCTTTTGGCTAGATAAGACAAAAACTTAAATTTTTTAAGCCTGGAATGAAATCGTTTCAATTAAAGCATAACAATTTTTAGTATGGACCAGGAAAAAAACCATAGATACATTTAAATTGGGAATCTGTAGCAAAACTTGAGAGACTTAAGACTTCAAAATTGCTGTTTGCAAAGGCTTTAGATCCATTTTATAAGCATGAGCTATTTTGCAAAGCTCTGTAGATGTGTAAAGTTTGTAGGGACACATCTCAGTCTGACTGCAATGCAAGTTTGTTCTATGTGTGACTTTTTGCTAGTCTAATTCATTTACTCATGTGTTAGAATTTAACAGGTAAAGAAATGCAAAAGCTACCTCAGACAAGCAGTACAGTATATTAACAGCCACAATCTGATCTTGATAAAGTCCAGTTCAATTCAAAGAGTTATGATATTTACTCACTGATATATAGCTTGTTTGAAATTACAAGTAGTTTAAGATATTGCTACACTCTACCTTTAAAGCTCTAGAGTAAATCAGCTAGGCTTACATAAACACTGGAGGTGAAGGTGGAACATAGTTTGAAGATAATAACTTGCTTCAACTTTTCTAGTGTGTGAGGTTTTTGGTTTATGATGATAAGCAGTTACTGCTTCAAACTTTGGCTCTGGTCCAGAGTAATATCCAGCCAAGTCAACACCAAAGACAAAGCTTCAAAGCTCATCGACATCAATAGCTCCCTGTCTCGTCTCATGGTGTCCTTCCTGTCATTTGTCTAAGGCAGTGAAGATGTTGTCCTTACTTTTTGCTCACATATACTGTAGATTTCCTACTTGTTTACTGATGGACTTGTGGCCATAAAGATAAAACATTTCTCTTTTTTTTTTCTTCCTCCATAAACAACGGTTCTGCCTGCCTGGTTCAAGAGCTTTGCAGATATGGAAGCAGCTGATGTTCCCTATATATTTTTTTAGGATTCATTAAGACCTGAAAAAAAAACTAACATACACCTTGCAGACATTTTGTCAACTTACAAACACATATTGACATTGATATCCCCTCTACAAAAAGTCCATCAGGGTTTCATTAAATCTTAGAATAAATGAGCTGTTATTTGAGTGTGACATAGATTTGTTGCAAAATGTAAAGCAGAGAGGCTAGTGATAAAGTTGTGAACTAGCTTAATCAAAGTCAGGTTATAAAATAATGTTTCTAATTCTGAACATATGACAGAGTACTATTAAATTCATTATCAATCAATGAAAATAGTGCAAACTTAAAATTTTTCCGAAAGTGGCAAGAGGTATTACTCAGAAACACAGCTAAAAGACCCACAGAGCAGTAACTTCCCCCTGCTAAGGTGGGGAAATGAACAACGGAAAAAAGAACACATCATGAAATGGAACCAGCAGACATGAAAAGAGCTATGATCAGACTAGGTCAAACTGGCTTATATAAGGCTCTGTGTGGCACGTATCTAATGGTGCACCCCCTACTTCCCTGCATGAAACATGGTGGTTGCACAATGATGCTGTGAGTTTTCTTTTCTTCAGCAGGAACAGAGAAAGTGGTCAAAGTTAAAGAGAAGTTGAATTAAGCTAAAAACATATTAACACTGAAGTTAGGTTTCTTAAAACTGTTTGTGTAGTTTTGGTGCTCAAGAGCCTTGACCTACAGCCTTATGTATTAGTAAATCTACCAGTTAAATAAGGCCGCTGAAAATAACCTCATTCAGTTTTGTTTAACCAAGCGAAGGACACAATGTGTGATTTGTGGCCTCACCCATAGGTGATGTTTCAGGGGTGGATAGAAACTTTCCTAAGTACTTTAGCTTTCTGGATGTTGTTTGAATGTCCTGGCTAACAAACTTCTTTATTATTCCATGGTGGTCAGGAACAGCACCCCAGAACTGGTAGACTGGGGTGATGGTTCCTCTCCATAAGAAGGGGGACTGGACGGTTTGTTCCAACATTCTTAGCCTCCCAGGCCTCCAGCACCCTGGCATAGGAAGACCTCCAACACCCTGGCATAGGAAGTCCTCCAGCACCCAGGCATAGGAAGTACAACAGCACTCTGCCACAGGAAGGCATCCAGCACCCTGCCAGGGAAAGGCCTATACCATGGTGCTGGAGAGTAGAGTCTGGTTGACTGTGGAGCCTCAGCTTCAGGAGGGGCAGTGTGGTCTTCATCTGATATGCACTCACTGGCCACTTTATTAGGTACCCCATGCTAGTAACGGGTTGGACCCCCTTTTGCCTTCAGAACTGCCTCAATTCTTCGTGGCATAGATTCAACAAGGTGCTGGAAGCATTCCTCAGGGAGTTTGGTCCATATTGACATGATAGCATCACACAGTTGCCGCAGATTTGTCGGCTGCACATCCATGATTCGAATCTCCCGTTCCACCACATCCCAAAGATGCTCTATTGGATTGAGATCTGGTGACTGTGGAGGCCATTTGAGTACAGTGAACTCATTGTCATGTTCAAGAAACCAGTCTGAGATGATTCCAGCTTTATTACATGGCGCATTATCCTGCTGAAAGTAGCCATCAAAAGTTGGGTACATTGTGGTGATAAAGGGATGGACATGGTCAGCAACAATACTCAGGTAGGCTGTGGCGTTGCAACGATGCTCAATTGGTACCAAGGGGCCCAAAGAGTGCCAAGAAAATATTCCCCACACCATGACACCACCACCACCAGCCTGAACCGTTGATACAAGGCAGGATGGATCCATGCTTTCATGTTGTAGACGGCAAATTCTGACCCTACCATCCGAATGTCGCAGCAGAAATCGAGACTCATCAGACCAGGCAACGTTTTTCCAATCTTCTATTGTCCAATTTCGATGAGCTTTTGGAAATTGTAGCCTCAGTTTCCTGTTCTTAGCTGAAAGGAGTGGCACCCGGTGTGGTCTTCTGCTGCTGTAGCCCATCTGCCTCAAAGTTTGACGTACTGTGCGTTCAGAGATGCTCTTCTGCCCACCTTGGTTGTAACGGGTGGTTATTTGAGTCACTGTTGCCCTTCTATCAGCTCGAACCAGTCTGGCCATTCTCCTCTGACCTCTGGCATCAACAAGGCATTTCCGCCCACAGAACTGCTGCTCACTGGATGTTTTTTTCTTTTTCGGACCATTCTCTGTAAACCCTAGAGATGGTTGTGCGTGAAAATCCCAGTAGATCAGCAGTTTCTAAAATACTCAGACCAGCCTTTCTGGCACCAAAAATCATGCCACGTTCAAAGGCCCTCAAATCACCTTTCTTCCCCATACTGATGCTCGGTTTGAACTGCTGGAGATTGTCTTGACCATGTCTACATGCCTAAATGCACTGAGTTGCCGCCATGTGAATGGCTGCTTAGAAATTAGGTGTTAACGAGCAGTTGGACAGGTGTACCTAATAAAGTGGCCGGTGAGTGTTTTTATAGTTTTTCATTGTATTGCTATTGGTCGAAACTTACATGCTTGGACTGATTCATTAATGAATTTTGCAGCCATGCCCTGAGATCATGTGAAGGACATGAAATACCATTTCCTCCATTTCATATCCATTATTAAACATTTTGTTTGATTTGGTTATAAATATTATTTTCTGATTAATATTCTTTTTCATGGGGGGGTTTGAGCTCCCTCAAAAGATTCTCTAATGGTTTTAGGTCTGGGAGTGGCTAGGCCATGCCAAAACCTTGATAGGCTTCTTAAATAGCCGCTCCTTAGTTATCCTGGCTGTGTGCTTCTGGTCTTTGACATGTTGAAAGTCCGAGCCTTGACAAACACAGTTAGTGGAATTATGACCAAAAAGTTCTATTTTGGTCTCCTCTGACCACATGACTTTCCCCCATGACTCCTATTGACCGTCCAATTGGTCATTGGCAAACTTAAGACAGGCCTTGACTTGTCCTGGTTTAAGCAGGGGAACCTACCGTGCCATGCGTGATTTCAAACCATGATGTCTTGGTGTATTACCAACAGTAATCTTGGAAATGTTGGTCCCAGCTCTTTTCAGCTCATTCACCAGCTACTCCTGTGTAGTTCTGGGGTGAATTTTCACTTTTCTTAGGATCATTGAGACCCCACGAGGCAAGATCTTGCATGCGACCCCAGTCCAACAGTCATGTTTAACTTCTTCCATTTTCTAATGATTGCTCCAACAGTGGACCTTTTTTCACCAGGGTGCTTGGCAATTTCCGCATAGCCTTTCCAGCCTTGTGGAGGTTTTCAATTTTGTCTCTAGTTTCTTTGGACAGCTCTTTGGTCTTGGTCATGTTAGTAGTTGGATTCTTACTGATTGTATGGGGTGGAGAGGTGTTTTTATGCAGCTTTATGCAACAAGTGCATGTGATTTAGAATAATAAATGGAGTCAGACTTTGGAAAGGCAGACTAACAGGTCTTTGAGGGTCAGAATTCTAGCTGATAGACAGGTTTGTTTATCCAGTTTTGCAGTCCTGGGCAACCCTTCTGTCAACTAACTCTAACACTAACACTAACGCCTAACACTAACTCTCTAGTTAGTGTTAGGCTCTTTTTGGGTTTTTACCATTGCCTGTCTACACCTGTCTCAGGTTTTTAGTTTAATGTGCCCACTTATTGCTGCTGTGATTCTGACAGGAGTTTCCATGTTGTGGCGAGATAACCAACAGTTGGATGGGATTGTCCAGTTCTGGGGGTCTTTCATAATCAGGACTTTTCGGCCCTTGGTCAGTTATTTAGGGTGCGTTCCGATGTTCAGTGGTTGGGTAATTTGTGATGCTAGGTGATCATGGAGAGAATTCAGCTACTCAGGCAGTAGGTGCAGATTGTGTCTGGGTCTGGCGCTGTCAAGTTCTTCATACCTGAGAGTCTTTGTTGGCTATCCATGGTGAAGTCCAATGGACCTTGCTCAGGAAGGTTAGCGTGGTCAGATCTTAGATCTTTTATCAACTCTGAATCATTATTATGTGATGTTTCTTTCTCCCAAATACTGTTAGTATTGTTCAGTCTCGAGCCTTGGTGGGTGAAGCCAAAACATACATTTACATAACTGTAAAGTGAACGCAAAGTCCGCATAAGGTTTGACGACAAGTGTTTGACAAAGGTACAGATTGCTCTAATGTAAGCCGACATATTAGGTGTTGAAACATTTTCAGAAGAAATTTCGGAAAAGCTGATTCAAAGTACAGTTAAATACAATTTAAGCTTGTTTTTTTGTGTTTGCGATTAACAAAGAAAAAAAGCCACAAGTTTGGTGTAATAATTGGTAAGATAATCCTGCTGCGAGTTATTTTGTCAAGATAGAGCCTTCCAGCTATGAAATTGATATAAACAGCAGACTTTATATTATAACGTTGGCTAATACCTGAAAGGAAAGGAAATAACTATTATTGCTACTTTACAGCAGTTCCTGCTAATGGCTGCAATGATGATATGATAACATTATGGCTATGGGAGGAAGGGAGTAATACTTATGGCTTCAATTTTCATGAAATAACATCAGTTTGTAATAATGTTGTTTGCACATTTTTAACATTGATAAAGATGCTGAATTTTCTTGCAATAACCATATTACACAATTTAAACGTCCCTTGCTAGAGGTTGCATACACTTTAAAATCACATTTGAAATTGTTGACTGTAATGTCATATATTTTTTAGAAAAGCATCATAAAACCCTTCAAAAATAGAGTGGTTCCTGTAAAAGCAGTGATGCGAAACAGCAGCAGTAAAGCAAGAAAACGTCAGAAGCTTCCATTGATTTTTTTCTCTTTCTCACATAAACAGCCATATTTAGCACATTTGCTTACAAGGATGTGTGTCAAGCTTGTTTGCCTGGTGGCTATTTACTACAACTTCACCTCCAGCTTGACTCTTCCTATTAATCATGAGCGAAGAGCAAAGGCATTGTAATTCCTCATCCGACTGCTGACTGCTTGTGAGACATCAAAAGGGCTTCCACTTGTTTTCTCTTAACTGGTTTTCTAGAGCATTCTGTAGATGTTATCTTTTTTTTTTTTTGCACAATTGCGCAAAACCCAGTAAAACTTATTGCTGCTCATGTCCTAAAGATGTCAGTGAAAGTTAGCTTCAGCGGATTGCCATTAATCTCAAATCTCTCTCATGCTTCTGTTGACGAGCTTGAAGGCTGCTGTTCAGATTGAACTTTTTTTTTCCTGAGCCCCTGATGTGAATTTATTGAGAAGATTCAGGGAAGATACAACAAGCACATTTCTATTAGAGCTCAGCAAGGGCTGGAGAAGTAGGATAATGCATGGAGCAGTAATGCATTTCCTCCAAGCTGTCAGGACTTTATATATCCCCACCCCCCACCAACCCCGTCATGCTGCTCTGCACTGCCTGATGACTTCATGGCCCTAAAATAGGGATTTTCATCAGCAGAGACCTCCCCTGTCCACTTAACTATTAGACAAACTGTCATGTTGTTATGATTGCTTGGATTCCTTAGTAATCAATTTTCATGTTTTTTAAGTGATGAGACGTGTATGATGGAGTTGTGTGGCTCTACAACGCTGCGTCCTGAGAGGTTTTGCTTCCTTCATGTTGTTTTTGCCCTCTTTGCTTGATTTTGCAGGATAACTTCCCTGCAGGAAACCCAGAGCGTCTCCAAGACCTGAAGTCCACTGTTGATCTGCTTACAAGCATAACTTTCTTCAGAATGAAGGTAATGTTGGCATTTATGAACGTAAAAAGTAAAAGATGAACAAAGAACTACTTTTACAACAATGGGGGAAAAAAAACACGTGTATATGCTACATATATTAAACTCTGTTCTCACTGAGTGTTTTCGTTCCTGCGGCACTTGTTGCTGTTGAAGCGTCAGACATGCAGTTGGTAATCTAAACCAACACTTATTAGGACTAATTCCTAATAAACCAGTTTAAATTTGACTAGTTAGCAGTAGTGCTGATTAGTTAAGTTTTTATTGGAATTAAGTTCTTGCATTTAGTATCTAATGCAGGAATGTTGTCTCTGTCTGAGGTTTGGCTGCTTCAACATCTAATCTCTGGATTGGGTTTAAACCATCACCACTAAGGTTTCAGAATCTCTTAGAAATATCAGTGGAGGTCATCTGACACAGTGTCAAAAAAGGCTTTAAATGGGCCATGTGACATTTAAAAACAGGCTATATCTATGAAATTTCCCTCTCAGCTTTATGTGTTCTTAGTAGAATGAACATAAAAATATGACGGACAGACAGACAGACTGTCGCTTTAGATCACCATGCCTTCAATTTGTGCCGTAAAAAAAGCTAAGCCCTACTAAATGTAAATGCTGGCGTATTCAACAATATTGGAATTGATTTTATAGATTGGTGGATGCCGCTTGCTCAAGATACTCCTTGTTTAAATTAAACATACTGTTACATAATATCAAAAAGTGCACTGCCCCTGTAGATAGATCAAACCTATGTGTCAGGCTATAATATTGTTAAGTTTAGCCCAGAATAATAAGAGTGCTTGCAAACTGCCTAGGGGCTGAGTACAATTTAAACACTGTAAAGAAAAAAAAGAACTGTATTAACTAGAACCTCAGTTGATAATATTATTTTGTATCGTCGTAGCGCTATGACAAATAAAGAAAACCTTTTATCATATCTGAATAACGGGGTGTTCTCTGACACAAATGAAAACAATCATGATCATTTATACATAGAATCGTAGTGGGAGTCATTTTATATCTATAAAACATGCAACATGACGCTCTGTATGATGTTGTGTCACGGCACCCACAGCTGTTGCCAAGCAACTGAGTTGCACTGGGAATAAGTGACACAAAGAATGCCTGAAAAAATACATATAATAGGTTTATTAATAACATTTGTTTAATGTCACATAGTTATATTTAAATTAATTAGCTTAAAATATATATAATAGTAATTAATATGCTCTATGGGTTACATGAAAACATAACCTAAAATATTTAATTCCAAGTGGCTATATGGTAGTTGACAATGATTTGGATGTGAGAATCTGAAAATAATAACAAATGTAATCAAGACTCTGAGATATCATTGAGGAGATGTGGAGCATAAATTCCTCAAGATGAGCTGTTATGGTTTCATGCAATGAAGGTGTTTGTGATAGCACGTTGGATACATAGTAGAGAATATGAAGAGTGTTTAATGTTGGGTTACTGAATAGGAGGAAGTGCCTATGTGTTTATATGAAGTAATTACATGTCTCTATCCTCAGCTGTACATTCGTAAATTCTACTTTTTCTTCCGTTGCACCAGTTAATGTTGGATCTGTGCAAATATAGGTTAATGAAAAATAAATAATACACAACATTTTAATTTCATATTATTTTTACTTCCCATTTATGCATACATGGATGCTTTTTGTGTGTGACCGCCCTGATGATCAATCAGGAATGACTGGAATTTTTAAAGGGTTTTAATGTGGCATGAATTGTGTTTGACAGGTGCAAGAGCTCCAGAGCCCACCAAGAGCCAGCATGGTAGTGAAGGACTGCGTGAAGGCTTGCTTGGACTCGACATACAAATACATTTTTGACAACTGTCATGAACTCTACAACCAGCTTCTCGACCAGGTAATTCAGGTGTATCATGCTTAACACTATGATCCCAATTCCAAGTCCATTTGACATTATCCTTTCAATTCATGATCTCCATGTGTTTATTACAAATTTTAATTAAAGTGAACCCTGTGTAAAACGCGGTGCACCTTTTATGGCCTCGCTGCTTCCCGGATTTGGATGGTGCATTGTGTTCTGCATTCTGATTGGCTAAATGGTCTCCACGCTTCTTCTCTACCTGTGTGTCAATAACATTAGGGTTTAATATTTTAATGTACATGTACGTAAAACAGCTTGCCAAATTTTATTTCGCAAATTTTCTCCAAAACCCATAATGTTGACAAAACATTCTGCACTGACAGAGGCACTTGTAGATGGGCCCAAAAGGGAAAGGAAGATGCTAGCTATTGCAGAAAAAGTTAAACTTCTGGACATGCTATGCGGTTGTAGGTCGCCATTACGGAATTAATTTATCTTTAGTTTGTTCCATAAAAAAAGGATGAAAACAACATACGGACAATAGCGGCAATACGTTTTAATAAGTATGCAAAAAGGGTTGTAACTGTCTGCAACAAGGCCATTGTAAGGATGGAGTCTGCATTAGCTTTGTGGTTTAATGACTGCAGAAAAAAGAACATTATGCTGGATACCTACATTATCTGCACAAAAGCTAGAACACTGAACTGACAGCAATGACATTTACGTATGACAGGGAACAGGAGGATAATCCAGATACTGGGCCATCATTGAGAACTGTGCACACAGTACCAAGCGCATTTAATGCAAACAAGGGCTGGTTTGAAAAATTTAAGACACACTTTCTACTTAAAAATATTTCTCAGAAAAAACGCCTTTCCGAAAACCGCTGGAGCAGAACCGTTATTGAACAATACATTTAAAGCTAATTGACGAGAGGGGGATATAAGCGGACGTAACCCCTGCAAAAAACTAGTGCTCACTGTACCTGCAATGATCTGACGAAGCGTGGGCTGTCAAGAATGACAAAGTAATATAATGCCTCAAGTCAACTGTTGACATCACTATAAATCTGTGACCACTATGAACTGTAAGGATTGCATAAAAGTATTGTTGAAACAAAAAAACAGCTGCTGTATCAGCTTGAATCTGCAGGTAGTTTGTGAATGTCGAAACTTTAATTCGTATTAAATTACATGCTTTCATATTTCATATAAAAATTTGGCACAAGGGTGAATGTTTTGATAATGTTCATGAGGAGCTGTTTGACTTAAGAAACCTGTAGTCTGTGACTATTTCAAATAATACGTTTATCAACTAAACTTTAATAGAGGGACTTAAACACTGCAGAACACATAAAAGCAGCTGAAGAAGAAAAATTCTCAGGGACAAATATCTCACTGATTTAATCTTTTCCAGGGCCATTTGATTACCCAAGGGCTCATAAACATCTCCAAGCTAATCTTATTGTAATGTATTGGGCTTAAAAGCATGTCTTGTAGGTCAAAGTGTCATTTATTTTTATCAAAAAATAAAATAAATTAAGAAAAGGGAGTGAAAAGGTGAAAGATGGTTAGTTATCAGTGATGTTACATTTTGCAAGTAGAACTAGAAAGGCAGATTGTCTTAAACATTTAAACCTCATGATCTCTGAATTACTGCAGTTTTCATACAAAAAAGCGCATCATCACCCAAGTCTTTTTTGTTTTTTTACTTGAAAAAATTGTGGAATCAAATCTCCACCTGATAATTTTATGGTTTATTTTCCTTAAGAAAATGGCCTCCACAGTGATGTTAATGTGTTCTTGGGTTGCAAAAGGCTGAAGTCTCTTTAAAACTTGAATAATAAGCTTCCATTGTTTAGAAAGCCTGAGGGGTTGTAAGCAATTACAGAACCTGAACGATATAGACTTGCGCTAATTACATTCTCATCCACAGCAGTTTCACAGTAGACAGGCTCTCTATCAATATTATACTGTATGAATGTAAAAAAAATATATAAATTGCCGTCATCCAACAGTAAACCTTGCTTTGACGACAAATGTTGTTCACATATACTAGGTAGCCTTGAACACAGCAGAGAAAACGCATTCCAGATTCCAATTCCCTAAGTGCTAACTGAGACTGAGTGTGGCGACATGAGTGTTGACACAATGTCCAAGCAAACGGGAAAGTATCCAGCTACAGTGAGGCATCTTGCATAATAAAACAGTTAAGATTGTAGCCCCTGATTTGCGGACTACAGGCAGGGGATACAGTTTAAATATACTCAGGAAAGGACCTGGAAAGACACTGTCAAAAGAATTGCAAAAGATTTTAGTAATGGACAAAAGGAATACTTGCCTGTATTTACTTCACCCTCTTAAAGAAATTAGAGCTAGCCAAAAGCTAAAAAGTCAAAATAGATGTAGCATATTAATGTTGCTTGAGGTCCAATGGTTAGTTTGGTGATAGAAAAGTGAAAAAGTGATTCAGATTTTTGGTTTTACTCTTAAAAGTGTTGGAGAGAAACACGGAGAAGTACTGTTTTTGAATAAAGGTTTGCTTTTCCCACTACTAGCTCAGAACAGTAGTGCTTCTTGCAGATTTTTTTTGTTGTTGACATTTTAGACACGAGAAAAACAAGCAAATGTTTTATTATGCTAAGCAAAAGATCAGATAAGTAGAACAGAGAAAACAAAATAAAGAAATATGTTATGGGAACAGTAATGTGAGATGGAAAACAATAATTTTGCTAAAGAAGAGTGATGCTAAGAAGTGCTAAAAGGGAATCTCACATTACTGGAATATAAAAAAAATAAAATAAAAATGGAAAGCTTTGAGGAACTTTGTTAAATGAGGTATTATTGAGGGATCTTTGGACTTCATAGACTATGACCCAACTAGACAGTGCTTCATACTGCATCAATAGATTTCAATAATGAATCGATTGTCTTCATACATGGATAAAAGTTACTATACCATTACATTTACCTTTGGGTCTTATCTTTGTATAATATTAATCGTATTTCTATTAAATAAAAGACGCAACCCCCTAATGTTCCAGTAAGACTGAACAACTTTACTCCATGTCCAACTGCTCACTTACCTTTAGATGCTAACTGTGGGGAGCAGCTTTGACTTCCCTGCCATCTGATTAATCAGCTAACATTATTTGACCACCTGAGAGGTATTAACTGCCTATCCGGCATTTAACTTTTATCTCCGGATCAATAGAAAAGGAGCAATAAATAAACACGACAGTGACAAGAGTCTAACATTTCCTGTTCTGACAGGTATGCAGAGGACTGCGTATTTATGCCCGAGTCCTCTGACAGGGACATCAGCAGTCTTTATTTATTAATGTTTAGACTTAAATATAATGTGTTTTTGACATCCTAATTTGTACAGCTTAAATCTGAGAGTTAGTTTTTTGTGACAATCTGCAAAAAATGTAAACCTAAGTAACTTTTTTCTTAATATAAGTGTTTTTTTTCTCTGAAATTCAGCAGTTAAGTGAGACACTGCCAGTTGAATAAGGTAATTTACATTTTAAAAAACATTCTCTCATTTCAAGTGCATAATATCTAATTGTCCTATTTTAAGGGTAAAAATACCAATTCCATTGGCAATTATTCTTTTCCGACTCAAATAGTAATTACACTTAATTTAAGACATTTTTATTCATTTTCAGAACGTTTTTGCATTGGTTGGGGAGTTTATTGGAAGCTCTCTTCTTTAATGTTAATCTCTCCCACTCTGGGGACTTATATACACTGCAGATGAAATCAGAATACTTCTGAATGTGCTCCCGCCACCCACTAAAGTACAGTATGACACTTTAGCTGGACTTAGTGCTGCATTACTTCCTACCATAAGTGCGATTGGAGGTGGTATGTTCTTGGCTGTGTAAAGACAGCAGACAACTCAATCACCTCTGACTATGTATGTAGGCCTGCTACAAGTGAATGCCAATGAGCAAAGAGCTTTAACAGCACATATTATTCTGATGTACACTCTGTTCTTTTTAATGGGGATGACGCAACCTTGAATGTCCTTTATGTGTGCATATTATTATACTAAGATGCATCCACGCACACACTTACCTACAGATGTATCCACATAACCAGAGACACTTACTGGCTGCAAAGACAATGTTGTGCTTTTTATTTTTTTAAATCCAGCCGCTTAAGGAACCATCTGTTGTGAGAGGTATAAAATGTTTTTACTTTTATTAAAAAGGGATAATACAGATTGTTAGCACTTTATTCCATCAAGCAAATATGTAAGATTTAGTGATAAATGTTTATTTTAGTCTGTATTTTGTGGCAGTTTATGTTTTTGGTAAAAAGGAGATTAAAACCCAATAAACTATATATTTTTTTAAAATAAAAGAATAAACTAAATTTGCATAAGAGAAAATAACAGACACAAAAAGCAGATATATCATTGATTTGTTGCTTTTTCATACCGCCTACAATTTATAGTGTGTAGTATTTTAGCTAAGATTGCTAAAAGTCAACATTCCTTTGCAGTTAGTTATATTGTACTTGTCCCTGGTGCAGTTTATATGGCATTATTCTGTGGTAAAGTGGTCAAACTCTGCAACATTATTCGCATGAATACTTATAGTCAAAATTCTGAAGTGATTTCAGGATTTTTTCTCTTCATTTGAAGTCTCATCTGCAGAGTATATATTCTTATTGTGGTGATGCCTTTCATATTCCCTTTCAATTGGTCAAACAATTACTAATACCTCACAGATTAATCTAATTCATGTAAGTTTCTAAAGCCCCTATGATTAAATCTCTCTCGCTCTCATAGGTTCAAACATAATAAGGTTAACATAGCTTTTGTTTAATGCTTTTTTATTTGGCACATATCTGTTCATAATAACCATGTAGAATAGGCCATCTCTTCAGTGACTGTACATCAACAGGAGCCATATTTTCATAGATTTCATCATCATCATTACACATTACAAATTATTTCCCAATGTCATGCTCATATACAACAGTAAAATTGCTATAAACAATCTAAATTGTATATACTGTTTCCAATTTCTAGATAGAAAAATATTTAAAAAAAAGTTGGAAGTATAGTATAAACTAAAAGGAAGTAAACAGATCCCATGGAATATTATAAATAGAAAATGCTATATAAGTATAGCATTTATGCATACAAGCAATTTGTTTTGGTGATAAGATGTAAACATACAAAAGTCAATATACAATTAGCATAAATAAATATGGGGATTAAAAAAATTCTGAATGAACAAATGAAAATTGTATCTGAAGAACATCATGGCAGTTATTAAACAACAGCAAAGGTTGGGTTAAATTACACCATTATTAAAATAAAGGATTTTGGAAGAAATGCCATTTTTGAACTTAGCTCTAATCTAATAATTTTTCTATTTCCTTTTTAGCAAAAAAAGTTAAACTTTCAACAAAATTCATGGTTAACATCAGTTGCTTTATTCAAGTTGAGACATATAACTGAACAACAGGTATTAATATAACCCTGTGAATATGTAACTGTATTTCCCTTTTTTGTTCTTAAAATAACTTCCAAAATTATGTTCAAATTTTTTTGCAAAATTGTGCTTTCGGTAAAAAAGAAATAAAGAAAAGGTATCATGAGTACCGGTAAATACAAAACAATAATAAAGTTTTACAGTTTCCATCTTCATATTGGGAGTAATGTTTGCAAAATACAATCAGGTTTTTTTCTTCTCTTTTTTTTACTTTGATGAGTCTGAACCTTTAATAGAATGCGGTGGTGCGAAATGGAATAATCTCATAAGAAAGACCAAAACTGTTGGAGCAAAAACGATTCCAGATAATAGAACCTTGCTTGACTTTTGCAGAATCAGCTGTTAACTCTATCAGTGTTTCTCATTGCGGTGAGATTGAATTCTGCAATGTCAGCAAGATAACGCATTAGCATAACAACTCGAGAATCTTCAGTCAATAATTTAGAAACTGGTTGATTATTTTGAGAATTGATGATAGTTAAAAAGATTACAGGAGGATAAATGAACTCATTTTACCAGGTGCACGTGAGCATAGTTTTAATATAGTGAGGAGTATTAAATAATGCAACATAACTTATTCAAGAACTGATTTGAATACATTTAATTTTTAATGGAATCTGCTTACCACCAGAAATACAATATACTGTACCCCTGCCTGCGTCATATGAGAATGAGAGAACACACAAAGCATCCAAATCCCAGATTGTTCATAGAGTTCATTCGTGCTGAGTAGTGTGTGTAAATGCATAAAGTGTACTAATGTGCTTAGTATAGAGCGATCCATACAGTGTGGCGGAATAAATTATGTAAACTGGTGCTTTTGTTTTTTCAATGGAGTGGCTTTTTCCCTTTCTAATGTGTAACCCGCTTGTGGCACACTGACCGATTTGAATGACTTTCTAACTGTAGAGCAGTGCAATCGTGATCAGTGGGGGGGTAACAGATGGAGGTGCCAGGGAGAGGTTTTGGATACAACACTTTTTACTGTGACATTGGATAAGAGATTTCTGCCACAGCCTGTAACAAATATCCATATTTACATGTGCAAATACAATATTGCTATCAATGCTTTTTAAATTTATTGAGTTATATTCCCTTAAGATATTATCATTGCATATTAATTTGATAACACACCATGTGTCTGGGGATAAATACGAATATTTAATGCCCATTATAGCTTCTGTCACAGTATTCACTATCTTCTTGATATACTAAAAAATGACTATATTCAGCTGTAATTATAAGTAAATTATATATTTATTGGAAAATTAACTGTTGCCAGTGCTGCTTTCCTTGAAAAATGCATGCTGCTTTTGATGCATTATCATTTTTAATTATATATGTGTATTTCGGTAAGGCTGCGTAATTCAAAGTAAGAAAGGAGAATATGATATAATCTGTGACACCAACTTTACTTATCTTTATACAATTTATTATTTAATTCGATTTATTAAATAATGATAATTAATTTAATTTCTGAAGTGTAGTAAATGTCAGAATAATAAACGCAGGGGTATCATTGCCCTCAAAGGAGTCAGATAATTAGCAGAATTATTCAGGTAGCAGGTCAGGCTGTCGGTTTTACTTTCATTTTCAAGCATACTGTGAGACAAAAAGAAAAAAACTGTAGTAGCTTCTACAGCATTGTACACTCCCAGATTAGCTCATGCTATTAGAGCACAACTGTTGTGAGTCTCTGTTGGAAACTCAGTAATCAAATTTGTTTGCCACTTTAAGCTGGATTGTAAATTGATGCTAGACTGAGAACTTCCTGTGGCATCATGCATTTTTATATCATTGAAATGACTTAGGTATAAAGAGCAGATACAGTATGTTGTATCTCATTCAGTCAGATAGTCATATGATAATGACAGAAATATAACCTTTATGTTATACAACTTTTTATCTACAACTCTTTTTTTAATACAATATAGCATTTGAAAATAAACCTGTCATGGACAGAACAGAAAGACCCTGTATTCAGTCAAGACAGACAGTGGGATTATTCAAAACGCATTTTTAAAACACTGATGGACTGCAGATCTGCAGTAGGGGTGGGTATTGCCAAAGACGTCACGATTCGATTCGAATCAAGATTCACAGTCGATTCTATCACGATGCATCACGAATTATGCACGATGCACACATGAATTATTGCGATGCATTGCAATATTTTCTCCTCCATGTTTTGTTTTTGAATGACTCGGCGCAGTATCACGCGGCCGGAAATGCTTGTGACACAAGGCAGCGTACGTCAACACATTTGCAGTGACATTTACTGGACTGGAAGTAGTATTACAGTTGTTTTTGGTTGATGTTCGCCAACCATTCATGCAATTTTATTTATTAATTTTTTAAAATTAATAATCGATACTTGGCGTCAAGAATCGATGCAGTAGATCAGAAAATTAGAATCACGATGCATCATCATGACGATTATTTTGCACACCCCTAATCTGCAGTAGAAGCAGCTAGGGCATCTGAGACAGGAATCTCTGGAGAGAGGAAAAACACAGGTTAGTGACCACGATAATTTAACGGAAGATTATGAACGCGAGTCACTAACCTGGTTTACAAGTTTAGTCTATAGCCAGAGAACGAGCTATTATCCAGCCGGTGGGCAGCCAACAAAATGTGGCTGCCCACAGATTTCCCAGTTTTGCAGATGCTGCAGCCCCGGAGAACATCCAGGAGTCTGAAGCCAGTTCAGACAAATGGATCAGAACAGGCACATGCAGGCTAGGAGATCCAGGAATCCAAAGACATTTCAGGAAAAGTGTTCAGACAGGAACAGGCAGGCTCAATAGTTGAGAGGTAGAACAGGTTAGGATCGGGTAATCAGAAACACGTAAGCTAAAAACACTCTCTCACCACTGAGATCAGATGGGAACAGGCAGGCGCAGCGGTCAAGAGGCAGAACAGGTCAGGATCAGGAAATCAGAAATCACTGGATAGAGAGAACAAGAATATTCTGGCTCTGATGATGGGAAGCAAGCCCCTTAAATAGAGGCAGGAGCAGGTGGATCAGATGAGCAGTGTTAAGAAACCATGCAGAATTAGACAGGTGAATAGAATGAGTAATTAAGCCAGTCATCAGCTCCAAGATGATGACAAAACCTTTCTGTCTCTTATTAAGGTTGTATATATACTGCATGTTCTTTTGACTATGAGAGCAATTCTATTTCTGCTTTGGTTAGGATTGCATAACTTGAACCTCTATCACACAGTATACATCCTTTGTTAAAATGTTGTGGAAAGATGCAAAGCTTAGAGGGGAACACGTTTTTTTTTACATTTGCCCCTTGATTTTAAGTTATTACATCATGTTCTACTCACCCATATGAGTTTTGTGTCATTTGGAGCTGTTCTGAAGATATTCGGTTTTGTTATATCCAAGTAACGTCTTCCTTTGGGCAACGAGTTGAATGCACAAACTAAACTGTTCATAATTTATTCTTTATGGTATGCCAGCATTCATAACATGTAGGCGAATCACTGTCCCCCAGACATCCATGGTTATATTTTTTATATTTATATCTTTTAAAAACAAGGCGGGGCGTGTATGACGTCTTGCGCGCCGGACTGGAGTTGTGTCAGGCAGCCCGGGCCACAGGCGGCTACACTCTACCCCCAATATTCATTCAGCTAGCTAATCTGAATCGTTCAATTCCATTTCCAGAGTGAGATCATCAGTGGTAGTAGCACTAGACATCTCACAGGCATGTGAATAAAACTAGCAGCAGTTCAGCGGACAGGATGAATGAATGGTAGCCGGCACTTGCGGATTTTCAAGGTTTTTAACGTAAAAGTTTCAACAAGGCTTTTCCACACATCTGACACCATACTGTAACAGACACCAATGGATTACCAACTAAAATAGACTGACAGTTTGTATGGACCTTTAATGATTTTTTCATGGATGAGTGTTAGAAATCTGAAACACGAACATCCACAGCTGATTTTAGGAATCCATTATATCATTAAAATGGATTTCTAAATCCCTAATCCCAATACATGTACATACTAAAAGAAAAGAACATTTAGATATGTCATCATCATTAGAGCAACTTTAATGATAGATAATATAATAAAACTTCTTGGTGAGTAGCAATTTTAAAGGGTTTTAATCAAGAACGAAGACAGGATTTGATTGAAATCAGACATACTTTAATAATCCCAGAAATTACTTACATCAATTTAGCAGAAATATTCAAACAATTCTTCACTTTGTATGTTAGAAAACATATTCTATGTCTGAATATTAGTGTCTTGGAAATGAAATAGCCAGTCTTGTGTGGTATGATCAAGTCGGATGATCTAATCTCAGCACTAGTTGTTACTGTGTTAGATTTTATACTTCTGCCTTTACTTAACTTCTTGTTATCCAACTATTATTTTGGCAACTTACATATAAATATCAAGAGTAAAATACATGTTAATGCCTTGCAAAACACTGCAGTATCCAATACATTTCCATTAATTGTATCTCTGCTAATTCAGTGTTCAGTGAAGCACTGCTTTACCCTTTTTAATCTAAACATCCTTCTCCACAGAGCCGGAAGCAGGAGCTTCCCAGGGAAGAGCAGGGTCCTTCTATAAAGAACCTGGACTTCTGGCCAAAACTCATCACTCTTATGGTATCTGTTATCGATGAGGACCGCACAGCCTACACGCCAGTCATTAATCAGTACGTATTTCTTTATTCATATTTCACTTTACTTATTTACAGGTATCTTACTCTGGAATAATGCAATTTGTATTTTGGTTTTTTTTATTTATTTTTTAACAAACTTCCATTGTGTCCTTTCCTTCCTAAATATACGAAACGCTTTTAGTATTCAGATATTTTTATAAGTTTTTGTATATCTTGTGGCATATTAAAGACTTGAAATGAATAAGACAGACAAACAGCCAGACAGATAGCTACATTTCTCCATTTAATCAACCTGATTTCTGACACACATACTGCATCAGTCTTCACATACAATGTATGATGAATACGCAATAGATTAAAGAAATCTGAGCTGATCCCCTGGACTCCATTCTAATATCAATCTGATGGGATAACAGCAACTGTGGGAAATAAGCTCAGTCCATAGCGACCAATCCCTATAAACCATAGGGTCAAAAGGAACATTAATTCACGCTTTGACTGTTCTTATGTACTTTGGCACCAATTTGCTCAAAACACATAACAAAATATGTTGTATTATCAAATACTAAATAATATCAAATATTAGATAACCTTGAATGATATATGTTCAGTGTTATGGCTCTAAAACTAGGCGTGAATTAATATAAAAGTTTTATTTTCTGACTTTTTAAAGCTTTTATATACCTATACATATTTGAACCAATTACAATATTGGCTTTATAGCTATAATAAATGAAGATGTCAAGAGTAAATAGGTTTTATGGCCTTAATGTAATATGCACATCAACCTTTTGTTTTAAGGGGATTGGAAATCTTTAGAAATGTAATGCTCCCACATTCTCCTCCAGGACATTTAACGCTGTTGGATACGCAATTTGATTAACAAATGAACCTGCTCCAAACTTCAAATTCTGCAGATAAGAAAAAAATCGTCCATCCTGGCATTGTAGCTCTTATGTGTACACAAATGTTGCGGCTATGACCAAATAATAGGATCTTCCAAGTCTCACTCTACTCTATGCAAACACTAACAGGGGAGGGTGGGTTGTTGAAACTATAATTTATATAAATTAAACTTATCCCGTCAACTCTCTGTTTATTTGGCTAATTTAATTTGACGACCTGATGGCACTTTGCTTTCCTTCAAGGAAGCTAAACTTTAGCATACATAAAAAAAAAAAAATAAAGAAAAAAAAACTATGAGGACATTGCAGAAAGGAATGCAGCTGGAAACAACAGAAAAATTAGAATCCCATGCCTTTCATCTCCAGTATTCACACAACTGTAGGGCATTACAACTGGCACACACTAAAAAGACTTGACAGGACCTAATTGTTGACCAAAATCTTCTTAATTTCCTCACACTCTGATCCATCTAACAGATTTTTTCAAAATTGCATTACACGCAGCAAGACATGAAACATTCTGACAGATGCTGTTTACAACTGGTACTGAAAATCTAATTGAATCTTCATGCAGCTTTATAAACCTGCAAATCCATGAAGTGTTGTTGTCAGTGTGACCTGGTAGCAGGTATGTATTGTTTATCCTCTGCTTACAAAATGTTTGTGTTTCTTACTTTGTCTAACCAGCTGATCACTGAGCACAGACAGTCATATTTATGTCATATTAACACCAACAGCTAATTTCTCATGGTAACTCTAGAAATAATCCTATACAGAAGTCAGCTATTATGTTTTTTTTTGCATTATAAAAAAAAAAACTATTTTCTTGCTTCTTTCCACATTTCAAATATATGTCATTTTTATATGGTATGTAAAAAGTGATGAACAATATAAAAACATAAAATGTCAACTATTTTTTTCCCTTATAAGTACCCGTTTACGTCACACTGTTTTCCTTTTTTTTCCTCTTCTTCCTACTGATTTACGATGCTTATTAGAACTTTGTTTATGCCCTGAGCTTTTCCTCTTATACCAACTAATGGCTGCTTTGCAATATTCATGTTCAGTTTCTCCACGTTTTTTGGTCCAGCTGAAGATTGACAGGCAGTTTGAGGGTTTTCCCCTACAAATTTGCAAGTGGACATGTCGCCTTTAAATAATAGGCTCTGCAGCCAGAGGGAAATAGCTGTCAGACTGGTGCTCTCTGCTGAGAATATTTATGTGGGAACAAAGCCTCTGGATAGTATGAGCCAGTAAACCGGTCGGCAGAATTGATCTTATGATAGGAAGTTTAAAACAGAATGCTGCAGTTGTTTTTCAACATTAAAAGCAGAAAATAAAGCATGCAGGAATGCTTCCAGAAAGAATTTCTCCTGCAGACAAGACTTTTATCCCTCAAAACTGTGAAGAAATCCTTGCTATGTGCACTGACTTTAGATTTGTATTAATTTCCACTATAAAGCGCTTTATTGTATGCTTCATCCATAATAAACCGAGTGCGTACATGATGAGACTGAAGAAATGTAAGAGGACAGAAAAGGTTTTTGAATTCTTGATAGTAGGGAAAGAGAATAAAAACTGTTGCTTTTTAGATTATTTTGTCATAATCCACTATATATTAGAGAGGCAGCAGTTGTTTAGCAAAAATTTTGATACTGTTTTAGACATTGTGTCTGGATTTTAGTTGTTTGACCTGTGCAATGCTATGCATAATTGTGAAGCTGAACGATATTTTTCAATCCCTTGTTTTACAAATGATGATGATGATGAACTTTATTTTCCCAAAGGAATTGTTTTTTGCTACAAAGTCCAAACTATGTGTCACACTACATTCACACTGCTATAGAAATTCCATTATAAGAAAATAAATACATAAAAGAAGCATTTTACATTACATTCACAATAACAATCCATTAAAATAATAAATATATAAAGACCCTACTATACAGAATCCATTATAAGATCAATAAATACATAAAAGAAACATGACAGTTTATTTTGAAATTTTCAATACCATTGCCACTATTTACTGTTTGATACTGTATATTGTTTTGATGGAAATGGAAACAAATTAGATCTTAAAGCGGTTTAGTCTACAGGCAGGACCTGAAGGAAGAAACTGATACTCTGAATAAAGAATATATGATAAAAGGATTTTCAAAAGTGATATATGCATAAGTGTTTAGAGTCTCTGAATCAATACTTTTGAATTCATATTTTGAACTCAACAATATGTTAAGGTTGTATCTTAGATTTTATGATCTGAAAGACAAAGTGTATGCTATTTTTTTCATCTTCAAATATATCAATATTTGTCAAGTTTTCTGGGGAATATCTAAAAGGAAACATTTGTTGAGTCTTACCCCATACTCAAAAATGAAGTGAGGTTTGGATTATGCAGTAATGCCCAAATTGGTGTCATTTATTACCACTTTATTTGTGAAAGTTAAATTATAAGATGCATAATTCTAGAGCATCCATATTTAAATTTTAACTGGATTCAGGTCGAAATTTTGCCAAAGCAGCATCAATTTGTCTTCCAACATCTCTTTTTATAATGTATTTACATGTATGTTTAAAAAAAAGTCCCATCTTCAAAGATTATCTGTTCAGATTAATTGCAGATTAAATTTTGGTGTTGGGGATTTAGTTTGAAAATGAAACAACAGAGTCTCCTGTACAAAGTAACATATTTCTAAATAAAGTCACCTTCTTCAGTGCTGTCTTGGTCATTCATAAATATCCTCCTATCACTCGGCCAAGCCACGGACAATTAAGCGAATGACATCTGACATTTGAGCTTTGACTGAAAATCCATAGAAATTCAAAACACATTACTTGCCAGATCGGCTTCTACCATCTCTGTCTCTCTTTAGCTTTGCAGTTTCCTCCCACACTTTTTCTCATTCTAAAGCATTCATCTTGATTTACTTTCAGCTCAACAGAGACTGAGAATGAGGGGATGGGGATGGGGTTGGGATGGGGGGGTGGGGTGGGTGTTGGGGGGATTTAGATTGTAAGACAAACCAACCAAATCCTCATCCACATCTGTTGAGTTATTTGTTTGAAAGTCGCACCAGGACAAGACATTAGGCCATCCAGTTGAGCGTATCAATGTGTGGAAATGAGGTTGATTGGAATTTATCTCCATCCTAACAGGTTTCTGCAGGAGCTGAATGTGGGAAAAATCAGCGCTGAGATCATGTGGAACCTGTTTGCCCAGGATATGAAGTATGCAATGGAAGGTCAGTAAAGCCTTCAATCAGTCATTACTTGCAAAACACTGTGTGTTCATGTGTGTGTATACAAAACAGGTGGAGTAAGAGAATCAGATAAATTAGCTCAACTAAATAGATGTCATTGGATGGTCAAGAGTATTGTGTCAGCTAATTAGCAGCAGTGCTGCCATCTCATTTCAATTTGCCCTGTTACCATTTTAATGTGCTACTCTGCTCTGTTCCCTTTATCGGAGCTCCTGAATAGTGTTTCTGTTTTCTTGGCTGTGTCTGTATGTGGTCAGCCTTACTGCCTATCTAGATTACGCTTTCCCACCTTCCTCTTATCGATCTCTACAGAGAAAAGGAAACTTCTTTAAATCAAGATAAACACTTGATCAAAAGCATGGGGGAAAAAAACTTCAGATGCTCAGCTTTTTCTGTCCTGCGTATTTTGTACCTGTGAAGTCCAGCAGCTCTCACAAGTAATTTTAGATAAGAAAAAAAAAATGGAATCTACAAAGAATCATTAGTACCAGGGTGCTTGAAGCTTGAAGCTAGTTTACGGCTCAGTGCTTGAGAAAGGGGTGAGATGTGTGTGCTCTACATTTCAACAAACGATAAGTGGGTCACTATTTGAAGCACTAACTTCAGCGGGTAATAGTAGGTCTGTAGTTGACTGAAAACTTAAAATTTGGCAAAAGTTTTAACAGAAATAGAGTTCTAGAGATTAGATCAATCTAAACAGTTTCATGATCTAGGTCTGTTAGGAATTTTAAACATTTTTCAAATTTGCCTGATGTGAGGATAATAGGATAATTTTACCGTATGCCTGCAGATTTTAAAGCAAGTCATCCTTAATAACAAGTAGATCGCTTTGGAGCTTCCCAAGTTCGGTTTCTTCTGTGCTACGTTCATCTGTTCAATCAATTCTTTGAAAGTACATTTCGAAATAATTGCCACCCTAGAACAAATAAACTTAGACAAACTACGTATATTGTCATTTTGTACACACAGAGTGTATACAGAACAAAATTTCAATATATGCAGCTTTCAACATTAAATAAGTAGCTTAAAACAGTGAAATAAAAATTACAATTCATAAAGTACAGCAGTGATCAGGAATGTAGACAGTGAGGGAGAAAAAGGAAAAACTCGTTTAAAGTCACTGTGCAAAAGGCATGATATGGAAAGGTTCAGTGCAGTGCAAAAAATATAATAAATAAATATGGTGCAAAATGCAGTACAACATTGAGTTGTGTTCTATTTAAAGGATATTATGAAAAAATCTGCCACGTTGGTAGTGCAAATATGATGTTTTAAAGTTTGATGCAGAGTCTTGATTAGAGTTTCAGCAGTTCAACAGTCTGATGGCAGCGGGGAAAAAGCTGTTGCAGAACCTGCTAGTGCTGCATCGCATGCTGCGAAGCCTCTTCCAGAGGGAGGCAGGGAGGTGTCACTGATAATGTTACAGGCTCAGGAATAGAATGTATGTTGTGTAAATGGTAGCTTAATCTGGTTAAAAATAGGTGTTTGACCAAAAATGGCCATTGTTAAATTTGAAGGAAAATGTGGAGGCTGTTAAACCTGGAAAAAAAAAGATAACATCTCTGCTGTAAAGGCGGGCTATCAAAAATTGCTCTGCTTATTTTTTAAGCCATCTAATATACAAATAAGCTAAGCCCGGCTTTATATTAGACTGTCAGGCAAACAATAGCTGTTTTTCTACACACTATACGTAAGCTCTGTATTTTGTTTCCAACTGTATGTCACAGCATGTTTTAGCTGTTATTAACAAATATAAAACCCAATTAGTGTTCTGAATCATAAGCTTAAAAAAAAAATAAAATAGGGATTTTGTTTTAATATCACTTTTCCTGAAAGCAGACAATCAAAAACCAAATCTCAGATCAGCGTTGCCACTCGGAACCAGCAGATTGAGAAGTTATATAGTTGCTTGCAGAGATGGGAAGTAACGAAGTACAAATACTTCGTTACTGTACTCAAGTAGATTTTTCTGATATTTTTACTTTACTTTACTACTTATTTTTATGGTGACTTTTTACTTCTACTCCTTACATTTTTATACAAATATCTGTACTTTCTACCCCTTACATTTTAAAAAATTGGCTCATTAATTTAGTTTTGAATCATTTCAATGGAGTTACCGTTATTATTTTTCACATCATCAATACCAAATTCAATCTAATTGGATGGGAATCTACGTTGCATTTGATGCACCACTACAAGATGAATCGACAGATTCGGCGGTATTCATTCACGGCAAATCATTGCAGCTTGGTGGCGGTGGCGTTAGCATAGTAGTATGGACGACGAGATGATTGAAAATGAACACAACGGAGATCTAGTCCTATTAGCAGACATCTATTTAAAATGTAGGCAACGGCATGAAAAAAGTGGTTTCTTCTTTTACTTTTATACTTTAAGTGAATTTATAAGCCTGTACTTCCACTTTTACCAGAGTATTTTTAACACAAGTATCTGTACTTTTACTCAAGTACGGAAAGTGAGTACTTTTGCCATCTCTGGTTGCTTGTAAAGACAAAGCCACATTCACCCCTCTAGATTAAATTCTACATCAGAGAACAAAAAATGTCTGATCAGGTATCAAATTTATTTAGTTGTTTAACAATAGTTAGTTTTAGATCTTGCGTTCAAGTTGAGCTCAGACTGCTCTACTTTACACAACCGAGACACATCCAACCTTCTCAAGTTACATACTTGTAGGTTATTTCTTTTCAGCAGCCCACAGTATAAGTGCTGTATATTGACATAAAAAATCACTTCAAATTAAGCTAATACTTGAGTCAAAACTGTTTTGCCTTGAAGTTGAAGTGGCCTTAACAACTGGGTTATTTTGTTTTAAAGTTTTCTTGTTAAAACTCTTGCTTGAAAGAAATATTACAAGAGACTTTTTCATACGGAATTACAACTGTGCTGTGATCTTCAAGATCTCAAAATTATTCGAATCTCACTGAGCTGCAGCAACCTTAGGAAATTTTATGGCGGTAACAAGCATCACATCTTTCTTTACAGTTTTAAAACAGGTTTTATGTACCATTTTGTTGGCCTTATCACAGTGCTAACATGAGTTATGCGCCTCCATCATCAGTATCAACCTTCTTATTTTCTCAATTTCATTACTCAATATAATTTCAACCACCCCCAAGAAAAACTGGAGAGCAGTGAACTTTTCCACAACTGTGATTCCTTTTCCAAGGAGTGCCCACTACTTACTAATCTATTGCACAAGGGGCCTGAGAGCTGCACTGAATTTATCGGTACAGACATGGGATTCATTTAAAATGAATTAAGCCTGGACAGTGGTGTAATGTGCATAGCGGCTTCGCCACCAAATGCATTTAATCAATTTACTTTGATTGCTGCAAAAAGGCCCAAGTGTGGGCCTGATGAGGTAGCCATGGTATGAGACTAGCAAGGCCACTTGTCTAAGATAGCTTCCACTGCTGCTCTACACTCTACCAACAAACCTTCACAATGTCATGACAGATGTATGCATACACTTAACAGTTGGGGAGCTCATGTTTCATTATGCATAATGAAAAGCTTCGGCATTTTCATTGCATCCCAAAGACTTCACTATCATTATGCACACACCATCTAAGTTCTGGCAGATTTTTTAATGTTCCTTCTCCATCTGATTAGGAAAGGAGACCTAACATCCATAAAAGCAATAAGTATAGTCAGTCATTTTTTTTTTTTGATTTGATTGATTTTTTTATTTTTATTTTGAATAGACATGGCTAAACCTTTTAACTTCTTTGGCTTCTATACTGAGTTTGTACTCCTAATTTCAATCATATTTCCTGCTACAAAAACATACATACATCTTTGCTAAATTAAACCCCGCAGAGAGGATGATACTTGATGCTTTGATGTGTGTGTGGTGTAAATGGAAGAAGCAGATTCGTGGCTGGCTTTTATGTTCTTGAAATTGCTATTTAAACCAAAAGGAAATGATTAGGAGAACAAAGCAAACTGTTTGTGGTTTATTATCTGCTAAGTGCTTTGTCTAAACTACAGCAATGTAACGTTTACATGTGCAAGACAGTGAAGAAGAAGCTTATTGATCCTCTTCAGGCAGTGTTTTCTTTCTGTGGTTTCAATTTTAATATGCTTATGTTTGAACAGGAGAAATAATCAATATGAAACACCAGCTGCCTTTTGATGGAATTTATTGTCAGGGTTGAGTGGAGTTTTGAGGACCCAAAAGCAGAGATGAGGAGGCAGAGATGAGTTTTACTGATTTAATTTAACAGCCATGCAACAGAGGAAAAATTCCAAAAAAAAAAAGTTAAAACAAATATGGAGAACCAAAAAAATCCAGTAACATCAGGGTGAACAAACATGGGGAGCAAGGAGACAACAAAGAAACAAAACAACCAGAAACCAGCCAACAGGAACTGCAGAGGTGGTGTATGTAAGGGGAGCAGAACAAAGGATGGGCTAATCAGCTGATACCGAGCAGATGTGAAGAGAACTAACTAGAAGGGAGCCAATGGGAAAGGAACAGGCACAAGGGGGCAACAGAGAGAAACTCGAGACATACCAAAATGACAGAAAACACTGAATAACAAAGAAACTAAAAATAAACTTAAACAGAGAACAAAACCCTTACATTTATGTTTTATTAATTCCAAAATAATCACGGTTCTCTTAAAGATATTTAAAAATACATATTTTACTTCCTCTTTCTGCCAACCCTTTGTAAATGCACCTTTTCATTTTACAGCCAGACTTAGCACCTGACCCCAACGCCATAACTACCAAAACGTAGTTAAATGATAATGCTATAGGTTTTTTTAGGGAGGATCCATCACACTCACCTTCTAATTCACCCTATGAGAGGGGTTATGTATGGACGAGAACTGAGGGTTTCCTTCTGTGAACCCCCTTTTATACCAAAATGCTACCAATACGCCATTATACAGTAGTTGTACGTTAGAAACACATTCAGCGGTCGGTCTGGAACACGTCAAATATGTAGATATGTGTTGGAGATAAATTCTTGATAAGTTACGCATAAGTTGTACACACGTTACTCATAGGTTTTGGATAAACTACATGCGACGACTTATGAGTAACTTACACTTAACGTATGTCAATGATCTTACATGGAACTTATGGCCCACGTATGAGCATACACTGGCATATGTCAAGGTACTTGGCCTATGTCGACGTGTTCCAGCGTGCTTCAGCATGCTTCAGTGTGCTCATACCTTACACACATTGTACCCATAACTTATCCAATGTGTGTCAGTTTTTCTGACAGATCTTTTCCACGTTGCACTGTCTAAATCATCAAGGTGTGACAGGGGCTTTAGCAGGTTACGAAGAGGCCTGAGACTGAATTGGTCTGTTGTTGTCCAACAGTCTGATGCAGAAAATGCTCAGGGTTGTCAATAATGATCTTCATTTTATTAAGAATTTTTATTTAAATAATCATCTCCTGAGGTTCAGGAAGAGTTTCTAAAACAGAGCTGGCCTCCTTTATCAGTTTAGCTTATTTAAGTAATTTTCTAACAGATGATGGCAAAAGAAATCACACTCTCTACAACAGCCTTATAGAAGATATGCTGAATATTGCCACGAATAATGAAGGATTTATGTAGCATAATCTGTTCTGCCTTTGGACAGCTTCACTCTTTCTTTTTCCATCCAGTCTGTAGGGCTAGTGAAGCCCATGGTAATTATACTCCGCCAACACCTTCACTTCTCCTTCCAAGATGGTGACGGTATTTGACATGTCCCCGTTGCTTCGGAAATTTATAAAAATTTAACGTGATTTTAGTCACACTGAGGATTAAATGATTGTTTCCACACAGTTCCACAGATTGGTTTACCAGCTTGGATACTCAGCTTCTGGTCCATCTCTGATTCGCCCAGCCACTGTAGAGTCATTTGGGTATTTATGAAGATTACAGGAGTCCAAGGTTACAAATAAGAAAGGAATGGTGAGACAATCTTTGGTTCACCTGTGCCCATAAACCTTTCGGTGTCACAAACTTTGACCATTTTTGTACCTGGTCCTTTACCCAGGCAATTGTTGAAGCAATGGAGAAATGAAAAAAAACATGATCCTCTTATTATTGTCTGCCTTGTCTAAATGAAAGTGATTTATTTATACACTAGAAAAATCGAAATCTAGATAAGTTGTTTTTTTCTTAAAATAGGTGCATTTGTTCTTGAATTGAGGAGATAAAAGAGACATTTTGCCAATGGAACTAGACAATTTACACTTAAAATAAGAAAACACAATTGCATTGTCTTATTTCAAGTGCATTTTATCTAATTATCTTATTTTAAGAGTAAAAATACTCATTCCATTGGCAAACTATCTCATTTACCTACTCAAATTAAGGGTAAATACACTTAATTTAAGAAATTTTTACTTATTTCTAGATCGTTTTTCCAGTGTATTTTTTAAACTGGTGTTTGAAATCATCTTCAAACTACGAGGGGATCCTAAAAAAATGTGTCATTGCTCACTTATGTAAAACAAAAGAAATATTTTTTGGACCTTTTCTATCTATTTGTCTGTCTGTCCATCCGTCCTTCCATCTATTCATCCAAAGCACATCAGTTGTGGTTTATAAAATCGGGAATCAGATATTTTTTAGATAAAATTGACACCATACTCAGCAGTTTTTGTGCCGTTTGTGCTTTCCTTTCAACGATGCACTTTAAAAAATATATATATTCTACGTTTTGTCATACCACACAGTTGTATCAGCATCTGTGCATCCTACAAAGTACCAATAAAATTGTGTTGCTGCAACTGCCTTTAGGCTTTAGGGACTAAGAAAAAAAATATGTAGCCTACATCAGAGCAATTTAGGCAACAAAACTTGTTTTTTATTTGGCATGCCACATCTGAAAAAAAAATCACAAATACTCAGTAGTAATCACAAAAGTACTATTTTATGTAACACAGTGGAGCCATTTCCAAAGAGTAGTTTGTTTTTTTGTTTGCTGAAGTCTCTTAACAGCCATAGATTGTTATAGAAACTACAGCAATTAAGTAATGAATAAGAGAAGCTGCTTTGTTTCTCTGTATCTGAGTCAGGGCAGGAGGACATGTGACCACATGGGGTGGCTTTGACTGCTGTCATTGCAGGTTTCAAGTTGTGTGTGTGTGTGTATTTTGTGGGGGTGCAAGAGTGCGATTTGCCCAAGGCTTTGCATGTTACAAAACAAAATGAGAATCATAGATGCACTCAGTCACATTTCCCCCCTCTCTCTCGCTCCTTGAGCCTGAATCCTCTCTCCCTGCTTGGCCTCCTCTGCCTCCACTTGTCATTGCATCAGCACACACCCACAGTGACACGTGCCAGGAGGAAGACATGACTGTCATGTTCCTCCAAGGAACACTTTGTTTGAATTATTGCTCATTTCTAGTTCATTGTAATCGCTGTTGTACTTCAGAGTTTGATTTGTTAGTTGCAGGGTTGTACCTATTTGAAGGACAGTTTGACAGCACGTAAAAACCACATCTTAATGTGGTTCATACATGCGCACTCTGAATCCTATCATCTGTTCTACTGTGAAGATTTTTCTTTAAGAAAAGATAGCGATGGGTTACTTACTTACATGTATCTTCAATGTTTAGAATAAATAATGAACACATGATAGAGACTGTAATGGGTGTCACTGAAATGTTTCAATGTGTGATGAATGGTGTTCCCCCTCTGACTGTCTTGTCTGCAGTGTTAAAAAAAAATTATTTCATTTTTTTCACTGTTATGAACTTCAATATATGAAGTACAACAAATGGAATGATAAAATCAACTTGGTGCAGAACAATATTTACAAACAAAATCGATAAAATAAAAAAGTATAATTCTAACCTCCAAAATAACTCAAACTGAGTCAGTTTGGATGGATTTCTATGAAGACAAAATTCTAAATGTCAAATTTATTCTGCACATTTAACAAATAACTGAAGTCAAATGAATTACATTACTCTAAATCTAAAACAAATTTAATAAGACAAATGCAATAAGTATCTACTTAAATCTTAAGATAGATGTCGAACTGTGATTTAGAATTTTTTGTGATCTGAGCAGTGCGCGTATTAAGTTTGCAAATGCCTAGTCACATTTATAATTCAGTCTAAAGCTTGGAACATCTAAATAAAACTGTATTTTTGTCCAAAGTGCTCTCAGAAGTTCTGTATATTAATGTCAGGAGGATCCATGAAAGAAGACAGGGCTACATTTATTAGAAGCCAGACGAGAGATACACAGAATGGAGAGATGTCTTTATGCTTTTTAAAGCCGTTTAAAAGATACAGCTTCTAGTAAAGGTATTTCTAGAAAGATTCTCAGTTTGACTTTGGTGGGGACTTTCACTGGGTCATTAAACAAAAGGAATTTGTGACTATGACCAGAGTCTTTGTCTTCCCTGAACTAAAACATCTGCACAGCATAATGTAATATACCCACTACAACATAGGGAAAGGTTGTTTTTTTTTCCTCCGTTTTTTTTCCAGTTAGGTGGCTTCATTTCTTTTCCTCTGATGGAAGCACTTTCTTCCATATGTTTGATGTCTCTGAAACAGGACTTTGTTCATATGGATTTTTGAGCTCTTCATATTACAGTAGCACTTGTCCTTTTTAACTAAGGGCACAACTAGAAGTGAGGGTACCCAAAAATGTTAACGAAATGAGAGTAGTGTTGCTTTATAATAATACCATTCAAATAAAAGAAAATTGCACAGGGCAGTGACTGTTTGCAGAAGAAAATTTGGTTATTTAAGTTAATTTTACTGAGTGCATGAAAGTAAGACCTCTTCGCCTTTGCTCTTATTCATTCTCTCTTTACCTCTCCTTACTCAGTTTAAGTTGATATCTATGCTGTCAGTCAGTTTTTAGCTGTTTCTGTTTACAAGTATAATAGAAAATCAATGCACAGTGAGTTCTTCATGGTCCTGGATGTATGCTAAGGTTGTCTTGTGAAGCTCTGAGGTCTTCAGAGAGCCAGTAGATTTATGCTAAATCCAGTTGCTAAAGGGATATAAATACTAATGTAAGACTCTGTATGCATTGTTGGTATAGGAAACATTGCCTTAGTTTTTTTTTTTTTTTCCTTCTTAGACAATTTGAAACTAAAGAAATTAATATAAGTTGGAAGCAGGGCTGGTGCTTGTGCAGGGAGGCAGCATTCAGGAAGTGAGGTATGTCTACATGAATCTCTGATGAGACCATCATGCAGAAGTGCTCAGTTTCCCAAAGGGCACAGAAAATAGGGGAGATTGCAGGAAAATGTATAAAATAGAATTACAATAGAAAAACAAAAAATTCCGGAATTTTTTTTTTTATGTTTGTTACCTCTTTATCACCTTTTCTATTGCTGTTTTAACAGTTAATCAGTTCATTTTTCTTTAAACCAATTTATCCAGTAATTTTCCTATTAACAGTCTATTTGATTACACTTTGCCCTCTCAGGGTTATGCAACATAACTTCTTCAAGTGTTTTGATGTACTTAAATGGTCCCTAGCTGGTATGATACGTGGGTGTTGTTTTCAGATTCATTTCATGCCTCTGCTTCTCCTTTTCATTGTTAATCTGCTTCATGTTCTCCTAACATGTTTTTGTTTGGCACTTAGTTCAAAGTTCATCATTCTTTGCTTTATTTTGTACTTTTTTTTCTTTCTTTGTTTCTTTTCCTCAGCTCCCTGCCTTAATTCTCTTTAGAAGTTGATCTTTCTAACCTTGCTTGTCTTCTCACTTTCACCCAGTTTTTAAATGGTTGGTTATTCATTGCTTTTCTCTGAACTTTTCCGTATTCTGCTCTCAGTTCATGTTTGCCTCAGTTTCTGCAACCCAGTAGTTCCATATTATCTCTGTGATCTCTGATTTCATTATAATTATATTCTTAGACTAACCATGTTGTTCATAAGTTCCTGACAGTATTTTGGTCCAGCTCAAATCTCTCAGCTCTTGACACTTCCCTGGTTTGGGATATTTAGAGTCAACACCATGGTATGAGAGACAATCCCCTTAGATTCATGCATGGAAACAAACGGTCCCTGGAGGCTAGAAACAAAAGGAAGAATACAGGCTTTCATCTGTCTTCAAAATATTGTACCATTTCTCTTTAGGCTAGTTAGTTGGTTATTTGGGCTAGAGGAAACATCCACAGCCCATGTGGGCTTCTGGGTAGTATCTTCTTGCCAAAAGCATCTCAGGTGTCTTGATCTATTGATATTCTTTACCAACCTTTGTACTAAATATTCTCTGAGGCTGAGGCCTTTTGGTTCTTCTTTAGCTCATTCAAATGGCAGTTTTCCAATTTTTTTTCTTTTTTATTTGAAAGCAATTTAGAATTATTTCGCTCTCTTCAACCAATATTTTTCTACATTTCTTCACAGTATATTTTCCCTCTTCAGTGAACTCTGAAATTAAAGAGTGCTTCTCTTTTGAATAATGTCTTAAAGAAACGTTTTCCCTTTAAAAAGGGATACAGTATTAGCAGCATGGACAATATTTGCCATCTTCGTCCTTAAGTAACGGCTACTGGTCTGGTGATTTTTTTACAGTGTATAAGACCTCCTATTGTACACCACACCACTGTTATTTTGATAAAGATTTAATGACATAAAACCAGTAGCAAGGCATGTCATGACTGTTGGATCTGTATTTTTTTTTCAATGTAATAACTCTATTACACTAGTAAATGTTTGTGCATGTAGGAATATCAGTCCTACCAATGATCATTATCGAGCTGGTTGATTATTCAATGAGACCACTGGTATTTGAGAAAAACTATATATTTGATGCATTTGTGTCCAAAATGATAATGTTTTACATTGATTTCACAAAACAGGAATCTTAAGTGCCTCGATGTAAATACAGAGTTAAAAACATCAGATTAAATTACTATTTTACATTTGCACCATAACAATTCACAAATCAGGCTTTTCCAGTCAATAATCCTTTAGGTATACAATGTTGCTCAGTGATTGTAATGGAATGAGGGTAAATTGATTTGCACCAACATTTATTTAATGGAGGACATTTCTGTTCATTCTGGCATAATGGGGAAAATGGGCTCTGCGTTTGCAGGCAGGGAAGCATATTTCCAAATATATATCAATAACATGCAAAAGCATATATTGGCTTTGTTCGTGTGTAGCTGTGTGCTGTGATGAGACCATGCTGAGCAACTTCAGGCTGCTGTTCTTGTCTTTTTCATTAAGAAAAAAAAAACCTACTGACCTGTTTAAATAATAGGGCATACAAGACTGTTAGAGCGGTTGACAGTAACACCCTGAAGGAGGAGGAATGGAATGATCCTGCTTAGTTTATCCGTAGTAATGTTTGTCTGCACTTTTGTTTAAGCATTCAGTTGTGCATGAATGAGACTAAAAAAAGGAAAACATGTGTGAATCTCCATCTGCACAAAGCTTGTGGATCACCTAATAAGGTCTTTGATGTATCCTGTGCTTCCTGCTCTGAGGCCTTTCGAGATGGTGCAAAAATTAATGCTGCTAATTTTAGAATATTTGAATGTGTGACGGAATATGCAAAAATAGAGGAAGCCAAAAAGGGGATTTTTTATGCAAAGATAAGAATAGCATAAAGAAAGAGAAAATTAATGTATGAATAAGAATTTATCATAGCGCATTCTGTCCTTCAATTACTGTAAGTAAGTGTTATGAATCTGACAGTGGAAGGACTCGTTTTCACATCAATAGTCGATGGAATAAAACACATGTGATAGAAATAAACAATATAAACATATTGAACTTGGCATGAGGAACAGAGAAAGGAAACAGTTCAAGGATTACAGCAAAAAAAAGCCAACAAGGAACAATGGAAACAGGGAAGTTTATACACTGAGTGTGAGTGACTAGGTGGCTCTAATCAGCGGAAAGCTAAACACCTGATGGTGAGTGCAATCAGGGAAACTGAGGAGAAGAGACAGAGTGGTGAACTACCAAGGTTCATGACTTTTTATCAATGTACTGTATGAAGGGGGATCTGTCATACTGTGCATGGCACAGTATGCACAGTATACTGTCATGAAATATCATCATTGTTTATTTCTTTTTTTAGATTGTTAGAGTTATAAAATAAAATTATCTTCAGTCAGTCACTAAAGTAGAAAAACATCCTCATTTAGACTTAAAAAGAGTATGGCCAAATCAATGCAGAGATGGTTCAACAATACTCTTTTATGCCCATCTCAGCCCAAAGACCTAAAGTGACACATTGAAATAGCTTAACCAATGGTTTGGATTTTAAATTTCAGTCTTCAAGTTCTGGTTTCCTACACCTTTGAGTCCTGCTATTATCTGGTTGTTTGACTCAGGTGTGTTAAAGAAGAGGAAGCAGGGATGCATCTTAAAAGAGCAGGATATGGAAACCATCCTATTATTGAAGCCGACTCCTAAAGGGCTGGATTCGTGGCTTTATAATAAAATGTTAACTATTTAAGAGACCTCCTCACTTAAACTTAAAACTTGATGGGAAGAAGACCTGAATATGACTTTACTTGATGAGACATGGGACTCTATACTTAAACTGGTGAATACAACATCTCTGTGTGCCCGCCAATGTCTCATCCAGTTTAAAATAGTACATAGAGCCCATCTGTCTAAAAACAAACTATCCCGTTTCTATCCAGAAGTCACTCCATATTGCGATAAAAGCAAGATTGCCGTTGCCACATTGGTTCATACTGTATGTAATGGTCCTGTCCCACTCTTGGTCAGTTCTGGACAGACTTTTTTCGTACAAAGTCTAGGTTGGCCGGAGCGGTGGTAACACCTGGCCCTCTCTTGGCTCTTTTTGGTTTCAATGGTAAGGGGTAGCCTTTAAGAGCCTCTAAATTACAGGCATTGGCATTCCGCTCATTGTTAGCAAGGTGTACAGTTCTGACCTGGTGAAAGGGTGCTGCTCCTCCAACTCACAAGCAGTTATTATATGACCTCATTTCGTGTTTGAAAGTGGAAAGAATTAGATGTTCTCTTCGACACTCATGGTAAATTTGAAGAAACATGGGGGCCCTTTCTTGACTCATTTTAAATCTTACAATAATGCTCCAGCTTAATTAAGTTGTTTAATTTCTTTAAAATGTGCTCCATTTCTGTCAGGGATAGGAATGTTGTGTGTGGACCTACTGGGTAGTGACCTAGGTGAGCTAAATGGGATTACTTTTTAGGGATACATTTTTTGTACATTGTGTTATGTCTGTGTTGGATAAATACTTCTTTGTATTCACAAACTATATGTACAAAAGGAAAAAAAAATCAATCAAAAAAAAATAATAAGGATACGGACCTTCATAGACTACAATTGAGAATCCCTGACTTAGAAAACCAAGAAAAACTTTGATAAGAGGAATAGTTAAATACTTTTATCTCGCTTTAACCTTTTGATTTTTTTCAACAGCAATCTAAATACTTTACCACTGTCAAATCAAATGAGAAAATGTGACTTTTTACACGTGACCTTACATCATAAGGTGTTTTATACGTGTAGAGTATCATGTATCTACAAGATAATTATATATACCCAATAGATTGACTAAGAAATCTTAATTTTTTTTTTTTGGAAGGTGGAGCATACCCCAATAAAAGAACAATTAGAAACTGGAGTGTTATATTGTTAAGTCTTTGGGCAGTCTCTTGGGCGTCTTATTAAAGTTGTAGTGTTTTAGCAGCCCATTAACCCATCCACACACACTGAGTAGTGCCTCACTCCATAGAATATTTTGATTGAATATCAATAATGTAACAGAGCAGTGGCAGATTTGTGTCTGTGAAAAAGCAGATCTTCCTGGGTTGCAGCTGGGCTTTTGATTTTATGTTCCTGCTTCACTTTGTTCCAAAGCTATTATATCAGCAGAGTTTATTAAGCACTGATGTGTCGTTTAAGCCTCACAGGTACTGCAGTTCTGTAATTCATGGAGATTTCATTAATTCTTTATAAATCTCTCCAGTAAATGTAATGAAGTCTGTCAGTCTAGTCAATATACAACCGAGTTTCAAAATGTTTCTCCTTATATCAAATAGTTTTCATTGGCATATCTTTAAATGAAAATAAAAAAATCTAGTTCTCACATTAAATAATGCTTGAGGTTTTTGCATTTGGTTGAATGCATCTACTGTAAGTTGATTTTAGTTTTTGTTTAAATCAATCAGGAAGCCATATTCTTTTACTTTAGCACAGCTGTGTCAGTAGGCCCTTGTGTTACTGCTCAGCAGGAACCGTGAGACAGAACTGGGTCAGAAAACTAAGATGAATGAATTATGTCACAAAGGAAACCATGCTGGCGCAGGGAGGAACTCTTTTTGCTCATGTCTTTTTTCTTACGTAAATCTGTCTAACCTTGAGGTCATGTAGATATATTTATCGAACAGTAATTGTTGAATGGACAAGCCATGGTAGCGTTACAGTTCATCATATTATCCACGCTGTTTAAATCAATGAGGCAAAGAGTGAATGAGTCTCCTGGGAGACGGTCAGTCCCTTTGGGCAGCATCAAACAAGATGACATCCTCACCAGGGATCTTGAGCAGGCTCATCCCCTTGGACAGCCCACAGAGTTTAGCACCAGCAGCACAAGTGCTAACACCCATATTAAGTATCAGTCTTTGAGCTAACAGATATGAGCATTCAATCCTACCCACATATACAGATGTAAGGTCCAGATTTAGCTAAAATGAAGATTTACTATCTGTACTTTTTCATGATACACAATTATGTTTTGAAATTTACATGCAGCTATGCTTGTTAAAATTGAGGTCAATGTGAATAAACCTTTAATTATTTCTTTGAACTGTTTGATTTTTGGGAGTATAGTCATGTAACATAACTTATGTAATTCATGCATTATACCATAGCAGCCTTTCAAAATGGTCATTCCCATTCAAACTCCAGCTGAATTGCAGCCCACTTTCCACCAACTCCCAGCAAAATCCACTCTAACTTCCTCCCACTGGAGTGACCCCTTCTTGCATATCTTTTAATCTTACTCAGCCCTTTCACTGAATTACAGGGTCTGACCAAGAGATGGCGCTTCTCTTTAGATCTTAATGTCCACAAATCAGGACAGAAAGAATATTTTAGTATAAAGATTGATGTTTAAAAGGGGATTGTAGGGGACCAGCCAAGGGCCCATCAAGGAAAGTGGGAAAATTTTGAAAGTCTGTGAGCATGTGAATGGAGCGGAGTACAGCGCAATTTCCATTTCCCGCTCAGGAGGATGTTAGCTCATTCCCTCTGCCGCTAAAAGTTGCGCCAGGACGCTCCGCTCAAATTCCGCTTCACTCTCACCTTAATCTTCCTGCCACATAAAAGCAGTTACTAAGTCAGCCTTGTACAGTGTCACCTGATGAACATTTCAAGGATTAAAGGACTGTTTTCCAAGCAGGACCTAGAAAAACTCATTCATGCTTTTATCTGTAGTAGAAGTGAAAACTGGAACAGTGACTTAATAGGTTTGCCTTAAAAGTCCATCAGTCAGCTGCAGCTGTTGCTAAATGCTGCTGTCCATGTTCTCACTAGCACTAAGAAAATAGAGCACATCAGTCCAGTTCTGAAGTCTTTACCCTGGCTACCTGTAGCTCAGAAAATCGACTTTAAAATCCTTCTGATTTGTTGGTCTAGACCTGCAGAAGCTCCTGGAGCTGAGGCTTGGCGTGCCCCAAGCTTTTGAATCAAGCTTGAGGAGTGCCAGAGCAAAACCTCAGCTAACCTAACAGGGGAGGTATGAGGGCCTGGCCACCATCTCACATGTAGTCTACACACATTAAGTGTTTGTTCACACCTGCCATATTGGTCATTCTAAAGAGACAAGTTTGTTTCCTTCCTCTGTCCAAACCTTTTGTGACGGTTTAAACAGACTGAAGAGAAACTTGGTTCAGACCAAACTTTGTCTGGAACAAACAAACAAAACAAAACAAAAAAACAGCTGGAGCATAAGACACTTTTTAAGTTGATCTCAGCCTGCTTCCACGCAGATTCAGGTGTGAATGCAAACTGCACTCAATTTCACTTAACTACAGAAATAATTCTTCTTTTGCACTTAGCAAACCACTGTAGGTGTAGTATTGAAATCATACCTGCTTAACCATCTGTTGCTTAGCAACACTGTTTTCAGCATGCCGGGAATCACTATCAGCTTATTCTCTGAAGCTTTTCCAACTATAGAAATAAACTGTATTGAATTCTGCATTGAATGAGCTGCTCTTGACTCTCACCAGGATTTTGCAGGTGTTAAAACAGTACAAATATGCAAGACCATGGTGCTACATCAAGGATTCCCATAGTAATTTTCCTCAATCTCTTGGTCTCATCACATCAATTGCTTTTTTGTAAGTTATATCCCACTTGCAAAAAGTGCAAATTGATTAGAGAAACCAGTTTTGGTGCAGACCAAATATGGCGACAAAATTACTTTACATGCATAAATACATGGCACATATAATGCATTGCATTCTTTAATCCTTTTCATGAGTTGGTATATGTGAAACCATCAAGCATTCTCTGGAACCAGGATTAGCATAAAATAACATGGAAATTCTTATTAATATAGGTAAATTTACCCTTTACAATCCCAACTTTTCAATGTGATTTAAATTCTCTGCAAAGTAAATCCTGTCAGGCAATTGTATTTCATCTTTGAATGCTGAATAATTTAACTTTAGGTAATGTAAAAAAAATTAAATGAAATGTTTCTATTATTTGTATAGTTATTTGACATTTAAAAGATTTAAAAGGAGATATAATCTTTGTTGTGGAGTAATCTAGCCCCTGTGTTTTCCATTAAAATGTCTTTTCACTAAAAAGCTTTCACTTGGGCCCAGTTTTTAGTCATATTTGGTTAAGTGAATGGTAAATCACGTCCTAGTAATACATTTTAGATATGTTAAGAATCCACCTCCTTTGTCAATTTCCACTCATAACTTCATGTTCTTTCTGCTGTTTCTTATCATAGTAGCTTCATCTGGTCTATTTCTGTTCAGCTGTGACTCCATCCTGAATTGAAATATCAGCTGAGCTGCTGCCATCAGCACCTCTGTTTATAGATATTGGAGAATGGCCTGTTTCCAGTGTAGTCCTGTTGCATTTACTAGCAGAATTCGCTATACTTTGGAGCAAGTTGACAGTTACATTTTGTATCTCTTTGTATGTATTTCTTTGCTTCTTTCTGTATGTCGGGTTCTATCTAATTGAACCCCAGTCATCCTCATAATGACCCTGGTTCAGCTGGAGGTTTCTTCCTGTTTAAACAGAGTTTTCATCTCTACTCTCACTACATGCATGCTTAGTGTGAGGGATTGCTGAGGAGTTGGAGATAAAATGCAAGTGAATCTCATCGCCGCAGTCTCATCCAGGAGGATTATATCTTGCAAGTCAATGACTGGATGTAATCAACTGGTCTTCCTAACCAGTCTGACAGTATTGTTTCTCTCTAAAGGGGCTTGAGAAGAAATGTGTTAATTGGCACTTTATAACTAAACTGAATTGAATGGCAATATCCTTCCATAAAATCCATTTTGAAATACAAAAATCTTGATTTGAAAGATACATTTTACAGAAAATATTTGGTCCACCCTATAAGTACTTTACAACTTTATTTATTATGTTCATTTGTGATGATGCAATTTTTTTTTTTTTTGCTTATTTTTTTCTGTATTGTTGCTCAAACATTGGGGGAAAACAGCACTTTAATCTTTGTCAAAAGTAATTGGGTTAGAAAATACAAACCTTTTGAGTATCTCAAACTCAGACTATTATAATGAAAAAGTTTTAATCTTATATACTAATGGATTGTCTTTTTAAAACACTTTAAGACCACTGGTTTGATTAGGCTTATTGGCCTGCTAAAATGTGAGATACATGTTTTCACCAAGTGTCAAAAACGTTGTGTCTGAAACAGTTTCTAGTTAGGTGATAAATGTCAAATTACCACTTAAGATTTTGCAGCAGAGCTTTGCTAAAAGTACATGGCGCCCTGGCTGGTCTTTACAATCCCATAACCATAAAACAGCAATGCTCTTTCTATTCTGGCACTTTGATATCATTACCTGCATTCATTTCTTCAGCAGTTCAAGTTACAGTTGCTAATCTGTTGGATCAGACCAAATTGGTGAAATTATGTTCCTCTCATACATCAAAGCACTTTGACCAACCACAGCCATGTTGCTGCTTTTCCACCATTTCACATTTGGACTCCTTTTAATCGATGATAACCACTGTAGATCAGGAACCCCCACCCCACAGTGCTGAAGTTTTTGAGATGATCTCATCCAGTGATCTAACCATCACTATGTGGCATTGGCTTATTTAGGCAAATCCTACTCACCTTTGAAGATGAAAGGCCTAATGTATCACACCTACTGGTCACCATGTTATGCTTGATCTGTAAATATACCTATGACCTCTCTGTAACCAAACTTTCAATATTATTAAAGAAAAAAACTTACTGAACGTTGCATTGTATTTCTACCTGAGACCTTAGTTCCATGTGGTTTCTTTACTCAGAGATGTTAGGTGACAGAACGAGGGTGTGTGAAATCCGAGCGCACTGCAGAAGGGTTGCCAAAGTGTGATACAGTGGGTGTATGTGTGTGTCCAATCAATACATGGGAAAGCTGCCATTCAGAGCTGGCTCTCTTATTAAAGTGACACTGCCACAGTGGATCCATCTCTGCAGGTACTGCATTAGACTTTTTCTGCAGCTGAATGACCGCACTCCTCTCTACTGAAACAATCTGGACTCATATTTACAGGGTTTATGCCACCTGCTCCCCCAAGGACCTCACTGAACCAGTGAATCCAGGTGAGACCATGGCAATTTCTGCCCATAAAACTACTTTGGCCTCAAAGGTTAACTGTTGATGGAAGCAGTGGCCTTTACTGCAGCTTGTTTTTGCTAAAATAAGTTGACAGCGAATTACATTGCTGTTGTTTTACCCCCCTGTAATATGCAGAATGCATCGTAATTTAAAGGCTTTGTTAAAATATGTTTGTCCTGTCTCTTATTATTTTTTATTTTTATGAATCCTGTAGAAACACTTCTCCTGTCAGACAAATAATTATTTTACGATGGAATAAATAAAGGTTATTTCAGTGTTTTTGTTGCATCTTTCAAGGTTCTTGCTGTTAATTCCTGAAGGTCCACATTAAGCTTTCAGGTAAAAGTATTAAGGCATCTGGCAAGAATAAATTGGATATTTTGCTTCCTACATGGATCCTCTATCAGATCCAAGCCCAGACACTGGCCTGGCCACTCCAAACCCCATTATAATACTATCCAGGAGAATAAAAATGTTTCTCAAATTAAATGATTGCTTTAAGCTGTTGAAATGCAGGAATATTTTGAAGCTTGTTGGATTTAGTATTGCAAAAACAAGTTATACTGAGAAGTTACCTATATCTACAAACACCTTAAAGACCCAAACACTATAAATCCTCGTTAGATTTATGTATATATACAGACAAACACTACAAATAACAAATATCACTTAATATTTACACAATTTTTAAGTGTAAAATCCAAATCTTACCAAATTGTTTGAGACCTAGGCCTTAAGCAGTAGTTACAACCTTCAATTCAGAACTATCAGATTTTTTGTCTCTGGGGAGGAGTGGAAGGTAAACATAACTTTTGCTTTTACTATATCACTAAAGGTATCTGGGCTGTTTGACTGTCCACTTAACATTCTTGTGGAGCTAGAGAAACATTTTGTAGAGGGTTTTGTAGAGGATGCTGTAAAAGTCCATCATATCTTAGATGGTTTTAGGCAGTATGCAGCTGATTTTAGGTGTTTGCTGGTTTTATTTAGTGGTGTTTTCTTACTGATCTTGTTTGTATGCAGGGTTTCATTGTATAGTCATGGAAAGAAAAGTGTCTCATTTTGCAATCTCAGCATATTCCCCTTACCTTTAATAAATAATGTTATGTTGCTATCTCCAGGTCATACTCTAACAAGTATTCAGAGGTTTCCAGCAGTTTCAACTGCACTAAATCTGAAGCCATTTTTCTTGGCAAAAAAATGGTTGATTGGTTCCTTCCAGGATGGAGATCAATATTTGCCTTCAGCAAGGACATTCCAGGTATTGATGTTTTGCTGGTGTCTGAAATATAATGACTAGACAGATTGGAGTCCCTTAGGCAGTATATGGGCGCTACTTTAGTGTGTTGTTTAAACATAGAAAGCTGTGCTAGCAAAGCAAATCTCTTGTTTTACATCTTACCTAACGTCACAAGAATTGGATACTGGATACGGTAACAGCATTGAGGTTCCTTGGTGAACTTTTCTGGGCTTTTTGTTTGGTATCGAGGGAAAAGGCTCATCATGTGGGACAATCTTAGAGCAGTCAAGTTTAGTTAGATAACCTAAAAGATAATCATCATGGGAAATCTGTCTTTATCTCAAAAGATAAACGAAAATATAAAACAGAAGACCAAATCAAAAAGTATCTACAAAGGAATGAAATTAGATCAATAAAAACAGGTGGATAAAGAAGAGAAATTCATTAAAAAACCTTGTGGTAGACATCCTTTGCATCAAAAGGAATCCGTTTAAGTGGTAATCTGATACCTCTTGGGTTAACTTGTTCTAACATACCGTACACTTGAGAGAGGAGCTCAGAACCAACAGAGCTGGCTGTATAGACTGTGCATCCTATTGTTTGCATTCTCCCTGGAAGAATAAGACGGGGTAGGAGAAATTGTGTTTTACTGTGCTTCGAGGAATGTTTCCTCTTTAAAGCATTTTAAACAATCTGATACATGGTTGTGAGTCTTCAAATGATGGAAAAGTGTTGAACCTTTTGAATGCATTGAGATACAGGTTCATTGAAAATTTGCATGTGTAAATATTTTCTTTTGAACTCGGTGTGTGTAGCATGCTATTCATCAAAGTAAGCACCAAAGCACTTATGGGGATTAAGGACGACAGCCAGAGTGCAGGGCTTTGGGTTTAAAGACAGCTCTGATGTGTGGATGTATATACCACATTCTTTCATTTTATTTGTTTGTCTGACTATGCTGCCTTAATTTATGTCATCCAGAAAGGAGAAATGTGATGTGAAGCAAGATTAATAGATTGCATTGAGGTTTTCTATACACTGTTTGTGTAAATGTTCACAAAGTGTTGTCTCTATAGTGCAGGACTATTTTTCCATAGGAATTGATGCTTTCTGAGACTTATCATTTGACCTTTTGATTTGGGATGAAGTCTGTGCTCTTCTAATTTCAAATGTGAAAAACTGCAGCATATGCTCAATCAAAAAACTGGATGTCTGCATTCTGAACAAACTGCTGTCTAAACATAAATGAGAGAGAAAACCCTGGAGACAAGAGTGAAATAAGATGATGCACATTGGAAAGGGGGATGGGGAAGAGTTACCTTGTAGAAAGAGCCTGGGGAAGGGGGGGGGCTATGTTGACCAATCTTAGGTAAACACAAAGATCAGGACATGTAATATGCACTCTCCTATATCAAATGTTATTATCCCATTAAATAGAAACCATCACCTTTAATTGGGGTTTTGCAGACATAAAGAGGCAATTTGCTCTGTTACCTGAAAGAAAGCTGAACAGGCATCATCCTACATTTTTGTCATAGCTGAGTCCTGTTTAAAAAATATGGCACAAATTTTAAGATTTTGACTACTTTATGTGGTTGGGATTTGTTTTTAACTTACTAATGCTTGAATTTATTTACTTTAGAGCATGACGTTTTTAGGTTGCCATTCAAAATGTCTCTTCCCAGTCAAATGCCAGCTGAATGGCAGCCCACTTCCCTCCAACTCCCAGCAAAATCCCCTTCAACTTCCAGCCACTCGAGTGACCCCCCTATTGCATATTTTCTTTTAATCTGACTCCGCCCTTTCACTGAATTAAAGGCTCTGGCCAGGAGATGATGCTTGTCTTTAGATCTTAATGTCCAATCATGACAAAAAGAATATTTTAGTACAAAGATTGATTTTTAGAAAGGCATTGTAGGGGACCAGCCAAGGACCCATCAAGGAAAGAGGGGTCATTTTGAATGGCTACTACTGTATGTGTGAAGATATGGAAAGAGAATGATATATGGTTTCCTCCATTGGGAAGCAACTACTGTATGTAAATCTGCTTATGCAGAAAATGCTGCATGTGGATTAAAAATAAGTACATTTCTCCCTTGTTTATGCCTAAAATAGAAACTTTTTATGTTATTTTTTATTTTATTTTATTTTTTTTACCATTTGCTTTATTCCTGTCATTTTTCCATAACTGCCAAAAAAATGAAGTGCATGGCCAATAGCCACCCATAGCCGAGGATCTCCGCTGCTCCCACAGCTTAGAATGTGTGCTTAGAATTTTTGCTTAAATCTTTCACTTTTATAAAATAACCCTCCCTAAACTTTTTCCAGGCTTTATCACTGACCTGTATGGTTTGTCTTGGTTGAATTATTTGTATGTCCATTGAAATTAAGGGATTTAATATTTATGCACACTGCACTTTTCAGATTGTTCTCAATTTAATACTGTATGCTTTTCTCTCCACTTGTTAAATGCATTGAGGCCACTGGTTGTTAAATTAACAAAATGTGGAAAAAGTCAAAGAAGTACACTCTAGTCTTGAACTTCTTTATAAAAGCCCTAATATGACATGATAGATAAGGGCATTAAAAAATATATATAGATGTTCTACCTCTTGCAGTGTCTCTGTTAACAATAAAACTTAATGCAATGAGATTCTGTTATACAACACAAGCAGGATTTTGTAATATTAAACTGCTGGAGCCATTTACATTACTGTTATGCCTTCTTGTGGCCATGCTTTAGAAAATGTAATTTCTTCCTGCTTTAAGCTTTGATTCACATGCAAATCACCAGTCACTCTCTTTAATTTTTATTTAGTTTCTATAAGATTTCATATGTCTATTCAAACCTCTGCCATTTTGTCTCAAAGCCCCCATCAGAAACCACAGATCTTTGTAGGAAAGCTCTCGCTTTTATTTCTCTCTCTGACAGTACACTGAAATATACTGACATATGTGCTGGCTGGTGTGACAACGAAAATGTTTTAATCCTCACCCATCATCTCTCTGTAGCTGCTTCTAGAAACCAATAGATTTTGTTCAAATGTCCCTCTAATATTGCAGCCATTGCTGGCACTTTTTCTATTATTACTATGACTTTACTTAAAGAGGGATGACATTTGTGACTTCCTATTTTGTGCAGTTTAGATTTACTGATCAATACTGTCAGAGATCCTCTATTGATTGAGATGCAAAAGCCTGAGAAGATAGACCACTGCAGTTTTTATTGCCACACCCATGAGAATCTTTCCAGTAATTACTTCCCCTCCTTCTAAACATGAAAACACAGTTGCAGAGCTTCACTGCATTGATTGACAGGTTGCACATGCTTCCAGTCTTTTCTCTTTTGAACTCTCATTTTTCATGTGATGTTAACTTGCTCAGTTACCCTCTGTGCTGTAAATAGATCCAAATATTTTATTCATCTATTCTTCTCACTACTATTTTGATGCATCAAATGTTAGCATCATATAAAGATGACCCAAGTAAATTGAATACAATTCAGAAATTGTTCTGAAATGTCAATTGTAAATAAAAGATTAGATCAGAGAAACCCTGGTCCATTTGAAATGCTATCAAGCATCTATGGAGGAAATTTGTACCAAATTAGAGATCTAGAACTGCATTATTTCATCCACAGTGTTGCTGTCATTTTTTCATTTTTTTTTTGGTATTTAAGTTTCAGAGAAAGAGAAAAGGATGTTTCTTCTACCAGAATCATGTTTCACTGGCGCCCATATGGTATTTTCCTAAAATACTTGTAGTTTTACTTTGGACATACTGTAACTGAGGTGCAAATTCAGAAATGTCCCCCTTTGTGTCCGTTTTTCACAAAATATTTTCCTAAAAGTCTTTTAGATCATGAACATAATTTTTTGTTAGTAGCAAAGGAGCTTTTGTCTGCAGAGGCTTTGGCTTGGAAACCCGCTATGTCTTCTCTTACTGTTGAATCATAAACATTAACTTAGTTTCACATCTCTGTTAATGAAGTTCTTTAAATTGCGTCATAATGTGTCAAGTTTTCGATGCCTACTTCATGTCGTTAGGGATGTACTATTTAAGTCATTTCAATATTCTGACAGTCATCGGGTGTGGCTGATGTTAAAGAACTTTGCCTAAAAGGATGTGTACTGTCAGATATTTTTGTAAAACCTAGCATATATAACATCATAATTTGAATTATTCCACCTGTATAGGATTACTGAGAACATGTTAGTAATGGATAAAACAAGAAATGTGTAAGATTGAAGTTCTTTTTAACAACACTATCCTGCATTATTTGTGCTGCAGTTGATTGAAGACAGTTTATTTCTTTTTGGTCTTCATCTTACCATATATTTATTTTTTATTCTAAGTGTTGTTATTTAACGTGCTACACTTTACCCATGCTACTCTTCCTCCTTGGTCTTTTGTCTAGTACCCACTCTCACTATCTCTCCTCTTTACTGGCTCTCTCTTGTTTCTTGGATTTCCTCTGCCCTCACTTTCACCATTGCTTTGAATTTCGTCTGCAGGGGATTTCCTCAGCAATGTCTTACTCTTTTTAAATGTCTGCAGTGACTCAGCACATCAGACATGTCAGCTGATTTAAATATTGCTCTGTTTTAGCATTAGTTTGTTGGCAATAATTAAAAAGAACTCCCGTTGTTAAGAAGAAGTTGTGCACATTTACAAGCTTAGTGTTACTTTCTCTAGCATTAATAGCTGCAGGCTTTACAAAACTGGGCCAGGGAGGATGTCGGTATGAAAGCAACCACTGCTCATCTGCCTAATGGTAGTTTGTGTTTCTGTACGCTCTTATGAATCTTTTAAAACTCTGTTAAAGGAACATTGCATGCAACGCATATAATACTGCATTAGTTAAAACATTTTTGTACCTGTAACAACTTCTTTTAATACAATTAATCTTTTCCTTTATTCTCTCTTAATCTTCATTACAGAGCATGATAAACATCGCCTATGCAAAAGCACAGAATACATGAATCTTCACTTCAAAGTCAAATGGTTCCATAATGAGTATGTCCGTGATCTGCCAGCCTTCAAGGATGTTCCACCAGAATACTCTCTGTAAGTTTTCATATCCATACAAATATATGAAAAAGTATCCTGTCATTTTTGAACAGAAATCCAAAAGGTTATTGCTTATGTAGTTCCTAATTTATATTACAGTTTGGTTTAAAAAAAAGGTTCTAATCGTAAGTAACCTTGAATAAATCTTAGTTTGCTAAAAGCCTTCTTAAATGAAAGAAAAACAAAGTTGTTTTAAAGGGCAAGAGAGTCTATGTTAAAGTATTCTCACTGACATTGGAATGCAAATACTATATTGATACCTATAAAGTGTATTCAGATTTCAGTCCTCACTTTGTACTCGATCCATTATGTAGCTTTGCTTTTATTTACCAAAATAAGGTAGATTTATCCTCAAAAAGACATTATTTAAGACATATTTAACTTGGTGCTTCCGGAAGTCATTGCTGTTTAGTTCTGAATTATATTATAATATGTTAAAAACACATGAAATAGTATTTTTATACTTTAAATATGTCACTTTGACTTTTTATCAATTTTACAGATCCCACTTAGTCTTTTCCCATTTGACTTATATATATTTTTACGTTATTTAAAATTGCAATGTCCTGATTAGTTTCCTGTCCCAAATTTTAAGTCATTTTGCATTTTAATCATTGCGACTTACAGAAATAGCTGTTTCATAGACTTGTCCTTTGCTTAGATGTCACAGTATTTAATGAGATTCAACGGTTCTTTACACGGCTTAACTAAACTGCCAATCGATTGGAGCCAGTGAGCAGAACAGTGACCTGTTCTGCTCACTGGCTCAAAATAGTGTATCAGTCTTTCAAGTCATCTCCAAAAAGATTATGAGCCATTTTCAAAACATGGCTAGAGTTGCAGCTACAGTAGTAGCCATTCTCATCTCCTTGATGGGCCCTTGGCTGGTCCCCTACAATTCCTTTTTAAACATCCACATTTGTACTAAAATATTCCATCTGTCATGATTTTTGAACATTAAGACCTAAAGAGAAGTATTATCTCCTGGTCAGACTATGTAATTCTGTGGAAGGGTGGAGTCATAGTAAAAAAACATGCAATAAGGGGGTCACTCCAGTGGCTGGAAGTTGGATGGGGTTTTGCTGGGATTTGGAGGGAAGTGGGCTGCCATTAGTTGGCATTTGACTGGAAAAGGTCATTTTCAATGGCTGCTACTGTAACATAAACTGAGTAACAAACACACCAGCAAGAGCTGGGAAATTAAGATATTTAGAGTTTTAGATAATGATGATTCCAAAACAATCTTTTGTTGAGGTAGAGAAGAGCTTAGCTGAAAATATAAACTGTTAATATTAATTGCAGTTGTATAACAAAAATCTTACCACTTACAACATAATATCTATTTTGTAAAGACAAGAGAAACATTGTTCAGAAGAACATTTTGACTTTTCATATATACATTTTAACCAAATGTGGCCAAGAAATGGTGTCATGAAAAGAGTTTAATTTGCAGGACTTGTTTATGGTTCAAAATTAGTCTGTGTGAGATTTAGCTCTTGTGCAACTTGCCATTATGTTTATCACGAGTACAAGAATTTATGAGTCCAAACCCCATGAGGTGGAAGCAGGACTAAGCAATAAATCTGAGCTGCAATCAATTGCTGTGAGACATTTACTAAATTTTGTTGACCCCTGTAGGGTTGTCTTTATACGTCTTTATGAGACACCTTTAGGTCTGTCATTTCCCAATATACATGTTACACAATGACCAATATTTATAAATTACTTAAAAAGGTATAATTAATCCATACAGAAGCAGGATAAATGCATAGATGAAGTGATCAGTGGCTTTCCAATACCTGTGATGAGAAGGTATGCCTACCAAATAAAAAAGATTGTAACTGAGAGATGAAGGAAAGTAGCCAAAGTTGAGTCTGTCATTCACACACTACAAGCATTAACTTCATACAAATGCCCATTTAAATAGATTATGTTTATTTCCAAGAATAACAGTCAGTAAATTAAAAACTAGTGGGCCTTACCAAGTCATGCAACTTATCTTAAGCCAAATGCTATTTCACAAAACACTTAGGCTCTCCACCTCAGCCAGCATAATGTGTTTTAATGACAATGTTATTCATTTTTATTTCAAAACAACTCAATAAATATACTTCATATGTTGATGTAATATACAATAATGGCATTGTCATACCATTATTGTATATTATTCAAGTGTGAAACTCAGTATAATAGGTTATAATGTTCTAGCAAAAAAAAATAAAAATATTGTAGGAACAGTAAAATTTTCCATTTCATTTTCTGTAATGGTGTATCAAAGCATTTATGGTTATAGTCACCTGTTTTGAAAACCATCAAAGAGAGAATTGTAGGATCGCCGCTGGTTGAGAAAGATGCCTTAGTAGTAAAAGGAAATCCTAAATAGTAATAATAATAACTGGAAAAGTACTCAGGGAGAGCAGATCACCGCCAAGCAGCAATTTTTGTTCCCCAAATTGTGACTTACAACTATATCTAAAACTCACACATAATCTGGATCATTACCAAATCTTAATGAATTGTTGTTTGGCAAGAGGCACGACTCTGGTGACATATGTAACTTTTCAATTGATTCTGCTAACAAACCACTAATGTTCCCTTTTCTTGTGTTTTTGTCTGAAGTAAAACACCTCCGGACTTTTTGCGTCTGATGGTGAGACTGTCTATAGTCACACCTCTGATTTAGTGAAGAACTGTTTGTTCCGCTAAACATTCTTATCTTACAATGTCAGGGAATCTTTTAAAAGAATTCCTGTATCCAGAATTTGATCTGGACCATCACAGATACGTTTTAACAAGTTACCGTGCACACAGACAGACAAACACAGAAACTCTCCTAAAAAAATAACCTCCTTGGCAGAGGAAAAATACAGAGATAGTGTTCCCCACTAGGCTGTAAGATGCGTATGCCTATGCATGGCCATTCTGCCTGTACCTGTACCTCTTAAAACCTTAGTTATGAAGTCACCAACGTTTCTGATGTTCAACAGAATCATAATGATAATTTCATGCTGAGTATAGTGAAAGTCTTATTATTATTTTTTATGTCATAAAGGTCTCACAAAATGCTGTTTCTATACTATGTATGATGAAATACTGCCTTTCACTTAACAAAATATTAATTCAATATGAAATATTTCTTACTTTCTGGTTGTGTTTTTTCCAAGCCGGTTTCATTGCATTAAAACCACTTGGAAAAGCTATCTGACTAGCTCTACCATCTAGGACAACTAGCACATACTTTATTGTTTTAACAAGCACTTAAGCACGGTGTGATTACGGACCTTACAATGAATCAACCTGAATAGTAGAGCAGGCTTTTCTTTAGGAATGCTAAAATACAGCCAGACTATTAAAAGCTACGTTTATATTATTTCTTTGATGCTGAAATAACATTTTAAAAAGTTTTAAAACATTTTCATGATAAAGCCCCCTTTTACAAGAGATAAATAATGATTATTGAAAACTGGAGTCAGAAAGAACAAGAGATAAATTGAACACATAACTAAAAACCTTTCTGTCAAAAGAATTGTTCTTGTTATTTTCAGTCTTTAAGGTTACAAAATGAAACTCAAAATGGTAATTTTGTGTTCTTAGAATTAGGTGTAGAACATTAAAACACTCTCTAAACACTTTCTAAAGTTTCCTCAAAAGCAGCTTTCCAGCAAAAAATGATTATCTGTAAAAGTGAAACAGAAAGTCCAGATCAGACTTGAGTTTGACTTGTTAACATTGAAGCTATGTCCTTTCAGTTTATAGGAATAAGACTTCAAACAGCTTGATCAGTGATTATATTGATGATGAAATGTTATTGTAGCATAAAGGCATCTCATCTCAAGGCCTTTTCTATTTTGCACACATAGCCTTGTGCAGCAAAGCAAGGATAGCTGTGATGTAAACATATGTAACGCAGGAGGAGCATGCTGTGCTCTCTCTCCCATCCAACCAGTCTATCATATTAATGACTCATCTTGTATCCAATGCTGTCACTCAAACGCTGTCTTACTTCAAATTGATTTTACCATAGGCATAGCCTGCAGATTAGGCTCGTTAACTCCATACTCTAAATTTTCTATCCTGTGTTTTGTTATTTTTCTCACCTTTCTGCCATCACATGTGTTATTTTATTAGCATTATCCCAGGTGGCCACTGCCTTCAAAATGAAATTAGATTATTCCTCAGGTTGGATTCATTGCTCTGATTACAAATTCATAGGTAGATGCTGAAGTTAAAGACAACGCTGCATAATTATACCATAAATTTTTCCATCTCTCCATCTCTCTCCTTTCTTCTATCTGAACAGCGTTGTCTAATCTCTCCACTATCTTCTACCTGATACTAAGATCTGCATGACCTGCAGCCTTTATCACACCAAACATGAATCTGTTTAGCATTTGGTTCAGTGTAATCAGTTTAAATTGATTTTCCCACATTTTGTAAATTAACAGCTTTGGCTTTATGGTAAGCTTTGAAGTCTCTTTGATGTTATGTGTCGCCAATAGGTGTGTAAATGTACATGTAATTCTAAGGTGGTCTTGGCCACTAATGCATAGACGGACCTGTACATTTCAGATCATTACAGTAGCAGTATTTTTTGCCAGTCATTTAAAAAGTAAAATTGTGTTGTTTATTTATGTACAATTAATGTTTATTCATTATGCATAAAAATAAATAAGTTAAGCTGTTATTTCTTTTGTGTCATGATCGCTTCACTAAGTCAAACCCACATGCAGAACACTAACGGAGATGGAGGGAAAGTTTAACAATGTTTATTTGCAGAATATGTACACAGAGTGAATAGTTCTGGTTCAGGTACAGGTCCGGAACAGGTCTCACAGTTTCTGAGGGAGATGAGAGTTTGGTTACATAAGGACTTAAATGGCTGGACTGGTGAGAGAATTATGTTGATATCTTGAAGAGGTTCTGACAGATCCTTGAGAGGGGAAACCGATTGGGTCCAGAGACGAGAGGGCCAACAGAGAGATTCAGCAGCAGCAGCGTCTAGCTTCTAGCTAGGGGTTGACGGATCAGGGTTGTTTCCTAGCTCTTCCCAGAGAGCTGATTAGAGTCCAGGCTGAAATCTTCAGGTTTGGCTTTCTTAGGCAGGCAGGCAGTCAATCTTCCAGGATAAGCTCCTCCAGAGCTTCAGACTTCAGTTGGCTCTTTCTATAAGTAAGAAGACAAAAACAGGTTAGATGGCTAGTCTTCTCTCAAGAATAAATTAGTGATCACAAAGATAATCAGAGGCTCAGGTTCGCTAACCAAACTTGGTCAACACTGCGGCGTCGAAGGAAGGTCTGGCTGCTGCTTAAGTAGTGTGCGCTTCTGATAAGTTGATGACTCCCAGGTGTGCTGAGAGCCCCAGCTCAGGAATCCCACAGCGCTCTCTGCTGGCGACAGGTGGCAGATCTCCAGAACCCAACATTTTGGAGGGAAGAAAACTGTCTTAGAAAATGACAATATTACATTAGAGTATTGGAAAAATATTTGAAGTACATATGTCAGGTTTTGGGAAAGGATGCAAATGGCTTTGTACTCAATACTTGCTTGGGTCTCCTTCTGCAGTAATTGTGGGATTAAAGCACTTTAGTTAAAAACAGGAACTGCATGTGATGCTTTTTGGGTTTAATGGAAGCCCTGGTTGCTTTGATTGATGATTTCAGATCATCTCCATTTTGGGGTAGGTTTTCTCTCATCTTCGTCTTGACAACAGCCAATAGTCTTTCAGTGGGGTTCAAGTCAGGGGAGTTTGCTCACCAACCAAGACCGGGAATCCCACTATCTCTGATCCGGGCAGTGTGGGAAGGTGCCATGAATTGCTGGGGAAAAATCAGCTTTTCCATTCAGCTTGTCAGTGAACATGGGAAGCATGGGGTGCTTTAAAATTCCCTGGTAGGTGGCAGCCCTAACTTTGGACTTCAGAAAATGCAGTGGACAGACACTATTGTAGCAGATTACAGTCCCACTCCCTTTGAAGTGCTTATAAAATACCTGTTTATGGTCCTTTTTCTAGCACATTTCTTCCTTTGTAAAACCTTTTTCCCCAGTAACAACCTTTCATGGTTTACCCTCCTTATGAAAGGTGTCGATAATTGTCTTCTGGACATCTGTCAAGTCAGAAGTCTGACACATACTAGTGTTAACTACTGATCCAGAGGAAGAAGCCATGTTAAGGCTTAAGCAACTTTTGTAGGTGTTTTGAGTTAATTAGCTGATTAAGTTGTGATACAATGAATTTCCATTTATGGGCTGTGTCAGAACATCCGTCCTAACCCCTAAAACCCTCAATCTCTATATAGAGTGGGGGCTATATAGTGGACTTAATAGTGAACTCAGGTTACTAACTGTTCGGACAGATGGTCACTATTTTTTGCACTCCGTTTGTCACATAACTCTTCCTCCCGACACGTCGACTCTGCCATCTTTGCTACAATAAATCCCATGATGCTTTGCGAGGAGAGCTCTCCCAGAGCATTCCAGGATATATGTGCTTGTCTAGTGACCATGGCTGATCACTACTTTTCAAGGAGCATTGTGGGAAATTTCAAGTCCTGTTCTAAGACACCGCATTTTGGGTTTTCATTATATGTAATGATATAATTATGAACATTACCAAAAAAAGTGTTTTAATATATCAAAATATGCAATGACACTATATAAATACAGGTTTTACTCAGAGATGACTGGCAATACATATTGCACTTTTATGGAAAATTTTCCTTCCAGATGTCACTTATCCAGCATCCAACTATAATTGTTTTCTTGTAGGTGGTTCGACCCCTTTGTCATTCAATGGCTTGATGAGAATGAAGTTGTTGCTATGGACTTTCTCTCTGGAGCACTTGAAAGGGACAAGAAAGATGGAGTAAGTACATCACTGAATTATTTCTTACTTAACTTTAACTTTTATTTTTATCAAGCTGTCCAGGACATTTATATCTACTTTAATAATGACGAGGGAAAAAAAAAAAGTAATTACATTTTGATGTAGAGGAAGATATGGTGGGATAAAGAAAATTTAGTACGGTCAAAACACCTCTCGCCTTGAGACATGACAAGAGAGGAATAAAAATAAAATATATATATTAAAAATTTATAGCAAAGAGGAAGCAAGATTCTTTTTTCAGGGAAGTAAGGGCTCCAGAGGATGTTGGAAAAAAGTGACAGGAAACATTCTTTTGGAACTTGTGTGATAAGTTGATGCATCAACACAGATATCCCTTCTCCGTCTGATGTTTAAACAACAAAAAGCTTTTATAACTGTTCCTCCATCCATAATTTTATATCAATTGCTAAGGTAACATTTTTGAAGGTTCTCAGTTAAAATAATGAATGCAGTTTAAATAAAGACAACCATATCTGAACTTCACAGAGGTTTTGGGAAAGTGGTGGGCTCCTACAGTTCCTAAGCGTTGGAATTTTGGATTTTTTATGTTTGTCTGATGTAATAAACCTTTTTTTTTATTATTGTTTATTTAGCAGAACTGGGTGACAGGCTGAGGAGATTGTCTTGTCATTTAACATTATATAATATTTAAATCAGGTTTGTCAGAACGGAAACCTGATATATGTAGATTTAATAGATTTCCATTAGCTGTGAGAGTTTCAAGACCTCAAACATTTTCAGATTCAGCATCATCCATCATAATGGATGAAAGTGAATTATTTAAAATAATAGAACAGAGCGACTTTGCCATTATAGTTTCAGATTCCTGTTTTCTTATCTCCAGTGTCCAATAAATGTGCCTCTGTATATAACTCAATTTTCTCTTTTTACATTTTTTTACATCTCTGTGCGACCCTAACAACTTTTTAAGCTCATAATTGATACTGTTTTTTAATAAGCCACAGTTTTTGTTCCTAGAAGAGTTGATGTTAGTGCAATAACAGAGTGCCTCTTTGCCGTGGATTGAAAATTTGAAATTATTTCAGATATTCAGTGTTAGATCAGCTGAAAACCAGTCACAGAGGGGCCACTGGCAGCTTTTCTATCCAGTTTTCTTTGTACACCAATCCATTAGCACCAGATATGCCTGTATTTTTATGCTAGGGATTGTAATATGTGATGTCTCTATTGTTTTTCTGATTGATTGATTTATTATCTGCACTGCCTACTTTAATATATGAATTTATACACTGTATCTTCACAATTTCTCAGTCGCATCATTTGTCAAAATCAGCTTTTTTCCTTTCTTTCTTGTCTGACTAATTTGCCTTCTTGTCCCCTTTTTTCTTAACTTATGTCTATCCATCTAACCCCTTTCTTTAGTTTCAGCAAACCTCGGAGCACGCACTCTTTTCCTGCTCGGTGGTGGACGTGTTCACTCAACTAAACCAGAGTTTTGAGATTATTAAGAAGCTGGAATGTCCGAACCCACAGGCTCTGGCTCATTTCATGTGCCGTTTTGCGAAGGTCAGTCTCTTTCTTCATGCTGTGTCTGAACATTTATTGCTGTTATGGCCAATAATAGCTTAGAGTTAAGGAGTTTGTTACGATCTAGGTGAATTTGACTTGTTTTTTTTTGTGTTTAATATCAGCAAAGTAACAGAGGGTAATTGTTAACTCTTCTCTATCACTGCAGACTATCAACAAGGTTCTTTTGCAATATGCTGCAATCATTTCCAAGGAGTTTCCTTTACATTTAAATAAGGAGAATGTGGTAAGTACTCACACAATCTCTACAGTTGTTAACAGCAAACTTAGACTGATATAATTTCTTGATGCCAAATATAAACATGGCAACACAAAAATAAAACTGTATTTCTATGATAAGTCTCCAGTAATTGTTGGCATGGAGACCATGAAAGTTTTTTAAGAACGTTTTTTTTTTTGTGCAGAGCTTGACAGTATATTTTATAATATCCTTGTCTTTATTAACATGATTAAATTATGTACAGTATTTCTCACCCATAGTCTATGAGGACAAGTCATTTTTTTCTCAGTCTATTGTTTAAAGTGATGGATGGCTAAACACAAAGCTTTTTGAATGGCCTAATTATTCACATTGGATTTTAAAGCCGAAATGAAAGATAACAGGCAGTTTGGGAGCAGATGTTTCTTTACTGTGTGACGATCTCATTACTACTGTCCCAGAGAGAAAGTAAGGCATGCCTTCCCTTGACAGGACTACAGTGACAAATGATGGAAAAAAGGAACTGTGATGTGCACCGACTGTGGTGACTGAATCCAATTACCCCTGCTGTAGTGCCATGAAAAAGCATTTAGTATCCCTGAAACTTTTTTCCACGTTTGTCTGGTTTATAATCATAAACCTGGTGCATTTTACTTAAAATCTATGGGAATGTCAAACTCAGAGTCGCATCTTATTTTAAAGCAGAGGGATAAGGACACAGGCCTTTAGAAAATGAGCGGATTTTTAAAAGTGAAGTCTGCACAAATATCCAACAACATTTAATAGCATACCTGTGTGTGGTGTTGTGCTGATGCCATTTTTTGGCCCCGATACCAATACCTTATATCTGGCTGTGCAGTATTGGCCGATACTGATACCATAGCGATACCATCTGTTTGAAATTGATGTGTGTGTATATATGAAGAACTGTTTACTACTTGGATGTAAAATAATTGCCATCATGCCTTTGTCAAGCCGGTGCCTACCTTTGTGAAGCAGGAAAAAGACTAATACAAAGTGAATCCTGTAGAACTTTTTATGGCGTACCTGGAATTGGGGAGAATTGTTGAATAAACTTTTGGCTCTCAAAATGGTATCAGTGCCCTATTTGTTGGTACTCGCATATACCGATACCATTTAAGTGCTGGATCGGGGCACCGCCAGATACTGGTATCAGTGCAACACTACCTTTAAATAAAGACCAGTTCTTGGGAATTTTTTCAAAGGGTGAGCAAACATTTCCCCGTTCATCTAATTGTAATTGAATTTCACACCCCAACTACATCGGGTTCCAAAAAATCCCTGTAAAACATATTAAAACTTTTGGCTGTGACAATTTTAAAAACATTATGAATGCTTTTGCAAGGGGTTGTAAGGTCTCAAGTTGATTATAATAAATCGTCTGCAAAAGGTGGTCAAGATTGATTACTAGTTCTTATTTACTGCCAGGAAGGATCAAGTCGACAGGAAAGATGAGCCTGTTTGATCTAACGTGAACTGGCACTTGAATCTGTTCTCCACTTTCCCACTTATCTTCTGGATAGGCTCACATGTATCCGTTGATACATTGAGGAAATGACTGCTCCTAGTACACTATCAGCTTTCTAACTTAATCAATCAACCTTCACTACAGCTCCCTAAAATTACTTTCCACTATTCACTTATTCAGTTAAACTAAAAAAAAAAAGACTAAAAGTGTATCTTTGTCAACGACTAAAAAAAAAAATCAAATATAGAAATATACGTTTTTTTTTCTAGCCTTTTAATGTCATTGCACTGTCACAATTACAGAGCAACGAAATTAACTAATTTCACCCATCCCCTTTGGGAGCAGCGGGCTGCCATTGTGCGGCGTCCAGGGAGTTGTTCAGTTTTAGATCATTAAAAATTTGCCAAAATCTTGTTCAAAGTGTTTCACAGATATATGATGGGTCACACTTATAAACACATAGATCTAATAGAAAGCAATCCATTCTGAATTGCAGGTAGACACCCTGTTGGTTGTTTTGGGATTTGAAATATACCAATGATCCATTACCTCTTGGGCCAAGGATTATAGTATTTTTTGAATCCATCACTTAGGTGTTAATTAAGGCATGTTGTATTGCCTTCTAATTTTTTATTTATTTATTTAGTTAAATTTTTTTAGCAGACAGAACAAAATATATGAGTTCTTTAGATTCTCTGGATTTATTCTGGGTGTCGGTGCAAAGCGATGTGATTAATGCCTGTCACCTGTTAAACGTGTTGTGGAACAGAGAATCGATAACGTCTGACACATTCAGTGCAGACATTTCTCTCCTTGTTGTGTTATGTATTGCATTTCCCTGCTGACTTTTTGAGTGCAGACCTTGCTTCATTGTGTAGATGATATGTTACGTTATGAAAGCTGATGGATTGAACAGTTGTTACTATTGTAATTTTTCTTTTGATGCTTTTTTGTGTTTCGAATTATATGGGCCAATCATGGCTCCCTTAAGATATAACAATGCAGTTCCAACAGCAGCTCTTTTGCTCTTTTGCAGCCCTGCATTATCCTCAACAACATCCAGCAACTTCGAGTCCAGCTAGAGAAAATGTTTGAGTCCATGGGTGGAAAACAGGTCTGTGCATATATTTGTTGAGTTTGTGAATGTTTTCTGATTCTTATTTTAAAACTATGCCATGTCAGACCATATCATTAGCTCCAGTGTAGATGTTCAGGGTTGATGGGATGTCTTGAGAAGAGGAAGCATTTTGCTTAGACTTAGACAAACTTTATTGTGAGTGTATACAAAAATACATTTTGTTTTGTACAGTACAGCTCTTATGACATGTCCATTTCTTCAAATGCAGTACTGATCAAATGTAAACATTGTGAAAAAAAATTGAAATAACCAAGAACATAATTATGTGATAAGTTCCTTTTTGATTCTCATCTGTCTTGATTTAGGCCATCCTTGATGTCCTGATGTTGATCTGCCAGTTTTGTGCTCGGAGATATCTTTTAGTCAGTTTTCATCTACCTCTTAATTTCAGGAATGTCCCAACTACACTACCTTGGATATTTTACAAACAAACAGTTTTGAAGTAATATTTTCCATTAAAAAAGTTTTATATATTCCTCACCACCACATGCCAAAAAGGCTGACTTCCCCCACTACTAGCCCCCTGTTTGAATTGTATACCCACCTACCCTCTTAATAAGTGTCATGCTAAATCTTAAATTCTGTGTTGAATCCGGGTGACTGTTTTTGCCCTCCCTAATAACTGTTTAGTGTATCAGTCTTACAAGACCAGATTTGTGACATAATTCCTAGACATCCACTCCACACTAAAGTTGCCATCTTCGTTGTTTTACAGTAGACGACCTAAATAATGAGCAAACTTACTTTATCTATTTATTCTCCTTATTGATTGCTACTAACAATGCTAATTTTGACCCCCAGGTAGCACTTTAACAGATTCCAGATCGGATTTGGCAGCAGCTATATCAAATCTCTGTTTCCTGTACAGTACACAACTCTTGCCATAAAACTGTGAAGTCATGTTAAAAAAACAGATAGATCTGGATAAACTTGTGAAAAAAACAAGTCTTTGCAGCTACAGTAAATAATGGCAAATAAAAAGTATTCACATTTCATTTTTCAGCAATTACTATATAGTCATTTCAGCCTATGCTCCAAGGAGTGTGTGTTTGGTCATAGTAATGGAGATTAGTTGAATTGGCATACAACAAACAAATTAAAGCACAATTTTTATTAAAACAATGTTACAAGTAAATGCAGCTCTGTCCCCACTTATTTTTTCTTTTTAATAAAAAGTTAATATTCAGTTTTGTTAGTGAACAAAGACTTACATAATGTACTTAGGTAAAGGACTCATAATCTAGAATGTTACATTCAAAATTATTTTGAAACTTTATAAAAATTCATGTTTTTTTGGGGAGAAAACATGGAAGTAGAGCTTGTTTAGCCACCATTTTATACTTTTTTCACAAAGGTTGACATAACTTAAATATGTGTGGATGCATTTATGAGGATGTGGCGTTCGCATCATTATCAGTTAGCCATGGTTTGTTTACCATAGGTTCCTGGTCTCTTAAACAATGTATAAAAAGTTACACAAGCAGAAACACTTACAAACAGCCTGCAGATGAGTCCCTGATTGTTGGAATAGTCTCTTTTGGTGTAACAGAGAAAGGCATGATGAAAGCAAAGAAGGAAACCAAGCTTTTCTGGTTTGGAAAATGAGGCCACATAAAAACACAACTCACTTTGACACTAATTATCTAGTAGATTTAACTGAAGCCGCATGTACTAAACAGTATATGCAACCTTCTACAAAAAGAAACAGAACCTTTTTTTTTTCTTTTCTTCAGGAAGTGGAATTATGTAGGATATGGACAATAAAATCTGTACCATTGACATAGTAAAGCCCTAAAAGTTCATTAAAAAGGTTGACAAAGTTTGGGGATCTTTCATAGCTTCTACATAATATTGCATGTGTAATAAATAGAGAATGTAATGAAAAAACTGGAACCTATTCTTTAGCAAACTGTAATTAAACAATGATTACTCCATTCAGAGCCTTTCTCAGATCTGCAGGAACACAGGCAAAAGAGAAGATTCTTCCTACCCACCGCAGTCACCATATATAATGGTTAAAACTTTGATTTAGCTTTACTACAAACTTTAATCCTCTTTGCAATAATTAAGAATTTATGACATGAATTGACCAATACTACCGTGTGTTGTGCTTATGGTGTGCTTGAAGTTAAGTTTCACGTAGAGTTAGAAAAAATGATACTGTGAGAAATCTAAAAAAATCTTTAAAATTTTTGTATTTTTGTTCTTTTCTAAGCAAAAATAGATAAATGTATGAGAAGAGCTCCACTTTGTAAAATATCCATGTTAGTGTAGACCAGGTCTAAGGATCACCACAACAACTTTCCCACTACTAACCCCCTGTTTGAATCGTATACCCACCTACCCTCTTAATAAGTGTTGAGCTAAATCTTCAAGTCTGTGTTGAATCCGGGTGACTGTTTTTGCCCTCCCTAATAACTGTTGAGTGTTTCAGTCTTACCTAAGAAGCAACCCCACAATCTCTTACAACTTCAGTGCATGTGTCTCAGTAGTTTCTAACACCTGTCTTGCCTTGCATTTTGTCTCCTGTCGTTGTGTCCTCTGTTTCCTTTCGTTTCCTTTCTGTGCTCTCTCTCTGTCTCCAGGAGGAGGGGGTTGTCTCCTTCTGTAAGGTGTGTGCAATAGGGCTCATCAACAACCCTTATTTCCATTTACCGATTATTACAACTCAGCACTCCACCCCACAATCGCCACCCCTCACACTCCTATCCCTGTCATACCCCACTAGTAAGCATGTGCCGCAGAGCATATGGACTTGAATTACCCATCACCCTTTGGACAGGCTGCTTAAGCTCTCCATCCCCTGCTCTCTGGAGATACCAGCTCAAATCATTGGATCATTATTTTAGGCTTTAGGTTTTTCCCCATGTGACGCTGTGCAATTGTGTTTATTTTTGGATGTTTTTTCCTGCTCTACATAAACAGGAAGGTAGTATGTTGACCAAGTCGATGGCTGTGGTTTTTGTCCTTTCCTTTCATTTTCCAGGCGCATATGTTTTAGACAGGATTTTAGGAGCTCTTTTATTAATGAGCTCCTAAAATACATGCACACTTCTCTAGCTGTGCCCTTTGTATCTGTATCTATCTCATAGTATCTAGATTTAACCCTTAAGGGTTCTTATTAAATTACATTCGAAAACATATTGACAATGGGCTTTTAATAGATTAATACTTTTTGAAATAAACAAATTTCTCAAAATCTTTTAAAGAACTTCAATTTCTCAATAAGTAAGGACACCGCTTATTTAGTCTGGCTTAAAATGTTTTCAGGTCTCACCCCAGGTCAATCATAAGAAATCATTTTATAAATTATAAATATTAATTTCCCTTTCTGAAAGTAACATTTTCAACTTACATTTTTATTTAGAACCACATATTTAACTCTTGTAACACTGCTTGGAATTTTTTTTTTTTTCCGATGCAAGTTTCTCATCTTAGCTTTCATCACAGAATAGCTTTCTATCACTAATCGACTTGCGAATGTGAGAGGGGCAGTGTAATTACCAAGAGCTGTTATCAAAATGCTGCAAATAACAGAGATTTACAATAATCTCATACAATGGATTCATCAGCAACTGATCTCTCTAGATTAGGACCAGACTTTATTTTGGGTGTTGCACTGTTTGCAAATGTGCTTGTGCTCGTTGAAATTGACTTTTTGTAAAACCTTTCTTTATTCGGCTCTCACAGTCGCTTTGAGTCATCTGTGCAGCAGAATAACAACCTGCCAGTGTGTAGATAGTGTACTGTTGAAAGAGGCAAAGTGAAGGGAAGCTGGGGCTGCTGCTGATAGGCTGACAGCCAGGGAAGTATTTATATACTCCAGAGAACCCTTCATGCCAGTCAGTGTCGATTGAAACCAGCCACCATGGAAAATCCAGGTGTTCTATGCATTCCAAGCCTGATGTTTCCCTTGTATAATTTATAATGAGTTGTTCTTTAATTCATTAAGCACGGTTAGTATTTATGTAACTTGACAGAAGAGGTCATGTTTAGACAATTCAATATTTGATGTATTAAATTTCCAGTTTCTGGACGTGGCTCTAACATTAAAATATACCTATACACGCGTTTTCATTGCTTCATAAACAGATATTGGACTAAGAAAGGTGAAAAAAAAAACTTTTGGTAATAAAACTTTAAAAAACTGTTGGATTTTAATTTGAAAGGCAGAAATAGAATACTTATTGGATTAGATTCATTTTAAAGTATTGTTAGTCAACACAGTTCTTTAAAAACTGGCTAGTCTGTTACACAGTCATGGAAAAAAAAAATAATATGCTGAAGGACAACCGGTTGTGTTCTTTTCTGATATATTTGCTAATGTTATTTAACAATGCTGGAGACATGTCTGTAATTAGGGGGAAAAAAAGTTTTCGGTATGAATAATCTACCCGGAATACACTTGTGCATCAGCCAAAGCTTGAGGAAGATATATGTAAATCCACCAAGGGCTGACTCACAGTTAAGAGTCAAGGGGGTCCTTGGATAATCATTTTGTGACGTTGTTGAGGTCTGTGGAAGGATAAAGGTAAAAAACCTTATTAGTCACTGCAAATATACATTATAATGACATTGGACATTGACCTTAGAGCCCAAGAGGCAGCATTCTGGGAGTGTCTTACTCAGCGACTCAGAGTGGCAGGCTGTGGAGTTTAAACAGTGTACTCACACCCTTCTCAGAATACAAGCACTCTGCTATTACCACCAGTCCACCATGCTGTACTTGAAAGACTTCCCTAAAAAGTCTGACAATTGAAATTGACGAGAGGCACAAACTTTCACTAGACTAATGTGAGTCTTGTAGTTGACCTCAAGAAGTATCTCACTGAAACTGTTTTAACTAAAGTGTTTCCACTAGCTATTATGGATCAGGATGTACATTTTTAAATATGTTATCTAATATTTGAAGAAGGTACTCAATATGAACTCATATTTTTCAATTTGAGAGTCAGTAAGGTTTCTTTTCTGTCATTAATTTTCCTACGTAAAAGTTCCAGAATTGATAGAGCTATGTTGGTATAGGCTGGTTACCACCATAGACGTATATCAACATTTTAAAAAGTTAAGATTTTAAATGTTATTTTCTTTTTACCTTTTTTTCCAGTTTTTACCCAATTTATTGGAAGGCCAAAGACAATTCTGTGATTTATTTTCTGGCTATGTGGACTTTAGGATTGCAGTGCTACTTCTCCCCAGCCGTTCTTTCATAGATTGCTCTCTGATGAGATAGAAATCAGAATCATATTACATCATGATAGACTAGACCCTTAAAGTTTTTTTTTTATTTTCACTATCAGTTGAAAAGATGTTATCCCTTACACAGCTAGTGAAATGTCAGCCGAATCATAATGGGCAAAGTTCTTTGACTGATATGTCTTATTCCCTGTGCAGATAAAAGCATGCCAACAGAATCCCTATGTAGAGGAAAAGTTACATCTACCATGTCTGTTATCCAGCTGAGCCGTCTGCAATTAGTGTGTGAGATCACTGACAGGACTTCATGGCTGAGTTTATTGGGTCCAATGTGTTGCTCTTTCATACATGTGGGGCCATGTCTTTAGGGCTGCAACTAATGATTATTTTAAAAATCGATGAGTCGGCCGATTATTTTTTCGATTAATCAATGAATCGGACAAAAAATATTTTTTATATTAACCTCTTTATTCCAAAATAAACATTTTAGACAGAACAAACAAGCACACAAGTACAGGTTGCTCACTAACTGTACTGGTGCAATATGAAAAATAAATGTTTGTGTTAAAACTACGCAAACTTACATGAGAAATGTAGCTGTACATCCACAAAATATAGGGTACTTTGTTTCATAAAGTGCAAAAAAAAAAAACAGGCATTTTTGTTTTTAAAAGCCCCTAAGGGGTTCAAACAATAGGTCCCCCCATTTCAACAAATGAGTTTTTTTAGACTAGAAGAGTTCTGCCTTTTAAGACAGGAAAGTATAGCAGTTAAAGTTGCTACTTGAGAAATACTTAACTATAGAGATAAAAATAGCCCTGTGATTCAAATTATAAATTGTATTTGGAATAAAAATGAGAGAACTAGGGGTGCTAAAAAACACATCCTCCAAAGACAGATATTTACATGGGAATGTGGCAAATATAATTAATTGACATATTACTGATCTTGCTGGATTTTATTCTGCTTTACTTCCATAAATTGCAGGATCTTCTTTACTTTATCTTTGCCAGAAGATCATAATTTGCAAGTTAATTTATTTATAAAGAAAATATAAACGCTGCTTAAGCTAATTCAAATGAAATTAAAAATAAAATAAGTAGCCAACCTTATCACTGTCTGTAACCTACTAACAAGGTAAGGAAAGCATCAGATGAGCTACCTGAGAAACTAACGTTACGTTTCCCCACTTTAAAACGAAACAAACATGGTGGTTCCGTGCCATGTTAATTTGTTTTGACAAAAGTTGCATATTAAGACTTTTTTCGCTTTACAAAGCGCAGGCTATTTTAATTATTGTGATCAATTTGCGCCGTCAATCCCGGCGCATGCAGTCCTGCGGCTCTGTCTGCAGCGCTGAAAGGGACTCCTGCGGGAGAACGGGGGATGGGGGAGGCGCCCCACGGCAGAGTAAGAACGATAAATGCTTTCACGTAAGAGTCTCCAAAAGCCGCCAGTGACACCGTAAAAAGTCGCCAGATTTGTCGCTAGTCCCTTTTTTGAAAAATAGTTGCTGGAGGGGTCTGAAAAGTCGCTGAATTGGCAACACTGCACCTGCGGCGCTGACTCGCTCTGCCGTATTTTTTTTTTCTTCCCCCGTTTCAGTCAAGTGGATGTGATGACGGCGGCGGCGGATGACGCATTAATCGAGGCGACACAACTAATCGATGTTGAAATTCGTTGCCAACGCTTTTAAAAGTCGATTTTTATCGATTTTATCGATTCGTTGTTGAAGCCCTACATGTCTTACTGAATACAGTCTTTTCAGTTATTCAATACAATGTTTAGGCATTGCCAAATTAATGCAAACATGAGCACTTGTGAGGCATCATCACATGCATATGCTCAAATGTTCATCAGGCACTTTATGAGTACATCTTGCTAGTTCTGTATTGGTATGTTGGTTGTGTTGGTACTGCCTTAATTCTTTGTGCAGTACATTTAGAATAAGTCAGTCAAGTTCCTCATAGATTTTAGTCTGCATTGACATAATAGAATCACTGAATGGGCTGAAGATTTGATGTTTAACACTAAAGATTCTATTTACTATACCACTAGATCTAGCGCTGTCAATGACTGAATAGTGGTTGATAACAGGAAATGTTTGGAATTAATTCCACTGCTTTATACATTATTCAGTAATTGATTATATCCCTTTTTAAGATACTTTTTATGAGCAAAAGTCCAATTAAATATGAAATAAAGTACTATTACTATTCCCCAAGTATTTTTTCTTACCAGATTTGAAAAATACATGATGATATTAACATCAAATATATACGTATCCCTAGATATCTGCCGTTGGCATTTTTTTTTTTAAGAAAAAGAATAAAGTCATCTTTATTATGTTATTTTTTCCTAGTCTATGTTTGTCTTAAGGTGACAGTTTTTTGATGTGCACAAAGGTGCTACTTGACTTAACATTTATTAAATGGTTTTCCTTATTGTCTGAGAAGACTTTGCTGACAGAAGAAAGCTCACCGTATTCAGTTTTTCATATAATGAGAGCATAGTCCGTATGTAAGACTGACTACGCTCTGTGTTTGCTCTGCTATCCATTAAAAATAGGCTTGGAATCTCGGGAGCACCATGAAGTCAATTGGTCAATCTCTGCATGATCTAGAATTGCTTTGATTTGAGGCAGAGCTAAACACGCTGATAACAGTCTGCATGAATGAGGGATTAGTATGTGTAGCTCACGTCTCTCTGCTAACCTGCCTACTGCCTTCTGTCAGAGGAGAGGAGAGCTCAGGGTTGCTATCAGCGCTCCTGATCACCAAAAAAGCTCTGTTTTAGTAGGTGATAAAATTGCTGCTTTTACTCAAACAATTTTGATGACAAGACAATTTAGCATTGACATGGCTACCAATAACTTTGTTTGCCAAAGCCATTGTCACAAAGATTTTTAAAATCCAAATGTGCATGTAAAAGTTCAGTAGTTTTCTCATTTTTTTTTTGTCTTGGCTTTATGATGGAGTTAGGCACAAAAGCTGTCATTGGTTGAGATGAAAAAATTATGCCTATCCAAAGCCAAAGCTTGACTACCTGTGGCGCAGTCGTTTGCTAGTGTGTCTGTGTCTAATTAAGAAGCACTAAAGCATTAATAAAACAATGGCTAAGCAACAGCTTTATTATAATAATAACACATAATAACAATAATAACACATTTACCTGTCCCTAGGTTGAGATCTAGTGTTCTTGGATATTACTGAGGAATGACTTTGTTATCTGGATGTTCCAGCTGAAGTCCTAAATCATTGGACCTGCACTGCACTACCTACTTCTAGGTTTACAGTGTTAAGTATTTAGAGATAGCACTCTGCTCACCTTGGTAGTTTTCTGTTATCTCAAACCAGGCTACCAAAGCTACTCTATTATCAACAAGAAATAGCTTTGCATGAAATTGTAGTACATCAGCATTGGCCCTATCCACACAAACCTGGGTTTAGGAGTATCCCTCTTAGTGTGATGGGTTGACACAAAGTGGTAGTAAAAGAGACTAAAGTTGAACCTGTTTAACTTTAAATTTAAGCCATGGCCACTAAAACAGCCACAAACTGGTAGGTTTGTGCATTTGCCTCCTCTGTCCCTTTACACGCTTGTGCCAACCCACCAGCATTGCTAATGGCTGACTTTAGTTTTGTAACTGTGAAGCTACTTACAGAGCATATTCGTTTATTGTGGATTTTACACTAACATGTTTTGCCAATTTGCAGTTTTTGAGTGGCGTACCTTGCTGTTTGTACACACAAACGCAGTGTTTCTTACTCCGAGGTCACTGTTGTCACAATCTTCCTGTTCTTACACTTTCAAGGACATACTGAATTTGAAATTATTAATCTCTAATCAATATTACCATATCACTCACAGGTGTATCATAGGTATTTCACCTATTACACCCCTTGTGGTTCCATGTGATTTCATCTTTAGGGTCAAACTTTTCAGGGCTGATACCATCTATGTGTGAACAAAGTCTAAGTTAATAGGACTAACTGATGTGGCACCAAAACCACACAACAGTCAAATTCACTCGTATTTTCATTCTTCCCCATTCTGATGGTTGCTTTGAATTTCATCTTTGACATTTGCAAAGGTCTCAATGCTTTTAGTCGCTGACTTGATTGACAAAATTGCTTTTTACATGCAAGTAACCCACCTGATTTCCCTAATGAATTGGACATGCTGATGCATGGGCATGCTAATAATTTGTCAGTTTTGGTTACTGTTTACTAAGAACTTATCTTTTAAAGAATACTAGAAGTCAAGTTTTGATCTAGTCTAAGAAAGAAAATGAATTTTCATTACTGCATGTTGCAATTCATTACACCTTAATAAAAATAACTTTGTTTTCTCTGTATTTCTTTTGTATAGGTAGTTGTAACTTATGTTGTAGTCTACTGGAATGTCCCTGTAGCTAGATGCCTCATTGCTGACACCATGTTTTATGACTTGGCAAGCGGTCATAATTGCTCTTAGCTGAGCTCCCCATTGGTATTCATAGTACAGATGAAAGGCAGAAAGAGTAAGAAGTCAGCAGCAAGGCTCCCTTCGTTCCCTTTCCCTCAAGCCTCACCAGAATAGTGACATTCTCTAGAGACACAGTGGTCTAGGAAGTGCGGGTTACTATATGGAGTGGATAGATGTGGTGACAGTCTGTCTCTCTCTTCACTGACAGCTGGATGCAGAGGCCAGTGATCTGCTGAAAGAGCTGCAAAATAAACTCAACGCAGTGCTGGATGAGCTCAGCGGGGTGTTTGGCTCCAGGTGGGTATCGGTGTAACTTGAACTCATGTGCAGTATGTCAGTCTGAAACAAATCTTTATGGTTGATTGGTGTGTCCATAATGTCCGTTGAAGTGAAAATATGCCATAAGGATGCTTAGTCATTGTCAGTTTCAAAATTTAATTGGCTCTAGTTCATGCTTTGTGAACACAGCAAGTCACATAACATTTCAGCTTGAAGAAATGACACTTTTTTTCTGAAAAGCCCTTCCATTGAGCTAATGGGGACTGTGGGATTCAGAAAGCACCTATAAAAGATTGGTTTACATTGACTGTTTTAATAGTTTTGCACATCCAAAAAGGCATTATAAACTCTTGTGTTCACAGTTTTAAACCTGTAATCGAGGACTGTGTGAAGCAGATGAACCAGGAGCTGGTCCAGATGAAAGGGCCAGTCAAAGGGAGCAATCCTGCCATTGATGCAGAAACTGTTTTACGGCCCCTTATGGATCTTCTGGATAAGAAGTGAGTACCTGATTAGGGTCAGGATAATAAAAACAACTGTTGTTTTATCTCATTACACCCTCTCTGGCAAATTAATTGAAGATGATTTAAGGACTTATTGACAATACAAAATTATGATATGTTTCACAGTTAAAAATATTATGACACTGCAAAAGTAGTGAGACAATAGTGGTAGATAATTCACTTTAGTGTATGCAAGGAATGATTTGGTTGTTTACAGTTTAGTAGGAAAAAATACAGGTTGGGCTATTATTACCTTGAAAATACAAACCTGTCACGTTTACTATTATGACAACCAAATAGTACGTTGAAATAGCCCTGAAATGCAATATGGACTTGATTAATCCCACAAACCGAGACACTATGGATCAGACTTTTAGCCCAGGATATCCCTCAAATGCTCAATTTAATTGAGATCTGGGGATCCTGGGAGCAAAATTAGTACCTCAAATTTATTGTCTTGGTACTACCATTCCTGTATCGGTCGATTGCTGTAGTTTAAGAGTCCCCAGTGACATTGTCTGCAACATCACTGATGGCTGACTTAAAGTTGCCCAAAGCATTATAAAGCTTCTGTTGGAATGCCTTCTCTTTCTGCTTTTAACAATCAACATATTTGTTACTTTAAAGCTGAAGTAATATATTACTTTACCATTTTATTTGTCATAAAATTATGTTTGATTGCTTTCATTACTTTTTTAGCAGTTCCCAGATTCTAAAGAAATTGAGCCTTGATTTTTTGAAAGTCTTCCACTTTTAGGTTGCATCTACTTTAGCGGTTTTCATTATATTCAATAGTGTAGAAAGAGGTGAGAGGCCCCAGCTGAGCCTGAAGAATGGTTCTCCTCCATTTGGCAAACCAACATAGAGGCCAATGTGGTATTATAGAAAATCCTCTTAATGATATGGAAATAGAAAATCCTTCCTGCCGATTCAGAGGCCCTGCCTGCACAAAGGGGCGAGATTAAAGCACAAAGCCCCTGCTTTTATTCTCAGTCACAGATGTTTTCAATTTTTTATGAATATTATATATAAAGACATCATAACTTGATGCCTTCAGCTATGTTAGGTTTGTTTAAAAACATGGGCTGCATGTGTTAAACCTAATCCCTCTTTGGTGTCTCCTAGTTTGATGTTATTCGCCAAGATCTGTGAGAAGACTGTGCTAAAGAGAGTTCTCAAAGAACTCTGGAAAATAGTTCTGAACACCATCGAGAGAACAATTGTTCTGCCTCCTCTGAGCGACCAGAGTGTAAGTTGATCAGTTTTTAACTCTTATTTTCATATCATCCTATACCTCAACCTCTTAAGCAAGCCCACTCATCGGTTATAATGAAGTACACAGAAAGAAAAAATGGAGCAAAGAATTCTTTAAAAGAGATACATATATAATAGAATACATTTTTTGTACTTACTTCAAAAAAAAAATTCTTAATTTAACTACTTTTAAAGATTTTGTTTTAACTGCTGAAATATAAGTCAGGTTCTGAATATCCTATCCTCTTCTACTATTTCCAAGCCAGTACTTCTTATTTAACACTTAAGTAATTAACTTTAAATCTTTTAACTTTTGAAGTGCCAAGCTTAAAAAGAAATATAAGTACAAAAGTATTTTTTATATTCTTTGAAAAAAGTGTCTTCTAAAACATTTCCTGTAGAGCCAAAGTTAGGATTAGCCATTTATAAGCAACAACACTACCGTAGGTCTAAGAAATTCCTCCTGCTAGTCAGTTTGCCTTAAGCACCATAACTAAACCAGGTAAGATTTAACGAAAAAATCTTTGGTATCTGTTTACTCCAAAACTGAAAAAAAAAGGCAAAGACAGGTCTCGTAAATGGTTTTATAATAGCAGAGTTTTATAATAACAGAGTATGTTTTAAATAAAATATATACACCATGACCAAACCAAATTCTGCTTATTTCCAATGCAGAAAGTAACAGCTTATTTCGTATATTTGAGATGTCAGTTAGGACTTGTTGCCAAAAATATTTCAACAGTGATCAAATTTATCCATGATACAATATTATATGTACAAATAAAAAGCTTTATATTGATGTTAAAAACATTTAATAGCTATGCTCAATATCATTCCAAATTGCTTTTTTTACAGTGATAATAATATTATCTAGGGCTTCAACAACGAATCGATAAAATCGATAAAAATCGATTTTTAAAAACGTTGGCAACGAATTTTATCATCGATTAGTTGTGTCCCGCGATTAATGCGTCATCCGCGGCCGCCGTCATCACATCCACTTGACTGAAACGGGGGAAGAAAAAGAATACGGCAGAGCAAGCCAGCGCTGCGGGTGCAGTGTTGCCAACTCAGTGACTTTTAAGACCCCTCCAGCGACTATTTTTCAAAAAAGCGACTAGCGACAAATCTGGCAACTTTTTACGATGTCACTGGCGGCTTTTGGAGACTCTTACGTGAAAGAATGTATGGTTCCTACTCTGCCGTGGGGCGCCTCCCCCACCCCAACCCCGTTCTCCCGCAGGAGTCCCTCTCAGCGCTGCAGTCAGAGCCGCAGGATGTTTACCCTCAGCGTCCAGACTGCAAATGAAGCGCGCATGCGCCGGGATTGACGGCGCAAATTGATCACGATAATTAAAATAGCCTGCGCTTTGTAAAGCGAAAAAAGTCTTAATATGCAACTTTTGTCAAAACAAATTAACATGGCACGGAACCACCATGTTTGTTTCGTTTTAAAGTGGGGAAACGTAACGTTAGTTTCTCAGGTAGCTCATCTGATGCTTTCCTTACCTTGTTAGTAGGTTACAGACAGTGATAAGGTTGGCTACTTATTTTATTTTTAATTTAATTTGAATTAGCTTAAGCAGCGTTTATATTTACTTTATAAATAAATTAACTTGCAAATTATGAGGGCAAGGCTTTTAAAGTTTAATCTTCTGGCAAAGATAAAGTAAAGAAGATCCTGCAATTTATGGAAGTAAAGCAGAATAAAATCCAGCAAGATCAGTAATATGTCAATTAATTATATGCCACATTTCCATGTAAATATCTGTCTTTGGAGGATGTGTTTTTTAGCACCGCTAGTTCTCTCATTTTTATTCCAAATACAATTTATAATTTGAATCACAGGGCTATTTTTATCTCTATGGTTAAGTATTTTCTCAAGTAGCAACTTTAACTGCTATACTTTCCTGTCTTAAAAGGCAGAACTCTTCTAGTCTAAAAAAAACTAATTTGTTGAAATGGGGGGGGCTATTGTTTGAACCCCTTAGGGGCTTTAAAAAACAAAAATGTCTTTTTTTGCACTTTATGAAACAAAGTACCCTATATTTTGTGGATGTACAGCTACATTTCTCATGTAAGTTTGCGTAGTTTTAACACAAACACTTATTTTTCATATTGCATCAGTACAGTTAATGAGCAACCTGTACTTGTGTGCTTGTTTGTTCGGTCTAAAATGTTTATTTTGGAATAAAGAGGTTAATATAAAAAATATTTTTTGTCCGATTCATCGATTAATCGAAAAAATAATCGGCCGATTCATCGATTTTTAAATTAATCGTTAGTTGCAGCCCTAATATTATCAGTTATCTAAATCTTTAAGCACATAGAGAGATTGTTTTCTATTTCTAATAATCTCACTTTAAGCTTATTCCACATTAAGTTCTTGTTCTTGTTTGACTGCTGGAACTAGATACAGCCAGCAATGGTTTGATGACTTTGTGTTATCTTTGTTCCATATTGGGCCCATTGAGTTGAACTACAATAAGTTAGAAACATTAGCGCAGTTTCTTAGTTTGTTATAAAATCAAGCATAATCTTATTCCTTCATGTACTGATAAAAGTACCTTTGTATGTTCAGCAACAAGGAGCTCAGATGATCTTTAGTGCTGCCAAGGACTTGGGACAGCTGTCCAAACTGAAGGTGAGCTGTTAATGATTCTGTAACAGATGTTTCCTCGTTTCAAAACTCCCAAGTTTGTGATTCAAAGCTCAAGTTTTAACTCTGATCAAGACCAAACTTTAACTGCTTCTACAAAGACTCTGCCATCATGTCTAGCAGGATGATGTGCCTTGTTGTATTTCAGATATCATGATTTCATGCCTGATTGTGAGTTTTAAGCTTGTGTACTCTTCTTAAAAAATGTCCTCTCAGCTCACATTAAAGGACATTTCACTGCACTTACACATTCAATTTTACATTTTATCAGTTCTTTTATTTTTATTTTGAAGATATTTTACCTACAATAGCCATGTATGTTCTTGGATTGTTAGTCCAAGCTTTAACAAAGTAGGGATGGGGGTGGGTGGCGGTGGGGGTGGATAATTGTTTTGTCATAAACTTTTGGCAGGAAATGAGTTTGTTTTGTTCACTTTTTAAAATGCTGAAAAATTGTGAACGACCCATAAACTTTACTACATCTTTATTGAACTTGTAAAGAGGCACATGCCATTATTTAATGCATTCAGATATAATTTTGAGTGGTCCTAGTTTTGATGTATTTAGTGAATTAGAGAAAAACTGAATTAGACCAGCAGATCACCAGTCAGAGATTTTAAGGGAAATATGCATAGTTTCAGTCTTTTGTTGGTCTTTCTACTATATGGATTCATGGATCTGACCTCCTTTAATACAAGTGTTCTCACACCATGAAACCAATGGTTAAGACTAAAATTGTGTTCTAGCATCTGTTAAAGGGAGTAGTATATTCATTTACTTTCTTTTTTTTTTGTCAAGCATTACTCTATAGTCATAGTTAAACATCTTTTGTAAGATGAGACCCATGATCTATACCCCAAATTTTATCTTTAAAAGCTGTGACTCTGATATAATTCTCTAGCATCTACAATCTATCCCAAGGGAAATTTTATAAACTGTAAGGAATTTAAGACATGGCAAAAATGTATCCGAGTATCATACAGTTCCAATGATTGCATCTGTGCTTTAGTTTTTCTCTCCTCCCATTTCTTATAACATTTATCGCATTCTGGTTGTGCCCTGTAAGGCTTACCGACACCTGGGAAATAAAGCAGTGCCAGAACTTATTTACTGCAATCCATTTAAAGGTCAGGAAAGCTCCAATTAGAATCGACAAAAACATTTTTCATGATTAAAATAGATTTTTACCACTCTGATGTAAAACAGAAAAGGTAAGGTTTATCACTCAGTGGGGTGAATTATGGTCATTGCATTTAGAGTATGAACCATTTTGAAAATAAGGGTGTGAGAAAGGAATGCAATTTTATCCTTGTGCTTTGATTCACCCTTTCTGGCATCTCCAGGAGCATGTCATTCGAGAGGATACCAGAAGTCTGACGCCTCGCCAGTGTGCCGCCATGGACCTTGTGCTTCCCACTATCAAGGTAAGTTTTCTGCTGATTTCAGCAAAAGTGGCTCTGAAAGGCTGAAGTTAACCTTTTAAAAACAAAGCAGATAAAAAATGAGATCAGAATTACAGAAGAGCAGTTAATGTTTATGCAGAGCCTTGGATCCTGTATGAATGCATCCACCTAAAGAATGCAATAAAAGCCTTCACAGTGAAGGATCTCCCCACCGTATAATAAAAATAAAGCAATTGCAACCCTGGGTAAAAAGCAGATTGAAAGCTGAACCTCATTTCTACAGAGCTGAAAAGAAAGCTGTGGTGTATTGGTCTTGCATCATAAAATGCCATGAACACTAATTGATTTTACCATCACCATAGAAACTACCTACAAGTAGACTCATCATGTCATTGGGCTTCATTCTCATCAAATGAGAACAGTGTCTTAACTCAACTAAATCAACATGTGTGGACTTATCACATATATACAATCTTTTCCGGATGGTTAATACATTATATGAAGGTATCCAATGTAAATTTATAAAGATTTTTTTTTTATGCATATCATCAACATATTTTGTAAACCCACACTGCATAATAAGGAGACCAACTCAACGTATAATATGCAGCACAGTTCTTCATATTGTGTAAAGCAAGAAAATGTGGATATTATTCAATCACCTTTTTATTCACTTACGCAATATATGTTTTCATGAATGATTTAGTGGCTATACCAATGACAATATTTCATCTAGACAGACCATTGAAATTGTGAAAAAAATGAAGTGGGAAGGATAAAAGATGAATGCACTCATAAAAGTCCTGGTAATTGTTGGTACGGTCAATTTAACAGCATCCCAATGAAGCCTTCTTTATCCCCCTTTTTGAACTGTGAACTAAGATTTGTTGTGTTGTTATGCTGAACTCAGCTTTGAACCACATTCCTGAAAACAGTGGACGTCCATGGTCATTATTCAGCTTTGAAATGTGCATTGTAAATGTAAGCGTCAGGTTGAGTGGAGGCTTTGGAAGACCCAAATGCAGAGACTGCAGGTGAAGTGTTATCTTGGTGGCAACTGAGGCAAAAATGCAAAAACAACAAATCCAGAAAACCTAAATCTAGGAGACATCACGGAAAACACACATGAGGGAAATGACAAGGAACCAGCAATCAGTGACAGAACAGAAGGTGTATAAATGGGAGACTGAACAAAGACCAGGCTAATCAGAAGATTGGGAGCAGGTGTGGACAGAGGAGTCTAGAAGGGAGCTAGAAGAAGGAGACTGACACAAAAGAGCAACAGAGGGTAAACAAGAAATACAATAGAACTCAAAAATTTAATAAAAACAACTAGAATAAAATAAAATGGAAATGAAACTAGTAGAAAACACAGAAACACATGAATCAAAATATAACGGAAAACTCAAACAGAAAACTTAAACTGAAATAAAAAGTGCAGAATCATGACAATAACTTTTAAGTCTTTAGCTTTCCCTTCACAACAGATTCCTCTCTTTCAGTGGCTGAAAATGGTTATCAACATATTATATTAAATATTATATATAATAAAGCACTTTTATGACCATAATTACATTATTTATGGCGACTTGGATGAATATCTGTTCGGGTATTAACAGAACCAAACAGAGCTTAGAAAGAGGGAATACTTTGATCTGATTGGTCATTATGATTGGAGTACTTCAGTTTCTGCAAAGCAGATGCGCTCCGCCAATCCTAACCAGCGACGCCCCACAGTGAAAAACTCTGCCTTAAAACACTTTAAGAACACAACATAAAAGGATCTTAAAATTTTATTCGTTAAAAAATAACACTCCATTGCTAAATAATCATAGTAGTATTTTTTCTCTCTTTCACACTCAAAGGTTTTTATTTCAGAACAGGTGATATAATCAGGTAACTAAATTCTGCTTCTTCATTCTTAACCATCCTATGCTTTTGGGGTGTGGCCGCAAATTTAATTGTTAAAGAAAAATAGTCATTTGCATATCTTGCAAACATTTAAATCTGAGATTTAAGATTTTGTTTAAATGTATACAATATATATTTAGATGAAGTATTTAGATTTAAGATAGTTAGATAGAAGTTAAATTTAGATTAGAAATAGATTTAGATTCGTATTTAAGATTTAGAATGAAAATCATATAAAGATAGAGCATATATATATATATATATATATATGCTGTAAAAATCTGAAAACTATTACATGATGAAAGAGGGATGAAATGTAGATAAGATGCCATGGTGGAAGCATTTATTCTCTTTTTTTATTACACTGTGAAAAACAATAAAATAGCGAGATGCATTTGAGCCCCAAATTATTAATATCTCTGCCAAAGATGTAAAATCAATTTTCATGAACTTAGAAGTGTACTGCTAATAGAAAATGGAACAGATCATAAAATAATGTGAAGGGATTATGAATTCTTAAAAAAAAACTGTTTTATTAAAATTTTATTGTCAAATTATTTAAACCCCTCAATAAAATCCAGGAAAAAAAGTCTTGTCAGCTTAACTGTAATGAGACCCCCTGTTAATATTGTCGAATAGCATTTTCTTGACATCACCTTAACATTCAGGTCCCTCCATAGATTCTCTGCTGAAGACTTTGGCTGGCTGGCTGGCTGGCTGGCTGGCTGGCTGGCTGGCTGGATGGATGGATGGGTGGATAGTTTAAAAGAACAGACGTCTAGTATAAAAAGGGAGTGGTTCATGATATAGATAATGTAAAAGGAAAAGAACACAGGAATGTGGTTTTTGGTCTGTGTTTTTGCCAGAGGCAGGTTGATATTTCAGGCTTGAGAGTTGTCTGTCTTTGATGCCAGGACTAAATCACTTCCCAGCTGGGAAAAATTAAACGTACTATACCACAATATTCTAATGCAAACCTCAAAACGATTTCATTAGAAATATATTTTTTCTCTGTTATAAATAAACATTACCTGCTTTACATTGGGGTAACATGTTGCTAGGTTAACTTGCAAGAGGCATATTTCTTTACAGCCAGATGGAGGTTCTCCTTAGAAGTTGAAAAAAAAGGAATCTGGATGACAATTCAAAATGTATTATGTAAAAAATTGGAAAGTAGGTTCAGTATCAGGGTATCTCCTATTGAAGATTAGGCCATTTACATGCCATTGACACACTTTTCTCTTGGTTATGATCTAATTATCTTCCTACATCTTTGTCCCATTTACATCATATGCATGCTTCATGCAGGTTATATGTTGTTCTTATTCATGGCTCATAAGTCATTCATATAAAAGATCACAGTGATCTTTTATATGAATGGGGTTAGCATGACATGTTTGTCATGTTGCTGTTATCATAAACAAAACGTGTTGCACAATGCTTGCACACTGTTGCACTTTTATTCACAACTTTCTTTCCGCCGTCATCATAGGTCACTCTAAATGCAAAGCGGTCCCATACAGCAGACCTATAAAGTGCTGCTGGCGCGTCTTCCAACTCCTGTTCTTTCCCACTCGCCATATCCACACAATTCTCCACAACTGATTTTTTTCCCTGCTACACCCGGCTAAGCTGCTTCGCTTCTTCTTCTTCTTGTTTACTACTGGTGGTTGGCTTTGGTCGCAGTACCGCCACCTTCTGCTCTGGAGTGTAAATGCTTCGCCTATGAGAAAAAGGAGCAGCGCATGAACCGAACGAAACACACGCGAACCGAACCGAACGGTTCGGACGGTTTTCATAAATCGTCCCATCCCTAATATATATATATATATATATATATATATATATATTATATATATATATATATATATATATATATATATATATATATATATATATATATATATATATATATATATATATATATATAAAGAAAATCTACTCTGGACTGGTGATACTACGTGATGCTCAGATGCAGCTTACCACCCATGCTGACCGGATCTGTAGCGTTTCTGCCTGTTGAAATGGATGCATATCAGTGAAAGAAAATATCAAAAATTTGTTTATTTTAGGTTTGCTCTAAAAGTACACCCATATACATTTTGTGATTCTATTAAAGAAATATACGTTCCAAGTATTTTATTTTTCTTTAAAAAAAAAAAAATCTCAAATTTGATCAAATAACAGTAAACAGGGATTCTTAAAACAAAGATTTGGTGTTTCTGAAAAGTTATTAATGCACTGGATAGTTTATGCTGTCAACACTGGGTTGGTACTCCTTTGACTTGAGTTCCTGAGGCGTGGGAGGAAGGCTACAAGCCTCTATCGCTGCTGAGGTGGTAAAAAACCTTGGATGCAAACACCCACTGGTTAAATGACTCTGTGAATCATCACTGACCATTAACATTTCACACTGGACCTGTTAGAAATTTTGTTTCTTTACCTTTTTACTTGATTTTTGGAACTTGTTCCCAAAGAAATGTTAAATTTGAAAGAAGAACTTTGGAACTTTAAGCAACAACACAGCCCTTTTTATCTCTTTATTTCAGGTAAAAAAAAAAAAAAAAAAACTGGCTTAGTAGTGACTTTAAAGGAAGAGTAGAACAGTTGCTCATCTTGATTGATTTTAGCAGCAGTCCAAACCAGGCAACTCTCCATTAAACCCGAACAAAGATTTCTTTCCAATCCTCTAAAGGCCTTTATTCCTATGCACCTGGGCTGTAACCTTGTGCAGCTTTTTCAGGAACAATCTTCCTTTACTCATCTTCCCATTAATATGGTTGGACACAGCACTCTATGAACAGATACCTTATTTCCCAATGACCTTTTATTGCATACCGTCCTTGTCGGGGATGTCAGTGACTGTTAGGTGACCTGGATAGCCCACAGAAATAAAAAAATATTGGTCTTATATTTGGATGTGGGTTTTTTTAAAGACCATGAATTGTGAGTTTATAAGCTATGAGAGGTAATCATCAAAACAGATACAAATAAACACTTAAAACGTATCTGTTTTTAAATTATATGCAGTATATCTTTTCAACTTTTTTGAACTGAGTTCTTAATCTGGTATTTTATTTACACAATTCTTCTGATAATGTTTTCTTATTAATGTTTAATGATTTTTTGGTCAAAAACTCATTTAGACCCCTTTTTTTTCCAAGGGTAGGCATTTGTTTGACTTGTTTGTGTGCATTTATGTAGATCTAGGATTAGCAACTTTAGCAGTTTGTCATGGTTCATTTACGATCATTTCCTGGTCTCCTACACAATAACTGAAAAGTAACACAGGCAGCAACACTTACCGATTGCACTGCAGTGAGTCCCCTATTTGTCAGAATAATGTTTTTTGGTGAAATAGAGTTAAAAGTAGTGACAGCAAGGCAGTCTAATGTTTGGATCTTTCCACCATTGACATAAATCAAGATTCAAGGATGTTTTCTAGAGAGTCTGTCCTTTTGGGCTTTTCTGGTTTAAACAACGAACCCACGAAAAACCAAGCCAATTTTTTGCACCAGACTTTCTGTTTCCTAGCACCTATAGACAAGTTTTAACATGAAGAAGTCAGATTTCTGGGTGATGACTCCTTTAAAAGACATTTATTTTAAAATATGCCATTTAACTGAAATGGATCTTTCCTAACGGGTTCCTAATTTCCTTTATTTGTCCACCTACTTTTCACATGTAGCTGGGGTGACAGCTTTTAAAACGGCCCTGTCACACCTTGCCAATTTAGACCAGCGTATGTCTGACGTACGGAAAATCTGGCAAAAATGCTGCCACACGTTGGATAAGTTATCGGTACGTTTTGTATGATTTATAAGCACGCTGAAGTACGTTGAAACACGCTGGCACACATCGACATGCAGTGAGTGGGTTGAGACGTATGCCGGCATATGCTTATATGTGGGGCATAAGTTACAGGTAACTTATCTGATCGTTGACATACGTTAAGTGTAAGTTACTCATAAGTCGTGCAGTCCAGCTTATCAAAAACCTATGCGTAACTTCTCCTCCAGACTTCATCCCCATCATAGGGTGAGAGTGAAGGTCAGTGTGATGGATCCTCCCTGCGTTCATGCCCACGACCAACAAACTTCCTGGCAGACATGATGCTGAATCTGCTTCGACTGCACTGAAATTTTTTTAAAAAACTAAAAATGTAATTTTTTTCTTAGAATTACGCTGCCGTGGGTTATGCATAAGTTAGGCTGTCGTTCAACATGCTACGTGTACGCCCAAAATTGAAAAAATATACATCAAAAGTTCAGCATATGCCAGTGTTTTAGGAGATTCCGGAACTTCGGGCATCTGCTGTCTATATCAGCAAGGTGTGAAAGGGCCCTAAGGAAAGAAAAGCTCTGTTTATACTAAGTTATTGTGTCTATCAGCACAAAACCCACCAAACCATCCAGGTGCCAGCTTTAAATTAAACTTAGTAATTAACTACTGAAAAAGTATCTTTGTTTTACTCTTGCATTTAAAAAACACATTTGTTATCCAATCCTGTCTGAATTATGAATCACATGTAAAAAAAAACTATTTTACAACTACATAGAAGATATTTTTCATCTTTCAGCTTATCTTCAAAATGATGTTGTCTTTAAAGAGCTTAAAGTAATAAAGTGGGTTCTCCTCTTATCTTGCAGCAATACTTCCATGCTGGTGGGAATGGACTGAAGAAAAACTTCCTGGAAAAGAGCCCTGACATGAAATCCCTCAAATATGCTCTCAGCCTTTACACTCAACCTACAGATGCCTTGATCAAAAAATATATATGCACCCAAAACTCTCAAGGTAAGGGCAAAAGAATGTCTCTAAAAAATAATAATTGGTTATCTACTTAATAAGCAAAAATATAAATTCAAAGTAAACATTACATGACTTGAATAATAAGTATATGTGGATTTTTTTTTGTTTTGTTATATAGAAGACAGGTGAGGATTCAAAGAGCATGGCACCTAGTAGAAAATATTCCAATATACAGCTGAGCTGGCTCAGAGAATATCTGTTGTTTCTCTTTTCCATTTCTTCTCTCTAATGTCTACCAGCGAATATTTCTGTGGAAGAAAAATACAATTTTCTTCAATTGTTTTAGCTTAAAGCTCTTCTGTTTAAGAATTGATTGCTGCAAGTTCAGTCAATCCCATCAGTCACAGATGCAGTTACATTATAGTATTTGTATCATTGTTATGCATTTATTTCCAAGCATTCATTCTTTTTCACAGCTCGAATCATTTGTCTATTCGAGAGTGGAAAAAAGACTGTTATTTTTGCTCCTCTAGCCTCAGATATATAATCTAAGTTTATTTTCCACATTTTATATTCTGAGCACATGCAACCACTGTTTTGAAAAGTGTAAATCTTAAAACCCCCTGAGCTATTTTTTTTTTACCTCTGTCATTATTTATTTGACCTCATTTATTGTTGTCTCACTTTATGTCTTTAGAAAGTCTAACCTCCCACCCAATTACTGTCTAGAACGAGGCAGAAATCCCCTCAGGTGTCCAAAGAGCCCCACAAGGGAATGCTGCCCAGTGGGGCATTGGAGCTCATACCTCCTGCTTGCCTCAGTTTCCTTAACCCACAGATGCTTTATAGGCGAGCAGCAGAGAAGCAGAAAAGCTGAAGGAGAAGGCTCATCTGCCAGGCGGCCAACAGGCCAACCAGCCACACTGCTTTTACTGACTGGCAGATGGGAAGAGTTGCACAGCTTTTTGCTGAGTGCTATTTTGAGATAACTCCCTGTTTCTCCTATTCCTCCCCCTCTAAGTCACTCATCCCTCTTCTGCCCTTTCTAGGTTATTCACCGTGCTCTCTTACTTTATCTGAGGTTGCCCAATAAGATGCCTATAAGTGCAGATATTGATGGGCTTTAATCAAAATTGTACGTTGATTGGTACTTTGTGTCCAAAATTTCTGGGAAAATGAATGAAATGTAATCAATCTATTTATTATGCAAATTTTTTCCCCTGCTAAATTTCCATATTCTAATGAATTTGCAAATTTACTGTGGTCCAGCTTTTTGCATCTCTGTTAATCGATGGGGTGAGGTTCTAGAGACACTTTCAACTTCCTAGGAGTTTGTTTCCAAGTTTGAAGATGTTTTGCTTCCTATCCAGGAAGCTTTTTCAATTCAAAATGTCAGAAATACTGTTGAGTTCAAGGCTTTATAGAGTGGACTAAAGCAAAGCATTGTTTTCGGCTTAGACACATGCAAATTAAACATCAAATTGACAAGTGGGTCCTTTGGAACGGGGGTCATTTGGTTTCTTTGTTAACCTGTAATACCCGAAACCTGTCTATGTCTCAGAAAGTTGGGTCATTAGAGGGAATTGTTGGTCTGGGTGAAGAGACAAGGTGCTGTGTTCCCCTATAATGGGGTGGGGGTTGCGATGATAGTGGGAAGGAATCAACTCAATCACTGAATTGTAGGTTTTTGAAAGCTACAGGCCAACGTTTCAAAGGGGCAGACCCGCTCGTCAGGTTCAATTTGCATGTTTATTATGCAAAAACAAGACTTTGTTTTTGGTGCACTCTATAAAGCCTTGAACTGGATGGGAAGCGAAACGTCTTCAAACTTGGAAAAAAGGTCCAGAGGATTGTTTTTTAACTTTTCTGGAATGATTATGACCTTGATGACTGAGAATCTTCATCAGCAACTTCCCAGGAGAACTATTTTAATTTATAGTCATCTCACTAGAGTATAATACAGCTTATCTACTAAAAAGTATAATGTTGATTAGTGTGTCTTTATAGTAAGAGAGTAATGTGACAGTTAACATCTCATCTTTGTCTTTCATTTTCTTTCGCAATTTGTTCAAGTTGAACTTTATCCTGCTCAATGCATCTATTATTGTATCTGCCTTTAATCCTTTTCATCTTCATTTACAAATCTAATCCCACTCAAACTCTCTCAGTTTCTCACACACTCTGTGCATCTCCTTATTTGTTGAATTTTCTGTGACTCATCAAAAAAAACACACTGAATCTATCATCCTGTCATCCTGGAACTATAATATGTCATTGCAGGGGTTTAATTTCCCACCAGACTAGACCTCAGCATTGCAAGAGAGCTGTATTTTTTGCCCTTCTCTCCGCATCTCCAGGCATCATTAGTATAAATCTCTGGCTAGTTTCTTAATTACCGGTAGTAATAAGTACTGCGAGTTTGGCGTTTATTGATTAGACATCAGATCAACACGCCCTTTCATCAGCTGAACCGCCTCATACCTTTCAGGAGTAAACATCTTTATTTCTCCCCTACTAGTTCAGGAAAACATCAGACAGCTGAAATGGGAAGGACTCCCCACATTAGACAAAGTGACATACATTATCAGCAATTCATTGTAACTGTTTGTCCTCCATTGATGAAACTGTATTTAAGGTGTAACTGGGCAGGTTGCTTTGCCTAAACATATGGATTTATAAATTATTTGATATTAACTGGATATTAGAATTAAATTTATAACCAACCCAGCACAAAAGATGTAGGTATATTTGAGGATAAACAGTCATTTTAAAACTAACTCTTTAATTTCTTTAACATGTCACTTCCAGCTTTACCATGTAGAGGCTGCAATTGTTGCCCTTTTGTTTTCATAGAATATCTCAAAGTCAGTCTGATTCAATCGAATGGGGCTTTTTTAACAAATGAATATCTTTTTATATAAACGGTTCTATTGTAGATTTTCTTGTAAGTTAGGTTTTGTCCACCTGGAAGATTCAATTTAATTCAGTTTTTTTATATAGCGCCAATTCACAACACATGTCATCTCAAGGCACGTTACAATTCAACCAGATCATACAGTTAAATTTATTAAAGTTTTCTATCTAAGGAAAACCAGTTAATTGCATCGACTCATTGACTCGAATGCAGTCCCTCACACTAAGCATGCTTGTAGCGACGGTGGAGAGGAAAAACTCCCTTTTAACAGGAAGAAGCCTCCAGTAGAACCAGGCTCAGTGTGAGCGGCCATCTGCCAAGGCCGACTGGGGTTCAAGGAGACGGAAGCAGACATAGAAAAAGAAGCAGATAGAAAATGCAACTGTAAAAGGCAGTCCTGTCCAACAAGTTTCCTCTAGATCATTGTGTATTTTTAGCTAGAACAATCTGTCATTCAGCTCTAACTCTGTTTTTGTATAAATAGGTGAAAGTTTTCGGTTTTTATGTACAAGAAAACAGAAAACTTGTCTCGAAATTTAGCCAGTGGGTCACAGATATTTAAAATATATATATTTTTTTTAACATAATATGGATACACACAATTGATTTATTTGTTTTTTGTGTAAAAGAGTTTTTAGTGTGAGTATCAGACATCCCAAGTCTCCCGAAAGTTCAGAGAGTCTACCTGATATAGATAGCTAGTCACGGATGCCCGCGAGTCGGATAAATTATCACGGATTTTAGACTATAGGAGATGGTGTTTTTTTTAATGCCAGTGAAAACGTGCAGGCAGTACAACAATTCGTGCACCATGTGCGGATTAGAACTGCTGCGATTGCACAGGAACAACAAGAGGGATCGTGGTGTGGGGAGGAGGTTGCTGGTGAAACCTCTGCAGTGTATCTGTCCAAAGCAATGCTCTGTTCAACGAGCGTTCCAGGTGGCTGGTTGTCAGAGAGCTGATTGGATCGGTCCGATAAGTTTGGGGTAACTCTCTTGCAGTCACCTAGTTACCACTAAAAGCTGTGCATCCTGTGTATGGGCAGAGGGTAAATCCACAAAAAAACAAAAATATAGGACTAATTTTACAGCAGAATATACTAAAGTATATCCAAGTCTAGTGAGGGTGAGGAACAGTGGCGGATCTAGAACAAATGGATCAGGGGGCCAGGAGGGGGGCAGCGTGTTTTCATGGGGCACAGAAAAGCAAGAAATAAAAAACAGGGCAAGGGATTCAAATATATTAAGAGAGCTGCATGAAGGGAAATTTCTTTTCAATTAGGTTCAATAGAAATTATATTTCTTATGAGGTCAATATACATTTATAATTTTTATGAATTGTATATACTTTTTGACTTAATTTAAGTTAAAACTACCATTTTCTATAAAAATTGATTTAGAACTCAAGAAAAACTGTTAAATTCATCTGAAAAAAATTTGAGCATTTTTTTATTTGTAAAAAAAAAAAACATTTAACAGATGACAACTTGGATCCTATCTCAGTACTACTGAAGCTATCACTTTGTTTTTCTAATAATTAGAAAACAGAATTTGTTAAGAAAAGGAATGAAATAGATCCAATGGACCTACCAGTAACCATGTCTGTTCGAGCGCATATCATCATTACAATTTCTTTTAAGTATTATGTCTTCAGTACAGGGGCCATAACAGGGGCCAGGACATGATTTATAGGGGTGCTGGCCCTTGTTGGCCCCTGTCTAGAACCGGCCATGGTGAGGAATGATCACATCGTGGCGGGTTGCACTGTATGCTGAAGTCCCATGAAAAACAGAAAGCACAAACGATGTTCAAGACTACAAGATGGAAAGTATGGAAAATTGAGAATAAAAGACCAATACTGTTCTGTTTTAGAGTTAGTTAATAAACAGTTGTTGAAAAGTTGCTGGCCTTAAGTGTGTATGTATGGGGCACGGTGTGGATTAGTTTTGGTGGGGTGGGGGGTGTTAAGCATCTCCCTGAAATTTGTTTTTAGAACTTGGGATTTCAGGAGTATTGAGGAGTAATGTTTTGATTGGACAAAGCTCAGTGAGGAGTTAAAGGCTTTGTATGCTGTACCACTTAATTTATACATTTAACTTCTAGCAAATGTTATTCTATTGTTATTCTGATTATGATTCAGTCAAGTTGCCCTCGTTACTTAGAAAAATTACCTCAACTAAAAATAGTGTAGGGATGTTATTTTGAAATGGTTCACAACACAAATGCATGCCAATATTTTCACAAATTTATTTGCAAAAGGTCTTGGAAGATGTTTGTTTTAAACTGACAATCAAATACAGCAAAGTTTACTGCCGCAATGGGAAAAAATGTGGTACAGTTCAGGATATAAAACCTTAATGGGCACTATACAGCCAAGAAGTCACATCATTTTTATTGCTTTTCATCTTGACTGTGATCATTTCTTAATGAGGAATAATATATTTATATAGTGTACCTCTTGTTTTCCATCTGCTGCTCCATGGTTTTCAAAACAAACACAATATGGTTTGTTTCTCATTTTATCTCTGTTGTTGTCCTTGTTTTGTCTGAAGTGAGAGAAAAACCTGGCAGTACTTGCTATTTTGTTGCTTTTGGTTTATGATGTAGTCCGTCCTTCCTGCTATAATCTTTCTACTTCGACATGGAAAGGTGTTTATACACAGCTCTTGGGAGGTATTTCTGGCTATCTCATCCATATAAAAAGCTTCACCCACAGGTTTGAATGTTTACTGTCTTCTCTGTTCTTTCTTTCTCCTCTCCTTGGCCTCCTCTCTGACTCTCCCCCTCATTCTACTCCTCTTTTCTCTCCTGCTTTCTCTTATGCATCTCCCAATGTTCCTGTTGCTGTTTTGGTGTTTCTCCAGGTCAGTCATCCAATGGATCCGTGGGGGAGGTGTCAATGCAAGTGACTTTAATCTCTCACCCTGGCACAGGAGAACACAAAATCAGCGTTAAGGGTGAGATTCCTCCTACACTCAGACCTGCCTTTGGTCTTTTTAAATCAGAAGTGTTCTCTTCTGCAGATTACAGTGGCATTCTTGTTGGAAACTATTATTTCAGAAATAAGTAGAGGGTTAATAAACATTTTGACATACCTAAACTAATCACAGTAAAACCTTAATTATTATAAAGTACAGTTGTATCAGAGCTGCAGTGTTCGACAGAATTGTTTCATAAGTAAAAAAAAAATATATATAAGAAAAACCATAGCAGCCTGGCATGGCTTGTTATCTAATTTGTGTTTAGTGTTTTAAATACACAATAAGGTAGGTAGCATGTTCCACAGAAAGCATGCTTTCCGATAGCATTCAAATCGGTAATGATGGTAATGGTGTTATTCTGAGATTATCAGATGACTGCCAACATTTTATCAGTGTCAGACAAAAGCGTCTTATCTTCGTTTTAGGTCTGTTTTTATTTTTTTATAAAACGAACTATACTTATGGCCCTTCATATCTGTCTGTGGTCAATAAACAACCAGTGCCAAGTATGAAATAAACATACTGCTGGATTTATATTTAGCACTTCATTTTCATTTGTGAAAATCAAATCAATTTAAAATCTGATGAGGCGTTATGGTCAATCTAAATCATAAATTAGTTATATGTTTTTCATTTTTGTGGAGATTATATTTATTTAGCAGTTGAGCTTTTTAATACATGTGGAAGGAAGCTGTTATCTCTGTAAGGTCTAGCTTTTATACTCTATTATTTGCCGGATAGCAGAATTTCAAAGAATTTATGGAGCAGATGGGAATTTCTGTTAAGTTTAGGGGTACAAGGACAGATACGTCTAAGTATGCCATGTAACAAGAAAAAGAGATGAAATGTCAGACTGATAAAACAGAGATTTTTCTAAGGTCACTAACCCTAACCCTTCCTATTATTTGCCTAAAGCTTTGCTCTTTCTTACCATCTAAATAGACCTTAATAGCAATTAAACATCTTTTGACATTTCTTAAAAACATGTTTGTATTAAAAAGGTTTTTTTTTTTTTTTTGCTGCTAACAGCTTTCGATCTTTAAAAGGTCCTGTTGTTTTTGTGAGCTGTTACCACTTTAGTATTTTCTTATTATTGGACAGGAAGCAGACTTTTAAAATCCCCATTCAGGGTCTTTTTCAATATCAATTATTGTTTCTTCTTTATTTCAGTGGTTGGAGTGAACAACCTCATGTGGCAGACCAATGCTATGTTCCGGCCCTTTGTGGAGGTCAACGCTATCGGTCCACACCTTGCTGACAAGAAGCGCAAATTCAGCACCAAGACCAAGAACAACAACTGGTCTCCAAAATACAATGAAACATTCCAGTAGTGAGTATAAACTTTTTTTTAAAGGTTTTTTCAAACACGTAAATCAAATCAATAAAGAAAGTCCCCATTGTTTAAATATACTGCATTTTGTTTGCTTTAACCTAAATTAAATAAGAACTATTGAGCTGTTTGCAAAAGGAGTCTTTATAACCTTCCCTATTATTACTTTATCGAGAGGATCTAATTTAATTATCTAGGATCTAATTATTTAGATTTATTTAGAAGTCCCTAGAAAACAGCTAGAAAATGTAAGTGACTGCTTTGTGAATCTAATCCCCCACACACTGTAAGGCGCAGTGCCAAGCAAGCTGAGGTTAACCACACCTGAAGGATTTCAATGTCACTGAGTGGCAAAATAGTACTGTATTGTACAGTATTATACTCAGGGGTGGAAATCTAATCTAATTCTCTAAACAGAGAAATTTCAGCGAGTACAGTAATTATTTGGGGGGACACTCTCTCTCTCTCTCTTGCTCCCTGATAGCTTTTCAGCGTATCATACATATTTTTTCTGAAAGTAATATTTGTAGCTTTAGTATTGCTCTTTATTAATTCATATTTTACCCTTATTGAGGTTTTTCTATGAAAGTATAATACTGTAAATCGGAGATCTTCAACAGGGGGTCCGCGACCCCTAGGGGGTCCACAGAGGTACTGCATGGAGGTCACGAAATTTTTGGTTGATTAGACTTTTTTTAATATTTTCCCCTGCAATTTTTTCCACTCATTGAAATGACTTTAAATACAGATTAACTTGAATTCATCACACTGTAGTAAACAGATAAATGGACGCAGAAGATGTCTTTCAGTCTTCAATGCAAACATTCAGCGACACACAGGAAGCTGGGCACCGTTTCATTCACAACACCTGTCCCATCAACCAGGAATCAGAATCAGACTACCTTAATACTTTAATTATCCCAGGGTGAAAATACTTTCATTACATTACTCCATTTGTATTAGAGAGGCTATAGGACCAATTTGATATAACACAATTTCATACAATGAATATGAAATTAAGGGGTCCCCACTCCATCAGTTGGGGGTCTTTGGCCTGGAAATCATTGAAGACACTTGCTGTAAATAACTTTACATCTGAAAAAGTTTTTCTTATTACATAACGCTGATAAAGAAAAGCTTAAAAACCTGAGCTGAAACTCTACCCCTCTGTCTAACTGCTGCTTACTCAGTGCATAGCTGACTTGACATGGCCTAATAAAGGAATTATAAAACATATTTATAAGCATTTCATTCCTTTCTCAAAGACATTTTTATTATAGATGCTTTATATTGCTGTAGTTTTTCTACTTAGCTTCTGTGTTGGAGACCTTAAAATGACTGTAATACGATTTTTCTTTTCTTTTTTTTTACTATTAAAAATTACCTGGTTGACTCACATTTGGACACACTCACAAACAACAGCAACAACACACATGGGAGATATTTTCATTAGCACACACCCACTACAAAACAAAACTTATTGCATGATTAAATAAGTGCAGGTTTTTTCCCAAAGAAGTGAAACAATGTTTTGTATATATATTAGGGCTGCAACAACGAATCGATAAAATCGATAAAAATCAACTTTTAAAAGCGTTGGCAACGAATTTCATCATCGATTAGTTGTGTCGCGCGATTAATGCGTCATCCGCTGCCGTGGTCATTGCCGTGGGGCGCCTCCCCCATCCCAACCCCGTTCTCCCGCTCCCGCAGGAGTCCCTCTCAGCGCTGCAGTCAGAGCCGCAGGACGTTTACCCTCAGCGCCCAGACTGCAAATGAAGCACGCATGCGCCGGGATTGACGGCGCAAATTGATCACAATAATTAAAACAGCCTGCGCTTTGTAAAGCGAAAAAAGTCGTAACATGCAACTTTTGTAAAAACAAATTAACATGGCACGGAACCACCATGTTTGTTTCGTTTTAAAGTGGGGAAACGTAACGTTAGTTTCTCAGTTAGCTCATCTGATGCTTTCCTTACCTTGTTAGTAGGTTACAGACAGTGATAAGGTTGGCTACTTATTTTACTTTTAATTTCATTTGAATTAGCTTAAGCAGTGTTTATATTTTCTTTATAAATAAATTAACTTGCAAATTATGATCTTCTGGCAAAGATAAAGTAAAGAAGATCCTGCAATTTATGGAAGTAAAGCAGAATAAAATCCAGCAAGATCAGTAATATGTCAATTAATTATATGCCACATTTCCATGTAAATATCTGTCTTTGGAGGATGTGTTTTTTAGCACCCCTAGTTCTCTCAATTTTATTCCAAATATAATTTATAATTTGAATCACAGGGCTATTTTTATCTCTATGGTTCAGTATTTTCTCAAGTAGCAACTTTACCTGCTATACTTTCCTGTCTTAAAAGGCAAAACTCTTCTAGTCTAAAAAAACCTCATTTGTTGAAATGGGGGGACCTATTGTTTGAACCCCTTAGGGGCTTTTAAAAACAAAAATGTCTTTTTTTGCGCTTTATGAAACAAAGTACCCTATATTTTGTGGATGTACAGCTACATTTCTCATGTAAGTTTGCATAGTTTTAACACAAACATTTATTTTTCATATTGCACCAGTACAGTTAATGAGCAACCTGTACTTGTGTGCTTGTTTGTTCTGTCTAAAATGTTTATTTGGGAATAAAGAGGTTAATATAAAAAATATTTTTTGTCCGATTCATCGATTAATCGAAAAAATAATCGGCCGATTCATCAATTTTTAAAATAATCGTTAGTTGCAGCCCTAATATATATATACAGTGGGGCAAAAAAGTATTTAGTCAGCCACCAATAGTGCAAGTTCTCCCACTCAAAAAGATGAGAGAGGCCGGTAATTTTCATCATAGATATACCTCAACTATGAGAGACAAAATGAGAAAAAAAAATCCAGAAAATCACATTGTCTGATTTTTAAAGAATTTATTTGCAAAATATGGTGGAAAATAAGTATTTGGTCAATAACAAAAGTTCATCTCAATACTTTGTTATATACCCTTTGTTGGCAATGACAGAGATCAAACGTTTTCTGTAAGTCTTCACAAGGTTTTCACACACTGTTGCTGGTATTTTGGCCCATTCCTTCATGCAGATCTCCTCTAGAGCAGTGATGTTCTGGGGCTGTCGCTGGGCAACATGGACTTTAAACTCCCTCCAAAGATTTTCTATGGGGTTGAGATCTGGAGACTGGCTAGGCCACTCCAGGACCTTGAAATGCTTCTTACGAAGCCACTCCTTCGTTACCCGGGCGGTGTGTTTGGGATCATTGCCATGCAGAAAGACCCAGCCACGTTTCATCTTCAATGCCCTTGCTGATGGAAGGAGGTTTTCACTCAAAATTTGACGATACATGGCCCCATTCATTCTTTCCTTCACACGGATCAGTCGTCCTGGTCCCTTAGCAGAAAAACAGCCCCAAAGCATGATGTTTCCACCCCCATGCTTCACTGTAGGTATGGTGTTCTTTGGATGCAACTCAGCATTCTCTCTCCTCCAAACACGACGAGTAGAGTTTTTACCAAAAAGTTCTATTTTGGTTTCATCTGACCATATGATATTCTCCCAGTCATCGTCTGGATCATCCAAATGCTCTCTAGCAAACTTGAGACGGTCCTTGACATGTACGGGCTTAAGCAGGGGGACACGTCTGGCACTGCAGGATTTGAGTCCCTGGCGGCGTAGTGTGTTACTGATGGTAGCCTTTGTTACTTTGGTCCCAGCTCTCTGCAGGTCATTCACTAGGTCCCCCCGTGTGGTTCTAGGATTTTTACTCACCGTTCTTGTGATCATTTTGACCCCACGGGGTGAGATCTTGCGTGGAGCCCCAGATTGAGGAAGATTACCAGTGGTCTTGTATGTTTTCCATTTTCTAATAATTGATCCCACAGTTGATTTCTTCACACCAAGCTGTTTACCTATTGCAGATTTAGACTTCCCAGCCTGGTGCAGGTCTATAATTTTGTTTCGGGTGTCCTTTGACAGCTCTCTAGTTTTGGCCATGGTGGAGTTTAGAGTGTGACTGTTTGAGGTTGTGGACAGGTGTCTTTTATACTGATTATGGGTTCAAACATGTGCCATTAATGAAGGTAACGAGTGGAGGACAGAGGAGCCTCTTACAGAAGAAGTTACAGGTCTGTGAGAGCCAGAAATCTTGCTTGTTTGTAACTGACCAAATACTTATTTTCCACCATATTTTGCAAATAAATTCTTTAAAAATCAGACAATGTGATTTTCTGGATTTTTTTTTCTCATTTTGTCTCTCATAGTTGAGGTATATCTATGATGAAAATTACCGGCCTCTCTCATCTTTTTAAGTGGGAGAACTTGCACTATTGGTGGCTGACTAAATACTTTTTTGCCCCACTGTATATATATATATATATATATATATATATATATATATATATATATATATATATATATATATATATATATATATATATATATATATATATACACTCACCGGCCACTTTATTAGGTACCCCATGCTAGTAACGGGTTGGACCCCCTTTTTTTCTTCAGAATTGCCTCAATTCTTTGTGGCATAGATTCAACAAGGTGCTGGAAGCATTCCTCAGGGACTTTGGTCCATATTGACATGATGGCATCACACAGTTGCCGCAGATTTGTCGGCTGCACATCCATGATGCAAATCTCCCGTTCCACCACATCCCAAAGATGCTCTATTGGATTGAGATGTGGTGACTGTGGAGGCCATTTGAGTACAGTGAACTCATTGTCATGTTCAAGAAACCAGTCTGAGATGATTCCAGCTTTATGACATGGCGCATTATCCTGCTGAAAGTAGCCATCAGAAGTTGGGTACATTGTGGTCATAAAGGGATGGACATGGTCAGCAACAATACTCAGGTAGGCTGATGCTCAAATGGTACCAAGGGTCCCAAAGAGTGCCAAGAAAATATTCCCCACACCATGACACCACCACCACCAGCTTGAATCGTTGATACAAGGCAGGATGGATCCATGCTTTCATGTTGTAGACGCCAAATTCTGACCCTACCATCCGAATGTTGCAGCAGAAATCGAGACTCATCAGACCAGGCAACGTTTTTCCAATCTTCTATTGTCCAATTTCGATGAGCTTGTGCAAATTGTAGCCTCAGTTTCATGTTCTTAGCTGAAAGGAGTGGCACCCGGTGTGGTCTTCTGCTGCTGTAGCCCATCTGCCTCAAAGTTCAACGTACTGTGCGTTCAGAGATGCTCTTCTGCCCACCTTGGTTGTAACGGGTGGTTATTTGAGTCACTGTTGCCCTTCTATCAGCTCGAACCAGTCTGGCCATTCTCCTCTGACCTCTGGCATCAACAAGGCATTTCCGCCCACAGAACTGCCGCTCACTGGATGTTTTTTCTTTTTCAGACCATTCTCTGTTAAACCCTAGAGATGGTTGTGCGTGAAAATCCCAGTAGATCAGCAGTTTCTGAAATACTCAGACCAGCCTTTCTGGCACCAACAATCATGCCACATTCAAAGTCACTCAAATCACCTTTCTTCCCCATACTGATGCTCGGTTTGAACTGCAGGAGATTGTCTTGACCATGTCTACATGCCTAATTGCACTGAGTTGCCGCCATGTGATTGGCTGCTTAGAAATTAAGTGTTTATGAGCAGTTGGACAGGTGTACCTAATAAAGTGGCCGGTGAGTGTTTATTTATATATATATATATATATATATATATATATATATGGCAAACAAATAAGAATAAATATCTATCAAAACAAACATTTAATTTATATAAGGACTACTGGGCTACAAAACATAATCCAAACTCTTACCTCAATTTTGAGTAAAGAATACATATACATTTTTGAGCTTGGCTCTCACAACTCTAAAATCTCAGGAAAATTTAAATTCAGTTAATATCCGACAATAGGATCCTGACAGACGTTTTTGTGTGATCTATTTCCCCTGCTCGCTCTGTTCCCATCTGTCACATAAGCTAGGCTTTTTGCTTAGTTACCAAGCTCATATGAGTGGCTGGTTTTTGACAAAATGGAGAAATATGCCTTTTTATGTTTCTGATCCTGCGATGGACTTGCGACCTGTCATGGGTGTACCCCGCCTCTCGCCCATAGTCAGCCGGAGATTGGCAACAGCATCCCTCGTGACCCCGAATGGGATTAAGCCTGACAGAAAATGGATGGATATTTCTGTTCTTGCACTCATTGAACAAGTAATGTGTTAAGTGATTTACTGGCTCGTACTCACTGGTGAAATTTTATTATTAGTTTGACCCGATCTGCAAACTGAGCTTTCTCAGACTACCAGCCCAAAGCTCCCCCTTAGGAACAACATGTGCATGTGTCGACCAAACCAATTTGTAGGTGAGTTGTCGATATCTTTTAATAATTAGGAAACTTGTTTTTTATTATCTAACATGAATAACTTTGGCTGTGCTTTTATTGAATATTTACAGTGAGGAAAATACGTCATCGTACAGTAGGTGCATGTCCACTGTGAAAGACATAATAATTTTTTTTTTTTATCACAATATGTGATTTTTTTTAACAATTGCTTTGTTTGATACGCTGCAAATAAGTATTTTACACATCTGAGAAAATCATGTTTGTTTACATTACAGAAGTCAGATGTTTCAAGCAGTTTTTCATTAGGGTTGCACACTGCAGGAGGGATTTTGGCCCACTCCTCGAAACAGTTCTTTTTTAGATCAGTCAGGTTTTTGGGCTGTTGCTGAGAAACACAGAGTTTGAGCTCCCTCCAAAGATTGTCATTTTAAAATGTTTTCACATTTACCATGATTTCCACCTATGAGTACCAAACTAATTTTATCCAAGACAGCAATTAATATTTACTGTTGTTTTACTTGATACATTTAGATAAGCTAAAGATCTAGGCTTCAGATCTTCACCAGCACATCCCAAAATCCATAAATTAGATGAATTAGGCAAATGATTTTTGCCTAATTAATCAGTATAATAAAATGATGTTTCATGCTTCCCTCATTGTTTAAACTTAGTGCACCCAATAATGTCATTTTGAAATATGGCTGTGGCAACAGTGAAGAATAACTGTTAAGTCTATGTAGTCCGCTGACCTTATTTTCTGTAATCTAAAGCCAACCGATTAAAACTTTTGTTCATTAGCTGATAGGCATGAATGATGACAATAGTTGCTAATTTTTCTACACCAATGATCGCTCTGGATCAGCAGGGGAGAACATGTTTAATGACTCAATATGACCAGCTCTCTCCTTTTTCCTCCTAAGATCTGGTAATTTCTGAAAAAAACCTTAACCTTTCTTATCACTATTAATGTATGAGTGTATCTTTCTTTAATGCTCACAATTAACTGTTGAGTTTTTCACTGAGAGCAACATTTAAAGTATCCACTTATTAACCAAAGAATAATGGATGTACTTTCCTAATTTCCTTAATAAGTTTGATTGTTTGATTCACACCAATGATTCAAAAAGGATACTATGTGTCTTGTATTAAAGTTTTTTGAGAAATAAAACAGTCCTAAACTCAAGCAGGGGGATTTCATAGCATTGGTTCGGTGTCCCTTTGTAGGAATTATGTAGCCTGGGTGCCATTCCGAACTTAGTCCCGCCCACAACGTTTGAGGTCGGGAAGTTCGGTCTGGCATTGCTCAATAGTAGCGCGAGTATGCTCGCACAATATCTGGCGGGCCAATCAAATTGTCAGGGCGGGCTTTATACGATGATGGACAGATGATCAACAGTAACGTAATCAACCACGTTACCAAAGCACGCTTGGGTGACAACAACAATGGCTGCCGCTGGAGAGCTGAGGTGTGTAGATTCTGCTATTAGGTCTGTTCTAGAAGATATCGACAGCAAATTAATTTTAAAAGAGGAACAAAGAAACGCGATCAAGGCTCATCTTCTTATTCTAGGCGTGCAACTGCACGCTTTGATTTTTAATGACAACAACTATGCGTTGCTTAACATACGTCACACACTCCGTTGCTCTTATTGATTGTAGGTCTATCCAATTGAGTACAGAGGCATTTTTTTTCCTGGTAAGTTCGAAACACGCCCCATAATCACAGCTCTATGGAGCAGTATCAGACTCATATTCTGACTAGAATTGAGTAGGACTACGTCAGGCTAGGAATTATGATGGAGAGCTAATAAAAAGCCCTTGCATTACTGCTGTATTTTAACTCTTACTCACCTACATCAGATATAAATGATGATAAAGCAAGATCTTGCATACAAGCAGCTGTTATGAGCTTCTTATGTAAGGTGACCAGGCTCTGCCTTAAGCCGGCCATACACTGTAAGATTTTTTGCCCTTTTCGGGCCGATTTTCCAGTCGTGTGAGAATTTTTTTTTGATGGGGCAGAGTTTCAGCCTCCTCGTGCGTCCTGTGTTGTGTAGTATACATGAGGTAACGAAGGGCAATTAGCCTCTCATGACCACCTCCCGATCAGGAATTGTAAGGTCGAGACAAAAGCAATGATGTTTGAAATTCATTTGGCCCCTTGAGGTCTTCGTGGACAGATTCTGCTGTTGAAGCAGAGCTACCAGCCGATTTACCAGAACCTCATGCACTGTACATATGCAAACAAGTGAGTTCTTCTTCTTCTTCTTCCATATTGACGAGTCCGACCAGCGCCATCTCTCTGCGCTGGGTCCGACGTGTGGTTTATAGACGTACAGTGTGAGCAGGTAGATCGCATCAGAGCATCATGCCGCACAGTGTGAGAACATCCATTGTGAGCTGTGAACGTTTAAACCCTGCGGTTACATCATACAGTTTGAGTTGTAGCTGCGTGCAACGATTGAAAATGTTGCACAGTGTATGCCCGGTTTTAGCAATAGGATGGGAAGGTCCATTTTGTGGAGGTAGTCAGGACAGTGTTTGCTCCTATCATCACAGTTAGCCTCAACTGCATGTCTCCACTTTAATTTTAACATGGGTATGTAACTAACATAACATAAATCAGAGTTATTAATTAAACATAATATAAAAGTTATGTGGAATTTATTATTCTGAAAACAATTTCCCAATCATATTTTATGTTTTTTATAAAGTGCTACTCTTTTTTTTTTTTTTAAGACATGTGCAAATGATTTACTTGTTTAGCCAGGGAGTGCTTGTTTAACTTTAACCCATTGTCAGAATAACAAGAAATCTTAAAGGCTTGGCTGTCCAAGAATAATGGCCTGTCTAAGTGGAGATGTTCACCAGCAGAACATGACTCAATTGTCTCATCCATGTCATACATATAATGAGAAACCTTTTCACAGTGAAAATGCCATCCAGTCATCCTCGCTTACTGACAGATTATATCCAGCTGGGAACTGAAAGAAATGTTGGGGTTCAGTTTGCTTTCATATACAGTTTCTCTGATAGACAGTTGGGATAAGATTGGGGTAATCTGCAGCCAGAAAAACAGTATTTTCCCTAGGTCAAATTTATGAGGGAACTTCTTTCCAATTTTTTTTTTCAACTTAATATTTGGACATTCCTTTTGACAATCATGAAGTGGCCTTAATGATGTTTGTTTGATTGTTTTCTTAAATCCACAGTAGGAAAATATGGCTTCTGCATTTAACCTATCCCTTAATGGAAAGTGTACTGCCAGTGTTTAAACCATCAAACTTCACACACTTATAATTATTGATATAATATATAATATGGAACCCCTCTCTCATATTTTTCTGTCATTTCTTGCAGCGTTCTGAGTAATGAACATGGTCCAGAGGTCTACGAACTACACATCTCAGTAAAAGACTACTGCTTTGCCCGTGAGGACCGCATTATTGGCATGACGGTCATCCCGCTCAAAGAGCTGGCAGAAACGGGCAGCTGTGTGGCCTGTTACCCGCTAGTTAAGAGCATCACCATGGATGAAACGGGCCTCACTATCATGAGGATACTCTCTCAAAGGACCAATGATGAGGTGGCCAAAGAGTTTGTGCGTCTCAAGACTGACACCCGATCAACGGAGGAAGTGTCATAGTGTGAAGTAAATTAGGGAAAAAAATGCAGTATTAAGAGTTGTGTTGTCTTCAGATCAGATATAGCAGGTGGAGAAAAGCGAGCATGGTTGCAGCCAACGTTGGGATAGACGCTGGAAACAGCATCAGAATGAGTTCGTCCAAAGAGAGGAGAAGGAGGCCCAAAACTGGCAAAGCAGCAAGAGTGAGAGTTGTGTTTGTTTGTTTTTTGTGCATGTGTGTAAAACATCTGTTGGAATGTTCATTTTAAAACTAAAGTATGTACAAGTGTTTACTTACCGTATGCTCACTATTAAGTACTATATTCTACGAGTTATTGTAATGAGACATGGATACCTTTTGTACAACATTTAGTCTTTTTGAGCAGAGATTTGTTCCAATAAAGTGCCAAACCAGTGGAAAAAAACAAACAAAACAAAAACAAAATTAACATATATGAATTATGGTGAAGTTAGTATGTTTGAAATTTGCTTGGTTATTTTGTCCGGTGTAAGTAATTTTCTAACCGTGTGGCGTTTTGATTGTTGCAGACCTCTTTATTTTGCACCCTCAGTCTTCATTTATGGCTTCCCGTTCTTCCACTCTGCACTGTTGTGCATGTCTTCTCAATCATGTCTCTCCCATGATTCCACAGTGACCGCCGATCAGCGTCCTGTTCCTTGCCTTCAAACTGTTTGTAGTTTACGTCGACCTGAAATCAGACCGAGTTTTTTTTAAATGGCAATGACTGCTATGTAAACCCTCGTAGATGTTTGTAATTTTATAAACGTGTAAACGTTGGTAAGAGCCTCCAGTGCTACAGTCTTAGCAGAGAGAGTGGATTTATTTATTTATTTACTTTAATTTCTTTGTTTTTTTGTTTTCATGTTTTGTTTTTTTAATTTTATTTTTATTTTCGCTTCCAGCCTTCCTAAATGACCACTGTGAACATGAGCTTTGGAAGGCAAGCTTATTTAACATCGCTGATACTCTGATATTGAGATTTTGTATTTTTTTCCGATAAATTTGTTCCTCATAAACTGCCAAAGTTATATTTCCTATTTGTACAAGAGCAATTCATTACATGTATGAAGACATATATATGTGCACGTAATTTATTACTTTTTCAAAGCTAAATCTTTGTTGATAGGGTGATACTAAGATATTATTTTATTATTTCCTGTGAAGCTGTCTAAATCTATAAAGGTTGCACATGTTATTTTACACATTACTTTCACTTTTATCATTGGAATTACTTTTCTCATAAAGGAAAGAGTCTAACATTTGGTAAATATGCAACATTCCTATGTATTGCACTGATGGCAAATTGTATGTCATGTAAATATATTTAGTGAGATATTGTAAAAAAAAAAAAAAAATTTCTTTTATGTGCATAAAGTTTGTGCAAAAGTGGTAGTATATTTGGGTCATTTTGAACATTTTGTAGCTCTCATGAAAAAAGTTAGATTATTAATAATATTATGGTTTCCTTGCTCAGGGCACCACATATATATATATATATATATATATATATATTTTTTTTTTTTTTTTGCTCTATGGTAAAACCTTTTGAACATTTTCACCTTTTTTTTATGTTACAGTAAAACCATATATTTAAATACGTAATAGGTGCTTATGGTACACAGAGGTTCCATGCATATTCAGGCTTTCAAGGTGCATTTCAGTCCATTTTCAGGGCACAGAACCTACTGATTCAGCTGTACCTAAATGCAACCAGTCTTGATCCTGGGAAAATCCTCTAAGATCAACTGAGATTCTTCAAACTTACATAAGTTATATACAGTTTAGGCAATTGGATACACAATGTACCCATTTAGATATCAACCAATTAATTCTCCAGTTCCAATGATGTTCACACTCAACTTTAGGTTGTTATGAATGAATAAAAGGGAGCTATGTGCCTTATTACTATTGAAAAATGCATATGCTGACATAAAGTGTTGGCTCAATCTACCTTTTTCTCCCTGCTATAGCTGCATGCAATACCTTAAGGCTGCCCGTGTGAGTGAACTTCTCTTCATGGATGTCTGTGCGTACTTCAGGTGGACCAAGTGTGAACATCTGGGAGAGTCTGTGCAAAGCTCAATTTTTACAATGTTTATTTCACAAACAATGTTTAAAATAGTAGGGAGCAGCATTTACACAAAAATTGGTAAGACAATATAGTATGTGGACAGACCATATCAGGCAGCAACACACTGATCTGAGTAACCAGTTGCAATGCTGTGCATATTCACCATCACTCTCTATGTACATTAACAAATTTTCAGTGGTTTCCCACTACCGTCTTTTGTTTTGCTCTTTCACAGCTAGATGTTAAATTTGCTGGAGATAAACCGGTAACCAGTAAAAGTCAGAAACTAAAAAGTCAAACAATTAACATGTACATTTTGTAAAGCTAAACATTGCAAAAATCAAATGCTGAAAAAGCAAACATTGCTGCTGAATAATTGAAAATATTTTGATTTCATGCCGCATCTTTTAAATTAGAGATGGTTTCTGTCATGTTTGGCTTAAAGTTCCTAACCCTAGCCCTAAAAAGGGCTGGTCAGGACAGGTTTGATCTGGGAATCGTGGAATGTAGGGTGGATTCGGAGTGAGGATGGCAGATGCAGGCGGACGGCAGATGGGTTTGATAACGGACTCGATTTTGTAAGGACCGATGAACCTAGGAGAGAGTTTACGGGACATGGATTTGAGGGGAATGTCACGAGTGGAGAGCCAAACCTGTTGTCTGGGTGTGTAGGTGGGAGCAGGGCGTCGTTTGTGGTCAGAAAATCTTTTATTTTGGGCGGATGTCCGGTTCAGAGCAGATATGGTGTCCTTCCAGATCTTACGGCAACGGCGGATGTGATGGTGAACTGATGGAACGGCAATTTCCTTTTCGTCGGCGGGGAACAAGGGTGGCTGATAACCTAAGAATATCTCGAAAGGGGACAGACCGGTTGCAGAAGAAGTGTGTGAGTTGTGTGCATATTCTACCCAGTGAAGATATTGGCTCCAGTAGATCGGGTTGGTTGACGTGAAACATCGGAGGGTTGATTCCAGTTTTGTTTGTCCGTTGGATTGTGGGTAATAACCTGAAGTTAGAGAGATTTTGGTGTCAAGAGCAGAACAGAAATGTTTCCAGACCTGTGCGGTGAATTGAGGGCCTCTGTCCGACAGGATTTCCTGGGGAATTCCATGAAGTTTGAACACGTGTTTGATGAGGAGCTGCGCTGTTTGGAAGGCAGTCGGAAGTTTTCTAAGGGGGACAAGATGGCAGGCTTTTGAAAATCTATCAATAATTGTGAAGATGGTTGTCATCTCTTTGGATGCAGGCAAACCGGTTACAAAATCCACAGCAATGTGGGACCAGGGGCGAGATGGAACAGGTAGCGGATGGAGAAGACCAGAGGAGGTTGATGTGACGGTTTGTTGCGAGCGCAGACGGGACAGGCTAGGACATACTCTTTGGTGTCTTTGTGCAGGGATGGCCACCAGGAAACGGCGAGAGATCAGGGCTATGGTTCTGCTTACACCGGGGTGAGCTGAACATTTTGCGGAATGCATCCAGTGGATGAGACGGGACCTGCCTGAAGAGGGTACATACGTTCTGTTGGGCGGACCATTTCCTGGGTCGGGTTCAGAAGCTTGGGCCAATTTAATCAGGTCGGAGATTTCCCAGGAGACAGTAGCCACCGTGCAGCTGGCAGGAAGAATGGAGTCTGGAGTTTCAGGTTTGTCGGGCGAGTACAGGCGTGAGAGAGAGTCGGGTTTGATGTTCTTGGAACCAGGCCGGTAGGAGATAATCAGGTTAAATCATGAGAGAAACAGAGACCAACGGGACTGACGGGGATTGGATCGTTTGGCAGACTGAATATATGATAAGTTTTTGTGATCTGTCCATACCAGAACGGGATGCTCTGCACCCTCCAGCCAATGCCGCCATTCTTCCACAGCCAGTTTAATTGCGAAGGAGTTCTCTGTCTCCAACATCATAATTTTGCTCTGCGGGCAAAAGCAAGAGAAAACTGCGCATGGATGAGTCTTTTGGTCAGAATCAGACACTTGGGACAAGACTGCCCCCACCCCAGAATCAGAGGCATCCACCTCCAATATGAACTGCTTTGAGGGGTCAGGTTGGACGAGGATGGGTGCACTAGAGAAAAGAGCCTTGAGTTTATTAAATGTAGCCTCAGCAGACCAGTGAAAAGTCCCTTTGACAGATGTTAGGGCAGTAAGAGGCTGAGCTGTCTGACTGTAGTTTCGAATGAATCTTCTGTAGAATTTAGCAAACCTCAGAAACTTTTGTAGTTGTTTACGGTTCTCGGGAGTGGGCCAGTCCAGAACCGCCTTGATCTTGTCCTCAGACGGCTTCACCTGCCCGCCCTCGAGCACAAAACCTAGAAAGGTGACAGGACGGTGAAACTCAAACTTCCCAGCTTTGACATATAGTTTGTTTTCAAGGAGTCTTTGAAGAACCAAACGGACGTGTTTCTTATGTTCAGACATGTTCTTGGAGTAGATCAGAATGTCGTCTATATAGACAAAAACGAAGATATTTAGAAAATCCCTCAGAACATTGTTAACCAGGGCTTGGAAACAGGCAGGGGCATTGGTCAAACCAAAAGGCATTACTCGAATTGCCCTAGAGGAGTTTTAAATGCAGTCTTCCACTCATCTCCTTCTCTGATTCTGAGGAGATGATAGGCGTTTCTTAAATCCAATTTGGTGAAAACTGTGGCTCCTTGGACGGGTTCAAAGGCAGATGCTAACAGGGGTAAAGGGTATTTGTTCTTAACAGTTATTTGGTTCAGACCTCTGTAATCAATACAAGGTCGCAGAGATCCATCCTTCTTACCCACAAAGAAGAAACCGGCCCCGAGAGGAGATGAGGAAGGCCGAATTATACCGGCGGCTAAGGACTCATTTATATACTTCTCCATGGTTTCCCTCTCGGGCTTGGATATATTATAGACTGCTAGGGAGGGGAGCCCCAGGTAACAGGTCAATAGCACAGTCATATGGTCTATGTGGGGGAACAAAAAGTGCACTGACCTTACTGAAAACTGGTGCCAGGTCGTGGTAGTCAGAAGGTACTAAAGAAAGATCAGGCGGGTCAGCCTCCTGACGACTGGCCGGAGACTGAATCGAAGGAGCTGCTGAGCGGAGACAGGAAACATGGCAGGATGCAGACCAAGACTCAACATGTCTTTTAGAAGAATAAAGGCAATTTTCCTCTTGTCATTCGGGAAACTGTACGGCGAATGTTCAAAAATTAGTTTACATTGGAACAAAAATCCCTTACACTTACTTGGAATGCCAAAAAACTTTTCAGGAAGTGAAGGGCGGAATTCAGGAAGCGACGGACCGGGTTCTGACCTGAGTGGAGGATTAGTCTCTTGAACCAGAAGTTGAGCGGGCTCTGTTCTTGGTGTAGCATTTTGTAGATAGCCGGCTATTTCCTGTAAGGAGCGGTTTGTTTGATCTTGACGTGTGTTTAACTCACGGAGGGCGGTGTGGTGGCTCTGAATCAGAGTTTGTTGTTGCTCCAACATCCTCCGGAGTGATTCTGCTGGGTTAGTCTGTTGGCCAGAGTGTTCTGTCATGTTTGGTTTAGGTTCCTAACCCACATGCAGAACACACTGAGGCTGGAGAAAAGTTCAAAGGTTTATTGAAATAGTTCTGTATAAGTAATAAACAGATCCAGGGGTTAATCAGATCCAGGACTGGTCACGAGTGGGTTCACTGCGGAGGGGGACAGAGGAGTTAGTGGATGTCCAGGTAATTTGCAGGATGTGAGTGAGCAGGACTGTACCTGTTCAGGAGTTTGAGCTGAGCAGCAGAGGGGGGGAACCTAGAGGGTCCAGAGGCTGTCGGCAGGCTGAGGGCTTGGCGGAGGCAGAGCTAGGTTTGAGTGTTTGCAGATCACAGATTTGAGTTTCCCTTCCAGATTCTTCAGAGAGCGGGCAGGCAGGTCATTGACAGGAATAATTCTCCAGGGTTCTTCAGAGATCAGACAGGCAGATTTCCAACAGAGAAACTCTTCAGGGTTTCTGGTTTCAGGCAGGTTCAATCTGGGAAGCAGAAAGGAGAAAACAGATCAGGTTCAGGTTTCAGGGAGTCAGAGATTCAGACAGGCAGGTTGGCTCAGGCTTGCCAACCGTAACTGGCAAACACTCTGGCACTGGTGAGACGTCCTATGCCTCCTTAAATACAGATCTCCTGATGAGCAGATGAGCAACAGGTGGTAGCAATCAGCTACGGCTCCAGGAGATCTAGTACGCCCTCTGGTGGAGAAAGTGGACAGACCTCCAGATCCCAACAGTTTCAGTGTACTTAAGTTAGGATGTCACTACAAGTTGGCACTTGGCTCCGGTGTGGGGCCAAATAGTTTTACCAGTATTTCTCATCATCTACAGTACTTGCAGTGAACACATGGAACAGTCTGATACAAGTACTGTGAAACTAGTGCTAAACCACAAATAAGAGTATTATTTTATTATTATCTCCGCTGGCTGCAAGGGACCAGTAAAGTCCCTGCAAGGCATGGCTGGGCTGCTGACCTTTTTTGTAAATGTTGTTAGTGTATTTTTAAGACTACGCATGCAGAAATTATACTTTCTAACTTCTAGGGAGATGGGAGCAATACAAAAAAAAAATCAAGATTCTTTTGTGCTATATTAAGAAAAATAACTTTTAATTAGTGGAGGGACGTGATTAAATTCTTAATCGAGTCAATTACAGGGTCTAATTAATTAATCGCAATCATTCACATTTTAATCAAAAACCAAATCAACAAAATAAAAAACTTTTCCATTCAAAAACCTTTTTTTTCCTCCTTAGTCATTGAATAAATCAATATTTGAGGAAAGCAATGCATGCATTTTTGGTAATAAATTGATTTTTTAAAGTTATTAAACCATCAAATTGGTTGAATGTTTGTCATTTAGCTGTATTAAGGAACCCCTGACATTTTCTCATCAAAGCAGTTGTTAACACAAATAATCCAATGTCCTGGTCTTAGGTCCTTCCTAACTGCCAGCACATTTCTTATAGCTGTTCCTATTCCAATTTATCATGATAAATGCAGAGGTACTTCTACCATAGCTGATATGCCCATAAGTATTTGAGATATTTGGTTTACGGAATGGGCTGTGTCTGAATGTCGGCTCTAATAACCACATAGAGCAGTATATACTGTAAGGGTTACCCCATTTTAAATGAGTAACCAAAAAGTCTAGTGGATGAAAAAGTAGTGGACTCAAAATTTCCGACAATGCACCTTGAAAAGTAGTGATCATCCATGGTCAGTAGATGAGCGGATATATCCCGGAATACTTTGCGCAGAAAGCTTTCCTCGCAAAGCATTATAGGATTAGCTGCCACAGCGACCTGCTGTCAATACATGACAGCTGTGACTCCGCTGGAGTCGGAGTTAAGTGATCAACGGGGATCGAAAAGTAGGGATCATGTGTCCGAACGGTCAGTGAAATAAGTTCACTATAAAGTCCACTATATAGTCCCTGCTCTATATAGTGATTGAGATACTGTATCTAGATGTTAAGGGCTGACGTTTATTGTTCTTCATGCTAGAATAATCCTAGTGGATCAATGCCAATGATGCAGCATGTGCGTCATTTTTACTGGTGTGCAAGAAACACCGCATGTATATAAGAAAGTATAACAAAGACAATACTATTAAATTAATATCCTTTCTTGTGGTTAAGCAGCAGTATCTGAACTTTACACTTCCATGAGATAACTGCAGACAGATGATGAGTACTGAAAAAAGGAAAGGTTCCTGAAGTAGCCTTCAGTGTAGCCCTTCCTTCAATGCCAAAACTAAAGTAACTTTCCACTGATATTGGCTGTGTCAGAACATCCGCCCTAACCCCTTTATGCCTATAAAGAGTGGGGACTATATGTAGTGGACTTTACAGTGAACTCAGTAAACTGACCATTTATACAGATGAACACTACTTTGCTTCAGTCATAAGACTATTTGAATCATAAGACTCCAGCTGCTCGAATGCTGCACCATCTTTATTCTTTCTCGCCCCCAAAACAAATCCCATTATCCTATGTGAGGAGAGGTCTTGCAAATCATTCTAAGATATATCTGCTCATCTAGCGACCATGGATGCACATTACATTTCAAGAGGCATTGTGGGAAAATTTTATCTCACAACTTTTTCATCCACTAGACATTCAGACACAAAATGGCATAAGCCCTATATAGTGGTTTATATAGGGGTTAGGGCAGACGTTTGGACAAAGGCATTGAAACCATCTCTGAATGAAAAAAAACGTGAACATTAATGAGAGTATCATACGTTTTATTTTTCAAACAATATTTACATTTTCAATGTTTTAAGTTTTCTTTTGAGTTTTCAGTTTCACTTTGATCCATGTTTTCTGGATGTATTTGAGTTCTTAGGTAGTTCTTGATTGCCCTCTGTTGCCCTCTTGTGTTGTTTCCTTTTCCCTAGCTCCTTTCGAGAATCCTCTGTTCACACCTGCTCCCAATCAGCTCATTAGTCCTGTCTTTGTTCAGTCTCCCATATAAACTCTCCCTGTGCATTTCCTCAGTGCTGGTTCCTTGTCTCTTACTGGCTCCGCATGCATGTTTCCCTGATGTCTCTCAGGTTTTTTTTTTCTTCTGTATTTGTTGTATTGGATTTTTAGCCTTAGTTGCCTGTGAGTATTTTATTAAATCTTCAAGAACTCAGCTCTGCCTCCTCACCTCTGCATTTGGGACCTCAATCTCACCACGCATTGTTGACAGAAAAAAAAAAACAGAACCTTGGAGACATCAGGGAAACAACGCATGTTCTCAGGACACAGGCTGAACTGTTTAAGTAGAGTCTATGGCACTAGACACCCTAGCCATTGCTACTGCAGATCCGTTCCACCAGTTTTTAAATAAATGCCCCTTGAAGTTATCCCACTGTCTGTCTTGCGTGACTGACTCGCTCTGTTCTGAGTCTTTACATAATAATCTGACCAAACATGGACTCATCGTCAGACAGACATTGACGTTGTGAGGTTGAACAATGTTTTCTTTTTTTTATTTATATTTTTTGACTCGAGTCAGGCTTACTGGAGTTTCTTGATTAATTGTGTTTTTTTCAGGCTACCTCTGCTTCTGTGTCACCTGCTGTCTGAAACCATGTCTGTTTCACTCTGTTTTTTTTTTTTTTAGTACTATTCTGATCTGTCTAGTTTTCTACCAGAGCACAGTTTGGCAGTAAAAAGTGTTTCACCAAAGTTTCCTAGTTTTCAGGTCATACATACCTTTATTTGCTACTTTGTGTCACACATAATATAATATAATTAAATTAAACTTGTTTCAATAAGACCAATGTGAAAATTTAAGGAGTGCATAAATAGTTTTTAAGCGTTAACATCTAGTTATAATGTTGCTGCTTCAGCTGTTTAATCCTTTTGGCTGTGTAAAGTATTTTATGACTTGCAGTGGCTCAAGTATATCTGCACAAACTGGTAATAGTTCATGCAAGACTTAAATGGCTTTTTAATAAGTGCTTCTAAGAGCATCACAGCAAAGCTCACATTTTCACTCTTCAGCAGCAGCAAATGTAGCCTTGCCAAGTAATTGATTAAATCAGTTTCAAGGGCAGACGGTAAAGCATAGACACTTGACATTTGAGAATAGGCAGGGGTGTCTAAGATGAAGATTGTTCAAAAAAGGCTCATGTAAGTTTTTAAACCCTTTTAGCTTTTTTGTTCAAAATTTGAGTCTGACAAAATCAAATTGAATATTGGGTTTATTAAAACAATGGAATAAGGCTCACTGCCCAGTGCTGCAAATGGTTAGGGGAACTTGCTCTCTAACTAGAGACTAACTATTGTTTTTTTATGGTAGTAGGAGGTATTCCTACTGCAGTGCACTATGTAATGAATTTAATTAGTGCCTTACACTCTTAATTAGTGACTTTAGTGTCGGATTTGATTTACAGCGTCCAATTTAGCACTTCGTTAAAGCTTTATTTCCTTTCTCTTTTTTTTCAAACAACTTGCATTAGAAAATAAGTTTATCAAAATGTGATAAAGCCCTGAATTCTGTACAGGGATAATTTATAGATTGAAACTTGTTGTTATTGTTGGTAAAAAAAAAACACCTTCCATGTTTACCTAGAATTATCACCAAGTCAGGTTCCTTATTGTTTTGTTAAGGAACTGGCTGCTTTTCAAGGTGGAAACTGGCAGCAGATTGTCTCCATCCTAAAAAGGAGGCAACTTGCCAAGTCGCTTTTATACCACCGTTTTAGACAGTGAAAAGCTTTTTTGTTATAAGTGTCAGAAGACAGGATGGGAATATCCTTTTGACATGTGACAGCTCACTTAAGGTCAGGTCGAGCTCTGAAACATCTTGAGGGTTGTTGATGAGTGTGATGTTTTCTCTGATTCTGATGATTGTAGATTCGACTGCAATGGTTTCCAGCAACATTTTCTTTTTCTAGAAAAAAAAGAAATTTATATATATATATATATATATATAACTCTATCTCTCTTTAATCATAGTGCATGTCATGAGTGTTTTGTTTCGTTATGCTCTATTTATTTTCAGCATTTCCATCCTTACTCTCACAAAGAAGTGAACATCTGTGGGTGGAGATGATCTCACCATGAATTGTCACCTTATTTTCTTCTCTTTTTAGAAATACCATCTGTGGCACTGTGTTTCCGCAGTTGACATGGATGATACCTAACTGAATACTTGAAGTATTTTTCGTGTCAATCACATTAAGTGCTATCCATCAAATGCCAGTTCATACTAAAGGCTGTAAACTAGTTTAAAGCTTCTGCAAGCAATGCTTAAGATAGTCAGAAAAAAGAAATCAAAATGACAGTGAAGCTCCTCCATTTTCTTTTAGCTATATAGCAGGACTAGGAAGGAGAGTGATCCAAAAGAAAGGAGAGATCTCAAGAAGCAAAAAACAAGAATACTGCATGTGCAAACAATCACATTAACCAACTAAGAGCACTTGTATTGATATTGTTTTATTGATTGCACTGCACTGAACTCCCCTTCCCCAAATTGAACTGTATCCCAATCATTTGCCAGTTCTGCTAATGCTAATTCTTTCAGATATTGGTCAACATGCAGTGAAACTATCTAAAAATATATTGCCCCACTTCTAAAGATGGGAACCTCTCCACATATTCTTTTATTTATGTTCTATTTCACCATGTCTTTTGATTGTAATAAGAATGCATGTTATATTATTATATATTATATTAAATAGTTGCACTTGGTTTCTATAAGATGTATGTGTATATGTACTGTATGTAGTGTAGATACCTACTCATCATTCATTTTTTTTCTCCTGCAACACTTTAAGGTAAAGTGTATCATATGGTCAATTGTATTTATTTTGGGTGACTTTATGTTTACAAATTACTTATTAGAGTAGTTTAATATCTTACGTGTACTTGTACAATAATTAACAGATATGTACAATCTTATATATCCTGTTAATAACAATATATTGCATGTGTTAGGATGGTGGATAGATTTCAGTTATCAGATGATCCCAAAGATTATTTTGTTGGGGCTCGATTACAGCAGCCATTCAAAATAGTCCTTCCAAGTCAAATTCCAGCCCAATGGCAGCCAACCTCCCTGCCTTTCCCAGCAGAATCCCCTCCAACTTCCAGCCACTGGAGTGATCCCCTACTTCTTAGGGGCGTGCATATTTCTTTACTCTGACTCCACCCTTTCACTGAATGACAGGGTCTGACCAGCTGATGACACTTCTCTTTAGATCTTAATGTCCGCAAGTCATGACAGAAACATTATTTTAATACAAATATTGATGTTTAAAAAGAAATTGTAGGGGACCAGCCAAGGGTCCATCAAGGAAATTGCGGAAATTTTAAATGGCTACTACTGTAGGAGATAGATGACATGTATGAGTACGAGACAGCAAAATGTACTAACTGCATAGATGTGTGTAACCTTTAGCCCCAACATAAGCTTTATGAAACTGAAAACAGGCTGAAAACTGATAAATTCCTCTTTAAACATTTTCTTCATCCTGAAAGATCTGCAAATTAGTTTAATCCAGTTATTTTGGACACATACCAGATAATATCAACTGTTTTTATTGATGTTGGTGTATGTCATGATTGATTTAAGAGATATGACCCACATGCAGAGAACCACTCAGAGAACCAGGAGAAAAGCTTAACAGGTTTATTAAGGAGACTGTACAGGAGTTGAATCAGGAACTCAGAGAACTGGTGAACCGGAACTGGAAAGTCTGGAGAGGAGATCACAGTGATCAGTTCATGGGCCGTAGGAAAAACTGATTGAGTCTTTAGCACAGTGGAAGAGGGACTCAGGTTTGAGGGGGTTCTTGTCTTTCCTTGATCCAGCAGGTGTGGGTTTATCCAGAGAAGAGGGAACTCGTTGGAGAGCGGAAAGGTAGGTACGTTGGACCCTGAGAAGCAATGGAGCGGACTGTCACTTGGATTTCCGATGGGGACTTGAACGGCACATATGGAAGTTTTCCTCTGCTCAATGTGAACTCAGTTAATCCTTCCAGGGGGAGAAGGCCAGGCATCCAGTTACACAGGAAGGCTTCCTGCCAAAAAGGCAAAGACAAAAACAAAGTTAGACTCAGAGAAACAAAGGCTCAGATTAGACTCAGCTAAACTCAGCTTGGCTACAGTACCCAAAACTGGCAAACACTGGCATCAAGGTAGTGACAGTCCGCCGCTCAAACACTCTTCAGTGATGAACCAACGAGCCGCAGGTGTGCAGGAAGGCCAACTAGAACAGGGCACCACCTGGTGGTGGAGGGAGAGAAAACACACAAACAACCCACACAAACTGGATTCCTAACAGTGTACAAATGTTTACAAGTTACAAAGTTTGGAAAATCATCATAATCAATCACAAACCTACATGTCTTCCTAAAACAACCGTATAGTCTGTAAGAAGAAACAAAATTGCTTGAAGAGTAAACTATCAACTCTTTTTTTAGGTCTCACATGGATATGTCAAGGCTCAGAACAGGGGTCCCAGTTTTACAGTCAGACAGACAGTCAGATAAAATCATTTAATAAAAAAATTGGGGATCTGCAGTAACAGCAAGGATGTCTGATGCAGCAACCTCTGCAGGAGGAAAACTCAGGTTTGTGACCGCGTTGATCTGACGAAGGATGAACATGAACGTGTGAGTGACTAACCTGTTCCTTTAGTTCAGTCTGTGCCCAGAGAAAGAGGTTGAAATGAGCCAGTCGGATGCCAACAAGACGTGGCCAATACTCCAAATAGAATCCCAAATGTTTAAGTCCCAGAGATTTAGATGATTTCATTATCTTCTAAAAACCTTTAATGAGTTCTTATGTTTGACCTTACCCAAAAGTGTGAAAAGCTCAATTACATCTGAGATAGGGGCTAAGGCAATAGTTTCTGTTCCTGCAAGACAACAAAGAAAAAGTTTGAAAAAATGTGAAACATTTGCACTGGGAAGCTTTATATATATAGAGAAAAAACAGCGTTCACCTTTGTCTTTACAGAAAGCTGATAATATGAAAACACCCACCTGACATCCCCAGTAAAGCTGCCAAGATGCAACTGACCTATGCATCCTTGACCTCTCATTTTGCATTCTGTCAACTCCACTGGGAATTTGTTGGTCATTATCTGGCTCAAAATAGAAGCTGGTGGGGTAAACTGTGAACAATACATGAGGATAAGTCTGATGATTTAATTTACTGTAACATGGCTAGTTTTTGGATTAAATTCCTTAAGATAAATCCATACATTTTAGGAGCCAAGTAATTGAGAGAGTGACAGAATGTTAAAAGTAGCAGATAATTTAAATAATAGGAAGCTACATTGGTAGTAAAGGGGGGGGGGGGGGGGGGGGTGGGGGTGTTAGGGGGCACAAGTACATGTCCATCTGTGAGACATAATGTGATGCTGCCAGCTGTTATGTATGAGAAACAGCTTGAAAGCCATGAAGCCTGCAACCTGGACTCCTCTTTGTCCTTCATAGGAGGTTGTTTATTCTAAGGTGAAGATTGATGGAATTCTCCTTAGAGAAGGATTATTCTCTACTAGTATGGATTTTATTTCACAATAGACAGAGTGTGCAAATAGCAAGTTTTTTTTGGGGGTACAATCTAGGGGCAGTGTGAGATCAAGTCATTATTAGAAAGAACTTCATATGATGCTTGAATGGAAGAGTAGAGGCCAATCGAAATGTTATATATTGGTTTATTTTTTTTAATCAAAGATACTAAGAAAGTATTAACAAATATAGTATCTTACAAAAGTTTTCATACACTTTGGACCTCCATCTTTTATTGGGACTTTATCTGATAGACAATAATGGTTCTTGTGACATAAAATGGAAAACATGCATAATTTAAAAAATTTGCAAAACAGTAAAAGGCTAAACAGTGAGATGTGCAAATGCATCAATCTCCTCTCATAACTTTAATTTAATCTAGCAAAATTTGCTGCCTTCAAATAATGGAAATATCTGCTGGTAACTCCAGAAAACATTGACTTATAGGGGCTGCATTCAAATGCATGTTACCCATTTCATAATTGAATCATATGTTTTATGGTCTATCTGATAATATTCTAACAAAAATATATTAAATTTAGAAGTTTACAGTGTCAGAAAAAAAAGCATAGGCATATGAAATACTTTAAAAGACATTGCCATTTCATAATATTCCAACTCAGAGAAATTATTAACTGACTCCAAAGTAATTTGAATATTTTGTCACTCAGAGTATGCATATTATGTGTTATTTATTCATTTGGACAGTTTGATTATAATTTTGAAAGAATTTCAGGAGCTGAGTAACATTAAGGTTGGTGAGGGTGTAGTATTTCAGTAAAAAACCAAAAACACTTCAGTTGATGCATTGAAAACAAGAAACACACTATGAACACAATTGAATGACCCAAAATATACTATTTAATTGCTTAATGAGATAATTTACAGTATGTCCACTTCTCATTAGACAAATAGTTCATTATAGTATTATAGTCTAATTACATGTAAAACTAGATTTATTTCACACAGTGATTGCAAACTGAGCACTACTTTTTTGTTCCCTTAGCAATTATATATATATATATATATATATATATATATATATATATATATATATATATATATATATATATATATATATATATATATATATATATATATATATAAGGCCATCAGTAGTCTGAGGTCAGAATGCACGTCTATAATCAGATGCACAAAAAAGTACCAGACAAAACCATCTTCACAGCAGCTGTCTGCATACACTCCAGGTATGTTATTCAACAGTTTTGGTTTCTAGTTTTTTGGAAATCATATAGTACAATGCTAAATAGTATTTTTTTTTTAGATAACCTTTGGCAAGATCTGGACATTGAAGCTGGCAGACAGTCCAAAAGTGCCACAGTGGATGCCATCAAAGAGGTGCAGATATATCTTGCAGGTCATATTCATCCAACCTGTATTCAATTAATACCAGACGAAGGTCACTATTCTGCGTCTTGCTACTCAGAAGCGGCAAGAAAAACAACAACCATGGCAGACGATGATGCGGAGAGTAGTATTTATAATCAAGAGATTGTGTTTTTAAGGTGGGGAAAGATCGCTAGATGCTCTCCAGCACTACCATCCATTTTCACTTCTGTAAACACAGAGCATGCAGGCTTTTAACATCATTATGTCCTCGACTGCGCATGTGGGACACTGCGTTTTATGAATGCAGTTCATACAGGAGATCACATACAAGTTGCATATATTTGGAAATGTAAACGGCAACGCAAAAAAATCTGATTTCACAAATAAATCGAAAGTGAGCATTAAGGCCTGCAGTGTGAACGTAGCCTAAATGACCCTTTCAAACAAAATTACATTCTCAATATCTAGAATAAAAAACAGAATCTAGAATATACATTTTGGATGTCTATAAAATAATTTCAGATTTCCAAATTCCTAATATTACTGATCAGCATTTGTATTATTTTAACTATGATCCAAATCCGAGGCCATGGTCTTGAGCCGGAAAAAGGTAGAGTGCCTTCTCCGGGTCAGGGGGGGTGTCCTGCCCCAAGTGGAGGAGTTTAAGTATCTTGGGATCTTGTTCACGAATGAGGGAAGAAGGGAGCGGGAGATCGACAGGCGGATTGGTGCAGCGTCTGCCGTGAAGCGGGCGTTGTACCGGTCCGTCGTGGTGAAGAGAGAGCTGAGTCAAAAAGCGAAGCTCTCGATTTACCGGTCGATCTACGTTCCTACCCTCATCTATGGTCATGAACTCTGGGTCATGACCGAAAGAACGAGATTGCGGATACAAGCGGCCGAAATGTGTTTCCTCCGTAGGGTGGCTGGGCTCTCCCTTAGAGATAGGGTGAGAAGCTCGGTCATCCGGGAGGGACTCGGAGTAGAGCCGCTGCTCCTCCACGTCGAGAGGAGCCAGTTAAGGTGGCTTGGGCATCTGTTTAGGATGCCTCCTGGACGCCTCCCTGGTGAGGTGTTCCGGGCACGTCCCACAGGGGGGAGGCCCCGGGGAAGACCCAGGACTCGCTGGAGAGACTATGTTTCTCGGCTGGCCTGGGAACGCCTTGGGGTTCCTCCTGAAGAGCTGGAAGAAGTGGCTGGGGAGAGGGAAGTCTGGGCCTCCCTTCTTAAGCTGCTGCCCCCGCGACCCGACCCCGGATAAGCGGAGGAAGATGGATGGATGGATGGATGGATAACTATGATAAAATGTTTTTCAGATCTCATAAATACATTTTCATTCAAGCTGATAAATGTCAGAATGGCCACTTAAAATGCGTAAACATTTCTAGATATATACTGTAAAACTTAATTCTTACTAGTATTATATATATATGTATTCTACTTTCTAAAATGTAGTTTCTGCTACAAAAAGGAATTAGTTATTAGTGATCTAATAAATGTAAAAACGGTCTGCCATATACTTCTTCATATAAACCTACGCATTAACTCTAGCAACAATCTTCTCCTTCATCACCTTCCTCTTCTCTGTAGCTGTAGCGCTATTTCTCTTTCTTTTAAACAAATTTTCCTTTTTTATTTTATTTTGTTGCATTTCTGCATTATAGGCACTTCCTGTTGCCATTGTGATTCGTTGAATCAGTGCTCCACTGATAATGGCTTTTCATATTTGTTGCTCAGGTGCATAACTCTACTTGGACCTAAGTAAAATTGACTGAACTAATTGATAGCAGCCGTTGTGAAACTGAACACTCAGATTTCCCAACTTTAGGCTAGATCAATTTAGAGTTGCGGATTCGAGTCTGAATTTTTCAAACCTGCTTCCTGAAATGGACCCCAGCGCCTTGTGAGTAAGTGTTTTTCACAGCTGGAAAAGTTATTTTATCAGCTGTTATTTTTTTTGAATAAAAATTTGTAAAAAAAAAGAAAATCAAATTCCACAAACATTCTCTTTCAAATGTTCACTTAAAATGTCGTGTTATGATAAATTTTCCCATTATTTATTGACTGCATTAAAAAGATTATAAGATATTGAAAAATTCTAAGATAATGACAAATGTTTCTAAGATAAATTTATGACTGGCGGCTGGCGGAGTTTTCTCTGGGGGGCTATAAGATTGGTCTTAATTTTGACAAATACATATATGTGATTGATACATGCACAGGACAAGATCCACACATGCACAGCACAATTCCCAAAACAAGATTCACCAAAGTATTTGGTGAACAATTAAAAATTAAATTACAAAGTAACAGTGGTCTTTAAACTTCACTGCATTTGTGTGTGGATTTTTGAGACTCCCCTGATGTGCCTTGATACACAAATGCATTTTTTTAAGCAGGGAATGGTTTGACACCAATAACAGAGCTCCGTTTTATAAGCCAATCAAAAGAAAGTACTCCACGGGGGATGACTTACCCTCAGATCCCACATCTTACAATATATTCACAAGGTTATACTTTAAAATAACAATAATATCCTTGAAATAACAAGGTTATACATTTCCTGTATTTCTTTATCTCATTTGTTTGGTTGGTTTGTTTGTTTCTTTTGATAAATGCGATGTAGGAAACTTGAGACTGTATGCATGTTTATAAGAGCAGTTTAGCAGAATCTGTTGTCACCCACAGGAAGGCCCAAATGCATCAATGGGGAAGAAATTATGTAATTATATTCTTTAAAATTGTTGTTTTGCTTTGGGAAAATGTTTCTGATTGATCAATTACTATTATAGTTTCTGAAAATGTCCAATGTGTCTTTGAGGTGATGAATCAGGTTATAGTGAAGTTATGATGAAGGTCTTCAATCACTGAAGGAACAAGAAGACCAGTTCATGACTTGAATACTTTACTAGTTGAAGTTTCTATTCATTTATTTTGAATGAGAAGGTGCATAGTTGATTAATGCTGGTATTTTGTAAACAAAAAGAGACCAGTGTGAAAGTCAATACCTGCCAATGATGATGAATTGGGGTGTGAAAATGCACCTTACTGCTCACTATAGAAAATGACCTGAAGTATTGCAGTAAGCAATGTCAGGCAGGCAGCACACAAAAGCAGATAGAGAACATCATCTGGGAGTTCTATCAATCACTCCTCTAACATTTAGGAATAGAAACACATAGTGAATGATTGAGAGATTTTGTACTTCCTTATTTTGGTTTTTCAGTAACTATGGCAGTAAAACATCTATATTTGTTTAACTAAAAGTAAGACAAATGTGATTTAGATTTTATGTCAACACCAGGAAAAAATAGTTATTAGAATTCCATTTAATTCAGTTTTTATCTATAAATTCCAAACACTTTTAATTTCAAGCCACTTTACAAAGACAATTTAATGAGATCATACAGTCAGATTGGTAAAAATGTTTCTTAGGAAAACAAGCTGATTGCATCCGGTCATTGACTTGTGGGGCTTCCCCTCATGAATTTGCATGTGGCAAAAGTAGATATTTGCTTGCATTGTGTCATTACAGCAATCCCTCAGACATGCACAAAGCGACAAAGGAGGGGAAAAAAAAATTATTTTCTGGAAGAAACCTCCAGCCGACCAGGTTCAGTGTAAGTGGCCCTCTGTCAAGGCCAAAGAAGACAGAAACAGACATACAAAAAAAACATAGAACCACTGATCCATGGACACTTTGTATATTATTTTCTCACCAAGTGTTGTTTTTTAGCATGTTACACACTCCACATGAGTCAAGCAATGTGTTCTTGTTCTTGTGGTGGCGAAATCAAGAACTTTTTTTTCTCCACTGTGTATTGACACGGCCAAACTCATAGAAAGTCTCATCTACTTTTGTACTTCCTCCCATCCAAATCCAGATGGGTATTTTGTAGTTGTTCTTGGAGATAATGTGACAAATAAGTTCTGCCTTAAGGATATGTTGCGAACGAACATCAAAACACTCCTGTGACAGAACTGCCAGAACGTGTTTTGTGTGCTAGAACAAAATCCTGATCTTCTGATGGATAACATGGCTCCCTTCAGTCTACAGCAGCTCACTCATAATTGCACTTGTGTACCCGCTAGGTGGAAAAAGTTTTTCTATCATATCTATTTTCTTTTAATACAAAAAGTGTGCATGATTTGTCGAACATGTTATTTAAACTGGTTCCACACAGGGACCTAACCCGAACTGCGAACCGTGCCACCATGCACCCTCACGTCACTGTGTTTCATGAAATTGTACTATTCTGCTTTTAGTGAGTTGTTTATGTGTGTACAGGCTCCAATACACCTAAGTCAGTCCATTCAAAGTCCAGTTCCTAATCCAAGCAAGAAGTAGTGTAAATAAAAATAAAAATGTTGTTGACAGATTAAGTTAAATTACAATCTGAACTTATTTTCTGAAAACCTCAGTCTCTAGCTGTCCCCATTTGGTACATACCAATAGCACTGAAGCTATACCTGCGGTGATGGGGGTTCTATAACATAATATTTTTTTTGTATGTTTCACATGGGTGCATGAACATTGCCTTTTGTACCTTACCGATTATTCTTACCAAATAAACATTCCTTTCTCTCAATTATTGCCAAGAGTTAAACAATAGATCTATAGTTTCAAAAGAGAATTAAAATTGATCCATCAACATATAGAGTTAATCCATTAACTTTCTGGGCTCTAAAAAGCAGCCCACCTCTGTGGCTGTGGGAAGATCTTAGAATTGCAGAGGGGTTGCTAATATGACTTCTGTAAGAGCAAGCAGGACAATAGCCTGCTGACACCAAGCAACCGTTCACTAGTGTATGATTGTCTCATAGTATGCTGTAATTGCTACTGCTTGCTAACTGTTTTGTAATAAACACACTTGATTTTTAGGTAAATATAACGTTTTATTTTGCAATCCAGTCATGGAGTTGATTTCAACTGACAAACATTTTTTGCAGTTTTTTTTTGTAAAAAAGGAAATGCTTCGACCATGAAATTAGTTTCCAAGTTGTGTGGTTGAAATCCACTTTGATTTTGTAAATCATTAAGGCCCTGTCCCATTTCTATCAGTTGCACTTGTTTTGGGCCCTAGCACTCGGTTTTAAGTGTTCACATGTAAGGGTTGTGTGTCTCTATAACTTTAGGAACCCGGGGGAATTGGCTTCCCAGAACTCATTCAGCGAAGGTTGTGAGTCACACTGTGTTTACCCTTGACGCAGGTGAACACATCACTGATATGTACAGGCAATGTATTATTGCCATCTGCTGGGCTGGTGTGTACTTTTGCATATAGTGGAGTCCCATTTCTTAGAGAGAAAATCTTCACTTGCATTTCCCTTATTGAGTGGACTTCACTGTGGAGGAAACTCACTGGAGTGTTTTCTGAGCCAAATGAGAGGAATGGGACTGGGCCTAAATTTGTGTCCCAGTGGCTGTCCCGTCTGTATCAAGAGCATGCTGAATTTCCATGGCTTTGACCACTGCTCATATAAAGACTTTGAATAGAATATAACTGCTGTTTGCAACCACTATCCTCTCCAAACTGAAGTTCCTTTTAATCTCATATGTGGCACCCTTAAGTAGTTTTTTTGCATGAATGTTTCTTTAAACAGTGTATAAAATATGTTTGTTTTTTCCCATCCCTTCCTGAACAAAGTTGAGAAATCATCAGTGATGAATGATTCTGCCTCTGTCTGCACTGGCCTTCTGAAACACAACAAAACACCAGCCATGCATTATTTGTATTCTATACTCGTAAATCAACTGCACAGTTTCAAAGAGAGAACAAAGGACAAGGCTCGCCATACATCTAAGCCACCTCACCTTTACCTCATGGGAGTCCACAGAAAGGCTATTACATTGAGTCGTTTTTAGGGGGGTTCTTCATACAGTCAGAGAAGGCAGAACTAATTTAAACCAGGAAAAAAAAAATAGCAAAAAAACAAAAATAAATACTTCCCCTTGTCCACATTATCTAGATTTTTGTTGAACAACATCTAGAGGCGCTCAACAGCAGTAGCACAATCACTTGATGGAGCTCTGGTGTCTCCAACTGTGAACTAAGCCCCTTCCCTCGCACTGCGGACAATAATCTGTGTGTAACAAAGGGCAGCGAGAGCTCAATGCGCTTCAGGTACAAGCTCTGAAAGGAGGAGGGACTGAGGGAAAAGAGTCCTCCAGCAGGGCCATCTGTTCATGTGTAATTACAGTGCTAAACCTCAGTTGGATTGCTCTCTGTACATTCTGACAGCAGGTCACCCGACCAGCCTAAAGCCTTGCTGAGAAGTAAGAAAGTGTCTTAGATCACAGATCATGTTTTAAATAAAGAGTGAGCTTTTTAATGCCTCTTTGATTTTTTTATTTCTTTTTTCATTTTTGTATTTGTATTTTGTTTTAGTCAAGTTCTTCTGGGCAATTTACAGCGGGGAATAAACTAAACATCTAGATCTAAGTATTTCCCTATAAACTATTTATGCTCTCCTGTCCACATTTTTGTGTTTAACCTTGTCTACATATCTGATAGGTAAAACCAAGGGGCTACTATGGCCGATAAATATTTACTGTACACTGTACTTTTTCCTTGTTTGGGTTGTACTATTGGGTCAGAGCAAACAGATACGCTTTTCTGCATTTCTCTCCAAATCAAACTGCTTTTTGCTAAAAAGTAATAAAAAATCTACAGCATTTATCAATTATTCAGAATTCTGTTATTTTTTTGACCAAAGCAAGACAATAATCCTGTCTCTTCACACTTGGTGGTAAATATTTGGTATATTTGGAAGATGGTTCATAACAATAGGTCATCAAAATAGAAATGGCCATCATATTTAAAATATGAGAGATATATTGATGCTTAGCGTGACCATTGCCTAATATTTCAAAGAATTATTGCATTTTCTAGGTTGCAGACTAATGCCGCCCTGCTTGCTGTGCATAATCTTATGGGAGGGATTGCACCTTGGCAGTTTGACTATTAATTACAATCAACTTAAGCCATTTATGTTATACATAGACATTTTCCACATGGCTCATTACTCCCATGACATGGTTTGAGGTGAGTGTGTTCTTGCTCGCTGAACTGCACATACAGTATATGCATGTGAGTATCTGCATGACATGACATTTGGGATTCGACCGGCTTCCATACTTTCAAATATCAGCAGTGACAGTTTGAGATTTTAATATAAACAACTTCCTTCTAGCTACAACTCCCTCTCCAATCATCAGTAACTGGGCAAGGATGAACTTCCCAATTGGAAGGCATCTTTGTTTCAGTTTGAACAGTGGGCACCAGCCTTCTGCCTCTGTTTCCATCCAGACTGCAGAGGGTTGAGGATTGCCCTGCGGCAGATGGTCAGTGAGAGTGTTTTCATCACTTCCCACAAAACTGCTTAAGTGTTTGTGGTTATCTGAACGGACATGTGGCATTACTGCATCCCTGGCTAATCATTTCTCTCTCTCCTGAAAATGTCTATATCCACCCACGACAGCAAGAATGCCCCAAAAAAAGAAAAAAGAAAGAATGCATGCAATATAATACACCATTACGTGTATTTACAATGTTTTTGCTAAGACATGTTAAAGCTATTTTCCCTGTTGACCATAATTTGCAGGTATATTTTAGTGGAACCCTCAGATAATACATGTTTTTAATCACAGTGAATAGAAGCCTTTTATTTCTAAAATTGCACATTGAGGACTTTTAGAAGTTTTCAATTAGTAATTATTGAGTATTACCAAAACTCTTAAAAAGCTGCATGTTTTTAAACAATAAGCTTTCCAGTCTGACAGTTCACTAAGCTGACAGTTCATGTAAAAAGAAAAAAGAAAAAAGTCATAGGAAAGTCATATTTAAATGTCAAATCATTCTGGCTTAAAACATGTACATAAATGTACTCCTTATCAGACTATATTGTCCCAAAATTTAGAAAATTAAAATCTGTCTTTTTTTCTTCATTATTTTATGCAGGCTAGTAAGTTATACCTAAGCTTGTACACCTAAATTTGGATGGATGTGATGGATGTCTGTGTCTTCGGCAGGTGTGAAGCCAACAGAACTGGCAGCGACTCCCTTCGACTTTAAGTATATGGTAACCCTCTATGGCCACTGTTACTCTGTACTACTATTTAATAAGTTTAAATTATTTTATTGAAATGGTCTGTTTTGAATGTTTTTCTTATAACAAAAACACAATGCAATTTATGACTGAGTACTATTAATTCTCAATCTACCTTTGGCAAGCTATCAGTGGCTTCTAACTGTAGGCTTACTATCCATTGAGATAACTTGCTCGTATGAGCTTAATTAGTGGGTGAAAAAAGTGTGAAAAAACATACAAAAATATATTTTTTATGCACTTGATTCGAGGGCTGCTCCGTGGCGCAGTGGGCAGCACTGCTGCCTTGCAGCAAGAAGGTTCTGGGTTTGACCCCTGGCCCGGAGTCTTTCTGCATGGAGTTTGCATGTTCTCCCTAAACATGTGTGGATTCTCTCCGTGTCCTCCTGCTTGCCTTGCGATGGACTGGCGACCTGTCCAGGGTGTACCCCGCCTCTTGCCCATTGACTGCTGGAGATAGGCAACAGCACCCCTTATGACCCCAATTGGGATAAGCGTGTCAGATAATGGATGGATGGATGGATGGATGGATGCATTTGATTCCATATTTTAGAATGAAGTCAGATTTGCAAAAGTCCGGTGTATCTGATGAATCTAACATAAACCTCATCCATCCCAGAACAATCTTGCAGGCATTTCTCATATAGCTTAACACATTGCTTGCACCAACTTTGCAAATTATCACAAGATTGTAATTGATCAAAGAGATCAATAGAAAGAAGGGTGTAAAAATCCCACAACATTATGGTAGAGTAAAGACAGTCATTGGTAACTGGAGAAAAAAACCAATTACAAAAACCAGAAATTTATTCACACCTACCCAAACTGATTAGGGATTCCGCCTGACAGTCACTCTCTATGAGCTGCCTACTTCTATTAAATACACTTTTCATTCTTCATGTGACAATAATCTATTGAATTCTCCAATCTTTATGGCAAACAGTGAATGACCTAATTTTGTGTAGTGTTTAGAAAACACTTGCAAAAATATTAGGGGTTTATTGAATGCAAAACCGAGTTTACATTGTCATAGATAAATAACGATAGTTCAGTGGGTGAAACTGACGTACAGAGAAGTTCAAACCCCATGGATACCTCCTTTCCCTGCAATTCTCACAATTCTAAACTTCAACCATAAAAAAGGCGAATCCAAACATAGCCCCGTCAACTAGGGGATGTTGCTTTATTTGGCTGGCATATCTAGGTGACCAGATTTTGGCTTCGGTGTCCAGGTTACCATCACTGGGTCGGGTTTGGTTGCTCCGTCCCTCGCTGACTCCCTGTGCCCGAACCGGGGTTCCTGGACCAGCTCACTGCTCGTTCAAGTTCCCGGTGTGTTTCGACTACGTGCTGCACTGTAGTCGACCAAAATCCCGGACGATTTTGAAATCCCCCCCCAGACATTTTTTTAAGTATGAAATATGTCTGGGAAAAAGCAGACGTCTGGTCACCCTACCATATCAACAATTCCAATGTTTCAGTGAGTGAGTGCTTGTTGCTATGATGCGTCTTTGCTCAGCAGCTTCGCTCATTGTAAACCAACCAATCAGTACACAGCTCATGTAAATATTCACGAGCATACCATAAAAGGAAGAAAACCGCCGTTTCATTCTAGGGCTTATAACCAGGCTTGCATTAGGGAACTTATGCCAGACTTTGTGCAGTGATCTGGTAAAAACTCCACAAAGTATATTGGCCATAACAAATGACAATTTGCATTCTGAGTCGTTATATACACAGGGAAACATGGTGGCAGTACCGTGATCTATGGTTATTATGAGAGGCCCCATGGGAGAAAAATCACCATTGCTCTTGTTACTCACACTAAAACAAATTTTCACTGGCCTAAACTCAACGAAACCTTTGGACAAACACTACTATAATCCCAAACCCTCTTACATATACCTTCTGTACAAACATAGGGGTTGCAACCAATGCTGAAAAGCTCTGGAAAAGCATATATGTTACAGTAAATGTGTAAAATGAAATGTGTAGGAGTGTATCTCTAAGAGCAACTGTGAATAAAACAGGGTCCTCCTTCAAATGAATGTTTAGATGTATAAAAAAATTGTTAACAGTTCCTTTGTTTTCATTTGCAATATGTATAGTCCCAGGACAAAAGGTCAGATTTTTCTCATGAGAGAAGATTTGGAAGATATTTGGTGACTTTTAGTCTTTCAGGACCATTTGGACCCATTAATATCCTGCATTCATGATAAAATTTGTTCTTTGTAAAAGGATGATATTCCACTGGAATACTGATCAAGGTTCGCCTACCATTTTGAGAACTGGTGTAGTTAACTGCCCTGTCACGTCTGCTTAAGAGTTTTGTTTTACAAAAAGAATGGTCTGAGAACAAAAGCCTGTTAGTGAGCCTTTAGTCTGTTTGGTCAACACAATAGTATACTTAAATCTTTTTATTAAACAGAAAATATAAAATAAAGAAGTTATTATTTGTGAATTAAATCACATGTAAAGTGTCTAATTAAATCAATAAAACTAACAGAAAACCATCATGTTTTTCATTAAAGTGGCCTAGCAAAACAGATTTTAAAGACAGATCTCTTTTTATATTCAAACAGATCCAGTTGAAAGCTTTTCTTGCAAATTCCCCCCAAGCAATTATAAGTCTATCACGAAAACCTTTAAAAACATATTCATAATATTGCATTGAACATGTTGGGAACACTTTGCATACGCTATTAGAAATAGACAAGCTCCCCTTAATTTACAATTTTTTTAACATCACATGTTTTTTTTTTTCTTTTTATGTTTTTGTTTACAATTTCTGCCTGAAAGTGGTTTTAAAAGGCTTTAGATGCATTCTTAATGTTAATTCTTATTGTTTTACAAAATTCACACCTGGTATTACCTGATTATAATAAACTAGTCTCTTAATATCTAAACATTGCTGAGTTGTTCTCAGCTACTAACACTGCTCTATGCCCGACAGAAATTCCAGTTGCTGTTTTGGCAATACCAGTTTACCTATCAATTAAAAATGTTTTTAACATGTATTCCTTGTGTTGGTTATATTGCCGGGACTCGAGATTGCTCCAAGGCAATTTGGGTTAAGGGCCTGATCTTCAAATATTTAAAATAAGAGATGGAAACTTACAAGTGCACTTTTCTTTTTCATTTTTTGTACATGCAATAAGAGGCTGGAGCATCTACAAAGATCGCTGCACAAATTTTAGGAATAACATGAGCAGATTGTGTGTTCTACAGGCAGTTTGAAGATGACAGTAAAAGAAAAATGAGGTTCAAAGCCATTTAGTGGGAGGGTGTAATGACATATAATATATTAGGTATTCATTTAGAAATACAAAGTATTTATACTGCCGCTAGAATAGGTAAGTTGCCTGTATTCATATAGCAATTTTTCAAGTCAGAAGACTTGACCAAAACCCATTACACTACCAAAGCTCTTTAAACTACAATTAGTCATTCATCTATTCATACACATAGTGATGATTGCTACATTGTTGCCACAGCTGCAATGTAGCAGGGCTACTGTACACTGGCGCCATCGGGCCCTCTGACCAGCATAAACAGACAATACGGGTGAAGTGTGTTGCCCAAGAACACAATAACACCGAAAGACAGAGCTGGGGCTTGATCCGTCAACACTTTGATTTCAGGGCAAACTCCTTCATCATACGCCACTGTCGCCCCAGGTCTTACAGTTAAAAGAAATAAATAATAAAAATAACTAATGTTTAATGTATAAAAAATGCAAAGTACCGTAAAAACATGAAAACACTGCTTCATCTGCTAATGGTGATAGAAGCAGATAATGCTCTAAACATCTGGATTTATCTCCACCAGGTTCTCTCCTTAACAGCACCTTGACACAATATAAGATTGCAAAATAAGGTTAGTGCTTAAGAATTTAAAAGATATCCTTGCACAGAACATTGTAATATTTGAATGATTTTGTTTTTTAATCCAATAGAGAAAATATAATTCTATTGTGGCAAAAGATGTCTGCTCCCATGTCTATTCTTTCTAAATATTCAATTATATTTAAAAGGATAGTGGAGGATGTTCTTTTTCCGGGTGGATCATCAAAACAGTGGTCCTCTTAATTGTAAATCATTCTGGTGATATGTTTACGTAAGGCCTTCCTACGTGCTCGTCCCCATTTTCATTTAACATTCATCCATTACCGGTGGTGAGTCTGACATGGTGGAAAAATTTCAAATCTTCTTTTGGAAAGTAAGCTTGTATAAGCGATGCAAACAGCAACTTTTAGACAAAGCTTGCACAAGCTTCACATGCAATGACACTTTTATTGTCAATTAGAAAATGCAATGTACATTTTTTGATTTCTTCAGAATCAGAATAATCTGTTGGGGTTCTTCCCTTTTCTTTACAGGCAAGTTGGCTGAGCAAGCCTCTAATGAGGGGCACCTGCATCTAGTTGACGTTCATTGAGGAGAAGCATTTACAGCCAGTTCCTCACAGCCTCATTATTGCTTTAAGTGGTAGCTGAAGCCTCTGAGCCCCAGCTTGGTTTGTTGTGTTTTATGTGCCTTATTGCCTTAAGGTTTCCCTTGGTGATGGTGAGATGAAGCTTCATAAGGCATCTGAACTGTTTGGGAAAAATGCTTCAACAAACCACGCATTTCATAAAGCTTCATGTAAACATGTCACCACCTACTGGCGGAGCGCATAACTATAGTTAGAGATATAATCAGTGATATTTTGGCAAATTGTTTTCACCTACTTTTTCATTAAAGTTCCTTTGAAATTGTTAATGATTGTTGTTTATGATAAACTATCTTATATATATATATATTCTTTTTTTTCCCACTGTTTCTCTGTCATTTTAGTGACATAATCTCAAGCAGACAGTGAAACTGCTTTTGCAACCTGGGAAATGAGGAGCAAAAAGAAAGCTATTCCAAAGGTTTCTAATCTGGACTTTGTGTCCAACCAAACTTTTGCTTAAAACAATAATCTAATTTGGTAGCGATTTTACCCAATCCATATTAATAATGGTAACACTTTCTTTTACAGTAAGCCAATAACCATGTAATACCATGGTAATAAGATAGCAAGTCACTCTATATTACTTGGTAACAAGAACAAATTTATTTGGTAAAACCCCAAGACTAAGGTATATATGCAGGTAATTACCTGCATCAAGGGTGTAACTTTGCAATAAAAGTTGGGGACCCTCTAAGGGTGGGGACTGATGGACCTACAGCTACTCAACCGGAACGCTTTCAATAGTGTATTTATTTTCCGAAAATGAGCTAAAACATATTATTGAATGCTTTCCTATTGTTGAGAACTCAAGAGAACCACAATACATCTGTGGTATTTATAGTTATAGACAGATGCCTGCCTTTAGTGCATTATTTTATAAAGGGCTCAAAAACATTAAAGTATACAAAATTATGAATAACAGACAATACCGATGCCAACAGCAATATATCATGCATCCCTAGTATGAACACAAATTCAATTCCATCCATCCATCCATGCATGGCTTCCCTTTAAGCTGCATCAGTGATTATCCTCCTTAACAAGCAGCAAAATCAAATTTAGAAATTAGTCCCATATGTCATTGACAGCCAAAGTCTATATATTGAACTTCATATTTCAAAAATCATTTATACATTGATTTCTATTATTTGTGCTTTAATTCTTGTAGGTTTCTTATACTTTAATTTTAAGTCTGTGTCCTGTGAGTCTGGCTTTCTCTGGGTTGCTGGCACAGCTATTTCTGAGTCTCGAACTACAAAAGACAAAAAGATATGTTGAATTTTATTATAGCATAGCATTTCTTTTTTACTTGGAGATACATTTTATTGCATGTTGCATATCCCAGTAAATCTGTTTCACCATTAAATCAGCAGCTGTCCCTAATTGTGTCTCTGCTCTGCTTATAAACAGATTTATGAACCTGTCTACCAATATAATGATGCCAGAGAAAATCATTGTCCAGATCTCTACAAGCTCTGCATACTTATTCTCTGTTCAATGATAAAAACAACAGATATGTGTCAATTTTGATCTATAACTCTGAGTAATGGTCTTTTAGGAAGCCTGTAGCGTTTTTTTACTTATATAAACGTTCACTCTGTTGCCATTTTAAGCTGAAAAAGCTCCGTATATAACAAACGGATTTTTCGGTGGCATCTCTGATTTTTTAACCAAACAGTCTCCCAACTTTTACTTAAACATATACTGGAGTAGCTGCCAGTTATAATTCACTGAGTACTGCTGCAAATTTAAGTTAAAACGGCTTGCCATATTGTGTCTCTCCTCCTCCACGTAGTGACTCTGTACGCAGTGAAATGCGACCCCAAATAATATGTCTCAAAGTGACAAATCCGACAATATTTCACAGAGAGGTGGGACTCGAGAGCAGCGGGAGAGAGAGTAAAAAACGGACTCAAAACGCTCTGAACGCAAACAGCTGCACCCAGTTACTGCTAAAGTAAATCAGTGTTAAGGGGGTAAAAAACAAAGCAGAAATTATTGGTTGGGACTGTCCCCTCCATGCCCAAAGTTGGTGGAGACATGTCCACACCAGTACTTCACAATGTTACGCCAGTGACCTGCATATTATTACAATTGTATGTTACTATATAACAATGGAGACTTTTGGTTGCCAATTACTACTATATTAGGTAACAACATAAGAGTTTCTATTATTGGCCACCACCAACCAACACTTTACAAAGTAAATTGTAACTTATGATCAGCTTAATAATTGTCTTGTCGTCTTCAAGGTTTGGTTTTCTGTTATATGCCAAGTAATAAACTGAATTTTACTAGATTACTAGACTCATTAATTTATTGCTGTCGGTGAAATGAATGAGTTAATGGTAATAACGGTTTGACATCTAAGAAGGTTGACTTTACCTTGTCAGCCTAAAGTTTGAAGCTCATCACTTACCAAATGTCTCCATAAAATGTTTCTTGTTATCTAGTTATATAATGTTACTTGCTAAGTTACCATGTTATTGCATAGTTACTGATGTACTGTAAAAGAAAGCGTTACCTAATTAATAGGCTGAGAAAAAGTTTTTATTTTGAACAAGTGAAGAGATCTGTGAATTGCAAAGCCGGACGTCCCTGTAAACCCGCGAAATAAGTCAGCTGACTGTAAATAGGAGATAACATGGTCTGCTCATGTGTTCTTTGCTATCAGAAAAGTGAGCCACAACTGACCCATGCCGAGCCCTACTGTTGAACTATTACTGGATTTAACGTGGTTCCGTTGTGTCTGGTATGGTCCATATCAGCTGCATTTCATTTACACTCAACGGTTATCTCGGTTACTCTGCTTGCACAGTTTCAAAAGGGAAGTAAAAATGGGAAATACTACTCTTGTAAAAATAAGCATCATAAACTTTTACTTGCTTTTTTAACAATTTCTGAATGTGGGTAAAACATTTTGAAAAGAAAACCATGAAATAATCTTTTCCTAGTTTTATGGCTTCAATCCCTCAAATAATTTTCACATGATTTAATAAGCAAAACTGTAGAGGGGAATCAAAGGATATATTTATGTGTGCTTGTAATCCAAGTTTTTGCCAAGGAAAATGGCTGACAACTTAACCCCCAGATTCCACAACCTCCGTTACCACTCCATTCCAGATCGCCTTTGCAAAGGAAAGCTTACAGCCTCCCTGGTTCCTCCAGTCTTGCTCCGCTCAGACTTCCTTGGAGCTTGAGGACAGCAAGTGCTATATTATTCAATTCATGGGAGAAAAACATGGCGTAATGAACGCTTAATTTGTTATGACATAAGTAAAACTCATCATCAGCATCGATTGCAAATGTTTCTGCCCAAAAACTTTATTTTTATTGCAGATCTTTGTAATAGGGATAAATTGGATCGTACAAAATTGGTTTGTTCTCAACCTTCAAACTAAGCATCTCTTCATCTATGCCATTGATAAGAGGTCTCTTTTGAAGTTGTGAGATGTGCACTTGAAAGTTGTTTTGACTGGATTTGTTTAAACTTTTAAGCCTTTAAGTATACAATTAATATTTTGATGGAGATGAGAAGTCTCCATCAAAATCCTGGTTTGTTGAAGTACCAATAATTTAATTAAACGGTCCTAGTTTTTTGGAATACATATAAGAATTATGCTCTAATTTATAGTTGCCAATCTGTCGTTACCATATTTTAATTTGAGAAACCGGATCTTCTCAACATTCTTTATCCAGTTTTGGGTGATTGCAACTGCAGCTCTTGACCTGGCCGAACCGGAACGGAGCAACAAATAGCTTGGCTCTGTATTTTGACGGTGAAGGACAGCGCAGATGTACGTGGATGGTGTCATGCAGAGGAGTAGCGGTGGATGTGGAACAGTTATCATTGATTAACATGACTGCCCAAGTCCTCCGCATGCTGTACATAAGCGGGGCGTCTGGTGACGGAGGATGTGGAATCTGGGGGTGATTCTTTACATTTCTGACTGCGTCCATCAGGGAAGCCAGAGCACGTGGAAAACACAAAACAAACATTTTGTGAAATATTTGCTGATTTGATTGTTTTTACTGATTACATTTTTTTTAACTGTTTTATATGACAGTTTTGGGTGAATCTGCTTGCATGTTGATATGCTCCTCGGTTTTATGCATTCAATACAATTTTTGTAAATTACAGTAATTTATTGAAATATTTCTAGAACTAAAGTTCCATTTGATAAATCATTAGAAATACCATAACCTATTTCAAGTCAAAACTGCTGCTTCAACTTGCTCAGCTACAGCCTCTGTATCCAATAAATATATATTTGAGAAAGAAAATAAGCTTACATGACAGAGCCTGAATGTACAGAAAGATTGAGTCAATCCAGTATCAATTTTTTCTCTCCCCAGAGAACAGTACTCGGGCAGGGGAAGGAACCCAAGCCTTAAGGATGGGCTGATAACTTTTGACATAATCCAGCTCAATCCAGCTCAATGATAGGACAGGAAAAAGTAAAGCTTCTTCTTTGTTCTGAATTCTGCTGACCATCCCTGTAGAAGGGAGTTTAACTTCCTTGGAGGGACTTTATCCACAATATGGCCGTTAACAGCTCATCTGTCCTCAGTGTCTCCATATGGCTGCATATGGATTACAGCACCTCTAATAACCTTTATGGGGCTGCTTGAGACCCGGCTAGCTGGCCGCATAATAATGGCAGCTCACACAGAGTGAGAAACTCATAAATGGTACTCTCAGATTGTGCTGGGGTCCTCATGGCCTTGTGGCCGGTAATGTGTTTGCCAATGAGAGCCAGGACCTTTTCTACTGAAGATCAAGAGACAGCAGGCTGAGAAATTTTCTATTGATGAAGTTATTCATAATCAAACTCAGTGATCCTGTAATGAATGTAAATCTTTCAAAGAAACACCAAAACAAGGCTCCCACAATGAAAATGGCTGCACTGCGGCCTCCAAATATCGAATGGTAGGTGACAAATAGGGTGACTGTTCTTCTGTGCATGTGTTATATTAATCATCTTTACTTGTCTTCATTTACTGTGTTTGTTAAGCCCCATGAATTTCAGTTGTCCCTTTGCCTGGCTGTAATTATCTGATCTAAGACATTTTGTTGTGTATACCCTGTATGTACACTGCTCAAAAAAAATAAAGAGAACACATAACATAATCTATCAAATTAAACTTCTGTGAATTCAAACTGTTCACTTAGGGAGCAACACGGACAATCAATTTTGCATGCTATTGTGCAAATGGAATACACAACAGGTGGAAATTATTTGCAATTAGTAAAACAACTCAATATGGGAGTGGTTCTGCAGGTGCGGACCACAGACCACTTCTCAGTATCTAAGCTTTCTGGCTGATGGGTTGGTCACTTTTCAATGTTGGTGATGCTTTCACACTCGTGGTAGCATGAGACGGCTTTACAATCCACACAAATGGCTCAGGTAGTGCCGCTCACCCAGTATGGCACATCAATGCAAGCTGTGGCAAGATTGTTTGCTGTGTCTGTCAGCGTAGTGTCCAGAAGCTCAAGGCGTTACCAGAAGAAAAGCCAGAACACCAGCAGACGTGGAGGAGGTAATTTGACATACAGGACAGAGTCTGGAAACAGAGCGGAGAGCGATGTGCTGCCTGCAACATCCTTCAGCATGGCTGGTTTGGCAGTGGGTCATTAATGGTGTGGGGTGGCATTTCTTTGAAAAGCCTCACAGCCCTCCATGTGCTCGCCAGAGGTACCATGACTGCCCTTAGGTACCAAGATGAGAACCTCAGACCCCTTGTTAGACCACATGGTGGTGCAGTTTGACCTGGGTTCCTCCTAATGAAGGACGATGCTAGACCTCTTGTGGCTGAAGTTTGTCAGCAGTTGCACTAAGATAAAGGCATTGAAGCTATGGCCCACCTGTACCCCAGACATGAAACCGACTAAGCAAATCTTGGACATTTTGTCTCGATCCATCCACCAACGTCATAGTGCACCACAGACTGTCCAGGAGTTGGCGAATGCTTTAGTACAGATCTGGGATGAGATCCCTCCGGATACCATCCGACACCTCATCAGGAGCATGTCAAGTCATTGTAAGTTGGTCATACAGGCATGTGGAGGCCATCAGGCTAATTTTGTCCTGTTTTAAGGACATTGCAGTGAGTTGGATCAGCCTGTAGTGTAGTGTTCTTTTCACTCACACAGTTTTGTGTGAGTCTAAATGTAGGCCTCAATTGGTTAAAAAATTTTAATTCTATTGATGATTTTTGTGTGATTTTGTTGTCAACACATTCAACTTTGTACAGAACAAAGTATTCAATGAGAATATATCCCTCATTCAGATCTAGGATGTGTTATTTGAGTGGTCCCTTTATTTTTTGAGCAGAGTATAATGACAATTAAAAGCACCTTCACTTTTCTCTGTTGCTGAATTCTTAACTAAATAATAACTCCCTATCAAGCACCTTCCGAATTTGGCATGCGTATTAGTACTTAACCTCAAGAAATCATAGCACTACAACCACACTATAAGATATTAAACAGGACTTGCTTAGTCTTTGAGTATCTTAATCACAAGCTAAAAAGTACTCAATACAAGTTTTGGTAGGGGAGTTCCACCAAATGGAATTGGTCCCTGTTTCCACAGCCACCTTTCCTCTCCACAGAGCAAATCACTGTCAAAGTGAAGACAGCCCTGTCCGTGTTTAATGTTAATTATATTCACCTGTTTTCAGTTACTTCTTGTGATAGTTATGTGTATGCTCCTCATATTTCCCTTTATCTTGCCATGGTCATAGTTGACATGTGTTTTTAAATTCCTGTTTTCTTCATTAAATGTTCCTTCACCATCATGCGCCTCCTTTTGTCTGCATGATACTTCTTTAACCATCTTTTAATATCTTTTACCTCTGCCAAGCATGGCTCCTAATTAACCAATAACTACATCTGTATTCCTGTAGCTCTCTTATCATCCTCATATTCCTGGAAAATCATTTAGTGTTTTTTATGTAAATATTAAGTAAACAACTTTTGCAGAAAAACCAGCCTGCAATGCTTGACATCCACTTCTATGAGACATTATGGTTATTTGCTTCCAACATTAAAAATCTAAAATTTAGATTCATTTAACCAATGTATTCTGACTGTGGATCCTTGGCAGGCAAAAATCTGTAAAATAACCAAGGGACTCTCCATCCTTTGTTTGCATGGCGTTTAAGTCATGGGTTTTATTTTTCGTTACCTTTAATTTTTTACCCTACAGTAGTTATAGGTGGCAGTGTATGGAGTGATATACTATGTTTCATTGAAGAGTCTTTAAACCACCATGACCAATGCACAAACCACTATATTTTTAATGGTTTTCCTCTATAGTGACAGCTGTGGGAGAAAATATAAGCAGAGAGAGATGCTGGCAGTTATGCGATGGATAGATCTTTTAAGGTGGTGTTGGCAGAAGACGGGTGCCTCTTTTCGAACCCTCACTCTTGAATGAATTCAGAGCGGGTGCCACAGAATGTCGGTGCTTGGTTACGAGCCAATGGCTGTTTCGATCAGTTGTGGAGAGCACAGCACTTTATCGTCATCAGAGGGGGGTGGGATCCAGCTCAATGTGTGTAGCAATCCACAAGCAAAGAAAAGGAGGAACAACAAAGAAGCACAGCAGACGAAGAACATACAATAAGATAGCCCAGAGGTGGACTGTTTGCAGCTATGCATTTCTATGCAGCACAGGTGCATCAAAGCTCTCCAAGCAAGGCAGCAAAGTAGATAATACTGTCAAAACGGGAGAAAGCTATGTGTAAAGGGCTGGTTGTACCCCCGCAGCAATGTGTCGCAATGAGCTTACAGTGAGGTATGACTTAGACATTTTTTATGCTTTTTATGCTAAATTTTGAAGCGTGGCCCGTGTCTTGTTATTCCATGCCACAACGCAAGAGGGAAAATGATGAACTAGCTGTGGGTCTAGATACGGCTGACGCAGAGAGGAAGTGGTAGCAAGTTTGTCCGACAACAGAGGGACATGAAGGTGAAAAAGAGCGGGCATCCAGGTGGAAAAAGGATCCCAGCGTTCTTGCGCAACTCGCTTATTAGCTGGTCCAACTTCACAAGTTGTTTTCTGCAATGGTCGTCATACAAACAAAACAAGCTGGCAAGGTACCAAACAGGAAAGACGCATGAGTAGAGTAGATGTAGATTTGACCAATCAGAGGCCTCCTGTCTGCGCCACTGTCTGCGGTCACCTACAATTTGGGAGTGGTGCGGCAGAGTGTCTGTAGAGGGGGTGGGGATGTCTCTGCGTTCACTGTGACACCTACACAGACAACCTAGTTTCAAAGTATAAATCAGCCTTAAGATGAATTCTACCTGCAGAAACTGGTGGTCATACGATCCTTACACGATGCTAAAGCAATCCATCTAAGAAAACATGTTATGTATTTTTAACCCTGTAATGCCATATGTATCATATTTGATACATACGGTTTCTGAAACCTTTTGCATAATTTAATGGTAAAAATTTTGCTCAAAATCCTATTGCACACAATCAGATATACCTGATAACAGAGGGCAGAAGACTACACAAAAAATAATCTTGACTTATCGCATAGTAATAAATTATTAATATCAAAAATGTATTTCTGTTTTTTCTTTTTACATATTTTGTTAAAAGGCCAAATAAGGACTTCAAACAAAAAAAAAAGCAATTTTCTGTTTTGTTTTATTCTTGGATCGGGCTTTAAAGGGTTAAATCACCTCAGGCACTGTTACACATCATATCAAGGAGATGGGATGAAGTTTGGATGTATCCACACTTGCAGCTGTGGTGGGACCATATTGTTTCATCAAGATGTTTGCAAGAATCTTTTGTTGGAGTATTTTAACTATGACATTTAAAAAAAAAACATGTTTATGTGTGTACAGGGAAAAAAGAGCTTTTTGATAAAGAACCTGTGGTGAGCTGACATCTGCATCTCAATCTTTGGCTCTAAATCAGTCTCAATTTACACGAATATACATATGTGATTCATATATGCAAAGCACAATATCCACACATGCACAGCACAATTCACACAAGCACAAAAAAATCTACACACAAAGGACAAGATCCATACATGCTCAGAACAATTCATGTAGCACACAAAAAAAAAATCCACACACACAAAGGACAAGATCCAAACACGCACAGAGCGATTCATGTAAGCACACATGATCCACACATGCACAGAACAAGATTCACCAAAGTATTTCTGGTCCATAAACATAAAAAAATTACAACGTAACAGTAGTCTTTAAATTTCACCACAATTGTGTCTGGATTTTTTAGAGTGTCCTGATGTGCCTCGATACATAAATACCGTTTTTAATCAGGGAATGGTTTGCAACCAACCACAAAGCTCCCTTGTATATAACTTGTATTATCAAAGAACAATCAGCACTTTTTCACAGAAAATTAAGTATTTATAGGGAGACGCTTCTACGACTCAGTTGACAGGGCATGGGATTACTTGCTTTTGATTAGCATAATATGAGCGAGATGCAGATCATTTTATTCTTAGTTATATTTATAGTGCATGAAGAACTACTGAAATTATTTACAGATTACACCTAAATGGATGCATTCATTCTGGGGAAGGCGAATTAATTTAAGGTTAGGATTAGGATTTACTTGATAACAACCTAATGAGCCTACTTGCACAATCTGAAGCCAATGGGAATGCTAGCCACTAATAATGGCCATTTATTGGGATGATAACACCAAGAGCATCCCTGATGCTGCACCCCTGGAGAAGTAGCAGGAAGCCTATCCAGGGAATAAAACCAACCCTTTCCAAGTTCCGAGCCAAAACCCTGAGGGCTCCGCGGAGTGGGATCAGAATGGGATCAGAAGATGAGACAAACACGAATCCTCTCAACCCACTGGCGGCCAAGAACCAGGACATGAATCAGAGTAGAAACTGAAAACCACACAGACAAACGGAAACCAAATAATGATCTGGCCCTGATCGCTCAGGCTGAACAAAATATAAAGCAACAGACACAGGTGGATGAGATGAGTGATAATTAGAAAACTGGGCAGAGTTAGGCAGGTGAGTGAAATGAACAATTAGGTCATCTATCAGGCTAGATTGTGACAAAATGACCATTTCAAACAAAATTACATCCTCCATATCTAGAATAAAAATTGTGGATGTCTATAAATTAATTTCAGATCTCCATATTCCTAATATTACTGGCCAGCATTTGTATGATTTTAACTATGACATTTTTTCCCCAGATATCATAAATATATTTTCAGTCAAGCTGATAAATGTCAGAATGGCTAATTAAAATGTTTTAATATTTTTAGTTATATAAAACAATTGTTTTCTTTATTTTCTGAAATTCTGTTTCTGCTGCAAAATTTATTTTAAAAACAGCCTGCTTGGGCAGGCTGTTTTTAAAATAAATTTAAAAACAGCCTGCCCAAGTTCCAGTGTGGTGAAATAGGTACTTCCTGTTGCCTGTTGTCATGGTGACTAGTCCACACAGGGCTCTGCTGATGATGGCTTTGTCACGCACCTGCTTAACTCTGAGTGAACCTACTTAGAGTTGTAGCAAAATTTTCAAAGCTTCTTGTGTTTTGAAAAATTACATCTGCTCATAAAAACTATGCAGTTTGATATTATCAATGTGCACATTAAATTGACCATCCATTCCATTCTGATCCATGAATAACAGATGACAAAACAATGGCTACTACCTACTGCTACAACAGTTTTCTACTAAGTTCTCTTCAGCTTCTTCCGTCTCTTGTTAATGTGCTCCTTCATCTGATGCAATCCAGCTTTTTCCATCTGCCTGATGAGCAGATTATACAGGTTGTTTTTGTCATTGTTTTTCTCTTCCTACAGTGCCAACTGCCCACAAGTGATGCAACTGAAGACTGATTGGTTCTCTCTAAAAAAGCAGTTATTCTGTGGTGCCAGACACAAACTGGAGTTTGTGCTCTGGAACCTCTTTTGTTTGGTAAAAACAAGTGTAATTTGCTAAAAAGAAATGTTCAGGAAACAGAAGGGTCTCCAAAATGCGTCAGTAGAAAACGACGAAGGGTAACTTGCTAATTAGGCCTAAATAATACTAAATAAGATGTATTTATACCTGAGTCCTATGAAAATGCAAGTCTATATCAAAGAAAATAGAATATTTTGTCAGGTTCTAAAACAATCAGAAGATTTATTTTCAATATTTCAGTATCTAAAATATTTAAGGAGTAATGTTAAGAATTCTGACCTTTTAAATATCCTTTTCTACATTATTTGTTTGTCAACAAATACACAATGGATCATCAGCATAACTCACTTGAAAACAAAGTTTAACCTTAATGAAAATTGAATCCAATAAACAATTAATTGTAGGATTTTTTTTTTTTAGCTTTAATGCTGTTAAAAAACTGGAGCTGCTATTCTCTCAATATTCCTAGGTTACTCGATGGCAGCGAAAAAATACCTTTCCCAATACAAACAGAAAATGAGGGTCAAGTCTTGGCCATTCCTATATAAAACCTTGATAATGTTGCCAGTAGATGAAAGCTTCTGAAGAGAAGGGAAAGGCTGCCAAGAAGTCTCATTTAAGTCAAGCAGCTTCGGTTTCTTTATTGTTTTGTTGGCTTCCAATATACTTTAAAGTGGACAGCCAACCTCCTTTAGAATGAAATTTAAACAAAAATCACCCTAATGCTTACATACACAGCATGTATGTTTTTATTATATGATTAGATCAAGCTGACTACCTATTTTCACTGGATATTTTTTTTTCTCATCAAAACAGAAAAAATATATTATTCCATTGCCTCAGTCATGTCTCCTATTACTCTGATGACAAATGTTATTGCACAGTTAGATTGCAAAGTGACAACACATAGCACCCCCATTATTTCTATTGCTATCTCCATAGACGGGACCCTTGTTTGAATGATATGGCTATAATAATAATACGGCCGAGGATGCAGCAATTCCATTGCACATTTCACAGACACGTGGCTTTAGAAGTACCTTATGGGCATTTACTGTAAAGATATGTAGCAATATACAGGTCATGCATAAACTGCTCAGCCCTCGAGAGATTTATTTCATTGCTTTGTTTAAAATCATTAGGTCACTGCTACTTTGCAGCAGCGAGAGCGGCCACAAATCTTATTGCAAAAGTTAGAAAATAATTGTTTTGTTCACTGAAACCTACAAAAACAACTGCATATCAATAATGAAATAACCAACTGCCCTGTAAATGGTTAGACAAGGTAAGAAAATGCTGGCCTTTTCCGGAATATTATCGATATGCTTTTTTTTTCTCAAAAAGTAAGAAATGCTAAAAAACTCTTAGATAATATGGCTGGGAACCTTTGTTATACAGTATAAATCAAACCATTTTTAATAGTAATGAAACCCTGAAGATACTCAGCTATATTTGTCTATAAATCCAGATGAAACTAACCCATGACATACACTACAGGCATGTGTTGAAGACATAAAAACCCTGATGACTTAACTTTCTGCTCCTGAATGCACACAAAACAGAAGTTATAGTCTTTGGACCAGAGTCTCTGAAAAAGAAGCTGATCAGTCAGTCACATCATTTGGATCAGATTAAACTGAGGTGATAAAGTAAGAAAACTTGTTGTTATTTCTAATAAGGACTTGTCATTTATATCCCACATCGAAAAGGTCTCTATAATTTATTTCCTTCATCCTCTTATGAAAATTAAAAAGAGAGATCTCTCCTAGCTCTCCTCTTAGCTTCTCTTTATTGGCTTCCTGCTAAATCCAGAATAGAATTTAAAATCCTCCTCTTTACATATAAAGCCTTAAATGTCCAAGCTCCATCATATTTCAGAGATTTGATTGTACGTTATGTTCCTAACAGAAAACTTTGCTCTCATTCTGCAGGTTTATTAGTGGTTTCTAAAATTTCTAAAAGTAGAATGGGAGGCAGATCTTTTATTTTCAGTACCTGAGGCAGACACCCTGTCTACTTTTAAGAGAAGGCTTAAAACTTTTGATAATGCTTTTAGATAGATTACCTATAGTCATATAATCTTTTTCATGACCAAAATATGAGATTCTTCATTTCAGCTGTTTGTGTCAAGGTGAGGAGCTTGGCTGTTGAAGAGCAGTTTTTAGTAGAACCGCTCCTCCTTCATCAATTGGAGTCAGCTGACAGGCTGCAGCATTTGTTTTGAATGCCCCCTGCATGGGGTGTTCAAGACATGTCCATCCAGGAGGAGGCCCGGGGCAAGGCTCAGGACACCACAGGGATTATGTCTCTCAATTCGCCTAAGGAGCTGGAGGAAGATGTTTTCACTTCAACCTGTACCATAATATACAGTTCATTCTATTTGACAAAAAAACAGAGAAATGCTTTAATATTGTTTACATATTGTTTCACATCAAATTTTATATTGTGAAAGAACATTTTCTGTTCTATATATAATAAAATAAAAAAATTCCAAAGTTATTATTGCATAAAATGCTTGCAACAGAGTGTGCTTTTCCAAGGGTCTATTTGAAATTGACAAATCCAGAACAAGCATTAAGACAAAGAAGAAGTGGCTCAGTGGTTGCCATAAGTGCTATCCAAATAGTAATGGCAGTAACGAAGGAGGTACGAACAGTAGTCAGGATGCTTCCTATCAGTAGTTTTTTTGGCATAGGGGCCTCCTGAAATTCCTATCTTAGGAAACATTTGGTTTCCCATAATCTTTTGTGACAGAACATTTATAGGCACAGTGGACCCCACATTTTGTCTTCACCAGTAGATGATGTGACACGTGCAAACTTACAAACCTTTATATGTTTTTGGTTTTATAATGGAGAGCTTCAGTTGTTCCATACATTTGAGTTACTTTTATGTTTTGCAGTTCCGTTTTAGAAGGCATCATAAATTCCTCATGAGACCTAATTGAAATAATCTTTAAAAAATATTTTTTTTTTCTGATTTCTAAATTAATTTAATGAGCCATGTGTTGTGGGAGTTCACAATACTAAGGGTAGTTTTTTTTTATTTTTACAAGAACCAAAATATGATTTTAGATTTTCCATCTTTTGGTGTGTTTAGTTTTTCTTAAACTGAAATGAACACTAATTTTTATCAGCTCAGTTTGATTGAATATTACGACCGAGTATTAGGGCTAGGCTCGAGGTTTTTTTTTTTTTGAAAATAAAGTCGTACAATTACGAGAACAAAGTTGTAATATTACGAGAATAAAGTCGGAAAATTACGAGAACAAAGTTGTAATATTACGAGAATAAAGTCGGAAAATTAAGAGAACAAAGTTGTAATTTACGAGAATAAAGTCGGAAAATTGCGAGAATAAAGTTGTAATATAACGAGAATAAAGTCGTAATATGTGGTATAATTAAGTCATCATACCACAATTCGTTTAAGAAAGAAAGCTTGAAGCTCTGACCAGCACCACTAAACAGCAACCGTTTTGACCTACTGCCCAATTTGATGCTGGTGTGCTAAAAGAGTTCCTTATTTGTGAAACCAGAGCTACAGTATAACTTCACATAATGCTCGACATTCCTAATTTTTGTCATGATCTGCTTTGATAGCTGGCCTTAATTATTCATGGCTTTAACCTGCTTAACTCTATCCAGCTACTAATTATCACTCGTCTCATCCACCCACCATTTTCCCTTGTGATGGGCTCAGTTCCAGCTATCATGGCCAGATCATTGTTTGCCTTCTGTTTGCTCCCTGTTTGATTTCTGTTAATTCAATTCAATTCAGTTTATTTATATAGCGCCAAATTCACAACACATGTCATCTCAAGGCACTTCACAGTTCAACCAGATCATACAGTCAAATTAATACAAAGTTTTCTATCTAAGGAAAACCAGTTGATTGCATCGACTCATTGACTCAAATACAATCCCTCACACTAAGCATGCTTGTAGCGACAGTGGAGAGGAAAAACTCCCTTTTAACAGGAAGAAACCTCCAGCAGAACCAGGCTCAGTGTGCGCGGCCATCTGCTGAGGCCGACTGGGGTTCAAGGAGACAGAAGCAGAGATACAAAAAGCAGCTGTACAAGGCGGCCCCGTCCAGGAAACACACAGCCAGGCAGACGAGCTCCGAGCCAGCCTCCATGCCAGAGGACGAAGAGAGCACATCCACTCAGTCACGGTCAGAGAAACAGGACTACACTAGAAAACAGGCCGATCTCCAGCATCTATAAACAAGGGTGTTGATGGAAGCCGCACAGCTGATGTTTCTCTCCAGGATGGCGTCACAGCCAAACAGGAACAGACGAGGCAAAGCTACTCTCAGGAAAAGCAGAGAGAGCAGAACGTTAGAGATTGAACTTACAGATTCTGCAAAATAGGAGAAGAGAGAGAATGAAGCAGAATGATGAAATGGGGGTCCCTATGTCCTCCAGAAGTCTAAGCCTATAGCAGCATAATTATAGAGATAGCTCAGGATAACCTGAGCCACTCTAACTATAAGCTTTATCAAAAAGGAAAGTTTTAAGCCTAGTCTTAAAAGTAGACAGCGTGTCTGCCTCACGGACTAAAACTGGTAGTTTGTTCCACAGGAGAGGAGGCTGACAACTAAAAGATCTGCCTCCCATTCTACTTTTAGAAATTCTAGGAACCACTAGTAAACCTGCAGATTGAGAGCGAAGTGCTCTGTTAGGAACTTAAGGAACAATCATATTTCTGATATAAGATGGAGCTTGGCCATTTAAGGCTTTATATGTGAGAAGGAGGATTTTAAATTCTATTCTGGATTTAACAGGAAGCCAATGAAGAGAAGCCAGGATAGGAGAGATGTGATCTCTCTTTTTAATTTTCATCAGAACTCTGGCTGCTGTTAGTGTCCTGTCTGTCAGTTTTGTAACTTTTAGGTTCATTTCCAAGGTTCATGTTCAACCCATGTCTTCAGGCTTGTTTAATCCCTAACCAGTGATGAGAGTGTTTCAGCATGTCCTGAGAGATTCCGGATTCTGTTCCCTCTCACCCACTGGCCCTGTCTGGTCTGCTTGCTTGAACCACTGTTAGACTCCTGCTGGATTTTAACTCCCAGGTGCATTTCTGTTTGAGCTGGAAGCTTGATGCACAGACTCTGAACCTGCCTTTACGGTCTGATGGATTCCTGGAACCCGGATCTGTCTGTTCCTGAGTGGATTGGAACCCCTGTCCAGCCTTCTCACTGGGGTTGCTGCTTCGGGGACACTCTGGACGGCTCAGGGCCGGCTCTCATTGGCAGTGCATCAGCTTATCCTGCTTATGACTGAGAGAGTGGACTGTGCTGTTAAACCAGGTAAGTGACTAACTCTATTTATCATCTTCTGCTCAGCTGATAGTGGTCACTTACCTGTGTTTCTCCCACAACCAGAGTGTCTGAGATTGTGAGGTGCCCCGCCCCTGCAGCAGCTGTGAGAAGCAGCTTCACAGCAGCGTGCTTCTGTTATATTTTCAGATTTGTCATAAAATACAACTTTATTCTTGTAATTTTAGGACTTTATTCTCTTAATATTACATCTTTGTCCTCGTATTTTTTATGACTATTCTCGTTGGGACTTTATTCTCATAATATCATGACTTTATGCTCGTAATGACTTTATTCTCGTAATTATACGACTTTGTTCTTGTAATTATATGACTTTGTTCTTATAATTTTATAACTATATTCTCTTAATGTTATGACTTTATTTATCTTCAGAATTAGCATTTTGGAAGCATCTAGAAGCTTAGGTTGGTAAACATTTATCAAATTGCTTCATTCTTTTGTTTCCTTGTGTCCCAATACAATAAACAGAAGACACATGTAAAAATAAAACAATTGCAGTTTTATGTGTTCAAACTTCATTATTGATGTGCCTAATAAAAGTATGAATTAAGCCTTTTGCTCTGATACTTGGCCATTCATAGCCAACGTAGCTGTACGGCTAATTATTTTTAAGGATGTTGTTGATGCTCTTCAAAACTTGATGCTTTCCCTCTTTTTCATTCTTTGCGCTGTGATTAGCTGACTTGGTGAGAAAATCTACATAAGAGCCAACTACTATGCCATGTGCATAGTAGCATGGTACTTTAGTAACACACTTCGAGAGTGGTGAAAGTGGGTCACACAGCCCTCTGAGATTCAGCCTGTACCATTCACTGATGTGGAATTAAGTCTCCTGCATTGGGCTGAACTATCTAGGCTGAGCTGCACAAACCTATAAAAAAAATCAAATTGGGCTTTAAATATATACTCACACCTCATGCCTAATTTTATTTGCATTCTTTTGTCCATGTCTGTAATTAGGAGAGAAATCTTATGGTCCCAAAAAAAATCATCCTGTCACAGATTGTACCACAGTAATGAGTCATTTGGCTGCTCTCTTATTAAGGGGTATCCACCCCAAGTTATTGAAACTTGCTCATAGACTTGGCAGAGTTACAGCAGATCCCCTTCCTGACACAGCTGGTATTTGAAACTAGGTCCTTTGTGTTAGAAGCAAAGACTTTGTAGACCATGTGCCTTTTGTATTTACAAAAATACTTTATTGATTTGCAGATCTGGTGCAATGTATTTAGACATTTGAACTACTGCAGCTTTGACATAAGGTCAGACTTCAATCTGAAACATTCATGAGTAAACCTTTACAGAATGACCTTGGGAGATGACAGAGGCAGTGCTTCAAGGTCTAACTGGAAAGCGATGCGCAAATGTTGAGCCACATACACTACCTAACACTTGAAATATGCTTTGCCACAGCTGGCTCCCAATAGCATCTGATCTATTCAAACTAATTCATTTACAAAGCCAATAAGATAACTTTACTTTGTTCCTCACTAGTTTAGTCTGGTAAAAGAAGTAACTTAAAACATTGGAAATAAAACCACTTTCTTTCTTTCTTAATTATTACAACAGCAGACTTATGCTTCAGAGTTTAATTTGTCCTCATTCTTTCTTGGTCTAATAAAAAAAATTACAAACTGAATCTGATTGGAGGGAGAGAACCTCTGAAAAATGTCTTTAAGTTCCCTCTACAGATTCTTGGTAGCTTTTTACTTTAACTGTGCCATTCTACCACATTAATAAAATCCATATTTCAATGGAGCAGCTATTATTACATGTGGCAAACTCTGCATCATTGTAAAGCTAGCTGAATGTAAGTTATTGGTCTGTTGGAAATTGAAACTCTACATCACTAATTTCTGTTCTTTTTTTAAACAGGCTTTCTTCCAGAATTAAGATCTACAGTAGCAGTCAAACACCAGCAGAATTGCAGCCCACTTCGCTGCAACTCCCAGTACAATCCCCTCCAACTTCCAGTCACTTGAGTGATCCCCTCACTCTTCTGGGCATGCATATATTTTTTATTCTGACTCCACACTTTCACTGAATTACAGAATCTGACCAGGAGATAACGCTTCTCTTTAGATCTTAAAGGGGAATGCCGTTTTTTTTTTTACATTGGGCCATTGATTTTACGTTACTACATCATGTTCTACTCACCCATATGAGATTTGTGTCATTTGGAGCCTTTCTGAAGATATTCCATTAGGTTATATCCAAGTAACATCTTCCATGTGCAACGACTTTAAGGCACAAACTAAACTGTTCATAATTTAGTCTTTATGGTACGCCATAACATGTAGGCGAATCACTGTCCCCCAGACATCCGCGGTTATATTTTTTATATTTATTTATATATTTTAAAACAAAGTGGAGTGTGTATGACGTCATGCGTGCGCCAGATTGGAATTGTGACAGGCAGCCCGGGCCACAGGCGGCTACGCTCTACCCCTTCTTGTTGGGATCTGGAGATTTACCATCTTTCTCCAGCAGAGTGCGCTGTGGGTCTCCTGGGCTGGAGCCCTCCAGCACACCTGATGCTCATCAGCCCATCAGGAGACCTTCCTACATAAGCAGCAGCCAGACCTTCCTTCAACGCCGCAGTGTTGACCAAGTTTGGTTAGCAAACCTGAGCCTCAGTTATTTTTATTGAATCCTAGTTTTCTCTAGAGAGAAACCTGATTCTAACCTGCCTCTGTCTTCTTGCTCACAGGAACCCGTCTAAGGTCTAAAGCTCTGGATGAGCTTAGCCTGCAAACCTGCCTGCCTGCCCCAAGAAGCCAAACCTGAAGATTTCTATCTGGACTCCTCCTGCAGCTCAAAAGGAAGAGCTGGAAATCCAAACCAAGGTCTGCCACTCACTAGTCAGAAGCTAGATGCTGCTGCTGCTGAGCACTCTGCTGAACCAACAGTCTCTGGACCCAACCGGTTCCCTCCCTCACAAGAAATCAGTTTGGACCACTTCAAGGTATTTTCTGGAAATATTAACTCGACTAATCATGAGACTGCCTGGCTAATCAAACTATCCGTCTCTGCAGACATCAGTGATACCAGTCCCGGACCCGAGCCTGAACCAGTTTATGTTTCCTCTGTGCAAACCATTTAATAAACTCTGTTAAACTTTTACTCTGTTTCCGTTGGTGTTCTGCACGTGGGTTAAGTCTCTTAAGCCAATCATGAAACTTCTATTCATTCGGCTAGCTAATGTGAATCGTTCAATTCCATTTCGAGAGCGAGATCATCTGTGGTAGTAGCACTAGACATCTTCCAGGCATGTGAGCAAAACTAGCAGCAGTTCAGTTGACCGGATGAATGAATGGTAGCCGGCGTGTGGATGACGTCATAAACACCGTTTTGTTTTTAAAAGATATAAATATAAAAAATATAACCGCGGATGTCTGGGGGACAGTGATTCGCCTACATGTTATGAATGCTGGTGTACCATAAATTATAAATTATGAACAGCTTAGTTTGTGCTTTCAAGTCGTTGCCCATAGGAAGACGTTACTTGGATATAACCTAATGGAATATCTTCAGAAAGGCTCCAAATGACACAAAACACATATGGCTGAGTAGAACATGATGTAATAACGCAAAATCAAGGGCCCAATGTAAAAACAGGCATTCCCCTTTAATGTCCACAAGTCATGACAGAAAGATTTTATTTTAGTACAAAGATTATTTTTTGAAAAGGAATTGTAGGGTACCAGCCAAGGGTCAGCCAAGGACCAGCCAAGGCTGAGCCAAGTGCCCATCAAGGAAAGTTTTGAAAATTTTAATGGCTCCTACTGCATTTATAACCATCCTTCATCCTGACAACTCCTGTGAGTTTCTCTGTCTCTTACAAACTTTTTCTTTTATAAATTTATCATGTAACCCCCCCCCTAAAAACTTTTAGTCAGACAAATCTAAATCTGACAAAAAACCCTTCTTCCACATGTTTGTTGACAGTATTTGCAGCAAATTCATGTTGCTCTTTAATAAGGGCCAGAATTTTTAAGTTCACAACTGCTCTTTTCTGTCAGCAGATTTCCCTTTTTTAGTTGAGAATCTCTCAGGCTTCTCTAGAACAGAGTAGAACTCCCTGGTTCATATAACAGTATAAAGGTTGAACGTGGTTGTAGTGGATAAAATATGTGCAGATTAGATTTTAAAGTTGGACCCTCTGGGGTCCAATCCTGGTTAGCAAACCGTGAATAAGGGCAGCACATATATCCCAGGAGACAAAAGGCCGGGCAAACAGGCTAAAGCCATTACTGATAGCTCCCTGGTTTTCTCTGCCACCTATTCCCATGTGTGCTTACTTACATCTGTGGTATATGGTTAATTAAAGCTTAACAGCAGCCTATGATTTATTATAATTCAACATACATGAATGAAAAATAGCAGATGACTGTTTTTATAATCATCCTCCTCTTTAAAGGTCCCATGTCCTACTTTTTAAGCTTCCCAAAGTCAACTATAGGTATATATATGATGAAATACAACTTTTATACTGCTGAGTATACATTTAATATTCATATATGTTCATATATTCATATATGTTGTTTTCTTTATACCCATCTGAAAGACACTTACTCTACCTTCACTGTATCGCTGACCCTCACCATGTGGGTGCCAACTATTTCGTGATTTTGCCCTTGAACAACTGCATGGCAAGCCAAAGGGACAGAAAAAGATCTACAAATTGACACATTGCTTTAGTCTGTAAATAATGGGATTTGTTGCTACTATGCTAACTAGTATGCAGATTCACAACACACGGTGACATAAATAATGGAACATTGCATTGTGTGCATGCAATTCAGCAGACATTAGGTAAATTTTTTTGCATTCATAATTTTCATAAATATGTCGATCATATACTACTGACTAAATCATGCCGTTTCATGGGTGGAGAATATGCAAATGCAAATATTTAGAGAACAACCCTCATATATCCTGTAAAGGGAAAGGCTGGTGTGGTGAGGGCTATAAGTGTGCATCTCTAAGTTGTTGCAAGAGGGCTTTTTTTTATCCCTCTATGTTATTTAATAGATTCTGCATGAAGGACAGTTATGTCTGGTTAAATTATCTTCAGGCTACATTGTTTTACAGTATATTTGGTCAAGTTGAGAGAGGTTAAATTGGAGCTTTAAATTCAGTTGTTTAGACCATAAAAACTCTTTCTAAATCTAATTGTGGATTTTTCTCTGTTGGGAAGGGGGGTCAATGAGTTTCATGATATTGCATCTTTTACATTTAACTCTAACTTTTTCATTTATATCTTTCTGGGGTTTCGGTTTATATTTTACTTTTATTTGTAGCACTTTGTTATTCATATACTGTATTGGCTGCAGCATATATATTTTCGTATTATCATTGGTACAATTTTAAAGTTATTATTACTATTATTATTATTATTAGTGGTAGTAGTACTTCAAACGTTATGGGTCAGAACTTCCTCTTTTATCGCTACTTTTTTAATGCGCATTTAGATGGAGTAGAATCAAACCCATTTTCACATCTTATCATTTGTGCAAAATAAATATTGCACATGCAAGACTTTTTTGCACAAGCAATGTAGAGCTCCTTTTTTGCAATCTTTGAAGATCAGGCCCTCAAATCTAAGCCTTTTATGGTAGAGTATTAATCAAATGTGTACATATATACAGTAGTGAGCAAATTATTGTATATACTGTTCAAAGGTATAGATGACAATGTTTTATTTCTGGGTGGACCATCTAAATAGGTGGTTTTCCTAATTGTCAATCATTCTAGAAATATATTTATTTAAAGCCGTCCTACGTGCTCGTCCTGTTAGCTATCTTTTTCTGCGTGTTCGCACTTTCAGGCATATATCTGTGGTCATACAGTCATTGAAGCTCACCTTTCTCACCGCAGTTCTTTGAAAACGGCTGATGGTCGTTAGAGAAAAAGTGTCTACGAAGTCTAAGAGAATAAAAGAAAAGCCTCAGAAGAGGCAGATATATCCCAGAATGCTTTGCCTGGAGAGCTCTCCTCCCAAAGCATTATGGCACTTGCTGTCATGGCGGTGTGCCATAGGCTGTCGATACCTGACTGCTGCAACTAGTAACAAAGATGCACAGTGGAGGATGAGTTCCGTGACCAACGGAGCAAAAAGCAGTGATTATCTGTCCGAACGGTCAGTTAACTAAGTTTACTATAAAGTCCACTATATAGTCCCTGCTGTATGTGGACACAGTAAGCTTGTATGAGCTATGAGAACAGTACATTTTAAACATGCAAGAGGTGTGAACGAGGAGAGATGGGCTCCTGCATGCTCTTGCATTTGCATGTTTTTTTTAAGTGGAGAGGGCAGGTCTTTTAATAAATTCTCCAAAATACCTTTAAGATGAAAAAAACTCACCAGACTACAGAATGTGGTACTATTTATCTGCGACAGCTGAATCATCAAAAGCATTCAGATTTTCTTCTCCCCAGGAACCTCATCCATCTTCTCTTTGGAAAACCTGAGACATTCCTGGGCCTGCTGAGAGACATAGTCCCTGCAGTGTGTCCTCAGCCCCCCTACCAGTGGAACATGCCTGGGACACCTCCTGAGAGAGGCTCCCAGGTGCATCTGCAACAGATTTTTGAATCATTTTAGGTGGACCTCACTCCTTCTCTGAACATAAGTGGTACAATGGACTAAAAATGAAGTATTTTCATATTTTAAAAAGTACAATGGAAGAGTATTTATCAAGAAATGTAAATAGTTTTATCAGAAATATGCTTTTGTCCCCTATGATTTAGAGGAAAATAAGCCGGGATTCCAGCTCCTGTTGCTTTTTAGTTTCAAAGACCAATGTTCTGGGGATCAGGACAGCTTGGTGTTTTAGTGTAGTTTAACCTGATCAGTGGATCTAAAGACTGAAGATGAAGACCAAAGACAGGTTATCCTGGGGCTGAAAAATCTGTTTTTTAGGAAATTCCTTTAGAAATGAAGTCAAGTTTTCCAATACTTCCCGGCCACAGTCTGAAGAAATGTGTTTCTTAGGAAAGGCCTGTAGAAATGACCAAAGGAAAGAAATGTTAACAGACACATACCATTGCTGGTATGTGTGCACACCATAACAGCAGTGCAAGGTAAAACAACATGTTACTAAATAATTTTCAGGTAATACTGAAAGAAATAAATGAAAAATATTACCGATGTGGGGCTTCAGCCCCCACAGAAAAGTTGTTGGATGCATGACTACACCGCCTTACTAATCATGATACCGGCAATAGAGAAATTATTCTAAGGCTCTCAGTTACAGTGGTAGAAAAGCTTACGAAGTACAGTATACAATGTATGCACTGTTTACTTTTATCCAAGATTCCAACTAAGTTATAAACATACATGGTGTTGAATATTGATTAATCGTTCCAAACAGGACAACTTATTGATCCTTCTGTTATGTCAATTAGCCAATAATTATATTTGCCATTGAATAGCTTTCTGGCAAATGTGATTATGTGCCTGTCTGCTGATAGTGCCAAGTAAACAAATTATTTCAAGTAGGACTAAATAAACACTATCAAGATGAACATTTGTCATATTGTGTCATTTCAAGATTGATAATTTTTTTGTGTGCATTTTTAGCCATAGAACATGGCTATGCCTCTTAATCAAGGGGAAAAAATGGGCTTTGACTGATCTATTTAAACTGTAAACTGAAACATCATTAGGTTAAATTTGTACGTTTTTTTTCTGCCTGTATCATGCCACTGAAAGGTACTTTTTTCTGTTTTTGTTTTTGTTCTGTTCATGTACAGCTCTTTGAATTGACTTGTCAATAAAGTGTACAGTAAATAAACAACATAGAAATCATTCAAATACAAAAAAAAAAAAAATGAAATACAAGCCAATAACCAATAAAACCATACTGTGATGTCATAGTCCATTATTATTTTTAAGTTAATATTTATGTTTGTTAAGAACTCAGGTTTGTTTTAAGGAATTTAGAAAATTAGCTTTAAAATCTTAAAGAAAACAGCAGTTGCTCTATGTATGTGTTACAAAAAAAAACAACAAACAAAACAACAAAACAAAAAACAAAGAAACGCCGCTATGCAAAAACAGTCAGAGGGAAATATCACAAACATCATTTGAACATAATAACAGAAAATAGAGTTTTGAAATGTATTTGCTTTAATAGAAATAATATTTTGGAGAATTTTTTTGTCAACAAGCTATCAAAGTGATTGAGTCAGGAGACCAATTCACAAAATTCTCTACTTTTTTTTTGTCTATCAGTGTTCACAAAGACAAAATGACCAGGGTTGAAACACACTGTGGTTATTTTAATGGAACATTTGAATAGGTAGAGGTATGAATGTGTTCTCTGAGTCACTGTACGCATTATAAAACTACTACTATGATACAGTTTAATTAGTCCCATTTTATTTTAGCTCTAACTGTTGCTATTAGCAGATTTCCCATTTTCTGCATGTAGCTGTCACCAGGGGAGACTCCCATTGTAGTAGCACAGACAAGCAGAGGAAGAATGAATGGGCCGTTTCAACATCTTCACTAAGTTATTTCCCCACAGGCAGCCAGCTCTGGCTCATTAGTACAGCGCTCACCTTACTTCCTGTACGACCCTTGCCTGTCTCACAGGGGACATATGAGGCCTGCTGATTTTATGTTGTTCCTGAAGGGAGAAATAAAGAATTCAATCTAAAACAATTTAATGTAGGTGCAGTGCAGCAGAAAAGAGAATCCGGGTGCTCATTTTTTGTGAAAAATCACATATTTTTTTAACATTTGTGCATGCATGCATGCAAGTGCCATGCCTTCCTTCATCAATTTGCTCATGTGTCAGAGAGGTTTGCAGAGAAGCGTCAACTAGTGATTAATGTTGGAGACAATGAGAACGAACCCTCAGATTAAGCTTTTATTTGACCCCACAAGGGGATTATTCCAAGCAATGTCTCATTCCTCCTTTCTTAACTTCCATGGATTCTTGTTCCAGTGTCTACAAACATTGTTAATTTACACCCATAACTTTGTATTTAAAACATATACTCATTGTAATAAATAAATACTACTAACCTCTCTTTTTGTGAATTAATATTTACACCCTTTGCACCAGAAACAACATTCTTAAGTATGCTTGATAATTCATGCAGTCATTAAAGGAGACTTGGGAACACCAGCATTCTGGCAGCTGTCTTTTGTCTTATATGGGAGTGGCACAAATTAAGGTGCCGGGTTCCTAAATATAGTAGGAAACGACAATACTGCCCCCTGCTGGTGATTGTATAGAATGATCAATGAGTGACAGACAATTTTTGAGCTTTGTCTCAAAGCTACACTGTGTGTCAAAGTGGAAACTGACAGGCTAGTTAATAATATGATTTTTACCTGTTCCATTGTCTATTGTTATATTTATCTCTGATCTGATACTTGGAGACATAATGTTTGTGAATAATAAAATTAAACTTCTGCAGTTTATAACATGTATTATTGTACCACTCTAAAGAATTGAGGAATATCAGCTTTCCTACTACTCGAAAGTCTTAATCTTGTAGAGAAAGGAATATTTTTCTAGTCAAATTTAAAAAGTTTTGTTCATTTTTTTTTTCTTTTTCTAAAGTTGAAGAAGTTAGTCTAAGTTTTGACCTAGTTTTTGACCTGCCTGCATTTTCCTTTAGATCCAAAAGAACAAATACAATATTTGAAGAAATATGTATAAATATATATCAACATTCACAAAAAAGAGCAAAACATTTGAGAGAGAATACATATTTTATAGGAAATTAAAATTAAATTTGACGCCAACACAGATTAAAATTGCAGAAAAAAAATCTAAAGGTTGATTTTTAGAAACTCAGAATACTTTTATATTGGAGTTTTATTTTATTCTACTTTTCAGGGCATCTAGTCAATTCAATGACTCTTGGAAATAAAATTTTTTAGTTAGGTAATTTATGATGAAGTTGGTTGGATGCTGTATTCAAATAATATAGCAATTTAAAGGTAATCAAAATATACTCATTACAACTCAATGGCGTAACAACACAACACAACATTATCTGGGTGGGCCCCATAGGAAGTACAACACTCTGGATTACCCATAATACCAAATTGTAGTGTAAAAAATAAAATACTCAAATACATTGTTCTTTTAAGATCTTTATTGCGGTTTGAAACATATTATATGACGGTATTTTTTTTTTACCAACCGTCTAATGAACTATACACAGTTATTAACATAGTAATTAAAAGTGCCACTGTCTGCTTTGCTATTGGTGTCATCTTTAAACGGCTCACCAGCAGGTTGAAATCTGACATCTTTTGGGGTATAATTAAGGTCCGGTCAGTCATCTTAAAATCAGGTGGGTTTAAGACAAATTTTTCGCACCATTATGTCTGCAATCAGATGTCATAGTCCACAATTGCGAAGGTGGCCTGCCAGGTGTCAGTGACGGGGCCCCTATGAGGTTGGTGGCCCCTAAGCAACTGCAGTCTCTGCTTACCGATAGTTATGCCATTGTTACAACTTATTACTTTATAAACTTGCACTTTTATTTAGACTAAGTGTTTTTACCATTAATGCTGAAACATTTCATTAGATTAATCTAGACTAGATTATGATTAATTGATTAGATCATCCTAACCTTCTATGCAGCAAAACATTTACATAATAATGCAAAGATGACCTGAGTTAGATATCTTTCTGTCTATACATGAACATGCCCTCGGTGGGGCTGGAGATTTGTATTACAAGTCTAACTAGTTTAACGCCACAATGTGAACATCTATTTCCTCCAGTGTTTTTATTTCAACAGTTTGAAACGTATTACCTAATTAGACTTAATAAAGAAACTTTAAACTGTCCTAAAAATTACCACATCTGTTTACCCTTTGCTAATTAAGCCCCACCCCCACCTGGTGCCTGTAATTTTTAAAAATCTGTCACTATGTTAGGACAAAACAAAATCTAATCCTTTGAGATGATACTATTTTCACAAAAAGAAAGCCTATATTTTTCACTTGTTAAATTAAAGGTGCATCATTAAGAAACGGATGAGAGTCGACTAGCATACTAAATATGCTAAAAAAAAAAAAAAATGTGATTGTGAAATTTGAACACTCCATTGTCCTCCAACTTCCCCCACAGCAGTTCTGGTCTGATGGTGTTGAAAGCGCTGGAAAAGTTATAGAACATGAGTATCACTGTGCTCCCGGTGGTCTCCAGGTGAGTGAGTGCCCGCTGCAGTAGGTAGTGCCAGCAGGTAGATGATGGCATCCTTCACTCCGGTACACTGAAATGCTTTCCAGATGTTTACAGAAACATTTGAGGTACAGTGTCTTTTGAGGATGATTTGTCTCTTAAGAGTAGTGTTCATTTATCTATAGCCTTTTCCCCACTGAAATTAATGGGTTAACCTTGGTTTGAAAAACCCGGGTCGACCAGCCAATAATCTGCATTTGGATCCCTTCTCATTGGCAAAAAAGGTTGGTGTAATCCCCTTCTTGCAACCAGTGTGGCCTCTGTCCCTCTTCCCACTCGGTGTCTGGGAACATTATTCAAATTCCAGCATGATGGTGCGACAGAAATCATGAAAGTAAACAATGCAGAGCAACATGTAAGGAAGCCAGAGTATAGTAAGTGTTCTGTGTTTTTACACTCTTTTGTCCCTCTGAATCCCTCTTACCAGTGTTGTGCCATGTTTATTGAATGTATACCGAGTTTTTTGTGCATGTTAGATCACAGAGCTATCTCTTTAGTTATGCTGCTATAGTTATGTGGACCCCTTTTCATTCTGCTTCATTCTATCTCCATTCTCCCACTCTGCAGAATTTGTTAGTTCAATCTCTAGCGCTGTGCTTTCTCTGCTTTTTATAGTAGCTTCATCTGGTCTGCTCCTGTTTGGCTGTGACACCAACCTGGAGAGAAATATCAGCTGTGCTGCTGCCATCGACACCTTTGTTTATAGATGTTGGAGCTTGGCCTGTTTTTCAGTGTAGTCCTGTTTCTCTGACTGTGACTGGCTGGATGTGCTCTCTTCATTCTTGGACATGGGAACTGGTACCACACACCTCTCTCTGGTACCAACTCAGTAACAAGCTACAGAGTTCCCCTCCTCTGGACTTCACTCCTTTGCCAGAGAATCCAGTGAGCCCGCCTCAGCTGATGAGCAGCCACACGTTATTAAAATAAATGCCTTTTTAAATAATCACTGTCTGTCTCGCCTGAATTTTGGGTCCAACGTTCTGAGTCTAAAAGACCCTAAAAGGATACTTGGATTTATACTAAGATTAAAGTCCACACTTTAATTCCTTACTAATAGTTGTAACTTGTGATAGAAATCAGATGTATTACTTTGTATTATCTGACTGAAGGCAGCTAAGAATAAATGCATGCCAAACTTTTCATTTTTTAATGAAATATTTGTATATTATCAGCTTTTTTTAAAATAAACAATTGTGTACTTCACTTTGTTGGCTGACCATCTAATTTCCAATTAAAGTACAATGAAATTTGGATTTGTAAAGTGAGAATGAGTTGAATATTTACAAGATTAAGTTTATAAAGTCATATTTTGTTACCAAACATATTATTACCCAAAGATTGGAGCAACATTAAACCATTATTGGCTTTACATAACAGAGGTGTAGGTTAAACTTCTGTTTACAGCCATAAAGATAAAAACTCTCCCATCATAAGCAGTACTTGCCTTTATAAAGTCTTTATAAAGATGGTTATTACAGAAGACATGAACAATACCAGCACCTGCACCTGTTCAGCTGCAGAATTGTCAAAAAAATCACAAGTGGTTCATGCTTACATCGATTGTAACTTCTGAAGCACGCTTTCTGATTTAAGGTGCTTGACAAAAAAGCCATCAACAGTGAAAGCCTTTGCACAGAACATGGTACTTTTCACAGGACACAATTCAAAAATGGTAAAAAGGACATATGTATTTCCTGTTTGATATAAAATACGACCTTAGAATCGCTGTCAGACAATTTTATGGAAAACCCCCCAAAAGCCTTGACTTAGATAAAACAAATAACAACCCCTCTGTAAAGAAATGAGGTAGAGACGTTGACAAAAAGAGAGATGCACCAGTCCATGGGAACACTGATATTAATGTACTAATCATAATTTAAGGAATTTGACTGAAAATCAAGAAATAGTTTGAATTGAATTTAAATGAAACCAACATAATGAGTATAAAAAGTGGAAATTTTTCCTTACATTTGGCTGTAAAAAATATTTGCCAATAATGCAAGGTCAAGGTTTCTTTTTTTCTAAATGTTTCAGATCATCAAACAAAATATAATATGATTATACAGTCAGGTGCGCTGTAAAAATGTAGCTCAAGTCATTTATTTGCGATATACAGGTTGAAATTCTGTTATAGGCAGTGAAATACAAAAACTCTAACAGAACCTGTGTGACAACATGAAGTAGGATAAATCATTTTTAAAAAACACAGAATTCCAATTCTCGGTAACTTCCAGAGCAGATGCAAATGTCATTCACAAATCTGATTAGGGATAAAAAGTCTTTCCTAAGACCTTTGAACCCAGGCGAAATACATTAAACATTAACTACAAAGTAACACAACATGGACAAGCAGTACGCGCTTTCTTTGGGTAACTGAACTCTTATAATGCATTAAACAAATGCTGTTGATAAAGTATTCTTTGGACAGAAAAACCGAAAGTAAAACAAACAAACAAAAAAAAAAACCCCAAAAGATGTACCTTATGTCATGTCCGACCTGGGATTACTTTTTTCAAGTGTAGAAATCATCAATTACAAACACAACTTTTTTTTTTTTTATTAACTCTAATTTATCTCTGTGAGACAATGAGCATACATTGATGATCTGAAACATTTAATTTTGACAGAATCTATAAGGGTATATTACATGTTAAACTGGAATTAGATGGGTCTTGGTGTAAGAGTCAACCTTAATTTTCTATCAATCAAGAAAAGAAGAATTGGTTTCTCATAACCGCACAGTGTTGTGACATCAGTACGGACAGAGGTGCATCCCAGCTTAATCATTAGAGTAGTCTGTAGATGGATTGCTGTAAAGCTTATCAGTTCTCCCACCAGCATAATGCAACCAAAGTCAACATTGAGGTACTCTGATAAATAATAGTAAATAGTAAAACCAAATATACCTGGTATAAGAGGTCCAATCAAAGGGACATAATGGCATAGTCTAAATGCTCATCATCTGTATTGTTTACTTTATTTTGACATGATTTGTACTTGTACTGAATAAAAATTACACAGATATTATAAATGCACCTAGAATATGTAGGCACCTGAGACCTCAACACTACACTCAGGAAATTGGTGTAAATATTATGCAAGAGTGGTGCTAGCTGTTATCCCTGTCTGAGTGTTTGAATCCTAAAACTACACAATGCTGGCGAGAGAAACAGGTTTTCAACTCTTTGACGTAAGTAGATACTCTTTAAGGCTAATGTCATTTCAATGACACATTATGGGAATATTCATAAAGAGATCTCCCAAAAAAAAAAAAAAACATACCCACCCTATCAAACTATCACCAACCCCATTCCCTTTCCTGACCTACCCCATCTCTGTTGATAAAACTGTCGGATTTGCTCAATGACTTCCTGCTGTGTGTCCTAATTGAGTGGCACACAATGATGCATGGCACAGTGGAGAAAAACCCTCATTAATTAACTTCAATCTGCTTTGCCAACTTTTTCTGAGAGCTACAAAGATGTATAACCTGAAACAGTTCTTTACCTTTTCAGAAATCAGTTCTTAGGCTTACAGTATACAATATTCACATATGGTAAATGAAGAACTCAAAGTACCTGTACAACTCTAAAAGGGATAGAAAAGCAGTGCAGTGAAAATGTGCATAAAAAAATATTTCTCATGAATTCTTCCTGTAAAATTAAAAAACAGTCTGCGATGTTTCTGTGAGGATAAAGTTAAGGGCATAGATATGAGTGAGGAGCTGAGGTAGAGTGAACTGAGCCAGAGCTAACAAAGGGTGCAGGAGGTAGTCCAGCAGAGACGGCCTTCCCTGCTGCAGCCGGGCAGTGCCTTGAGTCTTCAGTCACTAAATGCTCAGATCTCAGCACAGATCTTGATGTATTAGGAGAGTGGAAGCCATTGGTGAGGCAATTGTCTGCTTGTGGCTCTGTGTCTGAGTTCTGTTGCTCTATGTTGCCTTCTGCCTCTCCATTGTGATGAGCCAATATTGTTCTTTTGGGAAGACTCTGGAGACTTTTAGCTACTATAAGGTTTTCTAGATGATCCTCTCTCACTGTCGAACTTGGCTCACTCAAAGGGGAGTACACATCTTCTAATAATGAGGGTCCCCTGGTGGAGTTAGAAACCCCATTGTTCCCTTGCTCCTCCTCCTCCTCTTCCCCACTGGGGTCTGACAACTCAGAGTGAACGATGACTTCCGCCTCTACCTGGTTACTGCACAGAGACATGCACAGATGGTCGTCTTTTTCCTGCAACACAGTAAGACCAGTATTAAACTAAGGCTTACAATTTTCTATTCACTTAACCTTACTTACTTGATTGTAAAAATTAAGCTTTGAACACATCCAACTAGTGTTGCGCCGATGCCATTTTTTGGCCCCGATACCGATACCTGGCTGTGCAGTATCGGCCGATACCGATTCCAAAATAATGTAAAATAATTGCCATCATGGCTTTGTCAAGCTGCTGCCTACCTTTGTGAAGCAGGAAAATATCTAATACAAAGTGAATCCAGTAGAACTTTTTATCAAAAAGTTCTACTGGATTCACTTTGTATTAGATATTTTCCAGGGTATAATAAAAATAAAAAGTTTTTATTGCCTACCAGGAGTGGGTGACAATAGTTGAATAAACTTATGGCTCTCAAAATGGTATCGGTGCCCCATTTGTTGGTACTCGCCGATACCGATACCACCATTTTAGGGCAGTATCGGCACCCCGTCCGATACTGGTATCGGTATCGGTGCAACACTACATCCAACTATTTTCCTAAAGATGATATGTATTAATATCACAAGGTCTAACATCACTAGCATTAATGAAATCTTATCAATGCTAGTAAAAATAAAACATTTTTAATTGAGTTCTCCTAAACCATAAAAAAACAAATTCACGTTATAAAATTACTCCAGCTTCTAAATGGTTATTTAAAACCTTGGACGAATACAGTGTTACAGGTGTGCAATGGTACACAAAAACATATTTGCTACCCTTCATTCATAATGATTCAGTATGATTTTTTGTTGAACAATAACAAACATTCATTGCAATTTCTTAAATTAGTTAAGCCTAAAAACTTAAAAAAAAAAAAAAAAGTTTAGTACTGACAAGAGATTTGGTTAAATTATTATCCATTAATAAAGTAACAAAACAAGGTAGTTTCAATGTAGCAATTAAGAGCTAGTTGCAATAGGTACCTTAATACTGTGGACAGATGGAAATGACGACGAGTGTCGCAATAATTATATGTGGAGAGGAAGTTATGATGTTCTACGGCCAAATTAGTTTGTAGCCTTTTGCAAACAAGATTAATCATATTTTGATTTGCAATAATGAGTAGCATTTGCCAACAACTCTTAATTTAAAAAAGAATGGTAATCTTCACATATTTAAAGGTACAGTGTTTTTTTTTTAGCGACATCTAATTGGTCAGACTGCAGCGACATAAATCGCCAAGGTAATTGGTTTCTAATTGATTAATCTTTTTATTAGCCTGTGTAGGATAGATTTTAAAAAGGCCTAAGATGACAAATATACTCATTATTTGTTCCACATTTTCGTCATGTTTTAGTGAGTTGCTTGGCATGCAGATATAAACAAACTGATTAACTATTGTCTTTTAGTTTGATAGCAAGATTGTGTTGGTTGGAAGCGTATATATATTCCCTTTTTAAAGAGTTCAAGCCTTGACTGTTGCATGGGGTTTTTTTAGAATAGGAAGGAGAGGAAGAAGGAGAGGAAGAGAGGAAAAAGAGTTGCTAGACTGGAGCCTATGAGATTTACCAAAGTATGTATCTAGAAAATTATTTTGGTGTCTACCTACATGGTCTGTGTGATATAAATAATCCTTATTCAACATGTTTTAATTACAGCTCTGACCATAAGACGCAGTAAAGTTACTGTTGTTGTTACTCTAAACTTGCTGCAGACTCACTCCTATATATTTAGAAATAGGAATTTCTAAGGACACCAAACAGGATTGACACAATCAGCTCATTCATGATTAGTGGATTAAAGTTGCGTTAATTCTAGACAAAATATTGCTGCTAATCTATTCTCACAGTTGGGTTGGGAGCTGGGTCTATACTAATGATGACTTTCACCTTGATATTTTAGCATGGATGTATATCTGGGGGCGAGAACGAATCAGTCTTTCTAACTGTGTAGGCATACTCTGAAATTACCACATCAAACGTGAAGTGCTGACATGGTTGAAGCTATAATCCAGGCTTTATCAGCCAAGCTAACCTATATCCTCGCTCAGTGGATAGCCATTAGAGGCCAGCCATTAGCAATGCTCAATCTCCAGGCGGCCACATGCCACCCCTTTTACAAACTACCTACAAGGCGAATTATCATGAGAATACATGACCAGTGCGCCGCGGAGAAAGCTGCGATAGATGAGAAATTGATCGAGGCAACGTTTGTGTCAGATTTTTGGAAACACTATATTGTATAGTGTTGGACAATATTTTTTGCAGCAAGAACACAGTAACAAAGGAGCAAAAAAAGTATTTATAACTTTGTCAATGCACAATTCTGAGAAGCTCACTAATTTCCCCGCTACCACTGTTATTGCTTTTGTTACTCTTTTGTTCTTTTGCCTTTCCTGTGTCGTTTTGCAGGAACTCCTATAGGTTCTCCACCTGGATTGCCCAGAAGGAACAGTTTCTTTTTTTTTTTTACAGAGAAAGCAGCTGGTTGTATTTTTTTTTTTATAGTTTTCTTTTTAATGCTCTTTCTGTCTTAAGGTTTTCTCTCCTTTCCAATGCTTTTCTTTCTTCTGTCCCTCTGTCAGGTTCGCCATTATTGGACACATGTAAATTTTTTAACAACATTAATAAATAAAGCAGTTTTGGGTAATCAAGGGGGCTTCTCACCAAAAAAGCCTCCCTTGGCAAAAGAAATTGGTTCAGCAAAGCACGGTACTCAGATTTCAGTTCTGCTGCCATAATGCCGAGCAGGGTTAAAAAAAAATAGAGTTAATCTTTTCTTTTAAAGTCTGGAGGTAGCACACTCATATGATGAATGCCTTTGGCAGAATGTCACTGAGGGATTTTAATCTAGATCAATTGCAAGATAACAAGATTGTGTTTTGTTTTTTTGTTTTTTTTAGAAGCATACATAGCCTTATTTATATAGTCTATTAACCTAAAGCAATATGCATGGTATGGTTGTTCCATGTCAGGTACGCCAGTCATTAACCTTGACCAAGTCACCTTTCAGTAGAACTGCAGTCAGTCCCTGGACTGGCATGGCTATCACTGCCCCTACATACTTAGGGACTAAATTCCCACTGGGACCAGCTTCATAGTCATGGTAGGATACTTCTTTGATTTTATTTATTTTGCTCAGGCTACTCATAAGCCCACCAAATGTTGAAAGGGCAATATTATTTAAGATTTATTTAAGAAGGGGGATGTCTTCCTCCCATCAACCCCCCTCAACTCCAGTACAGTGTATAGTTAGCCTGATAAACCAGACTAAATGTGAGATTAATGTGTAATTTAGTCTGGCCCCGATGAATGAGACATGGGAAGACTATTGATGAGAACAACCCGTTCTCTTTCAAACCATGTCTGTGCCTATTGGTCAACGCTCTGACCAATGAGCGCAACTGACTGTGACGTAGTAAGTGCGGCAGAAAGCTGGTGGGGGAGTGTTAAAAAACAGGCTGTCGGTAAAACGGCAAATAAGTCCTTCTTCTGAGCATAGAGCCTCTTCCTGCTTACGTTTCATCAAAGACCCCAAGTCTAATCCTTCCAAAACTGATTCCAAAGCTGAGCCAAACGAGAACTGTTCAATGGTTGTTGCTATCTTCCTTGTTGTGCTTTCTCCAGCGTCGCAAAGCTTTGTCGTCACGCCCTCAAATCCCTGCACACTTTGCATCCAGAAATTCAAAATACATCTCTGCATTGTGATTGGTCTGCCAGTTCCAGGGCCTGAGGCACCTGGACAATCGAGGCAGCAGCACTGGGTAAGGAGGCAGATCACACTCTACTTCCTCCAGGTGCTGAGAAGGAATCAGCTAAAGGAGACTGCTGGTGTCCTTCTATTGAGCTCCTATTGAGTCGGTGCTGATGTATGGTGTAACTGTCTGTGCAGACAGGAAAGCTCTGCAGAGGGTCACCATGATGGCCGCAAATCATTGGCTGCCATTGCCTGGCAACCAGCTGTTAAACCTGCTGCCATCAGGAAAGTTACTCTACTCTTTAAAAAGCAGGACAAGTACATGTAGAGTCAGTAACACCTTCTACCCATTGTCAATAATGCTTCTAGACAAGTAATAATGCATGGGCTACATAGTCAAACTACACTGCCTGGCAAAAAAAAAAAAGGCGCCACCAAAAAAAAAGGTCACTCACTCTAATACTTTGTTGGACCGCCTTTAGCTTTGATAACAGCACGCATTCGCTGTGGCATTGTTATGATAAGCTTCTGCAATGTCAAAAGATTTATTTCCATCCAGTGTTGCAATAATTTTCACCAAGATCTTCCATTGAAGATGGTAGAGTCTGACCTCTGCGCAAAGCCCTCTCTAGCACATCCCAAAGATTCTCAATGGGGTTGAGGTCTGGAATCTGTGGTGGCCAATCCATGTGTGAAAATGATGTGTCATGCTCCCCGAACCAGTCTTTCACAATTTGAGCCCGATGAATCCTGGCATTGTCATCTTGGAATATGCCTGTGCCATCAGGGAAGAAAAAGTCCATTGATGGAATAACCTGGTCATTCAGTATATTCAGGTAATCAGTTGACCTCATTCTTTGAGCACATACTATTGCTGAACCTAGACCTGACCAACTGCAGCAACCCATCACAACACCACCCCCACAGGCTTGCACAGTAGGCACTAGGCATGGTGGGTGCATCACTTCACCTGCTCTCTTCTTCAGTGATGGGACTAACGGCGATGAAAGTAACGGCATTACTAACGCCGTTACCTTGTTTTAGTAACGAGTAATCTAACTAATTACTTTCACTGTAACTATAACGCAGTTACCATTGCAGACACCCCGTTAATGCGCGTTACTCAGGTCGCACAATGAACTTTTTTCATGGTAGGCCTCGTGCGCAGCTGCCTGGAGCTGACACCCCACCCACGTCAAAAAACTCTGCAAATAGACTGAATGGTTAGTGCAACGTTAGTGCAGATTTGTGCAGAAAATAATATTGTTTGTGCTACTTTTGTTTAAGAGATATTAAAGATTATTTTTCAGGTCATCCAGAGGTGCGCGCCTTGTCATGAGAGAGGGGAGGATGAGGATGGCTGATGTATAGTGAGATTCCGTCTGTCAGTTGGGTAGGTGGGTGTTTCTGCTGGTGGGTGTTAACGTACAGCACACACAGAGAGATGGAGAGTGAGGATGACTCCAGCAGCCAAACAGCGTTTTCCTGATGGAAATACCGGTGTTACGTCGAGCTGCGTTTCCCCATCAGATACGGTTTCCTCTGCATCTCCGCACAGCGCAGGCGGCACGAGTCACCGCGCAAGCGACAGGAAACGCGCATGCTCGCTAAAGGCGCGCAACAGTCGCCCTGTGCTCGCGCCACAGGAGAACTATGGAGAGCGTGAACGATCAAATGAAAGGGAGAAATCTGGATGGATGGATGGATACTCTGCCTTTTCAACCTACTGTATTTTTTATTTTAAACATTATTTGATGGCCTTTGTGGCAGGGATGGAGATCCATATTTTATGTCACACGCAGAGTATACATCTTGATAGATAGATGGATAGATAGATGTTGCAGTATCTATAACAACCCAAACACACAGGATTTCAGAATTAGACACCCCCAGTTATTAATTTCACCAGATCTGAATGCCCTGTTAAAAAACTTCACATGGCGTTCCCCCCTGATGTCATTTACGTTGAGTTGCAATAAATACTCTCTATTCAGCTGGCTTTGGAAACACACCGCGAGAAGGTGGGGGCTGGGTGGTGAGGGTTACGGGGGTGAGAAACGCAAAAGTAACGCAATAGTTACTTTTACTAGTAACTAGTTACTTTTATTGTGGAGTAACTCAGTTAGTAACTCAGTTACTTTTTGGGAGAAGTAACTAGTAACTATAACTAATTACTTTTTCAAAGTAACGTGCCCAACACTGCTCTTCTTACATTGATTCGCCCATCACTCTGGAACAGGGTAAATCTGGACTCATCAGACCACATGACCTTCTTCCATTGCTCCACAGTCCAATCTTCATTAGGGATGGAACGGTTTATGAAAACCGTCCGAACCAACCGTTCGGTTCGACTGTCTCGGTTCAAATCGCGTGTGTTGCGTTCGGTTCATGTGCTGCTCCTTTTTCTCATAGGCGAAGCGTTTACACTCCAGAGCAGAAGGTGGCGGTACTGTGACCAAAGCCAACCACCAGTAGTAAACAAGAGGAAGAAGAAGCGAAGCAGCTTAGCCGGATGTAGCAGAAAAAAATCAGTTGTGGAGAATTGTGTGGGTATGGCGAGTGGGAAAGAACAGGAGTTGGAAGATGCGCCAGCAGCACTTTATAGGTCTGTTGTATGGGACCGCTTTGCATTTACAGTGACCTACGATGACGGCGGAAAGAAAGTTGTGGATAAAAGTGCAACAGTGTGCAAGCATTGTGCAACACGTTTTGTTTATGCTAACAGCAACATGACCAACATGTCAGGCTAACCCCGAAATCCCACATAATCCATCAGCGCACCGCTGCGCACCGCCCCTCTGCGCACCAGACCGCCTGCAAAAAGTAAAGCATACAGCCTTCACTGTGGCTCCCGTCCGCTCCGCTCTGAGTTCCTTGGAGATCATAGAGGGCATGCACGAGATGATTAAATTCAGAGCAGCAAAACATGTGAAAATAACCCAGGGTTTCCGCAGATCATTAAAAATAAATAAAATTCATTAATTTTTTGTGATTTTTTCATAAATTTTTATGGGATTTCGGTGTAACAATCAACATATACCGAACCGAACCGAAAACCGTGACCACGAAGCGGTGAACCGAACCGAACCGTGGATTTTGTGAACCGTTCCACCCCTAATCTTTATGCTCCCTAGCAAATTGAAGCCTTTTTTTTCCGGTTAGCCTCACGGATTAGTGGTTTTCTTATGGCTACACAGCTGTTCAGTCCCAATCCCTTGAGTTCCCTTTGCGTTGTGCATGTGGAAATGCTCTTACTTTCAGTATTAAACACAGCCCTGAGTTCTACTGTTGTTTTTCTTCGATTTAATCCCACCACACGTTTAAGTGATCACCGATCATGATCATTTAGGATTTTCTTCTGGCCACATTTCTTCCTTGAAGATGATGGGTCCTCACTATCCTTCCAGTTTTTAATAATGCGTTGGACAGTTCTTAACCCAATTTTAGTAGTTTCTGCAATCTCTTTAGATGTTTTCTCTGCTTGATGCATGCCAATGATTTGACCCTTCTCAAACAGACTAACATCTTTTCCACGACCACGGGATGTGTCTTTCGAAATGGTTGTTGGTTGTTGGTAGTTGGGGTTAAATAACTTGTTCCCAGCTGAAAGATAATCGCCCTTGCAGTAATTATCCAAAAGCAATCTTTTCTAGCTTTGGGCTAGAAAAGATCACATAGATCGCAAGATTGTACTGTTTTCATTTGTTATTGATATAACTATTTATATTGGTAAGTATTTTTATTTTCATGCCCTAACATATGATAACAATAATTATATTCTATTCTAAAAAGTAAACCCCTTATTTCAAAATTGTAGTACCTTTTAGCAACAGATAGAACAGATACAAATCTGAAGAATGCTCTTGTTTTTCCTTTGTTTATGTAGATAACATAAAACCAGATGTTTAATACCACATCATTATTGTTCTGGTTTGAATCCAAAAAGTGTGAATAGATCAAAATATATGATTATCAACAACAATGTGAGCTTAACTGAACAGACAGCACCATAACTGTACATCTGTCAGCAAGGTCCATCTTTTCAGATGGATAATTAAGAAACTGCTGTGTTTTTTTTTCTTTACTGTTTAAGTGCATGTATGAAATTTAAAAAGGAAATATATGAAATGACAAAGAAGTTATTACTTTGGAGCCATCAGGGAACAATGTGTGGCATCAACAGTGTGTGGTATAATAAAAACGTGCTGTGAGCATGCTCCAGTAGAGGGCAACGACCCAAATAATAAAGAATAAAATCTTGAGGAAGAAACAGACAATTCAGAAAAAGGAACAGAGAAATCTATATCTATAATCATGAATCTGCTGAGAAAAATAATCTAATGTTTGCTTTAAGGCTGCAAACGCTAATGCATTTTTCACCTGTAGTGCAATAAATAAACTGATACAGTTTATTTATTGCAAAATAAATTGTAAGAAAGGATTTAAAGTATGAGAAAAACATTCCTATTAGTGAATGGTTCATATTTGACACAAACTATATATATATATATATATTCTTTTTTTTTTTCTTTTTACCATGCTAGCTGTAGTAATAAACATGTTGAGAGCTCCATTAATCAGTGCTGGAGACTCCTCCGTTATAGTGTCTCTATATCTTGTGATCCTGTTGACCCAATTATGACTCACAGAGCCATTCCAAGCAATCTGCAAGATAAACACAGATAATGCATTATAATACCTACTATATCAGCACAGGAGAAAAAAAGAGTGACAAAAACAAATAACAGATTTTGCTTTATCTATAACTAAAAACTGTGCCCTAACAGCAGGTTGTGAGTTTTGATTCAGGTACAGGAGCATCTTCCCCCTCCCCCAGAATAGAACTTGCCATCAGACTCTGTTCTTCTGAATCATTTGTTCGCTGCTGACCCAACTCCTGGGTCCCAAGGGGCATCAGAGTCTCCAGTTCATGGCTATCGCTGCACTCTGGCACTTTGGCTGGAACAGGGCATCCAACTTTTCTGCACTGAGGAGTCACAGCTGTGGAGTTCAGACCTCCAGATAGTTCTCTGTGTGAAGCAGTAATCTCATCATTAGAAAAAGGAGACTAAGAACTGAAAAATTTATAAGCAAGCAGGTGCATGTCTAGATTGCATCACAGAAAGAATTCAAATGATCTCAGTCATTCAAATTCACAAAGGAATCTCTAACGTTACATTAATTCATTACACAACCAGATATGATTCAAACATTTATTTCAGATCATTTTGATGATTTGGGTAATGGAGATCTATCTGTTTTTCTTTTTTAGGAACTGTAACTAAATTATCTAAATTATCACCATGTGTAGAACTGACCTGGATTTACTGTTGCCGAAGCTGAAACACATGCAGAGAAGGATGCAAATGAGTCCCAAACAAACACCAACTATGATTCCTGTGACTGCATGAACGTCCAACTCTGGTAAAACATCAGACAGAAGAGAAAAATTAGGAAGCATATTTGATTAAATAAATATATACATGAATGGCAACATAAAATCTAGAACTTTCTTTTACTAAAGTTTTTCCTTTTTATTTAAAAATCACAAACCACAAGGTTTTTATTCCAGGTTAGGAAATATTGCAAAATAATTGCTAATTGGAAACAGTTTTTTCCCCATTTAATGTTCAGTTTCTTTCAATTTATTCAAATAGCACTAAATTTATAAAACCTGGTTTATCAAGGCACTTAACGATGTAATTTCAATTAAGTCAGAGGAAGATATTTGGTCACATTTGACTCTGGACAGTCAACTTCATGTATATTCATGAATCCAGGGTATTGGCATTGTGGATTACCAGTTGAAAAAAAACAGATGGCAGCCACACACCAAGCTCTAGTTCAATTTATAATGTCACATGAAATAGAAATAAACTGCTTTTACTTCAAGTATTTTGAAAGAATAAACTGCCCTGTATTTATTATTTGCAAGAAAAAAGTAAAGGCCTATTTTGTTTTCAAGAAAGTTTGCAGATGCACAGGGAAAAATGCAGCAGGAATACCTTCATCAGCAATTTTATCCTAGGATTTTGGTGCAAAATATTATTGAAGTTTATGTAAAAAAAGTGAAAAATTCAGAATAAAGATACTCAAATGCCAGCCTTTTCAAAATATATTACAAATTAAAATCTGAACATTTGTCAAACTTGTGTATTCACTCCCAACAGAGTCAATCACTCCCAAGACAACTTTAGCTGCAATTAAACTTCAAATTTATCTGTGGTATATCTTTTGCAAAGTTGCGCATCTAGAAATCAGCATTTTCTTTTTTATGTCCATTTTTGCCATATAGAAAGAAACAAATTCTATTGATAACCATAAGCATCTTTCATGTCCCTGCTGAATCAAAGCCTCCCCACAGCATTGTGCTGCCACCACTATGTTTAAATTTAGGATTAGTGAGTTTAAAGTATAGTAAAGAGTATATTTTCCAACTTATTAAATGTCATATATTGTGTAAAATTGCATTATTTCTATCTAATCCTACCAGCATATCTTCATCCATCCTTGCCGTATGGAAATTGTGCGCTTAAAACAAACTTCAAAAACAAGGATTTTTTTTTTTTTTTTTGCTTTCTTTCAAATACTGCTTCATTCATGCCAATCATCCAAACCAGGTCCGATTTGTAGAATGGGTAACTTGCAGCGGTCCTGTCTACACTTTCTTTCTTCAAGGCATCTTGGCTGGTCCTCAAATAATCCTGTCAATTTCCTCAGACAACCATGTTTTGATAAACATACAGCTGCAATTAATTAAATATGGCACAATAATGTGCCCAAAAGTTTGCCTTTTGTTTTATAACCACTGTTTTACCCTTCTTAACAACTCCGACCCTGACATTACTGCTGTGTTCCCCAGTGATGTTTTTACATCAATGCTCACTAACAAAAAGCTGTATTTCACAGAAGCAGAATTTTTAAGCCATGGATTTTATTTAGGAGCACCAGTTAAAACTCTGCACAATATTTAGTGAATCTGTCACATAAAAGTTCACTGTTCTAACTTACAGGCAGTGCTATAATTTTACCTCTATAAAGCCTTACAATAATGATTTCCCCAAAGCAAAAAAAACAAATTTGAAATGTCTTATGGAGCTACAGGACATAGCTCTGCTTAAAGAATGTAAGAGTCTGTGCAAAGCCTTTGTGGTCACTGTGCATAAGTAAAACCTGGTACAACTAATTAACCAAGTTAATCCTTAGCTCCATCAAGGAAATCTCCACATTTACTCTTCTTTAATCCTTCAAGTTCCACATCATTTATCCTTTGATTCTATGGATAATTCTGTTATATAGGGCATGTTTATTGAATGCTTTTTCTTTTTTCAATTTTATTTTAGTTTGTGTTTCTAGTTGCACATACCATATGTGGGCAGTGGAGTCTGAACATCCATAACAGAAGAAAAAGGCCCTGGTCCCACTTTAGTCGAAGCTCCCACTTTAAAGAAGTACCAAGTTCCCCCTGACAAACCATTGACCTCCGTACTAAAGATAGCCCCTGAGAAAGAGATCATCAATTAAATTAAACAAATGATACAAAGAGTTATATTGAGCACCTCAAATGTGAACAACTTTTAATTATTATCGGTGAACATACCATCCTCTGAGAGATTTCTCCACTGGTGTTCTGGCTCACTCAGGTTGAATGTAAACAAAATACTGTAGCTGCAGATAATGCCATTTGGTTCCAGAGGAGGGCGCCAGCTCACCAGCACAGATGAGGAGTCCAGAGCGCTCAGCTGCAGTTGCTGGGGTGGTGTGGATGGCCCTAAGGGAGAAATGATGATCAGATAAGTCATTAGGGGCCAGAAATGAGGCCTTGCAGCTGGGCAGTGTTTATTGTCTTGGTGGGGGATTTGACTCGGAGTGTGAAAGCCATCTGTGTCCTCGTGTCCCTGCCACCTGGGTACAGGAGAGGATACACTATGAGGGCAATGAGGGGAGGGTGCAGGGGCAGGAAAAGGCCTAGGCTATGAATAGGTTAACTGCCAGAAAAACAGCAGAATAAATAAACAAATTTAGTAAAAGGAGTTTGTGGCCATTTTTAGACCTGAGCACTTAAACAACTAGTTATTAGCAACCACAAATGCCCATCTTAATCACTAGTTTATTGGTGAGTTGGTTGCAAATAATTACTTGCACATGTAATATGATCCATCAAACTAAAAGTTATACACTGCAGACTATGGAGCCCTTAAAAAACTGCAAAGTAACCTTTCCTTATCCAGAATTTGTTAAAGCATGGTCCTAAAAGGAGCAGGAAATGTCCTTTCCTGCTTCATGATTCATGAATATTACTTTAATCAACTTCCTATTTATGCTTGTGAACATCAAAGCCACCTAAAAATGAGAAGCTGAGACTTCTCCTGGATTGTTTCTACCAAATAAATAGAAAAAGCTAACACGTCTAAAATGTATATTTCTCTGAGGATACTCACGGTCAGGCAGTGTAGACTCCTCCACTGTGCCACTGAAGGGTCCTGCACTGTCCTCCCCATTAGACCGGACTGCCAACTCATAGTGGGTGAAAGGCTTCAGTCCCCCCAGCAAGATCTCCAAAGAGGAACTGCCACACATTAATGAGTCAGTACCTAGACACAAGGTGTCTTCTATACAAAATCTGTATTTCATTTTATTCTATAGCTGTGTTGATTCACAATAAGCAACCTAGGCTAAATTGAGGAATACTGAGTGGAAAATGTAAAAACTTTTTTTCAAGTTCAGAACTTTCTCAGCAAGTCTAATATAAACCTAGATAGCCACAATAGAAGTACAGAAATGAGAAAAGAAACAGCAACTAGGTGTTTTTATTAAAACAGTTCAGTTCTGATCTAAGCTTACAGATTGGTACTAACTCTGTTCGCCTCATTTGTTTCAAGTTAAATCTACTCATTACAGCTGGGTACCAAAGCAGTGTGGGTGGGGTTATCAGGGCAAGGTGGCCCCACCATCCATATATGACACAAACAAAAGGCAACAATGAAGAAAGCCACAGAAGGCTGCAGACAGCAAGATGAGGCTCTCTAGAAAAGAACAGGAGAGGGAAAGGAGCCATGGAGCTTAAAAAAGTGAAGGAAAAAAGCTAGAAAACACATCAGGGAAAGTCAATATTACAAATATTAGCTTGCTATAGTGGTTATTATAACAATAAATTAGTCAATGGTTAATAAACAGCTTAGTATAATGCAGTGAAAAGTCAATGCACAACGGGTGACTCCACATTTTCAGCATATCTTAGTGTAGTTTAATTAAGTTTAAAAAAATAATTACTATTAAAAATAATTTACCACTGTTTAAATAATTTACAATCAATAAAGCCCAAGTGAGCTCAGCCATGCATTGGTAGTAATTGAAAAGGGAATGACTGACTATCAGTCCAGGATTCTTTAATACAAGTTACTCAGGGTCTTTGTGTTTAGTAATGGGATTATCAATATTTTCATTTAAATTAAGCTTCTGCCTATAGGCATACCATCACCACAGCATCTACTCTGTAGTTCTGCTTTGATATCCTGATATCCTCAACTGTTTAATGTCACCTTTGATTGAAATACATGTTTCAATTTATTATAGTGTAAATATGTTTACATATTTATAATTTTTCTTTATATTTCACTCACAAATAAGAAAAAACATGGAGTCTCTGCAGAATGATATTATTGCAGCAAAACATATTGAAAAGTATATGCTAAATAATATATTATAATACTAAATAAAATAAAAATGTGCCCCACAGTTTTTCTATGCTTTGTGTAATATTTACAGACTTTTTTTGGAAACACATTGCAATTTGGTCCAGTGCAGAGCCAATGAACTTTACATGTAAATAATTAACTGTATACTCTTAGAGCCTGGTCTTGAGGTTTGTGCCTCCTGAAGGTTGGTTAAAAATTAGTTCATATGTGCAGATAAGATCTATAGAGAAGGCCCAAAGTGATTTACATTTGCAATTGAGCAGACAGCGTGTGCCAAACCATCATCTATATTTGGATCAGATTTTCCAAATCCGAAAGTAAACTGTATTGGCAATGTCAACATTTGCACCGAAAACTTTGTAGATCACCAGCATTACACCCGCTTATGCAGTCAAATCTGCATAGCTAGCAAACTACCTTGCGGTCAGAGATTGTTTATACAACTTAAGTCCCACAACACAAGTTAATGTGAAGTCACAAGTCTCTGTTTAATAAGTTCAACTTCAGTCTAGGTCTCAAGCACAAAAACCCATCCCTGTCCCTTAGTTTGTTCTGTTTAATGAAAAACACGTTGACGTCCCATAATGTATGTTTTTTTTTGTTGTTTTTTTTACATTTTTGGATATAGGAAATGTGTTACTTCTATTTCAACATTAAACACTACTTTTCCAGTATTCACCCTGACATTCTGACCTGGTATAATAAGAAACCAGAGATGCATTGGTGGTTCCTGCTGGGCTGCAGCGTACTGTATAGTTGATGATCCGTACATTAATGAACCGGGGTTTCTCCCAGCGGAGCCAGATGGAAGTGGAGCTGTTAGCTGTTGCTTGGATGCTGCTGGGGGGCAATGGAGGCGATGAGGATGGTCCAGAAGCTTCAACACAACAACACATTAATTCTCTTAAATGCTAGAAAATAAACTTTTTTTTAATTTTTGCATTATCACCATGAGGACATATTTTAGGTTATTTTAATGCTTATCTATTCATGCCTAAAAGCAAAGTCTTACGTCTACTGTAAATCTTATAAGTCCTTCCTTTCCACACTGCAGCCTCTCCATCTTTTTGCCTGTTGAATCCCCAGACCCTCACTTCATACTGCCGGTCGGGAACTGACAAAAACAAGAGAAATACAAGCAAGGATAAAACTTTAAGGCAGCTTTCCCCAAACATTTTGAGCCATGCACCTCCTACTGTGTCCCAAGTGGGTTTGTCCACCCCTACTTCCTGACACCTTTAAAAAACAAAACACTTTTAAACAAAACAAAGCCTTTTTTTCTAACCATATTAAAGGCGACATTTTTATTCATGTTTATAAGAACACACATCAAAACAACCAAAGAAAATTCCGAAAAAGGTTAAAAACCATTCCACTGGAGTTTAAGATATTTCGCTTCCAATCCAGGAACTTTTTCAATTCAAAATGTCAGAAACAGCATTGAGTTTGAGGCTTTATAGAGAATTCAACGCTATTTCTGACATTTTGAATTGAAAAAGCTTCCTGGATGGGAATGCAATTTTTGGGAATCAATATGACCTGGATGACTGAGAATCCAACTAAAGAAATTGCAGTTAAAATAACACAACACCGTCATCATAACATGTTATGGAAAATAAAATTAGAACTTAATTTAAACTCAACTGCAATAAAGTTACACACAGCATCTGCAAAACGATCCTGAGGATTTACATGTGCAGTGACAGAATTTACCTTTGCGTGTTTTCACTTTCTTTCTTTTGTGTACCTGCTTTTCAATCTAAATCTGACTCAAAATGTATGTCGTAAAATATAAACTCTAGGAAGTTTAATGATTTGTGTCTGATGACAAGTTAAGGACTCTGCTAGAGAGGCATAGAGTAACAATACCAGAGAGATAGTCACAGCCTCGATAAAAATTATTAATCTTATAAATAAAGAGTTTGTTCCTGATTGTTTCACAGCGATTACATTCAGTGGGTAGAACTGACCATGACGACACACCTCAGCTCCCCTCATCCCCCACCATCACTGGCTACTCATTTCTCTGTTTCTGTCTGAATACGGTACCTAAAATGAACAGCACCTGTCTGAATCCGATTATCCAATGAAACGTATTACAGCTCTGAGCGCGAGCATAGTCAAAAAATTGTGTCTACCTCGAATTTTCCCAGCAGCAGCAGCAGCAGTGTGGGCATGTTGTGTGCATCAATCCACCCGGTTCAGAGACACAGTACTATGGGCATGCAATGCTGCTTCTTTGTTTTAAACTAGATGCAACAGACTAGCTGTATACACAATACATAGCACAACTTCCTTTATAATGCATCCTAAAATGAAGCGGGGAAAAATACTACTTCCAATTAAATACATTTTCCTGTGAATTATTTTTGATTTATTGTTATTCATTATTATTATTGTTTATTTCTTTGTAAAGGAAATGGTTATGTACACCTCTTTATTGTGTGAGGGAAAATATATACTTGTGTTATTATTAGACTGCCATCACAATTTTCAATATATACACATATATACACACACATATATATATATATATATATATATATATATATATATATATATATATATATATATATATATATATAGAACCTAGATGAACCTAAATGCCGGTCTATTAAAAGATAATTTGGAGAAGACTATCTTCTTACCCAGCCCAGTCAACAGGTGATGCCTTGCCTTCTTTCGAAGCCTGATGGTGTGTGTCTTCGATGACCCTTCTTGCTTAGAGGTCCCATCAGCTTCTGCTTCCCGATATGAGAGCTTATAGCCGGAAACCATTGTATGATTTGGTGAGGGCTGCCATGTTACATTGAGAGTGCTCACTCTGGATCTCACCTTCAGCTCAGAAGGAGCAAAAATCACTGAAAAAGATTTTTTAATAAAGGGAAGATTAGCCCTTGTGATTATAAAAAGAAGTTTGAAAAAGATCTGTTAAAATGAACCAGGTTTGCGGTGATACTTGAGAATTAAAATAAATTTAAAATTCATTAACAGTTTTTTTTTTTTTTTTAGGTAAGGCATATTGAGACATATAAAAAGTAAATTCCCTTTCTTAGAAACTTCTTACTTGTAAATGAGCCAGATAGCAAAAGAGATGTTTTTAAAACAAAAAAAAAACAAATTTCTTTTCTTCCAAAGGTTTGGTTGGGACCTTTTTGATTGAAATAAGGGATGGCATAAATTTGATCAGTTTCAGGTCTTTAATTGGGTTCTTGGGAACCTGCATTTCCTTTATTATTGACATTTGGCTGGTCTCCACTGTTGGTTTTAGTTTAGGCCAACCCAATTATGTTAATACACATTTAACCACAAATAACCGAGTAAATAAATTAATATCTATCGACTTTGTAAAAGACAATTCATTAAAAAATTCGCAAAAAACACAAACATCCTAAAAAATCCATTCTAGATTGTTGTTCTACTTTTTTTCTTTTTAGGATGCAAACGTGTGAATTAGCAGAAAGACATTTTAAACTTAAAGCATGCCTGAGATATTAGTAGTAGTAGCTTGAAAAAATCTTCCAAAAAGGTGAGCATGTCTTGACATGTTCTCTCTGTTGAAACGTTTACTCTCTTCTCCGATGTACTTCTTCGGTCTGACGACTTACAAATAAACGTAGCCTTTTAAACAGCATCCTTGCATAATGGATCAACCATTTAACAATGGAAGCTGTTTGCTCACATGTAACTGGAATGCATCAGGGCTTGATAAAATGTTATTTTTAACCATTAAAATTTCCTCTCAAGGCTTTGGAGCCACATTTTTTGATAAGTTGGATTAACTGCTCAGTTCTATTCTGGTATTTCACACAGACTAAACACTGCAAATTTTCAGAGCAGGTGAGCTTGCTGGCCAATCAAGCATAGTCATATGATACCGAATAATTTTAGCAATGAGGGAGGGTTCCAAGTCCTCGGAGAAAATAAAAACAGCATTTTCTAGCATCTGGTTATTAGAAGGAAAGATGACACGCTCTTATACTTCCTAAAAAATTATTGTTCAAACTTTGGACTTGTTAAAACGCAGTGAACCAGCACCAGCAGATGGGAAGGAACAGCTTTAGATGACTTACATTCCTCTTAGTGTGCATCATCTGACTGCTAAAACATAGGCAGTAGTAGAGTTGTAAAAAAAAAAAAGAAGATGGATGGTGTATTTTTCTTTATTTTTAGGAAGTATGCATAGTCTGAGATCCTGAAGTGAGATAGGTGCCACTAACTCAGATGTGCTTGAATATGCAGCTTCTAACTAACTTCGCTGTGCCATTCATGGCAGATTTCTAAAGATGTCTTAGAGTTCACAACGTTATTTTTCTCTACACATCCCATACTGCTGAGTTCTTTTTATATTGTGGCATTTTGAAAAAACTTTATCAAGAAGAGCCAGCACCATTGCAGCCATGCAAAATTTTGCAGGCAACTGTTAGGACAGCTCAGTGACAGCACAATAAAGATATAAAAAATAGAGTTTTAACTAGTCCAAATTAACTGAAATACCTTAATTATAAATCTGTGTAACACTTTAAATGACAAATCAGATTTTACATATCTTTAAATGCATTTTGACTCTCCAAAATCTGATTTAAAATATCTTGAATTGTTATTTTTCCCTAGACATATTATAAAAATATAAAACATCATTAAGGGCAGTCAAAATTTTGTAAATAATGTATGTCTATTCTATTAAAATCTCTGTGTCTCCATAATGGGTTTGTATTATGAGTTGTCTTCTCAATTCAGAGGGCCCCATGCCTGTCTTTGCCTAGGGCCACAAATTTCCTAAATCCACCCCTGCTTCGATTCTCTCCTCCAGGTTTCCTCTGCTGTGCCAAAAATTACCTCCCCTAAGCTTACGCCCACTGATGAGAAAATGGATTGCAATATTATCGAAAAGGGAAATTATAAACATATTCTAAATGTTTTCATATTTCTTATACATGGATGCCTTAAAATTGATAGTTTTGGCGGACAGATCAAAAGATCAGATACAGGTCACATATGGGCAAAGAAAATCAGATTTGGGTCACTTCAGGCTGCTGTGTGAACGTAGACTAAGATCACGGGTGAAGGGAAAAATTTAAATTGTGCGAAACAATAAGGACAGAAACAAAAATAGGCACTTGAGCACAGAGCTGGATCTGGAGGACTATACATCTTCTGTCCTCGGGTACATCAGCAAGTGTGTGGAGGACGTCACCACCACCAAGACCGTGACTTGCTACCCGAATCAGAAACCCTGGCTGAATACAGAGGTGCGTTCTCTGCTGAAAGCCAGGGATGCTGCCTTCAGGTCTGGTGACCCACAGGAGCTCAGGAGGGCTAGAAGAGAGCTGACTGCAGGAGTAAAGAGGGCAAAAGCTTCATATGCTCAGAAAATCCAGAGACATTTCACCTCCCAGGATCCACGGAGCATGTGGAAGGGCATTAAGTGCATCACTGACTACAAAACCAATGATGCACAATGCGCTAAAGACCCCTCTCTGCCTGAAGCCCTCAACGAGTTCTACGCCCGCTTTGAGGACCACGACACTCCACCCAGTACCAGACTCACCCCCCCACCTGGAGAGGTGCCACTCAGTGTGACGCCAGCAGAAGTGAGGAGGACCCTGAAAAGGATCAACCCGCGAAAAGCTACTGGCCCGGACAACATCCCCGGACGGGTTCTGAGGGACTGTGCTGATCAGCTCTGCGAGGTCCTAGCAGACATTTATAATGTCTCCCTTTTTCAAGCGGCTGTTCCCGCCTGCCTGAAGACCGCCACTATCATCCCGGTTCCAAAACGCTCCGCAGTGATGGGTCTGAATGACTATCGGCCAATAGCCCTCACACAGATAGTCACAAAGTGCTTTGAAAGACTGGTAATGACCCACATCAAAGCCACCATCGACGTCACTGTGGACCCTCACCAGTACGCCTACAGGAAGAACCGCTCCACAGAAGATGCCATTTCTTCTGTGGTCCACACTGCTCTCACCCACCTGGAGCGGAAGGACTCCTACGTCCGTCTGCTGTTTGTGGACTTCACATCTGCTTTTAATACAATAATCCCACAGACCCTAATAACTAAACTCTCCTCACTTGGACTGAGCATCTCACTTTGCAACTGGGTCCTGGACTTCCTGACCAACAGGCCGCAGTCTGTGAAGATCCACAACATCTCCTCCTCCACCACAGTCCTCAGCACTGGCTCTCCACAGGGCTGTGTGCTGAGTCCCCTCCTGTTCACGCTGCTCACATATGACTGCTCTCCTCTCCATCCTGGCTGTCACATTGTGAAGTTTGCAGATGATACAGCAGTGGTTGGAAACATCACAAACGGTGATGAGTCCAGCTACAGACAGGAGGTGGAACACCTGGAGGGCTGGTGCAGAGAAAACAACCTCTGCATCAACGTCAAGAAGACGAAGGAGATGATTGTGGACTTCAGACGGAGCAGACACGCCCACCTCCTGCTCGTCGGAGGATCTGCGGTGGAAGTGGTCTCCAGCTACAGGTACTTGGGTGTGCACCTGAGCAACAACCTCACCTGGAGCAACAACACTTCCGCTCTGGTCAAGAAGGCGAATCAGCGGCTTTACTTCCTCAGGCGGCTGAAGCGTGCAGGACTGGGGAGCTCAGTCCTCATCTCCTTCTACAGATGTGTGGTGGAGAGCGTGCTATGCTCCAGCATCAACGTGTGGTACGGCAGCTGCTCTGCTGCAGACAGGAAAGCTCTGCAGAGAGAGGTGAAGGCTGCACAGAGGACTGCTGGAGTCAACCTCCCCACCACCACAGACACCTACACCTCCAGATGCAGGAAAAGGGCCTCCTGCATCATGAAGGACCCCACTCACCCAGCACACTCACTTTTTGTCCCGCTACCCTCAGGCAGGAGGCTGCGGAGCATCAAATGCAGGACAACCAGGCTGAGAAACAGCTTCATACCAGAAGCTGTGAGACTCTCAAACTCCTCTCAGTCTCTCTCACTGCACTGTCCCTAACAATAACTTGGTCACTTCAACCCCTAACCCCCCCAATGTCACTGTATTTGCAGTTTACACTCGGACACTTTAAAATTTGATCTTGTAGCTAGTTTTTATATTTTATTTTTATATTCGGATGTAACTGGGGACGTGACTCTCAATTTCGTTCTACCTCATGTACACGTGATGTGAATGACAATAAAGTCTCTTGAATCTTGAATCTTGAATACGTTCAAGTTTTTAATTGTTAATATTTTGTAGCTATATATCAAAAAACTATATCAAAAAGATTTTTTTATATCATATGTTGCTATTATAAGTATTTATTTGAGGGTTTTTTCTTTTATTTTTGATTATGTCAGGTTTGATCTTCTAAAATGATTATGCAATAAGCTTCATAAGTTTAGGTAAAAGTCTAAAAGCTGACTCTATCACATGTCTACATTTTGTATCCATAGTTAACAGTGCAATCTCTTAATAAAAGTAAAGCCTTGCGTAGTGTTTCTCTTACCTGTGCTGTTGTCACTGGGCCTATAGCGTACTATTGTTTGGTGCTGGACCCACTCAGAAGGAACACCAAAGCCAACAGAAGTTCCAGCAGCTATCCTCAGCCGGTATACCTGGTTTGGGCGCAGCTCCCTGAGCGTGAACTGAGTCTCATTGCCTCTCAGCTCCACTGAGAACATGATATCCACTATTGACAACACAGAGCACACTCGTTTTTAAAAATCCCACGGGGACATTTTAAAGTGAGAGCAGATGGGTACTTTTTATTTTGTAAGAAGGCATTTTGGATTTGCATATTTCCTGTTCCAATTATGAGAATTATGTACAATATAACGCTTTTTTTATCTTGTGGAAATGGGCCACATGGAGCGTTGGCCTAATAAAACCATGAAACCTGTAAAAAGGACTTAAAGGAAAAGTCCGGTCACATTCAGAATACAAACTTCTGAAAGTACTTTAAATATGAAGTTCATACATACTGTTCAATAAATGCTAAGAGTTTTTAATTAAGAGTAATTTTCATTTGAATGTGCTTCATTGGAGACATCCAAGAACACTACTGCCACCTACCGGATTATGACGTCACAGTGCGATGTGGGCTGTTGAGCAAGTCCCAGTGCTATATCTAGTGTTTGTCACAACATGCTATGACTCATGATGGCGACAATCAGTGCACTATGCGAAGCAGAGAGTAATGGATTAATGACGTGTTTTTTCTCTGGCCACAATTTTAATGGCAAATCCTCCCTCTTCAAGTTGGCAATCCAACGATGAACCCGTCCGTGGAGGATCAGGAATCAGAAAGGTGAAATAACTAATTTTTTCCACTTTTAGCCGATGTATTAGGGCTGGACGATAATTAAATAACGATATATATCGATCGATAGATGTGTGGCGCAATAGAAAAAAATAGGCTCGATAAAAGTTCGATAAAGAAACGCAGTTTTCCTTCCTTCTCATTGTAGCCTAGCATGTATGTTTATGCTAGTCGCTGCTTCCTCCCAACCAATCACAATCGCGGACCCAGGCACGCAGTCACCAAGCTCCGCCCTCTCAAACCACAACACAGAGCACATGAAGATGTCGCAGCAGGAGAGGTGGAGGAAATTGTTCCAAAGAAGGTTTTTGTAGTTCGGCAGTCTGGCAGTATTTCGGTCATGGCAAGTCGGACAAAAAACAAACCACAGTCATCTGTAAAATGTGTCGGGAACCAGTGAAAACGAAGTCTGATAACACAACCAACTTTTTTTTTTATCATCTCAGCCGCTCACACCCGCAGGAGTACGAGCTGTGTAGGCCCCGCCGCGGCTCTCTTCCGAGGAATCTTCGGGAACTTCGGGAAAATATATATATATTTTCAGTTCTGGGCAGTTTCCAACGTAGTTCTAACAATTGAGAGAAAAATGCTGAGGGGCCAGAAACTTCAAAGTAAAAACTCAGGTTAAAGCAGGAAACTAAGCTGAACCAGGTTTATTTGTTATATTTATTTTGGTCACTTTAGTTTATCCTTTGTCAGTATTTAATAACATAACTCAGGTCTTTTAAGTTATTTTTCTTTAAAACAATTCTGTTATGGTTAAAAAAGTTGGTTAAATAAATATTTAATTGGAAGTCTGTGTTTGTGTTCTTTATTAAAATTAAATCATTTAGCAATATCATAAAAAGTCCAGGCAGAGCTGCACATAAAATATGGTTTCAAATCTTTTCAATAATTATCGATATCGATCAATATGCATTTTTTTTTTATCAATACGCTTTTTTTCTATATCGCCCAGCCCTACGATGTATTACAACATCCAACTGCCATGCACGTGGGCATGGTCAGTTTCACTATAGCTCTGGTGAATTTTAATGGTGAAGTCCTCTGGAAATCTTCAATAATTGTTTTTGATCCTATTGATTTTCATTGTAAAACAAGGAGAATGGCGCTAGGCTTACCGCACCGTGACGTCACTGTCGAAAGATGTCAGGAGTCGGGTGTTTCTATATTTGGGCAAAAACGGCCGCTCCCAGACTCAATGATCTAGAAAATATTTTTATTTTTTAACCGATTAACAATAAATCAATTGAGAACGTATTCGTTTTAGGTGTAGATAATGACCCATTAATTATTCCTTACTAACCGGACTTTTCCTTCAAAATAGTAATTATTGTTCTGCATCCAAAGAAACATGTTCTTACCTTATATGTAAGCATGAACAAGGACACAACAACATTCTGAATCAGTAATACGACAGTTTCATGGATGTAAGCCTACAAGTTCTTTTCAGTCTTTTCAGTCCATTTATAACCATATGTTGATTTTTAACGTATAAAAGTGTTTTGCGTCATCATTGAGGTTACTCACTCTGATCCAGCGCACTGTAATCAATGCGGTAGCGGGTAACAGCCCCTCGGCTGTGCTGTGAGGACAGCGGCTGCCATGTCAGCCTGATGTCAGTAGGGGATGTACTAACTACAGAGAGCTGAGGAGGTGCACTAGGCACTATAAAAGGGAAGAAGGATACATATTAATCAATGTTTTTGTCCTACAGTTATTCCAAAATGTTGATATAATTTAACAAAAACAGTAGTGTTTTTGGTATAGGGTTATTCATTTATAGCAGCAAAAAAATATCTTGCAGAATGTAAATTTAACTTTCTCCAGTGAAGTCACTTTAATTAATATCAAGCAGATATGTATAGATAGTATTAATTATTTCTTCGCTTTTAGAAATCCTGCAGTGTTACATGATTTATTCTATAGGGTCCGTTTATATTCCAGATCTAGTTAAAAATGCTAATTGCTTTACATCTGTTGATCCTTTACACCTAACCCATTATCTCACGTTCTCCCTCTAGCCAACAGCAGCAGCTCCAGCATGATCATTAGGTGCTTATTTTATACTTGTCCATTTTAAATGGCTACAGCTCTGCAATAAAATTTATTTTAACCAATAATCCTGTGCTTGGGTCTCTGTTATATTTCATTGTTATGCAATAGGTGACATAATAATGATGATGGGGCGTATTAACTCAACCTGGGTAAAAAGCAATGTTTTTTAAACTCAGAAAGACAGAGTGGTCATTCTACAAAACCAATGATCTGCACAATAATTATCATTTGTGATGATTCTTAAAGGTGCATGGGGACTCAGGAGGAGCTGTTAAGGATGGTAAAAATATTCTACTTAAGATTTAACTTTCTGAGCATAGTGAAAACCTGTAGGTATAAGTCTAACTTAAAATCTCCTCCTAAATGCACCATCCCGTAAAGCATACAACTGGGTTTACAGCATCAAACAGTGGGAACACTTTTCTTCAGTGGGTACAGGGGAGTCGTGTTTTGTGAAAACAAAAGTATGTGGCTAGTTACTTCTGTATTAAGTATCTACTGTAGGTTAGTATTTCAGTTACTGCACAAAGTGACTAGTTTCCAAGAAAAGTAACTATGCAATAAATTTTTTATGATCCAAAATTTTTTTGGGTTTTGATAGTTGCCCTGTTCTTTAAACTTTAAATACAACTGAGAGTTATATTATCAAATATAAGTTTAATATCAATTAGTTAATAAAAAAGAAAAAAAATTATCTGAAAAATATTATTTACTAGTGCTTTCAGATAACAGTATATCAGTGTCACACTAAACCATTTTGGTGTCTTAAGGAGGACAAGTGATTTAATACTTGAAATTTATGTAGATATGATTATATTATGTTTTTTTTACAATAAAATAACCCTCAGATTACTTGATATTTATAGACACAAACAGGCTTTACCTTGCAGAAAAATAGGTGTGTAACACTATAAAATAATCAAGGGGGCTAAAATAAAATCCCTTAGATTAAATAACAGTTATGTAGTAGGTGAGTTCAAGAATTTATGTTATCAGATTGTGTCTGGCTGAGCTGCAGCTGTTTTTGATGAACAGTGCAGTAATTTCATTCCTGTGCAATGACCATCACCAGAACTTGGCCTACAACCTTCACATATCATTTATAAAATATGTGAGAAAGATCTGAACAATTAATATGGGTGCTGCCCTTCTATCATTTGTAATATGGCTGTGTTCACAGATAAGTTCAGTTTTTAGCTAATACAAAATAGAGTTGAATAAAATAAAGTTAAATGAAGTTAAAACCTGCTAATGTTTAAAGTTTCTCTGTTTGAGGACAAATTAAGTTCTTCCAAATTTAATTTGTCAAAAGTTGTCAATCGAATGAAGGTAATAGAATAGAATGAAGAAGGTAAATATCTACTGAAGAAAAGCACAATGCTTACATTACCAAGATCTGAATATGTCTTTGGTAAATAAGCCTGTAGGAGTGCAGCAACATTTAATAAGCTTCATGAATTTGTGGCACATACTGCCTATGGAGTATGTGCCAGACAAAATGTTCCTCACAGAGCTAACTCTCGATTTTTATTTAATCCCTAAATATAGTGAAATGTCTTCCAAATGTGGAAAAGGTTAGATTTATTTATGAAGTTTGAATCTTGCAGCAATAATCTCAAAAGAGATGTTTAGTATGGAAAAAAATTAACTAAATCATTTTGACATAAATATATACTTGTAAAATATCAAATAATACATTAATTGATATTATAATTATTTTCTTTATACTGCTACTACTACTACTACTACTACTAGGACTACTTCTACTACTACTACTACTAATATTAATAATAATGTTATTATTATTATTCAAGGAGATATTTATTTTACAATGATTGGTGTAATTACATTTTGAGAAACTGTTGTGCTTGTGCTCCATAATTTGATGCAAAAACCCTACAGAAAAAACAAAACAAAAAAAAACACCAGAACAACATAACTACTGCAAAGTAAGATGGTGTGCCTTCTTTGTTGCCTGATGGAACTGCTACTTTATTCAAAGTGGGGAGAGATATGAACAATTTAAAATATTGTTAAATGTTTGAACAAATACAGAAATTTAGAAATTTGAAAATAACAGAGCTTAGACCTGAATCCAACTGAAGATCGGTTTAATTATCAAAAGAGGCCATTGCTGTTAGATGCCTGCACAATCTGCAATACCTTAAATATTTCGGATTGCATAGACCAGTGTTTTTCAAACCTGGTCCTCAAGGCACCCTGCCCTGCATGTTTTAGATGTTTTCCAGCTTTCACACACCTGTTATCAATTGATAGCAGATTATCAGGCTTTGCTGAACAGCAATCATCCGAATCAGGTGTGCTAAACCTCAGAAACTTCCAAAACATATAGAGCAGGGTGCCTTGAGGACAAGGATTGAAAAACACTGGCATAGACTACCATCATATATTATGCTAGTAGACTCCTAACAAAATACTGCAAAATAATACATGTGTATCAAACCAAAATATAAATAGCTGCTTCATTTGGCCCTATTTTTTTTCAATTGGATTTAAAAATAGCTTCACCCATCATAGGATACACATATCAAATAATATCTTACACTTGTTTTTTAACATTACAAAACAAAAAATAATGGAAGGGTTAGCTCAAACTTCTAATATCCACGGTTCCCAAAAAGGCTCACACCAATTCAAGCTACATCCTGCTGTTTGTTAGGATAATTATCATTGATTATGTGTGAGTTTATTACACCTCAATATTAGCTGCCTGTTGTGTGTCAGAACTGATCTTTTGCACAATAGTTTATCAAATTAGGAGAGTTTCTCTGTCTGGATATGCAGTTCTAATCTTCATTCTGTATAAGGAAAAGATTTGGGAATGGAAAGAGAGCAGTGTCCTTCAAGTATAATATTTTGATAAGGCTGGAGCCATGGATGTCTCCTCATCTGCAAACGTGTATGATGTAAAATGTGATGATGGGGCAGACTGAAGTATAAAATGCTTCTCTAACGGTTATTGGGCCGCTTCCCGAGAAGTGAGCCCAGTTGGTAAGCAGCTCCCTTCTGTAACTCTAAGCAACTTCTCTGATCTGAGTACGATTACAATTTCTGTCAAAATCTGTTGTCATGTCTCCTGGTTATTCAATACATATAACATTATGAAGTGTCATTTAAAGAGTTTCTCCGAGCGATCTCTTTTCAGGAAAAAGAAGCGGAAAGCTTCAAAATGAGCTTTCCTTTAACATGTTCGAGTTTCTGCTAATTACTACAACAAAACTAGGGTTGCCAAGTCTGTGAAAATGAAATAAGGGACACTTCCTTGCCAGGCATTGTCTTCCACCTTACTGGCATTATGAATACATTTTTTCTTTTTAATATGAGTAAGAATCCATTTTGTAATTATTTTATTAAAACCTAAAACAAATTAGACCCCTAATTTAGTTTTGTAACATTGGACAGTTCATTTTTTTAAATGGGCAGTTGGCAACCCTAAACATGAGAGTATAGTAGTCCTGGAAGACGGTTATCTAGTTTTACCTACTCAGGTGGTTAACACTCAGATGTAGCTGGTACACAAAAACACCTTAAAATATACAGGATGTAATGAACAGCTGTCTTGTCTAAGAGCAGAAAGACCTTAGTTGTACAATTTTGCTTTATTTAAGTGTATAGATTATTTGCCTTTTTATAAAGATTAAAATACTTACCATCCTCAAGCATCTCTACAGTTACAGGCAGCGATGGAGGACTTGCTCCCATGGGCGAATAAGCCACCACAAAAAAAGTGTAGGCAGTATGGGGGCGAAGCTCTTTGATGAGATACTCTGTGGTTTCATTGCTAACGGCAAAGGAAGACTCCTGATTATCTGATCCTAAAAAGAATAGATTAACATCAAATATGTGAAGTTTATTTATTTCATGATCCCACCCCATTATAAGCAAGCCACCTGCTGTGCATTGGTAGTGAACAGAGTAGGCAATGATTTGGTCTGTGTTGTACTCAGGTTTCTCCCAGGAGAGCAGGGCAGTTGTGCTGGAGTAAGGAGTGGCAGTCAGGTGGCGTGGGAGGCTGGGGAGACCTTCCTTCACAATGACCGTCAGCTTGGCAGTGGCACAGGCTGTGCCAAGCCGATTTTCAGCAATGCACTGGTAGTAGCCTGCATCCTCCAGAGCCAGCTGGTTGATGAGCAGAACCCCAGGGCTTTGCATCTTTATCCGCCTGAAAGACCTGATGGGTTTGCCATTCTTTAGCCAGTGCAGCTCTGGAAGAGGCTCCCCTGAACTGTTACACAGAAACCTGGCAGTACTTCCTCTAGTGAGGGACACTGATTCGGGGGACTGAACAATCACTGGAGGGGCTGTTAAAAAAAAAAAAAAAGTAAGCAACCTTTAGCATTTTTACTCAGAATTGTCAGTCTGCAGTTTTTAACAGGAGCATCAGAATTCCACAATTACACAAAATCATCTATTTCACATTTTTCTGAAGGAAAAAGAACACTTACATTATTTCCACCAAAATAAGATGGTGTAAAATATTGTTTACTGCTTTGCTACAGTAGTAATCTACTGTCTAGGTAGTAAACAGTCATTATGACAGGTAATATTGTTCAACAATTTTCAGTTTGTGGCTTTTGAGTCTTGAGAGGATACTACCTGGTTGACCACATGACAAGGGAACAGTTGATATCTACACAATGACTAAAAAGAGAAAAGTTTTCTTACTTAAATTATATGAAATAAAACTAATCATATTTTGTTAATTAGGTTATTCCTTTCCTTTCCTTTTTTTCTGTCTTCTATTAATTTATTGAAAATACAACATAACCAAACAGGTGACAACTGAAATCATGACTTAAAAGGAGCAGAAAGAAGTATAAACATATATCATTTGACCCCATTTCTATTTTTTTCCAACCCTATTTCCTTAAATGATATAATACTAAGATCTTATTTTCAACTTCAGTTAAATTAAGATGTCTAAATTACATTGAAATGTCTGTCCCTATAAACAATTTAAGAAAGTCCAGATAAAAATGTTATAGCATGGCTTCATGGAAATATATACAGAAAAAAAACTGAGCTAGATGGAAGAAAATTATGAACCTCCACATGCCTGGTCACTTGTAAAGATACAGTACTAGCTGAATAAAAAAAAAAAAAGACAGTTGTTATAAGATTCTCATACCTAAAGGTCACGTAATGGACACTGTTCCAAAGACCTCAATTTTGTGACCTTATGTAACAAATGCTGAAGCACTGGGGTAAAATGACAATCATTTGCAGTGGTGCAAAGGGTCACACAACCAGAAAATTATTGAAAGGTTTTTGACCAAAGTTCTACCATTTTTTTAGATCCGTTCTATTGACTAAAAAATTGAGAGTTACCCTCTGAATTTATTGAAAATTTAAAATGTATGTTAGGAAAAATATTCCTTTGTTAGATTAAGAATAGGAATAATTTCACTAATCCTAAAAGGCTTCAATAATGAAATACATTTGTAAAGATTTTGTTTCAAAAAGTATTTTCTTCTTCGGCAACAGTTCAGATTAGTTTCTGTAAGTACTTTGTGTAGTGACTGGTTGACAAGCACTTACAAATAGATGTTTACTTGTAGCTATACAAATAAAATACTTGTTCGTACAAACATTATCAGAATCTTTACTTAGAAAAAATGCATGCTTAATCAGTGCTTTAGATCATATTAGACCTTTCAATACTGTGAAGATGTATATACAGACTAACCTTAAGAGCTGTCTTAAAATAGAGATATAATTCATTACATAATTACCCAAACATCACTCTTACCAGCAACATGCAATTCAGCGGCAGCAACGACAAACTCTCTAGTCTTGGGCTTGTTGGCTCGGCAGACATAGACACCAGCATGGTGGCGCCTCGTGTCCCTAATCACTAGGTTTGTTGCAAGGACGATCACGTCAGTGGAAATGGGTTTTCCGTCTGATTAAATGAGAAAACAGTGTGGAGCATGAGCATAGGTAGATGTCACAGGTTGGAGAAAGAAAACTGCTACTAGAGATTGAAAGGAGATGAGATCGTTTCTCAGTCTTTAAAATGCCAGAGAAAAAATGTCAGAGAGAGAAACTGAGCGTTTTGAATAGCAGACAATACGGTAGGATTTATGGAGGACCAGCTCTACCACATTTAAAAATAAATACAGAAATAAATAAATGCTCCATTAATAAGCATACAATGAATTGCCCCCAAATACAATAAATGTAGGTAGAAATCAAATTATACAGTGAAACGTAAATGTATTTATCTCTTTTAATTAGCTTCTTTATTTATTCGCCTTTGTAATAATTACCTTATTTATTTATTTTCCATTATAATCTTCAACTTTATTTATTAATTACTTATTTTTTAAGTATTTATTTATGTGCATGTTATAATATTTTTGTCTGTTTTATTTTTCCTTTGTATTTTTTCCTTTGTACTTTTTTAATAAGGTAATTATTACAAAGGCAAATAAATAGCTAATTAATTAAAAGAGATATATGCATTTATGTCTCACTGTATAACTTCATTTCTACCAACATTTATTTGTTCATTGTATTTTTGGGGGCAATTAATTGTATGCTTATTTATTTATTTCTGCATTTATTTTTAAATCTGGTAGAGCTGGTCCTCCATAAGGATAATACTGAAGCATTTCCAACATTACAAAGTGATCAAAGTGGGCTAAATGCTCTTCAATCAACACTGCAAAAATTAAATTTTCTTAAAATTTCCTGAATTTTCCTTTGAATTAAGCAGGTAAGTGAGACTCTTTGCCTGTAGAGTAAGACAATTCACATAAAAAAAAAAAAAAAAAAACTGCAGTCACATATTTAAAAGGTATAAAGTCTAATTATTTAATTTAAGGGTAAAAATACTCATTTCATTGGGAGAAAATCTTATTTACCTACTCAAATGAAGGGTAAATACATTTATTTTAGGCAATTATTTTACTAACTTTTAGAACTTTGCAGTGCAGCTTCACTAAGAGAAATAGATGTTATAAGAACAGCAGATTCTTAAAAAGTACCACAAGGCCCCACCAACCAAAACACAGTAAAAAAACAAACAACTTTTTTACTTCCTTTGAAGTTGGCAAGAATAAAACGAGGCAATGGACTCTACCACAATTACTCTGTTAGGTTTGTTATCAAACTTAGAGATAGAGGCTAGTTCAGATTTAAGCACCATCTTTCTCAGGTATCAATGCACCAATTCAGATTTTTTCACTTTTAATTTGTTCTTGATAACTGAAATGGATATGTGCCAAAGTTGATGCTGTTATTGTTTTTTGGCTGTTTTAAGTACCTTTCGATGTTTAAGTATGATATTGATGAATGTAAACATGTATATCCCAAAATTTGACATAATTATTATGCCAGAAAAGGAAGACAGAAAACAGTAAATGGTGTTTAAAAAGACCTACCTTGTCTACTCCAAGACACAAAAGGTTTTGGGTGACCCTGCGCCATACACTCCATCACAGCAGGATGGCCCAGTACCACAGTGACATTCTGAGGTGGCACAACAATCACCACTGGGTTCAGGGTATCAATGGGTCCTGTGACAACAACATTGGAAAACACTTCAGTGTACAGTTCACCGTTTTACAACCACACTTCTACAATAACAAGATCTTTTACTTTATGTTTTTTGCAAACATTTAGTAATTTTTCAGCCAACAAACTACTAATTGGATCTAAATGCAATACAAAAAGAATTTACGTAAAATAGTAGATAACTACTTAATTGAAATGATGTATTGCCTCTTAGTCTTTTGGATGGTTGATGCACATGTCCCACTTAAAGAACATGTGATTGTAAAGGCTTGGAATGAAAACAGGACAAATATTTGATGAGAGCACACAGCAAAAGGTGATTCAAAACCTGCAGATAAACCTTACCAAAGCAGGAAGGAAACATTACATAGAGGACTGAAACAGGAAATAAAACTGAAGCTACAGGAGGTGGTGTGTTAGAGGTAAAAGCCCATTATACGGTTGAAACAAAGAGAAGATTACACGGAAGAAATAGGGCTTTTGAAAGGCCTAAAAGGTTCTCTGTCACAGCTTCAGGTATCAAAATAAAGGATTCTGAGCATCCTTAACAACAAAGGGTGATATTCAAACCAAACTTTCCATGGGTTGAATGAGTGCTCATCTTAGATCTTAAGTCCGTGAGGTAAAGCCGGAGTTGATGAAAGGAATGATCTCGGCTTAAGGGTGCTTCATTCAGCCAACACATCATCCATTAATCATTGAAATTGCATACAAGAAACCTTGATGATACATCAGGCTTTAAGTAGGTCAGACTGCCTCTGCAACAACTTTCTAGCAGATAGTTCCTACAAGTGATAAATCTGAAATGTGTGTGTGTAATGAACTGCCAAAAATAGAAGCCAAAGTAAAGAATAGACAGAAGAAAAACAATGTAAACATTTGGCTGTTACTAATAATGTTTTAGCTATTTTTTAATCTTCTGAGTATTGAGTTATTTTGGTCCGTTGCTGCCTTCATTACTACCATCAAATCTTTCATCATTTCATGTAAATAGACATTTATACCTCCATGACGTTTTTTTTGTTTTTTTAAAAAGGAAGTCATTTTACTGAGAAACCTGAAATCATAACCTTAATGAGGCTGCAGATGAGGAAATTTATTGATTCATGCAAATTAAAAGAGCATAGGCAGAACAAGTTCCTATATAATTTATGCCTCAGATTAATGAGATTAATACTTCAGCATAATTTTAATTCAATACAGTTTATTTATATAGCGCCAATTCACAATACATGTCATCTCAAAGCACATTACAGAAACAATTCAACCAGAAATCGATTCAGTTTTCTATCTAAGGAAAACCAGCAGATTGAATCGCTAAATTGACTCAAAGGCAATCCCTCACACCAAACATACTTGTTGTGACAATGGAAAGGAAAAACTTCCTTTTAACAGGAAGAAACCTCCAGCAAAACCAGGCTCAGTGTGAGTGGCCATCTGCTGAGGCCGACTGGGGTTCAAGTCAGAAGAAAGGGACAGAAGCAGACATAAATAAAATGAGCAAATTGCCCCTAACCAAAAAAAGGAAGGAAAGGTTCCGTAGGTACCTGTCACCACAGGTACAAAAGAAGTAAGAAGCAGGGAAAGAGCAGGGTGGAAGAGGAGAGTCGTACTTTGATTGTCATGTGCAAACTTTCCTTTTTATAACCCAGTAAGTGCTTTAATTTTTTAATAGCCTCCAACATCTAAGAAGCCAGATCAAAAACAAATTAAATCTTGCACTCCACTACTTTTGTTAGCCTAAAACTGAAAACATCTTAGAAAAGAAAAGCTGGCAGTGCACATTTGCAGAAACCAAGACTTGTGGCATGTTTTAAGACAAGAAATAAATACTGTTTTTGAAATAAAAAAAAGGGGATTCTTTACATATGTCATATTTTCAATGACAGACCACCCACTGGACAACAAACTGGCAAGCAACTTGCTGAAAAAACCTCAACATACCAGCTGCTTTTTTCAAATAGAGAGAAAGGGTTGGTTTCCAAGAACCAGTGCTGCATGTTTTAAATTGTGTTTGAGATATATCATTTATAGAAATAGAAAGCAATTATTCGTTGGCATACTATGCTTTTGTAATATCCTATTCACATTAAACAGCGAATTAACTTCAGTGCTGATCACAAATACGTTTGGGATAAATTACAGTTTCTTATCATTACTGCAATTTCTTGGAATAAAGCGTGTATCTTGCAATGACCTTAAAACATGCTGCTAGTACATACTTATCCTAACTCATCAAAGTAAATTAGAAACGAGTATAATAAACCACCAGTCAAAGATTGAAATATGAATCATTTAATTATTATTTTTATCATTAAATTATTAATGTACTCATTTGGTAATTTACTCTTCAACCACATTCCAATTTTCTTTTGACTAAAAGTAAAATAATTTCTTTGTATTTAAGGGTTTGGGGTTAGAGGTTATCAAACACAATTCATAAAAAGCATGTTTTTGTTTAATTATGGAGATGCACAGTTGAAACTATTGACATAAAGTATACAACAAACCTTTTTTTGTAACATTACTATATTTTCTCTGTGTCTTTTATTTAACCATCTCCCCGCCTTCCTGTGATTCTGATAGTAGAAGACAGATTCAGCATTATGGATCTTACCAGCAACCTGGGGTATGATCTAGAAACAACTTACCATTGCATCCCCTTCAATCATCATACGCCACAGAGATGGGAAGTAACGAAGTACAAATACTGTACTCAAGTATAATTTTCTGATATTTTTACTTTACTTTACTACTTATTTTTATGGCGACTTTTTACTTCTACTCCTTACATTTTTACACAAATATCTGTACTTTCTACTCCTTACATTTTAAAAAATTGGCTCGTTACTTTAGTTTTGAATCATTTCAATGGAGTTACAGTTATTATTTTTCACGTCATCAATACCAAATTCAATCTAATTGGAAGGGAATCTACGTTGCATTTGACGCACCACTACAAGATGAATCGACAGATTCGGCGGTATTCATTCACAAATCATTGCAGCTTGGTGGCGGTGGCGTTAGCATAGTAGTATGGACGACGAGATGATTGAAAATGAACACAACAGAGATCTAGTCCTATTGGCAGACATCCATTTAAAATGTAGGCAACGGCATGAAAAAAGTGGTTTCTACTTATACTTTTATACTTTAAGTAAATTTACAAGCCTGTACTTTGTTACTTTTACTTGAGTAAAGAAGTTTAATCTGTACTTCCACTTTTACCAGAGTATTTTTTAACACAAGTATCTGTACTTTTACTCAAGTACGGAAAGTGAGTACTTTTGCCATCTCTGGCCAGTGGGCACCGCAAAAGACCTCACCTGTTGTGACAGTGAGTCTGGCTTCAGTGCTGATGTCCTTTCCGGCAGAATTGGATGCAACACACTGGTAGATGCCCTCATCTTCTTTAGTCACTTTCAGAATCTGCAGAACCCCATTAGGAAGGTAAATGAATCTGTTGTTGAATGAGGGGAAGAAAAAAGAAACAAAAAACAAAAAAGACAAAGAAGAATTACTACAGATTGCTTAGTATAACCATTCATTGGTAAGGAGTAGGAAATATCTACTGGGGCCCTACAATCCACTAGTTTTAGATATTCCTTTATTCATGGGATGAAGAATTGACCTTCAAAAAGATAAGACTCTAATACCTAGCTAAAAACCAAACAGAGAAAGCATTGTAATATCCCAGCTAATATTTTTGGTGGTCCCCTTTTTCTCCCAAAACATCATATACTCATTGATACACAGAGCCCTGATGTACTGTGGTATTTCACAGCAAGATATTAACATCGATAATTTAATTGCAGCAACTTGCGAGTTTGGATCTCCATTGGTCAGGTTATTTGGACTGATAGTATGGAATTATGGAAGATGAGTCATCACCTCAACGTTCTTCTAGTGCTTCTAAAACAAACCCAGAACCACTTCATTCTGCTGAAATGACGAAAAATTGTGATTCAGGTTTCCATTAGTACCATGCCTGCAACAATGTTAAAAGGACAGCCATTTTAAGGCTTTATCTAATATTCTAAAAATGAACTGTATGAACTGATGATGGCTGGGCAGGGCTCTGATTGGTGTATAATGGTTTGACTGTTGAATTCACAAATCACGGTTTTATACAGCTGATGCAGTGTCTGTTGGTCTGCTAGGCTATGCTTGTAAGAAAGATATACCTGTCAGTTTATGCTACGCCAATATCAACCTGACAATCTATGCTGAGAAGAAAGAACAAGGATTTTTTCCATAGTCTTCAACAAAGGCAGAGGAAATGAGAGGAAAGTGAGAAGGCTCTGTGGAGGAGGCCATAGCGAATGGTATGTTTGGGTTAGCATTTCAATAATGATTACAGTAGAAACTAACACTATGTTCTGTATTTAGACTCAGTCCAACTGGTGACAAAGACAAGTAGACATGAAGCCATCCCTTATATGTCACAGGATAAATCTAGTGATATAACAGTCAAGCCAACACTAATAGCTACTTAAAATAAAATGCAGATTAGTTCTTTTTCTGCAGGCCAAGCTTTTTCTAGAAGTGCCACTTTTCCCCAAGTAATATACATGCATCTCAACCACATAAAAGCAAATTAATATGTGTTACAGTTGTTTGCCTGGCTCCTAAGATGCAACAATTAGCCTTGGCTCATAGTTACCCTGTAACTGACTGACCATTATTTCTTCCATGAGCAATTTTCAATACATACTGACTAAAGAAAAACAGCAATAATCTCCAATCACTGCAGTTTGGGAGGTTAGGCCTATTCTCCCAATCCCCTTAATTATTTCCTCTTGAACATTCAATCTGCTTGTGCTCTGTAAACTTCTAATAGAAAGTGTTCATGGGCTGCAAATACATCTCATACACCATAAGATGCCATAATAGAAAGATAAGTGTTATCTATTACACCAGTTAGTAGTCGAATTTTTACACCTTGCTGGTTTTAAACTGTTACCTGGTAAAAAATGTTAGAAGATTAAAAAAATTAGAAGACCAAAATGGTACAATTTGAATAGCACATATTAAACTTTTAAGTACAAGGTTAACATGATGGAAATCAATATATCCCAGGCGAACATTACTTCTGCAAGTGAAACCATTAGCTCCAAGACTATTTAATGATATCATCAAGCCTAGTGATTCTTCAGACAGTTAACATGATGAAATATGGTTATCTACAGCCTTTTCATGAGGGGAATGTGAAAGAATGCAAAAAGAAAATTGGAAAAAATAGAGGGTAACTAAGAAGAAGCAATGAATAGGAAAAAAAATAACCAGAAAAGATGGATATGATGAGGAAAGGATAGAGGAAGGTGAATGGAAGGTTAACAGCAAAAGAGGACAATGGATTATACCAAAGAGCTGGCAGATAGTCTGAGTGAGAAAAAGTCACATAAAAGCATGAGAGAATAAAAAGAGAAAAGCCACTGTAATATCAGCTATTTCTTGAATGATTTGTGTGAGAGATCATTAACATTGCCCGGTGTGGGAGAACCATATTGCACCAATAAGATCTTCTAAGCAGCAAGCTGTCTGTAGGTCATGTGGGGCTATAGCCGACATTAACTGTTCACCCTCCGTTATAGGACAGGAAATACATTCCCTGACCTTAGGGCTACAGCAAAATGTCTATTACACTAAGCTCTAAATGAGAATATTTCTGAGAGAACTGGCAAAAGAATCTCTTACAGAGACGGAAACATGGGCTTATGTGTTCATTTTCTTCTTTTTTTTAGAGGACTAACACAGGGGTGCTTGTTTTCACAGGACTATTCTTCAGTGTCCCCCTTACAGCTACTGGAATCTTTAAATAGCTTTTTTTTTCAACAGCCTTTAACACATTTCAATATAGCCCATAATTGCCATTTTTTTAAAGACCTGTGAAAACCGTGGCCCAGTTTTTAATCAATAGATACAAAAAAAACCCATCTTTGCCTCAGCTCCAGATATGTCATTCAAGATTGGTGCAGCTGCATTACAATAACATTCTGCTGTAGAATAAATATATCTAATTAACAGGAGCAGACAGACAGATCAAGACAGTTTCAATGTTTTTATCACGTAAAGGTAACATCACTGCCAGTAGTGATGCACACTAAAGCTTTCAATGCAAGGCCATGACAGTGTAATACACTGTGCATTACACTGTAATGGCCTTGCATGGAAAGCTTTAGTGTGCATATATATATATATATATATATATATATATATATATATATATATATATACTTATTGTTTTTGTAATATATGTGTGTTCTGTAAATTCAGAGCCACACTAATTGTCAGAGAATCAGACACAGCATCATGCAAAGGTTATCATACCTTTTAACTACCGCCCCCCACTTCCGGACGGTGTATTTTTTTAAGCTTTTCTGTTGTGCTTTTTTTTGCTCAGTTTGTTCGGAAAGAAAGCCTTTGTTGTTCATCGCTTGTTTAAAATAACAAGAGAGGCACACTATGCTGTGTGTGTGTGTGTGAGCGTGTGTGTTTTTAAGGAAATAGTTGACCTAAGCCAGTAAACACCTCCGTGTAAAAATTATGAAGAAAAGCCCAAGATACAGTTTGAAAAATAATGCACAAAATAAAACTTGATTCCAAGAGGTCTTAGACTTAAAGAGCTTTTAGAATAGAGTTGATTTAATAATAGAGGTTATCAAAGCATTCAGGCAGGAAATTAATGAGGAGTATACAGAAGCAACTTAAAATCAAGACAGGAGAAAGCAGGGAGACATACAGGAAGAAAGTGGAAAACAAGCTCCAGATAAATAATATCAGAGATGTGTGGCAAGGGATGAGGAAGATCACAGGCTTCATGCAGAAGGGTAATCAGATGAAGGTCTGGACAGAGCCAATGAACTGAATACATTCTTCAACAGGATCAAGTTAGGAACAAGCACAGAACCCTTCTCTCTTGCCCACTGACAAATGGACAGACTGTCCTCATCTGCCATTGAATCTCCTGCATCTGAGTTTGTTGTCAGCGACATCAAAATTAATGCTGCTCCCTCCACCTTTCACCTGTCTAACTCTAGAAGTGAAGTGAAAAGGCAACTGGAGAGACTGAATAATAATAAATCAACAGGTCCCGATGGTGTCAGCCCCAGTCATGAAGGCCTTTGCATAGACATTCTGTGGAATTCTACAGGACCTCTTTACCCTTAGTCTGACCCTGGAGACAGTTCCAGTGATGTGGACGACCTCCTGCCTTCTTCCAGTATGAAAGAAGACTAACAGTCCTCAGTGACTATAGACCTGTTACCCTGACATCCCACACAATGAAGGTCCTAGAGATACTTCTGTTGATTCACCTCAGCAAGCGAACAAGCAGCTATCAGGACCCCCTGCAGTCTGCTTATCACTGTGGGGTTGGAGTTGATAATGCCATCATTCACCTGCTTCAACAAACCCAGTCATTTAGAGAAGGCAGATAACACCGTGAAGATCATGTTTCTCCAGCACATTTAACATAATATAGCCTGACCTACTCTATGAGAAATTTCAGAAGAGTCAAGTGAAGCCATCAACAATCGCCTGGATCAATGACTACCTGACAAACAGACCACAGTTTGTTAGACTGAAGGGTCAGCTGTCTGATCAAGTAGTCAGCAGCCCAGGAGCACCATAGGGGGCGGAATTCTCACTATTATTTTTTTTTCTCTCTACACTTCTGATTTCAAGTAAATGACAAAGTCCTGTCATCTGCAGAAATGCTCAGATGATTCTTCAGTCATTGGGTGAATGGTAGATGGACAAGAAGCTGAGTACAGAGCGCTGGTGAACCGCTTTGAGGCACAGTCTGGAAACTATCATCTGATCCTCAAAGTCAACAAAACAAGGGAGATGACTGTAGATACCAGAAGAAGGAATTAAAATCATGGCATAAGAAGTGAAGGTGGTTAAGTAGTATAAATACCTTGTTATTCATTTGGACAACAAACTAGACTGAAGACAAAACAGTGAAATCAGCTACAAGAAGGGACGGGGCATATTGCACTTCTCTAAGGAAGTTAAGGACCTTTATCATTTGCAGCATTTTACTACATATCTTCTATCAGTCTGTTGTGGAGAGTGTAACCCCTTCCTCCATCATCTGCTGGGGTAACAGCATCAGAGAAAATTACTTAAAAAATTCAATAAGGTAATAAAGAAGGTCGGCTCTGCTCTAGGAATTAGAACCTCTGGTCATTATTTCACAAAGATTTCTTCAAGAATATGGATAACAGTGAGCATCCTCTTCAGAACATTTTTAAACAACTGTCTTCATCGAGAGGCTTCTCCAAATCCGGTACAAGACAGACTACTACAGAAATATCCTTCATGGCTACAGATATCAAGGTCTACAACAACTCAATGAAAAAATAAAACAACCTATATTTACTGTTCCCTTTGAGATTGATAAATTGTTTTTGAAATGAACTGAACTGAATGATGTAATGTGGTCACCAAGTCTTCTAGCAGTCTAAGCCTATAGCAGCAAACTATAGGGATAGTTTAGGATTTTGTCCACCATTGAAAATTCTAACAAGATACTATGATGTTTGTGCCTTAATAAGAAATAATGTAAAAAAAAAAAAGAAAAAAAAAAAGAATCAAAGAGGCTGAAAATATTTATTTTTTGCAATTCAGTGTACGTATCCCATTTGGCAACATCTGAAAATCAAAACATTAAATATAACTTAGGTTAACAGACAAATTACCTTGTATCATCATCAATAGTCATTTTGTCCTTTTGCCATGTAATGACGGGTAAAGGTACTCCTGTCATTTGGCACTCGAAGCGAGCAAATCCCCCAATAATCACTGTCTGTGGAGATGGCTCCTGATAGAACCTGGAGAGACCTAGGGAGTAAAAAGTAACATCAGCATATTTATTTCAAACTAGAGATCTTCTTATAAACACAACTATAGGATCCAAGACATATAGTTCCAACAGTAAGACAGGATTTATGACTGATTCAAAGCTCCCTTCTCTTTTATAAAGAGATAATACTATTATTATTTGGCATAAAAAAATGTTGCTTGAAGAGTTTCCGAGAGATTTATTATGTATCTTTTAAAAGCTTTTGCATTTGTCTTATTTCACAAAACAGAACATTCATGGAGTTTTTTATCTATTTATTGTCACTGATATACATCCCTGAGTACTTATGAGATGCACCAGATGGCAGCAGTGAGTAAAGTAATTGAACCTCTGGCCACCTTATGCTGATGGGTGTAAAAATAATGAACAAAACAGTTTAACATATCCCTGACGCTGAAGCCCTGACTGAGATGCAAAGTATGGTGATGGATTAAAGCTGAGAAAGCACAAAAAGCAGCAAGAGGAAGAAAAAACATGCATTAAAAAAGTATAGAGCGAATAGAGAAGAAAAGAAAATCTTAGAATTAATTAATTTCAGTTTTCTGTTATACTCACTATAAGTGGTTGAAAAGCACTGAAACTAACATTATATCAGATTGTGTTCATTGAAGTGTGAGAACATAACAATGAGGCATCCCAAAACCAAATAATCAGAATCTTCTCACACATTCTTTCAGATTACTGTATCATATTCTCTGTGTGAACAGAGCTGCATTACTAATTTACAGTAAATTTCTGGAACTTTTTGTCAAGATTATTTGAATTTTAATTTTAATTTGAATTCATATGACCTGACCCATCTCATTCTCATGACACAAACAGGCTTTGATTGCTGACGCTGATTTTGATACACAACCTGTGCAAACTATCCAAAAATGGACATGATGGGTCCTTACCTTTCAAGAAGAAGATCAAGAATATGTCTAAGTAATAAAAAATCTTTCAAAATAAAATAAATCTCTTTTGGAGAATAACAAGGACAAGGCCAATGACATTATTTTTTATAAATGTGATATAAAGGTATCAATAGGACTTTTGTTTTTGGTCAAAAATAGAAATTGCAGGAGTTATATATAGAATTATTGTCAATATAACTGAAAATATTATAAAAAGCATTTAACAGAAATAAGATAAATTAGGGTATGAGCAGAGCGTGGAGTGAGGTTGCACGTCTGTAAAACATCTAACAGATTTTGTTTGCTGGATTGTTAGGAAAAAGGCTTGAGAACTTTTACTCACCATAGTTTACCTGTTAGTGAAAGTTTAGCCCAAATGAGAAATTGCTTCATTTAAGCATGCCGGTTTATATCACATTTTACTTTGTTTCTTGTGAGTCCATAGTTTTTATGAGTGCAATAAAAAGGATAAAACAAACTGAAACATTTTGTATCAATAAAGAATTTTACTAAGATATTTTTTATTTATATTATTTTCTAAGTAAGTAAGTAACCAACTGTAAAAACTTTTGCTTTCAAAAATGGATCCTGGGCGGAGGTTCAACTGAAGACACTGATTACTTGCCCTTACCTGCCTCTGAAAAGCTAATAAGCTTTGAACCACACCTCAACTAAAGCCAATTAGCATCCAGAGTTCATCTTAAGAGGGTCTTCAAATCCAAACCTCAGTCTGCTACCAGGCCAAAGCGCAAGCAGTGGTTGAGCTATATCTGACTGTGATTCAGATGGCCCAATTCAACCCACTTCCAGCCCCTCCTCCACCATCGTAGCTAAAGCTTCATCAGAATGTCATTCCTCCCGGACACTTACTGTGTTCCCTTCCCTGTCCCATCTTAACCAGTCTGGCAGAAGACCGCAATGTTGAGCCTGTTTCTGTCAGAGGTTTCTTCCCAAAGGGGAGTTTTTCCTCTCCACTGTCATTTCATGCTTGCTCATCATGGACAGTTTCATGCAACCTGTGTTATCCAAGCTGGACTTCCATCTTTCAGATCCCCTAGTGAAGCACTAGTATCAGCTCACACAGTCCTCTGGATCTCTCTAGCCAGCAGTCTGACCACCTTCATCTATCTACACTCCACCAACAGTTTCAGGCCTGTAGGAACACATTCTTGTTCTGTACTCCTGTTAATTCAAATCAAAGCAAAAGTCAGCGCCTATATTTCTTGCCGAGGTCTAAGTGCCAAAGATGAAAGTAATAGGATTAATAAAATTCTTCTAATTGTCTTTTATTTCTGAGTGAGTTTTCCAGATTGAAATGACCTAAATTATCTTCAAAACTATTTCCAGAGAAATTGTGACTTAAGTTTTCTCCAGCTTTTCTAAGCACATGGTTGGTAAAAAAAAATAAAATAAAAAATGTTCCCTCCCTTGCCCAATGTTCCCCATTGCTGGTTGAAAGAAGGATGAAAACTAAATGCTGAAAAAAAATGTGAATTTCCCTGGCTTAGAAGAAAAACAAATTCTGCTCTGAAAATATGTCTGGTGATCTAACAATAGGAAAGTCGTGGTTTGAAAAACTAAGGAAGTGGCACCTGTGAATTCTATCAAGAAATAAGCCAGATGTTCGCATGGATTTATCCAGCCCTCAAGAGCCAAAACAGACACATCATCAATGTAAAGAGCTATGTTCTCTTAATGTCAACAAAGTGTCTAAAATTGTAAAATAAATGGGTGTAAAGTTATAAAGTTATAGTTTTCTATTTGTAAATGAAATAATACTATCAAACGTTTCATTCATACATCTACAAATGCCTCTTTAAAACAATTGATGATACAAAAATAGCCCTCTACAAAAATTGAGATAAACACCTCTGATATAAGCCATTTAATATATTGATAATGTTGCACAAATATCATCTCACATTAATGTCAGAAAGAGCTGCAGGCTATAAAGGAGGTACTATGGATTAACCCTTGCCACTTTCACATTGACGAGCCTCAGCATCTGACATGTTGCCAGACTAAATTGCAGAGCTTTTCGGAAAAATATTTTTTAACTCACAGCAGTTAGCCTGACTTAATGCTTGCAGACTGACTCCTTGTGTTTGCGTTGGTGGATCACTATGTATCTCGTCTCTAACGGATTGTGCACATGAGGGTGAATGACAGCAGATAAGCAAGGGTGCACAGCAACAAATGTCAATGAAAGAGAGGGGGGCTGGGCTGTTCAAAGAAAGCACTTTTTTCTATGCTGTGATGGAACAATGGTGACTGGTAGACATTCCACCTCTGCTCTTTCAAAGTGTAACTGTGAGTTTTTTTTAAGATCCCTGAATGCGAGATTAAATTTCACAGCAGATTCAACCTGCATCCCTGGTTAAAATCTTGCTCTTTATGTTGTGATGACACCGAAAAAATGTTTTCATTATAGCACTCACAGCTAAGGGTGGACTAAAAAAACCCTCCTGACAAGATATTTTTTTATATTTTGAGGATTCTGGTGAAGCCTGTATTAAGGAAGATTAGCCAATTATTTTAAATACAAAAAAGGGCAAATATGTTTCCCTTTTTTCTCAGGTCTTGACTTTCTCCTGCTGTCTTTGTCTGTCCCTAATTCTGTGCCCCACTATTTGGCCCCTCAGCTATCGGATTGCAGCGTTTTTTTCCCCTCCCCTTGTGCAAGCAGATAATTCTACCCGTGACCTCTTTGCTTCCCAGCTCTAAGGCTGAGATTGTGAAAGCTCATCAAGCATACCTCCAGCCTGGACAGCTATTTGTCAAAGCTACTGCAGAGCATGTGCCTCCCAGTCAGGAAAGCCCTTCAGCACTGTCGGAGGAAGCTTTTTTTAAGCTTAGTCCAAAAAAATTTTTCATTGTGGAACTATCCTTCAAAACTATATTTTATTTTACACATTCCTTGTAAGAGACAGGGAAAAAAACATATTGGTCACATACTGACATCTTCGGATTTTTAACATGAAAGAAAATGTTTCTGAAATCTGCTGAATATTAAAAAAATATATCAGAACTCTCTCTGTCTCATAAATATAATAGAAAAGTTAATAACCTGCCTTTATTTATGATGATCATGCTTCGTATACCTCTATAATAATATCAGGCATGAGCTGGTTGCCATTCTCACAAAAAAAGTCACAAAAAGTCACAATAACAAAACTGCTTACATTTTCAGTCATAGTGTTCATGCAATATGTGTTTGTATATATCTAAAGCTTGTCATAGTGTTTAAATCCCTCCAATGCCACTATCCTCCCTCCTGTGTTGTTGCTAGCTCTACAGGTTAGGGAGCTTCTAGAACATCTGTATTTTAACCCCTGGACATGACGCTGTCAATCGCTAAGCTCTGTAATCAAAATCTGGCTATATGGGAACATTTCAACTGCTACAAGATGGCAACAGCTTGGAGGGCGGAGGTTGTCCTACGGTAGGTGCACTTGGACAGTGGCAGGCAGAAGAGGTGGTACCTGATATTATCTGCATCTGCAGAAGTCTCCATCTAAACAAGTCTTACAATCCTACATCCAGCCAAAACGTCCTTGTGATCCTGTTTAGAGATTGATATACCAAGCAAGAGCTGCTCAAATATCTCAAAATACTCCCCCAGAGCAGCAAGGCAACTTGAGAAGCACTTTGGAAGTCTTGTTTTGAGAATATATATTTGAAAAAGTCTTACCAAGTGAAATTGTCTTGCACTTGTCCAAATATGTCTCATGCATTTTGAAGGTGGATTATATATTTGGTTTGTTTTAAGTAAAAGGCATATTACTCCATCTGTCTCTAGCTGTGCATTTTCTGTACATCCATTCATGCATGTACTGTTTGTTACTTTTTTGTGCATGTAATGATTGATAAACTTTATGCTATATAAAAACTACCAACATTTTGATAACATCAGTAAAAAGGATGACTATTATTGCTCTATATACTCTGGTTTCACCGTGTGGTTTAGCTATTAAAGCAGTGGAAACAAGGGGTGTAAATAATAATCATTTTGTATCGATGCATCAATCCAACAGCCGAAGATTCGATGCTTCGACACGTCCGCAAGAGTATCGATTCATGTTTTTTTCTTCTCCGGTCTATTTTTATCCATTTGCTCCTGGACGTAATTCTGACTCCCATGGTGCGGTGGTGCTAAACCTATTTTGCCCTCCTACCTCGCTTCCTTTAGCCACTACCCTCTTTCTGCTTGCACAAACACACTTGCGTAAACAGTAGGCAAGAGAGACATGGCGGATTCTTGAGTATCGAAAATAATTGAATCATTGGGTCAGGAAATTGATACTGAATCAAATCGCAATGATGGGTGTGATTTATGCCCCTAGTGGAAACACAGTCATTCTTTCACATATAAACTTTGTTCATCATTATAGAGTAACAGTGTAGCCAAAAATCATAAGTATGATTGGGCATGTTAAACGGGAGTAAAACCCTGCAAGGGAGTGACACCTGTGATCTAAAAACATCTCCTACTGACAAAGTTGACAAAATGCTTGAGATTAGTCAATAATTTTATAAGCCTTTCTTTTATTTTTTATTTTTATTTCAGACATTTGAAAATAACTGAATTTAGAGCTGTGATCAGAATACAGTGATGTTTTGAAACCGTGATATCTTTGCTTAAAGTTATGTTACCGTAAAAATGTCATCTCAGCCCATGCATAGATAATATGCTGTCTGCTGTCTTTGTTACCTTACTATTAAATAAAAGAAAACAAAGAAAGCCACAGAGTGAAATACAAAAGAATAAAAGAAAAAAGAAGCAACTCTATCAGAAACTGTATTTGAATAGAAGAGAAAGTCCCTGTCTGTCTCTAGGACTATCAGGGACAAACAAATGATTCATATGTACATGGCGCATGCAAAATCAGAGCAGCTGTCTTTCTAATGTGTTTGCACAGATGTGATCTCTGCTACATTCTCTCATCACTCTCCTCCAAGTGAAAACACTGTGGGGAATGAAATGTCTACAGAGTCGATATTGACGCAGTTCTGCTCGAGCCTTTCTTACAACTGAAAAAAAACTTCACCCAGAAACTAAATATATTTTATTAAAAATAATCAAAAAATATAATTGTATTCACTTTTAAGTGAAATACAACCCCTTAATATCCCAGAAAACCCATTGTCTTAGGGATAAATCAGCAATTTTTAAAAGATCAATAGAAGAAAAAAAAATTTTAAAGCTGCAAAAGATCTTGAAATTCAATGGAGATCCCCCTTCCGCAGGACAAAAACCCTAAATATACAGTCAGAGAATAACAGTAGAAAGGTTTACACCTTAGCAGTTTAATGAATAAGAATGAAAAAGTTAACATTTAAACCTAAATCGCAAAAAAAGCAAAGCTAGTGAAGATATAGACCAACAAGTTTGCATTCATATTCACAGGGAAAGGGTTAGGGTAACTATGTATTAACCTAAGCATACTTCTTTCTATTCAATATAATAAAAATAATACATTATTATGATTGTATTTAGATTACAAAGGGTGTGGATAGTTTTCCAAAATAGTTGAATCGTTTTAAAGGCAATAACTTTTCCACCTGTCCTTTGCCATTTTCCCCATTCACAGCATTAATTAAACACCCCCGCTCCTCTTCCTTTTAGCACTTTGGTCCTTATTGTTCCTCAAAGAAAAGATCCTCATAAATAAGCATGTAGCATCTGACAAAAGACGGGCACTCACAGTGGATGGTGTCTCGTCTTACACAAAGCAAAAGACTAAATAAAGACCAGGACTTGAGTTGGAGAGAAAAGGAAGCCCTTTTGTCAGACAAAAACAAAATTCTATCCCCTGTTGCTTTATGTCATGATCTTCTGTCTAATAACAGAAAAATAAAACCCCCTTGTGTGAACATGTGGGGTTAAAACACACAATCAACTTCCAGAAATGGCAGAAGAAATACTTAAACTTAAAATAAATTTCCCTGTTTTTTAGATACATCAAATCCAGGCTTTATTCAGTCACATTCCTGTTCATTGAATCATATTCAAAGTACATCTTAAATGTACAGTGATAATCTTTAAGCAAATTCTAAACATACTTTTCATAAAGCTCATATTTTAGTATAATTTTTAGTGGTCAAATTTAACATTCTAATATGTTATATTACTAAGTAGGAAATGCTCAAGAAATACTGAAATAAAGGCTGCTAAATATGTATACAATGCATTTCAAATGAGTTACTGAAATAATCAAACTTGGCACCCTGCATTGCCTGGTATGGCATGGCTAGAAGCTCACACTGGAGCTAGGTCTGGGGTTGGCATCGGCTGGTGGTCAGTTTCCTCCTCAAGGGACCCTAGCCAGATCACGTCTAAAGGAGTGATGCAACATTTAGTTGCCACCACCATGAGGGACCAGTGTAAAGAGGTTTGGGAAGCAGTCAGAAGTGGAGGCCTGGGAGGCCTGATACCTAGAACCTGGCTCCTTGAGAGAAGCTACACTCTACCTACTTTAAAGTGATCCTCGTGAAGAGCCAAAGTGCCGGGGAGGGTCTGCTGTTTCCCCACAGTTCTATCCAACAAGTGGAGCGTTGGATTGAGATTCCTTCATTCTACTTAGGGACTTCAACACACGTGTTGGAAATAACAGTGACACTTAAAGGGGATTATGGATAATGAGGACCAGACCCCTAGCTCTTGGTGGTCTTTCACTGTTGCACTTCTGTGGTAGCCATAGATTGCCCATGATGAACACTATGTTTAAGCATAAGGATGTCAATCGGTGGCACCAGGACACCCTAGGCCAAAGGTTGATAATCAACTTTGTATTCAAATTCTAGGCTGGATACCTTTGACACACAGGTATTGAGAGAGGCAGAGGACCAAGCGGGTATTAAGGATCTGCTGAGAACGCTTGATGGAGACCTAAGGGATCAACTCTCAACTTAAAGACAACTTCCGCCAGATTCCAGGGGAGGCTGGCGACATCAAGTCTTAGTGGACCATGTTCTCTGCCTGTGGATTGCCTGTTGCAGTTGGCCATAGCTGTTGCCTAAAAGATATTCTGTAGCCTGAGCCTCCTCCCGGAGGGAGTCTGGGAGTTTCTCTGCTGATACAGTTGTCCCCACAACCGGGGGACAACTTCCAGGAAATGGAAGACAACAAGTATGAGTATGACAACTACTCGTGCAAAACTTCCACTTCAGTCAAGAGAACTTTTTCTTTTCTTTTTTTAAGATACTGTTTTACAAATGTACTTGTTGATTAAATTTTTTTTAAACAACTGAGTTTGTATGGTGTCACAATTGTTAAATAGAAAATTTTAATTTTTCAATGATGGGTCCAAGGTGGCTTAGTAGTAGAGCAATAGCATCATCTCTATATGCTCATACATAAAGGTTACAAAAACTTCTAAAACATTGTGGTGCAAAGTGAAAGGAAGGGATGCATTAAATTCCCATCTAAACAACGTGAATCTCCTACTTGGATTGTTCTTTTTGATAATTCAATTATGATAGAAACAAGACATTCATTCAATCTAACTAATTATGGGCAAAAAGAAAATTCTGAATGTCCTCTTTTAAACAGCTGCAGTCTAACAGACTGCTAATAATACCAGTGTTTTGCATTGCATTGATCTAAGCTTTGGGCTTCATAAAATCACAATTTAACTAACTTTGATTTCTAATATCTAGTTATCACTTACCAAAAAATAAAAATAGGAAATACGATCATCAAATCATACTTTTATCTCTTTTCCCAGGGAACACATTTTTCCTTAAACCCAGGGCTTTAAAGCTTTATGTATTTAAAACTTGTGTAAATGTCTTAGTTTGTACAAAGGTGATGTTGAAAGCAGGTGCCATGTATGGACATCCAGAAGAGTCGACACAAAATATGTGTGTTAGTGTGCTTCATGAATATGTAGATTCTGCTATGATAGGGAAATGTAAATCCATGATGCAAACATTTCTGAGGTTGTTATGGCTAAATAGAAAGCATTAACTCAAAAACAGGTGATCGAGAAATGACCTGTGCTCATTTCAAAATAATGAAACAATTAGAAATAAAAATAGTAGAATATATTAGTGTGGAAAAAACATAAAAAATTAATAAATCAATGCAGCCTTTGAGCCATGAACACAAATGGGAAACATCATACCTTAAGTGAAGTATTGTGGTATGTTTAGAAAACACAAAAAAATTGTTTGCTCATTTCATCATGTGAAGTATTGTGTTCAGTTAAAGCATTACCGGTCTATCTTGGTTTGCTATATTTTGAAATTAATTGAAGATTAAATTCAGCTTTTTTACTGCTGAGAGACAGTGAGTGCCTTCATTTCGATCAAAGTTGACTTTTTAAGGTTTTATGATTTATATTTACTCTTTTAAACAAAATTTAAATTTACATTTATACTAGTTTAATTGTTGTTACTATTGCCATGATTACCTCTAACTCCATGACAGATCTTATTTCTTGTTGTATGGCCATTCCCAAGTCATACATGCAATTTATTAATTCAAAGAGGGTGGAACTGAAACAGTTTGGATGTTTTTTTCTTTTTCAGAGCAATCATAGTAGATCAGCAACATGTCCAATTAGCCAACATACATTGATCTAATAAATGTTATGGACAGGTTAATGCATGGACATAATAATGATCAGATGGGTTTGATTCTTACTAGTGTTGCACCGATACCAGTATCGGACGGGGTGCCGATACTGCCCTAAAATGGTGGTATCGGTATCGGCGAGTACCAATGGGGCACCGATACCATTTTGAGAGCCATAAGTTTATTCAACTATTGTCACCCACTCCTGGTAGGCAATAAAAACTTTTTAGTTTTATTATACCATGGAAAATATCTAATACAAAGTGAATCCAGTAGAACTTTTTGATAAAAAGTTCTACTGGATTCACTTTGTATTAGATATTTTCCTGCTTCACAAAGGTAGGCAGCAGCTTGACAAAGCCATGATGGCAATTATTTTACATTATTTTGGTATCGGTATCGGCCGATACTGCACAGCCAGGTATCGGGTATCGGTATCGGGGCCAAAAAATGGCATCGGCGCAACACTAATTCTTACAAATCATTATTGTGAAATTCATTATAACTTGGGAAGGTTTGTTAGAGCTGTTTCTTTTTTCTGGGTGGAACAATAAGCAAACCAATATAGAAACTGTTTCCAAATGGACAAATAGAGTAATCATCTGGAAAAGGGACATATATTTAACTTAAACAAAGATCAAACAACATTTGCAATGTTTAAAAGCAGATTCAATGTCAGCCAACTAGTAAAATTAAATTAACTCTGCTTTTTCTGATAAGAAAAGGGGTCAAAAATTCAGATAGCAAGCAATCGAAGCTCACTAATAAATAGCTATAAAAGGGAAATTTAGGCATGTCAGTGGAGGAAATTAGGTATATTTGCATCTGTGTTGTCCCGTAAGAATTCAAAATTGTGCATCAACTTTCTGCTTTTAAAAATTTAAAGCTGTATGTTTTCTTTTGTCTATCAACAAAAGAGGAAGGCCTGTGATACAAAATTACTGTAAAAACCTGACTAGAGCCCAGACACACAAAAAATCTCCTTGGGCAATACCAATCTAAAGATAATTTTAAGCTGATCCTCATATAAGCTTTAATAAAATCCCTACATGAAAGAAGTGTGTCCTGTTAATTGTGTAACACCTACTTGCAAGCAGCACATTTACTGCCCGACTGGTCAGTGCTCCAATGTCGCTGGCACTCACGCAGCTGTAACTACCCTCTACATTCTTTGGTGGCTGACTGTCTGTGGAGGTGGGTAACAGGAGAAGGGATCCATTGCTTAAATACTGATGATGTCCTGGTGCAGGGGGCAGAAGCTGGCCATCCTTGAACCAGGTAACATTAAAAGGAGTGTCACTGGACCCCAGGTTGCAGTCCAGCAGAAGGGGTGAACCAAGCTCCAGAATTACATGGCTGGGCCCGGCACCACAGCTCAGTTCCACTGCAACAGGTTTTTCTGCGTAGAACATAAGAAAAAAAGACTTTTAATTAGGCTATTACATTTAAAAAGTCCAAAACATGCCAAGTATAGCTTTATTCAAGTATGTATTTATAAACCTAAATCCTCTATATAGCACAATTTGTCTGTCTACTTTTACATGTACGTGAACTCTTGTGATGGACTTGTTTACACAAAAGCAACTGTTAGGTAAACATATTCAAATAGAAGTAAGTATGTGAAAAAGAATTGCAGTCTCTGTTCAAATTTGTCACAGTGTCGGATCAGTAGTACTGCACAGATAAGTATTCTATGAAGCCCAATCAGGTTTCTCCAAAGAAAAAAAAGCAATTGCAGCCTATTACTGCAGAAAAACGTAACGCACATATGACAGCATATATGACTTAATATTCCTGTTTTAAAAAGCTAATGTGCTTTAAGTACTTTACACAAATAGAACATAAGAAAAGAAAAAAAAGGAAAGAAGGTTGCACTTTAGTATGTTCTCAACAGCAGGTCAGGATTACAAACTTAACTGTTGAACAATTTAGATAGAAACATCAATGGAAACTCGGAAGAAAAACGGGTGTTTAACTTTGATTTAAATCCCTTAGGTTTTTAGCACCTTCACAGGTTTGTTCCTGATTACTACGGCATAGGAACTAAATGCTGTTTTTCCATATCTGGTAAGGTTCTGATTAAAATAAATAGACTTGAGCCAAGGGACCTGAGTAGTCTGAAACATTGATTTACTGGCAAGTCTGTAATGTATGTTTTATGTTTTATGGACTAAAAGAAGTTTTTCAAGGTCTACTCTCTGAGATGAAAAACTTGAAAATGTGCTATTTTTTCTTAGTTATTGTGAAGATGCTGGTAACAGCATACTGGATTTAGCAGATCTATGAAGACACTCTAGCAGGAGTTAATTCTACCTAAAGGTAGATAAATAATGTTGACATGAGAGCACATTCATTACCTGCAGGCATTTACCAAAAGTTTGATTGGGTTCATAGTATGTCAATCACCTGATGACTTGGTAATATGGAGCTGTCATTATCATAGTTATAGTAATGTATCTTGTTATTTGTTATAATATGAGCAAGGCAGAGCATGTAGATATTAAATAGGTGGGGCCCCAAGATTGACCCTGCATTGGATTTTTGTGCTTTCTGTGTGAAGTTACGTAATCACACAACACAACAAATCTATTCCCTTTAAGTGGAATAAAAACCAGTCAAGTGCTATACCAGAAAGAGTGACCCAGTTTTCCAGGAGAATGGTCTATCCATTCTATTCTAGGAATGCAAAACAGAGTGATTGAGGATGTCTATTCAGTAAGGTCCAATAAGTGATCATATATATATATATATATATATATATATATATATATATATATATATATATATATATATATATATATATATGAACTACCAGAAGGCCACATTACAGATGTGCAGGACAGCTACAAATACCTTGGGGTGCCACAGGCTAACGGAAACCACGAGGAGATGGCAAGAAAGACTGCCACAGCTAAATACCTACAAAGAGTAAGGCAGGTCCTGAAAAGTCAGCTGAATGGGAAAAACAAGATCCAAGCCATCAACACATATGCCCTACCAGTCATCAGATACCCCGCTGGTATAATAAACTGGCCAAAGGAGGAGATAGAGGCCACTGACATCAAGACAAGAAAGCTCCTCACAATGCAGGGGGGGTTCCACCCCAAATCCAGCACCCTGAGACTGTATGCCAAGCGTAGCGAGGGAGGCCAAGGGCTAGTGAGTGTCAAGACCACTGTCCAGGATGAAACAACTAAGACCCAGGAGTACATCAGAAAGATGGCCCCCAAAGACAAATGGCTTGGTGAATACCTCAGGCAGGAGAAAACCGAAAGCGAGGACAAGAAAGAGGAAGGAGAACCATCATGGAGGGACAAGCCACTGCACGGCATAAACCACAGACAAATAGAAGAAGTGGCTGATATCAAAAAATCCTACCAGTGGCTGGAGAAGGCTGGACTGAAGGACAGCACAGAGGCACTAATCATGGCAGCACAAGAACAGGCACTCAGTACAAGATCAATAGAGGCCAGGGTCTACCACACCAGGCAGGACCCCCGATGCAGACTGTGCAAAGATGCCTCTGAAACAATACAGCACATAACAGCAGGGTGTAAAATGCAGGCAGGAAGTGCATACATGGAACGCCACAACCAGGTAGCTGTCATAGTGTACAGGAACATCTGCCATGAGTATGGGCTGGAAGTCCCAAGGTCAAAATGGAAGACACCTCCTAAGGTAGTTGAGAATGACCGAGCTAAGATCCTATGGGACTTCAAGATCCAGACTGACAAACAGGTGATGGCTAACCAACCAGACATCGTGTTGATCGACAAACAGCACAAGAAGGCAGTAGTGATAGATGTGGCAATCCCAAGCGACAGCAACATCAAGAAGAAAGAACAAGAGAAGCTTGAGAAATACCAAGGGCTGAAAGAGGAGCTAGAAAAGATGTGGAAAGTAAGAGCAGCAGTGGTGCCAGTGGTAATTGGAGCACTGGGGGCTGTGACCCCCAAACGGGGAGAGTGGCTACAGCAGATTCCAGGTAAAACATCAGAGGTCTCTGTCCAGAAGAGCGCAGTCTTAGGAACAGCTAAGATACTGCGCAGAACCCTCAAACTCCCAGGCCTCTGGTAGAGGATGACACATACCACCCCACGAGGGGTGAGAAAACAGTTGTTGTTGTTTATATATATATATATATATATATATATATATATATATATATATATATATATATATATATATATATATATATATATATATATATATATATATATATATATATATATATCACTATAAATTCCTACTACGGTAGTAATAAATGAACTATTTCCAGTGATGTAAAATGTGTAATGCTGAAGCTTCCTATCATGCCAATGATTGCTCACATAATGAATATCAAAATGCTGTGTAAGTCTAAATGTGTGGAAATGAAAGGGATTTTTTGAGGACAACTAATCCTGTTATGTCTTTAAATCATATAGCTCCCATTCCTGCACGCTAAATTTGAGTAATGCATTTTCCATTTATTAGGTATGTTTTTTTTTAATGACAGGGCCATGTTTCAAATAATTTTCTCAGTATGTATCACTTTCATCTCACAATTTCCTGTAGTAATATATTTTTTTGCTGAACTATTTACAAAGATAGTCAAATCGTCTGTTTGGCTGTCAGATTTTAAGCTACCTTCTGGGTGGTATTTGTCTTTTCAAATTTGTTGTCTGCACAGCAAAATGTATGTTAGGTCATCCGCATTACTTTTAAGTTGGAGCAACTGGGCAGGAGTATATGTTACCTGTGCATCGTATATTGCATCTGAGAGCTAAAACAACACAACCAAAATATCCGTAGTAGCACAATTTTGATGGCGATCAAATTGTGTATACTGTAGTGCGTATTGAGCCAGTTTTTTTTTATTTTCTATTATATTGTATTTTCATAAGCCATAAGCAAGTTTTAAAGGTATAAGTGTTCATACAGGTATACCAAAGTTTCTTGTTAGTTGATTTACAGAAATTGATGGTTTAATAAATAAATCATCTTTGAATTTGTAGACGTTAACATAAAACAGGTAGTTTACTGGAATATTTAGTTTCTCTGACATTAGATTAAATATATTAACTGGAATTTGATTTTCTCCTCTGAAAATGAGGTAATTCTGAGTGAGAAAGTTGGCACATGCACACATGTCTACAGTGGGGGAAAAAAAACCTGCTGTACAAATGTACTGACACACATAGATCATGTGCAAAATCATCAAATCCAGAACCCTCACATGTTTCAAATGGGAAGCAAGGTTTGCACTTGAAGAAGCAACTTAACAAGGTCCGAGGCGCCGTAATAGACATTTTAAAATCAGTAAGGGGATCTATGTTTCTGCCCCAAAAATAAAGAAGGAAGCACAAAGCGGGGAAAATGCCACAAACCCAGGAAACCAGAGGCATTTTTGTGGAACAACGTCGAGGCAGCCCACACAAACTTGATAGAGGAGAAACAGGTGTTGGTGTAAAATCCAGAGTTAAATACAACAACTTTTGAAACACAACACAACTCTTAAAGTCCACCATTGTTGTTTCTTGGTGCACGCATGCTAAGGGAGGGGAGAATCCTCTTGTGTAAACATGTAAATTTGTAGTTGGTTGTGTGGAAAGGTGTCAGGATCCAGAGATCTGCCACCTGATCTACAGCAGAGAGCGCTGTGGGTCTCCTGAGCTGATTCCTCTACACACCTGGAGATCATCAGCTCATCAGAGGTCCACACTACTTAAGCAGCTGCCAGACCTTCCTTCGACGCCGGAGTGTTGACCTAGTTTGGTTAGCGAACCTGAGCCTAAGAACGTCTGAACTTTACTAGTAGACTCTAGAGAGGAACTAGTCTTCTAATCACCTTTGTCTTTGTGCTCACAGGAAACCCTGAAGCTCTGGATGAGCTCCACCTAGAAACCTGCCTGCCTGCTCATGAAAGCCAAACCTGAAGATCTCAGTTTGGATTCCTTCTTCAGCTCTTGGATAGAGCAAGGAACAAACCCAAGCCAGAAACCTTCTAGCTCGGAACTAGACGCTGCTGCTGCTTAAACTCTCTGCCACATCTTTGACTCTGGACCTACGGAGTTACAATCTCCTCAAGGTACATCCTGATTCTTCTCTCTATCAATCCATCATCAGCCTGGCTAACCAAACTCTCATCTCTCCAGAAACTCTGAGACCAGTCCCGGACCAGTACCAGAACCAGATCCAGTATTATATCATTGTACATCTTTCAATAAACCTTGTTAAACTTTCCTTCAGACTCCGTTGTGTTCTGCATGTGGGCTAAGTCCTTAAACCCAATCATGACAAAAGGGTTTTCCACCCAACACCAGGGGGGCTTACTTTATAATCTCCCACTCTGAGAGCAGGTTTTAAATATTGTTAATTTCTTCCCTATTCTTCCAAGAGATTTGATGATTACATTCAAAGCATGCTTCGCATTGCTGGTCCCCAGATTAAAATAAAGTATGATTTTGTTTTATTCCTAACAGGTAATAAGTTTTGATACAGCATAACACACTGGGAAATAATTCCACGGCAATAAAGGTTTTGACATTTTATGTTATGTTAATCATATTCCAGAATAACCAAAACATTCCTTGAAGCATTTCTTAAAATGGGATTTAGCACAGTCTACCATCCATAACAACATAGATGAAATCTGAGCTATTATAAACACATCTGTACCGGAAATCTTGGAGTGCCCTACTTTGAATCTGATTTTGTACTAACTAGAACACACTGAGCTGTTGTAACACTGATGCAATAATAGCAAGGGTCACTTGAGTTAATGGTGCATTGAAGGAGGAGAGAATTGAACACATGTTCATTTTGACATTTTCTCTACAAAGTATGCTACTGTGAGACTGAATAGGTTGAGTGGTCTGAGCTATTGTAAAAAAAGCAATGGAGTCCAAAAAGTAAAGATAATGGAACCCAGATCAACATTCAACAGTAAAACAAACAGGGTAATGAAACCAACTGAGACAAAACTGAAAAAAAACAACATTTTATGACAGGTTGTTGCTACAGTAGAGTTAATTTATAATTTTATGAAATTGAGGTTGTGAAGATTTTTTCTGTTCTTAATTAACACATATCACCTACAATATCTTACATAGTCATTAAAAACCTTTGAGGTTTTTAAGTTTGTCATATTACAACTACAAACGTTATTGTCAGTAATTAGGACTCGTTTGTGATGGAAAAATACAAAGTAGCACTTTATCTAAAGTAGGCAGGAAGCTTATAAAAGATCTTCTAAAACTTTTGCAAAAAATATTCTAAATTAACTCCACCCATTATTAAACATGATGTCAACAGCATACGAGACTGTTTTTTCTAAAGCAGGAATTAAAATTGACAATCTGATAAAAACTTTAACGATTTTACAAAGAACATTGAGCATACATTTTAGTATATAGATGTATATACCCCAAACAGATTGTAGCTAAACTGTCTTAAAAAGTGTACTTTAAAGCATAACGGTATTATAGTACAGTATCAGGGATACTAAATATATAGGTGCATGACACTGCTGATATTTGCAATTGTATATGTTATATTCATGACTAAACAGCCTTGAAAGACACTTTAATTGTGAGTTTCGCATGAAAGTGTGTTATTTTCATGCTAAAATGTATTATTTTTATTAGCTATTTTTTCCCTGGACATTATTTCAGAAAGGTACACAAGACACCTATCAGTAATTATAGATATTGAGAAATATAAAAGACTTTTATCAGCATATCTTTAGACAGATCACACAGCCCAAACCAATGGTGTTAATATTTTTGTCAAGGACTGCACATTCTAGTATGCTTGTTATATTCATGTTGTTAAATAATGCTCACTCTATCATTATCAGTGCTGATGCTAACTTAAAATGCTAACTTGTTATCCACCCACGAATATTATGATTTGCACTAAAATTGTATACTTGGTCAACTAGAATATTGCAGTTTTAAATTATCTTTTGAGATATATAGAAAATGCCAGACTGCCAACCTTGTAAGTTGTTGCAGTACTATTTGACAGCACTGCTAAGCTTTTGGTTTAGCATTATCTGTCTGGTGACTAAAAGCTCAATGCTTATGTAGATCCTGCCAATTTACACTGAATTACGTTGATTAAAAAAAATAGTTCAATCTGGAAGGAGATATTCATAGAAAGTAAACAATGGGGGCGATTTGGTGAGTTATCACACAGTAAGCTGTGCTTACTTATATTCAATTCACTAAATGGTACCAGTACAATTCTCCATACAGAAAACTATTTCAAGTGCATCCTGTGATACCGCTGATAAGCTATTGAAACACTAATAGGGATTTTTTTTCACCACAACAAGGCTTGACATCTTGATGGACGCAAAGAAAGAGAGAAGTCTCATTCAGCTAGTTAAACTGCTATGACAAAGTTTCCTGTCTTGTTAAATGCTCTGAGTATAGCATAGTTATTGGAATATTACCCTTATAAAATTAACAGATTAACAGATTGGTTAAAATGTCAGGGTAATATCAAACTGGCAGTTTCGTACACCTTCAAGATGCCTTAATCTCTTTAGTGTAACTGAATCTCATCCACTTTGTGTTAATGCTGGTGATGTTTTTCAAAGTAAATGAAATGAAATGTAACAATGTGACAAGGCTATTAGATAGAATTTAATTGCAGATATGCTCAAGAACTGTGAACACTTAGGGCATAGGTCTTCAACAGGGGGTCCGTGACCCCTAGGGGGTCCACGGAGGTACTGCACGGGGGTCGCGAAAGTTTTGGTTGATAACACTCTTTCTTTAATTTTCCCCCCTGCAATTTTTCCACTAATTGAAAAGTCTTTAAATACACATAAACATGAATTAAACACACTGTATTAAACAGATAAATGGAGGCAGAAGACGTCTTTCAGTCATCAATGCACACATTCAGCGACACACAGGAGCTCTTTTAAGCTGGGCACCGTTTCATTCACAACACCTGTCCCATCAACCAGGAATCAGAATCAGAAATTCTTTAATAATCCCAGGGAGAAATTACTTCCGTTACATGACTCCATCTGTAATAGAGTGACTATAGGACCAGTTTGATATAACACAATTATAATATATATAATTAGGGGGTAATCAAAACTTGTTGAGGACGTACCAGTATTCACAGCTCATTATCACGGAAAAATATTTTTCACACATATAGAGATTAAGAGTTTAATAAGAAATGGAAAGAAAGTCTATTATAAAAAGAAAAAAAAACACATTTTGGGTTAAGCCGAAGAATGAAAGTGAGCAACAAAACAAGGTTATACACACTGTGGTGTAAAACTAAGAGCACACAGGAGCTTTTTTTTCCAGCGCATATCCTAAGTTGACCAAGAGCAACAGCTATTGCTACATCTTTCTCTTAATGTAGATTATTTTAAATTGTTGTGTGTATGGTTGCATTTCTGTGGCAAAATCAGGATTTTATTAAATCCAAAGCAAATATTTGATTTATCTTTAGAGTATTTCTTTTTCCGACATTTAAGGGTCATTACCACAGCGTTAGGAATAAATAGCAACCACTTATTAAATCTCAGCACCCCTATGTGAATAAATCAATACCTTCAGGCCACAGTGTTAAACCAAGCAGTGTCTATGCAGCAGGATCCATAACATCCATGACCGCTATACCTTTCCTTTGTCTAAATATTGAGATGTTCCGGAGACATAATTATCGACTGGATTATTTGATCAAGCTATGGAGATGCTTTTGGGATTTAACACTTCTCCTCATTCCTCACTTGGCTTGTCATTCAGCTTTGTCTGCTGGTTGATTTAAAGATAATATTTTATATGTCGGTGTAGATATGTGATCCTTAGTACTGCAATTGTATGTTTTATATCAATCTTATGTTAATAAAAAAAGTATTAATTCTATTGACAGATAATCTTACTAACCTACTCAAGTTCAGGGTAAATACACTGACTTCAAAAAAAAGTATTAATTCTATTGACAGATAATCTTACTAACCTACTCAAGTTCAGGGTAAATACACTGACTTCATAAAAATTCTAAATAATTCTAGACTACTGCTTTGCAGTGTGCTAGTCGGGAAAGCTTACTTTAAGATTATTTCTTTTAAAATGTAAATTCTCTAATCTAGTTTCAAGTACATTTAAGACCTGAATCTATTTCACTGTCACAGTTACCTTATAAAGAACAAGTTATATACATTTTAAACCAACATCACATGTAAGATTAAAAGAAAGATGCTACATTTGAGAACAGGGACACTACTTTTAAGCATCTCTATTTTATCATAAGACATAAAAGCTCACAATTGTAGTGAATCCTTAGTCAAAAATTGTTATTGTGACTAGTTTTAATATTTCCTTTATCTTTTCTTTTCCTAGAAATCTTGTCAAGCATATATCCATTTGTTGCCATTGGCAGTTTTTTCAATATTCAAGCAAGAAATTTATTTATTTATTTTTTTTTGGAGTACCATTTTTCCAGTGTTTTAAGGAGAAACTACAACATATTTACTCAGTGTCCCAAAATAAACTGTCCCAAGCCTAACAAGATTAGACATAGGGTTAGGGTTATAACTCCTGCTAGGTATTAGAAATATACTATCTGAACATGTGTTAAATAACTGTTAGGATTGGGGCTATAAAAAAAATCTAAAAACCAACTTAAAAAATATTTTAAAAAACAAAGAAAAAAAAACATCTAGCAGCTCTTGAGAAACTATTAACTATAAACCTTCCATATCATGCAGAGAGATGCCCCAGTAAAGCTGCAAGTCACTCAAACAAGTAACAGCTGCTATGTGAAGTGCTAGCCATTCCAGCTGTGTTTCCTCCCACATGGATACACCAATGTTTTTCTCACACCAATTCATGGTCAGAAACACAGCCACTTTCAAAGTCAAAAACACCTCATACATTTCCTCACAGATTTTTACAAAGGGGGAACATTTCACTACAGAACCTGCCTGAGCATGTGTGCACTCTGTTCTTCATGCCAATCCAAAACCTATATTATTTGCAGCAGTAAGAAATACTTTATCAAATTAAAATATTACTTTACTTACAGTTTGTTTAAGTTTATGTCACACAGATCAGATAAAAAGATTCTAATATATTTGAGCAATCGAATAAATCATAAGTACAATGCTTTAATTTCTTTTAATGTAATAAATTTTTAGTAAAAAAAAATGTATTTAACCTTAGCTGAAGCAATTCATACTTAAAATATGAATCAAAATACAATACATTTATATTTATTCACCAATTTCATTGGTTGTTCTGCTAATTAAGAGTAACAGGCAGGGGCATGCATACATAGACACTAGGTGGTGCTAAAGCACTAGGAAGTTTGCCCTTTATCAACGAAAATGCCCTTTTGAAACTCATTTTTTTTTTATTATTATTAATATTATTAAGATTTTACTGAGGTCGGTTTCGAAATGATCTTTTGAAAACCTGAGCCATTAAAAACATTGGAAACAATGCCCCGAAATGAGCCACCTCCTTGCGCACACCCGACCAGCCTATCTCTCTTCCTTTGTCACGTGAACTCGCGCGGTCGCCCGCAGGGCATGCCAGATGCGCAGCGTCATAGCAGTTCAGTAAGCGTCTTCAGATAGCAGGAACCGTCGCTGACAGGCTGCTTCTCCCCTGCCCCATTACCCAGGTAATATACTGATCAAGCAAAATCATTTTGTTGTGCATTAAAATGTCTCATTCAGCAGCACCAAACAAGCATTTTTGCCGACTGGTCACCTGATAAACTAGTTAGGCTAGATAAAATTTTACACTGTAGCCCAAGTCAATGACAGATAACGTGAGGACGACCACATAGGCTAGAAATAATTTCGGTAGAGTTTGCAATTGCAAAACTATGTGTTAAGACAAATGTTTTCTGTTGTATAGGTTTTGTTAGGCAACATAAATTAACACATTTTGGTCTCTTTAATGTCTTAATTGTATATTGATTTATTAATTGCAGCACAATTCCAAGAAAGGAGGGTTAATGGTATTGAAAAATCTTAAAAACTGTTCACATTTTATTTTTAAGTGGTTTGTACAAAATCAGAAGGTATTAAAATAGCTATTATTTTGAAGGCTACCATAAGTCATATCCACGTGACAAGACTTCCAGTCATGTTGCCCTAATAGCCCATTATTTAAACTAATGTAGCATATTTGTTAAAGCTATTATTATTATTATTATTATTATTATTATTATTATTATTATTATTATTATTATTATCATTATTATTGGTATTATGATTGTCATGATGGTTATTATTATATTGTAGCCAGTCACAGCAGGGAAGCTCTATACCATCAACATCTACCAGGACAGGAGATGAGGAAGAGTTCAGGGAAGACACAGAGACAGAAAAATACCAGGATGAGGGAGAGCAGATGGATGAGGGAGAGCAGATGGGTGAGGGAAAACAGGGAGATGAGTCAGATGAAAGAAGAAGAAAGATGAGCAAGCGTACTACTTTAAAGTAGTACGCTTTAGTCTGTTCTGTTGGTGGTGTGACGTTTTTCCATTGAAAACTCACTTTTAGAGAATGTTACAAATAAAAGTCAAATTTCATTCAACATGCGTGTGTATTTTGTTTTTATAAGTAAGTGTTCGACGTGCGCTAAAAAGTGCCCTCCCCCCCCTCCTGAGCACCTGCCCCCCAAAATGTCTGTGCACGCCTCTGGTAACAGGGTAAAACAAGGGGGAGGGGGTGCATCTTTACAGCTTTTTACGCCACCTACACAACTTATTTATATATGGTAAACCTCTTCTAATCACAGAGCTGCTTTCATGCATGTACTGCCTCCCCAGCTGCATGGGGCCGCCACATGGCCATATCAAGGGCCAGAGTCACTTGCAAGAGTCAACAAGGCACGCAAACAAAGTTAACACAGGAGTAACATAGAAGGTTCCGGATAAGAAAAAGCCAAAATCCAGAAATCCAAAGTTGAGAGCTTGTAACAACAGTTCACAAAAAATTATCTGTTATTGGGTTAGATGGTATGAAAATAAACCATGACAATGTATAATCAAAGAAGTTGCACCAAAAATAAAAAGGTTAGAGACATTTTGGTTTATTTTATTGCTCCTTCCTAAAGTGAGACTAAAGGCTGCTTACTTACTATGAGAAGCAAGATTTTTTGGTTTTCTCACAGCTGCAAGGAAAGGAAAATGATGTCATGTTATTCTCACAGCCCTATCTTAGGGATTCTTGCTGCCTATTCTAAACATATTGCTTGGGCAGGTTCTTTTTATTGCACACTATTGTGAAATTAGTCATGATATGGAAGGGTATTGCTCAGTAGGAAAAGCTGAAATTCTGCCCTTATATTGAGGAAATGTGTACAGTGATCTGTTTTTTAAAGGATACTTTTGAGAATAGGCTGGTTGAGGCAGTTGGAGAAAATGATCAGTTCTGATGGTAAAGGGTAAATAGCCTGTAGGTAGCTGCCCTGGGGCTCACTGACAGAATTGAGGCTGCCATACACCATCAGTAGGCAATAGAGGTGAGGTGTCTTGCACAAGGACACAACAAGACTGAAAGAACCAACAACCCTTCAGTGATAGGGTTACTCTTCTAAATACCATAACGCATCTTGCTCTCAACCTCCTTCATCTTCATCTGAAGATAAGCCTCCTCTTTCAATGTGTTGCTGTTGCGTTATTTTTACAAAACCAACCAAATTATGATGAGATGCTACACATGGGCAAGCAATCATACAGCAAACATAGATAAATATGGGAATATAAACATTTATAATGGAGAAATACAAGTTGTATATGAAGAGGATCATAGCAGATATTAACCAAGTAGAAACAAATAATTTATTTCTTTTTGTATTTGTTTTATTATTTTTACAGAGAATCTAAAAACAGGCTTTTTATTAGCCATTATACTGTATTTATAATAAAATACATAAAATAAGCACATATGCTATATGTTGTGTACACATAAAGTCCTAGATTTTTTTTCATTTGACTGAATATAAAGTATTTATATTTTGTAGAAAATGTTAGTTGGTGGAATGAGAAATGTATTAGCAGTATATCTTATGGTTAGGTAACTGTTCCCTATTAACACATCAATGCACTATAATGCTAACTGAAATAAAGCTGGCAAACAAAGCCTCTTGCTTTTAACATTTTAAGAGCTTGAGTTACTGAATAAAAGCATCCACCCACATTCAGCACAGCACTGACTTAAAGCTTTCTCTCTTTAATTGCTATTGCACAAGATGCCATAAAAATCAACATTTTGATTCCACACATTTACCCATATAATACTTAGCCCAGGGGATGTTTAAATAATATGCTTGCTAATGTAGTATCTTCTCTCTGGGTAATGGCTCAAGATATAGTCACAAATTGCAGTTAACACACCCAAGCTCCCCAAGAAGAGGCACAGTGGGTACATTGGAATATCTAACCACTTGCACACACAAACAAAAAAACAAACAGAGGCCTAAATTGCAGAGTGTTCTTTTTATCAAGTCTCAGAAATCTGCCTGGACATAAAATTGCTAAGGAGGGCTCTGAGTTGAGACAGACTTTCTAATCAGCACTATCAATATTTACATAGATTTTTCATTATAAAATGTAAATAACTTGTCGTTGGAAAAGGCTTGAATTTAACAAATAATTGACAAATAAAATTAAATGAACTGTGGAGATACATATATAGATGTATCTCTCAGAGTGGCAGGGCGTACTGTGGTAAAATGTCAAGCACCTGAAAGCTCATTTTGGCTGCTTGTATCTGGCATCTTATTATTTCGGTAATAATACAGAATTTATGAAAATAGGTGAAGGTGGGAGCATAGACCAGCTGGTCAATTGACAGCTTTGACTTCTGGCTCAACTCGTTCTTCAGCACAAGGTACCAGCACAGCATCTACATAATAGTGGGAGCTGCCCTGATCAGCCTGTCAATCTCCTGCTTCATTCTTCCCCTGACTTCTGAAAAGGACCCCAAGATCCTTGGAATCCTCCACTTGAGGTAGGAACACTTCTCTGATCTGAAAGTAACAAGCCAGATTTTTCTGGTCGAGAACCATGGCCTTGGTCTTGGAGGAGCTAATCCTTATGAATTAACTGCCCTGGTGCATGCTGTAGGTCTTGGCAGAAAGGGGCCAGCATAACCAGGTCATTTCTAGCAGGATCTCCAGGCACTCCCTTAGAGATAAGGTGAGGAGCTTGGTCGAACAAGCAAATGAACAGCTGACATACAATCTGGGGATATATAATAAATAAATTGGAATAAACAAATGCAAGTAGTTTAGTGATGCTCTGAGAATAGTGAAGAATAATTCGTTTCCAGAAGAAGAGCATATTACATAAATTAGACAGTGTCAGTAGTGGGGACCTGGGCTTTGATAATGAAGCTAGTGGCAGATGGCGAGAAGCTTATTTTGTTGGTGGGAGGTTTTGGTCCTGATGGACAGCAACCTCCTGCCAAGAGAAAAAATCTGTTACAATTTGTGTCCATGGTGGGACAGGTCAGCGGTGATCTTACTTGCTTGCCTTTAGGTTCTGGAGGTGCATAGTTCCTGAAGAGAAGGAAGATAACAGTCAATCACCCTCTCTGAAGAGCAAATGATGCCCTGCAATCTACCCTTGTCCCCAGTGTTGGCAACAGGGTGCTAGATGAAGATTGAGGAGAAGATGGACACAATAATAAAGGAGTAGAAGTGCATCCTCATTATTTGTGGCAGGCTCAACTCTCAGTTGCAGCAACAATTTCTGCTGTGCTTTCTTGGTGATGGAGGTGTTGTTCAGCTCCTACTTGAGGTCCTAAGTGATGATGGTGTGCAGAAAGTGAAACTAGTCCACAATGGCAACTAAGGAGTCACACAGGACGAAGGAGAACGGTGAGATTTTGCTCTTTCTAAAGGTTGGGGTTGGATGAAAGGAGAGCTGGCTAACTTTGAGGAGGGGAGATGTTGCGGTTCTAGAGCTGATTGAAGGAGTCATGGGGAATGATAACTGGTTGACTCAAAGCAGCAATATAACTCTGGCTTATTTGTAAGGCGAGAGTCTTTAATGTAGTCAGGGACTCTGTGTTTATGGTTTGTCTGAGCTCCTTTCAGTGGTTGTGTCATTGCAGAGAAGTGGTCTTTCCGTACAACCATTTAGCATCCCACATCTTTTTGCTAAACCCAAACCTAGTGGGGACCAAAATATTTTTTGCCCGCCTTATAAATTCCACATTTCTTTCAAACCTTCTGTGTCTAAGCTTGGCTGTAAACCAGCGTTTGTCATTGTTAAGACTCACCCTGGTGCTTGTTGCTATACAGGTCTTTCACAAAAGGTGGTGCAGGATGTTACAACCTCTGTAAAATCATTCAGGCTGTTGGTAACGGTCCAGAATAGATTTCATTAAGTGTAATCCAAACATGGCTAAAAACTCTTTAAAGCTTTGCTGGTCCACATTTTTGATGTCCTTACCACAGTCGGCATGTTGCAAGGACGGCATGTTGCAATAGTGGTTCACAGTTTTTCCCTCTCTGCTTGGACACTTTATAGCTATATTTTGGGGGTTCTTGTCTTAGGTGTCCGTGGTTAAGTTACAAAGAAGAAGTATAAAGTAGCGTGGGTTTGCCCTAAAAATCTGGTCAGCAGCATGCACTATGAATAAGCAATGTTGGCCAGCAGGAAAATATAAATGCCAAACATGGTAAATAAAGCAAAAATATTCCAGATAAGAAAAGCAGTGATTCTGCATCACTGTCATGTCGTTACACCCGCTGTGTTTAATCTAAAAACAGATACAGCCTTCTTTGCTTTGACAGAACATTCTGTGTTTAGTCCGCTCTAAACAGGTAGAAGCCAGCAAGCCACAGCACAGAGGTGGGTATTAGTTCAGAAAGCCCATTCTACACGAAGCATAGAACAGAAGATGAATAAAAGTCTTTGAGCAAGGGTTTAAACCATGCAAATGTTAAAACATTTCATGAAGTATTTTTGGCAATCCTGTCAATTTGATAAGTTGAGTGAGATTTATGTTAAACTCAGAGGTAGGGTTGTCAAAAGTATCGATACTCAAAAAAGTATCGATACTGAAACGTTGTATCCGGATACAATACTCATTTTCAAAAGTATCGATACAGTGCCACCACCAGTGGCACCTAAACAGTCATTCATCTAATGTGCAGAATAGAGGACAATGCAGGACAATGGAGAGGACACTTTCTGAACACTGTGTAATTGAATAATTCTGTGCACTTTTCAGTTTCAGACTTTTTTTTGTAACAGGTGCAGCTGCTGAGAATTATTTTTGTTTCTTAACCGGTTTGGCTAGTGTCATTGTTATGTGTGCAAAGCATAGCCAAGGAAGGAACACTTAATTTTAATTTTGTAAGTTTTTTACAAAGCTTGCTTAATATTTTGCACAGCAAACAACCTCAAAATATTCTTCTTATTGTTTATTGTATTTATTTATTGTATTTTTCATTATTAATGAACATTTCTGTTGAATTTTGGAGTCTTTGTTTTTATCCTTGTGGCATTGAAAATGGTATCGAGTATTGAATATTTTCCTTAGTATCGGTATCGAGTTGAAAAGTTTAGTATCGTGACAACCCTACTCAGAGGTTTATTAGAGAGGTTGCTTGTTTTGCCATACCCTGCTAGAACAGATTGTCCATCCTAAAATCCTTTGTGCAATTTACATAAGCGTAATTGATTCATTTACCTAGTAGATTTTATCAGTTAAATTTTTCTTTTAGTTTAAAGAAACTATTAATTATCATATCTTGGTGTTGATGACTGGCTTGATAACTCATTTCACTCTCCTGCCCTGCCTAGCTCAAACCAGTTTCTCATTACCATTCATCTGACCCACCTGCTCTTTCCTCTATTTAACCAGCCTTTAAACCAGTCATCAGTGCCATATTATTCTCACGCCAGTAGTGAGAGTTTCTCTAGCGTACCTTATTGTGTTCTTATTGCCTGATCCTGACCGGTTCTGCCTTTGGACCTCTGAGCCTGCAGATCCCTGTTCTGATCTGTTTGTCTTATCTGTCTTCAGATTCTTGCTGGATTCTGCCTGTTGACCGAACTTGGAACTGATTCCTGACACCGTACTGGATTTACCTTCGGAACCTCTTCAGACCTCTGATCTCTTGGTTCTGAAACCTAAGCACACCCTCAACACTGGCTTTGGCTTCCTCTGGATTATCCTGGCTTCCTTTGTCTGCTCATTTCTGATCTTCTGCCTGTCCTCCTTCCTCCCGGTCTGCCACACCTGGGACTCTCTGTGCAGCGCCCACCGCGTCTTATTGGCAGCCGAACTGCTGGAACCAGCCTAATCCTCTGGGATTGGACTGGACTTTAAAGGAATAGTACACCCAAAACATGATTAGCCTTCATTTTCTACTCACCCCCATGCTGAACAACACTCTGGAGTACTTTTTTGATATCTCAAATGCATCTGGAGATCTGGGAGGCTTCTTGCTGTCTGCTGACATTCAAATAATGGAGGTCTATGGTGCCCGAGGCAGAAAGGTCCATAAAAGTCCACAAAAAACGTGTCAATATTCCTCCATACTGCTCGTCCAATGTATTCCAAGTGTCCTGAGTTGGTAGCATCCATAATTTACTCGAAACAAAGTCATTTAGAATGTTTTTAGAGCATAAACAGTAGTGTATAGGATTTCCTAAAAGCGCGCGCCTGCGAGCTCACGAGCCTACGGAAACTGCGGCAGACCAAGCCAGATGAAAGTGCGCATTCAGCGTCTGCTCTTGATAATGCAAGCGTAGAAGAAGAAATTTGCTGTTTACCTGTGCAAAGAAAGAAACAACGAAAGAAAAATGTCTGAGGACTTCAGTGTTGAGGAAGAGCATGAGTTCTTTGCCGAGCTGAATGCGCACTTTCATCTGGTTTGGTCTGCCGCGGTTTCCGTAGGCACGTGAACTCGCAGGGGCACGCTTTTAGGAAATCCTATACACTACTGTTTATGCTCTAAAAACATTCTAAATTACTTCGTTTCGAGTAAATTATGGACCCTACCCACTCAGGACACTTGAAATACATTGGACGAGCAGTATGGAGGAATATTGACACGTTTTTTGTGGACTTTTATGGACCTTTCTGCCTCGGGCACCATAGACCTCCATTATTTGAATGTCAGCAGAAAGTAAGAAGCCTCCCAGATCTCCAGATGCATTTGAGATATCAAAAAAGTACTCCAGAGTGTTGTTCAGCATGGGGGTGAGTAGAAAATGAAGGCTAATCATGTTTTGGGTGTACTATTCCTTTAAGAGCAGGTTAGTGACTCACATGTTCATAATCTTCCTGAGCCAAATTAACATGGTCACTAACCTGTGTTTTCTCCCTAAAAAGGTTCCTATCTTAGATGCATTAGCTGTTCTCTGAAGATCCATCATTTCAAATAAACGCCTTTTGAAATATCTGACTGTCTGTCTGCCTTGAACACTGGGTCTTCTTTTCTGAGCCTTAACAATAAATCACATGTCTATGAAAGTAATAGCTGGTGAAACCTTACAAAAATAAACATTCATTTCTTGTCCTGAACTTATATTTTTGCTTATATTTATAGCTGTCATTCTGAAGTCATGATAAAGATCCTTTACTGGATTTTTTCCAAAAAAGAAACAAATTAGATATTGTGATTTGATTTTGTGAGTGATTTTGTTCATTATTCCTAAATATTGAAATATATATCTACTCTTACCTTACAGGTTCAAAGCATACTTCTGATTTTTACATTTGATCTTCCTTGCTACTCCTCAGAGACTCCACTATAGACATAGCAGTAAGGGCTTTACTGCAATGTTGCAAAGAGATTTATGAAGCATCAATTTGGAGGCTTGGATTTCCACTGCAGGCACCAGAGTTTAATTAAAGGTGTGCAGTAGACATTTCATCATGGGAAATGGCTCTGATAGTAAAGACTTACTTTGGAAATTATTGGAAACCGTAGAGTGGAGCTTACAGCATGCACATTCTCTGTCTGATCAAGCATTCAATATGCTGTATTTTTGTATGTGGTCAATGTCATATAGACTTAATAATCCTTTCAGCTGGTAAAACATGTCAAGTACAAACTGAAACAAAAACTGATCTAAAAAATCTCATATCAACAAAAAATGTGCATAGTTTTGTGATTTTTTTTTAAAGTAATGAAAATAAAAGTGATTGCATCATGTGTATTAAGATAATGCTATTTTTTACCAGCACACAGTGACTTTTGATCAGTAGCCCTTTGCAGGAAAGGCAAAGGCAGCCACAAAATGTAATAACCAACTTATACCTTCTTTTTATACATGATAAAATGCATTATATCAAAATGGGTGCTATTCTGTACAAGAATCACTAAAAACTAACTGGTAGATGAGCTAAACTTCAGGTTTTCCAGACATATTGACCAAACCAGGCAAATTTGCACCAGAGTCACATTCACCTAGTTGCGCTTGCATTCCAATACCGTTACGCAAATTAACTTAGGGTTAAGGACCTTGCTCAAGGGCATGGCAGCACGTGACAAACTAGCTTATGATTTTAAGATTACCAGTTTTCCTATTGAGCCATAGCCTAGCTTAAATGGTTAAAAATGCTCCAAAAGTTTGTGGGCATTCATTGTATATTCATACTTCAGTCTGTGTATCAAAATCTGCATAACAATAAATAAATGGGCACTATAATAATATTATAACTGCATGAATTAATATTATTGTGCAATATCAGCAATATTTGACAGCTATTTGAAACATTTTCTGAATTCAAAATTTAGTATGAATTAAATTTTTTAAACTGGCTTTTAACTAAATAAAGCACAATTTGCACTATTTTTTTTTATTTGTTGCTTTAATTTTTATGACTCAATCTTTATTTTATTCTACTGTACATGACTTTAGTGGTAAACTGCTTATTCTCCATTTAGTTTGCATTAAAATGGAGTGTTGGCCTAGTGGTTTAGAGCAGTGCACTTGTGCTCTGAGAAGGTCGCAGGTACCTGGTTTGATCCCCACAGACTGCCACTCTGGGTTCCTGAGCAAGACCCTTAACCCCACACTGCTCCCTCGGAGCCGCACAATGGCAGCCCACTGCTCCCCAAGGGGATGGGTCAAAATACAGAGTGAATTTCCCCATTGTTGGACATTAAAGGGGTTTACATTTTTTTACATAAAAAATTGCAAAACCATACATAATTCTTTTTTTTTTTCTTTTTACTTGCTATACTGTTTTACTATATATGGAGGACAAAGATCTGTCTAGACAGTTATAAAACATACTTTTAGGATTGTGTTGCTTTACAGAACAGACAGAGGTGACAAAAAGACTAATATCCACAAAGATTACCGTGCTAGCTATTTTTTTTAAAGAGACAAGGTTCTGGTAACAATGGAGAGAATCTGAATCTGTAAGCAACTTATAATAAAATGATGGATTAGCTGAAATGTAGACAAGCCCTACGTCAACCCTCCACAACTAGCCTCCACTTGCTTTACAACTCTAGGCCTAATGTAACAATCTATAAGCAGGAGATGCCACTGAGAGGCAACTGTCTCCTTAAGGAGTACATGTCACCCAAACAAGCAAAATATATAGAAAAGGTCTGGGACAGCTTGAGATTTCAATTACCATATGCTTGAAATCTACAAGCCAATCTTTCTGCAGCTCCTTTAACCTAGTTCTCAAGGGTGTGAGTTGTCTTGGAAATGCGTTAGATGGACACAAAATTATATGCAACTGCCATGAATTGGTTTTATTTTAGGTTTTTGATTTTCTTTTGTGTCTGTGACAATTTTTTCCTCATTGTTCTTCTTTTGTGGTCTTTTAAGTACTGTTTTGTCTAGTTTAATTTGGGTCTTATACTTTTAGCTTGGAGTTTTTTCTTTTTAGTATTAGTGTTTATATTCAGGTTTTTACTTAAAAAAAAGGGTTTTGGTCTTGTCTTACCCTGTTATAGTTTTACTATGTAGTTTTTCCAGTTTATATTGAGCCGTTCCTATCCAGATGTCATACAAATGTTCAAAATGTAGGGGGAGTTAGATGTGTTTGCTTTGATTGGAGAGAATTAACCATGCAATGCAAAGCATAATGTCATTATACGTTGATGTTATGCTTGGCTGTAATAATCAGGAAGCAAATTTATGGAAAGCACAAATCAGTAAAAGAGTAGTTTTAATGAATGTGTTGCAACTGGGCACTTACTTTATCATGTCAACCTTTATTAGTGAGGGTGCATGCCATCAAGAGGCATTAAAAGAGAACTGCGATTCTAATGCTTCCATTCAAGATGCTGAAAATAGCTGTCTATTTGTGTAAGTCAGATGTTCACCACTTCAGAACCTGTGCAAAAAAAATGTTCTATCTCCTCATAACTGCATTTACCACCATGATCTTGGTGCTTATGACTGGCTTGATTTTTCATTCATTCACCAGCCAAGCTCTGCCCAATTGCTCATCACCATTCAGCTGTGTCACCTGCTCTAGTCTCTGTTTACCCTGTCTGCTTCCAGGCTCCACATCTGCTCACCTGCCCCTAGCAGGGTCCTCTTCCCCAGTAAGATTGGTTATATTCATCTCCCATTCCTCATAAAACAACAACCTCCTCTTCAAGCTGTCTCAACTTACAGAGTTTCCTAGTTTCCTTCTAGAGATACACAGGTGGAAGGCAAAGGAAGCCATATCATCTCCTGATTTAGTTTAGAACAAGCCTATTGAAGCAGAAGGAAACATTGGAGATTTGGACGTAAAATAATCAAAGGCATGACCAGAAAGCTTTGGGTCAAAGGAAGGTGGAATGCCTGTTTGACTGTGGGCAGGAGAGATCAATGCTAAGCTTTACTGAGTTGAACCTATTGAAAAAGGTGTTCACTTAATTCCATCCTGATTCTCTCTCTGCTTGAAGCCTGTGATCTTCTTCATCTCTGACCAAACATCTCTGATGTTTCCTGCTGCAGCTTGCTCTCTAGATTGTTCCTGTATGTCTGTTTGCTGTTTTCCATCATTATTATTGTGTCCATATCTGTTAGAATTATTAGAACAAATTTATATCAAATATCATGTATCTATTTGTAAATATATCTGCATATACCAGAGATCCACTAAAAAGAATCAGCAGTTCCAACACTTTAACTTTTCAATAACGATTAGGTCATTATGAACGCCTAAGGCTGCACAATTTTGCTTTTTCTAACACATAAACAGTGGTGAAAACATCTTCACTCAGTGCCTAATAAATCCCACCAAAACTATTCCCTGTTATGCATGTTTAACAAGGTACAACACATGCATGTATTACATAAAACAACTACTCTCATTGTTTTATGAATAATCTTATCCATCCATCATGCTTATCCCTGCTGGGTTCACGAGGGGTTCTGGTGCCCATCTTCAGCTGTCTATTGGCGAGAGGCGGAGTCCACCCTTTACAAATTACTAGTCCATCGCAGGGCAACGCAGAGACAACAGGACAAACAACCATTCCTGCACACACTCCCACCTAAGGAGAATTTAGAAAAGCAAATTAACCTAACAGTCATGTTTTTAGACTGTGGGAGGAAGTTGGAGTACCCGGAGAGAACCCATGCATGCTCAGGGAGAACATGCAAACTCCAAGCAGAAAGAAACGAAGCCGGGAAACGAACCCAGAACCTTCTTGCTGTAAGGCAGCAGTTCTACCCACTGCACCATCGAGCAGCCAAAACACAATCAATTGAAACAGAAAATGTCTAAATTCCAGCTATAGCTTTAGTTCATGTCCTTAAAGTAGAATGCTGTTTTTTTTTTACATTGGGCCCTTGATTTTACGTTATTACATCATGTTCTACACACCCATTTGAGTTTTGTGTCATTTAGAGCTGTTCTTAAGATATTCTGTTTAGTTTGTGCCTTCAAGTCGTTTGCCCAAAGGAAGACGTTACTTGGATATAACCTAACATAATATCTTCAGGGTCAGGGGCCCAATGTAAAAAAAACAAACGGCGTTTCCATTTAAAACTAGATACACACCAATCCAATCCAGAAATTGGATATCGGTTTTGACATCAACTAGCCGCGTCATATATTTGTGATTTAATATCTGATATTGGAGATCTCATCCAGTGCACTTTACATGGATCAGTTATTCATGTCTTTTGGCAGCTTACATGTTAATAGATGATATAAAATACATTTGCTACCTTTTTTTTAAGTTTATTTTAAGACTCAAGTCTTCACTCACATCGTAAGATATATGGTTCATCATTCAACAATGTAATCTAAAAAAAGTGGATCAGTTAATTTCTACTTGAAACCTATTACATGCATGAAGCAGTCCGATATTGTTTATAAAATCTTCTGTCAAAGGGCTGTGAAGAGAGGGTTAATCTCCACCATTACTCTTCAATTCATTAATTCAGTTACTATTCAAAGCTGATAATAATGAAAATAAGCATAGACAGAATTTTACCTACTAAACAAATGCTAGTAAAAGAGTTACTAGGTACAAACAGTAGGGATGCACCAATATGAAATGCTGGGTCCATATCATTATCCAATATCAATTTTGCTGTTATGGCTGATAAAAGATATATAATATTATTATATATTTCCTTACCCTTCGGACGCCATGAAAAATACATACAGCTCCATCACAATCACTGTCACGTCACCCGACAAATACCAAATGATCGATCTCTTAATATTGGCCCAGTATTACTTATTATACCGAAGCAATCAGCTTAAAAATGTCCAACAGTGGCAGATACTGACAATATGTCAAGCATTCCTAATATTCAGCAATATATTTCAACAAACACATTACAGAAATATGAAATCGAACACTAAACATATTCAAGCTGATAACAACGTAACAAGCACAAAGCGGAATAAGTTTAGGATTGGTGTGAACACGCCTTACACTTTTTGTATTTTCAGTTGTCCCCTTTTCAGATACAGTTTTAACTTCAATTAAGGTTTTAAATCTTGCTCTATATTATTTAAGTTATATATTTAGTTCATCCAGTTTAATTGTGTTACCTTTTTTTCTTGCAGATCCTTCTTAGATTGTTCTTGTCCAACACCACACCTCTGCCTTTTTTTTTCTTTATATGGGACCCACAGGGTTTCAACTGGCACTTAACTATTCATGAATTTATAAATTTACATTTTCTTAAATTCACATAATTATATTGCACAAGAGTCATTTGTTATAGGTCTTTTCTTTAATTCAAAATACCACCTCAAAAACACATTAAAACAATCCTGTGACACTGAATTGGGCTTTATTAAATGTATTTCTAGCTAAAAGCTTGCAGCCAGGCATTCAGATTTCGTATAACTGTTGAGTGCATATCGCTTGATGGCCCATTTGTGGAAAAAAAAGAAGTACTTGTGCTGTAGTCATGGTTAAATGCCAAAACACTTGGCATCAAAAAACACCACTGCAGCTTTTGCAAAAAAACAAACAAGCAAAGAAAACACAACATAACACTGGGAAGGTTTGATGCATGGGTGTCGAGGTTGTATTTAAGAAAGTGCAATTACCGCTGCAAATCTCCTCAGACAGCAGTAGCGGAGCTAGGCTTTTAAAACAGGGGATGGGAAAGGGGTGGCAAGGTATTACTTGGGGGGATTAATAAGTGTATATAAAGGGTTCAGTTAGACTACAAACATTAATTATTTTCTGCAAACTGTATATTGATTGATTTAAAGTAGTTTATTTTCCACAAAGTATACAATTATGTACTGTACAAAGTATTATAATTTAAGTATACAGCAAAAATAGAAATAAACAAGTACTCAATGTGCTCATTGCTAATCAAATCAAATAGTAAGCAAAAACTGAAGGTAAATTTGGACCTGTGAAAACAAGGCAGGACAAGCAGTGGTGCACATTTAAATGTGTACCACAAGAAGCATAATAGTAGAACAACAAAACAAAAAAAAACATACAGCCCTTTAAAACTGACTGTAGTTGACCACTGCCCAGTAATATGACAACACCAAGTTCACAAAAACAATCAGAACAGCAAAATTCTGTGGTTCTGGTGAGATGAAGCAAGATGTTTTACAAAGTCTTCTATATTTAGGGAATATGCCCTCCTTGACTCAACACTGGGTATTCCCAGGTGACTTTATCTATCATCTGCCATTGTCTTCCTGAGGCGGGTTTTTATTAATTTAAGTGCAGAGAAACGTCTTTCGTAGTATGCAATGCTAACTGATATCACAAGCCAAACTTTACTCTGCCTAAAAAAGTTATAGAAATTCTCTTTGTAAGGTTTCTAAAGCGCAGCAAACTTAAGAATAGAAGCTGGTCTCTCTCCACTTTTCTTCCTCCTTAAAAGAAGCCCACTTGTTTGATGGATCTTATGCTTAAGGTTCTCTAAATCTGACCTGAATGTTTTTCCAAAAGCAAGCAGAGGCTCCTCTTTTAGGCCTGAAATTCATATACAAGTCTCTCAATGCAGCAATATGGTGTATTACACATACCAATATGAATAATTCTACCTAATTTCAGTGAGTGTTGCGGAACATTTTGCTAACGTGTTCTTTTAAAGTAGTACAAAATAATCATAGGTGTTAGTCAGCACAAGCACTGCGGTGCAACATCTCCCTTGCTTCCCGATAAAAAAGCACTTTGTTTAATTTAGTACCAGGAAACGTACATACCAGCAAACCAAATCTTTGTCATTGATTCTGTGTGCCGCTGCCGTGTTCTGTTTTGGAGCTGTTTGGAGCACGAAGGAACAGCATGTCAGCTTAACCGATTAAAAGTATAGCAGAAGCAGGCTGCGTAAGGATGCGTTCATGGCTGTCGGGAATTTTGAAAATTATCTTCGCAAATGTTCATAAATTTCAGACAGAGTTAATGTTTTCAGTGGGGTGGCAAGGATTTCTTCTGGGGTTTCTTCCCCAACTAACCCTCTGGCTCTGCCACTGTCAGACAGACAACAGCTGTCTGTCAGTTCTGTTGCTCTGGTGTACGCCCAGCATTGGCGCGGGTACTTCCCCACTGCCCAAGAAAGACAATAACTTTGAAAACCCCTTTGAATGACATCCATGATGTCTTTGGATCTTAACTTACTTTTAGAGCTGACTTTCATAATGTTTCATGTGTCCAGACAAATTTTGTGTTCAAACGAGGTAAGATGCACGATAATTGTCTCTTCGGTGCACTTTGGGTTAAACAGGCATATCTTTCATACAGTGAAATTAGTGGTGGTGGATAGATTGGCATATATTTTACTAAACTAAGAATAGTGATACAACCTGATATTTAAGTATCAGTAAGAAGTAGAGACCACCAAAAATAAAAAAGTACATTTTACCAAACTTAATGTAACTAGTAAATGTATCTAGTTAGTCAATATCTTTTAGTTAATTTTTTAAATTTTGAGTGTAATTTTTTTACCACATTTCTTTTGGACAAGTTGATACATAGACCTTAAATTTCATTCACATAGTCTTAAAAAAGGTCTCAGATTTCATTTGGTAACACCAATAGAAACCCTGGACAATTTTTCATTTTTTGCAGCGAATACATTCTGAAGTTAACCATGATGTTCCTTACATTAACATTTTGATTTATGTCTTTAAACTTACTAAAGAGAGCACAAGAAAATCAATGTCAAGCTGAACATCATGGAATTTTCCAAATTGACTTTTTCCTCATAGCGTACAGTTCTCCAACTTATATCAGAGACTATGTTTTGTCGTTTTTACAAGTTCTATAATGTTTAACTTATTGATCGGTGGTTAAAATGGTGTTTAAATCATTTAGTTACAGAGTTGGTATTTTTAACTCTACCTTCAATTTTCAACCAGAAACACCTGTGAAATTATGCTTGAAAAGTCTTAGATAAATTTATCAGCTGAATGATTGTTGAACAGCATTTCCTCATTGACAATGCCAAGGAAGAGGAAAGGTCAAGTCAACAACTGTATTTAATAAGCTCATAAATGTTTCTTTCCTATAAATAACTCATTAGCTACTATTCATAACAAGATTTCTACATACCAAAAAATACAATATTATATTTTTTACTCATCAGCAGGTGTGAATTTCCTGAGCATTAACAGAATCTGAGCGTCAGCCTTGTTTTTGTTTTCCAGTCAGATTCAGATTCAGGTCACCTGGATGTTTTATAGTGATACCATCATTAAGACACACATAAAAACACAAACTGAATCACTGCTTTAAATTACTGAAAAAAAGACACTCAAGATAAAACTTTTGACCACTTTTAGTCTCCTCATAACTTTTTATTTGACTAAATAATTCTCATAACGAGGGATTTCATATCACTTTCTTACCTTATTAGATTTAAAAAAGTTAAAATGACATGCAGACATAAAGTATTGGACCACGCTTGTGTTGCTTGGAGAAAGAAATAGCTTTGAAAAATTGCTCTTTGAGATTTTCTTAGTGCTTTGTTATGTTTTTATTATTTTTTTTCCTGGCACTTTTGTTCCAGAATACTCTGATTCAACCATGACGTACCGTAAAACTGAACATTTTACTATATGAAATGAACTGCTGACTGGATATGATTGTATTGTCTACATAAATGACAGATATTAAGTCCCAAGAGAAAATAGAATGATATTCATGAAACTTGTGTATTTAGTTACATGTCTGAAAAGTGTAGGCCTTTCATACATTGTTATTTCTAGGAAAAATTCTTCAGTTGTCACATATACCATTAAAACTTTCATAAAGAGTAAACAAAATTGTCTACCTAATAAAACTACTGCTGTATGCCAATGCAATTTAACTCAATCGGTTACATTAAAAAAATAAGAAAATAAAAAAAATAGATAATTACCTGTAATACTATTAGTCTAAATGCAATAATCAATGTGCAATACTACAGTCAACGAAAAAAAAGGTTTGCCTGCTTTCTTTTCTAATTTGTTTATTATATTATTCAGGCAATAAACATTTAGAACAACTTGAAGAAAACAAGGACGTTCTAATATTTTATTCCTTGACTGTATTTTTGCAGGAATTAAATCAGAAACCTTTTTTTTTTATATTTTATTTTTCTGTAGTCTTTTTGGTAATTGCTATTTCCACATTGCTCAGTTAATCAATCACTTTGAGTTTAGCTTTAAACGTTTAGACCTGTAAATCCCTGTCCTTTGGACATCTTATCTTAACAGTGAGGATTCAAACTTTCACCGCGTTCAGCTCAAAGCGCCATGGTGCCCCCATGGTTACATTTTGGGATTCTGCAACTTAACAACCCAAGTCGTTTAGTTGCTTCCTTTGCTAAGAGGAAACCAAAACATAACAGGGGCCATGTGAGGTGAAGAGGGGGAGACTGGGGAGACGCAGCGAGGCGCAAGGTGTCCATTTCCCCGGCTGCTCTGTCCTGTCTGATTCCCAGACCTACTTTGGTGCTGAGTGATTGCACTTCAGGATAATCTGAGCGACACTTAACCTCACCGAAAGAAATAGAAGACGTGATTAAAGAAGACCCTACCTTGCTTGGTTGGACCCCAGGCCAGCGAAAGAAGACAGAAAAGCCAAATTGTAATCTCCACCGCCATGTACAGCCTTTGATTTCCACCAGCGGGGTAGAAGCGTGCGCCTGTATACAATCACATACACCGTAGTTTGAAGCATTTACAGCAGCATGCACACGCTGGAATCTGCTATTGTCCGCGGCGGAGCTCAAAAGGAGCGCTCTGAGGGTTTGGGTGAGTGTAGGGCAGCGGTCCCGCAGCTTCCCGCACAGAACCACCGCATTAGTCGGGGCAGAGCTGCTGTGTCTCTCGGCGCTTCAACGCCATGTTGCGAGCCAATGTTAAGCGTGTGTGTGTGTGTGTGTGAAAGAGGGCGAGTGTAGCCTTCCTATCATCACGCACACACACGCTTGGCCGCGCGCGTGTACACGCACCCTCCACGCAAGCGCCCGTTTATCAGACATTGACTATAGTCCGGTGAAGTCCAGAAAAGCTTCTCACACACAAACACCATTTTTCCTTCTTTTTGTTGGACCCCATGCTTTCCATTCATCCTGACGCGCTGCAAGCTAGAAATGCGCATGGGAAATGTGTTAATAATCCATTCCAGCCCCGCGTCTGTCTGCAGAGGGGGGCACAGGACAAGGATCCCGCATGTGCGGGAGTGATATTAAGAGTCGATAACGGTCGGGATGAGTGTCTGTGAAGACTACTAATGAGTTGCCCCCCCATGAGCCCAGTGTGGGACGGACTTTGGTGCTTAAGGAGATCTGGACAAATAGCTGCACATGCCGCAGACATTAGGTTTGCTCGCAGTCATTCTTAAAATGTGCTTGTTTCATTGTTAGTGTTATCTAGGTGGAAGCATTCACCTCTCTAATGTTTTGTGTCAGGATTTAGATGAAGGGGGTGGAGCAGGACGACCTCATGTGGTCTATGAGCACCCCCACCATCAACACCCCCCCAATAAACAAAAAAAAAAAGAGAGAGAGAGGTGGTGGATGGGTGGATAGGTGGGTGTCTGTTCTTGGGAGGGGCTCCTTCTGCATGCTGATCAATCAGCCAGCTGCCCCCACCCCTGTCTGTGGGTACTAAGGGACCCACTGACTTATGCCTGTAAACAAGAGCCTTTTGGAACCTGGTGCAGGCCTCCTGCAGGGCCCTCAGCATCACTGACAAGGCAGACCAGCATTAAGAGAGGAAGAAAGTCAGGGTCAGGATGAAAACCTTCCACCGGGCAATTCCCTGAAGTTTCCCCGAAGTTAAAAACTATACAAGGCATCTTAGCAAAAATGGTTCACCAGGACACTCTTTTTTAAATGTGCAAACTCTGATATATTATATTAAATTAATGCTATTTATTCCTATTTGCTATTTTATGAATGACCTTCGTTTTGAAATGGCTGGTGTCGCCTTAAACTAAAGGAAAGGTACTAAGTCAAATTAGTCTGAAATTAAAGTGTTCTTTTTAGGAATAGCATCTCATGCAGTTAGATTTCTTGACTGACTATTTATTCATGTCTGATGTGGGATTGATTTCAGTTCAAGAAATGGGATGGATGCATCTCCCAAGTGTTTGATTAAAGTAAGTGTCTAGGCTGTTGGATCATTAAATTGAGCCAGATAGTATGACCATAACTTTGCAATTGTTTTTCAGACCAAATTTTCCTTGTTATCCTTCATTGGCATATATAAAATAATGAATGCAGAATTTATCTGATACCCTGTGGATGTAGCTTGGAAATTCAATATGTAGTTCCTCCAATTGAATCTGCATATGCAGAGGGAGAAACCTTACAGACTTTTATGGAGGCACTAACAGCAGTCAAACAGAAGAGGAACGATTGGTTCCCATCAGATGGAGACAAATGTCCTTTCCTGATTTAGGTTTCTGATAAGGAATTCACTGATCTCAACATGATTATGCAGCGATGACATTTAAAGCCGGATCTTTAATTTGTCCCCCCAACATATGATGCAAGCCTTTCATACTGCTCACATTCCCTTGCAAAAGTATTCATACCCTTTGGATTTCTTTTTTTACATGTATTAACATGCATCTATAAATTTCTAAGCACATTTTTCTAGGATTGAACACAATAGTTTAGAACAAAGTAGCACATAATTCAAAACGGCACAAGTGCTGTAGGACAATCGGTCAAAAAGACAAGTCAGTCTTGCACATTACAAACCCCCCTTTTACAGAGGAGGGGCAAGTATTGATCCTTTTTTGAAACAGAACTGTAAAAAAAAACAATTGCCACAACCTACAGAGGGGACAAAGGAAACATGCAGATGAATGTGCTCTGAAAATATATAACAAAGTCGATGTGTTTGTAATATACACAAAATCCCCTAGTTACATTTAAGATCTTTACTCAGTTGAAACATTTCTTGAAAGAATTTAAGCATTTTTGTTTAATTTGAATGAGCATTGATTTTTCTGTTAAACATAAACTTCAGCACTTCTAGTCTCTAAATGTGTATAAATGTGTAAAACTTGCAGGGATATACCTCCAGGCAAGGCAATAAAGTTTATCAGTACAGCAAATGTCATTAATTAAACAATTCAAAGTGCTTTACCCCTAAAGACCCCTAAAGGTAACAGACCTGAACCTACAGAGGCACATAAAGGCAGTTACCAAGTCAGCCTTTTAGAACTTGAAGAACATCTCCAGCGTTAAAAGACTAATTTCAAGCTATAACAGGGTCTTGGCTTAAGTACTTCCCTCCCAAGCTTAACCATTTGCGGGAAGTCATGGAGGAGATTCACTCCATGGAAAAACTGACATATCTTTTACATATAAAAGGACATTACTACAACAAACGCTGGACTAAACAGCTGAGATACAAGAGCAAGGAAACATAACTAGACGTAACATCTTGTAATGAAAACTTGATTTTTTTTTCTTTCTATTTGTCTATAAATTAGTGCCCCAAGTTCTATGTGTGTTTCGTTGAATGGGGAAAAAAATGAAATTAAACAAAAAAAAAGACTAACACCCAAGCAGGATGTATGAAAACTCATTCATGCTCTTATCTTTGTTGGAATTGATTACTACAATAGTGTCTTTATAAGTTTACCTGAAATCTCAGTCAGACAACTGCAGCTGATGCGAAACTCTGCTGCCTGTGTTCTCACTAGAACTGAGAAAGTGGAACAAATCTGCCCAGCTCTAAAGTCTTAAACTGGCTTCCTGTAGCTTAAAGAACATACTTTAAAATCCTTCTCTTAGTCTATAAATCACTGAATAGATCAGCACTTCAACACATAACAGATTTGTTGTCAGTGTATCAACCCGCCAGACCACTCAGGTCTTCTAGTTGAAGCCTACTCTGCAAATCCAGAACTAGACTGTGGCCCATCAGCCTGCAGTCCATCAGGACAAAAACCTCACGCCAATCCGGTACCAGCCTTCTCAACAAGGCCCAGAGATCTCCGTGACACTATCACTTTCTTTCTCCATCCCACTTTTCAGGACCTAGAAGCTACACCAATGTAGCATCTCTAGACCCCCTGGGTTACATTAATGCACAGCCTACTGTGCATATAGTACACAGCTATATACTATATATTGTATACAGTATATTGTATGTTTATATTGTATATAACTATAGATTATGAACTCTGTAAATTTGTCTCATTTGTCTGAACCATCAAAATCAAGTCAAATTACTGTCAGTGCCAATCTACTTGCCTATAAACTAGGGTTGTCACGATACTAAACTTTTCAACTCGATACCGATACTAAGGAAAATATTCGATACTCGATGCCATTTTCGATACCACAAGGATAAAAACAAAGACTCCAAAATTCAACAGAAATATTTTCATTAATGAATAGAATACAATAAATAAATACAATAAACAATAAGAACAATATTTTGAGGTTGTATGCTGTGCACAATATTAAGCAAGCTTGATAAAAAACTTAAATTAAAATTAAATGTTCCTTCCTTGGCTATGCTTTGCACACATAACAATAACGCTAGCCGAACAAAAATAATTCTCAGCAGCTGCACCTGTTACAAAAAAAGTCTGAAACTGAAAAGTGCACAGAATTATTCAATCACACAGTGTTCTGAAAGTGCATTGTCCTCTATTCTGCACTTTAGATGCACTTTAGGTGCCACTGGTGGTAGCACTTTATTGATACTTTTGAAAATGAGTAGTGTATTCAGATACAACGTTTCAGTATCGATACTTTTTTGAGTATCAATACTTTTGACAACCCTACTATAAACTTGATTCTGATTCTGTTAGAACCTAACATAGAGAAGCAGCATTAGTTCTTATGTTCCACTTTTCTGGAACAAACTCTCAGAAGACTTAAAGTGCTGAAAGCCTAAGTTCTTTTAAATCAAAGTTAAAAATCTATTTGTTTAGCACTGACTTTGACTCTTGACTGTATAGAAAAAACCTGCCTTGCCTTGCCTTGCCCTAAAAACTTGCTGCTTTAGGTGCAGTGAACACTGGGTCTACAAAGTATTGACCAATATCAGAATTCATACAGTATGAATGCCTAGCTTTTTATTGATGAAAATATCTTAATGTAAAACGGCATATCATGTGTCTGAAGATTTCCAAAATTTGGTTGTGATATAGCCACAAGAAATTAGACAAATTCTCTTTTTTTAGTCTCAATTTCAACTTCACTATAATTTTCACCTGTGAAAAATGTGGTAAACCATGAAGGATGATTTAACACAAGACCATTATTACATCACATTAATACACCACAACCGTTAACTTTTAAAAATCAAGTTAGTTGTATGATTCCTAAAAAAATAAGTTGTTTTTTTTATCCTGTTGGATTTAGCCTTTAGCACTCTAAGGGCCGGATCTATCAAAGGTTTGCGTGTATAAAAACGTGAGCTATTTCACTGCGCACGCTAAAAAATGTACAAACTGATCTATCAACAGCGTGCTAAAAGGATTTGGTCTTTAAAACGTGCTAAAGAGCGCCTCTTATCCATTTAGTACTTTTTCTGCAATGAATATGCAATATGGGGCGTTTACACGCAAAAGTCCATCTCGTGGGAGGAGAACATGTAAATATATTAATTTAGCACTCGCAAAGTGATTTATTAAACCTGAAAGCAATTTTGCTAACGGTATCTGACTCTATATTTAACACGTTTCAAAATAAGGTGCAAATGGTCTGTATGCGTAATTGCGCACACATGGCAGCGGTTATTGTCGCAAGAAGGAGACATCGAAATGAAGCAAGGAGACGCAGAGAGAGCATTTTTTCACTCCGTGTGAATATTTTTGGAATGAACGAGGAAACGATCATCAAAACATATCGTTTATCCAGCATTGCCATTTTGGAGCTGTTGGGGGAACTACGAATGGATTTGGAGCCAGCCACAAGGAGGACCCACGCAATACCAGATATCACAAAACTCCTTGCAACATTGCACTTTTTTGCATCTGGGATCTCCCAATCTAGTTTTTCAGAAGTGCTGTCCGATGTTCTAAATGCCATGTCGCCCTGACGCCCTAACGGAGAACCCCGACCTGCCCCTTACGCCTGTGGAGCAACATGCCAATGCTGCAGGGATGCGTACGCGCAGTCATCTTATCCACAGTCACTTCTTGTGAGCCATTTAGTATGTGCATTTTTCTACAGGCCAATACAAAACACCTGTTTTTTTTTGTTTTTTTTACTGCAGTGAAGTAGAAATTCAGCCACATGCCACCTTAGGGAATAAAGGTTGCCAAAGTTTATATATATATATATATATATATATATATATATATATATATATATTGGAGGGGGTGGGGGTGTCACTGTAAGATTAAAATTTCTTAATGCACTAGTTTGCACAAACTACAAACTACCTTGCCGCAAACCACAAAACGCGCAAAAACCAAAATTTAAATAGGGTGTCTCCAACAGTTTTGCACCTGCCACCAGTTACGCAATAGCTCTTGTTAAATCACCCGCAAACCATGGTTCAGCCCCTCGCGCAAAATTCCAGTTTATTTGCGAGCGCAAATTACTGCACGCAAAATTGGATCTTGATAAATCCGGCCCTAAATCTTTTGTCTCAGACTAGGCGCTCAGAGTCAGGGTGGAGAGGATGATCAAGACAGTTATCATCCATAGTTGACTTAACTTGAGCCATTTTACAAAATGAGGTAAACATCTAAGGTTCTAGTTTTGAAGTGCTTGTATAGGACATATTTTACAAATATAGCTGCAATTACAGTAAACTATGATAAAATTAACTAAAGCTGCATTGCGACAGCTTTAATTTTGTTGATATTGGAAAAAAAGTATAAGAAAAATGGTAGCAAAATGGGAAGGAAAATCAGTGGGCGTACACACTTTAGCTAGATACAATGTATATTGAAACGATACAAATCACCATTTGCATTAATTAAAATAAACTTTAATTTTGTCTTTTGTTTGCTCCCCCCTTAAACCTATGTAACAGTGAAAATGCTAGCTGCCAAACAATAAGCCGGTCTATACAAATCATTAAAGCATTACAACATTCCTCTGCTACAGACAGTGATTTAGTGGGAAAGATTGGGCCATAAATGCTTCACTCCAGTTAACTGTAAATATATTGAGACGATTGTATTTTCCCAGACCCCCTATCTTACACTCTCTCTGCCAAAGGTTCTGCTGATGATATCCCAGGAGCGAACAACTCTGGACACTCATGAATCTATTGGTCGAATCACAAGACATGAGATGTAATTTAGTACCCACCTTCAAATTAAAATGTTTAACTCCAGTCCTGAGAATATGCAGGTAAAAATTATGGAAAATGTTATTGGAGCTCAATGTTAAAATCCACATGATGCATATGCTTCTGTGACAGGTGCATGAAGTTAGAGTGTAGCACTTATTAACTCCGGTGATAAGCATTAAATTAGTTTAGTTCCTCAGAATTCTGGTTGAGGTAAATAAATTCCTCATAAAAGCTTCAAAGGAGTCTGCATTTTGATCTCAATCACACTATATTCACTCAAATAGCTTTAAACAATCATTTTCTTCCTTAAAATCCTGAAAGAATACGCATGTGTTCCATTTTAAGTTGACTTTTATCCATCTACAGTGAAATGTTTAGCGAACAAACATTATATATCATGGTCCATAGTTCATGTTAGGAAACAAGTATGTAAACGAGACTGATGTATGATTACTTTGCCACAGTGTTATTCCATCCCCTTCCTGTAGAGGTGTGCCCTCTGTATGTTTGGTCAGCAAAAAAAGTGGCGGATTTGTTTACTGGACCTTAAGGGCATTGGGCAGTGATTTTAAATGTTGTTCAGGTTACAGTATTTTTTTAAACCTGTCATTACCTTTGAAATTTCACAATAAAGGAAACAGGCAAAGTTGTCTCTTTAATCAGAAAAAAAGATTTGTAAGTTGGAATGTCCTTCGTTTTTTAGAAAGACTTATTCTTATATAAGTATTGAAGAATTGAGGAGACATAACACTATGTACAGCTGATCACAAATCAGTTTATTAGAGAGAGAGATTTAAAGGTGCTCTTTTGAAATGTAGTAATTACAAATCACAAGTAGATAAGTACATTTTGTTTATAAGACCTTTCACAGATAAAATATACCATAGATAGTGCTATGGAAATAAAGAGAAAATCAGTACACACGTAACATCATAGAGGCTAAAACTGACTAAAATTCACCATAAACAAATGGTCCTTTAACTGTTTCAAGACAGCAGAACACATTCTACAGTTATGGATCTACTTCTCCATATGATGTATCTCCTTTGGTCTCCCTCTCTGTACCTGCTTTTCCTTAGCAGGTACAGAGGGAGATAATAATTGGGAATCCTTTTTGGGAAAGCCTGGTTTGATTCAGCTTTTCTTTCTAGGAGTCTGGCTGAATTTATTTGTCCTCCAAAACCCTGACCACCCAGGGTGCAGACCAGGAAGCAGAGTCGTAGTTTATTAACACAACTTTCTGCAACTTCTCTACTGTTACACAATCATTACTCCATCTAGACCGTGTCTTGCCCACAGCCAAAGTCAAATAATTTAGAAAAGATTCTGAAAGGAGTAAATCATGATAATTTAATAAAATAAAAAAATCTCAAGGCTGGACTATTGTAATTCTTTACTATCAGGAAGTCCACAAACTGTAGTTAAAATCCTTCATCCGATCCAAAATGTTGCTGCCAGAGTTCTGCTGAAAATTAAAAAGAAAGATCATCTCTCCTATCCTAGCTATTATTCACTGGCTTCCTGTTAAATCCAGAATAGATTTAAAATCTTCCTTCTCACATATAAATGGATATATATTAAGGGATGGTTGAGGTTTGAGGACCCAAATGCAGAGGCATGGAGGCAGAGGTGAGGTTTTTGTAGAATTAACGAGAGGTTCACAAACAACTGAGGCAGGAATCAAAAAATAAAAAAATCCAACATGAAAAAAGTTAAACAAACCAGAACCATGGAGATATCAGGGGGGAAAAAGTAAGACAAAGTAAGACGGAGTTAGACAAGGAACAGGCTTGGAGGAACTGCACAAGGAGAGTATTAATTGGAGACTGAAACAAAGAGAAGACTAACGTGCTGATTGGGAGCAGGTGTAAAGAGATGAGTCTAGAAAGGAGCCAGGGAAAAAGGAGAACAACACAAGAGGGCAACAGAGGGCAATAAGTAAAAACCTTAGAACTGAAATATTACCAGAAAACACAACAAAATAAGAATTGAACAAATAAAACTAGAAAACATGGAGCAGAGTAAAACTGAATACTCAAAAGAAAACATAACAGAACCAAGACTGTGAAAATTAACTTAGTTTGGAATCTTAAAGACTAGAATCTGCAGAATCGCTCTATATCTGCATGTTCGTAGAATTTCTAAAAGTAGAATGGGAGGCAGATCTTTTAGTTACCAGGCTCATCTCCTGTGGAACCAACTACCAGTTTTAGTCCGTGAGGCAGACACCCTGTCTACTTTTAAGACTAGGCTTAAAACTTTCCTTTTTAATAAAGCCTATAGTTAGAGTGGCTTAGATTATCCTGAGCTACTCTATAGTTATAATGATACAGGCTTAGAATGCTGGAGGACATAGGGACCACTTTGTCTTCATTCTGCTTCATTCTATCTCTATTCTCCCACCGTGCAGAATTTGTCAGCTTGATCTCTAATGTTATGCTCTCTCTGCTTTTTCTCATAGTAGCTTAATCTGGTCTGTTCCTGTTTGGCTGTGACTCCATCCTGGAGAGAAATATCAGCTGTGGTGCTGCCATCAACACCTTTGTTTATAGATATTCAAGATCGGCCTGTTTTTCAGTTGAGTCCTGTTCCTCTGACTGTGACAGGCTGAAAGCGCTCTCTTCATCATCTGACATGGGAGCTGGCTCTGAGCTTTTCTGCCTGGCTGTGTGTTTCCTGGATAGGGCCACCTGTGGAGCTGGGTGACAGTTGCCTTTTTATATCTCTGCATTTTTCTCTATGTCTGCCTGTCTCCTCAAACCCCACTCAGCCTCGGCATATGGCCGCTCACACCAAGTCTTGTTTTGCTGGAGGTATCCTGTTAAAAGGGAATTATCCTTTCCACTGTCGCTACAAGCATGCTTAGTGTGAGGGACTGCCTTCGAGTCGATGCAGTCAACTGGTTTTCCTTAGATAGAAAGCTTTAAATCAATTTGACTGTATGATTTGGTGAACTGTAAAGTGCCTTGAGATGACGTGTTGTGAATTGGCGGCATATAAATAAAATGAAATGAAACTGAATTGAATTGGTCTTTAAAAAAAAGTTCGAGGAGCAATTAACAGCCTTTGAAAAGATTACCAGACTCAACAAGCAGATGTAGGGTTGTAGATTATAAAATCTACAGGAAGCAATTGTTAAGAGTTTACAGCTTTAAAAGTGTGCTGTCTTTTTTTGTGCTTTCGATAAAAGTCTTTTGACTTGCATTTTGAACTACCTGGAGCGGGCCAAGATCTTTTGTTTTACGAGCATCACTAAAGAAACTCATCTGCAAGGCCAGTCATGTTGATGAAGAGGAGTTTGACTCTCTGACAGCAGTGTCAGAGAGGAGAATGTTGGCCAGGACCAAATCTATCCTGGACAATTCTGCACATCTTTATGATGTGCTGGTCATCGACAGATGCTGGTCATCTGACTCAAGCATCTTCAGTCAGAGACTCATTTGATCACATTGCACCACAGAGAGTCATTCCTGCCTGTGGCATTCAGACTGTAGAATTAATCTCTCTAACAGTCGTTTAATTTTTTACTCATTATGTATTTCATTACTTCCGTATGAACAATAACACAGTCATATGCAATAATTGTCATTTGGTGGTGAGCAGCAATGTAAATTGAAAATACTGTCAATTTTCAGTAGTGTCATCCTTATCTAATTTTATTCTTATCCTTATCTTATTCTTGTGTATTATTTTTTCTTACAATCTTATTTTTCTCTTTTCTGTAAATGGTTGCACTGCAAAAAAAACAAACAAAAAAACAATAATATCCCGCAGGGGATTAATAAAATGATTTGGTTTCTGATTAAAAGGAAGGAATGTCAAGATAAGATGGAATGTTATGTACTGCTGTGGAATTACTTGAATGAGGAACAGAAAACAAGTAGAAGCATGAAATGGTTGAAGACTATTTACATTCAAATCGTATTTGAACATTACAGGATGGATTACAGACCATGACTACTGTCTGGATATGTGGGTGTATTGTTTATTATCTATCAGTAACCGCCACTGGCTTGGCAGTTTATGAAAACAATACAAAGGTTCTTCATGTTTGATCTATACACAAATACACTACAGGTCATACATTATCTTAAAAAACATATTTTTTTAATACTTACAAAATTACAAACTTTAAGGGGACTTCTATCTTATTGTCATCTCCGAATGGAGGACCCAGTATTCAAGGCAAGACAGACAGTGGGATTACTTGAAAAAGATTTTATTAAAAACAGGGGGATCTGCGGCGATCTTCAGTGGCTAGGTCATCTAGACAGCAACCTCTGCAGGAGAGAAACACAGGTTAGTGACCATAATAATCTGACTGAGGATGATTATGAATGCGTAAGTCACTAACCTGGTTTAACAGTTCACTCCATAGCCAGAGAACGAGGAGGGATCGAGTAGGTGGGCTGCCAACAAGATCCTGTGGAAGTCGCACAAAGTGTCCCAGATGCAGCAAGCCTGGAGAACATGCAGGGGTCTTAAGCCACGTAAGGCAAAGAGATCAGAACAGGAACATGCAGTCTAAGAGTCCAGGAGACCGAAGCCGGGTCAGGTAAATGGATCCGAACAGGAACAGGCAGGCTCAGAGGTCCAAGAGTCTGAAGAAAGTTCAGGCAAACTATTCAGACAGGAACAGGCAGGTTTAGTGGTTGAGAGGGAGAACAGGTCACGATCAGGTAATCAGAAACATTCAGGTAAAGCTAAAAACACTCTCACCACTGAGATCAGATGGAAACAGGCAGGCTAAGAGGTCCAGGAGTCTGCAACAAGGTCAGGCGAACAGATCAGAAAAGGAACAGGCAGGATCAGAGGTCCAGCAGTCCGAAGACAGTTGAGGCAAACTGTTCAGATAGAACCGGCAAGCTCAGTGGTTGAGAGGCAGAACAGGTCAGGATAAGGTAATCAGAAACACTCAGGTAATGCTAAAAACACTCTCACCCCTGAGATCAGATGGGAACAGGCGGGCTCAGTGGTTGAGAGGCAGAACAGGTCAGGATCAGGTAATCAGAAACACTCAGGTAATGCCGAAAACACTCTCACCCCTGAGATCAGATGGGACCAGGCGGGCTCAGTGGTTGAGAGGCAGAACAGGTCAGGATCAGGAAATCAGAAACACCAAGGAACTCTAAAGAAACTATCACCACTGGCTGGAGAGAACAACCTGCAGGAGCAGATGGATCAGATGAGCATTAAGGAGAAACTGGGCAGAATGGGACAGGTAAATGAAATGAATAATTAAGCCAGTCATCAATGCCAAAGTCATGACACCTATAGTATAGTATACTACACCTGTAGTATAACTATCTGGTTGAACATGGTGCTGGCAGCATCAGGCAAAAAGGATGCTTTTCATGAACAGGTACAGAGAGGCAAATCTAAGTTTATAAAATATTATTTAAACTAAATAAAAAGACAATTACAGAAGGTAACCTTTTCTAGGCTCAAAAAGACTAAAACAAATACAAAACCTTAAAGATACAGCATGAGCAAAAGAATAGGAGAGTCCAGAGCAGAACTGAATTGAGAACAGGTTACAAGATTTGAAGATGATGTTCATTCATTCTCTTTCACATAAGGCTGACAGGGCATGACCTTTTTTAAAATGATATAGGAAAAAAATCAGTCTTAATTGGTTCTTTTTTTCATACGTTATTTCTTGTCTTCTGCTGTTTTGTTTTATCATGCTCAGTTTGTAATTCAATTCAATTTAGTTTCTTCTTCATATAGACCCACTTTACAATACATGTCATCTCAAGCCAATTTACAGACACAATGAAGTCTGATCATACAGATAGATTGATTAAAAGTTTATTTTAAGGGAAACTAGCTGAAGTCATTGACTTCACTTTACTTGAAAGATATGCCTGTGGATAAGATTGCCACAATGATATTTGCTAGTATTTTGTTAATGGCTCTTCAGAAATCCTTCACACTGAGTATGCAAATAGCGACAGTGCAGAGAAAAGAAACTCCCTTTTAGCTGGAAAAAACTTCCAGCAAAGCCAGCCGTAGTGTGAGAGGCCATCTGCCGAGGCCAACTCGGGGATGAAGGAGATAGAGGCAGAAATATATGAGAAGTAGAAATACAAAAGGTAACGTTAAACTAGCAACGCTGGATGCCTTGTTTAGGAAAAAACAGTTATACAGTTTTGGTGTCATTCTCTACACTTTGCAAGCTAAAGAACTCATGACCTGCTGGTGGAGGTAATCGTTGCAGGTGAACTGGTATAATTGAATGAGACAGAAGTTGGTCTCGTCATCTCCTCCAAATCTTATTTTAATGGAGGAAAACTAAAATGGGGGGTTGTCAGAAAGTGTAAACTACCTGCCTTAAAACATAACATTTAGGTACAGCATTAAAACCACTGAAATAAGACTAACCTCTTCATCAGAATTGCAAGATGCTTGAGGTTTTCTAATTAGACTTTCTCTACTGGAAAATTATGCTTCTAGATCCTGTGCATGAGGCAACATGCAGTACGAGAGAGGACATTTGAAGGAAACCAATCAATGTAAGATATACATGGATTCAAGTGACAAACATAAAGTAGTGTGTAGTTTTGGAGGAGGGCTGTGACACCATGCTAGACAGAAATATCAGCTGTGCTGCTGCAATCAAGACTTTTGTTTATAGATGTTGGAGATCAGCCTGTTTTCCAGTTTAGTCCTGTTTCTCTGACTGTGACTAACTGGATGTGCTCTCTTTATCCTCTGACATGGGAGCTGGCTCGGAGCCCGTCTGCCTGGCTGTGTTTCCTTAATAGGGCTGCTTTTTACAGTTGCCTTTTGTATCTCTGCTTCTGTCTCCTTGAACCCCAGTCGGCCTCAGCAGATGGCCGCTCACACTGAGCCTGGTACTGCTGGAGGTTTCTTGCTGTTAAAAGGGAGTTTATCCTCTCCACTGTTGCTACAAGCATGCTTAGTGTGAGGATTGCCTTTGAGTCAGTGAATCAATGAAATCAACTGGTTTTCCTTAGACAGAAAACTTTTAATCAGTTTGACAGGATGATCTGGTTGAATTGTAACGTGTCTTAAGACATATGTTGTCAATTAGGGCTGGGCAATATAGAAAAATTATTGATAAAAAAATGCATATTGATCGATATCGATAATTGTTGAAAAGATTTGAAACCATATTTTATGTGCAGCTCTGCCTGGACTATTAAATTTTAATAAAGAACACAAAAGCAGACTTCGAATTAAATCTTTATTTAACCAACTTTTTTAACCATAACATAATTGTTTTAAAGAAAAATAACTTAAGAGACCTGAGTTATGTTATTAAATACTGACAAAGAATAAACTAAAGTGACCAGAAAAGTGACCCCCAATCCCCCCCCCCCCCCATTCTTCTAAGCTGAACCTGGTTCAGCTTAGTTTCCTGCTTTAACCTGAGTTATTACTTTGAAGTTGCTGGCCCCTCAGCATTTTTATCTCAATTGTTAGAACTACTGTACGTTGGAAACTGCCCAGAACTGAAAATATATATATATTTTCCCGAAATTCCCAAAGATTCCTCGGAGGAGAGCCGCGCTGGGGCCTACACAGTTCGTACTCCTGCGGGTGTGAGCGGCTGAAATGATAAAAAAAAAAAGTTGGTTGTGTTATCAGACTTCGTTTTCACTGGTTCCCGACACATTTTACAGATGACTGTGGTTTGTTTTTTGTCCGACTTGCCATGACTGAAATACTGCCAAACTGGAACAATTTCCTCTGCCTCTCCTGCTGCGACATCTTCATGTGCTCTGTGTTGTGGTTTGAGAGGGCGGCGCTTTGTGACGGCGTGCCTGGGTCCGCAATTGTGATTGGTTGGGAGGAAGTAGTGACTAGCATAAACCTACATGATAGGCTACAATGAGAAGGAAGGAAAACTGTTTATTTATCAAACTTTTATCGACTCTCTTTTTTTCTATTGCGCCACACGTCTATCGATCGATATATATCGTTATTGAATTATCGCCCAGCCCTATTGTGAATAGGTGCTATATAAATAAATAGAATTGAACTGAATTTAAATAATACATGTTTCAAAAATTGTGGTCTAAATACCTTTCTAAAAGGGAAGCATGCATATTCAGCTTCATTTACATGTATTATCTAAATAAAATCGTCGGAGCCAATTGGCTTAAGAAGTCACTATAACGGTAAATAATCTAATTGTGTGTAATTAAAACATTATATGTATATAGCAGCTCTGCGAGGGCCTAAGTTTCCTACCACCTTTAAGAGTTGAAAATTGTACTGATTGTTAGGTGCTCTGGCCCAGTGGAGCCTTTGCTCTACACATCACCATCCTCTAACAACACTGAGTAAAGCTCATGCATAAATCACCTCTAAAAACTTTATGAGCTCGTCACATTAACATAATTATCCCTTAAGAAAAAAATATTCATAGCTATATAACTGATGGACAAAGTATTCTACTGAAATACTGATTCAGTATATATTGTCATGATTCTGCCTGCTCTGATCCTCTTCTTCAAGGTTTTCCCTCAGTAATCAAGCCCATCGGATCCCCCTGCACTCTACCTGCTTTCTGCTGCCTTTATATAAAGCTCCCTTATCTAACCAAAAAGCCTAACCTGAGTGGATGTCCAACATTCCGTCTTTGTCTGATCACAACCTCTATTCTGCCCCCACAGCAGACTACTCTGAGCTTTCTGATCTCTGGACACCCAACCATGTTTCTGTCTCCTGACTTTTGCCTGTTGGTTCCTATCATTGAACACCTTCAGAGGACCCTGGTTCCCTGAGCAGTAGACCTCCTGTGATCTCATTATAACCTCTTCTGAGAAGGAAATAAAACATGCCTGACCCTTGTTTCCCATGGCTGACAAAGTTAGTGAATGGGTAAAGGTTAAGATATGTGAAAGCAAAGAGGCATACAGAAAGAAGTTGGAAAACAAGCTACAGCAAAACAATATCTGAGATGTACAGTATGGTTAGGGATGGATAAAGAAGGTTTCCAGAAGAAGGAGGATTAAGCCCTGAACAAACCAATCTAAATGTTGCATCCAATCTGAATAACTTCACAGATTGCTCTCTGAGAATGACCTCCCACTGCCTCACCCACTGCCAATATAAACAGTCCCACATCATTTGTTGCTGATTTGTCCTTCTTTTAATTGTAGTTGCTGCACAGGCTGGTCATGAAGTTTCACTTGGCAGTCATGCTAGCTGTTTATTTTAAATTTTTATTTTCACTTTTATAATTCCGACACTTCATTTGTGGGAATTACATTTAAGTGAAAACAAATCTTAACAAATTGGGATTTGCTTCCCGAAGAGTAGTGGCTGAATCTCTCACTGTAATCAGTCTGATATGGAAAAACATTGCATCATTTAAAAAGTGACAACCAGGGCTTCAGAGATACAGAAGTCTGGGCAGAACACATTCTTTAGTAGGTTCAGATCAAGAACAAGCTCAGAGAGAGTCCATCTCCCAGGCCCACAGTCAAATGGACATCCTTTCCTCTTTTGACCCAAAGCGTCTCTTTCACACCTCAGATGTTTCATTTTCTTATCTGAAGCTTATCTAGCTTATCTGAAGTCATCTTCAACAACATCAAAAGATCTGCTCCCTTTGCCTTCCAATTGTCTGTCTTTTGGAGTCAGACAGAAGGACAATTTTAGGTAACTGAATCATAATAAGGCACCAGGTCTTGATGGTGTCAGCCTCAAAATCCTTAAGCCCTGTCCAGGGCAGCTCTGTGGGATTATCAGTATAAATCAACCTTAGCATGACCCATGAGATGGTTCCAGTTATTTGAAAGACCTCCTGTCTTGTTACCTAACAAAGAAAACACAACCAACAGTCCTTAATCACTATAAATCTATTACCCTAACATCTAAAATCCCGAAGGCCCTACAGAGACTCCTGGTGGTTCAATTGAGCAAGCAAACAAGCAGCTATCAAGACCCCCTGCAGTTTGCTTGTCACTTCATACACCTGCATCATCAAACCCACTTTCATTTAGACAATTTAAATAGCACTGGGATGATAATTTATGTTGATTTATGCAGTGCATTTAACACAATTCCACCTGATTTGAGTTGTTAGAAAATCCAGAAGACTCAAGTGGAGAGCTCAAGATTCCCTGGGATTAAAGACTGTCTGAAAATAGACCACCATTTGTGCGACTGAAGGTTCAACTGTTTAATCAGGTAGTCAGCAACACTGCAGCACCACAGGGGGTGGTACTCACACCAGACTTTTACTCTGTATACCTCTGACCTCCAGAAGAAGACAGAATCCTGTCATCAGTAAAAAATACTTTGCAGTTGCAGGATGGATCAGAGATGGTCAAGATGGTACAGAAAACTGGTGAACAATTTTATGATATGGTGTTAAAACAGTCATCTGATCCTGAATGTGAGGAAAATTAGGAAGATATTTGTAGATTTGAGATAAAATGGGAACAATTTATAATGTATGTTATTAACATCTTGAAAGAAGAGGGGAGAATGGTGGACTAGTGATTAGGGCATAGGGCATGGTTCTATAACCTGTGGCTCCAGAGCCACATGTGGCTCTTTGGACCCTTTACAGCGGATCTTAATAGTGGCGAAAATGTATATAAAGAACTACATAATGTACTATAATTAATATCAGTCTTAAAAACTTTAGTGGTTTTTCATAAGACGGGAAAGAACGCCATTAAAAAAGCAGAACTAGGTTTTTAGAGCCATTTTTCTTTTAATTAGCTTGGAATTTATGTTTTAATATTATTTAAAAAGTTAAAAATACATAAATTTTTGGTTGTTTAAGATGGAAACTAATTTCCTATACGAGATAATAATAGTGTTTTTTTCTTTTTTTCTTTTAATTCATCTTATACTGCAGCGTCGGAATGGGAATGGCTCTTTGGATAGGGCTTGGAATCCTGAGGTTGTGAGTTCGAAAATTTTTGATATCTCAAATGCATCTGGAGATCTGGGAGGCTTCTTACTGTCTGCTGACATTCAAATAATGGAGGTCCATGGCGCCCGAGGCAGAAAGGTCCATAAAAGTCCACAAAAAACGTGTCAATATTCCTCCATACTGCTCGTCCAATGTATTCCAAGTGTCCTGAGTGGGTAGAGTCCATAATTTACTCGAAACGAAGTCATTTAGAATGTTTTTAGAGCATAAACAGTAGTGTATAGGATTTCCTAAAACCGCGTTCACGAGTCTACGGAAACCGCGGCAGACCAAACCAGACGAAAGTGCGCATTCAGCTCGGCAATGAACTCATGCTCTTCCTCAACACTGAAGTCCTCAGACATTTTTCTTTCGTTGTTTCTTTCTTTGCACAGGTAAACAGCACATTTCTTCTTCTACGCTTGCATTACCGGCAGAGCAGACACTGAATGCGCACTTTCATCTGGTTTGGTCTGCCGCGTTTTCCGTCGACTCGTGAACGCGCTTTTAGGAAATCCTATACACTACTGTTTATGCTCTAAAAACATTCTAAATGACTTTGTTTCGAATCAATTATGGACGCTACCAACTCAGGACACTTGGAATACATTGGACGAGCAGTATGGAGGAATATTGACACGTTTTTTGTGGACTTTTATGGACCTTTCTGCCTCGGGCGCCATAACCTCCATTGTTTGAATGTCAGCAGACAGTAAGAAGCCTCCCAGATCTCCAGATTGATTTGAGATATCAAAAAAGTACTCCAGAGTGTTGTTCAGCATGGGGGTGAGTAGAAAATAAAGGCTAATCATGTTTTGGGTGTACTATTCCTTTAATAGTTCACTTAACAATTTACCCTTTTCTCTTTAGAACAAGTATGATGGTTCTGATGTTATTTTAGTTTCAAATGTACTTAATACAAGGAGTGCAAAATGTGTAGTACATGTTCTGATGGATTTTGTGTAGTGGCATAGTGTGCACCAAGGATTCCAGCTCATTCCATGCCTTGTGAATCTTCCAACACTTTTAAATGGAATTTGCTTTAAGATTGTGTGTAATTTTTATCCCAGCTTGTGCTCCCTGTTCTATCAAACCTTTTCCTTCACTTGCTGTGAAAATGTATTCCACAGACAAAATTCAGCTAAGACCTAGTCTTCCATAGAAATGTGTTTGTTACAGAGGAGCTGAAGTTGTGATGAAAGTGAACAGAGATAATGTACCTTGGTGTTTGAAGTAACCAGTTCTTTAATGAAGAGCTGAGGTGGCAATGGCTGAAATGAAGGACTAGAGTAATGAGACACTCATATTTTTATTACTAGCATATTAAAGGCATGGTTTTGAGTAGATTTAAGTTTTTGGAAAAGTTGGAGATAATATGAAAAAGGCTTTTATTTTGGGAGTGTTTTAGTCATATTCCCAAGGTTATAGTGGACAGTGACATGAAGTGAATTGTGGATGTGGCAGATATGGCAAAAATAAGGAGTTCCTTTTTAAGTAAAGTTGAAATTAATTTTTCCTCAGCCTTGGGAAAGATTCAGATATTCAAGAAGATAGCATCAAGGATGGATTTTTATGACACACATGTAAAACACCAGTCAAATATGTTATGTTGATTTTGCTTAAGACAGTTCAAATAACAGGGGGTAAGCCCTTCAACTGTTAATATAGGCCTATAACGGGTCACATACGCAGATTACCCACCTAATAAACCTCTTAAAATGTCTTTAACGGACATGTTAAGGAAATGAGATGGTACTGTGTTAAGAATCGTTTTAAAATCTCCTTTAAAAAGAAAATGTTCAAAACGAATTGGCCTGTAAATCTCCGCGTTCAGCACCATGGACAGGGTTCTGAACAGTGATTGGGTCAACAATTTAACGTCAAGGATTAAACTAATCCCACCATTGGACCGAATCAATCTGACAGCAGAGTTCTAAGCTGTGATTGGTGGATGTTTAGAATAGCCATTATTTATTACTACAGTTATACGGAGCAACAAAAGTATTGTTATCGTCCAATAGTGAAGTCAGGCAGCGCTGGATCGGTGTTCGCAGCGTGTCCAGCTTACAGGTGAACCACCGTGTAGAAGCATATTGCAGAGGAGCCGCTGCTGTCGGAGGTAAACAGATTAAGTTTCCTGTTCAATCCCTAATTCCTGGAAACGACAACAAGCTCGAACATATTCAGCAATCGCAGAATGTAATAGTGCGTCTCATCGTGAGGCTGCCTCCGGTCTGGGTTTATATTTATTCGTAGATTATTAAAGCGGAAAGATAGTGTCGTTGACATCTAGCAGAAATATTCAATCTTCCTGGACGGCTACCGCTGTTCCACCTTTAGTTAACCTACTTTTTTACTGTTCGGTGTAGCAGCTCTAGGATCCACACCATTAAGTTGAAAATCTGAAAGATTTTCCGCAAGTTACCAGATATGCAAAACTGACGTTTCTTTTTGTTTGACAGGGTTCAGGACCAGGTTGAAAACAAACTGCACCAATGGCTGGTCAGTATAAAATAAAAACGACCCCCCCCCCCCCCACACACACACAAACACACACGCACAAACAAATGATTGACATAAAGGTGACATATTTAACTGTTCTTCTGTCATTTACAGATACGGAGCCCAATTTCCCCCCGCTGCCCGGGTTTGTTCCTCTGAAGCCCTGTTTCTATCAAAACTTTGACGAGATTCCTGAACAGCACCGCAGCATGTGCAGGAAAATGTACAAACTGTGGATGTGTGAGTGTTCAAAAGCAGTACTAACTATAATACTAATGTTTAATTATCCCAGAGTGCTTTGCAGTATTTATAATAATCTATTAACTTATCCACATTATTTCATATTACATTCCTAAATGTAATATTTATATTTTATTTAGAATTTTACCCGATCAACCAACACAAAATTGAAAATGAAAATTATACATGTGGTAGCAAAGGCTTTCATATATATATGTATATATATATATATATATATATATATATATATATATATATATATATATATATATATATATATATATATATATATATGCCATAATTCCCACAGTCTCTGCATGTAACCTCTCTCACTGGGGACGCTTGTATAGTAGCATTTCATCAGTACCAAGTTTTCTGCTCTAGTCCATCTATGTCTTGTTCCAGTAGCCAATTTGTCATCAAGTTGCCCTGCTTCCCTAGCAACTGACGCGGACCTTGTTAACCCGGGCGACGTCCGAGCCGGTATGGCTCTTGTATTTGCGGTATCACTCATGCCTGAGGTAGGCCACTAAGCACAAAGGACCTTGCCTAAGGGTCCACCTGGATGTCCATGCCGGGAATCAAACCCCGGTCACCTGTGCCGGAGTCGTCGGTGTTACCTACTGGTGATGGCTAACCAACCAGACATCGTGTTGATCGACAAACAGCAGAAGAAGGCAGTAGTGATAGATGTGGCAATCCCAAGCGACAGCAACATCAAGAAGAAAGAACACGAGAAGCTTGAGAAATACCAAGGGCTGAAAGAGGAGCTAGAAAAAATGTGGAAAGTAAGAGCAGCAGTGGTGCCAGTGGTAATTGGAGCACTGGGGGCTGTGACCCCCAAACTGGGAGAGTGGCTACAGCAGATTCCAGGTAAAACATCAGAGGTCTCTGTCCAGAAGAGCGCAGTCCTAGGAACAGCTAAGATACTGCGCAGAACCCTCAAACTCCCAGGCCTCTGGTAGAGGACCCGAGCTTGAGGATGACACATACCACCCCACGAGGGGTGAGAAAACAGTTTATATATATATATATATATATATATATATATATATATATATATATATATATATATATATATATAAACTCTTCCTCACCCAACCCCCCCCCCCCCCCTTTTTTTTCCCCTCCAAGCTCAAGTCCTCTACCAGAGGCCTGGGAGCTTGAGGGTTCTGTGCAGTATCTTTGCTGTTCCTAAAACTGCACTTTTCTGGACCAAGATGTCTGATGTATTTCCAGAGATCTGCTGTAACCTCTCCTCAAGTTATGGGGTCACTGCTATGAGTGCCTCAATGACCATGGTTACCACTGATGCCTTGACCTTCCAGGTCAACATATTCTCATTTTCAGTGCATTTGAAATTGTACGAAAAGTTATGCACACTATTTCGTACGTTTTGGACGTTTTTCCTCAAAAAACCAGATCAGTGCACATGCGCAGGCAGACAGACAAAAAAAGCAGATCCGCGGACGGACGTAAAACTGGGAAAAACAGTGCAATAATCACTTCTTCGTGTCTCTAACTACGTTGCTTGCTGTTTTATATCTTAGGGTTAGGGTCAGGGTTAGGGCTAATTGTATTTTAAATTCTATGTTCTTGAATGGTGCATAAAATGCGCATGCGCATACGATGAAAAAAACGGGGAATCTTGAGCTCTCCACTTGAGTCTGCTGGATTTTCTAACAACTCAAATCAGGTTGAAAAAAACGTACGAAATTAAGGTGCATAACTTTTTGTACGATTTCATACGAACTCATATTGAGAATACTGTCCAGGTTTTCTCCAGCTCTTCTCTGAGCCCCTGTAATTTCTTTAGTTTCTCATGTTCCTTTTTCCTGATGTTGCAGTCACTTGCTACTGCTATGTCAACTACTTTCCTCGGCTTTTTATCCACCACCACAATGTTTGGTTGGTTTGTCATTACCACGCTGTCCGTCTGTATGTGGAAGTCCCACAGGATCTTTGTTCAGTCATTCTCTACCATCTTTGGGGGTGTTTCCCACTTTGAACTAGGGTTTCCAGCCGATACATTGCATAGAGGTTCTTGTACACTATGCCAGCCACCTGGTTATGGCGCTCCATGTAAGCTTTCCCTGCTAGCATCTTACACCCTGCAGCTTTGTGCTGAATTGTCTCAGGGGCCTCTTTTGCACAGTCTGCACCTGGGGTCCTATCTGGTGTGGTAGCACTTTTAAAAATTTACAGAAAGCATTGTTACCACATATATAATTTTCCTATACAACTTTGTGTTAAAATATATAGCGTGTACTATATATATATATATATATATATATATATATATATATATATATACAATATACAAAATTAGCAGTAAAACAAACATAATCTATCAGAAAATCTTATCTGAAATATGATATATCTCCTAGCAATTCTTGTATGATAATAGGACTTTCCTTTTTTGTATTGAGTTATGAAAAGAAATTGAATTTTGACAATGTTTAAACTTTTTATGTTGCAGCTTCAAAACAGTTTTACATATATCTAGATATATATGTTTTGTTGATTCAGTTTAACAATTGCTATATAGGAAATTGTAGTGGCAGCTCTATGCTGGAATGCTTTACTTGACCATCAACATGAAATAGGTCAAAGCTGGTGGGGAATGAGGACTCTTAAAACTGGGCATTTGGAGAATTGTTGTCATAGAGTGTAAAAGATTTGAGACTGGACTGGATCTTCAATTTGAAGAAAGAGCACTTTAACTTTCAGGGAATATTCTAAGTCAGAACATTTGCTCAATTAATCTAACTGAGAGTCTGTGGCATGATCTTAATATATCACAGCTTCTCTCCATCTAAACTGGCTTCGATGTAACTTAGATAAAACAAAGTATTACTCATAATAGAATTTGAAATGCTGAAGATACATGCTTCTTCTTCTTTAATTCTTTATCATTTTACATGTATGCACTGCTTTGTGTTCCCACATAAATTTAAATACGTTAAGGTATGTGGTTGGATGAAAATATAATGATAAAAATACTTTGGCAAGACCCTTCATATGTCTTCCGCTGTAAAATAACTTTTCAAGTCATATTTTTTTCTTTCTTCCTGCAGGTGTCTTTTTAAAATAAATGCTAAACAGAAGGTATTTGATTTGTGATTGAAGCTATTCACTTTTGTCTGTGAGTCTTTTAATCAGTTGTATGCAAAAGTACATTACCTTAGTAATATACCTTTTCTTTCCCACACTTTTATTATTCTGTTTTCTTCAAATTTTTTTACGCTTGCTTTTTTATTTCATTTTAATTATGTATCATCTTCTTTTGTTCTTTGAACAGTACATAATTTTATTTGTTTTTCCTATTATCTTTATTTTCCAATCAGACAGTTTTGAAACTGTTTGCCTTTACTTGAAATAAAGGCAGCGTAACAAAAAAGTATAGATTATATAGTTTAACACTAAATCTGCTTTTAACTCCTTTTAAGTTGGTGAAGACTATCCTCTCATCACTTTTATTATTGTTTTTAAGCTCTTTTCTGCATGTGCATGTGAATAAAGAAGATATAAGCCTTTTTTGTGTTTTGTCCCAAATCCTAACACATGTCTGCAATGTTTTACAGTGAACAGCGCAACCCTTGCAGTAAATTTTATTGCTTGCTTTGCTTGGATGTTTGGTGGCGGTGGAGTCACCAACTTTGGATTGTCCATTATTTGGCTCCTAATGTTCACTCCTTGCTCCTACGTGTGTTGGTTCAGGCCCATCTACAAGGCATTCAAGTAAGTTAAAAACTGAATCTCTAACATTATTCTTGTTGGATTTTATAAACTTGTCATGGTTTGCAATATTATTCTGAAAATGTTTAATTTTCAGTTGTAAATTAGTGAATATGTGTACATTTTTCAAGATAAAGAGGAATCTTGGTTTAACAAGCATGCGTGTATTTTGATTTCAAACCAAACATCTTTATATGAAGAAGAACCTTTTCTTCTAAAAACACATTACCTGATTATGAAAAAGTGCATTGTTTTTTACAGTTTGCCCATAATGGCCTCCATGCATCAACAACTTTAATGGAAAACCAGTTTTGATCTCATTTGAAACATCCGCTTGTCAGAATGTATATTAAATAAATGTGCATTGTAACACAAGATGAAGTTTAAATCAGCTGAAAAAGGTGCCTTAAAGGCCTTTCAAACAAATGACATATTGCCCAATCCAGAGTTATTGGCACCTGTCAAATAGATATTTTATTAAGATTTTTTTTTAAGATTAGAACTTAAAAAAAAGAAAAAAGAAATTTTGAGTTCAACCCATGCAAAGATTTTGTATGTTTATAATAAAACCAGCATACTGTTTTTAAATTTTTATTAAAGAGATGTAACTGAGGATTTTTTTTTTCATATCTATTTTTCTTTACATGGGTTTGCATGGATTTTTCAATAGGTAGACAAAGATTTCCTGAATATGAAAATATTGTGACACAGAAGACCAGTGATCTTAGACTGTTATAATGTACTTATAGATAAACAACATTCCATCTTACTGAGGTTAATATTTATTGATCTTCCTTAGACAAATACTTTAGATATGGGCTCAAATCTTGCCATTACCAGCCCATCAATTGCATCTTTTCAATTCAGTTCAATTCAATTCAGTTTATTTCTATAGTGCCATTTCACAACACAAGGCACTTTACAGTTCACCAGATAAGTCAGTCAGATTGATTCAAAGTTTTTATCTAAGGAAAACCAGTTAACTGCATCGACTCATTGACTCGAAAGCAAACCCTCACACTAAGCATGCTTGTAGCAACAGTGGAGAGAAAAAACTCCCCTTTAACAAGAAGAAACCTCCAGCAGAACAAGATTCAGTGTGAGCGGCCATTTGCTGAAGCCAACTGGGGTTCAAGGAGACAGAAATAGACATACAGTAAGACTAGGCGCTAAAAGCACACAGGTTTGTTGAGCTAGCATAGACACTAAAGATTAAGCTGTTGTAGGTAAAGAAGAGGATCTTATGTTAGATTATGCTACTGCAGTAAATTATGATTTTATTTTTAAGTATTTTTACGCAACTACAGAAGTTGTTTACTTTAAATGTCAATGTACAAAATCGATATAGAGAAAAAAAAAATAATTGAAAAAAAGTATGATTTAATTATTAATATCTTTTTTTTTGTATCTCTGATAGGTCTGACAGCTCCTTCAACTTCATGCTGTTTTTTTTTGTCTTCATGGCCCAAGTTGGAATCAGCATCATCCAGAGTATCGGCATCCCAGGATGGGGAGTATGGTAAGAGTTACAGAAATTTATTTTGGTTACACTTTAACTGTGTTTATTAAACTTTATTTTCTGTGTTTTCTTATACACAAGCTTGCTTGTGCCATTTCTTAGGAAACTTTTACCTTTAAGGAAAAGCTTAAGCTTAGCTGAAAGCAAATATTACAGTATAAGAAATACCTTCTGCCGTAATACAACTGTACCAACAGGATATATTAGGAAGTTAATACAGATAAAGTTAAATTAAATACCTTATCCAAGGAGTAAAAGAACAACCAAAATTTGAAATACCAATAAATAAAAGAGAGCAATAAACACAACACAGGAAATGAAACACCAAATCAAGCTGGTGAAAGGGGAAAAAAAGAAATAAAGGGACAAGAAGGACATGGGAAATTAGAGTCCAAAAGCAGGGAAGCATTTATACTCCTTGTATTTTATATTTAAGATACATTTTATGTTTAAAATTACAACCAAAAACTTTGATCAATTTAGATTTTCTGCGATAAACCAACAAAACCTGGAGGATTATTTAAAGTGTCAGGAAAAATTATACATGTCTTTTTGTGAAAAAAAGCTTTGTGCGTAGTATTGTTTTATTTAGCCTTCTTGGGTGTTTGCTCTGTAACACATGTTTTGTTGAGATTAAAGCTACGGTACTAAAATTTTTAGGCTCCATTCTAATGAAAATTTACTCATATAGGAGCTGATTTTTTTCTCATTGTATGTTGAAAATTAATTCATAGTTATTAGAATTGATGAACATCTACAAAAACCTGTATTAGAGTCTTTAAATGGCTGCATTATTTGGTATAGATCTGGACCTTGAATTTGAAAACAGAAATATGGTTTGAGGGTAAACCTCCACTCCAGTCTTTAGTCTTCTGCAGCCTTTAAAGGAAAAGTCCGGTCAGCAAGGAATGATTAATGGATCATTACTTATACCTAAAACTAATATGTTCGCTGATTTAATGAATTTAGTGTTAATCAGTAAAAAAATAAAAATAAAATAAAAATTTTTCGTTGTAATCGCTGAGTCTGGGAGCGGCCATTTTTGCCCAAATATAGTAACACCTCACTCCTGACATCTTCCAGCAGTGACGTCACGGTGCGGTAAGCCTAGCGCCATTCTCCCCCCTTTACAAGCAAAATCAATGGGAACTACTAGACACATCTTCAATCAACAACAATTATTGAATATTTCCAGAGGACTTCACCATTGAAATTCACCAGAGCTATGGTGAAACTGACAATGCCCACGTGCATGGCAGCTGGATGTTGGAATACATCGGGTAAAAGTGAAACAAATTAGTTATTTCACCTTTCCGATTCATGATCCTCCACGAACGGGTTCATTGTTGGATTGCCAACTTGAAGAGGGAGGATTTGCTATTGAACTTCTGGCCAGAGAAAAAACACGTCACATGTAGCCAACATTTGGAAAAAGAATGTTTTTAAGATGACTTGGATAACAGCGCGTTGTGTCAAACACATGATACAGCACTGGGACTTGATCAACAGCCGATACCGCACTGTAACATCACAAACCAGTAGGTGGCAGTAGTGCTCTTTTCCAAACATGGATGCCTCCGGTATAGCACATTCAAATGAAAATGACTCTTAATTAAAAACACTTATCATTTATTGAACAGTATGTAATAATTTCATATATAAAGTACTTTCAGAAGTTTGTATTCTGAATTTGACCGGACTTTTCCTTTAACATGTTTTCTTTCAGGACTACTCTCTATTTATCTGAATCCATTTTCTCCGACCAAGTTGATGTAAAGCACATTCAGTATGATGCTGCCATTTCCATATGTCCCTGTGAGGATAGTTTATCCATTCATCTACTCCTGCTTATTTCGTCAGGGATTCTGTGGGGCCGGTGCCTCTCTGGCAGTCTGGACGGGTCACCAGTCTGTAGCAGGGGATTGTTTATTTTATTTTAATTTCAGACCAACATGAGCCAAAAGCTTTCCTTTTCCCCTACAATGTTTGTACTAAACTGGGACAAGATCTCTTGACCGTCTTTCAACTAAGTCTTTGTTCTAGTCACTCTTCATTAAGGATGAATTAGTAGTTGTTCTGTTCATAGATTCTCCTGCTTTAGACTTTTACCCTTTCACCAGAGTTACTATGGGACTCTTGCCTGCTTCTCTGATTAATGTTTTAATACTTTAAAACTTATTTTCTAACAGTTTAGGTGCACAGCCAATCCTTTAGAAGGTAACTGGTCTTCAATACCCTTCAGTTTTAGACGGCGGATTAAATTGTGCTTTGTAAGCTGTTCAAAGTTTAGACATGGGCTCTTACTCTATTATTAACTTTTCTAAAACACTATTCCTGACCCATCAGCTGTGTTCCTTAGTCCTCATGATGTTGTTTTTTCACTATTTTTTCCCCAAACAAATCTCAGAGGCCTTTTACAAAAGGGATGGATTTATATAGAGACTAAATGCACACAGGTGGTTTCTGTTCTCTATCTGGATTATTTCTGAAGGCAGTTTGTTCCACTTAATCTTACTTAGAGGTAGCAGAGTATGTAATTCAATCAGAAAATAATGTAACAGATTTCATATTTCAATTGCCAGAACATTTTGAAAACTATGTATTAATTTCTAGTGACTTTGCTATTATGCATTATGTTGGTATAACAAAAAATATTCCCAGAAATGAATTCTAAGATACAACTAAAGATTAAAAAATTTGGTTGTAACACCAAAAAAAAAAAAAAAAACTGATTCCCTTAAAAAGGGAATGTTCCAGTAGACAAGGTTAAAACATAAAACAACTATAAATAAACAATTTATAGTGTAAATAACTAAAGTATTACATAGGTTGTCTACATGGATAAAACATTAAACTAATTCTCATGGTTAGAATGACAAAGAACTAAAACAAATCATGATATTTCTTAATAAAGTACAATAAAATACATCCAATCCAAAAAGAAAAAAGGTCATTTATTGAGTTTTTGTAATATTCAGTGCTTAAGAAACCTTAAAATGCCACCTAAATTCAATACAGTGTTTTTCCTGCTGCTTCTAATAAAAATGACGTCAAACTCTCGGATATTGGTTCTATATAACATTTATGTTAGTCCTTATATTACATTTTAAGAGGCCAATAAAATAAACTAGCAAATGTCACAGGACTTCAGCTGATGATAAGAAATGAATGTTATGACAGCCACCATAAAATCAGTAAATGTCACCATGTGCATCGGAACGCTCTCATCCGTCAGAAGTTAAATTTTTATATCAATATACTTAAATCCATCAATATTACTGCATTTAGTGGCCAGATGTTCAGTTTTTTTTTTAGTTTTTTAGTTGAAAGAGCGCTACTCCTTCCAATAACAATAGTTCCTTTTGTTTTTTTAAATCCTCTGTATTTAGAGCTGATATTTGAAAATGTTTTAACAGTCATATCTTTGTTTTACAGCGGCTGGTTGGCGACAATCTCCTTCTTCAGCTATAACATTTTCATTGCATTAATCATGCTGATCCCTACAATCATGTTCACTGCTGTGGCCTCGCTGTCCTTCATTGCACTCACCAAGGTAAAAGTTTCACAAGTTCATCTCTTTGTAGAGCCACATAATGTGAAAATGTATAGAGTTTAGGTACATATGACTAATAAGAATAAAGAAAACCAATAATGTATTTACATAACTTGTCCAGACAACCAGTTAAACTACCGTCAATCCATCCACCTATGTCTATACCAGTCTCCTTCAGTCAGTGCAGCCGCCATAGGAGCAAATGTTTGGTAGTATGTCTTTATCAGCTTTGACAGCCTTCAGTTGGATTTGATTGCTTTGTTATATTTTTGGAAACATATTAACAGATAGAGTCAGACTGGAAGGAAACAATAGAGTAGCAGCCATTCAAAATGGCCCTTCCCAGTCAAACGCCAGCCCACTTCCCTGCAACTCCCAACAGAATACCCTCTAAATTCCAGCCGCTGGATTGACCCCCTCTTGTATATTTTTTTTTTACTCCACCCTTTCACTCAGGTGCAGGGTCTAACCAGGAGATTATGCTTCTATGTAGATGTTAATGTCCACAAATCATCACCGAAAGAATATTTTAGTACAAAGATTGATGTTTAAAAAGGAATTAAAGGGGGACCTGCCAATGACCAACCAAGGGCGCGTCAAGGAAAGTGAAGACATTTTAAATGGCTACTACTGTACATGACGATCAAGTTTCAATTTCTTTGCCACAGTTTCTAAATGTTCCCACTCTCCAGCCCACCAACAACAAGCCCCCTAATAAGATTTTTTGGAAAATTTTACTGAAATTGCAGTCTTTTGGTTGGGTGTGTGTCTGATTGGATCCACTTCAAATGCTACATTTTAGTGACCTATGTGCAGAGCCCCTTCCCTTTATATATTGGGTGTGTCCTCTGCATATTTTATAGCTACTACTGCAGAAAACGATATTTTACCCAGAAAACATATCTTTTTATCGTGCTGAGAGCCATTCCCTTAACTTGCTCTATGTCTCCACTGCTTGTCTGGTCTTCTAGCATCCAAAAACAACACCTCTGCTGCGTTTTTTTTTTAACAATAGCTTTCATCTTTTCACAATTTTCTAAAGATGTAGATTTGAGGAAGTCGTGATCGATAGTTTTTTCCTGATAACAATCATATTGGAGCAATTCTCGCCCATAGCTTTACCGCAGGCCTTTCTGGTCTCTAATCAGTGCTCCCCTTTCCTGTCCTTCTTTATGGATGTCCATGTCTTTGTAGGTTAGGAATTTTACCATAGCTTTTCATTTTCAGTTTCCTCTCTGAGCTGTGTGAAAAACTATGTGACATTGTTTTATAACATATCTCTACTTTATACATTATTATCCCTGAACTTTGTATTCACAGATATTCTAACAATATAGAAGGCTTAATACAAATGGATGTCAGAGCATTTTCAGATTTTTGCTCGTAAGAGCATTTCAAAACTATGAATCATTTTTCTTTGACAATTCTTGGATAATTTATCCGCTAAAAATCTGGTGAAATATGTCGTACTCTGTGCAACTATCTGAAATATGAAAAATTGAGAAAATGCTCAAGAGGTTTAAGTACTTTTGGAAAGGACGTGTATCTTTCACGAGAAACTCTTTCATTATTAAGTTGTTATCCTACCTTGCCCACAGATCCATAATTTCTATCGTGGTACTGGGGCCAGCATGTCCAAAGCTCAGGAAGAGTGGGCTACAGGAGCGTGGAAGAACCCTCATGTCCAGGAAGCAGCCCAGCAGGCCGCCATGGGGGCTGCTACTGGAGCCATGCAAGATCAGTTCTCCAGCCCACAGTACAACCAAAACCAGATGTAACATCATCAAGATAGGAGATGTCAGAGATTCAATGCTAAAATTTAACATCAGACCTCAAAACAATTTTGGGTAACTGTTTTTTAGTTTTTTTTGTACAAACTGCATTGAAAGTCATTCCGATTTCTTGAACGACCTTCAATGCAAGTATTTTTTAATTGAAATTAAGTAAAAATATGTAAATTTTTCTCTTTTAAATAGGTGAATATAAGAGTAACTGTAATAGCTTAAAGCTACAGTGTGTAACTTTTAGCGACATCTAGCGGTCAGACTGCAGACTGCAGCAACATGAACATCCCCCCCCACCGCTTCTCCCCCCCAACAGTATGGCGAGCGTTACGGGACAAAATGTCTTCCACGACGTCCGCATCACCTTCCTTCTCAAGTGATGAGGCTTGTTTACATAGATTATTTTACAGATAGTATTTCATTAGTCTGTGTAGGGTATAGATTTCATGTAGACTTAAGATAATAAATATACCCGTTAGTTTTTCCACAGCGTTGTGACGTTTTGGCGATCTCGCAATCACTAGTTTGTTGGCTCTGCGCTGCCGTAGCGCAAAGATGTCTGCCTCCATGGCTGCGAGACCCGCTCCTATGTAATTATAAATAACGAATTCTAAGGCAACGCAAATATTAAGGTTAAGAGGCTGAACTCGTAGATGATGATGAATAACATAGCTATGTATAATATTACATTTCTGACTGTATATCCCTGTAATTATTACACACTGTAGCTTTAAGAATTGTGTTCTTATTTATAAACCTTTTATTTATGGAGATTCATATGAACAAATCTAAAAAAATTGTCTATTTCTTATATATTTTTATGTTAAGATGTCAGTATTGTTGAGGAACAACTGGCTTGATGAATAGTTTTTGGATGATATAGTACTCATAGAAGTGATAAAGTTTATGTTTTATTCAAACTTAAATATGAAATGGATGTTTTAAATGTTGTTTGAAAGATGATGCAACCTCAGACTTGAAAAAAAATGTAAATTATGTTTATCAATAATTTTAATATGAAATGTAAATGTCTGTAATAAAATAAAATAAAAATGACTGTATAACATAAATACATCTTCTGACAATCTGAGCCCTTAGCTTCCTTATTGCTTCACTTTAGTGAAATTTTTTTGTTTCATTTTCGCAAAGACATTAAAATACAAAGTCAGACTGGAGGGACAGAATACATGACCATCAATTTTCAAGTGTTGCTAGAAGTCAGTAAGTACCCCTTCATCCCCAAGGACCACAAAACATTGGTACCAAATGTTCCATCTTTTCTATGTCTGCTTCTGTCTCCTTGTACCCCAGTCGGCTTCAGCAGATGGCTACTCAAAAATGAGTTTTTCCTCTCCACTGTTGCTACATGCATACTTGGTGTGAGGGATTACTGAAGAGTCAATGGCAAAATGCAAGTAAAAATCGTCACTACAAGCTCATCCAGGATGAGTTTGTGTTGCAAGTTAATGATTTGATTCAGTTAACTGGTTATCATGACCAATCTAACAGCTTTTTCTCAGTGAAGTGCCTTGAGACGACATATGATGTGAATTGGCGCTCTATCTTATTGATCTTATTGAATTAAATTGAAATGTTTTGTGGTCTCCCCCTTAAAGTCAAGTCCATGGAAGTAAAGCATTGATATAAATTAATGATGCTACCCCCCCCCCAAAAAAAAAAAAAAAAAATGAAATATCTAGAAGAATTTATAGTAAGCAACATTTAACAAAATATTAGTGTAAATATGTATTTAGACCAGTATGGATAAGGGAAAATTGCATTACAGTGCAAAAATGTGGAGCCTAATTCTTTGATAAAATGATAGAGGCTACTATTTGATTTTTTCATCTAGTAAAATAAAGGTTTAATCATAGCATTGAAGAGGTTCATTTACATACATGACTTTTATTCTACAGCTTATGTTACAGTTTTGTTCTTAACACCTTACAATATTTTAAGAATGCTGTTTTTGAGGAAATATATTGTGGCTAACAACAACAACAACAAAAAAAACAACAACCTTAACATACATTTTTACTGATATGTTGTATGACCACACAGGGGCGCTATTGGATCTGGTATGAATTAAATACCCTCAGCCACCCTTACCCTGATTAACCCTTCTCAAATGCAGGTCTAGAGTGCATTTATCTGTGTAATTCTGTCCAGTCAGTCATAGTGGGGTTTAAAACAGGAGGTTAAAAGTCTTACTTCAGCACAGAAAATAGCACATTTACTATTAGCGAGCTGTGGTAACCACCATTTATACAGTATTTGTAGCTTTGCTATTCATTGTTGTTTTAATGTTTTTTCCAATTTGAACAAGATGTTCTTTTTGGTCATTAAATGTGATTTATTAGGTTTCCAAAACATTACACAAAGAAAATGATACTTGAGTCACATTTAAACAGTGTCATTATCCAGACTGAGAGGAGACAAAGCATTTACCTGTAGATGGCACTATATTCCCATAATCCTTGTCCAGTATTCCCGACAGACTAACCAATAGGGGAACTAGATGCCTCTTGTTTTTTTAAAATTAAAACTGTTTAAGAACACATCAATTTTGAGGTACTTAGTGTGACTGTTTCCTTTTGCCGACTGTAAATTTATATTCACATGTTTCAAAGAGTTTATCTTTTGACACCTTATACACAGGAGTCCATCAAATAATGTGTTAGAAATCCACTCTAAATAGATTCATCTGAGTTTTTCTCCCATGTACAGAGCTGCCTCTCCCCAAGCTGTGAGAGATGATCGAATTACCCCACAGAGTGTGGATAGAATTAGACCACAATATAGATGCCCAGAGGACCAACTAGCAGCCAGACACAAACTCTGTAATTGCTGCACTCAGACTTCTTGAGACAAGTAGTGACAGCAAAGGCTTGTGACATTGAGGAAACAGTAATGTTTGACAAAATGCAATTATTCAGGAGGGATCGACTCTGAATACAAGTAAGAAGATTGTGCAAACTCTTCACATGTATTATTTGCTATTAAGTCAAAATTTGGATAGAATAACTACAGCTACATCACGTGCACCATCTCACATTACGGTCATCAAAGTCACTTATGCCAAGCCAGTTCTAACAGGAGTTGTGGCCTAGTGGTTAAAACATGGAGCTTGGAATCCTGAGGTTGTGATTTTGAAACCCACTCCTACAGACTGTCACTCTGGGTCCCTGAGCAGAGACTCTTAACCCCACACTGCTCCCCAGGTGCCGCAAATGGCAGCACGCTGCTCAACAAGGGTTGGTTTAAATGCAGAGAGTGAATTTTCGTTGCACTGTACTTGTGACAGAGTAATGACAACAAAACACTGGAAACAAATATATAATGCTGAGCATTGGATTGAGCTTATAAGGTACATTTGGAAAAAAACTCCTTACTTTTCACTGTGTCCTCTGATGTACAGACCTGTATTTCACAAATTCATTGATTTAAAGGTCCTATGTACTACACTCTTAAGCCTTTTAAATGCCACCATAGGCAGATATATATGATGTAATATTACCTTTGGTTCTACAGAGTATTTATTTGTTATGAAATGTTGACAGATTTCTTCCAAACAAACAAAAAATATTTCCCTTCATTGTGATGCCTCCTTTCCCTGTCTGGGAGCTTCCCTTTTCATGGCATTGCTGTATCACTCCACTTAGGCTCCACATTAGCAAACCTGAAGAAATTGTGGGACATCCTGTGCAGCTGTTGAATGAGCATTCAGATCTCAACTTTAAAGGTGTAGTAAAAAATAAACAAAAAAAACAGCAACAATAGTAACTAACCTGATAGTAACATGTGAGACAGATTATCTGGGGGGAAATCGTGCTCTTCTACCTCCTCCCAGTGGTCTTACTGTCTTTTGCAGAAATAAACTACTCCCAGTCAGAAACAACCAATCAAGCACCAGAAGGAAAGTTTAAGCAGTACCAATCACGTTCATTTAAGTAGTAGCCATTCAAAATGTCCCCACTTTCTATGATGGGCCCTTGGCTGGTCTTAGGCTGGGTCTTGGTTGGTCCCCTGAGATTCTTTGTGCTTAAATGTTCTTTCTTTCATGATTCAGTGACATAAAGATCTAAAGAGTAGCAGCTTCATCTGGTCAAACCCTGTAATTCAGTGAAAGGGTGGAGTAAGAGTAAAGAAATATGCACACCCAGGAAAAAGAGAGGGTCATTCCAGTGGCTGGAAGTTGGCTGCCCTTCGGCTGAAATTTGACTGGAAAAGGCCATTTTGAATGGCTGCTAGTGTATGTGCGGTTCACCTCCCTGCTTCTCGCTGCCAGCACAATTGCTCAAAAACGCAGGTGTGCTGCATCTGTAAATCAATGTAAGCATATTGTTGATGATCGTTCCCTACCAGTGCATCTATAGCTGTTTATCTGCCATCATTGCCTTTCTTACTAGCTTGCAAGTTCACAGCAGGTGGAGGTAATATATAGATGATTTTCAGAAGTGTGACATCATGAAACATTCTATCTTATCACCCCCATATTGAGTACCAAATGCTTAGCTTAACTCTGTGGTACGTCCTCTCTGACCAGAATGGATCATTTTCATTTAAATCCCCATCAGCTTAACCGACACACAGAGAAATCGTGGATATTGGATACTATCCATATGAAATCCCTGCAGACTTTTTAATTACCTTTCTTCAACAGACAAGCTTCCTGAGTTTTCCTTTCATGACATATACATATATATTATACATAAATTGTCGCACAGATGCCTATGGGCATTTCACATCTGGCAGGGTTATTGACCCGAAAATGGCATCTGAAAAACAAGAAGATAGTCATAGGTAAAGCAAAGGTAAGTTGCGTTCTGCAGGTCTTTATGCTTGCTTTTAGGTAAACAATGAAACACAACTATAATATCTTTGGTATAATATTCCGATCTTAATATTAAATGCACCTTTTTTCTTTTTTGGTTCCCCCTTTTATTGTCACACCCGATGCTACCACATATGGATTACAGTTTTGACACACAGGGGACCAGAGAAGGTACTCAATATGGCTGTCGTTGGAATCAAAGTTTGACAAGTCTTTGATGTCACCTGCATGGCATCTATATTATAATATGCTTTCCAAGTTTACAAAAAACAGTGATTTCTAAATTTCTTTATTCCTCTTCACAAGAACTTAAGGAACAAATATTGCATTAATGGTACACAATTAATGCAACAAACCAAACCGCCACTTACTGATTTGAAACTCTCTTTTTGCATGTCTTTGGTTCTTTTCCGTTGCTTCATTGTGTGGCTTATCAGCTATAGCCCTCTTTTATCAATCTAACCTGCTGTAAACCCCTTACAGCTCTATCGCACTCTGCGCCTAATTGGTACAGATCATTTTCACCCAGCTGTCTTTCTAATAACTTCTAACCATAAGCGTCACTTCATCTCTCTGACTCTAGCTTCTCCTTTCTACCATCTTTCTTTGAAGACTTCCCCACTTACTTATCCCACCTCCATCACCAGGATAGGGAGGATAGCTCTTCACTGCAGTCCATCTATGAGCATCCTGTACTCATGCAGGCGTGAAAAAGTACTGCTGGACATGTCACAAATTCTTTATAAAGAATACCAGCTCTTGCCTTCTGGCAGAAGGCCCAGAATCGGAAAAACGCTTTATATACCACCTCCACCAAAATTTTAAATCAAATTTTGAAATAGTTTCCACCTGTACAGGTGGAAATTGGAAGAGTGCAATAACTTGGCATTCTTGTTGTTTTACTATTTTTGTTATTTTCATTTTTGTTTCTTTTGTTGTCATTCCTTATCTGGCCTAAAGTTATACCACAAACATTTATACAATTTTATCTCATCTAAGGTGTCTTTTTCCAGTCACCTGGTGACTCCTTACTATCCCCAAGAAATGTTCTTAACTCATCCTTAAACATTGTGAAACTATTCTGCAATCTGGTAACTATGGATGTTAGAGATGCAAAGGTAAGAGATCCGCTGTGTTTTGCCTGTTGCAAGCTCTGCAGCTTACAACATGGCACCTACATAACACAGCAAACATTAAAGGAGCTCTACTCTGATAAAACAACCTGAGCTTTTAAGCCTATATGTAAAATGTCTTAAAACACGTAGCATTTATATGATCAAACTATCTCCTCACAGAAACATGCTTATAGATGCATTATGCTGCAGAGATTGTATATTGTCTAACACAGCAGTAAGAGGAAAGCTGTGAAGTTAGATGAAGTGAAGATGGTTGGAGCTATTACAATTAAGTCAAGAAAACAAATAGTTAAAGTCTACTAATGACTTAAAAATTAGGTCTAACTTCATCAAAGAGTGAAGCAAATTTCCTACACTTATAGCCAAACCCACAATGTTTCTATTTTGTGTTTTTTTCCTTCCCTTTTTTCATTGAAAGGTATCCATGTTTTAAAGTGACCCAATCAGTCCAGAGCTAAATCCACACAACTGGATTTAAACATAAGCAACTTCAAACTTTTGGAAAATAAGCAAATATGTAAATGTAAATCCCTTTATTGTCCCACAATGGAGAAATTCACCCTCTGCATTTAACCTATTCCCTTGGGGAGCAGTGGGCTGCCATTGTGTGGCGCCCAGGGTTAAGGGTCTTCCTCGGGAACCCAGAGTGGAGGCTGTGGGGATTGAACTGGGTACTTGCAACCTTCTTGGAGTACAAGTGCACTGCTTTAACCACTAAAAATTCAAAAGAATAAGATTTTTTTCTTGTATGGAGACATGTTTTAGTTGATGTGCTACAGTCAGAGTCCGATTAATATATTCTCTGCTCAGTGGATGGCATTTTCTTCTTTTGCTATCAACACCATTCTATATAATTTCTGACAAAGCATTAAGAATATGTCTAAAGTTCCCTTTTCATTCATATTTCAATCCGTTTTCTCATCAGTGTGCGAGGGTTTGGGGCGATGCACGCTCCCGTGACAGAGAAGGAAGTTCTTGGCAAACAATTTCTTGGCATTTATCTGTCAACCAAAACTCTAAATTTTAGGGCATCCATGCATAAGTCGTATTTTATGTGACAGTAAGAAAATCCCAAAGGTACAGTTTGTATTTTATGATATTATGTTCATTAGTAACATAAGCAAAATTAGTACAACTTTCCTTCTTGGTAAAATTATACCAGCTTTTAGATCCTATTTTAGTGACTGTGACAGATTTGAACAAAATTAACATTTAAATTGAACATGGCCCACTCAAGAAAAGCTAAGAATTTATCTCAGCTTTTTATGTTCAAATAATCTACAGGCAGTGTCATGAAGGGTTTTAGTGGAGCTAAAACCCAAACGCAGAACACACCACGGAGTCAGGGGTAAAAGTTCAACAGTTTAATAAAGATTTGCACACAACAGGTTAACAGTAGAACTGGTACTGGTACTGGTCCGGGACTCGGTTTCACAGAGTAATCTGAAGAAGGGGATAGTTTGGTTAGCCAAGTTGCAAGGATGTCTCGACAGAGTGAGTTTTCTGAGTTTGTACCTGGAGAGGTTCTGACAGATCTTTGGAGAGGGGGAACCGGTTGGGTCCAGAGATTGTGGATTCAGCAGGGAGCTCAGCAGCAGCGTCTAGCTTCTGGCTAGTGAGATTCAGGTCTTGGATTAGTTTCCTAGCTCTCCCTTGAGAGCTGGTTGGAGAATCCAGACTGATTGTCTTCAGGTTTGGCTTCCTTGGGCAGGCAGGCAGGTTTCCAGGCAAAGCTCATCCAGAGCTTCAGACTCCAGTCGGGTTTTCTGTGAGCAAAGAAGACAGAGGCAGGTTAGAATCCAGTTTCTCTCTAGGGTCTACTATGATTCTCTTAATTAACAGAGGCTCAGGTTTCGCTAACCAAACTTGGTCAACAATCCGGCGTCGAAGGAAGGTCTGACTGCTACTTATGTAGGAAGGTCTCCTGATGGGCTGATGAGCTTCAGGTGTGCTGGAGGCTCCAGCCCAGGAGACCCACAGCTCTCTCTGCTGGAGACAGATGGTAGATCTCCAGATCCCAACAGTAACCCCAGTCCCTAACAGAAAACATAAAACAGAAGAGGATCCTCGGCGCCCTCTGGTGGGCAAAGCCTCAGGATCCCAACAGAGCCCCCCCCCTCAAGGGCGGATTCCAGACGCCCTCAGAACAGTCCATGAAAAAAGAAGCAAACAAAAAACAACCCACCCAGGGCGGGCGGAGGGGGCACTAGGGCAAGGAGTGCCAGAAACAACAAAAATGGAGTCCAAAAAACAAAGAAAAACAACCCACCCAGGGTGGGCGGAGGGGGAAACAGGCCAGGAGGGCAAAAAACAAAAACAGAATCCAGAACAAAGAACGATCCATTTAAGGTGGACGAAAATAACAAAAGTTTCTGAAAGTTTATAATGTAGAGTCTCAGGTGGCCGGCCGTGGGACCGGCAGCGAGGCAGAGTCTCAGGTGGCCGACCGTGGGGTCGGCGGCGAGGCAGAGTCTCAGGTGGCCGACCGTGGGGTCGGCGGCGAGGCAGAGGTTCAGGTGGCCGACCGTGGGGTCGGCGGTGAGGCAGAGGTTCAGGTGGCCGGCCCCTCGCGGAGAGCTCTCGACGGCCAGGGGCGCCTGCAGAAAGGTCCTAGGAGGTGAATAATCACATACCTCGAATTCAGACACCTCTTTAAGGTTCTGCTCAGGGGTCTCTGGACGGCACAGAGCTAACTCAGGGGTCTCTGGACGGCACAGAGCTAACTCAGGGGTCTCTAGACGGCACAGAACTGGCTCAGGGGTCTCTAGACTGCTCAGAGCTGGTTCAGGGGTCTCTAAATGGCACGGAGCTGACTCAAGGGTTTCAAAATGGCACAGAACTGACTCAAGATGGCTCAGGGCTGACTTAGGGGTCTCTAGACGGCTCAGAACTGGCTCAGGGGTCTCTAGACGGCTCAGAGCTGGCTTACGACGACGCCGTCTCTTACGTCGGGGTTCAATAGAAACTGGGCAAATGGGTTCACAGACTGACTGAGGCAAAAGGCTAAGTGGTGTGTAAGTGGGTTCAGGTGCGGGTTTAGCTGGAATGCTAACAGACTTAGGAGTTGGACTAGTTGGTTCGTGATGAGGTGACAAGAAGGGGAACAGATCATCTCTATCCCCGTAGTAGAAGTTCCAGAGATCTGACTCCTGGATTACCGGAGCCTGACTGTTTGTGTTGTGACTTTTGGTTTGATTTTAAGCTTCTTATGGGATGGCGCTAACTGGCGATCATGTAAATGATGGCTGAACTGGACTGAACTGTGCAGAAGTGGACTGAACAGGGCTGTACAGAGCTGTATTGGACTGAACTGAGCTGGACTGGGCTGGGCAGATCTGGACTGAACTGGGCTGAGCTGGGCTGGACTGGGCTAAGCTGGGTTGAACTCTTGTGGTAGTTTGTGATCGAGATATAAGGCTGTGTGAATGAGCTCTTCTAGGGTTTCAGGTTCCTCTATGGTTGCAAGTCTGTCCTTAATTTTCTTGTTTAGTGCGTTGCGGTAGATATTCTTTAACATAGCATCAGTCCAGCAGGAAGCAGCGGCTCTGACCCGGAAGTCTATAGAAAACTCCTCTACGGTTCTATTCCCTTGTTTTAAATTAGACAGAACCTGAGATTTAGTAGATTCTGAGAAGGCTAGAGAGAGTTCCTTTAAAATTTTTTCAAATGTACTGGAAATACTGGATTTAGAAGAACAGCTGGTCTTTGCCCATTTGCGGGCTTTTCCTGATAACCGTGAGAGAATAAAGGCTATTTTTTGTCTCATCATTTGGAAAATTGGACGGAGAAAATTCAAAAAACAATTTGCATTGAAGCAAAAATCCTTTACAGCGACTAGGTATGCCAGAAAACCTTTCAGGAAGTGGGGGACGGAATTCAGGAAGTAACGGAGCAGATTCTGACCTTAGAAGCGGAACTGAAACCGGAAGTGACGGACGGAATTCCGGAAGTGACGAAACGGGGTCCGGAACCGGAAGTTGAGCTGGCGTCGTGTTAGCGCTTCTCACGTTGCCTGCTAAGTCCTGAAAAGTCTGTTCAAAACTGGGATTTAACTTACGGAGGAGTGAATAGAGTTTGTGGATCTGAGTAGCTTGTTCCTCAAGCCTCCTCCGCAGGTGATCTGCTGGGTTTTGTGAATGGCTGGAGTGTTCTGTCATGAAGGGTTTTAGTGGAGCTAAAACCCAAACGCAGAACACACCACGGAGTCAGGGGTAAAAGTTCAACAGTTTAATAAAGATTTGCACACAACAGGTTAACAGTAGAACTGGTACTGGTACTGGTCCGGGACTCGGTTTCACAGAGTAATCTGAAGAAGGGGATAGTTTGGTTAGCCAAGTTGCAAGGATGTCTCGACAGAGTGAGTTTTCTGAGTTTGTACCTGGAGAGGTTCTGACAGATCTTTGGAGAGGGGGAACCGGTTGGGTCCAGAGATTGTGGATTCAGCAGGGAGCTCAGCAGCAGCAGCGTCTAGCTACTGTCGAGTGAGATTCAGGTCTTGGATTAGTTTCCTAGCTCTCCCTTGAGAGCTGGTTGGAGAATCCAGACTGATTGTCTTCAGGTTTGGCTTCCTTGGGCAGGCAGGCAGGTTTCCAGGCAAAGCTCATCCAGAGCTTCAGACTCCAGTCGGGTTTTCTGTGAGCAAAGAAGACAGAGGCAGGTTAGAATCCAGTTTCTCTCTAGAGTCTACTAGGATTCTCTTAATTAACAGAGGCTCAGGTTTCGCTAACCAAACTTGGTCAACACTCCGGCGTCGAAGGAAGGTCTGACTGCTACTTATGTAGGAAGGTCTCCTGATGGGCTGATGAGCTGCAGTTGTGCTGGAGGCTCCAGCCCAGGAGACCCACAGCGCTCTCTGCTGGAGACAGATGGTAGATCTCCAGATCCCAACAGTAACCCCAGTCCCTAACAGAAAACAGAAAAGGATCCTCGGCGCCCTCTGGTGGACAAAGCCTCAGGATCCCAACAGGCAGAGGTTGGGAGTAATTATTTACATTTGCTCATTTAAATTTAGTAATAATTAAAAGTTTTTTTTTTCAGTGTCCTGTCTGGCAATGTGGCAATAGGAATAATTGTCTTGATGCCAAAAAGAGCCCAACAGATTTTGCTTACACAAGTGGAGCAGTACGGCTTTCGCCATAGTGTTCCGCTTGATTCATGCATATAAATAGCTTCATTAAAATTCATGCAGGGAGAATTACAGATTAAATGAACACTGCAATGTAAGTAGAACAGGAAAGGAAAAACAGGAAAAAGGAGAAAAGGGAGATAAAAGGGATATGAAGATGAAACGTCTTCAGTCTGCCTCATCACCTGCAAAGAGATATGTAAAAAGAACAGCACAACCAACGGATAAAGTGTAAGAGATACAAAAAAGTAGCACCTTGATACTCTCGCTGAAGTATAATTAGTATTGTTTCATCTGACATGTATAATGTGGTAGCTGAAGATAAGTATATGGGCTTTCTGTATGGAAGTGAATCTCTGAGTACCTGGAACCTAGCACCTGTAGTTGTTTGTGAGAGTGTAGTTGTGCATGTGAAGTTTTTCCAAAGGGAAAATGCTCAATAGTGGTTGTGAACATGCCCCCCCCCCCCCCCCAGAGAACAGAGGCTAGCGCTGGGGGACCCAAAACCCCAGATGCCCAAAGGGATCCCAGGAGCAAAGGCAACCCAGGAGGGGCCAACCCAGGAAATCCACTCCCCCACCAAGAGAAGAGGAGACACGGCCCCGAGGAAAGCCCCGGGGACTAAGGGGATGAGCCCGTGGGGATGAGCCCATGGGCTCCGCAAGCATCCAGCCAGCCTGAAGTGGAATCGGCCATGGGCCATGGGGACCCGAGCGGGAGCCCTGACCAGGCATAATGGAGCCAGACCCTGCGAAGCAGCCACAAGGAATAAGCCAGCACCAGCCAGGGTATCCACCCCAAAAACACTGAGCACCACCAATGCACCGGCAGGCCAAAGCTTCGGCCAGCGGAGGGGGGCAGGACGGGAGGAACGGGCTCCGCACTTAGCAGAACTTGAGATGTTCTTGGGAGAGGGAGCAGTACAGACCCGAACCTGACAAGTAAGAAAAAATTAAATAAAATTCCAGTCTCAATCACGCCGTCAGACTCTCAAAAAAAAGGCGTATGCACATTCACATATAACATTCACATCCGACAATCCTAGGACCGAGGACCCGGCAGCGCCCGTACCCGTTTCTGGGATTACCAGATGACCCAGGAGGTGAACCCTGAAATCCTGATGGGGGGGAGGAGAGCGGTGACCCGCCACACTAACCCATCTAGTTCCTGCTTTGGACACAAAGCAGCACAGACGATCACCCCCCCAAATAACTCACAGGACTACTTCGTCCCCCTCAATTCCCTAGCCATCCCTCCCCCCACCCCTTTTTCGGGGAGAGCAGAAATGTCAGCCCCAGCAGGCCATCCAGGCCGTGCAACAGCTCCCCGCCAAGACCCCGGACCAGGTGGCCCGCTCTTCCTCCAGGCCCCTGACTCCAGGAGGCAACTGGAGAACAGGAGTGTGAGAATGATGCCAATCCTCCCTGCGCCCACTAAAATGTTATGTTGTTTTGTGTTCTTCTCAGGTGTAATTTAAACTGGGAGTAACAAAGGGGTTGCCCGGCATAATACGGTGCTGTATTTCTAAATTTTACCTGATTAATATTCTTGTAAAGGTACCCCTATTTGAATAAAATCGCTGGCTACTCTGTCCTCTGTGAGGAATTTGAATCATTCCAGAATCAGGTAAACATACAGTAAATAGTAGATATTTATATTGGAAGTTTGTTACCCTGTCCTAACATATACAGTCTCTTCTGAGGATTGGTGTTCTAAGTTTTATGTTGAAAAAAAACATTGGTAAAAGTATATTGATGACATTTATTTGTATTCTTTAGGCATCTGAGTCTTTAAAAGGCCAAAACTTGCACATAAAGTCTGTTTGCCAGCATCATTTATAACCATTAAATCTGATGTTTTTATCCACTCAATGCTCAAGTAGCATTTCAACTGAATTTCTTTTTTTTTACTTTTACTTGGGTAATTTCTTGGATGACTATTTTTTTTTACTTTTACTTGAGAAAATAATTGATAAAACAGTGCTACTCTTACTTTAGAACAATCTTTAGCTACTCTACCCACCTTTGCCTGCAGGACTTCCTTGTGACCAGTCACGTCAGTGTTGAAACAAAAAGGGGTTGTGGGAAAGAATAAAGTATTTGCTCCCAAAGACCATGTTTGACCCAAAGCTGACAGAAAACAGTGGCTTTTTGTGTTTGAATTCTCAAGAAATAAGGTGCTCTTTCATACTGTTCAATACAAACACACCCAGTTACACTGACACACCAAAAGGTTTAAACAAAGGTTCACATACATGAAGCCCCGTAACCTCACAGGCGTGACTTTGTATCTGAGCAAATCTCTTACGAGGTCATAACACCAACTTACCTCCCTAACTATTTCTCTTCACTATTTTAAAGCTATGGTTTCATTTAGAGTCAGATTTTAAAGAAAGCAATGTAAAATTAGAATCCACTATATGTGTGCTTCCCCCAAACTAGTTATCCTGCTAAATTGGTGCTATGTCTTGCTTTGCAGCAATTCTTTGTTTTTACTCTGGGCCAGAGTATAGAATTCCTTTTATAAGGAACTATCAACGGGCTCAGGGTAAATAACAACAATAACGATAAATAAGAATTTGGAAGTGCAATATTTTTGAAGCCTCGGATTACTTCAAAATCTGCTTACGTAAGACAAAGCGGAAAGGAATCAAGCTGTTGGAAATCAGCTATTTTATGCAAACACTCAATAGTTTCTTAACTGAACTGTGAAGCTTTAACCAACACATATTGTGCTAAAAGAAACATCCTTATTACAGAATATTGAACATTCAAATTACATATCACAGAGACTAATAAGAGACCAATAATAAACATTGTCAATACTTGTAAACATTTACTATTAATGTTGCCTTGAGTTTAGATTTTGGAGTATTTATTTGACTTTTTGTTACAAGGTTTCCTGATTTTTGTAAGTACCTAAACAAAAACAGAAAGGGACTCCTCTAGTCACAGTGAGTTTAGTCATAAATATTTTAGTCCACTGATTTCACCTAGATGTGACATGGTTGTAAAGTGGTTCTAAAAATCCACAGTTAGTAACTTGTAATGCGTAAATGAGAGTCATTGGAAAACTTGAATGTGTTACTACTCAGCAACTTCATTTCATGCTGCATTCATAATGTTTACTTGCTCAGTCAGCACAGCTTACTTTACTCCTTACTGTTTATGGCATTTAGTAAAGCACCTTGGATTAACGTTGCATAACTTTATGCAGGAATAAAACCTGGTTTATGCTCAGAAACCAGGTTAACGCAGATATAGCTAGCCTAGCTACTTCGTGATTGTCCCTCTTGCGTTGTAGAATAACATAGTGCAGACCACGCTTCAAAACTGGGCATAAATCAAAAATATCCGCGTCATGCCTGCGACAAGCTAAATGCGACACACTGCTGCAGGAGTAAACACAGCCCTTGACCCTTAACACCCCCACTATTTACTGTTCTCCCTGCTGCCGTCAAAGAAGACGCTTCGAATTATCCGATGTAGGTCCAGCTGATTCCGAAACAGCTTTTTCCCCACTGCCATCAGACAGCTAAACTGTTGGAAAAACTCTAAATCATGTTACAGAGTGCATCAAACTGACAACACCAAACCAAAACACTGAAAAATTGCTCCATATATATATATAATGCTTTGAACTTTCACATCGATGCATTTCTTTTTTTCATAATTTTTTCTCCCACACTGTTTACATTCGATCACTGCTGCAAATGTCATGAGAACTGTACAAAACACAATTTTGTTTTGTACACACTGTGTATACAAAATGACAACAAAATTTCTCTAACTCTAACTACCTGCCTTGACTGGTCCCAATGTTAGTCAGTTTACTTGAGATCTGTTCATTCTTTATGTTTCAAACATAAGGAATTAAAACATGGTCCCTAGAATTTCTAAAAGTAGAATTGCTCTTTAAACTAACTATTTTTATGACTTTTCCAAGCGTTGTAGGAGCTGGTTTGTGTGGTTAATCTTGTTTCCTGCACTTTGATGTTGTGGAAAATCATAATTGGTTATTTTATAGAACCACTTAAGAGCTGATGCTAGCACCAATACTAGTTAAAAACTGGATCCGATTCTGTGGAAAAAAAGGAATACCGGTATACGGCAACAAGTCTGTTTTAGAAAGCCCCTCTGGCTCTGACCGATTCCCATTTCCAACATTTCCAATTATTGTGTAATTAGTTGTAAATTAGCCATCAAGGATCATTGTTAGGATGAACGACTTGACTGAATGGAATGCCTATAATCCAATGGGAGTGAGTGACATGCTGTTTGGAAAAGATATACCCCAGGAGGAATTTTTTACAAAGGAAAACTAGTGGCATTAATTATCATGATTCATGGGCTGTTTTTGTGTCAATATGGTAGGTCATCAGTTTACTACAAAACCGTTTTGTGTAGTTCCTTTAATCTAGGAGGAATATTAGAGACTGAATTAGATTTTTAAAAGCCCCTTTTTTCCATCTAAGCATTTTATACTAGACTGTAGTGTAATATAAATAGTATAGAGTATAAGGCCATTTTGCAATGCTTTTCAAAAACCAAAACTTCAAAAGAGCCAGAGCTTTTGGAAATTTACATCTTTTTAAATTCAATTTTATTTAAACATGGTCTTGGGGGCAGGTCTTTTAAGTGTTCCCAAAGGATTGTTAAAGGGGTGCTTTTTCTTGTCTTATTAACTTTATCTAGTCTGTTCGTGTTTGACTGTGACACCATCTGTTGGGATCCAGAGGTTTGCCCTCCAGAGAGCGATGTGGATCCCTTTCTGTGGGTTTCTGTTTTCCTGTTGGGATCCAGAGGCTTGCCCACCAGAGGGCGCCGTGGATCCTCTCCTGGGAGCTGGTGCTCAGCGCTCAGCTGATCCCCATCAGCTCATGATTAAGCTCTCCCCATTTAAGCTGGGTGAGGGCTTCCCTCTGAGCCGGATTGTTGTTCCCTGTTGTGTTTAGTAAGCCTGAGCCACCTTGCCTGTCCTGAACCTGCAAACCTGTAAGCCTGGACCTGATTACCTGTACCAGAACCTAACCTGCTCTGTCCTCTCTGCCTCCCAGGAGGAACTCTGTACGTTATCCAATAAATTATTGGACTTTTATCCTGCCTCTGTGTCCGTGAGTTCTGCATCTGGGCTAGTAAAACCACCAGATCATGACACCATCCTGGGGAGAATTATCAGTTATTTTGCAGCATTCAACACCTTTAAAAAAAAAAAATTCAAATTGGGTCTAATTTTTGTCTAGGTGCTCCCTTTCATCGTTTGACATGAGATCTGGCTCAGAGTTCATCTGTCTAGCTGTGTCTTTACAGGACGGGGCCATCTGTTGAGTCTTTTTCTGTGTTTGCTTCCTTCTCCTTAAACCCCGTTTGGCCTCGGCAGACGGCCGCTCACCCTTAACCTGGTTCTACTGGAGGTGTCTTCATGTTAAAAAGGAGTTCGTTTTTCCTCTCCGTGTTCGGTGCATGTTTGCTTGGTGTGAGAGATTGCGGAAGTGTCAACAACCAAATGCAAGAGAATATTATTGCTGCAAGCTCATCCAGGACGTGTTGTGAATTGCACTATATAAATAGGCTAAATTAAATCGAATGATCCCAGGCACTTAACATCCATCCATCCATTTTCTATTACGCTTATCCCAAGCGGGGGTTGCGAGTACCTCCATGTTTACAGGCGAGAGGTGAGGTACACCCTGGATAGGTCGCCAGTCTATCGCAGGGCAACACAGAGACAAAGAGAACATCACGCACACACTCACACCTAGGGAGAATTTAGAGAAGCCAATTAACCTAACTGTCATGTTTTTGGACTGTGGGAGGTAGCCGGGGTGCCCAGAGAGAACCCGTGCATGCACAGGGAGAACATGCAAACTCCATGCAGAAAGAACGTGGAATCAAATCCACAACCTTCTTGTACAAGGTAACAGTGCTATCCACTGCACCACTGAGCATCCGGGCACTTAGCATAGGTAATGTAATTATACAGACAGATAAAGACAGTAAAAGTTAGCTAGCGTCCATCCAAGGCAGACATGTACAAATTTGGTCTTTGAGGGCGACTGTCCTACAGTTTTTCAATGTTTATCGGCTTCAGCACTGCTAATGGTACTTCAGCAAAGGCCTGTTAATCAGTCATCATTGGAAACCTCTAAAACCTGCAGGACAGCAGCCCTCAAGAACCTACTTTGGACATGGCAGATCTAAGGAAACCCAGCATAGTCAATAACTTGCAGAGTTCTCTGTAGGGAATGGTGGTTTGAGATGTGTAGCTGACTTTGCATCAATTCCTCACATTGTGCATGCTTCCAGAGGGACTCGAGAGAAAAACTCCTGTTTAACAGAATGAAAACTTTAGACTTAATTAGAATGGCCTTTTGGCACGACTGTCTGAGGGTTTGAGAAGGGCTTTAAATCCTCGTTATGCAATCAGTTTGTCAAGAATTAGCATAATATGAAACATGCTTTTGGAGTTTTCAGGAACAGTTTTTTGGCCACATTTTTTATTTACATGAACAAATCCCCCCAGATTCATTCTATGCAGGTAAAACAAGCCCTTGGGCTTTAAATCCCCGGCTTGCTAGTGAAAAATGAGCTTTAGATAATTAACCAAAGACGACTAAATTAGCTTTAGCTCATGTAATTACCATTGCTAGGATGAGGGATGAAAGTTTGCTGACTTAAATAAAAACAAATGAAAGAAATGGTTGTAAAACTGGCCTTTTGGTTAGGGCTGGATAAAACACAGGGTACAGAGTGAACTTCATACCAAGTTAGATGGGTTAAATTAGTTAGAGGTCCCAAAGTCCAATTCTCAAGAGCCACAATCCTGCAATGATTTTATTTTATTATTATTATTTGTTTCTACTCCTTACAGCTGTCATTACACTGTGACATGTACAGAGCAACGAAATGAACTCTCTGCAGTTAACCCATCCCATTGGGGAGCAGTGAGCTGCCAATGTGCGGCGCCCCGGTAGCAGTGTGGCATTAAGGGTATTTGCTCAGGGACCCAGAGTGGCAGTATGTGGGAGTGGGGCTCGAACTCAGAACGTCAGGATTCCAAGCTTTATGCCCTAACCATTAGGCCACCGCTCCCCGAATTTGTGATTATTATGATACATGATTATTTACCTGCTGCCTTTAACAATCTCTATGAAATAGATAAATCAAAAATATTTTGATATATTGAAATTTTTTTTCATCTAGTCACAACAAACAAGTCAACAAACTATCTGGAATGGAGGGATGTTCGTCAAAGATAGTAAAGTAAAAATGATGTCACCTCAATTTGAAATCACTATTATGATGACATGAGTTGCCCCCCCCTCACAGGAAACAGGGTTGTTGAGGCAGGCGAATGAGTCTGGTGTTGAAATATGGGCCTGTCATCAGGGGAGGAGAGGCTCAGCAAGCAGCACAGGGGCCGTTGCTCCCCTTGGCTGGCTGCATCATTGACACTCTCTGTGGAGCAGCAGTGGTGAGAGGGTAGAAAAAGGCGGTGGTAAATGCGAGAGGAATGGAGGCGACCCGATTAAGGCTTGAATCCTATCTTACCTATATGAGTTGTCCTCATTTGATCCAATTGCCTCAGACTAGAAACACAAATACACAAACTTCAATTTCTTCCTTTCAGGATAGGAAGCCTTAATGAGAATTTATTGCTGTTGTTAGAACCTTGAAGACTTCCAGGGATTTTGGGAGAGTTGTACATTTGCACAATGCTTTTTTGTTTTTAAATAATGACCTACATAAGTAAGAGAAATAAGAAGAAGGATGCTTCTCTCTTTTGTAGCAGACAACAAAGGCAGGCCCATGAATATGAGGAAAGCCTTCGTTAAACTGCCTATGGGAACTGTAACATTCACAAAAAACCTTCAGCCTTTGTCAAAAACCTTCTAACTTTACTTCATGCATTCAGAATTCCATATCCTTTTCACTTTTTTTCACATTTTATCCACAAAGAGTTATTACTTTCTAACAATTTATTCTTAAAGTTTTTGAAGTGACATATATCACATTTTCTATTTAGTCTTACAGTACAATATATCCATTTAAACAGTGCCTTTAGAAGTTACCTGGTAAGTAAATAAAGTCTATACATAAATCTGTCTTATGTAAATAAAAGTATTTTGCACAGGGCCAGAAGTTTGCTGGAGAACATTAGTGAACAAAGAGCCTCTTGGATACCAATAAACACTAAGCATGTCTAAATAGATTGAGTAGAACATAGCAAAGGTAGAACCAAGATATTATTTTACTAGACACAAGTCTTCATTTTACTTGTCAATTCTTTAGACAAATCAAAAAAGAAGTCAAGTAAAATATTAAAGATTACCAGAATTTATAAATAACCCTTTTAAAGGAGAACATCTAAAAAGCGAATTGTGTGATAAAAAATAAAATAAAACAAACAAACAAAAACAATAATAATACAGCAAAAGGAACTGAACTTCAGCAAGGTCAGAATATTTGTGCTGATGATGACTTTCACTGTTAATATCAACCAAACTCCACAGGGAAACATGGTGCGGTGGAAGCATAAAACTTAGCATATACTTTCTTCTGAAAACCCGATAAAGTTTAAATAAGGCTCATGGGACATCTTTTCACTTCTCAGTAGGACAACATAAAGGATAAAACCACAGCAAAAGTACAGTTTAACATCAAAGTACATCTTTGTATTTAAATGATCCACCTTATGCCTAGGTGCAAACCCAAATCAAAAATGTGGTGCAAGTCTGCAGTATCAGTTAGTGTTTACCAACTGTCCAATCTGAGTTTAAACCCTTAAGCTCAGAGGGTCTTAGGAGCAAATTCCACCTAAACTCACATGTGTGAATTAAGGCAAGTACAGCTCCCAAACTATAAAGTGGAAATACAATTGTTTGTATTTGTATGACAGGAAGGCACTGAGGAATATTTTTAAGGTGGAAATACCATTTAAATGTCACCATGTCTGGTTCATTGGTGATTAAACAAGGAAAATGCACAGGGCCCTGAAGGTTTGCTTCAGGGAAAATTCATTTTTAAGAAACTTCTCAATGGAAACCTTGACAAGACTAAAGCTGTTTGCATCTTGTGCAATGTGTAATTAGTTTACTGCAGGAGTTCTTCCAGTCTCAAGTATCACGGATGCAGAGGAGGCTGGCCAGGCCAAGCTCTGATGTTGTGCAGGGGAAGCTAGCTAATCTCCTCGCTCAGTCGATTGCCACCAGCTGCTGCCAACAGCGTTGTAGATGATGGGCTCGGGCGCGTTCTCCAAGTGGCCACAGGTGACCCATCTTACAAACTACCAGTGTCAGGAAAGTTCTCTTTCTATGTGAACTAGTTCAAAGTTCAGTTCACACATTCTAAAATGAACTAGTTTAGTTCATAGTTTATAATTTAAAATTTTGAACTAAGTTCACGGTTCCAAAAAATGAACTAGTTCATAGTTCTTTTTTTTTTCATATATTGCTCAATTACACCATAGCCTACTGTAGAACCACAGACGATTATTTTATCTGTTGTAACACTGAAACTGTGCGTCAGATTTCATCTTAATTTCCAGTTTTGAATCCTTATCCAACCAGGGGTTACATTAGCATTGAGGGGACAGCATTTCCCCATTGTTGCTTTAACGCTTTGTTGCTGTCCATTCACTTCACACTAGTAGCAGCTGCAGCTTTCACCCCTACAGTATATTCTCAAAAACATCAGGAAAAATGTGCTGCTTGAATGGTCTTTTTTTATGAGGAATTATTAAAAGAAAAACAGGAAAGTAGTCTTTAAGGTGCAAATGTTTTTTTTTTTATTTTTTTTTATTTTTTCCATTTGAAATTTAATTTCAGTACATACTAAAAAGGAATACTGGAATCCTGGAAAATTATACCAGGCAGGTTTAAGTGCCGATTTTTTTACTGAAAGCCGGCGGGCAAAGTTTGCAGAGAAATGTAAGATTGTTGCCATCATCCTCACCGCATCCATAGCACTTGCATCCACGGTCGCCTCCATGCTGCTGTGGCTTCCACGCTGCATTTTGTTTTGATGACGCACGCGGCTGTAGGCTACGACACTGGTAGCTGGTGTTGCCAGATTGGGTGTTTTTCCCGCTACATATTAAGGCCTGTTTACGGTGTGATTTAGCCGGGGTTTCGCCTGGAGGGCTCTATAGAAATCTGGCAACCTATTGAACGAAGTTGAACTGAGAGAGCGTGCTGTTCACAGACACCAGAATGAACGAGTTCACAATAACGTTCATCAGGCAGTAATACGTACGTTCAGTTCACGTTTGCCCAAAATATGAACGAGTTCATGAACTTTCGTTCAATGAACGCGTTCAGGCACAACACTGCAAACTACCTGCGAGTTGAACTATTATGAGGAGAATACATGACCAGCACGCGTGGAGAAAGCCAAGAAAGGTGAGAAGTTGTTAGAGGCGATGTGTGTAGCTGTGACGAGGGACCACTGGACATCTGTCAATAATCATAACCAGCTTTGTGTTACTGTACACCTCATCGATGCCAGCTGGGAACTTCACTCCTTCGCTTTAGGTAGGCTATGCTATGTAATTTTCATTCACATTTTACCACAACAGCACAAATGATTAACACAACATTATGATTGCTTCTTGATTATTGGCTTGGTGAACGTGGGTAAAGTGGGACGTTTTTTTTTTTTAATGTAGCTTCTGTAGTATTTATTTAGCCTATTTTATTTCTGAGATGAGCTCCCCGGTCTAGTCTGCCACTTGTCTTGAGAAACCAGTTCAAAGACTTACTTTTACGTATTATTTAGGTGGAAAACACATATCATGAATGACTTTGGCTGAATTCAAATGAGCCATTTTAATCTAGATTAATTCCAAGATTACAGTGAGATTAATCTAGATTTTAAAAAAAAATCTAATCGATACACAAATTACTCATTTAAAAACATGTTTTTTAAAGGTGGTCTGGTAAAAGATATCCTGAATAATAAAAGACCAAAACAAAGGTGGTCTGGCCTATTAAATAAGATGTACCCAACAAAAGCTTCAGACGTAGGACGCCTTATATGCTGATTTTAGCTACTCAGGAAAAAAAAGATTGGATTAATAAAAAGAATTCAAATTCATATAAAAGTTATGTAAGCTTTATTTGAACTGGCCACCAAGTGGTTGCTAAAAGTAACAAAAGAAGGAAGATGTGAACATTGGAAAAACAAACTATGCTATTGGTATCATATGGACAAAAAAACAATTACAGATTATTATAATTAAGATGAGCAATTTTAAAAGTCAATGTTCAGCCAAAATCATGCAAAGAAAAAAACAAAAACAGGATGTTTTGTTTAGTTATGTTATCCTCTACATGATTCATGGGAAGACAGTTGAAATTAGCAAAGTTATTGACAGCCTCCACATGGAGAGCAGCCTATAAAAACTCATTACTAAAGAACCTGGATGTATCATGAGTGCTTTAGAAAAACCCATTAATGTAAAATTGGGTCAAATTGGAAACATGCATTTAGTAAAAGGCACTAAATCAAGAGTTACTGTGTTCCTGAGAGGACTGTTTAGAGCAGCCCACATATTGGGGAGGGTGACAAGATTTAGACTGCAGCTTGACTTAGTGCTTCCAGATCCAGCACGTATTTGCTCAGGAAATAAGGTATAAATGCTCACATTCCCTGCATAAAGCAACTCCAGAACCAGACATTGTCAAAACAGTCTTATCCAGGTTTAGAAGTAAAGGACTGGTCGGGTTCAAAGTGGTCTATAGCCCTCTTTTTAGATGAAAACAAACTCTGGACTGGTCCTGGAGACGTAAATGCAAAGGCCTAAGGACTTGAGATCAAGCATGACATTTCTACTGTAAGTAATGATGTTGAGAGTCATGTCTTCTGCTACTGGAACACCTTAGTTTTATAAACACCAGAGTAAACAGAGTAGTTTATCAGAAGATACTCAAATGAAAAATGGGGATGCAGTTCTCACATACTGACCCAACCTGAATTGAATTGAATTCAACTCAATTCAATTCAGTTTATTTCTTTAGCGCCAATTCACAACACATGACATCTCAAGGCTCTTTACAGTTCACCAGATCATACAGTCAGATTGAAATGAATTGAATTGAGCATTTTGGGTCAGTATGTGAGCCAACTCCATGTCAGAGCATATCCAGCCGGTAACAGTCAGAGAAACAGGACTACACTGAAAAACAGATCTTGAAAATCTATAAACAAAGGTGTTGATGACAGCAGCACATCTGATATTTCTCTCCAGGATGGTGTCACAGCAAAACAGGAACAGACAATGCGAAGCTACTATGAGAAACGGCAGAGAGAGCAGAACGTTAGAGATTGAACTACTAGATTCTGCAGAGTAAGAGAATAGAGATAGAATGAAGCAGAATGATGAAATGGGGGTCCCTATGTTCTCCAGAAGTCTAAGCCTATAGCAGCATAACTATAGAGATAGCTCAGGATAACCTGAGCCACTCTAACTATAAGCTTTATCAAAAAGAAAAGTTTTAAGCCTACCCTCACAGACTAAAACTGGTAGTTGGTTCCACAGGAGAATAGCCTGATAACTAAAAGATCTGCCTCCCATTCTATTTTTAGAAATTCTAGGAACCACTAGTAAACCTGCAGATTAAGAGCAAAATGCTCTGTTAGGGACATAAGGAACAATCAGTTCTCTGATCTAAGATGGAGCTTGGCCATTTAAGGCTTTATATGTGAGAAGGACGATTTTAAACACTATTCTGGATTTAACAGGAAGCCTGTGAAGAGAAGCTAGGATGGTAAATAGTAAAATGGTAAATGGCATGTACTTATATAGCACCTTTATTCAAGTCAGGAGACTTGACCAAAGCGCTTTACACTACATTCATTCACCCATACACTCACGGTGGCAAGCTACATTGTAGCCACAGCTGCCCTGGGGCTCACTGACAGAAGTGGGGCTGCCGTACACTGGCGCCACCGGGCCCTCTGACCACCATCAGTAGACAATGCAGGTGAAGTGTCTTGCCCAAGGACACAACGACAATGAAAGTCAGAGTCAGGGCTTGAACCGTCAACCCTTCGATTTCAGGGCAAACTCCTACATCCAACGCCACTGTCGCCACTATCACTGAAGAGAAGAGGATAGTAGAGATATGATCTCTCTTTTTAATTTTCATCAGAACTCTAGCTGCAGCATTTTGGATCAGCTGAAGGCTTTTAACTACAGTTTGTGGACTTCCTGATAGTAAAGAATTAGAATAGTCCCTCCTTGAAGTAACAAATGCATGGACTAGTTTCTCAGCATCATCCCTGGACAGGATATTTCTATTTTTTGCAATATTGTGCAGATGAAAGAAGGAAATTCTGGAAACCTCTTTGATATGGGTTTTACATGACAGGTCCTGATCAAAAACAATACCAATATTTTTTTTCTTTATTATCTGAAATCAGTTTAATCCCATCCGAATAAAGTGACTCGCTAATCAGCTTATTTTTCAAAGACTCTGGTCCAAAAACTACAACTTCTGTTTTGTCTGCATTCAGGAAGTGAAAGTTAGGAGTCATCCAGGTTTTCATGTCTTCAAGACATGCCTGTAATCTATGTAATGGGTTAGCTTCATCTGGATTTATAGACAGATATAGCTGAGTATTAACAGCATAACAATGGAAATTCATCCCATAATTGATCCCATTAATCCCAGAGAATTGGTCCTAGCACTAATCCCTGAGGTACTCCACAGGTAACCCTGAGCATGAGGAAGATTTGTCATTAATGTGAACAAACTGAAAACGATCGGATAGATAAGATTTAGACCAGTCTAGTGCTGTTCCTTTAATTCCTAAAAAATATTCAAGGCTTTCTTAAAGATTATTATGATTAACTGTATCAAATGCAGCACTGAAATCTAATGACCCATCTCAAATGGGAATAGTATCACTTCTGTTGGGATCTGGAGCTGTACCACCTTCCTCCAGCAGGGTGCGCCGTGGGTCTCCTGGAGCTGGAGTCTTCCAGCACACCTGAGATGCATCTACTCATCGGGAGACCTGCCCTTTATAACCAGCTGCCAGACCTTGCTTCGACGCCGCAGTGTTGATCTTAGTTTGGTTAGCGACCTGAGCCTTCGAAACTGATAAGAATCTTAGTTGTCTCTAGAGAGAGATCTGATTCTAACTCTCTTCTGTTTTTGTCTCTCAGGAAACCTGTCTCTAGCCTGAAGCTCTGGATGAGCTTAAACTGCCAATCTGCCCTGGTGAGCCAAACCTGAAGATTCCTATGTGGATTCTCCAGCTGCTCTTAGTGAAGAGCTGAAACTCTAATCAAGGTCTGCCATTCAAAGTGAGAAGCTAGACGCTGCAGCTGCTCGTGTACTCTGCTGAACAAACAGTCTTTGGACCCAACGGTTCCTCCTCTCTCAAAGAGAAGCCCAGATTCAGTCAAGGTAGAATTCTGAATAATCTAAGGACTCATGCTCATCTGCCTGCCTATCTAATCAAACTATCATCTCTGCAGACTTCAGTGAACCAGCCCGGACCAGTTCAAGATCCTGTACTTAACTTGTATTATTGCACATTCAATAAACTCTGTTAAACCTTTTACCCAGCCTCCGTTGTGTTCTGCTTGTGGGCTAAGCAACTAAAACCCATCATGACAGAACACTGCGGCCAAACACAAAGCCCAGCAGATCACCTCCGTAGGAGGCTTGAGGAACAGGACGCTCAAATCCTTGGACATGCGCATACCCTCCGTGAGTTGCATACTAAAATTGAACACCAAAATCAGATGCTACAAACATATGCCAGTTACATGGGTAATGCTAACGCCACTCCAGCGGTACGTCCAGTTTCGGATCCACTTCCGCCTCCAAGGTCACCGGCAGTGACATTTCCTGAGTTCCGTCCCAGTCTGCCTGAAAGATTTTCAGGTAACCCAAAAGATTGTAAGGGATTTTTGTTCCAATGTCGATTACTATTTGAACATTCTCCAGGCAGTTTTCCGAATGATAGAAAGAAAATATCATTCATTCTTTCTCAACTCACTGGACGAGCCCTTGAATGGGCGGAGGCAAGGTTCTCCTCTGAATCCAGTTTCACTTGTACTTTTTCCGAGTTTATTTCAGAGTTTTCCCAAGTTTTTAACCACGACTCTGATAAAACTATTGACTTCCGAGCCCTGCTGAATTTAAGACAGGGAAATTCCACAGTGGCTGAGTTTTCCATCGATTTCCGGGTCAAGGCCGCAGCCTCTGGATGGAACGAATGTGCACTTAAGAGTGCCTATTTTAAGGCCTTAAATGATAACATCAAGGATGAACTAGCCACGATCGACAAACCAAATAGTTTGGAGGATTTAATTCGTTTAACCATCAGATTGGATAACAGGCTCCGAACTAGAAACAACACTAGACAAAGAACTCTGAATTTTTCTGTGTCAACCCCTGCATTAAATAATGCTTCTGTTTTTTTCTGGATCCACAGAACCCGTTTCCAAGCCAAAGTCTAAAAACCAGACTCTTTCTGTTCCAGTCCAAGTCTCTCACTCAGATGGAGCAGAAGTTGAACCCATGCAGATTGGACACACAAGGCTAACCCCTGAGGAAAGACAACGACGATTCAGGGGCAATCTGTGTCTATACTGTGGTGAGACTGGCCATTTCATTGCTTCTTGCCCGGCTAAGTCAAAAGCCAGGGCCCGTCAGAGGAACTGAGGAGTCTGACGGGCCATTTGAAAACTGAAAAAGCTCCTCATCTGATGTTACCAGCTACACTTTTTTTTTCTAACCAGAATCTCACCCTGTCTGCTTTCATTGACTCCGGATGTGAGAGTAACCTCATTGACTCTAACCTGGTCCAGCAATTACAGATTGAAACTGTTCCGTTATCCTAACCTCTCAGAGTATCCGCTATTGATGGAAAGAAACTCCATCAAGTCACTCATCAAACACAATCTCTAGAACTTTTGATCTCCGGAAATCATTGTGAGACTTTTTTGTTTTTCCTTCTGCATGCTCCCCGTTGGTGCTTGGATTCGAGTGGCTGGAACGGCATAATCCCCATATCAATTGGGTTGAACGCCACATTGAGTCTTGGTCCACGTCCTGTCACGAGACATGTCTTCGTTCTGCAGCTCCCGCTGTTCAGTTTCCTAGAGGTAGGGGGGAGATGGACTCTCCTTACCTTACTTCTGTTCCTTCCGAGTATCATGATCTGGCACCAGTCTTCAGTAAGGTCAGTGCTACGTCTCTTCCACCTCACAGACCATATGATTGTGCCATTGAATTATTACCAGGAGCTCCTTTGCCCAGCAGTAGACTTTATAACATCTCTAAGCCTGAACGTGTGACCATGGAGAAATATATTAATGAGTCTCTGGCTGCTGGGATAATCCGCCCATCTTCGTCTCCTCTTGGTGCTGGTTTCTTTTTTGTGGGCAAAAAGGATGGTTCCCTACGACCCTGTATAGATTACAGAGGTCTTAACCAGATAACCGTCAAAAATAAGTACCCACTACCATTACTGGCATCAGCATTTGAACCTGTTCAGGGTGCAACAGTCTTCACCAAGCTCGATTTGAGAAATGCTTATCACCTTCTTAGGATAAGAGAAGGAGACGAATGGAAGACAGCCTTTAAGACCCCCTTAGGCCAATTTGAGTACTTGGTCATGCCATTTGGTCTCACAAACGCTCCAGCCTGTTTTCAAGCTCTAGTCAATGATGTCCTCAGAGATTTTTTGAATATATTCGTGTTTGTGTACATTGACGACATTTTGATCTACTCCAAGAACCTATCTGAGCATAAGAAACATGTCCGTCTGGTCCTTCAGAGACTTTTGGAAAACAAGCTCTTTGTGAAGGCAGAAAAATGTGAATTTCACCAACCATCTGTCACTTTTTTAGGGTTTGTGCTCGAGGGCGGGCAGGTTAAGCCATCCGAAGACAAGATAAAGGCAGTTCTGGACTGGCCGACACCTGAAAACCGCAAACAGCTTCAGAGGTTCCTTGGTTTTGCAAACTTTTACAGACGCTTCATAAGGAATTACAGTCAAACAGCTCTACCTCTCACAACCCTGACTTCGGTAAAGAAGACTTTTCAATGGACACCTGAAGCTCAAAAAGCTTTTGAAAAATTAAAAACCCTGTTTTCTAGAGCTCCCATTCGGATCCAGCCAGATCCCTCTAAACAATTTATCTTAGAGGTGGATGCCTCAGACTCCGGTGTTGGAGCTGTTTTATCTCAGCAACTTGACTCAGACCAAAAAATTCACCCCTATGCCTTTTTTTCTCGTAGACTCTCACCAGCGGAGCAAAACTACTGAACAAACAGACAAAACAAAAACCCATCAACTTCACTTTAATGCATTTACTACATTTAATGCATTTAATGCATTTACTTTCAACTTTAAGTTGAAAGTAAATGCATTATATATAACGTGTGAGTGAGTGTCAATGCTGAATTGAATGAAGACAAACATTTAGGCACATCAAATTAATAAAACATAAAGCTGTTACACAGAAAACATAAGCATTGGTGATAATCAAACAGCCAATCTGTCCGATCCCTCAACCAGTGTAGAGACCACAGACCTGGTCAAGCAGAGAAGACAACAACAAACTTTATAATCACTTTAAAAAAAGTGTAAATGTTTAAAATCCACAAGTATAACTATGTTCTACAAGCAAGACTTTTCACAGTATGGCTTGTTATTAGCCTTCCATTGCTCTAAAAGTTTTGTGACCTTCCTACAAGCTCATTGGTATATCTACTACAGATAAGGGCACTATTACTGGTGATAATTTCACAGAAAATCAGTTAAAAAAGTCTAAACAATCTTTTTGAAAGGTGACCCGTATTCCTTCTGGTGTCTTAATTGAGTTGAAAGGTGTTCTCAATGAAAAAAGTCCTAATTTGGGAAAAGCAGCCTCTCAAGAGGTAGGTATCTTATTTTTTTCAAATTTCGGCATTGACAGTGTCACACCACTATCTTTCTGTATTCGTGTGTCTGTGAATGCTGAAAGATGTAATCAGTCTTGCTTGACTTCACTTGATCGTTTCCCTCAATGAGGTTTCAAGCTTGCAACTGCAGAACACTGGTTGCTTTTACCTTGGTTTTCTGATAAACTCAATGTGGCTTGTTGTTAGGGGAAATGTTTGCCTTGAAAATGTGTTTACAGCTCTTCTTTTGGATCCTCTGCTTATCGAAAACTGGGCATAAATCCCCATGTTGCCTGGAGCTGACTACAAACAGAAAGTAACAGATCACCCTTTTTTGCTCTTGTTCCTTTTTCATCTTAATGTTCAGTGCAACTAAAGGTAAAATTGGTGGACAAAAGTTATGTTTACAACAAAAATAATTCATAATATTTTAATTAAATTTCCATTATTCTTGATGATAACCATGAACACAGCTTTCACCCCCTGCACCGGAGTGTGGAGAAGCTGAGCACCTCCTTTAGTGAAAGACTTTAACAAAGTATGTCCTGGCAGGGATGGGTTCCTCTTTCCCCTGTCTTCCAGTTGAGAAAATTTGATCAATTGCTTTGAGGGACCAGCTGACCAGATCCACTGTTTGCAGTTCAGGTGATATAAAGAGCATACGCCAAAGCCAGGACTGGAAAAGGCGGACGCCTCCTTCAAGAGTCAAAACAAAGATCTGTCTGATTCCTTTGGCACATTATTTTTCTTTGACTATTTGAGCTGATGTAATGAATAAATTGTCTCCACTGTGAGATCAATAAAGTCAACAAATTTCAATAAATCAATCAATCAATCACAGAGCCCATTGACCATCCTTTGCCCATCAGTGGCCCCTGGAGGCTTAAAGAGGTCAAGTTTAGCAGAGGTCAATTATTCAGGGGTTTAGTTCCTAATTCAATAGCTATTTCATTGTGCTACCAAAAAACAGCTTTTAGACAGTCAATGTTTTCTTTTCTGTCTGTTTAGATCACAGGATACACACAAAACACACAAGTGTCCCTTTCGCCTTACTGCTTTGTCCCTGACAGTATAATGAATCAGAAATTCAGAAATGGTACTTTAACATTCACTTACCGGTATCTTGAATTAGAGGAGCACTGACACTACACACAGTTACAGATGATTAAATCACCCTGATTCTTGCAATTAGAATGAAAAACAACATGTGTTTGCTCTGAGCCTACGTACTGTGACTACTGTTGACGCTTATAACCTGTCCTGCTACTCTCCACTTTCACCAGTTTCCTCCAGCCATGCCTATGTTGGCATCAAGTGAACACTGCAAATTCTATGTCAGCGATTTAGTATGTGCCTTTTGGGTTCTGCTCTCTACACTCCTCCGGGTATTTCAATATGCTGCAATTAGAATCTCACACTGGTTGGATTCACTTGGGAAACAGCCTCTGGCATGTTTTTAAAATTTCCAATTGCATATTCGCCTTTGAGTTGCACACAAAAAGTGTGCGAGAGTGCAGTAGCATAATTTCTAGTAGTAAGAACAAAAAGTTAAAGCTTATAGAGACACTTTCTGCACAGTGAGTGTTGCTTTCTATAGTCCAATTTCAGAGGGAAAACAGCTATGGGAATATATGTTGAAACCAATAAAGAACCAACCCAAAGAAAAAACTGTGATAACCCATCTATTTATTACTATTTGTCCAAAACATGTGACAATGCATCACATCAATCAGTTTTTATTCTGTATCTAGCATATGTCTTCTCATTCTGCAGTCTGTTATTCCAACCAACAGTCTCTTTTCCAGTTACAGTGGAAATATGAGAGAAAAGGCAAGAGTACCACACCCTGCAAACTGTAGGGCATTGTTGACAGAGCAGATACAGTTGATTTACAGAACAAACAGTCCAGACTAAGAAGAGGTCTGAGATAGAGGGAGTAGATTGTTGTGAGAGGGTCAGTTGCTAAGACAGATATTGAAAAGAAAAGAACTGGGAAGTCAAACAATCTGATCAAGTGTTCAAATTCCCCAAGAAGGAAGGAAATTCCTGTGCAAAGATTGTCTGTGCTCTACAAATGCCATATTTCACATGTGAAACTTCATTGATTTTTTAAAGAATATCTGCTTAGTTAGATGTACATAAATACAACTTCCATAAGCAAGGTACCTTGATGTAGATCATTATGTGCACCCCCTCCTCTAATCCTTTTCACTACAAGATTCATTACTTAATATTCCTGAAGAGCATTTGGTGTAAATGTCTACACAAGCCTATAATCACAAAACAGACTTAAATTGGAAGGCAAGTGGATTTTCATCTGACTTTCCACTGGGCGAAAGATTGGTTGTCTTCCAATTAAAGCCTGTGGTTGGCATGACCCTGATGACTGAGAATTTACACAGGCATCAGCCTACAATTTATTTTTATATATGTAGTTTTTATTCATTAACAACTGTGGTGCAATGATAAGATGTAAATATTGTGCAAGAGGAAAAGTAGCTTTAACTCTGAATACTGGATCAGTTGTGGAGCAAGCAAAATATTTTACTCAAGCATTACCTAAATAAAATTGATAACTTGCTTTATTTTCTACAACATTAAGTAGGAAATCTGTATCAATCCTCCAATGGAAGAAAATAGCAGGTGGAAGGATCTAGGTCCAATCAACTATGCTGATACAGAGCATTCAAAAAAACAGTATCTGCCACTGATATTAGGTCAGCTAATTTTATGATAGCACAGCAAATATCTTTCATGATAATAAAATAATAATTTTCCATTGATACCATCATACTTGAAGCCTTTGTTTCACAGCTTGCTTATGTTTTCAAGCCTGGTTAAAGGATGGTGAAACGGCACCATAAAACATATTCAGACCGTCTACACACAAGGGTGACATTAATATATTTATTGAATTTCATTTTGGTAACAGTTCACTGTAAAAACACAAAACTTTGGATCAAAACATGCCAGAAAGGTTGCAGACGTGGAAGTACACAGAGTTAATGTTCCACCATTAGAATAAAAGGTTTTCACGTTGCCTTTTGTAATCATATGTTGTAATCAAATATCTGATGGTTGGTAAGTTTCCCTAAAGTTTTATAATTATACAATTTGGTAAAACAATAAAACAAATATGATTTTACTTTTGTCAAAATGGAATTACATTTCCAGTCATTTTCATTCTGTTCTTTTAGTTATGTTATGTCTTCTCTTTTTCTGCACTACCACAGAACATTTAAGTTAAGCTGTTCCTATAAATTCACTTCAACTAACCTGTGTTCCTAACTTCCTTTTTGCACCTGGTTAACCCCATTCAGGAAGGCTAAAAGGTTTCTTCCTGTTAAAAGGGATTTTTTTTCCTCTCCACTGTCGCTATAAGCATGCTTGGTGTGAGGGATTGCCTTTGAGTCAAGGAGTCGATGCAATCAACTGGTTTTCCTTAGATAGAAAACTTTGTATCAATTTGACTGGATGATCTGGTTGAATTGTATCTGCAAAGTGCCTTGAGATGACGTGTTGTGAAATGGCGCTATATAAATAAACTGAATTTAATTGAACTGGCCCAGCAGATAGACAATTGCATGTAAAATAAGTAAACACCTTACTAAGGGTCTAAGCCATGATTTGAAATTTATTTATGTAATAATTGAGTTTATTTAGGAACAGACAGATGGTAACAGAAAAACTGAAAAAGCAGTAGTCCTATGTGTCCATCAGTGTGCTTAAAGCATGAGCTTATTTGCAGCACTTGTCCCTGTATGGGCTTTTATGAAGAGTAATCTAAATCACCAAACAGGTAAGAAAGAATATTGGTAAACTGACAATAAAACACAAAAATATTAAATTATGAGCTTTTAGCTGTGTTGCAACAATGCTAACAAGTAGATCTAGCGTAATGCTTTAAAATGGTACCTGGGCTGTTAACACAGGCTCCTTACCAACCATTATCTGTGCTAAAACATGTAAATCTAAAGCACAAGGAAAGTTTACAAGCTACCAAATATTAAATCGAAAAATCTGAACATTTACAGTACTAAATGAAAGACCAGCAGTAACAAAATGTATACCTGCCCAGAATCGAACATCATAAAAATGTTTACAGAAATGAACAATATAACTGTGTGCTATTATTTGATCAGTACATTGATATATAGAGATTATGTTAGTACTGGAGAATGCTTTCTTTACAAAACACAAGGAATGGCATTTTAATATTCTTATTTCTAGAAAAAAAAAGTTGATCTATGCAGAAAATTTAATTCCACATCTGATCACAGAGGTAATCACTCCGCTAACATATTTGGATTGCTGTGCCATTAATGCTTCAAAATCTAAATATTTTTCTTTTTTTGTGAAAATTAACACAATTGAAGTAGAACTCCTTGTTGGTAATCAATTATTGATATATTACGACAGGGCAGGTAAAATAGACACAGATGTCTACAGATGAATAGGTCAATAGAAGAGGTAGGAGAATATTACTTTCAGCAACTCTGCATTACAGTATATATATCTGCAGTGATTTAAAAAAAACAACAATATCTATACTAAAATTGACAATAACAGTTACACATGAATGTGAATATGCAAATGGAATCAGTTATATACAATGATCTCCATCATTAAAATAATGCATTGGTTGAATATCTGCATAAATATTCTCTAAAAGGCATAGATTACCTATGTACCATCTGACAAAGGTTGGAGTATCTGGCACATTCAAAGGTGTAATAATTCAGCAGAAATACTGAAACTCCTGTTTACTTGCAAGCACAATTTTCTCCCAAGAAATTCATTCTTTTTGAAGGGAGCTGTGCTTTATACAACCTGTTACAAATGGTCTTGTCTTTTCCAAGGGCATATAATTGGAGAATAACATATGCAAATAAGGCCTGCAGCCTTCTTTTAACATTGATAAAACATTTACTGGGACATGGCCCCGGAAATTACAGGATCCCATCCTGGTCTGCAAAGGTGCCTTAGAGAGAAAATAGAGCAAAAACTGTCTAATTATAGCTTTTCTGAATCACTAGGCATTTTGTGTTGCCGTTCTGCACGGATGAATTCAGAACTCTCTACCTCCCTAATTTTATTTGTTAGATTGTAGCTTAAATGAGACTCAACTATGTTGAAATACAGTAACCATATATTTTAAAAGGCAGTGATGTGAACTATTATGGATCCAAAGCAGGCTGGTCAAACTGTTATTTGAATGACAAAAGCAGAGTGCTCTTACCGTAAAATGCAGGGCTGTGTGAACTGTTGATGCATTATTGGGATACCAATGAGTGAAATGTATTATGTGAGGGTTAAAGCTGCAATATTTAAATCTCCATATAGAAGAAGGGAAACTGGTTTTCTGTTTGCCCAGTATCCCCAAACAGCAAACAAAACATAGAGAAATAATGAAAAATAAAATGCAGCAAAACTTAAGATTTAAACCAGAACTGTGAATGGAATTTAAATTCTAATCACATTTCAACAGAGTTGCAATCAAGGTCACTCCAATGTCGCAGTCTTCATTTGCTGGATCAAGACCTGCAAAGGAAAGCAAGAAAGGTTGTTTCGTGTTACATTTATCTGCAATAATATCCAAATAAAAGTGTGCTGTCTCACTTTAACAAAGGCGTTTCCTTTTTTTCATACATAAAGAAACAATATAAAACTTCTCTTTTGTGGTTGTTTGTTAATGGTTTCACGTTTATAGGATGTTTCTTTTTCTTCAAAGACTCTTAAAACTGAACAATGTGTCACTGAAGTATTTCAAAAGAAATCCAAAACATAAAACCCTGTTCTACTCACACATCTAAGGAATGGGCAATTGTTATAATGTGTAAGAACTACTTTTATATAGTTTAAAGATAAGTATTTTTTTTCTTTCATTACAAATAATGGCAGTGAACTTTAGTATTTAGTTCCTAAAACTATAACAATATGGAGGTCACCATAATAAGTGCCCTCCGAAAAGTTCTGAAAGTTCGGAAGGAGCTAGAACCAGGAAGCAGTATGCTTCCTAGCACCATGCAGTTGGTATACGGACATCATGACATCTCTAGTCGCCAGTAGGAACTATACGGTTGCCCACAATCCCTTGTGTGATATAGGGTAATATTATTGCAATTCCTTAAACAGTACCTGTTAGAAACCAGGAAGAGATGGAATACGTGTGTAGTCTCTTTTTTGTCAGCTATAGGCTGTTCTTATCATATACACATATCTATTTAAAGTCGGTTCTGCAAAAATACATTACCTGTTTCTGCTACGACTGGGATAGAGGACAGATTTTTTTCAAGCTGTTTTTTTTTTGTTTATGCAAATACCTTCTCTCAAGTGTGAAGGTGTGTTATAGCTGTGCTTTTAGACTATTAAGAGATATTTTAGATATTAAGATATATATATATATATATTAGGTGGGGCATGGCGGCCTAGTTGTTAGGGCACTCTGGGTCCCTGAGCAAAGACCCTTAACCCCACAATGCTTTCCGGGAGCCGGACAGCGGCAGCCCACTGCTCCATAAGGGGTTGGGTCAGATGCAGGGGAGAATTTCTCCAGTTGGAGATCAATAAAGTTCAATAAAAAATTAAAAAAAGATATGTTACAGAGTGGAAAAAAATCTCTTATTTTGTTAATGGCAGTGATTTACGCTGTGTCTAGAGGTAATTGCTTACTCACATTATTTAAATTGAAATGATCTGTCCAGCTTTCACCTAATGCTAGATAGGCTGTGACAAATAATTCTTTGCTCCAGACATAAGAGAAACTGGCTTGAATATATGAACCTCTATAAAAAGCGCTTTTCAAGAGAACCTGTAATTATTTTAGAGGGCAGTGATACACTTTCTAATAGTTCTATTTGCATGCTCAACACCCTTAGTGCCTCTTTTTAAGGGGGAATATAAATCTTTGAGAGATTGTTAAATTTCTCAAGAGAATGAAAGCAAAATAGGTTAAACAATCTACATACATTTAGCCCTGGAATAAATTAGGTTTTTATCAGTGTCCCTTGAAGGTTTCTTGTATAATGATAGTCAATGCTCTAAGAAATGAGTGTCATCTCATTGGAAAAATTGAAATTTTATTTTCAAAGTAAGGCAGATTTTTTTTTTTTCCTTTTATGATAGTTGTGTTCCAATGTTTCACAATTAAAGTCGATCAAAATCTATTGTTTTTCTAAAGGAACTCTGTAGTGCATTACTTACTGTGCTAACTTGCAGTTGTTTGTTGTGACAAATCGCCCAGTGTAGTGAACATTGCACCTCACAACGTTGTTGGTGAAATCTGACTCAAGCACCAAGAATTTTGGATTCACCACGAGCTGGAAATAAAAGAAAATATGTATTGGAAGCAGTTCAGAATAAGGTCAAAATCTTCCAACAACCAACAAAATTTTCAACCATGACCTTGTACTGCTTTGAAGCTAAACTGAACACCATTGATTGTGAAATACATGAAATATCAATGGGCAATACTCAAAAGTGCATCCTCAACACTGTCTGTGACCTAGAAGTTGAAAACTTTATGAAATAAATTGATTTGTTTTGTTCGTCTTGACTACTTCCACTACTATAAATTGATAATAGGATTGGGAGATGTCTACAAACTTCAAATGTTTGTGCAAACCCACAAGATTCTCACCTTTAGTATGTAGTTTCCAGGTTTGATGTCAGTGATATCGATCCACTGGCAGTCAATATCAGCATTGTATGTATCGTAGCAGCCTGGGCTCAGACCCTAAAGAAGCAACGAGCAAGAGGAGAAAAGCTAGTAAGGAATACTAATTGGAGCAAGCTGCAGAGGGCAAACACAGTGCCTTACAAAAAAAAAAAACTTTTACTAAACTGTATCACATTTCATATAATAACAGTATTTTATTTGATAGAAATTTAGTTATATTAACTAACCAAAATGTAATGATATTGCAAGTTATAATTTATTTCTAAAGCATACTTAACAAGGATAAACAGAAATGCCCAAGGTGTTGAAAATGTGACAGAAATTAAAAGTTAAAATTAACATAAAAATCTATAATAAATAGCCAACAAATGCAACACAGCAGGAGGAGATGAACCTCTGAAACTCTGAATAAACAAAACAATCTTCAGTATCGATTTGGAGATTGCAACAGACATTGTATCTAATTTTCCGGTGGAGTTAATCCTGTAGGCAAGGAGACACAATGGAAAAAGCTCTACAGTACCACCCCTTTTATTTAAGTGCATTCAATCCTTAGGATCTTTCCCAGACCTCGAGAGGAAGATCATAGAGCCCTTGATGGGTTGTAACAGACTAGGAGCTCTGAAATGCACAGGAGAGAAAGACTATTAAGTGCCTTATATACCAGCTGCTTAAACAGAATCCTAAAACCCCCCGGAGCCAGAGAAGCTCAGCTAACATCAGGGTTATCTGCTTATGCTTGTCTCTGCCAGTTGGCATATGGGCAGCACCATTTCCAGCTATTTGAAGCCAAAGTAGGGAGTGCTTCAACAGGCCTTGGTAAAGAGAATCATTATAATCCAGGCATGACATGATGAGCAGATGGACCGCCCTCTCCGTCCAGACCTAGGCAAATATGGTTTTAGCCTTGTTAGTTGTCTTAGAGTTCCAAAATACACTTCTCCCTACAAAGTAAACCTGCTTTTCCAGGTTTGAAAAACCTTTAAGGGTAACTCCAAGACTTTAAACAAACAAATTAAAATGTGGAGATAAAAGGCTCAGTAAGAAGGCAACACTATTTTGGTGTGATGGATGATTAAAGATAATGACCACAGTCTTGTCCTCAGTCACCATCACAACTTTGGAAGTCATCTGCATAACAATGCTAAGGAATTGCGTGCAAGAGCATTGCAAAGACCAAAAGATAGCAGTAAATATTTGGCCCAAGTAATAAACAAACTAATGGTGTCTGAAAGGCAGTCTTACAATTTCTTTCTCCCTGGCAAATACTGACCAGATGGATTTCTGAGATCCAGTTCAGTGAAAATGGTTGCATCTTGAACTATTTTGAAAGCTGACGGGATGAAGGGAAGTGCCGGTTACTTTTAACAGCAATATGATTGAGACTGAAAGAGACACGGTTGAAATGTTGGCTTAGGAAAATTTTGGTCTTTCGTGTTCTATACACATCCGGAGTCAATTAAGGTAAATACTGTAAATAATGAGACTTTTGTTAAATAATAATATTGCAAGTAGAGTGTAATGAAGGAACTTTCAGTTGATTTGATGGTCTGCCATTTATATATCATAACTAGAGAACTCTCTGGTCGATTTCTGTCATTAAAGGATGACGTCATACACACTCCGCTTTGTTTTCAAAATATATAAATATTAAAAATATAAAAGCTGATTTCTGGGGGACAGTGATTCGCCTAGATGTTATGAATGCTGGCGTACCATAAATGATAAATGATTAACAGTTTAGTTTGTGCCTTCAGGTTGTTGCCCATAGGAAGACGTTACTTGGATATAACCTAACAGAATATCTTCAGAACAGCTCCAAATAACAAAAAACTCATATGGGTGAGTAGAACATGATGTAATAATGTAAAATCAAGGGCCCAATGTAAAAAAAATTGTGTTCCCCTATAAGGTCTGCTTTAATGCCTTTGCAAATTCTTCAAACATGCATCCAAATTGATTATACTTGGTGAAATGGGCCTCTCCACATCTTATCAAGTGCAAAGGGATGGATTTGATGTCGTTGACCTTAAAAAGCTCTCTGAAGTGTGTCTCCTGGGTCAGAATGGCATGTGTTCTGTCACTGTTTTGGCCACTGATTTAGCTCACATGCAGAAGACACTCAGGAGAAAAAAAGGTTTAAAAGGGTTATTGTAAATGAGTTTAATAAGATATGCCAAAATTCATATGCAGGCTCTGATGTAGGTAGTAGGTACGACAAACTTCAGGTGCATACTGTGGTACATGATTGGTGCTACAGAGATCCAAATCTAGGTTTGAAGAATCCCTTAATAGAACAAATAGTGATAGGGCATACCATTCTATTTAGACAGCTGGCAAGAAAAATAAGAAATGTTATGATCATTCAAAATTCAAATGCATAAGCCTACTTGCAAATTGCTTCATGCAAATGCCGCCCTTTGTACTTAAGGTTTCTATCACAGTCCTACAGCACGATTGTTTTGTTACGTGGTCTTTAGAAATTGCCTTTAAGTATAACTGTTTGAGTGTGTGCTTGTATTGCCCTGCAATGAATGGGGGGCCTCTACAGGGTGTACACTGCCTCTCAACCAATGACAAAACAAAATAAGAGTTAGAAAGGCGATGGATACTGTTAAATAAAACTATAAGCAATCATAAGAAAATATTTAGACATCTTTTAGACCTTTATTTACCTGAGCTATTTTCAGTTGATTATTCTAGTGATGTGACATACATTACCTGAGTGTGAGAAGTGCAGGCATAGCGCTTCAGGTGACCAAAGTCACAGGTTGTGTCCTCCAGGCAAAAGCTGGCCTTGTGTCCCTCAGCCACTTTACGGCCAGTGCTAACCTCCAGCAAATCATAATGGCTGAACTCATCCATGCTGTGGTAATGCCTGTCAAAACACATACAAGAACATGTTTCAACGACAACGCCAGCTGATTGCTATGGTCTAGAAATGTTTTATGTAACTGTTATAGTTTTTTATTTATTAAGCATAGTTCAACACAAACTTTTATACATTTTTCAAATTTGGCCAAATTCCCTCTTTAATCACAGATTGCTGTGTCTTTTGAACAAAAAAAGTCTTAAACCATCGGTATGACTTACAATTCCAGAGTTACAGGCATTTGTCCGACACAACATCATACAGGAATTAAGCCAGGGAAGTAATGGGAGACTGGCTGAACAACACATCACTGCCTCTCCCAAACCAAATGATGTAAAAACATGAAACTTGGCACATATCATCAACAGACCTGTATAGCACTCACGTTGAAGAAAGCTGCGGTCTGCATAGATTTCAACCAGTTAATATGAGATAATAAGATGATCTTCTTCCAGACAAACCGAAGGCAGTTTAAATTTCCCTGATGATTTGAATCTTCTAAGCACGTTCCAACTTTTTAATGTAACTGTCTTTCAGTTTGTGCTGATTGTCTTTCACTTTGAGCTCACCATTATATGCTTTTGTGATTTTGTGAGCATTTTTATCCTGATGGATCAGTTTTCCCTGAAGTTCCTGAACTATTTTCTTGTTTTCTGCCAGTGCTTTTATTTTTAATGATCTATCTGGTTGTTGAGAGTGCAAATCTTTTCAGAAGGAGATTTTACAGTATATTTTCCTTTTATATTTTCATTGTTTTCAATAAAAATTCCTTCTACATTCTCATATTTAGCTTTTTCCCCTCTTAATTCTTCAGTCAAATCAGATATTTTCTGTTCAAGTTTTTTTTTTTTAAATTAAGGTTCAGGTTGTATAGCTCACGTTTCTGTGCCAAGATTATTTTCCCATACTTAAGACATGCTGCTTTGCTACTTCTAATTTCTTTATCTTGGCTCAAATATTTATTTGCTCCTGCTGCATGAAGTTTTTCTAGGCTCTTTATTAGCAGCTGACAGTTTTTCCAAGTAATCATTATTGTATTTGACTTTGTTTTGGCACCCTCTACCTGATTTTTTTTTTAGAATATTAATAATTAGCTCCTTTTCCAAAAGCTGAATTTTAAAGTCATTATCGTATTTTTCGCTATTTAACAAGTTCTTTCTCAGCGTTGTGCTTTCATTTGCCATATTTTTATTCTTTGTTTTAGCTTTTCCAAGCTCCTCATTTAGTTTTTGTATCTGTAAGTCCTTTACTCTCATGTTTTCAGTCATCGCACTTTTATGTTCTGTTAGACTTACAACTTTCCCTCTTAACTCCATAAGCGTTTCTTCTTTCATTTTAATTTTTAACAGATATTGCTTCACCATCCTATCTTGATTAGCACAAGTTTCTTCAGTTTTTCTGTGCACTTTCTTCATGCTTTCTTGCAGTTGTCTAGGTAGTGATTCATTGATCATACTGAGGGTGTTAATGAAATGCAGCTCCAGACTAGCGGAGCATGTGTTGATGTCACAAGTACGCTTCTGTTCCAATTGACCAATGTTTAGGCTCTGTGCTCCCATCTCCCAAAGTCCATACTTTACTGTGTTCTTCTCAAGAACCTACTAAGCAAGGACACAAGTCCGTGCTCGCATTCTTGTGAATTGAGAAACGGCCTATACTGTATCTCCAAGACCCCAGAGCGCACCCCAACATTTGCACACCTGTAACCAGGCAGGGCTCCCTGCCTGTAGCTCAAAGTAAGAGCATATCAATTTGTGCAGTTTACCGTAACCATACTATTTTAGAGTGTTATTTTGATCTTGGGTTCTTTTTGTAATGGATGTGGAGAAATGTTCAATAATATTTAAATGGTATAATAATATAATTATTTCCTTGTGGTTTGCATAAAATGGTTTTGGAGCTAATAGAGTCGTGTGTGACCTAAATACAGGGACTCAGGTTCTTGCCAGCTGACCAAATCTACCTTGTTATAGTGTTATTGTGAAGTGTAAATAATAACGCATATATTCACCTGAGAACCGATGCTGTCTTTGTGTTATGGATCCTGGTTGTGTGCACTGAAGTGTATATGAAAATAAAATAGTGAATCTCAATCTTTTTACTTATTTACAGTGGGGCAAAAAAGTATTTAGTCAGCCACCAATAGTGCAAGTTCTCCCACTTAAAAAGATGAGAGAGGCCGGTAATTTTCATCATAGATATACCTCAACTATGAGAGACAAAATGAGAAAAAAAAAAATCCAGAAAATCCCATTGTCTGATTTTTAAAGAATTTATTTGCAAAATATGGTGGAAAATAAGTATTTGGTCAATAACAAAAGTTCATCTCAATATTTTGTTATGTACCCTTTGTTGGCAATGACAGAGATCAAACGTTTTCTGTAAGTCTTCACAAGGTTTTCACACATTGTTGCTGGTATTTTGGCCCATTCCTCCATGCAGATCTCCTCTAGAGCAGTGATGTTCTGGGGCTGTCGCTGGGCAACACGGACTTTCAACTCCCTCCAAAGATTTTCTATGGGGTTGAGATCTGGAGACTGGCTAGGCCACTCCAGGACCTTGAAATGCTTCTTACAAAGCCACTCCTTCGTTACCCGGGCGGTGTGTTTGGGATCATTGTCATGCTGAAAGACCCAGCCACGTTTCATCTTCAATGCCCTTGCTGATGGAAGGAGGTTTTCACTCAAAATTTGACGATACATGGCCCCATTCATTCTTTCCTTCACACGGATCAGTCGTCCTGGTCCCTTAGCAGAAAAACAGCCCCAAAGCATGATGTTTCCACCCCCATGCTTCACTGTAGGTATGGTGTTCTTTGGATGCAACTCAGCATTCTCTCTCCTCCAAACACGACGAGTAGAGTTTTTACCAAAAAGTTCTATTTTGGTTTCATCTGACCATATGATATTCTCCCAGTCATCGCCTGGATCATCCAAATGCTCTCTAGCAAACTTGAGACGGGCCTTGACATGTACTGGCTTAAGCAGGGGGACACGTCTGGCACTGCAGGATTTGAGTCCCTGGCGGCGTAGTGTGTTGCTGATGGTAGCCTTTGTTACTTTGGTCCCAGGTCTCTGCAGGTCATTCACTATGTCCCCCCGTGTGGTTCTGGGATTTTTACTCACCGTTCTTGTGATCATTTTGACCCCACGGGGTGAGACCTTGCGTGGAGCCCCAGATCGAGGAAGATTATCAGTGGTCTTGTATGTTTTCCATTTTCTAATAATTGATCCCACAGTTGATTTCTTCACACAAAGCTGTTTACCTATTGCAGATTCAGACTTCCCAGCCTGGTGCGGGTCTATAATTTTGTTTCAGGTGTCCTTTGACAGCTCTCTAGTTTTGGCCATGGTGGAGTTTAGAGTGTGACTGTTTGAGGTTGTGGACAGGTGTCTTTTATACTGATAACGGGTTCAAACAGGGGCCATTAATGAAGGTAACGAGTGGAGGACAGAGGAGCCTCTGACAGAAGAAGTTACAGGTCTGTGAGAGCCAGAAATCTTGCTTGTTTGTAACTGACCAAATACTTATTTTCCACCATATTTTGCAAATAGATTCTTTAAAAATCAGACAATGTGATTTTCTGGATTTTTTTTTTTCTCATTTTGTCTCTCATAGTTGAGGTATATCTATGATGAAAATTACCGGCCTCTCTCATCTTTTTAAGTGGGAGAACTTGCACTATTGGTGGCTGACTAAATACTTTTTTGCCCCACTGTATTTTTATTGTATTTTAAATAGGACTATAGGCTCATAGCTCACAGAGCCCTGCACTGGGTTCAAATTTGACAGTGTATTCTCATTATGAGTTCGTATGAAATCGTACAAAAGTAATGCACCGTAATTTCGTACGTTTTGGATGTTTTTTTCGTCATATGCGTATGCGCATCTTACGCACCATTCAAGAACATAGAATTTAAAATACAATTAGCCCTAACCCTGACCCTAACCCTAAGATATAAAACAGCAAGCAACGTAGTTAGAGACATGAAGAAGTGATTATTGTACTGTTTTTCCCAGTTTTACGTCCCACCGCAGATCTGCTTTTTTTGTCTGTCTGCCTGCGCATGCGCACTGATGTGGTTTTTTTGAGGAAAAACGTCCAAAACGTACGAAATAGTGTGCATAACTTTTCGTACGATTTCATACGAACTGATAATGAGAATATGTTGAATTTGATGCATGCCCATATGGAGTTTGTCGGATATCAGGGTTTTGGACCTAACTCGTACAGTACAAAATCCTTTATGTTAACTTATTTGGAGATTCTACATTGTTGTCTTTCTTATCCTTTCTGTAGACCCTGTGATGGCAACCAGTCTGGGGTGAACACCATCCACTGTACTGTTACAGACAGCCGGAAATAGAAGGATATGATGAAAGTATACGTTTTATAATGCTCTATAACATCTGAATCAGTCCCTGAGCTTATCTTTCTTAAAGTAAAATAACAGCTGTCTGTACTTTGGTACTTTATTTTAAATATACCATTGCAATGACAGCAAATTACTTTAAATTAAATGTATACATTTCAAATACAACTTTTAAGCTCAGAAGATAAAATCTGTGTGAACAATTTTGATTGATGATATTGATTATTGCTTCCTGAAAGTACAAGGAAGTCCCATCTTAATTGCGCATAAATTTTGTTATTAAGGTTGTACCAGTTGGGAAGATCAGAGATGTCTGTGTGAGAATTATGTAATGTTTTTTGATATTTTTATGTATGTGCAAGCACATATTTGTTTGCATTTGTAAATATTTGTATGGACAGGACCTTAGTGTGCACATTGCAGTATGTTTGTTCATGGATGCTTGTTTGCACAGCTGTTAAAGCTTAAACAAGCCTAGATACATAAGGCCACTGAACAAATCAGCTGAAGTGTAGTATGAATCATGGAGTTACTTGTGGCAAAAGACCGAGATAATGAGCTGGTCCATTTGAAATCATTGGAAGTGTTAACTGCTGTATGCATTGGTGCACTCTAAAGTATCAAAGTGACCTCAAGTTACTTTTCACTTTAACAAGCCTGCTGTGCTCATACTTACAGCGCTTCATTGCAACTGCATATTTGCAAAGGGGATGAAAACCACATTCTCATGATTCAGCAGTAGAGAGTAGTTTCACTTATACATGTATTCATTTTATTTGTTGATGATACGTGCAACAGGGGTTTACCACAATTTTTACTTTGTGGGGTATAGGAGGTTTTGTTTATATTTACAGTCCTTAAATTACTACAAAGCATTTCAATGCGATCAACATCTCATCTTTAATTATTTAGAACGATCCTTATGATCCTTGGTACAGTTTTAGCTTGTATTTTTTTCATTTTTTTTTTTTTTTATTATTTACAGATGGTCTCACATTTTTCTCAGGCACCCTCAAAAATATGGGGAATTTCCAGATTATTTTTAATAGTAAGCTTGCCAAGTCCTGCTACAGCAAAGCCCAGCCACACAATCAAACTAACAGGTTTATGATTTTCTTCTCCTTGTAGGGTCTATTTGATTTTGGTCAACGTGCCCTGGGTTCTGGGCTCTGAAAAAAATCTATTGTAGACTCGTCTATCCAAATAATGTAATTACATATGCTTCTCTGTTTATCTATATTTCCTTTAGAAAATTCCGGGCTTTGTATTCAGGGTCAAACTTTCATACTTATTGTTACAAGGGTAGAAGTATAGTAGACCAAATGATGACATCTAACAAGTTTGGATACTTCTTTTACATCTTCCCAGCTGCCCTCAGGGTGGTTGGCCATAACTGATTGCGTTGGTGTTTTAAATTTTTTTTTATCTTAAGTCCTCCTCCTGTGGACCAATTTTTTTTAATTAATTATCATTCATAGAATCAATAATAAGGAGGGGGGTTCTCATCTGAAATTGCATATGCTATTACACTTTACAGCAAATCATAAAGGATAATTTCCTCTGTTTATTGTTTTTTATATTACTTGAACTTGTCATAATTTGGGATTTTTCTCTTATACATGTCTCTCCACTTAAGTAAAAAAGGGGGGTTGTCTTATTTTTCACAGATGTAAATATATGTGTACACAAAATGTACATTTAAAAGAGAGTTTGTACAATCCAGCAAAAAAACCCCAGCTGAAATTGAAGAACTCAAATGCCCCATGAGACTTGAATAATGTTATTCAATGCAGAAAATTGGTGGTGTTTCAGTTCTGGGTGTCTATGTAACTTAATCTCTGGCTTCTGATAAAACATAAACAGAATGTGTTTTTTAAGTATTAGTTTTAAATCAGTTCGAAAATATATATAGTGTTTCACATTTGCAATGTGAATGAGGATGCTTAAGTTCAGTCATAAGCTTTTATCCTGAAATTTTTAGATGCATCCATTATCCATTGCGAGGGTTACCAGTATAATAACTCCATTCTAGAGAAAATTTTAACATTCTATAATTTTTAAACGTCACACATCAAACTATTGTATTCCTTAACAGAGCAAGAGCAATTTTTTCAAAGAAGAATCAGGAAAATTCTCTGTCTAGAAAAAAAGAGGTCAAAACCCCAACGATTGCTTAATCAAAAGACTTGCAGCAATAGCAAGAGAGAATAGTAGTTCTTTAGATCATTAACCTAGGAAAGATAAACACATACATTTAAACTGTTCTGCTTTTTTATTTGTAAAAACTTTGGAAAGCTGTATCCTGTTTCTTGCTACTTCACAACACTTCATAACCCTAGTCTGTAATGAACAAACAAAATGAAACCCCAGTAAATTAAATTGAAGTTTGCTTGCTACCATGGTAAATAAGGGAACATTTTGAAATATATATGCTTATTTTTGCAAAGGTCTGTTCATAATGGGAGACACTTGTGATAAGGTCATTGCAAAACTCTTCTTTGTGTATTTGAAGAACTAGCATGTAGAATTACAATAGCTGTCTGTGTTCTCAAAAGTGGAATTCTTCTCAAAGTCATAATGTTTATCATATGTGGATATTTAAGTGTGTGAGGAAGAGAGAGAGAGAGAGAGAGAGAAAGAGAATCTTATAACACAGGGGTTGCAAGATGATGTGATTCCTGGACGGATCCCCAGCTTTGTTGGAATCCTGGATCCCCTCACTAGCTATGTAACCTGCTAAGAATGTCGTTTTGGAAGGACAAGCAAGATTTAAAAGAACAGCTTGTAAACGTAATTTAGAAAGCATTCCAGTTTGTATTTGTTGCAAGGCCTTTTCCACTTATGTCACGAGGCCAAGGCAATGTTTTAAATGTTTTTCTCAACACTTAAGATACAATGATAAGATGTCCTTTATGTTATAGTACCCTCACATGTTGCTTTCACTAGTGTAATTTGGTTACAACATAGGGTTCAGGAAGCATGTTTGCAATTTAACAGATAACATTAAAAAAACATTAGAATTCCTGCAATTCAGAAGAGTTAATGCTTAGGAGAGTGCTTCATTTCCTAGTTTGGCAATGCCAGAGTAAAATACGGTGGTGAAAGCAATGGAAAAACAGCATTGTCGACTATAAAATCTCTAAAAAAAAGAAAAAAAAAATCTAGGGCAGGATTTTTATTGCTTTATTGGCAAGAGTTTTTTAAACACTAGAAAAGAATTTGTTTCGATAACCAAAAACTTTGTTCCTGCAACTCAAATCAGTGCCTGTAGGACTTCAACGGCCTTACGATCTGGAGTGACCGAGCCACAGAAAGACATGAAAACTGCTCTCAGACAGCAACAAGATTGCCAACCTACTAATGGCCAGTCAACATTCCTCCAAGAAGAGAAAAGTAACAGGATCCCACCTCAGAGAGTGATTTGCTTGGATTCACTAAAGAGAGGAAATGTGTTCCTGTGTGAATTTGAATCTTTTGAATACCTGGCTATCCATGCACAGGGCGCTGTTCAAGCCATGTTTCTGAATGTTCATTCAATATCTACATGCTCCCCTTAGCTCTATAACTATGCAGAAAACACACAGCATTAGATCACAATGTCAACAGGTGACTGTGAACCAGTGTTGGGGAGTAACGGATTACATGTAACGAAGTTACGTAATTTAATTACAAAAACAGAGTAACTGTAATTCGTTACAGTTACAATGAGAAAATATGTAATTCAGTTACAGTAACTTCCGAAAATATTAAGAATTACAAATTTACTTACATTTTTAAAAATATATAAAGAAAAACCTTTGCGAAATATGTACAGTGAACCCTCGCTATAACGCGGTTCACTTTTCACGGTCTCGCTGCTTCACGGATTTGCGTCATGCATTTTTAAACTTTATTGTCAAACAATCAATGGTGGCATGTCGGTTGATAAGGATCTTTTGGCCCAGAAGAAAAAGAGCGACAACAACTACCGATAACTATGTTCTTCTCTCCAAAAAACACACCTGCACCGCAGGCTTTAGAAGAAAAAAATGCCACAGAGCAGAGTCAGGATGCAGCGGCTCCGTCAGAACAGCAGTGAAATACTGTACTGTACCCGTCAGTCACTATTTGTCCTACTGTACTTTATATTTTTTTTCATAATCATTTTTCATTTTCTCCCGTTCCAATTCGTCACGGCGGGGCGGTGCTGATCCCTGCAATATTAACTCTTCAGGTCGTATTGATGATTAAAATTATTACTTATTTATTGATAACTATATTATTTTACAGTACAGTACAGTAGTTGTTTGTAAAAAAAAAAAGAAAAAAAACAGACAACAGCAACGTTTATACGTTTATATTTCATTGTATAATAACTTTAAAAAAATAAAGGTTTCTACTTCACAGATTTCACCTATCGCAGGTTCTTTTAGGAATGTAACCCCCACGATAAACGAGGGTTTACTGTAATGATATTTTATTGCTTCGCGCCCTGTATCGCCGTTTCCCGCTTCGGCTCCTTGTCTCTATCATATTTGCCACTCTGATGATCCATCCTGTGCTGGTGGAGCCTCCTTGAGGAACAGCAAGCGAGCGGACGGTTCTATTTCAGCCCAAGCAGCACATCAAAAAAGACAGCCTTCCAGTACTGGAAATTTTTAGGAGCATTTCTATTACATCTGTGAAAATAGCTCAAATTTAACCGTGCAGTGCAAGAAGTGTTTGCCGGCTATCAACCTGAACCTGCTTGTGTTAGTCTGCAAACTGCGTAAATGGTAGAGCCTGGGGGAGGAACAGAAAAGAGTATGGCCCGATGAGAGGAGTCTGAGAAAATCTTACATGCCTGGTGCTGGCATCTCTTCTTGGGGACATCCTGTGATTGCCTGTCAGCAGTTCCCTCTCAGCTTAGTGCTTTTTTACGGTTCACATTCAGTTCTCAAAAAATTATATGTTGAACATGGGTCAATACTCATTAAAACCTTAAAGTAATCAAAAAGTAATCAAAAGTAATTAGTTACATTACTTTTTAAAAGTAATCGAAAAAGTTACACTACAATTACAAGGTAACTTGTAACTGTAACGGATTACATTTTAAAGTAACTGACCCAACACTGCTGTGAACCCATCAGAGCGCTGGCTAAAGGCTTTAAACAGATCATTGTGTAGATGTAAAGAAAAACTGAAGTAATGATCTTCGAACAAAATGAGGAGTGATCCAGAGTTAGCACACAGCTTTAGCTATCACAGCTAATTACCACAGATTATGACCTAATGTGATGATGGATTCACACCTGAACCTTCAGAGGCACATAAAGGCAGTTACCAGGTCAACATTTTATTACCTGAAGAACATTTCCAAGACTAATGTCCAAGCATGATCTAAAAAAATCTCACTCATGCATTTATCTTTACTAGAATTGATCACTGCAACAGTGTTCAAAGGTTTGCTTAAAAAGTCCATCAGACAGCTGCAACTGATACAAAATGCTGCTGCCAGGGTTCTCACTAGAATTGAGAAAATTGAACACATCAGCTGGTCCTGAAGTCCTTACAGTGCCTCCCTGTAGCCCAGAAAATAGACTATAAAACCCTTCTGTTAGTCTACAAATCACGGAATGGATCAGCACCTCAATACAAAAGAGATTTGTTAGTGTATCAACCTCCAAGACCAATCAGAGACTAGAATCAAACATGAATCAAACAAAGAAAAACATTGCTTTGCTACCTGCTTTTTCATCTTTTTATCTTTACTTGCTTTTATTCTGCTTTTATTCCCCTTTTATTTTACTGCTTAATTCATGTAAACCACTTCTAATTAATTTTGTACAGAATTGTGCTATGCAAGTAAACTTGCCTACCTTTTCCTAGGATATGAAATGAGAGTCACAATTAAATATATTGTCAGGAAAATAAAATGCCATTTCTTCTGTGCCTATGGATATTAAACACAGAATAGTTGGATTTTTAAAAAGAGATTGATATGCCACATTTTTTTTCTGTTGTAATTTGCCAAAAACTGACAATTCTGCTAGAGATAAAAAAAGATATAGGATAGGATTTCTAACCATGAGTCCCCCTTCAGTCAAAAGTATTGATGATCATCCAAAAGTGAATGTACATTAACTGATTTTATAACAAAACACATTTTACAAAACCTTTTAACCTGAGCTTTGAATTCTTAGGCATTTTATTCTTCCCATCTCAAATAAAAAACAACATACACCTGTTGCATACAAATTAGTAAGGAATAGAAAAACATACAAAATAATATTAGAAACCTGTATTTACAAAACTGGAGCTCCTCTGAGTAACTCCCCTATAATAACATTTAAACTTGATGAATTTGGAACAAAATAGAGAGCAAAAATGATCGGTTTAGTGACAGTTTTTCTTTATTTTCATCCAGACATCTAAGCTCTCTTTGGTGAGCTCTGACAGATCAGTGTGAAAAACAGCTGATACCAGACTGTTCTCTACATCCAGTCAGTTCCTCTGTGCCGGTGAAGATTCTCAGTCATCCAGGTCATAGCCATTTCAAAAAAGGTTAAAAAACAATCCACTTGACTTTGTTTCCATCTTCAAACTTGGAAACAAAGTCCAGTGGATTGCTTTTTTTTTTTTTTTTTTTTTTTTACCGTTTTTGGAATGACAGTCTGTTCCTCTGCTTGGTTTTGATGTTTGTCACAGCTCAAAATGAACTCAAACATATAAGAAAAACTATTTTTTTATTGATAAAAGCTTGTTGATTTATTTTTTTATTGGATTCTCAAAAAGCAAAACAGATCCCAGCCATTTTTCTTGTTTTAGTACCTTACAAATATGCTTATAACCCGTGTAGATAATGTGTGTAAATTAGGTTTTCAGTTTGTAGGGGGTGTATTGTAAACATACAGTAAGTACATTTAGTTTTATCATGTGAACTTAAACTAGTTCTTATTACAAGTGAATCTGGACAATGCTGCTGTACACAGAATTTATTTCAGTATGACTACGCCAAAAAATCCGAATACTGTAAAATAGAAGACTTTCGTTAGTGATTTAAGTACCAAATTGGAAGGGGAAATCTGCAATCTTTAAAAACTAAATGTTATAAAACCTTTACCCTGCCATCCCTTTTGCATTTAAATGTGACTATTAACATAAGTGTTTCATTTGAGACTTAATCTGGGGATGCTCTGTAAGCATCTACAGCTGTACGACAAAACCGCAGGGTTTAAAAGTTCACAGCTCATGTTGCATGTTCTTACACTGTACGCCCGACGCTCTGATGCGACCTACCTGCTCACACTGTACATCCAAAATTCCCACGTTGGACTAAGCGACGAAAGAAGGTGCTGGTCGGACTTGTTAATCTGGAAGATGAAGAAGAACTCCCTTGTTTGCACATGCCCAGGGCTCGAGGTTCTGGTAAATCAGCTCAATGATGCTAATAGCTCTGCTTCACCAGTAGGATTTGTCCACGAACACCTCCCGATCAGGAATCATAAGGTCGGGAGGTGTTCATGGACAAATCCTGCTGTTGAAGCAGAGCTATTAGCGTCTACGAGGTTGTGAGAGGCTAATCATCCCTTGTTAACCCCCTATACACTACACAACGCTGGACGCACAAAGGAGGCTGAAACTTGGCCTGATCCAAAAAATTCTCGCACGACTGGAAATCGTCCCCAAAAAGGGCACAAAATCGTGTAGTGTGAAGAAACAGTGTATTTATTGAAAATAATTCCTTTCATGAAGAGAAATGATCAGATGTAAAAGTCAGTGGCAGATCAACATAATGTGAAAAAAAGGTTGAGTCATTCTTTTATTGGTATCTATATTGGATATCGGTAGCAATATTGGCTATTATGATCCTGTATTTACTTGATATCAAAGTCCCAATATCACCCACCTTCATAAAATATGTTATGAGCATGAGGAAGTTTACTTACTGATGACAACTGTGCCATTCCCAGGTATGACGAGGCCTGTTTGGTATGAAATCTGCTGTGCCTTTATTCTTTACTCTCTGTGGAAATCGAAGAAGGACTCTTACATCATAGTCAGTGGTCTCAGGGCGGTAGGCAGAGCTAAGGGTGGAAACAGGCATGGAGGGAAAGAAATTTCGATAAGGAAACATTTCCAAGTTCCTTCTTTAAAAATGCTTTTATGTCTATTTACTCATAAGCAGATTTGAGGAAGTAAAAAAGGAACTCTGGAAAACTACAAAGCAGAACTATTACTACATTATTTATTTGACAGATTATGGCTATCTCTCAAAACACACTCTTCACAGGAGGGGAGGAACAAGAATAATGTCCATATTTTATCGTACAAATATTTTTTTGGTGAGAAAAAACAAAGCACGACCTTGAGTTTAGTACCACTTAAAATGTAAGTTATTTATCTTATGTATGTTGTTGACATTAGAGTAAATGGTAAATCACAACAGCCACAAATCTAGGGACGATATAAAGAGCTTTGAGGGATGAATAAGCTTCTGATAGTAAGAGGTCAAACTAAATAGCCCTAAGGACAACACTTTTCAATCATCTCAGCAGTGTCCTTAGTGCAGAAAGAGTCAAATGAAAATGGCAGGTGAATCAAGGCTGGGTGCCTGGGTCACTCTATTCCTCTACTATCCTGTTTTTCCCAGATATGAGTGAGGTTTAATTTTTTTTTTCTCAAAAGCTCAGTCTATAAGCATGGATGATCTAAGGGTGGCATAAAGAGCGTATTATTGTAAAAACTATTAACGTAATTTACCTATATATATATGGTTAGCTGTCTACTAGCAGTTGTTGCAAAACAGTCTATTGATTGATATGCAAACAGCCCTATACACTCAATGACCACTTATTTAGGTGTTCTTGTCCAACTGCTTGTTAAGACAAATTTCTTTTCAGCCAATCACATGCAAGCAACACAATGCATTTAGACAAGGCATGTAGACATGGTCAAGACAATCTTCTGCACTTTAAACCGAGCATCATAAAGGGGAAGAAATGTGATTTAGGTGACTTTGAATGTGGCAGGGTTGTTGGTGTCAGACAGGCTCTTCTGGGTATTTCAGAAGCTGCTGATCTACTGGGATTTTCACTCACAAACACCTTGGGTGTTTAAAGAGAATGGTCGAAAAAATTGAAATATCCAGGGAGCAGCAGTTCTGTGCAAATACCTTGTTGCCAGAGGTCAGAGGAGAATTGCCTGGCTCAAGCTGATAGAAAGGCAACAGTAACACATAACGTTTTGTTTCAACATAGGTATACAGGAGAGCAATTCTGAATGCATCAAATGTCCAACAAGGAGGCAGATGGACAGCAACAGAAAACCACACAAGGGGTGATTCCTGTGAGCAACCGAAAAAATCTGGCAAAAAAGATGTTGAGTCTTTATTTCTGCTGTCACATTCGGATGGTAGGGTCAGAATTTGGTGTGAGAGTATGGATCCATCCGGCCTTGTATCAATGGTTCAGGCTGCTGATGGTGGTGTAATGGTGTTAGGGATATTTTTTGGCCCTCTTTGGGCCAATAAGGCATTCAGTCAAAGCCACAGCCTACCTAAGTATTGATTCTGACCATATGCGTCCCTTTATGAGCAAAGTTTACACTCATTCTGATGAGTACCCACAGCAGGATAACACACTGTCATTAAGCACAACTGATTTCAGACTGGTTGCATGAACATGACAATGAGTTCACTGTGCGTGGAAATTTGTATTATGGATGATTAGCCGACAAATCTGCCACATCTGCGTGATGCTATCATGTCAATATAGACCAAACTCTGTGAGGGATGTTATGCCTAGAAGGGGGTCACAATTCTTACTTCAGAATGAATTCAGTATCAATCAACCTAAACTTAATCAAGGTTAGAGTGATTAAAGCGAAGCGTAAAAAATGAATTAGATATTTACTTTTAAAGCTGGTACAATGAAACTTACAGAGTATAACTCTTATCCATTTACTGTTTTCTACTTAGACTAATAATATGTGTGTGTTCTGAAATACATGACCATTTCAAATGATTCAAGTTTGTTGTAACACTATTTTAATTATCAAGGTTGTAATGTTTCCAAATTTATTAGAAAATAAAACAGGTTACTTGTATAGTTTATAATATGAAACACATCCAGACTACGCCTTACCTTGAGAGGCATTTTTCCTCTGCAGCACAGCGAAGGGAGTACATGTGGGCTCTCTGGATGTAAGTTGAAGCCTGGACATAGTTTGGATCAGGAACCAGATCAGGCAAACCTGAAAAAAAAAAAAAAAAACTCTTCATCTTAAAACATCATGCATTCAACTCAAACATATTTCTAAAATTTCTCCTCAAGCTCCCTTATAAATGTGCTGTTATTATCATTCCGCATATATCCAAAGTGATCAAACGGTCAGCATTATCTGCATGCTTGCAAACATATTTTGCAATTATCCTTTGTGATCTCTGAAATATGTTGGTGCTGACAGTGAGAAGGGCAAAATCTCAGTAAGAGTACCCACAGTTCAAGTCTGGGTCACATCAAATAGACTCTGAGGCAGATTATTTTGTTATTCAGAATTTTATCATCACTTTCTAATAAGTAACTTTTTTAGTTTAAACTATTAGATAAGAGCTACAGATTGAAAAATAAGTAAATAGGGGCTCTATTAACTCTTTGGTTGTCGAATATTCCATGAAATCTAGACCTGTGTGTTATAAATATATCATGGTTCCATTGTTTAACATCTTTAATTTAAAACAGAAATGAATGACATATTCCTACTGATGTTATACTGTAACTAATATAGTCCAGTAAAAAAAAAAAAAAAAAAATAGATTAAGCATTCCAAAGAGGCTCATCTATGGGATTAGGCTACCCTTTAAAAAATATAAAATTTTCACCAGGTGATTTCTGAATATAGATCTATTTCTATAATTCTAGTTTAAGCTTACATGTTATGTTAAGTGTTTAATCAATTTTCATAAAGTGCCTCAGTAAGTTAACCGCTTTAACTTAAAATAAATAAAGTAAATAATGTATTCAATTAGTCTATATGTTATTTCTGTTTTTTATTGCGAAAAATCTGGCACATTTATAACATTTATAGTAATGTGGGGTTTCCTTTAATATTTTTCCAAAGTGTGACTGTTTTGAAGGTATATCTTTTAAAAATTTGGTATATGTTGATACTGGTAACCTTCCCACGCCTGAGTAGTGAGTTTTCAAAAAACAGGACTTGCCCGAGAAAAGTCTGTATGCCTCTGACATTACCTAAAAAGGCTGTGCCACAAGATATCTGACAAGGCTTATCAAACTTCTGTGTTTAACTTACAAATACCAGACATGGTTTAATGTGGGCTTGTTTAAACCATTACAAAAATCTGGGCCATATCTATTTCATCTGCCTAATAGAAACAAGCTGAAAAACCAGAGAGCAAACTTCCAGTTACATTGGCCTGGCATTTTACACCTTGGTGAGTTTTCATTTCAAAGCCACATTAATAAATGCAGTCTTTCCCACTGTGGACTCTGTGTAAACTGCCAATCTGACATGTCTATATGAGGCTGACAACGAGGGCAGGGGGAAGCTTCCTGGAACAGACAGTGTAAACACTGTAAACCAGTGTGAAACACTGACTCTCCAGCCAATTTTTCCCTCTTCTTCAGAAGGCTTTGTTCTCTGTCCTCTAATCTTTTGAAATGGGAAATTGTGTCTCTTTCGGACACATAAAGTGTATTGAGAAGCCAAAGCTGAGCAGCCCTCAACTGAAAGTGACAGAATTATCCATTCCACTCAATGTACAGTAGGGCACAGAAGAAAGAAGTCTCGCAAAGGTTTGTAGCAGGGATTCCTTTCTTATATGCACAGGGGTTATTACCCTTTGCATCTTTGATTGAAGCTTGCAACAAATACAATTAGCTTACAAAAAGTATTCAAAAAATATTACTACAGCGTTTATACTTCCACATCTCAATGTATCTCGTTTGAGATAGTGTTGATTCCTTAGAATCTGAATATGCTTAACGGACATTTCTGAATTCTTTAATGGCACTGTAATTGGCAACGTTGGATGCAAATTGTTATTTGATAATATCTACCTTTTCACCCAGAAGTTATAATTTCCTTGAGTTAAGCTGGAAAAATGCACAGAAAGCAAACCAAACATCCAAATTCAATAAAAGAGCTTTAACTGAAGCTTAAAAAAAATGCAAATTTACACATAGCTCTATTAAATTTCAGTTCAGTATTCTATGAAATAGCTACACTACATCATTACAGCATTAGTAACTGCATTCGTTTTTTTTATAAACCATCTAATTTCTATTTACTAATTGGTCACATTGGTAAGTTACTTCAAACTAACACAGCATATTATAACAACGCAATCAATCAATCAAAGCGCTTTTTCATAAGTACACACTCTGCAATGCGAAGAGCACTGCTTTTGTTCTCTTTCAATTCTTTTTGTGCACAGACAGAGCATGAGAGCTGAGAAACAGGCATACATGATGCCGGTAGGGTGAGGATCAGCAATGTGGGCGGGTGTTCGCAGCATTCAATGATTGCTTACACTTACTGAAAGCAGAGGCGATGGTGAAGAACCCAGATCAATAATAGATAGATAAGATAGATTTTTTTTAATTTCTTTAAAATAATTATTTTTTTGCACTATACTTATTTCATAACCAGTTAAAACCTGCTAACATGCATAGATGTAAAGTTTTATTATTGGTATTTTTTATTTCAATAATCTAAGCCTAATAATTGCATGTACATAATTGTATTGCAGTTGTCCTTTTAAAAATTTTTTTCTTCTATTAGTCATTGGTATTAAACAATTTTAATTTGATGATTGAGATCACAGATCAAATTAATTCAAATTCTTATAACACCTTTTAATCATTTTTAATCAGTTTGAGTTCTTTAAATTTCACAAAACAAATGGCAAAGAAAATCTATGCTACAATAAGTGCTTTTAAACCTTTATGACACAAAGTTTCTTGGGATTTATCTAGAAAATAATTGTTTCCAAATGCCATTCTTAGTACGACTGAGGTTAGCCAAGAAGCAACATTGGTGCTGTTATGATAGTTTTAGCATGTTTAACATATACAGGGCACACAGAACACTTGAATATTCAGTGATTCACACAAGCTAACAAGCCTAAAAGCAAATCTTTGAAAAGTTTTTAATTTTCTTTACAAAAATCACAACCTGCTTTGTTCCATGCTCAAACAGAATGATTAACAAAAAAACAACAAAAACATTGGCTGATTCTTCAGTACTCCTAAATAAAACACCCTTTTAAGCTGTAAAGATGTGCTTTTCCTTCAAAATCACAAACACTTACTGTAATGTTTTAGGGATTATCAATCTTAATCTCAATCTTTGCTAGCTTTACCTCATGATTTAATTATGGTGGTGAAAAAAGGTATTTTGCTGCATCATTAACCTATAAAAAAGTTAAGAAATATTACCGTAGAAACTCTTTGAAATTTTTCTTTATGAAAGAAATAATAGGCTTTTACACCTTAGTAAATAAAGTTTTCCTCTTAAAATCACTTTTTAATAGCAATAAAGATGTCTGCTTTTCCGTAGCTCTTAACAAGAGAATCTATATTGCAGTGATTACTGAGAGCATTAAGGCCTTTATGCACATGATAGCTTTTTGTACTGTGTGCTAGAAATGGCTCCCAGCTCTAAAGTGCCCAATGAACCATGGTTGGAAACACACACTCCACCAGAGAGGCTGCTGTGCAGCAAAACAGATTGCAGTGAGAAACAGAAATGATAAACCAGCATTAAAGAGCCTGAGAATCTCATTGGAGTTCCCAATCTCCCCACTCAGTGCATACAGTACACAGCCCCCGGCACCAACTCAAAAACCCATGTTGTTCTTCTTCTAATCTTTAATATATTCTCATTTATTAATCTTTAGCAATCTCAAAGGAAACTTGTTAATTTCATTTATTTAAAAAAGCAACTAGATGCCAAAAAATTCCCAGAAACTGTCTTTTTAGGATTCTTAGGATAGCATACTGCATATTTTCAGACTCCTCATTTTTATCCCCCCAAGTGCCCTGACTAAATATTTATTTGATTTCCTGTAGCTGAAGAAATGGACCCCATGTGTTACAGGGACTTTCCACTCTCCCTCCTTTCAGGAAGTGGGGCAGAACTGTTTCCCCCTCCCTTCATCCCCCCTCTCATGCCCAGTAAGCCACAAACAGCCCTTGACACCAGGCCCTTATGAGGTCACCACAATCATTACTAAAATGGAAATGCCTCATGAACCAGTCAACCTTCGTGCAATTCTGCACTCCCCTTCAAACACAGAGTGGTTTTTGTGTCTGCTCGTTACACATTCACAGGCTTTGCTCAACACCTGGTTTCAATAACTTTGCTGGCATGAGAGGATGAACTCAACATCCTCCTTGCAATCTTTGGAATTGAAAAAAAGAGACTTCACTTTTAAGAAGTTGTGTCATTTTGATTATGTCAGATTTCTGACAAAAATGAAAAAGGAATATCAGAAAACAACTAGGATGACTGGGGAGAGGGTGGGTTTGGTGGGTATTTTAGTCCACTGTATCTGCATATTTCATATAAAATGCAAAACAACAACTGATATCAGATGAAAAGTGTTATATCTTTTTTTCCCTTTACACAGAAACATCTTCATATAATCTGGAAAAAACAGATTTGAACCTTGATTTTTTTTTACATAAAAACAAAATGCTTCAAAACTTAAATAAAAATGACCTGAGCCATCAACTACAGCTTCCTTATAGGGATTTCCTTACTGTAATTACAAACCAACTTAAGGGGACAACATATTTTTTTAGTTTACATTTACTAAACCAAACCATACCTCTTTGGTTGCCTCTGTATACAGTGCCAACATTGGTACCAGGGTTCTCAAGAGCAGAGTTTGGAGAGGTTCTGCCTTGAGGAAAAGGCTGTGAAAAGGGAGGACGAGGTCTCCCAAAAGGATGAAATTGCTCGTATTGTGGGCTTCTGATTTCTGGTTGCCCAGCAGCTCCTGATCTATCCACCACAATAGAAGATGCCTGGTTGGTATCAGGGACAGGATTGACAGGGACAGATTCTTCATTGAAGAGGCTGTGGGTATATCTGTGATCCAGACCATCAGCAAATGGTGGTTGGGGAGCACTTGCAGGTACCACTGGATTGGGCACATATCCATAAGACTGGTAAAAGTAGTAACTGTTTTCAGGAAGTTCAGCTGGAGTACCTGGAAACACCGAGCCAATACTTCCTGCATATCCTCCTGCAGTGTACCCTTGTCCAGTTCCATATGTTCCTCCACTGTATCCAGCACCTGGGACAGGCTGAAAAGGTGGCTCATAATTTCTGATTGGAATATCTGGAAAACTCCCATCAAAGGACTGGAATGGGGGCTGTTGGGGTAATGGGTATTGAGGGTAAGATGGTATGTTATATGATGATGAAGAGAATGATGAGGATGATTGACGCCGCTGACTGCTTGAGGAACCATGGAACTGGCTACTTCCTGTGCTGCCTGTAGTTTGTCTCCAGTTGTCAGGTACTTGTCCAAACCCAAAAGGATGCCTTGCCTGTCCACGAACAGTTTCCGACGATGATCCCCTTGAAGGAGCCTGTCTACGGAGATTGCCTCCGTGACGACTGCGTGAAGGACGGGGATCCGACAAAATAACCCTAGGTGCTCTTTCTTGGCCTCCAGCCCCAGGGGCAACATACTCAGCTCCACTATTAAGTAGGCTATACACCTGTCCATTGTTTTCCCACTGTATCACCTGTCTCCAAGGTGCAGCAGAGCTGTCTTGCTCTTGCCCCTCATTCTGGCTTTGCCCCTGAGTTTGTGAAGCAACCTGAGGCTCCCCTGAGCCTGCTAGAAATAACATCACACATACCACAGCAACAGACATCATACTGGCTTAAGCAATGCAGAGATTCACCCCCTGCCCTAAAAAGACAAAAATGAATGATAAAAAAATATCCAGTCAGCCAGCGGCGCAAATTCAAACCACTTGCGGTTCTGTCAATAAAACATGTGTATCCTCTTCCCGCGGGCACAGCTTTAGTGTGCGTGTTAAAACAGATGCAGGGTTAAAAAGTAAGCCTGTGGTTGAGAGCATCTGTTGCTCTTTTCTTGCCAGCAACAGTGAAGCTTGAATTTGCATTCAGAAGCAATCAGATGCAGGGCAGCAGAAGTTGACTTTAGAAGACCCACTGTTGGTGAACCGTCTGCTGGTGAAATGAATATGTCCTGACTTCTTGCCAGTCTGTTAGCTCTTCTGTCAGTAGAATAAGCATAGCTCTCTGCCTTCTTGAAAGAAGTGCCTGTTCAGTGCACAACAGCAAGCTTCTATTTGCCTGATTGCTTACAATGGGCTGTGAAAAAACCTTCAACTTTTTTTCTTTTAAAGGAGAGGCCCCACATGGCCCTAGTGCTAGCGATGTTTCCTGGGCTGCAGCAGCCAAACATCCATGAGGTTTCCAAAGTCAACATTACCGGCTGCAAAGGCATTCAGTCATATTACAAAACTCACTGACTTTCAGTTTCTTTTGTCCAGTTATGTAGCTTGTCAAAGGGATTTTAATCTTTCAACAGGCCAGGCATTTATATGTTTTTACTACATCTTTGAGACATTAAGTAATAGAGCAAATATTTGACTGTGTTTATCTGACTAATTTTAACCAGGAAGGACTTCCTGGTCCTTCCTGGTTAAACACGAACAAAAGCCTCATAGTGTTTTTTTCAACTTTCTTCAGAAATTCAACATAAACATTTGCTCACGTTGTATGGTTTCTGGAAGCATGGAAGATCACCCCCCCACACCCTAAGAACCCCACCCATATATATATATATTCTAAAAAACGACTTCTCTATTTATGCAAATAGTTTGTGGGAAAATGTGATTTGGATACTCCACCCAAACAAATATCAAACCAAGGTCAATTAAGAGAGCTCACAAAATTTTCCTTCCAGCAAACAGTGACACACATTTAGAGAAACAGAAATCAGCCGCCCCCACCCCACCATTTCTGCACACATACAGCGACTTCATCATCCAAAGCATTTATACATCTATACATTTAAATCCTGTATATATTCCTTTTGTTATCAAAATCAGCAGTTGGTAATTGTGTTTGCCTTGGCACAAATTGTCAGGGCAGTAGCCACCGTGAGCTACAGAGCAAGGAAAAAGCAACATTCCTTCAGAGCTACAGCAGTGAACAAGCATGGTATCCTATGGAGCAAATGAGCATTCTGTCTGAGTGGAACAGGATCAAACAGAAAAAAACTAATAACATGGCATGAGAATAGCTTAAAAAGAGAAGCTTTGTTTTACAAATGTCTGTATAAAAAAGAAAACATAATTCCAGGCATAAGCAAATTAAGAACTGGGACTTTGGCCCCTGCCTGGAAATAACAAAACTTGCAGCTAGAAAACAAAAACATCAGATAGTGCAGGTAAAACTTAATCTATTCTTCTTGTTTTTAATAGAGAAACAAGAGTGTCTTGCACCCCAGCTTGCTGTATCTACCTCAGTTTAATTATCAATATATTTAGTTTTATGTAGAGGTTTTTATGTATTTATTTGTCATTTTTATTTTTTGTTAAACCAAATAGTACTTGAGTGGATAATTGGATTAGCCTAACTGTATGATTAGATATAGCGCTGCAAATTACAGTCAGTCATTCACCCATTCACGCATACATTCTAACACCTATGGTGGAAAGCTAAATTGTAGCCACAGCTTTTCTAGCCACACTGACAAAAGCAGGGTGTCTATACTCTGGCCCCACCAACTTTCTGACAATTTATGGAAGTCAGAGGGCCCGATGCACCATTATAACCATCATGATTTTAGCTTATTAAACTCTTTTTTCAAATCTGAAAATGATTTACATAAAAATTATCTGCAGATGTCATTGTGCAGCCAGACCATGTCTATGGTGCCATAAGAGCCAATAGGAGCAACAATGTTCCCAGACAGAAGGTGGTGCCAAGTGTTCAGAAAGTATTCTACTCATGGGTCAGACCATTTCAGGCAGACTCAGGTGGGACTAATAGGGTTAGCGTATAGGTTAGACCCAATCAAATAAATAACGATGTAATGCAACAACTCCATGCGACGCCCTGTATTTTTGTCATTTGTCATGCTGTCAAAGAAACTCTCCAGTGAACGATTTCTGTCGGTTTTGGCTAAAAGAATCAGAAGAATTAAGGTGTTCTCTCTAGTATGTTTTCAGTTTTCATTGTTACCTTACTCCGTTGCGGTTGCCATCTTGTTGTTATGCTAACAGAAAAGTGCTGGTCCATTATGCGTAATTCTGGAGCTGAGAGACACACTCTGAAGTCCCACCTCCCCTGCTGATTGATCCAGCCAGATTTGACTTTACCAGAATGAGTGAAGCTCCATGTAATTCATTCTAGCTTGACAGGCTAGGTCACACCATAAGCGGAATAAGACAAGCAACAATGAAGCCTTGGTTAAGGAACTAGGTTGTATAAACAGAATCTCAGAGTATCCCATTTGGTTTAAGTGGCCAGCCTCTCAAACCCTCAAAAGACAAGATGCTCCATAGCCTTGGTTATTCTTCTGCTGTTTGCTACTGGGCTCAAAAGAGCATGGGATCCTGGGATGCTTTGTTGGCTGTGGTATCCATTTCCCATGACAATAGCTTTAGTTCACACTGCTTGTTTGAATTCTACTCTATGAGAGATAAAAACGCAAAGTAAAGAAGACAAAAGAGAATGGCAATGAACTGTACCAAGAAAAGCTAAATCCAGTTTTAAAGGGTTGCTGTCTCAATAGAAATTAAATCTACATGAGCATGATAAATGAACAAGGACTTACATGACCTGTTGTCATTTTCAACATCTGAGCTTATTTTCTACATCATAGTTGTAGGTTTTTTACTGTCAAAGTGTTCAGAGAAGTTAAGTCTTTAAGGGCTTATGCCCCGGATCTCCACATTTTTCTTACTACAATTGAAAACTTTGCATTTCATTCACCTCAAATGCTCCTCTTCATGTTTGGTGTATGTTTGAGTCAGTGTATGTTTTGAATGGTTGATTTCCCCTTTAGAAACCAGTTTTAGGAAACAAAAACATGACTAATTGATTATTATTATATTATTCAATCTAAACTATGAAATTCATAATAGAATCCAAAATCAAATACAGTAAGTTCAGCAAAAAAACACCAATGGTGAAAAACTTCATGATCCGTAGGCTACACTAAATAACCTCCTCAACAGCTTCAAGTGTAATGTTGTGAGCTGTTGCCATCCCAGTTTTATTAAATGTATACTGGAGAACCCCCTGCACTGTCAAAGATCTCATACAGTTTAGAACAGGGGTGTCAAACTGGTTCCAGAAAGAGCCGAGTGGCTGCAGGTTTTCTTTCCAACCAAGCAATAGCACACCAGACTCCAGTTATTTCATAATGTCATCATGTTCAGATTGGACTCACTTGATGAGACCAAACAGAAAGCCCAGCAGATCACCTCCGTAGGAGGCTTGAGGAACAGGACGCTCAGATCCTTGGACATACGCATACCCTCCGTGAGTTGCATACTAAGCTTGAACATCAGAATCAAATTCTACAAACATTTGCCAGCTACATGGGTAATGCTAACACCACGCCAGCGGTACGTCCAGTTCCGGATCCACTTCCGCCTCCAAGGTCACCGGCAGTGACGTCACTTCCTGAGTTCCGTCCCAGTCCGCCTGAAAGATTTTCAGGTAATCAAAAAGATTGTAAGGGATTTTTATTCCAATGTCGATTACTTTTTGAACATTCACCTGGCAGTTTTCCGAATGATAGAAAGAAAATATCATTTATTCTTTCTCAACTCACTGGACGAGCCCTTGAATGGGCAGAGGCAAGGTTCTCCTCTGAATCCAGTTTCACTTGTACTTTTTCTGAGTTCATTTCAGAGTTTATTAATCACGACACAGATAAGACCATTGACTCTCGAGCCCTGCTGAATTTAAGACAGGGAAATTCCACAGTGGCTGAGTTCTCCATCGACTTCCGGGTCAAAGCCGCAGCCTCTGGTTGGAACGAATGTGCACTCTAAAGTGCATATTTTAAGGCCTTAAATGTTAACATCAAGGATGAACTAGCCACAATCGACGAACCGACTAGTTTGGAGGAATTAATCCGTTTAACCATCAGATTGGATAACAGGCTCCGAACTAGTAATAACACTAGACAAAGAAGTCTGAATTTTTCTGTGTCAGCCCCTGCATTAAATAATGCTTCTGTTTATTCTGGATCCAAAGAACCTGTTTCCAAGCCAAAGTCTAAAAACCAGACTCTTTCTGTGCCTGTCCAAGTCTCTCACTCAGATGGAGCGGAGGTCGAACCCATGCAGATTGGACACACAAGGCTAACCCCTGAGGAAAGACAACGACGATTTAGGGGCAATCTGTGCCTATACTGTGGTGAGACTGGCCATTTCATAGCTTCATGTCCGGCTAAGTCAAAAGCGAGGGCCCGTCAGAGGAATTGAGGAGTCTGACGGGCCATTTGAAAACTGAAAAAGCTCCTCATCTGATGTTGCCTGCTACACATTTTTTTTCTAACCAGAACCTCACCTTGTCTGCTTTCATTGACTCCGGATGTGAGAGTAATCTCATTGATTCTAACCTGGTCCTGCAATTACAGATTGAAACCGTTCCGTTATCCAAGCCTCTCAGAGTATCCGCTATTGATGGAAAGAAACTCCATCAAGTCACTCATCAAACACAACCTCTAGAACTGTTGATCTCTGGAAATCATCGTGAGACATTAACCTTTTTTGTTTTCCCTTCTGCATGCTCCCCCTTGGTGCTTGGATTCGAGTGGCTGGAACGACACAACCCCCATATCAACTGGGCTGAACGCCACATTGAGTCTTGGTCCACGTCCTGTCACGAGACATGTCTTCGTTCTGCAGCCCCTGCTGTTCAGTTCCCTAGAGGTAGGGGGGAGATGGACTCTCCTGACCTTACTTCTGTTCCTCCCGAGTATCACGATCTGGCACCAGTCTTCAGTAAGGTCAGTGCGACGTCTCTTCCACCTCACAGACCATATGACTGCGCCATAGAATTATTACCAGGAGCTCCCCTGCCCAGCAGTAGACCTTATAACATCTCTAAGCCTGAACGTGAGACCATGGAGAAATATATTAATGAGTCTCTGGCTGCTGGGATAATCCGTCCATCTTCTTCTCCTCTTGGTGCTGGTTTCTTTTTTGTGGGTAAAAAGGACGGTTCCCTACGACCCTGTATAGATTACAGAGGCCTAAATCAGATAACCGTAAAAAATAAGTACCCACTACCATTACTGGCATCAGCATTTGAACCTGTTCAGGGTGCAACAGTTTTCACCAAGCTCGATTTGAGAAATGCTTATCACATCCTTAGGATAAGAGAAGGAGACGAATGGAAGACAGCCTTTAAGACCCCCTTAGGCCAATTTGAGTATCTGGTCATGCCTTTTGGTCTCACAAACGCTCCTGCCTGTTTTCAGGTTCTAGTCAATGACGTCCTCAGAGATTTTTTGAATGTGTTCGTTTTTGTGTACATTGATGATATTTTGATCTACTCCAAGAACCTATCAGACCATAAGAAACATGTCCGTCTGGTTCTTCAGAGACTTTTGGAAAACAAGCTCTTTGTGAAGGCAGAGAAGTGCGAATTTCACCAATCATCTGTTACTTTTTTGGGGTTTGTGCTCGAGGGCGGGCAGGTTAAGCCATCCGAAGACAAGATAAAGGCAGTTCTGGACTGGCCGACATCTGAAAACTGCAAACAGCTTCAGAGATTCCTTGGTTTTGCAAACTTTTAGAGAGGCTTCATAAGGAATTACAGTCAAACAGCTCTACCTCTCACAACTCTGACTTCGGTAAAGAAGACATTTCAATGGACACCTGAGCCCAGAACGCTTTTGAAAAATTAAAGAACCTGTTTTCTAGAGCTCCCATTCTGATCCAGCCAGACCCCTCTAAACAGTTTATCTTAGAGGTGGACGCCTCAGACTCCGGTGTTGGAGCAGTTTTGTCTCAACAATTTGACTCAGACCAAAAGATTCATCCTTGTGCCTTCTTTTCACGTAGACTCTCACCAGCGGAGCAAAACTATGATGTTGGGGATCGAGAACTTCTAGCCATCAAACTCGCCTTGGAGGAGTGGAGACACTGGCTCGAGGGGGCCGAGCATCTAGTTTTGGTCTGGACAGACCACAAGAACCTGGCCTATCTCCAATCCGCCAAACAAGCTAATCCACGTCATTCTAGATGGTCATTGTTTTTCTCTCGATTCAATCATAATCTCTTACAGACCCGGTTCCAAGAACGTCAAGCCCGATTCTCTCTCTCGTCTTTACTCTGATGATCAACCTGAGACGCATGAGCCAATTCTTCCTGCCTCCTGTACTGTTGGAATGGTTTCCTGGGAGATCGCTGATCTCATCAACTCTGCCCTAGCCTCTGAACCTGACCCAGGTAACGGTCCTCCAAATAAAACCTATGTTCCATCTTCCGTTAGATCCCGTCTGATCCAGTGGATGCATGCAGCTAAATTTTCCCCCCATCCTGGAGTGAGCAGAACGATTGCCTTGATTACAAGACGTTTCTGGTGGCCATCCTTACACAAGGACGTAAAGGAGTACGTTTTGGCATGTCCCATCTGCACCAGAAACAAGACCTCTCACCAACCACCTTCTGGTCTGCTGCATCCCCTACCTGTTCCAACCCGTCCCTGGTCTCATATTGCCATTGATTTTGTCACTGGTCTCCCGATTTCCAAAGGTATGTCCACCATTTTAACCATCGTCGACCGTTTTTCAAAGGCTTGTCACTTAATTCCCCTCAGGAAACTTCCCACGGCTTTCCAGACGGCCCAGCTTCTTGTGAAGCATGTTTTCCGACTCCATGGAATCCCACAAGAAATTCTCTCCGACCGCGGTCCACAGTTCATCTCACAGGTCTGGAAAGCCTTCTGTTCAGCATTAAACTGTAAGTCCTCACTCACCTCTGGTTACCACCCACAGTCAAACGGGCAGACGGAGAGAATGAACCAGCAACTAGAGTCCACTCTCCGCTGCCTGACCTCAAACAACCCCACTGACTGGAGTCAGTACCTGACCTGGATCGAATACGCCCACAATTCACTCAAGTCTGCTTCTACTGGTCTATCCCGGTTCCAGGTATCTCTTGGTTATCAGCCTCCACTTTTCCCTGCAGACGAGAGAGAGATCTCGGTCCGATCAGTCCATCAGCACATCCGTCGTTGCCAGAGAGTCTGGAAGGACACCATCGCCACCCTCAACCGCTCATCTGTCTCTACTAAACGCTTCGCGGACTCCAAGAGACGCCCGCCCCCTGACTACTCCATAGGCCAAGAGGTATGGCTGTCCACACGAGACATTCCCCTCAAGGGGATGTCTCGAAAACTGTCCCCCCGGTTCATTGGTCCTTTCAAGGTTGCCCAGATCATCAACCCCTCAGCTGTACGTCTGCACCTTCCTCCGAGTCTCCGCATCCATCCCACGTTCCATGTCTCCCAGATTAAACCAGTTGTTTCTAGCCCCCTGTGCCCTCCATCCGACTCCCCTCCACCCGCCCGGGACATCGATGGACATCCTGCCTTCACCGTCCGCCGGATCGTGGACTCCCGTCGGCGAGGTCGCGGTTGGCAGTACCTCGTCGATTGGGAGGGCTACGGTCCGGAGGACCGCACATGGGTTCCTGGCTCTTATATCCTCGATCCGTCCCTGATCGAGGAATATGAGAGCTCCCTCCCGTCGACATCTTCTGGACCGCCAAGAGGCGGTCGTTGAGAGGGGGGTACTGTTGGGATCTGGAGCTGTACCACCTTCCTCCAGCAGAGTGCGCCGTGGGTCTCCTGAAGCTGGAGTCTTCCAGCACACCTGAGACGTATCTACTCATCAGGAGACCTGCCCTTTATAACCAGCTGCCAGATCTTGCTTCGACGCCGCAGTGTTGACCTTAGTTTGGTTAGCAATCTGAGCCTTGAAACTGAAAGAATCTTAGCCGTCTCTGGAGAGAGATCAGATTCTAACTCTCTTCTGTTTTTGCCTCACAGGAAACCTGTCTCTAGCCTGAAGCTCTGGATGAGCTTAACCTGCCAATCTGCCCTGGAGAGCCAAACCTGAAGATTCCTATGTGGATTCCCCTGCTGCTCTTAGTTAAGAGCTGGAAACTCTGATCAAGGTCTGCCATTAAAGTCAGAAGCTAGACGCTGCAGCTGCCCTTGAACTCTGCTGAACAAACAGTCTCTGGACCCAACGGTTCCCTCTCTCTCAAAGAGAAGCCCGGATTCAGTCAAGGTATAATTCTGAATAACCAAAGACTCATTCTCATCAGCCTGCCATCTAATCAAACTATCTTCTCAGCAGACTTCTGTGAACCAGCCCGGACCAGCCCCTGACCCAGTACATTGTCTGATTATTGTGAAACATTCAATAAACCTTGTTTAACTTTTACCCAGCCTCCGTTGTGTTCTGCATATGGGCTAAGAACCTAAACCCATCATGACAACCTGCGCGACGCCTTTTTTTTTTGTTGGAAAGGATAAAGCCAAAAAAATGTGAATAACATTTATCAATTTAATGCTTACAGTTGAAAACATAACTGTTACAATATTCACTTATATATTTTGTGCAAAAAATATCACATAAATCTAAACAGACAGTACAAATCAAAGAAATCAAATAAATATATCAATTTTGTAGAACATTTATTGACAGTCAATTTTAGGTCACTTTTTAAAATTAATTTACTTTTAAACCAGGACTCGGACAAGATCTTATGGGGCCTTAAGCAGAATATGATTAAGCAACTCTGTCTTTCTGTCAAGAACATCCACCAGCAGGGTATCCAGGGGGGGATTTACCATTAGGCAATACTAGGCAGTTGCCTAGGGCCCCATGTTCCTGGGGGCCCCATAAAACTCTGTTTTCATGTATAGTTAATACAACTAATCCTTATTTGTGCACATTAATTATGTTTTTGATAAAAATCCTTTGGCTAAAATGCCATCAGAACGCTGATAAATAGAGAGGAAAAAGGGACAAGAAGAGAGGGACAAAACCTAGAACAAATAATGGATGTCTATTCTATTAACATTTCTCTATCTGTAGAATGGGTCTGTTTTATGGGTTTTCTTCTCAGGGGGCCCCCTGCCTGTCTTTGCCTAGGGCCCCAAATTTCCTAAATCCGCCCCTGAGGGTATCAATACTGATTTGATAGAATCTGGGAGAGCGGACCATGTTCAACCATCCATTTTCTTTAACCTTATCCCTCAGTGGGATCAGGAGGTGCTGGTGCATATCTCTAGCCACGTTCTGGGTGAGAGGTGGGATCACCCTGGACAGGTCACCAGTCTGTCGCAGTATGTTCAACCAGCTTAAAAGTAATCGGTAATCAGATTTATTATTTGCACTTTTACTAAGTGAACTTTCTAACTCCCTAAATCTGAAGTTCCAATGCCAAAATTGTTTAAATCTTTTATCTTTGGACCCCCTGCAGAGTGACGTCACACCTGCAAGATCCTATCCTTACCTCCCTGCTAGATTGCAAAAAGCAGCTTGCTCATGAGTTGTCAACGTAACACGCTCAATCTTAAATGTATGTGTACATATAAAAGAAAAAGGGGCGCAGTGCTTGCTACTGAATGTCAACAATATGACAAATATATAACAAGGTCAGGAAAAAGTTTTAAGTGAAGCCGGGATTAAAACAGTAGCTACAAGAAGCTTCAAATAAAAGGTGTTCTTTATGTTCAACCTAAACACCAACTCCGATAGACCATCAGTAGAGCAGGTGTTTAAATTAATCAATCACTGCTGCGAAAGCTTATAGCATTGAAAGCTAATATACCACAGCCATCACTTAATAAACGCAAAATAAACAACCCTCTAAAAACGGAAAACTGTAATGGACTGAAAGTCCTGTTTTTTATGTGGGAAATTATTTGCGTGTGTTTTAGTATAATTCTGATATATTGGCGCTGTTGTCTGTTTCTATGGTACCGATACTGAATGTAGTGTTAGAGACCTGCACGGGTCGAGTTTTACCAACCCGCACCCGCCCGAACCCGTTAGGATGACTACCAAACCCGACCCGTCACCCGCGGATATCTCCACTTCAAATCCGAACCCGACCCGTTGATATTTAACCCGCAACCCGACCCGTTAACACATCATAGGCTATTGTACGCTGCGCTGCGCCCAGTGCCTGATTAATGTTACATTTCTGATGTCCATAACAACACACACGCATAAAAAAAAATCACCAACTACCTGCCCGCACTAAAACAATATCCGCCCGACCCGTTTATTTTATTATGTATTTTTCGCGGGTACCCGACCCGTTGCAGGACTCTAGTGTAGCTGACATAACAGGGCCGGAAAAAAAAGTGGTTTGTGTTTTTTTTCCAACGGTTCAGTTATATTTTAAATACGGTATTAACTTATTTCTACTCTATTCTCTATTCTTTTACTACTTTAAGTCTCTCCTGACTAAAATTAGGTCTTAATATTTCCACAAGCCCCTCTCACCTGCAAGTCTTTTTGGAGGGAAGCGACAGGTGTTACGGGGAGAGGGCGGAGGGGGGTGATGGGGAGAAAGCGAGAGGCAACAGATTCTTTTTTCTGAGTTTTTTTGTTGGGGTTTGTGGACGGTGAGCAGCGGGGAGAACTTTTTTTATTTTCTTTCTGAGGAGCGGCATGAATGGGGTTTTAATCAGATATACACAGCACCGAAAGCAAAATACGTGTACAAAATATTGGTGGGGACTGTCCCCCTACCGGTCAAGATTGGTGGGGACATGTCCACACCAGTCCTTAAGGAAGTTACTATGGTGAAAATACTGGAACAAAAAGTTTGTGTTCCATACACACCCTGAATGAATAAGACCTTATTCAAAGCATAGACAAGTTTTACAGCCAAAACAATTAGGGCTTCATTTTTGCTGATTTCTGCTAAAAAACTTTAGTGTCTTTTATAAAAGGTAGGGTTCTGTGGAAGGGAGGATTGCAGATGTAACGGCTTGCATTCTGACTTGTGGCTGAATGCTGCAATTCTATTTGGTTCAGTTCAATTAAATTCTGTTTACTTATATATGCATTCACAACATATGTCACCTCAAGACACTTTACAGAGACTCAACTCAACCAGATATCACAGTCAGAATAGTTCAAATTTCTCTGTCTAGGGAAAACCAGTTGATTGCATCGACTCCTTGACTGGAAAGGAATACTTCACACCAAGCATGCTTGTAGCAACAATGGAGAGAAAAACACTCTTTAAAAAGGAAGAAACCTGCAGCAGAAACAGGATCAGTGTGGTCGGCCAGCTGATGAGAGCGATTATGGTTTAAGGAGACAGAAGCAGACCTAGAAAAAAAAGCAGAAATACAAAAAGCAGCTGTCAATCAGCTCCACAGGCGGACCCATCCAGGAAACACACAGCCAGGTAGACAAGCTCCGAGCCAGCCCCCACATCAGAGGATGAAGAGAGTACATACAGCACATACAGTAAAGCCCAATGTGTGTATGAGCACATACAGCTGCGCTCAAACTGTACGATGAAACCGCAGGGTTTAAAACACAATGTATTTTTTCACACTGTGCGACCCGACACTTTGATGTGATCTACCTGCTAACACTGCACGTCCAAGAACCACACGTCAGACTTAGACCCGAGAGATGCCAGGTCGGACTCGTCAATCTGAAAGAAGAAGAACTCTGATGTTTGCACATGCGCAGAGCTTTAGGTTCTGGTAAATTGGCTCATAGCTCTGCTTCAACAGAAGGATTTGTCCAGGACCACCTTACGACGGCTGAATGAATTTCAAACATGTTTGATTTTCTCCCGACCTTACGATTCCTGATTGGGAGGTCGCCATGAGAGGCTACTTACATCCTGTACATTACACGATGCAGGACGCACAATCAGGCAGAAAGTCGTCCTGATTGACAAAATTCTCGCACGACTTGAGAATTGGCCACAAAAGAGAAAAAAAAGTGCAATTTATGCCTGACTTTAGTGACAGTCAGAGAAACAGGCCTACACTGAAAAACAGGCCAAGCTCCAACATCTATAAACAAAGTGTTACGGTTCTGCCCTCTGCTTGGGTTTATTTTTACTTTCTTTGTGTTCTGTGTCTTTGTAGTTTATTTCTACCACAGCTGAGCTCTTTAGTTACCCTCTGTTGCCCCTTTGTGCTTGTTTCCTTTCCCCTTGGCTTCCCCCTAGTTGGTCTTGCCATACCTGCTCCCAATTCGCTGATTAGCCTGTCTTGGTTCAGTCACCCAATATATACAGCACCTCTGCAGTCACTCAGTGCTGGTTTGTTGTTTTGTTCTTCTCTCTTCAATGGCTTCCCACGTGAGTTTTTCCTTGATTTAATCTTATTTTTGGTTCTCAGTATTTTGGATTTCGGGATTTCTGCCTCAGTTGCCTATTAAATCTGCAAGATTCACCTCTGCCTCCTAATCTCTTTATTTGGGTCCTCAAATACCTCCACCCAACCGTGACAGAAAGGTGTTGATGGCAGCAGCACAGCTGATATTTCTCTCCAGGATGGTATCACAGCCAAACAGGAACAGACCATATAAAGCTACTATGAAAAAAGCAGAGAGTGCATAACATTAGAGATTAAACTAATAAATATTCCACAAATAACTTTGCTGGAACTGGATCTAACATACAATTTGAAGGCTAGGATAAAGATAATTGTTTTGCTAACACTGAAAGTGCAACTGGATCAAAGCAATCTAAACCTGGTTCAGATTCTATAGTTAAGTCAGATGCTGCCTCACATTCCAAAGATAAACCAATCATATGTATAGGGGCTCCACAGCCTTCTAAATTGTGTAAACTCAAAGAACTAATTTCAGGTGATTTGTCTGCACTGAAGCCTTTCATGGTACATAGAGAAGTTTAATCCTTGAAACAAACACGGCTCTAAACCAAACTTTGACAGGGTGGAGAACAGGTAATCCTATGCCACCCTGTCAACGTTTGATTTTGGTCCTGTCATTGTTTTGGTTTTGGTCCTGTCTTTGTAAAAATTGCAACATAAATGATACATAAACTTCTTATTGTATCACCAAGGCGTAGAGTTGCCAACTGTCTCTTGAAAAACGGAATTGTTCCATATTTAGAAATAAAAGTACCTGTCCCGTATTTAGTTCAAGAAGAACGCACTTTGTCCGGTATTACTGTGAGAGTAAAAAAATTGTCATTAAGAAGCAAATGGAAAACAAAGAACAAGGGCACGTTTGATAAAAAACTTGACCAATGAGCTGACAACATATATGTAACTATCTTGAATACCCTCGTCCCATTAGTTAAGCAAGAGAAGACAGCAGGAGACAACAGAGCAGTATGGGGAATGAACGGAGTAATTTAAATGCTATAGGATGTGTAACTGCAAACAGTCTTCTGGAGCACCTCACTCAGAAAAGGAATCCTGGCTGTCCAAAGGAACAGCAGAGAGGTGGATGGAGGTTTTTCAGGCAGCTGACCTTCCCAACATCCAAGCTGCTGTGTCCTTTGTCCTCAGCATCCCATCTCCCAATGGTTTTACGGAGAGGATTTTTTTCTTAATAAAAAACAAATGGACTGATGTGCGGAACAAATATTCCACTGAATTAGTTAAAGTCAAGCTCATTTTCAGCCTCAATTATGAACTGTCTTACTGCTGCAAGAGCTCAGAGGAAATTCAAGTGGAAAATGTAGGCTATCGCCACATAATGTGGCATTGAGCAAATTGTTTTATTCTGTTCTACACCTGTAGCCTACAGTCATTGCATTTAAGACCAGTGTTCGGCACGTTACTTTGAAAAAGTAATTAGTTATAGTTACTAGTTACTTCTCCCAAAAAGGAACTGAGTTAGTAACTGAGTTACTCCACAATAAAAGTAACTAGTTACTAGTAAAAGTAACTATTACGTTACTTTTGCGAGTGTATGAAATTAATAACTGGGGATGTCTAATTCTGAAATCCTGTGTTTGGGTTGTTATAGATACTGCAACATGTAGCTATATCTATCTATCTATTCCATCCATCTATCCATCCATCCATCCATTGGTCCATCCATCCATTGGTCCATCCATCTATCCATCATCCATCTATCCATCCATCCATCCATCCATCCATCCATTGGTCCATCCATCTATCCATCATCCATCTATCCATCTATCCATCCATCCATCCATCCATTGGTCCATCCATCTATCAATCCATCCATCCATATTTCTCTCTTTCTCCATATAGACTAATGATCGTTCACGGTCTCCGTAGTTCCCCTGTGGCGCGAGCACAGGGCGGCTGTTACGCGCCTTTAGCGAGCATGCGCGTTTCCTGCCGCTTGCGCGGTGAATCGTGCCGCCGCGCTGTGCGGAGATGCAGGGGAAACCGTATGTGATGGGGAAACGCAGCTCGACGTAACACCAGTATTTCCATCTGGAAAGCGCTGTTTTGCCGCTGGAGTCCTCCTATCTCTCCATCCTCCCCTCTCTGATGACACGCGCACGAGTCCTATCATGAAAAAAGGTTAATTGTGCGACCTGAGTAACGTGCAGTAAGGGGGTGTCGGCAATTGTTACTGCGTTAAAGTTACAGTAAGAGTAATCATTTTGATTACTCGTTACTAAAAAAATGTAGCGGCGTTAGTAACGCTGTTACTATCAACGCTGTTACTCCCATCACTGTTTAAGACACAAATATGTTTACAAGTTTGCTGTTGCTCCAAAATTGTGCTTTATTTATTCATTGTTTTATATTAATTTTTACTTATTGAAGTTAAGCAGGACAGGCTTATGTTTAAGATACTTATTTTATTCAGCAAAGTTTGTTATTTTGTATTAAACTGAATTGCTGGATGATAATTTGTTTTCCATGTGATCATGTCACCCACAAATATGCATCTAATTCAATGCAGATTTGAGTCAAATAGCAAAAAAAAAATAATAATTTCACACACAAAGGGGGGCTAAAAAAATCACCACACCAGGATGGGTAAAGGCAATCGGTTCACCTGGCATGCACATGAGATGTCCAAACCGTTGATCCCGCAGAAGCCATTCAGAGAGCCATTAACCAGCAGCAAGCTGCTTTGACCAAACACGACAACACCATGGTTAAACTGGTCAATCAGCAGACTGAATTGAATCGCCGGGTAACCGAGCATACAGAAGCTGTTCATTTTTCTCTCCATGCTTCGGGCCCAGCCGGTGAGCTAGCCCCGCAGCAACTAACCAAGCCATTTTTCCTTCCCCCCATTCTGAGTGTCAGCTGGCTAATCCTCTCAGGTTTGATGGAGATCCCAAGAGGTTCTGTGGATTCCTCATGCAATGTCTAGTTCAGCTCAACCATGCACCGAGTAAGTTTAACCTGGATTCTACAAATTCTCTTGTATTATCTCTCATCTTACTGACCGAGCTCTGGATTGGGCCGAGGTAAGATTTTCCTCATCCTCTAATTATGGCTGCAATTATGATCAATTTATCAAGGATTTCAAACTAACTCCTAACCAAGATTCTAAAAGAGGCTAATCTCCTGAGCTACTAAAATTAAAACAGGGACACAGATCAGTGTCTGATTTCGCCATTGATTTCCGCATTATGGCTGCTGCTTCAGGTTGGGAAAAAACAGCTCTTAAGGGCGTTTTCTCTAACGCACTAAATGACTCAATTAAGGACGAACTAGCCACCCTCAATGAACCTGAAACTCTCGAAGAGCTAATCAATCTCTCAGTCCGTTTGGATAACCGGATTCGTGCCCGTTTTAAGGAAAGAGGTTTTAGAACAGCCCCTTCAAGACCTCAGATAACTAAGGCTACGTTCACACTGCAGCCTGAAGTGACCCAAATCCGATTTTTTTGCCCATATGCGACCTGTATCTGATCTTTTCATGGCAGTCTGAACAACACAGATCTGATTTTTTCCAATCCGACCCAGGCCACTTGGCTATGTGGTCCTGAATCCGATACGAATCTGATCTTTTCAAATGCGGCCTCTGTGTGAACAGCCAGGGCACATTCATCAGACCTGAACGTCATTAATACCCGAACAAAGGTCCGTATTCTGCGTCTTGCTTTGCAGAAGTGGCAAGAAAAATAACAACCATGGCAGATGATGATGCGGAGAGCAGTATTTATGTTTAACCATATTGAAAAGATTGTGTTTTTATGGTTGGAAAAGACCGCTAGATGCGCGCCAGGACTACCATCCATGTTTACTTCCGGAAAAAAAGGGCAAGCTGGCCTGTGACGTCATTGCGTCCTCTACTGCGCATGCGGGACACTTGTGTTATATGACTGTAGTTCACACAGGAGATCGCACACAAGTCGCATATATTTGGAAATATGAACAGCAACGCAAAAAAATCGGATTTCGCAAAAAAATCGGAATTGAGCATCAAGGCCTGCAGTGTGAACGTAGCCTAACAGTCACTCCACTGAACATCCAACCAACCCTTCTCCACCTGAGCCTATGCAGATTGGCAGCGTTCGTTTAAGCCCTGAGCAAACGCAGCACCGTATGCGGGCTAATCTTTGTATGTACTGTGGAGAAGCAGGCCACTTTGTTGCTGCATGTCCTCTTTTGGCAAAAGCCAGGGTCCACCAGTAGAGAGGGGGCTACTGGCGGACCAAAAGATATCTCCCTCCTCACCTCGTCTACTCCTTCCTGTATCTCTATTGATAAATAAGAGATCCGTCTCTTTATCGGCTCTGACTGATTCTGGTTGTGAACAGAATCTTATTGACACTGCCTTAGCTCAACAGATGGGGATGGATCTTATCCCTCTACAGAACCCCCTTCGCGTTTTCACCTTGGATGGCAGAGACCTGCCTCAGGTAACCCACCAGACTATTCCTATTCAACTAACTGTTACTGGGAATCACATTGAAAACATTTCTTTCTACGTTTACCCCACAGCCAACTCTCCTTTAACTTTGGGTTTTGATTGGCTCCAGTCTCATAATCCCACCATTAATTGGACAAGCAGACATGTTGATTCTTGATCTATTTATTGTCACTCTCACTGTCTTAGATCTGCTGTTCCCCCAGGTGTACAACCACCAGAGTTAAGTGAGGCAGATGCCATTGATCCCTCTTCCGTTCCAGCCGACTACCATTACCTTTCCCAGGTATTTAGCAGTTCTAAAGCCTGTTCTCTGCCTCCCAACAGACAATACGACTGTGCCATTGACAATACGACTGTGCCATTGACCTGCTTGCTGGAGCCCCCTTGCCTTTTTAATATTTTTAAGCCTGAATATATTTTATGAAGAAATATATTAAGGAGTCCCTGGCAACCGGCATCATCCGCCCCTGATCTTCACCTCTTGGAGCAGGATTCTTCTTCGTGGGGAAGAAGGATGGCTCACTTCGGCTCGGTATAGACTACAGAGGTTTGAATCTAATAACTGTTAAAAAACAAATACCCATTGCCCCTGCTGTCATCAGCCTTTGAACCCATTCAAGGAGTCACTGTCTTTACAAAACTTGACCTCAGAAACGCATTAGCTTTGACCGCCATGTTGAAAGGTTTTTTCAGCTTCCAAACCATTTTCTCCTCTTCAACTCATCCCACTGTCTCTACTTTCTCCTTTATTCGATATCTTTCCAAAACAATGATGTAAGGCATTATGGAACAGACCACTGAGAGATGGGACAGGGTAGCACAATGGGAGAGACTAGATGGAGGTTAGTCTTTTTCTTGGCATTATATTTTTGTTTTGTATTGTTCAAATTTGAAACACAAGACTTACATATGTTTATTTTACACGGGTCAATAATATGATCACTAAATCTATGAAAAAAATTTTCTCAAGCCTAATTTTTTTGGTATCGCTTGTGGTAGTCATCCACAGTGTGTGATGCATGTGGGAGGTGCGCCGATGCTGCTTATGAAAGTGAAAGTGAAAGCCCTTTGGGAAACTCCTCCAACTCCCATTGTCATTGTGACACAGCACACACAAGTGAACACTGCACACCATGAAATTGCATTTATGCCTCACCCATGCAAGGGGGCAGCCCTCAATGGCGCCCCAAGGGAGCAGTGTGGCGGGACGGTACCATGCTCAGGGTACCTCAGTCATGGAGGAGTAATGATTTAATTTACTATATAATGAAGCTAAGGCGGAAATTCAACTGAAGAAACTGATTACTTCCATTCAATCTGAGGCTGATCCGCCTCCGATGCAGCCAACCCGCTTCAAGCCACTTTCCTCGATGCCCAATCATCTTCCAGCACCCTACTTAAAGCCTCTCCAAATCATCTCTAGGCCTGCCCTTCAACAAGCGCAAGATCCATCGCTCCTATGTCGGACTTTGATTCAGACAACCCACCTCCATCCCCTTCTCCACCATTGTAGTGAGCTCATCCGACTCCTCCTCGATGCTCCTTCAACGTCACCTCCAGTATGTACTCCCTCCAGACTTTCATGGAGTTCCCTGTCACTTTAAACGGTCCGGCAGAAGACCGCCACGTTGAGCCTGGTTCTGCCAGAGATTTCTTCCCAAACGGGAGTTTTTTCTCTCCAGTCGCTTCATGCTTGCTCTTCATGGACAGTTCATGGACAGTTTATGCAAACTTTGTTCATTCAGTGACATCTAACTCAAGCATCACCCTGTATTCCAGCCTCCATGGATTAACCAAACTTCATCTATCTAAACTCCACATCCAGTTTCAGGCCCGGGGGGAATATCCTTATTCTCATACATCAGTTTATCTGCATTAAAGTATAAATCAGCGTTTATGTTTCCTGCCGAGGCCTGAGCGCCAAAGTTCAAACTATTGTATCAATAAACTCTTTTAATTGCATCTTTCTCTCTCTGTGAGTTTTTCAGATTGAAATAACAGTAACAGCGACGATTTGGGTCACTGTGACGGGGTTCTTTGGCCTCCAAGAATCCAGGCTCAGTCGGGTTACCGGTGTTGGTGATTTATTGTGCTCAAAAACTCAAAACAGGGTGCAAAAGAAACTAAACATATACAAGATACTATGGGCCTCAGCCTCCCTCCAGTTACCAGCAATGTAACAAAGAAATAGAGAACAGAAATGGCCGCTCTTCTTCCCACAGCCCTCATTAAATAGTTTAAGCCCCTACAGGCTCTTATTTCTGATTTCTTCTCATAAATCAGTTTTGTCCATATATTACCTCCACAAACAATTGATGTACAAAAACGAATAATTTTTACAACTTAATTCTTTTACAGATTCATTGACTTATTCAATTACACCAAACTGGGTTTGAACCCAGCAAAGACGCTACGCTGCCAGACTGAAGATGACAAGTCCCCGTAGCATAAACACGCACACACACACACACACACACATACACACACACACACACGGATAACCCCACTGAAATATTAAGTTTGCACCCTCAATATGCCAGCAGGTAACCAGGAACAGCTTGTGTGTTTTAAGTTAATGGAGCTACTGGGCTCAGCGCGAGCGTATTGGTCCTCACAAACACAGTATAACAGGAATGTGTGTGTGGCACGCAAAGTTTTAAGCGACGAGGTGGATTCGTCACAGTCACAATAACCATGACATGAAATTTTCCTACCCTACAACATGGATGTTCTTCTGGCAAACGGGTAGATAAATAAGGATCTCACCGAATTTGGTGGAAGCTGCATCTCACTCGTTACGTTCGCCATCTTCCCTCTAATTGTCTGCACCTGCGCTTGGGTGCAGATGCCTGTTAAAGCGCAGTATTTTCAGAGCCCCATGATCATAAAGTTCTGAGACGCTGATTGGCCATTTAATTCACCTAGCAATAGTACATGATTGACAAATTCTCTGCAAATGTGTGGCAGTCTGATCAACGCCCCCAGAACAGAGACGGTAGGAGTCTGTCTGTGGAAATCCACAAATGAACAGTGTTGGGCACGTTACTTTGAAAAAGTAATTAGTTATAGTTACTAGTTACTTCTCCCAAAAAGTAACTGAGTTACTAACTGAGTTACTCAACAATAAAAGTAACTAGTTACTAGTAAAAGTAACTATTGCATTACTTTTGTGTTTCTCGCCCCCGTAACCCTCAACACCCAGCCCACACCTTCTCGCCGTGTGTTTCCAAAGCCAGCTGAATAGAGTGGACGACAAAGACAAGAACCTGCAGAGAGTTTTGCATTTATTGAAACTCAACGTAAATGACATCAGGGGGGAACGCCATGTGAAGTTTTTTAACAGGGCATTCAGATTTGGTGAAATTAATAACTGGGGATGTCTAATTCTGAAATCCTGTGTGTTTGGGTTGTTATAGATACTGCAACATCTATCTATCCATCTACTGTATCTATCAAGATGTATACTCTGCGTGTGACATAAAATATGGATCTCCATCCCTGCCACAAAGGCCATCAAATAATGTTTAAAATAAAAAATACAGTAGGTTGAAAAGGCAGAATATCCATCCATCCATCCATCCATCCATCCATCCATCCATCCATCCATCCATCCATCCATCCATCCATCCATCCAGATTTCTCCCTTTCATTTGATCTTTCACGCTCTCCATAGTTCTCCTGTGGCGCGCCTTTAGCGAGCATGCGCGTTTCCTGTCGCTTGCGCGGTGACTCGTGCCGCCTGCGCTGTGCGGAGATGCAGAGGAAACCATTATGTGATGGGGAAACGCAGCTCGACGTAACACCTGTATTTCCATCAGGACAACGCTGTTTTGCTGCTGGAGTCATCCTGACTCTCCATCTCTCTGTGTGTGCTGTACGTTAACACCCACCAACAGAAACACCCACCTACCCAACTGACAGACGGAATCTCACTATACCTCAGCCATTCTCATCCTCCCCTCTCTCATGACAAGGCGCGCACCTCTGGATGACCTAAAAATATTCTTTAATATCTCTTAAACAAAAGTAGCACAATATTTTTTTTCTGCACAAATCTGAACTAACGTTGCACTAACAATTCAGTCTATTTGCAGAGTTTTTTGACGTGGGGGGGATGTCAGCTTCACACAGCTGCTCACGAGTCCTATCATGAAAAAAGGTTCATTGTGCGACCTGAGTAACGCGCAGTAACGGGGTGTCTGCAATGGTAACTGCGTTATAGTTACAGTGAAAGTAATTAGTTAGATTACTCGTTACTAAAACAAGGTTCAACGCCGTTAGTCCCATCACTGCAAATGAATGACAGTAGATAGGGAAATGTAGTTTATATAATTTGTTTTGCTTATAGGTACACACTCTAGAGAGTAAAACTGACATTTATGAGTTAATTTCTAAAAATATATTTTACGTTTCTCTCTTCTTATCAGGGAGGGCGGTGCCCCAGCGCCCCCTATGGGCCGGCCGCCACTGCCTTCCGGCACAGATATGGGATGTAAAAAAAAAAATCATGACTGCCCAAGAACTAGGGAAAGTAGCATACTTTCATGGCTCGTAGTTGAAAACCTGGCTAAAAAAAAACTGAAAAGTAAAAAAAAAGAGGAATGCGTAGGATCACAGGGAGCAAAAAAGGGAATTAATGTTATTTAAATATTACAATAGAGTACTGCAGGTGGAGAGCTTTACAGGACCACCTCTAACTAAATTTGACCTAAAACTTAACTGTAGATCTGTTAAGAGAGTATCTTTGAATTTTTCATTAGTTCAGAGCTATGTGTTGTTTGCTGTTTTAATATTTAACTTTGGCTGTTATATATGTGAAATAGTGTTTGTGCACAACTTGAGGCAGGTGTTTAATCTTTTGCATGTTGAATGGGAGGTGACCAGGAGGGAAGGCGGGTTTCTAATTGAAAAAAGAAAAAAAACTGGTAGGGGCGGGGCTTACAGTTGAAAACTAAATTATACTGATCACACATGGTTTGAATTTGTGCAGGATCAGGGTTCCTCCAACATTAGCTACGCTAATAAACCATTTCCCGAGTTTACCCGAGAATCTGACACATTCAGCATTTTGCTGTCCTGCAGCTTTCCTTTCCATCTTTAATCTGCTTTAGAAACATAAAACGATTGCTGTGGCTGCATATTCTTGGGAACATTTTCAGCTATTTTGCAAATGATCTGGTCTTTTGATTTTTTTTTTGGTCATGCTATTGGATTTTTATTATCCTATCCAACATTTAAAAAGGACTGTGGCTTGTGTTGTTTGGAGCACTGATTTGATTTGTAAGGTTGATGTTAAAATAGGTCAGTGAAATTGTTCAAACAATGCTGCAATGAAGAGGCTTTTTAGTATACTGAAAGCAGGTGTGCAGTGTAAGAATAAAGTACAAATTCTGAGCACACACTGAGTGATTTAAAGCTGAATAGCTTTGAAAAAAAAAGCTCATAATGATATGGCAACAATGCTAAGATATTCACTTTATCTGTAGTTTGACCTTGTAATAACTGCTGAATCTTTAGGAGTATATCAAATCATTTTTCTTTCATCTTATCTCATAGTGTTTCAACCATTAGGTAATTATTTCCATTCGCAACCCCAACTAATTCTTCCCTATGACAGAGACCCGGCAGCTGAGCTCATCACTTGCATACACATTTGGCAATATTACTTGAGCAGCCGGCCTTTGAAGGACCTGCCTAGTTTCCATTAATTCAATTTTCATTCAATGAGAGTCATCAGGTACCTGGGCTCTGCTAGGCTCACCATAAGATTAAAAAAAAATTCATTTCAGTCATGAGAATACTAGGCTTGGCTGTATCTTCATCCATGTTAAACATTATGATTTGGATTTCCCTGCTTTGAAAAAAGAGCTCACTACTTCAACCTGTAAAATACTTCAACATAACATTTCTAAATAAAAAAGGATTTAGTACAGCTGTGGAGATTGTTTCATTTAATCAAATTCAATTTTCAACTCAAGTTTTTCATAAAGCACCAATTCACAACACATGTCATCTCAAGGCACTATTCAATCTTTTCACACAGTCAGATTGGTTCAAGGTTTTCTAACTAAGAAAAACATCTGATAGCATTGACTCAAAACCCGGCTCATTGTGAGCAGCCATCTGCATCGGCTAACTGGGCTTCAAGGGGATCTAAGCAGACATACAAAGGATAACTGTATGTTATTAGCTTCAAATGTGTCCCCGTTCAGGAAAAACACAGCCAGACAGACAAGCTCCGAGTCAGTACCGATGTCAGAGTATGAAAGAGAGCACATACCGCTAGTCACAGTCAGCCAAACAGTACTACAATAAAAAACAGGCTCCAATCTATAAACAACGATGTGTATGGTAGCATTACAGCCATGGCCGCGAGAAGTTGGGGTGCTAGGGCTGCTGCAGCAACCCCTAGTGGCAAGAGGGAGTTTTTTTAAAAGCTATATTAAAAATACTTTGCACAATTTATAAATGTCTTACGAATATTTTGGGAAAGGATGACTTTTTTAATTTTACTATAACTTGTATTTGGATTATAACTTCATTATTTTGAGGCCTCATCAACACAAGTTCAAAGAAGTTATGTTGTCATGGCAATGTCAAGCGAGCTAGTGGTCACTGATGTAGAGGTATCCAGCTCGCAGCAGCAGACTAGTAAATATATATGGACAGACAGAAACAAGGAGGAAATATGGCACATAAACCTATTTCGGGTTCGTCTTATAGGGACTTTATCTCTACGACAACAGAGCGCACCTCAATATTTGGACACCTGTAACCAGGCAGGCGCCCTCCCTGTAGCTCAAAGTGAGAGCTTGGTGCTGCCTCGCACTTTCATATCTATTCGTACAGTTTACCGTAAACATAGTATTTTAGAGGGTTATTTATATCTTGTGTTCTTTGTGTAATGGATGTGGAGAACTGTTCAATAACGTTTAAATAGTTTTATAATATAATTATTTCCTTGTGTTTGCGAAAATGGATTTTGGAGCTAATAGAGTCACTTGTGACATAAACACAGTGACTCAGGTCCATGCCAGCAGACCAAATCTACGTGTGTTAGTGTTATTGTGAAGTTTAGAGAATAGCGCATATATTTCCCTGAGAACTGATGATGTCTATGTGTTACACAGCCTGTTTGTGTGCACTGAAGTATATATGACAATAAAGTAGCTTGAAAAAATCTACCTCCCATTCTGGATCAGCTGAAGGCTTTTAACTACACTTTGGACTATCTGATAGTAAAGAATTGCTAAATAATAGTCCAGTCTTGAAGTAAGAAATGCATGGAATAGTTTCTCAGCATCACCCCCGGACAGGATATTTCAATTTTTTTGCAATAATCTGGGGATGAAAGAAGGAACTTCTAGAAACCTATCGGATATGGGATTTACATGACAGATCCCTATCAAAACTAACACCAAGATTTTTTGTTTTATCACCTAAAATGTATTTAATCCCGTCCAAATGAAGAGACTGACTAATCATCTTGATATTTTCAAAGACTATAACTTCTGTTTTGTCTGCATTCAGGATCAGAAGTGTCTGGAATTGTGGTTTGATATCCGTACATTGCGTTCAATGGTATCACGTAATTTATCGGGTCAACCCAGGTCTGGTTTTCCCACTGCATGCTAATCAGGGACAAGACAATATTAACACAGGTCCCTTGCAGAGTCATTTGACCTGGGTAGACATGCGTCCGTGAGCTTTTTCCACTGCCACTAAATGCTGATTATTTGTTCATGGGTTTAGATGGGTTTTTCATCCAGTGTGAAAGGGCTATATACCTTGACAAACCGAGGAAAGCCTGTAAGGAAATATGTAAGTGGTAAAAAGGAAAGGAAGTCTACATACATATCAAAAGAGAAATAAAGGGAATTTGCAAAAAAATGTGGAAAATCCACAGCAAGGTACAAAAGATACCAGAAGTGCTTAGACCATAAAAAGAAGACAATCACCCAGTTGTTATTTCAAGGCAGTATTAATGTAATTCTTTACCATCAGGGAGTTCCCAAATTAATTTTAAAAGCCCTTCTGCTGATTCAAAAAGCTGCAGCGAGAGTTTAGATGAAACTTAAGAAAGATTTAGAGAGATCATATTTGTCCTATCTTAGCTTTGAGTCATTGGTTTCCTGTTAAATCCAGAACACAATGTAAAATACTCCTTTTTACAAATAAAGCCGTAAATAAACAAGATCCCTCTTATATCAGGGATCTGATATAAGTTCTAAACATAGCACTTCCCTCTCAAAGTGCAGGTTTGCTAGTGGTTCCTAAAGATTTCTATAAGTAGAATCGGAGTCAGATCCTTTAGTTATGAGGCTACTGAATAAATGTAAAAATTTGCTCTGAAAGTCAAGAAAGGTTAAAAATGATTCAAGCCTGATTACAAAAGATTTCCGTCTCCTTGATAGGTGGGTATGCTCTGAGATCATACCCATAAATATATAGAGAGCATTGGTATCACACACATATAACAGAGAATTAAAACATCGAAGAATCTGAAATATTTAGAATCCTTCCCATGTTCCCTCCATAAATAAGCTAGATCTAATGAGTTATGAGACTTTCACTTACCTTGTTACCGTACAAATGTCCAGAAGGACCTTTAGATGCTGCTTTTTCATTCTTTGCACACTGTGACAGAACTAGGGGGGATATTAAATCTGCTTTGCTGATTTGTATGGTTTTAGGTGTAATTCTGTGACCTGTAACCCTCATTCAAGGCATACCATCTAATTTGAGTACACAAAAGCCTTTTGCACACACACCTCAACCTCCAGTAAGGACGCAGGGGTAACACACAATCTAAATCAGAGATTATAATGCAAACATCCCTGTGGGGCTCACTAATGACTAAGGTGAGCCTGAGATGCAGCTTCAGCTTCACTTTGGAATATCAATTAGGTCTCTCAGGAATGTGAAGATGGAAAGAAGTGACTGGCATAGTAAGAGCTTTCTGCTTTTCTTTGGGCTCCCCTTTTATATCTGCAACCACAACAGTGAGACAAAATCAAGTAAAAAGGAAAAGAGACAGAAAACAAAGTGGAGAAATGTAAATAGATGTGGTTGTGAGGGAAGATGGGGAATTCCATTGTCATATGTTTCCTATAGATAGAGAAGCCTTTTAAATTTGCTAGAACAACCTTTTCAATTAGCTTCAAATATCCACATCTGGTCACCAGGGAATTATCTTCACAGATGTGCTATGTGTTGTTGTCTTCGCAGTCCAGAGAACAAGCCTTTGTCTCTCACTGCTCTCCTCCCTTTTTGCTGCATCCTCTGAATAACACAACTGGGACCTGATGATAAAATCCAGGCTGAGCCGATATTCTGAGCATTGAAACAAACAACGGGCTGAATATAAAATGATTTCACACCCCCATTTGATATTGTACAGTGAGAAGAAAAATAGTCACCCACGACCCTCCCCCTGCACAGGCAAAAAGGCCGGCAAGCTCAGCTGTAATCAGAACAATGTGGGATAATGTGGGGAAAAAAAGCTAGCTTTCAGAGAAACCATGAAAGGGCGTAGCAGAGGGACATAGTTATGTAGTTAGAGAAAAGCTGCCTCAGTGAGCGAATTTGCCAACTCAATCCCTCCCAACCTTTCAGTTTTACAAAAATAAAGGGAACTAAATTAGTCAGATTAATGGTAAAACAAGTTAACTAGTAAAGATTTGTCTCAACAATTAGACACTATTTGCCCTAACCACACATACCATCTGGTACATATAACGCCTTGCAAAAAGATTCATACCATTTTAATGTCTTCAGATTTTGCTGCATGACAAGAGGCTTAGACCTAACATGGCCTTATGTTATGCTATATTATTGAGGACACATTATCTAATTGATTCATGAAACAATGCTTTTTCCCCTGTATTTGGAGTAGTTCCAAGTATGGTTTAAGGCAGAAGTTTTTATTTTTCAAACAGCAGAGATGCAACCCTGATAGAAGGTCATACTTGTGATAAGCACTGACATTCCTTTAGGATATTAATGGTAATTAAATGAATGCTATTTCGTACTGGAGCCTCTTCCTTTAAAGCCATGAACTCCAGCTGTTACTAACCCGAAGGCATGCCTGGAATTTTTTTCAACAAATTCACTTTATCTTTTCTGATATCTAGATGTGTCTTGGAAGACAACTAGAACACTTGCTACTTATAACGAGGTTCACTTTTCTTTTACGTGAACTCTGTAGGTAACCTATCTATCTGTAAATCTGTCAGATTTGTTATTCGTTAAACTCTCTGGCCCATGAGAAATCTAAAAAATGGATGTTGTCATTTTGTAGTAATTATGTTAAATAGCTCCGTAGGAAGTCAAAACGGACAATAGTGGAAAAACATTCAAGTAAAAAACCTACTCTCTCTGCCAAAGTTCATTTTTCAGAAAAAAAAAGTTTCATTTTTAATCAGTATCCTGTCTCCACCGCCTTCTTTCTTCGCCCCCATTTCTCTCCCCCTCCCGCTTCTCTTTCTCTGAGTGATTGATCTGATACGCCATTGAATCAGATTACATTATGCAGTTCTCACTGATAAGGGAATAGTGAAACAACTATTTTCTTTCCGCTTATCTCCTCCAAGAGGCTGTGTTTCTAAAAGGAGAACTAGCCTCCATGGCCAGATATCATTATTCATTTTGATCTGGGGCCTTCAGCACACTGATTACATTTTATAGGCTTCTAAATTTCACAACAGTGTTCTGCTCTATGGCTGTTGCTCAGTGTTTCAGATTCAAAGCATGGACTGGGTTTGCACAGTGGAGCCAAAAATGGGAAGTATTCTAATTATTTCCGGTAGGTGTTGAATGTGGAGCATCTTACTGAAATTCCTTTTTTAAAAGCTCATATTGCTTAAAGTCATGGGTTATGATAGTGGCGGTGGGACCGAAGCTGCCTCACAGCTCTCACCTTCTGAAAGCTCAATAGATTTTATAGTTAATATTCAAAGGGCTAAGTCAGTCAGAGTTGCAAAAAGCAGGCCCAGTGTGGGCAGTAACATTTATAAAAATGTACAGCTATGAAATTTGTATAAAATAAACCAAGATGAGAAGCAAAATTGTTGCAGCCAAGTGCAATAAAAGCCAAAATTTACAGAATAAGTTCTACTCTGACTATTTCCCACATTACAACCAATCGTATACTTTTTTATGGTTTTATTTTATTCTTCTCAGTCCAGTCCTATGCTGGAAATGATTTAGATGGTGTGCAGTTCCAGAATGTATGCATTTTGACAAATGCATTTATAGTGTGATAAAGTGTAGGATCAATGCCAAAGTAAAAATAACATGTGTAAGGGTTTGTTACAAACATTTGTCAGCATACAAAAAAATACATATAAACTGCAAAACTTTGCTTCCAGTTGCTGTGCTATTCAGTGCAATACTAAAGTATCCCTACACCTAACCTCTTTATCAGGATAAAAATACTGAAAATATTGCTTTAAAATTGAACAGTTTCCTTTTGCAAAAACTAGCGTGACTCATTTAGACAGGATGAAGTCTGTCTGGGAAAGCAAATTTAAATCACAGATTTTTAGGCAGACTTTGACCAGGACCAGGACACGGAGATGTGCTTTGATCAAAAGCATTTTTATACAGCTGCAGCATTTTTTTTTTGGCTTGTTTTTCTTTTGCTTGTGGGGCAACAAAACTTAAGTACAAGGTATTTAAGTAGTTTAGTTTTCCCTCAATATTATTGTTATGTTTATTTTATCAATTTTTTGTCCCATCTGACCATTTTTGGGAGTAACTGAGTTGTGAATTATAACATTTGCAAAAACACATTTTATTCAACACCTACTGTAATCTAACTAATTTCATTTCTTCTACAGGTAAATATAGGTTACTTACAATATGACAATGTCAGTTAAAAACTACACAGCAGAAAATAACGGATTTTTGTTTCAGTGCAGAGGAAGAGCAGGTGTGCTAGAGGCACATGTCAGGCCTATTTGCAGAATAGGTGTAGGGTTTGCAAGTGCATGTCCAAAAAGACTGAGACAAACAACCAAAATAAGGCATGACGATGGTAAAGAGGCCAACAAATTATCTCTGTCTGTTAATGATTTGCACTTTATTTTTTCAATGTTATACAGAAATATCTTGCATGATAAAACTATTATTGTTTAATTTTATTGACATGGAAATACTGGAAGTATGGTCTTCTTGGCTGTAATGTTAATGCAAATTATTTCCTATTTTTGTTACATTGCTTTAAAAGCACTCTTTCAGTGCTATAGATACCTATAGTATTTATGGCCAAGTGAAAGGTGTACTTTTGCATACAAATGTTTTAACACATTGCCTTTGTTTTAATGTCCTTTTATTTCAAACCCACAGTACGTATTAACCATATCTGCTCAGATATACTGCAATTCACAGTGTCTTGACTCACTTGTTTGACCCCTCACAGTAAACGGGTGAAATGTTTTCGGATGTTTAGTATATTTCCTTAAGTAATTAGATATTTTGATAGTTGAAATCCTAACCGCACTTAACCTAACTTGCCTTGTGTCTTTAATAGTGCAGTAATTCCATCACTAACTCCCTTTTTTAGAGAACTTACTTGTAACTAAGTTTTATTTTTTATTTTTTTATAATGTTATCATAACTGCATCTGATCAGACCACCTTCTTGCATAAATTTAATGAGTGGCTGCCTGCCTTGGGGGGGCGGGCGGGGGGGTAACAAATGGACTGCCCATTTCATTTATCCTGCAGAAGCTCCGACTTAATGCAAAGCCTTCTTTGTGCAATGACTCTATCCAATAAGTTCCTATCCAATAATATACATCAGTGGGACTGCATATTGCTTTAAATGGTCAGGATTCCAATGCACCTTTCAAAAGATGTAATAGCCATTTTCTGGTGATTGCATTTGCCTCCACATAGGCTTCATCACATTGCATGATCAAAATGAAGACATGAGGGAACACACTGTCCAATTTTCTCTTATGAAAGTTTGCCCCTGTCTGTTTCAGCTAAAGTAACAGAGTACATACATGAAGTAGAGTATGGTATACATGACCTTTCTTCTGCTGCAGCAGAACTGTCAACAAACTGCTGCCCCCTTGTGGGATAGTGCTCGGCAAATTTCCTGTAGAATATTATGGTCAGTATCTGTTACTTTTTTTATTCATTTAGATTTTCAGTCACTTCATTTCAGTTTATTGCCAACGGCACACTATCTGATGTTACTATCTTTAAAAAATAACCCTATAATTCAATGTATTGTCTTTACACATATATCTTATTTAGTTTCTTTGAAGGTAAATGACAGACTCCAACTGTAAAGATGGTGATCAGTTAAACTGTATTTCTTGCAACTAAACACTCTAATTTCTAGGTTCTATTGATTCCTAGATAGGCCATTATAAATTGCACCCAGTGTTTATGGACAATGAGCTCTGGCTTTGCTTTTGTTGGTGAAAGATAAACCTGTAGCTTAGATGGGGCTGATAGCATGCTGCCTTATTGAGGCCCTCTGGAAAACAGGCTGGCAGTACTGTATGGATTTTTGTTGGACCATCCCAGCTTTGTGTCCTAGATACTATGTAAAATGCAGTTTGCAGATTCCTATCGTACGAATATATGATATATTATAGTAGCACATCTCAACATGTTTATCTTGAAAGTTTTAAAGAGCTTCAGCTTCTCTTGACAGGCCTAATTATCCTTTATTCTTGACTTGAGTTGTGTTTTGCCAGATCCTTTCAGCTTTTATCAAATACTTTAAGGTCTCAATCTGAAAGCATTTCCTTTCTGTCTGACAGCAATTTATGTAAAAATAATGAACAACTAGGAAGAATTCTAACAAAGAATGAACACAAAACATTTCTATAAAGGAGCCGAAAATGACAAAAAAATCGTATTCAATTGACATATCAATATGTATTCATAGTAAAACAAAAAAAAAAATAATTTTTGCTTTCATTAGACGTTATAGGCTTTAACTTTCTTTTAGGTTATAACAATTGGATGTTTCTCTTCTCATGAGATAAAGACACTGCTCTTTTTGTACTGGGGAAATGAGAGATGAAAATTGCAAGATTTACCCTTTGAGTAAAAAAAAAAACATTATAGAAAAATAATGAAAAAGACAAAGGAAGAAAGAAGTGATCTTACTCATTGTCTCACAATGAAAAATGTAATCTTGGCGCTGCAATAAATCACATGGCATCACATGGCTCTCTGTGACGTATTTGCTTATTGCCTTGTGTTGCATGCCCTTATTTACTTCCTTTGCCCTTTGTGTGTTTGGAAAATGTACTGGAATTCCTACCATTTCATTTTTTGTTATTTTCATGAGGTTGTACTAGTTGTGCATCACTTAGTCCATATGTTTCATATAGGACCAAACAAGTAATGGAAATGTATTTGAAATACTTATACATTCATTTTTACAAAATCTAGCTTCCAAAAAACAATTTCCTGCTTAGTTAGAAAGTACTGCCAATAAGCATTGTGCAGTCTCTATCTAAGTATCTAAGTACCCAAATCTAATTTGCTTGAAGTGCTTAAAAAAACAATTATTTCTAATTTACAACTGGTTGTAGCATTTAAAGAGGCAGATTTTTAAATATTGAACATTTCAGACATTTTTTAGATTGATAAATAAAAGATAAAGGCAACATAATTGGATATCAGTGACCTATAAAACCCATCAAAGGTAAACACGGCTTTAGGTTCTCAGCAGTCTAATCACACTGGTTATCTTGCAACTTATCATGCAGAGTGATGGCTAAAGGTCTTTCCTGCTGAACTGTCATTAAGCAAAGTGTCTGACCTCCATTTTATCAAATTACAGATGCTCGCTGATAGAAAATGGATTGGAAGTTTGATAGGTTTGGGGTTTTTTGTGTATACTTTGCAGCTGCTTTTAATTTTTAACAACCCAATACAAATCGCAGTGGCAGCTCCGAAAATAATATTTTCAATGCATTAGAATGAATGCATTGTGATGATTTAGAAAAATATACCCTTTAACTTGTGTACTCTTATACAGCTGTGTAAAAACGACCCATCTTTCTTCTAGCATTTCAGGATCTTGGGGTGGTGGCCCTTATACTGAGTAGTCTATGGGCAGAAGGCTGCATACCATTTGGGCAGGTTGCCAATCCATCGCAGGGTGACAAAGAGTAACACAACCATGCCAACATATTCTTATGAGTGCGTATGAAATCGTACGAAAAGTTATGCACACTATTTCGTACGTTTTTGGACATTTTTCCTCAAAAAACCACATCAGTGCGCATGCGCTGGCAGACAGAAAAAAAAAGCAGATCCGCGGACGGACGTAAAAATGGGAAAAACAGTGCAATCATCACTTATTCATGTCTCTAACTACTTTGCTTGCTGTTTTATATCTTAGGGTTAGGGCTAATTGTAATTTATATTCTATATTTGTGAAAGGTGCGTCAGATGCACATGTGCATACAACGAAAAAAACGTCCAAAATTACGGTGCATAACTTTTCGTACAATTTCACACGCACTCATAATGAGAATAGGTTGACCATGCACACACACAAACACACAAGGGAAATATAGAAACCCAAATTAATCTACTTGTCATACTTTTGGACGACAGGAAGCCGTAGTACTCCTGTGAAACTGGAACATGTTGGCAGAGAACATGCAAACTCAATGTAGAAATCAAATACATATACATAAAACATCAATGGTGATGCTCATGGAATCCCAGGGAGGTTAAGGCTCCCCTATAATTTTTTGGAAAACAATTGGTCAAATATGCATTGGTAATATCATAAGGGATTATAAGAAAGTGGAGGGTATTCATACTTGTGACATGATTTCAGATCAAGACTCTGGCGCAGCAGCAGTACGTACGACAGGAGAACTGAGTTTATTTGAAGGGTTTTTATTGTTCAGACTGGAAGCAGAGAAAACAGGAAAATCCAGAGCGGTGCCTCACTGCAAAACAGGTTAGGTGATCAGTATGAGTTCCAGCTGATGTTGAGATGAACAGTGAGGCCAGACTTACTTCTCAGGGCTTGGAAACAGGTTGAGGGGGAGCAACAGTGTCCACAGAGAGGGGGGGGGGATGAAGACCTTGGAGTTACCAGGTTTTTTAGGCGTTGGAGGGTGGACAGGCAGATGAGCTCAGCTTTTGCAGATCTTGAAAGACAGCTCTTGGGGAGGAGTGGAAAGCACCGTTGAGGGAGGAACAGGACCCAGCCTTCAGCAGGAGGAAAACTAAAGAAAAACAGAGACAAGACTGGTAAGTAAGACTATCAGAACAAGTTCAACTTAACTTGGATGTCTTGAAGAGGGACCCAGTTACCACTGGTATAGGTAACCATCTGTCGTCTGCCTCAGGGAATCCACTCCTCTAAATACTGCTTGCTTGATTGTGGCTGATGAGTAACAGCTGGGAGCCTCACCTGCCTGGCACACCCTGAAAATGAAGGGGAGAAAACAGAAACAAAAAACTCCAAACCAAAGCAGCTCTGTGAACACAACAGTACCCCCCCTCTCAACGGACGCCACCTGGCGGACGACCAGAGGAAGAGGCAGAGCGACGCTCAAAATCCGAGATGAGGGAAGGGTCCAGGATGAAAGAGCGCGGCACCCAGGAACGCTCCTCAGGACCATAACCTGCCCAATCCACCAAGAACTGGTGCCCACGCCCCCTAGGGCGAACATCCACGATGCGCCGCACTGTAAAAGCAGGATGTCCATCAATGATCCGGGTGGGTGGAGGGGGCTTGGCAGGAGGGAACAAGGCACTTGACAGAACTGGTTTGATTCGTGAAACATGAAATACAGGATGAATGCGCAGATGAGATGGAAGGTTGAGACGGACAGTTGTGGGACTGATAACTGATTGGATGGTGAAGGGTCCCAGAAACCTAGGGGAGAGTTTCTTCTTGCAACCTTTGAGAGGAAAGTCCCTAGAGGAGAGCCAGACCTTTTGACCCACCGAGTAGTCTGGAGCTGGGATGCGTTTACGATCTGCAGTTCTTTTGTTCTGTGTTGCAGTGCGATTGAGTGCAGCCTTGGTCTGGTTCCAAATACGATGACAGCTCTTAAGATGAAATCTGACCGATGGAAGAACTGTGTCCGGGAAGGAGGAAGGGAGTAAGGAAGGTTGGAAACCCAGAGATGCCTCAAATGGAGAGCGCCCTGTGGCAGCAGAAATATGGGAATTGTGGGCATACTCTACCCAGGGTAGATGTATGCTCCAGGATGATGGATTGGAGGCACAAATGCAGCGAAGAGCATTTTCCAGCTCCTGGTTCAGCCTTTCACACTGACCGTTAGCCTGTGGATGGTAACCAGAAGATAGGCGGGATTTAGCTCCAAGAGCGGAGCAGAAATCTCTCCACACCTGGGAGACAAATTGTGGCCCCCGATCTGAGATTATCTCAGTAGGTATGCCATGGAGACGGAAGACGTGGAAAAACAACAGACGAGCAGTTTCAGAAGCAGATGGTAGTTTCTTAAGGGCAATGAGATGACAGGATTTTGAAAATCTGTCGATTATGGTCAGAATGGTTGTCTTATGGTTAGAGATGGGCAGACCAGTGACAAAATCAATGGCAATATGAGACCACGGTCTGCTGGGAATAGAGAGAGGTTGTAGCAGCCCTGAGGGAGGACGGTGAAGGTTCTTGTTGTGGGCACAGTTGGGGCAAGCAGCAACAAAGTCAGCTACGTCTTTGTTAAGGGAAGGCCACCAAAAGTAGCGGCGGAGTAACCCTATGGTTCTGCTGACACCAGGGTGACAAGAGAAACGGGATGAGTGAGCCCACTGGATGACCTGAGAACGAACAGACATAGGGACATAGAGGCGATTGGGAGGACCGCCTCCTGGATCAGGCTCATCTTTAAGAGCCCTTTGGATGAGAGCCTCAAGATCCCAAGAAAGCCCCCCAACAGTGCAGGAGGGGGGAAGAATGGGTTGGGGAGATTCTGAAGGTTCGTCAGGAGAGCACTGACGTGACAGAGCATCTGCCTTCATATTGCGAGAACCTGGACGGTAGGTAATGTTTAGGTTGAACCTGGAGAAAAATAGAGTCCATCGGTATTGCCTGGGGTTGAGTCGCTTAGCATTTTGAAGGTAAGATAAATTTTTATGATCTGTCCACACAATTACAGGGAGATCAGTTCCCTCTAGCCAGTGCCTCCATTCCTCAAGGGAAAGCTTAATGGCCAAAAGCTCTCGATCACCAATGTTGTAATTTCTCTCCGGAGGTGTAAACTGGCGGGAGAAGAAGGCACAGGGGTGCATCTTCTTGTCACGTTGGGATCTCTGAGAGAGGACAGCTCCAACCCCTGTATCAGAGGCATCCACCTCCAAGATAAACTGCTCTGAGGGGTCTGGGTGGATGAGAATGGGAGTTTGAGTAAACATCTGTTTTAGGTCAGTGAAGGCCTTGTCTGCCTCGGGTGACCAGGAGAAGGTTCTCTTAGTGGAGGTGAGAGCTGTCAGGGGAGCAGCAATCAGACTGAAGTTCCTGATAAACCTCCTGTAAAAATTGGCAAAGCCCAGAAAACGTTGGAGCTGTTTCCTGGAGTCAGGAACCGGCCAGTCCACTACAGCTTGGAGCTTGGCTGTGTCCGTCTTCACCTGTCCACCCTCAAAAACAAAACCAAGAAAGGTTATGGATGGCATGTGAAACTCACATTTCTCTGCTTTCACATACAGATGATTCTCCAAAAGTCTTTGCAAGACCTTTCGGACATGTTCCTGGTGCTCTTTGGGGTCCTTAGAAAAGATCAGAATGTCGTCAATGTAAACAAAGACAAAAATGTTCAGGAAGTCCCTTAGAACGTCATTGACTAGGGACTGAAACACAGCTGGGGTGTTGCAAAGCCCAAATGGCATAACGAGGTATTCATAGTGACCAATGTGCGTTTTGAAAGCCGTTTTCCACTCATCACCTTGACGAATTCGTACAAGATGGTACGCATTGCGAAGATCTAGTTTTGTGAAGATGGTAGCTTGTCGGACTGTTTCGAACGCAGAGGAAATGAGAGGAAGGGAATATTTATTTTTGATGGTGATTTGATTAAGCCCTCTATAATCAATACATGGACGGAGAGTCCCATCTTTCTTCTGTACGAAGAAAAAACCTGCTCCTAGAGGGGAAGACGACGGTCGAATGATGCCAGCATTGACAGAATCAGATATGTATTTTTCCATTGCTTCTCTCTCTGGTCTGGATAGGTTAAATAAACGGCTCGAAGGCAGAGGGGCCCCAGGTAAAAGATTAATGGCACAATCATATGGTCTGTGAGGAGGGAGAGAGAGAGCCAATTCTTTACAGAAAACCCGCTGCAGATCGTGATATTCTGAAGGCACATTGGCTAGATCTGGAGGACTGGGTTCTGGGGGTGGAGAACTGGGTGGAAGAGCTGAATGAAGACACCTATTGAGGCATTTAGGATCCCATGACTCGATGCGTGACTGAGACCAGTTAATGTGTGGGTTGTGCTCCTTGAGCCAAGGGAAGCCCAGAACTATAGGAGAGTTCCTTGTAGGGAAGATAAAAAAAGATATGAGTTCATGGTGATTGCCTGACGTTATGAATGTAATGGGTTCGGTTCGCTGTGTGACTGAATGGAGCGCACTACCATCTAGTGCAGATACTGGAACCGGTGCAGGGAGATCCTCAAAAGGGATCTTGTACTGGTTGACGAGTTCAGGACTAATTAGATTCTGTTCTGAACCAGAGTAAACAAGGGAGAGGACTGGATAAGTCTGATTATTGACACAAACAGTAGATGGGATAGAAAACCGGAGGTTATCTTTTAAGAACTGCTTGCCCACCAGTACCCCCAGAATTACTGGCGGGCTCTGGCTTTTGGTCGCACAGGGCATTGAGGAATGAAGTGGTCAGGGGCTCCACAGTACAAACAGCTGCCTGAGTTAATGCGTCGCTGGCGTTCCTCAGGGGTGAGACGAACGTGACTAATTTGCATTGGTTCCTGAGGTGGAAGGGGAGACGGATTAACAGGAGGTTGTGGCAGAGGAACCTCTGAACGAAATGTTGATTGTGAGGGCTGTGGCTTGAGTCTATTTCTTTCCCGCAATCTATTGTCGATGCGGATAGCTAAGGCAATCAGATCATCCAGAGTGTCTGGTTCATCCCGGCTAGAAAGCTCATCTTTGAGTTTTTCGCATAGGGCGTGAAGGAATGCTCCTTTAAGGGCAGGAGTGTTCCAGCCAGAATCGGCAGGAAGGGTCCGAAATTCGATCACTAATTCAGCTGCAGATCTATTGCCCTGCTTGAGAGTCCAAAGCTTCTTGGCTGCTTCTTCCTCACTAATTTTAGGACTGAATGTCTGTTTGAACAAATCCAAGAAATCATCATAGGAGCACTGATAGATCTTTTCTTCATCAATGATGGCTTCAGCCCATCTAAGAGCTTTGTCACGTAGTAAACCAATGATATAGGAAATCTTAGAAGCATCATCTGGAAACGACTGAGGGGACCTCCTGAACACTAGGGAGCACTGTAACACAAAACCTCTACACTTACCCAGTTCCCCCGAAAAGGGTTCTGGAGGTGGAGAGGCGGCGTCACGGAAAGCAGCAGGGGGGGGCTGAGCCACCAGAGCGGGAGACTGAGAAGGAGAAGCAGAAGCAGAGGATGAGGAAACAGGAAACTTGGCACTCAACTGTTGCACCTGATGAGAGAGCTGAGTAAGCGTCTGCAGAATTGAAGTCTGTTGTTGGGCCATACTAGTGATAGCATTTTCGTGATGCCCGAGAAGAATCCCCTGTTCGGATAAAGCCGTACGTAACGCAGCTGCAGAGTCGGTTTGGACAGATGGTTCTGACATGATTTCAGATCAAGACTCTGGCGCAGCAGCAGTACGTACGACAGGAGAGCTGAGTTTATTTGAAGGGTTTTTATTGTTCAGACTGGAAGCAGAGAAAACAGGAAAATCCAGAGCGGTGCCTCACTGCAAAACAGGTTAGGTGATCAGTATGAGTTCCAGCTGATGTTGAGATGAACAGTGAGGCCAGACTTACTTCTCAGGGCTTGGAAACAGGTTGAGGGGGAGCAACAGTGTCCACAGAGAGGGGGGGGATGAAGACCTTGGAGTTACCAGGTTCTTTAGGCGTTGGAGGGTGGACAGGCAGATGAGCTCAGCTTTTGCAGATCTTGAAAGACAGCTCTTGGGAAGGAGTGGAAAGCACCGTTGAGGGAGGAACAGGACCCAGCCTTCAGCAGGAGGAAAACTAAAGAAAAAACAGAGACAAGACTGGTAAGTAAGACTATCAGAACAAGTTCAACTTAACTTGGATGTCTTGAAGAGGGACCCAGTTACCACTGGTATAGGTAACCATCTGTTGTCTGCCTCAGGGAATCCACTCCTCTAAATACTGCTTGCTTGATTGTGGCTGATGAGTAACAGCTGGGAGCCTCACCTGCCTGGCACACCCTGAAAATGAAGGGGAGAAAACAGAAACAAAAAACTCCAAACCAAAGCAGCTCTGTGAACACAACAACTTGGGGCCAAGGATGTTCAGTAGGTGGGGGGAGGCAGGCAAACACCCAACCTGACAAGTAGACAAAAACAACTTCACATTCACACAATCCCACCCTTACGCTCAGACGTATACAAGTACTCAATGGAAATGCACACAGGGGCAGACACTAAGCAGCTTTTCTTACACTCATATATTCACTATCCTCCTGGGTCTGGGTGTTAATCCCGCTAGGGGAAACAGCCCCCCAGATACAGGAGGAGATCGCGAGACACCCAATGTGGGGGCAAGCAGAAAAAAAAAAAGGATTGGATGCCACCATAGGGAGGAGAGCAGCAGTGTAGCCCAGGACTAGCCCTAAACACCCCCCAAGACCCTCCCAAGGAGGGACAACCCCCCCTATGGCACTGGCTGCAGCCCCCCTGAAGGCATCCTCCCTTAAACCACAGAACTACCCCCACATATTCCAGAGCAGTTAACTGCCATGCAATCGCAATTGCAACCCAGGTAGTCTAGCCCCCTGGACCAAGTACAGCATGCCAGCCACCTAAGCCCAGGTGCCAGACACCCCCCACCAAACAGCAGGCATAGGCTGTGCGCAGGTTCAGGGCAGGCAGCAAGGCAGACCCACACCACAAGCTGAGATGCAACCTTGCATGGTGATTGTATCCCACCTGCCGTACAGCAATGCCAGACAGCAGCTCCCCAGCAAAGATGGGGCCAAACCCTCCAATGTTCAAGACCCCACCCAATGCCAGCACCCAGCATACCCTATTGCAGCAGACGGACAAGTCACAGAAGACATTGGATGGGAACCAAAGACTCAAGAGCCCAAGGAGAGCCAGAAACCCCAGCCAAGCCATGATCAACTCTAAGGGCCCTGCCTCATCCCCAGGCGGAGCAGGAAGAACAGCTCAGATGTACTGTTGTTCATCTCTCACACCCTAAAACCCTAAGTGTCTAAATGCATAAAAAAAAAAACACAGGTGGGCATGAGCATCAGAAGCAAAGCCTGAAAGCCTGACCCACCTCCAGTGCCCCATATATGCCCACCCAGAAGCCCTACATATGTTTGTTTTATAAATTAAGCTGACTAGGGTGTTTATTTAAATTTGGGCGAAGGCCACAGCCAACATATAAGGGTCTCGTGGAAAACAAAAAGGAGGGATGGAGACTGGAAGAAGAGGAAAACACAGCAAGAGAAAGCTTTGAATATTTGTCACAAAACCATCAGCAAAATAGTTTAACGGAGCTCCTTTTTATGAACCAATTAGCATTTAACTTGTCTGTGGTCTGGTTCCTTGTTAAAGCACCAGTTAAAAATGCTTGACACAAATTGAAATGTATTTTCATACATCATCATTAGGAAATAACAATGATAAAGGACAGCCTCCTGTCCGTATTGGAGTTTGGACAGTAGGGTTTCTTCTAATCTTACATGAAAATCTGAGTTTTTAACCTGCTGGCAAGACCAAGCTGGAAATGAATCTTAGAGCTCAGACAATTCTGCTCTATGTGATTCATAATTCTTTCATTTAAACCTTTCCACAAGAGTTCTCTGGTTTGTACTTCAAAGTGTCAGAAAACTCAGTCGTGTATCAGATCTGAAATAATCATAGATGTGTCTACAGATGTAATCAGGTCACTTTTTTTTTACCAATTGTTTTGAAAGAGCTGTGATTTAACCAAATTTAATCTTCTGCACTTTGCACCTTGTGAAAGAGTTTCTGTGGAACCATGAGTAAATATTTCGGTGCGCAGTGTGTATGAATGGCATTATCCTTCTCCCTTTCTAAGTTTCTGTGGCTTTACACACTCTTTCTAGCTCATTTCATCTTGGATTAGTCATGGGTGCTCTTACTAAAAAGCTGCAGTGCAGAGTCAATGTAAGATATTTTGACAGTATATTTTATGCATACTTTAAGGTTTTCTTATGCTGTTAACAAGGAGGGCAAATCTTTTATGTCTTGCATCCAAAACTTACATCCATAGCAGTTTCTCATCCCTCTTTTTGTCTATTTTAGAGGAATTTGTGAATCTGTGAACCTCATTGGGGGTATTCTAAATGTAAACATCAGTTTGGCTATGGTTTAGAGATTATCCATTCTGATTCGGAGCTCTGTATGCCTCATCATCAAAAAGAAGTTTGAAGCAGGATTACTGTTATACAACAAAATCCCAAGCCTTACAAATCTTACAGAGTAACGTTCAATCTACTATCTGAAGATTTAAAGAAGTAATTCCTAACCCAGTCTGCCCATCTAAACCAACATGTCAAGAGTTGCATGGTTTCTTTGGAGGAGCTGCAGAGAAATATAGCTTAGATGGAAAAACCTGTTTACAGGAGAGCTAAAATTAGTGCTTTTCACAAATCTGATCTTTACAGAAGAGTGGAAAAACAAAAGTTAACTAAAGCCAGTAAAGGCCCTGTTGGCAGTTTACAAAAACCCATCCAAGAAAAATTTGTGTCAGATAGGGATGTGATTTGTAGAAGAAAGTTAACACTGGTCATCAGCGTAGAAACGCATCCTTACTATAAAACAGTGTCATACTGTGGGAATGGTTATTTTAAAAGTATAACAATAAACATGCTGCCAGAACTACAACACATTGATTTAGGTCATCCATGAAAAGCTCTAAATTAAATTCCAGAATTACATCGGATTTAGAATTATTGGTTAAACATGAAGTTGCTCTATCCAGATACTGTCCATCCATTCTGATTGATGTAGATTGATTTCCAAAACATAATAGGAAAAACAGTCAATATCTAGGGGTCCAAAGTAACTGCTGCAAAATATCATTCAGTAAACGATTGACTCTGAAACGTTGAATACAACAGAGCACTTTTTGGTATATGGAACACCATACATTCCTTTTCTTTTACTACATAGTTAAACACAACCTTAGGATTGTCCATTTTATGAAACCCTGTAAAATACTTGAAGTGTATGTGAACTACTCCTGTACCTACTTGTTATACTTGAGGTTTTGGTCAAATACCAAGGGAGCATATCCATCCATTTTCCGTCACGCTTATCCCATTTGGGGTCACGAGGGGTGGTGGTTCCCATCTCCAGCTGTCTATGGGCAAGAGGCAGGGTACAACCTGGACAGGTCCCCAGTCCATCGCCGGGCAACTCAGAGACAAACAGGACAAACAGCCATTCACGTGCGCAATCACACCTAAGGAGAATTTAGAGAAGCCAATTAACCTAACAGTAATGTTTTTGGACCGTGGGAGGAAGCCGGAGTACCTGGAGAGAACCCACGCATGCACAGGGAGAACATGCAAACTCCATGCAGAAAGACTCCGGGCCTGGAAAATTTGTTTAGTTAAATGTAAAAAAAAAGTTTTACATTTAATTATTCACCCATTTGAATTAATTGGCTTCATGGTAAACCATTAAAAGGGGAATTATGGCAGTTTTACAACTGCAGTTTCAAAAAATTTTATTTAACCTGGAGGGCTTCATATGACTCCCCAATTTCAGCCTGAAATAATATATCATTAGTTTAGTCATTTAGGTAATTTAATGATTGAACTTTAAATTTAGTAGAGCATAAGTTATAGCCCATGTTTGGAAAAGGTTTATTATAGGTGAGAGAATAAGTCAAAGGTTGGATGCTTAACTCACTGAGGTGCAAAAACTTTATTATGAACAATTAAAGCAGGCCAAAACTCATCTGTGAGTTCAATCAATACTTTCAAATTGATCATTCCTTTTTTTCAGTTTTGTGTATGTTTCACTATTTTTGTCTTGATCCTCATTTATAAAACGGATGTCTAAGCACTTTCTGTTTGTACACTTTTATAATATTCTGTTTTTAAAGTGATAATGGTAAGCTCCCCTGGAGATGAGAGATTGCAAAGTTCGAGAACATGCACATCAGGGCATGATTCCTGGTTACACTGCATATGTCAGCAAGACATGAAAAATGCCCATCAGGCTCAAAACTGTTTTCCGATGAAAGCTGAGGTCCAATGAATAGTGAGAATGAAACAGTTACGTATCAATGTCAGCAAAGGAGAAGGACGACGACTAATAATACCAGCTCACAGCCAATCATACACATCAGCCTTGTTAAAAGCCTCAAATCCATTCCCCAAAGGACAGTTTTTTTATTTATATGCCTCTGCCTTGGTCATCTCCCTTGTGTGGTCATTAGAGGAGGTTAAGAAAGCCTTCAACTTTCTACCAGTAGATGGCGTGGGTGATCTGACTTGTGCTGCTGGAAATACCGGCTAAAGATGGAGGCTTTCTGCCTTCTCAGACTGTCATCATAATGATGTTACTGAGTTACATAAGAGTGCAGTGTCTCTCAGCAGGCTCTCCATAAGAAATTATGTGTTAGATCTCAACCCAAACTCCATGCTTTTATTTCCTTTTGTTGCTGTGTTGCAGTGTAGAGCTGTAGCAGGGAGCCAATAAAATGCATTTTCTTCCTTCTTTCAAATGATAGAGAAATCCTGCTTTGATCACTGACCTAATTAATGAGGCAATTGATTAATATAAATACCAGATTAGCTATGCAAATGATCCCAACACAGAAAAAAAATGAGAAAATACATTGCCCCATTAGGAAGTTTTGAGGGCACAGAAATTGTAAGTGCATAAAGCAAGATCTTGTTTAGGATAAAGTGTAAAAATACAGATAAACAACTAAAAAAAGACTATGACAGAGGTTCCAGGCTAAATGGCATATGTAAGCAATGCAGAAATAGGTTTTTGCCTATGCAATCCATTTTTCTTGTAAGTAGTGGAGTTAGTTCATTAAAAGATTATACTTTAAAAGCAGTACATTATGATAAACCATCACTCATGAAAATTTTAGAATACTGCGTCTGCTTAAACTAGTTAACATGAAGACGGCAGCAAAAAAACTTCCTTTAGATTTCTTTTCATTTAATTTTTTTATTTATGTTTTTTTTTTACGTATGTTCTCAATTGAAGATTCACTACCGACACAAAATGTCATTGTGGAACAAGAAAAGCATAATCACGTGCAAAGGTTGGTAATACGTTTTTTTGGGGATGTATATTTACTAGGTGGTTATCGCCAACATTATATAAATTTTGTTATCTACTATCTGTGCCAATTACATTTATTTGCTATTACTAATCCTATTTATTCTTCTTTCACACTAAATATAAAAGTACTAAAGTACCAGATATTTATATAACTGTAAGTAATTTCTGTGCACTAAAACTTCTTTAAGATCTTTCTAGGGATGTAAATATCATATACATATTGTAGTATTGGGCTGCACAGTGGAGCAGTGTGTAGCACTACTGCCTTGCAGCAAGAAGGTTCTGGGTTCCATTCCTGGCCCAGGGTCCTTCTTCATGGAGTTTGCACATTCTCCCTGTGCAATAATGGGTTCTCTCTGGGTACTCCAGCTTCCTCCCAGAGTCCAAAAACGTGATGGATCAAGTGGATTACTGAATAGTCCTTGGGTGTAAGTGCACAAAAATGACTTACAGTTAAATAAATATCTGGTATTTTCGTATTTTTATATTTTGTGTGAAAGAAGAATTAAATGTTATTAGTAATAGCAACTACATGTACTGTTTCACAGATGATAGATTGCAAGACTGCTATTAAGTTTATGACCTTGAGTGTGAGTGTGCGTGTGTGCATGGTTGTGTGTCTTTACTGTGTCCCTGTAACAAACTGGCAACCTGTCCATAGACTGCCGGAGATAGGCAGCGGCCCCACCGTGACCCTGACAAGAACTAAGCAGGAGAAAACGGATGGGTGGATGGATGAATATTGTGATATTAATATATAGGTTATAACATTTTTCAAAAAGAATGTATAATTATGATGCAACCATATTGTTCCTTCTTTTTTCTTTCCTTGTTTCATTTAAATCATAATCCTTCCATTGCTCTTTTGTGAAATCCATCACCCTGGCCACTAAAGATTTACATCAACTGCTGGCATCAATGAAAATCAAAATATTGCATCTCCTAATATATTTGGGGATGCAGAATTAGTAGTCATGTAGGAACAATATTATACTGGCTTAAAACCATACTGAATATTGTATTTAGGCAGTTTGTTGTGTTTACAATTACACACATTGATACCAGCAACTATGAATTGAAATACAGAGCAGTTAAAGTTTTTTTTTTGTTCCAGAATATAACCAAGTTTCCTCATGCATTTTAAGAAGAGCTTTTTCCCATTTTACAGTACAGAAATGAAAGTTTTGCTTGTTTTACTTGTAGTCAATTTAAAACAAATGGACTGGTGGGTACCATTTTATAACTGCAAAGGTATCACACTATCCTATCGCTCTTTGCTTTTCTTTTAAGTTTCATCTTAACAAGGGGTCTATAATGAAGATAAATGCAAAGCAACAATTGTATTATCTGGTGCTCCTGAATCCAAAAAGAGAGGGAGATGTGCTAGTATAGAGCTTAGTGCATTACCTTTATTTACTCCTGTGCTGATTTAAACTTGTTATTTTTCACAGAAGAAATCAAAACAAGTTAAAGCTTTTAGATATTTTTGTAGGTACATTTTGTGCGTATTTGGTAATTTTAAATTGGCTGTAAATAAGAACTTATACATGCTGTTTATGTACTTGGATGGTCTGATGTGGGGAGACAACTAGAACATGTGTGCCTATATACTGTACATGGGAGTATAATCATAATAATAATGACTAAGCGTTTCTGCTCAGTGTATATTTCCAGAGGGTTCACTAGGCCTGTTGTTGGACGGATGATATTTTGTACTTGTTTTTCAATAATATGCCCTTGAATGTAATTAAATCAGCAGTGGTAACTGATTAAAAAAAAACAACTAATCTTAGAACATGGGGTATTAATCTCTAAAGAAAGCATATTTAGTCAAACTTGCCACAAAGACTTCGACAACATTTATTGTCATTTTGCATACACAGAGAGTATACAATGCGAAATTTCCTTTTGTACACCTCTCATGACATTTCCGTTTCTTAAAGTGCAGCAGTGATCAGATGTAAACATTGTGGGAGAAAAAAATGGTGCAAAAAAGTGCATTGGTAATGTTCTCTCTGGTCTCAAAATGGTCTCTTGTTAAATTGCTTTAATGTTGAAAAGAATAAAGATAACGTAACCTTGATAATGCTACTTGTATATATCTGTTTGCCTTACAAGGGTAAATTCTGAACATATTAACTGCGTAATTTCCACATTGATTTAGAATTTTGGTTAAAGGTAAGCTGTGCCAATAGGGGAAAAAATAAGTAGCCTTTTGTGTCACTGTGTGCCCCTGATGCCCCTCTCAGTGTCAAAGAGATTGATGACCCCTGGTCAGAGTGTTGCAATTTCATGGTATTTGATATGAATGCGGTATATGAAACATTTCTGTCAAGCTGAACCACATCAGATTTATACACCATGAGCTTTTTTGTAGGAGATTGATGATTAGAAAGTTTGCCCCCTTCATGCTTGTTACACTTAAATGTTTCAAAACAATAAACTGATTTATATACCTTTCATAAATAAAACCAGCATACACAAAAGATAGTTTTTAAATGATGGTTATAGTTATGTGAAAATAAAAAGGAAAAAAATAATTTTTGTATCTCCTCAAAGCTGTAGAACACAAATTTAAATCAATTTCACTTAGTACAGAAAAGCTTTACAAAGAACTTCTATTGCATTTATTCACCACACAAGGCTAGTCTTCTTAAATCTTTGGTAGACTGCTATACCATTTCCTTTATTTCCTAATCTATTAACTTTACTTTAAAGATTTTTTTTCAGGTAATGCTGGCCTTTATTTGACAGTTCGTAGACAAAGACAGAGAGAAAGGTCATAGACTAAGAAATCGAACATAGGCTGGCCTTACTCACTGCCGCATTCAAGCTGTGCTAAACCTCAAGAGGCCTGATCTTTTAATGGAAAAAAAGAAAAAAAAAGGTGAACAATTTGTTTTTTCACTTTTACCCGATGTATTACAACATCAGACTGCCATGCACATGTGCATTGTCAGTTTAACTAAAACTTTTGGTGAATTTCAATGGTGAAGTCCTCTGGAAATCTTCAATAATTTTTGTTGATTGCAGATGTGTCAAGTAGTTTCCATTGATCTTGCTTGAAAAGCGGGGAGAATGGTGCTAGGCTTACCGCACCATGACGTCACTGCCGGAAGATGTCAGGATAAAGGCGTTACTATATTTGGGCAAAAATTGGCTGCTCCAGGGTTCAGTGATCATGACCAAAATTATAATTTTTTTTTTTTTTTACTGATGAACGCTAAATCCATTAAATAACCACAAATGTATTAGTTTTAGGTATAGATAATGATGCTGACCAGTCTTTTCCTTTAATGGTTACAGGTTGTTATGCACTGATTGTTAAAAGCAATTCAGTATTGTACCAAAATAGTATGTCCAGTGTTTCCGACTGTAAGATCATGAAGCAGAACACTTTAATAGTCAATGACAGCAAAAAAGCTTTGAATTAATTTAATTAAAAGCCAACAGCATATTTTCAATAAACAATTAGATTGGAGCCATGTTAGTGTGTGCTATTTCTGTGTGCAGTTCCTAAAACAAGTAATGTAGAAAACAGCTGTAGATTTTCATGAAATAGATTTTCAGCCTTTCTGCTGGTTCACTTTGTTTCAATGCCATTTTCTGTTCCTCAGGTGCTTGTAGCTCTTAATTCTTACTTGGCAGGGAAGGCTAGTTTAGAAATGTGTTTTCAGGTCGAGTTGGCTGACCTGAGAAGTAATTATCATCTCTAGACTGCAGCAAAACTTTAGAACGTGCCCCGTACTCATAAGCGGACAGCCTGACTTGACAAAGTCAGAAAGTAAAAATGTGGTTGGATATTTAAAAGTGTGACTTAGTTTTACAAATTTTAGGCATTCTACTTTTAAAACACAAAATTAAAAGTAGAGTTCCAAATTTACATTTGAAAACTCTTGGTTTTCTTGACTTTTGTTTCACATTTTGCCCTGGTCATTTATTTGACAAATAAACCTGCTTTATACAAAAAGCAAGCATAGTAAAAATGTTGACAGTTGTGTCTAGATTAATCATGAAATAATTATACGATAAATCCTCATACAAATGAAGTTGTAAAATTACCATCATGGTGAGTAAACTTCACATATGAGGAATGTGACGTTTCTATATAAGGAATATTCAAACATTTCTTTGATGTGTCACAATTAATTTATGTTTGCCAAGTTGCATCATCATGATAAACATTTCATAATCCAGTGTGAATTCTAGCACTTTAGTAATTGCCTTCATGTGGTTTATCTTGTAAGTGTTGTTTGTTATGTTTCTCTCAAATTGTCATGCAAATTTTAAGAGATAAAACATATCACCAATAAAGACGGAGAAAAAGGAAAATGTGAATTGTGCCTGTTTCCAACTACTGGTGTGGAAAAACTGGCTGACCAAAAGCGACATTATAGTATAGATTGAATACACTGAAAGTAGAACTCGCAAATTAGCATGGACCACACTTTTAAGAAATGGAAAGATGTTTTCTGTAATGTTTTGCTGTAAGGCAAGTTGTAATTTTTCTGCCATGTCAACAAGTAATGGTAATGATACATGCTGTCTAAAAACATAGAGGAGGAAATGTATATCTAATCGGGAAGATGCTAGAAGAAGAATCAGCTGTTGTCAGACCTTGTTTGCCAAATGTGTTTCCATCTCTCGCTTAGCACATTATCTATTTTTTGGGTCAAAATAGTCAAAAAATTTTTGTTTTTTTTTATTAAGAAAACACCTCAAACAATTTTAAAAACATTTTTTACAAAGTTCTTTTAATGTAAACACAATTTAGGACTGTTAAGTCAGAGTTCCAGAGTTCTATCCATTCATTTTCCATCACACTTAATCCCAGTTGGGATTCCCGGATGCTGCTGCCTATCATCAAGCTGTCTATGGGTGAGATGCGGGGTTCACCCTCTACAGGTCTCCAGTCAATCGAAGGGCAACACAGAGACAAACAGGACATACAACCATTCACACACACTCACATCTAGAATTTAGAGAAACCAATTAACCTAAACCTAGATCCCGGGCCAGGAATCGAACCTTCCTGCTGCAATGCGGCAGTGATACCCACCTCGCCACGACTGAACACACCATAACTTATAATTCATAAATTGAAAAACATTAAGTTTAAATGATCAAAATAACTATAACTATTTGTAATGAATGTATGAAAAAACCTTTAAACTAATTACTGAAATAGATTAACGTTTGCATAATACTTTAATGAACAAGCCGTTTAAACCCGGGAACAGTCTGCTTTTAGTGGCTGTGGGAACAGCTTACTGAAACGTATCTACCTAAGCGAAATGACTCGGCAAGCGACCTGTGTTAAAATCGCCTCAACTCCTATCAGCATACTCTGAGAACACCAGAGCTCGGTTGACCCACTAAATTACGTGATACAATTGAATGCAACGTACAGACGTCAACACACAGCGCCAGCCACGTCTGCTCTAACAAGCTGAAACAACTCTATTTACATTCGATAAATATGGCGCAGCACTGGTAGGAGAGATTCAGACAGAAAAAAGGGCAAAATAATAAAGAATGCTGACTACACTCAGGCTCCCATCCATGTTGCTCTCCATTATTTACTTCCCTACTCGCACTGTCAACATGATCAACACCCACCCAGCATGATGCTGTCATCAGACATGCAGGGGTGGGGGACAGTGGCCGCGCAGCTTGCCAGCATGGGGTCAGACTCGACTTTTCGGTCAAATGGAAAAAGAGCCAAAAGCCATGTAAGGGGTTTGAAAAACCAGTCATGTGACCAAACACAGGTCACATGAATGGCTTAGTTAAAATTTCTCTATTAATGTAGGTGAGAGAATGAGCAAAATATGTTAAGTTCTAAGCTGCGCTTTAATAGCCGGTTATCTCCAGAGGTTTAAAGGAATAGTACACCCAAAACATGATTAGCCTTCATTTTCTACTCACCCCCATGCTGAACAACACTCTGGAGTACTTTTTTGATATCTCAAATGCATCTGGAGATCTGGGAGGCTTCTTGCTGTCTGCTGACATTCAAATAATGGAGGTCTATGGTGCCCGAGGCAGAAAGGTCCATAAAAGTCCACAAAAAACGTGTCAATATTCCTCCATACTGCTCGTCCAATGTATTTCAAGTGTCCTGAGTGGGTAGCGTCCATAATTTACTCGAAACGAAGTCATTTAGAATGTTTTTAGAGCATAAACAGTAGTGTATAGGATTTCCTAAAAGCACGTGCCTGCGGCAGAACAAACCAGATGAAAGTGCGCATTCAGCGTCTGCTCTTGATAATGCAAGCGTAGAAGAAGAAATTTGCTGTTTACCTGTGCAAAGAAAGAAACAACGAAAGAAAAATGTCTGAGGACTTCAGTGTTGAGGAAGAGCATGAGTTCTTTGCCGAGCTGAATGCGCACTTCATCTGGTTTGTGGACTTTTATGGACCTTTCTGCCTCGGGCACCATAGACCTCCATTATTTGAATGTCAGCAGACAGCAAGAAGCCTCCCAGATCTCCAGATGCATTTGAGATATCAAAAAAGTACTCCAGACTGTTGTTCAGCATGGGGGTGAGTAGAAAATGAAGGCTAATCATGTTTTGGGTGTACTATTCCTTTAACCAATATTTATAATTTATTTTGTCACCAACCAGTTGGACAATAAATTCAAATTCACTGACCAGTGGCATCCTGAAAATTTTTTTTGAACACCTCTTTCCTAACACTGCACCAGAAAACCCATTCTAATATTCAAACATTTTTATTTCAGTTTAAGATAGGTGCTAGGAATTAGAAAATAGAGGTTTATGGGAATTTCATTCCCTTGGAACATAAAGGCATCTCCAGACGACAGCAGCTTGTTGGTGGGAGTCACACCCTCCAATGAATCACTAATGATCCACTGTTCTTTGTTGCATTGTCTGTTGTAATAATAGTGACTTGCTTGTTATTGAGACTTGTTTCTCAAAAAAAGGTTCTTGTCTCATTTAGTTAGTCATTCCTCATCATGTTGTCTGTCTAGTAACTCCGCTCTAAGTCCTTCACAGTGAATTAATTTCTTTTGTAGAGTCCTTTGAGGCTCCAGCAATGCTCAACTGCCTAATCCACTAATTAGTCACACCGAGAACCCTATGACATACCTTTTTAAGATATACTTGTTTAATTCATCTTGTATTGCTCATTATTTTTATTACTGCACAAAATACTCTCTTTTTATTTGCATATGGGCAACCTCTCCATCCTGACAGAGAATATGGACCCTCTACGGACCTTTGTAGATTCTGTGATTTAAAGTTGCTAATTCATGCACAGTAGAATTTTAATCATTTTCACCTTGATATCTGGTCATAGTTGAGTTGTTTAGATCAGACTATGCTAATTTGTTTTTCTTGACATTCACATTTATCGACTGCAGTGCCTTTAAAGAAGCAGTAAAAGGTTTTCATACTGCACAACCACCCAGTAAGTGTGTTGTTGCTGTCAGGTCAACAAAATTCAATCTGTCATCAGTACCACTGCAATATTCCAGCTGAGATTTCACAGTGAGTCAATGGACAATTATGATGACTGATTCTGTATGAGTTAGTAAGTTAGACCAACAAGTCGTCATTTTTTATGACCTGGACAGAGCCATTTTTGTAATTTGATAAACAAGGCACAGATAACAGAGCACAATTTCCCTCCTCTAATATGACTGCTGGTCGCATTTGGAGATATGGGTAATCTTTACATGGTTCTCCATCTCTATCATGGACTCTCCTGTGATGCCCAGAAAGACAGTTTTTCTCCTCTTCTGCTGACATCCCCATTAAACCAATCCAGCTGAAAAATGCCAGACAGATAACAAAAAAAGGTGGTTTCATTTAGATGTGCTCTTTAGGCAGCACTCCAAGACAGGCCAAGCCTCTGTCCCCCGCCTTTTAAATTATACCCTGTTTCTTCAAACAGACAACCCAGACCCCTCGACCTATGAATAATGCATGAGAATAATCAGGACCTTTCAATGAATGCACATAGAAAGAATCGGTATATATATGGTATGGATTTGGTTCTTGTTTACAGGAAGATTTTAATAGCAAAATACTACATAGTTGGTTTTGAAAATATGCAACCACTTAATAGCTTAGGTTCTAATTTGGTCCTGACCAGAAATAGGGATACTATCTTTTAATGCTATGTTCACATAAACATTTCTGGAGCTTAGGAATCTGGTGGAATCGGAATGCATATAATCAACCAACACAGTCATCTCTTAATGTTACACAATCAACTGAATAGTGTGGAAATGATATGACAACAGTGAATAAATAATAACCAATTAAGCCTGACCAGTGAAGTTTGAAAACGCATATTTGCTGATTTCCAGCTGAAGCTTAAATTGGTTGAGAGGCCATTGTTCTCTAAATATATTTCAAATGAATGAAGTATTTTTCCGATGCTAATACATAATTACTAGTGAGTTAATAACAGTACTGTATGGCTGATGTTAAGAAAGATATGTAGAACCTTGTAAATACAATATACAGAAGTAGCCATTCCAAATGTCCATTTCCAGTTAAAATGGAATGGCAGCAAAATCCCCTTTAACCTTATGGCCGTTCATATTTGTTTTACTCTGACTCCACCCTTTCACTGAATTACAGGGTCAGACAAGGAGAGGACGCTTCTCTTTAGATCTTAATGTCCGCAAATCATGACAGAAAGAATATTTTAGATGTTTAAAAAGGAATTGTAGGGGACTAGCCAAGGACCAGCCAAGGACCAGCCAAGTGCCCATCAAGGAAAGTGAGGAAATTTTGAATGGCTACTACTGTATACATCTGGGAAGATGTTCCTTCTGTGTCAGTCTGTGATGGGGTCTGAGGTGTCCTACTGACTGATCCATCTTCCAAAGCAGTTTGCCAATGTTCTCTCACTAATGCAACAATATTTGCGGAGACTCAAACGTAGCCAGCTGAATGAGAGTGCATCGACTGTCACACCCTTTTGCACGCCCAGAGAATCCGACCTAAATTACTCACTCATATACTGACTAATGAGGCCTATAGAGGCAACTGAGGTAAAGATCTCATTTGTCAAGTCACCTTTAATGTTTTATAATAATTTTACCACATTACACCACGATCGCATTCTGGTGAAACATTGAGGAAACAATAGACAACAGATTTGATGAATACAAACTAGAAAGTACTTTATGTGCTGCTTTTTGCCTTTTTTGTGTGAAGATTTTTTATTTTTTATTATGACCTAAAGCTGTCTCATGCTCAGGTATACCATGCACATGTTGATCCCCTTGCAGACTTCCTGGAGCCTTTGGTGATATTTGGGATACCAGTCCTAAAATTATTGTATCCTTGCATTGGGTTATGAGCCTAATGCCAGTCTACTTAACGAAAAGAGAAGCTACCTAATATCAGGGCAGACTATTCCACAGAGGAGTGCACTGGTTTGGGCTGCGGAATTGGTAAGTCCATCCATCCATCTTCTAACACACTTAATCCCAAGTGGGGTCGCGAGGGGTGCTGGTGCCTATCTCCAGCTGTCAATGGGCCAGGATACACCCTCGACAGGTAGCCAGTCCATCGCAGGCATTGGTTAGTGTGGCCTTAAATTAAATAAAGAACTGACCACTCGACTAACTGTGATACTACGTTTGGGATTATATTATGCAAAGGACAGCACAGGGACAACATGATTAAACCTCGTCTAAGTCATATTTGACTCTGCACCTTTGTTGTAAGATAGATTTCCTCCTTTTTTACTTCTTAACAGATATCTGCCTTATTTGCCAGCTGTTCTGGATAGAATTAAATCAGAATTTTATAGAATAGAAATGGTTTTTTTTTTTAGAATAGAATTTTATCTCAAGCTGCCAGATTTCCTTGGTAAGAATTTTCTGCATAGCCTCCTTGATTTTTTATAGCTCATTTCAGATCTGTTTCATATTAGTTTCATAGTTCCTGCTTTCCATTACTCTTCTTCATCTACCTGTGGTAAACCAATGGAAGACTCATATTCAAGTGCCACTGCTCAGCCACAAGTAAGGGTATTAATTTAATTAGTATCTTTTGAATGTAGAAAATGACAAGTAATCTAGTAAGTTTAGTTCCAAATGAAGCAACACCCTATATTTCAAGGTGAGAACAGAAGCTCATATTAGCTCTGGAGCTAAATCAGTGAATGACCTTGAAGAAGCCTTTAGTGTAGGCCCGCAAAGACAGTGCCAGGTTGTAGTGACATCATACACTGAAATAATCTTTTGTTGATAAAAGAGCTGCAGCTAAAAATTCTTTACTTTTATAGAGGGAATTTTGAATTTTTTATTTTTTATTTAAGTCCTATCTCTCATGAACTTGGCACTAAAGGCTGGGTTTGACTCTTTTTTTTTCTGTCATTGCTTTGCTCTGCCCTGCACTCATCATCTCTAATCATATCTGCTTTTATTTTGGCCACCTGTCCCCAGCCATTTGTTCCACATTTTTCAAGCTTCTAGTGAGACAAATTCTTGCGTACCTTGTGTTTAGTTCTGCCTGTTCCTGATGTGTTTCTGCCCCACGGACTTCTGAATTTTGGCCGCCCATGTTTTGCTCTGTTTGCCTGTCTTTTTTTCTGGACTAACCTGGATTCCGCCTGTTGTCGACCTTATACGTGTCTTCTATCCACAGCTTGGATTTGTCCTTCTGGATCCTTCGGTTTAGTGTTCTGGCTACTGCTGTTTACTGCTTCTCTTCTCTCCTGGACCTCTGGTTCTGGCTTAGTAACAAGCTACGGAGTACCCCTCCTCTGGACTTCACTCCCTTTGGGCTCAGACTAAACTTTGAATTCTGGGTCCAACGTTCTGAGCCACCTGACACAACCTTAGATTGTTTATATTCCATTTGTACATAAGGGTCAACAGATAAAAAGTAATCCAGCATATCTGTAATAAAAACATTCCTTGATGAGAAAATCACCTTATCAGTTTTTTACCATCACAAAAGTTTGATATTTATTAGTGCTGTCAATCGATTAAATTTTTTTAATCGTGATTAATCACATCAATGCCTAAGTTAACTCGCGATTAATCGCATTTTAATCACACATTTTTTTTCTGATTGAAAATCATTTAAATACTCTCGATGACATACAAAAAATACATACAGGCTAGGTTTGTGCCAATGTTCTTTTTTTTAAATAAAAACAGGTCACAGACACTGATTTATGCCATAGAAACATATGGCAAGAAGATGGGGAGGCATGTAGCAAAAAATAACAAATATGTAGCCAAAAAAAGGCCGTGAAAACAGGCTGATGTAAAAGACTTTAGTCTTTACAGTCAATACAGTCTTTTGAACAAAGACAAGCATTTTACCCTACTGCTATAAAATGTAGTAGAGTTAACATTAGATGTTAATTAACCAAGATAATAATGAACAATTTTCAATCAATACATCAAAATCAATAGACCGACATCACTAGATGGAGGTAGTCTATGCTCTAGAAAGTTACTTTTCAGCCTCTTAACAAAAATGAGAACACCCACACACACACACACACACACACGATACTGACCTGTGGCGTACACAGACAGCAAGAGCGCCGTAGAAGATTTCATTTCACCTCAGTAATCTGTTTTCTCAGCGTATTTCAGGTTGCTACTAGGCACCAGACACTCAACTTGTTTGTTGGTGGTGGGGCTTAAAGAAAAGGCACTAGCGCTACCCAGTGTATGAGCGTCTTTTTCCCTTGAGGAGCTCCGCTCTTGAAGCCTATGGAAAATGCATAGACTGGGGGAAAATAGCCCCGCCTTCCCGCAGGCTGCAGCGGGATGTACTTGGAAAATTGTTCCATAAAACCACATAGCGTTAATCTCACGTTAAAAAAATTATCGCCATTAAAATGGCCTCGCGTTAACGCGATAATAACGCGATAATTTTGACAGCACTAATATTTATAGCTAAAGCTAACTGTCTTGGCAATTACCCTTGCCTTTTCCAAACATTTCTGGTTAATGGGGCAGCCCTCGAAGTTTAACGAGCGCTACCTATCAGTTGCCGGCCTTACGCAAGAGTCCCGTCATACTACTTCTCATAAAGTCAGACTGCTATTGGCTAAGATCACTTACAATATTTGGCTTTGTAGCCAATAAAATAAAATTAGAATTCAAAAAAAGCTAAGCATAGCTAATTTGAATAATGAAGACCTGATAGAGCATACAGGCACATTGGGGAATTTATCAGTGCACACTGTTGGGAAATTAGAAAAAGGGATAAAATATTTGCTCCAAAAATGTTTTGTGAAAGAGAAACCCTCTTTCTGGTTCAGTTGTTCTACCAATACCTAACTCAGACGTGTAACGTCACTTTTTTTGTCAAACAGAAAATCCATGCTAAACCGTGCATCATCTAATTAATTGTGGTTTTCAACCACATTTTTCCTTCTTCTTTGCACATAGTAGCTTAGTTTAGTGAGGTTCCACTAGTTTTAGTCATTTTTTTTTTATTTACTGAAACATGTTGGACTTGGAGCTCAATGATTGTTGCTATTAAGGCTTTAGACCTATTTTTAGACCACTCAAAGAGTAATACAATGCTACAAATCTCTGTGTGTTTAGAGAGCACAGCAGAAATGCTTTGATAAAAACTAAAAATGTCATGATCTAGGCAGTGATGACTGGCTTAATTGCTAATTTCATTAACCTGTCTAACTCTGCCCAGTTTCCATTACTGCTCATTTGATCTGCCTGCTTCTGCCTCTATTTAAGCTGCCTGCTACTAGTCATCAGGCCAGATTATTCTCCCCAGCCAGTGGTGAGGGTGAATGAGCATTACATTCTTGTTTCTGATGTCCTGGTCTTCTTCTCAAGCCTGCCTATTCCTGTTCTGATCTGTTTGCCTGACCTGGCTTCAGATTCCTGGACCTCTGTGTCATGATCTGGCCTGTTTGCTCCTCCTTAATTGATGATCTCTTTCACCTGCCGTTTTCTCTCCGTGCCTCATTATAATTTATTCCTCTCACCTGTTTCCTCTAGTTTATATTCAGTTCAGCCTGAGCATTCAGTGCCAGATCTTTACTTTTCTTTCTTTCAGTCTGTCTTTTCAGTTTTATTCCTTGGTTCATGTCCTGGATCCTGCCGGCCAATGGAAAGAAGTTTTTGTGTTTGTCTCATCTCCTGATCCTCCACTGTTCCTCCCCCGCGGAGTCCTCTGGGTTTTTTTTGGCTCTATATGTGGGGAGGTTCAGTTTTTATCCAAGTAAGGCTGGCTCCAGGGAGGAGACCAGTTTAAAGGTCCTGCATCAAGTTCGGCTACCCTCTGCCACTGAGCCTGCGCGTCTGCACCTGATCCTGTCTGCTCCTGTGCGTGACCACCTGGTCATGCTTTCGGACCCTGTCAGACTCTGAACCTGCCTGGGAGCTTGTGGATGGCTGGAAGTCTGTATCCTGCCACCTGTTCTGTTCCTGCCTGATCTGGATCCTGCCTGTTCTCTCTGTTCCTGTCTGTTCTGGATCCCCTGACCAGGATCGGCTTCCAGCATGACCTCTGAGACTGCAGCACTTGGGGACATTCTTGGTCTGGACTGTTAAACCAGGTAAGTGACCAACTGAGATAATCTTCTGTCCGATGATCGTGGTCACTTACCTGTGTTTCTCCCACTACATAGTGTCTGAGATTGGGCGGTGCCCCCCCGCCTGCAGTTGCCGCGTGCCTCACATCCTAGCAGCTCCCCTTTTAGTTTTGTTTTTCATTAAATAAACCTTTTTGAACTTGCCCACTGACTGTCTCCTTGAATACTGGGTCCATCTTACCTTGGTTCATGACACTCTGAGCCTGCCGGTTCCTGTTCAGATCTGTTTGCCTGACCTGTCCTCGGACTCCTGCTTGTTCTCCAGGGCTGCAGCATGTGGGACACTCTGGGCGGTGCCCGCCACATCTTGTTGGCAGCCCATCGGCTGGATCCTAACTTTTCGTTCTCTGGGCATGGACTGAACTTGTAAACCAGGTTAGTGACTCACGTTCATAATCTTCCTCCGTTAGATGAACGTGGTAAGAATCAGATTTATTGCCAAGTAAGTATGCACTTACAAGGAATTTGACGGGGTGTTGATAGTGCAGACAAATTAGATACATATACAAAATACTGAATCTGTAGCATATACAAAATAAAACATACAATATAGCCTACTGTATACAATATATTGTGGCAAGAAAGGAGATACGAGCAGTTGAGGGTGAGTCAATGTTAGGTTTATTCAATGATGATTATAAAGTTAATGTGTGTACATATAGAACATTGAAGAAATGAGATGCTTCACTCTGTTTACTGCAAACTGTCATGCAACGGTGGTAGAAAATTGCTGATGTTTGTGCAAGGCTAATCACAGTTATCGGGAGACCACTCTATTCTGTGATTCAGTCAGAGGAGCATTTTGTCCTATGACCTGATCAATTGCCTTGTCAGAAGAACACTCTATTCTGTAACCCAGCCCATGTGTTATGATCTGCTAATAAAAAGGATTCTGCTGAGGAAACCCACCACAGAGAGCAGATGTAGCTGAACTTGGCTCTCTCCTTCTGCAGAAGCCAAAAATCCCTATTCTGTGTGGACTCAGTTTCTCTTTTATGAACCTACATTTTTGAACGCAACAGTCAACTTTTTTCTTTCTGCGCCAACATAACAATGGCCGAAAACAACATGAAATTCACATAGGGCTAAAAACACCACCCAAACATGTTCACCACAATATACAGTAGCATATAGCCATATACTGTATACACTAACTTGTTTCCTTTCTGAGGTTTCCTAAGATAGATGTCATCGGCGCTGCTTTTAATTAATAATTAATTAATTATTGATTAATTAATAATCCAACTCTCTGTCTTGCCTCGGATACTGGGTCCTCTACTCTGAGCTCTGTCAATACAAAGTCTCTTTAGCTTTTGACAGACGAGAGCAATGTCCCGCACTCATAGGATTCGGTTGCTATAGCAGTTGCTATGGTGCATTCTTGGATTTTGATGATTGATAATAACGTTTTTTTTTTTTTTATCATTCGTTAATAATAATTGTCCAGACCTTGCTGTGAAGAAAAATCAAAGCTCTATATTTCTTATTAATTACCTCTTCACCACATCTTTAAAAAAAGTTAATATACTGTATTATGCCAGAGGGGTTTTACCTTGTTACTTTTTGTAAGCTTCAGTTGATAATAACAGACAATGACAACTTGAATGATTGCTTTTTGATGTATGGCCTTTTTATTTTCTTGACACAGGCATCATTCATGGCCACCAGAAGGGCAGTGAAACGGATCAATCATATGCCAAATATTTGTTCAGTGGTTTGCAGTGAGCTCACAGCACACAGTTTGTTTACAAGCTGTGACAGCCGGTCTCCATGGCTACAGACATTACTTCCATGTTGATACTTTTTTTTCCCAGACACTGACAAATGACAGGGCCATTGTGGTAGCATGCACACTGATCTATTCCATAGTTCACCCTAAATTTTAGGTCAATGTTTCATAGACGTTTAATTTGTATGTATATGTCTGGTCCAACCCACAGATGTATTTCAAGGGATGAATTAACAAAAGGTAAATGGTGGAGGAATAAGAATACCTTGTTTCTGCATACTTACTGTACTGATAGTTGTTCCATCTGTAGATTATTTTTCTTAGGGTTTACAGATTTATTTTCAAGCTTTTTTTTCATGATCGGTTCAATGAATCTGACCCACATACAGAGTAACCACTCAGAGAACATGAAGAAAAGTTCAACAGGTTTATTTGTAGTAATGAGAACTGGCATTGAGTCTGGAACTCAATGAACTGGTGAACCGGAACTGGAAGTCAGAAGGGAAGATCACAGAGATCAGTTCAGGGACCGTGGGAATCTTGGATGTTGTTAAATTTATGCAGGAGAGGGACTCACGTTTGAGGGGGCTCTTGTCGATCCTTGAATCCAGTCTGTGTGATTTTATCCAGAGCATAGGGAACACGTTGGAGAGTGGACAGGTGGACAAACGTTGGACCTGGAGGAGTAATGGAGCGGACTGTCACTCGGATTTCTGATGGGAACTTGAATGGAACATGTGGAGGTATTCCCCTGCTCAGTGTAAACTCAGTTTTTCCTTCCAGGGGGAGAAGGTCCAGGTATCCAGTTATACAGGAAGGCTGTCTGCCGAAGAACAAAGACAAAAACAACATAAGTCTTGGGGAAACAAAGCTCAGGTTAGACTCTTATAATCTCAGCTTGGCTAGAGTACCCAAAACTGGCAAACACTCTGGCGCCGAGGTAATGAGAGCCCACTGCTCAAATACTCCTCCAGATAATGGTCCAATGAGCCGCAGGTGTGCAGGGAGGCCCAACGACGACAGGGCACCTCCTGGCGGTGGAGAGAAGGAAACACACAAACAGACCACACAATCTGGATTCCTAACATTTTTTTTAAAATAACTACCACAGAATTGGAGTTTTGTATAATAAACAGACTCATGGTCAGTGATTGACCATGGGTGTGAAAAGCCATATGGTGTGGGGCGATATTCAGCAGCAGTTTAATTGAGCAAAGAGAAATGAAAATATTTTGTTGAGTTAGTGCTAATAAAAGTAAAACAATTTAAATAGGATCATCAATGACATCAAGGACCACAATGACTGCAAAAAATCTAAATATATTTAAATATTTACAAATCATAAAGGAAAGAAAAAGCACACAGAGTGGAGATGAGGTTTCAAGCCATAACTCAAGCCATTAGTCAGTCAATTATAAAAAAACACAGCTTGCCCAATAGAGTGAAGTAAAAAAAAGAAAAAAAGTATTTACTGTTGGCATTTGGAGGTTTGATTTTGAGGTTATTTCATAGACAATATTCACAATTGTAAATTGTGAACAACGCTCATACATTTTCCAAAATGTATGAACTGTTCATTAAGAAAGAAGGCATTAGGGGATGACAGTGTTTTAGGGTATTCTTTCATTAAGACACTTTACTGCATGATTTTTAGAGCTGTATTCAGACACTAAAGGCCCCCCACATACTGATGTTTTAGCTTTCATGGTTGTATATCAATTTCATATAATTATTGAAAAAAATTCCAATATTTCCCAAAATATACAGTATGCATGTAGGAAGAGAAGAAAATGGATAGCAGCAAGTACAGTAAGGTAGTTGAGTGTCCCATGCCATTTCTTCTTCACAAAGCAGCCTTCCAACACCTGTCAGTGAAGTGCAGAGAGCCCAGAATGGAATATCAGCCTAGTGTCACATATAAAACACTTCAGTGTGAAAAGTTCTTGCTGTTGAGCAGTTTATACTCTAAAACCATGTAGGCGGTCGTAAAAATGTTCACTTTCAGTCTGCCTTGAGCATATACGTATGTCTGCAGGATTTAGGTTTGAGAGGCATCAGCTCATCACTATGGTTACAAGATTTCTGCAAGACCAATGAAGGCAGGATTGGTATGCATATGGTACTATGCCAGAAACATTAGGAATTCTTTTAGTTATGGCTTCTGATGTTTTAGAAGAATGCATGCTTTCATAAAATGACATCTTTATAAACAACCCAATTAATTTGTGTTCCCTTCAGCCTGAAATAAAAATAAAAATATTAAAACTGTAAAAATTCCTAAAAGAACTGGGGATCAAATTTTTCTGGCTTCGCCCAGTTGTTAACAGTTTCCTATTGATGTTAAATGTGCATTATTATGTCACTTAGGTAGTTGGGATTAATATTCACAATTTTCAGTCACCTTTTATCATAACCATGACCCATTTCAAGTGATGCTTAAATGCATACAAGAGATAAATACGTGTATGAGTCAAAATCTTCTCCAGATTAATAAAAAAAGACACAAAAAAAACTGGAATAATGATTTTGGAAAAAAACAAGGAACAAGTTAGCGAGTCACACTGCCCAGCTCTATGTTGTTAGTTTTATTGGCTCCAGTAATCAAAGATAAAAAACGAAAGTTATCCATTATTTAAATCTATGGATCCATTGCATTGGCAAGTGTGCTGTCTAAAGTTTTAGAAAGAATCCTGTGGATAGATTCCACACACATATGTGTCTACCATGGATGAACAATTTGTTTTTAAAAATAAACATGGCACTGATACATGTTACTATGCTTTGAAAGAGGCAGTAAGCCAAAAAACAAAATATATATCCACTATGTTTCTCCGTTTTCTGAATGCTTCTAAGGCATTTGGCTGAGATAATTATGGCAAATTGTTTATGAAAAACCTTCCTTTTTGGTTCAGGTCTTGGAACATGTTTGGTGTACAAACCAAGCCAGATGGGGAAATAAAACATATTATCGTTTCTTTGTGACAAATGAGGTGACACAATGTAGGATTTTGTCTCCTGTGCTCTTTAATTTGTAAATGGATGATTGACTTTCAAACCATCTCCTTTATGCTGTGGATTTAGTCAACATATACCCTTATTCTGCTGGGTTGCAATAACAGCCCAAAATCTTCTTAGAGTATGGTGATCAATATGACATCATATTTAACCCAGAATAAAGATTGCTGTTATGATTGATAGGATAAAGGTGGATAGAACACAGACATTCATTATTAGGAAAGAGTTTTGCGATGATGATGATACCAGAGACAGTATTGTAAATTATCTACACAAGCAAACATGGGGCACATAAATGTCCCTTTTGATCTGTGTTCAAAGTTGCTCTTTTTTAACCCTAATGTCTCCATTTTACGCTGCACATCTGTATGCTAGTTACAGCAGGGCTGAAATGCATATATTACAAGTAATGTACAATAATGGATTTGGATCCTAGTGAAGGTCCCTAGCTGGAATACTGCCAATCAGCTGTTTGTGCAAATAATGTACCCACTTTAAATGCTGTGATCAGAAACCTTTAGTACAGATTTATAAAGTGTTTCGAGGACTCAAAAAATGAAATATTTTTTTAACTAAGCCTCAAAGAAGCAGCATCCAATACACCTCTGGTTATTGTAAACAGCCAAGAATGTGCCTATGTGGATTGTAATGTTCCTAATTCCATATTTTTTAAGTGTAGTTTTTTTGTGTGTGGACCAAACAGTGTTTGAAATAAAGAACAAGGAAAATGATTGAATTTATTGTGTTCCCAAGTGGCCTTTTGGAAACTCAAGGGTTTTAAATGCAGTGTTTTCCAACTTATTGTAACAAGTGGGGGCATATATAAAATATAGAGAATTGGCTCTAGAACTGATCCTTGTCGCACTCCACAGGTAACCCTGGAGCATGAGGGAGATGTATCAATAACACTAACAAACAAATTGAAATCTGTCAAATAAATGAGATTTAAACTAACCTAGTGCTGTTCCCTTAATTCCTACAAAATATTCAAGTATTACTAAAAGAATATTATGATCACAAATGCAGCACTGAGATCTAACAGGAGAAGTACAGATACAAGTCCATTATCTCAGGCCAAGAGAATATCAGTGGTGACTTTCACAAGAGCTGTTTCTGTCATGATCTGGCCTGTTTGCTCCTCCCTAATTAGTTATTCCTCTCACCTACCCTCTTCCTTCTGTCGTGGAAAATGTCCTCCCAACGACTTAAAATTGGTGCTAAGTCTTGTAAAAATTCAAAGTTCTCACAGGGGTATATGACTCTGGGTGAGTGGGTGGGGCTGTAGGATTATTCCTATTCTCTTCTATTAATTGGAAATATGCTATCTTGCTTTACAAAGGGTCATTTTATAAAGCAGTAAACTTTAAGGAAGCAAGCTTTCTATTTTTAAGGTTTTCTTTTTCAAGCGGCCATTAGCAGCTATTAATTAGAAGAGGAGCCTATATCTTCATACCTAGTCGGCTTACAATTAGACAACCTGTACAACTTTGCAAAATTTGATTAAGCCATGCACAGCAAAGCTAATCATATGCAAAAGAATTTGTTCAATGGATTGCTAAGATTTTAAGAATATGCTGATCCGACTTACTAAATACAAACAGACACACAAAGGACACACCATAGAACCAAAATGCAATATCCATGCAAAGTCTGAGCATCCTTACAAACATGTTCAAATATTCCAATGACTGTACTGGAGAGCCTCTATTATTCTTTTAAACATTTTGTCAATAAATCTTACCCCTCCTTCCCACCCCACACATACACATTTATTTGTATGTATATTAACTTACATTGTATGTATATTAACTTACATTCAATCTGTTGGGAGCTGGAGAAGTACCACCTTCCTCCAGCAGAGTCCGCCATGGATCCTCCTGAGCCGAGCCTCCTGCACAGCTGAAGCTCATCCCATCATCAGAGGATCCACAGTATTTAAGCTGTCTTCAGACCTTGCCTCAACGCCGCAGTGTTTTATCCAGTTGGTTAGCACCTAAGCCTAGTATCTCTGAGAACCTTTGTTGACTTTTGAATCCAGACTGGATTCTAACCTTTGTCTCTGTCTTCCAGGAAACCTGTTTTTCTCCTGTGAAGCTCAGGAGGAGCTTAACCTGCCGAGCCTGCCCTCTGAGCCAAACCTGAAGTCTCTCTCTGGATTTTCCTTGCAGCTCTGGACCAAGAGCTGGAAACTCAAAGCCAAGGTCAGCTCATTCTCAAGAAGTAAGACGCTGAAGCAGTTAACGGACTCTGCTGAACAAACTATCTCCGGACCCAACAGTTTCCCTCTCAAGGCTTTAACCAAGAACCCTCAAGGTACAAATCTGAAATTGTCTGAATCAAACTCCTCTGAGCAAACGCTAACTGAACTGTCTCCCACGCAGACTCCAGTGAACCAGTCCCCAGGCCAGAACCAGAACCAGTGATTAAACTGTGCTTGTGACAATAAACATTGTTAAACCTTTTACTTCTGTTTCCGTCTCTGTGGTGTTCTGCATAACTGGGTCTCACTAGAGAACCCATCATGACCCAATCTAATTTAGGTCACAACCAGTCAAGTAAGGCAAGTCACCACTAGTAGTTAGGGCATAGAACTTGGAATCCTGAGGTTTTGAGTTTGAGTCCCACTCCCACAGACTGCCACTCTGGGTCTCTGAGAAAGACCCTTAACCCCACACTGCTCCCCAGGCACTCCATTATGGCAGCCCACTGCTCCCCAAGGGGATGGGTTAAATGCTGAGGTAAATTTCTCCAATGTGAGATCATTAAAGTTCAATTAAGTAAAGTTCAATACATTTGTTTAATTTACTACATTTATGCATAACCCTGACATTTACCATATCCCTAACCATTATCATCATTATCATTATTCCTAACCCTATCCTTAACCTAAGTTATTTCACAAAAATCTCTAAACAGACGCTGATAGCTTAAAAAGGGCACATTAGTACCAGCTTTTGGTCCCCATAACCTATTGGTCCTCACAAGGTGGTAAATGTAACAAAATTCACCCATAAGTACTTAACATACATAACATAAACATGTACAAGCACACAAACACACACACACACACACCATCACATTTCTCTGTCACACTCATAAAAAAAGGAGCCAGTATTTGAGATGGAAAGACAGTTAAGACAGGCTGCCAACGACAAGTGGCGGATGCAGCCCTGAGAGTCCCAGACACTGATCTCTGGGAGGTCTGGGCACAGGCAGGAAATCACAACCAAGCAGACATAAGGAGGCGGGATAATCCAGAGAGAGAAGCCAAAGCTGGTGTCAAAGATGTGCTCGGTAGTCAGTGCCAGGAGATCAGAGGTCCGAAAAGATGCCAAAGGGAAATGAAGAACGGCATCAAGGAGTAGTTCCAGGTTCGGTAAAAAGGCAGGCAAAAATCCAGCAGGAATACGAGGACGGGTCAGACAAAAAGATCAGAAAGGGGACAGGCAGGCTCAGATGTCAAGAGGCAGAATGGGTCAGAATCAGGCAATCAGAAAACCTCAGGTTCGCTAGAGAACTTTCACCAAAGGCTCAAATAATCTGACATGGACGACTGGTTTGAAGGCTTGTTAAATAGAGGCTGATGCAGGTAAATCAGATGAACAGTAATGATAACTGGGTGAAGATAGGCAGTTGAATGAGATGAGTAATCAGACAGCACATTAGCTCCAAGATCATAACATTTCTCTATCCTTGTGGAGACTGTCCATTGACTTCTATTAATTTCTAACCCATTTCCACAGCCTATCCTTGGCCCTTACGTTAAACCAAGTCATTACGGGCCCATACCTACCCCTAACCTAAACTCAATTCACACCTTAGTCTAAAAGAGCAATTGTACCATTGGGGAGCAGGCATTGGTCCCGAGGAGGAGCAGTCAGTGTCCACAATGTGCTATGATTTATGGGAACAACACACACATACACACCACCACCAAGCCCCATCCAACCTCCCTTTGTGTCTCTTCCTTATGCGCTATCTTAATGCAGGATTTGTGCATTGACCAGAATGTGTGGGTATAGTCTCACTACCCTTCTCCCCAACCCCTCTCCGTTCCAATTGCTTTATTTATTCATGTGACATTCTGTCCTTTTGTCTCATCCAGTTCAGTGCTTTGCAGTGATACAGATGCTTCAGATAGCAGACACATTTAGCTTGCTGAAGCACTGATCATATGCCAGCCACACAGACAACACCATTAATCTCTCCTATCAGCATCTCAGTGGGTGCTCTGGCCTCAGACTGGTATGTTCTGCCTTGGCCTAACATTACTCTGTGGATGCTATATAAACCACATTTCTTTGTCTGATATAACCACAGCACTAACTTGCACTCCTACACCGAGGACATGAAAAGGGGCATCACTCTCCCAATGGCCACTTTGTTATTGTTAGTTTCTTCAAAGCATTCTTGGCTTCTTATGCCAGCTACTTGACAATTTTGTAATTGCATTGTGTGATAAAAAGCTAATTAAGTTATGGAAGATCTGTTATCTGTTTTTTATTCCTCTTCACTATCCAGGGGATGACCTTGATAAGATCTCTTGAAAGTTGCCTGCTTCTTTCACTGGTGTTAATAGGGACCTTGATAACTACTGTGGATGGATATGAGAAAGGGCTCCTTGATGACAGTAAGCTCAACACAAGATACACAGATAAAAGCTATTATAAAAAGCCAAGGAGAGCCAGAGGGAATCACCGCCAAATTAAGTTCTAGTTCTTGCGATCCTATAAACAACTGATAAGACTAGATAGCCTAAGGACTTGAATCATTTTATTGACACTCAGATAATGTAGACTGACTGGTGTGAAGCAATGCTTAGGGTTCAAATTTTGCACCAGCAGAAGATATTAAACAGAGAAAACACTTTAGAAACATAGGTTAGTACTGCATTTTCCAGTGAGGGAGATAATACTGTTTCATAGGGTTGCCAGGCAGGGAAATTGTGAACTGCAAGAGGCCAGACACTAATAGACATCAGAAACAGTTCAGGGTCAATCTGCACCAGTCGTATAGTACCAACAAAAGAATCAACAGGGAACAACATTAACATTTTAAAATAAATATCTAATGACCTATTTATGTTTTTCTAGTCTCTAAATTAGTCTTGTATGGTTCACCATAATATATATATATATATATATATATATATATATATATATATATATATATATATATATATATATATATATATATATATATATATATATGTATATATATATATATATATGTAACATTTAATGGTAGTATAATGTTGATAATAATTTAATTGGTTTATCTACAAAGGTGGTTCACTCAGTCATAGCTGTAAAAACAGATGTAGTTCTAAGCCATGTAGTAAGAGATTATAGAGTTTCAGAGTATCAAGGTGCTATGAACAAAACAAAAAAAAGTTAAAATAAAAGCTAAAGTTAAATATAGAGGCTGTGCACCTGACCTCAGCTAATCACATCACACCTCTGTCTCCTCATCATTCAACAACAAGATTTTGCAATTTTTCAACATATTACCTTGAAAACACCTACAAAAGCATGCCTCATTTTGAGAAAGTCTCGTCTATTTTGCATACCCAAATGTAAAAAGCAAATAACTTAGGAACTGTAAGTCTAAATTAGATGTGCAATACAGTATTTAACAGCTAATGCCTTCTAGTTTCTGAATATATAAATTGGGTGAGTAGAACACAGACCAAGCTGCATCAGTTCAAACATGACTCAAAGTTGTTTTTATTCTCGAAAATGATAGGTCATTTTTGAACAGAGGTAATAAAGACATGCTTGAAAAAAGGCAGGTCTCATTTTATTACATTTGTTCTACATCATGTCAATCACAAATGCAGATTTCAGACCTCTAGCTTACAACAGTTCCAGAGCTGTTGGGCTTTGAACTTTTGGTGTCACCAGCATCTCCAAAAATCTCCAAATGTGCCAAATTGCATCAAATCCTTTTACTATGCTTTGCTTTACTATTTTAATGCATTCTGAGTTATGCTCAAAACTCTCAAAAGAGAGGTTTGGAGAGGTTAATCTTGTGTTTTGTCAGGAATCCAGTTTATGTGGTCTATTTTTGTGTTTCCTGTCCTCCTCCACCAGGTGGTGCCAGGTCTACAGCCCGTTCAAGTACTGCAGGAAATCTGAGTGGCAGTAAACTTCTCCATTCACCAGGGAACAACCGCAGTCTGAGTAACCCAGTCCACCCATCTCCAAGCAAAACTCTCTCTGGTACAATCCTCTCAGTCTGGATTCCATAAAGGACACCTTTCCTTGGAGAAGTGAGTCTGCAACCTTTTCCTCCAATTCTAAGATTCAAATTTCCCACTGAGCCTACACTAACCGCAGTGTCTTCCCCTCACCTTTCAGTCCCTGTTGAGCAGTGTTCAGAGCAACACTGGACTTACTCCCTAGTGCTCAGAGCAGCACAGGATGCATCACCATACTCTTAATAAACCTGTTAAACTTTAACTCTGTGTCTCTCTGTTTGGCTTTCTGCATCTTAGGGTCCGACTTTATATAAATTCATGACACGTTTAGCATATGGGTGTACCAATCTATGAGGAAAGGACAACATCAGATTTCATTGCTTTCCTCAAGACCCAGAGAGATGGGCGGCTGCCGTGAAGAGACAGCACTAGCAACCAAATACTAACAATATTTCCAGTGGCACTTATTAAATGATTAGTGGTTAATGTGAAAATGGAGATTTTTTCATTTAAACATTTTGAAATTGCTGCAAGTTAAAACAAGAGGAGAGTTAAATTTTTTAACAGGCATTCAAGGTTTCCCGTAGCATATTTTAAGCCTGGCAAGCTTATAATACTTTGATGGAGTTAACAAAATTCAGATTAACCTACTTTACTTCGAAAAGTTTTTACGCTCACTTGGGGTGGTTTTTTTAACTCTTTCTAAAAAGCATTAATGCAATTAATAGGAGATGAAAATGCATTTTTCGAACAAATTCTGACGTAGAAAATAAAGGTGTGAATACTTTGTAAAGACTCATACCATAAAAATTTTCTGGAAGAATGGATTCAGGTGTTTGTACTGGGTGTCTTAATTTGGAATATATTGCACCTTCTAAAGTATTTTATTTTTTTAAAGCAAAGACATGTGGCTGATGGAGCCTAGGCAGAAGTTCAACTGAAGAAACTGATCTCCTATATCCACCTATGACTCAGTCAATCAGCTTTGAACCACACCTCCATGAAAGCCAATCAGCATCCAAAGCTCATCTCAAAAGGCCTCCGCAACTTGTCTGCTCCTAGTGCGCAGGAGATGGTTGTGCTGTATGACTTCATTCAGATTACCCCGTTTCAACCCACCTCCAGCCCCTCCTCTACCATCATAGCTAAAACTTCATCAGAGTTTCGTCACTCCCATACTCTTACTGCATTCTTTGTCTTTGCTCCTGTTAATACATATCTATCAAAATTAAGCGCTATGTGTCCAGCTGAGGTCTGAGTGCCAAAGACAAAGTAATTGTATCAATAAATTTCTTCTGTCTTTTCTCTTCGTGTGAGTTTTTCAGATTGAACACTAGATGTAAGACAAAATTTATTTCAGTCTGAGATGCTAAACTGGACATTATGTGCTGGCAAAGATATTGTAAATTGCTTATTCATTCAGAAATACATATTGACAATTATTTACCCAGTTTTTCCATATTGTTTTTAACAAGAACAGGAATTAATATTACTTTGTTACATGTAGAAATAGGTGATATTATCTTTCTGGTATTCTTTTTTTTAAGAAAGTGGTGGTTGTTTTGGGGTTTGACAGTGCTCTCACCCGGCATTACCTAAATTAACCGTTATCTTCAGAGCTCCCCCAGACCTTGTTTGGTATTAAATAATTCAAGAAGTTCTCTGCTTCCAACTTCAGCTTCATGCACATCACGTCTCTGCCTGCTGTCTCCCCTGTTTCCAGGCCATAATATATTACAGGGGCCCATGATGCAGTGAAGACTGTTGCACATGCTCTATGCAATGTGTCAAACTTGTATTCACCTGCCCAGGGGTGTGGTTAGGATGATGGTGAGGAAACAATATGACTGTATATAATTTTCTAATGTTTTAGTAATCGAAAAAGTGGATAAGCTGTTATACGGGGCAGAAATTGTTTTAAATGGGAGAATAAGAGAGGGAGAGAGAAATAGAAAAGAGACAGTCTGTAACTCAGCTTTAAAGAAAAAAAAGCTAGTTAAATGTGCAACAACATATTTTCTATCCTTGTCAAGAAATTTGTTCTGTCACAACAATTTTATCAATCAGGACTCATTTTCATTTCTTCTCCTTTCCAACACATATCTTTACATCATATTAATTAGTTTTTTGACATGTTGCGTAATTTCTTTACAGAAAGAGAAAATTAGAGATGTGTTGTCACACCTTCAGGTTGACCTGCTGACAGACATTGTCAGAGACCCCCTTGCCATCAGTGTATTGATCAGACAGGGTAAAACCCCATCACAGAAGGACTTGGTTGCATGCATATAGGCTGCCCTGAGGCTTGGTATTCAATTAGAAATGTATATAGTGAAAGTAACAGAAACATAATGCTAAAAGGAAATATGAAAAGGGGATAAAGTAGTAACACAAAAAAGATCCAGGAAAATGTAATAAATAGTTCTGGAGATGCTTTCTGTAGTTCAAATAATCAGAACTTCACCTGCCAAGTTGATGTAGCCTATGTTTAGGTTGGGAGATTTATCACTCAAAGAGAGCTTTACAGTTGACACAGCATGGAAAATATACCCTTGAATAGAATGCCATTGGCAGTCATGGTATTTGTGCTTGACAAACAGACTCATTATTGGATGACTTAATGAAATCCTTCCATTCAGAATAGATCTTGGTCCAAGAAAAATGTTGCACCCATGGCAGCAAGAAATTAGCAGTGTGGAGAGTAAAAGTATGGCTCTGCCACCATCTGCTACATTGAACAAATTCCTGTATCCTGAAAGGGTAATGAGCCTCGATAAACACAGCAATTGTAATTATTATATTGTTTTGATCAATTACTCCTCTATATTGTTTAGCTTCAATATGATTGATTTTACAATACTATACTTCCATGAAATAAAACCAACACTGGACCTTTTTACGTTGAGCTTAATGTTTGATTATACCTTATTCTGCTTTAGTAAAGTAATAATGAAGAACATAATATGGGAAAAATATTGAATAAACTGAAAATAAAAGTAAAGGGCTGAGGAAGCATCCAGACCATAAGACAAAACAAAACACAATATTGGGTTTAGGTTAAAAGGCATTTTATGGATGGACGGATGGATGGACAGATGGATGGACAGACGATAGATAGATAGATAGATAGATAGATAGATAGATAGATAGATAGATAGATAGATAGATAGATAGATAGATAGATAGATAGATAGATAGATAGATAGATAGATAGATAGATAGATAGATAGATAGATAGATAGATAGATAGATAGATAGATAGATAGATAGATAGATAGATAGATAGATAGATAGATAGATAGATAGATAGATTGATTTACAGGGCAACACAGGGACAACCAGTGCAAACAACCATTTTTTAATTTTATTTCTAGATTGCAATTGTGAATTCCTTTTATTTTTTCTGTATTTTTTTGAATTTCCTAATAGGCTTCTACCACATTGAACTCCAACTGCATGGTCTGCTTATGATCAGTAAACCTGTCTTGTGCTAACAACATTAAGTGATCAAAGGGTCCTGTTGGTGAAACAATTGTTTGGGCTAGAAATGTGCCTAACTTAAGATAGAATAGGGCGTCTGAGTCTGAACATGAAATACCCCTTAGCTGAACACTGCTTAGGCTGTCAACAATAATTTACTTTCTTATTAAAACAGGCAAGTTCGTGATGGTTTCGTGAAGGTTTTAGTTTTTTCCTGTTTATACATCGCAGAGTGTGTTTATTGCAGTTCAGCAAAAGTCTGTTAGTCTGCCATCAACTGAACTCAGCTATGCTGAAGTAGGGAAACATGTCAAACTTGTAGTAAAATGACCCTGAACATTGGACAACTCAGATTTAGAACAGCTGCTGTAGACTCAAACACCAAAATGGACATGCAATCCAAGTGTTAATAGAAATGTAGCAGGATGCCTGGTTCACTGCTGCTTTTCTAACCCTGTTATTGGCTTGCTGATGAAAAAGAGCACAGTCCTGGATTGACCCTAATTATACCTCTCTGATTGTTGTGAGCCACCATAAATGTTGCTTGAATTTTAGCTGACTCAACAGTGTAGACATCAGTGGCGGCCGGCCCATAGGGGGCGCTGGGGCACCGCCCTCCCTGATAAGAAGAGAGAAACGTAAAATATATTTTTAGAAATTAACTCATAAATGTCAGTTTTACTCTCTAGAGCAGGCATTCCCAAACTCGGTCCTCATGGCCCCCTGTCCTGCAGGTTTTAGAGGTTTCCTTGCTCCAGCACAGCTGTTTTTAATGATTGCAGTAGACCAAAAGCCTGTTAATCAGCTTTCAATTAAAATCAGCTGTGCTGGAGCAAGGAAACCTCTAAAACCTGCAGGACAGGGGGCCATGAGGACCGAGTTTGGGAATGCCTGCTCTAGAGTGTTTTTGTTTTGCGTATAGGTACTATAAGCAAAACAAATTATATAAACTACATTTCCCTATCTACTGTCATTAATGTACTAAAAAATAGTACATTAATCATGTACTATTGCTAGGTGAATTTAATGGCCAATCAGCGTCTCAGAACTTTATGGTCTTTGGGCTCTGAAAATACTACGCTTTAACAGGCTTCTGAACCCAAGCGCAGGTGCAGACAATTAGAGGGACGATGGCGAACGTAACAAGCGAGATGCAGCTTCCACCAAGTTCGGTGAGATGCTTATTTATCTACCCGTTTGCCAGAAGAACATCCCTGTTGTAGGATATGAACATTTCATGTCATGGTTATTGTGACTGTGACGAATCCACATCCTCTAACTTTGCGCGCCACACACACATTCCTGTTATACTGTGTTTGTGAGGACCAATTCACTCGCGCTGAGCCCAGTAGCTCCATTAACTTAAAACACACAAGCTGTTCCTGGTTACCTGCTGGCGTATTGAGGGTGCACACTTAATATTTCAGTGGGGTTAGCCGTGTATGTGTGGGTGGGTGTGGGGGGTGTGGGTGTGTGTGTGTGTGTGTATGCTACGGGGACTTGTCATCTTCAGTCTGGCTGCGTCTTTGCTGGGTTCAAACCCAGTTTGGTGTAATTGAATAAGTCAATGAATCTGTGTAAAGGAATTAAGTTGTAAAAATGATTTGTTTTTGTACATCAATTGTTTGTGGAGGTAATATATGGACAAAACTGATTAATGAGAAGAAATCAGAAATAAGAGAGCCTGTAGGGGCTTAAACTATTTAATGAGGGCTGTGGGAAGAAAAGCGGCAATTTTTGTTTTCTGTTTATTTGTTACATTGCTGGTAACTGGAGGGAGGCTGAGGCCCAGAGTATCTTGTACATGTTTAGTTTCTTTTGCACCCTGTTTTGAGTTTTTGAGCACAATAAATCACCAACACCGGTAACCCGACTGAGCCTGGATTCTTGGAGGCCAAAGAACCCCGTCACAGTGACCCAAATCATCACTGTTACTGTTATTATATAGTAAATTAAATCATTACTGTTAAATTGTATGTATTGTCCAATTGTTTATTTGAATTCTTATTCCGGATTAGTTGGAGACATACACTAGGCTATATCAGCCCCACCAAAAATATTTTTCACCAGCCGCCACTGGTAGACATGGAAGCTTTTATATTTAAATTGTCCAAAAATTAAATCCAGATTCGAAAATTCTGAACAGGATTAAAAAAGTAAACCTCACAAGCCTCTTTTAAGTCTGAGTTTTAGGGTCTATTTTCTTATTTCACCCAAATAAGGTGACACATTTTCAGAGGGATTTCAGGTTTTTGGGATATAATCATGTAAACATACAAAACAGGTGACAATTTATTATCCACTAATAGGCTGGCTAAGACTAAAAACAGAACTTACAAAAAATACTTTTTTGGGGATGTGAGGGATCAAGCAGAGAAGGCAAAGAGAGCACAGAAAAAATGCCTTCAAAGTCATTTTTTATTCTGCCCCCAAAAGATTAACAAATGACATTTCAAAATATGATTAATCGACCCATAAAAGAGGTCAGTGAAATATAATTCTACTCAAAAATGACTTACAGAATATGAGCTGAGCAAACAAAATACACACAACTGGAAAACTGACCTAACACAAAGACACAAAAAGCTTATTGATATAATGATTTGGCAGGAACATTTGAATGCTATAAGGAGAATAAAGACCAAAAGTTACTCACTGTACCTCTGATTCCCCGTAAGGGTTAATACTTCAGCTAAAATTCTATTCCTCTTTGCTGTTGACCCAAGTGTGTGACTATTTGTCCTCTGATTCTAAAACAGCCTATGTCCTTTCAAAATTCCTTGCTGTTTATTTGTAAATGTAATAGATTCAGCAGAAACACACTTTGCTCTAACTTACCCACCTAAGTTACTACCAGACATTTAAAAAATGGTTGGTAAAGTGCTTATTATTTGTTGTGGTTTTACATCTTACTTTTACTTATGAGTGAAGCTAAATTTGATTTCTTAACAATATTGACGAAAAATTGATCCTGACCTCAAAGCAGGAAGCAGAGTCAGAGCTGAATACCTCTCTCTTTTGTACCAGCATTAACCACAAACCTTAGAGTGTCTTACCTATGACTTGGAACAACCAAGCTTGTCTTGTCAGCTTTTTTGGACATAAGAACACATAAAGACTTAGTTTGCCACTAAATACGCTTCAATCAGTTGCAAAACAGCACTGAAAATAATTTTATATCCCTCATAGTAAGCTTTCTAAACCTTACAATATGAAATTAAATATATATTGTATTCAGTACTTTTACCTACAGAACAATATAACTCCTAAAATAAACAAAATTGTATAAATTAATCAGAAATGATAATTGATGTATTGGACTTGCAATGTGTCAATGTGCCTTCTGTCTATTGAGCTTATAAGCGCATAATCAGAGCGGTCTAAAGAAAACTTTACATTAGCTTTTTCTTTGGATGACACACTTTGCCTCAACAGATATTTTTGCTTTGTCGCCCCAAAGCCAAAATATGTTTTTGATCTCTCTTTCTCCTAAATTTCAAGCTTGATCGGCATGATCATGTACAGTATAAGATAGATTTACCATCTATAAATTCAATGAACAAAAATATGTAAAAAAAAAAATTAATTAACAATCTACTAATAATCTACTGTCTTTCAAGATTTGCTGCTAAAAATCCAGATACAGTACCTTCAGATAAATGATTTCAAACCATTTATTTGAATATAGGAGCCCTTATACTGTATGTTCAAAATTTATATATATAATTCTGGTGCCACAACGTTTTTTATGGTAAAATCAAAAGAAAAAGCAATAAAAAAATAACATTTTAGAGACCACAAGCTGCTTGATACAGAAAAATCAAATATGCTCGCAAAAAATTCTAATAAAAAGATTGTAAAGCATCTTATGGACACAGCTTAGGACTATGAAACCCTTTTGCGCATAGATGGTACAAGCTCCTATCCCTTCAAATTTTGCAGTCCATAGTCCACATATTATCCAGGGTTGGAAAAGAGCTCTGGATTGCCGTGCAGAATTCGGACAGAATTCAGCCTGATGGATCTCTTTAAATGACAAACACGTTCATAAATGATGCTTTCCATATTTGGTCAACAGCCTTTTAGAAAAGACCCACAAAAAACAAATGTTGCATAAATGTAACAGACATTTGAAGCTCTCCATTTTAAGCCCAAAACATATCAAGGTGTATACATTTGCATGTATTTCATAAAGTACAGGTAAAAAAATTATGTACTGTAAAATATTGTCTGGAGAACTGTTTGGCTTGGCAAAAGCTAGGACCATCAGGAGGGTCCTATGCTAATTGAATTGGCAACAGTAAACATACTACTACTTTTATTCGTTTATAAAAGCCAGCACTATTCATATAGCCCCTATTAGGGCAACCGTTGATACCATTTTGCTGAGGCTGAAGTTTCCTTACCATTTTGAGGTATTTGGATTGAGCCCCAAGCTAAATTCTAATATTAACTGGATAAATGGATGCATTAACATCCTTTAGAGAAATACTAAACATTTTCTTTCTGCAAAATTCTCTACCAGTTCTCACCATAGCACCGTTAGATTAAAAAAGCACACCTTTAGAGTAACCTGAATTGTGGTAGAAAGAAAAATATAAGAAACAGATAGGAAAACTTTCCATGAAAAAACTCAACATTGATGTCAAAACAGCACTTTTGTAATATGTTTTACATTAGCTGGTAAGATTGGCCACAATTTGATTAGTGAGAAAGTAAACACAGAATAGTGTGGGCTTGTTAATTTCCCAAAGAGCTTTTGTGCCAAAGTTAATTTTATAATTCCCAGAAAATCCACTTTTTACCACTATTTTAATGCAGAGGCTTGGGAATCATGAAACTTTTTTTCTTCTAAAAAAAACAGTATGAGACAAATAAAATGGCACCTGAAGTATTTACTGCAAATGCATTATTTTACTTATTGATCAACTTTATATATATATATATATATATATATATATATATATATATATATATATATATATATATATATATATATATATATATATATATATATATATATATATATATATATATATATATATACACATATGGTAATAAAAAAGAAAAAAAATGACCATATGGTCAGGCTGTGGTACAAGGATTTGGAATGGAGTTGATACAAGTTGATTAGATACCCAAAAGTAGCATTTTTTGTTTTTAGCAAATAGTAACTTAAATTTAATTGTTTGGAAATGCTTAATGCATGTTGCACAAAGTAAAGATCAGTGACTGTAGGAAAGGTTTCTACCTGTATCTAGTGTACTGTGGAGAGATGCATGGCACCTTTTGCAACTGATGACTGAATAAGTGTTGTCTGAAGCATTTGAAAAGTGGAGGGCACATGGCTAGGTGAAGAGAGCTAAAGTGCAGTTTGCCAGCCACATGCAGCTTTTCTCTCCATTCTTTAAGATTCATAGTGACTTTATTCATCTGTTGACACACTAATTTGGTTGCAAACTCTTTAAAATCAAGTCAATAAATGGGTTCATAAGAATCAGTGCAAGTAGACAAAGCTACTTGCAAAAATAACTACAAATATGTCCAGCATTGCAGTTATTCAGTTTAATTAAATTCAATTAAGCTTATTTATGTAGTACAAAATCACAACATATGTTATCTCAAATTGCTTTGAAAAGACAATTTAACCTGATCATGCAGTCAGATTGGTTCAAAGTTTTCTAAGGAAAACCAGCTGATTATACCAACTCATTAACTCAAAAGTAATTCCTGACACCAAGTATGCATGTGGCGAGGAAAAGCTTTAGAGCCCCTACAGTTAGTCACACTAAGAGAAACAGGACTACACTGAAAAGTAGGCCAAGCTCCAAGATCAATAAACAAAGGTGTTTATAGCAGCAACACAGCTGATATTTGTCCACAAGGTGGTGTCACAGCCACACAAGAACTGAAAAGCTACTATGATGAGAAGAAGCAGTGAGGCTTCTCCCATTCTACAGGATATGTAGAATGGGAGAACAGACATGGAATGAAGCAGAATAATGAAAAGGGGTTCCTATGTCCTCCAGTAGTCTATGCCTATAGCAGCATAACTATACAGATAGCACTAGATAACCTGAGCCTCTATAACCTATAGTTTTTGGAAATTGTATTTTTGGAAATTCTAAGGACCACAAATAAACCTGCAGATTGTAAGAGAAGTGCTCTTTTAGGAACATAGGGAATGATCAGATCCCTAATGTAAGATGCAGCTTGGCCATTTAATATGTGGCCACTTTTTTATGTGAGAAGGATTTGTTTTGGGGGTTTTGCAGGATTGTAAATTCGACTGCATATTGTGCCAAGTGTACAGTTTGGTGAAGGAGGGGTTATGATGTGGGATTGTTTTTCATGAGCTGCGGTTTCATGAGCTGCGGTTGGCCCTTTAGTTCCACTGGAACTAAAGGGCCAACTAACTGAAAGTGGAACTAACTGAATGCTTTAGCATACCTAGACATATAGACAATTTCATTCTCTTGATGTTGTGAGAACAGTTTAAACACACAACTAAACCTTCTGTACAGCCTTTCCAAATGAGATGAAGCTGTTCTAGCTGCAGATGGTGGACTGACATCATATACAACCCTTATGGATTAGTAATGGGATGTCACTTAAGCTCATATCTTAGTCAAGGCAGGTGAACGAATATGGTACTTCTAAAAAAGTGCTACAGGATAAAAACTGCAAAGGCTTCTCTCAACCTCAGCTAATAACGTTACCAGAAGGCTGAGGCAACATTTAAGTAAAAAAAAAAAAGCAGCCAAAATATAGTTTTTATTATGTGGGATGAACACGTAACAAAAAAAATACCCAAACTTTTATTGCCACAGGAAAGCGTGATGCAAGAACTCAACAAAATGTAGTCGGGAGCTTGAGTACCTGAGACCGGACATCTCAAAAATCTAAATACTTTTCAGAAAAACATTTTAATAATATGGTAGACACACATAAGTTAAGGAGGGAGAGGTATCACAGAGTGTGAATGTTATTTCTTTAAAAAATATGTGATTTCCAAATTGCAAAGGCAATTTTTGTTGTTCCTGTATCTTTTAATAAGAGTGAGACATTTTTTTTTTTTATCCTGCCCTTTATACTGTATGTGGCATTGGTACACTTGCCGCTAGACAGAAAGGAAGAGAGTTTATCACATGAAGGTGCACTCTGGACGAGACAGCATTTGAGGTCATATAGACAGACATGTATCAGACATATATTTGTGGTTAGCGCATAAAAAACAATCACATTATTATTATTTTTTTTCTAGCACTGTCCTGCTTCAGGCTATATTTTTGCTCCTGGTGAATTTTCCTGAATTATATGCACAAAATCATGTAAATAGAATGTTCGCATCTCACTTCTAAAACTGTAACTGGAGCGTGTAACAAAAGTAATTTCCCTCTGGGATTATTGAAGTATTTCTGATTCTGATTCTGATGTAACACACTATCATTGTCAGGTTGAGTGGATGCTGTGAGGACCAAAATGCATAGATTAGTAGGCAGGGATGATTTAATGAAGGACTAACAGGTAAATGAGGCAGGATTCCAAAAATCCAAAATAACGAATACAGAAAAAAACAGAATCTAGGTGCTTATTATGTTTAATTTCTATGCTTTACACTCTATGAGGCCTTTATTTCAATAAACTTAAGTGTTTGGTATATTTACCTTAAAAAGCACTGAAATTACTGCAAGCAGATGGACACAGTGTGCAACGTTGGGTATATCTGCTGATACTTTTCAGGCTTTAAATTAACTAAGTAAACACTTTCTTTTTTAAGTTTGGAATATGAAGCTTTATATAAACATGTGTTTCGCTTTGTGGTTTTTTGTATAGGTATATTACTTGACAGGGCCACTTAAAAAAAACTTTGCTAATGATCAAAGAAAATAAAAAACCCAAAACAAACCAACAACAACAACAAAAAACCCCACCAAGATGTCTTTCCACGACTTGATTATAATTGACAGCATGTGAACCAAGCTTTCCTCCGCTAGCTGTCAATTTATTAGTCAGGTATTACAGAAAAAATATATTTCTTTATCAAGCTCTACTTTTTCATAAGGTGAGTCATCACAAGATTGCAGACGAATATCTCTGTTAGTGTCTTATATTTGCTTTACTTATGAACAAAGGGAGAAACATGAAACCTAATAATTTTCCTAACATACATGGATTTAGAATGATTGGATCAAGCCTCTGTAAAGGATTTTAAGGAGAGACTATGATTTGTTAAGCATTGTGATGAAATTGGATGCTGCCCTATTTTTTCTCACAGTGGTAGACAAAGAGATGAATAGGCTGCATTAGAAAATAAAAGAAAGAGAACATAAAGTGAATATAAAGGGCTACAGGAGCATAGCTCCAGAGAAGCTGTTAAAACTAGCCATGATGTAAAAATTGACATGTCGTAATATTCTTTGCTCAGTGCTCTCCGTCTGTCATTCTATTTGCACCTTTCCTTGGCAGGCCTTTGGATTTCTGTACAGGAAATTCATCAAAAATCTATTTCTCATTTAAAATACAATGTGTCTATCCATTCATGATTAGCCCTTTATCAGGGCTCATAAATGCATCTTCTTTGTGATGCAACTCGATGCTGCTCTGGAAAACAGTATGGATTCATGTGTAAGACATTGTGTTTTTCAGAGTATTACTGTTTCCTATTTTCTTTCATATTACTTATCTGAGAACTGATTATGTCTGCTTGGAACCTCAGCTCTGACTAAAGGCTGGGAACACATTTGATTGTAATCTGGCCCTTTTGCTCTTCACTGAGCACAAACATACCAACATAGACCTGACCTCACATTTCTTTCTGTAGTTTATCTTGGTGCAAAGATTCCCTCTTCAAAGTACTGCATTAAACCGTGTGCCCCGAGGCCTTAATATCCCTGCACTGGTCTGGACAGTAAGTTTGTTTTCTCATGGTTTTTCCTTCACCTTGAATCATGCTGGAAGAGACAACAGATTACTTGTAACCAATTTACATCAGACCAAAAGGGCACACTCCCTTCTTAATGGGATTGTCAAACTGCTGGTGACGTTAATCTAAAAACAGTGCTTTTTCAGACTGTTCATTATTCTTTAGTAAATGTCTTTGGTTATCAATAGTGATGAAAAACAGTGGCTCAAATAAAGGCCTTAATTGTGTTATTAATATTTTTGATATAAGGATTTACTGTAATTACATATTGCAGTTGTCCTGTTTAATGTACAGTATGCAAAATGGATATAGGATATCATGATGTTAGTTCTGAAAGCATGCTACAAAACAGTCTTTCTGATACACAGTCACTTTTGTCTCTGCCTTTTAATGTGCTTATCAGAAACCTTTGGGATAAGTGAGCACCTGCTCACAGCATTCTTGTATACATTACAAAAAAGTCCATGAAAACCTAGAACAATCACCTGGAAGACCGCTTTTGTCTTGAACTAGAGATTTACCTGAAATAATATATGTTTTAGTTTTCATATTAAGAAATTTTCATAAACTTTCAATCCTTTACATAAAATTCAGCTCTAAATTATTGCTTTTCTTTTTTCAAAGGTTTCCCAATTTTACATAGAAGGTCTTTACTTCAAATTTGACATTTTTATATTGTACGCCTCATAAATGTTAACCAAGATCTAACTCAGAAGAAACAAGAAAATCTCTAAAATCTAAATAATGTTTCTTGCCCAACTTGTACATCAAAACAGGAACATTAAAGAGGGGATTTTTAAAACATTGGCATATCCAGGAATAGACCAAAACCTTCAAAGGATCTTGGAAGAACACCCAATGATAACTTATAAAAAGAGATAAAAGTCTTATAGAGAAAGTTCTTGGAGCTTATCTTGACCATAAAATCCGAGTAAAATCTCTAATAACGCATTAACTACAAGAACATTTTTAATGTGCATAAATGCATAAATTATAATTTCATTGAAAATTTAAAGCCTTTAAATATGCAATTGCTAGCAATATAACTGATGTAAAAGCATTACTTACCTACAAAATCAAAAATTTTGTCTGCATGATACAGTGTCCATGTAAGAAAATACTTTATATAGAAGAAACATCCCATCCTCTGAAACAAAAAAGTTCTCAAACAAACACAGTTCTCTGTAAAGCCTGATTTACCAGCCCTGTTGCTAAACATCAGTCTGTCTGTCTGTCTGTCTGTGTCACTAAGGCCACACAAAGTGGAGATAATAACATTAGGAAAAGGAGAAATAAACCAACTTCATTTGAAGAGTTTATTTCTATGAGTTTTTTGTAATTGAATGTTATTTAATAATTTTGTATCTGATTGTATTTTACAGTATTTATTTTCCTATACAGTATGTAGGACTACTGTAAACCTTTACTGGTAATGTAAAGAGTTACCATTTGGTTCAAGTTTTTTATCCTTAAATTAACACTTAGAGTTCCAGTGATTCTTATGTGTGCTTTTAAGTTGTCTTAATGTTACGTCAGAACTTGCTCAACAAATGTGTTTCCATTTGCTCTTTAGTGCATTCCTTTTTTCCTGTTATTTGAAAAAGAAAAAGGGGTGGTAAAAAAGAAAATATTTATATTATAAGGATATTTTTTATGACAGGAAGACAGTAAGCATACAGCTACTGTATCTACATGAAAACTGATAGATGCACAGTATGCATTTTCTGAACTGTTTTTTTGGGGGGAGTTTATGTGTATATGAAGTGACAAAAGGGCTGCAAAATAATACACTTATTTTGAGATCTTGCCTTGATGCAAAATCTTAAATGTACATCCCACCTTAAAGCATGCATTAAGTTGATTATTATTGTGTTTGTCTAAGGTTGTCTCTAGAGCGTTAAAAAACTTTAAAACACATAAAGTTTTGATACTTTAAAATATATCTGCATAGGCTTAATACGCTGTGCAGAAATATTCACCTTAACACCTCCCTACACATAACAGGGAAGCATATAGGGAACCAGTCCTTATCTACTGCTACGGCAGCTTTAAGGATGCCCTGATGAGCAGATGTGTTGCCTGTGTGTTGAGAACATATCGTTACCCTAACCTACCCTCATGTCAACACATTCTCCACAAGAATTGTTGCAGGATCTTATCTTTACAACATCAAACATGGCTCTATGTGTTACTATGGCTTCACAAAGATCATTGTTATCTTGCAGTAAAGGGTACACATACAGTCACCATGTCTGCAGGCAATTAATGTACCAGTCGCAATCTTACTGAATATTGTGTGTCATGTAACCCAATGAGAATATCCCACGTGTGGTCATAGAAATGGTGATTTTTACTTATTTAGGATTCTTTTACATTTCTGGCATCGTTTTTCATTTATAATGGAGATAACTTGTATTCTAATTGTCATAGAAGTATTTCCTTTTTATGTGTTACTGAAATAAAAAAATAAATAAAATGGGACTGTAGTTGAGGTTTTTCCAAAAAAGAAGAAATTAGTTTTAACAAAAGAAGTAGTCCCTCAAAGGCTCTAGATGGAGGCACAGACAGGATCAGCATGTATGTGGATATATTGTATATTTCTTAAGTCATCACCAAAAGACCTATACATTTTGTGGATTTGATCTGGTACACAGTGACTGTAAATTAAGTTTTTGTTGCTGTTTCTTATCTTGCCATCTCTGGGTCTATCAAAAAGGGCATGTTATCCAAACATGAGAAAGTAAGGCACATGCTGTGGATTCTTAAAACCAATAAGACGAAAATATGTCTGCCACTTTTTGCATGTCTGCATTTTGTATATATGAGTTTATTAGGATGAAGTTGGAACAATTTGTAGCATTCTACCCCATTTGTTGTACTTTTGCTATAATGTCTCTTATGATTGTGGTCAAATAAGAACCGGCTAATTAGGCAGAAAGCAGGTCAGGATAAACTATGCGGTTCTGGATCCAAGTTTGTTGTTGTGGTAAACCACTGCTCAATTCTCATGCTTTTTGGTGGTCTCAACTGTAATAGGATTTCCTACTGCATGTATTTAGCTCCATGCATCTGTTTAACAACCCTGGCCAGTTTCCATCTACCTACCAAAGAAAAACATTCCTATAGCCTGAAGCTTCCAACAGCATATTTTACAATGGGGATCATGTGCTAAGGTGATATATTTAATTCAATTCGGTTTATTTATATAGCGCCAATTCAACCAGCTACAGTTATCAGATCATGCAAGCAGATTGGTTCAAAGTTTTCTATGTAAGGAAAATCAGATAATTGTATCGACCCATAGACTTAAAGGAATAGTACACCCAAAACATGATTAGCCTTCATTTTCTACTCACCCCCATGCTGAACAACACTCTGGAGTACTTTTTTGATATCTCAAATGCATCTGGAGATCTGGGAGGCTTCTTGCTGTCTGCTGACATTCAAATGGAGGTCTATGGTGCCCGAGGCAGAATGGTCCATAAAAGTCCACAAAAAACGTGTCAATATTCCTCCATACTGCTCGTCAAATGTATTCCAAGTGTCCTGAGTTGGTAGCGTCCGTAATTTACTCGAAACAAAGTCATTTAGAATGTTTTTAGAGCATAAACAATAGTGTATAGGATTTCCTAAAAGCGCGCGCCTGCGAGTTCACGAGCCTACGGAAACTGCGGCAGACCAAGCCAGATGAAAGTGCGCATTCAGTGTCTGCTCTTGATAATGCAAGCGTAGAAGAAGAAATTTGCTGTTTACCTGTGCAAAGAAAGAAACAACGAAAGAAAAATGTCTGAGGACTTCAGTGTTGAGGAAGAGCATGAGTTCTTTGCCGAGCTGAATGCGCACTTTCATCTGGTTTGGTCTGCCGCGGTTTCCGTAGGCTCGTGAACTCGCAGGCGCGCACTTTTAGGAAATCCTATACACTATTGTTTATGCTCTAAAAACATTCTAAATGACTTTGTTTCGAGTAAATTATGGACGCTACCAACTCAGGACACTTGGAATACATTGGACGAGCAGTATGGAGGAATATTGACACGTTTTTTGTGGACTTTTATGGACCTTTCTGCCTCGGGCACCATAGACCTCCATTATTTGAATGTCAGCAGACAGCAAGAAGCCTCCCAGATCTCCAGATTCTTTTGAGATATCAAAAAAGTACTCCAGAGTGTTGTTCAGCATGGGGGTGAGTAGAAAATGAAGGCTAATCATGTTTTGGGTGTACTATTCCTTTAAAAACAAGGGCGTAGGTTTGATTTCAGCTTTGGTAGGGAAACTATTGGTCTTCAGTTTCATTGGTCTGATGCCAATTTTCCTTTGAAAAAATATGCATGCTCTTTTTTTCGCTTAATGTGAGCATCAGGGCACATTTTGTTTAAAGAGAAAAGCAGCATTTCTTGCTACATTAATACATATCTTATAAGCACTACACACACTAGATTATGTTTATCAATGTGTGAAGCATTACTGGCTCTGATGAATGTGGAATTAGGACTTTTTTCCACTTTGAAAAGTTTGCATTTAAACTAACCAGCCACTAAGACAGTAGGTAAATGTGTGTCTATTTAACCAAATATAGGCTAACTATGTCTCTTATATGTGGATTTATTCTGTGTTTCCTTTTGAAGATATAGAATTGTGCAGAGGTAAACCCCACTCTTATTTTATTTTATTTTTTTTATCTAATATGCTTTCTCTGTATCATGCTAAATAAGACATTCAAGGGCCGGCAAATAAATGTATTGTATTACATGTGTACTGGAACTATACAGTAAGAGGAACTGACACTGAGCATTTAAAATATTAAGTTTACTATACAAGTTGTACTTATGGGCTGTAGTTACTCTTTGTAGCCCATTTCATGTATTTTATCTAGGGCTGAAACAATTAATCATATTAATCGATTATTTAAATAATCGTCAGCTAATTTAGTAATTGATTAATCATTAAATGGAGTATAGGGCCACTAAAATGTGCCTTTCGCTGACAGAGCGACCCACTTAGAGCAGGAATTATACCAAGATTGTAAAAAAATGTGTAAACATTTTGCCTTCAAGATAAAAAAAAAAAAAAAAAAAATCTGTCAATATTGTCCATCCAGAACTCAAGAGGAAACGCTTCTGTTTCACCTGGCTTAATTTCGTAAAAAATCTTCTTTAAGGAACCTTTGGCTGATCTGATTATTAATCAATTAATTGAAAAAAAGAATCGACAGATTAATCAATTTGAAAAATAATCATTAGTTGTAGCCCTAATTTTATGGTAACATTCCAAACACATTTCTTCCATAATACTGAAGGGCATCTGCTTCAACTTGAGGCTGCCCTGCATTATTATATGATTATATGATATGATTGTTTCCTACAATCATAATGTTTCTATTATACAAGTGGGTTTTTAATAGTAAAGGATGAAATGTAACACAACCTTTTATCATCATCCTATATTGCTTACTGTCTGACTGTTTAAATAGGTCCTTATGTCTATTTTCTTTTTTAGTGGAATCATCTTCAAACACAACACTGAGAATGAGCCTAAGTTTTTTCAAATATAAAAACACTTTTAACAATTATAAATGACAATATAACACTTACTTCTTATCTGTAATGTAATAGTATCCAAAATAAACAACCAGATTCAAGCATTATTTACCAGACATTAATGTTTGTACTACTTTACTTATGGACCGTGTGGAAATCTAGAAAAATAGAATCAACGTAAATAGAGTTCCTCTGTTTGTCTTTATCCTATTTCTAGAAGTAGAAATCAATTAGAAAGAACTATTTTGATGTGGAAAACAAAAATAGCAGATCTTTACTTAATTTAATTAATAACCATCTGCAGTTGAATCAGAAAGCTTCTTCTTCAGATTAAACAAGAACAATACATGTAAAATATCTATTCTAACTATCATTTGCTTAAGCAGAGTATTTATTAAGCATCAAATGAAAGAGGGGCGACGATATTTACTTGTCAGTGGAATGGTGGGGGTGGGTGTTTGGTTCCGTCCTGGGTCGACTTGGTTCCATCAAGTGGAAACACAGTCCGGTCATCCAACAGGTAGCTCTTGAAGAGAGTTGAGTCATTCCGATACGAACAACAGAAGGGAACTTTGCAGGGCTTAACTTTGTCACTCACAGTAGACGAGGGGGTCACTTCAAGGAGGTGGACAGTTCTGCAGCAGAGGTTCAGACGGCTGCAGCACAGCTCTATACACTAGTGATGAGTCATGGTCCGGTGGTTTCACAGTTCTCCAGCAACAGCAGAACCGGTGTGGCACAGGTCGGCGGCTTCTGTTGGCTCCTTGGCGAACAGCTATTTGAGCCCGGCTTTTTTGTAGGATGTCCAGACCTGGAGATTTTCTCATCTGCTTCAGCAGTGGGTTCACAAAACACTGCATTCAAGTTGAAAACACAAGACACTATGATCTGCTCGTCTGAATCGTAAGCAGGATGCAGTCTGATTTTGCCCAGAGGGGATTTGATGCCTACAATGTACCCTCAGCTGAAAACTGGCTTGTGTTTCCCCTTCGAGGCCCAAAAGCCACAAAAGAAACAGCATTTGCATCGAGTCAGCTCTTGAGGAAACTCTTAGGAGTAGGGATGATAACCATTGGTAAGTTAGTTTGAATTCTGCTTCCTTCTCTATCTAATGTTGCTGTTCCTGAGGAAAGCAGTTAAGCTCAAGTTTGTTACGCACTGTTGTAGTTGAAAGTTAACTTCTCCTAGATGTAACTAAATTAATCATGCAATAGCTATCAAAGAAACTATGGAGGATAAAAAGTGCCAAAATTAAATAAATAAATACAGCATTAAATAAATAATTAAATGTGTCAATAATTAATTAAATGTGGAATTAAATAAATAAATGGGTCATTGATTAATTAAAACCACGTCACTAATATAAAGTGCCACAATTAAATAAATAAATACAGCGATAAACAATTAATTAAATGTGTCATTCATTAAATAAATAAGGAATTAAATATATAAATGTGTCATTAATTTAATAAAATACGTCTTCATTTTATTAAAAAAATATACATAATTATTTCAGTGTGCATTTAATTATTTCATGGTCCTGTGTCGCAGTGCATCGAAACCATTAAAAGAATCTGTCAAACTCACCCATCAAAGTTAGGGGGCGGGGTTAACGCGAATCGAGTCTCTGTAATCGATTTGCTTTGCCTTAATGTGCAGGGTGACCATTCAGGTGTTAGATAACCGCCCCCTAACTTTGGTTTCATTAATTGTTTATCGCTGTATTTATTTATTTAATTGTGGCACTTTATGTCAGTGATGTGGTTTTAATTAATGAATGACACATTTATTTATTTAATTCTACATTTAATTAATTATTGACACATTTAATTATTTATTTAATGCTGTATTTATTTATTTAATTTTGGCACTTTTTATCCTCCATAAGAAACAAGCGTCTCTGCAATTAATTGTATAATGAATATAAATATGATGTCTATAAAGGGCGGTGGGATATGGTTAAAAATGAATTATAATTTCATTCCAAATTTAAGTTGCAACCCTGACACTTTATAAACATGTTTGTAAACCTGGCCTGTAAGATTAGGTAAGCCATATTTTTAACCTTGTTGAACTTGGCTGTGAAAGGTTGAGAGAATAATTCCTTTCCCCTGCCTAAATCCCCCAGAATTCCAAATGATTCTGGTTCAGAGTTCAATGAAATTGTAGAAAATTCTGATATATTTTCTGTTGATACTGACCAGGTTTCTATCATGGTGTATTATGTTCCTCAGTGAAGGTAAAACATGGCTACCTCTGGTTTGAATACACTATTTGAATTAGCAGGGCTGTCCATCTCTGCTATAGTATGTCTTGATACTTATCTCATCTTGTTACTGCTTTCTCAACCAATCTGCATCACATACTCTATGACCCTTTCTTGTCACTGATGCTTTCACTCAATACTAAAAACAAAATTCCTGTAGGGCATTCCAGCTGCAACAGAGGCGTTTTAATAAAATGTTGCTTTAATCTATACAGTTGTAGTAAGGTTAATTGTAGGTGTCATATCAGTTTTCTGTATGTAATGTAATTAGCTAGGTTACTCTGTTGCAAAAAAAAAAAGAAGCTGGTAATTACACTGCTATTTGCCAATGCAGTTATTCCACTATTGGCTTCTGATCAGTATATCTGTGCATGTCAGGGTTTGTGTGTGAGGGGGGATTTGTGGGCCTAGTCTAAAGCAGTAGGATTTTATCTGTTTTTAAAAGGCAAGAAAACAGATTTTTGTTTTGTAAATGTTTTGAAAATGTATAAAAATGTGTGGTATAAGAAGGGAGGTAAGCCCAAGAACACCCTTCAGACCCATTTTACCGACATTAAGGCTTCTTTTTTTGGTTTAATATACTCACTTCAACTCCTCGATTTACATTTTATCTGGTTGAGCAGCTTCCATTAGATTTAATGGTTTTAATTAAATTAATAAAAAATTCTTGTGAGGCAAATCTATAAATAGCCATTTTTAATAAGCTTTAACCATATAATCAATAATTCTATTTAAAAAAAAATGAGAATACCACTAGTACTTTTTAGTAGACTGGACCCTGGGTTAGTAATAATGCTTTACGTTTATGTAAAATAGTATCATAAACACATGTATTCCTTATTTTTAGTATTTAAAATAAGCTTTTAATTTATCCTAGGACAAAACTAACTCCTCCTCTTCCTACAGTTTCAACAGAACCTGCTGCATATACATAACTTTTACCTTCAGGCATAATCACCAGCATAATCACCAGCTTCTCACACTCTGCAGTAAAGCCGACAGCTGTAGCGGCATTGAATCCCCACCTGCCTACATTAATATATACATCATGCTGGATAAGTTGGAGTTGGGGAGCAAAACACACATCACATGATTTTCTCTGATGCAATTAAAGAGCACTAAACCATGAGCAGTAGCTTAGTCTGTTCCATAACCATGAAGCGAAATATTAGATTTGCCAGCTCCCTTTGCTTGAGCAGTGTGGATGTGATAAGGAGATGGGGAACTCCCCGTAGAGCTGGAATCAGGCAGGGACCCAAGTCTAAGAAGCAAAGATACCATGACTGACTGTAGAACTCAGATCAAATTACTGTAAATGTTTCATGCACCAGAAATGTGTGCTTTTATTTTTACCTGACACATAAAACAGAAATTTGGTAAGTAGACTGCTTTCTTCATTTTACTAGATTGTCTGAGATAAAGGTATCTATATTTATTTGTAGTTTCATGGCAAATCTATACACATTTGCTTTTTTTTTTATAATTTATAGTTTAAGGTGAACATGTTACAACTTTGGAAAGGTTTTATTCAATTCAATCAGTTTATTTATATAGAGCCAAACCACAACACATGTTATTGCAAGGCACTTTACAGTTCACCAGATCATCCTGTCAAATTGATTCAAAGTTTTCTTTCTAAGGAACCAGTTGGTTGTGTTTACTCGTTGCCTCAGAGGCAATCCCTCAAACCAAACATGCTTGTAGCAACAGTGGTGAAGAAAAACTCCCTTTGAACAGGAAGAAACCTCCAGCAGATACAGGCTGTTGAAAAAAATAGGTCTAAGTCACAATTTGGGGTAAATGTTGTTGATTGACTGATGTCTAACCCCTTCAAGTCCTCTTCTATAGTTCTGTTTTTTTTTTTTTTCCTATACCTTCCTTTGGTTATAAAAAAAGTAGTTATATTCAAATGCTTATTATTATTTCGGTGCAAGGCTGCTGTATTTTGTTATTTTCACCCTTTAGCTGTTGAATACATCACAGTTTGAAATGTTGGCAGCAAATAGAGTGTTTACAATTAATCATCATGGTTTTGGTTATGTTCAAGTTTTATCTCTGAGTTTTCATTGGTCTTATTTTTCATTCTTGTTCTAGGTATTTTTTATTATATTTGAGTTCTTAGTTCTATTTCCTGGTTGCACTCTTGTGTCAGTCTCCTTTTTCCCTAGCTCCCTTCTTGCCTCGGTTCACACCTGCTCCCAATCTGCTAATTAGCCTGGTCTTTGTTTCTCTCTCCCATATATTCTCCTCCTGCTTAGTCACCCTTTGCTGGTTTATCATCATTACTTTGTCCCCTTCATGTTGTGAGTATTCCTGGTTTTCAACATTTTTGGATTTATGCTTTTGGATTTTTGCTTTTGTTGAACTTTTGGTTAATTAAAACCTCCAAGTAACAACCTTAAGCTTTGCATCTGCAGTTGGGTCCTGTCAAACCTCCACCCCCACTGTGACAATAATATTCCTAACCAAGCTGGCCGTGTTGATTTCTAATATAGGATGGTAATGTTCTAATCTTTTCATTTAACTAACCACTGTTTTAATGTTAGGGGCCTCTCAAAATTCAGCAAATATTACTGTGACATAGACTGTTCATCTTGTTAAGCTTATAATTGCTTGGTTTGTATAGGGATTTTGATTCAAACTTCTTGAGACAATGATGGATCCTTATTTTGTGTTGTTTTGAAGCATTTCTTGTGACATGCAAATTCAAATGGCATGTTTCAATATAAATTATCAAAACAAGCAGAGGGTAAGGGCAAAAAATACTTGGGGAATGTAAGAAGTACTAACAAGATCTGGCTTCTTTCTTATGTTGTGGTTATTTTTATTTTATATTGTTAGACTTTTTATCCAAATGATTCAGTCTTAGATAGAAAAGAGTTATGAAGCAACATGTTCACTTTGTTTTCTCCTCAAAAGTATAACCTTAAACCACTGTGGGTTTGCCATGTTTATGAGCCTCACATTGGGCTTTTTCCCCGCTTCCTTATTTATTTTTGTTTATTATAGCAACAAGCACACAGCTGCAAGCTGCAATCACCCTTTTTCAAGCACACACGTTCTGAGCTGCCACAGCGCTAGTCTGATGAAATGACAGGAAACTCTGGGGCTCTCTTCAGTACAGTTGTCGTGCTGCTATTACATTTTGTTGCTTAAGGGGCCTTTCAGGTCCTCTTGTTAGTCTGTCATGTACTTACTGATACTGCTTTGAGATGTTTGCCATTACAAAAGAGCTCACAAACAATCATCAGCATACATGTGATATTACATTACACAAAGTCATTTTCTTTAAACTTCTTTTCATGCAAATTTATATCCGCTGATTCTCTGTAAAGTGCACTGTGACAAGTAGTTTGAATAGGTTTTATAAATAAATCCAAGCAGTATCTCAGTGGCACTCATTATGCAAAGCTGTGATCAGCTGTGTTGTCACTGTGGGGCTCATTTGCATATTTTGCTGCAACTCTTTGAATAATTGTTTCAATAAATGAGTGTAAAAGATAAGATTTATTACACTATTTTGAGTTACTATATACGAGGTGAGTCATGGAGGTCAAATAAAGAAAGAAGATGGTTCTGTTAATTTTGTGGATAATCATTTATGTTGATGTGTTGGCAAACATGAAGAGCTAAAACAAATTGCAAAAGTTTAGTATGACAAAGAGAAACCAAAGAAGACAGAGGTTTCATTTTAATTTAAATGGTAATTATCATAAAAATGTCAAAACTAAAACTATAAAACTTAAAACTTTCACTTAGATATTGTCTTCTGATGTGAAGAAGTTAGCCACTTTCTAAAACATATCTAAAACTAGAGAAGCCCCAGAGGGTGCATACCTCTGCCAAGCAACAAACTTTGCCCCAACTTGTGACTTACACCTATAGATGAAACTTGCATATTATCCCTATTATTACAAAATTTTAATTAATTGTTCCTTGACATGAGGCGCACTTTTGGTAAAATAAATTCCATAAAATCTGTTCATAATTTTTCGATTGATTCTGCTAATAAACCAACAGCATTTCTGTTTTTTTTTTTTTTTTTTTTTTCTTCATTAAAATACCTCCAGTCTTGACTTTGAGTCCGATGCAGAGCAATGGTCACAACTGGCAGCCTCTGGTTTGGTGGTAAACTGCTTGTTCTGCCAAATATCCCTCTCACAATTTTAGAGAATCCATCCATTCATCTTCTTCCACTTATCCTCGGTCAGGTCGTGGGGGTAGCAGCTTCAGTAGGGAGGCCTAGACATCCCACTCCCCAGCTACTTGGGCCAGCTCCTCTGTGGGAATCCCAACGTGTTCCCAGGTCAGCTGAGAAACATAGTCCCTCCAGCGTGTCCTGGGTCTTCCCCTGGGCCAGGAGGCATCCTAATCAGATGCCCGAGCCACCTCAACTGGCTCCTTGAGATGTGGAGGAGCAGCAGCTTTACTCTGAGTCCTCCCCCGGATGACTGACCTCCTCACCCTATCTCTAAGGGAGAGCCCAGACACACTACGGAGAAAACTCATTTCAGCCGCTTGTATCCGGGATCTCATTCTTTTGGCTATGACCCAAAGCTCATGAACATAGATGAGAGTAGGAATGTAGGTTGACCGGTAAATAGAGAGCTTTGCATTTTGACTCAGCTCTCTTCTCACCACAACAGGCCTGTACAGTGCATGCTTCACAGCAGACGTGGCACCAATCCGCCTATCGATCTCCCGCTCCATCTTTCCCTCATTCGTGAACAAGACCCCATGATACTTACTCCACTAGGGGCAGTACATCCTCCGCAACCCGAATTATTATGATCTGGATTATAACTAAAATGTAAGAGATTGTTCCTTGGCATGAGGGACACCTCTCGAACATTTTTATTAAAATCTGTCAATACCTTTTCAAGTAATCCTGTACATAGACAGACATGCAAAAGCACACACAAACTCCACCACCTCAAAGCTGAAAGTTGTGCTAATACTCTTTTTGTCATTTTCTCGGCACTAATGATTGGCTTCTATTCACCTGCCTCGCTCCATCCACTTTCTCATTACTGTTCAACCTTGTCAGGTTGTGTGGAGATTTTAGAAGACCAAAATGCAGAGATCAGGAGGCAGAGATAAGTTTAGCTGATTTAATTGAGGTTCCAGGGGCAACAGGCAAAAATCCAGGAACAAAATAAGATACTCCTAAAAACAGAGATGCCAGGGAGAAAGAACACACAAGGAGAAAGCAACAAGTAACCAATAAAGAGGAAGTACAGAGGTGGTGTATGTATGGGGAACAGAACAACTGATTGGCTAATGAGCTGATATGGAACAGATGTGGATAGAAGTAATTTGAAGGGAGCCAAGGGGAAAGGAAACTGGCACAGGGGGTAACAGAGAGTAACAAAAAAACATAACATAAAAGCTTAAAAATGACTAGAAAACAAATATGACACAAAATAAACAATTACCAAGAAAACAGAATTATATAAATTAAAATGTAAACGGAAACTCAAAGTCCACAAAGGGCAGGATCATGACAAGATTATTTGAGTTTTTTTAGCATACCTTGTTTTGTTGTTTTAATTTGGACCTTTAAGCCTGCCTGTTCCCTTTCCGATCTGTCTTCGGACTGGATTCTGCCTGTTGATGACCCTGTATCAGTCTCCTGACTTCTTCTTGAATTACCCCTCGGTATCTCTTTGGTTCTCTGATCTTCTGGCCTGGACTTCTGTTTAGCTCTTCAACACGACAGCTTTGACTTTGCCTTCTGGAAACTCCTGCCTTACTTCATCTGCCTGGATCTGCTCGTCAGCCAGTTCAGCAGCCTTCATGGTTTTGGCTCCTGGAAACCTCTTGGTGGGGTTTGCCGCATGCTGTTGGAAGCAATCCGGCTGGATTCCACTCCGTCTTCTGAACTTAACTCTAAAACTAGGTTAGTGACTCACACGCTTGTAATCATCTGCCATCAGATTTACATGGTCACTAACCTGAGTTCTCCCTCTACAGAGATTCCAGGCTTTGACACCCTAGCTGCTGAGTCGCACATCTGACTTAAAATAAACAATTTCATGGATCACATATGTTTGCTTGAAATTCTGGGTCCACAATTAGACCAGTTTTAGACCTTTTGAGCTGATATAAGAGACAGTCCTCATCTTCATTGATTCATGGAGAAGATTATTTTGAAATATAGATGTATTTATCTTTTTTTTTTTTTTTAATACATCCTGAAGATGATGTATTAAAAACAATATTTCCCGAAGATGTTGTCATTGTCCATACTAAGGCTCTTTTTCCACATCCACAAATCCTGTTTGAGGAATTTTTCTTCTTTACGCTGCAAGTCAAAAAACTAACCCTAATTTAGGGGGGGGGGGACAAAAAAAACAGATTATTGCAGTTATTACAGAAAAGTCCAACACTAAAATTAATATGTAGTACTAATACTTTTATTTTAGAAAGAAAAGTCATGAGAATTTTTACTACTAATGAAATTATTTGTGAATAAATTATTTAGGCAATGTTAGAGGAGCGCCCCACCCCACATGTTGTTTTGTCTTTCTGTGTTTTTATCTGCATGGACAGGTTGTAACAAAACTATTTCCTTCTGGGATTAATAAAGTATTCTTGAATTGAATGTTTCAACTGTCAGCTTTATTAATAAGCTCATGATTTAAAAAAAAAATCTGTTTAAAACTATCTGGAGCTATGTGTCTAATATCTAATGTGTTTTATTCTGTGAACCATCCACAATCCTCCCCTACCCTGAACAGACAACATGCAGAAAGAAAAGCTGAGGGAGGCTGATACACACAGCTTCATCTCAGACAGAGATAACCATGAATTTCGGTCAGAGAAGGATTTCATCACTAAAGGTCTTGCCACCAACTTCTTTAGGACAAGTGGAGCCCCACATTAAACCCCCCTCCTCCCAACCCACACCATTAAACATGTCAACTGAACCTGACCCAGACAAGGGTTCCCTGCTGAAACTCAACAGAAAAATGTGGACTACACCATTCAACTTCCCTCCCTCTAAAACCATAACCTGGCAATCCCCCCAGAATACATAGATCTTGTTCTTCTCCACACTGAGCCCAGTTTGCATCACTTAATTTAATTAATGATACAAAAGATTTTTTTTTTTTTAAAGAATGAAACCCAAATGACCTTGATTTCCTCCCAATACAGTATTCCGAATACTGCACCCCCCATAGACCAGGCCCTGCTACTACTCCAATATCTTCCACAGGTTGCAGAGCATCCCCAACATCCTACATGATCTACTTCAAAATCAATATATTTGAATAACTTTTATGTTTTACATTTTATTCACCACCGTTAACCCCATCAGAAATTCTCTATGGAAAAACTTAAACACCTGATGTGAGATAAATAAATGTGAGTAATACAATCAAATAAAACAAACAAGGCTAAAAGGATAAGATACAGTAACTAAAACCATAAGCTAGAAGAGTATATATCAGCTAATAAGTCTTATAAACTGTGTTTATTGGACATTAGAACTCAGTCAGGAAAATCCTTTTAAAGCTATTAATTTCTGATCATAATTTTGACATTAAGGTTTTAACAGAAACATGGTTAAACAATTTCAGTGGGGCATCTACTCATATACTCGTCGCCTCCAAACTATAGTTTCCTTTCTGAGAGAAGACAGCATAGGAAAGGGCAGGGCATAGCAAACTGGTAAAATATTCACTGAAGTGTAAAGGGAATTTCTGGATAAGCCTAAGAGCCCAGACTAAACGCTATTTCTGAATATTCAGGGGCCACCAAAGTCCACAACAAACATTTTAGGTACATTTTAATAATGATAATATAAATAAGAATAAATCTTTTATTCTAAAAATGGTAAATGGCTTGTATTCACATGGCACTTTTTCAATTCAGAGTTTTGACCTAAGCTCTTTAGACTATTCAGTCATTAATCTATTCACAAATGGATATTAAGTCATGGCGGGAAGCTACATTTTTCTGTGATATGTGTTGAATATGTCGACATAGTTTTTGTTGGAGATTCCAAAATTCACATTGACAATTCTTAAGAGAGATGTGATTAAAACCAGGCCTTGATATTAACACCTGCAAACCCAGCAATGTGAGTGATTTACACCTGTGACAGGTAGCTTCAGCTAATTGATAGTTTTCTAAAACATTATCTGGTATAATAAGCAAATCTAATCTCCCTTTAGCACCGCCTGTGCACAGTGTTTGCTCATTGTCCCGTTTGTCATTGATGTCACTTTAGAAAGGTGGTCCCTATGGAGTACAAGGTTGTAAAGCTGTTGCGGCACATTAGAAAACAAAGTACGGAGAGCAGAATAAAAAAACCCAGAAGATAGGTAAGGGAAAGGATATCCAAGACTCAAAAAAGCACTGTTGCCAACTTAATGACTTTGTCATTATATTTAGCTACTTCTCAGACCCTTCTGCCCTTTCTAACCACCTTTCTGCTATTTTTGAAAAGATTGTGTTATGAAAGAGGTCCAAGAAACCCTCCTTCAATTATATCATCTGAACTCCACTCAACCAGGGCCTGCAGCAAATTTGCAAACGTCTTCACTGATAAATCCCCCCGAAAAACATAGATTAGAGGATTAGAGGAAATTATTAGATGGGCAGTCTGCACATCCATATCTAGTCCAGTACCAAAGTTGTTTCCAACTGTAAAAAAAAAATGTAGACAACATCTTTCAGTTTTACCAATTAAACTAAAATTTAGAAGGAATCATATGCCAACAAAGGCTGCACAGTGAGGCTGTGGGTAGCACTGCTGCCTTGCAGCAAGAAGGTTATGCATTCGCTTCCTGCATGGAGTTTCAATGTTCTCCCTGAGCATGCATGGGTTCTCTCCGGATACTCCTTCCACAGTCCAAAAAACATGACTGTTAGGTTAATTGGCTTCTCTAAATTCTCCTTAGATGTGAGAGTGTGTGTGAATGGTTGTTTGTCCAGTTTGTCTCTGTGTTGCCCTGAGACCTGTTCAGGGTGTTCCCCGACTCTCGCCCATTGACAGCTGGAGATAGGCACCAGCACACCTCGCGACCCCAGCAGGGATAAGCTTGACAGAAAATGGATGGATGGACGGATAGATATGCCAACTAAACTTTTCTTCCTGCTTTGTTGAAGTTTTACCCACAGCCTTCCTTAAGAAACCTCCTCCAGTCATGACATCAACACGGACAAGCTGCTACTGCATACTTGCCAACATTTGGTTGTGAAAAATATATTTGTTTTATTTTTATTTGTGTGGCCCACAGGCTCATTATCTGTCATTGCTTTCCTGTATTTTAAACCTGATGTAGGAACCTTATTCAGAAAATGATGTTCATTTGACACTCAAAGATTTTCAAGGGCAATAAAAAAAAAAGATTTTAGAAATGAGTAGCAGAAGGCTAAACAACTGAAACCACCAAAGAATGTGTCCTAATATGTGGGCCGGGTCCTTCGAAAATCTCGAAAATAAAGAAGGCAAGAAGGAATCAGCTGTGAATTTAGACAGCCTAACCTTCAGCAGCAGTCCCTCGGCGTAACTTTGGTCACCTTGCAACTGTGAGAGCATGAGGCACATATCCATGAACTCTAAACTTGATCTTTTTTAACATAATTTATCCTGATATGCATAATTTTTCAAAGGAAAACACAAATCTTAGAAAATACTAACTATTATGGGATCATTTTCATGACTAGTCTTACAGAAAAATAACAAAATAGCCATAGCGCCATATGAGAAAAGTAAGGTAAAACATGCTTAATTATTATTAAGATAAGGGTCTTTATTTTAAAGACATCATTCAGTCAGGCCTCTGTACTCACCCCAAGGATGAGTCTGAGTTTGAGGAAATTCTTGCGCTTGTAACTGCATCGTCCGGTTTACTACACACTTTAAATTTGCGTCTAAACTTCACTATTGCAACAGTGCCCTAACAGATCTGCCTAAAAAGTTGATTAGGCAGCTACATCTGATCCAAAATGCTGCTGGCGATATTCTATCCTAAACTAAGAGGAGTGGAGTCATTGCAATAGGCATATTCGATTACATAAAGTTTATAAATGTCAAAAACCTAGCTGACAGAGTATTTTATAGGAAATTTATGTAGATATCACTATTGACATTTATAAAATGTTTAATCAAGTAACACTTCCACTTCACATAAGCAAACAGTCATTTAACACTGTGGTAATGACTCTGGTCACTCTGCAGTTTTTACTGGGGCCCAATTGTTTGACAAGATACCATACAGTTTCGATCATTGTTTATGTGCTTTCCTTATCTTCCCCATAGATATCTGACTTAATATTCTCCTATTAATCGGATTTTCAACCTTGGTTTGTTTTTGTAATTCGTTTATTTTTCTTTTTGATTCTTTTATTTGAAATTGGACAATGCATATTCATTGACATGCTCTCAAAAAGGTTTAACATGTAAACAAGCCATATTTAGTCAGACTTTCTAATTTTTCATCTGCAGTCCCATGAACCCAATGTTACTCTTACAAATTTTCTCCCACCACTGCAAAATCTAATATTCACAGATACGCTCTCTGCATCAGCCTCTGTAAATATGGTTGAAAAATCTCATTGATGTTTTTTTTTTCTTCAGTGCAAATCAACATCTTGTAATTAGACTGAATATTTTAAGATGTCAAGACAGAATTAATGTCTGCTGCAAAAGAAGCTCTGCTTAAGAAGCCATTAGTTATAGTAAAGTGTTTCCTGTTCTGGTATCACGGATGCAGACGTAAGATACAATATCTGTCGAATACAGACTGAATATTATGCATGCAGCTGGGCTGAATAAATAAGGTACATGCCTTTGGTCTCCAGTCCTTTTCAGATCTGAGGCTCTAGTGACATAAATCCATCTGTTGCCTGATGGAAGAAAATGTTAATCTTGAACCCCTTTGCATATCAAGTATAATTGGCTTTAGTCTTCAAACGGCTCTACCTTTTAGCTGAACCCTGTTTAGATGGCTTCTCTGGTCCTTTAATTTAATAAACCTTTTGTCGGACCCCAATTAGACCTTTGGTTTTAAAAATAGAAAGCATTATATAACTCCAGCATCCATATGTGCATCCAGACAATTGGGTCTTTTCTTTAAGTTTCACAAATATCAAATGCCTTACTATGCCTTGCAAAATATTTCACCTTGGCTTTTTCCTATTTTTATGTTTTGAATCAAATTTTATACCATGGATTTAAAATAGCCTAAATGGATGGAATAAATAAAGAAATAGACAGTGCCTTATAAAAGTATTCAAACCGTCCTGAATAAACAAGTTGCACACAATCATGAAGTGGAATACCATTTATTTAATATTTTAAACTTTTTTAACAAATATAAAACTGAAGATTGGGGCTTGCAAAACTAATAGGCAACTTTACTTTCAATCAAGGGCGTAGGTTTTATTTCAACTTTGGTAGGGACACTATTCTTCAGTTTCATTGGTTTTTTGCCAAAATATGCATGCTCTTTTTTATGCTTAATGTGAGCTTCAGGGCTCATTTTGTTTAAAGAGAACAGCAGCATTTCTTGCTACATTAATACAAATCTTATAAGCACTACATGCTCTAGATGCTGTTTATCAATATTTAAAGCATAACTGGCTCTGATGAATGTGGAATTAGGACTTTTTCCACTTTGAAAAGGATTGCATTTAAATTAACCTGCGACTAAGACAGTGTCTGTTTAACCAAATATAGTCTATAATATGTGGATTTATCCTGTGTTTTCTTCTGAAGATATAGAATTGTGCAGAGGTAAAACCCACTCTTATTTTTTTTATCTAATATGCTCTCTCTGGATCATGCAAAATAATACATTCAAGGGACGGGAAATAAATGTATTGTATTTACATGTGCACTGGAACTACAAGAGGAACTGACACTGAGCATTTAAAGTATTAATATTAGAAGTTGTACATCTGGGCTGTAGTTCCTCTGTGTAGCTAATTTCATGTATTTTATTGTCGTGGAAAATGTCCTCCCAACGACTTAAAATTGGTGCTAAGTCTTATAAAAATTCTAAGTTCTTAAAAAACAGTTGAGAAGTCTTCAAACAATGATCAAAAATCAGGCAGAGGCTGCTGGCTCCAGGTCCAGAGTGGTTCATTGCAAAATACAGATGAACCACCCGAGATGCGTACCGGTCCACATCTGACTTACATGCAGGAACAGTCCCACTTATATACACTCGAGGAGCATTATTTTTAAAGCCTTTCTTTTGATCTATCAAAGCCTTTTCTTTACACTTTCATGGTGACATTTTTTGCAGTTAAATCAAAACTCAATATGTCAAAACAACGCTTTCATCCAGTGTGACTTATGTTTTCATAACATATCATTAAAAAAGTCGGCATAACCTTGATGCTCAAACTTTCAGTAACACATCACTCGTATGTCGCTCAGTACCTGCTCAGTACCGCACAGTATCACTTTGGATAAGACAACTCATATATCACAATTAGTGCAGCTGGCCTGTGCAACCTTGATATGTCCAAATAATTCATTTTTAATGAGTGTGACTTCATCATCAAAAGGCCTTATCTCTGTAGCTCTGCAGTACCAACACCTTGGATTCAATCCAATATTTCTGTCCCCTTTCTAATACCTGCATCTTACTTGGATCCCAAAATTTCAAAGGGCCAGCTGCAAAGAGCCTTACACACACTGCTCTCTTTCTCTCTCTTTGGCCTTAATAACATAAATGTATTTATTGTGAAACAACTCTATATGCATTGTAAAACATTTAATTCCATTTTATTCTAATCATTGGTGCAGATTAATTCACTACATTTCCCCCCCGTGATCCTGAAAAGGATCACTAAGTGAATCTACAGGTGATTGTCAAAGTGAAATACTATACTATAAATGTGAAGTTTCAAAAATAACTGCTGTTTATATATTTTGCACACCAAACTAAAAGTGAGACTAAAACACACCATATGCTTGTAATGAGTGATATAAAATGTGGTGATTACATGATAAAGTGATAAAATGTAAAAAAAAAAAAAAAAAAATGGAGCCTGTCTTAAAACAAAGAGGGATCCCCCTCTTGGCTCACTTATGAGGATCTTTCCTCTTGCTTACTTTTTTTGGTAGAAGGATTTTCAGTTATTGTTTTCTAAGCAGAGGGGAATCCCAATGTCCCAGCAGCTTCATCTCCTACTAGGTCACTGCATCCCCCTCCACGTGGTGTCATTACACACCCATAAATAATCCAAGAGAAACTCCATCATGCCTGGACTATGCCGGGCAAACACATCATCTAATGGTCAATGGACCGTCAATACAACCAACATACGAGTAACCATATGGCACTCTCCTACACAGCACTTGTACTGTCACATATGTTATGACTATACACAATTATTCTGTCAGTTATCTTTACACAGGTATTCATAAACATTAATAATCAGTATTGTCCTTTATATCCAGTATGTTGTTGTGGTTGAGATTAATAATAGCGTGGCCCCGACAGCTGCAGCAATGTAGTAGTAGTAGTAGTAGCCACGCACCCTTGATCAGCGGTCAGCTGCAGCAACCTTCCTTGCAGGGTGATTATGGTCTGCCGTGCCTCTTGAAGTTGACGTGTCAGCTCCACATTTTCTCAGGTCAAACGCTGCATCTTCCCCTTTTCCCTGGTTTTGTATATGCTGCGGCGAACAGCTTCGATGGGACGACGTGTGGTGGAGTACTTCAGACCCTTCATCCTCTTTGAATACACCTCTTTGGTCATAGAGGTGACCTCAGGCTCCATGTCGTTGATGGAGCGATAGGTATTCATTGGATGAGCAAAGAACCCTGTGTGCTGATATTCCTCAGTGCTGACCACTAGGCCTGCGAAGACCACGTCTCGCCCTGCTCGCGGAGAGGGAGGCCTCATCCCTTTGCGCTTAGCCTGCACGCCTGATGTAGATGGCAGCTCCAGAAGCGGTCCGGCGAGTTGTTCTCCGTACCCCGGGTTGGCAGGGGTGTTGCTTGGGCTGGTGTCGATCTGCAGGGCCCCAGGTGATTGCGGGTTGGACATTGGCTTCCCTGTAGGCGGTGGTGGTTTATCATCCGGCTGCCTTCTGGGTGTCATCCAGGGTCTGTTCCACCCCGGAGATGCGACGCCTGGCCCCCCTGCCGGATCTTCTGGCTGCCTGTTAGGAACATTGGAGGCTGCGGTTACCTCTACTTGTGTGCCTACTGACGCCTGTGTGAAGTTTCTCCCTCTATTGTTGTATTCTAGGCATGCCTCGGTGGGTGGGAAATAAGTTTCCTCATATTCTTAATAAGACTCCGCCATGTTAAATTAATCTGCACATAGTGTGGCATATTTATATAACATTAGGAGGCATATAGCCCATAAAACTTCAGCATGCAAATTACTATATCTACGTGAGTATGAGTCATTTTTATGCAAATTAATATACATATATACCATTTTGTTATTAAAGAAATGCACGTACCTGGTGGGGGTGGGAGGAGATCATGGTTATGTTCTATATGACTTGGTCTAATTGTATTTCTACAATTGGGAACTGTCCAGTTACACTTACAATAAGTTGCAAGACTAGTCCCCGAATGAGGGGTATGATGCAACAAAAAACTATTAATATGACTAATATTATTGCTCCTAGAATCATTCCTGCTGCCTTAAGATATTTTCCCCATCCAAGCTTATTGAACCAATCCCAGAAGCCCTTCAACTGAGTGTTCTAATTGGACCGCAACACGTGTTCATCTCTCATGTGTTTCATTTCCTGAATGACTCCTGTGAGGCTGCCATTAACATCTGTGTGCATAGGGATTAAAGTACAACAATCTTCCCCAATATAATCACATATTCCTTGGTCCTCAGCCATGCGGGATTCCAGCACAAACCTATTTTGTAGAACCATTAGTGAAGTAGCATGCAATTGATCCCTTACTAGGTCTACACCCTTTATTGTAAAATTTATAAACCTTTGTTGATTATACCATAGGAGATTTACCCATCTACTATTGCGAACTATATACTGCGCATTAACAATTGATCCGTAGATTGGTACTGCACCAGCCCCTCTTCCGCTTTCTATCCCACTCCCTATGGCAACCTGTTCTTCAGGTACTCCATATGGGATCTGATCCTAGGTGATATATACCTCATCCGATGTTTTCCACTCGTGTTTAACGGGAGTACTTCTTTTAGCGCGGTTGGTTATTTCGTTAGATGTTTCATTAATGCCTATTGGGTTATTTACTATTAACTTTAGTTGTCCTGTCAGCATTACTGGTGCACAGATGCCTTCCCACTGAGGGGGTAATGTGGCCAACATCTGTGTCTCATTGTGACACATCAAGAAAATGTCACCTAACGGGACAGAACCCTTCGCCAGACTCCAGGCCACAAATGCAGGTTGGAACTCATAGATAACGGCTCCCCCATCTGGTACTACCTGTTCACAACGTATGGTGGCCTTGAGACTTGGTTTACATATCTTAACGTGGCTAGTGATGTTCCCCTTTGCTATCGGTGGGTACCATGGTTTTTTACTACATTTCACCATTTTATCTGTTGTCCACATCAGGCTAGAGGATCTATCGATTACTTCTTCTATTTCTTCTCCTCGGGCTATACAAAACGGAAAAATCAAGTCAGCTGGTTTCTGTACTACTGGAAGGAGGAAGAACGTACTCATTACATCGTATATTGAGGAGTTCAGTGCTCTGGGGCATGCTGTCGGGTCTTTTGACCATGATTCAGTACCTGCGGCCATATGCATGGCACAGTAAGCAAAACACCTCTCCGTTATTTCTGGGCAGTCACCTATTTTACTTCCGGGTAGAATCTGTAGAGCTGGTAGTTTTTTAACATTATAGCAGGCTATACAATCATCTTTAGGACGCTTTTTGGCTTCAAACTTTGTCTGGACAGAGTACTGAATCCATTGTTGGAACATATTGGTCTCCCAGTGAGCCTTCTTTAATTTGTCTAGATCTCTTTTCTGTCTTCTGTTTACTAATTGTACCACTCTATGCGCTCGTTCTACTGTCATTACTTGTTTTGTTAGTGTGTTTTTGCATATGTTTGTTTTGCATCTTACCTCAATGATCACCATCCCATTCCCACGGCAGTCCATGCTTCGTGGAATTCCAAGCCAATGTTTCCCCATTGACTCAACTCCTAGAATTTCTTCAGACATTACAAAATCATACCCTTTGATTTGCACATGCATTAGTGACATATTCTCCCCATCATTATTACTGATTACCCCTTGGTTAGTAGCTAGTGTTACCATTGCTAGTGGACAAGTTTGTGTGTGACGCATTAAATGTGAGTGTGCAATGTTAGTAGTAACTTTAATAAGATCCCCCCTTGTTAACCCACAAAGGGTTAACAGAAGAAGAAAATTAGTCAGAGTCGGAAGAAGACGCATACGGGAGATGCCCAAACGGCGATGGGGTGGGCGGACGCGAGTCGATCTGCGGCCCACTTGCTGTGGAGGAGGAAGGGGAAAGGGAGGAGAGGAAAGGGGAAGGTGCAGGTGAGAAGTGTGAAGGGGACAGGACTCCACCAGCATCTGATGGGTCAGAAGAAAGAAGTTCGTCCAGTGCCTGAACGACGGATGGATCTGGGTCAGACCCAGAAGAACTCTCAGCGGCCGAAGGATCATCATCATTGCCACCAGAGTCAGAAGGCGGAGGGGAAGCATAAGAATGAACACTGTCATCCTCAGAGTCCCCTGACATTGGAGACCGCCGGGCCGCCAGGCGTGCCGAACGCCTTTGACCAGCTGATGTGGACGGCGGTGAGAGTACATCAGTTCCTGATCCCAACGTCTGTGAGCTTGTGGTGGGGTGCTGCGGAGGGAGACTTGTTGCTGCCCTGTTAGCATGCGCAGAGCCCGTCGGTCCTGGATCGAGTCCAGGTGGGTCTGGCGGCCGATCCCGGGTGCAGTGGTTTTTGTGGAACCAGAAGGGCTTACCTTCAACTTTCAGGGCAGTGGGAGTGGTAAGTACATCTTTAAAGGGGCCTTCCCTACGAGGCTCGTTCCACTGACGTCTAAAGACTCGTATGAACACACTGTCACCAACTTGAACGTCCCTGACGTCCACTGGAATGTGTGTCTCGTCTCGGCTGTGAGCTGCTTTCACCTGTTGAAATATAAGCCTGTGAATGCGGGTTAAGGATCTGAGGCAATCCCCCAGTTCACGCTCGAGCTGTGCCAGGGAAACCTCCTCCTGCTGGGGTCCTCGAACCTGTGGGAGAGGCATTGGTCGACCTGTAAGCATTTTATGAGGGGTAAGATGGGTTATTCGGTTAGTTTGAGAACGCATTGCCATCAGTGCAACAGGCAAGGCGTCAATCCATGTTAAACGGTTGTTGCTGTCCGCAATTATCTTCGCTATTTTACATTTCAGCACTCCGTTAGCTCGTTCCACCGATGCCTGTGACTGGGGGTGATACACACAACCAAATTTCTGTTTTATGCACAACTGTTTGAACATTTGCTGGATCACCTGTGAAACAAAATTAGGTCCATTATCAGATGATATTGTATCAGGCATGCCAAATCTGGGAAAAACTTCTTTGCACAAAAACCTTGCTGCTGCTTTGTGGTCGTTCCTAGCAGTGGGGCATGCTTCCACCCATCTGCTAAACCTACAAACGACCACCAACATACACCTCTTTCCCTGAACACGAGTTATCATGTCAACATAGTCCATAATCAGATGGCGAAACGGACTGTCTGGCATGGGGATATGTGCTAAGGGTTGTGTGAACATTTTAAGCACATTATACTTAGGACAATGTGGGCATAAGGCCAGTTCTCTGTCTACCATAGGTGTCATGTAAGGTGACCACCAGACTGCCTGTAACTTTTGAATAACTTGGGCTCGTGAACAATGATCAGGTCCATGCATTATTTTAATCGCGGTTGGTAACAAAGACAAAGGTAGTACAAAATGCCCTCGACAACTATGCCACAACCCATCATGGGGGCGTGATAGACGTGTTGCCCCCCTTTGCACCCACAGACGTTTTTCCGCTTCAGAGACTCTATTCTGGGCTTCTATTAATGAGGCTAGATTAGTAATAGGTTCACATTCAGTCACATGAACCATTGGTCCCTGCACTGCAGGTCCTGTGGCTTCTTTGGCTGCTTCATCTGCCAAGTTGTTTCCTATGGCGATGGGTGTCGTTGCCGTCTGATCTGCAGCACATTTTACAATAGCTAACACAGATGGGAGTTGCATAGCTTGTATTAATTCCACTACAGCTTGCCCATGTGTCACGGGGGTACCATCTGTTCTAACGAACTCTCGTTGTTTCCAGATGCTTGCGTTTACGTGGCATACCCCATATCCATATGCACTGTCAGTATAGATTGTTACTCTTTTACCAGTAGCTAATTTACATGCTGCTGTTAATGCTTTTATCTCTGCCAACTGGGCAGAGCAGGGTTGGTCAAGACTCACTGACTGCACCTTGGTAAAGGTGCCGTCGGGGTGAAGTTGGACTATTCCATATCCAGCTTTCTTCCCTGTCTCACTTCTGACGCAGGATCCGTCTACGAAAAGCGTCAGATCAGATGGGATTGGATGATTGTACAAATCCTCCCTTACCTTCATGAAGGTGTCCGTCTCCTGGAGACAATCATGGGGCTCACCTTCTGTGGGCAATACCATTCTTGTGGCTGGGTTGATTGTGGTACAGCGTTGTATTGTTAAGTCAGGTCCTGAAAGCAGAACTTCATAACCTGTTCGACGAGCTTGAGTTATCACAAAGCGCGGGCTTGTGAGCAGTGCATGTAATTGATGTGATGTATACAAAATAACAGGGTGGCCCATAGTAATAACTGAGGCCTTTTTACATGCGAAGGCTGCTGCTGCCAAGCTCTGATAGCAGGGAGGCAGACCTTCTTCGACACCATCTAATTTTGTGCTGTAATAAGAAATTGGCTGTTTACCTGTGTGGGTGTATTGCATCAATTCTGCACATGCATACCCTTGTCGCTCAGCCACATAGAGATGGAATGGTTTGCCATAATCTGGATTGGCCAGAGCAGGAGCAGTTTGGAGATCTTGTTTCAGCAACTGGAACGCACCCTCTGCTTCGTCTGTCCATTGTAATTGAGCCGACTGGTGTCCTTGACCTGCGGCTTTAATCAGTGCTCTCAGTGGAGCCGTTTTGATGGCATAATCACACACCCACGGTCTGCTGTAACCTGCCATGCCAAGGAAAGACAACATGTTACCAACAGTCTGAGGTTTGGGCAACTGAGTTATGGCTTCTAGTTGGGACGGTGCGATACACCTCTTGTCCCCACTGAGTTGCCTGCCGAGATACTCCACTGTTTGCTGGCAGAATTGCAATTTTTGTTTACTTACTTTGTGTCCTCCTTCTGCCAATGCAGTCAACACTGTAATGGAGTCTCTCTCACACTGCTCTTTAGAAGCAGAACAAATCAAAATGTCATCAACATACATCAGCATTGTAGATGGTATGTCAAGGTGATTTAAATCATTCGCCAGTACACGATTGAAAATTGTTGGCGAGTGTACAAAACCCTGTGGTAATTGTGTATAAGAATACTGTCGGCCTTTGTACGTAAATGCAAACAAATACTGGGAATCTGGATGGACCGGTACACTGAAAAATGCTGAACACAGATCTATCACAGTAAACCATTTTGTGCCTGGGGGTATATTACTCAGTAGTGTGTGGGGGTCTGGCACTACTGGTACAGGGACTTACTGTTGGTTTGAGAACTCCTGCTGTTTCTAATCCTGTAATAATAGGCTGTATTCCTTCTACTGCTTCTCGTTTAAGTGGGTACTGTCTTTGGAAGGGTAATTTAGCATTTGGTTTGATGGTGAATTTGATAGGATCTGCTGATTTTACTAATCCTACATCTGTTTTACTTTTAGACCATACCTGCTCTGGGACTTGTTCTAATAATGATTCATGTTCTTCAGCCACTGCCATTTTTCTTTTCCCAGGAACTTTAATGTGTTCTGCTATTACTTCATCAGCTTGTGGATATGAGATTTTGAAAAACAGTCCATCTTTTGACATGCTAATGCAGTCCCAGGCTGTGTCAACCCATTCGGTGACTTGCTTGGCTTCTTGAACCATGGGTCCTAGGTCATGTGACTCATACCCGTCTGCAATCAGTAATGTGACATGTGGTGCTGAGTTGGTAACCTGGAACCATTCTGCTACATCTTTATCAGGAAATGTGACAACAGCTGCACCTCCTTGTGGTCCAACCACTATGTCAGCATATTGGATGACAGTTGTTTTGTTGTTAATTTATTCATCCCAACTTTTCTCATAGTCTTCGTGTGTCTGTCCTTTGTTATAAAACATGGTACAATGGAGAGGGAGAAAAGGGTTCTCTAGATTTGTCTTAGTGATTCATTATCAGGGGTCTCCATGTTTCCCATTCCAGTTGGAGGAAGGAAGTTGGTGATGTGAGTTTCAGCCAAAATACTTGGTCTTCTAGTTCATGACTTGCTGCCTGGGGGGTCATTTGTGGGCCTAGTGGCATCATGTAGGCTTCATTCTTGTCTGTTGCTTCAAAAGAAATTCCATTAGGGGTACATTTGATTTTTGCATTGAGCTGGCACAGCACATCTCTACCCAGAAGATTAATTGGCGTATCTTCTGAGTAAAGCAGTGGTGCATACACAGCCAGTTCCCATGATCATAGGTGAAAAGACTAAGTCATGGGTATTATTTGGGTCTTCCCAGAGAAACCTACTTTTTTAATCTTTGATGCTTAGAGAGGCAGGCCAATACCACTTTTTCCTATACAGGAGTAGGCCGCTCCTGTATCAATCATGAAGCGATGATGGCTGTCATATATAGTGACATCAATGGTGGCTTCTGTTTGTGGGCGTTGGGTTAATACAGGTAGAATGGCCTCTCCATCAGGTTTCTCCGGGCACCCCTATAGCCAGGACGCCTCTTGTCCTGCTCCATAGGTGGCTGGTCCAGCAGTAGGGGGCTGAGGTCCCATCCATGGGTTAGTGGGGCAATCCCTTTGCATGTGTGTGACTTGTCCACATCCCCAGCATTGCAGCCTCGCTCGTTGTTGTCCCATGTCTGGACCTGCCTGGGGCATCTGCTGGTATTGGCCTTGAGGGGGCCTTCTTGGGGCTCCTTGTGGTCCCCTCCATCTTCCCCGCATGGGTGGCCCCCCTCGTCCTCTTCCAAACACTGCTTGTTGGGGGCCTCCTCCTTGGTTTAGATGCACATGAATAGGAGGGACTGGTTGAGGTTGGGTCTGCTGTGGCAGGGCTCCTCCCACAGGTGGCGCTACTGGATATTGCATCTGCTGTGTGGGCGGAGGGATGACAGGAGACACTACTGGTGCTTGTACAACTGCCTCCCTTGTTGGTGCACCCTCCGTCAGGGGTGTGGCTGCCACAGTCAGTGCTGCCTGATGTTTGGGCTTTTCTTTTTCTTTCTTTGCTTTGGACAATTCCCCAATCTGCAGCTGGGTTAACTTGGTGGCCAGCATCTTACTTTGGTCCTCAAAGGCCCGTTTTTTGGCCCGATGCATGTTTACATAATGTATGACATGCTCAGAGAACAGAGGCCAGTCCATCTTCATGAGCCCCACAACTCCGTCCAGTTTGGCTTGTACTTCTTTGGGCAGGGCCTCGCTGATGTAGGTTCTGAACAGGGGGCCAGATGTCTTCTGTTCATTCCCATCACTTCCAGTCTCTGTTTTCCATTTCTGTTGAAACCTGTGCAGAAACAGGGCTGGGCTTTCGTCATCCTTTAGGCATTCTTGTCTCAGCTTAGTTGGATCACTGCAGGTGGGGTATTTGTTCCTCAAGGCTGCCCACACCTTAGGTCTTATGTGGTTGAATGGTATCTTGTCATACTGGTGTGAGGTCATGACCCTTGGAAGCTGGGCTTCATCGAACACCTCTCTGGCTGCTGAGTGTCCTGCTGTTTTGATTAGCAGCGCCTTGATGTCTCCAGCTGCCAGGTTGATGCCTCCAGTGATTTCTTCCAGATTTTCTATCCACCTGTCAGCTCCATCTGCCAATGGGGTCAGTCTTCCAACAAGTGTGATCATGTCCATAAATGACCATGGCACATATCTGTCTTCATGAGGTCCTTTAGACAGCAAGGGAGCTATATAAGCCCCACCTTGACCTTGTTCTGTCTTCTGCTGCCGTGCTTGGTACCTGGTCACCATGGTGCGACGGCCGCCTCCTACGACTTCCAGATCCACTTCACATTCGGCTGTGAGCGGCTTCTGTCCTTTTGCCACTGGCCTGCTTCTCTCCTTGGGCCCTTCATGGAATGGATTTTTTGACGACAGTATGTCCGGGCCTTCATCCTGCGTTTCAACATCCTCCCACTCAGTCACATCACTTTCTATTAAACCTTGCTCCTCACATCCCGTCTCTTCTCCCTCCTTTATTTTTGCTTTATTAATCAGGGTCACAGTCCGTGGACTTGGCCGGTCTGAGTAATCAGCATTGGCCGCTTCTTTTACGAGCTGCTCTTCTTCCATTCTTTTCAATTCCTCGATTTCTTTTCTTAATTTCTTTCCTTCCTCTTTTTGTCTTTTTATTGTCTCTCTCATTTCTTTTTGATATTTCTCTTGTGCTTTTTCTTTTTCCTGTTTTTCCCTGATTAGTGAAAATTCTTTCCTCAGCTCCTCCAGCTCCTTGTCTATTTGTTCTGCCATTGATTCGGTTTCATCCATATATGTCAACTTGGTTCTGGGCTCTGAATGGCATATGGGGACCCTCTGATATGGTGTACGTCTGTGACGTCTTGGGGGTAGGGAACGGCTATAGCGTGATCTTCTCCTTACTTCAGCTAAGGATCTATCTGATTCTTCTTCCTCACTGCTATAGTCATGCTCTTTCTGCTGCGTGCTACTTATTTCTTTTTCTGCTTCTTCCTCATCTTCTTCTAACACTAATTTAAGTTGTCCTGTAATTTTTCCCTTGCTACCTGGTTTCTCTATCATTACTGGATACTGGCCGGCTACGCTGGGGTGATAAGGTGGTGGCTTACGATCGGTATAGTCAGGGGCTGTTGGACTCTTATGGTGTTCAACTTTAAAATATTGTAGGATATCTCTCTGTTCAGCATGTCTCTGTGTTTTATGCAAATGCATTCGGTCTCGTTTTTTATCTTTATCCCTCAGTCTTTCCTACACTTCATCACAACATGAAGGATCAAAGCTGCCCTCTTTAGGCCAGCGATTTTTCCCAGATGTTATCTTATGCCATTCTGTCATGCATTTTTGAATTTTGCTCTTATTGGATGGGTGTGTCATTAATACCAGTTTGGCAGGCGTTAGCCCCTCAGTCTGTTTGCTCACATTGGTTCCCATGGCAACCAGCAGTCACCTAACCCTTGGGGTCCTGTGTTTATCCACCAGCCTTTGTAGTCCTTAATTAATTTTAATGTAACTGGTTCTGCTCTCTCCAATACAGATTGTGTTTTATTTTTTTATTTTTTGTCTAATTATTCTACTTCTTAATTTTTAGATCTCTACAATTTGAGTTAGGATCACTAATAAAACAAATTTATAATATTATTTTCGTACTTTTTACTAAGTATTCCGTTTTGTTACGCTATTATTTATTTGATGTAGTAATTTTATATTTGGGATTTTATTTTGTTCTTTTAACTATGTATTTTATTGTTACCAATTCTGTTAATTTTTATTTTACTCCTTTTAACTATATTTTATAATAATTAATTCTGTTAATTTATTATTATGCCTTTTAAGTCTTGTCTTATTCTTAATAATAAATTACTCTCCTATTTATTATTCTTATTCTTTATTCTAATTCTTCTTATTTCTATCCCCTCTCTCTTACTCCCCCTTAATAGTTAACTCTTTCACACTTCACATAGACAAAGACACACAAGACAAATGATTATATATTTTACAGTGCACTTCTATTTTTCCTCACTGTTTCCTACAGTGGCACATACGTTTTCCCTGCTGCCCCGGATTCACCCAGATAACTGGAAATGAATAGACTTCCTCTGGTAGGTCGAGCGGTACTATTTTCCGATTATCGCTTAATCGGTAATATTCTGGCTATCCCTTAGCCTGGCTATCGCTTAGCCTCTCAATACCTAATACAATACCAGTTCACAGAGCACACTGACTATTGCTTAGTCGCTAATACTCCCACTTAACACGCTTACTTTAATGTTCCGGATTTATGGCTTTCACAGACTATGTCAAAACATTCTGACCGGTCTGTCCCTTTACCACTTGTTCGTTCAGAACATCGCCTGTTAAGATTAACTCAACTATACACAAAATAGTTTAAACATAGAACAGTTCAAATACAGAATAGTTCAAACATTAATCAATACTTAAACCATGCATTCACATATACATTCATACCATACATTCATACATACCTTGGACCTTTCCCCAGTTTAGTCTGGGTCCTTCCAAAATTTTGGTAGGGACATGTCCCTATGGTCCCTATGCAAACGTACGCCCATGCTTTCAATGCAGCAAACTCTCTCCAGAAGTTAAATGAGGATTTCTGAATGACCCAGTGTTGACATAAATAACGGATGATGAGAAATAGAATGATCCATTGTGTATTAAAGTCTAGGTATAAATGCACCTACTCTGGGATAGTCTCAAATGTCTGTTTAAAGTGGAGAGAGTATCATGAAGAACAAGGAACACACCAGGCAGGTCCAAAATACTTATTTGAGAAGTTAAAAGCCGAGGAGGAATGTGCAAGCGATAATATTGAAATGCAAGGTGTATCACACCACTGTAAATCTATGAAGAACCGGCTGTCCCTCCACGCTTTCAGCTCAAACAAAGGGCAGACTGATCAGATGCAGCCAACAGGTCCATGATCACTCTTGATAAACTGCTGAGATCTACAGCTGAGGTGGGAGATTATCAGTAGTATACTTACACATATGGTCTTTATGGAAGGAAACCAAAGTTAGAATGGCAAAGTCCAGACCTGAATCCAATCAAGAGTCTGTGAAAAAAAACTGAAAACTTCAAGGGGCCCCAATACTTTCACAAGGCACAGTATATTATAATATAATTTGGGGGGAAAAGATTTAAATGTTCAAAGGTATCTAACCCCAAAGTGAAATAAAGTACACCCACTTTTGAAATGCCCCAGAGGCTGCAACATCCCTAAGCTATGAGTACCACATGAAGACCAAATCACATCACACCACAATGTTGGCACTAATACCCCTCTCCCACTGGGCAAAAATCCTTTTTAAACCTGGGAAAAAACAGCTTTAAGTGGCACAGAGAAAAGCTCACTGACGCATGTCTACCAGGGTTCGGCAAGTGAACCGCATTAAAATGGCACAGTTCTGGTAAGAGGGATTCAGACAGATAAAAAAGCGAAACAGTGAAGCACACTTATTACGCCCTGGCTGCCTTATATGTTGCCCTCCATTGTGTACTGTTCTGATTTCTGTCACACTGGTAACAGCATAAACGCTAACTCAGCATGATGGTGTAACCGACACGCAGCCACGGGAGAACAGAGCACGCATACTCTGTCCAACTAAGGGGTTAGACCCAGCTTTTTTTGCCAGGGTGAAGGAAGCCGGAAATCAATTGTTAGCGGGTCGACCCATGTTTGAAAAAAGATGCATTAACCTGGAATTTTCTGTGGAAAAGAGGCTTTATAGATGTTGGAGCTTGGCCTATTTTCAGTGTGGTCCTGTTTCCTTTACTGTGATTAACATTATGTACTTTCTCTGCCAAGAAAATTGGCTTGGAGTTTGTCTATCAGGCTGTGTCTTTCCTGGACAGGGCCAGCTGTAGAGCTAGTTCACAGTTACCTTTAGTTTATCTTCTTTTTTGTATTTCTAATTCTATTATCTATTATTAGATAAAATATATTCAAGGATCTATTCTATCCTTGAAACCCAGTCAGCCTCAGCAGAATGCTTCACACACTGAGCCTGGTTCTACTCAAGGTTTCCCTCTGTTAAAAGGTAGTGTTTCCTCTCCATCGCTATATGCATGCTTGGTGTCAGGGGTTGCTGAGGAGTCCATGACAAAATGCAAGCGAAAATCACTGACCCAAGCTCATCCAGGAGGAACACTACTTGCAAGTCAATGACTGGATTCAATCAACTGGTTTTTCTAACCGCTCTGACTGTAAAGTGCCTTCAGATAATATGTGTTCTGAATTAGCGCTATAATAATAAATTCTATAAATAAACTGAATTGAATTTAGATTAAAAAAATAAAATAAAATTGTATTTGTCTATATATGAAGCACAATCAAGTTCGACCTGAATATATTCAGGTTGGAAATGTGCAAATTACCTTATGGTATGGATCGTGCTATTGGTATGGATCTAACAGTGACAACAGGTGCAATTGAGATGAACAGCACCTCACCTGGAATGTGGACAAGACCTTCAGGCTGATGGGTGGGGTTAAAAGTGTTGTGAAGCAGGACAGAGCTGTCTGCAACTGAACCAGATGACTGGCATGGCATTTGCGTTATGTAATTTATTGATGCAAAATACACTTACCGGCCACTTTATTAGGTACCCCATGCTAGTAACGGGTTGGACCCCCTTTTGCCTTCAGAACTGCCTCAATTCTTCGTGGCATAGATTCAACAAGGTGCTGGAAGCATTCCTCATGGAGTTTGGTCCATATTGACATGATGGCATCACACAGTTGGCGCATATTTGTCGGCTGCACATCCATGATGCGAATCTCCCGTTCCACCACATCCCAAAGATAATCTATCGGATTGAGATCTGGTGACTGTGGAGGCCATTTGAGTACAGTGAGCTCATTGTCATGTTCAAGAAACCAGTCTGAGATGATTCCAGCTTTATGACATGGCGCATTATCCTGCTGAAAGTAGCCATCAGAAGTTGGATACATTGTGGTCATAAAGGGATGGACATGGTCAGCAACAATACTCAGGTAGGCTGTGGCGTTGTAACGATGCTCAATCTGTACCAAGGGGCCCAAAGAGTGCCAAGAAAATATTCCCCACACCATGACACCACCACCACCAGCCTGAACCGTTGATACAAGGCAGGATGGATCCATGCTTTCATGTTGTAGATGCCAAATTCTGACCCTACCATCCGAATGTCGCAGCAAAATCGAGACTCATCAGACCAGGCAACGTTTTTCCAATCTTCTATTGTCCAATTTCCATGAGCTTGTGCAAATTGTAGCCTCAGTTTCCTGTTATTAGCTGAAAGGAGTGGCACCCGGTGTGGTCTTCTGCTGCTGTAGCCCATCTGCCTCAAAGTTCGACGTACTGTGCGTTCAGAGATGCTCTTCTGCCCACCTTGGTTGTAACGGGTGGTTATTTGAGTCACTGTTGCCCTTCTATCAGCTCGAACCAGTCTGGCCATTCTCCTCTGACCTCTGGCATCAACAAGGCGTTTCCGCCCACAGAACTGCCGCTCACTGGATGTTTTTTCTTTTTCGGACTGTTCTCATTTCTCTTGCGTGAAAATCCCAGTAGATCAGCAGTTTCTGAAATACTTAGACCAGCCCTTCTGGCACCAACAATCATGCTACGTTCAAAATCACTCAAATCACCTTTCTTCCCCATACTGATGCTCGTTTTGAACTGCAGGAGATTGTCTTGAACCATGTCTACATGGCTAAATGCACTGAGTTGCCGCCATGTGATTGGCTGCTTAGAAATGAAGTGTTAACGAGCAGTTGGACAGGTGTACCTAATAAAGTGGCCGGTGAGTGTATAACATCCTTCTTTGTCGCTTATTTGTTTGGAGAATTGGAAATTTACTTTGTTTGACAATAATATAGCTACTCCTCTAGATTTACCTTTAATATTTGAAGAATAATACAGGTTTGTAAACCCCACCTTACGTAATTTTTCATGCTCAGTTGAAGAAAGGTGAGTTTCTTGCCAAAAAATTATATCTTGTTCTTCTCTTTTCATTTTAGCAAGAATTTTCGTTCTTTTAATGGGGTTGTGTAAACCATTAACATTGAGGGTATATACCTTATATTTCTGTTTTGCCTCCATTAGAAAAATGAAATACAGCATACATATAAACCTCTAGATGCTCTGAAAAAATAACATGGGTCTGTAAAAAGAAAGAACAATAACATACCTGAACAAATAAAAAATGTGACTTCCACACATGAAGTATTAGTACACCTTCTAAACAGAGAGGAGAGTCCCAGGGGGCCTCTCGTGGTGCTGCCCGACGTCCTCCGCTCCTCATAGCAGCGCGCGTGAAGAAAACACGTGTTTCCAATGCTCCGGTCAACAGATTACACTACAAACCGGTGTACCTAATAAAGTGGCCGGTGAGTGTATATATTAATACAAATATAAAACAAATTGCCCTTCTTCTAAGTTAAGCCTACTCTGCACACCCAACTGGAAACAAATATGCAGAAGCAGGGTTTAGTTTCTATGCTCCAGTTATCTGGAAAAAACTTCCAGAAGACTGTAACACTTTGACAGTCTTCTGGAAGTTTGTTGAAAGTTAAAGGGGAACACCGTTTTTTTACATTGGGCCCTTGTTTCTACGTTATTACATCATGTTCTACTCACCCATATGAGTTTTGTGTCATTTGGAGCTGTTCCAAAGATATTCGGTTTTGTAATCCAAGTAACGTCTTCCTATGGGCAACGACTTCAAGGCAAAAACTAAACTGTTCATAATTTATTCTTTATGGTACACCAGCATTTATAACATGTAGGCCAGAGGTGGGCAATTCCAGTTCCTGGGGGCCGATATCCTGCAACTTTTACAGCCATCCTTGGTTCAACACACCTGAATCAAATGGCTGAATTATTTTTGTATTCAGTCAGTTCCTTCAGTCCTCTCAATCATCTAATTCAGGTGTGTTGAACCAAAGGCACATCTAAAGGTTGCAGGATAACGACCCCCAGGAATGGGAATTTCCCAACCCTGATGTAGGCCAATTACTGTACCCCAGACATCCGCGGTTATATTTTTTATATTTATCATTTTTTAAAACAAAGCTGTGTGTATGACGTCAGATTAGCTAGCCAAATGAATACAAGGGATAGAGCGTAGCCACCTGTGGCCCGGGCTGCCTGTCACAACTCCAGTTTTTCCAACATTTTTCTGTTCTATTTTAATTTATTGCTAAACCTGCATCGGATGCTTCGAAGCCTCTTTCTAGAGGGCAGCAGGGAGAACAGTCCATGGTACTGGTAAAGGGAGTTATTTTGAGTGAAATTATGAATCAATTGAATCAGCTCACCAAAATGAGTTCAAAAGATTAATTCACCAAATCATAGTTATTGTAACTACAGTTTAGGTTTTACAGTTAAAATTGTCAATAAACATGCCTTTGGTTGGATTTAGTCTGCCATTTACAGAGTTCGGGGACAAGTTCTGCCTTTTTTGGCCTTAACCCCGAAATTTCACATCCTTCGTAACCGCCCTAGACCACAAAGCAACATTCACAGCCTCACAGTTCCTTCTGTCTTGCTCTCTCTGAATTCCTTGGAGTTCAAGGACATTATTATTTGTTCATTCATGGCGCTTAATTTATATAGGCATAATTAAAACTCACCATTAGTATCCATCACACATGCTGTTTCTGACCAAACATTTTCTTTTCATTATGGGTCTTTGTAGGCTAATAGGGATAACTAGGATTATACAAAATTTGTTTGTTCTCTAGTTCCCAAATTCAACATCTCTAAATCTGTGCCTGTGATTAGAAATTCCTGGAAGTGGTTACCTTATTTCACTTTGACAAACCAGATTTTATTGATGTTTTTTTTCCTGTTTGATAAAATTGCAATTGTGGTTCTTGACCTGGTTTGTCCTCAAGACTGGATACACTCTGTTCTAGCCACTACTCTTTCTAAAATGCCATTCAGCTTTTGAGACAGTTCTCTAACTGGAATAAAAGCAGCAGCAAGTTTGGTATTTAGTATCTCTACAATGTTGATGGTCACTCTCTCAACTAGCATGTTGTCTCTTTGGAGTTTGAGGTCCTTCTCCTTTTCGATTCCTTTTCCTAAGTGATGTCCTCCAGAAGACTGTTTAGTTACACATTCTTTAGCATTTAAATTACTCGTTCATCCCCCACACTGCTCTGTTGTCTCCCGCTATCTTCTCAAAAAAAGTTTTCACCCAACCACTCTCTACTGATAATTACTAAAGTGATACAGATATGAGGATTAATAAAAAAAAACAGTTCTAGAAATGTGCTGCTCAATGCGCAGGCATGTTGCAGACTTAGACAAACTCTATTGTCGTTTTGTACACACAGTGTAATCAAAATGAAATTTTGTTCAGTCAAGCTCTCAAGAGATTACCATTTCTTGAAGTGCAGCAGTGATAAAATGTTAACATGGTGATCAGATGTAAACATAAGACTGGTATATGATTTACAGTTTCCAACATTAAGTGCTTTTTTTCATTTTATTCAACATTTTACAGTCTATTGGCAATGGGAAAGAAGCTGTTTTGGAATCTGATGGACCTGCATCGGATGCTTCGAAGCTTCCTCCCAGAGGGCAGTAGGGAGAACAGTCCATGGTGGGGGTGTGAGAGGTCATTGACGATGTTACGGGGTCGAGACCAGCAGCGCTGGGATGAAATGTCTTTCATGGAGGGAAGAGGAGTCGAAAGGATCTTCTCAGCATTTCTCACCACTCTCCTCACCTTCTTCCCGTCTGAGGCGCTGCATCCTCCGCACCAAACAGCTGGTCAGAACCCTCGCTATGGTGCTTCTGTAGAAGGTTGTGATGGGGCTGAACAACAGGGGGCTCAGGGCGCAGCCCTCCATTTATTCTTTACACCTGTGATCAATTCAACATCTTGAAAGCTGAAATAATACTTCTGCTCCTTCCCCAAGTCGAGCTTGTGTTGAAACCTAGGTTTATGCATCATTTTATTTATCATTTTACAACCATTTTTATTTGCTTTTTCATCTATGTGTACATTGTAGGTGATTAGTTTCATTTGTTCGGTCAGGAATTTTTAATTCAAATATGGACCTGGAGTTGAACCATTTTTGTTAATAAATCTTTATATTTTGAATAGAAGTTGGGAATTTTTCCCATGTGTGTAAAAAATTGACCTCGAATTACAGTAAGAAAGTTATTTGATTAATTAACAAAATTACAATAGCTCTTGATTGCATAAGAGGAACTCTGCAAAAAAGAATTTAAATTTTTTGTTTTTTCTGGATACAGTGATATTTCTCTTCAGATACGAATAGAATTAAATATTAATTTCACTGGAAATATCTTAATTTCCAACCAATAGGTTTTCAGCAAACAACACAATTGGAGGAGAGCAGATTAGATGCAAAGTTGTAGAGAATAAAGTAAGGCCAGACATACACATATTAAGAGTTTTTAAAGAATGTTAATACAGCAGGATCTGTGGATGGAAAAAGTAAAATGCACATGTATTCATATGGGGTCCACACATACTTACAGTTCATTGATGGCTTTGAGATCATATAGTAAGAATCAAACCCCCTTTGCTTTTGCTGAACAAAGTATCTTCAAAGAAAGCCCTTTCAAGAGAGGGTTGCATATACAGTATTGTTCATGCCTTTCCAATATATGGCAACTGCCAAAGAATGTGATAGGCACAAGTAGGAGAGTGGTAATTAAAGGCACAGTGGTGTGCTGAGCCAATATAGTCAGATAAAGAGCCCCTTTGCCCACAGTTTTCAAACTATAATTACAGGTAATTGTGATTTTTTTTCTCTGTGTGTGTGTGTAGCTTCTGAGCTGCTTTCAGCACCACCTTCCCCTCAAATGAGTCCTGGGAGTCTCACCTTCACTTTCCCTGCTCAGCACTTTACCACCCCACCCACTGATGGCCCACTCCAGCTCATTATGGTCGGGCCATGTATGGTTGAGTCTTCACGCCTACATACCCACAACTGCTGCCTCTGCTGCCACTCCAAACTCCATAAGCTCTGTTTAATTAAATTCGAAATTTGCATTAAATACACTATAATCTCTGAGCAATAAGATTACAAGAGCTGAAATGGTGAACTTATGCTATGACATTTTGTAAAAAACGCTTAGGTAAAGTTAAAAGCACAGGTCCTCCCAAGTTAAACCATACAGGAGGGTGGCACATTACCGTCTAAAAAAAGAACAAACAATAGCTAAAGCAAATAGTTTTGTTCTTACTAGACCCAAATAAAGGTCTGGACATATATTTAGGAAAAACTGCTTTAGGTACAAATACTGAAACAGAAAAAAATAGGTAAAATAATAATTATTTGATTTTGAATTGGAACTGCAGCTTTCAGCCAAGTGTTATACCATGCAAGTCCACATTAAAACCTAAAGTTTTTGGTTTGTGGCTCTAATCCAGATTACCTGAGAGGAGGCCTAGCATGCATGCACATACAAACACAATGTACAACCAGCACAAGCAGAGATTAGGGCCTTCAAGGTAAAAGGGTTGAAAATTGCATCACCAACTAACAATTTTATTGCTCAGATATTATACAAATCTTTCTCAAATCTCGGCTCCCCCTCTAGAGCTATGTTTATGTGCTTTAAGTTTCTACTTTTTGCACAAATGCAAGGATCATTTTTTGTTTTTATAAACCTCCTTCTATTCTTTTGGATATATTTTCTCAATCCATGGATGTATATAAAGTTCAATTCTAAGCATTAGAATGATGCTATTCCTTTTCAGTATTGCCTTTCTTTCCAGGGGTATATTTGTTTTGTTTTCAGAATTCACTTCAGTCCATGAGTTGCACATAATAATGTATTATTTTAATGACAGTGCTATCTAAAATAATGTAATGGCAAAAGACATGTCGCTTTCAATATTTAGAGGGCTTTTATACTTAATATTCCATACATGCATGCATCATGTTTTGAAATATTGAAGGGACTCTCACTTTTAAGATTGGTAACAACTGTCTGAAAACAGGAAAATCCTGACTGATTTACTCTAAAAAGTGTCTCATTTTTTTGTTGGTTGTTTAGGTTGTTTCTCACTGACTGTAAAAAAAACTAATTTGTACAACAAAAGTCATTTTTCAGGTTGAAGGAATCTGTCTGAAGGTAACTTTTGATCAAGATGTGCATAATTCAGAAAGGAGTACAGTAGAAGACATTTAGGCAAGCAGCTTTAAATCTAACAGCAAAATAAATATATTAAAAGAGATCAGAGTTTATAAGCGCTGAGAGCCAATGCTAGTGAAGATTCTCAGTCATCCTGGTCATAGTCATTCCAAAAAAGTGAAAAAAAAAAAAACAATTAAGAAGAAAAAGCTTCCTGGATGGGAAGCCAAACATCTTCAAAATTGGAAACAGTGCAGTGGATTGTTTTTTTTAACTTTCTCTGAGAGTTTTACAAAAGAGCAATGCAGTGTCTAAGAGTAACAATAAAGAATCCTGTTCTTAAAGTTAGTGTGTTATAATTACAGGTAATAACTGACATAAATGTAATATATACATAAGTATGTTATTTTATTATAATCTATTAACTAAAAGTCTCAATCTTGATATTTGTGTTGGCTTAGAAACTAGTATTTATAATTACATAGGAGCGTGTGTCACATTTATGGAGGACTACATTTATGGCTGCACAGAGCAGCTATTATAATCGAATATGACTGCAACAAGTTCTACCTATATAAAATCCATACCTAGCACAGACTGATAAAATACTATATATAAAATCATCAATGCAAACAAACCTCGTCTTTACTTGACAAGATAGGTGATGGGGATGTTGCAAAACCTATTTTGTGCAATGACATCCTCAGTATGAAGTGATGGGTGGAGCAGGTAATATTGCTTAATTCTAACCATAAGATGACGCTGAAATTTACATATAACTTTAAATTGAAGTTTGATGCTTCTATATTATGAAAGAATATTTACCTCTCTGTTACAAGCAGGTTTTCTGTTGCAATACTATATAACATACTTTAGCTCAGAGTACTGCACCTAGTCGGGTATAAAACATACATCTACAGTTAAAAAAAACAAAAACATTATTTATAGGTGCAGGCATGGGTATATATGAACAAAATGCAGATATCCAAGAGTTACAGGATGAAGTTTACAGCACTTTCTTATTTATTAAATCAACATCTTTAAATCTAAATTGATTCAAGAATATCCTGATAACAGTGTTGTTTCAAGAACCGAGGGAAATCTTCTTAGTTCGGCGAATTTACAGCTGTTAATCTTTGAGCGGAGCGTGCACTGGATTTGAGGATGAATCAATGTTCTTTTCTGACTGTTAATATAAGTGGCTGTCCGGTCACGGGTCAGGTCACACTTTATTATTTACGGTTCTGTGCGGTGCCAGACATGTTTTAAATCGTGATAATTACTGGTAACGGATCGGATCTCGGTTCTGAACTCTACAGGTTTGGGGGGTCTTAGGTTTTACAGTAAATGGAGATAATTGTGGGTAATGGGTCAAATCTCGGTTCTAAACTCTACGGGTGCGGGCAGATACAGTTTTGAAAAATCAGACCTGTTGTTATCTTCCCTGGGTCCAGAACAGGCTGGCGTCTTACTTGGCTCAATTGCTGGTAACAAGTTTCTGTATAATCCCGCTCTGCTGGCAGGTTGCAAAACAAGGAGGAGGAGGGTGGAACCGTTTAGACCAGGAGTTGGAAACTCAAACTGCTCAAAGAGCCATATTGGACCAAAAAAACAAAAATATATCTGTCTGGAGTAGCAAAAATGTGAAAGTCTTATATATGCCTCGTAAGGCAACGTGGGCTATAAGTGTATTTTCCCACTATAGAAAAGGACTATGTTGGCTTAGATATATAATAAGCATTCATGATTAAATGTTTATCCTGGAGCAAATATCACATAGCAGCATGAGGAGAGGGAGGAGCAGTGAACGCTCTCACTGTGCGCTGCTTCACCACGCGGTTTAGGCTTTGTTGCATTATAGAAACACAATAAAGGAATCTTATATGGTGGACGTGTTTCTGTTGGGAGGAGCTGATTGAGTCATGAGGAACCAAGCAGGAACTGACATCCATCAGAGCAGAGCTCTCTTACCCTGAAATCCCACATCCTCGGTCACCATCGTTCCTTGGTGTTATTTATATTTTTAGGATTAGGGGAGAAAAATGGGAGAACGTTCCCATCCCTGCATCAGAGCACTACCTGTTTGATCTGTGGACAGTTTACCATCCTTGCAACAAAACTAGCAGCAGTAGTGGAGTTTGGAGATGCAAACCATTTCTGTCATGATCTTGGCGCTGATGGTTTGGTTTTTTCTTTTGCTCCTTGCTCCCCTGTCTAATTGGTTCTGCGGCTGATTATCACCGATCATTTTCACCTTGTTCCTCTACTATTTAAGTTGTGTGTTTGCCTCCCATCAGCGCCAGGTTATTCGTGTGTTTTTCTGAGACATGTCCTAGCAATCTTTAGTCTGTCCGTTTCCTTGATTATGACCAGTTTTCTGCCCTGAGGATCTCGAGTTTTGCCTTGTCCCTGTCTGCTCTGTTTGTCGCATCTGGTCCTGGATTCTACCAGCTTCTGAACCTGGAACTGTCTTCTGACTTCGGCCTTGGATTTCCCTTCTGGACTCTGTTGCTGCTCGGCGTCTGCTGCCTCGCTCTCTAGGAACTCTGGGGGCGTGGCCGCCACAACTGCGGTCTAAGCTCCGCGAACGGACTGAACTTTGAATCAGGTCAGTGACTTCACTCCAAGTCGTATTCAGCTCCACATCCAGTCACTGACCTGTTTTCTCCTATCCCTGCGGAGATCAGCCCCGCAGCAGACGAGCAGCCCCGCATACCTGTTTGTGTTTAATAAACGCTTTGAACTTTCCCACTGCCTGTCTCGCCTCGAATTCTGGGTCCAATATTCTGAGATCGTTACAATTTCTTTAATCTATCTTTGCTCTCCTCTAATTTATCCAGTAATTCTGCAATCGCACATTTTCTCTCACTCCCAACTTGGTGGTGGGCTGCATATTTAGCCTTCCCTGGAAATGCCTTTCCGATTTTTATTTTTATTTTTTTACAACCTCTCATTACAAAGCAAAAATGCAGGCAATCCTTCTGCATTGACAGTGAAAGAAAAGGATTCGGACCATTCTTTGAATCCTCTTTTCTCATCAGCTATCTTTTTTTTCCTCTTTGGGATCCATGGTCTGAGACACACCCATCGCTTTGTTTACATGGCACCGCGCCACGCTGGTTGCAAGTTATGACCACTGCTCTCTATGGCTATGACACAAATTATTGTTTGAATATATTTATTATACAAATGTTTACAGCATTGGAAAACATAATTAATTTCTCTTTAACCTCCTGCTCTCCATATTAAAACAAACAAAAAACTGCTCCAGGGAGCCTCAAGGGGGATGCTAAAGAGCCGCATGTGGCTCCAGAGCCACGGTTTGACGACACATTATTCCTCTCTTGGCAGGGTAGCCGAAAAACAAAAAAAAAAATACAGAGTGCTGACAGCTGCTCCCGTACGGTAAATTCCCCTTCGTTCCTACCTTTCCATCTTCTCTATCATCTCTCGCCTCCCTTCTCTCTACTGCCCCCTATACCACCAACAGCCAAAGGCTGAGACTGCAACACTGTGAATGACTCTGCTTTTTTAGTTTGATAGGCAAGCCGCTACACCAAAGGCTAGCAAACCCTTATTTCTCCAACAGAAATACTTTGTATTTTTTAAGAAAGCTCTAATTATAAAGGACAACATCTCTTTCCGATATTTAAGCCCAGTTTTACAATCCAATGTATCTTCTCCTATGAAGTCTCCTGACAAACAGTATTCTTCAGGGAAAGATTTGATAAAAAAATTGAACAATGATTAACATGGCCTATTTAAGCTCATGTCTTGAGACTTGCAGTGGGATCTTAGGTAAATGTTTTACCATATTACCATTCAGTGCCTTTGCCTCCTACTTTCTTCCCCTTGGTGATGTTTTTGATACAAGGACTCAGAATTTCTAATTATTTCTTCAGATGAAAATTGACCAGAGGACTTTGACAGTGCAAATTTGTAAATTCACATACACCTTATTTTGTCTATAAATAACTAAATTCATGCTTAATTTAAAGTATTTGTATGTATGGAGATAAAAGTATTTTATCTGAGTTTGGAATAAGCAATATACCAACAAGCAATGATGGAGGAAGCTATACATGCCACATAAAGTATGACGTGTTTACAGCTATCTAATGGTAAAAAATTTTTGAAACAGAGATAATGAAGTCTAGAAAGAAAAATGTAAAAATGATAGCTTCACAGCAGAGCTAGATCCTGCTTATGGAGGCATTGTGTTTGTCCTACCACCATCTCTCTGTCAGGCCCTACAGTTGGGTTCCTTTAAACAGCTCAGGTTTCTTTTATGCCATCTGTGACTGGCTTCAGGACATGGCATTCAGTTGTTGCACAGTGCAGACATGCTTTCCGTACCCCACTGAAAAGAGCCCAGAAGTTTTCACATTCAATAAGCAGACCACAGGTCATATTTGTTTACATTGCAGAAAATAGCAAATAGCAACATTAATAAACGGCAACAATGGGAACAACCAATCCTTGCAGTGAATAAGTTGTTTTCAGTGCTATAATTTAAACTGTTGAAGTTCTTTCTTTTGCAGAGAGGGTGGTGGGTTAACCTTGAGATTGGCAGGTTCAATCTTGCATATTAAATACTTGCTTTTTAGTAGTGGATGCAGAGATATCTGACTAAACATCATCAGTTAAATTATTAGGAACTTTTCTAAACAAACAACGACAGTCAGACCATGCAGCATTAAGTTTCTGTTTAGATGGCCATCAGCGACTAATGTTTCAGCATCTAAAGCTTAACATGGTTCCTGCTGATTTGGAGGAAATAAGGCATTAGTATTTCTAAAGCGGTTTGTAAATGTCTTGAAGACTGCTGACTTCTTAGTCCGTTCTTAGTCCTTCCCTGCTGATGAAACTGTGTCTGTTGTATATCATATTTTGTAGGCTGAAGTTAGATAAATGGAATTAAGTTGGATATGACCAACAGGCTACTAAAACTTAATTGTTTTAACCACTTAAACACAAGCATAGCAACACCGATATGGGCTTCTGAGGGCGGAGCTTCAGCTTTTGTCACAGCTGATGGAAGGTAAAAAACGACTCTTTTTTAAAATTAATTTATCTTTTATAAATCCTTTTTAAGGAGAGGCTTTAACATTTCTAAACCAAGTCACCAACAGTTCTTTTTTTTTCATAAATTGTTTTGGCTTTACAGCACTTTAACCACAGAAGACGCAATTTTTAATGTTTATCAGAAATTTCTGACTCAAAAAAACTCCATCCACCATTTCCTATTACCTTATTTTGGTGTAGTTTTAATTCTGTAATACCGTTAGACTGGGTGACTTAGATAACAGTCCTAGAGGGCGTAGCTGTGAGATATATAGATGAGAAGATCTAAGATCATGACCACAGTTTATCAGAGCAATGGTCAGGCTAGCCTGAAAGGTAGATGATTCTCAGCAATTTATGCGTATATCAGTGATTTTGTTAAACATGATTGACCTACTATCATTCAATAAAATCCTCTTTGGATTTGGACTGGGTAATACAAATTATGATCAACAACACTCTGGGATAGGAGGTCAACCATGATGGAGAGACAAAGACAAGTTCAGGATTTGCATAAATATGAATAGGGGGCTAGTCCAATATTTAAGGTGAAAGATAAATGGCTCAAGAACTAGTACCGCAGATATTAGTATGACATAGATTCATCTTTTTTCTAATTTCAGATGATTTTTAACCAATGTGTGGTGTAAAATGATTCCTTCACGTCATTCATGTGGCACTTCCCCTCAGAGCTAAGGCTGCTGAGTCAGATGGGGTGGCGATATGAGGCTGACTTAGATCTGGGCACACATCTCAGGGCTGCTGCCTTTAGTGTGCCTGCCAGCTGCCTGCCAGAGGCTCGGCTTCATTAGCTGAATTACAGAGATCAAACAGAAGGGCCTAGGAGCAGAAGAAAGCGAATCCGCTGTCCCTCTCCAAGAGGATCGGATGAAAGCACAAGTAAAGAAAAGTGGGAGCAGCAGAAGACATTGTGTAACTGCCTGTGAGTTTGAAGGGTGGGTTCTTTGATTTTCCCTCTGTTAAAAAAATATAAAAGTATGTTGCACTTTGATGGGCCAGTGCAGGTTTGTCTATATTCTAGGAAGGCTGCTAAGATATTTCTTGGTAAAATAAAAGAATATATTACATTATTTTCATCTTTGGTGATGGAAAAGAATAGTTATAAACTTAAAGGAAGAATGAGTAGTTTAAACATTGAAGAATAATGCTGTTTATATATATATATATATATATATATATATATATATATATATATATATATATATATATATATATATATATATATATATATATATATGGGGTGTGTCATCCTCAAGCTCGGGTCCCCTACCAGAGGCCTGGGAGTTTGAGGGTTCTGCGCAGTATCTTAGCTGTTTCTAGGACTGCACTCTTCTGGACAGAGACCTCTGATGCTGTAGACGCTCTCCCAGTTTGGGGGTCACAGCCCCCAGTGCTCCAATTACTACTAGCACCACTGCTGCCCTTACTTTCCACATCTTTTGTAGCTCCTCTTTCAGCCCTTGGTATTATTTATTTTGTTTCTTTTTCTTGTTGCGACATAAGCACATTTAATTATGCTAATTTGCGGCATTGTGGCCCGCCTATAAATAGGCCGGCGTTCAGAATGTGAGAGCACTCCAGGCCGCCCCACTCCGCCCACCTGAGACGCCGTTTTTCTTCTCGCTTCTGAGTTCGACCCGTGGTAGCTGGCTGAAACTGAGATTCGAGGCTGCTATGTGGTAATTTTTGTACTTTTTTGTGGTTTCCCGATTTTGGCCTGTTTTTTTTTTGCTTAGTCCGGCTTCAGCTGAGGCTTCGACGGCCCTGTATAGGGTTGGCCCTCGGCTGTGCCGTTTTGTTCTTTTTTGCCAGCTCACCAGGTCCATCTTTCTGTTAATACTTTTTGGAAGGTTTTGTTTCTCTTTTCTCTTTTTTTTTCGATTCTTTTTTTTTATGGGACGGGATTTGAGGGCCAACTGACCATCTTTTTTCTTTTTCTATTTTAGGAAAGATCAGAAAAGTGGAGAAGAAAAAAATAAAAACTGATTGAACCCTCATCTTCTTTTGTCTTGTGTCCTTAAATATGTTGTGTCTTGTGTGGACGTAACATTTATGGGGGCTTGTCTAAAACATTGTAGTTTCGTGGTCGACTTTTGCGCTGTATCCTGTTTTTTTTTGTGTGCAGTTTGCACAGCTGGTGCACGTTGCGTTGATTGATTAGACGATTTGGCTCTGGTGTTTTTGTGGCTTTGTGTGTGTGCTTGACAGTTTGTGTGGCGTGATTTCAGGGTTCGAACATGGAGTTTGACTTGGATGAGTTTGTTGAGAAGCCCACATAAGATGTCTTTAGTAAGTGCACAAAGGATCAGTTGCTGTTGATAGCCGAACGTTTTGAAGTTAACGTAAGTAAACGTGCTAAAAGGGGAACGATTGAGGCTGAATTGTTGGAAGCGCTGGTTCATTTAGAGATTTTTCCTGTTGCAGTCTTACCAAAGAGTCCTGATGAATCGCCGAAGAAAACCTCACTTACAGCTGACCCGATTCGCCTAAAGGAACTTGAGGTCGAATTAGGACGGCTGGCTTTGGAACAACGCAGACTAGAGTTGGAAGCGGAACTTCGTTTGAAAGAACTTGAGCTTGGTGCTGAGTCTTCAAAACGTTAGTCTACTGATTTTGATGTAAGTAGAAATGTTCGCTTAGTTCCTCCATTTAATGAGCGTGACGTGGATAAATATTTTTCGTTATTTGAAAGGGTGGCTCTCGCACTTAAATGGCCTAAAGAGGTGTGGTCTTTGTTGTTGCAATGTGCATTGTGTGGTAAAGCGCAGGAGGCATATGAGTCTCTTTCTGTGGCTGATAGTCTTGATTTCGAGAAAGTTAAAGATGCTGTTCTGCGGACATATGAATTAGTGCCTGAAGCTTACCGTCAGAAATTTCGCAGATTGAAGAAACATTACAATCAGACTTATGTGGATTTTGTGAGGGATAAAGAAATTCTCTTCGATCGCTTGTGCGCTGCTAAGAAAGTAGCCGACTTTGCACAACTTAAGCAGCTTATTTTGTTGGAAGATTTCAAAAATAATTTGCCTGAGAAAGTTACTACCTATTTGAATGAGAGACAAGTTTCAAATGTGTCAGCAGCTGCGGTGCTCGTTGATGAGTACATGTTAACGCACAAAGGGAATTTTGAGCGCTTGCACGCCTTTAATAAATTTGACAAATCTGGAAATAACGGGAAGGAGTGTGTGAAAAATGTTTCACTTGGTGAATCGGATGTATCTGCAGTGCTCGGTGGCGTTGAAAGTAAATTGGATCATGTCTCGGATGTGAAAGCTAATGTAACGTGTTTTTATTGTAAAAAGAGAGGACATATTGTGGCCAATTGCCCGGTATTACAGAGAAAAAACCTGAAGTCGGTCGCTCTAATTGAAACTGTAAATCGCGTTACTCAGTCACTTTCAACAACAAAGCCTTGCGAGTATGCTGATTTTAAGCCTTTCGTTATGGATGGGTTTGTTTCCGTGTCTCTAACCGAGAAGATTCCTATTAAAATATTGTGGGACACTGCTGCCTCTCAGTCTTTTATTTTGGAGGGGATTTTGCCGTTAAATAGTGACACTGCAATTGGTTCTGATGTGCCAGTTCGTGGTTTTGGCATGCAAGACATTGGTGTTCCTCTACACAAGGTCAGGGTCCAGTCTGAGCTGTGGTCTGGTGACGCTGTGGTTGGGGTGCGTCCTAGTTTTCCCATAGCGGGCGTCTCCATGATCATGGGCAACGACTTGGCTGGGGGTCGAGTGTTGGTTACTCCAGACGTTATACCTGTCCCGGTGTTGTCTGCCTTTCCAGATGACCTGGCTCGTTCATTCCCAGATGTGTTCACGTTGTGCGCAGTGACACGTGCAGCACTTAAACGTCAACAGGAGGAAAATAAAGATGAGTTTGACTTGGGTGGAAGTTTTTTGTTCAAAGCTGAGACCGAACATCTGCCATTAAAGAAACCCGTGGAGGATTGCACGTTGGATACTACTTCACTGTCATTGTCTAGACAGCAGTTGATCGAGCTCCAAAAAACTGATAAAAGTTTAGCGTCGTTGTTTAACTGATGAGTCTGACTCTATTTCTACTGGCTATTTTTTAAATGATGGCCTGCTGATGCGTAAATGGACGCCTTTAAATGTTTCTTCTATCGAGAAGTGGAGTGTGGTGAAACAAATTGTTGTTCCAACTCCATATCGTTCCGAAATTTTGCGGTTGGCACATGATAATCCATTAGCAGGGCATCTTGGCATCAGAAAAACTTATGATCGCATCTTGCATCATTTCTTTTGGCCTGGTTTAAAGGGTGATGTCGTGCGCTACTGTAATTCATGTCATTTCTGTCAAATGTCTGGAAAGCCGAATCAGACGATTCCTCCTGCTCCTTTGTATCCCATTCCAGCCGTGGCTGAACCATTTGAACGTGTGTTGGTTGACTGTGTGGGTCCATTACCTCGGACAAAGGCGGGGAACAAGTTCTTGGTGACGGTGATGTGCACCTCTACTCGTTTTCCAGAGATTTTTCCGCTGCGTAAAATATCTACGCCTGTGGTGCTGAAAACATTAACAAAGTTTTTTTCATTGTTTGGTTTACCACGGGTTGTGCAGACTGACCAAGGGTCAAACTTTATGTCTAAATTTTTTGCGCAGGTTTTGCGTCAACTTGACATAAAGCACTGTCATTCCAGCGCTTATCACCCAGAAAGTCAGGGCGCACTTGAGCGTTTCCATCAAACTCTGAAAACAATGCTTCGCACCTACTGTTTGGAGTTTGAAAAAGACTGGGATGAAGGTGTACATTTCCAATTGTTTGCTGTACGGGAGGTGGTTCAGGAGTCTCTGGGGTTTAGTCCGTCAGACTTGGTTTTTGCTCATACTGTTCGTGGTCCGTTAAAACTGTTGAAAGATAAGTGGTTGTGTGAAAAATCTGACCAAAATTTATTGGATTACGTCAGTAATTTCAGATTGATGTTGAGCCGTGCGTGTGAGATAGCTAAAGAAAATCTTAAGACAGCACAGGCTGAAATGAAGTCTTTGTTTGACAGAAATGCGACCTTGAGAGTTTTTCAACCTGGGGAGAGAGTGTTAGCGTTACTTCCAGTTCCTGGTTCCAGCTTGCAAGCGCGCTACAGTGGGCCTTATACGATCACGAGAAAGGTCGGAGATCAAGATTACTTGGTCTCGACTCCTGATCGGAGGCGGACATCACACCTATGTCATGTTAACATGCTGAAGCCATATATCGAGCGTGTGCCCACTTTGAATAAATCTGTCAGTTGTGTTTCCAGTGGACGAGCTGACGCATGCGCCGGGGCAGGTGCAGACCCACGGGAGGAGCTGTCCAGTGCTGAACCTGAGGGTGACGTTTTTTCCCCGGCTGTAACTGAAGGAAGGTTTTTAAATTCGGAGGTGTTGGAAAACTTGCCTCTCTTGTTGTCTCACCTTGATTTTTCCAAGCGGACTGATGTCATTCATTTGATTCAGTCTTATAGGTCGCTGTTCGCAGACATTCCCTCTCAGACTCGTGTGCTCAGCCATGATATTGATGTTGGTGATTCCAAGCCTATTAAACAGCCCATACTCATGGCAGATGTTTCTGTACACTATGACAGCTACCTGGTTATGGCGTTCCATGTATGCACTTCCATATTACACCCTGCTGTTATCTGCTGTATTGTTTCAGAGGCATCTTTGCACTGTCTGCACCGCGGGTCCTGCCTGGTGTGGTAGATCCCGGCCTCTATTGATCTTGTACTGAGTGCCTGTTCTTGTGCTGCCATGATTAGTGCCTCTGTGCTGTCCTTCAGTCCAGCCTTTTCCAGCCACTGGTAGGATTTTTTTATATCAGCCACTTATTCTATTTGTCTGTTGTACATGCCGTGCACTGGCTTGTCCCTCCATGATTGTTTTCCTTCATCTTTCTCTCTTTGTCCTCACTTTCGTTGCATTAACTGACTAACATCTTGGCATCAGAAAAACTTATGATCGCATCTTGCATCATTTCTTTAGTCTTATAGGTCGCTGTTTGCAGACATTCCCTCTCAGACTCGTGTGCTCAGCCATGATATTGATGTTGGTGATTCCAAACCTATTAAACAGCATCCTTACAGAGTGAACCCAGACAAGCGACGCCGTTTGAAGACACAGGTGGAGTACATGGTGAAACATGGCCTTGCTGTTGCCAGCAGTAGTCCGTGGAGTTCGCCGTGCCTCCTGACTATTAAAGCCAATGGAGAGGACCGTTTCTGTACAGATTTCAGGAAGGTAAATGGGGTGACTAAGCCGGATTGTTATCCCCTCCCTCGTATGGAGGATTGTGGGGACCATGTGGGGGCTGCATAGTTTGTGACTAAGCTGGATTTGCTGAAGGGTTACTGGCAGGTACCCTTGACAGCGCGAGCCCAGGTGATTTCGGCTTTTGTCACACCCAATGATTTCCTCCGGTATACGGTGATGGCTTTTGGGATGCGTAACGCCCCAGCGACGTTTCAACGGCTGATGAATGTGGTTTTGTCAGGTTTATCATTCTGTGAGGCTTATTTGGATGATTTGGTGGTCTGTTCTAATACATGGGCTGAGCATGTTGAGCACTTAAAAACAGTTTTTGCGCGTCTGAGTGGGGCTAATTTGACAATTAATCTTTCTAAATGCCAAATCAGCCAAGCGACAGTAACTTATCTTGGAAAAAGGGTGGGGGGAGGTCAAGTGCGCCCCGTTGAGGCTAAACTAGAGGCCATTTTGTCTGTTCCAGTACCCACCACTCGTACTGGGCTACGCCGTTATCTGGCAATGGTTGGTTACTACAGGGGGTTTTGTAAGAACTTTTCCTCCGTAGCTGCCCCGTTAACGGACCTGCTTAGCCCTAAAGTGGCTTTTATTTGGTCTGATCAGTGTCAAACTGCTTTTGAGCAGACTAAACGTTTGCTAGTGGAGGCTCCTGTGTTGTCTGCCCCTTGTTTTGACGTACCATTTAAGGTGGCTGTGGACGCTTGCGATTCTGGCGTCGGAGGGGTCCGTCTTCAGGATGGTGCTGATGGGGTGGAACATCCGGTTTCTTATTTTTCAAAGAAACTTGATAGATATCAGAGATGGTATTCCACCATTGAAAAGGAGGCATTGGCGTTGGTTCTGGCTTTAGAACATTTTGAGTTGTATGTGGGAGGTTCTAGCGGGTCTGTGGTTGTTTTTACGGACCATAATCCGTTAGTTTTTCTAGATCGCATGCGCAATAAAAACCGCCGTTTGATGAACTGGTCTCTGCGACTCCAATCATTTAACATCTCTATCCAACATGTCCGTGGTAAAGATAATGTAGTGGCCGATGCACTCTCACGACTCTAGTCCTGTTTTTTTTTTCCCCTCTGAATGGGTTAAGGTTTTTTTTTTTCCCTTTAATCCCCATTCAGAGTCTTTGGGTGGGGGTGTTATGTGCTTCGGGCACATTATTATTTCTTTTGTTTATTTCTTTTTCTTGTTGCGACATAAGCACATTTAATTATGCTAATTTGCGGCATTGTGGCCCGCCTATAAATAGGCCGGCGTTCAGAATGTGAGAGCTCTCCAGGCCGCCCCACTCCGCCCTGCTGAGACGCCGTTTTTCTTCTCGCTCCTGAGTTCGACCCGTGGTAGCGGGCTGAAACTGAGATTCGAGACTGCCATGTGGTAATTTTTGTACTTTTTTGTGGTTTCCCGATTTTGGCCTGTTTTCGATCTCTTCTTTAATATAGGTTTTTCCCTTTTTCCTTTTTTGCTTAGTCCGGCTTCAGCTGAGGCTTCGACGGCCCTGTATAGGGTTGGCCCTCGGCTGTGCCGTTTTGTTCTTTTTTGCCGGCTCACCAGGTCCATCTTTCTGTTAATACTTTTTGGAAGGTTTTGTTTCTCTTTTCTCTTTTTTTTTTTTATTCCTTTTTTTATGGGACACGGGATTTGAGGGCCAACTAACCATCTTTTTTCTTTTTCCCTTTTAGGAAAGATCAGAAAAGTGGAGAAGAAAAAAATAAAAAACTGAATCCTCATCTTCTTTTGTCTCGTGTCCTTAAATATGTTGTGTCTTGTGTGGACGTAACAGTATTTCTCAAGCTTCTCGTGTTCTTTTTTCTTGATGTGGCTGTTGCTTGGGATTGCCACATCTATCACTACTGCCTTCTTCTGCTGTTTGTCGATCAACAAGATGTCTGGTTGGTAAGCTATCACCTGTTTGTCAGTCTGGATCTTGAAGTCCCATAGGATCTTAGCTGGGTCATTCTCAACTACCTCAAAGGGGTGTCTTCCATTTTGACCTTGGGACTTCCAGCCCATATTCATGGCAGATGTTTCTGTACACTATGACAGCTACCTGGTTATGGCGTTCCATGTATGCACTTCCTGCCTGCATATTACACCCTGCTGTTATGTGCTGTATTGTTTCAGAGGCATCTTTGCACAGTCTGCACCGCGGGTCCTGCCTGGTGTGGTAGATCCCGGCCTCTATTGATCTTGTACTGAGTGCCTGTTCTTGTGCTGCCATGATTAGTGCCTCTGTGCTGTCCTTCAGTCCAGCCTTTTCCAGCCACTGGTAGGATTTTTTTATATCAGCCACTTCTTCTATTTGTCTGTGGTATATGCCGTGCAGTGGCTTGTCCCTCCATGATGGTTCTCCTTCCTCTTTCTTGTCCTCACTTTCGGTTTTCTCCTGCCTGAGGTATTCACCAAGCCATTTGTCTTTGGGGGCCATCTTTCTGATGTAGTCCTGGATCTTAGTTGTTTCATCCTGGACAGTGGTCTTGACACTCACTAGCCCTCGGCCTCTCTCGCTACGCTTGGTATACAGTCTCAGGGTGCTGGATTTGGGGTGAAATCCTCCATGCATTGTGAGGAGCTTTCTCGTCTTGACGTCAGTAGACTCTATCTCCTCCTTTGGCCAGTTTATTATACCAGCGGGATATCTGATGACTGGCAGGGCATATGTGTCGATGGCTTGGATCTTGTTTTTCCCATTCAGCTCACTTTACAGGACCTACCTTACTCTTTGTAGGTATTTGGCTGTGTCAGTCTTTCTTGCTATCTCATTGTGGTTTCCTATGTCCCCCCATATACCCCAAGGTATTTGAAGCTGTTCTGAACATCTGTAATGTGGCCTTCTGGTAGTTCAACCCCCTTGGTTCTGATCATCTTCCCTCTCTTTGAGACCATGCGACCGCACTTGTCCAGTCCGAATGACATTCCAATGTCATTGCTGTAGATCCTGGTAGTGTGGATCACTAAGTCGATGTCTCGCTCACTCCTGGCATACAGCTTGATGTCATCCATGTAGAGGAGGTGACTGATGATTGTTCCGCTTCGGAATTGGTATCCATAGCCAGTCTTTGTGATGATCTGGCTGAGGCGGTTCAGGCCTATGCAGAACAGCAATGGGGATAGTGCATCGCCTTGGTATATGCCACACTTGATGGTGACTTGTGCAATTGGCTTTGCGTTGGCTTCCAGACTTGTTTTCCACAGCTTCATTGAGTTCTTGATGAAGGCTATTATTGTCTGATCTGGTACATTTCCAAGTATTCTAGTATCCATGTATGTGGAATTGAGTCGTAGGCTTTCTTATAGTCAATCCAGGCATGATGCCTGACAGGAGCTTCCATGTTGTACATAGGCAGCTATTAGCCAGTAGTTGGATGGGATTGTTCCCTTTCGGGGATCCTTCATGATCAGAATTGTCCGTCCTTGGGTTAACCATTCTGGGTGGGTCCCATCCATCAGAAGTCGGTTAATTTATGCTGCCAGGCGTGCATGAAGTGCGGTTCATTTTTTCAGAAAGTAGATGTGGATCATGTCAGGGCCTGGTGCTGTCCAGCTCTTCATACCTGCAACTCTTTCTTGGATGTCTGCCGTTGTAACGGCTACTGGTTCTTGTTCTGGGAGATTGCTGTGATCTGTTCTTAGATCCACTAGCCACTGAGCATTGGTGTTGTGGGATGTCTCCTTCTCCCATATGCTCCTCCAGTACTGTTCAGTCTAAGCCCTGTGTGGATCTGATCTTTTATTATTACCCTACCACTGTGAGTACACTTTGGATGGGTTGGTGGAGAACGATTGGTTTATTCTCCCTTGTATCTCTTAAGGCAGGTGGCCAGGGCACTGAGTCTTTGTTTGGCAGTTTCTAGAGCCTCAGGAATCGACAGCTTGTTGTACTTAGGTAACCTCTTCCCTACAACTTTCTGTAGGTCTGAGAGCTGACTAACCTCTCTTCGTGTTGCCTTGATTTTGGCTCCCAGCCTTCTCTTCCATGGGGGTAATGCTCTTTGTGGCCTGTGGTGTTTATCTTATAACCAAGCATCTCTAGGATCACTGTAGCTGTGGTGTAAATCAGCTCATTGGTCTCAGTTATGTCTTTAGTAGGGATAGTATGTAATGCTGCATTTACATCTTCTAGAAGACTTTCAGAGGGTACTCTGTCACTTAGCCTTGGCAGTCTTGGTTGTCGTACTAGGGGGTCCAGTTTGGTTATGATCTGCAGTCATAGGTCAGCCGCCCGTACGTTTAGTGGGCTTGTTGTTGTTATTGGGGCAAACATTATATGGGTCTCCATTATTGTCTAGCTTGAAAATTTCAGTCTAGGATTGACGGAGGAGGTCACCTAGGGGGTGTGTATCACTTTGAGTGATTCCGGTCATATTCCTCATTGAAGTGTGAACTTCATTTCCAGTTGCTTAAACTGAACTTTTCCAGCTTGACTATGACCTGGATGACTGAGAATCTTCACAGACATGGTATTAATGTCTTGGTAAATATTGGTACATAATTTGACATTGCTGATGACAGTAAATGTCATAATTTACTGGAGTATTAAGCTCTTCATCTGGGGGTTTACCTCCATTATAATTCCTTTTTCCATAGAGTCGTTTTTTTTTTTTCTTATGAATCTTCGAAGCCCTTACAAACTGCTTTTTTTTCGTTTCCCGTCTTTTCCTGTATGTTTTTTTTTTTTTTGCTTTCTCTACCCCTCAGCCACTCAAGGCAGATGGCTCATTTTCTCGAGGCTTCTACTGCCAAAGGATTCTTGTTCCTAAAGATTTCTTTTCCTCAACCCTTTTGCCAAGTGCTCGCCAAAGGGGGATTTGTTGAAGTTCACTTTGGACAAACTGCCCTGAAATGGCTTTTCTCTTAAATTAGGGTTTATATAAATGCAATGAAACTGAACTGAAACCACTAAATACTTTACAACATCATTGGAATTCTATTGATCGTAAACATTTAGAAACGTTATATTGCCAAAAGAGTAAGGCATAAATTTATTCAATGCCAATGACAGAATATACATAGTGTATCAGCAACGATTTAGAAAAAAAATGAAAATACTGATTAAAAGTCAAAGGGGGTCCAAAGAGCAAATCAATAAGTATGCAATCATTTGTGCAGTTCTGTGTGTAGATATTCTGAGCAAACAGACCCAGACTCAGTGAACAAATAATGATTTTGTCGTCATTTTGCTTTGCAGGGTTGTGCACATAAATTGAGTACAAGGAACTATGTTATGATGTATGTATGCCCTGCAGGCAATTTTGCAAACAATCCATGAGCTAATTACTGCTGATGTGTTCGGCCCATTTATCTGATCCTGCACATTAGAGTGAAGAATGAGACAGAGACAACTAGGTGCCCCTGAGATTCGACAACGAAAACCCAGTTGAGACTGAGGAGATTTTCAGTGAGCTGCTTGTATTAGTGAATGTATCACTGAACTTTTCTCAAACTGGAGAGGTTCCAGCATTAATCTAGGAGAGGGATTACTTTAAGAGTAAAAAGACAGCATGGTGGTCCAGACCTCTAATCACCTCTTGTGGCGTTGACACCTTGGGTTTAACACTAAAGACACTTTTTTAATGAAATTCGCTCCGGCTTTTAGAAAGTGAATTGATGAGATAATTGCATGTGTGCATGTGGGTGCTGGTCTCTCACTAATTACTCTTTGGCAGACTATTTTGACAAAAGAGGTAAAACAGCTGTACAAAAGTTATAGAATCTGTGATGCATTGAAACATTAAAAAATGACTAAATGACATGTAACAAACTTTATAATATTAGAGTTAGGTGACTGATGGTTTCCATGATAACATACGCATGTAGCTATTTTACCTTAGTGCAGTTTAGATTTCATTTCTAAAAGGTGTACTCATTGTGCCAAATATGGGGACTTTTAACTGCTGTCATTCAGTAGTGATGTCTTTTTCCACAACCATAGCGCAGAAAGCTAATATAAACTCTTGATGTTGTGTTGGTGACACAAAAACTGATGGAGGGGCCAGAGTTGAGGGACCAGATTTGGATTACACTAATAATGCTGTTCAGAACAGAAGCAGATATTACAACCAGCCGTTAATATCTATTGTACCGATTTACTATATACTGGCCTAACTTCATATCATCCATAACAAAGTTGCATTAAGATAATGCCAAAGGTGTATTAAATCACAAGATGATTAAATCTAATCATTAAAGGATTTGCAGCTTTAGTTAATGAGCTATTCATTAATTTTCAAAGCCAACATTAGGAATGGAGTCAAGACCAGTTCTTTTGTGACCAAGAACAAGACTGCACCCCCCAAGAACAGGACCAGACCTTCTGAGACCGAGACCAAGACCGAGGCAGAATGATTAGAAATTGGAATGTCAATATCAGAACAGTAGGATTCGAGCCAGACACACAGTAAGATTTCTCAGAAAGTGTATTAGAAATAAATCTGCAGAGAAGAGTGTCAGCATCTAAGGCAGGGGGAGAACACAGGTTAGTGACCACGTCACTCTGCTTCAATCCATGCCCAGGGGTCATTCCAGCCAGCTGGCTGCCAACAAGATGCGGTGAGCGCCACCCAGAGAGTCCCAGACCCTGATGTCCCAGAGGTCAGAGACATAGGAAGGATAACCCAGAGAACAAAGCCAAAGTCAGTTTCAAGGAAGTGCTCAGGAGTCCAGGACAGAAGATTAGAGATCTGAAAAGGTACCGAAGGGAAATCCAGGATGGTGTCAGGAGTCAGTTCCAGGTTCAGTACAGAGGCAGAAATCCAGCAGGAGTCGGAGGACAGGTCAGGCCAACAAATCAGAATGGGAAAAGGCAGATTCAGAAGTCCAGAGGCAAAATAGGTCAGCATAAGGCAGCCAGAAACACTCAGGTATGCTAGAGAACTCTCACCAAAGGTTTGAATAATCTGGAATTCATGACCGGTCTGATTGTTGGTTAAATAGAGGCTGAAACACGTGGGTAAGTTGAGCGGTTATGAGAACTGGGCAGAGATAGGCAGGTGAATGAAATGGTGAGTAATCAGGCCAGTCATCAGCACCAAAACCATCACATGGACAGATATTTCAGCTGCCATTCCTCCCAACCACGCCTCTCCAGGTCTCACTGTCATTTACAATAGAAAAAGGTAAAAGTAATAAATACATCTATATTCAAAGAGGTATTATGGAGTTTTCTAATGATATCGCTGCCTATGGCCAATACAAAGAACTGCAGCAGTCTTCTGTTCATCCTTTTAGCTCGCACTTTCTTTCCCATACGTGAAGTTGCAATTGGTGTCTGAGTTGAGCTGGATGCCGGTCCCTTCTAAGTATTGACAAAATCCATCTTGAATATGCTTTGATTGTTTGGACCCATTCAACAATATTTCACATCGGCTGAACAGCGCAAGCCGTTCTGAATCATAATAAATACAGGTAAACAGGCAAGAGGCTTAGACTTGCATCAGCACTGAACTACTGCGGTGTTAGTCTGCTCATCAAACGATGATTTAATCCAAAAGGGTGACAGAAAATTATATTTTAAAGGTAATTTTTAGTAAATACTTAAATTTTGTCTCTTTAAGATAAAGTCTTTAAGATAAAGTCTGAGTGTCTTGAAGAAGAGGTACTTATATTTTCCATGATTACAAACCGTCAAAGAACTAAATATCATTGCTATTACTGATAAATGATATATAACCTAAAGCAAAAATTGTTGTTGCAATTTAATTCTTTTTTGGCCCACAGAGGGGTTATTGCTACATTTAACATAAATAAAAGAACAACAAAAAGCTTCTTTGCCAACTGATATATTTCCTTATAACCATGGACAAACCTCGCTGCTGCTAAAAATGCATATCCAGGGTTTATGAATATTAACTAAGGGGGATCTGCCAATTAGATCAAATGAGAGGGATTTTTTAAAGTCTGCTGAAAATATAAATGAATGATAAGCAAACCATTCAGAGCTTATAGTATTCATATCCTAATCGAAAAACCACATAGTCAATAGAAGACAGAAATAGCTAGAAAAACATCAGCACTCAAATTTGTAGCTGTGACTCTGGGACGATGGATTACAGGAGCCATTTGAAATTATTCTTACATGGTTTATGACCTTTAAAATGAGATAAGAAAGAATTTATATTTTTACCTTAATGAAATGAGCCTTGTTATTCCTCTTCATAATATATCTGGAACTCTATGTGAAAGGAAAAAAAGAAATTCTAAGGAAATGATTATATCCTACTTGGTTAAAGGTATATGAGTGGAAAATTATGGAAGAAAATTAAGCTTCATACTTTTTTATTATATTATTTTTCTTATATTAAACTGGTTATATTTTGACCTGGTGTGGCTGTTGAGTTTAATATCCTCCCTTTCAAAACTCTTATTGGATTAGTTGTATCTATGCTATTATGTTTAGATCAATTGTGTGTCTTGTTTACAATATTAAGCTTGGTCCTTACTGTCTACATCCCCCAACAATTGGCCAAAACTTTTGGTAAAGGTCAGGGGTTCTCATGCCACCCAAAGAAAGAAGTGGGCTTTGGTGCCTGCCCATGCAGCCAAAATAAGAAACTGCATCAAGTTTCTTATATTTCTGGAAATTGTAGTTTTAATTTGAAAAGATGTCTTGTGCACTCCAAAAACGATCTAGAAATGAGCATAAAATGCTTAAATTAAATGTATTTACCCTTAATTTGAGTATGTACGTAAGATGATTTGCCAGTGGAATGAGTATTTTTACTCTTGAAATAAGATAATTTTCTTGAAATAAGATATTATGCACTTGGAATAAGACAATGCAGTAGTTTATTATTATTATTATTATTTTGAATGTAAATTGTCTTATTCCATTCGCAAAATGTCTTACTTACCTCCTCAATTCCAGAAATAATGCACTCATTCCAAGAAAAAATGACTTGCTTAGATTTCAGTGTTTTGCAGTGTGTGGCTCATAGAACAGTGTTGCACTGGTCAGCCGATAGATAGAAAACTTTGAACTAATCTGACTGTATGATCTGGTTAAATAGTCTCTGTAAAGTGCCTTGAGATTACATGTGTTGTGAATTGGCGCTATATAAATAAACTGAATTAAATAGTATTGGTGCGTGTTTTCCATATATAGCATCTATTTGTATAGTTTTTTTATTTAGCTTCAAACTAATTTTTGAAATCGGTTGGAGTGCATGTGTTTTGATTAATATGTTGGTGGATTGATATATCCCTTCTACTGAGTTAAATAACACATTATGTTGTTAGGTTTACTGAAGGGTTGCCGCAAATTAGGCACTTACTTTCCCTATGTGTTCACTATAAATGCATAGTAGAACTAGGTTGTCCTGCTTATTTCACATAATTCTGGAGTTTGGCAGAATTTACTAAATTCACAATATTTAGTTTTTTCTTTCTTTTTCTTCAAACACTTCACACGTATGACAAGTACTGTAAACTCGTATTATTCTTATGCTTATTCCTTTATTTGAAATGGGACAATGCATGATCATTGACATGCTTTGAAACAAGGTTTAACAAGAAAATATGACAGGTTTAGTATTACAGACTACTTTACAACTACTATCCAATGACAGGTTAATTTATGAAAGACATGGACACAGTATATATATAAGACATGTTAAAATGAACAGTTATTGAAAAAGTAAAATATATTAGCAAGACTTGTTAGGAAAACAGACAGCATATTTAATTACCTGGGAGCCACTGTTTTACTGATTTAGAGAAGGGTTTTAGTGACGAGATATTCCTGAGTTCTGTAGGAACTGTGTTCTGTGTGTGATGCTCTCACAGAGAAGGCCAACTGTCCTAAATGGAACATCAGGGTCTTCACTACTGTGGAATCGAATGCCAACACTTTTTTTATGGATATATACTTGCAAAGAGGAAGGAGAGAGTACCATGTCATGAAACAATTAAAATCACCAACTAATATAATCTGTTTTGAAAGAATATGACAATGATGGTAGACAGGGGCTGAGAATTTTGGGCCACATGAAAGACGCACCAAAAAGATGCACCAAAGAGTATCATTTACATTTTCAATGTGATTTTTATTGAAAGATTAAAAAAAGTATAAAAGAAAGAAAGAAAGAAAAAATAAACATACATTAACTTTAAACTTAACATTAAAAATCATCTTCTCAAAATTATAACAGCATGAAAAGAAAAGAAGTTTTGGATTTTGAGAATATAGTCCCATTAAGTTTCACTAGAACTTTAAAGAAAGGACAGAGTATTTTAATTTTGGTCTTGAGAAGTTGTTTTTCATTTACTAAAAGATGATATCCTTCCAGTCCAGTATCGAAGGAGGGTCTGCACATAACCATTTGTGGGTTATGGCTTTTTTCGCACCAGCCAATAATATTAGTAGGAGGTATCTGTCCGATTTCCTCAGTCCTTGGAGTAGATTACATAGGTAGGATACAGTGAAATCAAACGCTAAGTTCAAGCCCATGACAGTGTTATTTCTCTCATGACATCTGTCCAGTAGGGTGCGATCTTGGTACAGTCCCAGAAGATATGGAAATGTCCCGCTGACATACTCCCACAGTTCCTCCAGCACTGAGCCCTGTTGGTGTCTTTACATTGTTTGCTCTTAACACTAAGTGTAATAAAAAATCTTACCATGTTCTTCCATGAGAATTCACGCCATAAACCTGAACTGGAAGTAACTATGACCGCGTTACATATATTAAACCAGTCCTCATCAGATATTGATATTTTTTTCTTCTTTTTACCATCTAGCCTTAATGTATGTTGTATGATGATTTCTTACCATTTGTAAACATGAGTATAGTCTGGATATCTGTTTCTTTGGAGCATTTCCTTTACATGAATTCAGAAGAATATTGACTAGGCCCAGGTCCTCCTCTCCTACAAACTTTATATTTCTGTCATAATGATGTCTTAACTGGAGGTACCTGAAAAAGTCCTGTTTGTCATGATTGGCTTAAGAGACTTAACCCACACGCAGAACACCACACAATGCTGAGTAAAAGTTTAACAGAGTTTATTGAAGGGTCACACACACAGAGTAATATGAACTGGTTCTGGTACACGTCCGGGACTGGAATCACTGATATCTGCAGAGATGGGTAGTTTGATTAGCCAGGCAGCTTCGATGGTTTCTCAAGTGTGTTAATTTAGAATGCATCTTGATGAGGTTCTGGCTGATCCCTTTGAGAGGGGGAACCGGTTGGGTCAAGAGACTGTAGATTCAGCGGACAGCTCAGCAACAGCAGCATCTAGCTTCTGGCTTGTGAGTTTCAGACCTTGGCTTAGTTTCCTAGCTCTTCCTTGAGAGCTGGTGGAGGGATCCAGACTGATATCTTCAGGTTTGGCCTCCTTGGGCAGGAAGGCAGGTTTCCAGGCAAAGCTCATCCAGAGCTTCAGACTTCAGTCGGGTTTTCTGTGAGCAAGAAGACAGAGGCAGATTAGAATCTAGTTTCTCATCCAGAGTCGACTAAGATTCAATAAGATAAACAGAGGCTCAGATTCGCTAACCAAACTTGGTCAACACTGCGGCGTTGAAGGAAGGTCTGACTGCTGCTTATGTAGAAGGTCTCCTAATGGGCTGATGATCCCCAGGTGTGCTGAGGGCTCCAGTCCAGGAGACCCACGGCGCTCTCTGCTGGAGACAGGTGGTAGATCTCCAGATCCCAACACTGTTTTTCCAAATTATAAATTTTCACAAGTTGCTGATAATAATTAGTACATTCCTGTCTGAAATCTTCTTTCAATTTTATCATCTTTAAGTAATTTACACCATATGTCTATTGGTACTTTTTGCCACATAGGAATTTGGTCTGCATCTAAAAGTTTTTTAATTTGAGATAGATCTCCAAGCAGTGACTGAAGGGGTGTCTCACAGTAGGACTGATCTATCTCTTTCCATTTAGCCTCACATGCAGGATCACACCAACCAATCAGAACTCGCATCTGAGCTGCTCGATAATAGTTTTCCAAGCATGGCAGACCCAATCCACCCTTGTCCTTTTTTAATTGTAATGTCTGAAATTTTACTCTCGGTTTTTGTTTACCCCATATAAATTTCGAAATTATCCTGTTCCAATCATTGAATTGCTTGGTGGGTACATAAATAGGAAGTGCCTGAAATATGTAAAGAAACCTAGGTAAAACATTCATTTTTATTATATCTATCCGGTTGTACATATTCATAGGCAATTATGACCAGTGTTGTAGATCTGCCTTAATTTCTGATGTTAATGAGACATAATTATGTTCATATAGGGTAGATAAATCTTTGGGTATTTGAACTCCTAAATATTTTATACATGTATTCTCCCAGTTGAACTTGTATATTTTTTTTAATATCTTGTGATGGCTGATAATTAAATGAAATAATTTGGGTCTTCTGTATATTTAATTTGTACCCTGAATAAGTGCCAAATGTATTAAGTAAGGGCAGAAGGTGGTGTAGACTGACTTCCAGGTTAGATAGTGTTAGAAGAACATCATCCGCATACAAACATACTTTGTGTTCAGTATCGCCAATAGTTATACCTGAAATGTCTTTGTGTTCTCTAATAGCCTGCGCTAGTGGCTCAATAAAAAGCGCGAAGAGGCTTGGACTGAGAGGGCACCCTTGTCGACAACCTCTGTTCAATAATACTGTGTCTGATAAGTCACCACTTATTTTAATTCTTGCTGAAGGCAAATTATATAGAGACTGTAAGCACCTGATAATTTCATTATTAAAGCCAAATCTCTCCAAAACTAAGTAAAGATAATTCCAACAAACTGAATCAAACGCCTTTTCGGCAACAAGACTAACAGCTATTGATTCTGTGTTTTTCATTTGGTCTACGAGATGAAGGGCTCTCCTCAAATTGTCATGTGTTTGCCTATTTCTAACAAATCCTGTCTGATCTGTATCTGTTAAGTCTGGAATTATGAAGTCCAACATCTTAGCAATAATTGTTGTAAATATCCTGTAATCAATGTTTAAAACTGATATTGGTCTGTAAGAACCACATTCTGTTTTATCCTTACCCGGTTGGTAATTATTGAGATGACTGCTCGTTTCCAGGATGGTGGTATCTCCCCCCCTTTACATGATTTAAGCAATCCTTAAGCAGTGGAGTCATTAGCTTTCTAAAGTGTTTATACCACTCTGCCGGGTAGCCATCCTCACCTGCTATCTTATTCCCTTTCAGTTTTGAAATAGCTTTATTGATCTCCTCCTCAGTTATTGTTTGTGTTAATTTCGCATTTTGTTCTGTTCCTATTGATGGTAAATCTAGTGAAGAGAGGAATGCATTTACAGCTTGCAAGTTTGTTGCGTGGGGCTGTGTATACAACTGGGTATAGTATGCTACAAAGGATTTCTTAATATCTGCCAGATTATGATACGTCTTATTGTCCGCTGGATTTTTAACTTTCTGTATAAATCTGTCAGCCTGCTGTTTACGTATCCTCCAAGCAAGGAATTTCTTAGATTTAGGACCGTTTTCATAGTAATTCTGTTTAATAAATTTAGCTTTACTCTCTATCTGGTCTTCATACAACTTGTTTAGAACCTCTCTTGTTTCTTTGATTTCCGACATGGTCTCATTGTTACTATCTTCCATGTGCTTTGTTTCTAAAGATATTAGTTTCATAGTAAGTTTTTTTATACAACTCTCTTTTTCCTTTTTCTTATAAGAAGACCACATAATTAACTTCCCTCTAAGAACAGCTTTTGCTGTGTCCCATAAAATACTTGGAGAAACATCATTCTTGTTATTGTGATCCATGTATTCTTTGAATTCTTTTTCTACAAAGTTATCAAATTTAACATCATTCAATAAACTACTATTGAGCCTCCACAGGGTTGCTTTACGAGCATTATCTAAATGTAGCATCAAGTACACCCCTGCATGATCGGAAATATCTGTAACCCCTATATCACAATTTACTATTTTGTACCTATCAAAGTTTGACATAAAGAAATAATCCAACCTTGAGTACAGTGCGATGAGAGTGAGAAAAAAAGGTAAATTTTCTATCCAGTGGGTGTAGCTCCCTCCATTCATCTATTAATCCTGATTCCTTTAGAAATTTTTTAACATATTTTGCCTCCGATTGGGTCTTTTTTATTTTACTAGATGTATCCAGAAAAGGATTTAGGTGAATGTTCCAGTCTCCTCCACATATTAGCACCCCTGAAGTTTCTGTTGCAATTAAGTCAAACATTTTCTTAATAAAATTTTTATAATTTCCAGGTGGTCTATAAATATTAAACAGGGTAACTTCCTTATGGTCTATGTGTCCTTTAACCAGTATACACTCACCGGCCACTTTATTAGGTACCCCATGCTAGTAACGGGTTGGACCCCCTTTTGCCTTCAGAACTGCCTCAATTCTTCGTGGCATAGATTCAACAAGGTGCTGGAAGCATTCCTCAGGGAGTTTGGTCCATATTGACATGATGGCATCACACAGTTGCCGCAGATTTGTCGGCTGCACATCCATGATGCGAATCTCCCGTTCCACCACATCCCAAAGATGCTCCATTGGATTGGGATCTGGTGACTGTGGAGGGCATTTGAGTACAGTGAACTCATTGTCATGTTCAGGAAACCAGTCTGAGATGATTCCAGCTTTATGACATGGCACATTATCCTGCTGAAAGTAGCCATCAGAAGTTGGGTACATTGTGGTCATAAAGGGATGGACATGGTCAGCAACAATACTCAATAGGTAGGCTGTGGCGTTGCAACGATGCTCATTGGTACCAAGGGGCCCAAAGAGTGCCAAGAAAATATTCCCCTCACCATGACACCACCACCACCAGCCTGAACCGTTGATACAAGGCAGGATGGATCCATGCTTTCATGTTGTAGACGCCAAATTCTGACCCTACCATCCGAATGTTGCAGCAGAAATCGAGACTCATCAGACCAGGCAAAGTTTTTCCAATCTTCTATTGTCCAATTTCAATGAGCTTGTTCAATTTGTAGCCTCAGTTTCCTGTTCTTAGCTGAAAGGAGTGGCACCCGGTGTGGTCTTCTGCTGCTGTAGCCCATCTGCCTCAAAGTTCGATGTACTGTGCATTCAGAGATGCTCTTCTGCCCACCTTGGTTGTAACGGGTGGTTATTTGAGTCACTGTTGCCCTTCTATCAGCTCAAACCAGTCTGGCCATTCTCCTCTGACCTCTGGCATCAACAAGGCGTTTCCGCCCACAGAATTGCCGCTCACTGGATGTTTTTTCTTTTTCGGACCATTCTCTGTAAACCCTAGAGATGGTTGTGCGTGAAAATCCCAGTAGATCAGCAGTTTCTGAAATACTCAGACCAGCCCTTCTGGCACCAACAATCATGCCACGTTCAAAGTCACTCAAATCACCTTTCTTCCCCATACTGATGCTCGTTTTGAACTGCAGGAGATTGTCTTGACCATGTCTACATGGCTAAATGCACTGAGTTGCCGCCATGTGATTGGCTGCTTAGAAATGAAGTGTTAACGAGCAGTTGGACAGGTGTACCTAATAAAGTGGCCGGTGAGTGTATAACATCCTTCTTTGTCGCTTATTTGTTTGGAGAATTGGAAATTTACTTTGTTTGACAATAATATAGCTACTCCTCTAGATTTACCTTTAATATTTGAAGAATAATACAGGTTTGTAAACCCCACCTTACGTAATTTTTCATGCTCAGTCGAAGAAAGGTGAGTTTCTTGCCAAAAAATTATATCTTGTTCTTCTCTTTTCATTTTAGCAAGAATTTTCGTTCTTTTAATGGGGTTGTGTAAACCATTAACATTGAGGGTAACTACCTTATATTTCTGTTTTGCCTCCATTAGAAAAATGAAATACAGCATACATATAAACCTCTAGATGCTCTGAAAAAATAACATGGGTCTGTAAAAAGAAAGAACAATAACATACCTGAACAAATAAAAAATGTGACTTCCATACATGAAGTATTAGTACACCTTCTAAACAGAGAGGAGAGTCCCAGGGGGCCTCTCGTGGTGCTGCCCGACGTCCTCCGCTCCTCATAGCAGCGCGCGTGAAGAAAACAAGTGTTTCCCATGCTCCGGTCAAAAGATTACACTACAAACTAATTAGAGGAGAAGTTCTCTCTAAGGAATGGTTAGTTGATGCATTCGTTACGTTTAAATCCCTTCAGGTTTTCCTGGATGTATTTCACTTGTGTTTCCCGTGTCCAACGTGATGATCCGCCCGCTCTTTCCCAAGCGGGCGTCCTCGCTCCAGGCGTCTGCGTGTGCGGCGTTGGGTGCTCTGGTCCCATTTCCATCACGTTCCTCTTCTTCAAGTCATCAGATGCGTCTTGTGCATTATTGTAAATCACGGGGCCATTATCATAAAACACACAGAGCCTGGAGGGATACAGGGTGTGAAAGCGATAGCCCTTCTCTTTTAAAATCTTTCTAATAGGGTTGTATGCTTTACGTTTGGTGAGGATATCTGTCGGGTAATCTTGGTCAAAATACACACGTCTTCCTTTCAGTTTTATCTCTTTTTTATTCCACGCAGAACGTAGCACCAAGTCCTTTGTTTTAAACTCCAAAAAATGTACTATGATAGACCTCGGGTTGGAGCTCGGTGGTGGCTTAGGGCCGAGTGAGCGGTGGCAGTGCTGTATACCCAATGTAGTGTCTGTGAGGGACAGCGCAGTCTTTATAAAGTTTTCAATAAATTCTTGCATGCTGTCCCCTTCTTCTCCCTCTGGGAATCCAGTGGATACGTATGTTGTTTCTACATGAGCGGGTTTCCAGTTCGGCTAAATGCACTTGGAGATCTTCTTGTAACAGCTGAGTATGGTTCAGCACGTCCTTGACATCCGCGCTGAACTCCTCCACTTCGGCCACTCTCTGTTCCGCCTCCTCGACATCTTCTTTCGAGTTTTCTTGATGAATTCCTCTAGTCTTTCTCTTAGCACCCCTTGACATACTATTGTAAATACTATTAAGTGTGATATAACATGTTAGTTATCAAGGGATAAACTAGAGCATCTGGGAGCTCGAAATTATGCTGTCACTAGCTTCCTCGCCATCCGGAAGTCCTCCGATAATTATTTTGACAAAGGTGAGATTGTTGGCTCTTCAACTTCATACTTCTAAAATTCATGAAAACAAGATTACATTTTTGCCATCTGGCAGGCATTTCACTCTGTTATCCATCTTGTCAGAAGCCTATTAGTGTCACATGTTGACAGAAAGCTATAGGTCAATACTATAAAAAACACCTGGTTCTGCTTTGTTTGTAATAGATGATACTGTACCTGATTTGTCAATGTTCAACACACAAAGATTACAGAGCAGTTATTCTATGCCTTTCTCAGATATCTGCATATCCCAATAAAAATGTTAAGGATATGGAAATGAACCACCGTGCCTCTTTACCTGAGGCAAAGAAGCCTGTTCTCTTTAACATCTGTAAATTGAATGAGAACCAAAGCAGAACTGTTTACTTTACTTCATGTTCTACTGTAGGCTTCAGCAGCAACATAAGGTCAACACTGCTCCAAGGACAAACCCCCAAATCTGGCTAGTGTTGAGCTGCTGTATGTTTACTCTTTCTTAACAGAGGCTGTAAAATAACCATAGAAACATCTTGTACTGGTTGCTGAAAAACACAAGTAAAGTAATATAATAAGTTAAAAAGAAGAATTCATATTTCATCCAAAACCATCTGATTTATTTCTGTCTGTACAGAGAAGGTAGTCAATATCTTACCTTCATCTGCAGTGCTTTATGTTAGAATTGAAAATGTTTATAATCTTAAACAATATAAAAAAATTTCCATCACACTTGTGCATTTTTTCACGTTTACTCTCATTTGCAAAAACCTCCATAACATTAAGCCATTTGATCCGACTATAGTAGCAGTGTCTCATTCACTCAACAATTTCCAAATGCTTTGTTACATGCATCAGTTACTGCTGCTTTTCTATAGCATAACTATTAGCTTATGTCATGTCTGTCAAAACTAAGTACACTTATTAATGCATTTTCATATAAAATGAATAACCCTCATTTCATTGTTTGTGTCATTAAATACAAAAATGTCCAACTTGTTGTCAAAATGAGGTGTCAGACTCAAATAAAAATTAGCTGTCAGATAGAGTGGAGCCTAACTGGAGGCCATGTCAACAAGTATGATGTTTTTGGGATAATGTGTGTTTTTACCACTCTATTGTGAGGACCTAGACAGTGGTGGAATATCTTGCTCCCTGGAGGAGAAGTTCTTTCTTTCCTGGCGGAGGAAAATATATGTTCGGCATCCACCTATGCAAATGGCCTTGTAAGCATCCATGGACGCATCATGTGAGGACATTACATATAGTCCTGTAAGGTTTGGATCTGCCACTTAAGGACATACTTTCCTCGTTCCCTTGCAAATGACAATATTCACTGTCATGTAGCTCTAACTATATAGCCAAAGAGAGAGGAATTGCTGGATGTGCATGAATGACCCAAATCCAATGTTATTATTAATTATTATTATGTTATTATTACGACCAGTGCACTATGCAAAGCAGAGAATAAGGGATTAATGACGTGTTTTTTTTTCTGGCCAGAATTTCGATGGCAAATCCTCCCTCTTCATGGTGGCAACGACGAACGCGTCCGTGGAGGATCATAAACCGGAAAGATGTAATAACTCATTTAATTTTTTTTCTTTTAACCAAAGTATTATGTTGTGATCAAGCGTCGCTGATATAAGCGGAACTACTACTTTGAAGACACACCCCTCTGGCGGAGGTTATAGAAGAGGTAATGCTTGGTGTCCTTGGAATCAAGAACAAAAAGAATAAAGCTCCATAAGAATATTATAGATGGCTGCCAGCTTCCAGTTTTCAGGGGCGAAACTTTCCTGGTTTGGAGGAAAACCACACATCTCTTTTCCTCCTCAATCTTGACAAGAGCATAAGGAATTAAGTCACCATGGACTGCTGGACTAAAACCCTTTCCATGCAGGAGATCAGTAGGTTTGCTCAGATAGCATGGGAGACACGCATCAACCCAGCAAGGGAACAGATGGCAACAACTGGTTTCTACAGATTCAGGCAGGACCGGGAAGAAGCTTAGAGTTGAAGGGACAAGATGTTTATTCCTCCAGTGTCAAGTTTAAAACCAGGTCACAGAAAGATTATGATCCAGATCCATAAGAAAAGAGAGCTTTCCAGGATATGAGGAGTTTAGAGAGTAGGGAAGAGAGTTTTTTCCAAACAAGGTACAGATCAGAGATGAGCTGAGACAACAGACAGCCTGACCAGATCCAGCTCAGGAGTGAGTTTGATAGTAAAAATCAGAATAAACAGACAAAACATGCAGTGAATGAGATGGAAGCTATCCCTTACAGGCTGTTGGTAGAAGCAGTTCATCAGATCACCCAACCCTCTTAATCACCACCCGAACACGATGACATCCATTTATTTCCACTTAAAGATGAATTGGGTCACACCAGTTCCAATGTCAATAGAAGGCAATGAATATTTTGCATTTGTAACATTCTTCGCAAAAGGATTGGTAGACAGAACAAAATGCAGCCAAAGACCCACTTTCTGAGGAATGGAGCTTGCCTCCATATCGTTCCAGAAGACCCCGGTGCATAGAACAATTTGGATTGAGTGTATGGTAAACCCAGGAAAACATGCACTAATTCCTCATGATTTCGTTTGACATATTCAAGATTTCTCAGATTAAAACTGATTTCTTGTGAAGAGCAAGTGACAGAAGTGCAGTTTTAATTTTTTTCACTGATTAACGCTAAATTCATTAAATCACCGTAAACACATTAGTTTTAGGTATACATAACGATCCATTGGTTTTTCCTTGCTGAAAGGACATTTTCTTCAATAAAAGAAACAACTAATGGTATTCAAACATAAAATCTAACAACTGCAGGTATAACCAAGAGGAAGGTTAGTTTGAGGTTGAACACAGAGATCAATTAAGCAATAAACCCAGTTAAGACAACGGCTAACACCAGCTGCACCACATTTACATGCTCAGCTGTATAGATCCAACATGCATCCAATTACCAGATAAAATAGATCATAAAGCACAGTAGAACTCCCCTTAACTAAGCTACTATGTTCACAAAGAAGAAAGAAAAGTAAATAGTTGAAAACAAAATCCAACAATATCATACAATGCTATAACAGTTTATCATGGATTTTATGTTTGAGAACCAAAGTTTATCTTGAGGAATTTGGAATGTGGTCAAATTAGCTTTTGGCTAAACCGATTTACAATGCAAGTCCAAGAGGTAAATAAAGCATTATTTGGAAAATATTATTTTATGAAATGACTTGCTTAATCAGAAATCGATAACCTTTAATTAATTGATTCTTGACCTGCTCTGATTTAGCTAGTACCTAGCAACATGTGGACTCCAGTTTAATGACTTTTGGTCATAATTTGATAATTAAATGTAATGAGCATATGACAAAAAACATACATTACATTAGTGTTTCGACCCTTATCATAATAAAGCTTGTTTTAGCTTTTTAAACAACAGCTCAAAAGATGTCGGAATGGCATAGCCTGACACTGTTAGTGTGTCTTTACCCAAGATTAAAAATATTAAATTATCAAAAATCATCAAAGACACAACTTCTTTGTCACCATTTGTAAGGCTGAAGTTTTTCCTCCAACATTTACCAGCAGGCCACACATCAGGGGCTTCTTTGTTCCACAGCCACGCATCAGGGGTTTCACATCTCCAGCATCTTCTAGACATCTTAAGGTCCAGAAACTGGAAATGTTGCAAACAGTCTATTTAGTAGCAAATTGATTCTGATGTCAGCAACGAGGTGCACATATTCTTTGGTCAGTCTGGAGTGCAGGTCCCTGGGCAAGGGGACCATAAGGATTTTCTCTTCAATGTGAACCCCACATGATTGTCTCTGAAAAGAGGCAGGATCCCTGCTAGTTTAGTGATTTCTCTTCACACACCATCAGGGGAAGGACTGCATGTCCTGTGGAGTTGTCTGAAGTTTGTGGGCTACATGGGGGAGGGTTTTATTAGTTGGAGAGTCCGAACAGCAAGCAAACCATCCTCTTAACTACATGGCTATCTGAAATATCAGTATGGACATTGGTTCTCATCTTCCAAATTGAATAGGGTTTATGGCACAACAGTTGTGATCGGTCCATGTCTGTTTGAGTCTGACATTCTTAGACTAACAACCTATGTGAAATATATATAATACAAGTCAGTCCGGCTTACCAGGCTAGAAAACAGTATTCAGCTAGGCTTATTTTTTTATTTCTTAGTTTTCTGTTTGTAATAAATTTGCATAAAGCTGAAGGGATTACATTGTCATGAATTCTGAGGAAAAGGCTCCAGCGCTATAAATACTTTTTTTTTATGCCCAAATTAATGCATACATTATTCTTAGGTTGAGCTATCTGTACTGCGGAAAAAAAAAGTCCCATCAGTATACTAAAATCAGTTTTATCTTAATGTAAATCCTGTGTTCATTTATAAGAGTACAGACTTTAAAAGATACCAACAAATTTATTTCAGTAACAAAAGTGTTTTTTGCTGACAAAGAGTATGGGTACTGTTTTTTTTTTTATCATTTAAACAGATTTTACAGGATGGCTTTAATGTGCAGTGCTTGCATAATACAAGACTGGTGAGTACTGCTGTCAGAGCTTTTCTGTCTCAGCTTACTATATCAAAAAGAATTACTGTAGAGAGTTCTTGCCCCTGCATGAGAGTCTCTTTTAAGTATCAGACACTATTTAAAGATATTGCAATCCTGCAAGATGGCCAACTCTCAATCCAGACCTCAATCACATAATATTTTATCTATTATACTCTGTCATGAAATAGTTTCTTTTTTCCATGTCAATCAAAACCATTGCTGAGCAATCACTACTCACACAATCAATCACATTACGTCATACAGTTGCAGGCCTCCAGTGACAAAAAAATAAAACTGTTTTCAAGAAATCAGTGTTTCTTTGTTCTTTGTGTTATTGTTTTTTTTTTTTTTTGGCTCTGGTTAAGTTTTTTTTCCTCCAAAGAGGTTTTATGCATGAAGCAAAAATCCAGCAGCCGAAAGAGATTCTTCATGTATGTCACAAAAATTAGACACACAAATAAATTAATCCTTTACTCTCACACATACAAAAAAAGCAAATAAAAGACTGATACTGATTAACATGTCAGGCAAGGACTAGGGTTTGTTTTGATGCATCATTTCTCAGGTAATACGTTTTATATGTAAATCCTTCTGAAGGAATAATATAATTTCAATTTTCTTGAGCAAATATTTGGCTCATGCTTCAACAACACAGTAAAGATGCTGACACAAAGCTAAATGAGAAATCATAGCTTCAAGCTATAACGAACGACTATCCTTCTTGTGGAATAAAAAACAACACCTAACGTACCACAAACTGAAAGATTTATCAAGAAAAAAAAAGAAAAAAAAAACTTTGGATTTTGCTGGTCCAGACTTCATGACTCACATAACATATTTGTTCCAGGATCACTTGGCTGGAATCGCAGTGAGGCTTTTAAAATAAATTCTAAAGTTGTTTCCCTGTCTCAAGTCAAATACTGTGTCTTCTTGCAAGTGCCAAAATTAACCCAGATGATAATCAACATTCAGGTTTCATATCTAGTTAACCGGAAGGAAATGTGTTACAGAGGGGATGATGATCACATTCCCATAATGGGTCCAGATTTTTTTTAAGCTTGACTTATCTGTGTCAACCTCAGAACAAGGATGTCATCTGTTAACGAAAGCTCTGTGTTTACACCTTGAAGCTTTCTCTACGACGGAGTATTAGGGCCACACATGAAGAGAAAAAATATTTTTGCCATGACGAGATTAAACTCGACATGTCGACATTAAACTCAACATTTTGAGAATAAAGTTGAAATGTCTTGTTGAGTTTAATCTCGACGTGTCGACTTTAAACTCGCCATTTCGAGAATAAAGTTGAAATATCGTGGCGACTTTAACCTCGACATTCCAAAGTTTGGAGAAAAGAGCAACCGCGCTCCACAGCTGCAGTCTGCGTTTTAAGAGTGAAGGTAGTCTTTGACGTGCTGCAACTGTATAACTGTATAATCATCACAGAAAGTACAATTTGACCAAATCATCTACACAAGGCATGTCTGAATCTGGATTCTGTGCATGTATCCTGTGCAGCGGTTGGCTCTCTTGAACTAATTTCAACTTTATTGTCGACACGTCGAGATTAAACTCAGCAAGACATTTCAACTTTATTCTCGAAATGTTGAGTTTAATGTCGACATGTCGACTTTAAAGTCAAAATGTATATGTAATAAATAGCCATGAGACGTGAGACTTGGTGGGGGGGTTCTGAAGTTTTTTTCTGTTTTTCTGCTTGTCACCTGCTTCTGCCCTGTGGATCCCGAGTTTTGCTTTGCCCCTGTCTGCTCTGTTAGTTCTGAACTGATTCCTGGATTCTACGGGCTTCTGTACTTGGTCCTGTCTTCTGACTGCGGTTTTGGATTTCCCCTTAAGGACACTGTTGCCCCGGCTGGCCCCTGCTCTGCTCTCTCCCTAGAAACTCTGGGGGCGGCGCCCACCGCAAACTGGGGATTGTCCTCCCGTTTGGATTCAGCTCTTTCCTCCGGGATCGGACTGAACTTTGAATCATGTCAGTGACTTTTGCTCCAAGTCGTGATCAGCCCGACAATCCAGTCACTGACCTGTATTTCCTATCTGTGCAGAGATTCGCCCCACAGTAAACAAGCAGCCCTGCGCCCCTGTTTTGTTTAAACAAACGCTTTAAACTTTCCTACTACCTGTCTCGCCTTTACTTCTGGGTCCAAAGTTCTGAATTTATTACATTATCAAAATAATACACCGTGTTCTTAGATCAAGGACACCGGTGTCATTCCATTCCCAAATCTTGGTGACATCAATAATGAAGATTACCTTTTAACTTAACTGTCCCAATTAGATGAACTACTTGGAAAAACATTAGTTCTGACACACAACAGACAGGTATTATCAGAGTTTCACAGACTTTTTAATTATAATAATCCTAACAGTTCTAACCCTCCATTAAATATGTGTTTAAAAGTAAAATGGTAGCTTTGGTTTCGTTTTGTTACTGACAAAGATCTCAGAAAACAGAAGCTACAGATTTGCAACAGATGATGACACTGATCATTGTCACCCAAAATATCATTCCCTGTTTGGCTGAAATGTGCTTTTACTGAGCTCTTGTGGATGGAACAAAAACATGCACATGATGAAACACATTCATGTACTATAGGAGAGAAAAACCCATTAACCGTTTTCAAACCTCACTAAAGGTCTTTGGTAGACACACATACAGTACGCTCATACCACAATATTTCTCTTGTTTCAGAAGAGTAGGAGGTTGAGCAGCTTAAGCTACAGCAGGCATCCACTTCCATTGTATTTCAGTTATATACACGCAATTCCTATGAACAACAGTCTATGACACGGCCACCGAAACTGATGGAAAATCACCATTTTCGACCATTTAAGGCTGGAGGAGCTCGAATTCTCAGAAACCCCCGACTGCATACACTATGGTTAGAGGTGAAGGTTGGGGGAGGGGACTGGCCAAACTGTAAACCCAGAACTGGCGACCTGTCCAGGGTGTACCCCACCTCTCGCCCGTAGACAGCTGTAGATAGGCACCAGCACTCCTTCCGACCCCACTCGGGATAAAGCGTGTCAGAAAATGGATGGATGTAAACCCAGAGCTTGTTTTTTACTCAAAGTTCATAGTACTTACACAGGTCTAAGTTACTAACATTACTTGTTAATTTCAATTAAGCTGAAAGTCCTTTTTTCAGTGTATTTGTGTCTTTAAGTACAATAAATGGCCAGATTCGAAGGACAATTACGTCATAGAATGGTGCCGAGGTCTGGTCGGATTCCAAGACTCCTCGTTATGCGGGCTTAAAATGCGTCCTTCTTTTTGCCCGAATTTGAAGGACGGGTCCGATGTATCCTTGCTGTCCTTGGACATCCCATGATGCATTGCGAGACCAAGCAAGTCGGCTGCTGCGTGATTAGAGGAAGAAGGTACTTGGCGCCGAACAGTGGTGATTATTGGAAGTTCAGTTTAATATAATACAAGTATGTGAATAGTTCCGTCTGAAATTTAGGAAAATAGTTGTTTTAATGGTTATTGAGTCAGATATGTGGCGGTAATGATTGATTTATCTAAAGGTTTTTACCTGTTACTGTATAAATGAGTATGGCTGTAATTTAAGGACAGATTCTAATATATCTGCAGTGTGGGGACTATAAATCTGAATTTTTTATTGCTGTTTTGCACAATATGCTTAACTAAGTATTTTTTGTTGTTGAATATTAGCGATTTGGGAGATATATATTTTTTTATACATACATTGTTTGGATTTACTTATATCTGTCATATACCCCTTTTATAAAATAGAATAGAATAGAATAGAATATCTCTTTATTGTCCCACAATGGGCAAATTTACTGCAGCAGAAAGATTATTGAAAATGGTCACACAAATGTGGACCTAAGAAAAATGTATAAGAATAACATAATAGGGAAGTTAAAATATAAACGATAAAATCCTGTATGGTAAAGTATTTTAACAATATCAAACTGTGCACCTGGATAATAAATAACCAATATACAGCTAGCATGTTATTTAACTGACTAAGGTTTCTATCATTACATTTGCTTTTATTTGTTCATGCTCCCGGTGGTTGGCTCCTTTATTCCACTCTGTATTCTTGTGAGAGTAGACTTTGTTCACTTTATAATATAAAATAATAAACAGTTTTGAAAACTTTGGTATTCATTCTTTTCCTGCTTTGTGTGTCAACTATGGCGGTAAAACCGGCCGAAGGGTAAACCTTTTTGAATCCACAGCCAAAATTCCTCTTGTCTCCTTATTTTCACAGACTTCGGAGGATACAGTCCATGTAGACTGTGTCCTTGGAGGACACAGCCCATGAATTCGAACAGAGCAAATATCATTAGTTTGCATTTCACATCATCCACCTGCTCAAAAATCTGGTTTAGGGCTGTTCTGAGCGAGTGGAATAGTTTCAGTTCAATTCAGTTTATTTATATAGCGCAAATTCGCAACACATGTCATCTCAAGCTACTTTACGGCTATAATTCATCAGATCATACAGTCAAATTGATTCAAAATGTTCTATCTAAGGAAAACCAATTGCTGGCATTGTCTCATTGACTTGAAGGCAATTCTTCACACTAAGCATGTTTGTAGCGACAGTGGAGAGAAAAAAAACTTTTCCTTTTAACAGGGAGAAACCTCCAGCAGACCCAGGCTGAGTGTGAGTGGCCATCTGCTGAGGCCGACTGGGTAGGGTTGTTGTTTAATTAATGGGCTATGTGCCTTACAACACTTCATCCTGAACTTCAGCCAGTCTGCGTGGAAATTTAAACAAACATTAATCAAAGTGTAAATTGGGGCCGGGTATTTATCGAAAAGATTACATTGTAATGCTTTTGCAATCATGAACATGTTTTTTTCTTCTATGTTTCCATCATAGTCCGGGGCTAATTTGAAACATTTAAGGCAAAGAGGGGTCTCACAGGGTAGGCGTTGGCAGACCTGATGCTACAAAGGAAGGGTTGTTAAATCAAAACTATGCTTATGTCTTACAATCCCCCTAACCTTAAAAGAGTAGCGCTTGAGACAGGGGATGAATGTGTGCTTATGGTTTTCAGGAAATTATCTAAACTCTTTATTAATTTTGTAATGTCCTCTCTGCTCCCTCAATCTACCAGACTTTGAATGTGACTGAAGCCTGATGCCTTGTCCTCAGGGGGCCTCCTGTCATTCTTAGTAATGATCCTTTAACCTTCTTTAAGACCTGCTCAGTAAACAACTTTTAACTACCTTCTTTCCTCCTTCCCTATCTTATCCCATTTACTGCCTCTCCTTTCTCCTCGCACCACCTGCTTTTTTTAAAACCCATTTTTTAACCTGCAACACTCAGAAACTGAGTACCTGAAAGTGAACACTGGAGAGGTCAGACATGTTGGCTCTATACGAGTAAAGGCTGTTTATTGCAAAAATGTTGACATGTTCATACACCATTCTTTTTTCAGGACAATGATGAAGAAAGTTTGTACAAAGATGTGCCTGTGGGGGTCCTCTGCAATAGACAAGAAAAGGTCACTCACCACAAGTAGTTGCTTCACCATAATGTGTCCTAGGAGGGAATCATCTTGGAGGGAAATGTACTGATGGACGTTGAAAATCGTCCCATGGCATTATACACAGTCTTTGGACTTACCTATGCACTCCATCTCAGCTACCGAAAGTACATGAGGAACACTTTTGATACACAAGGGTGCACAATTCTGTTGGCGGACTCTCCGTGCTTGAATCCATTTTAGATGCATGTTGTCCTGGAATGAGATAATGATCATCTCGCTCTTCTTGGGGGAGGCGGGTCCAATGTTATCTGCTCGCTTTGCAGTTGTTCGGTGGACCAATCTCCATCTAGCATTTGATTACTTTCAAACTGTCAAACTAAACACAACAAATAAATGACAAACACAATGTGACGCAAATGAAAAGTATTAGAATTTGTTGTGGAGTTGGAAGTACAAGTACTTGATGTAAATTGTAGTATTGTAAAAGCAGAATGTATGCATGGTTAAACCTACTTAAGTAAAGTACAGATACATAAAACAATTACTTAAGTACTGTAACGAAGTACTTGTTCTTTGTTACAGTACCTAAGTACTTGAACTTCTTCTACTTGTACTGCATTACATCCCACCACTGAGTTAGTTTCCATTTTGAGCTATATTATATCATGATCAATGTACTTTTTTAATAAAAATCACCAACAAAATAGCATAAATTTTTTGCAACTATAGAAATTTGAGACAATTTTATATATATATATATATATATATATATATATATATATATATATATATATATATATATATATATATTTTTTTTTTAATGACTGCAAATATCTTATGATACAAATTTACGTCCATAACTGCTCTAAGTCAAAATGCCACATTGCATATGTGTACCTACGTATTTTGGTATCTACCCACTGCCACCTTATCGGTGAGTGTTTTGATTTTATAATCATAAACAAAACACTTAATCGGGTATAACTTAAATGGCTATGTTTTATGCATTTTACATTTGAGAGATTTTTCAGACATATTCAACTATTAAAAACCCTGTATATAATTTAACTGCCCCTGGACTATTTAAAACTTTTTTTGTTCTTTCTTCTTTTGTTTTACTTTCTGGTTTATCTCTTTTGAAACATCCAGACTTGGGTAAAACATTGTATCTTTGAGCAATAAAAGAAAATTTGTTATTAGTGTTGTGTCGATGCCATTTTTTGGCCCCGATACCAACACCCGATACATGGCTGTACAGTATTGGCCGATACCATGAAATTGATGTACAACTTGGATGTGAAATAATTGCTATCATGGCTTTGTCAAGCTGCTGCCTACCTTTGTAAAGCAGGAAAAAGACAAAAAAAAAGTTAATCCAGTTGAACTTTTCATTGCCTACCTGGAATGGGTGACAATAGTTGAATACATTTTTGGCTCTCAAATGGTATCGGTGCCCTATTAGTTGGTACTTGCCAATACCGATACCACCATTTTAGTGCTATATCGGGGCCCTGCCGGCCCTGCACTAATTATTATTATTTTTTTCTATCAATTAAGGATAGAGTTTCCTAAAATCTACCTAAACCATAATGATACAAACTTCAGGTAAAAAGGTTCTTTGTTACGCACAATTATTGGGCAATAATTAAGATGTTTTCCGATACCACAGGGTGAGTCTTTGATGTCATTCAAACGTTTATGTTACTAAGGAGGTAGGAAAAACCCTTGTTCCAAAAAGATTAATTTCACAGTATTTTCCTCTTCTAGACCACTTTTTTTTCCTGAGTTTGAAACTGAATCTGCACTTATAAAACTATCTTGTTATCTTGCCCTATTCAGATTTATTAAGCACTAAAGTTTATTGCACATTAAAGTTTTTTAATCCCCAAAATATGTTTCAATTAAGTTGTAAAGCAAACAACAGAACTATAGGAAATATAATAAATCAAGCTGAATCTGGAAGCATCACCAACATTTTTTAATAGGTGATTGTGTGTCAATGTGGGTATAGATTAATTCATGTTTAAAACAATCTGTTGACTACAGTAAAATAACAACCCATTAAGAAATGATCAAATCTGTGAAGACATGAAATAGAGAGTAACTACATGAACAGCACCTTCCACTAATTAAATCTAGGAAAAAAGTGTCACTCATAAAAAATGTATCTATTTTTTCTTTTAACCTGCCAAATCATACAAACTTAAAGGGGGCATCTTGAGAAGTATATCTTTTATTTTAAATTTTTTTTAAGAGTAAAGTTGTTTGTTGAAACATGCAAATAAAGAATTACATTTTGACTGAAGTGTATTTAAGCTGCAATCTCTTACATGAGATTTGTTAAGTTTCTAAGAAGGATCTATTTAAAAGTGCAGAAACAACAGTGTTCAATGAAGCATTAGTATTAGTATAGTAAATTAAAACAAGTAATATGTTCAAATGGTTTTTATTTATACCAACATCTCAACAATAACAGCTACAAATCAACATTGTTATTATGAAAAACCTTTCTAAACCAATTGGTTTTAGGCCCAAATCAGAAATCTAAAATAAATTACCTCTGAAAAAAAAAAAACAGGGGAAATCTCAAGTCACTTGCATTTTTTCTGGCCTTTCCTTAAAAGAACTTCTAACCTTGGGAATGGTATGTGAGATATTTTTAGCAGCTTTAAAACCGTAACTTTTTAAAACCTAATACTGGCAGCCAGTTGATGCCAGCTGACAAGCATATCAAAATGCAGACAGGTTTCAGTGCATTTACAGATGTGTGTGTAACTTGTGGGTGGACGGCACTCAACCTAGGATGTCTGAACCAAGTTCCTGCCAAAAAGATGGGAAACCGTAACTCACTGGTCCACTTCAAATTGCAAAACGGATGGTTTGATCCTCAAGCTGTTTCCAAACACAGTGCAACACACTGTAGAACCAAGATAAGGTTTGTACACTGAGCATGTGCCAATGATTTTTAAATGACATTCAGTCAAAACCAGTTAGTTTAAGAAGGTAATGACATTTGTTCACCCTAAACATAGTTTTATCCACATTCGGGCACCTGTAAGGAAAAATAAATGGTCCCGGTATTCGGCCCAACTTCATGGACAGCACTGCGTTCATTGCCTCCTGTGTGAACGCACAATGAGAGCTGAATCAGCGTCCTTTGAGTTAACAACTTGGATAGAGAAACAATATTTTCCATTTATTGATATTTATTGGTTGTGAAGACACTTGGATTTTAACAGACAATCCAAAGGTCCAGACTCACAGGTTAGTAGTTTAATAACACCTGACAGTTAAGTAAATTGTCAGTAATAGGGTCATTCTTTAAATGCGGTGCCTTTTGCATCTCCAGTCTGAATCCAGCTGCATTTTCTGTCAATAAAGAATACGTTTTTTTATAATACATATATTTCTCATAAAATACAAATTATGGGATATTATCTAATTAAGGATATGACTTTTCTGCATATTGTTTTTAAAAATGTTTGTTTTGATGTGTTTTGCTATTTTGCCTTGTTCTTATTGCAGCTTCCACTATTTCATTTGTAAAAGTAAAAAAAAAAAAAAAGACATATATTTTTTGATACCTATGTCAAAACTAATTATTCATTTAAAATACTAAATAGTTTTTTTAATTTTATTTTTATGTTGGTTTAATGTTTGTCCCTGAGTTCACTGTCCACTGTGCTGACCTAAGTGACTGTTCCTTTAAGTAAACTTCACCCACCTCTGCTTGACTTTATCATCTGATTTGATATCAGGGAAATTCGGTTTTGGTAAAGGTTCTCACTGTTTATGTGTTAAAAATGTCATTTTTAGCTGTTTTATGAAGCAGATTTAATGTGGTAAATCTTATGGTGTCCAGTGTTTTGACCCTGTTTTGTTCAGAAAATAATCAATTAATTTTTAAAGATTCCCATATAAAAATGTACTTTTTTAAAAGGAATTAAACCTGCTTTAAATCCTACTGAAAGGCATGATGCAGACTCCAAGATAAGGACTCTACATCTTGCAAAAGGGAGGGCAAAATTGAGAATGGACAGCACTGAAGGAAAAATAAAGGGTTTAAATTTATACATGCAGAATTGGAGTATAACTAAAAAACATAAGGAAACTATTACATTTTATAAATGAAGGAATACACAATCCTTGTAATTGCAATCCATCTCTAAGCCCTATAGCGTGTTTTCTTTGGATTTATATTACGGTTACTCTGTACCCCCCCCAGGTAAACCTGAGCAATTGCTGTCCTCGTAAGCTAAATCCTTTGATCCAGAGAGAGAGTTAGTGAGATGTCAGCGCGGTGACCAGATTTGTGTGACAGTTGAGGGTAGAGGAGAGAAATCAGAGGCATTTGGCAAAAAACAGCATTTCTGTCAATCCGGTTTGCTAAAGAAACCTCCTAGCATCAAGTCCTAATGAATCAACCAGTGTCGCCTTTAAAAAGACAAGCATGTGAAGCACTCTAGTGTCTTGTCTTGTTCAATAAAGATTAGAAGCTAGAAAGAAGAGGAGTAATGCATAGGATCCATTCATGTCCTTAACAAAGTCTGATAAGATTTGTTATTGATCTGTGATAAGGAAGGGAGCTGCAGCAATTAAGTTGAGACAATAGAATTCTTAAGACCATAATGTTAGATTTGATTGAGGTGGAGATGACACTCACTTTTGGTATGCCTTATCTCTACCAATATCTATTTGTCAGGAAAGAAAGGAAGGTTAACACAGGGATTACATAGAGTAAGAGCAACAGGACTAAATGTGGGAATGTATTTTGCATCAGTTTTAAAACCTGCATCTGCTTATTTGCACTTTTTTCAGTAACCAAAGTGACAGACATTGCCAGTCTTTTATTTTCAATCATGCAGTGTGGCTCACAATAGAGTGTAGCTTTGAAGGGGGGTTACGTTTTGCAGTTTTGGTTGGGGGGTCATCTCATTTGTGCTCTTATTGGCTCATCTTTTCCTTATTTGTATATTAATTTAGTAATTGGAGACTGTAATTTTTTTTCACAGGGTAAGCAGTAAAATAAATAGGGCTGTGCACATGGCCGCGGGAAGTGGTGAGAGGGAGATTTGAAATATAAATATAATAATAACATAATATAAATAATAATATAAACATAAATACTTAGCACAATTTAAACATATCTTACAAATATTTTGGGATAATGATTTTGACTTTTTATTTTACTATTGCGATTAATTGGATTTTAATTTCACTATTTTAAAGCCTAATCAACACAAGTTCACTGAATTTACGCTGTCATGGCAACGTCAAGCAAGCAAGTGGCATCCCGGTCACGGCAGCAGACTCCAATCTCTACGATTGGAGAGATATCATCTCTCTTTTTAATTTTCATCTGAACTCTGGCTGCAGCATTTTGGATCAGCTGAAGGCTTTTAACTACAGCTTGTGGACTTCCTGATAGTAAAGAATTACAATCGTCCAGCCTTGAAGTAACAAATGCATGGACTAGTTTCTCCGCATCACCCCTGTAGAGGATATCTCTAATTTTTGCAATATTCCGCAGATGAAAGAAGGAAAACCTCTTTGATATGGGATTTAAATGACAGGTTCTGATCAAAAATAACACCACTTTTTTTTACTTTATCATCTGTAATCAGTTTAATCCCATCCAAATGAAGTGACTGACTAATCAGGTTATTTTTCAAAGACTCTGGTCCAAAGACTACAACTTCTGTTTTGTCTGCATTCAGGAGCAGAAAGATAAGAGTCATCCAGGTTTTTATGTCTTCAAGACATGCCTGTAATCTATGTAATGGGTTAGCTTCATCTGGATCTATAGACAGATACAGCTGGGTATCATCATCATAACAGTGAATATTAATCTCATGCTGACTAATAATTATACTAATTGGGAGCATATATATAGTAAAGAGAATTGTTACTGATCCTTGTGGTACTCCACAGGTAACCCTGCAGAACGTGAACAAACGTGAACAAACTGAAATTGATCAGATAGATAAGACATAAACCAGTCTAGGGCTGTTCCTTTAAATTCCACAAACTATTCAAGTCTTTCTAAAAGAATATTATGATCAACTGTATCAAATGCAGCACTGAGATCTAACAGGAAAAGAACAGATACAAGTCCATTATCCGAGGCCATGAGAATATCATTAGCAACTTTCACCAGAACTGTTTCAGTGCTATGATGATCTCTAAGGCCACACTGAAACTCTTCAAAAGGTTCATGAAGGTGTAAGTGTCATGGTTTTGGTTTTGTTCAAATTTTATCTGAGTTTTCCATTTGTCTTATTTCCATTCTTGTGTTCTAGGTATTTTTGATTGTATTTGAGCTCTTAGGTATTTCTTGTTTGCCCCCTTGTGTCAGTCTCCTTTTTCCCTAGCTCCCTTCTTGCCTCTGCTCACCCCTGCTCCCAATCTACTAATTAGCCTGGTCTTTGTTTCTCTCTCCCATTTATTTTCCTCGTTTTCAGTCACTCTTTGCTGGTATGTCGTCATTACTATATTCCGGTGTTGTGAGTATTCTTGGTTTTGAGCATTTTTGAATTTTTGTGGATTTATATTTTTGGATTTTTGCTTCTGTTGAACTTTTAGTTAATTAAACTTCAAGAAAACTCCTTCAGCTTGATAGTAAGTGACAGTAAGTGGTTGCACACTTGTCGGCAACTACTTTCTCAAGAAGTTTAGATAATATAGAAAGTTTGGATATAGGTCTATGACTGACCAAGTTATCTGGGTCAAGAGACAGTTGCTTAAGTAAAGGTTTAATTCCAGCAACCTTAAAAGCCTTTGGTACATATCCCTGTAACGGAGATAAATGAATCCCATCTGAAATGGAGGACAAGATCAAAGGGAATGCTTCCTTAACTAACCTGGTTGGAACTGGATCTAACATACAAATTGAAGGCTTAGAAGAAGACAATAGTTTTGCTAACTCTGAAAGTTCAACTGGATCAAAGCAGTCTAGACCTGGTTCAGATTCTATGGCTACATCAGATGCTGCCTCACCTTCCAGAGATAAACCAATCATAGTTTAGAGGAGTGCTAATGATTTTTAATAAGATTAATCTTATTTATAAAGATAAAATCCGAGCTATGGCTCTGGGTTAGTTTGGTTACTGTATTAAAAAGATATCTAGGATTATTCATATTCTCCTCTATTAATGAAGAGAAATATGCTGCTCTTGCTTTACAAGGAGGCAGACAAGCTCCAACATCAATAAACAGGTGTTGATGGCAGCAGCACAGCTGATATTTCGCTCCAGGAAGGTGTCGGCGCCAAATAGGAACAGACCAGGAAGCTACTATGATGAGAAAAAGCAGAGATACAGTAGCATAACGTTAGAGGTTGAACTAACAATCACTGCAAAATGGGGAAATAGACAGAATGAAGCCCTAAACCTATAGCAGCATAAGTCTAGAGATAGTCTAACCTCAGCCACTCTGACTATAAGCTTTATCAAATAGGAAAGTTTTAAGCCTACCCTTAGAAGTAGAAGGGGTGCCTGTCTCACGGACTAAAACTGGTAGACCTCATATGAATAGCCTGATAACCAAAAAAATATGCCTCCCATTGTATTTTTAGAAGTTCCAGGAACCACTAGTAAACAGCAGATTATGATCTGTTAGGCACATAAGGAACACGAAGCCAATGAAGAGAAGCTAAGACAGGAGATATATATTTGCTCTTTTTCATTTTTATCAGTACTATGGCTGCAGCATTTTGGATGAGATGAAGGCTTTTAACTACAGTTTTGGACTCCCGGATAGTAAGGAGTTACAATAGTCCTGCTTTGAAGTCACAAATGCGTGGACTAGTTTCTTAGCATCACCCATGGACAGAATATGTATGACCGGAAAACGGAAGATCCAGAATTCCTGCAGAGGCAACAGCTGACGTTTGAACATTTTATTAAAATATTAAAACCGTCACAGGCCGGAGATTCACCAGAGTCAGCAACCGCACCTTCTAAAAATGATTGGACAGATGCATGTCCAAGTAGAAACAGAGGGCAATGCTGAATTCTGGTTCCAAGTTTGGGGTCAAACTTTGAGAGTTTCTGAAGAAGAAATCTTCCAGGTATGTTTGAAGGAATCCAAACCAGTTACTCATTGATGCAGGGGAATACACAGGGTCAGATCCAGGGACAGGCAGAATAATTAAGGGGACAAACCAAAATACGGAATCAAAAGACAAAGCCAGGTGATCTGAGATCCAGAGACAATCCAGGGGTGAATCTAGGAGCAAGGACAGGGCACAGAAAACAGGTCAGAATCCAAAAACACTCCATGACAGGTTTAAAAAGGTAGAGGCAGGTCCAGAGAATCAGGAGGCAGAATCAGGTCAGATTGAGGAAGGCAGACAGGCATAAAACTCACAAATGTCTCGTAAAATTCTGACACTAGTAACTGGTCTGAGAGCTGGTTATACAGTAAGGTTAGCTAGAGAACAGGATGGAGGTTGTTTGGAAACAGGGCAGAGCAAACAGGCATGTTGAATGATTAATTAAACTAGCAATAATGCCAAGAATTATGACAATTATTACAATGGTTAAGATCAAATCATACTAATGTGATCAACTGGTCTAAGTCTGGACTTAAATCCAAATGGGTAAGACTTTGTCAGAGATTTTCCATTTAGTCTGCCAAACGCTGAGTTATTTGGCAACAAGGAATAACATCTCACATTAGTTTGGGATCATCAGAAATATGAGGTGATGCTAAAATTGTTAGAATGTTGTATTTTTTGCAGAGATAAAGAAGAAAGACAGTAGTAGGTCAGCCTGGACCTACTCTTTAACCTCTAACTAGGAACAAAATAGCTTGTGGGCTTGACTAAACCAATGTCAAATCTCTAATTGTAGCTGGTAGCCACTGACACTAATGCTACAAACTTCCTCCTGCCGTTCAAAGAGAGCATGTTTGTTTGTTCGCCTTGAAAGTAAATGTTACAAAAGAACAAACTAGGAGGCGAGCGTCAGTACACTCTGTATTCCGAACATAATGGGCTTTACATCAGTCAAGGTATTTCATATTAAACACAATTTGTCACAGGGACAGGGGCAAAGGAAAGGTCGGAGACAATAATAAACAAACACTGTATGAATTGGGAGTTGCAGTTTGGGCCCTAAGCTTGAGACACGTCATAATTTCAATCTGCAACAGTGGGAGGACAAATCGCCTGAGAGAAGGGATTACGGATGTGAATTACTGATGGAATAAAACCCTCTTGTTGTTCTTTTGTTATTGTTCCTGCCGTATTTACATGTTAAAAAATGGAAATCTTTTGTTAGGTGCTGGCATGAAAATCGCTCTCTTATGAGTCATCAACGATGGTAAATATTCATGACTAGATTTGGAAAGCAACATTTAGGCTCGGGACGCCAATGAAAACTAAGTAAAAAGCATGGATTAGCAGAGGTGACAGGGGTGATGAATTTAAACATTTCAGAGATTATGTTTTCTGATTGGAATAATGCTTTGCGGGCAGATTTATTCAGAGCATTTGGAGAGTAATTAGTTTTGCATTATTCACCCTCATCATCCATATAGTAATGTGAGATGCTTTGAACAGCAACTAACCAGAGCAAGGATGGCATTCAGTTTTCTGCTGTTGAGAGTGAATTGATCCAAAAGGTGACACAAGTATAAAAACTGTCAATAAAGGTCAGGAGCGCTCTACTGCTATGCATACAGAGTTTGTACTAAGCCTCCTGTGCAGCCATGCAGTGTTGATCAATTTCATATGAGAAGGTTGTAAACATCCAACTGAATATAATTGCACTTTTGCATTGGATTGTAATATTGGGTGAAAGAAAAGTGGTTCCAAGAATAGTTTCAAAAGCTTTTGACAGCCTAATATAAATACAATACTATGAAAAAATATTTTCCCTTTAATAATTTAGTATTTTTATTGTTTTTTACTTTTTTTTGTCCAACTTATATGGAATAAAATTAAAGAAAACTTAAATCAAACCATAGATGTCCTTTCTGGACATTTTAGTCTACATTTTAGTCTACATATTTTATTCTTTGTATGTGTAGATTGCATGGATTGTTTGTGACGTCTGGTAAAAAAAAAAATGTTATGTTATTATCACCTCTAGAAATGTATTTACTGAGAAAAGTGGTGGCGTGTTCAATATTTATTTCACCCGCAGTATATAAATCATACATTTTATGCAAGAGAAGAGTGGAAACAGCCCTATGCTAATAAGGTGTATGCAGCTTATTAGAGATGCAACATATTCCAAGTAGGTATAGGGAGATTAGGAAACAGCTAAATTTAATAAAATTATGTGGTCAACTTTTTTTTACCCTCATTAGATCGTATAGATATCATGGTGTTAGGGGGTTAGGGTGATTAGAGATCTAGATTGGAGGTTTTTGATTTTTTTTTCAATAATACAGGAAAAAGTTGCTGGATTTTTCGCTTATTACTTTTTTTTTTAATAAAATTGCTAGATGCGTCCGAAAAGGTGCTAAATATAGCGACAAAGTTGGCAAGTTTGGAGCAAAGCTGAAGAGGCCTCGCTATCCGTTTTCATAGAGCTGGGCCATTAGGTGGTGGGCCAATTCTGAAGGCACTAGAATGATCGCACTTTTAAACTTAATTCCCCAACATTTATGACATTGTAAATGTCATAAATGTTGGGGAATTAAGTCTACATTACCTAAATTACATTACCTTTAATGTGTTTAGATATTTTTATATAATTACATATACTTTCAGAAAGAATCAAGATACAGCACAAGATAGAGTACAAATTATTTTGTGTAAACGTGAATGGTGAAATAGTACAAGTGCAATTTACATTGTGAGATTATCAATAAATAAACTATGTAGAATGGGGTACTCTCACATGTCTGTAAGTGTGTTCATATTCAATCCATACCAAGCTACTCTGATTTTAAGATGTGATTGGATTCAGGGTACATTGCTACTGGTCTTCTGCCACACTAAGGTCTCTTTTGCAATCCAATTTCACTTATATGTAGCTCTGTTGCATGTTCCTCCCTCTGTTTGCATTGTACTATTATAAGTGACCTCTATATTCTGACAGTGGCAGGGTACTCTGCTGAATGGTACATTGTGTCTTTTAGACAAAAAGGTTTATTTGTATGCAGAACACATAGATCCATCATATGGGGAGCAGCTGGGCCTTTGAGCAGAATAAAAAATTTTTACCCTGACTCACACACACTAAACAGACCCAAATGTATTGGTTGTGCACATTTAGTTCTGGACTTAATAAAGGCTGTAGCACTATACAGTGTAAGTTGACTTAGTAATTTCTTCCAATTTTTTTAAAATCCTCTATAGAGGAAGGTATCCATCACTAAAGCACAAACATGAGCTGAAATAGAGAACAACCACATTAAATTCAAAAATTAAGATTAGTTTATAAGGAGGGACCGACACGCATGAAGGACATAGGCCTCATCCTCAAAGACAAGTAGTGTCAAATGGGAATTAATATAATTTTTCAGGAAAGTGGATGCTAGGCTCTCTGCCAACACTCCAGCAACAAACTGAGAAGGACAAACAGTAGCATCTACTGCTTTTACTGCTCCTTTATTCTTACTTATTCCACAACACTTCTCCAAAATGGCCACCGTTTCAAGATAAAGCAACAGTAACTTATTAAATAGGTCATTCTTGCTTTCTAAGCACCTGCATCTGTGACCTCTGTCTCACAGTAGAGGAGTGTTGGTTAAACAACTTAAAACTATGAAAAAATACTTGGAGTCACAAGCCTGAACTGTAGGTGAGAGTTGAAAAACCAATCCTCCTGTCAATTTCACACTCCCCTTAGACTCACTTAGCTGCACAATGAGCAAAAAGTCTATGTACTTGAACTGCTTCACTTTGAGTAGGAGCTTGAGAATTACCAGAGAGATTCAATCTGAGGATTTTAAGTGCTGAGAGTATTGACCAAATTAAACTAATGAGTTATGAGGAACTGATATTTGCTGAATTAAGAAATATTTTTTTAACTATACATACTTGCTGAATCTTGCCATGGCAACAGCAATTCTTTTCAAGAGTGATAGTCATAAACCGTTGTATAATAATTTTTCTCTAGAATATTTGAGTTCAGATAAGAATTGTTTGTAAGCCTTGAATAACACACTTCAAGTCGTACACTCACGTTTTCCTTGAAGATCTCAAGTACAACTTATAACTCAAGTTCTTGTCTGTGTGCCTAAAACCAAACCAAGGAAATTAAACCTTGATGCACAATGGAACCTTCAGATCTGTTTATTATTTTCTAATGTAGTTATTAAATTATATTGGCAAATGGTGTAGCTTACCATAATAAACAACGTGAAGCCCTTAAAATGTTCACTATGTGAATATTTTACAACTTTAAATGGTATTTACAGTAAATAATTAAGGTATGATTTTTAACCTTCACAAAATATTTTCATAACTTCTGTGATTATACACTTCTTGAATAACACCCTACCTTTTAAATAAGGTAAGATTTTTTTTTGGCTGGAGAATGGCTTAGCCTGTTCTGTGACGTCTCCTGATGTGACAGAGCGAATGGTAACCCTGGATGGAGGAGTTATCCATGATGAGTAGTCGGACTTAAGGGGCCTCCTGGTAGGAATGTGAGAAGATAAATTTGACCATATTACAAATATAGGCTGAAGCTTTCCCAGTCTAATGTTAATTAAAATAATGTGTGCATAGGAAACTAAAACAGCTTTTATTTAATTAGATGAAATCCAAATAGTAGTTGAAAGCTAAAACCATGGTCTTGAGTGACAGCATATGGTCAGCAAAGTTTTGATTCTGATTGCTTTGAATCCCTGATTAATGTTACTGTCATGATCTTGGCACCATAGGCTTGGGTTTACCCCTTTTTCTCTTATCTGCTTTGCTCCACCCTGCTTTTATTATCTCTTACAAGATCCACCTGTTCCTGCTGCTATTTATACCTCTGGTTCCCAGTCATTGGTGAAAGATTATTTGAGCTTCAAGCAAGACTAATTCTAGCGTTTCTGTTTGTATTTGCTCTGCCTGTTTCTGCCCCCAGACCTCAGAGTTTTGTCCACCTCTGTTTGTTCTGTTTAGCTGTCCTGTGCTCCTGAAGTATCTCCTCCACAATGTGGACCAGGGCATCAGTGAGCTCCTGGACAGTCTGAGGTGCAACCTGGCGGTGTCGGATGGATCGAAAGATAATGTCCCAGAGGTCTTCTATTGGGTATAGGTCAGGCGAGCATGGGGGCCAATCAATGGTATCAATTCCTTCATCCTCCAGGAACTGTCTGCATGCTCTCGCCACATGAGGCCGGGCATTGTCATCCAACAGAAGGAACCCAGGACCCACTGCACTAGAATAGGGTCTGACAATGGGTGCAAGGATTTCATCCCGCTACCTAATGGCAGTCAGGGTGCCGTTGTCTAGCCTGCATAGGTCTGTGTGTCCCTCTATGGATATGCCTCCCCAGACCATCACTCACCACCAAACCGGTCATGCTGTACGATGTTACAGGCAGCAAAACGTTCTCCACGGCTTCTCCAGACCGTTTCACGTCTGTCACATGTGCTCAGGGTGAACCTCTCTCATCTGTGAAAAGCACAGGGTTCCAGTGGCGGACTTGCCAATTATGGTGTTCAGTGGCAAATGCCAATCGAGCTCCATGGTGCTGGGCAGTGAGCAGAGGAGGACGTCGGGCCCTCAGGCCACTCACATGAAGTCTGTTTCTGATTGTTTGGTCAGAGACATTCACACCAGTGGCCGGCTGGAGGTCATTTTGTAGGGCTCTGGCAGTGCTCCTCCTGCTCCTCCTTGCACAAAGGGTCAGATACCTGTCCTGCTGATGGGTTGTAGACCTTCTATGGCCCTGTCCAGCTCTCCTTGAGTTACTGCCTGTCTCCTGGAATATCCTCCATGCTCTTGAGATTGTGCTGGGAGACACAGCAAACCTTCTGGCAATGGCACGTATTGATGTGCCATCCTGGAGGAGTTGGACTACCTGTGCAATCTCTGTAGGGTCCAGATAGCACCTCATGCTAACAGTAGTGACAGGGACCCTAGCCAAATGCAAAACTGGTGAAAAGAGTCAGAAAAGATGAGGAGGGGAAAAAATGTCAGTGGCCGCCTCCTATAAAACCATTCCTGTTTTGATGGTCGTCTCGTTGTTGCCCCTCTAGTGCACCTGTTATTAATTGCATTAACACCAAAGCAGCTGAAATGGATTAACAACTCCCTCTGCTACTTACCTGACAAAATCAATATCCTAGAAGTTTAATTAACTTGATGCTATACTCTGATTACTAAGTGTTCCTTAATTTTAGTGTAGTGTATAATTATTAAGGTAATTGGCTACCATAATTGTGTTAAAACAATTATAGTACTTGATTTTAAACATAACAATACTTTTTTTTTTCTAGGCCGATGAAAAAAACATATGAAAATAAAATCGCTTACATAACTCATTGATCTGATACATAAAGCATTTATACGTTTTTGAAGGGGAATGGGGTGATTTATAAGAATATAAATTCATTTGGTCAGGTACTCTGGACCACAGTCCGGCCACAGTAGATGGCAATAATTCCTCTTAAGTTTTGCCACCACCCGCCAGTGATCCCAAGAAAAAGTAGTGATTGGGCTATGATTTGTGTCACCACTGACTGAGCAGTTACAGCACCCTAGTCTGGAGAAAGCCTGACTGTTACTCCAAACCTGTCGGGAGCAGGCCAGCTGTACACAATAAATTACTATGGTAACTTGCATTACTGCATTACTGAAACAGAGTTGTGACTAAATTTTGTCCAACTTAATCCTTTAACTTGGTTTTGTGAAATATGGCATAATGGTATTACAATTCTGTTTGAGTTATTTAATGAGGAAAAAAGAGACCTACAGGCACATCAATTAAACATACACCTTAATGGCTTAATAAAAAGATTTAGTTTGGTGTTGTAATCAGACATAAATTCTTATGATTGTTATGGATATTACTTTTGAATATTCTGTATACAGTACATCATAAAATCAATGTTTTCAGTCAGGGTGTTCTTTTGGTCTTTTTTAGGGTGACCCACCTAATGAGATTACTTAGGCAGCCTGGCCCCTGCGAACAGGGTTTGATACAGTGCAAATGATTATAATTTTACTGGGCCAGCCTGTAAGACAGCTCTCGTCTTGACTTGCTGATTGGTGAAGTGCTTTTTAATTGGTTTAAACTTTGCTCTTGCTGCTCAGGGATCTGCACGCTTAATTTCAGCAAAAGGTCAATATCAATAAATCTGGATGCTTAAGACGAGAGAAAGGCAAAGCATGGAAATAAACTACACCACACTCCTCAGGCTAAAACTGACCATGGGGAGAGGGGAGGCAAGCTGACCCTGGTAATACAGTGAACCAACAAGGTGCTGGGAGAAAATTAGAATTCGAAGCCGTGTCGTCCAACCCTCTTGTCAGGTGTTTATTGCCCATGACCTCTGCAAGATGAGGTCAGATTTTCATATTATCACAAACCAACTCCTTTGGCACATTTGGTTGCAGTACATTCCACAGCAGCATAATGAAATGGCACAAATGGATGAACCGTATCAGTGGATGAGTAGAGACAAGAGCAGAAAGATGGTGAGTTCCACCAAAGTAGAAAAGAGATTGCATTGCAGAGTAGATGAGGAATGAATTAGACTTAGAATTAGACTTAGACAGATTTATTTGTCATTTTGTTTACAAAGATGTAAAACAAAAAGAAATTTATAAGAACAGCTCTCTAGACAATTTCATTTTTTAAAGTGCAGCCTTGAAAAACAGGAAAAAAAAAATATATAAAAACAGTATTTTTGATTTGAAGTGATGAGCGAGAAAATCTACAGTGTAAGGACCTTCCTTGTTAGATTGACTCTTCTTATTTGTTAGCTTTAGAAGGTTCTATAACACTGGCTCCTTAGAAGGGATATCCCTGAGGATTCAACACAATCCAATGAAGAGATTAAAAGTTCAAATGATTTTAGGGCTAATAATTTCTAAAGCTCATCACTCTGATGCCTGGGTGGTGAACATTTACAAGACTGAAAACCACCTTCTGAAATATATGAACACATAGAGACAAAACAAAGACTAAAACATCCATCAGTGTGGAAAATATGACACCTGCTGAATGAAAGCATGATACAAAATATTGTCCATGTGAGCTTTAAAAAGGATATCCCAGAGTGTTTATTGCACCTTTTATTCATCTATATGCTGATTGGTGCCAATTTTTATAAGCTGGTTGTTCAGCAGAGCAATATGCTTTCCAGGAAAATCAGAGAAGAAATTAGGTAATTAGCCCATCTAGTCAACATACATTACTGTTACCAAGAAGCAGAGAAAAAAGAAAACACTATCCGCAGGGTACATAAGACAATAAAAAGCAAAAAAGGATCAAAATTAATTCTAGAAACACAAAAATCTAAGCCATAGTTAGTTTTGCACTCCATTCACTGCTTTTTTTATGTTGGTAAAAATACTGTGTTTTTTTTCACTGTGGTAAAAATACTGTTGTTTTAAAACTCTGTATTGTCACTGGTAAACAAATTGTGTTTCCAAAATGCAATACTGCAAACAAAGCAGTTAACTCCAACTAAATATGTAGTCCTGGCTGGAGTTTGCTGCTGTTTAATGTTGCAATGCAGCACACATACTTAGACTTAGAAAGACTTTATGGTCATTTTGTACACAAATTTCATTCCGTACAGCTCTCAAAACATTTCCATTTCTAAAGTGCAGCAGTGATAAAATGTAAACATGGTGATCACATGTAAACATAAGACTGGTATATGATTTACAGGTTTCCAATATTAAGCACTTTTTTTAACCCCATTTTATACAACAATCCGCAGTCTAATGGCACTGTCTATGGTCTAATGGCAGAGTCTAATGGCATCAATGGCACATACAACACTCCTCATACAGTTGTTGTGATCCAGTGTCGCTGATGTAACCGGAACTACTCCCCTCTGATGACACAACCCTCCGGCGTAGGTTTTAAAAGGGCCAGCTTCCCGAATCAACGTCGGTGTTTGCCGGTGGCTTTCTGCCGCTGAAGGCTAGAAAAAGCGCTTCCAGCTGAAGGCTACGCTAAGTACCAACCAAGTCCCTCCAGAGAAGTCTGCACACGCTGGACCTATTAATTAACTATAACTTCCAGTTCTAGTTGTTTAATATATTCATAATCTCCCAGTAAACTCACACAACACAGTGAGCTCTATGGCATTGTGCTCTTAATAGCAATGTTGGAAAGGAAAATTAATAAGGCCAAAACCAGACAGAAATAAATATATATTGAAAGAACTCTCAGAAAAATTAGGTTACCATATACAATCAAGTTCAATCTAAAAATTGTCCTCAAAAAGAAACTTTAATTTGTAGTCACTCCTGGGGTTCTTTTTCAACCAGTTATTTTATGTGTTGATAATGAGGTCTCTAACCCATAACTTACTTTGCTCAAGTGTTAGATTGTTTTTGGACAGTATACTAAATCCAGCAAAAGCTCCTAATGAAATCATCATTTTCTAATTTTACCCAAGTAGCAAAAGCGTTCCAAAGCTTGTTTGTACAAAATAAGCTTTTTTTTCTTTAAAAGATATACAAAAACTGACTACGTTTGGCACCCATGTACTGAGCTTCAAAATTGTATCTTTAAACGGTTGGAACAAAGTACTGTTGTGGAAAAGTTACCTGTAGTATTTCTACTATTTCTAGTTCAGCAGTTGAGGAATCACTTTGCTGGATTATTAATATTACAAATAATATATGTAGAATGATAAAAAACAACCATTTATGGAGCAGCATAAAAAATTATCAAGAAATATCATTGACTGCTATTTATTTGTGTGTTTAACAGCTAAATGTTGCTTATTTAATAAATACATAATTTGAAAATGTGGACATATCCAGTCCTTTAACAAACTAGTTAAAATATAATACAGTAACAAGTTGGATTTGTTTTCATCACAGTAGTAATTACAATAACACTTTTGAATACATCACACAATAATACATTCCCGTCCCAAAATAGTGTGAAATCATAAAACTAAAATCATATTTTGACCTTGTATGAGATTACCCCCTGATCATGAGTAGATTTTTTTAATTGCTAATTTTATACTAGTAAACATTGCCTCTTTCCCTTCACAACTTCACGAGGAAGCAGTGATGATAATATCATGCTCACCTATCACTAACCAGGAGATAAAAATGTTTAATGACAAGTTCCCATCAACTTGAACAGCCAAAACTGGTGGGGGGCTACTAACATTTCATGTCCAATTAGGTTTTCTGACATATTTGCATCTCCCTGAAGAAGTCTTGTCTCTGTAATAGGCACCTCTGACTGAGAGGGATGGAGCATTGCTCTGACTGGGTTGTCAGACTGTGTCAGAATCAGCTATCCTGTAGGTTAAGTAATTTTGACACTAGGTCTATCTCCCCATGTAACTGAGGTGAGACACTGTATATAGTATTGTGTAGAATCAAAAAAAGTAATAATAATCATGTTAGATTAATGAAAAAGGGAGAAAGACACACTGTTGATTCCTTTATTTAAAGCACAGAAGCAGAGGTGGATTATCAGAAAAGAGCTAGCATAATAAAAATAAAATATGAGACTTGTTAAGGGACATATATGACGCAAACACAATTCCTTGAACAGAGAGTCTAATTCAAGACAGAACCAAATCGACCAACTGGACACAGACGTTGCAATCATCCTAAGTCTCTAGCTCCCTGGTTTGCAGTACAATCTTCTCGATGTAGCTTAGAGAACACAAATATCAAAGACTTGTTTGAATAACTTCCTTGGGGGAATGCAGTCTGATTCATATTTCTCCAAATGTCAGCTGAGTTATCTTGTGGAAGGAAAATTTTACTCTTGTGAGAAACTGCCTTTTTTTCAGTCAAGGACTTGCGTTCTAGTGTTGGCAAATATGAGGAGAGTTATGAGAAAATTGGTTTGTTTTAGGAGGTCAGAAAATAAACAAGACAAAAAATAAATAAGGTAAATATTACAAAGGCAAATAAATAAAGAAGCTAATTAAAAGAGTTATATACATTTATGCCTCACTGTATAATTTAATTTCTACTTACATTTATTTGTTTATTGTATTTTTGGTAGCAATTAATTGTATGCTTATTTATTTATTGAGTATTTATTTATTTCTGTATTTATTTTTATATATGGCAGAGTCAGTCCTCCATACTACCCACCTCTTCAGACATTTTATCATGATCTGTGTCTTCCAGCTGGTTAAGAGTGAGTGCTGTAGTTGTAAGGTGCTCTGCAGCTCATGGAAACCTGTCAGTGTTTAGAACAGTGCTATTTTCAAAAGGTCCTGTAGGGGCGTGCACCTCAAAAATTACTCAATGCTTTTTTTAAATCTGTGAACTTCTCCAATGAGAAAACTTTGGTAGTTTTCAGATTTTTTACCACATAAACCTGTTATTAATTATTTCCCCCTTGTACTATTAATGACATTAGATATCAGTATTGGCCCTGGGCATATCAATATCAAAAATTTTATCTCTTGCTATAGTAAAACAGTTAAGCAAATTAACATCATGAATATTTAATTTTCGAAAAATCCATTTCACCTCTGTTTTTTTAGAATTCTCAATTTGAACCTAACTTCACCATGGTGAGAGTACTGCTGCTGTCTGACACATACAAATAAATAAGTGATCGCTTAATGAGGGGAACAAAATCACCACTCTCAGAAGAGAGATTAAAAAAAAGGAGAAGGCAATGATGCGCAATATATGCCGTGCATCATTATATGCAGGGATAAATCAGAATGCAATTTTCTTTGATTGATCACTGCTCCACTTTAAGGAATGGTTAGTTATCAGCTGATCAGTCTGCGGGCAGTACAGATGTTTTCATTCAGAAAAGTTTCAGTATTAAAAATAATGTCATAAATGTCAAAAATAGCAGCTAGAGTTGTCCCTAGTCAAAAACTAGGTCGAACTGAAAAGTCAATAAATATTAGGGGTGTAAATAATAATCGTTTTGTATCGATGCATCGATCCAAAAGCCGACGATCCAATGCATCGACACGTCCGCAAGATAATCGATTCATGTTTTTTTTTCCTCCGGTCTATTTTAATCGATTTGATCCTGGGCGTAATTCTCCCTCCCATGCTGCGGTGGCGCTAAACCTATTTTGCCCTCCTACCGCGCTTCCTGGTTATACTCTTACAGCAGTGTGTTGCAGTGAGCTTGAGACAGACATTTAAATTATGCTCATTATTGAAGCGTGGTCTGAGCTACACACTGTGGGTCTAGATACGGCCGAGGCGGTGAGGAAGTGGGGGGCGAGTTTAGTCCGACGACGGAGGGACATGAGGGCCAAAAAGAGCGGAGATCCAGCTGGAAAAAGGGTCCCTGCGTTCTCGGGCACCTCGCTCTTCTAGCGGGTCAAACTTCACGAGTTGTTTTCCGCAATTTCGGTCATAAAAGCAAAACAAGCCGGCCTCCTGTCTGCTGCACTGTTTGCGGTTAGCTACAATCTGGGAGAGGTGCAGCGGAGCGTCTCTCAAGGGGGCGGGGGTTAGGGTTAGGGGATGTCGACACTCTGGAGCCTTCTTCTTCTTCTTTTTTTTTAATGGCGGTTGGCAAACAACTTATAGGTGCATTACCGCCACCTTCCAGAATGGAGTATGGACCAGACTGTTGGGATCTGGAGATGTACCACTTTTCTCCAGCAGAGTGCGCCGTGGGTCTCCTGGGCTGGAGCCCTCCAGCACACCTGGAGCTCGTCTGCTCATCAGGAGACCTTCCCTACATAAGCAGCTGCCAGACCTTCCTTCAACGCCGCAGTGTTGACCTAGTTTGGTTAGCGAACCTGAGCCTCTGTTACCTGAAAGAATCTTTATCTCAAGAGAGAAACCTGATTCTAATCTGCCTCTGTCTTTGCTCATAGGAAACCTGTCTCAAGTCTGAAGCTCTGGATGAGCTTAACCTGCCTGCCAGCCCTGGTGAGCCAAACCTGAAGATTCCAATCTGGATTTCTCCTGCTGCTCTCAGAGAAGAGCTGGAAACTCCGATCAAGGTCTGCCATTCAAAGTCAGAAGCTAGACGCTGCTGCTGCTTGTGCACTCTGCTGAACCAACAGTCTCTGGACCCAACGGTTCCCTCTCTCACAAGTAAAGCCTGGACTTCTTCAAGGTAGACTCTGAATTATCTAAAGACTCAATTAATCATCTGACTGCCTGGCTAATCAAACTGTCCGTCTCTGCAGACATCAGTGAACCCAACCCGGACCAGTACCTGAACCAGTTCATGTCTTTGTGTGAAAACCTTTTTCAATAAACTCTGTTAAACTTTTACTCAGCCTCCGTTTGTGTTCTCCATGTGGGTTTAGCTTTAAACCAATCATGACACAGACAAACTATTATATTCTCCCTAAAATACCCGTTCTTCTTAGAAAATTAAAAATACTCCCAAAAACTACATCCCCAGATGACCTTTGAAACAATTCCCTTATATCTAGTTTATTTTTATTCCTGTATAACTCTCTATGCAACATCTCTTTCCTGAGTATATTTATTACATTCTAAAAAAATATGTTGGACAGTTTCTCTGGAGCCGAGGTATTGCATTGAACTCATTACACTGATATTGTGCAGTATTTTTGCAGTATTTTTTGATGCCACTTTTCTACTTCTGTTATTTGCTGTTGTTTCTAAAGAAAATGCATAATGATATTACAGCTTTCATTGATTTATTTCAAACTTGAAACTTTGTTTAGCCTGTAAGGTGTAAAAAAAATAATAATAATAAAAATGTAACCGATTAATCAATTAATCTAATCGAATCGTGGTGTATTCTTGAGTATTGAAAATCATCGAATCGTTGGGTCAGGAAATCGATACTGAATCGAATCGCCATGATGGATGTGATTTACACCCCTAATAAATCTAGAGACAAAGTCGCTAAGTTTACAAAACAGTTGATTAGACCAGAACTAACATATGAGAGCAGAACGTCAGCCCCTTCCATCAAGGAGAACGGCAGTATGATTTTTCTGATTTGGAGTCCACAAGGAAAGTGAAAAGCCCCATTATCATCATGTTTTAGTAAGCTACAGTATAGTAATAACATAGTAATATAACAGACAAAATTAACTGTAGTCCTTCAGTTTGATGATGAGATTGTGTTAGTTGGAAGCATATATATGTATCCCCAGTTCACAGAGTCCAACTCTTGGCTGTGGTGCAGGGGTTAATACATGAGGGAAAGGAATAGGGCTAAGAGGCCGCGGTCAGTGTGCAGCCAGGGCCAGTCACATTTAAGCATAATAGTGACCTTTACAGTCACTAATTTGTCAGCTCTGTGCTGCTGTAGCACAATTGTATAAGCACTAAATGAGTGCATACTCCTTTGTAATTATAAATAGCAACTTCTAAGGAAATGTAAACATAAATATTGAGACTCTCTGTTCATAGATATAAATAAGTAACAAATTTATGAATGATATATCATATTTTTGTCATTAAATACCAGTGATTATTACACTCTTGAGCATTAATTGGAAAACTTAGAAAATCATGTATTTAGTTAAACGATTCCTTTGTTGACTTTGAGCTTGAGTCCATTTTTCAAGCTTAAATATGCAAAAAAGACATGTTTATTTGAATTGTCCACTGCGGATGGAGCAGGGCTGTCATCTTGCCTGTGTGAAGCAGTCAAGTTCTTAGTGTAGATCTCTTTATAACATCACAGACATAGGTTGATTCTTTTAAACAGCCTTTTGTCCACAGAAATGTTAAGAAGACCAGCAGAGCAGAATTATGCTTTGATGTTTTAAGAACTTGAAATACACAGACCATGAAAATACATATTACCAAAATGTAAAGGAAATCCTTAGGGTTGCAACTCCAACCAGCATTAAGTTGTAATAAAGCTGATAAGTATCAAACCTACCTCATTGGCTATTTGTCATAAAAAGAGGTTATTAAGTAATTCAAAATCCTACTGGTTCATTTACACAGGGTTCGGCCCCATTCAATTTCACTTCTATAACAGTACAGGATATATGTTGGATCAGAATTATGCCACCTCAGGCAAGTTCACACCTGTAATACATACTCATATTTGCAGTTTTATTTATAATGCAGGCAACTGTATCCATGCATATTTTGAATGTTCTATGTGTACAAGTTTACTCCTCATCCTATCTATCTGCAGTTCTGCTTTATATTTGGTTGAGCCCGAGCTATCAGGGCCAGATCATTGTTTTGTGTTTTGCTTTGTCCGGTGGCCTTCAAAGTGGCAAAAGTTGACAGGTGTGAGCAAAAACTGGCCCATATGTGAGGAGGAGGGAGGCTGGGGCAGAAAAGGAATAAGCACTCGTGTGTCATATATTGGGGGCAGGTGGAACTCTATTTGCGCATCTTAAACATGCACATGAAGAGTAGTTTATGCGCACCTGTATGAAGCAAAGCTGCTCGTAGGAGTATTCTGTGTGTACCTTTGGCAGAATCTTAACAGCGTAGAAATATTTCTATATATCTCTGTGTTACCAGTCGGAGGGATTTTTGCCACCTTTGAAGGATCTAGTGAGTTTCTAAATTTGTGTGATTTCAGGGCTATCTTCATATGAGAATTCAGTAGTAAGCACTTTAAAAGCTTTTAAACTTTACATAATCTACATCATTTGTACAGAAGCAGCCTTTCAAAAAAGGCCCTTCCCAGTCAAATGGCAGCCGAATGGCAGCCCACTTCCCTCCAACTCCCAGCCAAATACCCTCCAACTTCGAGCCACTGGAGTTACCCCCTCTTGCATTATTTTGTACTCTGACTCTACCCTTTCATTGAATTACATGCGCCGAACAGGAAATTGTGCTTCTTTTTAGATCTTAATGTCCACAAATCATAACCGAAATAATATTTTAGTATAAATATTGGTGTTTAAAAAGGAATTGTAGGGAATCAGCCGATAACCAGCCAAGGACCAGCCAAGGACCCATCATGGAACGTGGGGAAATTTTGCATAGCTACTACTGTACAGAATGATGTTTAGATGCATTTCAACTTACATTTGCAAGGATTCCAGTTTGTGGGGCTTGTTTTGTTTCTTTTGCAGTTTCACCGTGCAACAGAGATGGGGACTCGAGTTTGTGACTCGTACTCGAGTCTCACTTAATTCGCATATTTAATGACTTCAGACTCGACTTAGACTTGCATTTGAAGGACTTCAGACTCGACTGAGACTCATGATTTCCGACTTGTGAACAATATTTCATTCCAGTGTAAAAACACTTATTCAAGTGTTTTTTGTTTTACTAACTTGACTGATCGCCGCTCGCCTTACCCGCACACAGAAGAGGTGTAAAAAAAAAAAAAAAAAAAAAAAAAGCAGCACTTGTGGCCAGTATGGCCCAACACTCAGTCGTTGACACAAGAGGGAGCAAACAACTCAAAGACCCAAACCGTGAAGCACTCAAGTTCAAGTGTTTTATTTATACAAAAAGCCACTGCAAAAGTGGCATAATAAAACAGTCCTTTTCTTCTCCTGATAAAACCTAAAATTCAAGAGTTTTCCTTAAAAATCAGAGGCTTGAAGTTGGGCTCCGCATGTTATGCTGCTTGTGGTGCGAGTGATCGGCCTGGGCCACCCACTGGCTGATCCACAGCTGACTCAGCGGCCCTCCGGCACTGTTCCACTCCCTGGCGTGCCACACCCCTTTCCAGACCGATCCAGCTAAAAAGAGAAGCAAGGAGAACGCCAGCATCTACACGTCATCCACGCGCCAAAACCCCGTCGGAAGATATAGTCCTGTTTATGCTTTAAGCGAGGGGGAGCACTACTTACAGGCGAGGTTCCTCCTCTGCCCTAATACTCCTTACTGGGCCATCTGTGCACCCTCCTGGCGCATGGATCCCGCCTGCATCTCCCCCGGAAGCGCGTCCGTCTCTGTCACCTGCAGATTCCGTTCTCCTTCTCCTTTCCTTCAGACTCCTTTTATGTCGGCTTTAATCAGCCCTTGCTCACACCTGAGCGCAGCAATTACGCAGCGCAATTATTGCACTCCGCCTCCTCAGACAACTACTTCAGTCCAGTGCGCATGGATTGTCACAAGGGAAAAACAAACCAAAACAACCCAACATGCAGGCAAAATTTAAAAGTCTAAAATAAAGGAAAACAATCATATAAAAAAGAAACATCAAAACATGCAAAGCTCAAGAAGAAAATACAAAGAAAAACAAATCATATCTTCCTCTCCAAACATGCAAAGCATAAAACTAACATTTAAATTAAAGAAAAACATAAATCATATTTTTCCCTGTGCAACACACTGACGTCACTGACGCAACAGTACGTGACATATATGCCCGTGCGCATGCATGCATGCAACCCATACAGATATGGAAGCAATGATTACCCCCCCTGTTTCAGCCAAGTCATTAAGTTACAAAAAGTTATTGCCACAATCTTTCTTTTATAAAAGTATTGTTATTGTCCTGCTATTTGTTTAGGGTTTTTCTTTATCTCTTGTAGTTGCTAACTTCATATGTATTAATAAAAGGCAGGATTGTGATTGTTTTTTTTTCCACAGTCCTCATTTTCAATTAAAAATAAAAGAGCAAACATTTACTGCTAAAACTAGAAAAAGTTGTAACCACAAATGTCAGGTAAATACTGTAAGAAAATAGTTTTTTTTAAAGAAAAAAAACTACAAATGCAAAATTTATCTGGAAAAAGATATTGCGTGTGTGCTTTTTTTAATTGTATTTTTCATTTAGCAGTTCAAGATAATGATAATTCCATAGATATAATAGCGACCTTTAAGCTATACCGTCTTAGTGACGGAGATGAAAACACAAGGAGAAACAAGCAAGCACGAAAATTGTTGCACTTTTTTTAATTAATCAAGTGATTAGAATTTTTTGTGCGATTAATTGATTATTGCGACAGGCCTTCTCAAGACTTGAGACTTGACTTGGACTTGAGCTCTCAAGACTTGAGACTTGACTTGGACTTGAGCTCTCAAGACTTGAGACTTGACTTGGACTTGCAAAAAATGACTTGTGAACATGTCTGCCGTGCACCCACTAGATGGTGCCATTGTCCTCTGCTAGTCTGGAGGACTTCCTGTTCTTCTCACCTCACACCTGCAGCCTATTGGGTCATCACTTCCTGAGGAGTACTTAAGGAGCAGACTGTTTTCACTTCCTCGCCAGAGTGTTTGCCTGTATTGGGTACTCTAGCCCCTCAGAGTTAGCAGAGTCTACTTTTGAGTCTAAGTGTTTTCTGAGCCCTTTTTAGTGCTAACCTAGTTTTTTCTTTGGTTCTCCGGCAGGATTTTCCAGATCCACTAAAATAGCTGGCCTTTGAATTCTGGAAGGGAAACACTCGTCACACTGAGAAAGTGAGGCGGATCTCCACACCTGAACGCTGAGCCCTTCAGGAACCAAGTGTCAGTCTGCTAAGCAGCTCCTCAGGATCTCCACAGTCTGCCTGTCCACCCTTCAACGAACTAAACCTTCAACAGACCAAGCCTCCACAAACGGGATCTAAGGAAACCCTCCCCAAAAACCAAGTTACCTAGTACTCAGACTTTCGGCCAGTTTTCCCACAGTCCATGAACTCACCACTCTGATCTACTCCTAGAGCTTCCGCTTCTGGTTCACCTGACCGCAGGAACCTCCCCAAGCTAAAGAACTGTTGTTCCCCTAACTTTGTACAGTTATCCTCCAATAAACTGTTAAACCTTTCTCGGTCTCTGTAAGTGATTCTGCATGTGGTTCAAATATATTCGACCCATCATGACAACATTATTGAAAGAACATATTAAACTGCAAAGACAGGTTGTCAGTACATAATGATCATTTTTTGGGGGTCTGATTGAGCAGATACTTTTTAGTGTGGTTCCTTTCAGTAAAGAACTAGAAAAAGCTGTTTCGGAGAAACAGCAAAGTGGGAATGCATTTTTTGCTGAATGAAAAAAGCTGAAATTAACTGCAGAACATATGAAAATGTGATAGGAAGTCATCAGAAACTTAAAACTGCAGAAAACAATTGAATCATCTGAAGATTTTGTAGGGTAGAATCATTTGGCAGTAAAATGGCAGAAACAAACTCATCTTAAAAGCTGCACAACCAAACCATACATAATATAGAAAAATGTCTTGAATGTGTGCACTAGAAGGGTCTTAATATAATGTCTCCCAAGTTTCTAGAAAAATTTCTAAAGAAATTTTGAAGGGGGAGCACCTACTGCCCAGAAACATGTGAGGTGTGTTATGAATAGCAGCAACCAGAAAAGCTTAATTCCTGTCCAGAAAGAGAGCAGAATGAAGCCAAAGTTCTCAGCATAGGCTGAAAAGTATTAAATTAGCTGAATCAGAAAATAAATTACAAAGAAAAACTTGAATCTTATCTGGTTGAAGAAAAAATTAATAGCTCAAGGATGGGAAGTAAAATGTTGAGGAAGATGGTATTGAATAAGTATCAAAATTTAGAAATTGTGGAAATGTCAAGACTTGGCAAAACAATTTGAAATGATTTAAAATGTGTTGGTTGATCAGCATAAAGAAAACAGCGTCATCCTTAGAGGATTGAAAATCTACAAACCTATGTGCAAGACCAACCATGACAGCAGAGGAAGGACAGAGAGAGAAGCTTATAGAAAGAGAGCTAATACCACTTAAAGAGCTGAATTTATCAAAAAATTTAACCTGCATGTTACGAGCCGCTGTGTTGATGACAGCACCGTTGGCAGCATTTGGCTGCATGTTACGAGGTTAGCAGATGCTTTATTACAGTGTAAATCTTAGAACCTGATTAAGAAATATGCACTGAGGTGTGAGGTCAACAGGCCTTGGTAGTGTATTTTGAAGAAATTGGTTGAGTTTGGGTCATAGCTACGAGCCATACGGCACAATTAATGAGTGTATGTGAGGAAGAGGCTTTTATTTTGTAGAGTCCCTTTAGTCTTATTTCGAAAGTCTATCATGGATGTGTGTCAAGGGAAGAGTCATGCCCAGCAGTGATATAGAATGCATTTATAAATATGAAATCACTGGTTTTCCATGTTATTGGGTGAATAGATGCTGTATTATAGCGTAAATGGGAGACCGTTATTGTGAAATTTGCTCTGGGGTATGTTTTGAAAAGGTCCCTAGAGTCTAATAGAAACAAGCTGGTAGAGTTTGGGTCATAAAGCTGAGCCATTTGCATCAATTAATACGCGAGTATAATATAGAGGCTTTTATTGTGTAGGGTCACTGGAGTCTTATTTTGAAAGTCTAGCAGGGTTGTGTGTTGAAAAAAGGGTCAGACCCAGCAGTGATACTTGATGACTTTCCAATCGTTAAATCACTCTTTTCCCTTGTTATTAGGGCAGTAGATAAAGTGGCAATGGGAGGCTTTTATTTTGAAATTTTCTGTGGGGTGTGTTTTGAAAACCCCCTAGAGTCTCATATTTAAAGAAGTGGTTGAGTTTGGGTCATAATGTTTAGCCATATGCTGGGAAAAAAATATGAGTTTAATGTAGGGGCTTTTAATTTGAAGGGTCCCCGGAGTCTTATTTTGAAAGTCTATCAGGGTTGCGTGTGAAGGGAAGGGTCATGGCCAGTAGTCATATTGTATCCATTTCCAAATATTAAATCAGTGTTGTCTCCCTCCATTAGATTAAAATGTGCTGTTTAAAGTGGCAGAGGTAAAATCCCTTTGAAGCTCGGTTACCTTGACAACGCTTAACGAGCCTGTCAGTGAAAGAGAGAAACGCACTTCACTTTCGTTCCTTTCCTCTCAGGCTTTTTTGAATGGGAATATCAGCTCCGAACAAACGAGTGCTGAAGACAACCCGTAAATGGTATCTAAAAAATTCTTTCAGTCTAAGCGACAACTATCCTTTGTCTCCGATTAGGGTAATTTTCATGGCTGTAGCTTATTCACACCCTTAATGGGAAGGAGAAATATAAAGGTTTGTAAATCCTGTTGGTGTCATTAAATAACATGCAGCTCAATGGTAGAGCAGAACTTTCAAAAGCAAAACTTCCCCTCCGAACAAACGAGCGGTGAGCCAAAACCGTAAAAGATATTCAAAAAATTCCTTCATCGTTGGCGTCAGCCATCCTTCGGCTTCGACTGTGCCAACTGTCATGTTTCTACTAAAAACTATTTGGCCACGGTGATGATGTAAAAATTTGTTTTTTCTGAGTATGAGGATTTTTCTCAGAATCAACGTTTTCCTATACCCGAACAAGTCAGCTAAACAGCTAAACCATAAATGATATTGAACATATTTCTTCAATGTGAGTGCTAGAAGGGTCTGAAGATGTTCTATACCAAGTTTCATGTTTGGACATCAAACAGTTTAGAAATGGGAGCGATACGAAAATATGTATCGTTTTGGATTTTGTCTGTGATTTTTGGAAAGTCTCTCATTAGATTTCAATTGAGGAAGTGTGGACTTCTTTGTAGTCTGGGCCAAACTGTCGGAAAACTGTAAATGCCACACAAATGAGGGTTACATTTCCTGAATCCTGACAAAAATTCCTACGTTTTGATGTATAATTTATTTCAACTGAGTGAAAAATGAGTGAGTGAGAACAATTTGTTCGGACAAAACAGAACAGCTCAAAAGCTAGAGCATGCACTCTAGCAGTTGAAGAATTCCGTCCATAGACTTCCATTATAAATCAGAAAATCTTTAAATTTTCTTTTAAAGTTTGAAGCTTCACTGAAGCAAAACTGTAAAAGTTAGCAAAAAGCTAAGTTAAACAGTAATAGCAGAAAGACACAGAAACATTTTAAAAGTTGAATGGTGTTTCTAGCTGAAAGTATGCTGAAGTAGTTAAAGAGCAAAGTAGCTGAAGTTTTAGTGGAATTTTTGAAGTTTTACATGTATTTCAATGGGGCCAAAAATCGCAGAAAAAGCTGAATATCGCGAAAACTACGAACAATATCTTTACCAAAAGTCATAGCATAACTCTCCTGAAGAAGCTGAACGTTTTGATACCAAATTTGTTTAAATCGGCTGAAAACTGTTGAACTAGTTAAATGAAGAAAAACCTACGGAATAATAATAAATATAAACAGAAAAACAATACGTTTTTTATCCTCCTCTGACAGCTCCTTAAATTAAAGTATTGCTTTAGAAACACAGTTGAAAGGCAACAAGATTGATGAATGGGCAGACGCATGGATGGAATATTTGAATGCCATATCTTTGTTTTGTTTGGAAAAACCTGATTTAATCTTCTGGAAGGTTAACAAAGTACACTCTGTGAAAGAACGACAGAAAAGAGAACAAAAGACTACCACATCGTTTTGGTCCTACCTTTCTGGGCTGAAAGCTATTGCAGAAAAAATAGTAAAGACATGGAGTAAGACAATAGACAGATTCTAGAATATTGAAAAGCATGTCATTTTGGGCAAATATAACTTAGTAGGAAAAAGCATTACTTTGCCTTTTAATGCATTAACAGAGCTACATCCTTTTTGTGGTTTAAGAGCTTTGTAAATCTGTATAATGTATCCATATTATGACTATTTCTGTTTTTTAAAGTTAAAATTAAATACAGTCTTGTTGCAATATCATCTTTAGTTTTAGTAATAAATTATTTAAAGTTCCATCACCATAGGTATTTCCTTAAAATAACCTTTGAGAATTTGTCACACTATTATGATTTGTGTTCATATAACAGCATTTTTGACTAGTAACATCTTTAAAATCATAAGGCATGAAATATGTTGTTATAGTAATCTGTTGTTGCACTGATAGACTGTTGATATCTCCAGGGTGTACCACACCTTTTGCCCATAGTCAGCTGGAGATAGACACTATCCTCACCATGACCCAGATGGATAATCTGCATACTACTGTATTCTTAGACATCTACAGAGTATTACAGTCTTGTTTGTAGAGGAACTAGGTCTTGATCACAGAAAAAAATAAAAAATTTAAATGTACCGGTGGGAGGATTTCATAGGAAACTTGCGCTAAAAGGCAATGGGTGATTCACTAAAGGATGACTTAAATGTCTCTGCCCTTCAGTTTTTTACTTCACCATACGGATGTCGTTATGCTCCACCACTATATCATCAAAAGATTTTCTTAGTATTAATTCTTAGTATTATGGAGGTTACAGGTTTGGCAATACACTTTAAATCAAATAATTTGAAATAATGTCTAGAAGAGGCAAATGTTCAAAGTTTTTCTAGGATGGATTATCAAATGAATTCTGAACCACATTCTACAAGCAAGTAGAAGTTGTTTTCCCCAATATCTATTGGAAGGCATCCCATCACATGCACACCTTCCTTTCTTCTCAAGATGAGACAAACTTAAATTACATAAGGATGAGAAGATTAAACGACAACTCCCTGACGACATCATACTGGGATTTATACTCCCAGTCATCAAACATTGTTTTCTCTCCCGAGTCACCTTGAATGTCTAAATTGGCTCCATATCATCCACCTTCTCCAACTTTCTACTTTCCATTTTACCCTCTATCATCATTACCTTTTCCAAGTGCGATTATTGAGGTAAATACCTCAGAGGAGGGAAGTGACAGCTTTTTTCCTGAGAAATTGCAAAATGTTTCCTAATCCCTTAGAACCAGATATATTGTTCCTGAGAACTGACTTTTTTTTTTTTTTGTCATCAGAATTTTTTACTTCACTGCAGGTAGTTCCATTGTACAATTTACTTTTCCCTTGCTTTATTAAAACTAAAGTCTGGAAAACAAAGAAAATAAATCCCCGTTTACGGTGGAAAAAGTGATGGTTGTTCTCGTGCAGATGAGAAGGAAAATTATCACAACTGAAGGTGCAGAGCTGAATGAGAAAGATTATGGTTTAAAGAAAAACCTTGACTGACTTTTGACCTCCAGTCAGTAAAGGTAACTGATGTCTGGAGGTCATCAGTCTGTCAAACTTCGGAAGTTAGCAGATGACACCACTCTCAACTAACTTATCTCTGACACTGCATGAAAAGTGAGATTTTCGTCCCCGTAAACTCCTGCAGATCTCCCTGATTTTCGTCAGTTTCCGACAATTTGCAACCCGCGCTTGTCCCCGTTGTCAGTGCCACTAATTGTCGGGAACGGACTCTGACGTATGTGGAGAGCGATCAGCTGTACTAATGGCCCTAATTAGCATATGAATGCAGCGAACCCGCGCGGCTGGCCAGGTCTGGCTTGAATAACCTACTCAGTATTGGCTGAAACCACTATTCTCAAACAAGTAAAATTGCTCGTGATTGGCAGCAAAACCACACGTGGCCAGGCCAGGCTTTAATTTTCTTACTGAGTATTGGACGGAACCACTTCTTTTTAAACAAGTAAAGTCGCTCGTGATTTTTTGGCATATATATATATATTTACATATAAATTTACGTAAATATGTATATATATATAAATATATATATATATATATTTATTCATTTATTCATTCATATATTTATTCATTCATATATTTATTCATATGCTGTGTATTTATGTTATCCTACACTACTACACAATTATTAGGCTACCATCAAGGACATGAATGAATTTATACAGGAAATGAACATTTGCCAGGAAGCGGTTTATGCAAAGAAAGAGCTTTATTAAAACACACACAACTATATACAACGCGTATCCAAACACATGCGTATCCAAAAATTACAAGTCCGTGAACGGCCCGTCTGCTTCCTCGGGGTTGGAGGTAACTGGCAGCATTCCCTCCGATGCAGGTCCGATGTGCAGACGCCTACTGTGCGTGGCCCTGTACTTCGGCATCGCTTCTAACCGGGACTGCAGCTTAACACAGAGTTCAGAGAGATCCGGCCTACGAAATGGCGGTGGCCATTCCAGAGTTCCCCTTCCTCATCAGCTAGCACACTCTGCCTCGATTCCAGCAGCTGTAAAAAAAAAAAATAACATAAAAAAATAAAATGAATCAGCACTATGCGATGGGATGCACTGCGTATGGACACAACACATCTATCAATGCACCTGAAAAATAGTCACCAAATAAAGTCTTACTCTCTTTCTTTTCTGAATGCTTGGCAGCTTCCGCGCGCAACGTGCTCGCTGGCTGCGTATATGTGAAGCTCCTGCGTACCGTCTGATAATATGTCTTACAGGCAGCTGGAAAACAATTAAATGAGAGTGGTATGAATAATAGGAGGTCACCGTCTCATTATGAGGCGAGATTAGTCTGTGAAAACAAAATGTACAGTCATGATCGGTATCAATCCGTATCTATTTCCTTTTACCGCAGAATGAAAGCATATTCTTTAACTCTTACCCTTGCTCCGGTTCATAGCGCCTGCAATTTATCTCCGAGTTGTGAAGACGGCGTACTGCTTCCTGTGAATCACAAAAAATACACTTTAATAAAGCTTGTTCTTGCAAGGCTACTATTAGCCGTAGCTTTAGGCTAGGCTACTATTAGCCGTAGCTTTAGGCTAGGCTACTATTAGCCATAGCTTTAGGCTAGGCTGCTATTAGCCGTAGCTTAGGCTAGGCTGCTTTTGGCTTAGCAGGCAGTAATCGAACATATATTTACCGCTAGCTTTTCTTTGAGTTCGTCTCTCCCGCACAGTTGTTCGACTGCAGAGTCGCCATTGCGTCCAAGAGGAGTTGAAGGCGAGTTGAACGCTAGACGTCGTCCAGCCATTGATCACGTACCAACAAAATCCAGACAAAGGAACTGGAGATAAAGTTTTTCTGAGTATAGCTTCTCCAATCACATACGAGGTCATTGTTATACGGAAGGACTCGCGAGAACAGCGTCTATCATGTTTTTTTTTTTTTTTTGCTTTATTGGCAATTCCGTGTAACAATACAGAGTAATTAAAAAATCAAACAAAGATACACAGCAGTTGGTGACATTATAACTTAAAAAAAATGAGACATAGAATTTAAAAAATAAATAAAAATAATACAAGGGAAACAAACATATAAATAAATGAACAAATAAATAAAATAAACATAAAATAATAATAGCTAGGGGTTTACATTGAGTTTATGGTCATTTAACTTTTTGTAGCTTCCTGTCCTAAATAGTCTTTCAGGAAACATATTAGAAGATGCAATATTGTATATGTGAGAGAGGAGTTGCTGTAAAACAATGGCATTATGCCACTATGCACAGTAGTTGAGCTCTAGGAGACTGTGATCTCTGAAGACCCCTCATTCTGATTCTAATGTTGTTTGTATGGAATGCACATTTTACCAACTGATTCTGATTAAAACTAATTTTTGAAATAAATTATTTTGTATATTTTTTTACATAACATTTGCATACACAGTAATCTATTGTACTTTAATTAAATAAATCAATTCAAGCTAAAATGTAAGAGTCTATAATTAGGTCATACTGAGCCTGATCTATTTGTACCATCTTTTTGGGGGATATTTATTGCCACACTTTGGGCCACTTAATACCAATTTAGCATCAAATAAATGAGGCAGCCTACCTCAGCATTGTTGCTGACCTTATGTCCTTATGACCACAGTGTACCAATCTTCTGATGGCTACTTCCAGCAGGATAATGCGCCATGTTATAAAGTGAATCATCTCAGACTAATTTCTTGAAACTTTTTCACTTAAGTAATTGTGAATTGAGCATATTGACAGACAACATTTTATTTTTTATCTTAAATGCAATTTTTTTTTAAATAATTACTGCTCTAAATGTATTGCTCTGTCAGCTAAAGATCTGTTTTGGTCTCTATACTTTAATTAAATAAATCAATTCAAGCTAAAATGTAAGAGTCTATACTGAGCCTGATCTCTTTGTATCAGAGATTTTCTTACCTTTTAGAAAAATGTCACTTGGGGTAAAACTCCCCCTGCAACCCTGATTTGCATTTGTATAGCTCACAGCATTTTCATTTACATGTTAAAGCCTCCCCTAGAATTCCATGGGGGGGAGGCATGGGGGGAACACTGCCTAAGAAAGCCCACATCAATTTCTGACAATTTGTGGGAGTTTTCGGCGTTCCCTGCAAATTACCGTAAACTGCCGTTAACCTGAACTTCCACGACAATCTACAGTGCCGCATATTGACGAAAATCCCACTTTTCATGCAGTGTGATGGTGACGAGTCTGCCAACAGGTGGGAGGTTGACCATCTGCCGACCTGGTGCAGGGAGACCAACCTGAAGCTCAACACTCGACACTGTGGAGTCTTTCCGCTTTCTGGGAACTATCATCTCACAGGAAGTAAAGTGGGAGCTGAACATCAACCCCCTCAACAAGAAAGCCCAGCAGAGGATGTACTTCCTGAGGCAGCAGAAAAAATTCCACCTGCCAAGAACAATGATGGTGCACTTCTACCCCTCTATCATTGAGTGTATCCTTACCTCCTCCGTAACCATCTGGTACGCTTGTGCCAATGCCAAGGACAAGGGCAGACTGCAGCATGTCATCCGGATTGCAGAGAAGGTGACTGGCTGCAATCTTCCATCTCTCCAGGTTCTGTACACCTCCAGGACTCTGATGCATGCTGGGAAGAATGTGACTGATCCCATGCACCAAAGCCACAAACTATTTCAGTTACTTCCCTCTGGCAATAGGCTGCGTTCCATCAGGACCAAAACCTCACACATAAAGAATAGAATATACTTCCTATGCCCAGAAACCCCCATGACATTTGACACTGCCTCTCTCCCTTCCCTGTTCAGGACCTAGAAGCTACACCAACATACCGTTTCCAGACCTCCTGCATTACATTAACGCACAGTCTACTGTGTCTATATTATATGGCTATATAATATATTCTATATAGTACATTCTATGTTTTATATTGAGTATAGGTATAGATTTTGTATTCTGTATATACAGGTCCTTCTCAAAATATTAGCATATTGTAATAAAGTTAATTATTGTTCATAATGTAATGATAAAACTTGAACATTCATATATTTTAGATTCATTGCACAATAACTGAAATATTTCAGGTCTTTTATTGTCTTAATACTAATGATTTTGGCATACAGCTCATAAAAACCCAAATTTCCTATCTCACAAAGTAAGCATATTTCATCCGACCAATAAAAGAAAAGTGTCCTTAATACAAAAAAAGTCATCCTTCAAATAATTATGTACAGTTATGAACTCAATTCTTGGTCCGGAATCCTTTTGCAAAAATGACTGCTTCAATGTGGCATGGAGGCAATCAGCCGGTGGCACTGCTATCCCACAGGTTCTCCATAGGGTTTAGGTCAGGAGAGTTGGCAGGCCAATCTAGCACAGAGATACCATGGTCAGTAAACCATTTACCAGTGGTTTTGGCACTGTGAGCAGGTGCCAGGTCATGCTGAAAAATGAAATCTTCATCTCCATAAAGCTTTTCAGCAGATGGAAGCATGGAGTGCTCCTAAATCTCCTGATAGCTAGATGCATTGACCCTGCCCTGGATAAAACACAATGGACCAACACAAGCAGCTGACATGGCACCCCATACCATCACTGACTGTCGGTAGTTGACACTGGACTTATGGCATTTTGGTATTTCCTTCTCCCTGGTCTTCCTCCAGACTATGGCACCTTGATTTCCAAATGACATGCAAAATTTGTCAGAAAAAAGTACTTTGGACCACTAAGCAACAGTCCAGTGCTGTTTCTCTTTAGCCCAGGTCAGGCGCTTCTGCTACTGTTTCTGGTTCAAAAGTGGCTTGACCTGGGAAATGCGGCACCTGTAGCCCATTTCCTGCACACGCCCGTGCACAGTGGCTCTGGATGTTTCTACTCTGGACTCAGTCCATTGCTTCCGCAGGTCCCCCAAGATCTGGAATCGGCCCTTCTCCAAAATCTTCCTCAGGGTCCGGTCACCTCTTCTTGTTTTGCAATGTTTTCTGCCAGATTTTTTCCTTCCCACAGACTTCCCATTGAGGTGCCTTGATACATCACTTAGGCAACAGCCTGTTCGTTCAGAAATATCTTTCTGTGCCATACCCGTTTGCTTGAGGGTGTCAATGATGGCCTTCTTGACAGCATTCAGGTCGGCAGTCTTACCCTTGATTGGGGTTTTGAGTGATGAACCAGGCTGGGAGTTTAAAAGGCCTCAGGGATCTTTTGCAGGTGTTTAAAGTTCATTTGTTGATTCAGATGATTAGGTGCATAGTTCATTTAGAGACCTTTTTCATGATATGCTAATGTTGTGAGATAGGAGTTTTGGGTTTTCATGAGGCGTATGCCAGTAGTATTATTAACTTTATCAAAATATGCTAATATTTAGAGAAGGACTTGTGTAATATAAATTTATATATATATATATATATATATATATATATATATATATATATATATATATATATATATATAAAAAAGAAAAAGAATCCTAAAAAAAGAAAACAAATTTTCTAGGTCCCTTAGACACATTAGGAATTAAAAATAAACATTGTATTTCCTTTTGACGAGGATCTTATTTAAAAATGACCAGCATTGATTCACAGAGAATTAAATGTTGATAGGGAAAGTATTCTTACACCCTGTATCTTTCATATTCATAAAATTGTGTTTATGAGCATTACCTGCTACTAGGTTTTGACTGTCCAAACAAAAGATAAAACTTAAACAGAACCAAAACCATAACAGGTTTCGTATGGCTGATAATATGTAGACAATCATTGATAACAGCTGCTTCGGGTGCCTCGAAAACCATATGTTTTATTTATTTTTTACCTAAAAAAAGATTTAAAGTTTTGCATTGAATGAATTATACATTTCAATCACACAAATTCAATGTGCCGATTAAAAACAACTCAGTTGAAAGGATATGAGATTTTTGGTTTGGAACCTACAGATCTTTTTTTCTTTCCTTTTTCTATATTACCTGTAAAACTACAGAAATAATTTTCAGAATACACATACATAGATTCATCAATTCGCTGGGGAAAAAGTAACTACCTTAGGGTTAAGATTAGGTTTCCTTCTGTGATTGTCAGGGCTCCTGTCTGTGTGTTTGTGTTTCTGTATTTGTCTCCCTTCCTCCACCAGGAGGTGCCTGGTTCTTGTCTGCCTCATCACACACCTGCTGATAGTTTCCTCGTTAACGTAGTGTTCCCTAAGCTGCTGACTTCCATTTCCTCGACGCCACAGTGTTTGCCAGTTTTGGGTACTCTAGCAAAGCTAAGTCTTGCTGAATCAAACTGTGCTCTTGTCAACCTGAGTTTTAACATTGTTTTTGTCGTTGCCTCTCGCCAGGAAGTCATCCTGTAAACTGGATCTTTCGGACCTTCTCTCCCTGAAAGGATCAACAGAGCTTCAAGCTGAGCTGGGGTTACAAACAGGAGGTTTGGACCCACTTTCCCCAAGAAATTGTTTGAGCTTCACACTGAGAAAGAGATTCATCTCCACTACGACCCGTTCAAGTACCGCAAGAAATCTGAGTGGTAGTCATCTTCTCCGTTCACCTACAAACAGCTGCATTCTGGGTAAACCCTGTTCCGCCCTCCACTGAATCAGGCAAACACTGGAACAAAAGCATACAGACTGGAATCAAAGATTTAACAACTTCTCTGGAAACGTGAGTCAGCAACCAGATCCTTTCTGTTATTATTTCTGTGTCGGATCAAATTTCCCACTAAGCCTGAACTAATCGCTGTGTCTTCCCCTCACTTTTCAGTTCCGGTTGAGCAGTGTTCAGAGCAACCCTTCTCTCTGCATTATCTCTTCAATAAAACCTGTTAAACCTTTTCTCCTGGTCTCCCTGTTTGGTCTTCAGCATTTGGGTCTGAACTTTCAGTAAAATCATGACAGTGATACCAACCTACTGAGCCTTCTGGTGGGTAGGCACAATCTGAAGCCATTCTATGAGACTGATAACCGCTAATCAAGGGCGTAGGTTTGATTTGAACTTTGGTAGGGACACCATCAGTCGGTTGTCATTGGTGCTATGCAATATGCGTGTGTTATGCAAGGTGTGAGGATCCATACTGATAAGAGGAATTCATTGTTAAAAGAGAAAAGCATCATTTTGCTAAATTAATAAACATTGTATAAGCACTACACTCATTAGATGCTGTTTATTAATGTTTGAAGTATCACCGGCTCTGATCAATGTGGAATTAGGACTGTTTTCCACTTTGAAAATGGTTTCATTTGAACGACGAGAAGGTAAATACAGTATTTTCTTCTGAAGATATAGACTTGTGCAGAGTTAAACCCCACTCTTATATTTTTACCTACTATGCTCTCTCTGTATCAAGCAAAATAATACATTCATTAAAATATTAACTTCACTATAAAAGTGGAACATCTGGGCTGTAGTTACTTTGTGTAGCCCATTTCATGTATTTTATCTGGGACTGAAAAAATGAATCGTATTAATTGATTATTTCAATAATCGTCAACTAATTTAGTGAGTGATTCATCATTAACTGGAGAATAGAGACTCTAAAACATAATAAAAATGTAAAATATGCCTTTCTCTGACAGAGCAACCCACTTAGATCAGTAATTATACAAAATTTTAAAAAATACAACATATATATATAATATATAAGATAAAAAAAATGTTTTTGTCTGTCAATATTCTTCATCCAGAACTCATCAAGAGGAAATATTTTAGTATCACCTGGTTTATTTAGACATCACCTGAAGCACTGAAGGGCCAGCTGCTTCACCTACAAGCTGCCCTGCATCATTATTACTGGATATCTGTGTTTCCTATAATCATATAATGTATAAGTGCATTTTTAATAGTAAAGGATTAAATGTAACACAACCTTTTATCATTGTCCTATATTGCTTACTGTCTGACAGTTTAAATAGCTCCTTATGTCTATTTTCTTTTTTAGTGGCATCATCTACAAACACTTTTAACAATTATAAAAGACAATATAACACTATCTTATCTGTAATTTAATAATATCCAAAATAAACAGTCAGATTCAAGCATATTTACCAGACATTAATATTTGTACTAATTTACTTATAGACTGTGTGGAAATCTATGTAAGATAAAATCAATGTTAATATTCTTCCTCTGTTTGTTCTTGTCTTTATCCTATTTCTGGAAGTATAAATAGTCAATTAAATTATTATTATTATGTGGAACCCCAATTATGCTATTTAAACAAAAAATAGCAGATGTTTAGGCACCATTTCTTGTTGTTATAGGCTCTATTGTTTGTATTGTTGTTATATACTCTATAAAAGAAATAACACCTGCTAATAATTATACCTGAAAGAGTCATCAATAAATGAAAACAGTAATAGCAACTTAATATCTGTAAAAAGGAAACCCTCACATTTTCTTTTTTAGTTGGCTGTGGCTAAGAATCAGAAATGTTAATGGCTTACAGCCTTTATTTGCCCATTTTTCCAGCAGTCTTCAGAAATCCTGGCTGACTCAGAATATTTCGTTTTAAAAAAGAAAAAAAAGGTTTTTGTTTTTTAGTGCACATGATATTCCTTTTTTTTTATTTTATTAGGACTAGTTTTGCAGCCTAATATTAATTGCAGTAACCGCGGCATTCTAGTGTGAATAAATTTTAAATTTTGTGCTCCATGCACGGACGGACTAGAAAACAGCCTATCAAGGATAGAGAAGGCGGGACCTAAGGCAGAACAACCAATGAGAGTGGAGTTAAATAGCGCAGCACAGTTCCATGCACTGCTACGTGAAAGGGACAGGAGAGACCAGGCAGAGGAGCTGCGAGAGGAAAAGAAGCCACTGCTGCAAAAACTACTGCTGTAAATTATAAACATGTTGCTCACATCCAATTATTGGTAGGGACAATTAGGTCGGTTCAAAACTTTGGTAGGGACATATCCCTATGGTCCCTATGCAAACCTACGCCTATGCCGCTAATAACAGCTATTTATTGGGATGACAACATCAGAAGCGGCTGTAAAGAGAGTAAGACTGTAAAATATAGTGTTTACTGTGTGATGGAAGACAGAATCCATATGAGGAGGAACCCCATTAGATGATGCACATGGCCTAACTGGTAGAACAAAATGTTTTATACTTCATCTTCACCTGCTTACAGTTGATTTCACATAAATAGATACATTGATCCACATCATGATAGCATCTGATATGTATTAGTTTCACGGAATATGTATTTCTGATATCTGAAATAAATTTCTTCCATGTCAACATGAAGTTTTTAAATAAAATTACATTTTTAATTTCTTAAATAAACATTCAGGATTTCTAGAAATGAATTTCCGATCTTTATATTCCTACTGTTAGTGGTTGCAATTCGTATTACTTTGATCAGTAAGAAAAGTGTTTCAGATGTCAGAATTACATATTGATTCAATCCCCAAAAGCTTGCAGGCTCACTTGCTCACAGGCTGTGTCTTCCTTCCTTCCTTTTCTTCCTGCTACGGGAGTTTACATGTTAAGGAAAGATGGCTTCGTGGGTGTAAGTGCAGCAAGTTGTGCTGAACTCCCGCAGCCAGAAGACGTGAGCAAGTGAGCCTGTGAGGCTACACTCAGGGCAGCAAATCCAGATAATACATAGAATAATTCAGACTTAAGTGTCTCTGTGTGTTTACAGACTGATCTACACATTTGAAGATCTTTGTATGCATCTGCAAATCTTAGTACACATTTATAGACCTGAATACAGATTTGTGGATTTTTTACACATTTGCAAATTATTTAACACATTTACAGACTCTCGTACAGACACACAAATCTCACACATTTTCAAATGCCACAGCAGACACCCAAATCGAGATACAGACACCCAACTCTTCACACACATTTGTAAGTAATATTGCAACAATAATATTCTCATAACTGATCAATGATCCATGCTCTAGCCGCGATACAACAGGACAGATATATCAGCATGCTACCATAACATGCTACAATGTTCATTTACTGTCTGGAAAGCTGTACTAAAAGAAATTTTGTTTTTTATACACAGAGTGTATACAAAATGAAAATAAAAGTCTAATTATGTTAAGTTTAAGATTATTCAACAGTGTCATCAGTGTAGGTTTAGCATATTTTCAAAAATCACTGTCAGATTCTTTCTCATGGGTTCGCTCAAAAAAAGTTGTCTCAACAGAGTAGAGTGATATAATTATACAAGGCCTTCAGTACCCTAACTGGCTTTGAAAAGAAAGGGAGCTGACATTGTCTGCTTTTTGGCATTTGAGCCCTAGAGGCTTCAGTTCCTATGTACCGAGGCCAAGCATCCCTGTGGTCTCTGACAATTCAGCTAGTGTCATGCAGGACCTGCTTAATGCCCAAGGAAGTTAGATACTTGTGAAGCATGCTAAAGTTTCTAAAATCCTTCCACATTCACCATTTTCTGGTGTGAGAGTTCAAAGGAAGCAAGTACAACTCTTTTCAGTAAGGGTCACATGGCTAAGGCCTTACATTTATACATTTTGCAGATCTGCATTTGTTTTACATAATAGAGCGTTCATTTGTATAAAAGCATAGCTCTCCTACCCTTAAATTTCTTTCCCTTTTTATTAAGTATTTTGAACGGGCCACACATTTTTAAAGGAAGGGAAAGATTTTTCACGTAATGCCATTATTTCTCACCATTTACTCTGGCTTTTAGAAGTATAAAAATCTTGTATAATGAGGAGACAGAATTACACAGTCGATGCCCATTTTACTTCCAGAGACAAGTCTGCATTTATTATTAATTTCACTGCATTTCGCTCATCATTTTGCCTGTTATGTCACCTTGCATATCACAGCCCCAGCACTAAATCAGACCAGTGTGAAGCTTTCTCTCAGATGAGATAAGTTGTATTTTTAACAATATATGTTTTTGTAGCTCAGAATAAGATGAAGTGTAAAAATGGGAGAGATTCTCATCAGTGGCACATCTTTTAATGTTGAACCTCATCTTGCTTTTTAAGGACACCCTCTATCATGACAGAATGTTATTGTAAATAAGACAACAGTTGCTCATTAAAATTGATCTCAGGTAATAAAGTAAAAAAAGTTGGTGTTATTTTTCATTAGGACCTGTCATTTAATTCCCACATCAAATAGGTTTCTAGAATTTTCTTGTTTCATCTATAGAATATTGCAAAAATTAGAAATATCCAGTCCAGGTGTGATGCTGGGAGTCCACAAACCGTAATTAAAAGCTTTCAACTGATTCAATATGCTGCAGCTAGAGTTCTAATTTAAATTAGAAAAAGCTTCTCTTTATTGGATACCTGTTAAATCCAGAATAGAATTTCAAATCCTCTTTCTCACACATAAATCCTTAAATAGTCAAGCTCTGTCTTATATGAGAGATCTGATCATTCCTTATGTTCCAAAAGAGCACTCAGCTCCAGTGGTGTCGAAAGTACACACATTTGTTACTTAAGTAGAAGTATAAATACTGCAGTTTAAAAACACTCTGGTAAAAGTTTAAGCATCAACTTGACCTCTTTACTCAAGTAAAAGTGAAAAAATATGTGCTCCAAAAACTACTTATAAAGGTATAAAGGTATAAAGTACCCTTTTAAAAAAACAGTCAGATGCCACTTTATGAAAGCACTATTTAAAGCTCAATTTTTCAACTATTTCAAAAAATTCTGTGAGATAGGGCCAAGGATGAGGGAGATCATGTTGGTCTCCATCTCTCGATACGTTCTCGCCTGCGTCCGACCTTTCAGACATTTCGCCATCTTTTTCTGAATCCCACATTGTAGCATGGCATAGACAATTCGCATTTGCTGTTTGAAGAACACCTTCTTGCTTCTGATGATTTCCTTTGGCTTCAGTACATTTGACGAATAGTTAATCAATGAGTGTTTGCATTATATGACTAATCCAATTACACTAGTTTTCACTAGATGTGGATGGCACTAATGATCTGCATTGGATGGCGCACATGACGTGAAATAAATATTTATAAACACAAACCAGGGGTAACCAATTAAAACTCAGCAGGGTCTGAATAAAGAAAATCATCAACCAGTAAAGGTCCGGAAACATTTTTAATGATCTGTTATTTAACACAGAATTTAACAGTAAAATAAAATGAGGTGTTTATGCATCCATGTTATACATTGAATTTTTAAATAAAAAAAATAGGGGAAAAAAAGAACTTTTCCCATTTTAAAATCTAAATTCTTTTTTGAAGTAGAGAAAAACAATCGTTCACCTGAACTGACATTTTGTCTGTTATTTTTCTTTCTTTTTTCTGGCTTAATGAGATCAGTGGGCTGTCCTGCGAGGCTCTAAAAGTGGGTTTGAATGGAGACAAAGCCATTCTCAAGCACATATCAAAATGCAAATTTCAAGCCAGGATCGATATTTATTTTTGATTCTGTTCATGGTGGAGAATCTTGCTTCAGTAGCCAAACATACTGTGCAGGCTCCGCCTTGGTCTGGCCAGGTCAAGATTCACCATTGCAATCGCAACACACAGGAAAAAGAACGACGAGAAGATCTGGTTTATCAAATAAAATATAGTAACAACAGATCAGTTATGACAAATTAGATCATAATTCTTATTTATTTCAAAAAACTAACACCGTTTATTTAAAAAAATGGATGCAAACCATAGGTACTTCAACAGACAAGCAGATTTCTCATCTCTATCAGAAACAGCACATATGCTGGATGCTGATGGGGATTTATTTAATATGTCATATTAAATTAAGCGTTCATTTCTACATGTTTTGTTCCTACGAATTTAATGATAATTTCATGCATGCTCTCGAGATCCGAGGATAAGTTGGAGTGCAGCAATACGGGAGGAACAGCGGAGGCTGTAGGCTTTGCTTTGTGCAGGATCTCTGGAGCACTGCAGGGCAGAGCGAAGATGGAGGATTTGGGATTTTCGGGGTAACAGGAGAAGTGGCGCAAGTGACGTTTAGACACTGTCTTCAGGCAACATGTGGTAATTTATAAACGTTTACAGGGTTCGTACGGGTGCTGGAAATCCTTGAAATGCTTGAATTTTGACGTTGTGTTTTCAAGGTTTGAAAAGTGCTTATATTTTGGATGAAATGCTTGAAAATGCTTGAAATTGTACCTATTTCTTTCGCAACAAATACCTATCTAACTGAATCGTGTGTTTATTAAATGGAGAAAAAAATGTTGGACAGCCTGAAAATGAAACCTGCTCGCTTATGTGTGACTGCGATCTGCCAGTCTATTTCCATGTGACTCCGCCCCCATGAAACCACTACTGCACCATGCCAGGAGGTTATCGTTTCAATGAACGTTGGCTGGAAGATGAAAAATACAAATTATAGATTAAACGGGGACAAACCCCACGAGTTGCCTCTTGTAAAGTATGCAAAAAAGATGTGCAGCTTTTCACAATGGGCGAGTCTGCGCTCTCGAGTCACATGAAGGGTAAGTCAGTGACTGAGAGTACGGTGTGATAATGTAATGTTAGTATTGCAGTGTTTCCCGCAGCACTATCTTGGCGAGGCGGCCTCATGCTACCGCCTCGCCAACGTTACAAAAAAAAAAAAAAGTTTTAATTCATTGCCAGGCCCAGACCTTAAAACAGCATTGATAACTCTACGGCTGATAATACTGAATTACGACACCCTCTGGTTGGTTATATTACTACGCCATGGCAGAGGAGTAATTTTCTTTGATCATCCGAGGAGACGTGTGGGGGGAGGGGAAACGTGTTTGTCGTCTTCATCATCGGTGAACTATATGCGGAAAGCTAAGTAGTTAATTAGAACTGATAATAGAAGATAAATATCTGTCTCGTGTGCTCTGACAAATTAAGATAGGATTTAGTTTTATTCATTCAATTTAACTCCACTTTCCACATCTCTCGAGTCAGGCCAGCAAGGGTCTCAAGATTGGGATGGTTATTGACTAGAGGAGCACTCCTGGATACCGTGTTGCTTCATTCTGGACAGGTCACTGATCATGGATTTCCACAAGACCCGTCCCGACCAGCCCAATGGGGGCATCTGGAATCCGCCCTTGAGGCGGGGTTCTGTTATGATCCCTGCCCTAATGCTGAGCTGATCTCTCACTCTATACACCTCCTCAACTCCACCTTTTCCATAATCAGCTCTCATCGGCTTCCCCTGTTTCCATTACTATACAACCAGCCCTCAGTCCAGTCATCAGATCACTGTAAACTATACTTTTTTTGTCTGAGAGTGGATTGAAGAGGCTTTTACATATTTAAGCATTTGATTAAGTGTTGGTAACACTTTACAATAAGGTACACAAAATAGGACTAACTAAAGAGCGCATAATGGGTATTAAACCAGTACTTACTGGAATAAACGCCCTATTATGGGACTACTGCTTAGTTACTTGGGAAACTTGGTGTGATGTTTAACTTTATCTTGGGCACACAAAAACATAAGATAATATTCAGGTACTAATTGGATAGTTATTAGTTTCTTAGTGTCAACTTGACATGATGCTTGACATAACATAGTCCATAAAATGGACTGCTGCTAATCCCAACCTAGATTGCAAAATGTAATCATGAAAATGATTTTTAACTCACAGTTATCTCACATGAGTTATCAGTATTGTAACTCTACAGCCTCATTCTCTCCCTGCAGTCTCCTTGCTTCTTTGCTCTGCTGGTTCCTTCATCATTTTCATGTTTTTTTGTTTTTGTTTTTTTGCTCGATGGCGAACAACTAATGATGCCTTTATGCCACCAATAGCTATACTGTGGATGAATTATATGCATTTTTCTTCACTTGTTTCTGTAAAAGTCTCAGGTATCCTATTTCCCTTTGCCTATATCTCTGTGATGCTTCGGCAGACAGCACCTTCTGCCGCATTTAAGGACAGTCAACAGCACATTTTCTTTCTGAGGAGTTGGAAACACTAGGCAAAATTTTGTACTCATTGAAGTAGTTTTTCTAAAACTGCGACTTCCCTGGTTAGGGTTTACCCAAAACCAACACTGAAAATGACTCCTCTAATTTTGTGGAACCAGTAGTCCCCTAATAAGTAGTGTTAAACGACCCTTTAGCTGTTACTGGCTCCTTTTTTTGTTTCCTCAGTAACTACAAATTAGTTTCTAACACACTGTGTATACAAAATGACAATAAGTTTGTCTAAGTCAAAAAAAATTGAAACTTTCTTTTTCACTCCTAAGCTTCTGCTCATTTATATACAAAATGAAAATAAAGTTTATCTAAGTCTTTCTAACTCTACAGTCCAAGTTATTAGTTATTCTGTATTTCCCAGATGACTAAACAGTAGTGCCATACAAAGGTTGGGCTAGGTGTTCTCAGTTAATCAAATTTTGTTTAAAGTGTTTGCAAAGTGCTTTATTCTTCTCAAAACTTAATGACCATATATTTCTAAGCATATTTTATTCATATACGTTTTAGGGTGAGAAAGGTGCTTTGGTGAGCGTCCCTGCAGATACTGTAACTATAAGGTAAAGCTTAATTCAGCTCATTGAAAAAGATGGGAAAAATCTTACCGGCAAGGAAATGTATCTTCAGTGAAAACAGATATTTACACTATTTCTATTTTCACAGAAGGCTGTGTAGAAACAAATTTCACCTTAAGGATTTCAGCAAGATTAAAGCGTTCTTAGGTCAGAAGTCTGTAAATATCTTGTGGCACATTCCCTTTTCTCATGTGCCCTACGAGATTATTACTTAGTAACCTATCACTCAATGAATATGTATGCATTTAAGTTCTCTTTTGTAACTTTTTTTATGTCTATCAAGCTGAAGGAACTTCATACAAGTGGGGTGGGGGGTTTGTGTGTGATGTGCTGCTACCACTTTGTGTGTTGACTGAAATCCAAGGCTGAGGTTGAGCACAGGATTGTCCTTGGATGTCACTACTCATTATTTGCTGGTCAGTGACACTGCTAAGAAGTCTGTGAGCATTGAGGATATGGAGGGACTCCTAGTGATGACTGATCGACTCATCAAAGAGTGGCATTGAGTGACTGGACCCAGCTAGGATATTTGCTTTCTTCATGGGAGCCTGACCCTCTAGTGGTTCATAAAAGGATAAAGCTGCTTATCTTCTCCACATATCTTTTTGTGATGCAAGGAGAAGTATACAGATGTATGAGCTAAGGTATTTTTACAAATGTTCCCAAAAGAAAAAATGTAAATGCATAACATTTAATAACTTCAATCCATATATAAACAAACATGTTGTTGTCTCATTGCTTTTGACATTTAAAGCACATATAACCTTCATGTTTTTACAATCGATCTGGATCTTATTTAGCAATCTCAGTTAATGGAATATGCAGCACTTAAATTCCATGCATTCTGTCTTTGATTCATGTTTCTCAACCTCTTAAGAAAAATAAATGTATATTCTAGAGCAGAGGCTCTATTAAATTACTAATCAGCTCATATTAGCAAAGCCAGAAAATGTACAAGGCGAAACATTCTGCATGTCATCAGCAAAGTAAACCATCTTTAAAGTGAGAGGACTTTGAGCCAAAAAGGCTGTGATTAATACAAACCTTATGCAAATTCATAGCATGCTTTAACAAACGGTTCTTTTGCAAGATTACTAGAAATAAGGACAAAAAATTGTTTCATTGTTCCTGCGACAAAAAATTGCCTTACAGCCTGATCTCTCCCCATTAACATCATCACTGAGCTTGCTGCTCATACCCAGATGACTCGAAATAAGAAGATGGCAGTCATAAATTCCAGAGATTTTGCTGTAGTTTAGAGCTTTTTACAATGCAACGCTATCTAAAATCCTAGTATGCAATAATATTGTTGTGGTATTTTTTAAAGTTTAATAATAAAAAAACAAGACACAGGACAAAGGGATCAGTGGCAGTGCAATATACACTCTTTTAAATTTAATGTTACATTACATGCAAGACAGAAAGGAAAAAGAGAATGAAGGATTTCAGCAAAGTCTGAGAAAAGTCTTCATACATTATTGTTAGGCTCAGAACAGGTGGACCTAGTATTTGAGGCAGACAAATACTTTAGGTGTATCAGTTTATTAAGAGCAAAAACGGAGCAGGCAGCACCAGCGTCCACAGCAAGAACCTCTGCAGGAGATTCCAATAGGTTAGTGACCTCGCTTACTCTAGCTGGAAGTGCTTGCTCAGAAACATGTAGGTCACCAACCTTGTCTTAATGTTGGTTGCCGCTCACAGAGTCACAGAGGAATTGGTGTCGGAGGTTGGAGGACAGGCAGGTGGTCAGAACTGTGAGCAAGATGTGCTGTAAGGTGAAGCCAAAGACGACATCGGGATGTGGTTGATGGTCGGAGCCAGGAGATCAGAGAGCAGGTGAGGTGCCGAAGGACAATCCAGGACGGAGTTGGGTAAAAGTTCAAGGTTCGATTCAAAGAGCAGAAGGCAGGCTTGGCAGTCAGGAAAAGAATGGGATTGGTACTGTTAAAGAAAAATGATTATTTTTAGTTTTTAATACAGTTAATCTTATGGCATGTGTAAAAGGTATGTTGAACACTCTCATTTTGAACATATTTATTAATTTTGAACAAGTTTGTGTTAATGATTTAAAACTAAACGACTGATGGATAAGTATTCAAAGTATTCAAAGTACAGGAAGGAAAATGTAGATCAAAGGGGATCTCGTAATGAGGCTCCTGTTGTTTATCAGAGAGGACAGGAGGCCATAAAATGAGGGCAGCATCATTTGAGCGTCGAGGAGAGAAGTCTGCTTGGTTCACAGAAGATCAAAAGTCTTTCAGAACTAACATCTGGGATGGTGTAAAACTGAATACAACATAGAATGTTAAAACAATAACATTTAGTTTTTAAGACATTTTTAAATGAAAATTGTATTATCTAATTTTAGAATTAAGTAGTTTAGTAGATGATGAACGTATTTTAAAAATTTTACTATCTGTTACAATATCAGAATCAATTGGAAAATTGTTTGAATGAAAATGTTTTGTTTAGTATTAGAAAATTGCTCAGGATCTATGCTAAATGGGGTTTGTGAAGATAACCTTTCCTTGAACCAAATTACTGAATTTAAGTTTGTTCCTGAAAATTTATGTAAGGAGAGATTGCAGGAGAGCCTTCGCATTCCACAGCTATCTGTGAAATCTTATCTTATGTTTTCCTTAGCCAGATGACCTTAAGAATCCTGGAGGCCAGGACAAGCTCTCTGCTCTTTTTGTTAACAAAGGAGCAAATGGCCTTTGATTTTTGCCGTAAATTAGGGGAAGTTCTAAGTTTTTCTGAGTTTCCAAGGTAGTTTCCAATTGGTCAAGCGGAGGGACGCCTTAACTGAATATACTAAAAGGAAAGACACACCTACATTATAAAAATTCGTGCATACGAGTAATAATCCAGACAGCTGCCACTATTTTGGCCTTTTTTGGCACCAGCTCTCTCCAAAGACGCGTCTTTGCCTTTCTTTTCTATTTTCTTTTCTATTTTCTTTACCTCAGGTAATTGAATGTATGTTTCTGTTGTTCTGCAGTTTCGTTGTTAATTCATAAGCTGTTTCTTGTTGGATTAAATTCTGTGATTCTGTGACGTCCACACGCATTGTTGATTTCCTTGTGGCCACACGCAGCTCGCCGGGAGGGCCTGGGATCCAAAGGAAGAGAGAGAGCCAAACTTTTTCCAAAGTTAACTATTTTAGAATATTTTCTTCCTTAACAGTACACAACAAGCAGGATTAGACACATAGTCAGGTCAGGCATAAGCCAGATGACAGGTAAGGCAATCATAATCGAATAGGCAGACCCAAAAGCTGAGAGGCAAACGGCTCAGGATCAGGAAGTCAGAATTAAGAACGCTGGAATAATTACTCAAAATGATCAGTCAATGATGACTGGTCTGAAGGCTGGTTATATTGTGACAACTGCAGGTGGATCAGATGAGCGAGTAATGAGAAATCGGTGGAGTTAATTAGGTATGTGAAATGAGTGAATGAGTGCCTATTGTAGATTTAGTCCTTTACTATTTTTCCCTGGTTTCCTTTAACAGTTTGGTCTTGACCAAATACAGGTAATGAGCGGAGGACAGAATAGCTTCTAAAAGAAGAAGTTACAGGTCTGTGAGGGCCAGACATCCAGTACTTCAGGGGTGCTGGGATCAACCGTACCCCTTGCTGAAAATGCCACAAGCAAGCTTAAACCAAACTGAATGTTCTTAGGTGACACAATGTGAGAAAAAAAAAGTAAACAGAAAGCGCTAATGGTGCGTTCAGACCGGAAACAGTGTCCACGGTGAGTTTGGTGGATGTACATAGAATTCCTATACAAACCGCTAAGGGAAGGGCGGGGAAGCAGCCAGTGGTGAATCCCAACGCAGTGAGGGTGTTCACTGCTCCCCCTGCTAAAAATGGGTTCCCGCGGCTATGCAGACATTTTGCATGTTTGTGGATGACTAGATTCTTATTTTTCTCCGCAATTTACAAATAAATTCCTGAAAATCATCTTTATTCTTAATCAAATCTTGTACAATAAATAGAGCCCACCCAAATATAGATTACATAAATAATAATACAGCTGTGTTTTATGAAATATCCCAACATTTTGTTCATTTCATAGATTACATCTCAGTACATAATTCAAAATATGAAAAATTTAGGCACATATGCAAATTTGCCAAAACATGGCCTCCCTTTTCACTTTCTCTGTTAAAGAAAGTATTTTCCACCTACCCTAATTCTGTGAGAAATGTTGTGTGAGCTCTGCAAAAACCATCTTGATAAGTAATTAAATTTTGCTACATGGTCCACAGTATGATTTATAAGTAAACAACCCTGCATCTACAAAGCTGGCATCTTTCATGCTATCTTATTTCCAGGGAAATCTTAAAAATAAAAATAAATTAGAATATATAAAAGCTACAACATTATTTTTCTAGCAGTACACTGATATGGGGAATGTTTTATATGCCTACTGTACCATTATGTAGGTGGAAGTGGTATTTCTTTGCTTAAAAAACGTTTTACTTCCTTTATACCTACAAATCCTATTGCTACATTTTCCTTGGCAGTCTTTACTATAGGCTTATATTTGTAAAATATGTTTCACCCAAAGAAAAAAAAATCTTCCTTTTTTCCACTTAATTTAGAAAGCTACAATTTGCAAAAATGATCAGTTATGGATCTTTTTATTCAACATTACAGCAGCACATTGCTCATGCTCCTAAATTTTCAATTCAGAAGAATATTGCTCTGGTTTACATATTATTAAGCATTTAATAACACGAATTTAACAATAGCTTAAAAGGAGATGAGATAATGATACAGAGATATGCTGCCATTAATCCTAAAATTAGTGATGCAACGGATTACACAACTCACAGTTCAGATTTAAACATGGTTTTGAGTCACCAGGAATAAAAGAAAACTGGAAGTTTGCTGTATTTTATTTTGTTATTTTTAGCTAGTCACATTTTAATGGGTGTAAACCTTGGTGTATCACATCTTTAGGTCTTGCATGGCATAGCATTGTGGGGGGGTAATGGGTTATCCTCTCCAGGAAAAAATTTTGAAATTTAGACTCTCTGAAATGGTATTTTCTGCCTTTTGAGCTGGAATGCAGCTAACTTTTTATCTTTGTTACAATACTTCTTTTTTCATGATTATTGGAAGTATGAATGCTTGACTAGAGGTGAAAATTTCACAAGGAAGACATGATATACTTTTTAGGAACAATATTATGTTTCATAGGTTAATTCAAACAATCAGAAGGTGTTACTAAAACTTACTGCTGAAGTTGAAACTTGATTGTCACATATACAAGTTGAACAATGACAAACTAAAAAACACTCTAGAAATACTACAACACAATCTGCAAACCAACAGTGGATAAAGTGTATCCAGCACTGCCAGGTACATCTTGGTTGTTACATATGCAACAAGTTTCAACTTGTTGCATATGTAACATCAATGACAAACGGAAGCAGTCTTCAACAAAATTTGCATACAAGTAGAGGAGAAAGTGCCAAGACTACTTTTATTTCTATGTATCTACTCTGTTAAGAATACAGCTGACACTGAAACTAATTCTGAAACTTGATTGTCACATTTCCATGTATCTTCGAACATTTTGTAAATGTAAGCTGATTTGTCATACAATCAGGTGTGTTGTGCAGAAGGAAAGTTATACATTTTATAAATGTCCAAAGAGCAAAATAAAATGCCCTCTTACCCACAATTAACATCCATTTATCAATCATTTTGAAAGAAAGACTCTAATCCTCTTGAAAAACCATGACAAAATTGCAGCTTCTGTTTGACATTTTTGTACGGAAATTTAGTGCGATTGAACCCCCCTCCCCAGTTGTCATTTATGTTAGCTATTTTTCCCCTATTCTACAAACAGTATTGTCCCAAAGAACAAAAAAAAAGAAAAATAATAATAATCCAATAGTTATCAAGCATACAATGAGTTTTCGTAAACTAAAAAAGTTTTAACCTACCTGCTTGCAAACAGTGCAACGTGCTTGTTCCCGCAAATTAAGAGGTCCATCACATATTCTAGCATATTCCAGGGAAAAATTAGGATGTAACCAAGCCGTAAATCCCAAAAACAGTGAGTACGATTTCTAATATTTTTAGTAAAGTGCGCAAAATGTTCCTACGAATTGCTAGCTAAAAGCCTGCTTATTTAAACATTTTTGCCTATAAAAAAAAAAAAATTCGGGAGTTTAATCCAGATTTTATATGAAATAATAAAATCAGTTATATAAAAACTACTTAAAGAGCAATAAAACGCATGACACCTTCTTCAAATCCCTTCAAACAGGTTATTGTATATGTCCCTTTCCCTTGCTCTTTAGGTCCACCCTTCTGAGGTGAGTTAACAGAAGTTGTCTGTGACAGTTCAGCAACAAGTTTTTTTTTTTTCTGCTCATACAGAGGCACAATTTTTTTCCCTAAAGTGGGTGCATGGCGGAATTACATACTGTCGCTTGAGCACATTTAGAATATGTTTAAAGCCCTTTTTTTCACATGGGAGTATGGTCTTATGTCTGCAGCTATAAAAACTCACATAGTGTTTGTTACAGCTTTGGCCCAGTCTGGTTCTAAGTCAAGCTTTCATTATCATTTTGTATACACAGAGTGTAGTGCAACTCTATGTGTGTTGTGCAATTTTACCAGCAGATTCTGAACATATTAATTAACTAGAGCTGGAAGTTGTAGTTAACTGAAATGTAATCAAAATCAAGGATAAAACAGATTAATTATTGTTATTTAAATTATTACAACTGAAATCTGATTACTCACCAAGGCTCTTTAGTCTTTTACTCAAGGTTTTACTCCTGGACCAGCTATAAAAATCCAGTTGTCTTTCACCAATTTAGTAAGTTAGATTATGGTTATCAGCAGAGTTATTTATCACCAACCAAAGGAAATTGTGTCTAATACTAATGTGATGATTCTCTGATTCTCTGACAACATTCTCTATTATTGTCTGTTGTTAAGGTTGAGATAGAAAGCTGCTTCAAGTTGCAAAATATGCAGTCAGTAGGTCTACCTAATCATTCTAATATCTGCAGATGCGGTCACTACATTCATTGTCTCAAGCACATATCCTTCCAGTCGTCAAAGCAATAATAAACTTATAACTTTTTTTTTTTTTCTGAAGATCAAGAAAAAATACTAACTTAATACACACAACAATTATTTTTACAGTAATTGAATGTTTAAACCTTCCTGGGCTAAATAGAAATTGTAAATTGCACACAGATTAGAAAATACACAAATAAGGCAAAATATTATGACTACTGATTGCTGAAGCAAAGCTGGCGGTTTATATTATTCAGCAAATGAAAAATCTATTGCTGCAGTAGATTTGTTAGAACCAGGATAGGTAAGTAGAAGGATAAGTTAAGTATAAGGATAAAGATAGTTAAGTATAAGAAAGTTTGATATGGTTGTAGATGGTGATGCCTCGAAGCGTAGTTGGGAGTATCTTTGAAACTGAAGCTCTTATAGATTGTTATGTTAAAATATGATTTGATTAAGGAAAAGTGATTACAACGGAAGGTTTACATACAGTCATTACTCATTGGTGTTCTTGGAAAGTAAAGAATCTAACCAACAACCCAGTGTCACTCAAGTTGCTGAGGAACCTAGTGATGCAGTACATCATAGTGTCAGAAAACAATCAGAAAACTCTCAAGTGAAATATTTATCTTCAGAAGAGCCGTCAGCTTATCCTTCTACCCAAGACTCAGTCGACCTTTCTTGACCTGTTTAGAGCAGGCTTGTTTTTGCTGGGCACAGCACTTGAGCATTCATACATCTGTGTATTGCTTGTATGTAGGCCCTGTATACCAACCCAGTGTATATCACTCTGTGTAAAATGATATACTTGTTTGTGTTCTCTTGTGTTTTCGTTCATCTGTATTACATTGGCTTACTATCATGTTAGCATGTGGGTTGAGGGTGACAAATCTCCTCTCACTATCAACTGCCATGCAGCTCTTCACTGCATAGCTGGGGCTATGTTTTCCTGGTGCTCAGACACATCGGCAGGCAGCTTGCCTGCTAAACTACCCTAGCTCCCCAAATGGAGTTCTCATTTTCAAGGGGAACGGGTGCATGGCATAACACACTTTGTCTTGGGAATTACTTTTTCTCAGTCTGTGTGGCTCTCTGGGATGGACATGGCTGGCTGGCGCTCGGGGAGACAGATGGAGGCTGCTGGCTAGCCTGACACATGTTGAGCGGCTGTTGATGAGTCAGTGGAGAGGGGCGGATGAGAAAGGGGGAGGTAATGTGCTCTATCTATGTGATATATTGATGCAAGTGAGAATCAGAGGTTTCACTTGGCTTGAAATCAGCTTTGCAAATACTCGTATTTATGTTTTATGGACCTGTAATGTGAATGTTGCATGGATTTGCAATTATAAGCATTTGCAGACTGCTACTCTTACCAAATTATAGTCTGTGGCAAAATCAGCATCTTAACATTAACATGGATATTGACTTTTACATTCAGCTTTATTTTCAAAATATACGTTCTACTACAAATACATTTAAAAAAATTAATTTATTCACATTAACAGAATGTAAAAAAAGTCTGACATTCAGGTAATGGCAGCTCATTATTTTGTGTAGCTCCTTCAACTAAAGCGTATTTTGATGGTAGTGGTTTCAAAAATACCAAACATAGGAAGCTTATTAAACTTACTTATACCATATATACCATACAACTTAAAGCATATGACATCATCATACTTTTCCCTTCCCAAAACACTGGAAAATATTGGCATAAAATTGTTTGGCTTGTGGGCATATGTAGACACTGCTGGCAGAGCCAGAAATCTTCATGGGATGATCCGGCAGGGACCAATAGGTGGGAAAAACTGGTAGGTACCAAAACCAGTTAGAGACAATCACAATGTAGCAACCAGAAAATGAATAAGCACTAAGAATCATACATTTATGCTGTCTAAAAAATAATTTATGGCATGCATAATATGGCATATATCCAAACTAAATGGGTTGAGCAGTTGTTATTTATTTCAATAGAAGACTCCTAGATTACTGGAGAAACGCTGTACTTAAAATGTTTAATATTTGTATGTTGATGTCAACCCTTTATAGAGCAAGTTACTGTTTTTGATCACTCCCGTCCTTCAGTGGCGCCTGGAAGCATAAGCTCCAGTCATTCTTAAAAGATACTGCTACATGGCTTGACATCTTATTTTGGCATTTGACCAATTGGATGAAGCCTTGAATGACATATACTGTAAATTGAGTAAAAAAAAAAGTTAAAAAGTCAAGAAAAAGGTAAAAAGCTAATAGAAAAGTTAAAAAAGTAAATAAGCCAAGTTAATATATTATATATAGCTTTATAAACTGAAAATATGTAAGTGCCAGTATCAGCATTAATACCTCTAAGGTTATGTTGTACCAAAAAAATGTGTTTCATTCATTTGTTTTTCATTAATTTCTTATAGAACCACTTTTGTTATTTTTATTTATATATTCAGACAAGTTGCCATTTCTTCTTATTGTATGATCAATAAGTTTTTGTCATGATCTGGCCTGTTTGCGCTCCCTTAATTAGTCATTCCTTTCACCTGTCGTTTTTCCCTCCCTGCCTCAATTATAATTTATTCCTCTCACCTGTTTCCTCTAGTTTATATTCAGTTCAGCCTGAGCATTCAGGGCCAGATCATTGCTTGTGTTTCTGTCAGTCTTTCTGTTCAGTTTTATTTTATGGTTCATGTCCTGGATCCTAGCTGCCAGTGGAAAGAGGGTTTTAGTGTTTTTCTCGTCTCCTGATTGTCCACTGTTCCTCCCCCACGGAGTCCTCTGGGTTTTTGGCTCATTATGGGGGGAGTTTCAGTTTTTATCCAGTAAGCCTGGCTCCAGGGAGGAGACCAGTTTAAAGTCCTGCTTCAAGTTCCGGTTCCACGTCCTGTCTCGGCTACCCTCTTCCACTGTGCCTGCCTGTCTGCACCTGATCCTGTCTGCTCCTGTGCGTGACCACCTGGTCATGCTTCTGGTCCCAGTCAGACTCTGAACCCTCCTGGAAGCCTGTGGATGCCTGGAAGTCTGGATCCTGCCACCTGTTTCTGTTCCTGCCTGATCTGGATCCTGCATGTTCTGTCTGTTCCTGTCTGTTCTGGATCCCTGACCAGGATCGGCTTCCAGCATGACCTCTGGGACTGCAGCACTGGGGACACTCGTGGTCTGGACTGTTAAACCAGGTAAGTGACCAACACAGATAATCTTCTATCTGTTGATCGTGGTCACTTACCTGTGTTTCTCCCCTAGAGTGTCTGAGATTGGGCGGTGCCCCGCCCCCCCGCCTGCAGTGTCCGCGAGCCACAGCTCTGCTTTTGTTTTGTTTTATTTAATAAACGTTTGAACTTTCCTACTGACTGTCTCTCCTTGAATACTGGGTCCATCTGTCCTCGGTTCATGACAGTTTTGCCATCAAAATATCCGGGTTTTTTTTTAAGTTACAAAGGTAATTAGGTCTTTTTAGATTCAAATTACACTATTGGCTTGAAATTCTATTTCACTGAGTGCCCAGAAGTCCTCTTTTGCCCAGACATGTTCTAATTTTCATATTTAAAAAAATGTCTGGGGCGAGTTTCAAAATCATCTGGGATATTGGTCAACTACAGTGCAACATATCCGAGCCGTGTGCTCCTTCACTAGTCTGGAAACTCCGGCGGACAGAGGCAGGAGCCAGCACGGGACGGCGGGTGGAAGGGTACCATCACCGGGTCACACCTCCCAGCCCATGTCCTCCTTTTCAGAAACCCAAATCTGCTCACCCTACATATAAAGGGTTAAAACAATAATTATTGCATATCTGCAGTCAGAGAAGCACCTTCTCGTGGTCAGACCCTGCAATTCAGTGAAAAGGTGGTGACTGAGCAAAAAAATATGCAAGAGGGGTACAATCCAGTGGCTGGAAGTTGGAGGGGATTTCACTCGGAGTTGGAGGGAAGTGGGCTGCCATTCAGCTGCCGTTTGACTAGGAAGGGCTATTTTGAATGGCTTCTGTTGTATCATGACTGATTCTACAGATTCCCTTAACAATTACTTGCATCTTTACACAATCTTGACTTCCAGTGTACTTATGGTAAGCTGATGAAAATCTCCTGATACACCCAATCACCAGCAACAAGAAGGAAACTTGAGCTGCCCCAGGTAAAACAAAAGGAGCAGTAGGCATAAGGGTGGAGCTGAATAATTAAATCACTCAATCAGAATACATTTTCATATGCGTATTTTCACTGGCATATTTACTTCAGCCAAATTCCCTCTTCCTCCTCTCCCTGACAAAATCTTTCTTCTTAGACCTAATTAAAAATCAGAACAATTCGTGAAGAATTAAAAAGGCATCATTAGACAGCATTATTAGCACCAACAATGTATTGTTGTAAACTTGCATGCATTTCTATAATTTCAAATGAAATTAAAAACAGTTTGGACTGTTATCCTATTTGTGTGAACACATGCCCACATGGCTGTGTGATAAGACAACAGATGGATGTGTGATCCAAGCTCAAATCATGGACAATTGGTTAACTCTGCAGATACTTTATATGGAATAAATTCACAACAAGGTGCATTCAAAACACACAAGTTTATTAACAACAAAAACCTAAACCCAGGTTAAACAGTTGAAATATAAACTCAACTACACTAGGAAGCTACATAAACATCACAAATGAAATAGTGTTTCGATGGTCACGAATATTTCAGCATTTGTGAGCGAACTGAATTTATATTAATAACATTTTTGCATTTTAGTTGAGGTCAAAATCAACACAGGCCATTTGTAAAGGAGCTTCCACATTCTGTGAGTCACACAACTGCATCTGTTACTCTAAGCTTACAGCTAAAGAAGGACACTTGGATAACCTCCAAGCTAACAGGTATTGTAAAAGTGCACCAAGCTATACTGCTTAACACAAAGTAATGCTCCCAAGCAGGGCCAAAACCACCTTCGGGGACAGCAAGGTCAAGTCCTTGGTAATCACTTTAATTTTTATTTTGCCTAAATTGTGATATGTAAAATAAAAAAATAAATTACACCGAAACTGACTGTAGAACACTGATCAAGGTACCCCACAAAACTGCGAGATGTTTTAAATTTGAAAAGCCAAGAGTGGCGCAATCTAATAATAAAAAAAGTAGATCAAGGGTTTGGGCATACGTGCAGTATGTCATCGTCAATACACACTGTCGCTTTAGTAACTGCCACATAAAGGCTACAGATGCCGTTAATGAGTCTGTCAGTCAGGCAGTCCCTGGAAGAGAAGCACTTTAAGCTACAAATGTAGGAGAGCAGTTTAATTTCAAGACGGCTTTGAGAAGAAAATCTGCATTTTCACAAGGAAATATTTCAGCCCAGCTTACTTCTCAGACAGTACGGGAAGATGGAATCAAAGTTTATTTAATTTTGTCTTTAGTGGCTGTCAGTCAATTTCCTGCTGTTGAATCAATATTTTTTATAGGATTGATATGTTAGCGGTGCCTTGAACTGAAAATGAAAGGTTTATTCAGTATTAATTTTTAATTGGTAGATGCTGATTATTTTAGATGTGATTAATCCATAAATGTTGCAGGGATATGTACCAAAGGCTTTTAAGGTTGCTGTAATTAAACTTTTACTTAAGAAACCGTCTCTTGACTCAGATGACTTGGTCAATTGGGAAAGTAGTTGCCAAACAAGTCCACAACCGCTAACACCATAATGAACTTTTTGAAGAGTTTCAGTTTAGCTTTAGAGCTTATCATAGCACTGAAACAGCTCTGGTGAAAGTCTCTAATGATATTCTCATAGCTTCAGAAAATGAACTTGTATTTGTACATGCCCTGTTTGAACTCAATGCTGCATTTGAAACAGTTCATCATAATATACTTTTAGAAAGATTTGAAAGGAAAGAACATTAGACTGGTTTAAATCATATCTGTTTGACCGATTTCAGTTGGTTCACGTTAATAATAAATATTCCTCATGTTTCAGGGTTACCTGTGGAGTACCACAGGGATCAGTGCTTGGACCAATTCTCTTTACTACATATATTCTCCCAATCCATAGCATTATTAAACTGCATGTGCTTAATTTCCACTGTTATGCTGATGATACTCAGCTATATCTGTCTATGAAACCAGCTGAAGCTAACCCATTACAAAGATTACAGGCATGTCTTGAAGACATAAAAACCTGGATAACTCTTAACTTTCTGCTCCTGAAAGAAGAGAAAACAGAACTTGTAGTCTTTGGACCAGAATCTTTGAAGCTGATTATGTCAAGGTTAAGTGGAGGTTTTTCAGGGCCCTAATGCAGAGGTGAGGAGGCAGAGGTGAGTTTTGTAGATTTAAAAAATCAGAAAATCTCCGGGAAAGCACACATGGGGATCAAGGAGATAATGGAGCAACAAAACAACAATGACAAGGAACTAGCAAACAATGACTGAACATGAGGTGTATAAATTGGAGACTTAACAAAGACCAGGCTTATCAGCAGAATGGGAGAAGGTGTGGACAGAGGAGTCAAGAAGGGAGCTAGGGAAAAAGAAACGGACACAACAGGATAGCACAGGGAAAACAATACCTAATAACTCAAATTCAATAAAAAATAAATATAGTAAAACAAAATGGAAATTAAACCAATAATTTAGAAAACACATGAAAATCGAACTGAAAACTCAATGAAGAAAACTTAAACAGAACCAAAAAGTGCAGAGTCATGACAGATTAGTCAGCCACTTTATTCGGATGGGATTAAAATTGATCTCAGATAAGGACCTGTCATTTAAATTCCATATCAAAGAGGGTTGTAGAATTTCCTTCTTTCATCTGCGGAATATTGCAAAAATTAGAAATATCCTGATGCTGTGAAACTAGTCCATGCATTTGTTACTTCAAGGCTGGACTATCAGAATTCCTTACCATCAGGAAGTCGACAAACCTTCAGCTAGTCCAAAATTCCTAACAGAGCACTTTGCTCTCAATCTGTAGGTTTATTAGTGGTTCCTAGAATTTCTAAAAATAGAATGGGAGGCAGATCTTTTAGTTATCAGGCTCCTCTCCTTTGGAACCAACTACCAGTTTTAGTCTGTGATGCGGTCTCCCTGTCTACTTTTAAGGATAGGCTTAAAACTTTCCTTTTTGATAAAGCTTATAGTTGGAGAGGCTCAGGTTATCCTGAACTATCTCTATAGTTAAGCTGTTATAGGCTTAGACTGCTGGAGGACACAGGGACCACTTTTTCATCATTCTGTTTCATTCTATCTCTATTCTCCCACTCTGCAGAATTTGATAGTTCAATCTCTAATGCTATGCTCTCTCTACTTTTTCTCATAGTAGCTTGATTGAGTTTATTGATCTCAGAGTGGAGAAATGTACTTGTTACATCAGCTCAAATAGTCAAAAAGAGAGAAGCCCGGTTCTGCTGGAGGTTTCTTCTTGTTAAAACTGAGTTTTTCCTCTCCTCTGTAACTGGAAGCTTGCTTGGTGTGAGGGATTGCCTTTGAATCAATAAGTCGATGCAATCAACTGATTTTCCTTAACGAGAAAACTTTGAATCAATTTGACTGCATGATTTGGTTGAATTGTCGTGAGATGACATCTGTTGTAAATTGGTGCTATATAAATACACTAAATACACTAAATTAAAGCTAACTGTTTTATTGAACTTAACTGTTTTATATTCCTGCAGGATGGCGAAGCACAATCAGCAGATTGTGGAAGTCATGCACAGAAACAAAATAAAATATCAGTTGTAATGTTGTACACTCCTATATTTATGTATTTTATATGAGTGCTAAAATGTGCATATTTTATCTTGTTTATTTAATCTTCATACATCAACTTATAGCTATTTTTTTTTACTATTTTATACTTTGACATTGGGCTGCTCTGGAACCCACAAAACTAATTTCATTTTATGTCAACATGTTTTGAAATGACAAATAAAATTCTTTGAAACATGATGTTGAAATGGCATATTGTATTTATTTTTCTTATTTGACTGTGTTGTTCTTTTTCATTAAAAGGAAAACAGGATAGGGAGGAGAAAGAATTTCCTTAATCTTTTAATTTGCATTTAATTCTTAGAACTTTTATGCTTTCCATCTCAAATAAAAAGACTGGAAGCTAGTAAGTAATTGAAATAAATATAAAATCATGTTGTAAATCTGTACTTATTAAACTGGAGCTCCTCTGAGTAACTCTCTTATATTCACATTTAACTTGAGGAGTTGGGAACAAAATAGAGAAAAAAAAAATTGAATGAATTTGTTTTACTTTGTTTTCATCAAGGCACCTGAGCTTCTTTAAAGAGCTTAGATTGCTTAGTGTGAAAAACAGCTGATCCCAGGCAGTTCTCTACATCCAGTCTATTCCTCTGCTTGTTTCTAATGTTTGTCAAAGCTTAAGATGAGCTCAAACATAGAAGAAAAAGTAAAAATTTTTGGTTGATAAAACCTTGTTTCATTTTTAATTGGGTCTCACAATGCAAAACAGATCCGAGCCCTATTTTATTTTACTACCTATGAAATAAAATATTTTCAGGTACCCCTTGCAATGCACTCGCAGACCACTAGAAGTAGGAGTACCCCCGGTTGGGAATCACTGATTTGGAGGGAGAGCAGGTACTAGAAAAGAAATTGGATGTTTTTTCAAAATCAAATGTTTATTGTATGATACTTGAAGTATTGTGTAAGATTATAATAGAACTATGTTCAAAAGCTGGCTTTCAAAAAGAGTTCACAGATTAAGCGATATCATCAACATAAAAATGTAATAGTGCTTTCGTGTCTATTTTAAATACTGAAATAAATATGAAGCAACCTATTGCAATTATACTGGAACATCTTTTGTGACACATTTGTAACCACTGAAATAAGAAGCTTCAAAAGAAAGATGTTTACAAGTTTAAAATAACAAAATGTCTGGCAGTGAAAGAGAGACAGAGAAATGCAGTGCTTAGCCTATTCAAAAGTCATAAAGATGTTGCTTTTGCTCCTTAAGACTCTGAAAATTGCTAGATTTAAATAATGGGATTAAAAACATTTTCTGGGTTGCACACCACTGAACCCACCTAGAAGTCACTGACTCCTGACTTCAGTATTTTTGGGCCCTGCATACGGCCTTGCTCCCAAGGTGTGATTCACCAAGTAGTAGTCACTGGAAATGGTGCTGGTACACCCACTCTGGTAAAATATAGATCAGGACTGATTTGTATGTGGCTGTTACAGTGATGATTCACTAACTCACTCGCTCACATAATCACTCACTGTACAAATCTGTGATTCATTCACATTGTGATTGAGTTGAGATGCACTGCTAGCCCAGCCTGCTGTTGTGATCACTGATTCCTTCACTTGTGTATGAATTAAAGCCTAATTCACTTGAATACAATTGAGAGTGCAGTTGTTTCCCTTACTTAACACACAAAGGAACTGGGAGGGGATGGACATGATGTAAAAAAGATAACAGGGTGATTTTTGTAGTTCTTTATTTTAAGATGTAATCTGGAAATTGATCTTTTTTTCACACATAATGTATTTTTTATCTAAAGGTCATAATAGAGTAGTATTTCATTTTGTTTTTCTTGTTTTGGTCAAGTACCTTCCATTTGCCAGAGCTCCATAATAAGGTAATATGAGCATTTGAATAAATTGTCTGATCTTTATTACTTGTTTCACCTGTTAGGGAAGATAAAGGCTTGTCGAAGATTGGTTTATTTTTGTTTTTCTTATTTCCTGTTGCTGGTCGTGTGTGTATGGTAGCCACTGATCTCTTTTTATTCACTGCATTGCTGACTGCCCGTTGGTAGAACGGAGTTGAAGTGAAACCACCGGCCGCCATATTGGTACTCCCTTGTTAGACCAGTTGCAATGTAAACAATCTGTGCGCTACAGTATCGAACAACGATGATGTTCTCATTTTCAGGGTGACTTAAGACTTTAAAAATAAAGATAAATTCATCACTTTGACACACACTTGTTGTTTCATAGAACCAGTAGAATACTTTAACTTAAAAGAGGCACATCACATTGCATAGTCATTAGGAATGGTAAATGGCATGTAATTATACAGCGCTTTACACTACATTCATTCACCCTTTCACACACACACTGATGGTGGCAAGCTACATTGTAGCCACAGCTGCCCTGGGGCTCACTGACAGAAGTGGTGCAGTGGTTAGAGTGTTTTTAGAGTTCCTTGGTGTTTCTGAGTTCCTGATCCTGAACTGTTCTGCCTCTCAGCCACTGAACCTGCCCGTTCCCGTTGGATCTCGGTGGTGAAAGTGTTTTTAGAACCTGAGTGTTTCTGATTACCTGAGCCTGCCTGTTCCTGTCTGAACAGTTTGCCTGAACTGTCTTTGGACTCCTGGATCTCCGAGCCTCTCTCTTACTGTTCTGATCTGTTTGCCTTACCTGGTTTTGGACTTCTGGACCTCTGAGCCTGCCAATTCCTGTTCTGGGCTGTTTGCCTGACCTGGCTTCAAACTCCTGGACCTCTGAGCCCGCCCGCTCCTGAGAAACATTCCTCCTCAGATCAGAGCCAGATGCTCAAACAAATGATCAAACAAGCTATTAAGGTCTATGACAAGCACACATAGTGCTACCAACAAGAGTAAAAGTGATATTATGATAGAAAAATGAATAAATAAATATTACATAAGAAAGTAATCTTATCCAGTTTATAACCCCCAAGGTTTGTTCTACTGTGCTTTGTGCTTTGCTAAATCAAGGGAGAAAAAAAAAATCCTTGTTGCAGTTAGTAAGAGAAAAGCACAAACCCCGCCCCCAGATGTCTCTTTGCAGGTTCTTTGATATCCTTTTTTTTTAACATGCCAAAATTTTCTCTTTTATTTTTATAATGATTTTCTGCCTCCTTTGTGACACATATGAGCACATATATGTTTCTGAGTTTACATGTAACTTTTACAAGTACTGCAGCAGAGTTTTGGATCAGTTGCAGCTGTCTGATTAACTTTTTAGGCAAACATATTTAGCAGACACTGTTGCAGCAATCTATTCTGCTAAAGATAAATTCATCAATGTATATATTAAATTTTCATAGCTGTATTTTCTGTCAGGCTTATCCTAAACAGGGTTGTGAGGGGTGCTGATACCTATCTTCAGCTGTCTCTATCGCAGGGCAACACAGAGACAAACAGGACAAACAACCATTCACACACACACTCACACCTAAGGAGAATTTAGAGAAGCCAACCTAACAGTCAAGTTTTTGGGCTGTGGGAGGAAGCCAGAGTACCAGGAGAGAACCCACACATGCTCAGGGAGAACATGCAAACTCCATGCAGAAAGATCCCAGGCCAAGAACTGAACCCAGAACATTCTTGCTGTAAGGCAGCAGTGCTGATTATCCTTCGCATTGTAGTATGCAGCCAGTCTGTTGCCTTTACCTAAACTGTGCGATATTTTAAATTGTTGCACGCAGCTACAGCTCACACTGTCCAATGAAACCGCAGGGTTTAAAAGTTCACAGCTCACGATGTATGTACTCAAACTGTGCGGCCCGACGCTCTTATGTGATCTACCTGCTCACAATGTACGTCTAAAAACCATGTCGGATTTTGGTTAACTACAGTGCAGCAGAACCAAGCTGTCAGCTCTGCGGTGAAGTTGGTTTTAAGTTGGATATTGGATATTCAAGCTCCGCGTTTTAGGATTCCAGTTTGTGGGGCTTGTTTATGTTCTTTTGTAGTTTCACCGTGCACCCACTAGATGGTGACATTGTCCTCTGCTGGTCTGGAGGGTGATCATGTTCTTCTCACCTCACACCTGCAGCCTATTGGTTCATCAGTCCCTGAGGAGTATTTCAGGAGCAGACTGTCTTCACTTCCTCGCCAGAGTGTTTGCCAGTATTGGGTACTCTAGCCCCTCTGAGTTTGCTGAGTCAACCTTTGAGTTTAAGTGTCTTCAGAGCTCTTCAGTCCTAACCTTATTTTTGTCTTTGATTCTCTGGCAGGATTTTCCTGATCCTCTGGATAAGCTGGCCCTTCAAGTCTGGAAGGAAAACACTTGTCACACTGAGAAAACGAGACAGATCTCCTCATCTGAACGCTGAGCCCTTCAGGAACCAAGAGTCAGTCTGCTATATTGCTCCTCAGGATTCCCTAGTCTGCCTGTTTGCCCTCCAACGAACCAAGCATTCTACAGACCAAGTCTCCACAAACGGGATCTCAGAAACCCTCCCCTACTACCACAGTGAGTCCAAGAAACCTTGTTTTCAGACCTTCGGGCCGTTTTCCCACAGTCCTTGAACTCACCACTCTGATCTCCTCCTTGGGCTTCCGCTTCCTGTTCACCAGACCGCTGGAACCTCCCCAAGCTGAAGACAGTTTTTCCTATCTGTGTACAGAACCTTACAATAAACTGTTTAATCTTTTTTGGTCTCTGTGAAGTGCTTCTGCATGTGGGTCAAACATATTAGACCCATCAAGACACTGCGGAGTCAGTGGGATCTAGCAAATGGTTGATCCGACTGAGGCACTCCGATGTCGGCCAGCGTCTCTCAGATCCCTTCTGCCACACGCGGTGGTGCAGTTAGGGACCGTCAACAAAATCTTTGAACCAAGCACTCTTGAGAAACAAAAATCAATAAAGTACTTATCCTATGACCAGCTAAGACAAAACTAATATGAAATCATGCCAAAAGATAATATATTTAACACTTACTTTTATGCAATTTTAAGCCATTTTCAATTTTTAACATATTTTTAAAGACAAAGGTTGGAACTTTTCTTCAATTGCTTCCAGGTCATGTGACCCACCGACTCAAATTCTTTGTGAAATTGTTTTACTACATTAGCCTGATGGGGCACACTAATTTTGATTACATTTTAAGCCTTTGTATATTTAAAAAAAAAGTTTCATTACAAAAATAATAGCTTCCAGGTCTTGTGACCCACTGACGGACCCCTGCCATGCTTCTGTGTTTTCTTCTGAGAAGAAGAAGATGTGGTTGTGAATGGCCTATCGCCCCTTGTTACCCCCGGTACATGATGCAAGACGCAGGATCAGGCTATATGTTGGCCCAATCAGAAAATTCTTGCATGACTGGAATTGGTCTGAAAAGGGCAAAAAAATCATACAGTGTATGCCTGGCTTACAAAAAAACAAACAGCACTGCCCATAGTGGTGTGACTCTGGACCAGCTGCACAGTTGCGCAACTGCTGCTGGTGGAAAGTTGGAGGTAGACATGATTTCTTGATTATGCTTATGCACAGAACTGTAATACTTTTCATTGGATTATGTTTTCAACATAGGCACAGTTCATTTTAAAGATGCAATTTTACTCCATATTCAGACTGGAACAGCGAAAATAGAAATGTGGTGGTGGGGGATTGTGGTGTGTGGGGATGAGGGAGGCTAAGGTGTATTGTCATGGGCACATCCCCCTACTGAATGTAATCACTAAGAAACATACAGTAAATGTTTTATTTATCTGATTAATGACAGCTTTATCAAGGCTGGCTCCCAGAAATACAGACAAATCATTGGTTACAAGTCAAGCAGTTTCTCAGTTCGCTCTCGTTATATAGTTCTTACATTTATGTGTAATATCTTGATTTACTGCCCTAAGCAGGCTTGCATGCTTATGGCAGCCGTTTATCATAAAATAAGCTTTTCTGATACTGTGAAGACACAGAGAGGAAGTGCAGAACAACTCATTTATCCAGGATTGATAGAAGAGGAACCAGAGGGATATTCTCATTTTATTATTAATCATATTATTCATTTATCTTTATTTTGGTCTGTTGGATATGTTTAATTTAATTTCCATCACATCTACCAAAATTAAACATCCAGAGAATAGCTGTATTGTGTTATGGGGAGATTTTATAGAATCTACAGCCTCCTAGAAGGTCTGAATTGTTTAGCTGTTTTGTCAATTGTAAGGGAAACTAATGAGATAATGAGTTAAGATTTTTAATCCTTCTATTCCCAAATATTCATACACATTGTATGGGATTTGATTTTACTGGTTCCTGTATTCCTGTCAGTAATCCAGTAATAACCTATTAGTTTACTATTGTTTATTTTACTTGAACTGTATAGAATAATTAATAAACACAGTTGTGAAATTTAGATGCAAGTATTTTTAGTGGGACCCATTTTTCTTTACTTCAATTCTCTGAAAATCACCAGAACATAGAAAATAATGACCATGTGTTAACATTTTTCCACCTCCAACTACAGATCATTTATTGTTATTCAGTAACATTTACTCTGCTATAAAAAGTCCACATTTTGCCACTTTGTTCCAGTGAAATCCTATACCTAACCTACCTATACCTGCACCTATCCTCATCCATCCCTGACAAGGGTTACCTGTCCAGTTTCTTTCAAAATCTCACTCCAGGGTTTGGTGAAAAGTTGGCAGCAGTGCATACCAATAGATCCCACAAACATATTCCAATCTTTTTGGTAAAGAATTCTAGGTTTAAGTGGGTTTGGTAGCTTTCAAAGTTGCAGTGAACGCTGGCTTTCTATTACAGGAAATGCTTGCAATTTAACTTCAGATGGCATGGTTGCATCCATGTTATTGATGTTTTTCTACACCCTGTGAATGCAGTTCTCATGTGTTTGCATGCAGTGAGGATAGGCTAGGATATGCTGTTTTTGAGTGAAATGCCTCAATTTCACTGCTAGATTACAGCAATTCTTACACAGCATCCTTTTAGAGATATGGGCCCTTTTAGAAAATGGGCCACTTTAGCATTTTGTCACAAGCAGGTGTAGACTTTGAGAAGTGCTTTTTAAACAGACTGTGATATGTTACAAAATCTTTCTTTTTAGATCCCCTAATGTTTAAATAACAGCCTATTATCTTTGTCAATCCTCATCTGAATAGGTCACAAAAAAAATGTGTCCAGGATGGACAGGTTGGCAACAAGAGGTATGAAGAACAGTGGTATACCAGAGAGAAAAATGATGGAAGCCAGTCAGCTGTGAGGTCCTCAATGCTTTTTCTTTTATTTTCTCCAAATATTATCCAAAGTAAAATACAATGCAAAAATTCCAGAATAAAGCGCAAGGAGGCAAAGCAGCAGCAGTTTCCTAGAAGCAGCAAGCCACAATAAATGAACTGAATGGTTTTTATAGTGTTCACACCTAAATAAGTGATTTCTAAACATCACATGTCTGACCAGAGAAAGTATAATAGGAAAAACAACTATGATGAATAACAACTATGTGACAGTGTAGTGCTGACACTATACCTGTCATGATGGGTCTCTGTGTTTAAACCCACATGCAGAACACCACAGGAAACGGGGTAAAAGTTTAACAGTTTATTTGAGAGGAGCACACAAGAGTATGAATGAGCAGATTCTGGTACTGGTCCGGGACTGGAATCACAGAGTAGTCTGCAGAGATGAATAGTTCGGTTAGCCAGGCAGCGGTGATGACTTGTCAGGGGTTCGATTCTGGTTTGTACCTTGATGAGGTTCAGACTGATCGATGGAGAGAGGGAACCGGTTGGGTCCAGAGACTGTGGATTCAGCAGAGAGCTCAGCAGCAGCAGCGTCTAGCTTCAGACTCACGAGGTTCAGACCTTGAGTTGATTTCCTAGTCCTCCCTTGAGGACTAGCTGGGGAATTCAGACTGATAGTCTTCAGGTTTGGCTTCCTTGGGCAGGCAGGCAGGTTTCCAAGCACAAGCTCCTCCAGAGCTACAGACTTCAGTCGGACTTCCCTGTGAGCAGAGAAGACAGAGGCTGGTTAGAATCTGGTTACTCTCTAGAGCAGACAGAGATTCTCAAAGTTAACAGAGGCTCAGGTTCCGCTAACCAAAACTGGTCAACACTCCGGCGCCGAAGACAGGTCTGGCTGCTGCTTATGTAGGAGGTCTCCTGATGGGCTGATGATCCTCAGGTGTGCTGGAGGCTCCCAGCCCGGGAGACCCACAGCGCTCTCTGCTGGAGACAGGTGGCAGATCTCCAGATCCCAACAATACCTCCAGATTTAAATTGGCGTCTAGGCTTCTGGTAGATTCATTTGGCCAACTGGCGAATGCAGCCGGGAGTGTGTGGGGTTGATTCCCACTTGGGCCTTCTTTTTTTTTTTTTTTTACTTTTTATTTTCAATAACATTTTTATATCATCACATACATATGTCTACCCTTGTGACATCTCACAATTCACATCTTAATATCTGATTTTTATAGATCTTTTTAGACTTTTCATCTACATGAGGCATACAGGCTGTCTATTCCAGCTCCGCTAACAGTTATCCAGGGGCTATTGATGGAAAAAATAACAAAAAGAACCCCCCAAATCCACTTGGGCCTTCTGGTGCATACCTTGTGGTGAATGCATCTTATTGCTAATTTTTGTAAATTAGTGCACATGCCAGCCCAGTATAGCCCAATACTAGAGTGGCTGCACCTACAACCAAATACATTAATAAATTAACCTTGAAATAATTCTGTAGATGTTTTGATCATTGAAATGATCCAGTAGCTCCCACAGGTTCTCATCATTCTCCTGGCCACGTTCCTCCTGTGGTTCTGATTGATGAAGATGATCATATTAAAGAAGACGCATACATAACTGAATAATGTGGCAGTTTATCCATGACACTGGCTCTCTCAATGCCCCTTCCTCACTTTACTTACTCAGTCAGGCATATTTCACTACAACACAAAACAACTTTTTTCTTTACATATAAAATAGACCAACCCAATCTTTCACTTATTTATTTATTCATTAATTTATTTTTCTTTTGAACCAGCTTAACTTAAGCAATAATCTACAGCCTAAATATTTAGATGTGCTGTGTGAATACATATCTGTTAGAAATGAGTCTGTGAATGAGGTTAGCATTTATGTGAGAATCTGTAGTGTGTGTCAATTTCAGATCAATGCGTATGTAGCAAACTAATCGAAATAAATTCTATTTACTCAAATAAAGTCTTCGAGTAAATGTAAAAACCTGCAGTTCTGATGCCATTTAAATAGGTCAGTAGTATTGAAACATTATAGGAATTTACTGTGAAGTTCGACACAAAGCTTGACATAACGAGGCCTCATGCCCAGTGGTCACGGGACTGGGGGTGCGATCTAAACACTTCTCAATGACACTTATGCATGACAAATTTCAAAGCTGTGTCGAGCAGACTGACTGGACCTTAACATAAAACACAAAATCTTTTAAAAACACAATGCATACACTACACTCTAACACTTAAAAGATATAACCAAAGCTCACATATTGCACAGATGATTGAACATTTATAATTATTATTTCTGCCCGTCAGAGGGATGTACCGCCGTTCTGTCAGATGAGCATACCCGGTCCGACCAACATACCAATATTCAAAACCCATTTATCCATTTAGTTTATCCCTTGAGTTTCGTATAAAAAATAAGCTTTAAACTACCTCAACGGGGTGTATCCCTTAAGTCATGTACAGAAAAGCGTTTACTTACTTTTCATGTTTTTTGAAGCATATGGCGCTCTGATCTTAAATTGTTTTTTTTTGTACATGACTGAAGGAATACAAGCCAGTTGAGGTAGTTTAAAGTGTATTTCTCGTACAATTTAAAAGGATTAACGCAAATCTGTTGTTTTGCGCATGCGTATTGACTATGGGTATGCAGGTCTGACAGGGTATGCTGATCTGACAGAACACCAACACCAAACATGCCTACGAAGCTTAAATATTCTTTAAAAACTATTATCTGCAATTACTCAATCTTGGTTGTGTAAATTAGCCAATATCCTAAAAGTGCTATAAAATGTGCCTGTCATACTGCCGGTCTGGCGTCTCTCTCCCTCTTCTCTGCAGGGCAGAATGGACAGGTGCGGTTCATCTCGGTTAATTAGGAGCCTACTTAAGGAGGTGGGGAGTCAGTTCTTTCTCGCTACCAGAGTGGTACAGTATATGACCAACCAACTTTGCTCCTAGATATTTCTTAGCCAGCTCTAATTCTTTGTCTTTTCCCTCCTAGTTAACCATCCAATCCAACAGAACCTCCAAGCCTGGACCTTCCTCGTCATTTTGATCGCTCAGGTCACAGTCTGCTTCAGCCCTCCTCCAAGAAACCGCCTGCCTGTCCACCCTCCTACACACCATCACCAAAAAGAGAGAGGCTCATTTTGCAACTAGACCCAGGACACATCCTTCCAAGCCTAAGACAAACCTCAAACCCCCTGAGTTCAGCATTCTACACCTTCCCATCTCCTCTGACCAGTTATGCGCCATTACCCTAATCTTTTCCCAAAGTGGAACCCAGGAAAATCCTGCCAGACACCATTTCCTGTTCCCAACTACATAAAGCTCTTCTTTAACCTAACTGACTGTCTCTGTGGTTGCCCTGAATCACAGTCGTTCTTCTCTAAATATGACAGTGCCATGTGCATGTTTCAAGTGCTATGCGTACTGTATGTGTGCATTTTTCCAGTAGCGAACCCATTATATTCCAGTTCACTTATTCACAGATCCAATCTATAAGTAGCTCAGATTTTCAGAAAGACGTGATTTAGTTGTTAATTACTGTAAATACGTTTTTTGCATCATGTTTTTTCTCCCACACTGTTTACATTTGGTCACTGCTGCACTTTATGTAATGGAAATGTTCATTTCCTGTCTGGAAAGCTGTACTAAACAAAATTTCATTTTGTATACACTCTGTGTATACAAAATTACAGTAAAATTTGTCTAAGTCTCTGTATTTTATTTTATTTTTTTCATTTTTTTTATATTTAGTACTATAAATATTTATCACTTTAATTTCATGTGAAATCTAGCTCTTTCAGGAATATCTGAATACAAACTGAAAATAACGCTTCCAACACTTGCCAACATTACAGTATGCAATTATTTAGTATGCAAAAAGTATATCCAGCCAAGAAGAATTACATTAATCAGTTTCTGGCATAAGCGTCATCAAAATGTTGCTTTAATGATTTTGGTTTAAACAGATATATAAAATCTGGGACAGTTCAAACTGATTATTTGGTCTGAGCTATTCACCTGGTTTTAAACAAGTATATATAACTTATGAATAAGGTCTATGTTACATTAAAGAAAAAAAGATATGTGTTGTGGGTTCGATAGACGTAGTAGGACTGAATCCCACAGAAAATAACAATATTTATGATGATCCCCATTTATCCATCAAAGCATACTCTAAATTGCCCCAACAGCATGTATATCAAAGCAAAAGCTATTGGCTGATGCATAAATAAATAGAATAGTGGGAGCTCTTAATCTCAATGTACTTAATAAATAGGAAAATATTTGAATTCTTGAGTCTTAACTGTGATCAACGATCAGACCCAATTAAGGGGAAAATTAAAAAACAAAAATGTATCAATAAATAAATCATAATCCAAAATAGAAATATAAAAGCAGACAAAATAGAACAGCACAAAAAAGACATTCCCAGTTTGTTTATTTTTATGATTTTCCTGTTTTCACAAAGGAAAAAGCATGTTTATCACAAGACCAGTGAAGTGCTATATCAGAAAAAATGCCTGAAACCCCAGAAGACACAACTCACTGCGTTACACAACAGATCAACAAAGTTCACACACATGAAATAGCAGCAATTTTATAAAGCTTCTAAATAATCCTATAATCATCTAAGCATTCTTTTTTTTCCAAAGAGCACTATTTCAGGTCTTGACTTAACATAAAATAGATTCATATTAGTATTTTGCTCTGTCAAGGATTGCATCATGATGAATTCATTATACAGAATGAGATTACTCCAATAAATGCCATTTTCAAAATATCAAGCAGGTGTGTTAAAAAGGCAGCAGGGCAAATGAGAGAAAGCATGGAAAGTTTTAGAGGTAGGGGAGATGACCCATATAAGTGAGACTGGTTATGAATCCACAATGAGGCTGGCTGCTGGGCTTGTTAGCACAAGGCTCAGGAGGCAGGGGTGATGAGAGATACAGTCTGCTATCTAAGCGAACTCTTCTGCAATTTAACCACACTTCCTTATAGCTTTTGTCAAACAGCACACCAATGATACTTTAGCTACCAAAAGAAAGACTGGGTTAAAGAGGGATGACTGCTCTGGATTTCACAAAGAGACAGATGGTGCACCCTTTGTGACCTGAACATCATAAAAATGGAGGAAAAAAACTGTTGAAAATGAAAAGCTAACAGTGGGGTGACTGCTACAGCAGAGATGGAAATCACAATAGACATAAATGCTATTGTAGATGATAATTTCGGCATATCTCTGGAATTTATAACATCCAGTTAATTTAATTGCATAGGAAAACAATTTTGCAAAAGAATATAAAGATTGTATATGAATGCTGAGAGTGAGTGAGAGTCAAGTGTAGTTTAATGCAGTACTGTCATCACCAAAACTCATGTATGGTTCTGCCAATTAGCAACTCATGACATACATGACCTATTGCTTGTTGTCCTACATTTGTAAACAACAGTTACTTTCCCTCATTCCACACTAAAACAAAACCCTTTAAAGCAATGGCTTGCATGTTTCAAATGACAAACTCAACATTACTTTATAAAAAGATATATTTTATTTTTAGCCATACATCTTGGCTATATGGAAACATTCATTCAAGGCGCTAACTCCTAATGGATCAGTTTTTAGAGCTGGAGGCAGAAAACCATATAAAAAAAGCGTAATGCGCATGCCGGTTAATGTTTGAATGTACTGTACAACCACAATATACATCCTATTATTTCTTATCTTATTAGTATTTATCTCTTGTCAAAATTGTTACCATATGTGAGTCTCTGTGTATGAAAAATTGTAGCCAACACTCAAATACTTTTGAAGATATGGCACATTGAATATTTCCTAACCTTGTATTTTCCTAAAATTTCTGAAACAGAAGCTTAACTCTACACTTCTTCCATTAAAACTGTCCATATTTATAATAATATTAACTGTATTAAGTCTCCAGCTTGTATACTTACTGAAAAGAAAATTCTTCTGCCTGAACTGTATAGTCAGAACCCAAAGTGACATTATCTTAGTAGCATGTACCGTCACGCACATTACACGTTGTTTAGACTTGGTATGACTTAATAATACATTTTATTTCAAGGGTGCATTTTTACTGTAGACACTCAGGGACACTGTACAAATGATTGAAACACAATGGCAGAAACAGAGTAAAAACAGAATTAAAAACAATAAAAAAAAAACACATAGGCTGGGACAGGGAAAAGAATATTAAAAAGAAAAGGGAAATTTAAACTAAGTAGTTTTGAGTTGTGATTTGAATTAGAGAAGTGAGCCTGTTTTTCAAAGCATGTGTGGTAGAGAGTTCCAGAGACGGGGGTCATGGAGGCTAAATGCTCTGCTCCCCGTGGTGGTGAGATGGGCAGTTGGGACGGACAGGTGTAAAGCCGATGAGGATCTGAGAGCACAGGAGTGGGTGGGAACATGTAGGAGGCCTGAAACATATGGGGGGGCTCGAATGGCCTTGAATGTCAATATGAGAATTTTATATTGAATGCGCTACTGCACAGGGAGCCAGTGGAGCTGTCGGAGGACTGGGGTGATGTGGTGGATAGAGTTCTTGTTATAATGCAGGTAGCTGAGTTCTGGACCAGTTGTAGTTTTTGAAGTGATTTTTGAGGAACGCCAAAGAGGAGAGAGTTACAACAGTCCGGTCTGGACGTGACGAGGCTGTGGAAAATCATGACAGCAGTGTGTGGAGTAAGGTAATGATGGAGACGAAATAGGCAGACCAGGTAATGTTATTGATATGGGATTGAAAGGATAGGGTGCTATCGAGGATGACACCAAGACTCTTAACCTGGAATGACGGTGAGATGGAGGAGCTGTCAATTATAAGCTGGAAGTTGTCAGTTTTGGAGAGTTGATTTAGTGCCAATAAGGAGAACCTGAGTTTTATTTCTGTTTAACTGAAGGAAGTTGTTGGTGAACCAGGCTTTTATTTCAGCGATGCAATCTGTGAGATAGGTAGGCGAAAGAGAAGATGATGATTTTGTAGTGAGGGACAGCTGGGTGGCATAGCAGTGGAAGTGGATGTTAAATTTGCAGAAGATACTGCCAAGGAGAAGGAGGTAGATGATGTAGAGGAGGGGCCCCAGGACAGAGCCCCGGGGCAAACCTGAGGTGATGGGGGAGGGGGTGAATTTTAGGGTCTTCAGTTGAATGCGTTGACTGAGTGAGGCCAGAGAAGTAGGAAGTAAACCAGTCCAACAGAGTGTCTGTGATGCCAATAGAAGAAAGTGTTATGGAAGAAAATATTCTAAAATAGTTAACTTTGGAAAAAGGTTGGCTTTCTCTCTTCCTTTCCCAGGTTCATCTCGGCGAGCTGCGTGTGGCCCCAAGGAAAACCAGCATTGCGTGTTGACGTCACAGAATTACATAGTTTAATCGAATATAAGACAATGCACAAACTTAGAAATAAGACAATGCACAAACTTACACCAGAAACTGCAGAACAACGGAGACATACATTCAATTACCTGACATAAATGGAGAGAAGGAAAGAAAGCAAAGACGTACAAAGACATCTTTGGAGAGTTGCAAGAGCAAATCTGATTTGTTACTTCTATGTAGAAAGCTTTATCCTCTTGTATTTAATTTATTCAAATAAGGCTGGCTTTTGCTCCTCCAACCAGGAGCTATCTTGGACACACAGAGAAACTTAGAGCTTCCCCTAATTTACGGCCTGGCGTCCAGGAATTCTAACGTCTTCTGGCTAAGATAAACATAAGATAAGACCTCACAGAATAGCTGTTGGAATGCGGGGGCCTCTTCCTGCCATAAATTCTCAGGAACAAACTTAAATTCAGTCCTTTGGTTCAAGGAAAGGTTATCTTCACAAACTTGTTCAGAATTAAGAAATATGTTCAAAATGAGAGTGCTCAACATACCTTTTACACATGCCATAAGATTAACTGTATTAAAAACTAAAAATAATAATTTTTCTTCAACAGTCCCTCTTATGAGGTCTGAGACACACAGACCTCACAAATAAATTAAGCCTTCTAATAGAGGAACCAAAAAACTATTTAGCATATTAAAAAACTAAACCTTAGCCTAATTATATAACAGTCCCTGTTTTAAACAGAACCTCCTAGCTCCACGGCCAGGTCATGTGTCTGAAGCTGAACTCCATTATCTGAACTTATCAAATGTATCTTGGGCTATCCAACAATTTAATACTCACCTGATGAACCACAAAATTTTAACCAGTAAAAACTAAAACTGAAAATACATTTCACTTATCAAACATGAAAAATCATAAAACTCAGTTATGTCAATAGAAGAAAAAACACAATAGAAATATCAGCCCAAGTATAAAATTAGAAAACCAGAGTAAGATATCTCGAAATTACAAAAAAATGCTCTGCAGACTTAAAAGACAATACTCGCCACAAAAATCACAATTTGTCAATACAAAACAATAACATCAAAAAAAGAAAATACATCATAAACACATAAAAATTACAAAAAACCCTTTTTTTTTTTTTTTTTTTCACAATTCAATAATAAGAACTAAGAGTTCGTCTCTATGCTCCTTCGATAGTCCTCCGAAAATGAATATGAATTCTTCGTCAGGAAACGATCCAAAAATACGCGCAAAAAAGAAACGAATGTTCTTTAAGAGCTCGCAAAAAACGAAAACACGCAATAAAGAGAAGATAAGTTAATGATGATCTTGTAGCCTGATCCTTCACGTGTTCCTCCTCGGTTGTAAACCTCAGGTTTCCACCTGAGTGTCCGTTGCTCACTGAAAATTGGAGTATTGTGCCAATATAACAGTGAGTTTAAGGAGAGGTTGCAATCTCCTTTTCTCAATGGAAGGTCACCGGAACAGGATTATTGTGCCTGTCCGGGCCTTTTAAGCCTTGTAATTCAGGAAAATGAAGTGGTCTTGGCAGGAATCCCTGCTACACTTCTGCCTGGAACTGCAGATCCTCCTCCGCGCTGGGATGTGCCTGCAGATGGGCCTGCAGGTTGAGACTGTAGATTCTCCTGTACGCCTTGTAGCGTGCGTTGTGGCTCCTCAGCTGCTGTGCACTGACTCCAGTGGAACCCGGTGTCTCCTTTTCCTTTGCAGACGGACAGCATGAGATGTCCTCTCCACGATTCGGTATGGTCCGGTGAAGCGAGGTTCAGACCATTTTCTTTTGATGACCTTCAGGCGCACCCTGTAGATTCCCGGAACTGGTCCCGAGCCTGGACGTTCCTGTGTCGTCTGGTATTTTGTAAATTCCGCTGCCAGGACCTGTAACTCATTGAAGAAATCATTAGGAGATAAATGTGCAAGCTCACCTTTCCATCCTGGAATGCGGGTAGCAGGTCCTGGAAACATCCATCCTGTCTGGAGCTCATATGGAGAGAACCCTGTTGATTGGTTAATGATTGATCCAACACTTTATGACAGCTTTGCTGTCTTCCTTTTGTATTATAAATCTGCTTCTTTCGAGCTGTATTTTATCAATCCTTTGACCCTCTTTTTATATAAGGCCTACATGAGCAATAAATGTTTCCTATCATGTTGAACCCAAAACTTAACTGTATTTTAGAAGCAGTTCCATAATTGTTAATTTGTAAATCTCCAATTTAGACCAATTTAATTTCAATCATCATATTTTCTATTTTTTTAAAACCTTAAAGAATGATCAGCCTGTTTTACATGAGTATAGCTAACCTTGTCACCAAATATCAAAAATGACCTACTTTATTCCAATCATAGTTTTAAATCCCAAAAATTTCCACCATTTTTACCTTTGATCCATTTATTCTTTTGAAAACCTATTTATACAATATTTAATTGAATAATGTATTACCCTTTTTATATTGTTTATCAATTATCAATGCCTTTTCAGTTTTGGAGAGAGATTCGATACAGCTAAATTTATTAAATGATGTAAATCTTTAGTTTAGACCTTCCTGGATGTCTTAGTTAAACAACTTATTTTAAATCATATGAATAGAGATGCAACAATCCAATGATCACCTTCCTTAGTTTAAGAAACACTATTTTATGTAAATTTTTTTGATAGGTAATATTTAGTTTAGTATATTCAATTTATAAATTTTACTTATTTCATATCCAAATAGTTAGCTCATATTTAATGCTTCTAATACACCGTAAAACATTTAATGTATTTTGATTTAACTTCAATAACCTCTTTTTCCGAAAAGTAAAGAGAGATACAAACTAAAAATTTGCTTATTAGATCAATTCCATTCATGTCCCCCTGTTTCTATAACAGAACAAATGTTCTGTCATAGAATACAATAAAAATCCTACACAACTCATTGAGATGAAATCCGCTATCACCACTAACTTTAGCCTCATGTAACACAGTTGGATGTAATTCAAACATGGTGTCCCAGATGCTGTTACAATCTGCACACCTCAATCAAAGAATTTAATGTTTGATCAAATTTATAAAATCAACACAGAACTTGGTGTCTTTAGCTCAGTAAGCTTTATAGACACCCATCAATCCACTTTAACACCTTAATGTTAAATTCCATTTAAATTTAAATTTAGTTTTACTGAATGGTAGCCACTGTACTATGTAAATAAAATTTCGATCATCTTCCTTAGTAGATGAAGCGTAACACACAATGCAATTCAGCTATGGTTAAGAAAAAAATATGTAATTGCAATAGTTAGTCCCTGCCCATTCTTTTCAGGCAGGAAGGGAAAAAAGACACATTAGCATTTTGTGAGACAAACAGAGTGAATCATGGAGGAACTTAATGCATTTCCGAGGAATGCAGTGTCGTAACAGTTGGTGCACACCAACCCTCAAACTGCATTGTAAAACCTCTGACCCCAGGAGATGGGGTGTCCTTAACACTTAGAATTACACTGCAGGGGTTCAGGACGTGAAGACAACAGGGCGCATCAGTGCTATAACTAATGTAAGAAGAGAACAATGGCATCACGCACTACAAAAATTAAAAAAAGAACTTATTCACCACTACCAAGTTTAGTTGGCACCCATTTCGTCTCCAACCTGCAGACTGAAGGGAACCCCAGGAGTGGGCTTTGGCACCCAGGTCACATGATCAGAGGTGAGAATCCAGGATCAAACATGAGAACACACAACAGGACCACCGCTGAGCGACTTGCCATGCCGCAATTCTTTATCTGCTGAATCAGAAGTTGCCCAGAGTAGCAGTCATTCCCGCAGTGCAGAAGCATCTGGATAAAGTCCCGCTTTGATGAACTTCGGTCAGCTTTTTCGTGGTCGACAGAGCAGGACGTAGAAACCAGCAGATCAGTCATCCACTGAAACCCCCGTCCGGGTTTGGACAAAAGGCTATGATCTTTGTGGTCCCGACTCACTGCTGATTCCCAGCCATAGAAGACTCCCATAGATAACGCCTGAGTCCCTTTTGTTTTCAGCCAGGTATGAAAAGCAACACTCAAAGGAGACATCTGTTGCCAGGTCCTGTGAGCAGCACTTTGCCCTCACGTGACAACAGGAGAACAGTTCGTCTTCGCTGACCTTCGTAATCGTTCAACAGCTTTTGGCTTTCATACAGCAGTCCAGCAGAAGATGGGCACAGTTCAGCATCTTTGTTCAGCAACAACAGCGGCCTGATGTGGTAATCAAGAAGATCCCTTCAAATACATCGTCCCATGATCTCTGAGCTTAAAAGACCCTTTCCCCAAGATTGCCATCAAGTCAGAAGGAAGGAGAACTGCCAGAGAAAAAAAATAATACAAAGTAATTAAAAAATCAAAACTTATATATGCCACATTTTGTTACTTTCACTATTATAAATAAAATTTATCTTGTGATGCATCCTCCCGTGTGGCTCTAGATTTGTTGTTGTTATAGCACTAACGGCCAACTGCCCCAAATCCTGAACTGCAAAAAGAATAAACATAGAAATGTGTTAAAATAGTCCACGATCAGATGTGCCAGAATTAAGAAAATAATGACACTTACTGTTCAAAATCAATAAACGTCAATACCTCGATGACATTCACTCTGCTTGTGCCAAATATCACTACAAATTTTAAAATCACAACCTCACAAACTCATTAAAGGATTAGAACAAACTCTAGAATGTCCTAGTACTGACACTAATGAAAGTTGTGATTGAATTGCACTTTGTCAAATAATTATGAATTGCATATTGTTCTACTAAATACCAAACATCCTTATCATTGTCCCACGCTGTAAGACAAAGTCCTATTTTAAAATTTCAGAAATTATTTACATTTTATTTGAATTTCATAGCAGTTTTAACCAAAATTTTCCTCAAAATTAACAATTTACACCCAACTGTATATAATCAAAGTCAGCAGTGATGCAGAAATCTATCAACAATTTTAAATGTAAATAAACATGGCATAGATGTTATTTGAAACCGTTCAATTTTAGATGATCAAATCTAATTTAGTAGAAGCTTCTATATCACATATACCATATTTTAGTCAAGCAGGAACGCCATATGACTCTACATTAAAAAAAAAATCCATAATTCAGTATTGTTGAATGAAAAAAAATCAAAATTATTGATTAACTAATTTACAATTAACCATATCCAAAAATTTACCAGGAATTAGGGTCTACTTCTCCTTCTCCCCCTGTTGATATAATCAAATTATCATTTTGAAAACAATTTGGAATCTATGTCACTGTTATATAATAATTAGCTGAAAAACCAAAATATTATAAGATGTTCCACCATTTCTCCAATCTTCCATCTAATATTCAAACTAGACTGAGATGATGTAAATTTCAAAGTTCCATCTGTAATATCTTATCTTTATAACATCCCCCTGTGTTTTCTTATTTCCAAAAGAAAAACAATTTAGAGGTGGAAAACAAAACTAAAAGAACTTTCCCTAATTATGCTAAAATTTCAGCATGTCCAACCAGTTACCAATATGAAATATAAACCAAGTTAATTTAGTTAGAATTTAGGTTAGTTTGTTAGTGTTGTTAGTCAAAGTGGATAACACAGTTTCCTAATAATGACATTTATCTGCTTTAAGCCAAGGCTGAATTCTCGTTTCATATTATTTCCACTGCACAAGCAGATGATTCAGCTTTAACCAGATTGTGACACCAAAATATGTAATCGTCTTTACCTTAAAATTGCCCATATAGCAGTAATAAAAGTATATTTATGAAACAAAACCTTTACTGTCCCTAAATAGTTTAAAATAACAAAAAGGTCACACAGCTACTCACTAAAGTGATGTCATATTCACATAGCTTCCTAAAACCCATCAAAGGCCATCTGCCTACACATTCACTCTCATTCACACTCATCAACACCCCATTGTAAGAAAGATGCAGGATGTTACCCCAGATTTCAAACCAAAATTCGTCCTGTGAAAGTCTTAAACACTATTATTATAACACCATGGTTGAAAAAAAAAATAATTATCCAATAGTTCTAATATTGTTCAGTTTTGAGTGAACCTGTTTTAAAAAAACTCCATATTATACACACAACCGTATTTCATGATAGCCCACTGTTATTAAATGGCTACCTAGACCCCCTGTAGGAAAACCCAAAAACCGTTCATGTGGTCATGTAATATGCAAAATGGGCTGCACACGAAGATCGTCCTACAAGAAACAAAGTCATTCATTAGTGTTTCAACATGTCCTACATTAACAGTGTAGAAAACACTGTCAAGCAGAAAAACATCCATATGTTCTCGTTTTTGTTCTCTTGTTCCACTCAGTGAGGGTGTTCCATCTTGTGTCAGGAAACCTAGAAATTGAAGTGATTGTCAATGTTACAATATTATAAAAAAAACAATTGGATCATTCCAGTGCTCCAGCCTGGAACTGATGCCACACATTTCTCCCGCTGAGAAAGTAAAAACATCTGTAAATCTGTTATTTTGTACTTTTCATTTCAACACAAAACACATTCTAAAAGTAATTCACATCAAAATCCAAGAATCCTGAAAGAGTGAGCTGGAAATGTCAGTGCTAACAGAACTGAAGCACTCCCAAAATGCAAATGGGGGGGGTCAATCAATCCCCCTGCTGTGAAACAAAACTTTTAACCAAAATGGAGAAACCTCTGTCCCACAGAAGCACATTTTAACAGAAAGTTAGTAATACAACATCCAGCAAAAACATTTGAAAATATTTCATAACACAATCTTGAAACACAAATCACTTCTGCACAATCTCAGCACAATTCAGACACAGACAGACAAATAGACAGCAGCGCGTGGTGGAACATATAACGGGGGAAGACAGACACACAGCCATAGATCAACCCGCAGCCAAGCACGCACACAAACACAAAGAAACGTACAAAACACAGAAACACAGACAAGTCAAGAAAAGACAGAAAAGAAAGAAAATGTCAGGTGCCGGCTAAAAGAATGTATGACGCATCTTTTAATTTTCCAACTTCACTTTTACAAATCCCTTTTATTCTCATTTCAACTTCTCAGTCCGTTAAGGTGATTCAACCTGCTATCAGTCCTTTAAGGTGATTCAACCTGCTATATTAAGTATTCTCAGTCCTTTATACTACTAGCAACTCGATTCAGAATGCCAGAGAAAGGTGATCCGACCTATTAGTCCTTTTTCCATGAGTGATACAACTCGGTCCAATTAACCCAAACAATTAATTATAAGTCCACTGGAGATGAGTCGAAATCTCCGGCTGATACAAGCCAAAGCTACCCAATACACAAATTTCCAAAATACTTTTTTTAGAGGCCCAGGCATTGATCCTCAGGGTAAAAAGAATATAACAACAAAACCCAGCTTAAAATCAGAGTTAACGTAAAGGCTCTGTTTGAACTAGCCAAAGTTCCCTGTAATGTGTATTTATTCAAATCCTTAAACAACCGACTCTTTTAGGAGGGATTCTATCTAGCTCTGCAGCTTCTAAATTCTGTGAGGCCGCACACAGCAAATCAGCCACGGTCCAACGAAACAGCGCTTCAGACAACTAAAAAATAAAAAATAATCAAATATTGTCTTACCACACCGAAGCGTCGGGACGAAACGGATCAATCAGTGCCAAACAGCCGCCCACCGAGATTCCAGAACCGGCACGAGCCCCCAATTGTTATGGAAGAAAATATTCTAAAATAGTTAACTTTGGAAAAAGGTTGGCTTTCTCTCTTCCTTTCCCAGGTTCATCTCGGCGAGCTGCGTGTGGCCCCAAGGAAAACCAGCATTGCGTGTTGACGTCACAGAATTACATAGTTTAATCGAATATAAGACAATGCACAAACTTAGAAATAAGACAATGCACAAACTTACACCAGAAACTGCAGAACAACGGAGACATACATTCAATTACCTGACATAAATGGAGAGAAGGAAAGAAAGCAAAGACGTACAAAGACATCTTTGGAGAGTTGCAAGAGCAAATCTGATTTGTTACTTCTATGTAGAAAGCTTTATCCTCTTGTATTTAATTTATTCAAATAAGGCTGGCTTTTGCTCCTCCAACCAGGAGCTATCTTGGACACACAGAGAAACTTAGAGCTTCCCCTAATTTACGGCCTGGCGTCCAGGAATTCTAACGTCTTCTGGCTAAGATAAACATAAGATAAGACCTCACAGAATAGCTGTTGGAATGCGGGGGCCTCTTCCTGCCATAAATTCTCAGGAACAAACTTAAATTCAGTCCTTTGGTTCAAGGAAAGGTTATCTTCACAAACTTGTTCAGAATTAAGAAATATGTTCAAAATGAGAGTGCTCAACATACCTTTTACACATGCCATAAGATTAACTGTATTAAAAACTAAAAATAATAATTTTTCTTCAACAAAAGCCTTCTGTGGGTGTATTAACTTAAGCCAGACGTACACTGTGCGATTTTCGGGGCGATTTTCCAGTCGTGCGAGAATCTTTCGATCGGGCCGACTTTCAGCCTGATCGTGAGTCGTGTATTGTACAGGGGGTTACGAGGGGAGATCAGCCGCTCACGACCAGGAATCAGGAATCGTGAGGTCGGGAGAAAATGAAACATGTTTGATTCTTTTTTTTCTTCCTCCTCTCAGATGTAAACACAGAAGCATGGCAGGGGTGCAATGAGTGAAATGCAGTTCTGTCTGTAAAATTGACAGACCGTAGTAGCGACGTTTGCTCAGCCATGTATTTTTTTCCAAATACAGTGTCACCTTTTCTTTATAGAGCTTTCAGCACAAAAATGCACAAATTGCCACTATAGTGAGCTTAATGTTCCCCTTCTAGTTTTTTGGCTTCAAGACAGACGAGTCAGAGCAGCTCCATCTCACTGCGGAGCTGAGTCTGACGTGGTTTTTAGTCATGCAGTGTGAGCAGGTAGATCGCATGAGAGCGTCATGCTGCACAAACAATGCGAGCTGTTAACTCACGCTGTACGACTAAACCAAAGGGTTTAGTTGTACAGTGTGAGCAGTAGCTGCGAGCAACGACTAAAGAAATCGCACAGTGTACGCCCGGCTTTAGTTAATACAACCACAGGAGGTCTCATACCTTTCATATCAACTTCAAACTTTATGGACATGCACTGAACACTCTTACCTATTGTTTTAATTTAACAACCAATCTGTTGCCATTTTGGGTGCTCATAGCCCCTGGCAAAATAAGAAAAACTGTCTTTTTGACAATTTTCACACATTAAACACACTAAGCACATTAAGCACATTACACGTTGGTATCAGTTAGATTATACAACCACAGAAGAGAAGGTCTAGGACCTGGAAAGCTGGAAAGGTAATGCACATGGCTCTCCGCGCCTGAACACGGTTCACCTCTACCTGGCATGATGCTGACAAATTTTTTTTACAGAAAAATAGGAGACAATGTTCATTGGTGGATCCAGGGCCAATATGGATGCTGGGAAAAAATTCCTCAATCAAAATGGTATTGCATTTTTCCATATATTCATATTAACAAAATGGGAACAAATTTGAAAATTATAGAAAACAATTAGCATTTTAAATAATCACTTTGTCCATCAGTCCATAAAATTAATTTTCTTTAGCCTTTTACATTGAAATGTCAGGATGTTGTTAGATTTCTATTGTGAAATTATGATGGCATCTTTTAGAATTAGGCAATTTATATTTCTTTAAATTGGCAATTTGGAAAATATAGAAAACAACATTTGTGATCATTGCTTTTTTGGGCGGTGGGCTTTTTTAGGGAGGCGACTCCAGAATTGATTAAGGTTACATATTGCATCAGTGGGAATTTATTTCTTCTGAATGAAATTAAAACAAATAATCAAAGTGTCTGGTCAAGTAAATGAGTAGATCAATCATCTCCTGTGACTCAGAACAAATTAATATCAGCAAAATGAAACATTCATTAACCCCTGGAGCAGAAAGTCTTTTCTGTTCTGAGCAAAGCCTTTTGCTCATAACTGATTGAAACCACAAACAATCACAAAAGATGCTGTGTTTTTTATTCAGTCACATTTCTTGATGACATTTGTTATGTGGGAAATGCTGAGCTCATCCCTGTTTCTGTAAACCTCTTAGAAAACTTGCAGCGTGCCCTAAAACATAACATGTTTTATTGCAAATGCAGCTACATGCCTTGTTCAGATTTACATTGGCGGTGAGTAAAGAAAATGAGACATCAATCACGTAAGCTTCTTTTTACTGAGCAAGAGCACTGATCCATCACAAAGTGTTATAGTCTGATACAAGCTCAACTCCAGCATCCTGCATGATTCTTTTAAGAACACACACAGACAAACACAAGTCACACAGGGCGAAGAGGGAAATATCAAAAGGTCAGCAGACAGGCTGGTGTCATTGTATAACAGGCAGGGGCTGAGCTCTTTGTCCCACAATGTTTGTCTCTATGAAATTAAGGAATTCACAGCAAATCATAAACAAGCCTCAGTGTTTATGTTTGATCATGCATATTTTATTTGCCAGATGTGTCCCACAGTTCCTTTTGTGCCACAAAATTATGATTTGCAGAGATTAAACGGAAAATCCTTAAGCCTCTTAGTGAGTGGACATTTTATTACTTCAAATTATTAAAATACATGATTTTAAATAAATTTTGCCAGAGGAGAACAGACTGCAATTTTTACTCTCGATCAATTAATCTTGTATGCTGAATGTAATTAAAAATGAAAAGTCCACCTATCTTTCCTCCCATTGATTTTGTAATATATTTAAATGAGTTCTCTTCAAAACTGTTTTTCCATGTAACATTTATAACAACATATATATAGTACGAGGGGAACACTATTAATGGTTAACCCTTTTCTGCTTTACCAAGCATTTTACAGTAACATTTAAGGAAGGAGAATTTTGCCTGGCAGAACTACACAACAGTGCCACACAATGGCTATGGAAGGAAATGCATAATGGAAACTCACATGGAAGATGCACAATCTGTTTTTTGTTTTTTTATTCTTACTTAAAATGTACTTTGTACGAAACTGGAGTCATGATAACCACAAGAACTATTTACACTATATGTTTTCTTTTTTTTAAGGGTGGGAAGATTTTACAGTCATTGTTTGATTATGTTGTTCAAGTGTATGGAAGTACACCTACATGCACATGATATACAGTACTCTATAACCTTCGAGTGATCCTCAGTCCTCTGCAAAGGTGTTAAACAGCATAGCAAGGTCTGGAACTTTTCTTTTAATATTATTTTCCTCTTTGGAATATATTTGGACTTTACCTGTTGATTATTTTAGTTTTTGCAGCATTGTCATATTGTCAAAATGATTCCTCCAGGGTGTATCAGGGTTTCTAGGAATTGAATATACTGTAGTACAATTTTGCTTAGGTACCCTAATTGCGATGTACTTGCTTTATTCTTTAAGGAACAAAGTATAACATAATCTTCACACACACGGCATATCAAAACCATCTCTTGATATAGTGGGTGTGTTTTTATGGATTTTTTAAGTATTATAGCTCATATAATTCTAAATGTGTTAATATACATAAAACTTTCTTTCAGGTGCTATTTGTTATTATTGCCTTCTGTTTTAAATAAAAAAAAAATCGCATGTGAGTTATTTCATACTTTTTTGTGTGAAATCATGATGTATGTAAAAGAGATTATAGCAATGAGAATTTAATTTGGGTTCATGTCTATAAAATGTCTTTAGAATGATTAAACACAGGTAATGTTCGTAGGTTATCAGCACAACTGCAAGCAATATGAGTGTGAGTACATATTAAACAAATTAACCATCTATGTTAGCTTTAAACATCCTGAGGGAAGTTTTTGCCATCCATGAAGAGATTCAGGTCAAGATCCAGATTCTAAGCTATACTAAACCAGCTGATGGGTAGGAATTTCTTGCAGACAAGAAAGTTGGAAATGTCTTTATTTCCTAATCATTATACTACTATATTCTATCCAGTTGATGAGGAGGGGAAGTCTTTAGTGGTTAACTTAAATAGCAATAGAAGTATTTAAAAAAGGTCACAGTTTATATTTCGTATATTAAAAAAAATCTATATTTATGTTTCTGATGTCTGTGGTGAAACTTTTTAGAGGAAAAGATATAAAATTATTGTCGATCCTTGCAAAACTATTAATTTCCCTTCAACTTTTTTACTAGTTTTAACAAGAAACCTATGTATTTGGATATCATTTTATGTACGTATTAAGCGGGGAAGAAAATGGTACATTGTTCTCTACCTATTTATTAGTGTTTCAGATAAAAATGCAAAAAAAAAGGGCATTTGTTTTTATGCATCATTCTTTATCTCGATACAATACCTCGGCCGTGCACCAAACTATCATAATAAGTAATAATTTTAGGATTTGCTTATTTAAATTTAATTATTTTATAAAGGCTTTAGGGTTGTTGATCACTAATCATATTCGCCTCATAAAAGTAGACATTTATCTATATCTTATTTACATTTTTTACAAAGCATATATCTAAATATAATGGAGCTTTTCTTTAAAGTATTTTGGTGATCTGTTTAACATCATTCCGTAAAAATTCAAAAAATATCCACTGGACTTGGTTTTCAAGATTTGAAGACGTTTCGCCACCTCTCCAGGAAGCTTTCTCAATTCAAATGTCTGGATCCGCAGTGAGTTTAAGTCTTATATGGACAAGGCCTTGTATTGCTTGGAAACATGCAAATGGTAACCGATGAATGGGTCGTTTAGTTCCATCGTTAGCCTGTAATATCTGAACCTGTCTATGATTCTAGGGGTCGGTCGTTAAAGGGGGGATTGCCATTAAGGGGGGGATTGTCTCCTGTAATACCTGAAACCTGTCTATGATTGTTAAGGGTCGGTCGTTAAGGAGGTATTGTTCACCGGCTGGAGTGGGTAGGTCCCTCGTTCCTCTGTGATGGGGTGGGGGGGTTTGGTGATATCTGGAAGGGATCATGTCTATGATTGAATTGTATGTTTTTGGAAGCTGGAATCTGAGTCCACCACCTCTGTTTAAAGTTGGTTTTTCTCTCTTAACATAGATGGCTTCCTTCACGCCCCTCTCAAACCACCTATTTTCTTTATCCAGAATATGGACATTCTGGTCCTCAAAAGAATGTCCTTTGTCCACAAGGTGTAGGTGTACTGCGGAGTCTTGTCCAGAGGCGGCCGCTCTTCTGTGTTGGGCCATGCGTCTGTGGAGCGGTTGTTTGGTTTCTCCAATATAAAGATCAGAGCATTCCTCGCTGCACTGAACAGCATATACCACTCCGCTCATATTCGGTCTGGGGGTTTTATCTTTAGGATGCACTAGCCTCTGTTTAAGGGTTTGGCTTGGCTTGAAATGTACTGGGATCTTGGAGAAAATCCTTTTGAGCTTTTCAGACACTCCAGCAACATAAGGGATTGTGATGTTTTTGCGTTTAATTTTCCCATCGCTGTCTTCTGTTGCGAGTCTTTTGGATTTCCTTGCTGATTTGATAAAAGCCCAGTTTGGATATCCACAGTTTCGGAGAGCATCTTTGATGTGTTTCTGTTCTTTTTGCTTCCCATCTGTTTTAGTAGGGACATGTTCTGCCAGGTGTTTTAAGGTTCTGATGACTGAGAGTTTGTGTTCCAGTGGGTGGTGTGAGTCAAAAAGAAGATACTGGTCTGTGTGAGTAGGTTTCCTATACACTTCAATGTTTAACATCAGTTTTCTCTGCCCTGAGACACTGGGGAAGGCCGCCAGGGATCCTGAAACCACGGCCATATTATAATGCAATAGTTTTAGAGAAACAAATATTAAGCCAAATATTATATTTACATAATGATTTTAATTCAGGGAGGAACAGTGGAAGCTTCAAACATGTGTGACTCATGTTCGAAGGAGAAACAGAGGAGATAATATATTCCATAAATTAGGCCTTTTAAAGGTGAACAACAAAAAGTAAGCCATTGTGGAAAGAAAGATGTAAGAAATTTAAAGTTTCTTTACATATTAGCTTAGGTTAGGCCTCAAATACAAAGAATAAAGTGGCATGGTCAGACAACACCAAAATAACACTTTCCTGAATACCTGCAAAACATTGTTGAGGACACTGCCTCTCTCGAGCACCAACGTCATGAGATAGGAATCTCCAGAAGGAACATGATAGAGGAAGCAAAGAACTTTAGATTGGACTGGATATCCACCTAGGTCGAACCTAAAACAGCAACATTATATTTCCCTTTTATGTTTTGGTCTATCACATAACATTCCAAAAAAGATACATTCTAAAAAAAATACTAAGCTATTATTAAGCTTATCATAAAAAAATTAAATAAAATTGAGTTTGAAACCAGAGAAAAGGTGGAACATTGAAGAGAATTAATTACTTCTACAATGCACAGTTTAAAAAGATGCATCAACTAAGGATTGGTGGCCAGAACAGTGAAAAGCAAACTTTAATGGCCATTACTACAATGGTATCAAATTACAGCAAGGATAAGGCCCCGTCCACACGAAGTCAAAACGAACACGAAACGCTAATATTTTCCAGAACGTTTGTCGTAAAGACGGAGACGTAAAATAAATGTGATCGTCCACACGAATGCATGAAAACGCTGCAAAATGTATGCCAGGCCTGTAAGTGGCGCTGTGGTGCCAAAGCAAAAATAGGCGACGAAATGTTGGGCATGCGCACTAATATTTATACATGGTTGCCCTGCGGGTCCATTTTCGTGGTTCAGTCAAATTCAGGTGCTGAACCATGTCGTCGATATTGCTCTGTTCTTCCTGGAGATATTCCAGAAGAAGAAGATTCTGTTGTAAGCCCGACAGCAGGGTGAGTAGCATTAGCAGCAACCATTCAACACAGTACGGCGCCATTGTTGTTGTGATACTGTGTCGCGCATGCGTGTTTAGAGGCGACGCTATGACGCATGCGTGTAAAAAAAAAAATGCGGTTTGAGCTTAAAGATGGAAACGCGAAAACGGCGTTTCCAAATCTTGCCACTCTAAAGGCTGAATAAAAAAAAGATCGTTTACAGACCCCCGAAACGCCGGCTTCGTGTGGATGAGAGGCTGGTTTGGTGAAAAATTTGTGCGTTTAGGCCAGGGTTCGGCTTCGTGTGGACGGGGCCTGAGAATACCATGTTTGGATTTGACATGTGTTTGTATCCAGTCTGAGTTTGACTGTGTGTATCTGCATAAGCATATGATTGTTATCATGTTTATTCATCAGCATGTGCCCATCTAGTGAAAGAAGGAAAAAAATACACTATAAAATAACTCTATAACATAGCACAATAAATTCCTGGCAGAATTATTAAGTGGGACCAATGTTTCGCCAGAATCACTTGATATTTCTAATAAAACTCACAAGTCATGATGACCTTAGCATAAAAAAATGCATTTTACAAGGATGAAATAATCCAGCTTCTCTTCTATAAAGGCATTACTGCCCAGAAGCTAATGATGTCCAACAACACAGATAGGCAGAGCAGCAATGAATTTGGAGGAATTATGTTTACATTGCCTCGCAAAAGTATTACAAGTATTAAGTATGGTATTTGTTTTCATGTAGCACTTTTGAGAAAACTGGGGCAAATTTAAGTGCCTTTTTCCACTTTTTTATTTGCAAAACGTTTGGACAACCTTACATGTTATTCTGTACACTGCTTTGAGTGGGTTTATCTAAATCGGAATCAGAAATGCTGTAAATGCAAGTTGTATATGAGTAGCACAGTGGCAGTTTTTAGACATCCCCCACAACAAATGTCAAATATGACGAGACATAAACCAGTATCGGGTATTGCGGGCTAACAAAGAACCCAAAAAGACTCCCGTTCCTAAGAGGCGGACCTGTTCTTCTGGTTCAATTTGCATGTTTTCTAAGCCAATAAAAATTTTTTGGATCGGAAGTGAAACATCGTTAAACTTGGAAAGAAAGTCCAGTGAATTGTTTTTTAATATTTTTGGAATGACTATGACCTGGATGACTGAGAATCTTCCCTGGTATTTAACCTCTCGCACCTGCCCTTGATTTGAATTCCTGTGTAAGGTATAGCACCAACCACCTTTCAGTACTTTTCAACTAGAAACACTAGAAACATAACTAAAAACATACCTCACCATGCTGCAACTTCGAAAGACCGAGTCTCCAGTATTTGATAAGAGTAAGAATGCAGAGTGAGGTTTATAAAAAAAAAAACATGCGGAAGGAGAAATGTTTCCATGACATGAGCAAGTTGTGATAAGCATCTTGTGTAACAAAGCCAGACCTTGTCTATTGCAAGCAGTGACATAGTCCCGCAACCCCACCGGGAGCAACATTATACTTTAAGATGTGTCAAGAAGCTAAAATTTTGATGAAGCCCTAAAATGACACAGTATTGTGACATACTTATGAGAGAATTACACAGAATGTGAACTGTTTTTTTTAAGCAAAACTGATAATTTATTAATCAAAGAAAAAATGCAAAAGAGAATTTATAATAGCCCAGAATATTCCTCCAATCAGCCTTATAGCATCAGCATAATGCCTCTGATCTGAGTGGTAGAAGCCACTAGAGAAAACCAAACAACAAATATATATCAGCTTGAAAGATCTCCTAACTTATGTCTGATTTAACATTCCTCCTTACAGTTATGCATAGGAATGCATATGGTCCTCTGGCTGTTCACAACAAATATGTTCCAACAAAATCGTACTGTACAACTGAAAATTCATTATTTGGAATTTGACTTTAAGCTTGAACAATGTAATCTTTTATTGCCAAAATGCAATAAAAAACCCTGACCCTATGTAGATAAGGCAGAGTAAAAGTCTTGCTGCCCCTCCCTCCCTACCTATTTCTATCAGTAAGATGAGGTCATCAAACACCAACCTGCTTTGTATATTAATGATGTAACAGCAAGGATTCTTTGGACACTCGGTCCCTAGAGGCAGCTTGGCAGGCACCAGAGGAAGACTTCAAGTTGATTTAAGAGAGATAACACTCTCAACACAACAGTGACAAAGGCTGGAAAGGCAGAGCAAGAGGAGATAGCAAGGAGGTGTCGACAGCGGCAGAGAGGAGACAAGATGAGAAGAGCGAAGGCAGAGGAGGTGCTGGGTTATATGCTGTGCCTTTAAAACAGTAAGCCCCTCCTCCGCAGAGCTGAGCAGAGGAGCCGAGTGGTGCTGGCAGGAGTCTGAGCTCCCCGATAAACTCTGGCATCAGCTCCTCTTCATCTGGCAGTCAGCGAGGACACAGTGAGGGTGCAGGGGCAAAGAGAGATGGGGATGAAGGAAGATTGACTGAGACAGGAGAGGAAAAGAGAGATAAAACAGAGACAGTCACACAAGAAAAGGCCAAAACACTGAGAGGGAGAGGATGTCACAAGAATAACATGCTGCCTTTTCCTCATCGTGCAGACTCCAGATCCGGGTGAACGTTGACTAGGATGACGGGTGGCAGTGTTTTTACGCCAGCACGATTGTCTGAGTGACGGCAGCGGCCGCATCACAACCCAAAGTAGGAGTTCTCCTTGCCTCCCCAGCCCTTAGTCATCTTCTGCCCCCTCTCTCTCCTTTTTCAGAGTGCTATCAGGGCCATTCATCGTTCCTATCGCTGCTCCCTGCCTCCTCCTCCTCCACAGCTCCATCCTCCACTTGCACTCCTCCTCTGATGAGCCACAACCTCAGAGTGAAATAACCCTGCTGAAAGAAGCTTCTCTCTATCAAGACAGTAAGTAGTGGGAGGAAGGGGAGTAGGAACTTTGTGTGGGTGTGTGCATATGACAGTGAGGGAAAGAGAGTGAGAGAGAGACAGAGAGAAAATGAGAGAGACAGTAAGAGATAGAGTGTAAGTGTAAGAAAGAATGTGTGGGTTTTGTGTGAGAGACAGTGAGAGGAAGAGAGAACAGTAAGATGGTGAGAAGTGTGGCTGTGTGCAACGGAAGGAACTCAGAGGAACCGGCTGCTTTGTGCGCAGCTTAAGTAGTCGTGCTGTGCCTGGACAGTGAGGTCTAGCCATAGCAACAATATAATGATGCACAGAGATGGTGAGTAGGTATGCGTTCTCGGTGTGTGGATGTGTGTGTGTGTTTGTATTTTCCTGTAAGCTGCTAGAAATCCTTTAAGCAGTTACATTTACTTCGGGATCTATAACCACTTTTAACATTCCTATCATGCTGCTTAAAATGTTGTGCAAAAGGACTCAAGAAACAAAGGTGAGGCTTATCAGAATAAGTGAACGCTTTCCTCTCTGTCTATCCAGGTGTCATGTGCAGCTGGCCAGCGTACCCCGTGGCAGTGGTATCGCCCCGGATTTGGAGAGAATCTTTGCCCCCCTTTCACTCCGTGGATCTCATTTGGGAAGCTTTCATGGGATTTATTCTGTGTTGCTGGATGGCACAGAGATCCCTGCCACTCTGAAGAGATTGTGGAGAAAACTAACTACACGGATAAGAAGTAAAATAATTATCCAATCACCGCACAAGCAGACAGACTGGGTTCCCTTAGCAACAACTGAACAAGACAAGAGATTCCTTTTTTTTCTGCACGGTTTTTTGGCACACCCCTGTGTCTACCGTGGGTCAGTGTTTTAGAAGAGGATTTGGAGAGCGATGTTGCATAAGATTATCTGCCACCCGGATTCCCGGGATTGGTGCTAATTTTCTTTCTGCCCCCCCTTCCGTTTAAGTCTCACCGACCCGATGATCATTTGTAATCCCTCCATGAAATATCATCACAAGTTATATTCTGCTGGCTTAGAAATCCACATCACCGGGAATGAGCTCCACAATTAAGAGATCGGATGCTGCAAATGAAGCCAACCCTCTTCTTTAGCCCAGATAATTCATGGACAAAACTGAAAGGTTAAACCATTGTCTATGAAGACAATGTATGTGAGGCAAAAGTTTACTTTGATTTCTAAGTAGAATTATAATACTGTTTTCCTCGGGGGCAAGAGGAATATTCCTCGTTTAAAAAAAAAAAATTATCTTCTTATAGACAGCAGTCCTCACACAGGGACTATATTTAGAAGACAGATACTGTCCCCTTTGGCTAGCAATAGAACAGAAAAAGATCACGGTCAAACTGAGCCACTGTGGGGGTTTTCTATTTTTCTATTTAGGTTACAGTCCATAAAACTTCCTTGTGAGGGGGATTGATTTGAACTTATTCACTGCTTTTACTTTTCTATATCAATCGGCAGTGATGCTGACAGGTTTTGAGGGTGAAAAGAATTGTACAGAAAAGTGTTCTCTTGTATAGAGGTGTTTTTTTGAAATAGCATCTCCCTGGGAACAATTTCAAATATACACATTAACACAAGATGAGTTGGCTGAACTTGGTTATGTAAGAGTTTCATACAACCTTCAATACATGTGTTTCTCTTCTCCCTTTTCAATGGATTTACTCCTTTCAACTTTACCCTTGTTGACTTTCTCTTCATCTGGAGAAGTGTATGGCAAAAGGCATGGATGTCAGAGCGTGACCCTGTGCCAAGTGTGCGGGCGAGGCAAGGCGTTCCGGCTGCCCAGGTGCTTTTAAGATGTTGAGGTCTCCCTGCGTGGCCGGGGCCCCTGTTCGGATCAGTAGCACTGAGGCTCCTTGTAGCCAAAGACATGGACCCCGAATCGGCCCCCCTACGCCCTCAGCCTGTTGGCCATTGGCTCCACTTTGCTTTGTAAAGGATGTCCCTCAGCAGAGCTCCGGCCCGGGACACCACTGAGACCCCCAGCCCGAGAGAACGCATCCGCAGTCACATGAAGATGGTGATTGACCAGCTGGAAGGCATTCTCAAGGAGCTCAAGGATGTGGCCAAGGAACTCCGGGAGGTGAGGCTCAATATCAGCTTATATGTATCAAGCATTTTGGGTGGGATTTAGAGGGGAACATGGGGAATAAAACACACTGGCAGGAAAGAAGAGTAAAATGGGTTTAGCTGGGATGAATTTAATTGGATGTAAATTCTTTTATGGTGTGGAGAGTTTGATCATGATTTGAAAAGGATGACATCTGATTTTTTTTGTTTACATTTGGATTATCTTAATGATTAGTACATAGCTGACATGCTTCACAAACTACAAACAGTTGCTTTTCTGCTACTTATAAACATCTAATGTCTTCAGGGGCATCTTGTTTGAGGTGCAGATGGAAAGCGATAAAGCCAAGGCCGAAAAGAAATAAAGACACAGGCTTAGATAAGCTACATGACTTATCGCCGCAATAGTTATATAACCATTTTGTTAAGGATCATCTGGATTCTTACTGTATTCTTGCCATGGTAACACTGGCTGGTGTGTGAGTGTTTGTGTGTGTGAATGACCACGAGCAAAAAGCCTGAGAAATGATTATAACTGACAAGCATTTATGAAGGTCTTACATGTAGAACTACTGTACTTAGACTTAAGACATGTGTCTATGCACTGATAATCAGAGTCTATCCATACAGTATATAGGGGACTACAAAATCTCTTCAGAATCTTCCCCCTGCAGTGACCTAAAATCTGTGAGCTCTTGCAAAGCTTCTCTACAGTGAGAGATGGACGCAGATAGAGAGACAAAGACGAATGAATCCTGAGCAAACAGTTACACCTAACCCACACCTTCCCTGCACATCACACAATTACCCTCCCATCTGCCTTCTAATCAGGCATAAACAGAGGGGGATATTATGTTCATGTGTGTGTGGAAATGTGCTGAAGGAGTCAAATGGAGGATGTTGGAGCACGTAATGACCTGAGGGAAAGGATGCAGGGGGTCTAAAAGCTGTCATAACTCACTCCATCATCAGACCCCCCTCCACACACACGCACACACAACCTCTCCTGACTCGAAGCTCTGTCCCACTCACAGCTCCCTGCTTGAGCAGTCAGAGGTGCAAGGGCACCACTCGCAGTGTGTACCTTCTCTCTGGTAGAGAAAGCCGGCCCACGTGCAAGAGTGATTGATGATTATGGGACAACTGCAAGTGGAATAATGCTGGCTGGAGCTATTTATAAACAAAAACACAGCCTGTGCCTCTGCCAACAACAACGCATATCACAATTTTTATTCCAGACCCCATTAGAGAGAGCCAAAGAAAACGGGCTCAAATGTCATTTTTTTATTGGAAAACCTCGATTCCAGATATTGAGATGGCTACAAAATGACTTTAGCTACAATGGCAGAAATACTGTAATACCTATATCGGTGTCATGCAATTAACTGACCAAGGAGACTGCCATCAGTGTCAAAGGAAAAAAGAAGAAATTGCACCAGTCAAATACATTGAACTTTAATGTTTCATAAAATGTGTTATTTTTGGCTATGTGATTACAAATAACAGATTACAATTGATCAAAAACTGCATTACTTCAAGGAGTTAAAAGGGTAATCCAAGCACATGCTATGTGGAAAATGAAAAACATGTTACAAAGTTTGCTTAATATTACAGTATTTAGAGGTGCATACTACTGTTGTTCCAAAATCTGGACTTAAATCAAGCTTACCAAATACATTTTCTGGTCTCACATAATTTCTGAAAAAGGACAATGCAGATTGAACTTTTTCTTAGTCTTTTATTTTAAAGTTAAGTGGATCAAGGGTCTTAAATAGGTATCATATCTCTTGTTAAAACAGATTATAATCATTAACTATTTATACTGTAGACATGTTTCTGTAAGATTTTAGCAAATGATAAAGCAGAAAACAACACCTCTGAGAAGAGTGTCTTGATAAGCATTTCCTCTTACAGTAGTAGCCATTCAAAATTTCCCCACTTTTCTTGATGGGCCCCTGGCTGGTCCCCTACAAATCTTTCTGCATGGTGGGTTCTCTCTGGGTACTCCTGCTTCCTCCCACAGTCCAAAAAAACATGACAGGTTCATTGGTTTCTCTAGGTTCTCCTTAGGTGTGAGTGTGTGCGTGAAGGGTTGTATGTCCTGTTTGTCTTTGTGTTGCCCTCTGCTCCCGTTAATGTTTAATCCTGTACCGTCCCAATCACGTGATCGTTACTAATACTGACTCCCATCCCACGGGAATCCCACGGGAATCCCGTGACCCATGGGATTCCCGAAAAAATGTCAGTCTCTAGTCCGTAGCAGCCTATCAGACCACTCTGGGCAACTTAAAATTGATAACAAAATACAACAGGAGCATGTTTGTTCATTTTATTAACAAAAATAATATAATTAGCATTTCAGCTAAATTAGATAAAGAACTGATTCTGTTTTTCAAGGGAACCCCTCGACCAGGGGTCTAAAACAGGACCCAAAAGTGGCTCTATGGACCTTCAACCATGGCTCTTAGATTTTATTTTCAGGCGTTAATAAGTCAATTATTTATTTTTTTATATAGTAAAATAACAAATACCAGTGTTGGCTTTGGCAATTTTTTTTAAAGGAAAAGTGATAATTAACAAAGATAATTTGTATTTTAATAAAATATCATGTAATGTGTCTGGCTCTTAACCCTTTAAAGCCAGATCCAAGAATAAAACAAAACAGAAAAAAACTTTTTTTTTGGTTTGAAGTCCTTATTTGGCCTTTTAACAAAATATGTAAAAACAAAAAACAGAAATACATTTTTGATATTAATCATTTATTACTATGCAATAAGTCAAGATAATTTTTTGTGTAATCTTCTGCCCTCTGTTATCGGGTATATCTGATTGTGTACAATAGGATTTTGAGCAAAGTTTTTACCATTAAATTATGCAAAATGTGTCAGACGCAAAACATTTCAGAAACCGTACGTATCAAATATGATACATTTGGCATTATAGGGCTAACAAGAACCTAACCATTTAGCTTGACTTAGCTGTTAGGATTTTAGATCCTGCCAACCCCTGCCCTAGACTGTAAACAACCTTTCATTAAATAAACCAACAAGTATAACAGCACCTCGCAGTTTGCCTGAACTGATACGATATCATGCTACCATCATGAAGAAGCTCTCTGAACAACTCTAAATAGTATCAGCGCTGATAAACACTGAAACATCCATGCAAACTCCTCTTTGACTGATCATAGCACCATCCCTGTGTGGCATTCAGAGAAGCTTTGAAATTCTTATAATTTCATATTATAGGGCAGCCAGGTTAACTATTGTTTCCTGAGTGAAAAAAATGATCAGGGGTTGATGACAATCATTCTGGGATAGAGCCGGTAATGCTCAGGCCAGGTAACAACTCTGTCTGCCTCCTATTCTGATTTTAGATATTTAATGAACCACACATGGGCCTGCAGATTAAGAGTGAAGTGTTCTGTAAGGTACAAGGGAACAACTAGATCTCTGAGATTGGTTATTTAGCACTTTATACATGAGAAGGAGGATTTTAACTGCTATTCTAGATTTAACAGGAAGCCAAAGAAGAGAAGCTATGATAGGAATATATATGGTCTCTCTTTTTAATTTACAGAACTCTGGCTGGAGCATTTTTGTGGACCTTCTTATAGTAAAGAATTACAATAGTCCAGCTTTGACGTAACAAATGCATGGACTTGTTTTTCAGCATCACCCCTGGACAGGATATTTCTAATTTTTACAATATTCCAGAGATGAAAGAAGGAAATTATAGAAACCTGTTTAATATGTAATTTAAATGACAGGTCCTGATAAAAAAAAATAACAAAAGGCTTTTTGCTTTATTATCTGAGATCAATTAAATTCCATCTAGATGGAGTGGTTGACTTAGCTTTTTTTCTAAGAAACAACTTGTATGATTTCTGAATTTAAAAGCAAAATGTTTAGTGTCATCCAGGTTTTTTAGGTCAAAAAGTTTTAATTGTTACAGCTACAAGCTTAGAATGAAAGCCACTACATTTTAAAAGAGGTCATTATTTAGGTATCTCACTTTCCTGTCTGCAAGACTTCATCACTCTCATTGAATATCAACCCCTTCCTTAGAGTATATTCCTAACTCTGTAAATATTTTATTAAAAAAACACTACTAAAAAAACAAGCATCATCATTTTTAACAGAGTTTGAGTCTCTATGACAACACCCGGTGAGGCCGGAGCAAACCCTGTGGTGAACATTTTATCTAACTTTAATCACCTTCACAGCATGCAAATCAAAGGCAATGTTCTGTGAGGCCCATGCTAGGCATTAAGGACAATTTCTTTTTTTTTTCTTCAAGGAATTCCTTGTATTGCACTTAACATCTACATTTGCAGGCAGTTTTTGTAAGGATAAATCTGAGACAATAACATTTTTGCCAAAGTAGAAATTTGTAAAAAACAATTTCTCATTTTATAGAGAGAGATTAAATATGAAGAATCTGTTGCAGGCAATAATGACGTACATTTTGTTTTTGCTTAGCACCTGCAGAAAACCGCAAACATGGTAGAGTTGTTTTTCATATCTATCTATCTATCTATCTATCTATCTATCTATCTATCTATCTATCTATCTATCTATCTATCTATCTATCTATCTATCTATCTATCTATCTATCTATCTATCTATCTATCTATCTATCTATCTATCTATCTATCTATCTATCTATCTATCTATCTATCTATCTATCTATCTATCTATCTATCTATCTATTCTGCATTCAGAATCAGCCTAAAGAGTCGTGTCCTGTACTTTCACTTTTTAAGCCAAAGTGTCAGTGCTTCATCCAGCCACCCATAATGTGCCTCCACGACAGTGGCAGTGAATTTTCTGAGCTTAATGACAAGAAAACGGAGGTGAATGTATTCATTCCTAACAGTGATGCACAACCTTGGTTATCTGGAACCATTGCTAAGCAACAGGTTAAAAATTTTGGTGTACCCTTGGATTCAGGTTCCAGGGTCAACAGTGTTTAGCTGCCAGGTTTCTTTCAATTATGTCAGGTTGCTAAAGTGAAATGACGTTGAGATAATAACCAATGATTTCATTACAACCTGACTAGATTATTGCAAATCGCTTTATGATGGGATCAGTCAGGCTTCTCTTTCACACCTTTGACTTGTTAAAATTGGACCTGCCCCCCTTTAACTGGTACACCCAAACCTACATATTTCACCAGCTGGCTGCCCATATAGAATATAATTTATTTTTAAAACCATTCACTTTGCCTTAAATGTCTTCATCTTCCAAGAATGTCTTGCTCTTCCAGTCCTCCTCACCTTTCTTCTTTAGCCTTCTTTGTTTCTCTGATGCCCCTTATCTCATCCAAGCAGCTTCTATCGACCTGCCCAAAACTAACCTGAAGATCAAAGGGAATCAGTTGTTTATCCAAAATTATAAAATAAGTTGCCAATAAGATTTGGACGGCTTCATATTTTGCTTTTGTTAACTTTCTCACTACATATTCTTTAAAACACATTATTAAACTTTTAAAAAGTTTGATATTTCTGTAAAAAAATAGGATTTTAGTCATCTCATTTGGTGGTAGGAGCCAGTGCTTGAGCACATTCTAGAGCTATACCAGCTAGACTAACCTTCACTCACACAGTGTGGGCTCTGGAACCCAGCACCTTCTTAGAGACTGGACTTTCTTCTACTTTGGAGTAGCCCATGGAACAGGCTGAGGATTATTTGTTAGTTGGGGTTTAGCCAGGGGCGTGTCCAGACATTTTTGATAGGGGTGGCACCAGTGGGGCACTGACTTATGCAGGGGTGGCATGAAGTATGAGCAAGACCGCCTGCGCACAGACATATACACTCACACATGCATGCACACATGCACACAAGAAAATACACACCCACACCTAGACGTTGGTATATATATATATTGATATTTGCTTGATGAAACTGTGCAAAACTTGGTAGAGGTACAGACTGTACAAAACAAATATAGCTTACCTTACCATGCCAACATAAGTAAACAATGCACATATAAAAAAAAAAACACAGTCCACCTATAAAGTGCAAACATATTTAAAATACATATGCCTCTGAACAAATTATTTAACCAAACCTTCCTTCCTTCCTCCCTTCTTCTTCAGTCCCTGACCTAAGGAAAACAGGAGGGTCAAAACAGTGCAATTCGCCTGTTCTTGTGTTTGTTTGCAAACACTTTGATAAAATCATCCATGTTGAGTGCCCTCGCTCTTCTTGACTCAATACTTAGCAAACCTAAATGGCTTAGTCTGTTGTCTAGCATAGTTGTCCTCAAATTAGTTTTAATGAGCTTTAGAGCTGAAAAACTTCGCTCACATGCAGCACTGCTGACTGGGAGGGCTATAGCTATTTTGCATAGCCTGAAGAGCTCAACAAACACCTCCTGGTATGGTTCCAAAAACACTGTTAAATCTATGATGTTTCCCAACTGTGCTGTGCCACTCTCAGCTTTCCTTGACAAAATTCTTCAAGCCTGGTGAAGCTCATGAGTAAGATCTTACTCATTACACTGATATATTTTTCCAAAGTCAAAGACCTGATCATGTTTAAGGAATGTACTGCTTTTAGGATTTAAGGCCTGTATACCTCTCATTACTGAACAGTTCATTTTTGAGAAGCTTCTTTCTATTTCAGCAACTAAGGTGTCAAGGATGGGGTAGAGTAGTTTCTGCCTGAATGCATCTTTGTCTGCATTACTGTTGTGCAGGCCTATAGTGCATGTCACATACGACCCACAAAGTTTGGTGCTCACTTTGTGTGCTCTTTTATTCTCAACATTCTCAACAGCTATGTTGCAGTGTGTGGCTGTCTCTACTATGTCATTCCACAGTTTATCACTAAATGCCTCAGTCCTATACTCTTGAAAAGTATCAAGAAGTGACTCCATCATGTCTGCTGCCATAGCTAAATCAACTGAGGGTGACTGCAACAGGTCAGAAAGCAGCTTTGTGTCACCGAAAAACTTTTCGGAAGGTTGCAAGGAGGCCTATGAATGTGAGGTCAATCTGTGCAAGCAGACCTCTAGCATCAATGGACCTGTCTCTGTGATTTTCTGCATATTTTGAAGAACACACAACACAGCTGGTAATCTATCCATCAAATTCCTGCAAGCTAGTGCTCTACATGCCCATCTTGTGTCACTTAATCTTTGTAACTCTCTAGGTGTGCCACCATACATCTCTTTCTGGACTGTAAGCCATTTCTGGTGCACATAAGAGCCTGACATGTATACATAGATCTTCTCAAGTAGCGAAAAGAAACAATCGGCCTCTGGAACTGACTTCACAGTGTCAACCAAGAACAGGTTTAGACAGTGTGCATTACAGTGGACATAAAACGCAGTTTTAGCCTCTGTCTTGATTCTGGCTGCCACACCCGAATGTTTACCACTCATTACTGAGGCGCCATCATAACCTTGTCCAACAAGGTTTAATTTGTACTGAAGGCCATAGCTTTCTAAGCACTTGATGATCATGTCACTAAGCCCCTTAGCATCTAAATTTTGTGCGTGCTGGAATTCAAGGAAGCTTTCATGCACAGCCCCATTATAGTAATATCGAAGTACTAATGACAGCTGTTCCTTTTTTTTGAGATCTTTGGTTTCATCAGCGATGATGAAGATTACCTCACTCTCTTTCACTTCTTTCACAATGGAATCCTGCACCATACTGGCTAAGCACTGCAGAATTTCATTTTGTATGGTATTGCTTATGTATTTGGCATTGCCTTTTGCTTTCATTTTTTTGGCTACCACAGGATTGTGTTTAGCAATCATTTCAAGAATTTCTAAGAAATTCCCTTTGTTGTCAGACTGCTCAGACTCACAGTGCCCTCTTTGTGCCATATTTTGTGTGGCTTTCAAAAGCAATACATCTGCAACAGTTTTAATGTAACTGCGATTCTCTTCGACCTTCTTTTTGTACTCTTTGTTGATCATGTTTAATACAGGAGCATCTGCACAGCCCTCTTGTGTTCACTCCAAGCTAACATGGCAGTAATGTGAGAATCTGATTTTTCATGCAACTTAAAGCCAGCATCTTTATACATTGCTTTTTTCCAATGTGAAAAGCCGGATTCTGAGGTGAACACAGATTCTGACGTGCTAGGCAAAGAGAACTGCCTGCATGCATAGCAGTACTTTGAGTCTTTCATTGTGGAGTACTCAAGCCATGAAAACCTGTTGTACCAGGATGGATTGAATGACCTCCTCTTCTCCCCTTGCATGGTTTTTGGATACAGCTTTAACTGGGGTTGAGTGGGTCCTGTTGCTCTTGACTGTGAAATATCTGTAAGTGACAAATGTATGGGAATCAGGACCTTTTAGTGTCACATAAGTCACTAACTTAAATGAATTGTTAAGACATACCAATAGGTCCGGGCCGGCTATAAGAGGCTCCCTCACCACTATCCCCCTGTGGATGGCCTGCAAGAACATCAGCCCTGGACACACCTGTAGCAATACAGCGATTTTATTAATTTAAATATATTTCAACTTGCCACATTTAGATTTTAAACACCAGTATTATTGGTATCCTGATCTAAATAAAAGCAGATACTGTGATGTTAAATTAAAAAAAGGTAAAGCATACATACTATGCTGCATGTGTGATGGTGAAGGGCCCTCATCACAAGAATCTTCACCTGATTCTGCAATAACACATAGGTTGTCATTAGAATGAAAATGTGCCTAAGTATATTATACTTCATATGAAAAATGAATTGTTAAGACATACCAATAGGTCCCGGCTGGCTATAATAGGCTCCCACACCACTATCCCCCTGTGGATGGCCTGCAAGAACTTCAGCACTGGACACACCTGTAGCAATACAGAGATTTTATCAGTTCATTATAATTCAAATTGTCACATTTAGGCTTTTCACACCAGTATTGTTTAAAAAATTGTCTACACACTTAACAGTATATGACACTGTAGTATATTTGAAATATCTCAGTTCGAATCAATGCACATAATGTTTTAAAGAAGGTAAATTCATACATACCCTGATGTGTATGTGATGTTGAGGGTGACTCTATAATAATACATAAGCTGTGATTAGAATGATAATACAATCAGCCTTTCCTAGGTAAACTAAGAGGTATGGTACAATCAAACCAAATTAGTAAGTTCAAACATGAGAACAAACTTGAACTATCAGGATTTCATATACCAATGTGTACAGCTGAGGCTGAAGGCTGGCTCTCATCCTGTGACTGACTGCTCTGCCCCTGCTCTGGCTCTATCTTAGATTTCTTCCTTGCGAAGAAATCTTTAATATTCTGACTTCTTTTCATACTGTAATAGTCCCATAATGCACAACATTCTTAATTGTTGTACAATAAATAATTGTGCACACACAAGAATGAAAATGGAATGTAAATGATGTTATAGGGGTCTAATATAACAGTTTTACTCAGTACAGAATAGCTAAATGTTAGCGTTAACATCGTTGACAGTCAAAACAGTGTTTTCTAACGAGATGAGGAGACGACAGCCGTGTGCCAATTACAATAAAACAAATAAAACAAGACAGGGTACATGTTTAGCTTATTACCGTTACAGCTTCTAGCTACAGGCACAGTAAGTGTAGTAAAATGTAGGCTACTCACATATTTCACAACGTCGCGCCAGAGACGTGCTGCTTTCTGATAGACTGAAGAATGTATTCACCTGTAGGTTCATCAACGTCTTCTTCGCGCCTTCTTCAACTTCAACTCAAAACAAGAGCGCATTTTACGTTCAGTGCAGTGGCCCGCCTCTGACTGGGCATATAGCCAATCATATTTTAAAATTTTGGGGTGGCACTTGGGGTGGCCAATCAGATTTCAGGGGTGGCCTGTGCCACCCAAGGCCACTCCCTGAACACTTCAGTGGGTTTAGCCCAGTGGATGAGAGAGATAAATCCCAACACCTTTTGTACCGTTGTAAAGGCTGATTTATACTTCGAAACCAGGTCGTCTGCGTAGGTGTCGCAGTGAACGCAGGGACGTCCCCACCCCCTTCTCAGACACTCTGCTGCACCTCTCCCAAATTGTATGTGACCGCAGACAGTACCACAAACAGGAGGCCTCTTATTGGTCAAATCTACAACCGCTCTGTTCATGCGTATTTCCTGTTTGGTATCTTACTGGCTTGTTTTCTTTGTATGACCATGAATGCGGAAAAACGACTTGTGAAGTTGAAACAGCTAGAAGCCTCTCACCTTGATCCCTGCTCTTTTTCGGCCTCATGTCCCTCAGTTGAAGGACAAACTTGCCTCCACTTACTCACCGCCTCGGCCATATCTAGACCCACAGCTAGTTTGTTATTTTCCCTCTTGCGTTGTGGCGTGGAATAACATAGCCTAAACCATGCTTCAAAAGTAAGCATAAATCAAAAATATCTACAACAAGATCGCTGCGACACACTGCTGCGGGAGTATAACCAGCCCTTAGAGGTGCTCTTCTGTACACTTGGCCCCAGACTCCCAAGGCACACTGACCTTTTCCGCATATCTTCCACAGTAGGGGGAAGAGGGGGTGGAGCTTTCACATGATCATGGCCCAAGTGTATAGTGGAAGTCTGCAAATCTCTGACAAAGGTCTTAGTCTGAGATGTATTCAAAACCCACCACTGGGAGAGCTTTCTTCAAAGAGAGGCGGGGAACATGCATTCTAAGTTAGTCGTATTATCTTGCATTTTTGTCAATGCAACTACCATTACTTCTGGCTTTAATGTCTGTGCTGCTGTCAAGGCATCAACGCCTGAACCCAATGATGCATATGAGTAATACGTGATGTTGTCAAGAGGATTGTGTCACTGCTGAAGGAAAAAAACAACAAGTGCAGTGAGACTGGGGCAGTGCCATGGCCCAAATTGTTGAGATAAATAGTCTTGCTTTGGAGGAGTTTGTTGAGGCTATAGAGAAAAAATATATATGCAGGCCGGCCTTTCAACACCTCTGGAGGGGGCAGCAGGGATTCGCCAACAATGTTTAAACTGTGGATGGGAGCTGGCAGCCTTTACTGAGAACGATGTTGGCTTGTGGAAGGAATATTTTGAAGATCTTCTCAACTTCTCTATCATACTCCCTCTGGTTGAAACAAAGACTGGAAACGGAGTTGGACTCATGTATAACACGGGCCAAAGTCACATTGTGTCGTATAAAAAGGCAAAAACAAAAAAAAAAACATGCGTGATGGCAAGGCTGCATGGATGAATGAGTATCTGAGCTGATTGTTAAACCTTGGCTTCAGAGGGTGGTAGTGTTTTTTTTTTTCCCATTTGCTGTACCCTGGACAAGCACTATTTTCTCTGAAGGGTCCTCTGGGGTTTATGTGAGCTTGCCCAACTGGTAAAGATGTGCTTCAGTAACCTGTCAATGGTATTCCACTCTGATGCTGGAAGATTAGCAGAGGGATCAAACTGGCTGCCTTAATAATGTGGAAGCTGCAAAAGCCTGCTATGGTGAAGATAGAGCCAAGTCAAAGGCTGCTGCTCCTAAATGACAGGCTACGGTATTTTATGATGTACTAATCCCAATATTGTTTATAAAGACATTTGAAAATCTAACAACAACTTGTGTTGTGATTAACTCTTGCCCACAACTGTTTTAAGCAAGTTCATGATCTAATTTTAATGTTGATGCAGTTGGTATATATCAGCAATCTCACACTCAAATTCTCAAGGGCCAGTATCCTTCAACTTTTAGGTGTATCTCTAGTTCTACACACCTGAATCAAATGGCTCTGCTAATAAGCTCATATTGGAGTCAGTTGTCCAGTATGAGCTTATTAGAAGTATCTAAAAGTTTCAGGACCGAGCCCTCAAGGATGTAAGTTTGAGAACACTGGAATGGATGTTTCTGGCACTTGCTGATTGATAAGGGTATTTGATATATTTTTGGACTAAAATCTGACATACAACAGGTTCTTTGAAAAATGAAGAAAATGTTGGGGCCAAAAAGAAATGTGACTAACTTTTAAACATATTATTATCATGTTGTAAATGTGCTTTCTCAAGAAAACAGAAATCCATTTATGATTCTATTTACTATTTGTATACCTAGATACTATAGATTGTGTATATAATTCAAACAGAAACATCAAGCTTATCAATGTTTTGTGCCTTGCTGGATGGTATGAAAAAAACAACACTTCTATACATTTGAAAGAAAAATGCTACAGCACACAGCTAGTTTCCTCCTTTCAAGAGCCTATTACTGTCAACTGAAGCCTGTCTTCCTTTTGAATCCTATTACAGGCTGATATATATATATACTGATAAAATACACCATTTTTTAATAATGCACTGGCATGAATGGTGTCTTCAGAGAAAATAATTCATTGAGTTATCATGTCAACCTTGGAATTTCAAGAAGTAAAAGGAAAATCTGAAAGGATAATATGAAACCAAACACAGAGTACCCTGCTCAGCTTGCAAAAACAAAATTTCAAAACAAAAAGGTAAAGTGGAAACACAGATGTCAGATTAAACAATGGTGTTAGCTACAGACATTCAGTATGGTAAATTAACAGATTAATGAAGCGTTAAGAAATAAAAGCAGTAATGGTGTTGACTAAATTAAAAAGGAGGGTAGGAAGCTACACATTTCAATACAGAACCAAAAAGGAATGATGAATGTATTATTATATGGATATAGCTGTTATGCAGAATGATAGCATGAGCTGCCAATGCTTCATGTTTGTGCTCATCCCAAGACAAATGAACACAGGAAGGCAATCAGGATTGGTAGAATTAAAGCTCCAAGAGGGAAGGATGAATAAAAGCTTAACAAAGAGCAATTATGATTTGCCTTTTGCTATTTGTGTGCATATGCTTATGTAATGATGGGAGCTGGCCTACAAAAGCTCAGAGAGGGAGGATATAGCCGACAGCAAACTAAGACTGTCAGGTAAAATCTGCGCTCTTCAAATGTCAGCCTTTTTCTTTCAGAAAGGAAGTGCTAAGCATCAAGACTGATAAAATAATCAAACAAGGAGTTTGCTAGAAAAATATACATGTATAAATTATTGCAAAATTTTAATTTGCAGAACCTGATGATCTTTTCAGATTGCATGATTTTTCTTAACCGTGCAATTTCTCTATACTGTCTGTCAATTTAAAGAACATTTTACAAAAAAATGGAGTATGTCCAAGTAAATCTAAAATGTTAGGCATCTGCTGAAATGCTACTACATATGTAATGACCTTTAAGATAAAATTTTGCAAAGATTACGTACTGTTTAAACTTTGTTAGAAACATCGCTACAGCCATCCCAGAAATCAGCATTCCTTATAGTACAACCCTCATATAAAACACAAAAAGCCAAGGTAAATCTCATCCAAACACATAGGGAGAAAATGGGAGGCTGAAATCAAAATCAAAGGGCGGTTTTCCTTTGAAGGGCCATGTCCTCATCTTGCTTTGTTTTCCCTAGTTAGGAGATAACTTCTTAGTAAAAGCCGTTTCACATTAAACCTTACATATGGGTATATAAAAAAAAAGGACTCCAGTAAGACACATTTATTGTTGTTTGGTTCTGATTTTTTGCAAGGATCATCAGGAATATTTAAGTGGATGGATATAAAATTGAGTTACAGCTTGCCTTATTACAACTTTCAATACCATCCTTTCCAAAGGGATTATGTATTGCCATCTACTTAGGCAGATTTTACATGCTGTATAAAAAATGCACAAACAAAACAACTTTCTATTAACTCCTATCAGTTGAGTAAGGCTTTCTATAAAATTTTCAACTTTATATCCTTACTTCAAAGTTTTTTTTTTTTGTACTGAAATCTAATCATGTTTCATAAATATATCTAAGCAATATGATCATGGCTTGGATACATATCACCTCAGGTCATCAGATCACCTCTCTGTCATGCTTATATGATCATGGCAGCGCCTGGCGGCAGCAACCTTATCCAGCTCTCAAAAATTCCAGAAAATATGCCGTTCAGAACGCTAGAAGTCAGGCATCAACCCTGCATCTATGACTGCCAACAACTGCTGGAGTTACGGTCACAAAATGCCTTAAGTATAGCCACTTTTGACCGTTAAAAAAGCTGCAGAGTTTTACGGAAGGATGTAAACAAAACAGCGGGCTCACTGACTAGGCCAGGCTGGAGGAAGCAATGTGCTAGACAGCACAAGCGGGGCAGCAGAGAGGGGCTAACAGTGATGCTAACAGGGAATCCCTACAGAACAACGATCACGTCAATCCTGCTCTCTAACGTCCGCTCACTTGATAACAGAATGATCATCTCCGACTCAAACTCTCTTCAAAAATGACATTAGTAACTTCTGCCCCATCATTCTGAATGAGTCTTTGCTTCATTCATCTGGAGGGGCTCACGCTATACCATGCCTACAACATTGGACCCATTCCAGTTTGCCTACCTAGCACACCTGGAAGAGAAGAACACCCACCTGCAGGTACTGTTCCTGGACTTCAGCTCAGCTTTCAGTACCATCATCCCACAGGATCTGATAGGAAAAATAGAACAGCTGAGCTTCAATACAGTCCTCTGCAATTGGCTGTTAGACTTTCTCATAAACAGACATCAGTCAGTCCGGGTCAGACAGCTCATCAACAGCTCAGCATAGTGGTGGTCAGCCGTACCAAATTCCTGGGGGTGAACATTACAGACAACCTAACCTGGACTATAAACACCACCTCACTAGTCAACAGGGCACAAAAGCGCAGGTACTTTCTGCGGAGGTTGAGGAGGGCACACCTGGCCCCACCCATCCTCATGACCTTCTACAGAAGCACAGAGAGCGTTCTGCCCAGCTGTCTCACTGTATGATGTGGAGGCTGCAGTGCCGCAGATTGGAAGAAGGTTAAAAGAGTAGTGAGAACAGCAGAGAGGATCATTGGGGCTAGCCTGTAACATAATTAATGACCCCTCACAGCCCCAACATGGACTGTTCTCTCTGCTGTATAAGAGGCTTTGCAGCATTTGATGCAGGTCCAGCAGATTCCGAAACAGCTTCTTCCCCATTGCCATCAGGCAGCTGAACTGTTGAAAAAACTCTAAATCATGTCACAGACTCTGCATCACACTGATAACACCTAACCAAAACACTGCATAATTGCACCATATATATCTAATTCTCTGAACTTCCATATCAATATGGGTTTTTTTCACCATGTCCTTTTTCTCCCACACTGTTTAGACTTGATCATTCCTGCCCTGTAAGAAATGGAAATGTCATGAGAGCAACAAAACGAAATTTTGTTTTGTATACACTGTGTTTTGTGCACAAAATGACAATAACAGTTGTCTAAGTCTATGTCCAAGAAATACAAAAGGCCTAAAAAAACGTATAATGCTATAGTCATATTCTATTTTCAACTTATCATCTCCATGATTTATATAACTTTTTAAAATCAGCCACAATGGCTGTATGGCAGCATAGTTACTTGCTGCTATATGCAATCTTGGTTTAAAAAACGTGGATGGACTGAATTAAATATCAACTATTTAAAGTACCAACCATTAAGGTTTAATAGCTTTTCTGTATTTGGGGATGTTTGTTAATGTAGCTGCAGAAGAATTAATACAACTTTCTGCTAAAGTCATTAAGACTTAAGCAGAATATTTTTTTTTACAAAACATCAAATTTTACCAGATGTAACCTTTTCCAAAAAAATGTGTAGAGATTAAGGGCCGGATTTATCAAGATCCAATTTTGCGTGTAGTAATTTGCGCTCGCAAACTGGAATTTTGCGCGAGGGGCTGAACCATGGTTTGCGGGTGATTTAACAAGAGTGATTGCGTAACTGGTGGTAGGTGCTGTTGGAGACGCCCTATTTAAATGATGGTTTTGCGCGTTTTGTGGTTTGCGGCATGGCGAGTTCGGGCAGCAGAAAGCGCAAAAGAAAATTCGACCCCATGGAAATGGAGGTGTTGGTGGATGAAGCCAACAAACATTTAAGTGAGCTACAGCAAAGAGGTGTGACTGTCACACAGAGGAACGCGATATGGGAACAAATCTGTCATAAAGTAAACGCTGTTGGTGAAACCTTGCGAACAGTGGATGAAGTAAAAAGAAGATACCAGGATATTAGAAGGCGAACCAAAGAAAAACTGGCATATAACAAAACATCTGCGAACAAAACAGGAGGGGGCACAGTAGATGAGATGCCTCTGACCAGCATTGAGGAACAAGTACAGCTGACGCTCTGTGAGGAGCAAATCACTGGGATTGCCGGGTATGACACACTTGACCAAACAGCAGGACACGGTAGGTGCACAATCTCAGAAAAGGTTTATTGAAAAGATTTATTCAGAACTGAAAAGAATGCACCACCTGTGAATTTAATGCTGTTTCAAGTCAAATACGTAACTAAACATTTGCTTTACATTTAGAATCTGCATCAGAGGTCCAGCCATCATCAAATCCCCCCGTAGCAGCTGCCACCCCCGTGAGGCCTCGTATGAGCCTGGAACATATTGATTTGGAGTTGCTGCAAGAACAAAAAAAACAGTCTGCAGCCCTGCAGACAATTGCACGGGAGATGCGTGTGGCATCAACGTTGGCACGGGCGGCAAGGCGCGACACTCAGACCATAGCCACCCACTGCAGACAGATGGTCTCTGCAGTGTCTGCCCTGACGATGGCTGTCAATTCTGTGGCAAGAGGGATACGGGAAGGGATGCGGCCAATGACTACCCCCAATCCAGGTGGAGAAACGGCTCAACAAAGTGGCACAGCAACAAATAGGCAGCCAGGAACCGCAGAGGAAGGAGTGCGCACTGTGGGCAAGTTCCACCTGCGTAAAAGGAGATACAAATAAATACTTGCAACACTTAAGTTGTCTGTTTGATTCTTCACTTTGTGGGGGAAAAAAAGGCTATATTTCTTTTACCATGTTGCTTAATCTAAAGGAAGTGTAACTTTTGCTGGACTTAACATAATTAGATGCTCAAACTAGTAGTTTGTACAAACTAGTGCATTAAGAAATTTAAATGTTACAGTGACACCCCCACCCCCTCAAAAAAAAAGAAAAAAAAACACAGGTGTTTTGTATTGGCCTGTAGAAAAATGCACATACCAAATGGCTCACAAGAAGTGACTGTGGATGAGATTTTTGCGCATACGCATTCCCGCAGTATTGGCATGTTGCTCCACAGGCACAGGGGGGAGGTCGGGATTCTCCGGTAGGGCGTCATGCTCCAGCCCGTGTTGTTTGGCAATGTTATGAAGCATGCAGCAGGTCACTACAATCTGGGCAACTTTTTCTGGCTTGTACAGCAGTGCTCCACCAGTACGGTCCAAACATCGGAAACCTGCTCTTCAAGATCCCAAAGGTGCGCTCCACAATGTTCCGGGTGCGAATATGGGCCTCATTGTATCCAATTTCTCCAGCAGTGGTCGGGTTGAGAACGGGTGTCAGGAGGAAGGGATGTAGGGGGTATGCACTGTCACCTTAAAAAAGAAATCTGGGTGAATACGACACTGATGAAGAAATTATTTCTTTTTTTAAATATTTGACTCACCTACAAGCCAGCCATCTCCAAACTCTCCATCACGCAACTTGGAAAACAGGTAGCTGTTTCTTAAAATGAAAGAGTCATGCACTGACCCGGGATATTTTGCCACAACGTTGGTAATGATGCCTTGGGCATCACAAACGCACTGCACATTCAAAGAATGCATGTGTTTGCGATTCCTATACACATGCTCACTTTCTGCAGGGGGCACAAGTTGAACATGGGTGCAATCAATCGCTCCAATCACTCCGGGAAATCCAGCGATTGCAAAAAAGCCTTGTTTGGTGTCATTTAGTGACTGCCGGTTGTGTGGAAACCTAATGACCTTTCTCATACGGCGACACATGGCATTTAGAACGTCGGAAAGCACTTCTGAAAAATTAGATTGGGAGATCCCAGCTCTCGCTGCAACCGTACGCTGGAATGACCCAGATGCAAAAAAGTGCAACGTTGCAAGGAGTTTTGTTATAGCTGGTATTGCGTGGGTCCTCCTTGTGGCTGGCTCCAAATCCATTCGGAGTTCCCCCAACAGCTCCAAAATGGCAATGCTGGATAAACGATACGTTTTGATGATCGTTTCCTCGTTCATTCCAAAAATATTCACACGGAGTGAAAAAATGCGTTCTCTGCGTCTCCTTGCTTCATTTCGATGTCTCCTTCTTGCGACAATAACCGCTGCCATGTGTGCGCAATTACGCATACAGACCATTTGCACCTTCTTTTGAAACGTGTTAAATATAGAGTCAGATACCGTTAGCAAAATTGCTTTCAGGTTTGATAAATCACTTTGCGAGTGCTAAATTAATATATTTACATGTTCTCCTCCCACAAGACGCACTTTTGCGTGTAAACGCCCCATATTGAATATTCATTGCAGAAAAAGTACTAAATGGATAAGAGGCGCTATTTAGCACGTTTTAAAGACCAAATCCTTTTAGCACACTGTTGATAGATCAGTTTGTACATTTTTTAGCGTGCGCAATGAAATAGCTCACGTTTTAATACACGCAAACCTTTGATAAATCCGGCCCTAAGTGTATTAAATTAAGTGTATTTTCCATTATTGTGAGCAGGTAAATAAGATGATTTGCCAATGGAATGAGTATTTTTACTCCTAAAATAAAATAATTATATAATATACATTTAAAATAAGACAAAGAGATTGCTTTTTTCTTATTTTAAATGTAAATTGTCTTGTTCCATTGGCAAAGTTTCTCACTTACCTCCTAAATTAAAGAACAAATGCACTTAACTTTAGCAAAAATTACATGTTTAGATTTCTATTTTTTGCAGTGCAGGATTCAAATTCACTTTATAAAGTCCATGTCTGCAATAAACAAAATAACACTGTTGACCAAGTATTTATTGATTTTACAAAAGTGTTGTCATTACCACATCTAACCGCATTATGCACATTGCACGTTTTGCAAACATATAGCACCATTACCTTCAAGTGCATTGGCCTGATTAGCTCTGGGCTGACAATCTTCCTCATGTCTTCCTGGATTCTTATTTTTTGTCCTTTATACCTAATCCCACTTTAAAACTTAAGAGTTTCAGGAAATAAATAATGTATATAGGTTAGGAATCTCATTTTATTACAATGTAAACTAATATGTTGAAGTAAAATGCAGAAAATATAAACTGAATGTTAATCCATCCATCCATCCACTTTCCATCACATTTATCCCTGCTGGGGTGGCAAGGGGTATCTTCATCTGTCAATGGGTGAAAGGCGGGATCCACCCTGGACAGGTTGCCAGTCTATTGCAGGGCAACACAGAGACAAACAGGACATACAACCATTCACACACACTCACATCTAGAATTTAGAGAAACCAATTAACCTAACCGTCATGTTTTGGACTCTGGGGGGAAGCCGGGGTACCCGGAGAGAACCCAAACTCAATGTAAATCAATTAGAAAATAAGGTTGGAAGGTCGCCTTGGTTCCTTTTTTTTCTCCAAATATATCATAATCAGTCCCCAAGCTGCCTTCTGATGTATTATTTTTCACAAAACAGACATTTTGATTGGGCCTTAGTGTTATGGGTTCTTCTGCCCAGCTGACTGTAGCCAGGTAGTTTACACTGAAGACAGTGCAGCTGGTTCTCTCCTACAAAATCTTCATTTTTTTTGTAAGTTGTTCACCCAATCCCTAAAGCTGGAACACACCACACAGCTAGGCAGAGTAAATTATACACACTAAGACAGACTAAGAGTTTACCTACACAAGAAAAAAGTGCCCTTCAACCCGACATTTCTTGACCAAAGGGTTTATTCTCATTAAAAGCCATTTGGGGGGAAAGAAGTACCCGCCTGCTGTGTCTGTCAATTTGTTCTTCCTTGTTTGACCTCTTTTGTGTGTTGAAATTAAATTCCTAAATTAAACTTGGTGACGTGCCTCCAGCAGAGTTCCCTTTGCTTAGAAAGACAACAAGAGGTGGCACCTTAAGCCTTATCTATTCTTTCCTGAATACAAAACACTGTGCCATCTCCACACCTGTGTTGCTGCCTTAAGCTCAGCTCTATAGTTGCTTCCTTCTTTTCTCTCTCCATCCCTAGAATGAATCAGAGGTTCAATTATTCCCAGAACTGATAAAGTATTGCCTTAGGAGTTGAAGGAAAATGCCTTGACAGTCTGTTTTTTTTGGGACTGGTTTCTTATTATATGGTACTTGGCCACATTTGTGACCAAATGCTGCTATCAAAAAAAAAAAAAAAAAGTAATACGATAGTGAAAATATCATAGTTTTAAATCTAATTTATTGAGCTTTTAACTCAATAAAGAAGGAGGGTAGAATATGAAAACAAAAAGTTATTAGAATGTTGTAAAATCTTAAAATCTAAAATTGAAAGATGAAAGTGAGACAAAATCATACCATTCATAGTATGCCCACCAAGCCTCCTTTAACCATCTCCAGTGTATAGATTTAGTTTCTTAAAATGCAGGCCCAGCATATTGACTAGCCAATCATGCTTGTGAAACCCACTGGATTAGCTGGCCCTTTGAGTTTTGGCTTGTTCTGCGAACCATTCACTCAGCACACTGTAATGAGAGCTTTAGGTTAGACCTCTGCTGAGGTAAACACTCCAAAAATTGCACTCTTGTACTCATTGATTTCTATCTCCTAACACACCTTCTAAAGGATGCTTACAGATAAAGCAGATTTTTTTACTATGCATGCTTGTACTGTGGTTCAGGTGCAAACCCTTTTGCTTATTTTCCAAAACATAGATAGAGCACAACTATTGGACATGTTCAATGCAGTTGGGTAGGGAGCATTTCATATATATATATATATATACAGTATATATGTGTAGGAAAAAAAAGAGGGCAACCGGATGGAACAGCTTAGAGCAATGGCTAAAATAGTCTTTGTATGTGGGTGTGTTTAGGATTGTTTTGGCACAGTAGGCTGTAGCCTGTACAGCCTGTAACCAGTAGGCTGTACTTAATGGTGTGAAAAATGGCATCTATTAAAGAACAGAAGCAACATAATTTCTTTGTGTCAAAACCATACTATACAAATGGGAAGCTTAAATTAAAAAAACAGGCACTTTGATTATGGTTGGATTTTGATTTTGCTCACAGAAATGCTAGAGACATTTCCAGTTTAGGCCAGCTCATACGTCTGCAAAGTGCTATACTGAGTTATTATCTGAAGCCACTTTGGTCCACTCTTCTATTTTTAGCTATAATAAATGATGCCTATTAATCAAGCGTTTTTAAAATGGGATTTTACAGTAATACTGCAAAGGTGCACAAAGACACTGCGCCTCTGACTAATATTTAAACATTTCTAAAGTATTTCATGTGTTGTGCATGTGTTACATGGGTTTTAGTATGAATATGTATAAATAATTATAATTGAATGATATATTAATACATTATTCTAGTTAACAACCATCCACAATGAACATATATTTTAGATAATTGTGTATATTGGTTATTGGGCTTCAATGATTGTGATTAAAAATACTGTTAATCAATTAGCAATTATTAACTAAAGTTACCAGCATATGTGTTTAACCCCTTGGTAAATGTTAACAATTTTAATTTATAACTGCAATTGATTACCAATCCACAATAACTATCTTTACATAATCAAACTGTTAACTCAAAAGAAAGATTTAAACACAGCAGATCACTGATATAACATAAACACAGACACAGTATCTAGCAAACATATGAGCTGGCTATCTGATCAGCTAGAGGAATGTGGTACAGAATGAAAGAAAGAAATACAAAGGAGAAAGAGAGGAGGAAAAAGGAAGTATGAACCAACTTACCAGACCTGCTGCACAGTCTTATATCATAAAATTTACATTTAAAGAGTTCAAAAACTAGCAAACATGCTCAGCAATGTATTCTCTGATGACATAATAAAAAGATTCAGAATTAAATTTCAAGCATAACGCCTGTGCTGTCAGTATCAGCATTTAACTGCTCCTAATTAACTACCTGCCCAGGCATAGTTTTAAAAGTATTAAAATGAAAAGCAATACTTTAATAACATATTGTTTGGCCAAAACAACTAGGTTCTTCTTAAATGTTGCTTTGCCCAGGTATAAAAGGCAACACTTTTGGTTGTGAGCCCTTGTTTGTACAGAACTGTAGTTATGAGATCTGCAGGTAATCTTTCCATGCAGATTACAAGCTTAAACAATCTTAGTCCTTGAAGGAAGGAATGATGGAGATGTGGTAGTTATACAGCTTAAGCAGCAATGATGCAGCATTCAGTGGTTCTTACCGCATGCTTCCAAACACACAGCTCTTAAGTTGAAAGGTGTCTTCATAGCTGATAGGCTGCAAAAGAAGCCGTACCAGAGCGTCCACTCGTTTTTTTTCACTTGTGTTGTGATGTCTGATCTGAAAGGTATGCAGGTGTTTCTAGTAGATGCAGACTGAACGTTCATATTGATACGTCATCTTAATTAGTTGCTATCCACTTCCTCCTTATTGCTATACTTTTTCAGAGTCATTATCTACTTGAATTTTAAAGACCATCCCCATTTAAATCATACTGGTCTGCAGGATATTAAATATCTTAATATAGATGCACAAAGGGATGGAATTTAAGACATTTCAAAAAATTAATCTCTTATTAGGAGACAAATATTGTTATGGAAGACTAGTTTTTTTTTCATCTAGACAAAGGAAAAACATAAAGCATGCTATTTACCTAACTTGCATTTGTAATTTACATATATATGTAATGTGTGTAGGCAGCAAGACTGACTGTAGCCAAAAGGCCACGTTCTTCTAAATGTGGACATTTCTGCACATATGATCAAAGGTAAAAATCAAACTGTCATGATCTGCTTTTCTTGACATTTTGGTTCTGTTCAAGTTTTCACTTTAGGTTTTCAGTTAGGCTTTGATTTAGTTTTTTTTTGTTCTGTGATTGTGTTAACCTTTATATCATATTTGAATCATTTCTTAGTTTAACTCTTCCTTGGTGTTTATTTTATTTAATCACTTTTTTAGCATTCTTGCTATAAATTTAATCTTTGCTGTAGTTTTTCATATTGAAGGTTTTTCATATTATTATTCATATTTTCCAATTGCACATTACTTATCCATATTTTTTCAGTCCCCTCCCTATCCTCTAGTTTTCTCTTTTGATCATTCTGTTTGTCAGCCTTTAGTCTAATTTCCTTTTTATGTCATTTCAGTTCTTTCCAAATTAGATTTAAACCTTTTTATATTTCATCATTGCTTACCGTTGCCCCCTATTGCCACTCTCCTGTTCCCTTTCAGTTCGTTCTGGCCACACCTGCTCCCAGTCAAGTAATTATCTCCACACATTGTTCAGTATTCTCTCCCACACTATGTATACTCCTCCCCTGCACTTAGTTTTTGCTGGATTATCTACAATAATTCTTGTTACTCACCTCCGGTATTACTCTGCTCTGGTTCCTAGGTTCCTTGTCTTTTTTCCACCCTTTGGATTTATACTACTGCTGCCATCATATGTATGTCTGCTTCTTGAACCCCAGTCGGCCTCGGCAAATGACCGCTCACACTGAACCTGGTTCTGCTGGAGGTTTCTTCCTGTTAAACGGGAGTTTTTCCTCTCCACTGTGGCTACAAGCATGCTTAGTGTGAGGGACTGCTGAAGAGTCCCTGAATCTAAGCAATCAACTGGTTTATCTTAGACAGAAAATTTTGGATCAATTTGACTGGATAATCTTGTGAACTGTAAAGTGCCTTGAGATGACGTGTGTTGTGAATTGGCGCTATATAAATAAATTGAATTCAATTCAATTGAATCATTAATAAATCTAAAAGAAACCAATCCTACCACCAAAAACCTGCTTGGTTTAGTTTGACAAGGGATTTGTGAAAGGGGAAAAAATATGAACCCTGACCTAAATATTGTATTCCAGTAAAGCAAACACTTAATGGGATATTGAAAAAGGAGACTTGCCCTCATGTTTACCTTGCTTCAAAATGTATTTTTTTTTTCAGAGTTCTGATCTTATTATCACTCAACACAATTGGCCAAGGTTTCTCTAAAGAAGTTGTCAGGGTTATGCATTAATGTTGACTCAATCCATTTATTACCAAGAACATTTCCTCAAGTACAAATTGTTGTTGTCAGGAACAACAATGCAGACCGAGGACAGAATAAGGACACACCACTACGATAAATCCATTTCCAAAATTTAGCACTATCGCCTGGCAACATCTACTTTTTTTGTTTTGTCCTGAAGTCAATTGAAGATCATATTACGTTGGTAAAAAACATCAGCTGCATTTTAGCTCTGGCCATAGGATCAATGCTATGATGGAAGAAGAAGCTCTACCTTGGTTAATGACTTTGCCTTCCCTGTCCTTTGTACCATCGAGACAGCCTCCCCTCTTGTTCAGCTGGGTTTTGGAAACTGACGTGTTTCGCTATGTTGTCTAAAATTGACTTGGTATATGTGATGGACAACGAAGGAGGGTTCTTAAGTTTGGTTCATGCTTAACAATTCCACAAAGTCAGCCCGGCCAAAGCACATCATTTTAGCACCAAGAAAAATCTTAATTATGTGCCTTACATGAAAAAACACTTTGGACGAGGGGATGACTCTTGGATGACACAAAGAGGCTTTAAATGTGCAGGAAACAACAGTTGTCTTCTTCTACACATTGCGCGATGTAAGCTTGCGGTCTGTAAATTACTCAACAGTTGGTCCTATTTAGAACAAAAATCTTTTTATTTATAATACTAGCCTTAATGGCCTTAATGTAATACTGAGAAATATCCTTGTGCTCTGTAGATATGTAAGCTATAATGATTTAAATCAAACAACTAGTTTCATTAAACCTTTAATCTTAAACTTAACACATTTTCTTAAATCAAAATTTACAATACATTAAGGCAGAAAAAAGAAGTAAAGGAACTAAACAGACATACAGTATTAAACTTGTTGTGAAAACAGAGAGTTAAACGATTAGGTTTAAGTGGTAAAGCCAGAACAATAAACCATAGTCAGTGCTTTTCTCATGAATTTTATATTAAGTAGTGTGACCGACTACAAGGTCAAAATTGAGCAATACAATTTGAAGCATCAATAAACTTGTGTTTGCTGCAGAAAAAACTGAACCATAAAATGTATACATTCATATCGAAAATCAAATGGTAACGCCGTTTCCCTGGACATGCGAGGGCACCTTGCTTGTGCGGTGTTGGATGCTTGAATAAGTCCTAGAGAACTGTGGTTAGTGATTGTTTTTGGTTACTTGTGGGATTTTGCTTCAACAGAATGCCTCCAGTTGTATTTGATTAGTTACTGGATATTGGCTTGTACATTGCAAGGTAAGGTTTGTTGTTGGGTATACAATGCAAAACAACACTATATTTTCTAAATACATCTGTGCATGAAGTCTACAGTATAATAATAATAATAATGAATTTTATTTATAACGCACTTTACATTTGACATCAAATCTCAAAGTGCTACAAAGTGCTACATTTAAAAAGGGAAAATTAAAACAAGTTTAAAAGACCATAACATTAAAAACAGTGTAAAAACACAATCATTAAAATCAATACATTAAAAGGCATACATAGCCTATTAAAAAAATTAAAATCAACAATTGTAGGCATTTCTAAAAAGGAACGTTTTCAGTCCTTTCTTAAAACAATCCACCGTCTGTGGGGCCCTAAGGTGGTCTGGGAGGGCATTCCACAGACGGGGAGCTGCGGCTTCGAAAGCCCTATCGCCCATTGTTTTTAGCCGTGTCCTGGGTGGGGCCAGACGGTGCTGTTGGCCTGACCGGGTCCGGGAAGAGGTGTGTGGTGTGAGCAGTTCAGTGAGATAGGTGGGGGCCGCACCATGCACACAGTGATGGGTGTGCAGAAGAATCTTGTACTCTATACGGGCGTGAATAGGGAGCCAGTGTAAAGTGTGAAGGATGGGAGTGATATGCTGGTGTTTCCTCACCCTCATCAGGACCCTGGCAGCGCTGTTCTGTACGTACTGGAGCTTCTGAAGGCTCCTGCCAGAGATCCCGATGAGGAGAGCGTTGCAGTAATCCAGCCTGGAGGAGACAAAGGCATGGACGAGCTTCTCTGCAGCAGGGAGGGATAGGGAGGGGCGGAGTTTGGAAATATTACGGAGGTGAAAAAAGGACGTTTTGCAAATGGAGGTGACATGATTGTCAAAGGAGAGGTGGGGGTCAAGCTTGACCCCAAGGCTTGTAACAGAGGGAGACAGGGGAATGGTATGACCACAGAATGAAACAGAGGTGAGAGGAAAGGAACGGAGTTGATGAGGAGTACCAGTTTGGATGGCCTCTGTTTTTGAGGCATTAAGCTGCAGGAAGTTTTGACTCATCCACGCCTTTATATCCTCCAGGCAGGAGCTGAGGCGGGTGACAGAGTTGGCGGGGGAGCTGGGAGGAGTCATTTTAATGTAAAGTTGTGTGTCGTCAGCATAGCAATGGAAGTTGACCCCATGCCTGCCGACGACACAACTAAGGGGGAGCATGTAGATGGTGAACAGGGTAGGGCCGAGCACGGAGCCCTGGGGGACCCCACAGGTGACAGTGTGAGGTCTGGATTTTGCCTCCCCCAGGGCCACGTATTCGGTCCTATCAGTGAGATAGGAGTGAAACCATTGGAGGGCAGTGCCAGAGAGACCAATGAAATGCTGGAGGCGGTGGAGGAGGATGTGGTGATCTACTGTGTCAAACGCAGCAGAGAGGTCGAGAAGAATGAGGAGGGACGTGAAACCGGAATCAGAGGCCATCAGCAGATCGCTGGTGACTCTGATGAGAGCTGTTTCTGTGCTGTGGGAGGGACGAAAACCAGATTGGAATTTTTCATACAGATTATTGCATTTAAGGTGGTTGTGGAGCTGGGTGGAAACAACTTTTTCTAGGAGTTTGGAGATGAATGGGAGGTTTGAAATGGGTCTGTAATTTGACAGAGGTTCAGGGTCCAAGGTGGGTTTTTTTAGGAGGGGTTTAATGAGGGCAGTTTTAAGGGTAGATGGGACAGTACCCGTTTCCAGGGAACTGGCTATTATTTTGGTTATGAGATGACTAATGGACTGATGGTGAGTTTTGAGAAGAGGGGATGGGAGGGGATCTAAACAGCAGGTGGATGGTTTAGATTTGCGGATGATGTTCTCAACCTCCTGCTGCGTTGGCAGAAAGAAGTGTGATAGGAGTTGTGTGGGAGATGTCTGAGGGGTATCAATAGTGGTGCTATTTGAAGGTGAAAGTGAAGAGCGGATGCTGTCTATTTTTGATATGAAGAAATCCAGAAACCGGTTGCAGTTTATATCTGTGTGGTTGTAGAAGGAGGAGACCTGTGGTTTGAGAATATGGCTGATTGTGGAAAAGAGTTTTCTGGAATTACCTGGGTTATTGTTGATGAGCGAGGAGTAGTAATTGGACCTGGCCTTGGAGAGGGCTGTTGCATAATTTCTGCGATGTTCCCGGTAGGCCAGTTTTTGCACCGTCAGGCCAGATGTTTTATATGCCCGCTCCAGGACACGGCCAGACCTCTTCATTTGCCTTAGCTCTTTGGTAAACCAAGGAGTGGAACGTATGAATGTGACAGTCCGGGTTATTACAGGAACATGAGTATCCAGGATGGAGTTGAGGCTTGTGTTGTACAAATCCATTAACTCACTGGCTGATGAGAGTGGAGAGGGGGAAAGATGCTGAAGATGTGAGCTGAAGGATGAGGAATCAATGTTTTTGATGTTTCTGAAAGTGATATGGCGTTTTGGTTTGGTGAAAAAGGTTATGGGGAGTCTAAATGTAACTGCCAGATGATCTGAGACACCAACATCATATATGTTGATGCTGGTGAGTGGAAGGGAGTCAGTTATAACAAGGTCCAGAGTATGCCCTTTGCTGTGGGTGGGGCCATCTGTGAGCTGTTGAAGATTTAGACAGTCCAAAACCTGTTTGAATTCGGCAGCTAGACGGGAAGTGTGTGAGTCCATGTGTATATTGAGATCACCAATAACAAGAATATTTGAGTGTGCAGTGCAGAGAGAGATTAGGAACTGATGAATGTCAGAAATGAAAGTTGGTTGTGGTTTAGGGGGGCGATATATGACAGCTACTGTAGCAGAGAAAGGATTATTGCATTTAAAAACAAGGCTTTCAAAGGAGGAAGCACCAGGTACAGACAGGAGGGACACTGCAAAGTAGCTGCGATATAAAACAGCAAGGCCCCCACCCCGCCCAGTTGTGCGGGCTTTGTCCAGGTATGAGTACCCTTGTGGGCAGGCCTCATTCAGGGAGCTGTAGACATCCGGCTGTTGCCATGTCTCTGTGAGGCAGAGAATGTCTATTTCTTTTTCCAGAATGTGATCGTGGATGAATCCGGATTTATTTGACAGTGACTGCACATTAAGCTGTTCCAGTGTGATGTGGGAGTTGGAGTCCAGTTTATGTAGAGTGCGGAGAACGCTGAAATCCACTCCAGGTCTTCCAGTTCGCCGGTCCCACTCAGCCGTATCTGAGGTAGGCTTAGCAGCGCTCAGATGACGCAGATGGTGACGTACCTGTTGCGCGACAGGACGTGATGCCGACCAGAAGGATGCGATGGAGCTGTGGTCACCGCGTTTGGACATTACAAGGCGGCGCCCGGATCCCCGGTGGATGTAACGGGGTCGACGTGGAAGATCCAATGGAGCTCTGTTGATGTTGGGAATCCGAAGTGGTTGTATCGTGGTGTCGATGGGCAACAAGTGGCGTGATGGCGTGCCGGTGCTAACAGTTAGCCAGGATCCAGGTGAGCAGCGGTGGAGAAAAGCCATACCCAGAAGGATGATCCACAGCTTCAACAGAGGTGGTGTTCCATTCACAGACCTCCGATGGATGGCGGAGGCACTGGAAGATTTATGAAGACTGATGGTGCTGATAGGACTCTGTAAATAGAAGAGTAGTATGCCCCAAAGGGAACAGGTGCTCTGGCTGTGGGTGAAAAAAGATGGCCTCAATTTTGAGTCATGCTTTCAACCTGAAACCAGTTAATTTTTGGATGGAAGAATATGTCGCTCTTATCGAAAAGGGTTTGGTGTTGTCACATGTTCTTACATTGTTTTTGGCTCACCAGGAAAGAAGTACCTTTAAGAATACAAAGAAAACCAGGGAAATTAAACCAAAAATGATTAGCCTCAAAAGCATTTCTGTGTTTTTCTTGAACTCCACCCCTCACCCAAATACCACCGAAAACATCCTGTTATCTCTCTGTCATTGTTTTATCCCTGGCAGCTCAAACTCTGCCAATCGTGCAACATGGATGGCTGCCACTGCTGTCTTTGTCAACAGCGTGACAACACAGCACCTAATGCAGAGCAGGGGGATATAAAAGAGGCGCAGCTGAGGACAGCCTAATTATTCAGACTCACAGCTAAGAGCAGAAGGGGACAGAACATGTCAACAGACTATTTAGGTGATTAACATTTTTTTTGTCATCTGAGCAGTCACCTGTGCAGCTGGCAGATTATGGCCAAAGTGACGAAGACTTTTGACTTTTATGCAAAGCAGCAAGGCCTCTGAGGGTGAAAAATATAATTAGACTTTCTAAAATGCTTTTATATTAACTAGAGAAGCCCGTGGGCTGATGTGTGATTCAGTCAACTGTGTGTTAAAATGGGTTCTGATTAGAGGGAAAATTATAGCTGAATAGAAAATTAAACTGACAAACATTCAGTCCATTCTATTATTTCATCACTTTTTTTGGAACCTGGGCTGAACAAATCATTCCCCTTAATTTCAGATATGGATGATGCCGGGGTTTATTCCACACACAAATTCAGCATCTTACAGACTACCAATGTCAGTGAATTACTTATTTTTTCCATGAGCTTATGTTAAACAGGGCCGACAACCCTGGACACTCATGCCACAGGTGAAACACAAGAATTAAATGATTATAAGCAGTGCATTGATCTTAAAAAATATATTAAATTACACATACAAGTGCACATTGCAAAATTTTCAAATACAGACATCAGTTGTGCTTTCTTTTAATAATGGTATATGTTAGCCAAGCTTATACTTGATGTATTGAAAAGGGCACAAGGGTGTGTGTGTGTGAACCGTGATGCAAATGCACCATCCCCATCTCTTTGGTCTTTGGTCTTGCACCTCCACATCTTTGTAACTTGACACAAAATGCACATGCACTGCTCTGTTCAGAATAAACAACATCCAAGCATTGACGACACAAATGACTAACTTATTCAAGATGAAAAGTGTTATTGGTGTGTTATTTGCCATAATTCAGCAATAAAATTTGCTAAAACACAAGGATTGCACATGCAAAGACATACTGCTCAGCTGTACTTTTTGATGGCATTACTGGTTAAAGGTTTCGGAATGATTTCTGAATGTTTTGATGTAGTAACATTCCTGGTGAAAAAGGGGGGAAAAAATCCATCCAAGCTCACAGACAAAAAGTGAGATGTGAATTTTTTCTTTACAGATATTACTTTACCCTAAGCATGGGGGTATTTACCATTAGGCAATAGGCCCTAGGCAACTAGGGCAGTTGCCTAGGGCCCTAAGTTACTGGGGGCCCTATAAAACTGGGTTTACTGTACATATGTAGTTAATACAACTGGTCCTTATTTGTGCACATTAATTATGTTTTTGATAGAAATACCTTTTCTAAAATGCTGTCAGAAAGCTTATAATATTAAGGTCTCAGTAAGCTAAGTGAGCTTAGTGCTTGGAAAAAATCTTTCATTACTTTTGAGACAACATGAAAAGCTGAGTACAAAACGTAGAGACAAGAAGAGAGGGACAAAACATAGAACAAATAATGTATGTCCATTCAATTAAAATCTCTGTGTCTGTATAATGGATCTGTTTTATGTGTTGTCTTCTCAATTCAGAGGGTCCCCTGCCTGTCTTTGCCTAGGGCCCGGGATTTCCTATATTTCTCCCTGCCCCTTAAAGCTACAGTATGTAATTTCCAGCAGCATCTAACAGTCAGACTGCAGATCGCAGCAAAATGAACTCATGGCCATTGTAAGTTTAGTTTACGTAGATACATTTATAAATGTTATTAGTTTATGTAGGATTGTATAAAGAACTACCTTGACAGTCACGTTGTAATGGAAATCTCTAAAGTCACTAGCTTGTCAGCTCTGCGCTGGCATAGCTCAAAGATGTCTGCATTTGCAAATGGGAACCGACTCTTGTGTAATTGTGAACAGCAATTTCTAAGGCCAGGCAAACATAAAAGATTGGTTCATAGGTGATAATAGAACATAACATAGATATGGATTATATATTTTTACAACTAATCCCTGTGATTATTAAATACTGCGCTGTACAGTACCTTTTAATCTCAAACTACATGAAGTAACACTGCTTTAGACAATGAAAGCTTTCTTTTTTTTAAATGTAAGCGACTCTAAAGCTTCCACTTCCTGTCTCCTGAAATACCACCTGCTCAGCACATTCTCAACAAAATGAAAATAAGTTTTTAAAGACTTAGGATTGAAAATACAACCTATTGTTTTGCATTTCTGAGTATCTGTATCAATGGTCAACTGGAACGCTTTACTGGCCAGTCTGGCTTTTCTTTCTTATTAGGTTGATACAGAGGACATGTACATGTAGAGTAAATGATTGAACTGAAGACCTCTCCTCTGTGAGGAGGAAATATGTTCGCAAAACTACGACAGGAGCTAGCATCCACAGCTGGGCATGATCATGGAGCTTGGCTTTTCATCCGCTGGACAAGTTTAAAAGCATTCCTCAGGTAATATTGAAGTGCTTGGCTCTACATATCTATGTTAGTAACATATCTTTAACATAAATGATGTGCTGAGTGTCTCCAACAGTTGTCTGACTGCTTGACACTCATAGATCAGATGTCCCTCATTTGCAGGGATAGTCCCCGTGTTGGATCACCTGTCCTTGCAAATGTACCAGATTGTACTGTTTTATGAAAATATTGTGTGTAAAGTGTTATTACAGTAGAAAGAGCACAAGAGCAGGTTACACAGCTGTTAAGATAAGGAACATACCTCTTTTAAAACAGAAGAAGAAGCAGACGTTCTTTGTCACATCCGGTCACAGCTGATGGGGAGCTGCACAGCATTATGGTAACTGTTAAAAGGTTACATTTATTTGGATTGGGGAGATCCCTGTGATAAATATTTGGTTTGTGGTTAGTTGAGCTCTGCATAGAACCCATTAGGAGAAGAAATGAATCTGCTTATTTGAGATGCACAGGACTGTGATCTGGTCAGTTGACAGCAATGAAAATATATTATCCCTTACCCGCAGGCTTGATGACTGCTTGTGTTGGATCCATGTAAAAACACAGAAAAAACTGATTCTCATAGGTATGTAGATGTGACAAAATGAGTATTTGTTGCACTTTCTGGAAGAGGTTTGGGAACTCTGTCTCCACAGAGAGCATCAAGCATAGGTTAAATGCTGGAGAAATGTTTGTGGTTTTTCTTTTCCTCGTGTCACTCTCACCTTAGGGGATGGTAGAGCTCTTTAGGCCCCAGACAATTGGACAATTGGAAAGCCCTGGTAACCACCCTTGACCTCCCCACTTCCATCCCCTTTCCCCCAATGCAGAGATACAGTTCTGCTTTTCTATTAATAACACTTTAGTTTAATAATTTTATTAATCTTTGGAAATACTAATAGTGTGGAGAGTCACATTCCTGGCTTTTACACTCCATTTTTGTTGCTTAAATATTTACAAATAAGCAAAAATAAATGAAACCATTATTGCCCTAGTTTCCTAATTTCATCTTGATGAGATGTATTTCTTTTTATCTAAGCTCTATATATCCCCAGATTGAATTTTAGAAATATGGTCACCTTACTCAGAGACCTATGTGATCATTAAATTTACTAGTGTGATCCGCACATAACCAAAGCAGAGGCAAGGTTTTATTTAAGAGGTATGCACGTGTCAACTTACACACCCTGTGTGCTTCTCATCACTTGTATGAGAGCATAAATAGAATTTATATTTTCTGTTGTTGTTCTGCTGAACTGCAATTTGACAACATTTGTCAAATGTGGAGTTCTATAAAGGTATTTTCAACTGTGGATAACTGTTTATATGCAATGTTATTTAATTTATTTTCAACACAACCGTAGATATGGCACACGTGCTTCTGAGGAAATTTGAGATGTCCCTCTTTGTCACAAAGTTTGCCCAGATGTCTTATCAGAATCAACTGATACAGTGCCAGTATTTTCAAGCTATCCAATCACATTTTAATGTGAAGTATCATACAGGTGGTGTGGATGATTGAATGTAATGTTTTAGCTCACTTGTGACCACTTGCTTATTGTTTTGCTCTAGTTAACATAATTGACAGTAATCACAAGTGGGAAGCCTGTGGGAAGCTGCTTTTTCATCAAACAACAGTGTGAATATGAGAAAATCAACTACTTTCGAATGTTAAGAGTCTTTGAATTGTCATTAGTCCTTTCACCTAGCTTTAATTTAATCATTATTATTTTTGATTATACAGAAATGAAGACTATAAAAGAAAACACTGGAATTGTCCAATGGGATCAGTCTGAATGCAATGATCTCAGACACAGTCAGTATTGATTTTAAGGGCAGGCCATGTGGAAAAGATCTGAGGTACTCAGACCATTTCAGTATATTTAATCTAAGCTCTGTCAAAGTGTGAGTGAATCAAAACTCTCTTGCAATACAGTTACAAACAGTTCAAGTTAATCCTGCAGTATTGGGGGTAGGGGAGGGTATAGACGATGGAAAGTTGCGTTTAGCAATTCAAACCACCTCACAACAGGGTATGGAACCAGGAATCTAGGAAAAAGTTTTCTAGAAAAGGACTTGATTGGGATATCCTTTGAAGAAAGTCAGACCATCTGATCAGCATAATATGCGGGAGCTGGAATGTGCTTTCGTCAGCATTTTGTTTTTATTGTTGCTAAGTTTCTTTGCAGGGCTACTTTGGTTTCGGTCTAGATCCTATGACAGTTTTGTATATGGGCCATAACTTATGGCATGTTGACATCAGGGAAGGTAGTGAGGGGATGAGAAGTTTGGTTAAAAAAGGGGGCTTTGTGCTGAGAAAGACCAGTGGCTTAGGAGACATGTAAATTATGGGCATACTCAATCCAGGGTAAATGAGTACACCATGAGGTGGGGTTTGAAGCACACATGCAGTGTATGGCATTTTCTAGATTTTGATGTAAACATTCACATTGATGGTCTGTGGATGGATCCCAGATCACAGTCAAGCTTTATCCCCTAGGAATGAACAGAACTACTTCCAGACTTGTGAGGTGAACTGAGGCTCAGATCAGAAATCACCTCATTGGGTATACCATGGATTTGAGTGTTGTGATGAAAAAGAGTTTTTAATAGAGAATCTTTAAAAGTTAGCAAACTCCAGGGAATGTTGAAGCTGCTTGTCTTGGATGGACCACTCTTCTACGGCTCAGATCTAGGCTGGGTCCGCCTTTACCTGTCCACCCTTGAAGACAAACCTCAGAAAGGTCTTGGTCTTGACATGAAATTGTCTCTTTTCGGCTTTGACAAAAAGTCTATTCTCTAAGAGTCTTTGTAGAACCTTTCTGAACCTTGTGTTCCCGTAGACTGTTGGAGATGTTTTGGAAAACAGCTGGGACAAAAGAAAGACTGAAGGGCATCACTAAGGCTACATTCACACAGCAGCCTTAGGTGACCTGAATCAGATTTTTTTTTGCCCATATGCGACCTGTATTTGATCTTTTCATGGCATTCTGAACAACACAGATCAGATTTTTTCCAATGTGACCCAAGCCACTTGGCTATGGGATCCTGAAGGCGATACGAATCAGATCATTTCAAATGCGACCTGTGTCTGAACAGCTGGGTTGCTTTCATTTGACCTGAACATCTTTAATACTCAGCAAAGGTCACTATTATGTGTCTTACTACACAGAAGCGGGAAGAAAAACAACAACCATAGCAGATGATAATGCAGAGACCAGTATTTTTTTTAACCATCTTGAAAAGATTTAGTTTTCAAGCTTGTGAAAGATCGCTAGATGCGCTCCTGCACTACCATCCATGTTTACTTCCATAAACACAGAGCATGCTTGCTTGCGAGTTTATTGCCTCCTGTACTGCGCATGCAGGATACTTGCATTGTATGAACGCCGTTCACACAGGAGATCATGTACAAATCACATTTATTTGGAAATGTGAACAGCAACACAAAAAATCGGATGTCACAAAAAAAACGGAATTGAGCATTAAGGCCTGCAACGTGAACATAGCCAAAGTGTTATAAGAGAGTTATAAGAGACTAGTGTTTGTTTAAAAGGTAGTTTTCCATTCATTCACCAATGCGAAAAAAAGAATAGACACCTTTCTAGAACGAGTTTCAAAAACATGGTGGCTTGGTGAACAGACTCAAAAACAGATGACAGTGGGGGATTGTTTTTTTTATGGTTTAAACCCCAGAAGTCAATGCAGAGATGATGGGTTTTATTCTTCTTCACAAAGGAAAATTCTGCTACTGGGGGGAGGAGGAAGATCAGAGGATGCCAGCAATTAGTGAGTCATTAATATATGGCCTGAACAACATGGGCTCCATGGATCTATATGTATGTGACACCAGTAGGAATTACGTTTTTTCAATCAAGGACACTAGGACAATAGGGAAGATTTTTGTCAGAAAAAAATAAGAACTAGATGGCCTCATAATGATTCCCAGAAAAGAATAGTGAAATCTGAGTTGTTTAGTTAGTGATAGAGGTCATGAGGGCTACCCTCAAGAGCTGAGACCAAAATAGGTGAAGGCAACTCTTGAATTGGAATTGGGAAAAGATTCTTCTCTGAACCACAATCCACCAGAGCTCGAAACTGTGTTTATGTTTATAGATTAAAAGAACACAGGTCAAGCCAGAGGTTATTTTCATTGGGTCTTCCCATCAGTACCCCCAATTTTACTGCCGGAGTCGCACTTTTGGGCGAACCAGACAGGAGGAAATCAAGTGGTGAGGTGAACCACAAGAGAGACAGCAATCTGAGCTTGTCCGCACTGTCTTTCCTCCAGACATAACTTAAGCACTGTTGTCTTTAGACCTCTCATGAATTCCGTTAGCTAAATCTTCAATGCATCTAAGGACTTTTCTTCCATTAAAGCATGCTGAAAGGCTCTGGGCGGTGTTCTTCCAAACCAGATGTCCATGAAGCCTGGAGGGAAAGGTGTTAGCTAGTTGGGTGTGAATGATGACGCTGGGTGCAGACAATGGTCTTTCAGGCTGTTTGGAAATTAGGGTGGAAAGGGTTTCAGCCGAGGGCCCTGAGGACCAAGTAGGTGACCCATAGCAGAAGCAGGAACCTGAATGAAAGCGTCAGAGGGTAGACGCAAAGGGAGTTTTTGCAAGAGTGAATCCTGGAGCTGAGAGTAAAAAAGAGAACCAATAGGAGGGAGAAAATAAATCAACACTGAAATGTTACTAGGTTGGCTTGTTACCACTCTGGTTATGATGACCATCTCCCATCTGCTTGAGGGAACCTGCTCCTTCTTAAATGCCACTAGTGATTAAGGTAATGGAACCCAGCTAGAACCAATCAGCCTGCCACCATGTGAGAGGTAAGAAAAAGAAGAAAAAAACAACCAAACACACTGACACTCTACCCAGCTCTAACAACTTCAACGATTTTTAATGTATATTGAATCTCACAGAGTCAAAAGAAAGAGGAAAAAAAACAGTAATTCCAGTAGTAATAGCTTTGCAATTACTACAATGTGACTTACTGAAAATTTCATTAAAATAAAGCTGTTAATCATTTTAAATAAAGATTCTACTGGTGTTGGTCAACTTTACACATCCGTCTGATTTAATTATTTGAGTTGAACTAAATGATTTAATGTAATTGGTTTTACCTTCTATCCAGAAGGAGAACATATTACACAAAGTGCAAGGTTAGGGTAGTTCAATATGCTCTCAATATTGTAGAAGATATCTTTTTTTTTGCCACGTTGATTCTCTTGTTGACTTAGATGTACTGAATGGGCAAAAATATTAGATTCACCTTGTTGCAGCAAAATCCATGTACAGTATGTGAGTTGGAGTACAAAACAGCCGAAAATGTCTGAGAAGTCAAATCTCTCTTGTGTCCTCAATTCAACTATGACTCATAGCTTCAAGGCTTTGAGGGAGCAGTAGAGGTTATGCACAAGAAGAGGGTTGGCAGAGATACAGTGAATTACTTCTTTGCCTGAGCACAACAAACACATAACCAATACAATGCTATTACAATATTAGATGGTGAAGCTGATCGGTAAAATGAGAATGACCAAGATTTTAATTATTCTCTTTTTTAATTTTTATTTGCACTTGCATTCAGAAGAATTTAAAAAATGAGGTTGCAGTTAAATTAAAGATACATGATTTGACCACTGTAAGGAACCAATGACTACATTTTAATATGAGTCCATCGAGTCTCACAAAGCTACATTTTCTTTTCCTAGCAACATAAATCATAGGCCCCCAGATTCCATTTTGAAATTTGTTATTCTGTGTGCATATGTGGTGAGCCTGAAAGAAAATACATAACTAATTGACCTAATATGCATGACCTGTTCCTGTATGGTTCTGGAGCTATCAACGGGGATTAAAAAAAGGTAGAAGGGAAACATGAGAGGATGCTGCAATAGTGACATCCTTTTTGCCTGTCAAGGTCATAGCTGAAATGCTAACTTATAAAATCATCTTTTCACATTGGCAAAGAGGGCAACTTGATGAAGTAGTTTGCCCGCAGTCAGTACTTTTAGAGTCAGGTGAGGGTGAAGGTGCACAGGCCATCCATTGTCAGGTTTAAGTGGGGAAACTTTAGTCAGCAGGGGAAAAAATAGCACAACAGGGTGTGTGATGTCCCTTACAGTCAGTATATTTATCTGTATGTGTGTATAAGGGTGTGTGTTAAAAGGCTTTGGAAAGAGAAATCAAGAGAAGAGGAGGAAGCAGCAAAGAGAGTGAGGAGAGAGGACCAGTGAGAGACAGACAAAAATAATAGACAGTGAGGCAGTGAGAAGGCTTATCTCTTGGCCTACACAACCCTTCTTTTTCAGAACTGTAAAAAGGGCCGTGGGGTAAGTCTGTTTATCCTCAGGGTGCATAAACAAGATGAGCAGCAACCCTTCCACTAAGGCAATGGCTGCAGATCAACTAAACCCTGAAGAAAAGTTTATTCACTACCTGTCATACCTCCATCTGTATGAACTCTTTTCCTAAACTTACATTGATAATTCTGACATGGGAACATTTCCATTTTTGCCTTCTTTTACTTGTATCTAAGAATCAACATTTTCAAGTCCCCTGTACTGAAGAAGCTAGAGATCCATCTGTCTGGCGTCACTATTGCCTCGCAGAGTCATTTGTAGCAACCCAAAATAGCTTTGGTCTACATTTAGGCAATGACATCTGCTGTGACCTAAATGAAATAAAAAAATCTTAATCTTAATAGGCTGGGAGGAACTTAATTTGTGGTAGCACACATTTGGGGAAAAAAAAAAAAAAACGGTATACACACACACACACATATATATATATATATATATATATATATATATATATATATATATATATATATATATATATATATATATATATATAACATATATATAACACACATATTTATAAATGTGTCCTCCCCTCTTGTTTCCTCCAAGCTCAGGTCCTCTACCAGAGGCCTGGGAGCTTAAGGGATCTGCGCAGTATCTTTGCTGTTCCTAGAACTGCACTTTTCTGGACTGAGATGTCTGATGTATTTCCAGGGATCTGATGTAACCACTCTTCAAGTTTGGGGGTCACTGCCCTGAGTGCCCGAATGACCATGGGTACCACTGATGCCTTGACCTTCCAGCTTTTCTCCAGCTATTGACTGAGCCCCTGGTATTTCTCTAGTTTCTTGTGTTCCTTTTTCTCAACCACAACGGCTTTCTTCTGCTTTTTATCCACCACCGCAATGTCCGGTTGGTTTGCCATTAACATTCAGTCCTTCTGTATCTGGAAGTCCCACAGGATCTTGGCTCAGTCATTCTCTACCATCTTTGGGGGTGTTTACCACTTTGACCTGGGGTTTTCCAGCTCATACTGTGCACAGAGGTTCCTCTACACTATTCCAGCCACTTGGTTATGGCGCGCCATGTAAGCTTTCCCTGCTAGCATCTTACACCCTGCAGTTATGTGCTGAATTGTCTCAGGGGCCTCTTTGCGCAGTCTGCACCTGGGGTCTTGTCTGGTGAGGTAGATCAAGGCCTCTGTTGCTCTGGTGCTCAAGGCCTGCTCCTGTGGAGTGCCTCTGTGCTGTCCTTCATTCCAGCTTTGTCTAGCCGTTAGTAGGATTTCCTGATATCCACCACTTTGGTTATGTTTTGGTAGCACATCCTATGTAGGACCTTATCCTCCCATGATGGAACCTCTAGCACCTCATATTCTGTTGTTCCCATTGTCTGAGGCATTCACCGAGCAAATCGTCTGTTGGAGACTTGTCCTTCATGTACTAATGTATCTTGGATGTTTCACCCTGGATCGTGGCTCTCACACTCACTAGTCCTATATATATATATATATATATATATATATATATATATATATATATATATACAGTGGGGCAAAAAAGTATTTAGTCAGCCACCATTAGTGCAAGTTCTCCCACTTAAAAAGATGAGAGAGGCCGGTAATTTTCATCATAGATATACCTCAACTATGAGAGACAAAATGAGAAAAACAAAATCCAGAAAATCACATTGTCTGATTTTTAAAGAATTTATTAGCAAAATATGGTGGAAAATAAGTATTTGGTCAATAACAAAAGTTCATCTCAATACTTTGTTATATACCCTTTGTTGGCAATGACAGAGATCAAACATTTTCTGTAAGTCTTCACAAGGTTTTCACACGCTGTTGCTGGTATTTTGGCCCATTCCTCCATGCAGATCTCCTCTAGAGCAGTGATGTTCTGGGGCTGTCGCTGGGCAACACGGACTTTCAACTCCCTCCAAAGATTTTCTATGGGGTTGAGATCTGGAGACTGGCTAGGCCACTCCAGGACCTTGAAATGCTTCTTACGAAGCCACTCCTTCGTTACCCGGGCGGTGTGTTTGGGATCATTGTCATGCTGAAAGACCCAGCCACGTTTCATCTTCAATGCCCTTGCTGATGGAAGGAGGTTTTCACTCAAAATTTGACGATACATGACGCCATTCATTCTTTCCTTCACACGGATCAGTTGTCCTGGTTCCTTAGCAGAAAAACAGCCCCAAAGCATGATGTTTCCACCCCCATGCTCCACTGTAGGTATGGTGTTCTTTGGATGCAACTCAGCGTTCTCTCTCCTCCAAACACGACGAGTAGAGTTTTTACCAAAATGTTCTATTTTGGTTTCATCTGACCATATGATATTCTCCCAGTCATCGTCTGGATCATCCAAATGCTCTCTAGCAAACTTGAGACGGGCCTTGACATGTACTGGCTTAAGCAGGGGGACACGTCTGCCACTGCAGGATTTGAGTCCCTGGCGGCGTAGTGTGTTACTGATGGTAGCCTTTGTTACTTTGGTCCCAGCTCTCTGCAGGTCATTCACTAGGTCCCCCCGTGTGGTTCTGGGATTTTTACTCACCGTTCTTGTGATCATTTTGACCCCACGGGGTGAGATCTTGCGTGGAGCCCCAGATGGAGGAAGATTATCAGTGGTCTTGTATGTTTTCCATTTTCTAATAATTGATCCCACAGTTGATTTCTTCACACCAAGCTGTTTACCTATTGCAGGTTCAGACTTCCCAGCCTGGTGCAGGTCTATAATTTTGTTTCGGGTGTCCTTTGACAGCTCTCTAGTTTTGGCCATGGTGGAGTTTAGAGTGTGACTGTTTGAGGTTGTGGACAGGTGTCTTTTATACTGATAACGGGTTCAAACAGGTGCCATTAATGAAGGTAACTAGTGGAGGACAGAGGAACCTCTTACAGAAGAAGTTACAGGTCTGTGAGAGCCAGAAATCTTGCTTGTTTGTAACTGACCAAATACTTATTTTCCACCATATTTTGCAAATAAATTCTTTAAAAATCAGACAATGTGATTTTCTGGAATTTGTTTTTCTCATTTTGTTTCTCATAGTTGAGGTATATCTATGATGAAAATTACCGGTCTCTCTCATCTTTTTGAGTGGGAGAACTTGCACTATTGGTGGCTGACTAAATACTTTTTTGCCCCACTGTATATATATATATATATATATATATATATATATATATATATATATATATATATATATATGTATATATATATATATATATATATATATATGGGAGAGTGGCTACAGCAGATTCCAGGTAAAACATCAGAGGTCTCAGAGGTACCTGTCCAGAGTTCCTAGGAACGGCTAAGATACTGCGCAGAACCCTCAAACTCCCAGGCCTCTGGTAGAGGACCCGAGCTTGAGGATGACACATACCACCCCACGAGGGGTGAGAAAACAGTTGTTTATTAAGAATTGAGGACCATTTTTCCAATTTCATCACCACAATGAGGACCAGTTGTTGTAAAGTGAGGACATTTTGCTGATCCTCAAAAGCTATTTTGCTAATGGTTAGGGCTAAGGAGTCAGCTGGGTCAGGGTTAGGGTGAGGTTTGCATTGGTAATGGTTAGGTTTAGTTTTAGGGTTAGGGCATAGAAAGGGTTGAAAGTGACAGAGAGTGGGAGTCAACAAGTGGTCCTCTCTACATATAGCAAAACAAATATATGTGTGTGTGTGTGTATACTATAGTTCTTAATGACTGTCTATCTTAAGGTCATTAGTTATTTTTAAATCAGTTAATATTTATGTCCATATAGCTCAATGAATGCTCTCTATATAGATACTGATTTGTTTTTTCCAAAATACATAGATAAATATTTATAATTTTGCATATCAGTATTTCAACTGGTTATTATAACTATTTTACATGACTAAAGATTATTTATCTAACATATTATCAGCAAATAAGAATAAAGTCAAAGAAGGGAAAATAGTGACAAGTTAAAGCTTTGGTAAAATAAACCCAAAAAGAAATAAATAAAAACAAAGTACTGACCTGGAAAAACTAAGGTTTGTACAGCTGGATCAATGTCTTCCATAATAATACTTTCTGTTATGATTTTAAACACTTTGCTGTACAAAACAGAATGAATTACTAGTAGAACTATTTTTTTTTTTTATTTCAAAAAGAAATTCTATGAAATGGTAGCAAAAATATTTCTTTACTGCTACAGAGAGACTTTTTCGATCTAATAGCTGCTTTTAGATTAGAACTTAATAATTCAGAATCATCCAGTCAAATTTCTGACCTATATCTAAATTTAAATTTTTTAAAAATTTGAAAACATTTATTTTTTTCTTTGATGACAGAGCTTGTGAATGACATTGGATAAAAATGTCAGTCTTACCTGAACAAAGGTAGGAGAGACAAACCTTGAGGGATTGAAAGAGCATAGACAAGTTATTTTAAATTTTGTAGCTCAGGTAATCAAGTAGCTCACCCTGGTTGCATACAAAGATTACTGCATCTGTGTCTGTCTTTTTGCCTAGTTTGATAGTGAATAAAGCCTTTCATATAATAAAGTTTTGCTCTACGGCAGACCGCAGGCCATAATGAAAATGAGCTCAAATGAAACAAATCTAATCAGTCTATTTTTAAAATGTAAGGAGTAGAAGTACAAAGTTGTCTAAAAAGTAAAATTTCTCCTATAAAGTATAGATAGCCAAAATTTCTACTTAAGTAAGGTAACAAAATATTTTTACTTTGTTCCTCGACACCTCATCTAGCTCTGGGATATCGATTCACAGAGCTATATTGGCAAAACACGACAAAGAAGGGAAAAAAAAAGATATCCATTAAGTCTTTTTCAAGTACCTTACATATTTATTTATTGATATTACTCCTGGATGCCTGGCTCATTAAATATCTCTTACATTGAATTAAGGTAAACAGGTAGAGAGCTTCAGGGTTTTGAATAGTTTTACAGTGTACTATAGCTGAACATGAGGTTCCATTTTTTAACAGGGAGTTGTGTTTAGAATTCAAAAAATAAACCATCCATGTATTAGAACAGGTATATTTCCCTTTTCCACAATTCAACAAAAATGCTTCAAAATTGCCATATATATATATATATATATATATATATATATATATATATATATATATATATATATATATATATATATATATATGTATATATATATATAAATAGCTTTTTATGAATTTAATGGCTATTTTTTTAGACTGAGGGCTCACAGGAAGGGAGATATGAGAGGGGGAGAGTACATGCGACAAAGGACTAAGGCCACTTATGCTTTTTCAGTTGAACTATATTTGTTTGTTTGCTTTTCTCCCATTTTAGTTCTAAGATAGAAAAATCTTCCTATTGGTCAAAATTGAGGTGAAAAAAATCTAAACTGAAATAGATGTAGGTTAGGACACATCTGATTGATGGATCTAAAGCGGTCTTTTTATTTTATAAATAATTCAACATTATCATAGTGTTGCTATCAGATTCCCTCAATAATTTGTGCTTACACAAAAAATGCTAGAATCAACTTAAGGAACATTGGTTATAATGGTGCTAGTGCTTGTATCAACAGGTAATTCACATCAACTCACCAATTTAGCATAGTTAGTGCGCCTTTTAGAGGCCCCAAGGTTTTACAGCATAAATATTTAGCAGCTTGAATGTATGATGTGACCGGGCTTCTTGTTTACAGCAATGTTTGCCATTTTAAACAGTTTTCTTGGGCTTGATCACAAAAAAGGACAAATTATAAAGATCAATGAATGCTGCTGGCACCTCACAAATATACTGTTTATTTTTTATCATTGGGCTCAGTAGAGGCACAGGATGCATTATTGATCCTTTACTCTTGAACACAAGTGGATATCCTTGAGGAAAAGCAATCTTTGTTGCAAAGCCAGGCTTAGGGTTTGTGCAAACAGGTAAATCCAAGGTTTTCAAACACAGAAATATGTTGGATCTCAAGCGCTTCTTGCACAAATTTATGACTTAAAATATCAGTGTGCTAAGGGGTCTCTTGAACAATACCTTCATATGACTGATATATAAAAGATCTGATCAGTGTTCTAATTATTTAATCCTTATAACAGCATATACTTTATTACATAAAGCAATAAAACCGTTAAAAGCAGACCTTTTTGTTAAAAACGAAAATAAAAAGCAGGAAAATAATTAGATGCTACTGGCATTATCTTTTTGAGGGGCATTGAGCTTTTAAAGGGGAAAAACAAGCTTGAAGAAGGAGTGGTGTAAAAATGGAGGGCTTGCAGAGCTAACAATATTGTCACTCAGCAGACCCACTCACTTCTTACCCTGCCTTCACACCACATTGTCAAAATAACTGATAGATTTGCTTCATGCTTTTCTGGACCATTTTGGGAAATTGTGGTCTTTTAGGGAGGTGCTGTATGCCTAGAATATCACTATAAACCAATCTAACACAGCAGTTCAATTTAGGAGTAGTTTTTTCAACAAAAGCCTCTCCATGGCAGGTAGGCAGCTCCTTACACTGAGACTTCAAACTAAAACGGTGAGGGATGTTTCTAAGAGCAGAGGGGTTGTAAACTTTTGCGAGAGCCACTTTCTTTTATCCATTTTATAGTTTATTGCTCATCTCTTTATCCATTATAGCTGTATTTAGCTTTGATGATTTTCATTAAAAGGAAAAAAATAGGCCATTGGATTCTTTTAATTCCCTGCATACACACTGGGCGCTGTCATTTAATTGATAGATGTTCACACTTTCTGTTTTCACTCTCCTCGGTTACCCACAAAGCTATCTATTTATTGCCACTTTTATTACTTGGAGCAAAATGGGCAGGGTTTACAGATCAGTGTTGGACATCTGGAGACTGATGCATCGGATGGGCTGTTATTGTAAGGGGGGATATAATATACTCAAGATGCTTGGTTCTGTACTTGAATTGAAAACAGGGAGATTAAGAGATAGAACTTCATATTGATTTATGTATAAACATATTTATATATTAGCCAAATGTTTTTTTGGTAAACTATTGACACAGTATCTCTAAAATCCTCACACACGTTTAATTACTTTCACATTTCATCATATTACAACCACAACTAATCTATTACACTGGGATTTAATGTTGTGGTCCAAGAAAAAGAAGTTCATATCTTTAGAAAAAAATCAAAACTAATGGGTGCATTTGTACTCAGTATGGTGGCCGAGGGGAGCAGACACTTTTGAATTCATATGTTACCAGACTTGAGAGATTTTTACAAATTAATGTCTAAAGAAGGGAAGGATGTTTACCTTAAATGTCTTTTAATAATTAATCTCTGAGCATTTTAATCACATCTTTACAAAAAATCTGATCCTATATCAGTTACTGATACTCTATGTCTAGTTGTCTAGTGCACCCTCTTTATCCTGAGCTAGATTGGAATATATCTCGCCAATTGAATCTGTATTTGCTACTTCCAGCATTATGTCTTTGCATGTGTCTTGCTTGTTTTCCTGCAGGTGATCATTAATTCTTTAATAGTTTGCTGTTCCCTATTTTTTTCTAGAAATGTCTAAGTATAGTTCTAATAAATTAGACCTCTTATTGTTTCTCTAACCTTTTGGAACTATTCTTTTTAAAGGAATAGTACACCCAAAACATGATTAGCCTTCATTTTCTACTCACCCCCATAATGGACAACACTCTGGAGTACTTTTTTGATATCTCAAATGCATCTGGAGATCTGGGAGGCTTCTTGCTGTCTGCTGACATTCAAATAATGGAGGTTATGGCGCCCGAGGCAGAAAGGTCCATAAAAGTCCACAAAAAACGTGTCAATATTCCTCCATACTGCTCGTCCAATATATTCCAAGTGTCCTGAGTGGGTAGCGTCCAGAATTTACTTGAAACGAAGTCATTTAGAATGTTTTTAGAGCATAAACAGTAGTGTATAGGATTTCCTAAACAGTAAAATATGCAAAAAAATAGCTTCTCTAATGCAAGCTTGACTTGTATCTTTCATCAAAGCAGTGATTAAAATGTTTCATAAAGACCATACAACTTCAGAGAGTGGGTTTTTATTAATGAGCCCTTTCTGAGCTGAATCCCAAGAACACAGAGGGAGTAGTGGAAGTAGAGGCAAGTCTGAACCTTCCTGCCAACAGCACTGATATATGCCATGAAAAAGCAGCTAATCTACTCCACATAGAAAATTATTTCTTTAAAACCACAATGAAGGCCATAGGCAAAAATAACATATGCAGTTAAAGAGTAGTATAAGTTCAGGTCAACTCAGATGTGTTCTTTCAGGAATGGTGATGCCACCTTCGGATTTTCTACTGGTTAAATTTAGACCAGTGTCCTATGCTCCATACTGAATACTAATAAGGTCAGTGCAGAGCCTAACACAGCGCTAAGAGGGTCCGCTCATGTATTCCTCCCTCTTTTCTGCTGCATTAATGTTTTGAGGCTGCCAGGACACTGTGCCACTGAAGTAACCTCAAGCGTAAGTTTAACTGTGTCCCAGAGATATATTGACTTCTTTTTGCACAATTATGGGCAGCTTTTGAATCACCCAAGGCATTTGAGTGACGCATTAGTCACCAGCCGACAATCCAAATAGAGTTTGACCCATTAAATGAATATTTCATTTGCATTTTGATGGGATCTTTTAGAGACTCTGCAAATATTTCCTATAATGTATTGCCCTTCTTACATACTATGATTTTCTACCAATTTACACCAGGGAGAGCAAATCCCTTTTGAGGCTCAATCAGTAATTTGTTTGGACATATTAATTATTGAGTAAGTATTGTATACTCAACCATTCTCTTAGAGATTGAGGCACAGGTGGATACCTGCCTGTTTGACCCTTTAATCAATGGTATTACATGTTTTTTTGATTTAGCATTTAACTCTGAATCTCTCAATGCATTACAACAGATTTTATGCTAAATAATTACATCTATCTATCTATCTATCTATCTATCTGTCTGTCTGTCTGTCTGTCTGTCTGTCTGTCTGTCTGTCCATGTACATTTGCTGTCCAATTTCTGCAAAGCCCTCTCTCACAAGGTCTTCTCGCATGATCCTTTCCTTTAATATACTTGTGGACAAAGGCCTTACTATTAAAGAGAAGCAATAATGGTGTCCACAAGCAAAAAACCACAATCTCCAAACCAACCAAGGATAAGTCGACCTGGTAGCTAATATCTAAACCAGATTAATGCTTAAGAAACTGCTCTGCAACATTTTTTTCTTAGCTTACAGAAAACTTTGTGATGCCCGAGTCCTAAGGTGTCAAGCTCAGAACAAAGGGATCCAGTTTTTGAGGCAGAGAGACAGTTATGTCTCACAAAATGATTATTTAAGAAGGAACTGTAGAGAATAGCCATGGCGTCTAAGGCAGGAACCCCTGCAGGAAGAGAACACAGGTTAGTAACCAAGTCTATCTTGCAGAGGATGATAATGAATGTGTGAGTCACTAACTTGGTCTTAAAGTACAGTCAGTGCCCAGAGTACTAGGTCAGTCCCAGCCGGTCGGCTGCCAAGGAGAAGTGGCGAGCGCTGCCCAGAGACCCCCAGACACTAGAGTCTGAGAGGTCGTAGAACAGAAAGGAGATCAGAACCAAGCAGATGAAGGAAGACAGGATAATCCTCTCTGTTTTAAATGCTCCTTAGGTCTTCTTCTTTTCTAAAGAGGCATAATCTTCTTATATGACTTTTCAAAATCATATGTCAGTTGCCTACTCTGGTTGCATGTAAAGTTTTCTGAAAAGCTACTGGAACTTGCTGGCATATCAATTGTTATTTCTATCTTTTACATTTTGATTTGATTTTTGTTTTTGCATGGTTTGTAGACAAAGCCCTTAGATATATGTATATTCACCATAACAACACTGAGTGGAAGATGCTATATTGTGCATTTGCGCGATGGCTAAGTAAGTAAAGGGGCTAGCAAGTTAGCTCCTCTAGCAGAGAGGAAAAAGAAAAGAAGAAAAGCACTAACTCCAATGTGGAAAAATTCAAAAACGTATTTGATTCCATGTTTGATAAGATCGTTGGTGTCCACTGAAGTAGGAGATAAAGCTGCCGAGGCACTGTCAGATGTCACTAAGAAGTTGATAAATTTGTAAAATTATAAAATTAGATGTCCTTAGTAATACTGACACTGATCATAGCAATACTGTTCAACAGTGTAGGTCCAAAAGACATTATACATTGATTGATTGATCAGATCAAATTCTGGTCAATCAACATTTGGATTCCTGGCAAAAAAAACTTTTTTTGTGTCTTATTTTGGTCTATACCAGTGAACATATTTTAGAAAATTACCTCTTTTTTTATTAACTTCATTTCAATATTTCTTACCTTAATGCTTTATCCCTGTTTGTATTTGGTAGGAACAGCTATTTCCTTTCTCTTCGATATTCTTCTATAGGAGGCTCTGGGAAGGACAAACTTGAACTTGGAGTTGCTGTACAACTGCGTTGAAATGTCCATTGACCACTGGAGTATATTTGGACTTATTTCTGACAGATGATGTCTAGTGGCACTTGTAAAGATCAGGTAGTGATTTTATTAGCAGGCAGGATTCTGTATATTAGATCAATCACAACAGTGAGTGCCGGCGAATGGCACTAATCTCTTCATGTCTGTTCATCAAAAATAACTCTAAACACTATCAAGATGGAAGCTGTTCATTACCTTTTTTAAATCATATTTATATAATCATTTCCTAAAACTTTTATTATGCCTCTTAAAGTTTTTACACACATAATTGGTATACGTTTTTCTTATTAGTTTTAAGAGTGTGTCTGTCAGCCCTGTTACATATTTTCCTTGTGTTTTCATACTTTTTCTGTTTCTATTAGGTAAATTATTCTTCCACCCTCAGCCATATTATGATTCATTTGGCTGAGATTGCCCTTCTGCGCTTGCTCATTTTTTTTCATAGCCTGCAACATTTACATTAAAGCTCACTATCTTTGTTCACCAATGGATTCTTCTGTTATCCTGTATGTTGTTCTGCTTTTTGCCATATTACTTTTAGCAACAGTAAATACATGTTAATTCAATTCAAGGTAATTTAAATTCAGTTTATTTAAATGGCACCAATTCACAATACATGCCATCCCAAGGTTCTTTACAGAGACAATTCAATTGGCTTATACATATTAGTTAGATTGGTTGAAACATTTCCATTTCAGGAAAACTAGCTGATTTCATTGAGTCATTGACTCAACATCAATTTGTAACACCAAATATGCATGCAGCAACAGTGGAGAGGAAAAACTCCCCTTTAACAGGAAAGGAACCTCCAGCAGAACCAGGTTCAGTGTTAGCAACCTTCTGCCGATGCCAACTGGGGGTTCATTAAAGTTCCTGTGTTTTATGTATTATATTACTATGTTTTTGTAAGTTTCTTTTTAAATCATTAAAGTACTCAACATGAATGTTGAATTACTTTGTACCCAAGCATTTCTAGCTATTAAATCTTTTTCCAAACCCTGATATTATAACAGGAATATTTGTATAATATTTTTGTTTTTACTTTTTTGACATTTCAGTGTAGTTTTTAAAATCTGAATGTGATCCTTCTGGATTTGTATTTGTTAGTATGTATTATATATATTATATATTCAAATTAAATTAATTACCTTTTGCGTACCTTTATGAGTGAGGAATTTCTTGGCAGCTATGTATGCCACACTTAGGTACAGCAGAGACCTACTGTTCCTGAAATGTCAAAAACAGCCTTATAGTGATTTAAACATGTTAGGCATGTTTTTAACAGCATATCTAACAGAACCTTATTTTAAAAAGACTTACGTGTCCTTAAAAATTTCATCACCACTCTCATCAAGAGGCTACCAGAAAAATTTGTTCACAACAACCCCACCTCTCACTCTTTTCAGTTTTTTTTTTTGTTTTTTTTGCACTGGAAACGAGAGCAGAAGCCAAATTAAACCACGAAGCAGAGCAGCGCTGAAATAAGAAATAGCTGGAACCAGGACACACAGTGTGAATATTTAGAGCAATATACATATTTTATCATACAATTAACTGTAATTCCAGGTCAAAGTCAAATATGGCTGCCTTGATTATTATTATTAATAAATACAGTATGCCAAATGTGCACTGTTGTCGTTTTTGGAAAACTTTTCTAAATTAAAAATGGTTAATTTTAAGGAAAATTTCTCTATTGTTTTCTTCTTCTCTTTATTCGTGTCCTCATGATGCTGCTTTTGACACTTCCCTGAATCTTTATTATCTGATGTCAGAGACGACTGGGCCCTTATGTTAGCATACATGCAAGAAAGTGACCAAAAATATAAGGGTTTGGAAGGTTGGAACAAGGGTAAACGAGATAGCCACAGATGGAGAAAAGAGTTAAGGAGTGCCCCATAATACAGTGAAAACTGCACAGTGAGAGATGCAAAGTACATGTCCACTTACAATCTGCAACCATATCCAGCAAAGTGCCAGCTAGCGGTCACCTCACAGACGTCTAGCCAAACCCATCTATTAACCCAACAACAGCTGGCCACTTTCCAGCTCAAATAGGGACTCCTAGATGGTGCTTGTGTTGGGGGAGGGGTGGCCCAGCCCATTTTGGTACAAAATAGATTGGTATTCCACTTACATACAGCTCAAGAGACTCAGTCTAAAAATAATCCATAAACGGGTGCACCTGCTGTTGCTATGACATACTGTAATTTTTCTAAGGAAACAGTGGAACAAAAGATTGGCTTTAAAAATGTTAATCTACAAACAGGGAAAGAATGTTTCATTTTAATAAGCCTATTCTATTCAGCTCTCATCCAGTCACAAGCTCTTGCACACAAATACACCTCAACTACTGAATCCTGCCGATGCTGCAGGAAGGGGTGGCATCTACATAATACACAGAAACTAATTTCCATGTCTCCTTCTGTTCTTCAACTCTGAGAAGATGGAAATGTTAGTTGCTGTTGTCCTGAACGCAGCATAATCATCTTAGATTTATGCTTGTAGCTTGTTTCAAATTAATTGTGCATGGAGTGAGTAGGGGCGAGACAATATCTCATGGAAATGGATTTCCCCATGTCATCAAACAATAGCAAGTAAAACTGAATTCCTTGTTTCCTTCTCCTTCATGTCAGCAAATTACACACAGCTGCATCCTCTTCTGGAACACTAACTCGGGTGCAAAATGGGGCATAGCGTTTCATAATAGCTGACTTCTGGTATCAGTGCAATGGAATAAATGGGTGTAGTATACAGCATTTACCAAGAGATAGAATAAACCAGTCAATGTATAATAAGACTGCTGCTTTATAACTATTATATTGCTTTTAGGGATTCCAGGAAGTGAAACATTTTCAAGGGACATTTAAATGAATTGAGTACCCTTAAATGATTAACAAAAAGCAAAAGATATAAGGTTCTTACCTCTAAATCAGCTTTTTATTGCAGATAAGCTAAATAAATAGATGACTTTTATTGCATGCTACATATCCCAGGCATTATTTTGACAATTTACTGTACTTTTAATAAAAGCTTTCTTTATGTCTGATTGGTGCCTTCTGATTAAAAATGTGTTAATGCATGAAATTTTTTCTATTGCCTTAACAGGGATGTGACATACTCAACCCTTCCCTTCCCTAAGCAACCCAGTATTTCCTTACGTGTTCCTCCAACACAAAGCTGTTCACAGAGGAAACAAAAATACATTAAAAGACATTTTTTTTATCGTAAATTAAGATAAATCCTTATTTTCCATTATAAAACATAGTAAATGTAATAGAATTAGATGAAAACAAGCCTGTATCATCTGCCTAGTCAATGATTTGACATTTATGTCAGTCAGTAACAAAATATAAAAATTATTAATTTTGGTTTATAAACAGTGTTTGGTTTGTAAATGTATTGATGATCCCCATGAAAACTAAGTGGGAGGAGGAAGTATCCACTCAGGATGTCTGAGCCAGTGGCCAGTATGGCTTAAGGCTGTGGGCCCCCTTGGCTTCCTGCCCTCCAACAGGTATGAACATTTGAAAAGTACCAACTAAATAAAAATTGTTTCCAAACATGTCATTTAATTTTTTTTCAGAGTTACTTGATGAAAAAACTTGAACTAAAGCAAAAAATGAATTAGGCATTTCGGGATACGCTAGACCAGTTTGTATCTTTTTATTCTGCACAGCTGAATGAGCTGAAAACAGTCCTTGATGCAGAGTCAAGCCTGATTTATTCATTTTTTTTCCTTTTGTAGACTTTTAATTATTAGAAAAATAAATAACTGAAGGGTGTCATCTAACATAGTTAACAGATGTAAAGGATCGGCTGCTGACAGATTACACTGGAGAAACAAATATACACTTTCAGGGCTCTTTTGAAATTCAGAATTTGTTGGCAAGTTGTGTAGTCAAAACCTTAAAGCAGATCAGTGTGGTTATACAATTTATTAATTTAAAGATCTAAACTGAAGTTGGTGAAAGATAAACTAAATGCTGATTCAGTACATTCTCAGAATAGTTTACAGTAAGGGTTACAATATGTTTTCTAAAAACAGTATTTAAAGATTAAATGTAATTTCTAGTTGTTAGTGTTCCAAGGGTTTTATAAAATAAAAACAAAAAAAGAGAAAAACTTTGTGTAAATGTGGCCACATGAAAATCTAATATATAAGATTGCAGCATTTTGGTCTATTTTTCCTCCAAAATAAATCTGTCTATTTTAATGTTATTTTATTCATAACATTATAAAATAAAAATGTAGATAAACCTTGAAGAGATATAGCCCATGCATCCAACAATGGTTGAGTTAACCGATTTTCCTCAAAAAGAGATTATTTTTTACAACTTTGACTTAAAAGAGTTGAATGAATAATATTTTGAGGAAAATTGTGGCAGCTAATTTTAAGAGCAATCAAACAGAGAGGAGATTGACTAGAGACTTATTTCTAATTTTCTCCTCTGACTTCTCTCTTCATCTGTTTTGTCATGATGAAGTTTTAAGAGAGCTATTACTGTTAGCTATTACTGAAGTATTGGATCATTTAGCAAACCCCAACTCTGAATTTATTAAATTTACTTTATTTATAAAATTACTTGAAAAAAGCTTCTTTGAACAGATATTCTTGCTCCTATTAGACAGGGACCAAAGATTGTCTGTCAGAGAAAATTTTACTCAAATTTTCTGAGTACAAAAAATATTAAGCAGAGCTTTTAAGTTTCCTTTTATTTACAGCAGGTTTGCTTTAACCAGTAAAAATCAGATTTGGGATCCATTTTTGGGACAAGGCTGCAGAACAAAAAATGAAGCCAGGGAAATTAGCCATCAAAAATAAGAAACAAACAAAACTCCTATGAGCTACGCGAAGGATAAAAAGAGTACGACTGAAGGCTCCATAAAGTTTATATACTGAGCTTTAAATGTACTATATTGTGCTTAGGTCAAGACATATTATAAGGTCACCTGTGAAAGACACAGTTAATAAAAAAAGCCAATGCCACAACAGCACTCCTCCAATGGGAAGAAGGACCAAGTCATCATGAAGGGTCGAATAGTGTGGAAATAAAAAGGATGAAATGGAGTAGGGTGCCACATTCATAAGCCTAGAAAAAGGAGCGTTTGACTGTAAACTCTATAAATCCATTTGGTTCTTAGGACATGGATGGAGAACAGAACTGACAATAGCTTGAGGGGCCAGTGCTCCATGGATTGAATACCAGAGTGGAGGAGAGGAAAAATAAGAATGTGTCACCTACTGGGAGGAGGCACCAAGGCAGGATCTGTCAGAACTCTGCTGCTGTCTGCAGATTAGATCTGCAGCTATTTAGAGAGGGAGAGCATGACAAAACCCTCAACCGCCACTCTGGCATTATTGGCATTCATCACCTTGTGACAAGAAAAGAAACGTGATGCATAAATTACAAAAGCGATGTGGAAAACTGCATTAGCCTCCTGCCTTGATTGACCTCTATAAGAAGAGTCGGTGCAATTGTGAAAATGTATTACATACAATCTAAATTCAGGCTAGAGCGAATTTGTGAGATGATGACAGAGAACTAGTCAAAGCACACCACATATACTGTAAGGGCTATTGTTAGCACTATAAATAAACTTTTATAGCCTTGAGGTTTGATGCAAAGGCTTCCTTTCAAATAAGCACCGTTTACGATCATGATGAGAGCAGCACTCACCAGCCTTGCAGTTTATCTGATCTGCTTTGTTGTGTACAGGAAATGTATTTGTTATGTCTGAATGGCAGGGTGTTTTTCTTTCAAAAAATGGTGATCAATGCTTATTTTCTCTGGTTGAAGGCATATCTGCCAGAAAGTATGTGTTTGGCAGTTCATACAAGAGGGTTTGTGCTCATATATAATATTGTAGCTTTACATACAGTAGCTGTCTGTGTGCTTCCTTGTTATGCTTTGTCCGGTGTTGATGCAATTCTCTGCCCTGAGATGTTTTTTTTTTCTTAAATAAAGTATTATTCAGTTAGTCATGCTGGCCTCAAAACATTATCTGATAAAGCCATGCATGCTAACCAGGACACAAGGCTTCAGTAAAAACATGATACCTTCTGCAGTCCTGTCCCTCCTGCTTTCTACCTCAGGGCTGCAAAAATCTTACTCTCCACTACTCACTGAGTCACTCTCAGCAGTCTTTTATCTCTACATCCAGCCTCCACATTTCACCACTCTTTTTGATGTCAGCAATCAAAGTTCAGCTATCAAAGGGGGGTGGGGGGATATCTGAAAGGTGTTAAATGACTGGTCACCTGAGGACAGACTTGCAGGTTGTGGCTGCATTTACGAGTGGATCCAGAATCCATGGATTATTAATGTTGCCTCTTTTAAATGTGTCGAGGAACAATGTGTGAACAGAAGTGTAGGCTTTGCATGGGAAGGTGCTCTGTTTCAGATGTTGATTGTTGCATTGTCACATCTGCCTAAAGGCACTGCATTAGGTCCTGGGGATTTACCAGCAGACTGAGCAGATAGAAGAGGGCGTCAGGCGGAAATACAGCTGAATAAAATGACAGCTCAGTCAGAGACAGTCACAACGGGTTATCACGGATAACATGTTAGCCAGCACCTTACCACTACTAACCAGTTACAAAGAGTTTCTCACCTCATACTTTTTTCCCTGCAAAAGACAACTATATTAACTATACAACTACACTTGACTAGAAACGTTCACATCCCTTTTCAACCCCATTTCTGACTTGTGTCAGCAGTTAGGCGGAACTGTCCGATTTTTCATAAACAGCTATTTTAAGACTTAATATGAAAGATGATGAGGTGGGAGAAAAGGATGTACAATTGCCTCCATATTCATTGCTTATTTTGTTTGCATACATTGCTTATTTTTCTGTACTAACTGGCCTTCTGTACTAACTGGCCTTTAGAATGCTGGTAAGAAACATTGTTGTTGTTTTTTGTTTGTTTTTTTAACAAGACTGCCAAGCAGAATCCAGTAGACACGAAAATATCTGATTGATGAGTGATGACTGTTACAATGTAGCAACATTTCTGGTTCACTACTCATTTACTTCCTCTAAACTGTGTAAGCCTGACAGACCAGACAAATCCATTCTGAAATTGCATTTACTTCTCTGTCAATGGATAGACCTTTGCTTTGGTCAAACACTCGCTTATATCTATACAATACACATCACCTTGCAAATAAAGCTAGAATTTTTCTAATTCTGTTATGCTACAATCCCAACCTTCAGAATATTTGATTACTGCTTTTACTGCTATTACTAGAAGGAGAAGTATACAGTGGTTTTAAAGGTTTTCAGAGTTTAAAATGAAAATATGATTTATGCATGCAATTACGTCCAAATTTACACAGATGCCAGTCAGATTTTTGCACAATTCCAGTGATATTTTGACATTTTATTTTTGGTAATAAAATCCAGGTCTTTGTGGTTGGATGACCTTGGCATCACCTTAATATTTAGTGATCTCTTCAGATTCCCGATAAAACTTATGTTATGGCACAGGCTGAGCCAGTCCAAAGCTGTATCATTACTTATAGTAAGAAGAACCTTAGTAAATAATATTATTTAAACCAGGGTTGGCTACATGCATAGGACAGATAAATACATGGATGTGCCCTAATTTTCTCCAACTTAAAATAGAAATAAAACTCTGGATCACTCCTCCTTTTGGCCAAAGATTATTTGGCCAAAAGGAGGAATGATCCAGAGACTGCTTTTGTAATCCTGGTGTCATAATGGACTCTGAACAGTCTTGTTCTGATGTGTTTCCCTAACCATTCTGACATAAAACCAGATAGATCAACCCAGTATTAAGGCGAGTCAGGCTGTGGAAAGTTTCAGAGAAGCATGGGTTCTTATCCAAAGAGGAACTGACAGGTCCAGGGTTCCAGGAATCCTCAGAGTGTTCAGTCAGGTTCAGAGTTCTAAGAGTCCAGCAGCGAGCTCAGACAGACACACTCAGATGGACACAGGCGGGCCCAGTGGTAGAGGGGAACAGAGACAGGCATGGTACCAGGATAACTGCCAAACTTTAAACTGTACTCCTCCTAGGAGTGCTGCACGGAGAAGGGCCAGGACCTGAGCTCCCCCCACACACTGAGCCAAAACCCTGAGGGTTCCATGGAGGAGAGCCTGGACACGATCAGGAGACAAATATCAAACCCTCTCAATCCACTGGCCTCTGGGTAGGGGAAAATGAACAAGGACTAAAGAAAAACAAAATGACACGGAGAAAACATGTATAACTAATGATCTGGCCCTGATAGCTGGGCTGAACCATATATAACGCATACCAATCAGATGGATAAGATGAATGATAATTAGAGCGCATGGAGGGAACGGCAGGTGAATGAACTGAGTGATTAGATTAGTTACTGGGGCTACGATCGTGACAGTAGATGACATATTTAATATGAATTTTGAATCATTTTATCTTTTTGTTACACTGTTAACCCATGAGGATTGTTGATTTCTGACCTGCAAGAAGAAATATGTATTTTTATTTTCTGTGATATGAGTTTTTCTTATTTTTTCTTTTTTTGTAAAAACTTGCAATGACAACTATTTTATCAAACAAGATGTACATTTCATATCTTACTTATTTTATAAATGAGAATCAAGTATAATCCCATATTGTACTTAATATCTAAAATGGACAGAGTAAGGCAGAACTTTACTCCTCTGAAATCATGGACATCTAGGAGTGCATTAATTAGAAAACTAGCAAAGAGTACCAACTACATTTGTTGGCAGATGTAATTATTTACCATTCTTTCAATTTTAGCTAGACCTTTCTCGAAAGTCAGATTCACAAAAGTCAGATATTTGACACCACACCACCATATTCTTATTCTGCATTTAAGACGGCTGCTACTAGCATCACTGGTAGTGTAACATTTTTACCTTGACTAACCTCGAAAAAGACATTACTGGATATTAAAGTGAGGAGCATGGGAAAAACTTGTTTCTTCCTGCATTCCTGAGTGCGAAAAAGAGGAACGAGAGACCACCTTGTGAGATTTTTGTTTTTCAGTGTAGTCCTTTTTCTCTGACTGTGACTAACTGCATGTACTCTGTCATCCTCTGACATGGCAGCTGGCTCAGAGCTTGTCTGCCTGACTGTGACTTTCTTGGAAGGGGCCACCTGTGGAGCTGGTTGACAGTTGCCTTTTGTATCTCTGCTTCTTTCTATACGTCTGTTTCTGTCTCCTTAAGGCTGATTTATACTCAGAAACCAGGTCGCCTGTGTGTGTGTCGCAGGGAATGCAAATGTGCCCCTGCGCTTTCACAGACACTTTGGTGCACCTCTCCAAAATTGTAGGTGACCGCAGACAGTGCCGCAGACAGGAGGCCTCTGATTGGTCAAATCTACATCCGCTCTACACTATGCGTATTTCCTGTTTGGTACCTTACCAGCTTGTTTTGTTTGTATGACCGCCATTGTGAAAAAAACAACTCACAAAGGTGGACCAGCAAGAAAAGCGAGGTGTAGGAGAACACAGGGACCCTTTTTCCACCTGGATTCCCGCTCTTTTTCGTCCTCATGTCCCTCCGTTGTCGCACAAACTCGCCCCTCGCGTTTTTCCACTTCCTCACCGCTTCAGCCGTATCTAGACCAACAGCTAGTTTGTGATTGTCCCTCTTGCGTTGTGGGATGGAATAACACAGCACAGACCGTGCTTCAATATTGGGCATAAATCAAAAATATCTGCGACAACCTCACTGCAACACACTGCTGCAGTAGTATAACCAGCCCTTTAAATCCTAGTGAGCCACTGTTTAAAAGGAAGTTTTCCTCTGAACTTTCACTACAAGCTTGCTTCTAACCAATCTGACTGTATGATCTGGTCATAATATCTCTGTAAAGTGCCTTGAAATTACGTGTTGTGAATTGGAGCTATATAAATAAACTGAATTCAATTCAATTTATACAAGGATGCATGATGCCAAGAATGCATCAGAAAAAAATTGTTAGAGCCTTTATGGTTGAATCAAACTATGAATACTGTGTAAGACAAGTTGTATATAAAACCGACAGAGACAACCTAAAAAACTTGCAGTTCTAGTTTGCAGCAAAAGCTAGATCTACAAACAGTTGTATCAGGGGCAAAAGGCGAAAGAATACTGTTTCCTTGTTTAACCAGGTAAATGCCATCTTTCATTTCACAGATTGCACAAGAGAACTTAAAATAGATGTAGAAGGGATTAATTGTAACTGTTAATTGTAAATGAAGCAGTCAGTAATAACACAATATTCTTTCCCCAGTTTCTTTACCAAGCTCCTCTTGCCGCAATCAGTTATGTGACTGAGATAACACTTGTCCACACACCACCATGTTTCCCTGCCAATTCTGCTGCCTAAAACTATCAAGAGACACACACACACATTAGGACACAGATCAAGAGAATTGCTAGGAGGAAGAATATGCAGTGATATTGCTCCGTAAGGAGCGTATATGTAATCTTTGCAGGTTCAAGGCAAGTAATCAATATGTTTTGGAACTTATGAGGAGTCTTTCAGTATATAATTAAAGGAGCTGATCGAAGAGCTTTGAACAATTGTTCTCCTAGCGACATGGCTAAGGAAATCTATCCAAAATAACAACACAGATTAAAAACAAGCTGTTTCAGTCCTTGAATGTAAAAACCCTTCCAAAACATCTGGATTTCACTGACTCATATCTTTTTTGAAAGGCTGAAGGTAACAAAGGATTTGTTAAAGTTCAAACTGGTACAGAAATAATGAAACCATAGTTGAATCAATAATGGATATAACATTATGCATGTGGAAATAAATACAGAGATGGACTACATTCCTTATATTGCCAGGATTAATTATATGATATTTTAACACTGCAATCAAATAAAGCAATTGTTGCGTGGGTTTTAACAGCATATCAATATACAGCAAATGACTGAGAGGTTTGCAAGTGCACATTTTGTTCTGTTAAGGAGCTCAACACCAGAGAACTGGAGAATAGAAGTTCAATAGTGTAATGCCGATAAAGAGAATTCAGTCCTACCCTCTGAAACGAGACACTAATTGTTTCATTGATAACTCTTGATGATGGTCGACTGCTGACTTCCATAATCATCACAAATTCTGCTTTTGTCAATACAGAGAGGGATGAACTGTGGAGATGATTCCTCTTTTTACTTCTTTTCTCAGCATTTCTGAGGTGGGATCAAAATAGGATGAGAGCTCAGTAATGATCAGGAAAGTCATCTCAGTGTTTGCCATCTCTAAGAGGTCTCGTAAACAGTCAGGTGATTGTTCATTTCCTTTGTCACAGAAGGCAGACAGTTAAGGAGATTCAAACATTACAAGGAAAATGTGTTGACATCTGTCACATAAATGATTGACTGCCTAAAGGCAGTTCTTCGGCACACCAGATTTTGGTTGCTGTTGCACATGATGCAATGCGAGTGTATAGTAGGGGGGGGGGGGGGGGGGGATTCTATAAATAGCCGACCTGGCAATGTAGGGAGGAAAGGCAGGTATATGTGGCTGCCAGATGGTACCTTGTGGGGAATGTCTCCTGGTGATTTTCTTTGCAAATAGGTCTCTGTAAAGTCATCGGCTCCTCTCTTCAGACTTGCCTGCTGTTATGGGAAGATCTTTAGGAACTGCCATATCTGATAAAGGTGCTGCCGACTCAAAGATATCCCACCGCTTGCTGGGGAGAGAGTGAAAGTGACGCACAGTGACAGGTTTTGTCACTCTATAAGGCGACCGCCCTGCAGATAGTCACAGATAGAAACGGCAGAACCCTAGAAGCAATGACAAATTATTTTGAGAGAAAATAGTAAGGGAGACGGTAATTCTAATACAGTATCCTTGGCCTACTTTTCCACACTTGTGGTGAAGAGGGTAAGCTAACTATTACTCAGGAGCTTAATTTTCACTTCCTATCGCAATATGTGGGTGTTGCGACCCTTTGTATATAGCGCTCTATGTGCAGGCAGAAATAGCTAAAGACAGATGGACCAAAAAAAAACCCAGATATAATAAGTTTCCTTTATTAGAAACACTGCACACATTATTTGAAATATAACTGTATAATCCTAGAAATATCTCTAAACTTTGTTTGAACAGTGTTACAAAAGTATTCAAAACCTTTAAATTGCTTTTTGTCACATTACAACTACAAGCTTGCGTTAGCATTTTTTAGTTTCATTAATAGACTATAACAAATTAATCCATAATGACAAGTATAACACATGACAATGATCTCATCTAAACAATTTCTTCCTGTAGCCCTCCTGGAAGAAGTGCCACACCAGTCCCAACTCTGTAAGCCTCAAAAAGATATTTTACAACTGCCATCTAAGGGAAGCTGCTTCGCTATACCTGTAGAAGAAAAAGATTCACCTCAGTTTGATTCTGCTACCACTATTAGACAGTATGTTGTTTTAAAACATGCACTGTATGTTGTATGCAGCAAGCAAACCTACATGAGTTTGGGCAATTGTGTAATGTGGGCTTTATGTTTCACCAATGATTTATGAGGATCATATTTGTGCATGACTGCAAAATAAAACATTGACATCAAAAGCTTTTGTTAATCTTAAATTGGGGACACATAAAAATAGATGTCAAACTACTTTATTTAGAAATAATTTAAACCTAAGAATCATTTTTCTTCAGCTACACAATTAAATGTGATTTTTAAAATGGTTTATTACATAAAATTATTATAAAACACAACCTTATGATCATTTTACAAAGATATAACAGAATACTGTGCACAATAAAAAAAATACACAGGTCAACCACCTTTTTTGCTGTCACAATATAAGCAACGTTGGATCTGTGCCACTGAATATGAAAACTACAACAAGGAATTCCACACAGATGGGCACTCATTTTTTGGTTAATTATTGTATAGCGTTGTTTTTGACAGCCATCTTAGATTCAGTCTTAGTCTTAGTCTTCAGGACAAAAACTATTACTAATATTAAGGACTGTGTATACTCCCGCAGCAGTTTGTCACAGTTAGCTAGATGCAGGTATGATGCAGATATTTTTGATATATGCCCCATTATGAAGCGTGGTCTGCGCTATGTTATTCCACGCCACAACGCAAAAGGGACAATAACGAAATAGCTAGGATTATGAGTGTCAGTTTGTCGGTTTTGACGAGCTTGTTCGGGGTCTACAACCCCTCTTCCAATGCTGGACGACACGTAGTTCGTGTTCCTGAAAGACTGGCCCCGTCAGTGCGTGTTTTGGCTTTGGCTGCAAACCAACAGACTGTCGCACAGAGCTACAAACTAACGTCCTGTATAGTGTCCGGGATAGTGTCCGAGTTGTGCCAGGCATTGTGGACGGCACTACAGCCAGAGTTTCTGCCATTAGGTACCAAACAGCAAATACACATAGTGTAGAACGGATGTATATTTAACCAATCAGAACCCTCCTTTCTTTCCTCCCTGTGTCGCTATCTGTGACACTGTCTGCGGTCACCTACAATTTTGGGGAGGTGCTTTAGAGTGTCTGCGGAAGGGGCGGTGGCATATCTGCGTTAACTGCGACACATGCAGACAACCTGGTTTCTGAGCATAAACCAGACTAGTCACAATTAAGTCATTACGATATGTGATCTTTTTAGTAGGTTTTAGTCGACTAAATCTCAAGAAGATTTTAGTCTAGTTTTAGTCAGTTTTATGATGCAAAAAAGTTCGGCTTAAAAATTTCGAATAACAACCACATTCTTTACTAGACTGACAGCTCTTGCCTAGATACTACAAAAGCTGGGTGGAGAATGCTGCTGTGCAGTTCATCATTGCTGTTGGGCAGAACACTTTGATTTACAGAATTCAAATAAACTTTTTTTAAGAATTAATGCCCTACTTTATGAAAAAGTGTCTCACAAAAGCTATGAAAGTAGCAGATCTAGTTCAACACAACATATTGGTTAATATAGCAGACAGACAAGCTAATAAAATGTACAATAAATTAATGGTTTTAGACATAAAATGTTTCCATCCAAAACCAAATACTTCCTGATCTACTTTGAATTATGCATTAAACATAGATCAATAATGGTCCATCTATGGTCATGCAGAATCTGCACCGCTGCACAGCAGGTGGTGGGCGTGACCAAACTGTTGGGATCCTGAGGATTGCCCACCAGAGGGCGCTGAGGATCCTCTTCTGCTTTTTGTTTTCTTTTAGGGACTGGGTTACTGTTGGGATCTGGGGATGTACCACCTTCCACCAGCAGAGTGTGCCGTGGGTCTCCTGGGCTGGAGCCCTCCAGCACACCTGAAGCTCATCTACTCATCAGGAGACCTTCCCTACATAAGCAGCTGCCAGACCTTCCTTCAACGCCGCAGTGTTGACCTTAGTTTGGAAATCTGTCTCAAGCCTGAAGCTCTGGGTGAGCTTAACCTGCCTTCCAGCCCTGGTGAGCCAAACCTGAAGATTCCTATTTGGATATCCCCTGCTGCTCTCTGTGAAGAGCTGGAAACTCTGATCAAGGTCTGCCATTCAAAGTCAGAAGCTAGACGCTGCAGCTGCTTGTGTACTCTGCTGAACCAACAGTCTCTGGACCCAACGGTTCCCTCTCTCACAAGAGAAGCCTGGACTCCGTCAAGGTAGACTCAGAGTTATCTTAAAGGACTCATTAATCATCTGTCTGCCCAGCTAATCAAACTATCCATCTCTGCAGACTTCAGTGAACCCAACCCGGACCAGTTCCTGATCCAGTTCATGTCTTTATGTCAACAACCTTTAATAAACTCTGTTAAACTTTTACCCATCCTCCGTTGTGTTCTGTATGTGGGTTTGAATTAAAACCAATCATGACAGAACACTGCGGCCATTAACAAGACCCAGCAGATCACCTCCGGAGGAAGCTTTAAGAACAAGCCACCTGATCCAAGGACAGACACAAACCCTCCGTGAGTTAAAATCCCGTTTTGATTTAAAGAAAACACACGTTTCAAGACCGCCAGGCTTCGTGGGAATCACAAGATGGCGCCAGTTCAACTTCCGGTTCCGGAGCCCGTTTCGCCACTTCCGGAATTCCGTCCGTCACTTCCGGTTTCAGATACGCTTCGAAGGTCAGAATCTGCTCCGTCATTTCCTGATTTCCGTCCTTCACTATTTTCTGGCGAATCTAGTGAATGTAAAAGTTTTCTTTGGCAGTGCAAATTGTTTTTTGAACTAAATCCGTCCAGTTTCCCTGACGATGAGAAAAAAATAGTTTTTATTCTCTCACTTTTATCAGATAAAGCCTGTGAATGGAAAGAAGCCCGTTTTCCTTCTGAATCAGCTATCACCTGTACATTAGAAGAGTTTCTTAATGAATTCCGTCTTGTCTTTTCCAGTAAATCTGTCGAGTCTCATGGTTTGTCTAACATTAAACAAGGTAATAGATCCGTCGAACATTTTTCAGAAGACTTCCGGGTCAGAGCCGCCGCTTCCGGTTGGAGTGATGCCATGCTTAAATCCATCTACATAAAGGCATTAAATAAAGAAATTGGAACAAACTAGCCACTTTAGATAAATCTGCAACCCTGGAAGAGCTCATTCACACAGCCTTATACCATGAACACAGACTCAAACACAGGTCTAGCAAACCAGTTCAACCCAGCTTAGTCCAGTCCAGTTCAGTCCAGTCCAGTACAGTTCTGTACAGCCGTGTTCAGTCCACTACCGCACAGTTCTGTCCAGTTCAGCCATCACTTACATGACCGCCAGCTAGCACCATCCATTAAGAAGCTTAAAGTCAAACCACAAGTCAATACCCAAACAGTCAGAGCTCCTGTAATCCAAGAATCAGATCTCTGGAACTTCTTCTACGGGGATAGAGACGATTTGTTCCCCTTCTTGTCACCTCATCATATATCATCTAGCCCAATTCCTAAGTCTGTTAGCTTTTCAGCTAAACCAGCACCTGAACCCAATTGCACACCAGTTAGCCTTTATCCACAGTTATTCTCTGAACCTATTAACCCAGCACCTAATGAACCCCGACGTAAGAGACGGCGGCGCCGTAAGCCAGCTCTGAGCCGTGTAGAGACCCCTGAACCAGCTCTGAGCCGTCTAGAGACCCCTGAGCCGGTTCTGAGCCGTCTAAAGATCCCTGAGCCAGCCGTAAGCCGTCTCGAGTCAGATCTGTGCCACTTCAAAACTCCTGAGTCACCTCCATGCCATTTTGAAACCCCTGAGTCAGCTCCGTGCCATTTTGAAACCCCTGAGTCAGCTCTGTGCAGTTTTGAAACCCCTGAGTCAACTCCGTGCCGTTTAGAGACCCCTGAACCTGCTCCAAGCAGTCTAGAGACTCCCGAGCCGATTCTTAGCCGTCTAAAGACCCCTGAGCTAGCTCTGTGCCGTCTAGAGACCCCTGAGCTAGCTCTGTGCCGTCCAGAGACCCCTGAGCAGAACTTTAAAGAGATGTCAGAATTCGAAGGATGTGGTTTTACCCCTCCTAGGACCTCTCTACAGGCGCCATTGACCGCAAAGAGCCCTCTACAAGCATCACAAGCCACTTCAGAGACTGAACCTTTGCTGCCATGGGCGGTTTTCCCCATGCTGGATTGGGAGCCACAGTCGGTGGTCCCCCCTGTTCCTGATGTGGAGCCACAGTCGGTGGTCTCCTCAGTTCCTGATGTGGAGCCACAGTCGGTGGTCTCCTCAGTTCCTGGTGTGGAGCAACAGTCGGTGGTCTCCTCAGTTCCTGATTGGGAGCCACAGTCGGTGGTCTCTTCAATTCCTGATTGGGAGCCACAGTCGGTGGTCTCCCCTGTTCCTGATTGGGAGCCACAGTCGGTGGTCTCCCCTGTTTCTGAGGTGGAGCCGCAATCAGCCGGCTCCCCTGTTCCTGAGGTGGAGCCGCAATCGGCGGGCTCCCCTGTTCCTGAGGTGGAGCCGCAGGCGGCGGGCTCCTCTGTTCCTGTCCAGAAGCCGCAGGTGGCGGTCTCCTCTGACCCTGTTCCTGAACCACAGTCGGTGGTCTCCTCTGTTCCTGACTCGGAGCCGCAATCGGCGGACTCCTCTTTTCCTGACCCGGAGCCGCAATTGGCAGGCTCCTCTGTTCCTGACCCGGAGCCACAATCGGCGGACTCCTCTGTTCCTGACCCGGAGCCGCAATTGGCGGGCTCCCCTGTTCCTGATCCGGAGCCGCAATCAGCAGGCTCCTCTGTTCCTGATCCGGAGCCGCAGTCGGCAGACTCCTTTGTTCCAGTCCAGGAGCCGCAGTCGGCGGTCTCCTCAGAGCCTGTTCCAGAGCTGCAGTCTGCGGTCACCTCTGAGCCTGTTCCAGAGCCGCTGAAGAGGGGACGGGGTACCCCATGGGGCTACCTACTGAAATTGGGGCGTCATCCTCCTGAGAAGCTGCTTCGCATCCGGCCCCGCGGTCGACCTCTTGATCGTCAGCTTTGCCTCCGGCCCCGCGGCCGGCCCCAAGAGCGTCAGCTTCACCTTCGGCCCTGCGGCAGACCCCCAGAGCGTCAGTTTCATCCCCGACCCCGCAGCCGGCCATCTAAGACTCTGCTCCGTTGCCGGACCCTCAGCCGGCCTCCAGAACCTCTGCCATGCTTCTGGCCCGGCGTTGGTCCCCCTAAGACGCTGCTTTGTCTCCAGGCCCGCGGTGGTCCTCCTAAGACGCTGCTTCGTCTCCAGCCCCGCGATAGGCCTCCGGAGCATCAGCCTCGCCTTCTGCCCCGCGGTCGGCCCCCTGAGGATCTGGTCCAACTACAGGCCACCTAAACTTCAGCAACGTCTTCGAGCCTGCAGTCGACCTTAAGAGCACCGGCCTCGTGGCAGGCCTCCTGAGCATCTGCCTCGCGTCCGGCCCAACGGCAGGCCTCCTGAACATCTGCCTTGCCTCCGGCCCAACGGCAGGCCCCGAGAATTGGCCTCGCCTCCGTCCCAACGGCCGACCTCCAGAACTCCTGCCACGCCTCCGGCCCCGCAGCCGGCCCCCGGAACGCCGGCCATGCCTTCGGTCCCACGGCCGGCCACCTGAGACTCTGCCCCGCTGCCGGCCCCACGGCCGGCCACCTGAGACTCTGCCCCGCTGCCGGTCCTACGGCCGGCCACCTGAGACTCTGTCCCACTGCCGGTCCCACGGCCGGCCACCTGAGACTCTGCCCCGCTGCTGGTCCTACGGCCGGCCACCTGAGACTCTGTCCCACTGCCGGTCCCATAGCCGGCCACCTGAGACTCTGCCTAAGAGATCATCTGGGATTTCTTTTGCTTTCATCCACCGTAAGTGGATCGTTTTTTGTTCTGGACTCAGTTTCTGTTTTCTGCCCTCCTGGCCTTTTTCCCCCTCCGCCCACCCTGGGTGGGTTGTTTTTTGTTTTTTGGACTCTATTTTTGTTGTTTCTGGCCCTCCTTGCCCTAGTGCCCCCTCCGCCCGCCCTGGGTGAGTTGTTTTTTGTTTGCTTTTTTTTATGGACTGTTCTGAGGGCGTCTCGAATCCACCCTTGAGGGGGGGGGCTCTGTTGGGATCCTGTGGATTGCCCACCAGAGGGCGCCGAGGATCCTCTTCTGCTTTTTGTTTTCTTTTAGGGACTGGGTTACTGTTGGGATCTGTGGATGTACCACCTTCCACCAGCAGAGTGCGCCGTGGGTCTCCTGGGCTGGAGCCCTCCAGCACACCTGAAGCTCATCTACTCATCAGGAGATCTTCCCTACATAAGCAGCTGCCAGACCTTCCTTCAACGCCGCAGTGTTGACCTTAGTTTGGAAATCTGTCTCAAGCCTGAAGCTCTGGGTGAGCTTAACCTGCCTTCCAGCCCTGGTGAGCCAAACCTGAAGATTCCTATTTGGATATCCCCTGCTGCTCTCTGTGAAGAGCTGGAAACTCTGATCAAGGTCTGCAATTCAAAGTCAGAAGCTAGACGCTGCAGCTGCTTGGGTACTCTGCTGAACCAACAGTCTCTGCACCCAACGGTTCCCTCTCTCACAAGAGAAGCCTGGACTCCGTCAAGGTAGACTCAGAGTTATCTTAAAGGACTCAATCATCTGTCTGCCCAGCTAATCAAACTATCCATCTCTGCAGACTTCAGTGAACCCAACCCGGAAAAGTTCCTGATCCAGTTCATGTCTTTATGTCAACAACCTTTAATAAACTCTGTTAAACTTTTACCCTGCCTCTGTTGTGTTCTGCATGTGGGTTTGAATTAAAACCAATCATGACAGAACACTGCGGCCATCAACAAGACCCAGCAGATCACCTCCGGAGGAAGCTTTAAGAACAAGCCACCTGATCCAAGGACAGACACAAACCCTCCGTGGGTTAAAATCCCGTTTTGATTTAAAGATTGCATTTTAAATGGTTTAGTTGAAAACTCAAAGATCCACGTTTAGCTCGTCAGTTTTCGTTATAGTCATGAAAAAAAGGAGCGTCAACAAAATAATTTAGTCATTGTTGACAAAAACAATACTGCGATTGTACCAAATAAAACCTACAGTATTTGGCTGTAAGAGCTAGAACAACATCATACCAAAGAAAAAATACATCTGCAATAATTATTTTAATGGTTCAGCCAAAGTTTTTTTTGTTCATCTTCACAGTTCAGAGTTCTTATATCCTCTTGCTTCTGTGACAATAAGAAAATAGGTCAATAAAACCTTTTTTTCTTTTGAAAGATCACAGATTTGCAGAGCCAGTATACAATTAGGTCAGGGGTGCCCAACCAGTTGATCGCGGTCTACCAGTCGATTGTGGGCGGAGTTTCAGTCGATCGCGAGAAGTTTTACAATGTAGAGCTATTTATGGCTATGAGAGAAAAAAAAAAGCTGTGCGGTAGTATTTTAAATATGAACCATGACGTTGCGATGAAGATCGCTTGCTCTGTTTGGGCCAGGAGTTTTCAGAGGCGTTTATTCCATGCCCAGCTCGACGAGGCAGGTGCAGACCACACTGATCTGCTGCTGCACACCGACGTCTGGTGGCTGAGGCTTGGCAGATTCTTCGAAAGATTTTTGGAACTTTTGCCCGAAATTAAAGAGTTTCTGAAACAGTCAACAACCCATTCTGCTGTATGTTACATCTTCACATCCACATAGTTTGTACTTACTATTTTCCTATTTGTATCTGTTTTCCAGTTGAATTTTAATTCATCTGCCAGTTTCTCTGCCAATGCCAATGCCCTGTGAAGTTTATCATTCTGAAATAGTGGACTTCCCTTCTCCTTCTTCCTGCTTTGAAGTAATCTTAGACTTTTAGATTTTGTCATTTTGTTTACAGAAGTGTTAAATAAAAAGAAATGTAGTTTGGAACAGCTCTCTGGACAATTTCATCTTTTTTAAAGTGCAGCGTTGAAAAGTAGTAAAAAAAAAAAAAACTGTTTTCTCACCTCTCGTAGGGTGGTATGTGTCATCCACTCCTCAAGCCCGGGTCCTCTACCAGAGGCCTGGGAGTTTGAGGGTTCTTCGCAGTATCATAGCTGTTCCTAGGACTCTTTTCTGTAGTTTTGGTGTGTCTTATGAGTGAGTGTGTGTGTTAGTGAGTGAGAGTAAGAGAGATATATGGTGTCAAGTACTTATGAGATTGTTAAGTTTGGTTTTTGCAACCTACTTTTTGACACAATTGATAATTTCCTCGTTTGTTGGACTTACTGTTTATTCTCCACCTGTGCAAATAAAAAACAAATACTGCCAATCCCTTGTGTTTGGCTTGGTAGATCTCGGCATGCCATCAACTTCAGAAGCAGATCTTGGTTTAAAAAAGTTTGGGCACCGCTGCCTTAGGATGTATTGAATGAGAAAAGAAACAGAACTCAGATAATGTTAATAAATGGTAATTGTTTTTTACTGGGTGTAAACATATTGTTTCTGATTTAAAATACTTGACTCTTGCATTAAAGTTGAAAAGTGAAAAAAACGTAGTGATGAAAAAGTTTTTTGGGTTTTTTTTTGGATGGACTAGCCTAGAAATATAGCCTACAATGGCAAGAAATTCTGTCAGGGACCAGTTCTAATCTAGGCTTCAATATTTGGTCAAATTATTAAACCAAATAATCCACATGGTGGGATAAGGCTTTATATCCATATGCTGTATATAAATATCAGCTCGGATAGCTTTGTATTTTTTAGCATTACTTCAGGGAGATGATGTAGAAAAATAAACTGACCTTACACGGGACTAATTTTAATAAGCATGTCCCCTTCTGTCTTTTACTTAATGAAAAATAATGCTTTCAAAGACACAGATTAGCTGAGTGTCTCAGTGCACTGCAAAGCTAAGAAAAACTAAAATGTTGCCGCGCTTTGCCATGGCTCCTGTAAAGTAGCACAGCAATGATTTAAATAAAAACAAATTACATGAAGGAGTTGCATTTTTTTCTTCGTTCTCTGACCCACTGTGTTTTCACTCCACTGTGGCAGATTGGGCTATATTTGTTGGGTAATGATATACGAGTTCACACACTATAAAAGAAAATGGAGCACACTCCCATTAAGATAAGCACTGCAGGCAAAGAAAACCTAGAAATGCCAGTGGCATATTGATTGCATGCCCTTTATTATTAGTTGGGTTCTCTGGTAGTCTCAGTACTGGACTATTGCTCCAAAGTCATGCACCACAGGCACTATGCTGTAAGGCAAATCAAAGACAAATTTTGTCAAAGGAAAATAGATGGAAATTCATTTTTAGTCTCCTGAAATGTATGCTTGATTAGAATTTCTGTAGTTTGCTAAGCAGCCTGAGCTTTGTGCAGTGTTTATATTAGTCTGAGAATGTTTCAGTCTTGAATATTAGACAGTATATTTTGCAAGACCACAGTTTCGGAATTAGAAAATTAATAATCCATACTAGTAACCAAAACCCTAATTTCTAACCCATTGGCTCATTCCTCGCGTTTGATTCCTTTTTTCAAACTGTTTTGGTTATCACATTGATTAAGGGTTAAGGCACAGTGACACAAAATAATTCCTAACACTAATGTTTATTGAGCTGATATTTATTACTTGCTTGGAAGTATTTGCAACTATGATGAATGGGTCAGAAAATTTTAAGCATAAATATTGTCTCTCTACTTATAGCTTTCTAGCTTATTGGATATATACAGTAGCTACCATGTCAACATATATCAACTTCACATTAAAGGGTAAAAAAGCTGACTGGTGTTTTTTTTTTTCCTCCAGGGAAATAGCCTTGATACCTAAATCGCTCATAGGATATAAAGAATCAGATATTTGTTTTATTCATAAAAAAAACTTATCCTAAAATGCATTCAGAAAAAACGCATTGATAACTCATCATAAAATCCATAAGTCATAAAATCCTGGTTTAGATTTTGTTGCTGGAAATCTGCAAATAGTTTCATAAAGCGGAAAACAAAGACAGCAATAAAAAAATAGACCTTTATTTAATATGTTAAGAATAAAAGAAATAAAAAAAAAACTATTTGACTTCTCTCCCATATATATATATATATATATATATATATATATATATATATATATATATATATATATATAACTGTTTTTCTTACCCCTCGTGGGGTGGTATGTGTCATCCTCAAGCTCGGGTCCTCTACCAGAGGCCTGGGAGTTTGAGGGTTCTGCGCAGTATCTTAGCTGTTCCTAGGACTGCACTCTTCTGGACAGAGACCTCTGATGTTTTACCTGGAATCTGCTGTAGCCACTCTCCCAGTTTGGGGGTCACAGCCCCCAGTGCTCCAATTACCACTGGCACCACTGCTGCTCTTACTTTCCACATTTTTTCTAGCTCCTCTTTCAGCCCTTGGTATTTCTCAAGCTTCTCGTGTTCTTTCTTCTTGATGTTGCTGTCGCTTGGGATTGCCACATCTATCACTACTGCCTTCTTCTGCTGTTTGTCGATCAACACGATGTCTGGTTGGTTAGCCATCACCTGTTTTCAGTCTGGATCTTGAAGTCCCATAGGATCTTAGTCATTCTCAACTACCTTAGGAGGTGTCTTCCATTTTGACCTTGGGACTTCCAGCCCATACTAAGGCAGATGTTCCTGTACACTATGACAGCTACCTGGTTGTGGCGTTCCATGTATGCACTTCCTGCCTGCATTTTACACCCTGCTGTTATGTACTGTATTGTTTCAGAGGCATCTTTTCACAGTCTGCATCGGGGGTCCTGCCTGGTGTGGTAGACCCTGGCCTCTATTGATTTTGTACTGAGTGCCTGTTCTTGTGCTGCCATGATTAGTGCCTCTGTGCTGTCCTTCAGTCCAGCCTTTTCCAGCCACTGGTAGGATTTTTTGATATCAGCCACTTCTTCTATTTGTCTGTGGTATATGCCGTGCAGTGGCTTGTCCCTCCATGATGGTTCTCCTTCCTCTTTCTTGTCCTCGCTTTCGGCTTTCTCCTGCCTGAGGTATTCACCAAGCCATTTGTCTTTGGGGGCCATCTTTCTGATGTACTCCTGGGTCTTAGTTGTTTCATCCTGGACAGTGGTCTTGACACTCACTAGCCCTCGGCCTCCCTCGCTACGCTTGGCATACAGTCTCAGGGTGCTGGATTTGGGGTGGAACCCTCCATGCATTGTGAGGAGCTTTCTTGTCTTGATTTCAGTGGCCTCTATCTCCTCCTTTGGCCAGTTTATTATACCAGCGGGGTATCTGATGACTGGTAGGGCATATGTGTTGATGGCTTGGATCTTGTTTTTCCCATTCAGCCAACTTTTCAGGACCTGCCTTACTCTTTGTAGGTATTTAGCTGTGGCAGTCTTTCTTGCCATCTCCTCGTGGTTTTCGTTAGCCTGTGGCACCCCAAGGTATTTGTAGCTGTCCTGCACATCTGTAATGTGGCCTTCTGGTAGTTCAACCCCCTCGGTTCTGATCATCTTCCCTCTCTTTGAGACCGTGCGACCGCACTTGTCCAGTCCGAATGACATCCCAATGTCGTTGCTGTAGATCCTGGTAGTGTGGATCAGTGAGTTGATGTCTCGCTCACTCCTGGCATACAGCTTGATGTCATCCATGTAGAGGAGGTGACTGATGATTGTTCCGCTTCGGAATTGGTATCCGTAGCCAGTCTTTGTGATGATCTGGCTTTGGAGGTTCAGGCCTATGCAGAACAGCAGCGGGGATAGTGCATCACCCTGGTATGTGCCGCACTTGATGGTGACTTGTGCTATTGGCTTTGCATTGGCTTCCAGACTTGTTTTCCACAGCTTCATTGAGTTCTTGATGAAGGCTATTAGAGTCCTGTTGATCTTGTATATTTCCAAGCATTCCAGTATCCATGTATGTGGCATTGAGTCATAGGCTTTCTTATAGTCAATCCAGGCAGTGCACAGATTTGTCTGCCTGGTCTTACAGTCTCGAGTGACTGCTCTATCCACTAGTAGCTGGTGCTTGGCTCCTCTGGTGTTACTGCCTATTCCCTTCTGGGAAGGGTGCATGTATTGAGCCATGTGCCTATTCATCTTAGCCGCTATGATGCCTGACAGGAGCTTCCATGTTGTACATAGGCAAGTTATTGGCCGGTAGTTGGATAGGGTTGTTCCCTTCTGGAGATCCTTCATGATCAGGATTGTCCGTCCTTGGGTTAACCATTCTGGGTGGGTCCCATCCATCAGCAGTTGGTTCATTTGTGCTGCGAGGCGTGCATGAAGTGCGGTTAGTTTTTTCAGCCAGTAGGTGTGGATCATGTCAGGGCCTGGTGCTGTCCAGCTCTTCATACCTGCCGCTCTTTCTTGGACATCTGCCGTTGTAATGGTTACTGGTTCTTGTTCTGGGAGATTGCTGTGATCTGTTCTAAGATCTTCTAACCACTGAGCATTGGTGTTGTGGGATGCCTTCTTCTCCCATATGTTTCTCCAATACTGTTCAGTCTCAGCCCTGGGTGGATCTGATCTTGAATTACCCTGCCACTGTGAGTACACTTTGGATGGGTTGGTGGAGAACACCTGGTTTATTCTCCTGGCTTCTGCTTCTCCCTTGTATCTCTTTAGGCGGGTGGCCAGGGTGGCGAGTCTTTGTTTGGCAGTTTCTAGAGCCTCAGGAATGGACAGCTTGTTGTACTTAGGTAACCTTTTCCCTACAACTTTCTGCAGGTCTGAGAGCTATATATATAATTATATATATATATATATTTGCTATTATTTTTTTTAATCATTGCTTTATGCTACGTTTCATAGATTCCCAATGTATCCTGTAACATGACTAACAGAAAGCCAAAGTTCTTAAAGGGGTCATAGAATGCAAAACCAAGTTGACATTGTCATAGATGAATAACGATAGTTCAGTGGGTGAAATGGACGTACAGAGAAGTTCAAACCCCATCAACACTTTTCACCACAAAACGGGCGAATACAAACAAAACCCAGAGTTGACAGAAATTTGGCGGTGCTGCCTTATTTGGTTGTGGCCTGTACTTTTGTCACGCCCCGAAATTGACATACAGAGCAGCCCACTGGTTCACTGGCCAAAGGGATGGGGGTGGGGTATGAAGTGTCGACACCTGGACCAGACCTCAGCAGAGAGCCATGAGCCGCCCATCCTCAGCCGGAGGAGGGGGGCTGGGGGCTGGTAAGGTAGGCGGGGGGAAGCAAGGGGGCGCCTGCATCCAGGCTACCGTCACCGGGTCCAGTTCGGTTGCTCCGTACCCGCTGGCTCCCTGCCCCCGTCTGCTGGGGTTCCCGGACCAACTTGGTTCGATTGCTCGGATGATTTTCAAAATCCCCCCGGGACATTTAGGTATGAAAAGTAGGACCTGTCCAGGAAAAAGAGGACATCTGGTCACCCTACCATATCAACAATTTGATTTTCAGTGAGTGAGTGCTTGTTACTATGATGCGGCTTTGCTCAGCAGCTTTGCTCATTGTACACCAACCAAAAAGCGCACAGCTTATCTAAAAATTCATGAGCATACCATAAAAGGAAGAAAAACCTGTTTCATTCTATTTCTTTTAACCACTTTAAACTAGTGTTACACACCCTATTCAGAGTACTTAAGGACCAGCACCAAATACCCTATATAATCATTCTATAAGCCCTTAAAATTTCAATGTTTAACAAAGGATTTACTGTACTTGCCACTCTCTGAACTACAAAGGATTATTTGCATAACTAATTGGAAGTTATGCACAGATTAACATTCCCCAACAACCTAGAACAGTGGTTTTTAAACCTGGTCTTTTGGTCCACTGCTCTGCATGTTTTAGATATTTATTTGCTTCAGCACACCTCCCTCAAATGATGGCACTCCCTCCTCAGCAGCCACCATGGCTTTAGAGGCTTGATAATAACCCATTTATTTAAGTAAAGTGTGCAGAGGCAGGGAGATACCTAAAACATGCATGATAGTGGGTCATGTGGACCAAGTTTGAAAACCACTGACCCGGACTAAGATTGCAGTATGAAATTAGAAACTGTTGATGGTTTGGAGGATTTTGAAAATGTCTTTTATGTTTATGAAGCTGTTCATCCTTTTGGAGATTTTTTCTTTCTACCATTTACATTTAGAGTATTTAAAGTAGTTAATTCTGGATGCAGGAACAAGGTAACAGTAGTTACCACAAAGCGTACAGGAACCTGCTAGACTTCGCCATCTGAGAATCTTAACAAGGAATATCCTCTTTCCAAAACTACAGCCCAATTCCACCCACACTGAACTGGCACCATTCCAAATAAGATATTGTTTCTTTCTTGGCACAGTGACTGCTATGCACATTGCATCCCACCACTTTGCTCTGGCAGCAAAAGAAAGGATCTCACCAAGCAGCTAATGAATAATCAACAATTTCTGTGCCACTAGATTAATCCCCAAGATCAGGGTCCTTGTAATAATAGTAATAATAATCAGTGTTGGGAACGTTACTTTGAAAAAGTAATTAGTTATAGTTACTAGTTACTTCTCCCAAAAAGTAACTGAGTTACTAACTGAGTTACTCCACAATAAAAGTAACTAGTTACTAGTAAAAGTAACTATTGCGTTACGTTTGCGTTTCTCGCCCCCGTAACCCTCACCACCCAGCCTCCACCTTCTCGCCGTGTGTTTCCAAAGCCAGCTGAATAGAGAGGACGACAAAGACAAGAACCTGGAGAGAGTTTTGCAATTATTGCAACTCAATGTAAATGACATCAGGGGGGAACGCGATGTGAAGTTTTTTAACAGGGCATTCAGATCTGGTGAAATTAATAACTGGGGATGTCTAATTCTGAAATCCTGTGTGTTTGGGTTGTTATAGATACTGCAACATCTATCTTTCCATCTATCTATCTAGATGTATACTCTGCGTGTGACATAAAATATGGATCTCCATCCCTGCCACAAAGGCCATCAAATAATGTTTAAAATAAAAAATACAGTAGGTTGAGAAGGCAGAGTATCCATCCATCATCCATCCAGATTTCTCCCTTTCTTCATATAGGCTATCATTTCTGTCTGTTGTCAGGTTAATCATTTGATCGTTCCCGCTCTCCATAGTTCTCCTGTGGCGCGCCTTTAGCAAGCATGCGCGTTTCCTGTCGCTTGCGCGGTGACTCGTGCCGCCTGCGCTGTGCGGAGATGCAGAGCAAACCGTATCTGATGGGGAAATGCAGCTCGACGTAACACCCCGGTATTTCCATCAGGAAAACGCTGTTTTGCTGCTGGAGTCATGCTCACTCTCCATTTCTCGGTGTGTGCTGTACGTTAACACCCGCCAGCAGAAACACCCACCTACCCAACTGACAGACGGAATCTCACTATACATCAGCCATTCTCATCCTCCCCTCTCTCATGACAAGGCGCGCACCTCTGGATGACCTAAAAAAATAATCTTTAATATCTCTTAAACAAAAGTCGCAAAAACAATATTTTTTTCTGCACAAATCTGCACTAACGTTGCACTAACCATTCAGTCTATTTGCAGAGTTTTTTGACGTGGGTGGGGTGTCAGCTTCACGCAACTGCGCACGAGTCATATCATGAAAAAAGGTTCATTGTGTGACGTGAGTAACGCGCAGTTACTGGGTGTCTGCAATGGTAACTGCGTTATAGTTACAGTCAAAGTAATTAGTTAGATTACTCGTTACTAAAACAAGGTAACAGCGTTAGTAACGCCGTTACTTTCAACGCCGTTAGTCCCATCACTGATAATAATAGAGTATAGAATGCACGGATCTCCCAGTTAAATAGAAGTTGAAGATGGGGAAAGGCCGCACATTTCCAAATTGTATACAAGCTGGTTGGGTAAAGTAAGTTATAAACTCAGACAGGAAACAATGAAGCTACCTAGGAAAGAACTGGGTATGTATGTAGTGATGAGTGAGGACAAAAAGGACAAAGTACTGTAGAGCAATTGTTGACAGTGTTGATAAAAGATTCTCTATGCACTTGATAAAGCTAATTTCAAGCTTTTTAATACAACCCAAAATGATCAGTCAGAAATACAGATTGTAGATTTGCATGCATAAATTCTTCCTATTTGATGTGCCAAGAAGCCCATATTATCAGACCTGATAATATTAGTTGGGTTAACTGCTGGGTATTTTGGTTTGCCTTATGACAGAAAAAATAAAACTGATTATGGAGAAGCATGAACTCCCGATCCATATTGATATACCATTAAACTCTTATTTTAGTTGTTGTCAGTGAGACTGTACTGCTGTGGGTTCTAGTTTCAAGGAGTCCCTACAGGTATTAAGCAACTCTTGTGTCTTAAATTGACAAAATTTAAGACACAAGAATATTAAGAATTTAATATTTCTTGTGCTTTCTTATATATTGGTTTGAATAATAATAATAATATATACGTTAGTAAATTAAACATACCAGCACCGACAAAAATTGCAAAGCCATGGCAAAAAATAATGTCTCATAGTTAAATATAAGAAAGAATAGAACAAAGAACTAAACATCGATACTAATTAGATAAATTGCTGAGAGACATAAATATTATCTAGAGTAGAATTAATTACTCCAAAATTGTCTTCATAGGTTTGCCTCAAAAGTGTATCAGACAGCTGATGCAAAATGCTAATTGCTGTGTTCTCACTAGAACTCAGAAATTAGAGCACATCAGCCCTGTTCTAAGAATACACTTTAAAATCCTCCTGTTAGTCTATAAACCACTGAATGAATCAGCACCTCAATACATAACAGATCTGTTGTCAGGGTATCTACCTCCCAGACCACTCGGGTCTTCTAGTTCCTGCCTACTCTGTCCAACCAGAACTAGAACCAGAAATGGAGAAGCAGCATTTAGTTCCTATGCTCCACTGATCTAGAACAAACTTCCAGAGGTCTGTAAAAGTGCAGAAAGCCTGAGTTCTTTTAAGTCAAAGTTAAAGACCAATTTGTTTAGAACTGCCTTTGATTGCTGAAGTTAGAATAGAAAAGATTAGAGTAGAATGGGATAGATTAGAATAGGAAATTCCTTTATTGTTCCTCAATTGGGACATTCTGGTGTTACAGAAGCAAAAAGATGTAACAAAAGTGGTCACACAAATTTGGACCTTAGAAAAGTGTATACAAATAACATATTAGTGAACAATCATCAAATAAAATACTGAAATGTAAAGTGTTTTTACAATATAAATACTGTGCACCTGGAGAATAAATAACCAATATACAGCTGTGGACATTTTTATAGTAATGGATATTTGTAAATAGCAGCAACATCAGAGATGTTAAAAATGACAGCTGCATGTTATTTAACTGACTAAGATAGAAACTGCAAAATCTGCATAAATTTAACAACTTATTCAGGTTATTGGGAACAGCGGTGGTTATGGAGTCTTACAGCTGCTGGGAGGAAGGATCTGTGATAACGCTCCCTGGTGCATTTATGGTGCAGCAGTCGGTCACTGAATGAGCTTTCTAGTTCAGCAACAGCTTCATGCATGGGGTGGGAGACATTCTCCAACCGAGATGTTCATCTCCAACCAGATGTAGTTAGGATCCTTTTGTTTCCAACCTTCTACACTGAGTCCAGAGAGCATCCAATCACAGAGCTGGCCTACCTGATCAGCTTATCCAGCCAATTTCTCTCGGCTACAGGTAAGCCACATCACCAACAGACAGCTCCATAGAAGAAGGCTGATGCAACAATAGAATCATAAATGGTCTTTAGGAGCACCCCCAGCACTCCAAAAGACCCCAGTCTCCTAAGCAACAGTCTGCCCTGACCTTTCTTATACACAGCCTTAGTGTTGTGAGTCCAGTCCAGTTTGTTATTGAGATGAATACCTAGGTACTTGTAAGAGTCCACTATCTCAATGTCCGTTCCCTGGATGTTCACTGGTGTCAGTTGGGTGGATCTGCGAAATCCCACCCCTAGGTCCTTGGTTTGCTCTGCATCAATCAGAAAGAGGTTCTGCTGTCACCAGACCACAAAATTCTGGGTCCACTGTCTAAGTCGTCCCTACCTGTGATTAGGCCAACAATGGCAGAATTGTTAGAGAACTTCTGGAGGTGGCAGCGTGGGGAGTTGATGCAGAAGTCTGCAGTGTAGAGGGTGAAGAGGAACTCTGCCAGCACTGGGGAACTCACTGGGATCATTCAGGTTTCTGGGCTGTCACTGAGATACACAGAGTTTGAGCTCCCTCCAAAGATTCTCTATTGGGTTTAGGTCTGGAGACTGGCAAGGCCACACCAGAACCTTGATATGCTTCTTCCAGAGCCACTCCTTGGTTATCTTGGCGTTGTGCTTCAGATCATTGTCATGTTGGAAGACCCAACCTTGACCCATCATCAATGCTCTAACTGATCGAAGGAGATTGTTTCCCAAAATCTTGCAATACATGGCCCCGGTCATCCTCTCCTTAATACAGTGCAGTTGCCCTGTCCCATGTTTAGAAAAACACTACCAAAGCATGATGCTTTACAGTAGGAATGGAGTTCTTTAGATGGTACTCCTCATTATTCTTCCTCCAAACATAATTACTGTAATTATGGCCAAAAAGTTCGATTTTGGTCTCATCTGACCACATCACTTTCTACCATGACTCCTCTGGATCCTCCAAATGGTCATTGGCAAACTTAAGACGGGCCTTGACATGAGCTGGTTTAAGCAGGGGAACCTTCCGTGCCATGCATGATTTCAAACCATGATGTAGCCCCAGTGCGAGGGAGATTTACAGTCATGTTTAGCTTCTTCCATTTTCTAATGACTGCTCCAACAATGGACGTTTTTTCAACAAGGTGCTTAGCAATTCCCCCATAACCCCTTCCAGCCTTGTGGGGGTGTACAATTTTGTCTCTAGTGTCTCTGGACAGCTCTTTCTTCCTTTGCCATATAATTAGTTGGATTCTTACTGATTGTATGGGTTGGATATGTGTATTTATGCAGCTAATGACCTCACACAGGTGCATCTGAACTAGGATAATAAATGGAGTGGAGGTGGACATTTTGAAGACAGACACAGGTTTTGAGGGTCAGAATTCTGCAGATAGCTGTTCAAATACTCATTTACAACCTTTTCATACAAAGAAAATAGTTGAAAAGTCATACATTGTGATAGTGACAATATGTATAACTCATATGGCTGTTGATTTATATATAGTTTTTAAAGTTTATGTTTAATTCTATTAATCTGGGACTATACAAAGTAAAACTTTAGTCCAGAAACCAAAGGTTTACTTTCGTAGAACATACCTTAATTCAGGCTGATTTTCACCCGAAGTTTCAATGACAGAAAAATAAAAATGAGTAACGCATACATAAAGATAAAAAAGTTGTCAAACATGAAAGTCTAGATCAAAAAAGAGAAAGACAGTACAATCACCTATTTTAACATTACCGCTTTTCAAAGAGCTACTCTAGTAAGGTGTATATACATTCATCCTGTGAGTAGTTATCAAAATAAAAAAATATCTGGAAAGACTTTGAAGAGAATATCTGATCATCAGATTCTCAACTATCAGGGAAGTTTAAAAATAGAATATAAATGATTTTTAATTCCTTTTTTTTAAAACAGAACATTTTTAATTGTCAATATCATCCCAAATTTATTTTACATATTTCTATGTTGGGGTATTTCCTAGAACATCTTACAGGTTTTATATAGGCATTGTCCTACTTCAGATATATATGTGATTTATATATTTTCTATATTGTGCTTTTAAAGCTTTGGGAACTAAATAGTAAATACAGGTTAACCAGAGTCGGGTATGTTGATTAGGCATCAGCGAGATTTTAAGGCATAACTGATAAGATAGATTTAATATTTTTGTCTCTTTAAATACATACTTTCCAAGGACACAGGAACTTAAAACTCAACTCACCTTTGAATAAATAAGCAGGATTAAGCACACAATGATGTTTATAAAAAGTGACAGTAAGGAGTCGGTGCCAAACCAGGCAAAATCATTAGGGTTATTGGTGAAATGACTTACTGACATATGAGACAGTTATGTCAACAACTGAAGCCAGTCCAGCAGCTGTCATGGATGATACCTGCATGATTAACAGAAAACTGCATGGCAGATTTGTCCACTGTCACACAACCATACATGACAGACAATAAGATGAGTTAATCACCTTTGCTGTCCACTTCAACTCTAGCCTTGGGGATAGATCCAACTGCGTTTTCTCTCTGAGAAATAAAAGCCATTGTCTCTTCAGATGATATTAACTCTCAGACTAGTTTTAGCTAACTTGGCCCATTATTCCACATTTTTGGGTGTGTGCAAATCCATTTACACCCCTGAAATTTTGCAATAACACCCTGCTCTGCTGCATTGCTCAGACAGTCATTAAGCAGTATCGTCGGTATCCAGCTCTGGAAGACAGGCTGTGATGGGAGCCATAACATGAAACTGGAAAGAGGGATTCTTAATTACAAAAAAGGAGCAGGTGATAGCTTTTGCATATTAGTCATTTCCCAGACAACTATAAATTTAACTTTTGGTTCTGAGAGAGCTCAAGCTAAATATTTTTCAAGCAGATTTGCTCTCGCCGTCATCCATAGACAGACCAAGAACTAAGAGGTCCATGTGAAAGGTAATTTAACTGTACTAATTACTAATTAAGTACTAATCAGTTCTAACATTAAGTAGATTTTTGTTAGCTTATTTTTTAGACATATCTAAGGTTTCTAGTTTTCTGCAATTGACCAAAGGATGATGAACGCTACAATGTGTTGTAGATGGGGAAAAACTAAAGAGTACAACATGCTTTTTTGTTTTTATCGCTTTTGGCCACTTGGGCACAGTCTTCTGATATTAAAGGTATGTGCACACCACCATTTCAAAAACATTATATAATCTGGACAAGAGAGTCTGCCAGGTGGGATCATATACACCAGTGTGGGATTTGTTGGAGTGTCAGAAAAACTTCTGAAATGTTTATCATAGATAAATCAGTACTATGTCATGGGTGTTAAAGCATTTTTATTATTAGAGTCAAATGCTGAAAAGATCAAAATGTTAATAGGGGAAGTAGGCAGCAGTAAAGTCAATCATGGCAAGGAAAAAGAAGCCAAACATCAGCTGTTGGTCTAAGATGCACTGATACTGATTTTTTTTTACCCCAGAAACTCTGCTTGATTTTCACTGAGTCATCTCAAAGTCGAGAAAGTGATAAACTTGCGCTTGATGCATCTGTCACAAAGCACTGCCACAGATCATTGAGTTAAGCTAAAACCTAAAGATATTTTTTTCATAACGATAGATGTTGCCTAAGAAAACTGATAATGATGCAGAATAAGTTATGCTTTAAATGATTTAAGGAAAAGTTATAATGGGGCTTCTTATAGCATTTTATATCTGTTCTGATGTCATGACCATACGTAAAATGCCATACTAATAAATGACTGCACTACAGTAGTTATAAATGATGCAGTAGTATAATAAGTTTAATGCAGTAGAAATGGTTTAGTATCAAGGGTTGAAATATTTTTCTTTTGTTTCTTTTGTAGAAAATTGCAATTCTGGAAGTTCTCACCTTTTTTGGACATTACAATAGGCTGCATGGGAGCTTGCAGAGATGGCCTGTACTTTTATCTACATGGTGCCGTTTCAAGTCAGGCAACACCAAAGTACTTTAGATTACATTTAGACATCCACCCACACATTCCCTCTCTGATAGACTCTGTTTTACTACAATTCTGCTACAGACAAAGCTAGGTTTGGACCGGCAACCTCCCAGTTTGTCTGGGGAACTCCTATATCCTACACCACTGTCACCTCAGTGGCCTATGGTGCAAGTGGTGCCAACCAAAAGGCAGTCGGTGCTGGGGCCTACCACTCATGAAACCAGAACTTACGACAGAAATACTATGACTTAGGAGTTTGAATACTTAATACTGGAAAAGATGAATAATATGTCGTTTTTTTTTTTTTTTTCAAGGCATCCGTTTTCTAGGTTGATTGTTTTATCAATTAATTCATAGGGATATTTGTTTTTGGTTCAGCAAGCCAGCATAAAACGTTTTAACTTGGTGATTGACCTAAAATACAACTCTCAATTCAACATGTTTAAAGGTGGAATGGTTTCTGGGCTTTTGTAGACTTTGTTAATCAATAGCTTTACAAAAAGAAAATTCAGAGAGAGAACAGGAAGACTGGGCTAGGGATGCTAATCAAAGCAAGGATAAGTGTGTCAAGGGTTATAGCCTCTATAGGTATGTGCCATCTCAAACACAGAGCATTTCATAGGTAAGTAGGGAAAGACAGTTTAGATATTTACCCTGTTTTGTTGTCTGTTTCTCTGACTTATATCTCTTAATTTAATTCAAAATTATTACTACCTCTGCATGTGTAGGTCAATGCCTTTCTACTATATACTGTAATGTAAAGTAAACAATTCAAAACCCAAGATGTAACCAAATTAATTACCCGAGCATAATCAGTCTGCGGTGAGATGTGTATATAATTATTTTTCAGGCAGCATTAACCATTTCGGAAAGTATCAGCAGTCAGTGATTCAAACCGGCTCTGACAGTGTGGAAAATGTGTTTATATTCCACTGTTTTAGTTTCTGTACAAACATGTTTACACCAATTTACTGCCCTAATAAATAATATGTGGTGTATTGTTATTGCAACAAATGAAATGAATTCTAGCTTTAGTTAATCCAAATATTCCTTCCAGCACAGAAACTAAAAGCAGCTTTTGCCAAAACTTGGGATAACCACATAGCTTTGGAACTGCTCTCTGTAATTTTTACCCCCTTCAAGGATATTCTTCATGTGTGTCTGCTTATTGGTTTGGCTGGTAGACAAACTGGGAGTTTGAAGTATTAGCATGAGGGATTTACTGCTGAATTGGACTGAGCTAGCTCCCACAGAGTTCCTTTCTCCTGTTTCCATAAGATGCAGTGGTCTTTGCCAAAACGGGTTGCCTGCATGTACTATACTCAGATCAACTATAGGTAGACTTGTGCTTCTGACAGGGCTTTAAAACAGTCATTGCAATGACACAATTTATAAAAAACCTTCCTGACACACTGAATCAGTGAGCGCAGCCTGGTTGCACGCACATGCTTGTTTTATTTTTTTTCCAAGTCGCATGTGAGCAGCATGACCCGACATTATTCTGTCCTAATCCGTCGCTATCTCAGGGAAGCGGGCAGACTGAGAAGCCCTGTAGCGTGGCACTACCATCTTTTTCTGGTCATTACCGGCACTAGGCCTCTCAGCACGGATAGAAGCAATGAAGGAGAACCTCAATAAATGATCAGTGTGCTCTGCCAGCAACAACACATGCTGCATTTGCTGCTTCCCTCTTGCTCCCTTCCTGATTGTACAACCCATAACCTCTCCAGGCTGGTAGTATAAACCTCAGAAATATGCCCTGCAGCTGTTAAATGAGTATGTCCAGTCTAATTACCTAAATTTTGGGATGGAAGTAGTTGAAATCGCAGGCCTCAAGGCGCGAAGAAGCCCACCTCTTGTAAACCCCCTGAGGGATCAATGAAGCCCATTATATGGAGAAGTTTGTAATGATGTTTTTGATTAGTGGGATGTTAGGAGGTATTGCCCCTTTGCTCATCACAGCGTTGTTTAGCACTTTAAGGTCTCCAGAAAGATGAGTATTTTTTATGAGAAAAGATGAAAAAGAACACGGCATGCGCCTAATGAAGTCTCAAGCTTATAGCCACTCTCATGACAGGATAATTACACCAAATGCTTCCAGCGAACACTTCAAACGACACTTCGTTCGTGTGCCAACTCTACAGAACACATCTCACCAATCAAGATTGCCTGACCTAAATCAGCCCCTGTCTGGTTTTTCTTTAATGCCGTCCACTCATATACTCATTGCATCTCTGCAAAGCAGACCTCACTGGAGTCCTAGGCACACAAGGTATACTACAATTCTAAGAGATCATTCAGAGATTATGCCCTCATTCACATTAGTGCTAACTCAATTTGCTTCATCTTTACTAAGAAGGTGAAATGTGTTGAAAACACCTTGTTTATGTATGCACTGTTTGATTTTTCTCTACACCACAATTACCAGCATATTAGCACTTGTAAGCTAGATATTAAAACATTAGTCTTATATTCACTGCTAAAATATAAAATCTAAATAAGTCCTTTTCACTTAAAATAATTGCATTTTTCTTGAATCGAGGAGATAAGTGAGACACTTTGCCAATGGAACAAGACAGTTTACATTTAAAATAAGAACAATTAAGAAAAAACAATTAAATTGTCTTATTTCAAGTGTATTTTATCTAATTATCTTATTTTAAGAGTCAAAATACTGATTTCATTGGCAAATAATCTTATTTACCTGCCCAAATTAAGGGTAAATAGACTTAATTTAAGCAATTTTTACTCCTTTCTAGATAGTTTTTGCAGTGTTAAACTGGTTGATTGTTTTTCCAAGTGTGTTTCTGTAGAGATTGCTTTTTTTTTTAGTTAGTTCCCTTAAAAGACCTTTAAAAATAAACAAGAATACAGTAATGCTAAAAAAAAAACATACATTAAAGGGTACACTTATAAGATAGACCATTGTTAAATTTATCAATGTTTGTCAGCCCAACTTCAGGGTTCATAGGCTTTAAGTAGTGTGTGAAGTGAGGGTAACCTGTTGGTGTTGGTGTCCACAATCCAAAGCTTCTTTTAAATATTACTTTAGGGCACTGTAAAAGCTCTGTGGGTCACAGCAGATGCTTCCCATTTGTTGATTATTGTATTGTATTGGTAAGGGTTGGTGGCATGTTGTGCAGAAGAACATAACTTTAGTAAAGTAAACCCTAAAAACTGCTTACGTATATTGCTGTACAGTAGGGCTGCATCTGACAATTATTTTGCAAATCAATTACTGTATGTAGAGTATTGTTTCTATTAATTGATTAATAATAAGATAGCAAAGGTTCCTTTAAGGACATTTTTTAGACTTAGACAACTTGTAATGTAATTTTTTTATACACAGAACGCATACAAAACGAAATTTCGTTTTGTAGAGCTGTACAAATGTTCAGAACATTTCCATTCCATAACATAATTTGCAGAATCAAACCAGGTAAAACTAAAGGTTTTCCACTTGAGGAGTTTTGGGTAGAGCATATTCAAGCACAAATAATAATAAAAATTTTTTATTTATGTCTTTTTTTGCAAATTTGGTAGAATTACTGCCGTAAGTGGGTTTCTCTGTGAGCTTGCTAAAAGTATGTTTTAGAGTCTCTACACCAGTTTATTATCAATTGTTTACTAAATTAGTTGATATTTTCATAATCGATTAATCACAATGAATTGCACAAATTGTCTTAGCCCTAATGTACAGTATGGAATTATATCTTGGTCTACAGGGGACTAACTGTTTGCCATTAAGTTTTTTTCAAAATCCTTGGTTTGTGACATTGTAAATACTATAAACTATAACTTAAATTTTTAAATAAAAAAGCTCCTGGAGTGACACTAAAATTTACATGATGACAGATGAGTACAGATCCTTTAAAGAAGATCACCTGTCCCTAGAATCTGATCTTTTAACCCTCTATCTTCAGCTCATCCAAATGCATTCCTCTGCTTATTGCATAAAATACCTCCCTTTAGCTTTGAAAACCTTTTTGAGCTTTCTGGATTCTGTTCATATACAGCTGTGCGATGCTAAGTATTTAAACAACTCCCACAGTGCAGTTTTACCCAAAGCTTAATAGGATGTCTTGGAAAAGAAAATGCACATGCCTATTAGCACCTTAAACAAGCAGTGAATATGTTCCTTCAGAGTTTGTCTGGGATAATAAATTAGCTTCAGGGGGATAAGAGATACCATATGCAAACAATGTGTGGCTGGAATCTATTTGTATTCTTGTCTTGGAGGAATTAAATTGGGAAGAAATAAAGACGAGGAGAGAAAATTGCAAAACTGCAGGAGCTAACTGAATTAAAACAATATTTGTGACTGATTTACTCATGAAGTCAGCATGCAAGGCCATTTTGATAATTGCTGAGGCCTTCAAACTGGCATGACGCGCTTTCAGCACTGGAAGAGCAGCACAGGGCTCAAATAGATTTATTTTCCAGCATGTTGAGAAAGAAGCAAGGCTTGTTTGGACTTATTTGATGAGCTCAAGTAAACATTTAAAATTTTCCCCATGAACAGAAGCAAAACCGTGCAGGATGGGGTATAATAGCCAAATATGCATTGCAAACCCCTTTGAAAAATGACTCCTGCAAGAAGGGGTGGCAAAGTAACAGATGGAGAGAAACCGCTTAAATATAGAGTAATGAAGCGCTCCAGCGAAAATTCCCTCACACGTTGTGCATTTTAAATGACCCCACTGGGGGTGTTCTGTCTGAGTTCTCTTAGAAAATCACACCTGATGTTTTTTCACATATCTACAAACAGCATATTACAGATGTCCTATTTCAAAAGTGTTTTTATTTGCCGGTAACTACTAGAAAATAAATGTGCAAGCATGATAGGCTTTCCACAGGCATCATTAGAACAACGTTTAAAATGCACTTTTATGTAAAACTTGTGAAGGATGGCAATTTCCATCTGTTTACTTAGCAGCAAACAAAAATCTGTTCATTCAGAATCGCATTAATGCGAATCTAAACAAGTTATTCTCCTTAAACATCTGTTTAAATAGCACTGTGATTAGAGCATGTGTTATGTATATATCCCCTTTAAGCAAATGTTGTTTAACACGTAAATTCTCACACTTAATGATTTTGACCTCTGTCTGTATTCCTGTGTTAATGTTCTGGCCCATTTTCATTAAGTGATACAGGCTTTCGCATAGGGATGGTGGAAATGGTGCTCATAAACTAATATATGGGAGACGAGCCATCTTTATATCACTTTAAGTGTTGTCTTTTTGGTTATTCCTAATCACATTTACAGTTATACATCTTGCCATTTTGTTTTTGAGTTTGTAGGAGCAAATCCTGGCAGCCTATGAGCAAGAAGCAAGGTACATTGCAAGGTCAATGCTGAAATAGATACATACCAGCTATTTAGAGTTGCAAGTACACATTGAGCTGTAAAAGATTGTTATCTTGGTATTAATTTAATCATTTGAAACAAATATGTATAAGATAATATTAGAAATTTGAAAAAGAAGAGCATTGACTGCCCCTTCTACTAAAACAATGTACTCTATATATATTTGTAATTTTCATTCTGATAAACAAATAACTAAACACTTTAAAAAAAAAAAATGTTAAGTGCCTAGTAAGTGTAATAGCAAGTATTTTACTGTCTTACTTTTTAAAGAATAAAACTAGAAAAAGAAAATTGGTAGGGTGGCAATGCTCCATTAATTCCTGCTTCATGCAACTATAAAAACCCTCCCTGCACTTTTGTCTCATGAGTTTAATATAAGAGGGTAAATTGGGGCCATAAAATTTGTTAAAAAAATAAAAGAAAGGATGTATCTAAAAAAAAAAGTCTCTTAAAAAACGAAAAATGTGAACCTAAAAAATGAATCTGTTAAAAAGAAATAAGCCTGAAAAATAGGAGTATCTTAAAAAGTAAAAACTGCTTTTCAGATTCAGTTATAATTGATCTCTCTTGGGGGTTCTACTGTTTGCGGCAGCTGGAAGGCGTTTTTCATGTTTGAATACGAACTGCAGGCACCAGAATAATAAAACTGAACATAATTTGCCAGCAGTTTTCTACATTTTAAGTTAATTTAGGGTTTAATAAACTGTTTAAGTGAGGTGATCCCTAGTGCAGCACTGTATCTGTCTCCCTGCCAGCTTTCAGATCAGCTTCTCTGATTGGTTGATGTGGCACATCGAGCAGCAAAAGTTCAATTTTTTCAACTCCAGCTGCTGCTTGTGCAGCACATCCAGGGGTCCTAGTGGTTAGGGCATAGAGCTTGGAATCCTGAGGTTGTGAATTAAAAAATAAATGCAGAGAAGGAATTTGATTGCGTTGTAATTGTGACAGTGTAGTGACAATAAAACGATGGGAAAAAAAGTGAAAAAAAAGATGCTCAGCTGTCAACATGTGCTGCTCATGCTGCTCGAATCATGCTGCAGGACCTTCCAATAGGTGTCAACCATTGACTTTGCATATAAACCAGCTGCTTCTGCTGCTTCAGTAGCGTGCAGTCTGAACATAGCATCATACACAATGTCTTAAATGCAGAGCATTCAATTACAAGCTACGGGTGTGGCGGTATTTTCTGCAATGGGGCTAAAAGATCTAATTAGACTTCATTAATCATCTAGCTGCACAAGAAAATACCTGTTCACATTATCATGGTGTCTAAAGCAAGGCATTTAGATAGAAAGCATCAATCTTTATAGTTACAAAGAACAATGTTTATTTTAAATATTTTATTGTAAATATGAAGTAGTTTTATATTTTCTAAGTTGGAAAACTGCTGATTGCTGAATAACAGTGGATTTGAGGGACTCTATTTCCTAAATCACATCTCGGCAAAAGAGGAGCCTCTTCAAGCGCTTTTACATTACTGACCGTGGCCCTGTGTTAGATTATTGTGGCCTGTCGTTGCCATTACTCTAACTTTCTGTTACAGACAAGGCTCAAAGAGCTCTCTTTCACTCTGACCCTCAATTACCCAGCCCAATCATCTCCGACAGGTGTTGAGGTACAGTAATAAACCCCGTATTATGCTGCTGAGGCAACCTCTCCTTTAAAGCACCTCTGAGAGCTGTGAAATGACTAAGTTCTGAGTTGATCAGGTGCTGTGAACACAGTTGACTCATCGCTGCTAGATGATAGAGTGCAGTGAAACAGAAAAAGAAATTACAATAACACTTAAAATTGCTGTAACACTTACTCCTCTGGTCGAAATTTATAGAAAGATTATATGAGAGAGGAATAACTGTGATCTCAATTATAAGTCATAAATATTATAAAATAAGATTTAGCATTTAATTTTTGTTATAGTGTATTTCATCAGCATTATCACTAAAATAGTTGACGTTATAATAAGGCTTTTATAGTAAAACAGCATTTTTGTCAAAAACTGGTACCAGCAGAGCCTCAGAGGGAAAATTAAATGGCTGGCTACTGAAGTTATACAGTTAAAAGAGAAGTCTGGTCACATTCAGAATTCAAACTTCTGAAAGGACTATAAATATAATAATGACAAGGGTTTTTTGTCATGATGTTTCAAAAGTTCTGACCCAAAAATGCAGAAAACCGAACAGAGAGTGCAGGTAAAAGGTTTAACTGGTTTTATTGAAGAAGTAAAATGGGGGAGAAGTGTTGCTCTGAACACTGCTCTACCGGAAGTTTCCAGTGAAGTTGTTGTATCCTTGACTCCTGTCTGTGTGTGGTTCCGAGGTTCCAGTGTTTGTCTGATTCGGTGGAGGGTGGAACAGGTTTTACCCAGAATGCCGTTGATAGTTGGAGAACGGAGATACTGACTGCCACCCAGATTTCCTGCGGTACTTGAATGGGTCATTGTGGAGAATAATCCCTTTCTCAGTGAAAGCTCAAACGATCTCTTGGGGAAAGTGGATCCAAACCTCCTGTTTGTATGGCAGCTCAGTTTGAAGCTCAGTTTATCCTTCCAGGGTGTGAAGGTCCGACAGATCCAGTTAGCAGGACAACTTCCCAAAACTGGCAAACATTCTGGCGTAGAAGAAGTGGCAGTCAGCAGCTTAAGAACACTCCGTTTAACGAGGAAACCAACCGCAGGTGAGTGAGGAGGCGGACCAGAACCGGGCGCCTCCTGGTGGATGAAGGGAGACAAACACAGAAAACACAGACACAAAAACAGGAGTCCTGACATTTTTTATTAATAGTAATTTTCATTTGAATGAGCTTTACTGGAGGCATCCATGTTTGTCAAAGAACACTACTGCCACCTACTGGTTTGTGACGTCACAGTGCGGTATTGGCTGTTGATCAAGTCCCAGTGCTGTATCTGGTGTTTATCTCAACGCTCTATTATCCAAGTCATCTTGAAAACATTCTGCTTCAAAATGTTGGCTACATATGATGTGTTTTTTCTCTGGCCATTTGTTCGATGGCAAATCCTCCCTCTTTGATCCGTCCGTGAAGGATCATGAATCGGAAAGGTGACATTTTTTTCACTTTTATCCGAAATATGACAACATCCAACTGCCATGCTCGTGGGCATTGTCAGTTTAACTATAGCTCTGCTGAATTTCAATGTTAAAGTCCTCTGGAAATCTTCAATAATTGTTGTTGACTGCAGATGTGTCTAGTAGTTCCCATTAATTTTTCTTGTAAAGCGGGGAGAATGGCGCTAGGATTACCGAACCGTGACGTCACTGCTGGAAGATCTCAGGGGTGAGGTGTTACTATATTTGGGCAAAAATGGCCGCTTCCAGACTCAGTGATCGCATCGAAAAATATTGTTTTTATTTTTTTACTGAATAACTCTAAATTCATTAAATCACTGCAAACGTATTAGTGTTAGGTATCGATAATGACCCATTGGTTATTCCTCGCTGACCAGACTTTTCCTTTAAAACCCTACCTGCTACAGAACAGCAAGTCTCCTTTCATCCATTTCTACTGTTTTCAAAATAGTCTTTAGTCACAAAGATAGACAATTAGCTTATCATAAAATGCAAAGACTGAGTACCATAAAACAAAAAGCGATGACAGCCTGTTTTATCTTAACTTACCAAACCTGCTAAGTAGTATAAGTAGGATCAAGGTCAACTCTTTCAGAAAGTTTTTTATTACAGTAAAAAATTAATTTTAAAACTTAAACTAATTTATCCATTCACTACACACACAGTGATATATTTCAGGAGTTTATTTTAATTAAATGATTATAATAGGTCACAGCTAATGAAAAACTTAAATTATGTTTTTTAGATATGAAAACAATACAGAAATAATTGCAAAAGTATAAAGTTATTGCCTATATTACTGATGAGGAAGCAGATGACTTTTCAACTGTCAAGGAGCCAATCTCTAATTCCCTTTACAGGAATGGTAAGTTATAAAAGGTCACTGCTGAAGAAGATTACAACTTACAAGGTTCTTATCCAAGCATTTTGAATGAAAGTGGAGTAAAAGAAATAAATTAATAGAAAAATGCATAATGTACAGTATGCCTGAGGTGGTTTGAAACAAAATGTATTTCAGTGAATTAAAGACCATGTTCTCGACATTGACAGCATGTCCTGAATATATCCTTGCATTCTTTGAATTATTTTTGTTATGGCAAATTTTTTTGTTTTGTCGAAATAGTTTGAAATAAATAAAATGAGTTTATGAAATTAAATGAACTATGATTTGGACAGTCCATGTATCAAGGCAGTTTTACAAAAGGAGAAAAAATGACTGGGATGTTGACAGGAGACAAAAGCTCCTTTTCAGCTAAAATTAAACATAGTTTCATTTAAAAATCAAGATCCCAGAGTCTGAAGGAAAAAAGCAGTGTCCAGAATTAAGGTTGCTAAGGGTCAAGTGTCAGGTGTTCACAGTCAGCTCATGACATTTCAAATTACTTCAGGCTTTCCTCTGCTAACAGGTTTTATAGGGATGCAGATTTTATGTTCTGTGAACTTCATAGATGCATAAAATGCCAAAGATCCCGATGCCTGGTTTAATAACAGGGGTATCACTGTGCTTCATTGGTTAACTGTTCTGACCTATAATCACCACGGGAGTCTATGAGGGTTTTTTCAAGATGTAGATGAGAGACAGCAGTGTCTGAAAAGCTTAAAGCAGCTCTTAAAACAACCTGGCCTTGTAGAAAATATCTCAGCTGAGCCATCGGCTGATCACTTCTAAACCACGCTGGATTGATGATGTAATTCATGCTATATAAGCCCTGATTATATTGTTCATCTCCTGTATGACAAATAGATATACTTTGCTCAAAGTATTAGTACAGAATACCCTGTATTTCTAATTTGTAAACAAACTGGACACTGAATTGACTTCAGATTTAAGACCTAATTATTCTGATTTATCTAAATAAATTTATTAAAAATACTTGCTCTTGTACTAAATACAACATATAATTGTATTTTTTCAGTGTTTATAGGGATTATCAAAAAAATATTTATTAAAATTATTCATTTTCCATCATTCTTTATCCCGGCTGGGGTAACGAGGGGTGCTGGTGGCTATCTCCAGCAGTCTATGGGTGAGACGCAGGTTACACCCTGGACAGGTAGTCAGTCTATCGCAGTGCAACACAGAGACAAACAACCATTCATGCCCACACTCGCACCTAAGGATAATTTAGAGAAGCCAATTAACAAAACAGTCATGTTTTAGGAAGCCGGAGTACCCGGAGAGAACCTATACATGCACAGGGAGAACATGCAAACTCCATGCAAAAAGTACCTGGGCCTGGAATCAAACTCACAACCTTCTTGCTGGAAGGCAACAGTGTTACCCACTAGTCCACTATTGAAATGATATTATATTTCTATCCAAAGTGTCTGAACATCTTTAGTTATATGTGGTCATAGAAAGCGTGACAAATTATACAAGTACTATTGAATTGGGTAAACGCCCTCCCTTAAATTGGATGTGGATTTACCAATATATATTGAAATATGTTTTTTTATTATATTACATGTAATGTTTATTGGAAAAATATGTTGGCTGCTATGAGAGCATTTCTAAATAGGACAGCTTGTTTGACCTGTGGGAATATGATAAATCATTTCTGCTTTCATATTGTTATAGACTTTTTGCTGTAGTAATAACTAGGGTAATTTTTTCCAAATCTGGATAGTTACATATTGCAGATGAAAAGGAAATTCAAAATAGGAGGCATTCATAGTTTGTTTGCAAAAAGTGAAGGATGAGATTAAAAAAGAGACTGTTAGATTTGAGGAGCAATTATAGGGAGGCCAGAAAGATTACAGGTGAAGGTGGCCATTGAATGTGCAACTGCTAAAGAAATTAGCAAAAATTTGAAGATTTTAGCCAATAGATAAAGGTTTTCTTTGCTTCTTAGAAAAGAAAATGACTAAATTACAAATGTAAAAGTTTTTCATTTTTTATTCATGTTGTTAATTTCTTTTAAATATGAGAGATTTACAATTTTGAGTGTCCTTTCCCCCTTGAATAGATATCTAGATCCACAAATAAGCAGTGACGTCAGCACAGTGAGTGAATATTGCAAGAAGCAAAGATATTGGTTACCTCTACTTTACGTCTGTTTGTTATATTTCTAGTAGTGACCATGGACGGCTCTAGACCGGGGCCAACATGGGCCAGTTTCCCTGTAGAACTGGTCCTGGCCCTGTTATGGTCCCTGTATGGAAAACACACAAAGTAAAAACATATATATTTTTTTAAATGCAAGTCAAGTATGTCAAATTTTCTTGAAATAAGTTATTTCCACTTTATTAAAAAAAGTAAGACAATTTGTAGATGGAATAAGATGATGTATAACCAAGAAAAAAAATCCATTTTCACATTTCAATTGCATAATATCTATCTTATTTTCAGAGCTGAAAGAGGCATCCTCTAAAAGATCAGATTATTTACTTGCTGAAATTCATTTATTTTACGAATATTGTGCTTCTTTAGATTAATTTTTGCTTTATAAATCTAAATCAATTTCTTATGATATATGCTTACAGAGGCGACTGTTACAGATTTTTCCCTTGGACCAATTTGATATTTTACCTAAAAAAATAACTTAAACTATGATTTAGAAATGACATTCAACTTTAATCTTCAGCTTTACTAAGATAGGATCACAGTTTTTTGTCTGTTAGATCAGAAGTGTGTGACTTTTGCTGTATTCTCATAAGCGGGTGTTAATCTTATCTTCTGTGCCCCCATGAAAAACAAGGGCCCACCCTGTCCCCCTGATAAATTCTGTCTAGAGCCACTACTGTTATGGCCATTGTTAAAAACTGTTTCTAATGAGCTCATTTATTCTTTTTACCAAAAGCTCTCCAGTCTTTGCAGCTCACCTTTCTGCAGTTTAATCTCAAATTGCTGGTCAGAAAACAGGTAGACGGCTTAGTGTTGCTGCTGTGCTGAACATCAATACATTCTCCGCAGATGCTTCAGGTTAAGACAGTAACAATATTTAATGAACTTACAACATGCAGCAATTACTACCAAGCAACCTCTGTCTGGGTATTATAATGATGTTTTGAAATGCACCTAATAATTTTTTTAATCCTCTGATTAATATTTGTGTAATGAAGTAAACAGGGCTTTTTAGTCTCTCTGCTTAGCTTGGAGAGGCATTTCACAATAACAGCTCCACAAGTTAAAGTCTGCAAATCACACAGCAAACATGTTTAGTAATTCAAGGATTAGAGGATTCATACAGCCCAATTCCCTCAGACAGTGTGCCAGCAGTAGAGCACCTTCCAGGTACTCATGAGGTGTACGATGTTGTGGCTGTTGGATCTGCAGAAAAAGCTTATCAACAGACAAGCCAAAGTGTCGCATGAAGTGGTATTCGGTTGGATTCAAATACAGAGAGTTTAACAACATTAAAAATCAGAAATAATGAGCTCCTGTAAAGCTTCTCCAGTGGTGATGTTTGCAGATTTAGTCATCATTTCCTGTCATCTGCTTCTGGAACTAAAAGAAAAAGATCTGCACAGCTGCAAAGTGAAAACGATGTTAAATAAATCTGTCAATCCCAAATTGGACTCCATTGCGTAAATATCCTTGCTTCTCCACCAGGAACTAATTATTCAACATCTTAATGATAATGTGAACACATGCCCAAATCTCCCTGTTAGCAAATGAAAAACAAAATTGTCCAAACCTTTTGTATGGATTTTCTTTTATATGAACTGAAATAGATACATAGACGGACAGACAGACAGACACATAGATTGATTGATAGATAGATCGACAGATAGACGTGAAAACTATGGACCTTGTTTGATCTGACATGGTGCTATCTTATTTTGCTCTCATATGAGGTAGGCAATCGGCCAAGCAACAAGACTATATTTTGTTATAATCCAGGTAAATATCTATGTGATATTTAAATTTTAATTCAGTTTAATTCTATAGCGCCAATACACAACACATCATCTCAAGGCACTTTCCAATTCAACCAGATCACATTGATTCAAAGTTTTTTACCTTAGGAAAGCCAGTTGATTGCATCGACTCATTGACTTGAAGGCATCAGGGAAGATACAGCCAGGCAGACGAGCTCTGAGCCAGCTCCCACATCAGGGGAAGAAAAGAGCACATCCAGTTAGTCACAGTCAGAGAAACAGAACTACACTGAAAAACAAGCCGAGCTCAAACATCTATAAACAAAGGTGCTGATGGCAGAAGCACAGCTGATATTTATGCCCCATGCAGGATTAGAACCCAGGTCTAGTGAGGAAAGGGCCTGATTACAAACTCAAACAGTCTATAGTGCTGTGGAAAACCACCCTTGAGGCTGATTTAAAGCTAATTGCGAAGCCCTTCGTCAAATCTGTTATATACCGCGGAGATTATCCGTCTCTCTGCTGTTCTGTATAGGTCTGACCCAGATATGGGGCCACTATGAGCCGCCTCCTGTACATGGATGGGATCAAACATTTTGCCACTATAAGAGTTAGCAAAAAAAGATTAGTGTTGGATTTCTGCTGCAATCATTTTTATTTTACTATCACCAAACCTGGGAAAAACAAAAAAACTGCAAATATTTATTTTTTTCTTTTAAGTGAAAGCAGGTTTGCTCCTCATTTCATCTGCATTCCTGTTGCTAAGCATTGCAAACCCATTTTTTGCAGACACCCCAAAAAATTCAAGGTAGTGTTTAATTGCTGAATAGTTTCAGGGAAAACGTATAATTTACAGGCTACATGAGCTTGAGTGTTTTCATTTTCACAATCCATTGTTAAAAGCCGAATGCACTGATTGAGGGAGCTAAAATGTCAAGCACAGAGGGCTGGGATTTTAGGGGTTGTCAAGCAAGGCAGCGCAATTTAAACTGAAGGGCATTCTATTCATCAAACACTCAACACAGCATCTCCTGATCACAGAAGCGTTCAGGTCAATTTGAAGGTAATAACAAATAAATGTTTTTAAGTAGTATGTTTTCAGGCGAAAGTAGAATAGTCTGTTTACTTTGCTGTACAATTGGGGGGGAAAAAACAACAGATACAAATGGGTTTTATGTTGCAGTCATAAAACACACTGTGCATCAATAAAAACTAAAGCTGGCACTTTGTTTAAGATGCAGCTTCAACCAATCGGGTGATAGGCATTTCTCCTCCTCTTTCTGCCTTCTATTTCATGAGTCGTGACACGTTTTTAGTGTTACAAGCTCATTTCCGAGGATATTCAATTTTGCGAGGATGCAACATGGAGCAATTTAAAACACCTGTCCACAGGAGGCCTTGCTGGAACACACAGCCCATTTCAAAGACATTAACAAACAATTTATGTTTAACGGATAAAAACTCTTGCAAAATCAAACAGAAATCTATTAGCAGCTGTGAATAAATCTAAGATTTAGTTAAACTTACCAGTGTGGGGGGTGTATATCAGTGAGATGTCAAGCATAGTAAGCATCTGGAAATGTCATATTATGCAGCAGGAACAATTCTCACAGAGAATTACTTCATAGTGAGATCATAGGCCATGATTTTATTTAATATTTCCCTGTTTTATTTTTGGTTGAGATACTTTCTGCACTTTATCTTTGAAAAACTGTAGTGTTGTGTACCCATCCATAACTGTGAAAAATCTACATTTTAAGATTGTTGCAAAACTGTCACATGGTTCTAACTATGACAGATGATATAGCAATGATACTAAAGGAGTATAAAATTATGTTCAACTTTTGTGTTCATTTATTTACATTTATTAGCTTTGCTTAGTGTTCCAGATGCTTCTAACAGTCTGATACTGTTGCTCTCATTTCATCAATAATGCAGACTGCTGCTAAAACTAAAAGTCCTTTATTTTGAAGTTGGGTGATGAAAATACAAAAGTACATGTTAATTTCTAGCTAAATACTCACTGTTGTAAAATTGCTGCTAGATAAAATAGATAGATACAATACATTTAGCTTACAAGATCTACAATATTATTGCTGGTCATAATTTGTAGGACTTTCTTTTGATGTTTGTTGCAGCTTGGCATTAAATCAGTGTTTGAATCATATCCAAATTCTAATTTTTTCTGTGGGTTGTCAAGTGATTCTTTCTATGCTGTGATTGACAACCTAAAAAAAAAATCATGGGGCTTGCATACAATGAACTATATCTGTAGCTAAGAGACCTCGTCTTATATATTGAAATAGTTTTTGCGTTTGTCTTTGAAAGATATCCACATTTACACTGTGAGATTTCAGTCTAAATCTAAAAAGGTCATAATACACTATATTGCCAAAAGTATTTGCTCACCTGCCTTGACTCACATATGAGCTTAAGTGACATCCCGTTCCTAATCCATAGGGTTCAATATGACGTCGGTCCACCCTTTGCAGCTAGAACAGCTTCAACTCTTCTGGGAAGGCTGTCCACAAGGTTTAGGAGTGTGTTTATGGGAATTTTTGACCATTCTTCCAGAAGCGCATTTGTGAGGTCGCACACTGATGTTGGACGAGAAGGCCTGGCTCTCAGTCTCCGCTCTAATTCATCCCAAAGGTGTTCTATCGGGTTGAGGTCAGGACTCTGTGCAGGCCAGTCAAGTTCATCCACACCAGACTCTGTCATCCATGTCTTTATGGACCTTGCTTTGTGCACTGGTGCACAGTCATGTTGGAAGAGGAAGGGGCCAGCTCCAAACTGTTCCCACAAAGTTGGGAGCATGGAATTGTCCAAAATGTCTTGGTATGCTGAAGCATTCAGAGTTCCTTTCACTGGAACTAAGGGGCCAAGCCCAGCTCCTGAAAAACAACCCCACACCATAATCCCCCCTCCACCAAACTTTACACTTGGCACAATGCAGTCAGACAAGTACCGTTCTCCTGGCAACCGCCAAACCCAGACCCGTCCATCAGATTGCCAGATGGAGAAGCGCGATTCGTCACTCCAGAGAACGCGTCTCCACTGCTCTAGAGTCCAGTGGCGGCGTGCTTTACACCACCGCATCCGACGCTTTGCATTGCACTTGGTTATGTATGGCTTGGATGCAGCTGCTCGACCATGGAAACCCATTCCATGAAGCTCTCTGCGCACTGTTCTTGAGCTAATCTGAAGGCCACATGAAGTTTGGAGGTCTGTAGTGATTGACTCTGCAGAAAGTTGGCGACCTCTTCGCACTATGCGCTTCAGCATCCGCTGACCCCGCTCCGTCAGTTTACGTGGCCTACCACTTCGTGGCTGAGTTGCTGTCGTTCCCAAACACTTCCATTTTCTTATAATACAGCTGACAGTTGACTGTGGAATATTTAGGAGCGAGGAAATTTCACGACTGGATTTGTTGCACAGGTGGCATCCTATCACAGTTCCACGCTGGAATTCACTGAGCTCCTGAGAGCGACCCATTCTTTCACAAATGTTTGTAAAAACAGTCTGCATGCCTAGGTGCTTGAATTTATACACCTGTGGCCATGGAAGTGATTGGAACACCTGATTCCAATAATTTGGATGGGTGAGCAAATACTTTTGGCAATATAGTGTATGTGTCCTATGCAGGTATAATGAATAGACTTATCAACAATGATTGCAGATTAGGTTTTGTTTTTATTGAATTCGAAATACAGGAAGAATATTGAAGGTTTAATTATTCAGTTTACTTAATTCCTTTAAATTCTAAGTTGGTCCTAGTGTCAAAAGATGTGGGGAATGCCTTTTTTAGGATTTTTTTTAAACAACCTCACACAACCTCACAGTTTAAATTTGATCAGACTTAATCAGGAAACTGCCAGTCAAGATTTAATCTTGAAATACTTAATTATTTAATTTTATGCCTTTAATTAACCCTCTTTTGGATTTAGATGCGTTTAAGAAGGGGACATTTTTCACCTCCTCTTACATTGGACCCTAAATACTACAATAAAGCTAATGGACAAAATTGTAAACCAACCTGGAGACAGCTTTTTTCAGCTATAGGTTACCCATTAGCATAACAGGAAATCTATTTCCTTTATTACCTCACTATAAGAATTGTCAGTTAAAAAGTGTCAAGTTTAATGTACTCACCTTTATCATTTGGAGTTTCTAAAGTTAGCTTAATCTACATAAGACAAAATCAGATGTGGACATAAAATTATAAACTGCACTTAATAAGTATATAGTGTTTTAAATCATTAGATCTTTCAGGCTGTTTTAGATAGGCTATTAGAATCTGGAAAGTTGTGGTACAATTAAACAGGTTACCCTTTCGGAATATTTGCTTTTAGCCTAAAATTTGCTTAACAAACATCCATCAGATACAGTAGCTTCTCCACTTTTTTGGTGTCTCTAAAACGTCTTATCCGTTCTTCCTCTGTGTCTTTTTTTCTGCTCCAGGTGGTGGGACAAATCGATAAATTAACATCCGACTTTGACTTCGACCTGGAGCCAGATGATTGGACGGTGGCCACAGCTAGCAGCACATCCAGCAGTGAGCGAGGTTTGGGAGAAGCCTTCAGGCTGGACTTTCTCAATGCAGATGTGCTCTCTGATAGCTGGGAGTTCTGCAGTTACCTAGAGGCTGCTGGTGCAGCTGCCCGCAGGTCTAGTGAACAACCAGGGGATCTACAACATGAGCTGGGCCAGGGAACTATCCAGACCCAGACACCAACTCCACCCCCAACCACTGCCTCGGTCTACTCTCAGATGAATGGCGGACTTCCTATCCCTAATGGGCCACGCATTATTACTCCAGACTCCTCTAGCGAGGAGGCCAGCAGCTCCACACACAGCCAAAAGACCTCCCGTACGTCTGGCACACGGGAAAGAGTCCGTTTCAGTGACAAAATTCTCTACCATGCATTGTGCTGTGACGACGATGAAGAGGAGGAGCAGGAGGAGTTACAGGAGGACAAGAGCGGCTGCGCTACACCAGACAGTGATACAGAGCAAGGCGTTCTTGGTAGCTCGATCGCTCCTAAGCGTTCTTCTTCTGAGCACTCACTCCTGCATAACTGTCTGGACCCATCCTATGGCTCCTCGCCACTAAAGGCGATGACAGGAGCTCACACGCTACCCAGGAAAGGTCTCCTAAATCCCAGCTGCCGCAAAAAACTGTTACGAAATAGCAGCACACAAACTGTCTCTGATAAGAGCACTCAAACTGTACTGCCCTATATTCCAACCAAACAGAAAGCAAAGGACCACTGAGGAAGCAAACAGATCTCACGAAAAGGAACTGTGCATTATTTAATATTAAATACATAGCTCATAGATTAATACACAAATAACGAATTACTAAATAAATAAATGATATATGAAAAATCACTTGACTACCCAAACTCATTCTGTGGCTCAGGGAAAACAAAAAGCAATCAAATAAAAAACATTTAAATAAAGGTTGTTTGTGGCTAAAAAAATCTATCCATGCTCAGGATAAAAATACATTAAAAGGACCTATAATGGGGGAAAACATAATTTGGTTCATTGCTGAATATCTAAGTAAAGTCTATTAAAGACTGTGAAATAAATAGCAGAGTAGAGCAGAGCAGTTGGTGAACAGGTTTGGACATATCAAAGGGATTTTTGTCCACTCTTCTTACAATCAAAGGTTTTGAGGTTGTTGACTCAAAATATCCACCTTTTTCCATTTCACTATGGGATTAATTAAATGCAGTCATTGACTAGAACAATGCTGGATATTACTGTCTTTCTTAAAAAGCCATTCTCCTGTTCCCTTCACCTTGGATCATTATCATGCTGAAAGACATCCCTGCTGATCTTCAGTTTTCTGAATGAGATGAGATTTTCATCATTTTAATTTCTACAGTACATGGTCCCAATTATCATTTACTCTGTGTGATACAGTCTGTCCATATCCTTAGAAGAAAACAGACAGCAGTCCCCATGCCCTTCTTTGTCTGTCGGTTGACCTTATCTTCTTGGGTTTATATTTAGTATTTCTTTGTCTCTAAATAGGGCAAGTGACATGTTACATGTTAAGGCCAATTTATACTTCTGACGCATAGCCTCTGCAACCGTCATATCTGTCTCTCTGCATGACTATGCCCCCCGCACAGAGGTTCTGCAACCGTCGTTGCACACCTAAAAAAAATCATGACTACACGTCGGATGGTCGAAAACCCGCGCAGACCTGAAACGGAAGTGCGCAGACAAAAAGCAGCTGTGATTGGTCCTTGGTATGCCTTTCCGGCTGTCTGCGTGGTCGTCCTAGATTCGGTGCCATGGTGCGCCATTTTTAAAAACCGAGGAGCAACAACAACAACAATGGAAAACCACAACAAAAGGTTGATCGAGGAGGTTCGGAAGAACAACCACTTGAATGATGCCTCACATGTTTTGGAAAATAAACACTCCCACCGGCACTGCCGAACAAGTTCTCGTGACCATCAGCCGAAGCTCTCGCAAGTTCTCAAATAGGCTCCCTCTAGCGCTTTAGCGGGAAACTGCTCTGCGTTCCTAGAAATTCTAGACCAACGTTGCAGAAGCATACTTGTAAAACTGGTTTGCGACCATACGCAAGCGACATTTGATGTGTGCGGTTGCAGAAGTAAAGTTGCCCTTTAGTGTGAACTAAAGTTGCCCTTTAGTGTGCATTCACAGCGAACACGGTGTCCCCAGCGATTGTGGTGAAACTACACAGTATCTCTATGCAAACATGGGAAATAATGGTAACAGTGGGAAGGCAGTGTGATTACCGCTGCATTTTTCTGTGAAATTACCTCATGGCAACCAATCACGGACTGGTTGTGGTTGTGACATAGGTTAAAAGAAGTGCCACCAAGATGGAGCTTTTTTTTCAGTCAGAATCAAATGTAGAGAAAACACTATTGATAACGAATGACAAAAGATGACATAAGGAATAACCTACAATTGAAAAAATCTGTTTTTACTTAGCTCTGGAAGGACTGTTCATCGTCTTACCTACCTCCAGCACAAACATAGGGCAGCTGCTGCCTCTACCCAGCACTGGCGCTCACTGCCCAGCTAGATATAAGGAAGTACCGTTGAATCCAACCATCATTCAGACACAGCTCTGGATGAACAAAAGTTATCTACTATTTCAGGGCTTTCAGGGCTTTTCCAAAACTTGATGATCTCTCCAAGCTGGTTTAAAAGTTGTATACTGAGAACAATTTAGCAGCAGTCTGTAATGTCACTGTCATGAGTCAGAACAGAGGACCTAGTATTCAAGGCAAGACAGACAGTGGGATTACTCAAAAAGTGTTTATTTAAAAAGGGATCTGTGATAACAGGTGCTACAGCATCTGAGGCAGGAACCTCTGCAGAAAGGAAACACAGGAGAGTGGTAACATAAATTTGATGGAGGACGATTATGAACCCGTGAGTCACCAACCTGATTTTATAGTTCCCAGTGCATATTGCCCAGAGAATGAGGTTGATTCCAGCCGGTTTGGCTGACAACATAAAGCAGTTGACACACAGAGAGTTCCAGATGGTAAAGTCTTGAAGACTACAGAACTGGCAGGATATCAGATCCAAGCAGAGGAAGGAAGGCAGGGTAATGCAGAGGGTGAAGCCAAAACCTGTGTCAAAGAGGTTCACAGTAGTCAAAGCCAGAAGATCCGAAGACGTACAAAGGGAAATCCTGGTTGAAGTCAGGGAGCATCTCCAGTTCAGTCCACAGGCAGTTTCCAGCAGAAGTCTGATGAGAGGTTAGGCAAACAGGTCAGAACAGGAATAGGCAGGCGCAGAGGTCCAGAGCTAGAACGGGTCAGGATTAGTTAATCAGAACACCATCAGGTAGGCTATAAATCTCTCACCAAAGGCTCTAGAAAAATCTGGCCCTGATGAGAGCTGGTTAAATGAAGACTGGAGCAGGTGACACAGATGAACGATCATGAGAAACTGGGTGGAGCTTGACAGGTGAATGGAATGAACCATTAAGCTAGTCATCAGCGCCAGGATCATGACAGTTATGCTTCACGTGTGCTTTTACTGTGAAGTTCTGACAGCAAGATCTTGACAGAAAATGCTATTGGGATGCCAGGAGTAACGACAAAATAGTCATGTCAGCCATGAAATAAGGTAAATATGCCAACTTTTAAATACCAGCCCAGGAATGCCATATTATCTTGTGTACAAACTTTAAGCGAGTAAAAATATTATTAATGTTTGGTCAGATTGTGATGTTATCGGCCGAAATTAAAAATTATTCTTAAAAATGAAAACAGCACAAATTACAGTTTTCCCTGCACTACTCTGCACTTAAGTAGCTCTAAAAAAGTAGACCACTTTGGTTTATTTTCAAGTTTAATGGGTGTGTGGTTGATCACTGGATGCCCAAAAAAATAATCATTAAAATCTCTGAAACAAAAGACACACAAATTATCATTTTAATCAGTTCTAATATTTTTATTATTACTACTATATTTTTAAATGCATTTTATATATTTTTTTTTTACATTTGCACAAAGCTGCAGTTACAAAGCTCTAACCATTCAGTCTATTTTCTTAGTTTTCTCACGTGAGTGCAGTGTCAGCTTTACGCAACTCTCCTATTTGATGATGCGGTTCTCAGTGAACTCCCCCGGTGCTTGCAAAAATAACTGTATTTGGCCTGAAGAAAGTGAGTTGCCAAGTGATTCATCAGGAACTGTTTTCTCAGTTCCCTTGAGCTATTGTATTGGTAAGCACCTTGTATGTCTAGCTAAATCCCTTACCTTACTCACATTCTTAGCCCAAATAATAACACATTGGATGGGTCACTCAAATCAGGGCAACTGACTTTTATCTTTTACATCAGGGGTTTTCAAAGTCAGTACTCAGGACCAAATGCCCTGCACCTTTTAGGTATGTCCCTTCCCCCACACACCTGACTTAAATAAATGGGTGATCAGCAGGACCAAGCAGCCTGAGGTGGCTACTGAGGAGGGAGTCCAATACCTGATGCAGGTGGGCTGGAGCAGAAACACAGACACAGTGGGTCCCGAGGACCGAGTTTGGAAACTAATATTTTAGCAGTGATAGAGAGATGAGGCCTCATGAGGCATTTAACCACTTGATCCACTAGCTTCAGATAAGGGGTTGTTTCTTGGAGCCTCAGGTGCTCATGAAACCACCTGCTGACTGAGTGCAGAATCATTGTCAGCAAAATAATCTGTGATGCTTGCATGTATTTTTATCAATTAGGGCCCTCATACATTATCATTGATAAGAAATAAAAACAAATTTCTTTTATGATTATCACATGTGTATAATAAAATATTTTTTAACATGTTCTGAGTGTAAATTTTCTAAGTACAGTTTTATGTGGCAGGCTGTGGGTGTTTTTTCTGTCACTATTGAAATGGTATAAGCTTAGCAGACAGGGACAATGCTGGTGGAACTTTGAGGAGTGTACTGGACATGCATGTACAATTATGTTTTTGGTTAATAGATTCCTTTTTTAAGCTGCTTCTCCAATGTTTGAAAACACCCATTTACAATGACAGAAGATGCCAGCTGAGAGCTGTTGATGGATGAGGTGTTTTTATTGCATCTCAACTCTGACCACAAACATCACTTCACCTTTACACACATTAACAAATTGTGAAAAATACAGTTTGTGCTAATCTAAATAGCTTTAGATATGTTCGATTAATCTTAATTTATTGAAGGCTTTTAACCAGGATTTTTTTTCCTCAATGTTATTTTAACCAATTTCTATTTAATTCATTATTACATATCAATTGGGTCTGTTCATAAATTCATTTCCTGTGTAAACTGTCAAATTGATCCAGTGAGACGATGCTGCGATCTACCTGCAGCTGGAAGAAGAGGGGGGCATGGCTACGCACAGCCTGGCATTGATTCTGCATTTTATCCGTATAGCAGCTCCATATATGGATGACAATCACAGTTCGGCTGCTTAGATCAGCCGTTTGGGAATCCTTCTGTACCTTTCAATGGACACTGCACCCTTGCCTTCAAAGGTTATGCTGCCTGTGCTTTGGAGGGAGTGCATTTGTTCACTTGCATACAGTATGAGCACTCTTTAGAGAGAGTATGGAAAGGACAGTAGTGTTTTCAAAAGCCTTGACTTGAGTTCGACGTAGAAAGGTTTCACACATTTTTTGGCACAAATAAGGTAGCAGGTATGTTCATAAACCCAGTTTTCTTGTTACCATCCCGCTTATTGAAGTTCAGCTGGTGAAAATTCTGTTATTGGGAGACATAATATCAAAATGGTCCCACATATGTAAAATGCTCCTCTTCCTAGCTGGCTTTATCTGTTATCTTCCACTCAATGTCCTGTCTTTCCTTCTCTTACATAAACTCTCAAAACTATGACTATCCTAAACCCGAAAAGCAAACACCCACAAACAGCCATGCCTTTAAGAACTTGCAGGGAATCTGAACCACTTCCCAAAGTAGTCACGTGGTATGGCTGGTGTTGTGAGGCCTTTAACATCATCCTCTTTCACTCCTCCCTGACATGAAGCAAGCCTCAATACTCCCCCACTGATACTCAATATACGCCTCAAAGCCTAAGCTCATTACCTAATGTCACCATTTTAACTTCACCATTTTTTACATAATTTATTTTCATTTTCACAGGCCAGAAGTCCTCTTTTTGAAAAAAATAAATTAACAGATGATTTTGTAGGACATTCTAGACTAAAAGTGATATTTTGAAATCTCTTTATCATTTTTTAAAAGTTCTTTGGTCTTGCCTGCAGAAGGTTCAATATCAAATGTTGAACATGGGATAGATAGGTAATTTTTTTTAACACAATACTTGTGCAAACCATCAATTTTGAATAATGGGGATAAAATAATACGTTTAGTAGATAATAAAATGATATATTAGCCTTTTCAAGCAGTTAGAGAGCTTTCAAAACCAATCACTACCAGAATATTTATTACATGTTAAACTGTGAATGTATACAAAAAATATTTCGTTCTTGTCACAAATGGAGAAAGAAATAAAAATTGAAAAGAGAAGATTTATCTCTATCACGAGGATTACAAAATGCCACTCATTCACCAATAATTTGTATAAACATTGCCTTTTTTCATGTTTTGATCATTTCAAATGTCAGGAGGATTATTGTTTCCAGAACGGAAATGTCTCTCGATTCATGTGCCAAGGAGCTTCCTTCTCCATTTGATGTCAACAAACAAGAATGAGAATGGAGTCAGAAAACAAAACAATTTACCTTCGGTTTCATAAACCATTTCTTTGTGATCATTCCTTGGTCTGCTGCAGAGCATGAAATGTATGAGTGACAGGCAGCAAAACAGATACACAGGCATATCGGAAGTTGTGCTCCACAAAAGTGACATTTTAATTTTTGTCCCGCTAGCAGTAACAGTGTGGAAGCAGAGCTAAAAAGCAATTTAGTGGTGTGTGTGTGTTTGTGTGTGGCTAGGGGTGGGGGGATAAAAGCGCAAAAGGTTTTGTTTCTTCATTCAGTTTCCCAGCAGGGAATTTAACTTGGTGGAGCAGCATTTTAGTCACAGGGCGAGCGCCAATAGCGATTCCTGATCAATACGTCAGAGGGAGGTTGCAGTGAGAGGTCTCTTTACTGATCGAGCAAGCCACTCTCCTGGGATCTGAGAACAAAAACTCACAGTCAGATATATTTACTTATACTGAGCAGAACAAAAATTTGAATTGTAGCCCTAAAGAAGTGACATTTCAAAAAGTGTGGGTCCAGGAGTGGAAGCTGCTGGTGAAAGAAGAATGTTCTCGCTCAATGATTTTCTTTATTTTTATTTATTTGTTGCTCCCACGCACCAATATTCTACCCTGGGAAAGAGCTTTGTGAGGGCAGTCCAAACACCCTTGTGTCTCGATTGTTGAAAACAAAAGTAAAATCTTTCAGGAAAATCCTTGGTGAGACTGACCTTTCTGCCTCTGATCGCCCAAAGGGTACTTAACCTTTTATAAAAGGCAGGGATTATAGTGCCTCCTTTTTCACTACAGCATTCACCAGAATAAATACAATCTGTGGTAATGTTAAAACCAAAGATGCATGCATTTTATCAGATTTTGTAGCATTATACAGTGCATATATACAGTATGAAAAAGAATGGAAAACATTCTGAATGTTCAAATTTGAAAGGTTTGGTATGTGGGTCTATTCAGCCCATTTTTACTCTAACACCCCTTATAAAACATTGTAACTTGCCTTAAAAGGTATCACAATTATGAATCTTACTACACCCTTGTGTAATCTAATCCCAGAAGTGTCTAGTAAATGTTAAACATTTATCTTTAGGTATCAAAGACTTATTAGAGAAAAACAACAAGCAACAGCATCATGGTGCCCGAAAACACACCCTGAAACACACTGAAAAACTGTTATAGTTATATAACTATATATAATATAGATATATAGTTAGGTTATAAGAAATTAAAACTTTATATTAAAAATATACGAAAACACATTTTAGTCTCTAACTTGAAACTAGAAAAAGTATGACATAATTGCAAAGTAAAAGTAAAGTAAAAAAATGTATTAGTATAGCATATTTCAGCTGCAGAGGGAATTCAAAGTGCTTTACATCATAAAAAAATCTGAACAAATGTGCAGTAAGTATTGAGATCATTAAAAAGTGCACAGCAAATCCTCGAATCGTCAGAATCATCACACAAAGTAATAAAAAACCTTCTACCAGATAAACATCATTATCATGGGGCGATAGTCATTGTATAATATCATATTTTGTTCAGAGTATTTATTTATTTTTTATCTGGATCTGTTTGTGGACTACTACATCTCTACAGGTGGGTCTTCGGCCTTGATTTAAAGGAATTTAGTGTTTTGGCTGTTTTGCCGTTTTCTGATAGTTTGTTACAGATTAAAAGTGGCTAAAAACTTAAAGCTGCTCCTCTATGTTTGTTTCTGCCGATACAAAGTAGACTGTAACCACAAGATCTGAGTGTCCTGGAAGGTTGATAAGATGAAAGAAAAAAAGATAAAAGGAAAAATCTTGGTGTTATTGCTGATCAGGGCTTGTTATTTATATCCCATATGAAAAAGGTTTCTAGAATATATTTTTTCATCTGCAGAATATTGCAAAAATTAAAAATATCCTGTCCAGGGGTGATGCTGAGAAACTAGTCCATGCATTTGTTACTTCAAGGCTGGACTTTTGTAATTCTTTACCATCAGAAAATCCACAAACTGTAGTTAAAAGCCCTCAGCTCATCCAAAGTGCTGCAACCAGAGTTCTGATGAAACATTTCCAAAAGAAGCCCAAGAGTGCGGGAATCCAAATAGAACCAATAGGGGATAGCAACATCTGCCATAAGAGCGGAGAGCCCCAGGAAATTCTCCAGCAGCCAGAGTGCGAAAGCAACTCCCAGGGGGCTGCAGTGATGAGCCATATGATCCATTGGCACCTAGCTCCACCAGAACAAATCTACTTATTGGCCCAGAGACCAAAGATGCAGGGTACAACATCCAGCAGAGAGGGTTCAGGCTGTGCCAAGCAGCCGCCAAGATGAAGTCACCACACATTCAAACACCCAGCCCTGGGCACTGAGAACCACCAACTGGTAGGCACAATCAAAACAGGCCAGCCGCCTAGATCCGAAGGATGAGGTAGCCCCACCCACGGGTGGCTAATTAAACTATCCCAGGATGACGTAGCCCCACCACCCAATAGATCTCAACCCAAACCTTCTTCTGTTCACTCTAGTGTTGGTTCAGTTGTGTTGCACGCAACAACACTACATTCAAAAGGGAACATGATTGTGTTTCTCTTTTAATATTTTTGTTGTGCTTTGCATGTTTGGATTGTCTTGGTTTTTGCTCTTCTCTCTTTAACAATCCAAGCAAGGCTGAAGTCGTTGTCTAAGGAGACAGAGTGCACTAACTGCGCTCTGCAACTGCTGCACGCAGTTGTCAGCAGAGGCTGATTGAAGCCAAAATAAAAGGAGCATGGATGGAGGTAAGGGCAGAGTTGATACTGCAGGTCCGCTGCTGAGCGAGGGGCAGGTGGGATACGCACGATTCTCTGATCGAGACGGAGTACTACTTACAGACGAGGACCTCTATCCTGACTGTGCCGTCTGTTCACCTCCTGGTATCCTGTGCCTGGCGTGCGGATCTCACCTGTCCCTAGCTCGGCAGTGTGTCCGTCTCTATCACCTGCAGGATCAGATCCCCTCTCCTTCCATCCAGGCTCCTTTATTTTGGCTTTATTTAGCCTCTGCTGACACCCGCGCACAGCATTTGCGCAGCGCAATTAATGCGCTCTGCGTCCTTAGACAACTGGTTTCAGCACAGCGTGCTTGGATTGTTAAAGGGGGGAAATCAAAAACCAAAACAATTCAAACATAATTTATAATGCATGCACTTTCAATTGTGTATTTATCGTAATGAGTTTATTAATATAATAAAAGTGTCTTAATAATATTGATATTTATATTTTGTTTAAAAAAACAATCTGTTAGGTCTTGGTTCAATAGACTATGTTAATGTCAATATGTTTTACTTAACATTTAATAGGTCCAGCCCTCGGCTTGTAGCAAATTTGTTTTTTTGTCCCTAGGTGTATTTGACTTTGACATCCCTGATCTGAAATGATAATGGATTAACTGAAAAAGGGATGCTACTTGAAGCTATAAGCTAAAGAGGTATCAGCTAGTGTACCGTTGGGGTTATGTGGAAATGTGTTTCCCATTTCACAATAGATACGTTTGAATACTTTGTAGTGTACCAGTGTTTATGTTCTCTCTTTGTATAAACTGTCTCTAAAGGTTTTGGATGTCTGCCATGAAAAAAAGTGAATTCACAAAATGAAAATTCAACTGTAGAACTGAAAGTGAAAATGTATAACCTGATTTCATACATTTTAAAATTCATTATGGAACTTAACATAAAAATAGACAAACTAAATCTGTCTCAAACCATTAAATTAGAAATGTATTTTCAGACCAATACATTTACTTCAAAACTAAAGGAATACAAATTCAGTATGAGAAATTCTGATTCTGAAGGGGATGAGTTTCTGCTTATAACAAATGTTATTTTCGGATGAGTCAAACACCAGTTTATTTAGCCAATATACAAAATATTATCTCAATACTGGTAGTGAGGACTTGAAGATCTCTCCTCCAGGCATCGAAGATAGACGCATAGGAAACCGGAGCCCCAGACATCAGATACATTAAATTCAAAATTAATTAAATACAGTCCCAGATTTATTATTAGAATTGTGGATTTGTACGGTACAAGTTTCTGCTTATAACAAATGCTCTGTTATGAGAAGTTATGTACAGTACAAGCAGTGCAGAAGTTTGCACAATGATGCTGACATTAAGTCTGAACTATATAAGTTTATGTTTGATTCCAGCAGGGCCCTCTATCACTGTTTCTTTTCATAATCTTTATGGACAAGATTTTTAGGTGCAGCCAAGAGTCAGAGAATTCTGGTTTGGAGACCAGCAGATTTAATCCCTGCTTTTGTGGATGACGTGGTTCTGTTGGCTCCCTCCCGCCAAGACCTTCAATATGCCCTGAGTGCAAAGTGAACAGGCTGAAGATCAGCTCCTTTAATTCCAGGGCCATGTACTCAACCAGAAAAAGAAGAGGGAGCTGAGCCACAAGGGAGAACTCTTTATTTACCAGTTATTCTACACACATATCCTCACCTTTGGTCATCAAATCTGGAACTTAATCTAAAGAATGAAATCCTGGATTAAAGCAACTGAAAAAACTGAAAAAAAAATTTGGTGGCTGTGCACTCCCATAGAGATGATCAATGAGGACGAGGAACTAAATATTCTGGAGAGTTTCAGAGTAGGACCAATTTTCCTACAAATTGAGAAGAGTCTGTTAAGATGGCTCGCTCATCTTTTTCAGATGCCTCTGGGCTCCTTATTTGGGGTGTGTTCCAGACATATCCCAACAGAAAGAGGCCCATGGGATGGCCCAGGACACACTCTAGAGACTATGTCTCTCGGACTGGCCTGAGAGCACCAAGGGCACAACATTAGTGTCTAGAGAGAGGGAAATCTCGGAGGGAAGAGGTAAGTTTGGAAGTCTCTGCTGAGACTGGTTCCCCTGGTACCGGGTAAGCCAAAACGATGAGTACATAATTTTTCCAGTCAGTTCTGAAGGTCATATTTCACACATCTAGGATAGTGTTCTCTAAAAGCACAGGGGCAGTCCACATCTTACCAATAATGGTTTTGGTCTCTTTGTCACTCCTTTTTGTATAAAACTAAGAGAGCCATGCCAGCTCTACCAGAACTGCTTTTTTCATGCAGTTCATTACTTCTTCTCTAGACTTACCTTTAGAGGTGAATATTGGCATGAGTGTTGCGATTCGATATATGTTGCGATACTTGGGTCACGATACGATATTATTACGATATTGCAGTATCACTATATATTGCCATATTTTCCCCAGCTATCAAAATCAAATGATGAGATAAAACAGCAAGTGCTGTATATTTTCATCAGAAAATATTGATTAGGTATTATTATCCATGTTGTCTGGGGTTTTTTCTTCCACTGTGTCTGCCTCAAATACAGATTTGGTGCTGCACACACAGTTAAAGGGCTCCACAGCGCTTTCTGCCAGAGTGTTGGTGCAGAGGTAGCCCATTTTCCCATCAATGTTTTATGTAACCATTTTTTTTTAATCGATACTAAGAAGTAAAAGATCGATATTATATTGGGCAGCCGAATATCACAATATATCGCCAAAATGATTATTTCCCACACCCCTACTTACCTTATGGCTTTAATGTACAGATCATGCATATTTTGCCATGTCTTAGAACAAATAAACTGTTGTAACAGCAAATTCCTTTCATGAGAATTATAATAATTGCTTTGCATGCTTAACTTCCTTTTGGCCCCATTTACTAAAATAAATGTTTAATATATTAAGATTTTTGTAGTATGTGAAAATGTGAACAAGTTTAAGTGGCACACTTTATGAATTGATAGGCAAATTGATAGGCAAGGTGTGTTTTAAAAGGCTCAAACAACCTTAAAGTTCAAATAGAAAACACATACTTATAGTTTCTTATTTGATGGTATGTACAAAAATAAATGCATCACAGCATTTTTTTTTTTTGTTTAGAGCATAAAATAATTCACTAAGATAGCAGACAGTGTCAAGTTCTTCATTCGTCACTTGACCCACTGAGGCGCTGTAGGATGCCGTGGCGTCAGTTTAGTCAAGAAGTAGTCATTTTACATAGCCAGTCCATATTTATTCACCTTTGTGATGGAGTTTTTATCCTTTAACAAGGACGAATACGAAGTCCTGTGTGTGGTAGCAAGCTGTGATCCACTGCAGTGCCTGGACAGGGAAGGCAGTCTCTCTTTAATCTGATTGCATTGAGAGGTTCAAGCACCGGGTCCTTCCTGCTGTCCTGGTGGGAAACATTGCCCTTTGGATGTAGTTATTACCCGGTTTAGCTCATGGCTCTGGGCCGGTGGGGTTCGAGCTGTGGGGTCTCCGCCGTTCTTGTTGGTCTGGATCTGGACCAAAATGAAATGGAAATCCATCTGGATCTGCTGCTATACTAAACTGTGCAACTAGCTAAGGTTTGTTTTATGAAATAACACATTTCATAAAAACATGAACAATGCTTTGAATCAACTTTATTGTCATCAGGCAATTTATGAAAGGTATGCAACAAAGAAAACAAGCCATTGCAACATTGGTATATTGAATCCAACTGATGCTGTGAGAGCAGGATTGATGATAAAAGAATCTGCTGTTAAGTGATATGAACATAGCTTGCTGTATTGGCTTGGACGCCACAGATTGTCTGGTTGATTTTTGTAAATTCTATTTAGTTTCCAGATCGGAATTTGACGCAAAACTGAACGCAAAAATTAAACATCCCTTTTCCCGATCCAAAGCCATTCCTACAATTGGCAACAGTAAAATAGACAATTGTAATGATGTTTTAAAGATCCTTTTAGTGTGCTTAACAATGCGTGAAGTAGTGGTTCTATACGCCCGCCCGAGGGCTTTGACTACACTGATGTCAAAGCTGAGTTTCGTCATGTGACTGCTATCACCGGACTCGCAGATTGCTATAGGCGCCCAGCATACTGTAAAATTCTCTCACTTTGAGTATTTTTAGTGTGATTTAGACCAGCCACATAGAGAAAAGAAAGGATAATCTACCATTACACACGATAAAACTGCTCTAGACGCATTCCTTTCTATTTTACCTTTAATAGACCAGTCAGGTTAATATTGCCTAGGGTAAACTGCTCTTGTTCTTTGTGATGTGTAAGGTGTTCCATAGGTTCAAATGACCACTGCAACACTAAAGGTTATTAGGGGCTTTGGCATATTCCTGCAAAAACACACCACCTCTGTTGTCTTTGTTAGTGTAACAGTTATTGCACTGTGCACAGCTTAAGGGAATTACATCTTTGCTGTTTAGGCAGCATTAAGCCTCAAGACCCCAATATAAGGAGAGCGGACAGTGCACATTTAAGGCAGGCAGATTTGTGGATGCTTCACAAGCAATAATGAACTTGAGGTTGGTCTGCTATTTGTGATTGTCGCAGAAGAGATTTTATCATGATACCCCCCCAGCCCCTTTCCTAAATGTTATTCTTTATTTTTTAGATGGTTCAGGCTATGCTGTGTACCTGTGAAGTAAAGCATATAGGAGAAATGGTTCAATCCCTGAAGTATTGGCTGCCATATATCTGCTTGAGAGACCAAAAGGCCATTATGGCAAATGCAAAAAAATATGCCTCAGCACAAGTAGCGCATCAGTTACAGTTTTAAAAAAAAACCTCAACAGGCTGTTGCAAAGATTCTTTCTGAACTGCTTCTTACCATAACCATAAAAACAAAAATGCGGTTGTGTATTTGTGAATGTGTAGTTTATAAATGTATCATCACTGCCACTGTACTTTAATGCTGTGTTCAGGAATAAGAGGCCTTCTTCTGACTCATATTTAGTTTCATATTTGCCTGTCACAGCAATTAATGGAGATCAATACAACCAGATGCAGCACATCCCCCTGGAAGTCATTTGGCTAGGAGGGGATTAAACTAAACAACTCTTTTAGTAAGCTGTAGAATGAGTCAAGCCATCTGTGTTTTGACATCAGCACTGGGCATGTATTGGTTCTGATCTCTGATCAATTTTCTAATCACTGCCAAGGGGGGATTTTAGTCAAGAAAATCAGACATTTGTAAAACATTTTTTTTTAGCGGGATGTGTTGCAGCCTGCCTAGGGTGTAACCACAGTTCCCCTTTACCAGTCAGCACATAAACAACTAAAGGATGGATAGATGCAACGCAAAAATACAGAAATACTTACCCAGCTTTGTAATTTACTTATTATATATGTATTCAGGACATTCCCTTCTCTTGCCTCATTTAAACCAAGTCCAAGGAAACAGATGGTGCATCTTTATGTTCTTTGCTGACTGCTAAAGGTTCATGAAGTGAGGAGGTCCACACTTTCTTATTGATTACTATGGATTGGCTAACAGCTCAGGTACCTAAATTTGATTTGTTACAGCAATGGAACATTTATATCCTCCCTATCTTTAAATGCACACACTCTTTTATGTCAGGCCTATATCCTGCAGTGCCTATGACCAGCTGATAAATAATGTACTGTCTCAGCCTCAGTTTAAACTATCACAAAGTCAAACTGTGAGCTTCAGCATTAGCCAAACAAAGTGCTGAACTTTAGGTCTACAAAACAGTTGGCACAGGGTTGCAGAGCACATACTGTGCCCAATAAAGACAACACCACTGTGTTTATGCACAAAATCAGCAGTCATAATCAGCCACAGGATCAGTATTTTATAGTGGCCCAGCAGAGCAAATAGCCAACTCTAGGACTGAATGAGGACCAGACAAGGCCAGACTGCCCATCAGTCACTATTTGATTGGGTTTGTGGAGTGATTAATAGTGAGCCATGCGACCAGATAAGCTCAGACCTTCACCGGTGATGAAGGGCATGACTGTGGATATGGGGGGTCTTTGGGAAATAAGAGCAAACAAACAAACAAAATGCCATCAAATAGCCTGCTTTATTGTAAGAGAAAAAGTACCTTTAGTTTAAAATATGGCCTTCACACAGTGGTAGATCAAATGTTCCTACAGCAAATCATCTTTCAAAATACCCTTGATAGTTAAAATTATTTGTATGTTTACTTTTACATGTACATGCTGTGTTTATATAAGAAAAAAACACAATTATAGCCTCTGTAGACAAATGTAGCCTCTACTTTAACTCATTTGAGGATTTAAGGCCAGGATTCTGGGGGCAGTTAGGTTTCTCCATACTGAATCTTTAATACATGCAGGGAATTATCGGACAGGAAAATTAGGGGTGTAACCATTCCTTTTAACAACGATTTGATTCTTATCAAGGATCATTGTTTCCAATTCGATTCATAAATGATTTTGGTTCATTTCGAACGATTCTGTCTTAGGACTCTGGAATTTAGGTTTAATTTAAATAAATATGGGCATAAACTGTTAAGGCAGACAAACATATTTCATCTCTCTCTCTCTCTTTTCACAGAGTGAGAGTGAAGAGAAAGCTGAGCCAAAAAGCAAAGCTCTCAATTTACTGGTTGATCTACGTTCCTACCCTCATCTATGGTCATGAGCTTTCGATCATGACCGAAAAAACTAGATCCCAGATATAAGTGTGTCTGGGCTCTCCCTTAGAGATAGGGTGAGGACCTCAGTCATCCGGGGATACTCGGGTATCTGATTAGGATGCCTCCTGGATGTCTCCAGTCTAGTGAGGTGTTCCAGGCATGTCCAACCGGGAGGAGGCCCAGCGGGAGACCCAGGACACGCTGGAGGGACTATTTTTCTTGGCTGTTCTCGGAGTGCCTTGGGATTCCCCCGGGGGAGCTGGCCGAAGTGGCTGGGGAGAGGAATGTCTGGGCCTCCCTACTGAAGCTGCTACCCCCGCGACCCGGCCCCCGGATAAGCGGAAGAAGATAGATGGATCGATGGACAAACAGATTTCTCAGAAATTGTCATGTTTGGCTTAAGGTTCCTAACCCAAATATAGAACACACGGAAACAGGAGAAAAGTTCAAAGGTTTATTAAAAGATGTTTCTGCACAGAGAATAAACAGATCCAGGGGGTTAATCTGAGCCGGGACTGGTCACGAGGGGGTTCACTGCAGAGGGGGACAGAGAAGTTAGCAGATGTCCAGATAATTAGCAGGATGTGAGTGAGCAGGTCTGTACCTGTTCTGGAGTTTGAGCTTAGCGGCTGAGGGGGGCGACCTTGAGGGTCCAGAGGCTGTCGGCAGGCTGAGGGCTTGGCGGAGGCAGAGCTTGGTTTGAGTGTTTGCAGATTACTGGTTTGAGTTTCCCTTCTAGATTCTTCAGAGAGTGGGCAGGCAGGTCTTTGGCAGGAAAGATTCTCCAGGGTTCTTCAGAGATCAGGCAGGCAGATTTCCAACAGAGAAGCTCTTCAGGGTTTTCAGGTTTTCAGGCTGGTTCAACCTGGGAAGCAGAAAGGAGAAAACGGATCAGGTTCAGGTTTCAAGGGAGTCAGAGATTCAGACAGGCAGGTTGGCTCAGGCTTGCTAACCGTAACTGGCAAACACTCTGGCACTGGAGAGACGTCCTCTGCCTCCTTAAGTACAGATCCCCTGATGAGCAGATGAGCAACAGGTGGTAGCAATCAGCTCCGGCTCCAGGAGATCTAGTACGCCCTCTGGTGGAGAAAGTGGACAGACCTCCAGATCCCAATAGAAATTGTATATTTAAAAATGACGGATTGGCAGTTGGCAGCTAGGGTGTCTAAGGCAGGAACCTCTGCAGGAGGGACACACAGGTTAGTGACCACTTTGATTTGGCAGGGGATGATTACAAACGTGTGAGTCACTGACCAGCTCAGTCCGTGCCCAGAGGAAGAGGTGGATCCAAGCCCAACAGCTGCCAACACAAAACGGCGAACGCTGCCCAGAGAGTTCCAGATGCTGAAGCCTTGAAGACTGCAGAAATGGCAGGCGATCAGATCCAAGCAGATGGTGTCAACATGAGGATGGAGGTTGGTTGAGAACCCAAATGCAGAGATGAGGGAGGCAGAGATGAGTTATTGTAGGTTTGATGTAGTCAAAAGGCAACAGAAACAAAATTCATGAATCAATCCAAAAAACCAGGAGACGTCAGGAGAAAACACACACGGGGAGCCGAGTACAGTAATAACAAAGAACCAGCACTGAAAAATTGTGCAGTTTTTCAGTGCTGGTTACACTCACATTTTATTCTAATTTGAAATTTCAACACTTCAGACTGAATCAATAGGAGGTTAATCTTTGTTGTATTATTTTCAATAAATAACCTTTTTTTCATTTCAACTGCACTGAGTGCCTTGAGTATTTTAACAGTGGGTTTACCTGGTTTTACCTGGGTTTACATTTTTTTTCTGTTACTTGAAAATATTACAACTTTAACATAAAAGTAGAGGGAAAATCTCTTCAGGTTGAATGAAAATTAGATGTACCTGCTGCTTACACTGCTTTTTTTTATAACAATATTACAAATAGAACATTAATGTAAACTTGTATATGCAACTGACATGGCTTCATGTTAACTGAGCAGTGGTTCAACCTGCTGCTATTCTTGGTAAAGAAACAACAAAACACTAGTGTGACGGCCCTGCTGTGTGTCAAGTGGCTGCTAATTGTTTATTCAACGCAGGTCCTTGATTGTGGAAGGTGTTTCTAATAACGTGGCCAACTGGATGGTAGTTAAAGAGGGCCGTTCATAATCAAGATCGTTTGGCACCGTGGAAGGAGGTGTCATTGAAGGAGTCTCTGTGCATCAGTGGCTCCAGGGGGGACTAGAGAGAACCAGGATTGATCCAGGGGACCAACTGGAGCTAGGTCCACAGCTGAGTCCTGGGTTTAGTCAGGTCCAGAGGTCTGGAATCGGTCGGCAGAGAGAGAGAGAGGACCAGGCGGAGGGATCGCCTACTGGAAGCACATTGCATGTTATCTGTCGCTCATTCATGTCTATAATAAATGCCTCTGAAGGGCTAAAAACGTTCCTGGTTGCTGTGTCCTCCCTGTTTTGTTGCAACATTGGGAGTTCGGCCATAACAAATGGGGTCTTGTCCGAAAACAAAATTTCTACAGTATAGAGGTTGTCAATTTGGTGAACCAATATACAGGTGAGTGAATTGTTTTTTTTTTTTTTTGGCCTTTGCATCTATGTTGTTTTCTTATTAAGTGATTCTGTCTCCTGTTAGAGGTGCTGCCATTTAGGACTGCACCTGTTTGTTGTTTTTGTTAGTGTTTTGTTAGTGTAGGAGGTAAGCGTCTCGTTTCTGCCTTTCATTGGCGAGGGATATGTGTCACTGCCAAACAGCGGGGGAAAGGTTCGTGTTAAGGTTCTAAGATACACTGGGGCATTTGACTCTTTTATTAGAGCTGATGTGTTGCCGTTCTCGGCTGAGTCTGAAACAGGTACCTGTGTTCCGATTCGGGGTATGGGATTAAACCTGATTTTTGTTCCTTTACATAAAGTGTTTCTAGAGTGCGAACTATTTACCGGTGTTGCACAATTGGCTGTGCGCCCTGTTTTGCCAATTGACAGAGTCTCTGTGATTTTGGGTAATGGATTACCTGGAACTCGTTTGTGGGCAGACACCGTGCTTTTGGATAAATTGTTTACGTTGGTGTCAGTTGAGAGGGTTTTTTCTCAGAGTGAAGAAGATAACGGGGAATTCAAATATATTTACAGCATGTGCAGTTACTAGGACCATGGCGCGCACTAAAAATGTGAAAGGAAAAATGTGTGAAACACCTTAATTTGCCTTTGTCCAGTTTCCCCATGTCTCTGTCTCGCAGTGAGTTTGTGGCGGAACAGAAAGCCGAAGTTTCTCTGAAAAATATTTTCGATCAGGTGCTGCCACTGAGTGAAATAACAGGCATGTGGATACTTCCTGCAGGACTCGTTGTTGGTGAGGAAATGGCTACCGCATGCTGATATTGTGGGTGAGTCAGTGTTTCAAATATTGGTTCCCAGTAAACTCCGCTCTGCAGTGTTAAAAGTTGCTCATACTGAGTCTGTTCATTCTGGTGTACATAAGACATATGGCTGGGTTTTAAGAAAAATTTCTTGGTATTAAGAAGGCTGTTTCGTCTTACGTTAGGACGTGTCATGTCTCTCAGCTCATTGCCAAGCCCAATCAGGTTTTGAAGCCGTTCCCTTTTAACCTAATTATTGCCACATCTCAGCCATTTGAGCATTTGATAATAGATTGCGCGGGCCCGTTACCATGCTCAAAGGCAGGTTCATCATTTTGCGTACTGTGATGTGTTGTTAAACTGCACATTATCCAGCAGCTTATCCGTTACGAACAATAACTGCTAGGTCGGCTGTACGTGCTCGTACTTAGTTCTTTTCAGTGTTTGGCATTCCTAAAGTAATACAGTCTGACCAAGGAACTAATTTTTTGTCGCATTTATTCAGTCGGGTGCTGAAACAACTGCGGGTGCGACACCACAAATCGACAGCATATCATCCAGAGAGTCAGGAGGCATTGGAGCGTTTCCACCAGACTCTGAAGTCTCTCTTGCATGCTTATTGTACTGAACTGGCAGTTGACTGGGAGGAAGGACTGCCTTGGCTAAACGTGGCTGCCAGAGAGGTAACTCAGCAAATCACCGGGTTTAGCCTAAATGAACTGGTTTTTGCGCACGCCGTGAAAAGTCCATTGGCTGTGGTGGTGGATGCGCTGAAAGAGCCTGTTGTCCCAAAAAACTTGGTGGAATATGTAAATGGTTTCATACAACGCTTGTAGCTCACAAAAGAGAAATTGACAGTGGCTCAGGAAACAATGAAGAGTAATCGGCATGCTAAGGTGCATGCATTTCTGCCAGGGGACCTGGTGTTGGCTTTGTGTCCAATTTTGACCTCTCCTTTTCATGCAAAATATACTGGTCCATATACAGTTTTAGAGCGAGTTTCTGATCAAAACTATGTAGTTTCCATGCCAGAAAGGAGAAATAAGATCCAGTTGTGTCATGTCAATACATTTAAACCATATCCTGCTCGTGATCTTGATTTACTTCAGCCACTTTGTAACGTTGCTACACCTGCGTGTGCGGCAAAATGGTTTGTTTGGAAGAGCAGGATGTTAAGCACCACGGACAGTGCACTGTCGCCTGCGGGAAATAATGGTGACATGGATGTGTTGGACAGCACCCTGATTCATGGGCGTCTTAAAAACTCGGAAACTCTGAGTAAGTTGGACACGTTGTTGGTTCACCTACTTGCAGGTCGTGCTAAGCAGTTGGTAGAGTTGATTAGAGAATTTCCTTGTTTATTCTCAGAGATGCCAGGTCGCACACATTTGATTGAACATGATGTGGATGTGGGAGATGCTAAACCAATTAAGCAACGGTTTTATAGGGTGAACCTGGAAAAGTACAAGCATTTTAATGTGGAAGTAGATTATATGCTTCGTAATGGGATTGCGGAACCAAGCATGTCCAGTTGGGTATCACCATGTATTCTGTCTCCCAAATCTGATAACACTACATTTTTGATTAGATTTCATAAGCTTAACGCTGTTACAAAACCAGATTGTTTCCCATAGCCGAGAATGGAGGATTGCATTGACCTAGTCGGTTCTGCTAATTTTGTTAGTAAGTTCAATATTTTAAAGGGTAATTGGGAGATGCCATTGCCCTTTGGTCTGAGAAATGCACTGGCGACATTCACAATCAAGGTCGTTTGGCACAGTGGAAGGAGGTGTCATTGAAGGAGTCTCCGCGCACCAGCCGCTCCAGGGGGGACTAGAGAGAACCAGGACTGATCCAGGGGACCAACCGGGGCTAGGACCACAGCTGAGTCATGGGTTCAGTCGGGTCCAGAGGCCTGGAATCGGTCAGCAGAGAGAGATAGGACCAGGTGGAGGGATCGCCTGCTGATAGCACATCCTCATTCATGTCTTTAATAAATGCCTCTAAAGGGCTAAAAACGTTCCTGGTTGCTGTGTCCTCCCTGTTTTGTTGTGGCAGTGGGAGCCGGGCCATAACAACTAATAACTGAACACTAGAAAAGGACTACAGATGTTTTTTTCTTCAAAAACATCAGCTGATCAACATGATTTGGCCACAATTCCTTGCATAAAAACCTTTGTCTGATTTTCTCATCAGTTGCGTTTTTGCACTCAGCATAGTGGCATGGCTTCTGCAGAACTGGTCAGCTGATGGTTATCTTAGGATAAGGGCTGATGTTAGCCTGATTCAGCTGCAGCAGTAATGATGTTAGCAGCTACAATGTGGGTATAATACAGACGTTTGCACCGTTCAACTTGTGCTTGTGTTTGCCTATAAAAGAGGCTTCAATAAACAAAGTACAAAAAGGGCTGGGCGATGAGTCAAATGAGTCATACCTAGTTTGCAGACCCTTTTGTTTACATAGTATTAAAAAAGGTATTGATAAAATCCTGGATAAATAGGCGGCATTGTTAAGAGTAGTAATATAGAGAAATCCTTAAAGATACCTATCCTTGATTACAAGGGAACACCGAAAAAACTGTGAGAGTAGAAATGAACTAGTCTTATAAGTAAAATATTCTAGTTTTTTTGTTTTTTGCCTTCATCTCTGCAAAGCTTTGCTGTAAAATATAATTGAAGAAAGAGGTTTGCTGCTCCAGCACAGCTTTTTTTTTATTGATAGCTTATTAACAGGCTTTTGAACTGTAATCATTAGAATCAGCTGTGCTTAGGCAGGGAAACCCCTAAAACCTGCAGGACGACAGCCCTCGAGGACCGAATTTGAGCATGCCTGGCCTAAAATATGCAATTATATAAAAAAGCATATATTCTGATAGCTGTACTTGTAGTCTAGATTCGAACCTCACATGACAGGTGAGGAAACGCTACACGCCTTAAGGGCTGGTTATACTACTGCAGAAATGTGTCGCAGTGAGCTTGGCGCAGACATTTTTGATTTATGCTCAATATTTAAGCGTGGTCTGTGCTATAAGCAGTGGGTCTAGATACGGCTGAGGTGATTAGGAAGTGGGGCAAGTTTAGTCCAACAACGGAGGGACATGAGGGCGAAAATGAGCAGGGATCCAAGTGGAGAAAGGGTCCCAAAATTCTCGTGCACCTCGATCTTCTAGCTGGTCAAAACAAAACAAGCCAGCCTCCTGTCTGTGGAACTCTCTGCGGTCAGTTACAATTTGGGAGAGGTGCAGCAGAGTGTCTGCGGAGGGGGCGGGGAGGGCTTTTTGTTCACTGCGACACCTATGCAGAGGATCTTGTTTCGAACTATAAATACGCTTTTAGAAAACTGACATCATAAGTAATTTATGGTGAATGAATCTGAGATTAATTACTGAATCTCTTGAAAATGATGATAAAAACGATGATACATTGGCTAACAACTATAAATCTAATCAAGTGGAGTCTAAGAGGTGTTTGTTCTCCCACTCCTAGCGGCCCCCACAGAGGACTCAAATGACTCTACAGTGGTGTGCATCAGACATGGACCAGAAGTTGAGTACAGGGAGCAAGTGAGCAGCTTTTTGAGATGGTGTGGAAACAATAATCTAATCCTGAATGTGAAAAAGAGAACAAAAACAACAAAACAAGGGAGATTATTGTAGATTTCAGAAGAAACATGAATAAGTTGGAGTGGAGTTGGTGGAGTATAAATGCCTTGGACAAAAAACTGTGCTGAAGATTCAACTGTGAAACTGTCTGCATGAAGGGACAGTGCTTTGAGGGGAAGCTTAAGTACTTTAGTATTTTCAGTCAATGCTGCAGATTTTCTCTCTCTATCTCTGATCTCTTCTGTTCTCAGAGCAAATGACTGCAAGAAGCTCAGTTTTATTCCCATATACGGGAATAAAACTGACCTCTGGTTCTGAGCCAAAACCCTGAGGGCTCCGCGGAAAAGGACCAGAACATAATCAGAAGACAAGACAGACAGGAGCAGATCCAATTATCTTTATTTCTTACACTTCTGCCTGTGTCCCACAGAATGAAACAACAACAAAAAACTGTTGACTGGGTCAGATTATGAATACAAAAAAGAAAGCTGACTGCAAAGGCAGTTGCGATGCAGAGCCTAAATTTGTAACCAACCATTAGGGATGTACACTATATTGCCAAAAGTATTTGCTCACCCATCCAAATTATTGGAATCAGGTGTTCCAATCACTTCCATGGCCACAGGTGTATAAATTCAAGCACCTAGGCATGCAGACTGTTTTTACAAACATTTGTGAAAGAATGGGTCGCTCTCAGGAGCTCAGTGAATTCCAGCGTGGAACTGTGATAGGATGCCACCTGTGCAACAAATCCAGTCGTGAAATTTCCTCGCTCCTAAATATTCCACAGTCAACTGTCAGCTGTATTATAAGAAAATGGAAGTGTTTGGGAACGACAGCAACTCAGCCACGAAGTGGTAGGCCACGTAAACTGACGGAGCGGGGTCAGCGGATGCTGAAGCGCATAGTGCGAAGAGGTCGCCAACTTTCTGCAGAGTCAATCACTACAGACCTCCAAACTTCATGTGGCCTTCAGATTAGCTCAAGAACAGTGCGCAGAGAGCTTCATGGAATGGGTTTCCATGGTCGAGCAGCTGCATCCAAGCCATACATAACCAAGTGCAATGCAAAGCGTCGGATGCGGTGGTGTAAAGCACGCCGCCACTGGACTCTAGAGCAGTGGAGACGCGTTCTCTGGAGTGACGAATCGCGCTTCTCCATCTGGCAATCTGATGGACGGGTCTGGGTTTGGCGGTTGCCAGGAGAACGGTACTTGTCTGACTGCATTGTGCCAAGTGTAAAGTTTGGTGGAGGGGGGATTCTGGTGTGGGGTTGTTTTTCAGGAGCTGGGCTTGGCCCCTTAGTTCCAGTGAAAGGAACTCTGAATGCTTCAGCATACCAAGACATTTTGGACAATTCCATGCTCCCAACTTTGTGGGAACAGTTTGGAGCTGGCCCCTTCCTCTTCCAACATGACTGTGCACCAGTGCACAAAGCAAGGTCCATAAAGACATGGATGACAGAGTCTGGTGTGGATGAACTTGACTGGCCTGCACAGAGTCCTGACCTCAACCCGATAGAACACCTTTGGGATGAATTAGAGCGGAGACTGAGAGCCAGGCCTTCTCGTCCAACATCAGTGTGCGACCTCACAAATGCGCTTCTGGAAGAATGGTCAAAAATTCCCATAAACACACTCCTAAACCTTGTGGACAGCCTTCCCAGAAGAGTTGAAGCTGTTCTAGCTGCAAAGGGTGGACCGACGTCATATTGAACCCTATGGATTAGGAACGGGATGTCACTTAAGCTCATATGTGAGTCAAGGCAGGTGAGCAAATACTTTTGGCAATATAGTGTATATCGAAAACTTGTTTCCTGTTCAGAACTGTTCCGTGTGTTCCAATTCCATGGGAACGTTTGGCAGCTCGCTTAACAGTTCTCTTAATGGTTCCATGCAGCACCAGAGCTTAGCGCTGGGCAGCACATTTATAAGTTGGTATCATCGTTGACTAGGGATGGGGATCGAAACCCGGTTCTATCAAGAACCCGGTTCCACTTTTTTCAAAACCCAAAAATCAATAACGTTTGGGCTTATCGATACCACTATCGAGTCTGGTCGTTTTTTTTTTTTTTCTCCCGGAGGTCCTGTAACATGTGTGTCCCTCGAGTCGCATCACAGCATTTAAATCTAATCAATCCAATAACTGCAGCATGTCCACCAATGTTTTGGAATGAAATTGTAAGCAAACAGATATTAAAAGTAAAGCAAGTGAAGTCTGGCAGTTAATTTTGCTCGCGAAGGTCTAAAGTTTGGCTTCATTTTACCAAGCTCAAAGATAAAGAAGAAGCGAAATGCAACAGATGTTGCAAAATCATCTCTTGTAAAGGGGGGAACACAACCTCAATGGCCAAGCACAATAGTATTGTGCATGAAATAAAGGCCAAATGCAGTACCTTCGACTGTCTCCGGGTTAAAAAGACTCCTCCTCCTCCTGCTGCTGCCGCCGCACCACAGTCGGGCCCGTCTTCATCATCCACTCAGAGTACCACTGGTAAGCGCGCACGCAGACTTTCTAGCTTGTCCAGTCAGTTAAAAATAATAATTGTGAAATCCGTGTTGTAATCGGCAGCATACAAGCTAGTTAGCTTGAAAAGTAAATAAAGTTTCAGACGTGCTGCACGATGATGTGTTCAGATTGGCTCAGTAAAACTACAATTAGGTTATCATGATGCGTTCAAGTGTAACGTAAAGAAAAGGGAAATTGAGTTTTTGGCGAGAAACATGAGTAATACAGTTGTATATTGCTCTAATTATTTTAGAATATATAATTAAACTACTGATGCAAACATTTATTAAAAATTACATTTAATTTAAAATACAATTATTTATTTGCTAAATATTTTCCTAATCACTAAAAACATGATGAAAAGTGACAGACATGTTAATTTTTCTGCAAAAAAATACCTGTTAATTTATGAGCTGATATTTTATTTCCTTTTGTGTGACACAGTATATTATTTATTTAATTTATACATTATGACATTTTATTTTTCATTTGGTGCTGCTGATATATTCTAGTTAGTTTTATGTCATTTCGAAGTGGCCTATTACATTAGCCATGTTCATTGAAGGCTAGAAACGTTTTTGTTATGCTCACTTGTTAAGCAATAAAAGCAATACCAGTTCCGGTAAAAACATATTGTCGCATCGTCTTTCCACCAAATAACAGAAAAGTATTGATAGTGGTATCGATAAAGACTCGGATCGATGTCAATAAATATTAACGATCCCCATCCTTATCGTTGACTTCAGGCAGAACTGGTCAACCACGCTCCACTGCTCATCAGTGACTCACCTGAAGAGGTAGTCACCAGCACCAAATTCTTGGGGTATACATTACAGACGTGGACTGTAAACACCACCTCACTAGTCAAAAGGGCACAAAAGCACTTGTACTTCCTCCGGAGGATGAAGAGAGTCCACCTGCCCGCAGCCATTCTCCTGAACTTCTACAGAAGCACCATAGTGAGCGTTCTGACCAGCTTTCTTGCTGTGTGGTGTGGAGGCTGCAGCCCCTCAGACTGAAAGTAGGTGAGAAGAGTAGTGAGAACAGCAGAGAAGATCATCGGGGCTCCGCTTCCCTCCATAAAAGACATTTCATCCCAGAGCTGCATGTCCCAAGCCCTGAAACATCATCAATGACCCCCTTACAACCTCATCATGGACTGTTCTCCCTGCTGCCCTCCGGGAAGATTCTTCGCAGCATCGGATGAAGGTCCAGCAGATTCTGGAACAGTTTCTTCCCCTCTGCCATCACACTGCTAAACTGTTGAAAAAATACTGCATTATTGCACCATATATATATATATATATATATATATATATATATATATATATATATATATTTTTTTTTATTATTTTATTTTATTTATTTATTTATTTTATTTTATTTTCACAACTAAAACATAAAAATAGAATAATGTTTCACTAAAAAAGAAAATGTGATGGACAACTGCCGAAAAACCCTCAAGGGGCTTAATGAGTGGCAGTCTCCATAAAAACAAATATATTTCACCATTTCAGACATCTATATGATATTGTGTAAAAAAACAAATTAAAAAAAAACAGCATTTCTTTGTATAAAACTATTTAACATATCATTTAGACCACAAATCCATATGGAAAGTTCAGTGAACTTAGTAGCAGCAATTTTACTCTCTGTTTAAATTGTTCTTTAGAAAGATCTGTCAGTGATGTGGGAAGACTGTTCCATATCCTTGATCCTCTGTATAATACACTAAACTGTGTTTGAGTTGTACGAGAGTAAGGAGGCCTGATAAGACAACTACTACGAGTTGGATACTGCTGAATTATTAATGCTTTTTAGCTTCCATATGGATGTGTTTTTTGCACCATGTTTTTTTTTTTTCTCCCACACTTTACATGAGTTTACATTTGATCACTGCTGCAGTTATGGAATGGAAATGTTCATTTACTGTCTGGAGAGCAGTACTAAAAGAAGTGTTGTTTTGTATACACTCTGTATAAACAAAATGACAATAGAAGCTGCCTCAGTCTTGTATGTGGGGAGTAACATCTTTCTAGCACTAGCCTAGCAGATAAAGCTTTGACTAAAAATGGCTGTGCTTCATTTTGACTCCAGGCATATGTTTGGTGAAAAAATAACGGTAATAATTGAAAGTCACCAAAGTAATTGTTATTTGCTTGTTATAACTTTATACAGTTTAATATTTGGAAAATGCATTTATAGTTGTACAACACTTTGATTATAATGAACGAGATGAATATATGAGTTTAGACTATAAACCTGTTTCTAAGTGCAGGTCAGGTCTTTTTGATGAGTCCCAGAAAATCAGAAGATTCTAGCCCTCATGTCCAGGAAGGCTGATTCTATGACCCATTGATGGCGAGCCTCCCAGCTTGAATCCAGAGTCTCCACACCACCATACGGCGGACCACCAATCTGTCCATGGTATGATCGTGCCAGTCACCCTGACTGACACCACATTGAGTCTACCTCGAAAAGTGCACTTGGATAAACCCCCTTTGACTTTTGACTATTTCCCCCCGACTTTTACAACTGACATTGACTGAACTAAGAGCAACCGCTCTCAAGAAGGAACAAAGGAAAATCAGACTCTCTAAGAGACACTTTACTTTCTTAGTTAAAGGGCCCATAGGTTACGTTGTTATTATTGTGTGTTGTATTATACGTTGCAGTGTTCTTTTTGGCAACTAAAATCTACAATAACTACAACCACCTGTGTGTTTGGTTATTGCACTCTCTCAGCTCCTACGAACCTAGTCTGTGACGTGTACATACCTTGAAGTGGGTTACATAATAGCAGTAATGGATCTGGCTGCATGCAGAAAACAGTGAAGTTAGATGGGTCCCAACAACAGACAATGAAATGTATACCTATAAAGGATTTTCCATTCTTGGATACAAAGAAATGCTTAGCCACAGTAAAAGAAAACCCAATAATATTGAAAATATTTGCTGTTTGGAAACAATCTCACTTACTTGTCTACACAAGGCAAAGCCATTTTATGTGTATAGCACAATTCAGTACATGGGCAATTTAAAGTGCTTGACATGAATTAGATCATAAAATAGAAGGAAAAAAAAGGATAAAATAAAAGAGGAACAAAAACATCATCCTTCTCCAAAGGACACCTTTATGCGGTAATACAAATATCTCATATTACATATCTGACTCATTGTTGCAGGGGTTGAGGAATCCAAACAATTGCTTTTTTATACATTAGTGATACACTTTCTAATTTCCATCATATATGTGAAAAATTCAGTTTTCCCAAAGATATTTTTTTTTCAAATTCTTAGAAATTATAGAATCATTCCCAGAAACTCCTCTTGAAACTCACCTACGTAATAACTTGTGCATATTAGGAACAGGAATAATATCTTCTATATAAGGTATCAAAGAAAATTTTATTTTTTAGGTTAAAACACTGACTGTACAAAAGGAAAATGGGGAAGAGACCTAGGCTGTATTTATAAGAAGGCTGTAACGATGGTGCTGATGACTGGCCTGATTACTCATTTCATTCACCTGCCTAGCTCCGCCCAGTTTCTCATTATTGTTCATTTGGTCCACCTTTTCCAGCCTCTATTTAACCTGCCTTCTACCAGTCATCAGTTCCACATAATTAAAGCCCTTGGAGAGAGTTTTCGAGCATATCTAGTTGTTTCTGATTGCCTGATCCTGACCCATTCTACCTCTTGACCACTGAGCCTGCCTGTTCCTATTCTGATCTGTTTGCTTGACCTGCATTTGAACCTGCTGGATTCTCTCTGTTTACCAAACCTGGAACTGTTTCCTGACACCGCCTTGGATTTCTCTTCAGTACCTTTATGTATCTCTGATCTGCTGGCCCAGACTCCTGAGCATGTCCTTGACACCAGCTTTGGCTCGCCCTCTGGATTATTCTGCCTTCCTTCGTCTGCTTGGTTCTAAACTCCTGCGTGTTCTCTGGCCTCTGGGACTTCAGCATCTGGGACTCTCTGGGCAGTGTCCGCGGCATCTTGTTTGCAGCCGACCAGTTGGAGCCAACCTCATCCTCTGGACATGGACTGCACTTTAAGACTAGGTTAGTGACTAAGAAGTTCTAATCATCCTCAGCCAGATAGACATACAGTAGTCATTAACCTGTGTTCTCTCCCTGCAGAGGTTCCTGCCTAAGATTGCCTCGCTGTTCCCTGAAAATGTGTTTACTTAATAAAGGTTGTTGAGAAAATCCAACTGTCTGTTTGCTTTTAAAACTTGGTCCTCTGTTCTGAGTGCTGACAGTGGCAGAGTGACATCATCCACTGGAACAGGCACAGACTGTGCTAACCTCCACACAACACAGACCAATTCTATTTAATATTTTTGATAGGATATATTAGAGTCCTTATAGGTAACATACATTTGAAAACAACATTTCCTTTAGATGTCAGAGATGTAAAGTGACTGATGGTAATCTTTTACACAAGCCATAAGTTGACCAATGATAAAAGAATTTTGGAAATTTAACGGGACCCAAAATTATGGATAATGTGGGACACAGGCTCTGTTAATAGAAACTATTACAAGAAATACTTCATTTTGTTTGCGAGCACTGCATTCTGATTAACTGGAAATCTGAAAATTCACCATCAGTAAGGCACTGGATCTGTCAGCTTGTATCTTACTGCACATTCAAAAATATACTTAAATATACTTAATGTACAACCTGGGACCCCTTCACAGTCATTCTACCCTCTCTTGACTTAGTGATCTAACATGGAGTACTTCCTGGACCAGTTTAATATGAGCTCTTTCAATGCAACTACCTAATTGATGTATCTGATATGCATAGTGTGTTAATTTATGTAGATACGAATTTGCACCGATGGACGTTTATGTAAAATGTGTAGTAAATGTAGTAGGATATTGTGAACGATACAAGGGAGAGAATTGGGATGAGAAACATTTTTGTAGTAATGTTTTTATTTCTTAATTTTTTTTCCCTCATTTTTTATGTTTATTATTTGTGTTTATTTTGAAAAATACTACTTTCACCTTAACTGTAGATGCTTACTAAACAGCATGGCTATCCTGATAAAGCTTCTGTTAATAAATATATCTTATAAATACTAAGTATAATATAATATAAATAATAAATAAAGCAAACAATTACTTACTAAACAAGGTAGGTGCAATTGGATTCCAATGAAATACAGACATATTTTGGCCTAAGTGCTGAAAAATCATGCAGCATTAACAGAGATTTGCTTGTAATTCAGTCTTGATGTTATATCTTGAATTTATATGTAATATGTAATTACCATAACAGAATAATCAATATATGATTGATTATTAGTATATTACACGTACATAATCAATTTAGCACATTTGGCACATCATCAGATAGCAGTGTTGTATAGTAACGAGGTAAAAATACTTCACTACTGTACTTAAGTATACTTTCCAAGAGTATACATTTTTTTGAGAACTTTCACTTTTACTTCACTACATTTACAAACTTAATTGCATACTTTTACTCCAATACCATTTCAATGTTTGGTTTAGTTACTAAGTAAAAAAAAAAAACAAAACAAAAAAAACGAGCGAGAGAAACGCAAGTGTTTCCACCCCACCTACTGACTACAAAGTTGGGTCTTACCTGGGCTTGTCATTCAAACTGCACTTACTTTTTACTTATACGTTTCACTACATTACTTGAGTACATCTATTTTTACAGTAATTCTTATACTTAAGTACACGCCATTTCAGATACTTTAGGACTTTTACTCAAGTAACATTTCAGTCAGTGACTTGGACTTTTACCAAAGTCATATTTTGGAGAGGTACTTATACTTTTACTTGACTCCGAGTTTTCAGTACATTATACAACACTGTCAGATAGTGGTGTGCGTGTGTGTGTGGGTGTACCTGTCTAGCCCTCAGAGTGAGGACCATTTCTCCAATTTCACCATCAAATTAAGGATCAGTTATTGCAAAGTCAGGATATTTTGCCGGTCCTCACATCCTATTTTGCCAATGGTTAGGTTTAAGGCTAAGGTGCCAATTGTCTAGGATTAGGGTGAGGTATGCATTGGTAATGGTTAGGGCATAGAAAAGGTTGAAAATGACTGAAAATCAATGGAAGCCAATGGGAGTCTACACATGATCCTTTCAGAACGAGTATGTGTGTGTTTGTGTGCGTGTGTGTGTGTACATGTGGTTGGGGGAGTGGGTGGTGGGGAGTGTGTGCTGTGTAATATTCTTGATATCTAAGTGCAGCTTTATTATGCTCCATTAACACACACATTTTGTTGTGGTGGATTTGTATATTATGTTGTATTACATGATTTGTAGACTTCATGGTCTTCATACGGAATATGCAATGTGCCTATTTTGACCATATGTAACACTTATCTACTGATGCTAAGAAAAATTAAGTGTGTTTCAAAGTGATAATTTTGTCTTTATTTTAACATTTTCAAGTTCCCCTGAAAATGAGAAGATCAGCGTTGTTCAATGCTGTAGCGGACGTATTGTTTATAATGCGACCGGGCTAACTCACTCAGCTCTATGAAGAAATAGAGATCAGTGCTCTAACTAGAGAGTAGATAAATGGTGGCCCGTGACTCCACAGCTATGTGTGTCTATCAGCTATCCAGTGAATAAATAGAAATTAATGATATGACTGAGGATGGTGAAGAATTAGCCTTATTTGGGAAAAGCACATATTACTGAAAATATCACTGGTGCACTTGACCATTGTAAACCCCCAAGAAATAACATAAAAAAAATGTCTGAGATGTTTAGTAATGAAAACACAGTCTAAGCAGGAGCAGTTTTTTTGCAACATTTTACCAATATGGAACTTATGTTTGGCTCAATTTTCTAGTCAGACATAATAAAAAATGCACACTGGTGGTTGGCGGTCTTTTCAGAGACTTGTCCTGAAGACAGCAAACTGATTATCATATGAAATATCATATCAATCTGCAAGCATCTAATGCTACATTCAGAACACACGCAGCAGAAGCAGCACATATGCACATGCCGCTCCATTTTTGATGCTTGTAGAAGTTTAATTCTAATGCACGGCTGAAGCATCTTTACTGCTCTAGCAGCACAGTCGGAAAGTTGGTGTGCGTGCCTTGGGAAGAGGTACCCTATTCTTTCTTTGCCTTTAACAATGGTGGATGAAATCGAGAGAGTTGCTTGGCTTATTTCAATGAATGATGCTACATTCAGGCTGCAAGCACTGGAAGCAGCAAAAAAGCTTCTGCTGCTTCATTTTTGATGCTTGTTCACTTTAAGGTCAGATGTCCAGTAAAGTATGTCCAGATGCGTCTGATCCTTCTGCTGCTCCTGTGTTCAATGGCAGAGAGCAGCTTTGCTATACAGTATTTGCTATTATAAGTGGGTAGAACATAGTTTTAATATGTTTTTTAATTGAAAAAGTCCACCTCTAAACATTGTCTGTGCAGTCAGTTTATCAAAATTGATCCTGCCTTCAAATCTTATTTCTCTGTTGCAGTCACTCAGACCCCCATACACCGGCTGTGTACAGTTGTGCGGCGGACCTCTGTCCCTGCAAATACCGTTCAACAGCAGCCTCAGTTTTCCGCTGCTGTTAGCGCCGACTAGAAGGCATTTTTCTGCAGGCACCAGAATAATAAAGTCGAACATATTTTGCCAGCAGGTTTCGACATTTTAAGTTAATTTAGGCATTAACAAACTGTTTTAGAGGAGTGATCATAGTGCTCTGCACGGCAGTGCTGTGTCTGTCTCCCTGCAAGCTCCCAGATCAGCTTCTCTGATTGGTCGATGTGGAGCGCCAAACAAAAGTTAAATTTTTCTAACTCCAGCAATTTCTGATTCTGAACCGCTTCACATGCGTCATATGGTCAGAAGCTTGTGAGGTGCTGCTTCAGCTGCTCAGATGAGCTGCTCCTGCTGCTCTAAATGTGCTGCAGGACCTTTTTCCCCAGCCCCCCAACGCACGCCGGCCAGAGCCACTCCAACCCCCCACCCGCCCCGCAGCCTCACCCGCCGCGATCACCAGGAACAGAGCAGCTCCGCCATGCCTCCAAGAGGGAAAACCCACCCGAATACCCAGTCAGCGCAGCCAGCCCGCCAACACCGGCCCCCCAACACCACCCCCGCCGGAGCCGCCCGGACCCCGCCAGCAGGACCCCCACCCAGCAGGCCCGCCCGCCCCCCGAGAAAACAGACATGCCAAATCCCCCCAAAAAAAAAAAAAAAAAAAAAAGGACCCCCCCCCAATGCGACAGTGGACACCAGACACCGACCCGCCCGCAACCGCTCCCCCCCACCGAGGAAGAAAAAAGAAAAGAAAGAAAAAAAATTAATTAATTAATTAAATAAATATGTAAATTAATTAATAAATTAATAAATTAATAATTACAATTAAAATAAATATGCAAGAGGAGAAGTGCGAGTGGAAAAACCGGAGCCCAGATGAAGATTCTACTAAAGTTACATGAACTGGGTTGCTGCTGTATATTGTTATTATTTAAACAGTAAATTTTGAAATACTAGAAGGTTGTCTTTTGTATTTTCCTATAAACTGGCCTCTCGAACAGAGTTCCTGACCCCAGCTGCACCCCCCAACCCCCCGATGGTGGTCAAGAAACTTCAGCTGTCGTTGAGAAGAGCTGCATTTGAAAAGTGGTCAGTTGAACAGAAATTCTGCTAAGTGCACCTTTTTATGAGTGTGTTTCATTCTCACAAAAAAGTAAAAGAAAATCCATGAAAAAGCCTCAGCAGTCAAGTGTAGACTGTTCTGGCATGGCAGCTTGTCAGTATTTCGATGCTACTTTACAGGTAAAGGCCAAGGAGGAAGGAAATTGCTGACAGTCTAGTATAGCCAACAACTAAGAGTTAAACGACGATCACACAGGTGCTAGATGTGCGGTCAGTTCCAAAGCAGCCATTATTTCAACCTACAAAGGGGTTTCCCCATCAGTCATATTTACTGCTTCTTACCAGAGTATAAACCCTACACTTTCTCACACCCTCCCTCTCCAGTTCATTTCTGCCCATCTGGCTGCAAATAGCTCTGTTCTTGAGCCCAGGCCCCTCTGACAGAGGTCTCTATCAAGAAGGATGTCATTTGGAAGGTGGCAAGGACAGGTAAGAGTCATTCCCCCTTGCTCTATGAAGCAGAAGAGGGTGAAATGATTCGAGCTTAGCTATGCTAAACATTTAAATGATGGATTGTGCCAATGATTTTTTTACCAGTTTTCTGTTTAAGGGGACAAAAGTCTGACTGAGGCTCTAATTACCATTATTTTTGCTATACTTACCTTGCTCCAGTTAGTTGAGTTTTTGTAGTGTGTTAAAGGGACCTCGCTGCTCCAGCTGTAAAATGGGTCACCAGATGTACAATAACGTGGGGGGCCTCAATGTGGTACTTAAGCTGCTCTGCTTTTTCAATACATTATAGCAGTGATCCATCTCAAATGGCTACAATTATTCAAATGTCAGGCCCGGCTTTGCACACTTACGGTGGCTTGCTGACAACATACCTTAGAGGTATGTCAAAAGATTAATAGCAGTGGGATTTTATATTAGGGGGCTTTTGTACCTATTTTAGAGCACTAATTTTGGACCATTTATTTAGTAGAAATTATAGATAAGTAAAGTTGTTTTGAAGCTTGTCTTTAGGGGGATGTAAAAATAAATATTGGTCATGTTAAATGTTTGTAAAATTGCGTGTCAGAAAATTGTTGGGATCCTGGGGCTTGCCCACCAGAGGGCGCAGAGGATCCTCTTCTGTTTTTTTATTTTCTTTTAGGGACTGGGTTACTGTTGGGATCTGGGGATGTACCACCTTTCTCCAGCAGAGTGCGCCGTGGGTCTCCTAGGCTGGAGCCCTCCTGCACACCTGGAGCTCGTCTGCTCATCAGGAACCTTCCCTACATAAGCAGCTGCCAGACCTTCCTTCAACGCCGCAGTGTTGACCTTAGTTTGGTTAGCAACCTGAGCCTCTGTTACCTGAAAGAATCTAAGTTGTCTCTAAGTGAGAAAACTGATTCTAACCCTCCTCTGTCTTGCTCACAGGAAACCTGTCTCAAGCCTGAAGCTCTGGGTGAGCTTAACCTGCCTTCCAGCCCTGGTGAGCCAAACCTGAAGATTCCTATTTGGATATCCCCGGCTGCTCTCTGTGAAGAGCTGGAAACTCTGATCAAGGTCTGCCATTCAAAGTCAGAAGCTAGACGCTGCAGCTGCTTGTGTACTCGGCTGAACCAACAGTCTCTGGACCCAACGGTTCCCTCTCTCACAAGAGAAGCCTGAACTCCGTCGAGGTAGACTCAGAATTATCTTAAAGGACTCAATAATCATCTGTCTACCCAGCTAATCAAACTATCCATCTCTGCAGACTTCAGTGAACCCAACCCGGACCAGTTCCAGATCCTGTCCATGTTTTTGTGTCAATAATCTTTAATAAACTCTGTTAAACTTTTACCCAGCCTCCGTTGTGTTCTGCATGTGGGTTTGAATTAAAACCAATCATGACAAAAATAAAAAAAAAATCCAATTCTATTTGAGGTAGTCAGTGCACATTACATAAGTTCTGTGATTTTAAAATACTGTTTGTGTTCAAATCTTAACTTAAGGTTAATGCTGCTCTATTTAGAAGTTTTATTAGCTCTGCTTGTTGAAAATTTGTAGGTCTAAGTGCAAACATGTTGCATATAGATAAAAGCATGGAAAACAGAAAATAAGGCTAAAAAAATAAAAAATGGACAAACATATACAACACAGGCAAAGGAAATAATATGCAAGTAGCAAAAATGAAAGTTAGCAAAAGCTGTAATCTAACTCTGTATAGAATTGGACATCCCAGAAGGCAGGCAATATTGTGCTTTGCAGTGGCTGTGATACCTCAGATTTATGAATACATTTACAAAACTGTTTTGTTTTTAAAAGGTGCTTCAGGCAAAGTTAATTGCTGATTGTTTGACTCCTATGGTATAATAAACTCGGAGGGTAGGCAGTGGGATAAATCAAAGGCGTTTATTGAAAACAGGAGATTGGATCTGCGCATCTGCAGTGGCTGCAGTTGTGGCGGGGCATTGCCCATTACTGGAAAACGACTGGACATGTGAGAGTAAGTGACCATGATAATCATGATTATCCATGCTTTATTGTTTGTCTCGTACCACGTCTTTCGGTTGTGCTGTTCTTTTTACATGTCGTTGCAGGTGATGAAGCAGACTGAAAATGTTTTGTCATTATCTCCTTTCTATCTCCTCTTTCTTTCATCTTTTCTCTTTTTTTTCCTTTTTTCTTCTTCTGTTTTTCTGCCCTATTTACATTGCAGTGTCCATATAAACTGTAAAACTCCCTGCATAATTATAATAAAGCAATTTATATGCATGAAACAAGTGGAGCAATATGACAATTGCCATACTGCTACACTTGTGAAAGTAATATCTGTTGGGCTCTTTTTGGCATCAAGACAATTATTCTTATTGCCACATTGCCAGACAGGACACTGTAAAAAAAAAAAAATAAAAAAAAGATTATCCATGTTAGTCGCTTACCTTGTTTTATCACTTCAGTCCATCTACTTAGAGAGAGGTAGGATTCAGCCGGTGGTCTGCCAACGAGATTTGGCAAACGCCGCCCAGAGTTAACCAGATGCTGCAGCCTCAGAGAACAACCTGGAATCTGAGCCTGGTCACAGTACATATAAACAGTTTAGAAGAGGAAGGCTCAGAGATCCAGGAGTCTGTATACCAGTCAGAGGTTCCGATGAGAAAAAAAACAGGCTGGTCCAGGGTTCAAAGAGTCCAACAGAGAGTTCAGGCAGAACGTTCAGATGGGAACAGGCAAGCTCAGTAGTTAAGTGATTGGACACTGGGAGGAAACTGTAGCACCCAGAGAGAACCCTATGCATCGGGAGAACATGCTAACTCCATCCAGTAAGACCCTAGGCCAGGAATCAAACCTCTGGACCTTCTTGCTACAAGGAACTGGTGCTAAACTGTACCATCAGGCAGCCCCTTGGCAAAATGTTACATTTTAAGTTCTCACAGTTTTTACCACATGCTTCATTATATACACTTTCAGTCATTCCAAACAGTTACAGGTAGCTTGCCTTGTTTGACAGCTCTCTATGGGTAGTCACTCTGATAGAACATTTTTTTATTTCATTTCGCACTTACAACCTGCCCCACTCTATTTACTTACTTATACAAAAATGCAAACTTTTCCATTCCGCTATTATAGTTTTTTATTTATTATCAGTATTATCCTGTCCTTACCCTCATTGAATAAGTGTTTGCATACTTCGTTTTTTGTTTATAACTAACTAACTCCTTATTTTTGCACACAAGCTTGGCCTTTAAGCCTGATTCTGACTGTGAATGTAACACAAATTGATCCTTTTGTGTACATAGCATTTGTGACTTTACTTGTGAGTGGCAGCTTTGTTGTTAGGGCATACCGCTTGCAATCCTGAGGTTGTGAGTTTGAAACCCAGTCCCACAGACTGCAACTCTGGGTCTCTATGCAAGACCCTTAAACCCCTATGCCTCCGGGCACCCCACAATGGCAGCCCACTGCTCCCCAATAGGATGGGTTAAATGCAGGGGTAAATTTCTCCAATGTGAGATCAATAAAGTTAAATTATTCCTATTATTATTAAATGCACAAGACTCATTATGGATTTTACTTTATAAAAAAAAGTTATGGAGACAAGTAGACAAATCGAAATACTAGCTGCCGGGAAATTACAGACAATGTGAAAAAAACAGGTGTTTTTAGGATGGGGGGGCAACAACTTGATATTGGCGGGCTCTATCTGCCCAGCAAAACTCTGAAAGCTTTTGCACTAGTCAAATATGAAGATAAGCCATATATTAAAAGTGCAATATATTTTTCTCATGCAGTGATTATTCTTGTGTTATGCATTTAGATTGTGTAATATTTTGACTGTTTTGTTAGCTTTCACTCAACATTTTACATGTTACAGTGGCATACATTATTTTGGTGTGTACATTTTATTTACAGAAGCATTTTCTATGATCTAATTATTGTAAGTAAAACTCTAGAAGCTTTTGCACTGGAGACTGAGAGAGTATCTAACAGCATGTGTGTGTGTACTGACTGTTTCCCCCGCTACTCCTTTAGGTGTGGTGAAAAAAAATTGCAGATCCCGATTCCTTGTCTGAGTAGTGTCCTCCATTTTAAAGCAACCAGATTAAAGCTGCTACACCTGCTAGCCTGTACAATAACAGAGAAAAAAGGTAGAGGGAACTTTTAGGCTTGCTTGTTCAATTTTATGAGGTAAGTCCATGGATTTCCTTTAAGTTTCCTACTGGAGCTTTAACAGCTATAAGTTCACACTGACACGACTTTCTTTGTGTAGAAGCGGGTTTTGTTTTTGATGCATTCAAGCTATGACAAAAAGAGGCTTTTAGAGGAACACAGCTTTCTTATATACCTGCTTTTAACGTTATAGACAGGTAGAGTTCATTTAGACATAGCTCAGTGTTAATTCTTTAATTCTTTCTTATCTAGACTCACAGTTCGTGATTGTCCCTCTTGCATTGTGGCTTGGAATAACATGGCTCAAACAACGCTTCAATTTTGAGCATAAATCAAAAAAATATGTGACAAGCTTACTGTGACACACTGCTGCGGGAGTATAACCAGCCCTTAACTCTTACCCACACCTCTGTAACCCTCTACAACTTTTTCTGCACGCCTCTCTCTTTGCTGTCACCACTGATTCTCACTAGGGATTTTTCCACTAGAGAAATTATTGTCATATTGATGATTACAGTAAAATTGTGTCTTCTTTGTAATTTGTTTGGGATAAAAGCATCTGCTAAATGCATAAAAATAAACATTAATGCAGCAAAAGTTGAATCAGTATGAAGGAATTTGATCAAAAATGTTGCTGTAGTGGTATTATGCTAATGTAAAACGGTTAAAGGAAACATAGGTTCTTTCATCCTTTTAATAGCAAGGAATTCAGAAAGTTGTTTTAAAATACGATATACAGGATGTTGGAAACCCTGCATGCGTTTAACAATCCAACTGTATAGGCTCTGCATAAATATTCCTTCTATCACCAAACATTTCAGTTTATTTTCATAAAAGAAAAAAACATCAGCATGAAGCTAGATTATTTACCATATATACACACTTAAGCTTTAGCAGCTTTGTGAAGGATTTGCTTAAAAACAAAGATAGCACTTACAGAATATCTCTGACTGTAATGACCAAAAAATTGGAGACCCAGAATTCAACCAGAGGCATTTCAACAGTTTTTTGGGAGGGACTCACTAGTTAACAAAAGTAACTTCTGGAAGGTGTTTGGACAGTTGAGTGACCAGATAGAAACAGAGGAAAATGTTTGTAATATTGGACTCTGGTTCATTAACCTCCTCTGTGTTTGGGGAGAAACTTTGAGCGTTTCAGAAAATGATGGTTGGCATGTGACATCACTGATAAACCTCAGAGGATTCCTGAATCGCTCATGCAAAAAACTAGTTTGGATCCCTTGACTCTTTCTAATATCGACCGATTTCCAAATTACCATTTGTCTCAAAGATTTTGTAGAAATGTGCCTTGGCACAACTGCAACCTTTTTTAGACAAACGTGGCATATTAGATCCTTTTCGTCTAGGTTACAAAAAAATCACATTACTGAATCAGCGCTGTTAAGGTTTTTAGTGACTTGTTTTTAACATTGATTTTGGCAGTTCAGCCGATTTAGTGCTCTTAGGTCTTATTGTGGCTTTTTATGCAGTTGACCACACAATTTTTGTAGACCAACTGAGGGATTAGTTCCTCAGGTGGTCTTTTTTCTGTTAGGCTGGGGGACTCCACATTATCGTCTGCCCCCCTTTATTGTGAAGTCCCTCAAGGTTCTATCCTAGGACCTTTATTGTTTGCGATCTACCTTCTCCCTGTCTAAATTTTTTACTAAGTATGGTATAGCGTATGATTTCTAAGCAGATGATTGTCAAATTTATTTTCCAATTGCTAAAAACAGCCACTGCCCCCTTACACCCCTACTCAACACTTAATGAGATCAAGAGAGAGGTGATAGTGTTTGGCAGCACCATCTCTAACTTGGGACCTTTTGAGGATTTTGTAACTAGTCTTGGTGTAACCTAGCTATTTTAAACTGGACAAACAAGTAGACAGCTTTTTACATTGTATTTTTATTATTGCCATCTTTCATCTACGGTGAAACCGTTTTTATCTTTCAATTTCTTTGAATAGGTTTTACACTCTTTTATTTCTTGCCGTCTGGACTACTGCAATGCATTTTAATGTGGCATTAGCCAACAAGCTCTCTCCCGTCGGTAGTTAGTCTAAAAACAGCCGCTCATCTCTTAACGGGGACCAGAAAACATCAACTCAATACACCACATCTTGCGTCTCTTCTCTAGCTCCCTGTTCATTTCAGAATTGAATTTTAGAATTTATTGTTTATGTTTACAGCTTTAAACGGGAATGCTCCTCAATACATTACTGCCCCCGTCCAGATTTACTCTCCAGGAGGTGCTCTGAGTTTTGAGGGCCATCTTCAGCTAAAAGGGCCTAAGATGAGCCATGTAATTGTGTGGTCCTCTGTGTCCTTTTTATTTATTTATGTTAAACTCTTTCTGCTTTTTTGTGTGTGTTTGGCTGTTTTGTTGGGTTTTTTTTATGTACAGCACATTGGAAACCTGTTGCTGTTAGATTTGCTATCAAAATAAATTAGACTGGATCTGCTGATGAAGGTTCTCAGTCATCCAGGTCATAGTCATTCCGTAAAAATTCAAAAAATATCCACTGGACTTGAATTCCAAGATTTGAAGACGTTTCGCTACCTCTCCAGGAAGCTTTCTCAATTCAAATGTCTGGATCCGCAGTGAGTTTGAGGACCAGTCCACACGAAGTCAAAACGAACACGAAACGCTAATATTTTCCAGAACGTTTGTCGTAAGACGTAAAATAAATGTGATCGTCCACACGAATGCATGAAAACGCTGCAAAATGTATGCCAGGCCTGTAAGTGGCGCTGTGGTGCCAAAGCAAAAATAGGCGACGAAATGTTCGGCATGCGCACTAATATTTATACATGGCTGCCCTGCGGGTCTATTTTCGTGGTTCAGTCAAATTCAGGTGCTGAACTATGTCGTCGATATTGCTCTGTTTTTCCTGGAGATATTCCAGAAGAAGAAGATTCTGTTGTAAGCCCGACAGCAGGGTGAGTAGCATGAGTAGCAACCATTCAACACAGTACGGCGCCATTGTTGTTGTGATACTGTGTCGCGCATGCGTGTTTAGAGGCAACGCTATGAAGCATGCGTGTAAAAAAAAAATGCGGTTAGAGCTTAAAGATGGAAACGCGAAAACGGCGTTTCAAAATCTTCCCACTCTGAAGGCTGAATAAAAAAAAGATTGTTTACAGACCCCGAAACGCCGGCTTCGTATGGATGAGAGGCTGGTTTGGTGAAAGGGGATTGTCTCCTGTAATACCTGAAACCTGCCTATGGTTGTTAAGAGTCGGTCGTTAAGGAGGTGTTGTTCACCGGCTGGAGCGGGTAGGTCCCTCGTTCCTCTGTGATGGTGTGGGGGGTTTGGTGATATCTGGAAGGGATCATGTCTATGATTGAATTGTAAATTTTTGGAAGCTGGAATCTGAGTCCACCACCTCTGTTTAAAGTTGTTTTTTCTCTCTTAACATAGATGGCTTCCTTCACGCCCCTCTCAAACCATCCTCTATGTTGCTGGCAGCACTGGAAATCCCTGATGGGAGCTCTCTGCAGGCAGCCAGTCTGTGTGGGATTTCCCCGCTGTTGTTTGTAGTGTCTGGCAGTGAATATAAAGAGTTGTGGTAAAAGTGGCAAGCATCAGAATATTTTTCGTCAGCAGGTTTGCAAATCTTTAGTTTTAACATTTTTAGTTAATTTGCATATTTATAAACCATTTCACCATAGTTCATAAAAATGTTTTAGTGCAGCTCTGTTCCGATAGCCTACATAACAATACATTCTTCCGGCTTTATTTTAAACCTTTGGAGTTTATCTCCTTTACATTTATTTATTTTTTATATGCAGACAGCTCTGCAGAAACAATAACATGTATTGTTTATCTCCCCCCACAACTCCTGGATCACCTTTTCTCATTGGTTGATGCTCGGGCGTCCAGCAGCAAAAATGTAATTATTTTAACGCTCGGACGCCAGAATCCTGGATGTGCCACTCCCGATGCTCGAACGACCGCTGGACCTCTTGACACCATCCCCCATAGACTTAGCATTTAAAGCAGACGCTTTGACACAGAAAACGTGCCTGGTCTGAACTCAGCTTGATTTAATTCAGTGAATCTGGCTGTCTGATACTAATTTCATATTGGATCAAAACCATTACAAAGCATTCCATCATAATGATGTCTCCAGATAATTTTCAGTATGAGTTTTTAAGTCCTAAAGTCAGCTAAAACAGACAATGTATACCTGGATAATTGCTAGGTTCCATCACTGTACTATGCTGTCAGTTCTAGACTATAGATTTAGATTTTAACTTTAATTCCAATTGAGAACTTTACTACAGGTATGGGAATCTTTATGATAACTTAAAATAAACCAACTTTATATTATAAGAACTAACCTAACATCATGTTACTTTGTTAAACAATGATTTCAGCTTAGATGTTGGTTACGTTTCTGACAATGCTGGAAATTTCTGATCCTATTTTGGATTTATGTGCTCAGTGGGCTTCTGAAGGGCATCTATGGGGCGCATGTGCTGTAAGTCAGAAGACACACATGGAAAAAACTGGGGCTCTCCAAACAAGTTCAATTGGAGTCATCATATTTCCCAGCATAATACCTCAAGTCATAAGACAAATATTCTAAATATTTCCTTATTTTCTTCTGACTTTCAGTTAGAGGGTTATATAAAACCTTCTATACGTAAAAAGAAAAACAACTACATTTTGCATCATCTTTACAATTATGGTGCCCTTTGTTTTAATCTATCTCATATACAGTGATTCATATAATTCTTAGTTGTAAATTTGTAGCTTGACAAAACATTTCAATATTGCCGAAAAACAAATAGTGATTGTGTGTGTCTGATTTAGACTTAGACTTCCTTTATTGTCATTGCACAAAAAAACACAAGGTGAATCTTGACAACGAAATGTCGATTACTTGGCTACCAGTGTAACAGAGCTAAGACCTTATTCCTAAACAAAAAATATGTTTTCTATAATTAAGAGCAAGCTATATGCAGTGTAAAGAAGTACATATATACATATATATTGCACGGAGTTATTGCGAGAAGAAACATCAATAAATATCGCACTTTATTGCAAAAAGAAACATTAAGTGGAAGACAAAACTAAACTAACGTGCGTGTAATTGTCTATGTCCATGGAGGGTGGTTTTAGTTTGTGTGTGTGTGGGGGGGTGGGGGTGTTATGTAGCGTTAAGCAGTCTGATGGCCAGGGGGAAGAAACTCTTCAAATAAAACATTTCAAATAGAATTAAGTTACCTCTGTCATTACTGAACAGGTCTCAAACAAAACATTAAGGTGCCTGCAGCAACTGTGCTAGCACTGTGTAACTTAGGTTTCTTGGATGCATGGAAAAGTAACATGTCAGACAACAGAGATACAACAAATAGCAACAACAGGTTGTCAAAACAAAAATCAAATGCCTGCACAGCAGAGGGTGGACAGCCTTTCCCTCAGGTGGGCTCATCTTTCAATGTTTGGATTCTGTATATGAAGGTGCTTCCTTTGCCAAGACGGTATCATAAAAATACTGCTGCAGAACCACCTCTTTGTAGCAAAACAGTTTCTTTAGTAAAAAATTTATAAATACACAAAAAATACCACACCACAAAAAGAGGCAAAAGATCATATGAAAGCTGTATTTATATATATATATATATCTATATATATAGATATATATATGTACAGTCTATATATGTATGTGTGTGTGTGAAACCTATCCCGTGTTCTTACTTCATTCGGAAAAAAAAGAGAGGCCTGTTTAACTTATCTGCTAATTAGAAATTATTTGATAGGGAATCCTTTTCTTTCAAAATTCATATGTTCCTCTTACCTATCAGAGGAAGGTGGTTTGAGGAGTAGAAATAAAATGGTTAGGTATGAGAATCTCAGCTGATCACAGAGCATAGCGTGGATAACAGCAAACTGGCTTGGAACAAAGGAGATGAAATGACTTAATCCTTTGTAGATATGGGAAGCTGTAAAAAGAGGTGTGGAAGTAAGATGGCTAGTGGGATGACCCTCCCGGGAGCACACACCACCCTTGGCATACACATAAAATGTATGAAAAATGATTAGGCTGTAACTAATTGCCCGTTTAGTATCGCTGAAAGCTGTTAAACAGACCATTGGCTTTTAATACCTAAAGTAAGGAAAGAAATTAATTAAGCAGAAATGTATTCTTCTACTCTGCCAAGCCTCTTTCTCAGGGTCTCTAAAAACACAGTGTGATGTGGTTTGCACCTTTGGGAAATGGATGGTAATGGTCTGAGAAAGGGATCTCCTTTTTTCTAGTTACACTCTTTTTGGGTGAATGAATGACTGAAGAACATGAGCAGCTGGTGCCATAAAATGGAGGGTTGGAGTTAAATGAAAGTTTAGAAGGAAAGGAGTTTATTACTCCAAAACTGTTCTTTAAAATACATGACCATCAGATTGAAAGTTTATAATATCTTCTAGAGGGAAGGCCCTTTCAGATAGCTACACCATACTTTCAACTTTGGCAAGATAATAGTTTAAGACTGCGTGTGTGTCACAGTGAATGCAAATGTGCCACCACCTTGCCGCTGATACTCCGAAAATTGTAGTTGACCACAGACAGTGCCGTAGACAGGAGGCCTCTGATTGGTTAAATGCACATCCGCTCTAGGCTATGCGTATACCCTGTTTGGTACCTTACCGGCTTGTTATTTTGTATGGCCACCAATTTGGAAAACAACTTGTAAAGTTGGACCAGCTAGAAGAACAAGGAACGCGAGAATGCTGGGACCCTTTTTCCATCTGGATCCCTGCTTTTTTTCGCCCTCATGTCCCTCCATTGTTGCACAAACTTGCCCCCACTTCCTCACCACCTAGGCCGTATCTAGACCCACAGCTAGTTCCTGATTGTCCCTCTTGCATTGTGGCGTGGAATAACATAGCGCAGACTTTAATATTGGGCATAAATCAAAAGTATCTGTGACAAGCTCACTGTGACACACTGCTGTGGGGAGTACAACTAGCCCTTTATTCCGCCAGCGTTGCGGCACTCTATGGGTGAAAGGCGGAGCACACCCTGAACAGGTCGCCAGTCTGTTGCAGGGCAACCTAAAGGTATAGTGCAGGATTTTGGGGAATTTTTGAAAAGACACATTCTCTCCACTTAAAAAAGAAAAAAATGCACATGCACAACCCTGTACGTGCTCCTGAGAGGGAACGCTTATTAAACATGCACAAGCCCATTTCTCCTAGAGTTGAGTTTTGGATTGTTCATACAGACTTACTTTCTAAAAGATGATTTGCAAATTTTCCACTATGTCAGACTCACACCGGTAAATGAAAATGGGGACGAGCACGTAGGACAACCTTACGTAAACATATCACAAAAATGGTCGACAATTAGGTGGTTTACCACTTGTTTTGATGATCCAGTGTTGGCCTAGTGGTTAGAGCAGAGCACTTTTGCTCTGAGAAGATTACATGTACCCGGTTCGATCCTCACAGCCTGCACTCTGGGTCCCTGAGCAAGTCCCTTAACCCCACACTGCTCCCCTGGCACCGCACAATGGAAGCCCTCTGCTCCCCAAGGAGATGGGTAAAATGCACAGATTTATGGGGAGTGACAGCCTAGTGTTTAGGGCATTGTGTTTGGAATCCACAGGTTCTTTCAAGCCCCACTCCCACAGACTGCCACTCTGGGTCTCTGAGTAAAGACCCTTAAACCCACACTGCTCCCCAGGTGCTGCACAATGGCAGCCCACTGCTCCCCAAGGAGATGGGTTAAATGCAGAGGGTTAATTTTGTTGCTATGTACTTGTGATTGTGTAATGACAATAAAACCATGAAAAGGAAAAGGAAAAAGAACATCCTCCACAATACCTTTAATATAGATCTGTCAGTGACATTTTTAGTAAATAAGAAGAAAAACAAGTCAAAACAGAGGAAAAATCCTTCAAAATGCAGCAATAATTATATTGTGCATATCATCTGGTGCCACAGCATAAAATACATGTATATATTGAAGATTAAACTTTATTTTAAGACTTTATTGCTGCTGCTGAAAAATGACACAATTATAAACATGGTATTTAATAATGATCATGGATATAATATTAAAACCTACATGTCATAAAACGATTTGCAACCTGACTTTTTGACTGTTAAAGTTGAGTTTTCTGAATAAAATGCAACCACTTCTAACTCATCCCAGGAATAGGGAGCATCATTTCTTTTTTTTTTTAACCTGAAAATGCTTTAGCTGATCAGATATCTAGAATTGTGCTGCTTAAGGGGGCTGAATTTTGGAGCAGCTCTTCTAGCATGACTCTGATATATTTTTTAAGAGAACCTGAATCCTTCCATTTTAACGTCCACCTCGCTTTGGGAAATGCTTGCCCATTTTGCATACCCAAATGGAAAAGCAAATAACTTAGGAACTGTAAGTCCAAATTACATGTGCAATAAGTTATTTGAAAATCGAACACATTATATTTTCTGAATATATATAAATTAAAATTGGGTGAGTAGAACACCGATCAAGCTGAATCGTTGAGGGGAATGCCGGTGCTGACGTTGAGACATGCAGTTGATGATGATCTGAAACTAGAAGCAGAGATTATGAATGCAGTGGGCTACATAATGACCAACCAGACAACAGGTGTAGCAGACACATAGCTTCCTTTGCGGTCACTAAATTACTTTTTGACTTACAACACTTTATCAACACAATTCAAACTATTTTACACATCCGACTTCCAGTACCAGACAGTCCTATCCTCCACAGAAACACTCAGATGATTCTCTAGTCATTGGATCCATCAAAGATGAACAAGAAGCTGAGTTCAGAGAGCTGGTGAACCGCTTTGTGGCACGGTGTGGAAACTATCATCTGATCCTAAATGCAAACAAAATAAGGGAGATGAGTGCAGATTTCAGAAAAAAAAACAGGAACAAGTTGATTCATATAAACATCATGGGAGAAGAAATGGAGGTGGTTAAGGAGTATAAATACCTTGCTTTTCACTTGGACAACAGCCTAAACTGGAGACACAACTGTGAAGCCGTTACAAAAAGGGACGAAGCAGATTGTACTGTGTATGTATTTCCAAAGGAAGCTTACTGTAGGTCCTTCAGCAAGATTTTTAAACAACAGAGTGTCTTCAGTAAGAGGCTTCTCTAGATACGGTACAGACCACTACAACACCTGTTTATAAAAAAAAAACGTACAAGTTACTGAAAGATTTCATTTCCTTTTGGGATTAATATAGTATTTCTGAATTTGAATATCCAATTCAGGGAGGCTATCTAATTCTCCTTCCTTGATCAATGTTAAGTTCTGGACCCAATTTGGATATATTGCTACACTGTTCTTCAGAGAGTAATACATGATGGATCAAAATTAGGCAGGAACCAACAAAACTACTGAGGAGAAGAGAAAAACATTGACATAAAAATTTTAAATGAAGGAATAAATTGCAATTCCCAAAAAAATTACCCATTTTATAACCTGTGATAAAAACACATAAAACCCTACCAAATTGAAAATAGAAGGTTTGTCACATTTCAATAATTAACATGTATATGTATTTATTAAATTGTTTTTGACAGACCAGAAAAATAATTCAGCTTATAACAATGGGTCCTCAACCACGTGACCACACGCGGTTAACTGTGAGCAAATTCTCTATAAACTACCTTAAAGCAGAAAAACAAGGAAAGCAGGATAGAAAGAAAGGAAGACAGACACATCACTTGCAGCTTTTCACAGCACACTTATTTCAACCATTAAACCAGAGTTCTTATAACCAGCACAGATTAGCATCAGCATTAATTCAAGTTTCCTTCAATTCCTTAATTCAAGTGGATGGGTTTTACTTTGGGACATCTTCCAGTCTGGGAAGGAAGCGGGGGGGAGGAGGAAGTGGACATGCCGTTTGTCCTCAGCTCGATGGGGGGTCAGTCTCACTGTAGGTCTGTTCTTGGAAGACTTTTAAGTCAGTTTGGTGCTACAGCAGAGGAACTTGATGGGCTTTTGATCGAGGAAGGTTTACTTATCGCTATCAAAGCAGAAGCGTCCTCCTGCAGGTAGGCCGTGATTTCCTTAGCAAGGTCCTCACAAAGGGGGAAAAATCCACACAGCGTTCAGCTCCGGAGATCCCCTTCTCACCCAGTTCAGCGGGCGCTACTGTATGCACGATGTGACACTGCGATCCGTGACTTTTGACGCAAGAAAACGAAAGCATTTCACGTGAAACGAGTCACTCCTTGCAGGCATTGAAACTCAGGGAAAAGAGGCCGATTGATCTCACGTTCTGATTTTTAAACCCTGAATGATGTAGGTGTATTTCCTGTTGAGGTTTCAGCCTTCTTATCAGCTGATTGGTCCATGCATGAGCTGACTGTCCCTTCTGGCTGAGATTTTCCAGAAGACAATTTGAAATGGTCCATCAAATTGATTTGGCTCCATTGTGGCAATATATCCTAACACATTCTTTTAACAAATAAATTAAAAAAGAAAATCTTGAAAAGAGAGTCCAAATCAAATTACTGATGGTATAAATAAAACCTGCTCATTCCAATTGCTTTCAGAAGTCAACATATTGGTAAACAAAATTCACCATTGTGGTATACAGGCTCGGAGCGGTAATCTGTGATACCTGTTATTTGCCCGTTGGGCCGGTCCTAATTTCAGCATGCGAGAACCGGCCCTCCTTGAATACCCAATCAATGCATGCAGTATATATAGCCCTTCCTTGTCATGCACATTCTTGTGATGGTTGGCATATGGTGTAATTTTCTCTTTCTTCAAACTGTAAAACCCTATTTCTTCAAACTGTAAGATTCTTGCAACAACCTAAATTATAATAAAAGCAAAAAATGCTTTCTTTAAACGATGTTCCTCTATTATTTGGCGAATTTATGTTTGAATATTTTGCAAAAATATGTTGCGGTGCATGATGGAGTTTTGCATCTAAAGGGTAACGTTTCCTGTCTTACGTGCAATGTTGCCAGGTTGGGATGTTTCCCAATCTTGCAGTTTAGGATGGCTGTCTATGGGTAAAAAATGTTTTTCTATATATTTATGGCCTAAGAGATCAATAGACTTTGGTTCAAATTGGGCAAGATTTTGTACATCCAGCCAGGTTATAAAGATTTTTTGGGATGGAAAATGTGAGTCAGTGACATCTGGCAACCCTGCTGATGTGGTGAAAGGGACGTTATGCAGCAGCAGTCACAGTTGCATCCGTGTAATTAACTGAAGCCGGTAAAACTGCATTATGGAAGTCTTGGTTGTCATGTGATGCTTGAAGATAGATTGGTTAATCCACAATGTGTATTTATATTGTGTTTCACATTTGAGACACACACGTTTGACTGCGCTTCTAAGTTTTTTTATTCGGGGGACTGGTCCATAAGTGGGCTGGTACAGATTGAAAAATGCCAGAGCCGGAAATCGTTCCCAGGCCGAGCCTGTATATAAATGACCAAAAGCTCATTAAGGCTTCCTTTTTTTTAAGGCTTCCTTATTTTTACCCATGGAAGTTTAGAGAACTGGAGAAACTCTGAAAGTTGGGCTATTCTCCTTTGAAGAACAACAAATAAAAGGCAGAAAATTCAGGCACTACATGTGCAAGCTAGTAAAGGTATGCTTTTAAATATATACAGCTGAGATTGCAGCTAATGTTTAGGTTGTTCTAGAAATAGTAAATCACTAAATAAAACCATATGCCAGATTTGATAACAATATATCTACACACGTTTCATTTTAATCCTCTCTGCAGATATGTGTAAAATGTCTTCAAATCACAATAACAGGCAATGAACTTCATTTTTGTGATGTGACAAATATGAATATATTTTTTCAACTTTTTCAATATATTGCATATGATGTTGGTCTCCTTGATATTAATTAAAAGCTAATTATCTCTTTCAGAATGTCACAATATGCAATAGACAGACATAGCAACACCTAGGCATGGCAATGTGTGAACAGAGGATCAACATTAATGCATGTATCCCACTGAGTATGAGTTGTATGCCCCTCATTAAAAGTTAGTGAAACCATAAGCAGCAGCTACACATATTTTTCTGCAGTTTTCTTCAACAGTGCCTGGAGCATTGTATTTTAATTGCGGTACGAATAGACCAGTAGCTGTGTCAGACATGATGCGGTGAAACAATATCACCATAGTAAATTAAGTATCATGGAAAGCAGTAATTATAAAACAGTTTTTAACAACAATGCAAATAAACACAAAAAATAGAAAGCTTAAAACCAGTCACTCAATCCATTTTACAAAAATATCTACACTGCCCATGTTGTTAGCTTACTTTGTGGGATCCCTTTTTCTAAGGTCATAAATAAGCTCTTCACTACTTGTAATGCTAACATTGAATTCATGATTTAAAAATGGAATATTTTGGTACTCTATGCTAGAAAAGGATTTACACCAGAGGGCTTTCTGTGCAATTTTAGCTACATGATGAAAATATACTTTGTGATGTGACAAATATGGAGCAAAGTATTGGACTGTCAGTACATTTGTAGATAAACTGTCTGGGTGAGATCAGGCTAACCCTTGTCCTTGCAATTCAAATGCCTAGGAAGCAGTCTCGTGTTTGATGGATTTGGCTGTCGAAATGCAAGGTAAAAATAGTCTGAACTGTGCTCTGCTGCTGTTGTTTGTCAGTGCCTCCAGTCAATTGGGAAGACAAAGTGATCCCATGTTTATCACAATACATCTGTATGAGAAACTCATTTTCATTCTGTCTCTACCCATTTTTTATTATTGATAAAAAGAAATTGATTAGAATAAAGATGCATTACTGCTACTGGGGATGTCTTTTATCAGTCTTTTTCAAAGTGCTTTGTGCCATCCGAAAACACTAATATACAGATAAGAAGCATCAGGGTCTAGAGTGACCTTCTGTCTGTGAGACAGATATGTAACTTCCTGTTGGTCCATATAGTTCAAATGTTTCATCCTCAATGTGCCTTTTTCAATGTTTATTTTTTAAATTCAATTAAAATATGTAAAATGTTTTGTTATATGCATTTCTTTTTCATTTTAGACATGTGTTTAATAGAAAAATGCATAATTTCAATAAAGTTAATAAAAGATTTTTTTTTGTGTTATACTAGTTTCTCGTGCTAGTACTAGTTGTCTTCAGGACTGGGTCATGGGGTCAACAGTGTCAGCAGGGATTCCTAGACTTCCCTCTATCCAAACACCTCCTCCACCTCTGCTGGAGGAAGCCCAAGGCACTCCCATGCCATAGCCACCTATTGTTTCCTGGTCCTCCTGATGGAGCATGGGGGTGTCAAGCGGCATCCGTAAAAGATGCCGAGCCACCTTGTTGAACAAACAGATCATGAATATATTAATAGCTAGAACTAGAAGTTATAGTGAATACATCAATCAAATCAATGGTAAAACCAAATAATTAAATTGTTATAACTGACATTTTTCTAATTACCAGGTGTTAACGGCTTACCTATGTTGCTGGACTTTTTGGACTGGCTGTTAAATTCAGTTTTAGTCACCATCAGTAAATATCTACGACTTGTTTTATAATTCAAGCACAGTTATTAATCATTTACAACAGAACTAAATATTTGTCTGTATAAGTGCAGTATAAATATTCACAAACAGCCAAAAATAAAAATTGTGTTATTTTTATTAAAACCCTCACTGCATCATTATAATTAATAACATTTGCAAGGACACAAACCAGTAAACATAAGAGACATCAAATGAGTTCTTGAGGCAGTCTTTGATAATCTTCAGTTCTTTAGCTAAGCTGTTGTGATGCAATGAGGGTATATTGATCAGATCAGTAATATAGATCAGCGGTCCCCAAACTTTTTTGCACCACGGACCGCCATATGTCAGACAACATTTACACGGACCAGCCGGGGGGGCACGATCAAGTAAAATGATACGACTGTCATAAAATCAAATGCAAACAGCATAAAAATAAAACAACAAGCCGGTCCCATCTAGGCGTAATCGGAGAAAATGACAGAGGAAGTGTGCTCCTGATGTCCAGTCTGCTCCGTAGCTTTGTTTTGGTCGCTGTAACTGCAGAAAATCCCGCTTCACAAAGATAGGATGTTATAGATAGGATGAGTCTTGAACAGAATTAACCTGTGTCAAGAGGCACCTAAAAACAGAATTTTATACCCTAACATGGAAGTTGTAATTCTGATCTGTAACAACCTCGACTGACTCATCTCAATGTAAAGGGAAATGGCTTTCCTCTGATCATCTCCCATATGACCAACCTCCTCACTCTATCTAATTTAATTCAGTTTATTTATATAGTGCCAATTCACAACATTAGTCATCTCAAGGCACTTTACTTAGACAATTCAATCAGAACAAATAGTCAAATTAATTCCATGTTTTCTGTAGAAAAACCTCCAGCAGAACCAGGCTGAGAAAGAAGCAGAGATACAAATGGCAACTTTCAACCAGCTCCACAGATGCCCCGTCAAGAAAACACACAGCCAGGCAGCCGAGCTCCGAGGCAGCTCCCATGTCAGAGGATAAAGAGAGCACATGTACTTAGTCACTATCAGAGAAACAGGACTACACTGAAAAACAGGCCAAGGTCTAACATCTATAAACAAAGTTGTTGATGGCAGCTGATATTTTTCTCTGGGATGGTGTCACAGCCAAACAGGAACAGATGAGGTGAAGCTACTACGAGAAAAGTCAGAGAGAGTATACCGTTAGAGATTGAACTAAGAGATTCTGCAGAATGATGATAAAGGGGTCTCTATGTCCTCCAGATGTCTAAGCCTATGTCATGACTCCTGTTTTTGTTTCTGTGTTTTCTGTGTTTGTCTCCCTTCATCCACCAGGAGGCCTCCTCACACACCTGCGGATGGTTTCCTCGTTAAGCAGAGTGTTCCTAAGCTGCTGACTGCCACTACTTCGATGCCAGTGTGTTTGCCAGTTTAGGGTACTCTAGCCAAGCTGAGTCAAGCTGAGTTTTTGTCAACCTGAGTTTAACTTTGTTTTGTCTTTGCCTCTTGGCAGGAAGTCGTCCTGCTAACTGGATCTCTCGGACCTTCACACCCTGGAAGGATAAAATGAGCTTCAAACTGAGCTGGGATTCAAACAGGAGGTTTGGATCCACTTTCCCCAAGAGATCATTTGAGCTTTCACTGAGAAAGGGATGATGATTATTTTATTACTATTAATTATTCTCCACAACGACTCGTTCAAGTACCGCAGGAAATCTGAGTGGCAGTCAGTATCTCCGTTCTCCAATTATTAACCACATTCTGGGTAAAAAATGTTCCGCCCTCCACCGAATCAGTCAAACACTGGAACCACAGCACACAGACAGGAGTCAAGGACACAACAACTTCACTGGAAACGTGAGTGGGCAACCAAAACCTCTTCTTCAAGTTTTACGAGTCAATTTCCCCACTAAGCCTGAACTAACCACTGTGTCTTCCCCTCACTTTGCTGTTCCAGTTGAGCAGTGTTCGGAGCAACACTTCTCCCCCTGTTTACTTCTTCAATAAAACCTGTTAAACCTTTTATCTCGACTCTGTTCGGTTTTCTGCATTTTTGGGTCAGAACTTTGAAACATCATGACAGCCTATAGCAGCATAACTATAAAAACAGCTCAGGATAACCTGAGCCACTCTAACAATAAGCTTCATGAAAAACGTGTTTTAAGCCTACCCTTAAAAGTAGACAGGGTGTCTGCCTCATGGACTGAAACTGGCAGTTGGTTCCACAGGAGAGGAGCCTGATAACTAAAAGATCTTCCTCCCATTCTAATTTTAGAAATTCTAGGAACCATTAGTACACCAGCGAAGTGGTCTGTTAGGAACAGAGGGAACAATCATATCTCTGGTATAAGATACAGCTTGGCCATTTAAGGCTTTATAATTGAAAATTAGGATTTTAAATTATATTCTTGATTTAACAGGAAGCCAATGAAGAGAAGCTAGAATAGGAGAGATTATCTCTCTTTTTAATTTTCATCAGAACTCTGGCTGCAGCATTTTGGATCAGCTGAAGGCTTTTAGCTACAGTTTGTGGACTTCCTTAGAGTAAAGAATTACAATATTCCAGCCTTAAAGTAACAAATGCATGGACTAGTTTCTCAGCATCGCCCCTGAAAATCATATTTCTAATTTTAGCAATATTGCGCAGATGAAAGAAGAAGATTCTAGAAACCTCTTTGATATTGGATTTAAATAACAGGTACTGATAAAAAACAACACCAAGGTTTTTTTACTTTATTATCTGAGATCAATGTATCCAAATGAAGTGACTGACTAATCAGCTTATTTTTCAGAGATTCGGGTCTAAACACAATAACTTCTATTTTGTCTGTGTAAAAGTAAAAACTTTAGACTTTAGCACCCTTTCCTCTCCGGTTTCCATCTTAATTCAAAGTGTGCAGCCCTGTATTAAACCAAGGAGCCAGCTTTCTATTTTCAAAGTTTTTTCTTTTAGAAATGGGCTAAATTGTCTAAAGCAGTATGCATTGAACTAGTAACCCTATCAACAAAATCATGGTTGCCCTCTGCAGCATTGTTTAGTGATACAGAGGAGATCAAATGTGGAACAGGACTTGATGATTACTTGATATTTTTCAGAGCGTTTGGAAAACTGGAAAACAGCATGTGACTGGTTTAAATCCTACATGAGGGAGAGGAACTTTTATGTCAGAAAGGAACTTTTAAATAGAGACCAGAAAAATTACTTCCGTGGTTCCCCAAGGCTCGATTCTGGGGAACTTTCCTAATCAATATCTACACTCACCGGCCACTTTATTAGGTACACCTGTCCAACTGTTCGTTAACACTTAATTTCGAAGCAGCCAATCACATGGCGGCAACTCAGTGCATTTAGGCATGTAGACATGGTCAAGACAATCTCCTGCAGTTCAAACCAAGCATCAGTATGGGGAAGAAAGGTGATTTTGTTGGGATCCGGAGAAGTTCCACCTTTCTCCAGCAGAGTCCGCCGTGGATCCTCCTGAGCTGAGCCTTCGACACACCTGAGGCGCATCTCATCATCAGAGGATCCACAGTATATAAACTGCCTTCAGACCTTGCCTCAACGCCGCAGTGTTTATCCAGTTTGGTTAGCACCTGAGCCTAGCTTCTTCTGAGAACCTTTGTTGCTCCTGATTCCTGATTGGATTCTAATCCCTCTTTGTCTCTGCTTTCAGGAATCCAGTTTTTCCTTGTAAGCTCTGGATGAGCTTAACCTGCTGAGCCAGCCCTCTGAGCCAAACCTGAAGACCCTTCTCTGGATTCTCATGCAGCTCTGGACTAAGAGCTGGAAACCCAAAGCCAAGGTCTGCCCTCACGCTAGAAGTAAGACGCTGAAGCGGTTATTGGACTCTGCTGAACTAAACAGTCTCTGGACCCAACATTTCCTCTCTCAAAGCCAAACCCGGACACCTCAAGGTATAAATCTGAAACTCTCAAACTCAGACTCATCTGCTCCCAAGCTAACTGAACTGTCATCCTCACAGACTCCAGTGAACCTGCCCCCAGGCCTGAACCAGTTCCTGTGTTTATTCCATGTGCTTGTGCTCAATAAAACTTGTTAAACTTTTCATCAGTTTCCGTGGTGTTCTGCATACTGGGCTTTTCTGAAACCAATCATGACAGATTTGAGTGACTTTGAACGTGGCATGGTTGTTGGTGCCAGAAGGGCTGGTCTGAGTATTTCAGAAACTGCTGATCTACTGGGATTTTCACGCACAACTATCTCTAGGGTTTACAGAGAATGGTCCGAAAAAGAGAAAACATCCAGTGAGCAGCAGTTCTGTGGGCGGAAATGCCTTGTTGATGCCAGAGGTCAGAGGAGAATGGCCAGACTGGTTCGAGCTGATAGAAGGGCAACAGTGACTCAAATAACCACCCGTTACAACCAAGGTGGGCAGAAGAGCATCTCTGAATGCACAGTACGTCGAACTTTGAGGCAGATGGGCTACAGCAGCAGAAGACCACAACGGGTGCCACTCCTTTCAGCTAAGAACAGGAAACTGAGGCTACAATTTGCACAAGCTCATCGAAATTGGACAATAGAAGATTAGAAAAACGTTGCCTGGTCTGATGAGTCTCGATTTCTGCTGCGACATTCGGATGGTAGGGTCAGAATTTGGCGTCTACAACATGAAAGCATGGATCCATCCTGCCTTGTATCAACGGTTCAGGCTGGTGGTGGTGGTGTCATGGTGTGGGGAATATTTTTTTGGCACTCTTTGGGCCCCTTGGTACCAATTGAGCATCGTTGCAACGCCACAGCCTACCTGAGTATTGTTGCTGACCATGTCCATCCCTTTATGACCACAATGTACCCAACTTCTGATGGCTACTTTCAGCAGGATAATGCGCCATGTCATAAAACTGGAATCATCTCAGACTGGTTTCTTGAACATGACAATGAGTTCACTGTACTCAAATGGCCTCCACAGTCACCAGATCTCAATCCAATAGAGTATCTTTGGGATGTGGTGGAACGGTAGACTCGCATCATGGATGTGCAGCCGACAAATCTGCGGCAACTGTGTGATGCCATCATGTCAATATGGACCAAACTCCCTGAGGAATGCTTCCAGCACCTTGAACCTATGCCACGAAGAACTGAGGCAGTTCTGAAGGCAAAAGGGGGTCCAACCCGTTACTATAATGGGGTACCTAATTAAGTGGCCGGTGAGTGTACATGCTTCCCTTTGCTCAGCTTTTTAATCGCAAGTACCAAGATCAGTTGTCATAACTATGCAGATGACACAGAACTTTAGATCCACCATGATACTATGAACCCATCAGGCATCATTGGCTAATTGCATAGAACAGATCATAGGTGGATGTGCCATAATTCTCTCTAAATGAATAAAAAAAAAAATGAAGTAATAATATTTGGACCAAGGGAGGAGAGATCCAGACACAGCTTCAGCCAGACAGCCAGCCAGCCAGCCATCCATCCATCCATCCATCCATCCATCCATCCATCCATCCATCCATCCATCCATCCATCCATCCATCCATCTTCTTCTGCTTATCTGGCGTCGGGTCGCGGGGGTAGCAGCTCCAGTAGGGAGGCCCTGATGTCCCTCTCCCTAGCCACTTCAACCAGCTCCTTCAGGGGGACCCCAAGGTGCTCACAGGCCAATCCAGAGACATAGAAACCAACTATTATGGCCGAACTCTTAGCATCATGATGACCTCAGACCTGTACCTTCAGAGGCACATGAAGGCAGTTACTGATTCAACATTTTATCACTTGAAAAACATTTCCAGGATTAAAGGACCTATGTAATAGTGGTATCTAAAATAATTCATTCATGCATTTATCTTTAGCCGAATTCATTACTTTAAGTGTTTTATCTAAAATAAAATCCACTGGAGAGCTGCAGCTGCTCCAAAACACTGCTGCCTGTGTTCTCACTAGAACTAAGAATGTAGAGCACTTGGTTCTGTCCTCACAATGTCTGCCTTTAGCTGAGAGAATAGACTTAAAAATCCTTCTGTTATTATAAATCACTGAATGGATCAGAACATAGATATATGAAAGAGTTGTTGTCAGTGTATCAACCTCCCAGACCACTCAGGACTTCTAGTTCATGCCTACTCTGTAACCTAGAACTAGAACTATCTTATCTAGAACAAACTTCCAGGAAATGTTTAAACTGCTGAAAGCCTGAGTTCTTTCAAGTCAAAGTAAAAAACAACATATGCTCAGAGCTACCTTCAATGTTAAACTGTTAACTTATATGTCATTAGTTTAAGTTTTTTGTCCAACTGTTTATTTGCTTTACTACCTGCTTTTATTATGTTTTTTGCATGAAAGAAACTTTTTCATGCAAAGTTTGACAGTCAACAATAAAATGTACAATTAATGATTGATTGTTTCAAAGCATTATTAATTTGCAAATTTAAGAGACATGCTTTAAAGCTCTTTAAAGCTACAGTGAAGTCTAATGCTCAGTGAGAGATAATCTGGCCAAGGGCTGATGAAATGCACTAGGCAGATGCATTCCAAATTAGCAGGTGATTAATTTACAAAAGAAGTGAAGCAAAAGGTATATGGTTATAAAAGTCCCTAAAATTTTTAACTCATTGGTTAACTTAAAGCATGAATATGGCTGACTTTATAACAAGCATAATAAATGTCCAGCGCACACTACTAGACTGAATAGTCTTCATTCCAGACTATAAAATGGCCTCCAATGGAATATTCCTCATAGTAGGTAATTCTTAACATGCAGATTCTCAATTCTGCTTAGTTTAGTTTCATGCAGAGAGCATTTAAGTAACTAACAGTCATTACAATGCACAGAAAGATGCAAAGAAAATAGATACAGAGATTTAATCTATCCACCCCCGTGGCTTCTCCCCTCCAACAATACCGAGGCCATAGTCGTCATGGTAAAAAATGTCTTCCACAATGTCAGGGAGACGAGAAAGCATCATGAATTGAGAAACGTTTTAGTGAAGGTGGCTGCAAGGACAATGGTGACAAAGGATAAGGTTGTGATTGCTCTTAACAGGATTGTAAGTTGTACTTAATTGTACTTTTTAATTTAAACCCAGAGGACTGTTTTGTGGTTCTACCTCCAGCGCAGACACAGATCAGTTGCTGCCTTCTGTTATCCCACTCCGTCGCTCAGTCCAACCCACAGGCTCCTCTGATCCTCAGCGGTCCTCCTTTCACCTCTAGTAGTAACCTTTTAGAGACTAGCCTCAGTCTGCTCTCTCCTCTTTTTCTCTCTCCCAGGCAGCCTTCTCCAATGACTTTCCTCCTCACGATGAGCTGCAGCCTTTCAGCCCCTCCTTATGCCCCCTGGCTGCACGGCGGACTTATCCAATCTTCCCACCTTCCTGCTTTGTTCCTCAGCAGTTAGCCTCCAGCTAGCCTGGGCCAGCCGTAGCCTCTCCCAGGTGCTCTGTTTCCCAACAAGTTTTTCCCTTCTACCACCGTGCCCATCAGCTTTCTTCCTGAGGGGCAAACTGCTGCCTCTACAACAGTGGTTCCATAGCTCTAGGGGTCCATAGCTGACCGTCCCGTCTTGGTTATTGAGCTCTTTAAGCAGCTGTTCTCACACTGATTCCACCCTGCTCCTGATTGACTTCAGCAAAGCAGTTTTACCATACTGTACCTCTGTTGTTGTAATTTGTCCCCCGGTTTTGGGCACTGTGACCAAAACAGACATGGAACAAGCGCAGAAGAGAAATGCGAGTCCACTCAGAAAAAAAACACATCAAAAAAGCAACGACCAGCACTTGAAATCGGTCATCATCTTATTGACTGGTTGCCAGTGTAAGCCTAGTTGACACAGATGATTATACAAAATTTTGCATTATATTAGTCCGTATAGGATTGTATACTGTATAGGCTTGCCGCTGTCACATTGGAATGACAATCTCTACTGTCAGTACTGTAGTTTGTCAGCTCTGCGCTGCCGTAGTACAAAAATATCTGCCTCTACAAATAATAGATTTCCATGTAATATAAATAGCAATTTCTAAGGCAAGGTAGACATAAAGATGACTTTCATAGGTGATAATAAATAACATACCTATGGATGATATACATTATAACAATTCTGTTACTAAATCCTGTAATCCCTGTAATTATTACACATTGTACCTTTATCATGAAACACGCAGTCACCAGATCTCAATCCAATAGAGCATCTTTGGGATGTGGTGGAACGGGAGATTTGCATCATGGATGTGCAGCCGACAAAACTGCGGCAACTGTGTGATGCCATCATGTCAATATGGACCAAACTCCCTGAGGAATGCTTCCAGCACCTTGTTGAATCTATGCCACGAAGAATTGAGGCAGTTCTGAAGGCAAAAGGGGGTCCAACCCATTACTAGCATGGGGTACCTAATAAAGTGGCTGGTGAGTGTATATACACTGGTTGATTAGACCGGTTTGACACAAGAGGGGAACATAAAAGACATTTACCTAAATACAACTCCAACAAAAGACCAAACTAATAAGCACAATACTAAGTCTATAAGGAAGAGGACTTAAATAATTAGACTTCTTAAATTGAATTACAGAAAACAAAGCCAAATAGAAAAAAAACTAAACCCTTCCTACACCCCTTCTAGAAGTATGTGGAAAGTTCCTACTAGGTCTCCATGTCATTGTGGAGATACTTTGCCGCTGGGGCCTCATTTCCTTTACTGGCCTCACCCACATGACAGCCTCCCAGGAACTGGCAACCAAAATGAGAAATATATGAATCTACAGCAAACCAAAAAAGCAAGAAATGACTAAATGATATTGATGGTGTGATGAAGCCTCATGAGGCATTTGAACCGATTGGCCAAATTGCTTCAACGATCCCCACAATTTGTGAGGTTTCATGTGAACATGTCACCACCTACTGGTTGAGTGCAGAACTACAGCTAGTACTATGATCTTTTTTTTTTTACAGCTGATTACGTGTTATTGTCCTCCTGTTTTTGAGACTGTAGGACCACGTACATGACTGAGAAGTCCAACAAAGCCATGTAGGTTATCTACAAAAAGGAACCGCTTCTAAGCAGGCTGTCCAACCTGAGCAGTGGTTCAGCACTGCAATAAAATAATGGCTGTGTTTACTGAGTGCAGTTTGTATCAAACTAAAAATTAGGGGAAAAACATGTTTCTTCTGGGATTGTAACATTGATGTTAAATAAAACAAAAATGAATAAATAAAAAAAAAGACTTACCACTTTCTATTTCATTAAATGTAACAGGGACATTGCATGTAAGGCTGTGAGCATCTCATCCAGGCAGGCAGATAGCAGAGGCACAGCTGCAGGTTGGATTCAAGGTCTGATTAGTGGCCCCACTAATGGGATGTAATCATTTTCTTACTTAATGAACATAATTTATTTTTAACCAAGACCACAACTGTACATGATCAGGGTTGTAGCTCCATCTGTCACACCCGAGTGGAAATTAATGTTGATTAAAATGAAGAAAAATGCCTATTTTGTGGTCTGTACTGATGTTTAGAGTTAACTAGTAAGAGCATATCCTGCTCAAATAGCTGACTTTTTTAGAAAGATTTTCAGTTGGATAAGATTAATCTTCATAGAGAGCAAAGCTATTCCGTTGCTTTTGTAATTCTTTGTTCAGAGAATATCACTTGTAGCTGTAGGCACTGCTTCAAAGAAGTTCAGGTGTATGTTCTTGCCAAAGGTACTTGTTTATGGCTTTAATATATTCCTAGTTTGTCTCAGGCTTTTCCTGGGTGTGAGGGACCGAGCCAAAAAATGAGAGAAGCACAAAGAAGTAATTGAGGAAAAAAGGGTAAAAAATTTATCTAGCAGAAAAAAAGTTCAAATTTCTAACAAAACTTGGCCCATAAAGGAAAACAAAGGAAAAAAATCCACATAATCCAAACCTGACCCAGGAACACACACCTCCCAATGTGAAGCACAAGAAAAACATACACTCACCGGCCACTTTATTAGGTACAACACACTTAATAACACTTAATTTCTAAGCAGCCAATCTTATGGCGGCAACTCAGTGCATTTAGGCATGTAGACATGGTCAAGACAATCTCCTGCAGTTCAAACCGAGCATCAGTATGGGGAAGAAAGGTGATTGGAGTGACTTTGAACGTGGCATGATTGTTGGTGCCAGAAGGGCTGGTCTGAGTATTTCAGAAACTGCTGATCTACTGGGATTTTCACGCACAACCATCTCTAGGGTTTACAGAGAATGGTCCGAAAAAGAAAAAACATCCAGTGAGCGGCAGTTCTGTGGGCGGAAATGCCTTGTTGATGCCAGAGGTCAGAGGAGAATGGCCAGACTGGTTCGAGCTGATAGAAGGGCAACAGTGACTCAAATAACCACCCGTTACAACCAAGGTGGGCAGAAGAGCATCTCTGAACGCACAGTACGTCGAACTTTGAGGCAGATGGGCTACAGCAGCAGAAGACCACACCGGGTGCCACTCCTTTCAGCTAAGAACAGGAAACGGAGGCTACAATTTGCACAAGCTCATCGAAATTGGACAATAGAAGATTGGAAAAACATTACCTGGTCTGATGAGTCTCAATTTCTGCTGCGACATTCGGATGGTAGGGTCAGAATTTGGCGTCTACAACATGAAAGCATGGATCCATCCTGCCTTGTATCAACGGTTCAGGCTGGTGGTGGTGGTGTCATGGTGTGGGGAATATTTTCTTGGCACACTTTGGGCCCCTTGGTACCAATTGAGCATCGTTGCAACGCCACAGCCTACCTGAGTATTGTTGCTGACCATGTCCATCCCTTTATGACCACAATGTACCCAACTTCTGATGGCTACTTTCAGCAGGATAATGCGCCATGTCATAAAGCTGGAATCATCTCAGACTGGTTTCTTGAACATGACAATGAGTTCCCTGTACTCAAATGGCCTCCACAGTCACCAGATCTCAATCCAATAGAGCATCTTTGGGATGTGGTGGAACGGGAGATTTGCATCATGGATGTGCAGCCGACAAAACTGCGGCAACTGTGTGATGCCATCATGTCAATATGGACCAAACTCCCTGAGGAATGCTTCCAGCACCTTGTTGAATCTATGCCACGAAGAATTGAGGCAGTTCTGAAGGCAAAAGGGGGTCCAACCCATTACTAGCATGGGGTACCTAATAAAGTGGCTGGTGAGTGTATATACACTGGTTGATTAGACCGGTTTGACACAAGAGGGGAACATAAAAGACATTTACCTAAATACAACTCCAACAAAAGACCAAACTAATCAGCACAATACTAAGTCTATAAGGAAGAGGACTTAAATAATTAGACTTCTTAAATTGAATTACAGAAAACAAAGCCAAATAGAAAAAAAACTAAACCCTTCCTACACCCCTTCTAGAAGTATGTGGAAAGTTCCTACTAGGTCTCCATGTCATTGTGGAGATACTTTGCCGCTGGGGCCTCATTTCCTTTACTGGCCTCACCCACATGACAGCCTCCCAGGAACTGGCAACCAAAATGAGAAATATATGAATCTACAGCAAACCAAAAAAGCAAGAAATTACTAAATGATATTGATGGTGTGATGAAGCCTCATGAGGCATTTGAACCGATTGGCCAAATTGCTTCAACGATCCCCACAATTCGTGAGGTTTCATGTGAACATGTCACCACCTACTGGTTGAGTGCAGAACTACAGCTAGTACTATGATCTTTTTTTTTTTGCTAATGTTTTTCTTGTTTGTTTTTTTTCCGTTTAAGTGAAATTGTCAATGTGTGTATGGTAAAAAAATTTTGTAAGTTTTTTTTTGTAAAATGTCTTAATCATTTTAGGTACACAGTTTTTCTGCCATTTTGGTGAAATAAGCTCAGCAGGCAGGGAAAGTGCTTGTTCAAATTGGGCAATGATGAGCAAAATGAAAGATGTTAGTATTTTTTTTAATCAAATATTACAGTTTTTCTAAGTTTTTTTGGCTTTAATTGGGTTGGAAGTTATGTGTTCAACCAGTCTTTAGCCTAAACCAGACAATCTAATTAGGCAGTGGTTTTACCCAATCTATATTTTTACTAGGGCAAACCTATACAAATTAGTCACATTAGCCAAAATACTTACGTATGATCGCAACTTTCAAAACTCTAAGGTGGGTCTGAAACCATCAATCTCAGGACTGAAAGTCAATGTCTTACAGCTGACACCACCAACATTGATAATCTTCAAGAGACAGCAATAGTACTTAACACAAAAGTTACAACTGTTTTCAGTGGCTGATTTTGATCATATCATTGTTTAATCTAACTAAAATAGTTTTAACCAACTAGATTGGTTGTTTTTCCAACCATTCTATTCTTAGAATCTCTTCAAACTCTATCCAACTGACAGCAACTCTCCTACAAACTCCCACATCTTGACTGAGTACTGAGGATGTTTAACTGCCTGTCGAAGTTCTCGCGCTTCCTGAGCAACTTCCCGAAGCGGTCACATGGTATAAAGGTGGCGAGGCTTTGGACATCATCAATTTTGGCCCCTCCCCTAAATGAATCATGCCTTGACACATGCTTCGGGGAAACGCCCCCTATATTACTCGACACATGCCTGGAAGCCTCGGCTCATCTCATAACATCACTACTAAGTCAACTAAGCGAGTGCACCCAAATAGTTAACCAATGCCAAATCAAAGTAAAAAAAAAGTGAAATACACTACAGTAAAATATAAGAGATTTATTTAAATAAAAAAATTACGAGACCATTTGTTGTGTGGTTGCACATGCGGCCATCACACTCGGAATAAGTGCAGCCTACTTAGATAAAAACAGTACCTTGTGTCTGAACACCAAAGCTGACTACTAAGACCAATTCAAAAGTCTGATATGTGCTAACTCACTGCAACTGAATATTAATTCTACCAGGCCTAATATTTTGAGAAATTATCACCCAAGGACCCACTTAAGACCTCAGAGCATATGAGGTTTCTTTTTTGTATTTTGTCCCAAACTGTTTTTTGGATTGCTGCGGGGACCAAATGTAATTATTAATTATTTTGGCAAAAAAAATAAGAGCTCAGTGTGTGTTTGTTGCTTTACAAGGCTCCTGTGTTGCTGTTAATCCTCTTGCCTTTAATTAACACAAAAAATAATTAATGTCTCCTTTTTTATCTTTATTATCGTGACTTAAATCCCTTTAGCGCCTGCGAAGCATGCCTAATCGTAAGAAAATGGGTTATGATACGTCTTATTTTGGCTTGTTTTCTGAGTTGCAGCAACAGCTGAATAAACTTAAATGGGGCTTACATTCCTCTGCTGTTTCAAGGTGAAGTATTATCCTTAGCAAGTAGAATTTTATTACAGTGACTAATTTGAGCATAATTCTTGTTAAATACTAGAAAGAAAAATGATTTCAAGCATGTGATTCGTCTGCATTGGAACCATTTTGTTTTTACTCTGGAAAACGTAGATTGTTGTGATCACAGAATAAGACCATCATCTGACGAGAGTTTATACATTAATGTTAGTTGATTCTTTAAATATTTTTTTTAGTAATACTATAGATAACAGATTAGACTCTGACTCCCCTATTTTAAAATCTTCAAGTTTCTATTGAGTATACTTGCATATATTCTTAGTTTTTGCTCATTTCTGGAACACATAACCTAGCTCTCCTACAAGGCTGATGCTTTTGTACTTTCAGATATAAAGTCATATTATTCTCTGACTCTAATCTAGCTTGAAAATAAATTAGAAACCATGTTTTAGATGGCTATCTCAAGCTTTTGATGCAGCTTCTTTGTGACATTCAGACAGAAACCTACACCACACAAACACAAGTCCCACAGATTACAAAGGCCATTTCTATGTATTTGAAATCTAATATGGATTACTGGCACAGGAGAAAACTAGTGAGCATTTTGTTACAGTATTTAACCTCCTTCCTGTTAGTTATCTCGGCTGAAAACACCAATATTGTAACATCCTATAGATATTACAACTGGATTATGGCTCATATCTTTAGATATTTTTTTTCAATTTATAACTACCTTAGTGCTTCGATGTTCTCTTTATTATGTGACGATCTGGAGACGAGACAAACACTAAAACCCTCTTTCCACTGGCAGCTAGGATCCAGGACATGAACCCAGGAAATAAAACTAACAGACAGACTGACAAAAAGACAAGAAATGATCTGGCCAAAGACATGGACCCATCACCAGACGGTCAGTGGCGGGCCGGCGTGGAAAAATCCTTTTCAGACTTAGATGCCGGCGTGACCGAAATTTTACACCATCTTCGTAACCAGGCTTCCCCAGCCCCGCCACTTCCGCAAACAGTTCCTGATTCCGCGTCACGTGCTGTGACGTCATTTCCTGAACCGCGTCTGACTCCGCCAGAGCTCTTTAGGGGCGATCCCGAGCATTGCCGGGCTTTTCTCACCCAATGTGAGATTCATTTTGAACTGCAACCCTCCTCCTACCCCACTGAGCTTTCAAGAGTTGCTTATGTTATTTCCCTTCTCACTGGTAAAGCGAGACTATGGGGAACCTCTGAGTGGAAGAACGACTCCCCATTATGCCACTCGTATTATGAGTTCTCCAGGGAGTTAATTAGAGTGTTCAGCCCAATGTTGCCCTGCAGGGAGTCCACTAGGGGGCTTTTGTCTCTTAGACAAGGAGACAGGCCAGTTTCGGAATACATCATTAGTTTTCACCTTTTAGCGGCCGAAAGCCCGTGGAATGAGCCCGCCCTCATGGATGTCTTTATCACTGGGTTGAACGACAGAATTAAAGATGAGCTACCAGAGATTACCCTAGAACCCTGAAGCAACTAGAGGACTTAGCAACCCGCATTGATCTGCACTCTACTCTTTCCCGTCCATCTTTGTCCTCCCCTAATCAGGCAGCGCTGCCGCCCCCTCGGGTTCTGGCAGACCCTGAGCCTATGCAGCTAGGGAGAACTAGACTCACTATTGAAGAGCGGTGCCGCAGGTTCCAACATAACCTCTGTCTCTACTGTGGAGGAGAGGGACACCGAGCCAACACCTGTCCGTTAATAGGGCAGGCTCAGTAGGGGGGGGGAGATCCCTACTGAGTCATACCAGGGTCTACGTCTCCTCTGATTTTCTGCTACCTGCTACTATTTCTGTCTCTGCCAGAACTCATAACCTGTCTGTCTTTATTGATTCTGGGGCCGATACCGAGTTTATGGATGAAGGACTGGCCAAGAGACTTAACATCCAGCTTCATCCAGATCCATCTCCTCACAGCATCCTAGCACTGGACGGCCATAAGTTGCATCACTCTCATCTGGTCTCCGAACCTGTCGGGCTTCTGATTGGAGGTAATCACGGGGAATTCATCACATTTATGATCATTAACTCTCCTCAGGTCCCCATTGTCTTGGGCAGCACCTGGCTCAAGAAACACAACTCTCTTATAGACTGGCGGAGGGGGGAGGTCACTGGCTGGGCTCCTTCCTGTTCTGCCTCCTGTTTGAGGTCGGCCCAACCTCTCCAGTCACCCGTGAGTAAGCCGGAGGAGACCTACCCTGACCTTTCCCGGGTTCCCTCTGAGTATCTGAGGACGGTCAAGAGGGTCAACCCCTGACAAGCCAGGTGGACCCTTTTTTTTAGTCGGTTTCACTTCCCTCTCTCTTACAGGCCTGGTTCCAGAAATGTCAAGCCCGAGGCTCTCTCTCGAATTTTCGAGTTGGAAGAGGACGATGATCGGGCACAGGAATATATCCTCCCTGACTCGGTTCGATGTGCTGTTACTCGGCTCGGTCTGGAACAAGAGGTTAGAGACTCCCTGGTTTGGGTGATTATTCCTGAGGCCTGCCCCGGAAACAGACTTTTTGTTCCTGATCTCTTAAGGGGTAAGGTCCTTGAGTTCTGTCACTGCTCCCGACTGTTTTGCAACCCTGGCATTATCAAGTCCTTAAATATTGTCCGCTCCCGTTTTTGGTGGCCCACCCTGACCCAGGATGTCAAGGACTTTGTTTCGGCCTGCACCCGTTGTTGCCAAGCCAAAGTCTCATGTCGTCCCCCGTCAGGCCTTCTCCGGCCTCTGCCTGTTCCCTCCCGTCCCTGGTCTAGTTTGTCTATGGACTTTGTCACTGGCCTCCCTGTTTCTAAGGGCAACTCCGTTATCCTTACTATTGTGGACCGCTTCTCTAAGATGGTCCACTTGGTCCCCTTACCTAAACTCCCCTCTGCTAAGGAGATGGGCTTCATCCTGGCGAGGGAGGTTTTCCGGCTGCATGGCCTCCCCTCTGACATTGTCTCAGACAGGGGTCCTCAGTTTGTGGCCCGTTACTGGCAGGAATTCTGCTCCTTACTGGGGATCTCAGTCAACCTCTCCTCTGGTTTTCACCCCCAGACCGACGGTCAAACGGAGAGACTCAATCAGGAGGTCGAAGCTAAACTTCGCCTTCTATGTGATTCTGATCCCACTACGTGGTCCCAAAATCTGTCTTGGGTGGAGCATGCCATCAATTCCTCACCCTCCAGTTCCACCGGGCTCTCCCCCTTCTTTGTTGTGTACAGCTTCCAGCCGCCAGTGTTTTCCGTCATGGAGAGGGAGGCCAGGGTCCCGTCTGCCCGCCTTTCTGCACTAAGGTGCCAGCGTGCCTGGAGAAGGGCTAGGAGGGCTATACTTACCTCCTCAAAGTCTCAGGTACGGGCAGCCAATCGCCGACGGATTCCTGCCCCTCTGTATCAGCCTGGTGATAGAGTGTGGCTTTCCACCAGGGATCTTCCCCTCAAGGTAGAGAGCAGGAAGCTGGCTCCTCGGTTCATTGGCCCCTTCCCTGTCTCCAAGGTCATCAACCCGGTGGCGGTCCGTCTGCGCCTTCCCCCATCAATGAAAGTTCAGCCTACGTTCCATGTGTCCCGGGTTAAGCCTGTCAAAACCTCCTGCCTTTTGCCCACCTCCAGGCCCCCACCTCCCGCCCGATCTCGGCACTGGTGCTGGCTTAATCTCCAACTCCTCACACCTGCTCACTCCACCCTGCCTGAAATTATCACTAATTGATCCCACCTCTATATATAGCTCATTTGGATCTGTTCCCAGTGCCAGATCGTCTCAAACCAACTATTGAGTACCTTCCAGCTTTTCTACATTTTTGCCTGCCTACCTGTTACCTGACCTGTTTTTGCCTTTTTTTTCCCCGAGCCTGCCTGACCCCTTATCTGATCCTGACTGCCTGTCCAGAATCCAAACCAGACCCGCCTCTGAACCCCTGCATCAGTTCTGCCTTGGATTACCTGCCTCTGAGCCTGAACCCCACTCAGTCAGTGACTAACCGAGTCTGCCTAACTCTTTTGCTTCTCTCAACCTGCCAGTAAACGGACCCTCAAACGGACCTGGACCTCTCTTCTGGATTGCCCCTCTGTATCTTCGCTTGGATCCCATCTCTGAATCCATAAACGAACTGTCTCTGGAGCTCATCAGCCTCAGTCCTCAGCTAACCATCCGCCGCTCAACGGCCACCGCTTCCACAAGCCCCTTCATCATACGGACTCCTGCCCCGGACCCAAAAACGGTGCCAGCCGCCCACTCTGAGACCCAGTAACAGGTTAGTGATTCAGCCTCAGTCCCTCTCTGGTTCTCTTATTGCTGATCACTAACCTGTTGTCTCCGCCACAGGGGATTTCCTGACTGAGAGCCGCCTGCACGCCCCCTGCGCCTCCCATTATTAATAAAATCTGTTGCATTCCACTGACCTGTCTGAGCTGTTTCCTGGGTCCAATATCCTGTACGTCACATATTATTTTCTTTTATATTGAAAGTGTTCCTAGATCAGCGCTTCTGTTTTCATCTGTCTGTTCTGTATCCTCAAAGTCAAGTTTGTTGTAGCAGATGGCACCTTACAAATCGTCAGGTTCACTGCTGCTATAAGCCCTACCAAGAAGTTTGTTGATGCAGTTAGATAAAATTCTTTACATTGAAAACTGTTAAACCTATTAAATCCATGTATCATTCGTTCTTTCATTTTTCAAATCAAAATCTAAAATTAAAAATGCAAAAATACACTTGTTTTCTCACTATTTGTTTCCAAAACAAAAAGGAAAAAACAGATAAAGAGCCGTTTTCTGAATGATACACAGATTCTATTAGAATAATAAACAAAAGTGTTGCTTTACAACTGGGATCAGATCTAAAAAAAAATTTAGTGTGATCCTGAAACTGACCTCACCTCCTGAATTCAGCAAACCTGATGTTTTTTTTTCTGTTTATAAATTAGCCAATTCTTTTTCCTTTTTCTTTTTTTTTTATAAAGTGACTCAGAATTATATCTGACTCAGATTACTGAGTTTTTAAAACTGCCTTTGTTTTGACATAATGATATAAACTCCGTTATGTTCCTACTTTAAGATATTGTAAAACCTTATTTTATTGTGACTACTCACCTTTAATAACCCACGGGGCAAAAACGTATTAAAAAGACATTGAAAAGACGACATGATTTGCATGTCCATATCGGACATCTAAACCTTCTTTTTTTCTACTCAAGGCTTATTGGATAAATGTTATTTTTCCATCTGCGGTGTCATTCAGAGGTTGAGTTTTATAACTCCAAAAAGTTGTAATGAGTTTTTATGATAAAGCAATATGCATCACATATTGTAATTGTTTTCTGAGTCAAACCATCTACCTTCAGCTGAAAAGAGTGAAATGTCAAAACAACCATGCCCAAGGATGGCTAAAATAAATATTGATGACTCATAGGTACAATTTTAGGGAGAGGAAAAGCAACAAATCAAACATGACATATTTAAAAGGTCCTCCATGCAGAAATGCGTATGGTACAGGAAAAAGAGGAGACAAAGAAATGTAAAAAGAACAAGAGTGACTCTTATAAGAAAACAAAAAAGAAAATATTGATACTATTGACACGCATGTATAAGGATGAACTACACACACAAACACACACACACATATATATATTAAAGGTGCAAAGACGGTATACAGATTTCAATATATATATATATATATATATATATATATATATATATATACATATATATATATACGTATATATATATATATACATATATATATAAATATATATATATATATATATACATATATATATATATATATATATATATATATACATATATATATATATCGAAATCTGTATACCGTCTTTGCACCTTTAAGTGCACTTTTTCTAAATGAGGGAAGAGTTTAGTGAAAGTATTGGGACTCAATGTCACTTTCTGAACGGAATTTCTATTTTTCACGACTGTTCTGTGCCAAGTACCTTTTTCCTCTGATCATGGAGCAGCCCGCTTGCTTGGTCTCGCAATGAATCCTGGGATAACCAAGAAACATAGGCTACACTGGATCCGTCCTTTAAATGCTGCAAAAAGAAGAACGCATTTGTTATGCTATGTCGTAATCGGCCTACGAATCTGGCCATCGGAGGACGCATTCCAGGAATTCGAATTTAGTTCTTGGGGCTCTGAGGCTTGAATGAATGAAAATCAGCACTAATAAATAAATATGTCATAGTTGAGTGGAGGCTTTTGAGGACCGAAATGCAGAGATCAGGAGGCAGAGGTGAGTCTAGATCTAATGAAGCAACTGAGGCAGAAATCAAAATATCCAACATTCAACAATAAAAAGAAGCAAAAAATAAGAAAACAACAGGGAAAACTCACATGAGGAGCCTGAGATGAGGAAAAGACAAAACAAGAACAAACCAGCACTGAGTTAATGCAGATGTGGTGTATATATGGGGAACAGAACAAAGGATGGGCTAATGAGCTGAATATGGAGCAGGTGTGAGTGGAACTAACTAGAAGGAAGCCAAGGGGAAAGGAAACAAGCACAGGGAGGCAACAGAGAGTAATCAATCAATCTCTTTAATGTCAACTACAATTTGCATTGTAATCGAGATTTCAGTTTAAAAATAAATCGTTCAATCCAATATCCCAAAGTTGTTGGGCTTTTCCAACTTGAAGTGAGCGTGCAAATCCAAGATATTATCCCATCTCAACTTTGAGTGAGTGCTTACAACTTGATCCTGTGCTCCTCTCGTTTCCAAGATATAAACATGAAAGGTATTTTTGATTCTCAAAGAAAAATGTACCTCTCAACCCAACCTAACCAACAAAATGCAGCAATGGGATCAAAAGAGGGAAGGAATTAAGCTGTACTCTGCCTTCTACAGAAGAATAGCTTGGTATTTTTTCACATTTCTCTGGGATCTTAAAATTTCCTAATTGTTGAAAAAGATAACAGTCTAGTGTGAGCAAAAAATGAATAGAAATTAAATTTATTTGAACTACCACCATGGCTTGAGTTGAAGTGAAGGACTACTGTATTTAGGCAACTTTTTTAGCTTAGCTTTCATGCAGGTCTAAATATAGATTTCAATCTAAATAATGTGAAGTTTGGTCAAAAGTCGTCCATTTACAGAAAAAGAGTTCTATTTTATTGGGTCAGTTTTTTTTTTTTTTTCTCACATGCTTGCTATTGGTGTGCTAACTGTGTAATTGTTATAGGATAAGCCCTCCACACTGAAAAGTTTTGTCTCTGCTCCAGATATACTACTTTATGCATAAGCAGCCTTCGTGCAGCTTTGTATCCTGCATATATCATAGGGGTTACAACCCAACTATAACTTCTCACCGGGCCTATTCATCAAGTTCTGTGATGCATAGTGTGATTTCCAGTGTCAGCACAATGTGTATAAAGCAGTAAATCATAAAGGCTTTATCTTTATCCGTGTGTGTATTTGTGTGTCTAAAGGGAATGCCTGTTCTGATGGGAGCCCACTCTGAGAATGAGTTAAAAGGGACGATGAAATTATAAATAAACAGAAACCTAATAGCACATGATAATTTGTTTAGCAGTACATTGCAAATCAGCCATAAAGACTCAAATTAATCAAATGCTATTAGTTCATTAAGATTTTAGCACCCAGCAGAATTAATTTGATTATATCAAACTTATCACTTGATTTTAGTCCATAGCAGCACCTGCACACCATAATTAATAATTAGTTCATCTGAGAATAGACATCTCAATAGAGGATAATAATTGCCCTTTAACAAAAAATAAATATGAAAATGTAATATATAAATAATTAGAAAGAGGCCAGTCATGAAGAATATTTACAACATAAATGACAATGACGTTAAAAACATGCAGTTTTATGTAAATTAAACACAAACTTTATCTGCATCCCCCAAAAAATAACCTACAAATTCTAAGTGTCTAGTCAGTATTTATGATTATTATTTTTTTTTTTTCTCAGGATTTTTTCTTATGATGAAAAGTTCCCAGACTCAGTTTTAGTCCCAGGCATCTTCATAACAATAAAGATAAATAGCATCATCTTAGTGCCTTTTGCACAGCATAATCACTTTTATGTTGAGCTGGAGTTCATGAGTTTTTTTAAATGATTCCCTTCCCCCCACTTGCCATAGTTGCATAAGCTTAAATGGGTTATGTTAATTTTTTACACCTTAAGTTGTCTGTGTTCTAGGGTGCTGCTCTCCTGCAAAGTCTTCTTTAACCCCTTTATAGTCAACTTGTTTAAAATGTATTGGCCTCTTAAAGTCATCGGAAAGTCATATTTAAATTTTAAATCATTCTGGCTTAAACATGTATATAGCTGTATTCTTTATCAGACTATATTGTCCCAAAATGTAGACAATTCCGTAAAAGTTTCTTATGTGGTTAGTTATACATCTAGCTTGTACACCTAAATTCTGCCAATCATATATCAACGGCCATCTGTCAATCATCTGTCATAATTTTTTCGGTCATAGCATCTTGATTCATATGTCGCAGCTAATATACAAAACAGCTGAAATAAGAAATAAGAATAATTTTCTTTACCATCAAGTTCCGTCCCAGTGTTCACAGGGATGGATGTCTGTGTCTTCTGCAGGCGTAGAGCTAACAGAACTGGCAACGTTGCGAGGCAAGGGCTCAAACAGGTACGGCTGTAAGCCTTCTGCACTAAACCAAGCTTCTGCCGATCTGGCATCCTCTTCCACAACAACTTCGTCCCTGCTTTCCTCCTCTAAATAAAAAATGTATGACGGAGGAGACTCATCCACGACCTCCGACACTAAACTGTACTCTTCTTGCATGTTTCCGCCGTCCGTAGCGTTCCTTGACAGTGTTGTTGCTAAGTGCTACTTGGTCCCAATGTAATTTCTCATTGGGAACCTACTAACACTAAGTTGCTCACTGGTCAACAAGATGCTTTCGATAAACCGGCCACAACCAAACATGCTTGCAAACCTTCCGCCACAACTATCCCGCCCCCTTGATAAATTATCAATCACATTCACTTTATTCATTCGTGTCAAGTTCATTTAGGAGAATTCGCAAATGCAATAGTTGGAACATGCACTTCCCTATGACTTTAAAGCCTGATTTATAATGGTGTGAGGGTGCAAATACCAAAAGTCAGGCAAGCTAAGCCATCTACTGCAACACATAGTGGTGCACCTTCAAATTTCTGTAACTTGATGCAGACTGCTCCTTTCATAATTAAAGGTATAGTGGAGTATAATTTTTTTACGGTTTTGATCATCAAAATAAGTGGTCCTCCTAATTGTCAATCATTCTGGTGATAAGTTTATGTAAGGCCGTCCTACGTGCTCGTCCCCATTTTCACTTACCGGTGGTGAGTCCTATATGGTGGGAAAATTGCAAATCTCCTCTTGGAAAGTAAGCTTGTATGAGCGATGCAAGCAACAACTTTTAACAAAGCATGCACAAGGAGAAATGGGCTTGTGCATGTTTAATAGGCCCCCCCGGGAGCACGTACAGGATTGTGCATGTGCATTTTTTTTAAGTGGAAACAGCAGGTCTTTTAAAAAATTCGCCAAAATCTTCCACTATACCTTTAAGTTGCCCTGCAAAAGACTGGCGACCTGTCCAGGGTGTGCAGGCGTTCCATCTGAGGAGCGGGTACGGGCTTGTACATGTGCATTTTTTTCTATTTATTTTTTTAGTGGAGAGGGCGGGTCTTTTCAAAAATTTGCGAATATCCTTCACTATACCTTTAACGAACTGAAATCTTTTCATACACACATTAATATTTCTTAATTTGGAAGAAGGGACAGAGAAAAAAAGAAACATAAAAAGGTAGGAGAAACATAAATGTGGCTAACGAAATTAGATTCTACACTTACTGGAAGTGAATCTAGGTATAGTTGTTCAAACTTTACAAAGAGGTCAAAATTTTTTACTTTTGTCAGTCTAAAACTTTGCAAAAAACAAAATCAAGTTGATAATAAGTAAGGTTATGATAGGGATACACAGTCCTGTCTCAAGTATTTCTCCTCTCTCTTTTTATCTTTCTATTAGTTATACAGTGTGCCCCCCCCCCCCCCCCCCCCCTCCCTTTCTTGTTTCCTTATCGTAGCTAAGTAGCCTTTTCCGATTGTGGCCTGATGTCTAAGGAGTAGCAAGCCAGAGAAATGCCACTTGAAGCTTGAAAACACAGAAATTGAATTGATTTCAAAACCAAATGTGAAAGCTGCAGTGTGGGAGCACTTAGGATTCAAATTGAATGACAATGCTTTCAAGAATAACAATAATTTCTTTGAAAAATCTTCATCCAGCAAAATTTATTTTGCATGACCGTAATATCTGTAGCGCTTCAGGCTTGTGCCTGGAATGCTTAGAACTGTGTCGTCTTGAAGCATGACTATAACTCCTTAAGCTTGAGGGTCCAAAGGTGGGCCTTTGAGGGATAACGGGGTTATCCATTTTTTTACTTCATGATTTATTTCCCTATTGCAAAGAAGGATGCATGTACAATCTGACAATGGATGATAGGTAGATTATTTTGTTGCTTACACTTTGTTTCATTGTAAAATGTCCAGTATCCAAAAAATGGCACTATTGTAAATAACAGAAAATTCTAAGGACATTTAGGCTAACATATATAGACACATAAAGAGGGCAGCAATATTCTGATATCGCACAACTCTGGAGTTTCATGTAATATTTACTTGTATGCCACTGAGTGAAATTAACCTACTTCACGGCCAAAAAAATACAGCCAATTCAGTATGAGGGCAGCATCTCAAGAAGTCAATAGTAACTATTGTATTACATGCTGGCAATAATGAGGAGAGCAGTCCAGAGGGGAAAACCATGTCGACATACTGCATACCTTAGAGGGTTGTACTTGAAGCTACAGTATAATATGGACAAGTAGAATAATAGCAGTCTAACTCTGTGGAGTTTTACCAAAGGATTTGGAGATCAAATAGATAAGCCACCTCAGACCTTTCCATTTTTGTGCATTATAGTGTTATCCCTTTCCACTTATGTATTTGCAACTGCTTAAAATCTAAGACTTGGCCTGTGATCCAAATTGAAGCTTGATTGAAAGCTTGATCCAACTGACGCTTCTTAAATATTAAACTGACCCAGCAGCTGGTGATCAGTTTAAACAAAGCATGTGGAGGCTGTTTTATTTGAACCCATACTCTTAAATTATATAGGCAATGTCAGTCCAGATTTGTAGTGGGTTTTTTTTCTGTGTGATGCTAATTAAAACAGGAACTGAGTGTGCATCTTATTAAAAATCACAGTTAGAGCCAGAGTCTAACACTTGCACACTGAGTAAACTCCAGTCCTGATGTCACTAAATAAACAGATGTACTAAAGACTGGTAATGAAATTACAGACAAGACTATTTCTGGCAGAGAGCCAGGGTAAACAGAGAAATAAATCCATCTGCTATTAATGGTGGCTTCCAACATTTACACACACAACTACACACACACACACTTCAACCTTTGCTTAGTGCATTACTGACTGCAAGCAGCACTAGAGCTATACCACCATTGAAATGGTGACACACAATGAGGCAACCCCTCACTAGCTATTTACTCCTCTTCAAGGTTTTCATCATACATCATGCTGGCTTCAAGTGCTCCACTAGTGATCCCACCTCTGATTATCAGCATACATCTTAGGAAGCCGGGGTCCAAATGTTTTCATCAATGTTTGTAAAACACGGTTAAAGCGAGAAGGACTTACTGTCAAACCCTGCAGTGACCTGGTGTATGTGTTCTGCTGACCCTCCAAGGTGAAAGCAAATAGTCCCTGGCAGCTTTCCTTAAAAGATATCCAGAATAACACATTAGCAAGATCAAGAGTTGTAATCATGCTCTAGAATGGAAAGCATAGTGTTTGGAATGGGCGTGTCAAAGGGTGTGAATTTGAGGCCTTAGTTTATCTTTCTTAAGGCATGCACCAAACAACAACAGTCCTTACTAGGCTTTGCAATTGGTGAGATGGTGTTATATGGTGAATTTGCACGGAATCAGTACACCATATATCAAAAGGCCAGAAATAGTGCCTCTTATTCCCTCAATCATCTCGACTGAGAGCGGGTACAGTGGTTGATGTACTACCTTATCAGTATTCATTTCTAAAAATTCCAATAGTCCCCATAAAGGCAGAGCTGTTTTGATAAATCATATTGGACATTAAATAAATCTCAAAAATATTTTTACCCTTCTGTAAAGTTCTCAGAGCTCCTTGCAAATCCTGAGAAAAACTTAACTAATATTAAAGTCATATCAGAAAACAATTTCAGTTCATTTTAAAATACATCATACATAGTGAAATTAATCATCCAGCGTCAGATGCACTCCACATATAGGACAGACAGGCAGACAGACATTGGCCACATACTGTAAAGTTTGTTTAACACATAAATATCAATGTTGATCGATCTTAATAGTGGACTTGACCCAATTTAAACAGAAAAATAATTTCACCAAGTCTGGGGTCAACAGCTGTATCAGTGCTTCTAAGACAAATTTTGGATTCTTGTTCAACTACATGTGCACGATTTTAGGAAGCAAGACTGATTTTACTACTTATAGACATCAAAATAAGTTTTCACACCCCAATGTTTTTCCTTCCCCCTTCCACATCGGGATTTTTCTGTGTCACTTCACCATAACTGAATCAACCTAATCAGGTCTTTAAAAAGTGACCCAGAGCCCTCACTCTATCAGTCAAATAAGTCCCCCATGCTGGCTCCTGTTAGCTTACAGTTATTACACACAACACAAACATTTGCCAGTCAACAAACACACACGCACAGAAAATAGACAAACACTTATACAATCATGAGAATAGGGATTTTATTTGTAACTCAATATTTCCCTTTGGCTCATCTTCTTTCATTTTTCCTTAAAGCTACAGTGTGTAATAATTATAGGGATATACAGTCAGAAATGTAATATATTATACATAACTATGTTATTTATCATCATGTACGAGCTCAGCCTCTTAACCTTAATATTTGTGTTGCATTAGAATTCGTTATTTATAATTACATAGGAGCGGGTCTCGCAGCCATGGAGGCAGATATATTTGCGCTACGGCAGCGCAGAGCCAACAAACTAGCGATTGCGAGATCGCCCATTACGCTCGAAAGTAACTACGGCAAGTTGAGAGAGATGAACTGAGACGGTACAGAACACACAGACTAATGAAATACTATCTGTAAAATTATCTATGTAAACAAACCTCATCACTTGAGAATGTAGGTGATGCGGACGTCGTGGAAGACATTTTGTCCCGTAACGCTCGCTGTACTGTTGGGGGGGAGAAGCGGTGGGGGGAAGATGTTCATGTTGCTGCAGTCTGCAGTCTGACCGCTAGATGTCGCTAAAAGTTACACACTGTAGCTTTAAGTGAAAAACTGGAAAAGCACAAACCAACAATTAGCAGGAATCAACCTGGAAATAGGTGTCTGTTTTTCAGGAGTTTATAAGCAACTCCTGGAGTCCCTCCTAACTCTATATTTCCCAGAGCTCACCTTTTTTCATTTTTCCTTAAGGGAAAAACTGGAAAAGCAGTAACCAAAAATCAGGCAGAACTGTGGATCTCTCTGTTTCAGGAGGGCATCGTTCCTGTCTGCAGGCAGACAGAATAAAACAACGTCCTTCTCTACCTGCCAAAGCAGTTGGGCTTGAATCCAACTTCTCTCTCTAGTAGACAATTCTCCTTCTAGAGTTTTGATCAGGCCGCTTCGGACTCAAATTCATTGTGTACAATGACTTAACGCATCTCATTCAGCTTCTTCATTTATTTAACACATTTGCAAAAATCCACTTTAAGCCATTTCTCTGTCTTTAAGGGTACAAAAACTTAGCTCATTTCAGAATCAAAAACACAACCAAGGTGCTTCAGGGCGACACCCGAAAGCAAGCATACCTCAAACCCAACTAGCATATCTCAAAGATTTTCCCATAAAATAAATCTCAAAAAGTATTTCAATACCAGAAATGGAAATATCAATGTTTTCATGCAATGTAAAAAGCAAATATATTTTAAATATAATTTTTTTTAATTGCTTAGATATGAGGTTAGCCAAATGAAAATATCCTCAGAAACAAATTTTTATTTCTCTCTCAAAATAAAACTTATAGTAATAAAACCTGGTAACTTGAAGTCATTTCTGCTCATCAAAACAATTACTAGTATGCTTGAAAGTCAAAACACTAACTTAGAATCAACTAAAATAAATTAGCAATAAGGGAAAATTTTATGATTCTGCCCTTTGTGGACTTCTGTTAAGGTGCTTTTTGAGTTTTCAGTTACACTGATTAATGTCATTCTGTGTTCTCTTGGTCATTGGTTTCTCTTCCATTTTGTGTTATATTTAAGCAGTGTTGTATTTTTTAAATTACCCTCTGTTGCCCCCTGGTCAGAGTCTTCTTTCCCCTGGCTCCCTTCTAGTTACTTCTATCCATACCTGCTCCCCATTACCTGATCAGCCCTTTTATGTTCTGTCTGGCATAAATACGTCTCCTGTGCAGTTCCTTTGGCTAGATTCTCATCATTACTTCACTCGTCATGAAGTTTCTCCCTGGCGTCTCCTAGTTTTGGTGACCTTTAAGAGCTATACAGAAATCAAATTGTCCTGCTATATGGCAGAATCTAAAACACTCTAATTAACAAAGAAAACTTAATGATTGGGTTTTCATACCCTAGGTGGGACAACAGTATCTCAGATGTTAATATTTTTCCTTGGTAGATGTAGTGCTCAGAAACACAATATTTTTTCTTATACATTTTCACAACCTGTGAGCCCAAAGCACGCCAAATCCAGAGTACCAAGCCCCAAAAAGCACTAGAGATATTTGTTAAAAAGGAATTTTCTCACATCCGTTTGTGTGGCCTCAGCTGTGGGGTTGGTCCATTAGTTGCTCTCCACAAGTGATTCCACTTTCAGGTCAGGGCCGGTAACACAATTTTGTAATGAAAGCTTTTTGTTTACACCTTCTCTCCCCAATTCTTTCCTGAGAAGAGATCACTCAGAACAATCACTTTAAACAACAGTTCATTATGTATATGTATTAAATAACCATGAGATAAGACAACAGTTTTCACAGAAATTGTAATCTAACTAAAACCATAGAATTGGCTTGAGTTAAAAATGGCAGCGCTTATCACCGACCTAGCTTCTTAAGAAAGTCAACCCAGAATCCACTTAAAGAAACATTCTATACACACATCCTGCCAGATCATCACATCATTACATCCTACATATGTTAGTAAAAGCAGGACGCATCAATGGCCCCAACCATATAAAAATAATACAGTATCCTGGATCAGAGACACTCTGAATGCACATTAACAAAGCTCCCTGATAAGCACAATCCACTCTGTCCATATCTACTCTGTACATATCCTCCAATTAATATCTTATCCTGCTTAGATAAACTTCTTGGAAAAACATTAGCCTTAACACATAACAGGCAGGTATTATTAGGGTTTAACAAGCGCATACAACAATCGTAAAAATAATCCTAACAGTTATAAAAAACGATTACAGGATCCCAGGTTTTTTCCGTCATAGTAAAGACAGTGAAAATATTTTGTTGTATTGCTTCACAGCATAGCTAATGAGAAGAACAGCATGGGGTAGCTTAAGAAAACTTCTTTGGTGTCACGGGAAAACATACTGGTAAAACCAGACATTTTTTTGTAGTGTTGTAAAAGACAATTCTTGTTTTAGGAAAACAACAGTAACATTAAGCTTTTCTGTTTTAGGTCAGTGGAGATAACCTAAATATTGGTTTTGTGAGAACAAGATTGTTTTTTAGATGCATCTTAATTATAATTCAAAGTATATAATAAATATTCAAAGATGTAAATATACTCAGATTAATAGACATTCAAACAATTTGGGAAAGCCCAGACTACTTTTCAGCTTAGTTAACCTAGAATTATAACTCCTTAGGTAAATAAAGATCTGACCTTGCATACCTGAAATGAAAGATGTCCTGATGTGAAATGTACATTTCACAACAAATCTTAAAATAAAATAAAAAAAACTAAAACAACTAGGTTGCAGCATCGTGTATGTTCTGAGGTGTACTGTGCACATCATATGACATGATAAGGTGAGAACATTTTGGGGAAATTTTTATTGCAGCATCTAAAAATATTAGGAGAGCAGTTATAGCTTGTTCATTAATGGGTCTCCCTTATGAATTCCCATAAAAAAAAACTACAGATTTAATAACATTGGTTTAGGGAGAGAGAAGTCAATGTTTTTGAGTGGCCATCAAATAGCCCTAAATTCAATCCAACAGAACATTTGTGGGCGGGGTGGAAAGGTTTATAATTGTTCTGTCATCAGGAATGAATCAAAATTAAATTTCGTAAGCTTGCTTTGAAAAGCTGGTTAAAGGATACCCAAATGGCTGAAAATTCAGAAAGGAAGCAGGTCATACATTTTATATGCAACACCAACAAAAAGTAAAAAAAAAAAAAAGTATTGGAAGTTATTGTTATAGTGAAGTTAAAAAAGAAGCAATGTAAACAGCTTTTACCTTATTATTGATATATAGCAACAGAAAGAAATACAAAAATGATCCATTTAATATTACTCTGTCACAATTAGATTAGGATGCTTCCTTTTATATGTTATGGTATAATCAGCTACCTAGGGCTGCAACTAACGAATATTTTGCAAATTAATTAATGTGTCGATAAATATTTGATGAAATAATTATTATTCAGATAGCAAAGTTTTCCCTAAAGAATATTTTTTACAAAATTAAGCATAGTGAAACTAAAACTTTACCATATGAGAAGTTCTGGATAGAGCACACTTACAGATGAAAAATTTTATTTTATCTTAACTGCAAAATATTCATTTTTTTTTTTTCCAATTTGGTATAATTCCTGCTCTAAGTGAGCTTTTCTGTCAGCTAAACTAGTCCTGTTTAATCAATTACTAAATTAGTTGAGGATTATTCAAATAATCGATTAATTACGATTAATCCAATTAATTGTTTCAGTCCTACAGCCATCATCAGCCTACTTGAAATAACTTTCACATTACTTTAATTTATAACATCTCCTAGAATAATCCATTTATAGTCCTTCTTCTTGCACCTAAAATTATTCCTAGTACTCACACTTAAAAGAAAAAAGAAACACATTGCTCTGCCAGTTTTTTTTCCTGATATGTGTTAAGTGCTTCTTCTGGACTTGTTGCAGTGTTCCTTCTGTTCATTGAAATAAGGCCATTTCGATATGACAGCCCCACATGTTCCTGATTATTGAATATACCCAGATGTTTCTTTTAAACTGGAATCATCGGAACAGCATGGTAAGGATCCTTCTGCAGTGCTTATGCAGAGACTCTTTTCCACAAGGATCTTAATGAATATTGTATTTTAAAAGTATTATTATCACTAATTACTAAACCAAGCAAAAAGTCCAATATATAACAAGAATTATGTGCAAAACAGACACAATGCTCATGTGCTCTCTTGAAATTAAATGAGACTAATAAAAGTTTAAAATATTATCTATTTGAACATTCTTGATTGTTGTCATAGATTATATGTAATATTGAATGCAATATAAGATGGCAGACAGGCTTCAATAAACACTTTAGAACTTTAAATTTATATATATAATTATATTTAATGCTTTGGCTTTTTTTCTCTTGTTATAAGGGCATACAGAATGCATAAACCTCCTGAAAACACATGTATAGAGGCTGCACATGAAAAACAAATCTTCTGATGCTTCATTAAAATGACCAAGCACAGTCCATCATCAGTTTCAAAGCTGCTGTACACAAGTGTTTACATTTAGTGCCCTCTGAGTAACACCTAGAGGGCATCCTAGGAAACTATCAATCATATAGAGGCAAAAAATGTACAAACTGCCATCCAGCCTGTCTGTTTGGTTGGTTTTTGGGCTCGCTGACTGCTTAGTACCACTCTCTGCTCTACTTCACTCTGTTAATTAGAGTATGCAGATGCACTTACCTCTATATTAATCACCCTAATTTCTCCCAAATGTGATCATGCCTATTAAAACCTGCCTCTTTGTGCCAGTCTTTGCCAAATTGTTCCCTCACTGCCTTCCTGTGTTCCTATGCATGCCCTGCTCTTACTGGATACTCAGATATGTCTCTGTTCTGTCGCCAGCCTGCTTAAAGCCAGTCATCGGTCTGTTCAGACTTCTTCCACCAGCTCATAGCCTGTTGCCAGCCTTTTCAGCCACCATCAGCCTATTCACATCATCCCCGCTCCCAAGTCTGCTATCAGTCTGTTTAGCCTGTCCACAGCTGGTTCTGCATTCATCTTCCTCATCAAGCCTGTTATTTGCTTGTTTAGGCTGTCACCAGTTGGTTTAGCCATCACCTGTCTTCACTGCTATCTATCTGGCCACGCCAGCCAGCCCGAATTACATGGAGCCTGATTCCATCTGGCAAACTGCCGCTGACTCTGCCCAATTCTGTCCGGACCAATCACAGCGTAATTAGAATTACCCATAATGCAGCAGCGCTTTGCGGCATAAAAACAAGGTGGCAACCGCAACAGAAAAATGTTACAATGAAAATTAATAACAAAGAAGAGCGCATACCTTACATCCTCAGATGCAAATCTAGCAGAAATCGTTCACTGGAGAGTTTCTTTGATGGCTTGAAATGTTTCTCATACTACAAAATTGCAAAAGCAGGGCTCTACCAGCTCTTCACCAGACTGATACACCATTTATAAATCATATCAGTTTGGCAGGCCAAGCTACTATCTACCTGCTTACTTACTATATTAATTCAGCGTTTAAAACTTACAAGAAATCTTTAAAGCACAACACAGTGTCTTACTGAGTATCAGCTTCTCTAAAGCTTTTCACAACTCAAACCAAAGACAAATGATACATTTTGCATCCACATAGATAGAAACCAAAGCATGTTTTAAGTGATTTAGTACTGAGAAGAGAGCATGCTTTTTGCATTCAGGAGGATTTACTAGCCAAAGAAGTTTTAAGGACAACCCAGATGGAACTGGGCTCTGATCACAACAGGATACTGCAAGGACTTATATGCAACAAGTTCCTCATACAGAGGTAATTCACAAAATGCTGGCAGACCAATCAATCTATGTAGTACTTAGCAGGATGCTAAGTGCTAGTGCTGAATTTACAGTATTTTGGTCAAAAATACGTAGATTTCAAAAACTTAAGTAGTAAATAAAGTTTATCAATTATAGACTGATTTAACAAAGAAAATATAGGAACAGGAGGAGACAAAGTTACTCAGTTCAAATTGTCTGAAGTTCCTCATCTGACCATGGTTAAAGATGCTTTGTGATATTTTATATCATTTATACAGTATACGTATTTATTCAGCAATAAAATTTAAGTTCTTTATTAGGTGAGTACTTATGTTGAGATTAAGGGAATCAAGTTATGATGTTTTGATCATGTGAATCATAGCTATAAAAATTCAAAAAGAAAAAAAAGTGAAATATTTTACTGATTCCTGTTGTCTGTAAACTTTTTCCTTAGTATAGCTTTTAATTTGAAATATGATGACTTATTCAAAAAAAAAATTGTCGCAAGTATTCTACATTTTAATTACGTTTTCTGAACAATTTAATGTATTTCATGGAAGTTTCGAGGTATGAATCTAGAGGGAATTTTAGAAAGAAAACTTGTCCAATTTAAATATACAGTAATTAAAAAACTATTAGTACCACCCTTCTTGAATTTGTCAATATAATTATATTTGTCAGATATATGTTTAGAACAAGAAACTGAAGAAAACAAGCGTAGTCTAAAAATGTTTTCCGTAATTGACTGTATGCCTCTAATACTAAATTTAAGCTGAATTTCTTTTTTCTATTACTACATCTCTCAGTTTATAATTATCTTTAATCAAAAATAAATGTGGACTTTTCTGCAATGGCTGAATTACCTGAGGTTTTCCCAAACTGCCATTTAAAGAAAGATCAACACACAAGTAATAACTAAAACAATCTGCAATCACGGGCTGGTAACTAATCCAAATAAATAAGGAACCTGCATGCTGCTCAGGGGATTTATTCAACTCTTTTTTGACTTGCAACAATTAGCTTAGCTTAAAATGGACTTAAAATTACCATCATTTCTGATGCACAAATATTTTTCAGTAGAATAAATATATTTTTCAGAAATTCATCTTCTACTTTTTCTTCCAAAAGCTGGCTTTTGTTTAATCTCTTATTTAAACTTTGTATTATTTCTTATTAGTTAATTGATGGATTTTCACATTCAAACTATAATATTTTGCAATCTATACATTGATTTTCTGCATGCTTTACACAAAACAATTTAAAACCAGATGGTGCAAAGTAGCCAGAATCGCCCTTTAAATCTTTAAATATCATAAAATGGCGATTTTTAAGTTTAGTATCACAGATTGCATTGAAATAGAGAACCCTTGATGAACCAGAGCAGGATGCCACAGTTTGACCCAGACAACTCTTGGCCCTCTCTTTCCTCTAAAGGCTTTTAGTTTGTTTAAGTGGGCTGGGCCATGGGGGCAGATGGGAAGACAGACTGAAAACAACTATGAATTTACTGACCTCTCTGTCTCCCTGTCTCTGTAACAGATTATTTGAGTGGTATCTGAGATCTCCCATAGAGCAATGCCTTGGTCTCAGAGTGACACACTTATTGCCTGTTATCTGAGCAAGGAAGTTGCAGGAGGTAACAATGTGTGCAGTGATGCACACTAAAACAGAGAAAGACCTGTTTAATGCAGAAAATATAGTATGGCAGCTGTAAAGTTGCAAAACCTTCATTCAAAAATAATTATTCTAATGTTATGCATCTTTTTCATACTGAAGTGTTTTGTGCAGATTTATTGAGTTGTATTTAGTGCCTAAAATCCAGCACAGCTAATTGCCCTCAGGGGCCAGGTTTGTTAGAAAATATACGTAAATGAATGAATCATGAAGGCAAAGAAAAACAACAATTAAGTCAGGTATAAAGTCATAAAACAATATCAGTAAGGAGGCCTAAAGTAGTCCTGAGAAACAACAAAGTCCACAACTCAGGTGGGGGAATCTGTTTACAGGGTGACAAATAAATGTGCACCCAGCCAAATTGGGCCTTTGTGTAAAAGCAGAAAAAAAGGTAATTCACTGTTGAAAGATTACTTCAAGCTGTATACAAGAGTGAAAGAATGTTTGGGGTAAAAAACAACATTTCTCATTACATAGAAAAAAATCATACGAATTAGTGAGAAAAGCATCAAGCTGTGGGGATTCTCATTTTCTGTAGGTACAAAAAAGCTTGTTGGAATTTACTGGAAGATTATGCAACACATGAATGGGTTTAGATCAAAGCATATTCATGTATTAGGATGGTCTTGTCAAATTCAACGCTGCATGCAATTGAGAATCTCAACTAAGACTTTAAAATTAACCCAACAGATTCTAATTATCCAATGTTGCCAATGCTAAGCTTCTTTTTCTAAGGAAAATAGGCAAACATGTCGGTTTGAAATAAGGAAAACAGGTTAAGATAACCCAGAAGTCCACAATCTTAAGTCGAAGGGAAAAGATGTTCTACAAAATATAAGCCTGTTTGGTCAGGAGTGTGAATCTATATACATATTATTTGTTCATTAATTTCTTTCACTGCAATTTACAAGCTAATTCGTCTTTGTGTATTATTGCATAAAATCCTAATGAACTATAATTTTTGGTATATACCTAAAAAAAAATAAAAAAAGAGGAGACGAAAATGTTTAAGAAGTTCTGAAAGTGTTGCTATGTTTTGTTTCATTCTAAACAGATCTTGAATTTTGGGACAGATATAATATTAATGAAAATAAACTTTTTTAATTTCCTCTATGTGTTTAGAAGGGTTATGGGCAGCCTATTTTACATCCCCCCCACATTCAGTGAAGCTCAAAGTGCAGCGCAGCTGGTATTAAATAATAATGTGTTCTGGGTGCTGGCATAAATTCTAAGGAGCTCGTTTCTTTGGGATTGGAGGAGAAGCAGAACATGTCTGTGGCTGCATGTTCTCCTTCACCCTTCTGTACACTTTTACTAACTGGAACACCTTTTATTGTCTGGCATGGGGACTGCAAAAGTAAATAACCATTTCAGACCTCAAGCATTATTTCTGATATATGCAGCATCTCATTAATAAAACAAAGAGTGACTTTTGCTTTAAAATCTCATGAAATATGATCATACATTTTCCCTTGTCAACACACTGTGCATAAAGACGGCCCCCAGTCACTATTTCCCATTTAAAATCAATTACTCTCCCCAGAGGAATCAGATTGTGGTGTAATAGCATATTTTAGTATATTTTACCACAACAAATACCAACCTTCATTAAAATTATCCAGGAAGACCTATTGGTGCTTTGTTATCATGTTCTATTAAACCAGGCTAACAAATCTGAGTAGGCATGTGTGTGCATGAATTTGCCGCAGGGACTTCTTGCTCTGTCTTCGAAAAAAAAAGAAACGGTAGCATGATAATGGCAACAGAGTAGCATTTATCACATGAAATAACTATTCCCCCTGACACCAGAGCAGACCTTATCCCTCCAAGCCATCTGCACAAGAGAAAGCACCGCGCATAGAGTGACCATAAAATCCAACGTTCATCTGAGCATGTAATTTAATAGCATTGTAAAGATTACCCACATTGGCCAGCTCATGCAGGATCCCTCTGCACATGCACATGAACTTTTTTATCACTGCTCTCTAAAAGCGAGCCTGGCAAGTATTAAATACACTTCGTCAAGCCATTATCTTTGACCACACAGATAGGTGTAGGTCCATGTTTCACATTAAAGGGGAAATCAATAGTTTCACACAAAAAAAACTGCAAGGAATAATAGGGCTGAAGGTTCAGTTTACATCTCAGCTTTCTTTAATCGGCACCCTATTATTTTATTAAAATATTTGGAATTCTTATAGTTGCTTCTAAATATAGCACTACAACAACATAATATGTATATATTTATGTAGTCACAATGCAGGTTTGTCTTTCACAAGACATCTTTGTCTTCTTTCTCAAATTAAACCAAGTAAATAGGGTTGAAAACTTATAGCTCACTCCTTAACAGCTTACCTGCTTGATTGGATGACTCCAGAAATGCCTTTTTTTATACTCACAAAAGATGTTGCAGTTTACTGCACATAGACCTCCATCTCTCCAATGTGTGCTGATTACTGAGTTGTCTTGCTACTTAGTCTCAAAGCAAAAGGTTATGATCGACATATATTTCCAATTCTTAACCCAATACATTAGACAGTGATTTTCAACATAACTGGAACACAGGTGGTAGGGAATAAAAAAAGACTTTTAATTTTTCTTTTTTATTATTATTATTCTTTTTCTTTTTTTTTTTTACACAATTATGATGTTAAGGGACATTGTTCAACCAAACAGCTGCTGTTGTAAAACCCTAAAAGCTTTACAGCCATTTATTTGTTTTGTTATGCGCTCCCTGAGAACTTTATTTGATTTTTTAACAATGATATTTTATGTTCTCCTCATTGGTGTATAACGCATAAATTTGACAAAGTTGCTTGCAGTGGTCATTTAAGACAAAAAAAACAAAAAAAAACACACATGCTATAATCTAATGAATCCCACCAGCAGATCATTACTGCACTCATTAAAAACACAAGCAAAAGAGCTGTCGTGACTTCAGAGTAAAACTTATTTTAATAACCTGTCACAGTAACTGCAGTACTACAACAGTTTAGCAAAACACAACCATTGCCATATTCAGACTATGGCCCTTTGTGAATATCTCTTCCTACAATGTCCGCATTTATACTGTAATCATATTGTACAAGTATAGTCCAGATATCAAAGTCCTCTTCTCAATCTTATTTAGAGAAACCAACTTTTTCAATAAATGAAGAATTGCTATCTTAACTGACGAATGCAGTAAAACTTTAGAAAAACACATAGCCTATCTCTAATTTAGAAATTTATTAAAGATTAAACACCAAAAAGGTATAACATCAAAGCCATTTAAAAATCATACTAGTCAGCAAACCTATCAGTAACAATGAGCATTTGCTTTTCATAGTATATCATGTCCAATTTTACCAATCATCCCTGTCTGGCTGATCACTTTTACAGTGTTTAATGCACGTTTGAGCAACAGCAGGTCACACGCCAACCTGTTCAACCTCACATCAAAAAGAATGATCTGCACCCCTCATCATCTTTTCTTCTAATCATCTATGTGTAATCCCATTGCCTCTCTCCTCAGTCACCGCCATCATAATACAGAACCAAGAGGAGGATGTGTGTTGTTTCCTTCTCTACCAACGCCTTGTTGATGATTAAGTCTTCGCCTTGGCTCTCAAAGTATCTAAACTACTTAACCAACATTTCCCAAAACCAATACGGTTTGCCCTTTTACCAATATAGATTGGTTAAAAGCACTACAAAGTTAGATGGTAGTAAAACAAAAGGATACACAAAACTAAAGACACAAAAATACCAACCAAACTGGTTGAATTGCCCCAAAATTTTGGTTGTATTGTCCAATAATAATAATACGTTAGTTTATTTCAGACATACAAGTATATAATAAAGACAGTATATGTGCATATCACATAAATTAAAACAGTCTAAAAAGGGTGTATTGGCAGAAGCAAGAAGCTTATAATGCCCACTCTCCGAAGCCAATTTACATTGGACTAGAAGGCAAAGAAAAAAGAAATAGATGGCTACCATTTATAATACATACCAGCGTATGATTTTAGGAAAAATTATTATTCTAAGATAATATATTATTATTATTTTTTTTTTTTTTTTTAAGGAAAAAGGCACCCAAAACGCACTTAATACCTTACTGCTCTTAATTGTATTCACATGTGTCATATATTTTTTTTATTGTATTATTCTTAAATATGTTTTTAAACCTTGTTAATGTTGTGCAATCTTTTAGCTCCTGATCAAATTTGTTACATACATCAACCCCAACAAAAGAAATACAATGTTGTTTTACACTTGTTCTTGTTTTTGGTTTTCTGAACATTTTATACCCACTGAGATCATAAGCACTGTCCCTGATCAAAAACAGACCCTGAATATGTACTATCAACAAATTATTTTTTACTTTGTGCATAAATTGAGTGGTCTTGAAGTCAACCAAATCTTTAAATATTAATGTTTTTAAATTTAGAAAAAGTTGGTTTGTATGCTCTCTATAATCTGCTTTATTTACAATTCAAATAGCTCTCTTTTGAATTATGAACAATGGGTTTAAATTAGTTTTATAGGTGTTTCCCCACACTTCAATACAGTACATAAGGTAAGGCAAAACTAATGAACAAAACAAAATATATGTTTTTTTACTTAAAAGGCCTTTAAATTTATGAAAACACTGCCAATTTTTTAGATAACTTTGATCTGATATAGCCAATATGTGGTTTAGAAATTTTATTTCACTTACTCTTTCAATATCTGTGTCATTTATTTGTAATTTTGTGTGCACATTAATAGCATGATTTTTGAATATTACAGATTTTGTTTTCTTTAAATTTAAGGTTAATTTGTTTGAATCAAACCAACACTTTAATATATTTAATTATTTTCAGATAGTCTCCAGTAAGGTTTTTAAATCTTTACCAGGACTAAGGATATTAGTATCATCTGCAAATAATATAAAATGTATTATTTTGAGACTAAACATATATCATTAATATAAAGAATAAATAGTAAAGGCCCCAACTCTGACCCTTGCGGTAGACCATTGGTCATTGTCAGCAATTGCGAATCAGTATTTTTTAAAATGAACATATTGTGATCTATTCTCCATATAATTCTTGATCCAACAAAGAGCCACACCCCTTATTCCATATCTACAACGTTTTTCAAGCAATAATTCAGGATTAACAGTATAAAAAGCTTAAGGTAGGTCTAAGAACCCTCCTACAGTGTATTGTTTATTATCAATTGAATCAGATTTTCTTTCCACAAGATCAACAAGTGCCAGAGCAGTGGACTCATCAGGTCTGAATCAATCCTGCTGTTCCCAGAGAATATTTTGTTTTACAGTACAATTATATAATCTTTTATTGAATATTTTTTCTAATATTTTTTTTTTTATTTAAATAAAAGGGATATTGGCCTGTGATTAGAAAAAACATGCTTGTCCCCATCCTTGTAAATAGGAATAATCTTAGCAATCTTCATCTTTTTTGAAAACCTGCCTAACTGCAAGGACTGGTTGTATGCAAGTGGTTTGGCAATATACTCAATGACTTCTTTTAATACTGACATATCTAATCCATTCCAGTCTTCTGATTTTTTACTTTTAAAAATTTTAACAATTGTAATTATTTCATTTTCAGTTGTACCCTGTAAAAATATAGTTTTATCTAAATTTGTTATATTACCTAGGATATCATTATGATCACAATTAGAATTTATCCCCTCTGCCAAGTGTGTCCCTATATCAGCAAAGAATGTATTAAATTCATTGGATTGGCTGATTTTACACTTCTCTTTTGTTAAAAAATAATTAGGAAAACTGGAACTGCTACCTTTTTTAATGATCTGATTTAGTAATTGCCAAGTGTTTTTGATATTTGATTCATTTTCTTCCAGAATTTTGCTATAATGATTTCTTTTACTAGATCTCATAATGCTTATTAATTTATTCTTATAGACTTTATATGTTTGTTCTGCTTCCTGAGTTCTATTTTTCAAGAAGTCTTTGTACAACTTATTTTTCTTTGTACAAGCTTTTTGAATACCTTTGGTTAGCCATGACTTTTCAGCATATTTATTTCTCTTTACCTTGTGGACTGGGGGGCAACTTTTCTCTTACAGGATGATGATAATATTTAAAAAATTATCGTATGCCATGTTTATATCTTCTACATAAACCTTATCCCAGCTTTGTTTAGTTAAATCAATTTTAAATGAGTTTATTGCCTCTCCAGTTTTTTTGTCTTGAATCTATAATAGTTTTGCTTTTGGTGACTTTTGGAGGCCTTTGTACTTTTGTAAAAACAGGTAAATTGTCAGATATGTCAGAAGTCCACTGATCACATCACCTTCAACAACATTAGTGAAAATATTGTCAATCAGTTTAGCACTATTTCTTATCTGAGTTGGTCGAGTGATTGATGGAAACAATCCTAGATTTAACATGGAATCAATGAAATCTTTGTTAGCATTTTGCATTTGAGGATTCCACAAATCAATGTTAAAATCTCCACATACAAAACATATTTTTTTGTTGTTTATGCCATCATCCATTTCAGTTATTTTTTCCCTGAACCTTTTAACACAGGATCGTGGTTTTCTGTATATACAGCAGATTACTACATTCTTAGACTTTTCCATCTCGATTTCCACAATAACACACTTTATAATTGTATTAATAGAAAATGACATGTTTCTCACCAATTTACTTGTAAGATTTTGATTAATATATAATGCGACACCCCCACCTTTTTGACCATTCTTACTTGTAAATTACATATTATATCCTTAACTTTGAAACATAGAAGATTGTTCTTCATGAAGCCAAGTCTCAGAAACTGCTATTGCAGAAAATGTATTTTCAGTTTGTCTCAACCAGTCAATAATGTTAGAGAAATTTTAATTTAAACTTCTACAATTGAAATGAATAACGGATTCTTTGTCTTTAGTTATCACACTGCTCTCAAACTGATCTTCAGTATTATATTCACAATTAGTATTAGGGATGCACGATATAATCGGCCCCCTATCGGTATCGGCCTGTATCGGCCTTAAAACTGAATATCGGACATCGGCCACCCCACCGATATTTAACCCAATATTTGAACAGCTTATGAGTTTCTAAAGTCTAAAAAAAAATAAAAAAATACTACTACTTCTTTCTCAAAAACTTATTTTTTACAGACTTAAAAACTTCTAAGGACAAGGGGAAAAATATTGATACATTAAAATATCACAATATCTTCATATGCTGATATATTGCCAATTAAAAACACCATATCAATCTCTTTTAGTTATGAAATATTACTATATGTCATCGTTATGCTACGAAATCCCCCAAAAATCCAAAATCCAAATTTTGCCATATTTTTATATGTTGATATATTGACTCAGTGTCGATCTATTTTACTAACAAAATCTCACAAGAGTTTGCAAAATATCACGAGAGTTTGTAACAGAACGATTAAATTTCACGAGATTTTGAAAGTAAAATAGATCGATACCACGTTTTTAAAAATCAATTTGATATCAGCATATGAAAATATATTTGCTTATATTATTTTTCAAAGTGTCAGAAATGGATTACAAAACTGCTATTTTCGATGACTACTTATTTTTGTCCAGCTTTAAAATCGATATCGGTTATCGGCTACATGAGTTTTAAAATATCGGATATCGGCCAAAATCCCAATATCGTGCATCCCTAATTAGTATGTAGTCCGGTGTAAAAATGATTCTCTGGATCAATATCATCTTGCATAACCAGTTGTCTATACTCCATGTAATCAAACATTTGCAAATGTAGGCTTTCAAAACATTCATTCACAGGCTCAGTTGTTGCTGTCTTAGTAGTTAAGGATTTTGGTTCATCTAAATTTGTTGGAAGTCTTATTTCTTTGTCATCCATATATGATATGAGTTGTGTTCTTCATGTCTTCCTTCTTAATCCCTATGACTTTCAAGTCCTGTGATATCTTTAACAACAATCCCCTTTACTTGTTCTGGTGTTCCATTCAGCTTTATTAATACTTTGCAGTTTCTTGTCGAGGTATCACGATTCTTCTTCTCTCTTCTCGGGATCCTTGCTTGTATTGCAATTTCAGAATTTCTTTTTGTGAGGTGCTCATTCACATATACATTTGTACCCAATTTTTTTAGAATTTCTCAGCACCTCCATTTCGAGTTTCCTAATTGCGAGCCTAATGATAACATTCGGCTTTTTGCTGTATTTTTTTAGCCAAAATATGACAAGCAACAATGTCTTTACTATCAATGATTATGTCTTTGCTGTTAAGGAACTTGATTACCTGATCTTCCAATGATGAATCCAGATTAAGAGCAGGGGGTAGCTCACTGTCTTCTCGTTTGTCATCAGCTGTGGCCTGCGCATAAGTGCAATGTATTTAAACCCCTGATATGAGGATATCGTCCATCCTTGAATGCTACTCCAAGTCATCAATTCTTCTTTCCAACTGTTCAATTTTCTTGTCCTTTTCTTGCATTAAAGCCTTTAGTTGTTTGATTTGATCCAAGGCCTCTTGCAAGCTTCTTTGTTGTTTTGATCCTGCAGTTATTTCATTTGACATGAAATTCAGAGATTTCTTTATCTCCTCCAGATCTTGTACCAATTTCTCAGTGGCCATTTATTCACCAAATGTTTTCCTGAGACGGTGTAAAAAAAAAAAAAAAAAAATGGTGTCTGCTTACCAACAGTTTGCTCCTTATGTTGAAAAGGTCCAGAAATTTCATCAAATTAAAAAATGGTTTTTGATCCAGTGGCAATAATGTCTTGAACCACCCAAAAACATGTTTAAATAGGGTGGATGTTGAATGATTTCTTTGATATAGTTTGGATTGATGGAGCTCAGTTGTACTACCACTCCTACACTATTGTCACTCAGTCAAAGTTTAGGATAAGGGTTTAATTAATTGTTTATGATACTTGCTAGGTTCCTTTTAGAGAGATTTCCTTCTTCTACTTTGTCTCACTGTGATATCTTTTTTCAATCATCGAGAAAGTGCAGACATCTAGGCAGGCCATGAACACTGCTAGGAGTGCAAACAGTGATGGTTATCAATATTGACATTGGTCTAAAAGCATCCGTTAGCCATCCTTTTTCCTGTAGGCTCCATAGTTACTTTCTTATACAAAGCTGTGGGCCTCTGCACTGCTCTTCCTTCTGTGCTTCTTCTCTAGTGCTCCATGAGAGAAACAAAGAGCATTACTGCCTAATGCCCCATAGCATTCTGACATCACCTTTCCAGTGGAGAGGAGGACACACTCGATTTGATGGGCTAATTGCGTGTGGCATAATTAATCAATGTCTCCTGAACAACAAATTCCCATGTGTGTACACTCTATATTGCACAAATGCCTTCAAAAAATAGAGGGGATAATTGAATTTGGTTTTGTTTGTACTTCTTTGCAAATTATTTAGTTGTTACTGAGAGATATTTGTGAGGTATCTTAACAGGGAAATGGACGGCATAGCTATACATGAACTGAGATTGCCCTCAGTGGTGCGGTACTCGAAAGAAGAGACAGCTATCAGCATTGCTTGAGGCTGATGATTTTTTAATGGCAGAGTTGAAATAGGCATCAGAAGAGATTAGAAGATTAAAGCTGCAGTCTGTTACATTGAGAAGGGAGCAGACTTCGACTGAAAATTTGAAGAAAAACAGGTTTCACGCCACTCCCCCACCCTCTCTGCTTCACTCATGCCCCACCTCCAAGCTCCACCCCTCTCACAGCATCTGCGTGGCAGCTCTTCCATTGACATCTTCTTTTTTGAAGTCTTTGTCATGTAAGCAGTTGTCGGCAGGGGCAGTAAGGGCAGTTTCTCTTTCGCTGGTGGCTGTCGCTCCGCCATGACTTCCACGCGCGTCCTCCTGACTGCAGCAGCTGGGCGGCAGCGGCAGGTTCAGCTGTGAGAGGGGGGGCGCGGGATTCAGCGTGTGTGAGCTGTGATTGACACTCCATCAGACGCTCCTCTGGCTGTGATTGGTTGTTTTGTCTCGTCCCAAAATTTTCTTTCCAGATTGCAATACAGGCAGTAGGCGGGACCAATTGAAGCAGTTTTTTTTCACAGGTTACATATCACATGTACTGCTGTCTGGGCATAGGGACAGTTTTAGCCAATATGACAAAAAAGTGATTTTTAGAAACTTACAGACTTCAGCTTTAAAGTGACATTTCTGTCTTTGTTTCATTTAAGTACCAATGCAAAACTAAGATCATTGCAGACGCCACATTTTTTTAAGAAGCATTATAGAAAAACTGTGTAAAAATTGTCGTACCGAGAAGGGTTGAACCCAAACATGGCACTTACAGTAGCAGTCATTCCAAAGTTCCCCTTTTTCCTTGATGGCTTGGCTGGTTCCTTTTTAAACATCAATCTTTGTACTAAAATATTCTTTCTGTCATGATTTGTGGACATTAAAGGTCTAAAGCAAAGCGTCATCTCCTGATCAGACCTTGTAATTCAGTGAAAGGGTGGAGTCAGAGTAAAAAAATATGTTGTGTTAATGGAGGGGATATTGCTGGGAGTTACAGGAGAGTGAGCTGGCCTCTGACTGGGAAGGGCCAATTCGAATGGCTGCTACTTAAATAAGAGAAGCACTCCTTCAGTATATTTTTACTCTTGTAAAAGTAAAAAGGAACCTTTAAAAAAAAATACTAAGTAAAAGTAAAAAAGAAATTGGCAAATAACTTACTACAGTACCCATGATCATAACTGATTTAATATATTTTGAGTTATGAATCTAACAAAATCTGTAGTTGCAGTATATGTTACCTTACATTATACTGTTTACTGTATTTTCACTTAATATCCAAATGTCACGGCAGAGTCAGCAGATTGAAAAAAAACATTTAATCAATAAGCCTTGTGTACAAAAACTAAGATAGTATTTCTCTAATTGGTGCATATTCTTTTTTTTAGAACAAGCTTGTTTTCATTAAGTGAAGTTAAAATAGATGGAGTAGCCAGAAATTTTACTTAAGTAAGAGCAGTGAATATGTATCATATTTTTATTCAAGTGAAAATAAAAAGTATGCTTTAAAACTACTCCTTAAAGTACAGTTTAAAAAAGGGAAATATAACTGAGTAAATGTAGCTAGTTACTACCCACCTGTGTTATCAAGCACATTATTGTACATAAGACCAAAAAAATATGATCATAAAATATTGTATTTACTTAAGTATTTCTCTATTTATGAAAAGGGAGATAATCTGTTTACATTAATTGTTGTTGCCACATTACTGTGACCTGGGCTATGTCCCAGAAAAAATCATACTGTGTTAGATGTTATCAGACAAGCAAAAAGTGACATTTTACAACTCTAAGAAATTGTTTCCTGCTCTCAGAAATAGTTTTCTCAATTTGAGCCACTGCTGTGCTAAACGATCGAGTCTTACCTCCAGGATCAAAACAATAACTCCCCCAAAATGAAGTTATGGGAAACATGGATGGCTATGAATACCATCTCAGGTCTGTTAATAAAATGTGTGTGTATTTTAGAGAGCACATAAGATGAACAGGTAACCAACTTAATCCGGGATTGGTTTGAATTTCCATTACTTAGAACAAGGATCAATTTAGAAAGTTTTTTCACGTAGTTTTCTTCTCCCTTATGGAGGAAAAATCTAATCACTTTCTCTAGTTCAGACTATTATTGTACTACCAGCAGGACTGCAGCTACTACTTTGAGAAGTTGCTGTTTAAAATTTAAATAAATATCACAAACATAATTTGAGTCTCTATAAATGCAGATGAGTATGCAGCTGAAGTTTGAACTTCTAAGTTGCTAAATGGCAAATTGCTACCGAGCTGAGAAAGGTGTAGCTCTTATTTTTAATACTGGTGAAATGTCTTTAATTCAATTAAATAATAAATGAGGTTCATAGTGGCATTAAACATGGCATAAACAAAATCAATTGGATGTTGCCTAATTAGATTTAGCCCTTTATTACTAAACACAAACTGAAGAAAAAGACTCACACTGATCAAAGCCATGATATCTTAACACCTTGTTTTTAAAATGACATTTCAAATTCTGACCTTATATGTATTGAATAGAAATAAACAGAAGGAAGAATTGATTTTATTGTAAAAATGTTAGGGAATTATATAATTGTTTGGCCATTGGAAAATTTTATTTCCTATTTGACTTCATTATCTTTCATGGACAGCAAAGAAACATGGATCAGGCTTTTCCTAGATTCAATTAATTTCTATTCCCTTTGAGGTCTGATATGCTAATTCATGATAATTATTCGATGGGCTATTTGCACAAAAAATCAGGTGCCGCATGTTGTGTAATTCAAAGAGTAGATTTAGACCAAAAGTAAAAAAAGTAAATTACAATAAATTCCTAAAGCAACATGAAAAACTGAAATGGTTAAAGAATATGGACTAGTCTATCATTAACATACACAATTATGAAAAAGTATTAAAGTCGTAGTTGCTGAATTCTCCCGAGTGGTGCCCGACTTTACACGAGTGAATAAAGTGAATGTGATTGGTCGTTTATCAAGAGGGAGGGTTGTTTTGGCGGAATGTTTTCAAGCGGTTAAAGCGGTTAGGTTCCCAATGGGAAATTCCATTGGGACCAAGTAGCACTAAATTGGTGATTTAGAAATGACACCATCAAGGAACGCTATGGACAGCGGAAACATGCAAGAGGAGGAGAGTTTGTGTAGGAGGTCTTGGATGAGTCTCCTCCGTCATACATTTTTTATTTAGAGAAGGAAAGCGGGGACGAAGATGTTGTGGAAGAGGATGCCAGGGCAGCAGAAGCTTGGTTTGGTGTAGAAGGCTTACAGCTGTACATGTTTGAGCCCTTGCCTTGCAACGCTCGCAGTTCTGTTAGCTCTACGCCTGCCGAAGACACAGACGTCCATCCCTGTGAACACTGGGACGGAACTCAATGGTAGAGTAAAAGATTCTTATTTCTTATTTCAACCTTTGCATTGAAGAAATTCATTGCATTCCTTCATCCACCTGCGAAACAGCCCATCAGCTTTGAACCACACCTCCACAAAAACCAATCGACATCCAAAGTTCATCTTAAAAGACAAAATGTCATTCCTCCCGTACTCTAACTGTGTTCCCTGTCTCATCTCAACTGGTCCAGCAGAAGACCACCATGTTGAGTCTGGTTCTGCCAGAGGTTTCTTCCCAATGGGGAGTTTTTTCTTTCCACTGTCGCTTCATGCTTGCTCATCATGGACAGGTTCGCTCCACATGTGTTATCCAAATGGACTTCCATCTTCCAGGTCCTTGAGTGAAGCTCTAGTATCAGCACACGCAATCCACTGGATCTCCCCATAAAGCTCAGCATACCGTCTCGCTAACCAGCAGTCTACAGACTGACCAACTTCATCTATCTCCACTCCACTCCACCAGTTTCTGGCCTGGGGGGTAAACAGCCATATTCTTTGCTCCTGTTCATGCATATCTATCAAAATGAAGCGCTATGTTTCCTGCCGAGGTCTGAGCGCCAAAGACAAAGTAATTGTATCAATTAATTTCTCCTAATTGTCTTTTCTCTCCCCGTGAGTTTTTCAGATTAAATTCTTACTTAATGTCTAAAAAGGTTGAATATTGTTTTGTTGATAATTTTTCAATGCTTCAGATGATACTTTTATAAAAATTATCAGCATTTTAGAAAAATAATCCAAAATTAATTAACTAATTAAAAATGTTCATTTGAACCTATAGCTATAAAGATAAATACTACAGTCAGAGAAAAATAGGTTCATTTTTCTCTATAACTTTGTGTCCTTATCTTGTAAAGAAATTGCAATCAAATGCAAAACGTGACTCAGGGTAGCCTACATGATGTTTGTGATGCATTTAATGAGTCGGAAATAAAATGTTTTTATGATTGATTGACCAACTAATCACAAATCAAAGCCAATCAAGGGAAAAACTGGCCAATCTGAAGAACACGATTTACCCAAACTAAAGTTGTCTAATGAAGAATATGGCCAAATGCTGCAGTAACTTATCAGTAGAACTGAAAAAATAAATCATCATTATCAGTCTCTTAAAAAGTTTCTGAATCATTTTTTGGTCAATGGGACTGATTAATATCAGTCTCAACGGCAAAAGCACATTTTAACGCCTTACATAAAGTTAAGTCAGAGTAATATACATTTCTCTGTTTCCTTTTCACTCCAAGTACCTGTACTCCTGCAATGGTCCATATGTGGATATTCCGATTTTCTGCCTTGTTATTATTTTTTTGTATTCAATAGATTTGTCATGTTTTTTTTTTTTTCTCTGTATATACAATAATAAACAAAATATACATTTAGAGGTCGAAAAGCTAAATAAAATGCTATCTTAATAGGCTTATACCAAGATGTAATATATATTGATATACACTATATTGCCAAAAGTATTTGCTCACCCATCCAAATTATTGGAATCAGGTGTTCCAATCACTTCCATGGCCACAGGTGTATAAATTCAAGCACCTAGGCATGCAGACTGTTTTTACAAACATTTGTGAAAGAATGGGTCGCTCTCAGGAGCTCAGTGAATTCCAGCGTGGAACTGTGATAGGATGCCACCTGTGCAACAAATCCAGTCGTGAAATTTCCTCGCTCCTAAATATTCCACAGTCAACTGTCAGCTGTATTATAAGAAAATGGAAGTGTTTGGGAACGACAGCAACTCAGCCACGAAGTGGTAGGCCACGTAAACTGACGGAGCGGGGTCAGCGGATGCTGAAGCGCATAGTGCGAAGAGGTCGCCAACTTTCTGCAGAGTCAATCACTACAGACCTCCAAACTTCATGTGGCCTTCAGATTAGCTCAAGAACAGTGCGCAGAGAGCTTCATGGAATGGGTTTCCATGGTCGAGCAGCTGCATCCAAGCCATACATAACCAAGTGCAATGCAAAGCGTCGGATGCGGTGGTGTAAAGCACGCCGCCACTGGACTCTAGAGCAGTGGAGACGCGTTCTCTGGAGTGACGAATCGCGCTTCTCCATCTGGCAATCTGATGGACGGGTCTGGGTTTGGCGGTTGCCAGGAGAACGGTACTTGTCTGACTGCATTGTGCCAAGTGTAAAGTTTGGTGGAGGGGGGATTATGGTGTGGGGTTGTTTTTCAGGAGCTGGGCTTGGCCCCTTAGTTCCAGTGAAAGGAACTCTGAATGCTTCAGCATACCAAGACATTTTGGACAATTCCATGCTCCCAACTTTGTGGGAACAGTTTGGAGCTGGCCCCTTCCTCTTCCAACATGACTGTGCACCAGTGCACAAAGCAAGGTCCATAAAGACATGGATGACAGAGTCTGGTGTGGATGAACTTGACTGGCCTGCACAGAGTCCTGACCTCAACCCGATAGAACACCTTTGGGATGAATTAGAGCGGAGACTGAGAGCCAGGCCTTCTCGTCCAACATCAGTGTGCGACCTCACAAATGCGCTTCTGGAAGAATGGTCAAAAATTCCCATAAACACACTCCTAAACCTTGTGGACAGCCTTCCCAGAAGAGTTGAAGCTGTTCTAGCTGCAAAGGGTGGACCGACGTCATATTGAACCCTATGGATTAGGAACGGGATGTCACTTAAGCTCATATGTGAGTCAAGGCAGGTGAGCAAATACTTTTGGCAATATAGTGTATATTACAGAAAATCAATTTGCATTGATGTTTTATCAACACTGTAACTGTTTGGACTCAAAAAAATCTTTTTCATAATATGATGAAAGAAGATTTAAAATATCTATAATTTTTTTCATTGTAGTTGTCTTGTTAAACATGACATTATTTTTTTGTTTTGCAGAGATATTCTACCTTTTTTGTTTTAACATGAATATTAGATACCTAAAAATAAACAAGATTTGTAATTACCTGCAGTATTAATTGGAGCACATCAGTCTTTGAAAATTGGATTAGAACTATTATGAAGAAAATAGAAAACTATTTCTTAAGAATAATTTGTGGAATATTCAGTACCTCTGTGTTAGTAACACTGTTTTCTTTGCAATTATCAATATGCTAACTATATACTAGAAGTTTGCTATATATACTGTGTCTCTGCATAGAAACCACTGATGGAGAAATGTGGCGAGGCTCGTTGAATGTTCTCTCAAGGCTTATGAAATGCATTGCTGCATGCAGCCGGGCATCTGACTCTCAGAAGACGGTCTCTTTGATGGTTGCAAAGATCAAAGAAAAGAGATTTGCTTCTATCCGCGGTAATTTTAGACCCCCACCACTACATGCACAGACACAGACACGCACTTCAGAGCTGATCCTTCCTTAGCTTAAAATCTAAAGACAATTGTGTTTATCACGGCAAATCTCCAAAGGCAGCATTTGTCCTCTATGTCATGATTTCTAACATAATATTCTTTTATGTTGCTACATACGCTAAGGCATAGCAATATTGAGAGGTGAATGAAAACAGTAGTAATATATTTTTCTCATGGCATTCATTAAAAATTTGGATATGTTAAGAACCAAGTGATCATTTAGTTTCTAAAGCAGAGAAAGAAATGGGCTTACTCTAGAAAAAAGGGTTTTGATTAATTGGTCAGTGCCAAACTAAAATGGCCGATCAAGTGATGTAGAACATCCCATTCGAATACACTGTTCCTAGTCTGCATTACTGGAAATCTTAAACCGAGGTCCCCATAAGAGGTCATAATTCAGCTCAATTCAAGATGACGATTCACTCGTAGTACATTTCTGTGAAAAAATTTACGAAGGATGGTGAGGCTTTTCAAGTTGTTGGGTCTGCTTCTTACGGTAGCCAAGGTAACGTGGTCCTGAACTGCAAACCACATCAACAAATTTTTAAACACAACCACAAATAAAAAAATGCAACCACATTTTCAAAAACATAACCACCTATTATCAATGCTCAGAACAGACGACCCAGAATTCTAAGCAGATAGACAGGCAGACTTCTCAAAAGGATTTATTTAGAAAGTTTCAAATTGCAATTCAGCAGTTAGGGCGTCAAAGAACGGAATCTCTGCAGAGGGAAAACTAAGGTTAGTGACCATGTAAATGTATGATTACGAACGCGTGAGTCTCTAACCTGATCTTAGAGTTCACTCCGTGCCCAGAGGAAGGAGTGTAATCCAGCCAAATGGCTGCCAACAGGACATGGCCAACGCCACCCAGAGAGTTCCAGGAGCTGAGCCCTAGAACACTGCAGAACTGGATGACGAGCAGATCAAAGCAAAGGAACGCAAGACTTTCCGGAAGACAAAGCCAAAGCCGGTGTCGAAGAGGTTCGCAGGAGTCCAGGCCAGAAGATCAGAGATCCGAAGAGGTACTAAAGGGAAATCCAGGTCAAAGTTGGGAGGCAGATCCAGGCTCAGTAGACACGCAGAATCCAGCAGGAGTCCGAAGACAGTTCAGGCAAACAGATCAGAACAGGAACAGGCAGACCTATTTCGTCTGAAAGAAAAATCAGAAAATCAGAACATAAACAGGTATGCTAGGAAACTCTCACAGAAAGGCTCAAATAATCTGGCACTGATGACTCAGAGCAAGCAGTGTAAATAGAGACTAGAGTACCACAGGGAGCAGTGATAGGATCAATTCTCTTTACTATATGCTCCCAATCAGTAGAGTTATTAGACAGCATGGGATTAATTCTCATTGTTATGCTGATGATACCTAGCTATATCTGTCTATAAATCCAGATGAAGCAAACCCATTACATAGATTACAGGCATGTCTTGAAGACATAAAAAACCTGGATGACTTAACTTGCTGCTTCTGAATTCAGACAAAACAGAAGTTATATTATTTGGAGGCTGATTAGTCAGTCACTTAATTTGGATGGGATTAAACTGTTTTCAGATAATAAAGTAAAAGAGCTTGGTGTTATTTTTGATCAGGACCTGTCATTTAAATTCCATATCAAAGAAGTTTCTAGAATTTCCTGCTTTCATCTGAGAATAATTGCAAAAATTAGAAATATCCTGTCCAGGGGTGATGTTGAGAAACTAGTCCATGCATTTATTACTTCATGGCTGGGCTATTGTAATTCTTTACTATCAGGAAGTCCACAAACTGTAGTTAAAAGCCTTCAGCTGATCCAAAATGCTGCAGCCAGAGTTCTGATGAAAATTAAAAAGAGAGATCATGTCTCTCCCATCCTAGCTTCTCTACATTGGCTTCCTGTTAAATTAAGAATAGAATAGAATTTAAAATCCTCCTTCTCACATATAAAACCTTAAATGGCCAAGCTCCATCTTATATCAGAGATATGATTGTTCCTTATGTCCCTAACAGAGCACTTACCTCTCAATCTGCAGGTTTTACTAGTGTTTCCTAGAAACTCTAAAAGTATAATGGGAGGCAGATCTTTTAGTTATCAGGCTCTTCTCCAATGGAACCAACTGTTTTAGTTTGTGAGGCAGACACCCTGTCTACTTTTAGGACTAGGCTTAAAACTTTCATTTTTGATAAAGCCTATAGTTAGAGCGGGTCAGGTTATCCTGAGCTATCTCTATAGTTATGCTGCTATGGGCTTCTGGAGGACATAGGGAACCCTATTTCATCATTTTGCTTCATTCTATCTCTATTCTCCCACTCTGCAGTATCTGTTAGTTTAATCTCTAATGTTCTGCTCTCTCTGCCTTTTCTCATAGTAGCTTCACCTCATCTCTTCTTGTTTGGCTGTGACACCATCCTGGAGAGAAATATCAGCTGTGTTGCTGCCATCAAAACCTTTGTTTATAGATGTTGGAGATCAGCCTAGTTTTCCAGTGTAGTCCTGTTTCTCTGACTGTGACTGGCTGGATGTGCTCTCTTTGTCCTCTGACAGGGGAGTTGGCTCAGAGCTTATCTGCCTGGCTATGTGTTTCCTGGACGGGGCCGCCTTTTACAGTTGCTTTTTGTATCTCTGCTTCTATCTCCTTGAACCCCAGTCGGCCTCAGCAGATGGCCGCTCACACTGAGCCTGGTTCTGCTGGAGGTTTCTTCCTGTTAAAAGGGGAGTTTTTTTCCTCTTCACTGTCGCTACAAGCATGCTTAGTGTGAGGGATTGCATCCGAGTCAATGAGTCGATGCAATCAACTGGTTTTCTTAGATAGAAAACTTAAAATCAATTTGACTGTATAATCTGGTGAACTGTAAAGTGCCTTGAGATGTCATGTGTTGTGAATTGGCGCTAAAGAAATAAACTGAATTGAATTGAGTAGGTGACGAAATGAACGATGAACAATGAGGAAATACTGGGCAGAACAAGAAAGATGAATGGAATGAACCATTAAGCCAGTCATCAGTTTCAAGATCATGACACTTATTCAGAAACACAACAATTTTTGAAAATGCTGTTTTTCTGAAAATGTTTTGTTTTTGAATATGTTGGGCTTCTGAATATGTTGGGCTTCTGAATATGTTGTATGTTTTTCTATATATTGTTGTGTTTCAGAAATATTGGTTTTTGAATATGTTGTTTTTTTTTTTTGGATTTTTTTTTTTTTTTTTGTAGTTGCGTTTAAAGATTTTTTGATGTAGTTTTTACTGCAGGGCCACTGTAGTAATGGTAGTAGACAGGAGCAAATGTGCAGCAAACGATAAAACAAACTTCAAAAACATGCAAAAAAGATGCAAACAACAGAACACACTAGCACGGAATGAAAATGCTGAAATCATTAAAAACAAAAGCAAAAACCTACAATCAACACAACAAATGTAAACAAAAATGCTGCAACCACAAATGAATTAGTGCCAGCAAAGACAAAATGCTGCAATCACAGGAAGAAAAGGATGCAAATAGTAAAAGCAAACTTGCTCCACAAAGTGGAAATGTCCCAGATCACTAGAGGGAGTGAAATAAAGAGCAAACCATATCAATCAAAATTTTCAATACAAACAGAAAGTTAAGCTTTAGCGCAGGGTTTTTTAAACAGAAAGTTGTGAGATAAATTTTGAATAAGATCCATCCAATATGTTATAAGCTTCAGTGACAAAATTAAGGTTGACATTGAACAGCCAGATGTTGCAGCATAATCATACCAGGCTGTAAAACATTTATGAGGCATTAGACTGCCATAGCCAAGGATGCTACTGCTGCTTACGGGTCAGAGAGAGGACGAGATTCCCTCATGGGGAATTTCTAGAATGTAAAGTTAAGTTAACTTGCTTTTCCCTGATTTCTTCTTTTTTATTATTATTTACTGGCGTAATTCATACAATACCTGATTCTACATGCCATAACTGTGCTGCTACAGTCAAACAATTGCCTCAACACTCAACAATTGTGAAGATATCTTACAGTCCCCCTGTAATACAAGATATCAGCTGAGAGACCAGAGCAGATATGGAGGTTATTAACTTTTTCAATCTTTCAGTAAGAAGGTGTTTTTTTTTTCTATTTGCTCTCACAATTTTGTCAGCTAAACCTATATCTTATTTCAACGTCATGCCGAAAACAGGCTTAGAGGTGATGAAAAGCCTCTGCCAAAAGCTTCCATGCCAGGAAATGTAGGATTTCACAATTACACACCCTCCCATAAGAGTCATCAAAACCATCCAGTAATGGAATACATTTTATAGAAGTTTAAAGCCATCCAATCTGAGATATAACATCAGGGCAAGCTCAGGATGAGAATTCATCCTGCTCGGTATGTTTGCTTCTCTGTTTCATTATGACTGACCTAAGAAAAAAAGCCAACTTAGAATAAGGTAAGCTCTGTCAAAAAACAGTTCATAGCAATTGCAGCATGTCACTCTGATTGTTAATAATCCTGTCAGGCTCAATTCTTGTTTTTCGGCCGAAGGGGAAATATGACAATGAGCACGTCTTGTAAACTTGGATGGATGTGAACAAATTATTGTATTCAGTTTTAATTCAAACTCGGAATATTTTAAGCTCAGCTAAAAAGAAAATATTTGGCAATATGCTTACAGAATTGATCATACTGCTTGCAGAAACCTAGCAAATAACAGTCATAAGAATATCTTGGATTGCAATGCTAAATGGAAATTTGTGTCCAAAGTAAGGGTGGAATAAATGGATAACATCAATATAAATACATATTGCTGTCTAAACATTAAGACCTCTGTAATAATATCTATATTTTATGACATTGCAGTAACGAGCAGTGTTGTTTTGCCACAAGAGTATCCTGGAAATAAAATCCCTTAGTTTGTGGTATCTTGCTGTGAAGATGTTGGTTTCCTACACGCTCTTCATTTCATTTCTATATTTAAAAAAAACAAGCCAGCTAGCTGAAAAGAAGACTGTCTATAACATTTAGTTACAGTATGAGACTGACATTTAGTCAGTCTGATCTGACCTGTTTAGCATGCCTTAAAGCTTCATAAACAATGTTTAAGTACTATAGTTATGTTTGTAATTATTGCTGTCATATTAGCTCAGCCCTCCATATTTAATTTGAGCAAGATGTTTTGTGGCAGAAGAGGATTTTGTCTTGCTAACTCTCATTCGATATTGGATAATTGTGAAACCTGTCAATCAAAATTATGTGCTCCTACTACTAAGTTGGATTCTCCTTTGACACTGATTGCACACCGAGTTACCCAACTTTCATCATCCTTGCAGGTGTGTGTTTCAATAGCATGTCATTGTGCAGCATCCTCATAGGGTTTGATTATTATAGATAAACCTATGTAGGTGTACTTGTTGTGGGGTTGCCTGTCAATTCTCTACCTGAATCAGAAATTAAGTTCATTTTTAATTTTTCTCCCTATGTCATAAAGTGTATTACCATAAAGTAGTATTTTGCTTCAGGCACACACAAATGATTGCAGGGTGAGGTCAACACTTCTAAGAAAAATAATTTAAGACGAAAAATAAAGAACACCTATTTTTTTTTGCTACAAAGGGTTGGTTCAGATATCAGTCAAAAGATTGTGTTAAGATGGTTAAATGTAACTATATAAGCACATTAAGCTAACAATTCAAGTGACTAGGGAACAATAAATGTTTTAAAATTTCTCATTTGCTTTACCTGTAATTTGAAATGGAATTAATATTTCCATCATGAGTCTAATACTCATCTCTTTCTTTTCCGTTTCAGGTTCTGAAAACTATGGCTAAAATAAAATATGGTGAAATTATGAAATGTTTTTACAGGTGTATGGCTCACACCTTGGGTTAGGGTTGATGAGGCAGTACTTTCACAGCGTAGTGTTGCCAAAGGAATACTTAATTTGGGGCATGTCAGGTTTTCTCTGTTAGCATATGCAAGACTGAAGAGTGTACAGAAAAAACTTGGCTGGCCCTCCAAAAGACAGACGCAAAATGTCAGCCCTAGGTGGAATAGCAATATTATATGCCCCACAGTCTTATTGAGCAAAAATTAGCACTGGGCAAACATCCAAGAAAGAGTCTCAGGTATTAAGAACTGGACAGCACCAGGCACCGATATGATACACGCCTATTGGCTTAAGAAACTCACGGTATTCCATAAATGCTTGGCAGCACAAATGAACCAGCTGCTGAGAGATGGGAACCACCCTGAATGGCTAACCAAAGGGCGCACAAGCCTGATCCTGATGGATCCCTCAAAGGGTACAGTCCCATCCAACTACCGGCCAATAACCTGCCTCCCCACAACGTGGAAGCTCATGTCCGGGATCATAGTGGCTAAGATAAGCAGGCACATGTATCAATACATGAGACAGCTCAGAAGGGAATTGGTAAAAATACCAGAGGTGCCAAACATCAGCTCCTGGTAATCAGTCGCTCGAGACTACAGAGCCCGAAACACTTCTCCTGGATTGATTACAAGAAAGCCTTTGACTCAATGCAACACACTTGGATCATTGAGTGCTTGAAGCTAAACAACATCAACAGGAATCTAAGAGCCGTCATTGCAAACTCAATGAGGTCGTTGAAAGCCACCCTTGAGGTCAATGGCAAGACACTGGCACATGTCTCCGTTAAATGTGGCACTAAGGAGATGCGCTGTCCCTACTACTGTTCTGCATAAGCCTGAACTCCCTCAGCTAAATAATTAACAAGACTGGCTAAGGATACAACCTCAGGAATGGAGCCACCATCAGTCATCTCCTCCACATGGAGGACATCAAGCTGTATGCTAAGAATGAGAGAGACATCAACACACTGATACCACCCAGACATCAGGATGTCATTCAGACTAGATGAAGTGTGGTTGGATGGTGACTAACAGAGGCAAAGTAGGCCACACAGAGGGGGTCTCACTCCCAGAAGAAAAAATAGCAGCCATAGAGGACAGTTACAAGTACCTTGGAATTCAACAAGCAAATGCAACCTCGAAGAGGGAACAAGGAAAGCGGCTACTGCCAAATACCTCCAACGAGTGAGGCAGGTCCTAAGAAGCCAGCACAATGGCAAGAATAAGTCCTGGGCAACGAATAGCTATGCTCTACCAGTAATCAGATACCCTGTAAAATAAGCTGGCTAAAGATGGGATACAGGCCACAAATGTTAAGACACAAAAGCTCCTAACCATCCACGGATGGTACCACCCCAAATCCAGCACCCTGAAACTGTATGTTAGCCAAAAGGAATGAGGCAGAGGAATAATGAGCCTGAGAGCCACCAGAATGAAACATTCAAGATCCATAAGTACATCAAGGACAAGGCTCCAATTGACCACATACTAAGTGAATGTCTTAGACAATGGGGAACAGAAGATGAGGTGCTTGAGGTTCCGTCATAGGAGGATAAGCCCCTACACAGGATGTACCAACAAACTGAAGTGGCGGATATAAGGAAATCCTACCAATGGCTAGACAAAGCCAGACTGAAGGACTGCACAGAGGCACTCATCATGGCTGTTGAGTAGTAGGCCTTGAGCACCAGAGCAATAGAAGCCCAGATCTACCGCACCAGACAAGAACCGAGGTTCAGACTGTGCAAAGAGCCCCCTGACACAATCCAGCACATAACTGCAGGGTGTAAGATGCTAGCAGGGAAAGCTTACATAGAGCGCCGTAACCTAGTGGTTTGGATAGTGTACAGGATCATCTGTGCAGAGTATGAGCTGGAAACCCCAAGGTCAAAGTGGGAAATACCCCCAAAGATGGTAGAGATTGACCAAGATCCTGTGGGACTTCCAGACACAGATGGACTGAATGGTAATTGTAAACCAACCGAAAATTTTAGACAAAAAGCAGAGAAAAGCCGCTGTGACTGACAAAGCAAAACCAAGTACTGCAATATCATGAAAAAGGAGCACGAGAAACTAGAAAAATACCAGAGGCTCAGAGAAGAGTTGGAGAAAACCTGGAAGGTCAATGCATCAGTGGTACCCATTGTCATTCAGGCATTCAGCGCAGCGACCCCCAAACTTGAGGAGTGGTTACAACAGATTCCTTGACATACATCAGACATCTCGGTCAAGAAAAGTGCAGTTTTAGGAGCAGCAAAAAAATTCTGCTAGAGGACCCAAGCTTGGAGGAAAAAAGGGAGACCTCCTATGGTGGGTGAGGAAGATTTTTTTTTTTTATTACTATTTTTTTATATTGACTCACTGTATATGCTGTATATACCCCATGCACCTTTTCCTCCTCTTGGCACCTTCTTTATTTTTGACTATTGAGCTGATGTAACAAGTATGTCAATCAATCAATCAATCAATCAATCAATCAATCGAAGAGCTGGCCCCAGCACTGTTCCAATTAACAAGAGCACAAGACCAAGAACAGAAAAAGTCCCCAGATGTTGTTCGCGCCCCTCCCTCTTTATCGATAATGCATCAAAGCAGACTTTTCCGTTCTCGAGATTGTTAGCTGTGCCAGCATGCACCACGGCAGCACAAGCTTCCAGTGGAATGCGCACAGAGCTCCGAGTATCAAGTTAAAAGTTCTCTTTTCTGTTGCCGTTGTTCTATTAAAGTACGTTTTAAAGGAATAGTACAACCAAAACATGATTAGCCTTCATTTTCTACTCACCCCCATGCTGAACAACACTCTGGAGTACTTTTTTGATATCTCAAATGCATCTGGAGATCTGGGAGGCTTCTTGCTGTCTGCTGACATTCAAATAATGGAGGTCTATGGTGCCCGAGGCAGAAAGGTCCATAAAAGTCCACAAAAAACGTGTCAATATTCCTCCATACTGCTCGTCCAATAACAACACTTTCATCTGGTTTGGTCTGCCGCGGTTTCCGTAGGCTCGTGAACTCGCAGGCGCGCGCTTTTAGGAAATCCTATACACTACTGTTTATGCTCTAAAAACATTCTAAATGACTTTGTTTCGAGTAACTTATGGATGCTACCCACTCAGGACACTTGGAATACATTGGACAAGCAGTATGGAGGAATATTGACACGTTTTTTGTGGACTTTTATGGACCTTTCTGCCTCGGGCACCATAGACCTCCATTATTTGAATGTCAGCAGACAGCAAGAAGCCTCCCAGATCTCCAGATGTATTTGAGATATCAAAAAAGTACTCCAGAGTGTTGTTCAGCATGGGGGTGAGTAGAAAATGGAGGCTAATCATGTTTTGGGTGTACTATTCCTTTAAGATCCTTTGAGGCAAGAACGTTATACTTTTAAGCTTCACTATATAGCCCATTTACTGATTTAGTTTAAAAAAACAGGTTTAAAAAACTGCCTGCCTAAGGAGTTTTTATTAAACCTGCTTTTTGAAACTGGCCTTTGAACTTTTTATTTCTTCGTAGACATTTGCTGGCTTTAGATGTTAAGGATATATTTACTAACACTCTCAGTATCAAGCACTGTCATTAAATGGTGTTCTTACAAAAAACCCAACCTACCTGTCATGATAGGATTCAGGTTTCTAACCCACATGCAGAACACAACGGAGGCAGATGAAAAGCTTGACTGTTTATTGAAGTAAACACAAAGTTATATGAGTTATGCTGAGAAACAGATCCGGGACTGGTCACACAGGGTTCTCTGTAGAGAGGGACAGTTTGGTTAGCCAGGATGCTGTAGATCTTTGCCAGAGGAATTGTGCAGGTTTGTACCTGTGACGTTATTCAGGTTTGGCAGCTGAGGGAGGGAACAAGTTGGGTCCAGAGGCTCGAAGTTGGCAGAGGGCTAAGCAATGGCAGGGCTCAACTTCAGACTTATCAGTGTTCAGGTCCAGAGTCTTCTTTCGATCCTCTTCTTGAGGGCGGGCAGGCAGGTGCAGACAGTGAGATTCTTCAGGTGAGCTCCAGAGAGCCGGCAGGCTGATTTCAGCAGATGAGAACTCATCCAGAGTTCCAGGGTTCAGTCAGGTTTCTTCCTAGGAGGCAGAGAAGACACAAACCGATTAGGCTCAAGTTCAGGTTTCAGGGGGGTAAGAGAATCGGACAGGCTGGTTGGCTCAGGCTTCGCTAACCATAACTGGCTTAACACTCTGGCACTGGAATGTAGTCCTGCCGCTGCTTATATGCTGGTCTCCTGATGACTGATGGATCGCAAGTGTGGTCATCAGCTCAGCTCCAGGAGACCTAGAGGCGCCCTCTGCTGGAGGAAGGTGGACAGACCTCCAGATCCCAACACTACCAATCTGTCATTCCTCTAGTCGAGACATGGTTGACCTCTGCTGTCAAAAGTTGCTCCACCAGACAAACACAAGCAGCAACACTATGTACTATGTAGATATTTTTCTATCTTTTAATTTTTTTATATTTTTTAGCATGTGTTTTTACAAATTATTTAGCTGTAATGTGATTTTTTTTTATTTCAAATATGTTTAAATTAAAAAAAAGTTGCTGTTGATGATAGGGTTTTTTTGTGTGGATTTTTTCATCAGCTGCTTAAAACACAATTACAGATGGTTAAGTATTTAGTTTAAACTTCCTAGTTGTAGTTGTCTAGATTACTATAGAGCACACAGTACAGCTAGCAATAACAGGATATTACCTACCTAGTTTAACCAAGAAAAATGCTACAGAAAGACATAATATATGTAATTTTTGGCTGCCTAGTACAGACAGATTCAGACTTCTGCTTGGAGTTGTGTGAAGGGTCCTGAAAGTCCTGTAGTGTTTCCCCAGTATGCGGGTGCATCTTCTGCATTTAAGATTGATTTTTTTAACTAAGACTTGAGGAAGCAGTAGAACAAAACAATGTAGAAGTAACTGAAGCACAATGTCATTCCCCTCAGGCAAGGGTAAATTAAACTTTATGAAAGCCGTACTGCAAACTTGAGTTTGTGCCTGACAAGGTTAAATGATTTGCACACTGACAAAGGGGAGATATTTAGATGCCTTCAGAAATGTATTTAAAAGTCTGTAAGATCAGAGAGAGAAAGTTTACAACACCCACAGAAAACCAAACACACAAGCAGACCAACCAAGGCATATAGCTTCTCTGACACAGGGTTTTCTCTACTTTCTTTCGTGTTGCTTTGCTTTGTTGCTGAGTCCTCTCTCATATACCACATACACCCAACATCATTACTTCAACAGCACACTTATCCCATTACTTTTTGTTTCTTTTTTTTTGCTTGTGTGTGTTTTTTTTTTAAACATTGCTTCTTTCTTGAGCAAAAGTAATCACCAAGTTCACTACACTTAAGAGACGTATTTTAGACCCCTGCTTCTCTGACCTTACTTCTGTTGTCACTAGATGTGTTTATATTCCAAACATTCTTGCACTCAAACAGCTTTAGGCCCTTCAAACACCAAAACACAAACACATGTTGTGTCACACTATCCTTGTGAGGACTTTTCATTGACTTCTACTCATATTGCTTCAATTCCTATGACCTAACCCTGACCCTTACCTTAAGCCTATCCATTACCAACACATACCAAACAGCCAAACAAACTTGAATTCAATTCAAACCTTATTCCTAGATCTAACCTCCACTCCAAGAAGAGACCTGTAAGAAAAGGACCCATAAGACCACAAAAGGTACCATATTTATGGGACATCGTCCCAACAGGGTAACAAAAACATGACCACAAACACACACACCGCAATTGCAGTCTTGGGCTTTATATTTGTACTGACTTTTATACTGAGATGACTTTCCAGCTTACCAGTGGCCTTGTACACCAATGGAGATTTCTTACTGAAAAATGGAATACAGTTCAACTAAGAAAACAACCTCTCCACAAACAAATCAACATGTATGAAACAATACGTTCTTATGAACCCAGGCAGATTTCATTTCTTCATCCAAATGTTCAAAAATTTGGCACACTCCAGGTTATGCCAGATACCCCTCTTGATATTACTCCTTTTGAATACTTTGATGGATGTTAAAATGCCCTGCAGGTGGGGCTCTCCTCACCTACCGGTGTGACAGTCTCAGCGCTGATGGTTGCACATTTTGTTACTCCTTCTCACCTGTCTAATTGGTGCAGGTGCTGATTTGCGCTTATTGTTTCCACCTGGTTCCCTCAGCTATTTATCCTGCCTGTCTGTCTACCATGAGTGCCAGATTATTCGAGCTGACTGTTAGAGTAACTCTTGACATTCAAGTGAGTTTTTCAATTGATTCTGATTCTGCCCTTTTTTCTGCAGTTTGGATTCCGGAGTTTTGTCTTGGTCTTGTCTATTCAGTCGTTTTTTGCTTTAACTGACTTCCTGTACTCTGCCTGTGTACTGAAGCTGTGAACTTCACTCACCTCGGCTTGGTTTCTCCTTCTTGGACATTGTTATCTTCTTGTCGATGGTGGGCGCCAGCTCATCCGTTCGCCTGGAGCATTGGAAGTGGCTATGACCGCAAGCGATGGACAATTATCCATTCCGGATTCCTCTCCTTTCTCTGGGATAGGACAGGATGTTGAACCAGGCCAGTGACTTTACTCCTAGTTGTCGTCAGCCCGATATTCCTGTCACTGAGCTGTGTCTCCCATCTCTGCAAAAGATCTGATTATCCCCTCCGCTGATGAAAAGCTGCTCGCCGCACTAATTTAAATAAAGCTTGTTACATATTTCCCCCATTGGTCTGTCTGAATACTGGAACCAAAGTTCTGAGGTTCTGACAACCAGAGGCGATTATAAGCTTTTTCTTAACATGGTGTGCAAAAAGCACAGGCCTTTCTAGAAATTATATATATATATATATATATATATATATATATATATATATATATATATATATATATATATAGGAACAACTTTCAGCCACAGAACAGTAAATTGTGAGACATTTGATAATGGTATTACAGGCATTTTCAAACCTTGATAATTAGCACATGTATTAACCCCAGCCATCTTACCACGTTGTGGATAAGATGCATTTGCACGTGACATACATTCTACATGTTAAGCAAATTTAGTGTGTGGTGTTTTTTTAACAGGTATGTGCATGCAGTCAATATATTTAAATATTTTAAAACATGGGTGTCCAAAGTCAGTGTTTGAGCACTGGCGTGTTGCATGTTGTAAATGTTGTCACCATTCACCCCTGTCTGAATGAACTTAACGGATCAATAGCATGACTCTGCTCAGCTAGGGGACAAGCTGAAAGATAATGGGTACAAGCTGTCTCAACAAGGATGTATCTGAAATCCACATGGCATCAGCCCTTGAGGATTGGACTTGGAAAATCTTGCATCAAGGAAATCTGTTTTTTTTTTTCAAATTACACTTTATTATTGTCCAGTTGGGATACATTTCATGATGTGACCAGCTTATAAATGGATGATACATCCTTCAGGGCATTGAACAACTCCATGAGTGTGGTTAGCGGCAGTAGGTGTAAAGACAGCAGCTTATTAAAATGTTGCACCCCTAAATGGGTCACAACTCCAAGCTTCACTTTTACTTCCTTAGACACAGATACATCAAATGTTTTCCATACAAAATAGCACACAACAATTCTTTGTTTGCTCACACTTCTATCTTCTCACCATAATGTGGTAATCTGTGGAGCAGTAATTGTTGTTTTGCCAAATAATTAAAGGAGTGAACTTCCTCTGTAATAATTAGCTTCCTATCTTCTTCAACAGTTCATCTTTCTTGTGCCATCCTTCAAGGCTCTGTCCTTAGGTCTTCACTTTTCTCTCTTTACATGTTAGCATTCGGAACAATAATGGATGATCTTTCCTTTTACGATATCCACAAAAATATGATACAAACATATCTACCAATTAACTCTAACAGTGATAAAACAACTACCTCTATATCTGTATCTCAAATATTAAAGAGTGACTGGGTCAGAGATGTTCCCATTTAAATGAGGATGAGGAATTATTTTGATTATTTTCATCTATCTGCTATGTTTGCGATTATGTTGTAACCGAAGGGCAGTGCCTTCCAATGACTGGGGCCTCAGGCACCTGTCCCCACATGTATGTTGTTGTATAGTGTCTCTTGGATGGATTATTCTAGCTCAGCTGCATGCTTATCGCCCCCATCAGGTTCTTCACCTGACTCCTGTTCATTGTCGTAACCGACTTGATTGGACAAATGCTCACATTCGCTGCCGTCTGGCACGATGGTGAAGAGGTTCTCTTCACCGATGGATCCTGGTTTACACTGTTCAGGGAAGAGGGCACACAGCGTTTGTGGCCTCGTGTGGGTGAGCGGATTTCTGATGTCAATGTTGTGGAGCGAGTGGTCCATGGTGGCGGTAGGGTTATGGTATGGTCAGTCTGTTATGGATGAAGAAAACGGGTGCATTTTATTGATGGACTTTTGAATGCACAGAGATAAGGTGAAGAGAGCCTGAGGCCCATTGTTGTGCCACACATCCAAGAACATCACCTCATGTTGCATCGGGATAATGCACGGCCCCATGCAAGGATCTGTAAACATACTTGGAAGCTAAAAACATCCCAGTTCTGGCATAGCCAATATACTCTAGGGACATATTACCCATTGAGCATGTTTGGGATGCTCTGGGTCAGTGTATACAACAGTGTGTACCAGTTCCTACAAATATCTAGCAACTTTGGACAGCTATTTAAGAGAAGTGGACCAACATTCCACAGACCAAAACTGACAATCGGATCAACTGTATGCGAAGGAAATGTGTTGCACTGCATGAGGCAAATGGTGGTCACACTAGATACTGACTGGTTTATCTTGCAGCGTGGCCTTTTATTAAGGGCAGCCTAAGGCACATGTATGCACTAATCAGCATCTTGATATGGCACACCTGTGAGGTGAGATGGATTATCTCAAAAAGAGAAATGCTCACTATCACAGATATAAGCTTTTTTGTGAAAAATATTTGAGTGAAATGGTTACATTGTGTATGTGGAAAAAGTTTACGAGTTCTACCAGTGCAGGTTCTTTAGTTACCCTCTGTTGCCACCTTGTGCTTGTTTCCTTTCCCCTTGGCTTCCATCTAGTTGGTCTTGCCCAAACTTGCTCCCAATCTTGTGATTACCCTGTCTTCATTCATACGCCCAATATATACACCCTCTCTGCAGTTACTCAGTGCTGGTCTGATGTTTTGTCCTCATCTCTGGCTCCCCATGAGAGTTTTCCCTGAAGTTTCAAATTTTTTTGGTTCCCAGTTTTTTTTGTATTTTACCTCTGTTGCCTTGGACTTCAAATGAAATCTGCCAGACTCACTTCTGCCTCCTGATCTCTGCATTTGGGTCCTGAAAACCGTGACACCAGGTATATTTAAAAATCATTTCGGGCTTCCTTTGGCAGGTCGCATTCATTTTTTACACACACTGTCCCCCAAAGAAACATTCCTTTTATTTGTGTGTTTCTTATACCAAAAAGCCTTGAGATCCTTCTGTGGAGACAGTTAATTGGATAGGTTTGTTGTATAATCTGACATTCCTGGATATGTAAATGATCTAAAACCTCAACAACATGTTGATGTAAGTGGTGAGCAAATGTTAAAAACTCGGCTCACTTAACCTCTGTTTTCGATAGAAACATTAATGACAGCCAGAGGCTAGTACATCAGTAACACATAACTATGGATGCAGGCTGATGTTAAAAAATCCCTACTTAAATAGGCACACCCATGAGGTGTGCCAAGTGCTACTGCCCAACTATTTGTTTCAAATTGTTATAAAGCTGAGATTAAAGGAAAAATCTAAATTCCTTAGGGAACAAGGCTGCTGAGGTTTACATTAGCAATGCTAGACAAATACCATTGCTAAGATATTAAATGTCACAATAAAGTACTTGCTGCTATTAATGTATAAACCAGACAAGCTTAGTTTTATTAAATTAAGGGAATGTTTTATGTTTTGGATATAGTTACACTGACAGAGATTTGAGTACAGATTGAACATTCTACTTTAATCCTGAACCTTTTGTGTTGTCTTTTTATATATCTAAAAAATGTATTCCTCTTTACACTACTTTTAACAACAGCAATATCCTCATTTGATACTTTATTATGCTGGCATTTGCATTTAGAAATGTGTGTATGTTTGAATAAGCCACTATCCTGTGCTTATTTATTATTCCCTGCCTTCCTATGCTCACCAGGCTTGTTTTCAGTAAATTGAAGTAGATAGAGAAACAGCTTGAGAGGCAGGGGCAGTTTGCTTAATTATAATAAATTTGTGACTCCTTATCTGTCCTTAGTCAACCTTGGCAATTTTTACTGCACTCCTTTTATTGCGTCCTCCTCTGAGGCACAGAAAACACCCATCCTCGCGTCAAATATCTACTTAAAACACAAGACAAAGCCTTATCTTCAGGCGGCTGTGTGTGTTAGGAGAGTAAATGATTCAGTTCCTCAGTGCAACACATCCCAGCCTCTGATGCATAGAATTCCTCAGAATTAAAGAGACAGTACATTCTTATGTTTTAAATGGATGTATTCAAATTACATCTTGATAGTGTATGCTATATAGCGAATTTTAGCTAGCCAAACACTGAAAGCCAGAGTTTAATTAAAACCAACTGATAGCAAAAAATCTGTTTCTCTTCCCTGAACTATGCAACTTGTAAAGTTTTCTGACATATCAGGTCTAGTTAAAAAATATATGTTCAACAACAAAGACATAAAAGTCCAACTTTTTCCAGTGGCACCCCTGTTATAACTGTGTCTTATTTATGATTAATCAAATAAATTTTATATTTTTTTTTTGCTTTGCTCAAAGCAAAATAGAAAAAAAAAAAACAAGTACAAAATCCTTTGGAAAACTCAAGAGATGCCTCAAATTCTATATAACATCCTGTCTATAAATCCTGCAAAGTGGAATTAAATGAGTTAAAGTTTAGTTATTTCACTGGGTATTTGGCCAGGCAGAGCTGTCATTTTGGGACAATGGCATAGCCTTTGGTCATGACATTCAACCTGTTGACCATCGATATGTATTATGAGTCAATGTTAGTCATTGTTTACAATGTTCGGGAAGCATTGGCGAGGGACTGGAAATTGTTTAAGCTCCAATAAGTACTTTTGTATATAAAGCTAAAGAAATCTTGATATTTGAGACTTAGCTATTCCTTCTTACCTATAAAAAAGTCAGATGTTTAAAAGCTAACTAACAAATGAGCATCATTGGAACTAATCTATGTTTACATTCTAGATATTTGTGGATCTGTGCTGCACTGGTAGCGAGAAATCATGATGGAGTGGGATTGAACTCATCTTTCCAAAGATGGTGAAGAATTTTAGTTTCATCCTAATTTAATGAATCAGAGTATATGATTAAAAGAGCTTGCACCCCTTACTTAAAGAAATTATCTGCATTTTTGCATACATTTTCCATAGAAGAAAACTTCATTTTTGCATACATTAAAAACAAACAACTAAAACTAATTAAACATACCAGGGAAAACTACTTATTATATTAATGTAGTATGGAACTTACATCATGACGATCAAATGATTTATATCTGTGGTTTGGTGGTCTTAAACAGTTGTGTATGTCATCTGAGAAGCCAAGAAGTTTTTAAACAACTTAGTGGTTGTATTTTTTTGGTCCAGTATAAAGAAACGTCTGATTAAAAATTGCTTCCATTTGCATAATAAGCTGTAAGCATTTCAGTTGTCAACAGTCAGGCATCAACCTTTCTATGAGTTTCACGCTCTATTTAAATACTGCAATGGGGCTCTTTTGCCAGTCAGACACACACAGTAGGACGAGCAAAAGCTTGAGGTCATGCTGCAAAGGCTCCATATATTGATTTACTACTGAAAAGTAAAATTGCGATTTATCTCTGTTTATTTGCCTCTATACCTTCATTCGTCATAAACTTTTATGTTAAAATGTGCAGAAGTCACTAACAGTTCAAGACAAAAATGTGGAAAAAATTGTACTGCACAGTGGTAAAAAGTTTCTTAGTGTAGTGTTATGATTCAGCCAAGGGACACAGGAGACAAGCTGAAACACAAAACAAGCAACAGATTCTTATACTGAAGTTGACATAAGAACAAGAAATCTCTAGCTCAGACAGATACAGCAAGCAGGCAAAGACTGCACTTCCTTGAGCAAGGTTTGTAAAAGGTAGAGACAACAAACTGTATACAAAGTGTAACGAATGTTCACAGCACAAACCCAGACTACTGAATAAATTTTGAAAGAAATATGAAAAACAATACAGGATAAATGTAAAAGTTAAATACAAAGAAATTTTAGGGGAGCAGTGATTGTAGAAAAAGGAATTTGGACACAGATGCACAAGGAATATTATACTTTTAAATAAAAGCATGCAGCAGTGTATGTACATTCTCCTCTAATAACTACCCAAAGCCTCTTCATAAAATATAACACAGCTTTCCTTTGCTTATTGTCAGTTTCCGATTAAGAATTAAAACCTATGGATTAACCAAATAAATAAATAACTCACCAGGTTACCAGCAAAATATTTGATGATAGGTAGATGTCAGGTCGGTTGGAGGGTCGTTTAGGCTAATTTCTCCCCCAAAAGCAAGAATTCTCAGGAGGAGCAGATCTACATTCAAACAGCTATTAATAAGGAAGGTATCATTTTTCAGGCATCGTCTCAGAAGTGGGTGGCAGGGAAGTTAGTAGTCTTAGCAGATTTCTGGGAAAGAGTGAGCAGACGGACAGGTGACACATTGAACCATGGTCGGTGGGTCCAGAGCAGATTACTTGTAGATGAAACCTTGAAAAGAGCAACTGGGAAGTTTAGTAAAGGTACAAATTGAGCACTAAATATAACTGAGAGGATCTCTGAGGTTGACACTCAGGCAGAGAATGATACTCCGCAGCTTCTCTTTAGGTTCCAGCCAACAGGAGATGATTAAGTGTATGGGGTGCATTGCTTAGGCCCACTCTCCCGGAAAAGCTCCAGCTTATAGAACATTCATGAAAACCAAACAAATAACCCCAAAACTCTGGCAGTAAGATGTCAGGCTTTTCAAATGTAAAGCATTAAAATCCAAGTACAGTCACAATTCACATGTCAGCCATGTCCAAAACCTTTTTGTGATTCCATAAAGTCCAGCCTAAAGTCAGTCTTTTATTTTGCAAGTGTTATGTGGTAAAATTGTTCCCCATGTCTTGTCATTTCACTTGAGACTTTATGCAAAGTCTCAAGTGTTTATGCAAAGAAAGAGCTTTATTAAAACTAACACGACTATATACAACGCGAGGATCTGCCCACACATGCGTATCCAAACAACTCCTTGAACTGTCCGTTTGCCTCCTCGGGGTTGGAGGTAACTGGCAGCATTCCCTCTGAGGCAGGTCCGATGTGCAGACGCCTACTGTGCGTGGCCCTGTACTTCGGCATCGCTTCTAGCCGGGACTGCAGCTTAAAGCTACAGTGTGTAACTTTTAGCGACATCTAGCGGTCAGACTGCAGCAACATGAACATCTCCCTCCCAGCGCTTCTCCCCCCCAACAGTACGGTGAGCATTACGGGACAAAATGTCTTCCACGACGTCCGCATCACCTACCTTCTCAAGTGGTTTGTTTACATAGATAATTTTACAGATAGTATTTCATTAGTCTGTGTAGGGTATAGATTTCATGTAGACTTAAGATAATAAATATACCCGTTATTTTTTCTACATCGTTGTGACATTTTGGCGATCTTGCAATCACTAGTTTGTTGGCTCTGCGCTGCCGTAGCGCAAAGAAGTCTGCCTCCATGGCTGCAAGACCCGCTCCTATGTAATTATAAATAACGAATTCTAAGGCAACGCAAATATTAAGGTTAAGAGGCTGAGCTCGTAGATGATGATAAATAACATAGTTATGTATAATATATTACATTTCTGACTGTATATCCCTGTAATTATTGCACACTGTAGCTTTAACACAGAGTTCAGAGAGATCCGGGCTACGAAATGGCGACAGCCATTCCAGAGTTCCCCTTCCTCATCAGCTAGCACACTCTGCCTCGATTCCAGCAGCTGTAAAAAAAAAAAAAAATACAATGAATCAGCACTATGCGATGGGATGCACTGCGTATGGACACAACACATCTATCAATGCACCTGAAAAATAGTCACCAAATAAAGTCTTACCCTCTTTCTTTTCTGTTCTCTGGCTGCGTATATCTGAAGCTCCTGCGTACCGTCTCATAATACGTCTTACAGGCAGCTGGAAAACAATTAAATGAGAGTGGTATGAATAATAGGAGGTCACCGCCTCATTATGAGGCGAGATTAGTCTGTGAAAACAAAATGTACAGTTATGATTGGTATCCATCCGTATCTATTTCCTTTTACCGCAGAATGAAAGCATATTCTTTAACTCTTACCTGTGCTCTGGTTCATAGCGCCTGCAATTTGTCTCCGAGTTGTGAAGACGGCATACTGCTTCCTGTTAATCACAAAAAATACACTTTAATAAAGCTTGTTCTTGCAAGGATACTATTAGCCGTAGCTTTAGGCTAGGCTGCTATTAGCCGTAGCTTAGGCTAGGCTGCTATTAGCCATAGCTTAGGCTAGGCTGCTTTTAGCTTATTAGGCAGTAATCGAACATATATTTACCGCTATCTTCTCTTCTTTGAGTTCGTCTCTCCCGCACAGTTGTTCGACTGCAGAGTCGCCATCGCGTCCAAGAGGAGTTGAAGGCGAGTTGAACGCGAGACGTCGTCCAGCCATTGATCACGTACCAGCAAAATCCAAACATAGGAACTGGAGATAAAGTTCTTCTGAGTATAGCTCCTCCAATCACATACAAGGTCATTGTTATACGGAAGGACTCGCGAGAACAGCTGCGTCTATAATGTTTTTTTTTGTTTGTTTTTTTTTGCTTTATTGGCAATTCCCTGTAACAATACAGAGTAATTCAAACATCAAACAAAGATACACAGCAGTTGGTGACATTATAACTTAAAGAAAAATGAGACATATAATGTAAAAAATAAATAAAAATAAAACAAGGGAAACAAACATATAAATAAATAAACAAATAAATAAAATAAACATAAAATAATAATAGCTAGGGGTTTACATTGAGTTTATGGTCATTTAACTTTTTGTAGCTTCCTGTCCTAAACAGTCTTTAAGGAAACATATTAGAAGATGCAATATTGTATATGAATTATTCTTGAAAATTTGGCAAAAACATGTCCCACTAAGAAAAGTGCTAATTCTGTTGGAAAGAAATAACATTTTCATGAATAAAAACAATCAAGGTTATAATCAGGGGGTCCTTTGCACAAATGTAAGTTTTTTTTATTTTATTGTTAATTTAATGATTATATGCTGGCCCATTGCTTATAAAATCAGTTGTCCTTGGATAGGAGATAATCATTTCAACTTGATTAAAAAAACAAAAAGTAATAATTGAATTGAATAATATCTTTACCAAATGAAAGAGTACATTTTAATATGTGTTTAAAACTACAAACAGTGAGTTTTGAACAATATTAACCATTATTTTGTGATTGCTCAAAATGTGTCCCACATATTTGTCACCACCGTCAGATATTTATAAAAAGCAATAAAATCAGGCAACTAAAAGGTCAACTACATTCCTAAGGACCCCATTTTCAAATCTTCAGCTCTACTGGATGCTTCAAGGTCACTCAAGCTCCTGTAAGTTTGCTATTTTCTCTTAAACGTGTTCATATTTTTGGACACTGCTAATGTCACAACCATAACATGTCAACACCGTCTCTTTTGTATAAAAAATATTAGATTAGATTATGACATAAATGTTTACTTTTTAAGAAGAAGTCTAAAGTAGCTAGCAACAGAGGGGAAACAAGATGGCTAATGTGAACAACTCATGCATATCATGTGAAAGAGTAGGATTTTGTCACCACCGTCAGACGTCACCACCGTCAGACAGAAAATCTGATGGTGGTGACGCACAGTCTGACGGTGGTGACAAAAAACTACAAATGGTTCTCAACGGAGGCTAGAAAATAATTGTTGATCTGTAATGTTTCATTAACCTCTTTTATATTTTTATTTATGTAATTTCGCCTAGATTTCTTCCATATTGTATAACCCTAGGGGATGGGGTGTGCCTTCCCTGTCTCTCAATTCACTATTATGCCATGTTCATTTGGTTTACATCATTTGGGATGCACATAGTGCACCTACTACCTACCTACATAGCACATAGTATACAATATTCCTTGTAACCTATGGCAGGGCAACATTTAACCAAATCTAACATTTACTGTAATTCCCCCCAATTTCATAGTCATTACACTCAACTTTGACTTTATGTATTTTAGGAAGTTATGGCTAGGAAGCAGCTATCTGTGGAGGAAAGAAGGAAAAGAAACAGGGAATATCAAAAGAAGTGTAGAGAGAAAAAATATAGTGATGAAGAGTTAAAGGAGGAATACCTCAGAACAGAAAGGCAAAGATGGAAGAAGAGGGTGAAGGAAGGGAAGATAAAAAAATATCAATGATTTGAATGAAAGGGAAAAGAGAAGTCAGAGAAAGGCTTGGAAACGTAAACAAAAAGTATCAAGAGAACGTAAGAGAAACGGCTCAGATCGCCCAGAAACTTCCCCAGACAGTCCAGTGGATCAGGCCATACACGAGCCAGCTCGGAGTAGACAGGCTGTAGCAGGAGAAAGGAAAAGAAAGAAAACAAGAGCAAGATGCTGCGGGGAAGCCAACTCAAAAACCCCTCCATCAAGAAAACTCTGCTATTCCACAACGCAGTCATTCATGAATTGAAACAAAACAATTCTGCTCACAAGAACAAGAACCTGACTCTGTCAGGCAAGGTTCTGAAAAAATATCGGCTAATTCACCAGACAAGGCAATTTGGCATAACATATAACACACTGCGGAAGAGGAGGCCTACTGACAAAAAACCTACATATATTCAAGCAATTACTCAGAAGGTTCAAAATTTCTACCATAATGCAGCACGAATGACAACTGACAAACAGGACACAATCACACGCAAGAAAATAAAGCATCAGAGAATGATTCTGACTGATGCACTGTTGAACCTCCACAAGGAGTTCACCAAGAAAGAACCAAAAGTGAAGCTCAGTTATTCATCCTTCTGTACCTTACGTCCATTCTATGTCACAGCACCAAGACCATCAGATCGTAAGACATGCCAATGTCAGTACCATGAGAATGCTAAGCTGATGCTTGAAGTCCTAAGAGAAAATGGTGTCGTCAAGTCTGGCAAACTGGAGGATAGTTTTGAACTTGTCTGCTGTTCACAGACAAGCGAGGCATGTCTTCCGCGCTCCTGCACCCGGTGTCTCCACAAACATACACTTCCCACACCACAGCAAGACCAGACCAATGTTGAATGGCAGCAATGGGAACGAGTTCAGGATCAAACAGCAGATAGGCTCCACTTCAACACAAGACTTGTAACACACAGTGGCACGCCGGGAGAGCTTCTTCAACAATATGAAGACAAACTGAAGACAGAAACAACAACATACGTGTGCTTAGTTCAGAAACAGACCAGAGAGTACAGGAGCATGATTGAGAAGTGCAATGTTAGCACAGTAATTTTGCATGTGGACTTTTCTGAAGCGTGGAAATGAAGTATAGTTCTGAGATACAGTCATGCCATTTTGGTCAGAACCTCCCACAGCTCAACCTGCACACTGGCATATACTATACAAAAGAACAGTAGACAGGCTTTTGCACAGTATCAGAATCCAAGCGACAAGATTCGTCTGCCATTTGGACTCACATGGAACCAGTCCTGACTGACATTCATTTAAAGTTTCCAAAAGTTGATACTATTCACTTTTGGTCAGATGGCCGCAGCAAGCAATACAAGGTGTTGACACAATGCTGTTGATGGTAGATTGTTTTAAGGGTCAGACAGGAAAGCTTGGTAAACAAATCTAACATATCTGAGATGCCGATACCATTTACTGTGAAAGAAAGGACAACGGAGAGAAAATGTAGAGAATAATGTAGGACTGCTGCTAGAATTCCAGTTCCCAGATCTGTGTTTTCTATTACTTCTACAACCACTAAAACTTATGTTATAAATGTACATTATTGGCAAGTGAAACCCTGTCAGAGCTCTCCTTAGATATCAGCCCAGTTACAGTTTGCCCTGGAAAAATAATCTGCTCTCTTGAAAATCTCAAACTCTTGCCACATTTCAGGCATCGAACATAAACATTTTTTAGTGAAGAATCAACAACTAGTTTTACCCAATCATGAAGTGTAATTAAATATATTGGATATTTTTAACTTTTTTAACAAAAAAAAAACTGAAGAATGGGGTGTGCAAAATGAATCGGCCCCTTTTACTTTCAGTGCAGCAAACTCTCCAAGGAACACATCAGACAGGTCCGAGACACTGTTGTGGAGAAGTTTAAAGCTGGATTTGGAAACAAAAAGATTTCCCAAGCTTTAAAAATCCCAAGGAGCACTGTGCAAGGAATGCACATTTTACCTTGCTGATTCTGATTCACATTTTACCAACTGATTCTGATTAAAACTAATTTTTGAAATAAATTATTTTGTGTATTTTTTTTACATAACATTTGTCAATGGTTGACGCGCGTATAGGCGCAGCAAAAGGTCCCGCAGCGCATTTTAAGCATCTGACGCGCTTGACGCGCTGCTGCTGCTTGAGATGGAAAAATTGAAGTTTTGCTGCTGGAAGCGCCACATCAACCAATCAGAGAAGCTGATCTGGGAGCTGACAGCGAGACAGACACATCGCTCTGATGACATATGATATTAAGGCAAATGAAAAGGGCTGGATGGATGAGGAGATGATGAAAGAGTGGCTGAGGCAGGTGTATGTGAGGAGACCAGGTGTTTTTTTTCCACGCATCACCATCGCTGTTAATCTGTGACTCCATGCGTGCCCATCTCACAGCCGATGTGAAAAACATGGTGAATCAAATGAACGCTGTGCTTTATGTTTCACTATTATATTATGGGCTACTATATAAATCTTTTTTTTAAGCAAACCTGTAAAAACCCCATTTCCATTTCTTTCGTTTTTCAAATTAAAGATAAAATTGAAAATCGAGCATTTTAGTTTATATATATATAACACCTTTCAAAAACTGTGAGTGTTTTCAAAAACTAGGGATTTTTTGAAAGAAAATAAAAGAATAAAAACAGTTAAGCATTTTAAAAGCATCTTTACAAAAAAGGAACAGCATTTTTTAAATAAATGATTTATTATGAGAACATATCATTTCACCATTTATTGGGGGGTAATTATTTGAATGCTTATTTATTTATTGAACATGTATATATTTATGTATTTATTTAGATTGGATTAGATGTGATTAGATGAGCTTTATTGATCTCACAGCGGAGAAATTCACTCGTCACATATTGGCATAGAAGTTACTGAAGGTGCAAACATGAAGGAAAAAGGTGCATTAAGAATAAACAATATATATACCGTATATCCAGGTATATACAGTATATCAAGATAAATAGGATTAAGGTGCATGTGTACATGTATCACACACAATGAAAAACTAAACATAAATAGGAAATAAAAAAAAAAAAGAAATAAAGATATGTACAATCCGGATGGCTTATATACAGGTGGAGAAATATTGCACATTCAACATATTGCACAGCATATTGTTCACAGTCAATAAATATAAAACTATAATGTAGCTGCACAGTGGTTTTTACAGGAGTTATTGTTGATATAGTGCATTATTATAGAGTCTGGTGGCAGCAGGAACGAATGACCTGCGGTAGCGCTCCTTACAGACAGGGTGTCTACTGTAAGTCTCTGACTAAAGGAGCTGCTCAGCTCCTCTTTTTATACATGGGAGGCTCATGCGTGAATGTCCAACGAATAACTCCAATTGTTTCAAAAATAGAAAACCTGGTTTCATTACTTTGTTTTGCCCTGGATGTTGTAGCGTTTGTGGACGCTACGTCGCTACTTGATAAAAACAATAACGTCACTACTGGAAAGTTACTTGATAAATAATGCAGCGGCGCTACTGCCCATCACTGGAAACTATGTAATGATAATGATAATAATAAATAACAACACACAAAAACAGTATAACAATAAGCCTGTTATTATCAGAGTAAGATGTTGAGGCTGTAGAATGATAATCCCTATGGTCTAATGTAATAAAAAAGCGATAAAAAAAAAAAAAAAAAACATTTAAGGCAACTCGGCCACAGTTGGGATCGAACCCGCAATCTGTTGAACCACAGACCACTGAGCCTAACCTCTATGCTATCAGCTCGCAACACGTGACACCCCTCGCAGTCTGCTTCTTGACCAGACTGGGAGGGGTGTCACGTATTGCACGGCAAGAAAGTAACGCACAAAAACAGTATAACAATACGCCTGTTATTATAAGAGTAAGATGTTGAGGCAGTAGAATGATAATCCCCATGATCTAATGTAATAAAAAACGGTGTGGTAGCGACAGGTGGCTGCTTTTTTTTTTATTACAGACCAAGCACAGAAACTCTCGATGGATTTTAATGAACACAGTTAAAGATTAGCTTGACTTTTGATCCTCAAAGCTGTCAACGGCAAAACTAAAGAAAAACATATTTTCTTACATACCCTTTTGAATAACTTTGGCTTATCTTAATGAGGAATCAACTTTGGATATGATTTCAATTTCAAAATCACCAGCCGCAGCACTGTCTCTGTCGCCTTTCTCTGGTTGTGCCTCAGTCCGTTAGAGAGTTAAGTTCCTCAGAGTTAAGTTCTATTTACAAATTTGGTCTCCAATTTCACGTACTATTTTGTGCTCACTGCAAACATTACAGCTCAGACTGCATTTCTTTCTAGTTTCATTTATTTCTCTGCTAATAAAGTTTTGTGACTCTACAGGGAATGCAGTTTAGCAAAGAGCAATGATGTACACATTTAGAGTGCAAAATATCTGAATTATCGCAACAAAAGTAATAATTTTTAATGCTGTTAGTCTGCATTGTATTCTATAAAAGTTCTGACCTTTCATTTAGAGGTCTTTATTGGATCAAAAATGGCTTTCCCAGCTGAGATTTCCAGGTAACTTCACCAGGGACCTTACATAAAGCATTAAGATGCTCTCCTTTACACACACTTTTATTACACTGGCTTTAATATAGAGTTGACCCGTATTTTGCAACAACAGCAAACTTCAATACTTCTAACTGGGCTTTCTAAAAGTTTTATGAGTTTTCTAAAAGAATAAAACATATTAGTAATAGCCAGTTTTAAGAACAGTGTATGTATCTTATAAGTCAGACGTGAATGTTAGATGATTTGACCTTGCTTGCAGTTTCAGTTTTGAATCATACTAAAGGTCTTCTATTTGGTTGTAGTTATGACTTTCTCCTCCACACCAAACTTGCTCATTCATGTACCTTCAGACCTTGCTTTGACGACTGGTGGACAATTATATTTTCACTTGAAGCTACACGCCACATGTACAAAAATAAGTTTAAATTGTCCTAAATGGTTTTGCGTAATGCAGTTCAAGAGCTGCTTTTGCTTTAACGTGTATATCAATCCCAACCCCTGAAAAACTGTCCCACCTGAGCATTATTCTTTAGTACCGTATTTTCACGACCATAAGGCGCACCGTACTAAAAGGCGCAGTCTCAGTTATATGTGCCATTTCTGTATTTAACACACACATAAGGCGCACCGGACTATAGGGCGCGTTTTTTATATACAGGTACATGTCCTCTGCTACGTTTAAATACCTCTACTGCGTATTTAAAAATAGAGCGGGAGCAAAACTGAGTTTGACTGTGCTTTATTCATGTATTTATTACAAAGTATTGATCAAACCTGGGAGCTGGCCGTGAGACAGACACATCGCAGATGACAGAGCGCTGTGATCACTCCTAAATTAACTTAAAATCCTGAAACCTGCCGACGGAATATGTTCGCTTTTATTACCGGTATCCTGGTGCCTGCAGTTTAAATTATTTAGATGAAAAACACCTGCCAGCCGCCGCGGTGAACCCGGAGGCTACTCGGCCTAGAGGCTGCTGTTGAAGGGATTCCTACTGTCGGCGCACCGCTGGTATGTGGGGGTCTGAGCGCCTCCGACAGAAATAGTATAGGCAGGATGATAATCTGGATGAACTGACTGCAATTATTAAGTTTTCAGGTGGACTTTCTCACTTAAAAACATATTAAAACTACTTTATTCCCACTGATCACAGCAATATAGCTGCAAGATTTAGATTATTTAGATGAAAAACACCTGCCAGCCGCCGCGGTGAACCCGGAGGACACCCGGCCCAGAGGCTGCTGTTGAATTAAGTTTTCAGGTAGAAAAATAGAGCGGGAGCAAAACTGAGTATGATTGTGCTTTATTCAAGTATTTATTACAAAGTATTAATCAAACCCATCAATTAGTTGAATAACAGCGAGCACAGCATTCATTTGTTTCACCTTTTTTTTCACATCAGCTGTGAGATGGGCACGCATGGAGTCACAGATTAACAGCGATGGTGATGAGTGGAAAAAAACCACCTGGTCTCCTGACATTCAGCCACTCTTTCATCATCTCCTCAATGAGGTGGTCTCAAAAGTTGCAGTTACAACACACATAGGGCGCACCGCACCAAAGGGCGCACCGCACATTTTGAGGGGAAAAAAAGACGTTTATGTGCGCCTTATAGTCGTGAAAATACGGTAGTAGCAAAATGCTATCTGGTAAATAAATGAAAAGCCACATGAAACTTTACTGATTTTAAAAAAGGGTTAATGACTTCTGAGCACTATGTGCCTCAACATATGCTTATCTGACGCTCTTACTTTTCTTCCCCATAGTAAATTCACACTGTTAAACATCTTGCATGATTTGAAGAAGGGTCTCAATACTTGAGGTAAAACGACTCATAGAAAAAGACACTAAAAAAAGGACGCACGAAGTTGTAAACCAATACTACACTCACAAAGGGAGAAACCTTATACGGAAGTTAAAATCCAATGTATTTTTAATAAATAACATTGCTGAGTTTCTTAAACAATCGGAAGTGTAATAAAGACAATACATTTGGGATTAGTCCAGTACAATCAAATGATAGCGTCATGAACAGTGGAGCATGGTTAGGCCATTTTTTTCTGAAAATGACAATGATCTCCTTCGTCTTCTCACCGTTTAGGTTCAGGCTGTTCTCTCTGTACCAATCCAACAATCGGCTGCCAACATTGGTGAGGTAGATATCTGTTGTATCACCTGAGCTAAATTACAGGGATAATTCAAAAATTTTAATGTTTTCGTAATAATTAAATACAGTATTGATTTAAAAAAATGCATTTTTAAGGTTTAAATTTTAGTAAACTGAACATCAGACAGTCAAATGGGTTTTAATATAAATTAGGTTATAATCATAATTATGGCAGGAGGTTACTGAAGTTAGGAGTACTTTAACAAGCTAGAGACTTAAAGCGATTAAAAAATAATATCCAAAACTAGAGATATTTTTTAAGCTACAGCTATTTGAAGAGAAGTCCTCAAATTCAGCCAGAGTGATCAGCTATGTATGCTACTTGTAATGCAAAGGTATGTGCTGTTTTCAATAATATTGCTTCAGCTTATCCAAATCTAAAAGTTATGTTGCACTGCAGAAAGCTTTTTTATGACCACTCGCTCTTTCGAGATACTTTTCTGTAAAAATTCCAAAGAGCCGGTGCTTTTTATCATCAGAACTAGTTGATTACATTTTCATGTGTTTTATGACAGGTCCCACGATCATGGTTCTCCCCTTTTGGGACTCTGAGTTTTTAGTTTTCAGTTATTAGTTATTCTGTTTTTTTTATCTTTGGTTTATTTTTAATTACAGGTGCTGGTCATAAAATTAGAATATCATGAAAAAGTAGATTGATTTCAGTAATTCCATTTAAAAAGTGAAACTTGTATATTATATTCATACATTACATACAAACTCATATATTTCAGATGTTTATTTTGTTTAATTTTGATGATTACAAATGACAACAAATGAAAATCTCAAATTCATCATATCAGAAAATTAGAATATTGTGAAAAGGTTCAAAATTGATGGCCCCTGGTGCCACACTCTAATCAGCTAATTAACTCAAACCACCTGCAAAAGCCTTTAAATGGTCTTTCAGTCTAGTTCTATAGGCTACACAATCATGGGGAAGACTGCTGACTTGACAGTTGTCCAAAAGACGACCATCGACACCTTGCACAGGGAGGGCAAGACACAAAAGGTCATCGCTAAAGAGGCTGGCTGTTCACAGAGCTCAGTGTCCAAGCACATTAATAGAGAGGCGAAGGGAAGGAAAAGATGTGGTCGAAAAAAGTGTACAAGCAAGAGAGATAACCGCACCCTGGAGAGGATTGTGAAACAAAACCCATTCAAAAATGTGGGGGAGATTCACAAAGAGTGGACTGCAGCTGGAGTGAGTGCTTCAAGAACCACCACACACAGACGTATGAAAGACATGGGTTTCTGCTGTCGCATTCCTTGTGTCAAGCCACTCTTGAACCACAGACAGCGTCAGAAGCGTCTTGCCTGGGCTAAAGAGAAACAGGACTGGACTGCTGGTGAGTGGTCCAAAGTCATGTTCTCTGATGAAAGTAAATTTTGCATTTCCTTTGGAAATCAAGGTCCCAGAGTCTGGAGGAAAAGAAGAGAGGCACTTCATCCACGTTGCTTGAAGTCCAGTGTAAAGTTTCCACAGTCAGTGATGGTTTGGGGTGCCATGTCATCTGCTGGTGTTGGTCCATTGTGTTTTCTGAGGTCCAGGGTCAACGCAGCCACATACCAGGAAGTTTTAGAGCACTTCATGCTTCCTGCAGCTGACCAACTTTTTGGAGATGCAGATTTCATTTTCCAACAGGACTTGGCACCTGCACACAGTGCCAAAGCTACCAGTACCTGGTTGAAGGACCATGGTATCCCTGTTCTTAATTGGCCAGCAAACTCTCCTGACCTTAACCCCATAGAAAATCTATGGGGTATTGTGAAGAAGAAGATGCAATACACCAGACCCAACAATTCAGAAGAGCTAAAAGCCACTATTAGAGCAACCTGGGCTATCATAACACCTGAGCAGTGCCACAGACTGATCGACTCCATGCCACGCCGCATTGCTGCAGTAATACAGGCCAAAGGAGGCCCAACTAAATACTGAGTGCTGTACATGCTCATACTTTTCATGTTCATACTTTTCAGTTGGCCAACATTTCTATAAATCCTTTGTTTTTATTGGTCTTCAGTAATATTCTAATTTTCTGATATGATGAATTTGAGATTTTCATTTGTTGTCATTTGTAATCATCAAAATTAAACAAAATAAACATCTGAAATATATGAGTTTGTATGTAATGTATGAATATAATATACAAGTTTCACTTTTTAAATGGTATTACTGAAATCAATCTACTTTTTCATGATATTCTAATTTTATGACCAGCACCTGTATATCCATGCAGTCTTTAGTTACTCTCTCTTGCCCCCTTGTGTCCTTTCCCCTTGGCTTCCCTCTAGTTAGTTCCACTCACACCTGCTCCATAATCAGCTCATTAGCTAATTCATCCATTGTTCTGTTCGCCTTATATACTCCACCTCTGCATTCAGTCAGTGCTGGTTCCTTGTTATTGTTGTTTTTGCTGTTTCCTCATTTCTGGCTTCCCACGTGAGATGTCCCTGAAATTTTCTTGTTTTTGGTTCCTTGTATTTTCATACTTTGGATTTTTTGTCCTCAGTTGACTTATTAAATCTTTAAGACTCACCTCTGCCTCCTGAACTCATTTGGGTCCACAAAATCCTCCACCCCACTGTGACAACCAGGGTCAAGTGTAAATGAGTCATTTCGTCAAAACATCCAATTTTGTTTCATCCCTATCAGAAGCTATATATTTTCTTGCTTCTTTTTATTTTGTTATTTTGCTCAGATCTATATTCTTAATAGTTTGGCTTATAGGTTACTTTACAAACAATCAATAAATGTAGTACAATACATCTCATGTCATATTTAAAAAATATTTAACTCATTTCATTATAAGTTATATTCTAGTATACTTTAATATAGTGCTAATATGCAGTACAATATCATGGTCATTTTTTTACACTCTTAAAAAAAAAGTTCACAATTTAGTTCCTTAAAGAATGCTAAGGCTCCCTTTTTAGTCTCTTCCCTAACTCGAAAAACTGGGTCAAAACGTTTGACCTAATGGTTAGTTAAAAAGTAACCTAAGTTTGGGCTGCAAGAAAATACCTGACTGTTTTAGGTTGTATGAGTACAATCAGACCTAAAAAGACTCTTGGTTACTGTTTTTTTTTTTTTTTTTTCAGAAGTTAAAGGCTATAGCTGAAGTTACGTAGTGCCTTTTAGATGCATTTGTAAAAATCCCAGTAAAGATCTTACTCTTTCTGTAAAACCTGAAACCTAATGCAAGAACAAAGTATGTAGAAAAAGTTCAGCTTTGCCTAGGGCAGTCCTAAATGTTTTTGAAAGGGTGCCTGTCTTGTACATTACTAGTTTTAAAGTTTGGTCTTCAGATAGTCCAAATAAATCATCTTTAATCACTAAAGAGCTAACATAAAAGTTTCTAATTTAATACTATGCATGCAGATAGGCTAATTAAATTTCATAACAAATATATCTTTTTCCTCTATTCTGAAGTGATTAATTAGGCACCATGCTGCAGCATATAAATAATATTATATTAAAGATTCACACATTCTCAGCTTCTAAGCAAATGAACATGAAAGATAATGGATAAATCATGGAGATTCTTTAGTCTTTTCTGAAATCACAAAGGGCTAGATGCACAAAGTGCTTTGAGCGAAGCATTTTTTATTTAATATAGCAACTTGCAATAGCAACTTTAGCAGTTTGTCTTACACAATAGGTAAACAGAATAGAAGAGGAGGTGGTGATAGAAAGGCATATCTTAAAAATGTATTTTTTTACAGTTTGGATTGTCTGGTAGACTTAAACTGAGGCTCCAAACCAACATGCATTTTAACATAAAAAAGCATCTCGTTTGCAGTGCATTGGATGACCCTGCCTATTATTGAGAAGATGGACTGAGCTGTTAAAGCAGGTAAGTGACTCACTTGGATAATCATCTCCTGTCAGATGATTGTGGTCACTTATCTGTGTTTCTCCCTCCAGAGTGTCAGTGATTGGGCGGTGCCCCACCCCGTTTTCCCCGCAGTCCCTGCAGGTCCACAGATTAACAGCAGCCCGTTCTTGTTCTGTTTCAGTTCTGTTTTGTTTTGATAACAGTTTTGAACTTTCCTACTGACTGTCACACCTTGAATACTTGGTCCATCTGTCCCATTCATGACAACTGGGCTTTGTTTCCAAGTTTGCAGATGTTTTTTTCTTTCCATCCAGTAAGCTTTTTCAGTTCAAAATGTCAGAAAGAGCATTGAGTTTGAGACTTTTTTGAGTATCCCAAAACTACTTTGTTTTGACTTGGAAGCATGCAAACTTTGGAATGGGGGTCGTTCTGTTTCTTTGTTGGCCTGTAATACTGGCAACCTGTCTCTTAAAGGGAGGTCATTAAAGAGAATGTTTTGGCCTGCCTGAAGCGATGAGGTGCTCCGTTTCCTTGTAACAGTGGGTGGGGGTTGCTATGATAGCGAGAAGGAATCAACTCAATCGCTTAATTGTAGGTTTAAGGTTGTTTTTTCTTTCTTAACATAGATGCTTTCCTTCATGCCCCTCTGTGTCCAGAATGTGAACATTCCTGTCCTCAAAAGAATGTTTTTTTTGTCCATAAGGTGTAGATAAACCACAGTGTCTTGTCCCAAGGAGGTTGCTCTTCTGTGTGGGCCAAGCATCTGTGGAGAGGTTGTTTTGTTGGAGAAACCAAACAACCTCTCCACAGATACTCCAACTATGACCTGGATTACTGAGAATCTTCACCAGTAATATAGCCTGAGCTGGCCTAAATTTTGAAACATTAAACTCCTTCTTGAGAGAGGAGGTATTGTCCTAAACTGACCAGGAGGGGCACAATTTCATGTATTCTTGCTTCAGTGATTTATTCAGTGTTATCCTGAAATATATTTTCTGCACCTTTCAGGTGAAAAAATGAAGACTACAGGGAAACACATATATGTAGTAAGAATAAACCAAAACTCCAACAGTCCAATCCTTATCCTTAATAATGTTGGCAAGGAAGGCACAGCTAATACAGGTACAAATGATAATACATTTTTAAAAATGTATCAGAAGCTTTTTTAATATAAAACCTAAGTATAGATTTTTGACAACCCATAAAGAAGCCACAACCACCAAAATGATGTCAAACCAGAAAGAAACACAGAACAAACAGCAAGGCTTCCTCACCACATAATTTCTTTACAGAGTTGTGGTCCAGGTACATCTCTCAGGTAAGTATAAAAGCATGACACAATGAGATACCTTTATTATCTCTATCACTTTATAAACTTGTAATGTATAATTGAGTGCAACTCTTAACTTTTTATGGAACTTAGCAACTTGCATTATTGTTGTCTCAAGAAGCCCCTAAGGGATTCTAGCTGCCGAGCAGCGTATGGGACTCTTAAAAAGAGGCCACAGAACAAAAACAACTTTCCTCTGATGGAGCAAGTGAACTGGTTATTAGGAGCTACTTTAAAATCTGTAATTGTTCTGATCAGAACACAGATTCTTTGCACAGAGTGGTGATAATCAGAAGATTATCTGCTTCTTTTAAAACATGTCCTTTAATGAGTGTACTGATGTGTTTTTCTGACAGGAAATCCTTTATAGCGAACACTGATAAGCATCCAACTGGGTATAAATTTGCTCCTCATTTCTATTTCACCTCAGGATAAAAATCAAGGCCACTGCTTTTCAAAAACTCTCTTGTGATTATATTTCAAACCTTCAAAATGCCTTTTTGTTTTCAGTGGGCTACTGCATTATGGATTAATTTAACACTTCAAACTGCATGATTAACATAACAAGTGGGCCATTAATTACATTTTTCTGATATGTCAGTTGATACTTTAAAAAAATTGTCTAATTTCCTTAGTAACTGAAACAGTCTTTTAATAAGCCATTAATCAATCCATCCATCCATCCATTTTTGCTTGGTGGGTGGAGTCAATACAGAAAAACTATGGGAACTATCCATCCATTCAACCTAGTCATCAGGGACAGGTTGTCAGTCCATAGCATAATATTTCTTTAGTAATTCATTTTAATATTACAATGCATTTTATTAAAACACCTAAAGAATTGTAGATATCATGCCTTCTTTTCTTGTCAAAATAATCTTGGCAACGTATCCTAATCAAGTCTGTAAGCATTTACATTGTAATGACCCACTGTCAGAGCTTCAGTCAGGTTGTAGAGCTCATTATAACATAAAAAAAAGCAGTAGTGAAAGTCACTATTAATATTCTAATGGCCTCAGACAACGTACTGGTATCTGTACTTGTCCTGTTTGATCAAAGTGGTGCTTTTGATACAGCTAGATCACAATATTCTCTTACTATAGAAATACTTAAATGTGGTTGTGTGGGAAGTAAGGAAACTGCACTAAGCCATTTTAAACCTTATTTGTCCAACAGATTAAGTTGTTTTGCATTAATGATTTTTTTGTGGTGATATAACCAAATCCTACCAACGGCTAGGCTGAAGGACAGTACAGAAGCACTGATCATGGCAAGGCAGACAAAAGCCTTGAGGACCAGAGCAATAGAGGCCCAGCTCTAACATACATTACATTACATTAACATACCTATGCAAAAAGGGCCACAGAAGCAATCCACAGCATGGTGTAAGAAACTAGGAGCAAAAGAATACATGGAATGTCATAACCAAGTAGCTGGTATAGTGTACTGAAACAAATAAGAATATCATTATTCTGTTTTTGGAAAGACAATACTACATATCAGTGGTGTAACCTACATTTTAGCTATATTTACTTCTGAAACAGATCTTATAAATAAGCTGTTCCCCATTTAAGTTACTTGGCCGTGGTTGGTTGTTTCAACGTCCTTTAAAATTAGACTCACTATTTAATGTAAGTAATTGGATGTGATTTTTTTTAATGTTGCAGATTGTTTATGGATGTTTGTCTGTTTTGATTAGCATTGTTTGTGGTTTTATATTTTTATTTGTGTTTTTTAATGTTTAAGGGGTTTTTGTACCTCACGGGCTGCCGTAGCTAATGAGAGCAGTCCCTATAGAAGCTGGTAGAAGCATTGTACCAATGAATGGCTTGAACTGTCAAGATGTTTGTCATCAAGAAATCAACACTTAGTGTTCCCCAGTGAAAGCAGCGAGGTACAATTTGTTTTGTTGTTTGTATAGTAAGTTTATGTTTTATATTCTAATACTTGTATATGTTTTAGTTTTCACGGTGACTGAAGTAACTGTGGCGACTCTGATGAGGATCTTCATCAAATAAAATAAAAAGCTTAATTCACCCGTCGAGACTGGCTGAGTAATTCAAGTGCTGGTGAGCTGCTACAGTGGTCCTTGAGTAAATAGGCTGGAGAAAAGGTGAAATAAGTGGGAGAAAGAGTTACTTCTGACACTAACTCAGTTCTTGTGTGTAAGTGCCTCGTTATGTTTCCCCACTGCTCTGTGTTGCAAGTATGGAATGCAATGTCCCGAAATTACCTCACAGTGACTTTAAATGGCATCAAAAAGGCTATAGTACAGTATATAGCACACACTTCTTTGCACAGTTAGCAACATTTTGTTTTTGTTCCCTCAAGGGAAAAAAGTTGGCTACCCAGAGGTGCTTAGCAGTCAGGTGAGGAACTTAGGAGTTACCCCTGAAAGCAAACAAACATGCACTCTGAGTTTGTTGGGTCCTTGTTCCAGCCTGTAGGAGAAAGAAATATTGAGAGAAAACAGTCTTTAATATGGTTATCACAACTAAGAAATTGTATTTAAAAATATATCCTAATTCTCTATTTCTCTGAACATGGGCTCTCTATAACCCATGCTCAGCTAACTAAAATGGAAATTCTAATACAGCAAAATCTCTGAACAGAAAAGGTAATTGTCAGAAGCTAAAGTAAACCGAGGGCTAGCTCGACAGTCATTCTGTCTGGATCACTCATTTTTAGACAATGCTGCTGTATCCATAGGGTGCATGACACTATGGAAGATATGCAATAATTGAAACACAGCTTGATCAATAATCTTACAGATGGAAGGGGTGTTTGAGATTGGCCTGTGGTTCTGCAGTAGCGGCTTGTCCAATCTGTTCTTTTTAAGGATATTGTTCTTTATTCTGCTTATAAAACTATAATGAAAGGGTAAAGCAGTATTATTACTTACTTTGAACTTCATTGATTTTAAGTGCTGAGCTGCATTACAAGTCCCATGCACAAGACACGCTCGGTCTGTGTCTAACACTAATCGGTCCCCTTGGGAACATTTAGTTAACAATCCATTTGTTGCACCTATCACTCAGATGAAATAGTTTTACTGATAAAGTGAAAGGGAATAAAATAATTTTCTTTTTATAATCTGTGAGGACAATAACAAAGTAATTAAATTCAAATTATCTGTGGTATATCTGTAACATGAGTATGAATTAAATAAACTCTGAGAACTTAATTCTGCTCAGGTCTGTATAATCCGAAAGTGTTTGTAACTGATTTCCTGTAGCCAGCAGTTAAGAAAAGTTTGGGAGTTATGGCCAAAAGATACATCCTTATCTTTTAGAAACTTATTTAATGTGAGGAGACAACCATAACTTTGCTTATTGTTTTCACAGAAAACATGTTTCCACAAGACAGAGGATGGACCAAGGAGTGACGCCTGGAAGAACCATGAACCACTATCTCTCCGAACCAGTGAGGCTTTGTTCATCTCCCCAAATTCGTCATTCTGCTCCAATCTGGGGATGGTGTTTCTCAAAGTGTGCTGAGAGTACCGCAGTGAATCTGAACTGGTCAGTGGACACGATTGGTTCACACCAGAGATGTCAATCCAACCTGACGTAAAGTGTGAGCTGACCCTGAACCAACCTGTCAAGTCTGAATGGCACAACATCAGCTCATGCAGTTAAGTTGTAAGTAAAAGAGATTTGTTGTGCTGTCAAGACACCACCCAGGACATCAAAGCATTGCCACCCGGAAGAGGAACTTTTCACCTAGAAAACTAATATTCTCTCAAATAATCTCCCTGTTTTAATTCCATCAATAATTTCCTCTCTAAATAATTCAAACTCTCTCCCCAAAATATCTTAGTTTTCAGTTATAATAAGATTTAAGATGTTTAGTTACATTCTACCTATTTGTAAGGAATGCATTATTTTGGTTTCTTTAAGTCCCTGCCCAAAGCATAATTATTAAAGAATCATATACAACTGTAATAGAAGGTGTGGACACTGGAACATTTGATTCACCTAAAGTTTATTGATTGTTGATTGTTTATGATGGTTTATAAAATTAATAGGAAGTCTTTAAATGTTGCTTATAGCAAAACTTACTTTAGAAACAACATCATAGGAGCTTTTGAGCTGCACAACTTTAATTGGTCCAAACACAAAAGCCTTTGTTTGAAAATAGGTGCCAACAGTCAATAGAAAACAGAAGGCTGAAGGCTACTAGACTGTCTGACTCATCTATTGAAAAAGGTGTGTCCTATGCAAATCAGCTGAATGGATTGCCTAGGAACTCTAAATAGGGTCATAATCTCATGCTCAGGAACATACTAGATAAAACAACAACATATGAAGCATTGTTTCAAAGTCAGTGACCCAGTGCAAGCTAATGTCCACTATTGCTATATGCCTATCCAGAAGAAGTAAATTCTACAAGTCAAAGACCAAAATTTAAGAAAAAGGTCTCATGTTAGCCAGTTTACCTCAACTAAAATCAAATCAAAACAAGGGACATTTAATTTTACGTTTTTCAGATCTTAGGTTTTAATGGGAACTTCATCTTCACAAACTGAGCCAACAAATGAAGCTGACACTGCATTCTTATGAAAAAAACTAGGCAAATAGTCAGTCCCTCATTAGTGCAGTTGAAATTATCTTTCTTTGCTATTTTACACCCAGAAAACTGAAAACTGTCACACCTTGACAATTTAGACAACGTATACCGATGTACGAAAAATCTGGCAAAAACCCTGGGATACATTGGATAAGGTATGGGTCAGTTTTGTATAGGTTATGAGCGCGCCAAAGCATGTCAAAACACGCTGGCACACTTCGACATACAAGTATGTCAAAAAATTTTGAGCATAAATTTCCTGAGGTATGCCAGCCTGTGCCATATGTGGGCCATAAGTTACAGGTAAGTTATTCAATTGTTGACAAACATTAAGTGTAAGTTGCTCATAAGTCATGGCGTCTAGCTTGTCCAAAACCTATGAGTAACCTGTGAGTTACTTATGAATAACGTATCAAGAACTTTTCTCCAACGCATATCAACGTATCTGATGTGTTCCAGACGACCGCTGAACATGTTTCTAACTTACAGCTACTGTAATGGCGTATTGGCAGCGTTTTGGTATAAAACAGGGTTCACGGGAGGAAACCGTCAGTACTCCTCCAGATTTCATCCCCATCATAGGGTGAGTGAGAAAGTGAGTGTGATGGATTCTCCCTGCGTTCACGCCCACGACCAAAAAACTTATTAGCAGACATGGCGCTGAATCTGCTGCAACTGCAAACCGTCTTTCTTTCGTTTTATTTATTTATTTATTCTTTTTTACTCTATGTGCCTCCAGGTGCATTGCTGCTCCCCTCAGGACATTGGCTTGTGACATTTCATAGGCATTAAGCTGCCTTGCGTAATGCATAAGTTAGGCTGTTGTTGGACATAAGTTCTGAACTTGTTATTAATACTCTATGTATACGCCCAAAACGGAATAAATACATAGAAAGTTTGGCGTATGCCAGCATTTTAGGAGATTCTGGGATGTCAGGCATACTCTGGCTAACTCGGCAGGTGTGACAGAGGCTTTAGTCCCCCCCCCCCATTACTTTATTGCAGATTTATGCTGGTGAAACTGTAATTTGTGCTCAATAAGTTAACAGTGCTTTAAAACTACAAGCTAAAAACAGCTGGCTGGCTAGCTGAGAAAATAACTTTATAGGGTAACCAGTAATTTTCGGCTGGGCTCTCCAATCTCTGTGGGCGAGGTCGCCAAGGTGGTTAAAAAGCTTCTCGGTGGCAAGGCCCCAGGGGTGGATGATGTTCGGTTGTGTTGGCTGACGCGACTCTGCAACATTGCATGGACATCGGGGGCAGTCCCCCTGGATTGGCAGACTGGGGTGGTGGTCCCCCTATTCAAAAAGGGGGACCAGAGGGTGTGCTCCAATTACAGGGGAGTCACATTCTTAAGCCTCCCCGGCAAGGTCTATTCGGGGGTGCTGGAGAGGAGGGTCGGTCGGATAGTCGAACCTCGGATTCAGGAAGAACAGTGTGGTTTCCGTCCTGGTCGTGGAACGCTGGACTAGCTCTACAACCTCAGCAGGGTCCTGGAGGGTGCATGGGAGTTCGCCCAACCAGTCTACATGCGCTTTGTGGACTTGGAGGTCCCTCAGGGGGGGCCTGTGGGGGGTTCTCTGGGAGTACGGTCCCTGTATGACCGGTGTCAGAGTCTGGTCCGCATTGCCAGCAGTAAGTCGGGCTCGTTTCCAGTGAGAGTTGGACTCAGGGCTGACCTTTGTCACCGATTCTGTTCATTACCTTCATGGACAGAATTTCTAGGCACAGCCGAGGTGTCGAGGGGATCCGTTTTGGTGGCCTTAGGATTGTGTCTCTACTTTTTGCAGATGATGTGGTCCTATTGGCTTTATCAGGTTACGATCTGCAGCTCTCGCTGGATCGGTTCGCAGCCGAGTGTGAAGTGGCCGGGATGGGGATCAGTGCCTCCAAATCCGAGGCCATGGTCTTGAGCCAGAAAAGGGTAGAGTGCCTTCTCCGGGTCAGGGGGGTGTCCTGCCCCAAGTGGAGGAGTTTAAGTATCTTGGGATCTTGTTCACGAATGAGGGAAGAAGGGAGCGGGAGATCGACAGGCGGATTGGTGCAGCGTCTGCCGGGAAGCGGGCGCTGTACCGGTCCGTCGTGTTGAAGAGAGAGCTGAGTCAAAAAGCGAAGCTCTTGATTTACCGGTCGATCTACGTTCCTACCCTCATCTATGGTCATGAACTCTGGGTCATGACCGAAAGAACGAGATCGCAGATACAAGTGGCCGAAATGGGTTTCCTCCGTCAGCTGGCTGGGCTCTCCCTTAGAGATAGGGTGAGAAACTCGGTCATCCGGGAGTGACTCGGAGTAGAGCCGCTGCTCCTCCACGTCGAGAGGAGCCAGTTCAGCTCGCTCGGGCATCTGGTCAGGATGCCTCCTGGACGCCTCCCTGGTGAGGTATTCCGGGCACGTCCCACCGGGAGGAGGCCCCGGGTAAGACCCAGGACACGCTGGAGAGACTATGTTTCTCGGCTGGCCTGGGAACGCCTTGGGGTTCCTCCTGAAGAGTTGGAAGAAGTGGCTGGGGAGAGGGAAGTCTGGGCCTCCATTCTTAAGCTGCAGCCCCCGCGACCCGACCCCGGATAAGTGGAGGAAGATGGATGGATGGATGGATGGATGGATGGATGGATGGATGGATGCTTATTGTAAACCTGTTAACAATAAGCATTTCAAGCTATATATTTTTAAGAGTGTGTGGAACATGTAATACTTAAGGGTATTGACTTTAATGAATTATACAATGTTTTTTCAAATCAGGATTGGATATGTTGCCTTAGGTCTGATGTCATCAGTCATTGATTGGTTTCATCTTTAAAGTTCATTGAACCAGCTGGTGATAAAATTTCAATAGTCCGAGTGGCCCCACCTGGTCGGGAAGGCCCTTTCTTCTCAGAAAGGAGGGTAAACTATCAGTTTCAATTCAATAAAGTTCAATTAACTTTGTTTTTAGAGTGTCAATGCAAAAAAAAATACATTCTGTCAAGACACTTTTCAAAAGTAATTTAAGATTGATAACATATGCCAATGTGCAATCAAATCTGCATAACACAGCGTGAGTTAAAGTAATGTTGTTTTAAGAGAATTGTTGCAATATCTGATATGCATGTTAAGTATACCTGGCATAACAAGCTGGATTGCCTCTGTGGCTAAATCTTGTACAAACATCAAAACCTCAAGTTTATGTATTGTAAATTAGAAAGTTATACAATGCCACAATGTTATTTTTCTATACCACTGTGCCTTTTTACCGCTTGTTCCTAAATGAATTTAAAGAAGTCAATGCTTTGGATTTAGAAATATAATTAAAAAACTAAATTCAAATTAATGTAATTTTAGGGTTCCTTCTTGTTTATGAAATTAATGCGATAGAGCTTATATGCATGATTTGATGCATCGATTCTCTTGGAATCTCTTTGTTATCTTGTGGATTTAAAACCAGTATCTCTATCACAAAATGTACATAACATTTTTATATAGAGTTATTCTACATATAGAAAAAATGAAACTGGCTGAGATTGAAATTGACAGGCCTGACCTCATGGATAACTGCATATTGGTGTTGGCCAGGAAAATGCTTATTAGTGTATTTATTGTGTATTTACTATATTATTATTGTGCATGTAAGAAATCTCCCTGCTTCTGCTGTAAAGACTGATAAGCACAACAGAAGCATCCTGACCAGCGAGCAGCAACAGGTTCAATATTGCTAAAAATATGGGTTGTACATTAGATAAATGTACATGGTCATCACGTTTTCTATGAGAACATTTCTATGTCAACCATCATGAAGATTTCTGTCTTCTAAGGTGAATCTATAATCCAGTGATTTTTTTTAATATGATGAAATTTTATCTATTTACTATATTTTCTTAAAAGAAGTCTTCAAAAGTGTCTCCTTTAGTGCAGTGCATTCAAACAATATTTTGCATGATCCATTGCTGTGCAAAGACTCAAGAAATGGTTTTACTGCTCATGCTGCTTTTTGGGTTTCCTTCATTTATATTCACAGTATGGTTCATTTTTATTCTAAATGTTTTATCCATGTTTATTTGTGTTTTCATAATGCAAGCTTCTATTTGTTTCAAAGCATACCCCTACTGTTAAGATCTTGCATGATGATTTCTGCTGGTAATATCCATAGCTCCAAGGCACCATTTTGAAAATCACTCTTCTATTGCAAGACTAAAATATATATCTAAACATGACACTGACCTTAGTGTTTGTAAATATTCCCGTTATATTCTTTATAGAATTGTTTTGTCAAGACTAAACAGAACTAAAGCATAAATCCTTCCTCTCTAGCGCTGTCTCTTCAGATATTGCCCTTATACTGGTTTTAAGGGCATATTACTTCAACCAAAACAGTGATGTTTCATTCAGTTTATGGTGAAAAATGAATAATGACTCAGGAATGCAATAAACTATGATGAGGCTGAAAGACCCATTAGCTTAACTGGCTCCAGGGTTTCTGGTTTGGTTCAACTGAAAAAAGGAGAGGGTTAGCTCACGATGTAGCAGTTAGCTTCAGCAACATGTGACTCGTTCAGTCTGAAACCTTTAAAACCATCAGCAGTAGAATCAGAAAGCTTATCAAAAAAAACTCCAACACAACTATTCTATCTAGCTCACCCAAGCAGAGCACTTATCAAGCATCAGATGGAAAGGAGGGAAAGGGTGAAGTTACTGTTTTGGTTCGGTGGAGTGAAGGCCTTTAGCTCCATCCCGTTTTCTGCAGACCCGTCTTTGGTCCAGTCTGTTCGTCCAACAGCATCTCAAAGAGATTTGGATAAATCCAATACAACAATAAGAGGCGATTTCCTTCCTTCCGAAGCCAAAGCCGGTGTCAGGATGTGCTCAGTATTAGAACCAGCAGATCAGATGTCCAAAGAGCTCCAAAGGGAAATCAGGAATCAGTTCCAAGTTCGGTACACAGGCAGAAATCCAACAGGAGTCCGGGGACAGGTCAGGCAAAAAGATCAGAGCAGGGTCAGGCAGGCTCACAGGTCCAAAGGCAGAATGTGTCAGGATCGGGCACCCAGGGCTTGAAATATAATCTGGCACTCATGAATGGAAGCAGGCACGTTAAAGAGAAGCTGGAGCAAGTGGATCAGATATATATATATATATATATATATATATATATATATATATATATATATATATATATATATATATATATACTGACACATCAAATGCATTGTGCTTACTGGTAATCGTTCATTATTGGATTAAGTAAAACTTGATTGATTGTTACCAAATACACTGCACATGCAGCAACACATCTGTTTGCTGCTAATCTGATGGACATTTTCAAAGTGCTTCTCAAAGTGCTCAGGACTCATTGATTTCATTCCATGTTTACTTATTCTTTCATGTGTTCTATGTTTATTTTAGTACTTTTTAGTGTTCACATAGTTTATTTAACATTGTAATACTGTAACAGGGAATATTAGGTTTAATAAAAGTGCAACCCATTTTAATAAGTCTGCCTGAACGTGAATCCTAGTTATGGACATTTATTGGTGGTAAAGACACACTGGTTTTTAATAGGTGGTCCAAACGTCCACCCACACAGGTAAGGAAGTTAATAACACAAGGTAATTGAGCTAATTGTCAGTATAAACATTTGACCTCATGTTATTGCTCACCCTTCCACCCTTGATTGGAAGAATGTATTAATTAACTATAAACTCCAGGTACAGTTATTATTGAATTCATAATCAAAGGGATAAGATTGCACAACTGTAGTTAGTCACTTCATCTGGATTGCATTAAATTGGCATCCGATAATAAAGTAAAAAACCTTGGTGTTATTTATTATCTGGTAAAATCCTAAACAACCAGCTCTTTCTTATATTGTTTCCCATATTCCTAACAAAGCACTTTTTTTGATCCGCAGGTTGACAAGAAGTTCAAAGAATTTCTGAAGTAAGAATGGGAGGCAGTAGGGCTTGGTATTGTTCAAAAATTTTCGGTTCCGGTACCAATACCGATACCTTCACCTCGATACCGGTTCCTGAACGATACTTTTTTAGATACCAGTTTTATAATATCAATTCGAAGAAAAAGAAAATTACACAACATAATAAAGTACAAATCTTGAGTTTTATTTTAAGCTCTGATTTTTCCATTTACATAAAAAAAAAAATTCAGTGTCTAATATTCACTGTTACATTGTGAGGACCTTTTTACTTAGCAGTTTTCCTATAGAAAAATTACCATGTCTGACAAACAAGCCCGTTGAATGGGATCCTATTGACAGAGCACCGCTGGTATGTGGGGGTCTGAGCGGCTAAGACAGAAATATTGGAAGGCAGGATGAACTGACTGCACTGATTAAGTTTTCAGGTGGATTTTCCCACTTAAAAACATAATAAAGCTACTTAATTCCCACTGATCACAGCAAATATAGCTGCAAGGCAAAGAAAGCATAGAGTAGCTCCGCCCAACGCGCGTCAGAGCCACTTTTCAACCGCGCAGCCAGAGCAGCAAAGCTTCTTCAGCCGCGCGTCAGAAGCTGGTACATGCAGCAAAAAAGGAAGAAGCAGACGTGATTTTGCTGCTCCTGCTGCGTCCAGTTTGAAAGCAGCATTATTCACTCCGCTCTGGCTTTGCACTGCCCACGGGATGCTGAGTGGAGGATGGTCGCGCTGGCTGCAGTCCGCTCTTCTTGCAGTCAAACACCGAGCAACTTTCTGCTCTTAAATTGTTTCCGTAACGATGTATTGCATTGCGCACTATTGGCATCAGTCTTAATAAAGTGAAGCCGCACTTTTAACCTGGGGGGCATTTTAAAGGGGTTCCACGACGCTGCAACCAGTTCACAACCGATACACATGAACCCTGGCTGTAGGCGTGACCACCTGTGTATTTTTCCTGGATGACGCAATCACGTTAAGTGTTACAGCCAATCACCGAAACTTGGTACCGAAAGACGAGGCATGTTTCTATACTCTGTAGAACCGAAGCATTTCGGTCGGTACCATAAAAGAACCGAAGTTCGGTACCCAGCCCTAGGAGGCAGCCATGTCTTTTAGCTACTAGGCTCCTGTCCTGTCGAACCAACTTCCAGTTTTAATCCATGAGGCGGAAACCCTGTCCAATTTTATGTCTGGGCCTAAAACTTAAGTTTTTGAAAAAGCCTTTTGTTAGAATGAATTATGGTTTCCTGGGTGATTTCTATAGTTATGCTGCTATAGGCTAAGGCTCATGAGGACATAGGAACCACTTTTCATCATTCTACTTCTACTCTCCAATTGAGCAATATCTGTAAGTTCTACTTCTAACTTTATGTCCACTCTGCTTTTTCTCATCATAGTAACATCTGGCCTAGAGCTTTTTTTAGCTGTGGCCCCATCCTGGAGGGACGTGTCAGGTTGGCACTATATGAATAATCTGAATTGAATTAAATAAGGTTTATTTTGAAAATAAATATAAATTTAGATAATTCAGATTTGTACAGCTTTTGGATTTTTCTTTGCCTGTTAGTATACTACTACATACATTGTGCTTGATTAGTCTTTTTAGCAATTACCTTTTTGGATTGCTACTGCTTTTGTTTGAATTTAAAAATATATTAATGTAGTGTAACTCCTACTTGAGCACAATTTTAAGGTATCTACCCACCAGCACTCACAATACAGAGAGAATGATCTTAAACAGATGAAGTCTTTGGGATCATTATTTTTTTTTCTTTTAAGCCACTGTATTTAAGTTTCATAGTCTGCAAAGCACTGACCTGGTTTCAAGTCAGGATGTAGGGTAGTAAACTACACAGGGGAACTCACCGTGGATTGGCTTTAACATAGTCACCAATTATAGTTAGCATAGAATGAATCATTTTCCAAACACTGATGAACACACCATGCACCCCCTGAGAAAACATCTGCCTGACACATCCCAGTTCCATGTCTAAGCACACATTATTCTGGAACACAAGATTGTACATGTAAATTCAACCATGCACTCAAAGTGTACACAATATACACTCACCGGCCACTTTATTAGGTACCCCATCCTAGTAACGGGTTGGACCCCCTTTTGCCTTCAGAACTACCTCAATTCTTCGTGGCATAGATTCAACAAGAAGCATTCCTCAGGGAGTTTGGTCCATATTGACATGATGGCATCACACAGTTGGCGCAGATTTGTCGGCTGCACATCCATGATGCGAATCTCCCGTTCCACCACATCCCAAAGATGCTCTATTGGATTGAGATCTGGTGACTGTGGAGGCCATTTGAGTACAGTGAACTCATTGTCATGTTCAAGAAACCAGTCTGAGATGATTCCAGCTTTATGACATGGCGCATTATCCTGATGAAAGTAGCCATCAGAAGTTGGGTACATTGTGGTCATAAAGGGATGGACATGGTCAGCAACAATACTCAGGTAGGCTGTGGCGTTGCAACGATGCTCAATTGGTACCAAGGGACCCAAAGAGTGCCAAGAAAATATTCCCCACACCATGACACCACCACCACCAGCCTGAACCGTTGATACAAGGTAGGATGGATCTATGCTTTCATGTTGTAGACGCCAAATTCTGACCCTACCATCCGAATGTCGTAGCAGAAATCGAGACTCATCAGACCAAGCAATGTTTTTCCAATCTTCTATTGTCCAATTTCGATGAGCTTGTGCAAATTGTAGCCTCAGTTTCCTGTTCTTAGCTGAAAGGAGTGACACCCGGTGTGGTCTTCTGCTGCTGTAGCCCATCTGCCTCAAAGTTCGACGTACTGTGCGTTCAGAGATGCTCTTCTGCCCACCTTGGTTGCAACGGGTATTTATTTGAGTCACTGTTGCCCTTCTATCAGCTCGAACCAGTCTGGCCATTCTCATCTGACCTCTGGCATCAACAAGGCATTTCCGCCCACAGAACTGCCGCTCACTGGATGTTTTTTCTTTTTCGGACCATTCTCTGTAAACCCTAGAGATGGTTGTGTGTGAAAATCCCAGTAGATCAGCAGTTTCTGAAATACTCAGACCAGCCCTTCTGGCACCAACAATCATGCCACGTTCAAAGTCACTCAAATCACCTTTCTTCCCCATACTGATGCTCAGTTTGAACTGCAGGAGATTGTCTTGACCATTAGCCTGACGTAGTCCGACTCAATTCTAATCAGAATATGAGTCTGATACTGCTCCATAGAGCTGTGATTATGGGGCGTGTTTCGAACGAACCAGGAAAAAAATGCCTCTGCACTCAATTGGATAGACCTACAACCAATAAGAGCAACGTAGTGCATGACGTATGTTAAGCGAGGCATAGTTGTTGTCAACAAAAATCAAAGCGTGCAGTTGCACACCTAGAATAAGAAGATGAGCCTTGATCGCGTTTCTCTGTTCCTCTTTTAAAATTAATTTGCTGTTGATATCTTCTATAACAGACCTAATAGCAGAATCTACTCACCTCAACTCTCCGGCGGCAGCCATTGTTGTTGTCACCCAAGCGCGCTTTGGTCACATGGTTGATTACGGTATTGTTGATCATCTGTCCATCATCGTATAAAGCCCGCCCTGACAATTTGATTGGATCGCCAGAGAGTGGGCGATCATACTCGCGCTACTATGGAGCAATGCCAGACCGAACTTCCCAACCTCAAACCTTGTGAGTTGCCGCCATGTGATTGGCTGTTTAGAAATTAAGTGTTAACGAGCAGTTAGTACCTAATAAAGTGGCCGGTGAGTGTATATATAAATATATATATATATATATATATATATATATATATATATATATATATATATATATATATATATATGTATATAAGTTCATACGGAATGTGAACTTACCAGAAGGTGAATTTATCTACTGAACAACTGCAGACTACCTATTTAATTTTAGGGCCGGATTCGTTTTTTCATTTTCAAGGATGATATTAAATATGACCCATAGGATAAATCATCATTTGGCTCTTTGAGTGGTTTGAGTAGGGCTGTAACTTTTTTTAGACAGATAGGTGAAGTTGGTCCAGATATTTTTTTTTCACTTAATAATAATCACATTTTCAAAAAATATGTTTGACATAGCTTATAATCTTCCTTTAGTTCTAAGAGAAAGTCTGTCAGATGGGGCAAACATGTTTCTTAGCTCTTTAATTAGCATCAAACTAAAATGATTAGCACAATTGCAGGAACAAATGGTCTTGTTTTCCCTTATTTTAAGGATCAACTTCCCCACAGCAGTAGGGCAAGCATCCTCTGCAGTGGGGGTTGTCAGGATACAAAAACAACAAATAACAAAGCCCCAGGAAAATATTCCATACTCAATACCATCAGGACAAAAAAGAAAAAATAATTTAATGTATGAATATTAACTGCTTAATATGAAAAGCTAATTAATTTTTTTTTATCTCAACGTGGAACAGGCTCAACAAAATTACAGACGCTAGTTTAATAACTGTGTGAATAAATAAAAAATGAATAAGCCAAATGTAAGAAATTTCAACAATATTACCAGGCTGAGATTTGAAACATTTCATTTTGATGTGCAAATAATTGAGAAATATAAAATGAACAATGGCAAAATTATGCAAAACAGGTACTTGTTTTTAGTATCAATGCCATGCAAAATTAGCATTATTTCCAGATACGAAGTTTGAGTATTAATACTTTTGAGAAAATCAATACTTCTGACAACCCAAATCAGGAGGTAGACTTGTCATTGTGCAAATAATAAAGGGATATTTTCCTAGCCTTTAAGTTCCATTTCAATGTGAAAAAAATAAGAGGAATACTCCATATCAAGCCTGACATCTAAGTTTCAATGGAACAAGGTCACTAAGTCATGACTGTTTTTTTTTTTTTTGAAGGGTAGAGCTAGTTTTGTGAAAACCGTATATATTTTGAGCACTTCTAATTTAGGCACTGTTAGGTGGAGTTCCTGTCACGCCAGTGTTGGTATGTGGGGGTTGGGAACTGTTCTCCAACCTGGTAGGAGCCATGTAGTGATGAAGTACGTAACACTTTTTATTAGGCATTAGAATAATGGCTGGCAACAGGAGCAGATAATCTGACAAATTAACCTATGCAGAGCCACAAAACCTTTATGGTAGAATAATATTTGCTTTGAAAGCACCTAAAAAGAGCTTTATGAGTGTTTTCCATACAATTCTGCTCAATGTTATGTATCAAAATAATCACACAGTGTATGGTCAGCAGTAATTTATGTCCTATTATTATATCATATTGAATTTTAATATAAGTTTAACCTCTTTAAATCTACCTGGTCACCGGCAAACCCTTTGAAAAGGTTTACAACTAACAACTCAGAATGCATGAATATTACACCGGTTTACCAATATAGACATGTTAGCCATAGGGCTGTCAATGTCATGATTGGTTTAAGAGACTTAACCCACATGCAGAACACCAACGGAAACAAAGTAAAAGTTTAACAGAGTTTATTGAATGGTTTGCACAGAGGAAACATGAACTGGTTCAGGCACGGGTCCGGGACTGGAATCACTAATGTCTGCAGAGACGGATAGTTTGATTAGCCAGGCAGTCAGATGATCAGTTGATTTAATTATTACAGTAAATACCTTGAGGGTGTCCAAACTAATTTCCTTTGAGGGAGGGAACCGGTTGGGTCCAGAGACTGTTGGTTCAGCAGAGTGCTCAGCAGCAGCAGCGTCTAGCTTCTGACTAGTGAGTGGTAGACCTTGGTTTGGGTTTCCAGTTCTTCCTTGAGAACTGCAGGAGGAGTCCAGATTGAAATCTTCAGGTTTGGGTTTCCTGGGCAGGCAGGCAGGTTGCAGGCTAAGCTCATCCAGAGCTTTAGACTTAGACAGGTTCCTGTGAGCAAGAAGACAGAGGCAGGTTGGAATCAGGTTTCTCTCAAGAGACAACTAATGATTCTGTCAGAATAACTAAGGCTCAGGTTCGCTAACCAAACTTGGTCAACACTGCGGCGTTGAAGGAAGGTCTGGCTGCTGCTTATGTAGGAAGGTCTCCTGATGGGCTGATGAGCATCAGGTGTGCTGGAGGGCTCCGGCCCAGGAGACCCACAGCGCACTCTGCTGGAGAAAGGTGGTAAATCTCCAGATCCCAACAGTACCCCCCCCTCAACGACCACCTCTTGGCGGTCCCGAGGATGTGGACGGGAGGGACTTCTCATAATCCTCGATCAGGGCTGGATCGAGGATAAATGAGCCAGGAACCCAGGTGAGGTCCTCCGGACCGTAGCTCTCTCAGTCGACGAGGTACTGCTAGCCGCGACCTCGCCGACGGGAGTCCACGATCCGGCGAACTGTAAAGGCCGGATGGCCGTCGATGTCCAGGGCGGGTGGAGGGGAGTTGGAAGGAGGGCACAGAGAGCTAGTGACGACAGGTTTTATCTGAGAAACATGAAAGGTGGGGTGAATGCGAAGAGACGGTGGCAGGTGCAAGCAGACAGCAGAGGGATTAATAATCTGAGCAATCTTGTATGGACCGATGAATCGAGGTGAGAGCTTCTTTGACATGGCCTTGAGAGGAATATCACGAGTTGACAACCATACCTCTTGCCCAGGGGTATAGTCAGGGGCAGGACGTCGCTTAGAGTCGGCGAATCTTTTAAACGATGCAGAAGAGCGGTTGAGGGTGGTGATGGTGTCTCTCCAGATGTGTTGACAGCGGCGAATGTGGTGGTGGACTGATCTGACCGTTATCTCTCTCTCGTCTCCAGGGAAGAGTGGAGGCTGATAACCTATGGATACTTGGAAAGGGGATAAACCGGTAGAAGCAGATCTCTGGGAATTGTGTGCGTACTCAATCCATGTAAGAAACTGACTCCAATCAGTCGGATTGTTAGATGTTAAACAGTGGATAGTGGACTCAAGTTGTTGGTTCATCCTCTGCGTCTGTCCATTAGTCTGAGGGTGATAACCAGAGGTGAGGGAGGATTTGCAATTTAAAGCAGAACAGAAAGCTTTCCAGACCTGTGATATGAACTGGGGACCACGATCTGAGAGAATCTCTTGAGGAATCCCATGGAGACGGAAAACATGTTTCACGAGAAGTTGGGCAGTCTGGAATGCAGTGGGTAGTTTCCTGAGGGGAATTAAGTGACAGGCCTTGGAGAAACGGTCAACAATGGTCAGGATAGTGGACATACCTCTGGAGACTGGAAGACCGGTAACAAAATCAATAGCGATGTGGGACCATGGACGGGTAGGAACAGGTAGAGCACGCAGCAGCCCAGAAGGTGGTTGGTGATTGGTCTTGTTTCTGGCGCAGATAGGACAAGCCAGAACATACTCCTTTACGTCTTTGTGGAGAGACGGCCACCAAAAGCTTCTTGTGATAAGAGCAATGGTTCTTCTCACTCCAGGATGGGCAGAGAATTTTGCTGCGTGCATCCAATGGATGAGGCGGGATCTGACGGAAGATGGAACATAAGTTTTGTTTGGAGGACCGTTACCTGGGTCAGGTTCAGAGGCCAGGGCTAGGTTGATAAGATCAGTGATCTCCCAGGAAACGGCTCCAACCGTGCATGAGGCAGGGAGAACAGGCTCGGGTGTCTCGGGTTGATCAGTGGAGTACAGACGAGAGAGAGAGTTCGGCTTGACGTTCTTGGAACCAGGTCTGTACGAGATGATGAGATAGAAGCGAGAAAAAAACAAGGACCACCTGGAATGACGTGGGTTGGATCATTTGGCTGATTGGATATAAGCCAGGTTTTTGTGGTCTGTCCAAACCAATACTGGATGCTCGGCTCCCTCGAGCCAATGTCTCCATTCTTCCAAGGCGAGTTTTATGGCTAGAAGTTCTCTGTCTTCGACATCATAATTTTGTTCTGCCGGAGAGAGTCTGCGTGAGAAGAATGCACAGGGGTGAGTCTTTTGGTCGGAGTCTGACTGTTGTGATAATACAGCTCCAACTCCGGAGTCAGATGCGTCCACCTCTAAGACGAACTGCTTAGAGGGGTCAGGCTGGATCAGGATGGGTGCACTAGAAAACAGATTCTTCAGTTTGTTAAAAGCATTTTCGGATTCAGAGTCCTTTGAAAAGTCTTCTTCACAGAAGTCAGGGCTGTAAGGGGTAGAGCTGTCTGACTATAATTTCTTATGAAGCGTCTGTAGAAATTTGCAAACCCCAGGAACCTTTGAAGCTGCTTTCGGTTTTCAGGTCTCGGCCAGTCCAAAACTGCCTTAATCTTGTCTTCGGATGGCTTCACCTGCCCGCCCTCAAGCACAAACCCTAGAAAAGTGACAGATTGTTGGTGAAATTCACACTTTTCAGCTTTCACAAAGAGTTTGTTTTCCAATAGTCTCTGAAGGACCAGACTGGACGAGCCCTTGAATGGGCAGAGACAAGGTTCTCCTCTGAATCCAGTTTCACTTGTACTTTTTCCGAGTTCATTTCAGAGTTTTCCCAAGTATTTAATCACGACACAGATAAGACCATTGACTCTCGAGCCCTGCTGAATTTAAGACAGGGAAATTCCACAGTGGCTGAGTTCTCCATCGACTTCCGGGTCAAAGCCGCAGCCTCTGGTTGGAACGAATGTGCACTCAAAAGTGCATATTTTAAGGCCTTAAATGATAACATCAAGGATGAACTAGCCACAATCGACGAACCGACTAGTTTGGAGGATTTAATCCGTTTAACCATCAGATTGGATAACAGGCTCCGTACTAGAAACAACACTAGAAAAAGAAATCTGAATTTTTCTGTGTCAGCCCCTGCATTAAATAATACTTCTGTTTTTTCTGGATCCACAGAACCTGTTTCTAAGCCAAAGTCTAAAAACCAGACTCTTTCTGTGCTTGTCCAAGTCTCTCACTCAGATGGAGCGGAGGCCGAACCCATGCAGATTGGACACACAAGGCTAACCCCTGAGGAAAGACAACGACGATTTAAGGGCAATCTGTGTCTATACTGTGGTGAGACTGGCCATTTCATAGCTTCATGTCCGGCTAAGTCAAAAGCCAGGGCCCGTCAGAGGAATTGAGGAGTCTGACGGGCCATTTGAAGACTGAAAAAGCTCCTCATCTGATGTTACCTGCTACACTTTTTTTTTTCTAACAAGAACCTCACCTTGTCTGCTTTCATTGACTCTGGATGTGAGAGTAATCTCATTGATTCTAACCTGGTTCAGCAATTACAGATTGAAACCGTTCCGTTATCCAAGCCTCTCAGAGTATCCGCTATTGATGGAAAGAAACTCCATCAAGTCACTCATCAAACACAACCTCTTGAACTGTTGATCTCTGGAAATCATCGTGAGACATTAACCTTTTTTGTTTTCCCTTTTGCATGCTCCCCCTTGGTGCTTGGATTCGAGTGGCTGGAACGACATAACCCCCATATCAACTGGGCTAAACGCCACATTGAGTCTTGGTCCACGTCCTGTCAAGAGACATGTCTTCGTTCTGCAGCCCCTGCTGTTCAGTTCCCTAGAGGTAGGGGGGAGATGGACTCTCCTGACCTTACTTCTGTTCCTCCCGAGTATCATGATCTGGCACCAGTCTTCAGTAAGGTCAGTGCGACGTCTCTTCCATCTCACAGACCATATGACTGCACCATAGAATTATTACCAGGAGCTCCCCTGCCCAGTAGTAGACTTTATAACATCTCTAAGCCTGAACGTGAGACCATGGAGAAATATAATGAGTCTCTGGCTGCTGGGATAATCCGTCCATCTTCTTCTCCTCTTGGTGCTGGTTTCTTTTTTGTGGGTAAAAAGGATGGTTCCCTACGACCCTCTATAGATTACAGAGGCCTAAATCAGATAACCGTCAAAAATAAGTACCCACTACCATTACTGGCATCAGCATTTGAACCTGTTCAGGGTGCAACAGTTTTCACCAAGCTCGATTTGAGAAATGCTTATCACCTCCTTAGGATAAGAGAAGGAGACGAATGGAAGACAGCCTTTAAGACCCCCTTAGGCCAATTTGAGTCTCACAAACGCTCCTGCCTGTTTTCAGGCTCTAGTCAATGACGTCCTCAGAGATTTTTTGAATGTGTTCGTTTTTGTGTACATTGATGATACACTATATTGCCAAAAGTATTTGCTCACCTGCCTTGACTCACATATGAGCTTAAGTGACATCCCGTTCCTAATCCATAGGGTTCAATATGACGTCGGTCCACCCTTTGCAGCTAGAACAGCTTCAACTCTTCTGGGAAGGCTGTCCACAAGGTTTAGGAGTGTGTTTATGGGAATTTTTGACCATTCTTCCAGAAGCGCATTTGTGAGGTCGCACACTGATGTTGGACGAGAAGGCCTGGCTCTCAGTCTCCGCTCTAATTCATCCCAAAGGTGTTCTATCGGGTTGAGGTCAGGACTCTGTGCAGGCCAGTCAAGTTCATCCACACCAGACTCTGTCATCCATGTCTTTATGGACCTTGCTTTGTGCACTGGTGCACAGTCATGTTGGAAGAGGAAGGGGCCAGCTCCAAACTGTTCCCACAAAGTTGGGAGCATGGAATTGTCCAAAATGTCTTGGTATGCTGAAGCATTCAGAGTTCCTTTCACTGGAACTAAGGGGCCAAGCCCAGCTCCTGAAAAACAACCCCACACCATAATCCCCCCTCCACCAAACTTTACACTTGGCACAATGCAGTCAGACAAGTACCGTTCTCCTGGCAACCGCCAAACCCAGACCCGTCCATCAGATTGCCAGATGGAGAAGCGCGATTCGTCACTCCAGAGAACGCGTCTCCACTGCTCTAGAGTCCAGTGGCGGCGTGCTTTACACCACCGCATCCGACGCTTTGCATTGCACTTGGTTATGTATGGCTTGGATGCAGCTGCTCGACCATGGAAACCCATTCCATGAAGCTCTCTGCGCACTGTTCTTGAGCTAATCTGAAGGCCACATGAAGTTTGGAGGTCTGTAGTGATTGACTCTGCAGAAAGTTGGCGACCTCTTCGCACTATGCGCTTCAGCATCCGCTGACCCCGCTCCGTCAGTTTACGTGGCCTACCACTTCGTGGCTGAGTTGCTGTCGTTCCCAAACACTTCCATTTTCTTATAATACAGATGACAGTTGACTGTGGAATATTTAGGAGCGAGGAAATTTCACGACTGGATTTGTTGCACAGGTGGCATCCTATCACAGTTCCACGCTGGAATTCACTGAGCTCCTGAGAGCGACCCATTCTTTCACAAATGTTTGTAAAAACAGTCTGCATGCCTAGGTGCTTGAATTTATACACCTGTGGCCATGGAAGTGATTGGAACACCTGATTCCAATAATTTGGATGGGTGAGCAAATACTTTTGGCAATATAGTGTATTTTGATCTACTCCAAGAACCTATCAGAGCATAAGAAACATGTCCGTCTGGTTCTTCAGAGACTTTTGGAAAACAAGCTCTTTGTGAAGGCAGAGAAATGCGAATTTCACCAACCATCTGTCACTTTTTTGGGGGTTGTGCTCGAGGGCGGGCAGGTTAAGCCATCCGAAGACAAGATAAAGGCAGTTCTGGACTGGCCGACACCTGAAAACCGCAAACAGCTTCAGAGATTCCTTGGTTTTGCAAACTTTTACAGACGCTTCATAAGGAATTACAGTCAAACAGCTCTACCTCTCACACCTCTGACTTCGGTAAAGAAGACATTTCAATGGACACCTGAAGCCCAGAACGCCTTTGAGAAATTAAAGAACCGGTTTTCTAGAGCTCCCATTCTGATCCAGCCAGACCCCTCTAAGCAGTTTATCTTAGAGGTGGATGCCTCAGACTCCGGTGTTGGAGCAGTTTTGTCTCAACAATTTGACTCAGACCAAAAGATTCATCCTTGTGCCTTCTTTTCATGTAGACTCTCACCAGCGGAGCAAAACTATGATGTTGGAGATCGAGAACTTCTAGCCATCAAACTCGCCTTGGAGGAGTGGAGACACTGGCTCGAGGGGGCCGAGCATCCAGCTTTGGTCTGGACAGACCACAAGAACCTGGCCTATGTCCAATCCGCCAAACAAGCTAATCCACGTCATTCTAGATGGTCATTGTTTTTCTCCCGATTCAATCTCATAATCTCTTACAGACCTGGTTCCAAGAACGTCAAGCCCGATTCTCTCTCTCGTCTTTACTCTGCTGATCAACCTGAGACGCCCGAGCCTGTGCTTCCTGCCTCCTGTACTGTTGGAGTGGTTTCCTGGGAGATCAGTGATCTCATCAACTCTGCCCTAGCCTCTGAACCTGACCCAGGTAACGGTCCTCCAAATAAAACCTATGTTCCATCTTCCGTTAGATCCTGTCTGATCCAGTGGATGCATGCAGCTAAATTTTCCGCCCATCCTGGAGTGAGCAGAACGATTGCCTTGATTACAAGACGTTTCTGGTGGCCATCCTTACACAAGGACGTAAAGGAGTACGTTTTGGCATGTCCCATCTGCGCCAGAAACAAGACCTCTCACCAACCACCTTCTGGTCTGCTGCATCCCCTACCTGTTCCAACCCGTCCCTGGTCTCATATTGCTGTTGATTTTGTCACTGGTCTCCCGATTTCCAAAGGTATGTCCACCATTTTAACCATCGTCGACCGTTTTTCAAAGGCTTGTCACTTAATTCCCTTTAGGAAACTTCCCACGGCTTTCCAGACGGCCCAGCTTCTTGTGAAGCATGTTTTCCGACTCCATGGCATCCCACAAGAAATTCTCTCCGACCGCGGTCCACAGTTCATCTCACAGGTCTGGAAAGCCTTCTGTTTTGCAAACTTTTACAGACGCTTCATAAGGAATTACAGTCAAACAGCTCTACCTCTCACACCTCTGACTTCGGTAAAGAAGACATTTCAATGGACACCTGAAGCCCAGAACGCCTTTGAGAAATTAAAGAACCGGTTTTCTAGAGCTCCCATTCTGATCCAGCCAGACCCCTCTAAGCAGTTTATCTTAGAGGTGGATGCCTCAGACTCCGGTGTTGGAGCAGTTTTGTCTCAACAATTTGACTCAGACCAAAAGATTCATCCTTGTGCCTTCTTTTCATGTAGACTCTCACCAGCGGAGCAAAACTATGATGTTGGAGATCGAGAACTTCTAGCCATCAAACTCGCCTTGGAGGAGTGGAGACACTGGCTCGAGGGGGCCGAGCATCCAGCTTTGGTCTGGACAGACCACAAGAACCTGGCCTATGTCCAATCCGCCAAACAAGCTAATCCACGTCATTCTAGATGGTCATTGTTTTTCTCCCGATTCAATCTCATAATCTCTTACAGACCTGGTTCCAAGAACGTCAAGCCCGATTCTCTCTCTCGTCTTTACTCTGCTGATCAACCTGAGACGCCCGAGCCTGTGCTTCCTGCCTCCTGTACTGTTGGAGTGGTTTCCTGGGAGATCAGTGATCTCATCAACTCTGCCCTAGCCTCTGAACCTGACCCAGGTAACGGTCCTCCAAATAAAACCTATGTTCCATCTTCCGTTAGATCCTGTCTGATCCAGTGGATGCATGCAGCTAAATTTTCCGCCCATCCTGGAGTGAGCAGAACGATTGCCTTGATTACAAGACGTTTCTGGTGGCCATCCTTACACAAGGACGTAAAGGAGTACGTTTTGGCATGTCCCATCTGCGCCAGAAACAAGACCTCTCACCAACCACCTTCTGGTCTGCTGCATCCCCTACCTGTTCCAACCCGTCCCTGGTCTCATATTGCTGTTGATTTTGTCACTGGTCTCCCGATTTCCAAAGGTATGTCCACCATTTTAACCATCGTCGACCGTTTTTCAAAGGCTTGTCACTTAATTCCCTTTAGGAAACTTCCCACGGCTTTCCAGACGGCCCAGCTTCTTGTGAAGCATGTTTTCCGACTCCATGGCATCCCACAAGAAATTCTCTCCGACCGCGGTCCACAGTTCATCTCACAGGTCTGGAAAGCCTTCTGTTCAGCATTAAACTGTAAGTCCTCACTCACCTCTGGTTATCACCCACAGTCAAACGGGCAGACGGAGAGAATGAATCAGCAACTAGAGTCCACTGTCCGCTGCCTGACCTCAAACAATCCTACTGACTGGAGTCAGTTCCTGACCTGGATCGAATACGCCCACAATTCACTCAAGTCTGCTTCTACTGGTCTATCCCCGTTCCAGGTATCTCTTGGTTATCAGCCTCCACTTTTCCCTGCAGACGAGAGAGAGATCTCAGTCCGATCAGTTCATCAGCACATCCGTCGTTGCCAGAGAGTCTGCAGGGACACCATCGCCACCCTCAACCGCTCATCTGTCTCTACAAAATTCTTCGCTGACTCCAAGAGACGCCCGGCCCCTGACTACTCCATAGGCCAAGAGGTATGGCTGTCCACACGAGACATTCCCCTCAAGGGCATGTCTCGAAAACTGTCCCCCCGGTTCATTGGTCCATACAAGGTTGCCCAGATCATCAACCCCTCTGCTGTACGTCTGCACCTTCCTCCGAGTCTCCGCATCCATCCCACGTTCCATATCTCCCAGATTAAACCAGTTGTTTCTAGCCCCCTGTGCCCTCCATCTGACTCCCCTCCACCCGACCGGGACATCGATGGACATCCTGCCTTCACCGTCCGCCGGATCGTGGACTCCCGTCGGCGAGGTCGCGGTTGGCGGTACCTCGTCGATTGGGAGGGCTACGGTCCGGAGGACCGCACATGGGTTCCTGGCTCTTATATCCTCGATCCGTCCCTGATCGAGGAATATGAGAGCTCCCTCCCGTCAACATCTTTTGGACCGCCAAGAGGCGGTCGTTGAGAGGGGGGTACTGTTGGGATCTGGAGCTGTACCACCTTCCTCCAACAGAGTGCGCCGTGGGTCTCCTGGAGCTGGAGTCTTCCAGCACACCTGAGACATATCTACTCATCAGGAGACCTGCCCTTTATAACCAGCTGCCAGACCTTGCTTCGACGCCGCAGTGTTGACCTTAGTTTGGTTAGCAACCTGAGCCTTGAAACTGAAATAATCTTAGCCGTCTCTTGAGAGAGATTAGATTCTAACTCTCTTCTGTTTTTGCCTCACAGGAAGCCTGTCTCTAGCCTGAAGCTCTGGATGAGCTTAACCTGCCAATCTGCCCTGGAGAGCCAAACCTGAAGATTCCTATGTGGATTCCCCTGCTGCTCTTAGTTAAGAGCTGGAAACTCTGATCAAGGTCTGCCATTAAAGTCAGAAGCTAGACGCTGCAGCTGCTCTTCAACTCTGCTGAACAAACAGTCTCTGGACCCAACGGTTCCCTCTCTCTCTAAGAGAAGCCCGGATTCAGTCAAGGTATAATCCTGAATTATCAAAGACTCATTCTCAGCAGCCTACCTTCTAATCAAACTATCTTCTCAGCAGACTTCAGTGAACCAGCCCGGACCAGTTCCTGACCAAGTACATTGTCTTATTATTGTGAAACATTCAATAAACCTTGTTAAACTTTTACCCAGCCTCTGTGAGTCTGCATTTGGGCTAGTAAAACCATTGCATCATGACACAGACGGACATGTTTCTTGTGGTCAGAGAGGTTCATGGAGTAGATCAAAATATCATCAATGTATACAAAAACAAAAACATTCAAAAAATCTCTGAGGACGTCGTTGACAAGAGCTTGAAAACAGGCAGGAGCGTTAGTAAGACCAAAAGGCATGACCAAGTATTCAAATTGGCCTATGGGGGTCTTAAAAGCTGTCTTCCATTTATCTCCCTCTCTTATCCTAAGGAGATGATAGGCGTTTCTTAAATCGAGTTTGGTGAACACTGTTGCACCTTGAACAGGTTCAAAAGCTGATGCCAGTAATGGTAGGGGGTATTTATTCTTGACGGTTATCTGATTCAAACCTCTGTAATCTATACAGGGTTGGAGGGAACCGTCCTTCTTCCCTACAAAAAAGAAACCAGCACCGAGAGGAGATGAAGATGGACGAATAATTCCAGCGGCTAGAGACTCATTGATATACTTTTCTATAGTTTCACGTTCTGGCTTGGAAATGTTAAATAGTCTACTGCTTGAAGGGGGCCTCCTGGTAGTAAATCAATGGCGCAGTCATATGGTCTGTGAGGTGGAAGAGACGTCGCACTGACCTTACTGAAGACTGGTGCCAGATCATGATACTCGGAAGGAACAGAAGCAAGGTCAAGAGAGTCCATCTCCCCCCTACCTCCAGGGGACTGAATAGTAGGAGCCGCAGAACGAAGGCATGACTCGTGACAGGAAATAGACCAAGACTCAATGTGGCGTTCAGCCCAGTTGATATGGGGGTTGTGACGTTCCAGCCATTCGAAACCAGGCACCAGAGGAGAGCATGCTGAAGGAAAAACAAAAAATGTTAGAGTCTCACGATGGTTTCCAGAGATAAGAAGCTCTAATGGTTGTTTCTGATGAGTAACTTGATGTAGCTTCTTTACATCAATAGCGGATACTCTGAGAGGCTTAGTCAAAGGAATAGTTTCAATTCTTAGCTGCTGGACCAAATCTGAATCGATGAGATTACTCTCACACCCAGAGTCGATGAAGGCTGACAATGTGAGAGTCTGGTTAGAAAAAAAAAGTGTTGCAGGCAGCAATAAATGAGGAGCTTTTTCAGATCTTAGATGGCCCGTCAGTCTCCTCAAATCCTCTGACGGGCCCTGGCTTTTGATTTAGCCAGGCATGAAGCGATGAAATGGCCAGTCTCACCACAGTAGAGACACAGATTTCCCTTAAATCTTCGTTGTCTCTCCTCAGGAGACAGCCTTGTGTGTCCAACTTGCATGGGTTAGACCTCTGTTCCTTCTGAGGAAGATAAGTATGAGACTTGGACAGGCGCTGGAAGCGTTTGATTCTTAGCTTTTGGCTTCGTGCTGGGCTCTAGGGATCCAGAAAAAACAGAAGCATGGTTAAATGCAGGAGTAGCAATAGAAAAATTTTGGCTTCTTTGCCTAGAGCTATTTCTAGTTCGAAGTCTATTTTCCAACCTGATGGTTAAACGGATCAAATCCTCTAAACTAGCAGGTTTGTCGATTGTGGCGAGTTCGTCTTTGATGTTATCATTTAAAGCCTTAAAATAAGCACTTTTTAGTGCGCACTCATTCCAGCCAGAGGCTGCGGCTTTAACCCGTAAGTCAATGGAGAACTCAGCCATCGTAGAATTTCCCTGCTTTAAACTCAGCAGTGCTCGGGAGTCAATAGTTTTATCTGAATCATGGTTGAAAACTTGAGAAAACTCAGACAAAAATTCAGAAAAGGTACATGAAAAGCTGGACTCAGAAGAGAACCTTGCCTCCGCCCATTCCAGGGCTCGTTCAGTGAGTTGAGAAAGAATGAAAGAGATTTTCTTTCTATCATTTGGAAAACTGACAGGAGAGTGCTCAAAAAGCAAATGACACTGAAACAAAAATCCTTTACAATCCTTTTGGTTACCTGAAAATCTTTCAGGAAGACTCAGGCGGAACTCCAGAAATGACGTGACTGTCGCTGACCTTTGCGGTGGAAGTGGCTCCGGAACAGGAAGTACTACTGGCGTGGCGTTAGCATTTCTCATGTAGCCAACGTATTCCTGTAAAACCTGGTTCTGGTGTTCAATATGAGTGTTTAACTCACGGAGAGTGTGCGCATGTCCTTGGATCTGGGCATCCTGCTCCTCAAGCCTCCTCCGGAGGTGATCTGCTGGGTTTTGTATTTGGCCGCAGTGTTCTGTCATGATTGGTTTAAGAGACTTAACCCACATGCAGAACACCAACGGAAACAAAGTAAAAGTTTAACAGAGTTTATTGAATGGTTTGCACAGAGGAAACATGAACTGGTTCAGGCACGGGTCCGGGACTGGAATCACTGATGTCTGCATAGACGGATAGTTTGATTAGCTAGGCAGTCAGATGATCAGTTGATTTAATTATTCCAGTAAATACCTTGAGGGTGTCCAAACTAATTTCCTTTGAGGGAGGGAACCGGTTGGGTCCAGAGACTGTTGGTTCAGCAGAGTGCTCAGCAGCAGCAGCGTCTAGCTTCTGACTAGTGAGTGGTAGACCTTGGTTTGGGTTTCCAGTTCTTCCTTGAGATCTGCAGGAGGAGTCCAGATTGAAATCTTCAGGTTTGGGTTTCCTGGGCAGGCAGGCAGGTTGCAGGCTAAGCTCATCCAGAGCTTTAGACTTAGACAGGTTCCTGTGAGCAAGAAGACAGAGGCAGGTTGGAATCAGGTTTCTCTCTAGAGACAACTAATGATTCTGTCAGAATAACTAAGGCTCAGGTTCGCTAACCAAACTTGGTCAACACTGCGGCGTTGAAGGAAGGTCTGGCTGCTGCTTATGTAGGAAGGTCTCCTGATGGGCTGATGAGCATCAGGTGTGCTGGAGGGCTCCAGCCCAGGAGACCCTCAGCGCACTCTGCTGGAGAAAGGTGGTAAATCTCCAGATCCCAACAGTCAACTCTCACCCATTGGAAGTCAGACTCACCAATCTCAGTGTCTTCACACACTCTCACTCCATATTCCCAATTTCTCACACTAAAAAATGACAGACATGACAATGACAAATATAAAAAAAATATTGTAATTCTTAAAGCTTTCAGCTTTGCCTCTCAAATGCTCCACAAATAGAAAAAGAACCATTGCATTTTATTTCAACCAACCACATATTTAGAGGATGTGCAGAACAGCTCAGTTATCCTGGATTCATAGAGGACAAACAACAGGGATGTTCTTTTATTATTACTTATGTTATTCATTTATCTTCATTTTGGTCCATTGAGTATGTTTAAAAACGTAATTTCCATCAAACCTTCAAAACTGAAACATCCAGAGAAGTGTGGTCTCCTGTCATGGTGAGTTTTTATAATATCTACAGCCTCGTAGAAAAACCTGAACTGTTTAGCCGTTTTGTCAATTGTAGGAAAAACTAATAACATAATTAATGAAGCTTTTTAATCCTTAGCCTATTACCAAATATTCATACACAGTGTAGAGTGCATAGGTATAGATTGCACCGGTTCCTGTATCAGTGCCAGTAATAGCTTATTAGTTCCCCATTGTTTAATTTACTTGAACTGCAGAGAATAATTAATGAATTAATTAAAGTATTTTAGTAGGGCCCATTCTGCTTTAATTCAATTCTCTAAAAATCACCAGAAAGTAGAAAATAATGTATATTATGAGAAAAATGTTCCACATAACTACAGACCTCTTACTGTTACTCGGTAACATTTACTGTGCTATAAAAAATCCACATTTTACCACTTTGTTTAAGTGAAATCCTCTGAAAACCTTCAACCTATAGCTGCATCTATCCTCATCTATCCCTGACCAGGTTTCCTGTCCAAACTATTTCAAAATCTCACCCCAAGGTTTGGTGAAAATTTGGCAGCCCTGTAGACATCGTTGAAAAGCTTTGATTTTCCATAATACAACCACCAAGTTCATTTTATGGGCACAATGAGCACAATTACCACAGATATAGCAGCATGTCAAAATGTAAACATCACCAAGCAGCCACAACTACATATCTTTGCAGGCATCCAGAAGCCATTTTATAAATCTAATCTTCAATTGTTTATATTCCATTCGTCCATAAGGTTCCACAGGTTAAAAGTAATCCAGCATATCTGTAATAAAAATATTCCATGATGAGAAAATCGCCACGTCCGGTTTTTACATCAAAAACAAATGCTTAGCTTCTTGCTAATATTCACTTTCTAATACTTATTTCCTCAGTTGTTTGCCTGCAATGCTTGGTATGTTTCTTTGCATCATCTCCTTACCTACAAGACAAAAGTGTCCACATCTTTGCATGACTCTCTTTATTCATTTTTTACAAATGTCACAGAAAAACTAAGTTTGTGGTTAGAAAACTACTGAAGCTATAGTTAGAACATTACATTTGTCCCCCATGAAGGATACCACTATTTTCATATTAGTTTTAATATACAATCCATATTCAACATCTCATGCCAAGATTTAGTAGCTTTTTGTCACTGCAACTGTAAATGCTTTAGCTATTATCAGGCAAACCACACAGCTGTAGGCTGTCTTATCTAACAATGTTATGTGTGTGTGTGGGCAAATAGCACAATGGGCAACTGGCATTTTATTTTAACTCTATTAGTTAGGTGATATTATGTCCTACAGCCCCATTTTGATGTAAAGATTTCGCTCCCCTCCAGCATAACTTTGTCCACCGGAACAAGAGAATCTTTTTATATCAAAAAAACTTCCCAAGGTTGTCAAACCATCCGCAGCATTGATGACTTAACAGTGACTATGTAGGTCAGCAGTCTCTGACAGCCTTATGTTTGCAGGGAGTAGCTGCACACAGCTGAGACAGCTTTTTCCCTGACACACTGAAAAACAGACCCACACACTTCAACAAAATTAGAACTAAACATAGTACAGGTACATAGAGGTCATGATTATGTACAGAGCAAGACAATAACAGAGTTATGTAAGATGAGAAAACAGTTGGTTCAAGTGTTTGTTTCCATATTAAAAGTATTCAGCAAAATTATGCTAAATTGTTAGTGTTAGTGGTATTGCATGCAATTTTTTTAAACTATTTTTCAAGCAGGAAAAAATAACATCACATAAGAAAGTAACTACAAAGGAACTACAAAGACAGAAAGTATTGCTACCTAACCAGCCAATCAGATTTTCCCACTAATGAAGAGGGATGGTCTCTAGACCAGTCTAAGCATCTAAATAAATAAATGCTTTAAACAGAAAATACATATCAACACTAGTGCATCACTGTTCTATTAGGAACCTTTGATATTAAAACCCAAACTCTGCACTTTTCAATGGTTTCAGTAGCACTTGCGCTTTCTGATTGGTGTGACGTGGGATGCTTCCTGTCAGGGGTGGCATGAGATCCCCCATTGCCAAAGTTGAACCTAATATTCTGGCTCATTCTATGTATAGGACCCTATGTGTTAAAGACCAAGCTCAACAGTATCACAGCTGTACTTGCAAAATTCACTGATCTAGCCAATGAGGGGAAAATAATTAGGCTTATTTCATGAAGCCAAAAACATTACATCACTCTTACTTTTTGGTCTTTAAAGTCATAATCCATGTAAAATAAAATATTTCCACATGGCTTCCATAATCCTGTCCCAGGGTCATAGTTACAAATGTGATGACTGACTGTTTGTTTTTCCGTCTCATTGGCAATTTGAATTTTAGAAATAGATGCAGATTTTGATTGGCTGTGATGGACTTCTCAATTATTAAAAAGTATTTTGAGCTGACTTTAAAAAAAATCCAACTTATTTGATCTAAGCAACACAGCCCCCTCATTTAATATTAATCTTCATTAATGTTATGTTTGAAGCAAGGTGTTTGACCCACAGCAGAAAACACACAAGAAGAAGGATGAATTTCTGAATAAAAGGTTTTATTTTCCCTTGGAAACTGACAGCAACAAACAGAGACGGACTAAATATTATTTTGGAGGAGCCACTGGAGCTAGATTGTCCTTGCATGAATAATAGGGTTGTTTCCACCAGGGAGGACTGGAGTTTGGAGCTGGAAGTAGGCAGGCCTTTCCAGAACCGGTACCTTGCCGGAAAGGGAGTTTTTTCCAGGAGTTTCTTCAGCTGAGATTTTGTTTGGGTTCGGTTCAGGAAGTGAGTTCCTCTGAGGAAGCTTTTCTCAAAAGCACGAGAGGTAACCAGTATTGATTAACACTAAAGCGCTGGAGATCTGGCCAACTGCGCCTCTTATACTGGAGAAGATGAGGTTGATTAAATGCAGGTGCGCAGAAACTGCCCTCCAAGCCGACCGCAGCCTAATGATTCCATATAGAGGGAATAGTAGAATCCAGCACCGAAAATTTATCTTAATTAAGCTCTGTGGTCTCAATGGTTAGTAAGTAATGAATAAAGTACAACAAAAAGCATTTTTGCCACCTAATATATGTATTTATGTTACATGAAGTAAAACTTTCTCTGTAGGCCAGGGAAAAAAATGGATAGACAACTTTGTACTTTCACAGCTATCAAATGTTATTTATCAGTTGCCAATAACTAGTTATTTTTAGGGTTTGTGATCATGAAAAATCATAAGAACAACTTCATTAAAAAGACATTTTTTTACACTTTTTGACACATAACTTTTATCTTTAAATGTTACAAAGATGTATTACTCTTGCTGTTTTCTTTAATTCATCATATCACTATTGCACAATGTAAACCAGTGAATTAAGTTTAGAAATTCTGTATTTATGAATGGCTATATTTACTACTTTTAATATTAGTTTATTTTAACAGCTATTAGTTAAAAAGCAATAAGTCATTTTTGTAGCTTAATGACTGTTCCATTATTGTTTGCATGGTAAACAAAACAAAATATCCTGAAATATTTGTTGAAATGTAAACATTCAGACATGGTCTTGGTCTTGGAGGGTCTAGTCTTGGTTTTGGCCTCGAATTAACAGGTCTTGACTCTATCTATCCAAATGACACGAGATCACTTTTACACCCATTTTTAACCATTTAACATTTCACATTTCTTCATCCTCAAGAGCCTCAAGTGTAAAAAACTAACTGACACATAAAAACTTCATAGCCTGCTAAAACATGGAATACTAAAGCCAGGCACACAGTGAGCCTCAGTTTCAGTTTCAGCCTCATCGTACCTCCTGCGCCGTGTAGTATAGAAGTGGTAACATGGGGCAATTAGTGTCTCTCAACCACCTCCCAATCAGGAATCATAAGGTCAGGAGACAATCCAACATGTTTGGATTTCAGTCGGCCCTCATGAGACGTTTGTGGACATATTCCTGCTGTTGAAGCAGAGTTACAAGTGTCTAAGAGGCGATTTACCAGAACCTCACACACTGCACATGTACAAACAAGGGAGTTCTTCCCGATTGACCAGTTGAACCAGCGTCATCTCTCGCTGCTCAGTCCAACGTGTAGTTTTTGGACGTGCATTGTGAGCATGTAGATCGCATCACAGTGTTGGGCCGCACAGCAGTGGCGGCTGGTGAAAAATATTTTTGGTGGGGCTGATATAGCCTAGTGTATGTCTCCAACTAATCTGGAATAAGAATTCAAATAAGCAATTGGACAATACATACAATTTAACAGTAATGATTTAATTTACTATAAAATAAGAGTGACAGTGACGATTTGGGTCACTGTGACGGGGTTCTTTGGCCTCCAAGAATCCATGCTCAGTCGGGTTACCGGTGTTGGTGATTTATTGTGCTCAAAAACTCAAAACAGGGTGCAAAAGAAACTAAACATATACAAGATACTCTGGGCCTCAGCCTCCCTCCAGTTACCAGCAATGTAACAAAGAAATAGAAAACAGAAATTGCCGCTCTACTTCCCACAGCCCTCATTAAATAGTTTAAGCCCCTCACCTCAGGCTCTCTTATTTCTGATTTCTTCTCATAAATCAGTTTTGTCCATATATTACCTCCACAAACAATTGATGTACAAAAACAAATCATTTTTACAACTTAATTCTTTTACACAGATTCATTGACTTATTCAATTACACCAAACTGGGTTTGAACCCAGCAAAGACGCTGCCAGACTGAAGATGACAAGTCCCCGTAGCATAAACACGTACACACACACACACACACACACACACACACACATACACACACACACACACACGGATAACTCCACTGAAATATTAAGTGTGCACCCTCGATACGCCAGCAGGTAACCAGGAACAGCTTGTGTGTTTTAAGTTAATGGAGCTACTGGGCTCAGCGCGAGCGTATTGGTCCTCACAAACACAGTATAACAGGAATGTGTGTGTGGCACGCAAAGTTTTAAGCAACGAGGTGGATTCGTCACAGTCACAATAACCATGACATGAAATTTTCCTACCCTACAACATGGATGTTCTTCTGGCAAACGGGTAGATAAATAAGGATCTCACCAAATTTGGTGGAAGCTGCATCTCGCTCGTTACGTTCGCCATCTTCCCTCTAATTGTCTGCACCTGCGCTTGGGTGCAGAAGCCTGTTAAAGCGCAGTATTTTCAGAGCCCCAAGACCATAAAGTTCTGAGACGCTGATTGGCCATTAAATTCACCTAGCAATAGTACATGATTGACAGATTCTCTGCAAATGTGGGGCTGTCTGATCAGCGCCCCCAGAACAGAGACGGTAGGAGTCTGTCTGTGGAAATCCACAAATGAATGACAGTAGATAGGGAAATGTAGTTTATATAATTTGTTTTACTTATAGGTACACACTCTAGAGAGTAAAACTGACATTTATGAGTTAATTTCTAAAAATATATTTTACGTTTCTCTCTTCTTATCAGGGAGGGCGGTGCCCCAGCGCCCCCTATGGGCCGGCAGCCACTGCCGCACAGTATGAGAACATACATTGTAAGTTGTGAACTTTTAAATCCTGTAGTTCTGTCGTACAGTTTGAGCTGTAGCCAAGTAAAACGATTGAAAATATCGTACAGTGTATGCCCAGCCTAAACAGGTGCACATATAATTGTGTCTTAAGCAAGCAAAGCATTAGGTACTAACAATTTAGTGTGTTTACCTTTATGAACATGCAGAACCTGTTTTATTGACAAAACCATGAGACATACTAGGAAGAGGATAACCAATGTAATTCGTTACCACTATCAAGGCAATTTATCAAACATGAACTAGATTGTTGGTACAGTTTTTGCATTTATATCAATCTCTAAATATCCACCTCATTTTGGGTAATCCTCGCCTATTTTGCATACCCAAATGGAAAAGCAAATAATTTAGGAACTGTAAGCCCAAATTACATCTGCAAAACATTATTTGAAAGCTAAAACCTACTTGTTTCCTTATATATAGATTTAAATTGTGTAACTAGAAAATAGACCAACCTCCATCAGTTTGAACATGACTCAAAGTTTTTTTTATTCTTGGAAATGATAGGTACTTTTTTGAACAGCAGTAATTAAGACAATCTGGATAATGTTCTACATCATGTCAAACACAAATGCAGAAAATTTCAGACCTCTAGCTATAACAGTTCCAGAGCTGTGGGGTATGGAACTTTTGGTGTCAGCTTGGAGCTGTGCACAATGGCTCCACCTGCTGGTAAAAATTTTACCGGTGTAACATTATGCATTGATGTAAGACATCAGTTTAGCTGTTTAACTTACAGTTGGGTTTACTTCTACAAGAAATACAAAGCAGGCTGTTTCTCTATTGAAAATGAGTCAGAACCATAGGCTTAAAAGCAGTGCTCTAGTCTGCATGGAGAAATGGGAAAATTTTCACAGTCTTTCCAAGGATCCGAAGACTCGACAGGCATGGATTTTTTTTGTGTATCAGAAGATCCCTGCAAAGTTTGATGCTCAGCTTTTAATTTGCTCTAAGCATTTTACCAAAGACAGCTTTCAAAATCTTGGACAGTTCAAAGCTAGATTTGCTAAACTCCTTTTACTAAAACTCCTTTTACTGCTGTTCCAACAGTAAGGCCATCCCAACCGCAAGCTTTGGTGGTGGTGGGGGGGGGTGCTGCTGGGCCGCTGACTGGACCGGACCGGGCATTTCGAACTGATCAATGAATTCTGGTCCGAACCCGACCTAGTGACGGTATGCTTCCCTCCGCCATCCTTACTGTGCTTACACCCAGAAGCACAGGACCGCCACTGTCGGGTCAGGATCAGTCGCTCCTACACCGGCCAAGACCAGCCCCGGAGCTCACGGCTTGGTTCTGCTGAAATTCCCCCTGGAATTTTTTAGGTATGTAAAGTAGGACATGCCTTGAAAAAAGAGGACGTCTGGTCACCCTACCATATCAACAATTTGATGTTTTAGTGAGTGAGTGCTTGCTGCTATCATGCTTCTTTACTCAGCAACTTTGCTTGTTGTAAACCAATTAGTCAGCCCAAAAGTATTCTAAATATTCATGAGCATACCATGAAATGAAGAAAACCTGTCGTTGCATTGTGAGCCTTATATCCAGGTTTGCATTAGGGCTCAGAGAACAACAAATATGCCATTTTTAGCCCAACCAATGTTACACACCCTATTCAGAGACCTTAAGGACCAGCAACAAATACCCTATATAATTATTCTAAGACCCCTTTAAGTTAGTTATTTAATAAAAATAACACAAGACCTAGGGTCTCAATAAGTTAATAGTGCTTTAAAACTACTACTTGTACTACTCCTAAAGGAGCATAACACAACATAATCTAGCTATAATATCCTGCTTAATAAACACTTCATAATAAATCCAATGCTTAATATGAACCTCACAAACTAGTTTTCTTTTGAAGTCAAAATTCTTCTAGCTCAATCTCCACTATAAATTGTTAGCATTAAAATCCCAGAATAGCACCTCATTACCTGTGTCACATTTTGTTCAGCTTAATACTGCAAGAAAATCCCACATATTTTGATTCAGTGTATGGCTCTTTAGTACAGGTGAGTTCGTAAATCTAGGGAGAATTATCTTGCATGATGATCACTCACAATGCCATGAGGCAGGAGCTCCTAACTAGTGGCCTGTGGGTCCTTACTTATCATCAGCACTTTTTGTGTAACAAATATTCCCACAGCAGTGTTTGATGTAATTACTTTCCGAAAAGCTCCCCCTCCAGCAAATATTCAATTCTAAATTCATGGCTTCACTTGTTTGCAACGTCACTCGAATACATTGTTTTATTTCTCACCCAACCGAATACAAAGATGGTGCATTACCACTGGGAATAGGGAGAGGATCGAGCTATAATCAGCACTACTCTATGATAAAGTGTAAACAGGTACAATACTGACTCCTGAGGGTACACCAGAGGACAGCCGCTCATAAATACCAACCCAAAAAATTTTGTGGTCTATTATCAACCCTGGTGAAAAAGCAATAAATGGTTTCCACAGAGAAGAGAAAGCATGCCATCTAACCTTCTGTGCTCCTCATTATGAGAAATCAAAGCAGACAATGGGGAGCAAAGACAAATCACTCTACCTTAACTGGTCCTCTTTTCCAAACAGGAAAACCTGTGTAACATTTTAGAATATGATTTCTCTGATTCCAGTGTTCTATCAATCTCTAAATAAAATAAAATAAATTAATAATAAAATGAATAACTAAATAATAAAAAGCTTTAATAGCATATTATTTTATAATTTAGACCTTTAACCTATGGGTGATTCAGCAATGTGTGTCCAATAAGCAAATACTTTAAACTAAATACTGGGGCCTTCAAAAGACAAAAGCTTAAACACCTTGATCAGCTATTTTTATATGATATATGTTCTTAAAAAAAAGCTTACGACATGCAGCAGAACATAACAGTGAGAAAATTAAACACAAATATTGCCATCCCATATGTTGCTTGAGTTTCTGAGAAACTTAGGTATGGGGGTTTTGTCCTAAGGACAAAACCCCCATACCTAAGATGAGGGGAGTGGTATATGCAGTTCAGTGCAGGAAGGAATGCTCTGATCTTTATATTGGCGAAACGAACGTATCTCTCCACAGACGCATGGCCCAACACAGAACAGCGACCTTCTCTGCTGTCCACATATACCTTAAAGGTACACTATGCAACCGGTGTTGATTTTCCAGCGAGGCTCCCCCCAGAGGGCGAAAGTAAAAGTGCACTGTCGTAAATATGCTCAGCTGTTCTCCTGGTTTCTCCGTCAAGCCAGACGCGGTTGTTTTGAGCTTAGCAGACAGGCGAACGCAACGAATGACTAATGCTGCGTTCACACTGGACGCAGCTGGGGCGACAGAAGCAGCGAGTTTATATGCAAAGTCAATGGTTGACGCGCGTCAAGGCGCAGCAAAAGGTCCCGCGGGCATTTTGAGCAGCAGGCGCAGCGCGTCTGAGCAGCTGAAGCAGCACGTCGGGCGCGTTTAAGCATCTGACCGCAAACGCGCTGCTGCTCGAGATGGAAAAATTGAATTTTTGCTGCTCGACGCGCCGCCTCAACCAATCAGAGAAGCTGATCTGGGAGCTGGCAGGGAGAGAGACACAGAGCTGATTATCAGAGCGCTATGATCACTCCAGTTTATTGAAGCCTAAAGTAACTTAAAATGCAGAAATCTGCCGGCAGAATATGTTGGCTTTTATTATCCTGCTGCCTGCAGTTTGGATTATTTAGATGAAAAACACCTACCAGCTGCTGCGGTGAACCGCGAGGAGGCTACCTGGCCAGAGGCTGCTGATGAAGGGATTCCTACTGTCGGTGCACCGCTGGTATGTGGGGGTCTGAGCAGCTCCTACAGAAAAAATATTGGAAGGCAGGATTATAATCTGAATGAACTGACTGCACTGATTACGTTTTCAGGTGTATTTTCTCATCTGCAAAGTCAATGGTTGACGCGCGTCAAGGCGCAGCAAAAGGTCCCGCGGGCGTTTTGAGCAGCAGGCGCAGCGCGTCTGAGCAGCTGAAGCAGCATGTTGGGCGCGTTTAAGCATCTGACCGCGAACGCGCTGCTGCTCGAGATGGAAAAATTGAATTTTTGCTGCTCGACGCGCCGCCTCAACCAATCAGAGAAGCTGATCTGGGAGCTGACAGGGAGAGAGACACAGCGCTGATGATCAGAGCGCTATGATCACTCCAGTTTATTGACGCCTAAAGTAACTTAAAATGCAGAAATCTGCCGGCAGAATATGTTGGCTTTTATTATCCTGCTGCCTGCAGTTTGGATTATTTAGATGAAAAACATCTACCAGCTGCCGCGGTGAACCGCGAGGAGGCGACCTGGCCAGAGGCTGCTGATGAAGGGATTCCTACTGTCGGTGCACCGCTGGTATGTGGGGGTCTGAGCGGCTCCGACAGAAAAAATATTGGAAGGCAGGATTATAATCTGAATGAACTGACTGCACTGATTACATTTTCAGGTGTATTTTCTCACTTAAAAACATATTAAAACTACTTTATTCCCACTGATCACAGCAAATATAGCTGCAAGGCAGAGAAAGGATAGTGAAGCTCCGCCCAACGTGCGTCAGACACACTTTTGCACCGCGCACCCAGAGCAGCAAAGCTGCTTCAGCAGCGCGTCAGAACTAACTGGTACAAGCAGTAAAAATGAAGCAGCAGACGCGATTTTGCTGCTTTTGCTGCGTCCGGTGTGAAAGCAGCACTGCACAAAGATCGCCACTGTGCTAGCAACGAGCATGCTTTTAACTGGGGGCGTGTAGCAGTTCTCGCCGTAAAGCAAGACCGACTCTCGCGAGACTTCTCAGCCTGTGGGTGCGGGTCGGTGCTCCTGCAATTGCAAGTGCGGTATTTCCCCCACAGACCACCAGGGCGGCCGAGAATACCTTTGTTAAACCTGAAATAACTCATTTAATCATCCAAAACGTTATGGAACACATTAATTAACTGAAAAATGTTGCATAGTGTGCCTTTAAGGACAAGGGACACTCATTTGAGGACTGGAATGTTCACATTTTGGACAAAGAAGACAGTTGATTTGAATGGGGTGTGACGGAAGCCATATAATGTGTTAATAAAAAATATCAACCTTAAAGTCGTAGGGAAACGGCTGTTCCAACCTTTGTATTTCCAAGTGGTTCCTGACTACACGAGTGAATAAAATAAATGTGATTGGTTGTTTATCAAGGGGCAGTATTTTGTGGCGGAAGGTTTGCAAGTATTTTTGGTTGTGGCCAGTTTGTTGGAAGCATCTTGCTAACCAGTTAGCAACTTGGTGCTGGTAGGTTCCCAATGGGAAATTACATTGGGACCAAGTAGCACTATATTGGTGACTTAGCACTAAATTGGTTCCACTGTCAAGGAACGTTATGGACAGCGGAAATATGCAAGAGGAGGAGAGTTTTGTGTTGCAGGTTGTAGATGAGTCTCCTCCGTCATACATTTTTTATTTAGAGGAGGAAAGCGGGGACGAAGATGTTGTTGAAAAGAACGCCAGGGCAGCAGAAGCTTTGTTTGGTGTAGAAGGCTTACAGCCGTAAATGTTTAAGCCCTTGCCTCGCAAGGCTGCCAGTTCTGTTAGCTCTACACCTGCTGAAGTCACAGACGTTCATCCCCATGAACACTGGGACGGAACTCAATGGTAAAGTAAATTAATCTTATTTCAATTGTTGCATATATTAGCTGCAACATATGAATCAAGATGCTATGAACAAAAAAAATTTGATTGACAGATTACTGTTGATATAAGATTGGCAGAATTTAGGTGTACAGGCTGAAAAAAAAGGCCTGCATAAAATAACGGGGGAAAAAACACAGATTTTCAGACAGGATTTTTTTTTTTTAAATAGAAATTTTCTAATTTTGGGACAATATCATCGGATAAAGAGTACATTTATATACATGTTTAAGCCAGAATTATTTTACATTTAAACATGACTTCCTTAATAGTTTAAACAGAGGGGGTAGACTCAGGTTTCAGCTCTCAAAAACCTGAAACACAGCGATAGAGATGATTCCTTCCCACTATCATCTCAACCCCCCACCCCGATGCAGGGGACAAAACATCATGCCTGGGCAGCCAAGCCAACAATTGTCCCTATCAACCCCCCTTTCAAAGGCATAGCCCAGTATCAGGTATTGCAGGCAAACAAAGAACCCAAAATGACTCCCCATTCCTAAGGGACAGACCCGTTCTTCTGGTTCAATTTACATGTTTTCTAAGTCAAAATAAGTTTTTCGGCTACTATATAAAGCTTTGTATGTGAAACGTCTTCAGTTTTGAATACCAAGTCCAATGGATTGTATTTTTTAACCTTTTTGGAAAGCTGAAGAACTATTTCATTTGTAGTTTGGGTTGTAGTTTCTAAACTTTTTGATATCACCAGACCAATACTTTTCTTTGATTGTTTTGCAGCAAGGTATGAACCAGTATGAAATTTTCTCTTTAAAATGGAGCCACAACGGTTAAGTTCAAGTTCAACAAAAAAAAATAATTGCTCTCCTACATCCAACTGGGACACAGCCAATCAGCTTTGAAAGTTCATCTTAAAAGGCCTCCGATCCGCAACTCGTCTACTCCTGTGCACAGGCGGTGGATGCGCTGTCTGACTTCATTCAGATTAACCGTTTCAACCCATCTCCAGCCCCTCCTCCACAATCGCAGCTAATGCTCCATCCGGGTTACTTTACTCCCGGAGTCTCTCTGCGTTCCACGTTTCTTTTTACTTTTTTATTTGTACTTTTTTTGTTGCATTGGCGGCACTCCAAAGCAGTGGCAAAGAACGGCTCCTCTCGACAATTTCACAAAATATGTTGCTTAATATGATACAGACTAGACATCAAACCCGCCTCTATGATCACTAACGCCTGATAGAGCTACAGTCATAAAAGGTTTTTAATCCAGACATTTTTGACCGTTTAAAAAGCTGCGGAGTGCTACAGGCGGATGTAAACAAAACAAAAGCTGAACAAAACGGTAGGAGGAAGAGAGGGGGGCAGTTAGCCCATATTCCCAGAGGGGAAGCTAAGGAGAAATCCCCACAGACCTCCGCTTCCATCAATCCTGCACTCCAACGTCAACTCTTTGGATAACAAAATGGATAATCTCCGACTGGAACTGTCTTCAAGAGAGGTGATATGTAACTGCTGCGCCATTAGTCTGACTGAGTCATGGCTGCATCCAGCAACACCAGACAATGCTATTAGCCTGGAGGGGCCAATGCTATACCACACCGATAAGAACAAAGAACTAAGCCGTAAGACTGGGGTGCAGGAACACTAGATCAGTCACCAGCTTCTGCTCTCCAGACATCGAGTTTCTGACTGTTAACTGCAGGCTCAGAGAGTTCAGTGTGGTTAGCATCACTGCTGTTCACGTGCCCCCCAGTGCTAACACTAAAGAGGCCATGAAGACTCTATACCAGGCTATCTCTGAGCTCCAATCTGCACACAGAGAGTGTTTTCATCGTTGCTGGGGATTATAACCAGACTAACCTGAAGACTGTTCTCCCCCATTTCTACCAACATGTGGACTTTGCAAATCGGGGTGAAAACACTTTAGACCTGGTTTACTCTAACATCAAAGATGCATTCAGAGCAGCCCCCCGCCCCCACCTCGGGTCATCAGATCATCTCTCAGTCATACTTATTCCTGCATATAAGCCCCAGCTGATCAGGGCTAAACCGACAGTTAACCAACCAACCACCTGGATAAATTGAGAGGTTGTGAAATCGCTAAAAGCATGGAACTCAGCTTTCAAGTCTGGTGATAAAAAGGCACTAAAAACAGCAATGCCAACCTAAACCATGCTTTCACATCAGCAAAGCAGAACCACAGCCAGAAGATCAAGGATTTTTTCCACAACAACAGCAACACCAGAAAGATGTGGAAAGGCTTTTGGATGTTCGCAGACTACAACACACCCTCCACCCGGTAGATGCAGGAAGCACTGACTTCCTACATGAACTGAACAACTTCTTTGAAGGTTTGAGGCACTAAAGAGCACTCCAGCAGTGAAAGATGTTCCACACCAGGGGGAGGAGGCACTAAACCTGGACATAGCTGAAGTGAGGAAAACTGAGAGTCAACCTAAGGAAGGCCCCAGGGCCTGATAACATACCTGGGCGGGTGTATAAGGAATGTGCAGATCAGCTGGCTGGTGTCCTCACAGACATTTTTAAGACCTCGCTGGACCAATCCGTAGTTCCAGCATGCTTCAAGTCTGCCACCATTATTCCAGTCCCAAAGAAGCCTTAAGTCACCTCACTAAATGATTACCAGCCTGTCACACTGACTCCAATCATGATTAAGTGCTTCGAACGGCTGGTTAAAGAATACATCACCTCCAGTCTGCTCCCAACATTCGACCCGTTCCAGTTCGCCTACCGACGAAACCACTCCACTGAGGACGCCATCTCTGCTGCTCTCCACCTGAGCCTGGCACAACTGGAGGAGAAGAACACCCACGTGCGGATGCTGTTCCTGGATTCTGTTCAGCTTTCAACAGCATAATCCCACAGCATCTGATGGGCAAACTGAAACAGCTGAGATTCAATACACCCCTCCGCAATTGGCTGCTAGATTTCCTCACAAACTGTCCTCAGTCAGTCCGGGTTGGACAGAACACCTCTGATGTCATCAGTCTAAGTACAGGCTCCCCTCAGGGCTGCATCCTGAGCCCCCTGCTGTTCACCCTGATTACACATGACTGCGTCCCTTGGTTCACCACCAATCATATCGTGAAGTTTGCAGACGACACCACAGTGGAGGGCCTCATCAGAGATGACAACGACTGTTAGAGTTATGATTATAAAATTATGCTACATTTCTGTGCTGTGATTCAATCAGGAGGGTCGTAGACTTTTGTGACCTGCATCCTGCTATCCTGTGATTCAATCATTAGGTCATGAGGCAAAGTCACACGGTTGCATCCTGCTGTGATTCAATCATTACTGGGTTTTCTGTTTAAGACCCGCCCTATTATGTTGTAAACTGTTAATAAAATGCTTTGCTGTGAAGGGATCTGTGAGAGAGGGTGCTGTTTTCTGATCCAGCAGCTTCTCTCCTCTACTGCAGAGGTTAACAACATCCCTATTCTGTGTGGACTCAGTTTCTTTTTATCATGAACCTACAATTTTGAACGTAACATTTGTGGTGCCGAAACTCTGGGAGTCAAGATCCAATTGTCCAGGACAGTGCGGGACCAAGGCCAAGAAACTGTCGACAGCCGTCCACCCTTTGCCGGACGGGGCCAATAGGTTGGTCCAGCCCTGCCCTGGACATCCTGGTGACGACTGATGCTGAGGACTGATCTACACAGAAAAGGGTAGACCTAAATCTTTTGATCAAAAGTTGGTCTGGGACCATGTGAAAGCTATAACCCTCTGTGGTAAAGCTATAACTGGTTGTAGTCGCAAGAGAATTTGACAAACAGGGTTTTGTTGTGATAGATCTGGGATCAGTGTTCTGTGCGTTTGGGTATGGGACCCTCTGTATTAAAGCTATAACTGGTTGTAGTCGCAAGAATATTTGACAAACAGGGTTTTATTGTGATAGATCTGGGATCGGTATTCTGTGCGTTTGGGTCTGGGCCCCTCTCTGTTGAATCTATAACTGGTTGTAGTCGCTAGAATATTTGACAAACAGGGTTTTGTTGTGATAGATCTGGGATCGGTATTCTGTGGGTTTGGGTCTGGGACCCTCTGTGTTAAAGCAATAACTGGTTGTAGTCGCAAGAATATTTGAAAACAGGGTTTTGTTGTGATAGATCTGGGATCGGTATTCTGTGCGTTTGGGTCTGGGACCCTCTGTATTAAAGCTATAACTGGTTGTAGTCGCAAGAATATTTGACAAACAGGGTTTTGTTGTGATAGATCTGGGATCAGTGTTCTGTGCGTTTGGGTCTGGGACCCTCTGTATTAAAGCTATAAATGGTTGTAGTCGCAAGAATATTTGACAAACAGGGTTTTGTTGTGATAGATCTGGGATCGGTATTCTGTGCGTTTGGGTCTGGGGCCCTCTCTGTTAAATCTTTAACTGGTTGTAGTCGCTAGAATATTTGACAAACAGGGTTTTGTTGTGATAGATCTGGGATTGGTATTCTGTGCGTTTGGGTCTGGGACCCTCTGTGTTAAAGCAATAACTGGTTGTAGTCGCAAGAATATTTGACAAACAGGGTTTTGTTGTGATAGATCTGGGATCGGTATTCTGTGCGTTTGGGTCTGGGACCCTCTGAATTAAAGCTTTAACTGGTTGTAGTCGCAAGAATATTTGACAAACAGGGTTTTGTTGTGATAGATCTGGGATCGGTATTCTGTGCGTTTGGGTCTGGGACCCTCTGTGTTAAAGCTATAACTGGTTGTAGTCGCTAGAATATTTGACAAACAGGGTTTTGTTGTGATAGATCTGGGATCGGTATTCTGTGCGTTTGGGTCTGGGACCCTCTGTGTTAAATCTATAACTGGTTGTAGTCGCTAGAATATTTGACAAACAGGGTTTTGTTTTGATCTGGGATTGGTATTCTGTGCGTTTGGGTCTGGGACCCTCTGTGGTAAAGCTATAACTGGTTGTAGTCGCAAGAATATTTGACTAACAGGCTTTTGTTGTGATAGATCTGGGATCAGTGTTCTGTGCGTTTGGGTCTGGGACCCTCTGTGGTAAAGCTATAACTGGTTGTAGTCGCAAGAGAATTTGACAAACAGGGTTTTGTTGTGATAGATCTGGGATCGGTGTTCTGTGCGTTTGGGTCTGGGACCCTCTGTATTAAAGCTATAACTGGTTGTAGTCGCAAGAATATTTGACAAACAGGGTTTTGTTGTGATAGATCTGGGATTGGTATTCTGTGCGTTTGGGTCTGGGGCCCTCTCTGTTAAATCTATAACTGGTTGTAGTCGCTAGAATATTTGACAAACAGGGTTTTGTTGTGATAGATCTTGGATCGGTATTCTGTGGGTTTGGGTCTGGGACCCTCTGTGTTAAAGCAATAACTGGTTGTAGTCGCAAGAATATTTGAAAACAGGGTTTTGTTGTGATAGATCTGGGATCGGTATTCTGTGCGTTTGGGTCTGGGACCCTCTGTGTTAAATCTATAACTGGTTGTAGTTGCTAGAATATTTGACAAACAGGGATTTGTTGTGATAGATCTTGGATCGGTATTCTGTGGGTTTGGGTCTGGGACCCTCTGTGTTAAAGCAATAACTGGTTGTAGTCGCAAGAATATTTGAAAACAGGGTTTTGTTGTGATAGATCTGTGATCGGTATTCTGTGCGTTTGGGTCTGGGACCCTCTGTATTAAAGCTATAACTGGTTGTAGTCGCAAGAATATTTGACAAACAGGGTTTTGTTGTGATAGATCTGGGATCGGTATTCTGTGCGTTTGGGTCTGGGACCCTCTGTGTTAAAGCAATAACTGGTTGTAGTCGCAAGAATATTTGAAAACAGGGTTTTGTTGTGATAGATCTGGGATCGGTATTCTGTGCGTTTGGGTCTGGGACCCTCTGTGTTAAATCTATAACTGGTTGTAGTCGCTAGAATATTTGACAAACAGGGATTTGTTGTGATAGATCTTGGATCGGTATTCTGTGGGTTTGGGTCTGGGACCCTCTGTGTTAAAGCAATAACTGGTTGTAGTCGCAAGAATATTTGAAAACAGGGTTTTGTTGTGATAGATCTGTGATCGGTATTCTGTGCGTTTGGGTCTGGGACCCTCTGTATTAAAGCTATAACTGGTTGTAGTCGCAAGAATATTTGACAAACAGGGTTTTGTTGTGATAGATCTGGGATCGGTATTCTGTGCGTTTGGGTCTGGGACCCTCTGTGTTAAAGCTATAACTGGTTGTAGTCGCAAGAATATTTGACAAACAGGTTTTTGTTGTGATAGATCTGGGATCGGTATTCTGTGCGTTTGGGTCTGGGACCCTCTGTGTTAAAGCTATAACTGGTTGTAGTCGCAAGAATATTTGAAGAAACAGGGTTTTGTTGTAATAGATCTGGGATCGGTATTCTGTGCATTTGAGTCTGGGACTCTGTGTTGTTCTCGAGATAGTAAGGTTTGCAGCTGCCGCAGCAGGGATGGCAGACGTGGCATCTGGGTATCCGGTGCGTGCGAGGGCCTGGAGCTGGAGACTCCGAAGTGTACACGATTGGTGTTTTTGTCTATGTTGGTTAAAATAAAAAAAATATAATAGGCCTTAGGATAGGTGTGACTGTGCAAGCTAAGTGTGTGTGAGAGTGTGTGAGGAAACAATCGAACTGTTGGGTTCTGTTATTTCATATTAAAACAGCAGGGGTTTAATACAGTACAGCTCTTGTGGATGCAGAGGCAAGAATTTGTCACCTGAAAAGGTAGAAGCAGAAATTACCACAACAGTTTTTGGGTGCTGTCCTGCTGAATAAACATCCAGTGCGTAGAATACCCTAGGTGTTTGTACTGGACTAAATTCTTTAAAATGGGAAAAGGTCAAAATAAATTAGAGATAATTTAGAATCTACGATTAGAAGTTTGTAGAAGCGCTGGATCCAACAAAAAATAAACATTTGAATATATGGTTGAAGAAAATATGGGTTTGAGGGACGCCTCTATTCTAGGATAAAATATTAAAAACTAAATAAATAGATCTAATGTTGTGTTTGTCCGGTTTCTATGTTATGTGTTTCTGTCTCTAAAGTTATATTTGTGGGTTTTTTTAAGTTGTTTGTGTGTCCAAAAAATAATGGAACACAGTTTAGAGGGAGACAGCTTAAATCTGCACAAGCGCGCAGGGGGGATGTCACTGGAGCGATGGCTGCAGCATTGGTCCGATTGACAACCTTCCTAAAGCATCTGCAGGGTCTCCAAAACTTTAAGTTCGGAACCAAAATTTAAAATTAATAACCCACAAGAAAATTATTTTAGTCATGCAAGCTATATACAGGGAATAAAAAAATTAGAGGGATTAAATAGGTGGATTGTGCAAGCTAAAACATAGAAACAGCTATGAAGCAAAGTTGGACCATAATTGGGCTCAAGGGAGGGGCCGGTGGTCACAGGGGAAAAACAAGGGGTCAGGTAGAAAGCACAATAGGTGCTACAACTGTGATAAGGAGGGCCACTTTGCTCGAGAATGCCCAGACCCCCACAGAGGGTTAAATGAGGACCCATGTAAACAACAGTTCCCCCATATTCTTATTTTTTGTCTTTATTATATTGTGTAGTTGGGTATGTGTATATAAAGAGAAAACTAACTTGAGCGTGTTACAAAATTAATTTCCCTCTGGGATTATTAAACTATTTCCTATTCTGATTCTGACAAAAAACAGCAGCTATTTTGATCCATGAAATTATCATGTCTCAAACAGGGGGGAGTTATGATGTATATAGTATAGTTACACACACAGGTGTGTAACTACTACTGCTTTTAAAATTTTTTGCATGTCTCACATGTTGTAAATACAATTCACAAGGAAATCAGATAACTAAGTGAATTCTGAAACTGTTCAAATACGGAACTGTTCAAAGAACATGTAATCTGCCCAGAGCTCCTTTTGTTTTTCCCACAGGAAGGCCTGAAGCTGGAGATCGAAAATCATCAAGGGGAAAAATTGGGCAGCTCCGAGGTGGGAAGGACCCTACATTGTTCAACTAACAACTCCAACTGCTGTGAAGATCCAGGAGAGAAACACTTGGATCCACCAGAGTCATTGTAAGCTGATTAAAGATTTTCCCCAACAGAAAGCCCAGTCACCTTCACAGGGACCCCACGACTAAGGTAGAGATTTGTGGTGAAGTCCAGCTTCAAAGGGGTTTGGTTTTTTAGGATCAATCGTCTCAACGCTGGTGAAGAAACCAACCTAACCCAGTCTTTTAGAGTCCGGTTAGTGGGTGTTTCCTTGGACGGACTGGCAAAGATGTGAAAAACCAAAGTGGTCTTGCTGCCCGGTGATGACCGTTGGACTGGTGTTACTAGGGACTCAAACTGACTGTCTGAAACTAAGGAGGAACAGAATGATCTTTGATGGAGCCACAGCAAGTCATCCTACAGTGCCAAAATGTGGTGGCAGCATTCCAAGCACGTTGCTGAAGATTTGAACAAAACAGACTGTTATGTTTATACTCATATTCCTACTTCTATGAATACAATATGAATTGAAAGATGCTGATGTTTTTTATGTTTAACAGGGGGGAAATGTTAGAGTTATGATTATAAAATTATGCTAGATTTCTGTGCTGTGATTCAATCAGGAGGGTCGTAGACTTTTGTGACCTGCATCCTGCTATCCTGTGATTCAATCATTAGGTCATGAGGCAAAGTCACACGGTTGCATCCTGCTGTGATTCAATCATTACTGGGTTTTCTGTTTAAGACCCGCCCTATTATGTTGTAAACTGTTAATAAAAGGCTTTGCTGTGAAGGGATCTGTGAGAGAGGGTGCTGTTTTCTGATCCAGCAGCTTCTCTCCCCTACTGCAGAGGTTAACAACATCCCTATTCTGTGTAGACTCAGTTTCTTTTTATCGTGAACCTACAATTTTGAACGTAACAACGACCTGGACCACAGAGAGGATCTGGAGCAGCTGGTGAAATGGTGCTAAGATAACAGCCTGTTCCTGAACATGGAGGAAGGAGATCATCTTGGACTTCAGGAAGAACCCCCCTAACCACACTCCACTGGTCATCAACAGCTCAGCTCTAATGGTGGCCAACAGCACCAAATTCCTGGGGGTGCACATCACAGACATCCTCACCTGGAATGTAAACACTACCTCACCGGTCAAAAGGGCACAGAAGCACATGTACTTCTTACGGAGGATGAGGAAAGCCCACCTGCCCCCACCCACCACCTTCTACAGAAGCACCATAGAGAGCGTTCTGACCAGCTGTCTCACTGTCTGGCGTGGAGGCTGCAGCGCCTCAGACTGGAAGAAAGTGAGGGGAGTGGTGAGACAGCAGAGAAGATCATCGGGCTCCTCTTCCCTCCATTAAAGACAGTTCATCCCAGCACTGCGTATCCTGAGCTTGTAACATCATAAATGACCCCTCACACCCCCCACCATAGACTGTTCTCCCTGCTGCCCTCTGGGAAGAGATTTCGAAGCATTGGATGCAGGTCCAGCAAATTCGATAACAGTTTCTTCCCCACTGCCATTAGACTGCTGAATGTTTTGTAAAATAGATTATATCGTATTTCATTGTATTTATTATATTTTATCGTTATTTAAAAATATATATATATATTTACTATTTTTCAAGGCTGCACTTTAAAAAAATTAAATGGGCCAGAAAGCTGTTCCAAATAAAATTTATTTTTGTTTTATAGTTGTGTAAACAAAATGACAAATAAATCTGTCTAAGTCTCATTTCAAACAGTCCGGCAGAAGACCGCCATGTTGAGCCTGGTTCTGCCAAAGGTTTCTTCCCAATGCAGAGTTTTTCCTCTCCACTGTTGCTTCATTCTTGCTCATAATGGACAGGCTCTCTCAATCTGTGTTATCCAAGCTGGATTTCCATCTTCCAGGTCCCAGAGTGAAGCTCTAGTGTCAGCTCAGTCCACTGGATCTCTCCATAATGCTCAGCATACTGTCTCGCTAACCAGCAGTCTACAGACTGACCAACTTCATCTATCTCCACTCCACCACCAGTTTCCGGCCTGGGGGGGTGGGGGCAGCCTTATTCTTTACTCCTGTTCATGCATATCTATCAAAGTTAAGCGCTATGTTTCCTGCCAAGGTCTGCGCGCCAAAGACAAAGTTATTGTATTAATACATTTCTTCTAATTGTCTTTTCTCTCTGTGTGAGTTTTTCAGATTGAAATAACCGTGATTGAAAATGCTAATTTTGACTAAAATAAACAAACAAACAGATGATAGCAGATTAAATAATATCTGTCAAAACTGTATGAATATTTCTAGGATTATTATCAAATGTATGATTGCATCATTGTTATCAGTATGACAAAGTATCATTGTCTCTCATTTCGCCTGGGTACACCAGCAATGCTGGTGGAAGTGTCTGAGGACAGGCAAGTGTGTGTTGATATTAATATTTATTAATCAAGGATTTCTGTAACACATAGTTCTCTCAGGTTTAATTTGTACCAGCTTTTGCTGGGTTTTACTTAGGTTACTAAAACTTAATTCAAACTCTATTCGCAGTCACACCATCGCCACATTTGTGGGACTTCACAGAATGAGAAGGCTAATTAATAAAGTGAGATGAAAGTGAAATCTACCATGTGAAAAGTTTATAAAAAAATTAATCAAAAGCAAACGACTTATTTTAATACAAGTAATCTGTTTTGGGAAGACTTTGGGACTCAAATGTAATTCTGAGCGCTGAAACCAAATTACCATTTTACATAATCACAAATAATTCATCCTGATAGAACACATTATCACATTGCAGTGGCCAATATTTGTTTAATCTGGGGAAAAACAGTGACCAGCTCATGAAAATCACATAATTTAAAGAATGTCAGATAGGGAGCAGACTGCTACTGTAGTTCTTCTGTCTAAAGATATTGTAGATTCAGGTGGAACTGGTGTTGGCTGTTATTAAAAGGACATTTTTATGCCAGCCAATGGTTGCTTTAAAAAGTTGGTGAAAGTTGGGTGAGCTCTTTCATTGTTTTCATGTGTCGTCCACTTGTGTCTGTTGCATCCTTATTGTCAGACATAATCCCCAACACTGCATATATATTAGATTCTGCCCTTAAATATCAGCCAAACCCATTTACACAGCAACGGATAAAAACATTTCATTAAACCATTACCCTACCATAATAAATAATTAGCCAGCACATACCTGACTGAATAAGCATTTAAAATAATTATTTTCGTTAATTTTAGATGGAACTATTCACATAGTTGTATTATATTAAACAAACTTCCAATCTTCACCCCTGTTCGGCACCAAATACCATTTTTTCTCTGATCACGGAGCAGCCGGTTTTCTTGGATTTGCATTGAGTCACGAGATACCCAATGCTACGCAGGAAACACTGGACCCTTCCTTCAAAACAGTCAAAAAGAAGGATACATTTGTCGGCCACAAAACGAGGAGTCCTCCAATCTGAAAAGACCTCAGTGCCCCGCTATGACGTAATCACCCTACAAATCTGGCCTTCGGAGGACGCATCCCATGAATTAAAACTCAGCCTTTATCAACGGTATTGTTGATAGTGGCTTCCAATGGGGCGCACACAGAGCTCAGAGTATTAAAGGGGTCATAGAATGCAAAACGGAGTTTACTTTGTCATAGATAAATAACGATAGTACAGTGTGTGAAATGGATATAGAGAGAAGTTAAAAACCCATTGACACCTCCTTCTTCTGCAAATCTCACAGTTCTAAACTTCCACCATGAAACGGGTGAATTTAAACGAAGCACCAAATTGACATCAATTCAGGGATGTTGCCTTATTTAGTTCTGGCCTGTACTTTTGTCACGCCCAAAAATTGACATACAGACCAGCCCACTGGTTCACTGGCCCAAAAACATGTATAGAGGTAGATGTAAGACAGCAGTTTAGCTGTTTAGCCTACAGTTGGGTTTACTTGTAAAATAATTACTTGTGAAGCACGGGGCCGTGCATAGAACAGCAAACATGCCATTTTTAAGTTAAAAGTTCTCTTTTCTGTTGCCGTTGTTCAGTAAAAGTATGTTTTTAGATCATTTGAGGTGAGAACATTATACTTGAAAGGACTGTGGCAACCATGGGGACCTCCAAGGTCCTAATGCTAACCCATCTGCAGCAGCCCTCTCTTGGCATAGCCGTGTGTCAAGTACCGCTGGCTCTAATGGCGAATTTTTGTTTTATTTCGCAAAATGTTTATATGATTTTTGTCTATCTAACTGTGTTAATTATTATTCCCCCAATAAATAAAAGTACAAATTTATTATTATTATCTAGAGACTATTAATAACAGCAGGTGAAATGTAGCTACAGATGAGCCGAACGTGTGGTGATGTCACGTACGCTTCTGTTCCAGTTGACCCACATTTATGCTGCATGCTCCCGTTCTCCCTTGTCCACACTTTCCTGTGTACTTCTCAAAAACATACTTGGAAAGGAAACAAGTCTGTACTCACGTTCTAGTGTATTAAGAAACAGCCGCTGTCTGTCGGAATTTTGCGATAAAAGCACAGGTGAAACTTAACGTTATGGACTACTGCTAAATTGCTGACTTTTGAATCACCATGGGGAAACCATATATTTTTTTGGAAAAGCTCAAAAAGATCTGAAAAATTAGTCCACTTTTGTGCATCTAGACGTAGCTCTTATTCGGTTGGGTTCGGTGGGACTTCCTTGTAAATCTACCCCCTCAGAAAACACAGATGAAGGGCAGTGGGCAGCAACAGACTGGGCTTTGTGCTTTAGGTGAGTGAGGAGGATTAACAGTCCTTCTAGGACTAAATTAAAACAGCTTTCTTGAAAGTAACCTAAAGACCTCTTGAGTGCATTCCTTATTTCTACCTTTGTTAACATTATTTTATCTGTATTTCATTTTAACTGAAAAAAGCTTTGCCTACAACCAGTCCCTGATTGGCTTCCATTTCGCGATTTCATAGAAAGGTTCAGCTGTTTTCAACTTCAGTAATCAATGCTCCCCTCTCTCAATGTGGTGCTGTTGTTTGACAACACCTCAGCTACAGTAGTCGCCATTCAAAATTTCCCCACTTTCCTTTCCTTTGAAGCCCCCGGCTGGTCCTTGGCTGGTTCCCTTCAATTCCTTTTTAAACATCAGTATTTGTACTAAAATATTGTTTTTGTCATGATTTGTGGACATTAAGATCTAAAAAGAAGCGTCATCTCATGGTCAGACCCTGTAATTCAGTGAAAGTGTGGAGTCAGAGCAAAATATGCAGGAGGAGGTCACCCTAGTGGCTGGAAGTTGGGGGGCATTTCGTTGGGAGTTGGAGGAAAGTGGGCTGCCATTCGGCTGGCGTTTGACTGGGAAGGGCCATTTTGAATGGCTACTACTGTAGTAATACATGGAGAGGGCAAAGCAGTGTTGGTTCTCACCACTTGGAGTTTACGGCTGGCCGCTTCCCCACCCTTCACCACGCACTTTGTATAGGAATTCTATGTGAATCCAACACACTTTCCATTGTCAACGCTTCCGCTGTGAACGCACCATTATAGCATGCTGTGTTATTTTTTAATTTATACATTTTTGGAAAAAGGGTAATAGACTTGAAATATAGTTTAGTAATTAAAGTTTATTTGATTATTTTTATTTTCCTCAGTAATTTGGGCATTTTTTTTAGAAGCAATTATATTGTTTACTTCACTACATTTATTAGGAAAATACAACCTGGATTTATTATCCCTCTTTGATCTCTCACCTACTCACTAGCATTGGTATTTTGCCAAAAGTGTAACACTTTTTAGGTATTTATACTTTACTCCATTACTTATTTTTCCTCCTACTTCTGACTTCTACTCATTACATTTTCACACAAGTATCTGTACTTTCTATTCCTTACATTTTTAAAGCAAAGTTACTCATTACTCTTGGCTTTGGTTTATTGCAGAGGTCATGAATTAGCGGACCGCGGTCCGGTGTTATGCCGAAAAGTGCATGCCTGCCGAGATATGCATCCCCAGTATGGGTGTTATGAACAACATTAAATCCAAAGATTATGTCCGAGGTATGGCTGATTTATTTGTTGTAATCTCTTGTTATTCACACACAACAATAAATAGTGACATACTTTTTCACTTTTACTTGAGTGAAGAGGTCAAGTTGATACTTGACTGCAGTATCTATACTTCTACTTAAGTAACAACTGTGTGTACTTTTGACACCACTGTATTTTGCTATTGTCAAACATTAACAACTGTTGGAGGCAAAGTCACATTATGTTATAGCTTAAACATGCAAATGCAACTGCATCAATAAAAAACTGACTGCTACATCATTGGTAATTATCAGGAAATTTCAAAACTCAATTTTTTTTGTAAATCATTAGAAAATGTCAAAGAAAGTCAGTTCAAAACTTAACTATGTAAGCTACAGATTTTTGACCTTTTCAGTATTGCTATTAATAAATGCATTTCTCTGAGACAATTCTTTGAAAGGCTAATCATATTTCTTTGGCTTTTAATGAAGAAATGTGTTCCATAATAACCCGATCTAATGGTGCCTTCATTTGGTATCGCAATTACCTTAAATACCAAAAGCCAAAAGGAACATTGCACATGAACACCCACTCACATTGAAAGTTCCACTGGAAAGCTGGGAAAAATTTGCTCAAGTTGCCGAGATTAAGTAAACTTTAAACTTTAAACATAGCAGAGGGCATCAAAGCTATTCTGTGTGGTGAACACCGTATCATTAAGCGTTCATTAAGCGTTCTCTCCTGTTGTGTTTGTAGCCTAAACAATGCTGTGATAGTATATATATTTTTTAAATATATCACCATTTAAACGTGTAGTTTTTTTAATTAGCGTTTGTTTGAGTTGATCATATTCTCGCTAGCAGTCAGTCAATGGATTTGATGCATCCCCTTCTTCTTGAAGGAGATGAATTAAGGAGTCTAACTGTCTTGCTTAAGTAGCAGGTCAGGATAATATTTGGAACCAAAATGTTTCTCTTATCCACCACAACAAAAGCATTTAAACACAATGCGCTGGTAATTTCCACTTTAAAAGTGGTAAGGATCATCTTTACCAGACTACATCAAGGAAGCATTAGTTCATCTTTTATACTTTTGACCATTTACTAAATACATACACATGTTGACGTCAACATGTGTATGGCAACTCCACTCGGACAAACTGTATTGCACCCTTTTCTTAAAGATCAAATCTGTTTTGGATTCTCAACATATTATTACCTATATTTGCTATTATTTCAATTTTCATTGGCGATCTAAAGTACCCTTAAGTAGAATTTCAGTCTTGAAGGAAAGTACTGCAGACTGAGAATGCCCCTGACAAGGTGACAAAAAACTCTCAGCCTATTTTATTCTATTTATTAAAGGGAACACCGATTTTTTTTTACATTAGCCCCTTGATTTTACGTTATTACATAATGTTCTACTCACCCATATTAGTTTTGTGCCATTTGGAGCTGTTCCTAAGATATTCGGTTTTGTATTTTAAGTAACGTCTTCCTATGGGCAAGTTGAAGGCACAAACTAAACTGTTCATAATTTTTTTTTTATGGTACACCAGCATTCATGACATGAAGGTGAATCACTGTCCCTCGGACATCCGCAGTTATATTTTTTAATTTGATATTTTTTTTAAAACAAAGCGTGGTTTTTTATATCATGGTCTAACAGTTACTTTGTTCACCATTAACAGATTTTTTTCAGTTTTGTTCGATCAGGTAAAACTTCATCAGTCATATAAAAGCTAACACTACAGATGCTCTCGACTCAGCACACTCACTCTGCGTGATGTTTTTATCGTTATCTGGGCAACCACAATGTTTAACATCATGTGGAACGTGGACGTTCAGCCAATCATGTAGCGTAACGTCACTGGCATGAAGCAGGGCCCGAGCAGATCTGGTACCAACACCGGGCGGTAGGAAAGAAGGAGAAGACAATGAAAGAAAGTGTGCACTGCTGGAAGAACTGCGGTGAACTAGTGAAAGAAAAGTGAAATGGCGCACTCAAAGATCACCCTGCACCTTTTTAATATGTTTGGCTCAACCTATTGCTGTGAAGCAGGATTCTTCACCATGATCATAATCAAAACTAAATATGGATCCAGGCTCAAAATAAGCACCTTGATATGTGCTTGCGAATGGCTTTTTCGCCAATCAAACCCACATTTAAAGCCTTTCAGGGCAGCCTAAAACCCACTTCTCTCATTAAGCCATAAAAAAGAAAGAAAAAAATTACAAATGGTCAGTTCAGGTGTTTTATAAAAGATGTGAATCAGGAAACAGTCAATATACCAAACTAAATGATTAATATTCTCTACTTAAAAAAAATGCTGTATATTTTAAAATGGAATAATTTTCTTTTTTTATATATATTTTTTTATTTAAAAAGTCAATGTATAACATTGATGCATAAACACCAAATTTTATTTCAGTGTTAAAATCTGTTTAAGGTAATAGATTATAAATAAAAATGTCTGCGAACCTTTACTGGTTGTTGATTTTCTTTATTCGGACCCCACTGATTTTAAATTGATTACCCCTGCTCTAGAGCAACTTTTTGACTGCTTTTGCCTTTTTACTAGCACTAAATATAAAAGTTAGTTTGATGGTTTTCTGTGAAGCGTTTTGTAACGGTTTTATCTGTGAAAAGCCCTTGACAAATAAACTTTACTTATTCACTTGCATATTTGTCAGAGTTTTACAGAAGCCTAGACATTGTTATAATAAGTCCATGAAATATGCTTCAGAGAACCCAAGCGTATTTAAGGGGATGTAGAAAGGGGACATTTTGTTCATGTAACTTGACAAATTGGGCTTCTTAGTTTCTATTTATATCTTTTTCATCTCACAGGAAGGGAACTATCTTCCATATTCCCTTGCTGTTTGCCAGGGGCTTAGAGTGACATATTGCTAATCTGGTTATTATGCAATTTATCAGCCGTCTGTATTTTACAGTCGTGTATGGATATAATGCTGGTTTCTTATGAGCAGAAACTGCAATAACACTGCAAGGAGCTAATGAGCAACTGCTACTACTGTGGTAATACATCTGAAGTCACTTCAGGGTACTCTTGTTTCAACAAGTTGTTAGTCTAAGTCACTTTATTAAACAAACTAAATTATATTTTCATAATGGTACAAAAAGCTTCCCAGCCTTAAACCCACAGGATGCAACCAAACCAAGGAACTCAGATTTCTATCATAGGAGAGGTGGAAAGAGGTATACATCCTTTTCCTGAATCTGTCTTTGTCAGTCACGTGACTGACACGCCCCCTAGCGCCATTTTTGTGGTGAGCGGAAGAAAAACAAAACAGCAGAAAACAAGAGGAGAGCGCTGCAAGCCAGCAGCGAGGATTATCAGTTAAATGGAAAAGAACAAGAAAACTGAACGGATACCCTACCCAGACAAACTTTCTAAAGCTGCTAGGGAACGATATTATATATTATTATTACAGTGACAAGGCAGATGTTGTGGGCAGTTGCACAGATAGCTGCAGTTATTAGAGTAGTTTGTGCTGCTCATCAGACTGAACGAAAAAACTTGTCATAATTTTTGCACATTGATAAGTTGCACACTGTATTTGCTGTTCACTTTACCAGGCCTGTTTTCACTGGGATCTGCAGTCTTCTTCACAGATATCACTTGTTAGGTAATATCTCTAAGGAAGACCACAGACCACAGTGAAAACAAGTCCAGGGAAAATGAAAATCTTCTAATTTAATCTAAAGAGCAATCTGCTATATACGAGGGAGGAAGACAAAGTAAAACATTTGAAGCTTTGCACTGTTCTGCATTATTTATGTATTTGAGATTTTGTATTGCATTTTCATAAATTCTCTGCTTGATTGAAAAGATAATAACAACGCTTGTTTCAAATTTCAAACTCCACTCTTTATTGTACACACATTTTTACAACTTCAGAAACATTGTTAATATTTGAAGTGATGGCGAAACTTATATTTGTTTTGCTGTTATTTTTCAAAAGTAACTTTAAAAAAAGCAAAATTCTATTTGTGTGAAAAGAAGAATAAAAAAGAAGAATAAAGTTGAAACAGTACCTGATCTGGCATTCATTTATTAGCTGGGTTCTCTGTGAAAATTTCAAAACAGTCACTAATCACTGTGACTCTATGTCCAAAGGCCTCCACAAACTGATGAGGCATAATTTTGTGCAAGGTGTCTCTATCTGGCCACACAATTGCACGCTTTAGATTTGCATATAAAAATGACACCATTTCATTGAATGTTCTGTACACTGTCTTTGGTGAAACACGGAAGAGATAAGCAAGGTGTTGTGAGGTTAGATCCAATCTCAGACGCATGAAGGTTAACAGAAGCATTTCAAATAGAGTGAGAATTTTATTTTGAGCAGACATGAGAGGCAGCAGAAAATTAAACAAAGCCATAAAGGTTGCCAAGTTTGTTAGACCCGTATAGTACTTGGCTTTTTCATTACTGTCTCCAAAGAAGCCATCAGAGATCTGCAGCTCATCAAGTTCACCGCAGCTCTCTGTTTTCTTCCAAAAGACGGTTCATCTCTGAACACCTGAGCACACACAGGTTACATTCTGTCTGTCCTTCCTGACGACCACCTTCTGTGTCATCCTCGGTGTTTGGCCGGCCAACGTTTTCAGCAGCCTTCTGCGTGTCAGTCTGTTGCTGGTTAGGGTTCTCTGTCGCCTCATGTGTAACTTCATCCTGTCGCTCAAGGATTTCATCAGCCTGATGGAGCCCCGTTTCAGTTGCTTGCAGGGCATTCTTTTTCAGCTGTTCCCGATAACCACGTCTTAAAGAGCGTTCTGTGTCTGTTGGTTTGATGTCAGTGTGGCCCAGATGCAGGGATGGAGCCCAGTCTGGGTCAGTCTCCATCATCTCATATGAGGGTTGACCTGCAAAGTAGATGAAAGGTTGAGTGTTTTACACATCTATTCCAAACACTATATAAAGCACCATAATAACAGAGCCCATTAGATTAGATGTGTAATAAAATAAGATAACCTTATGTGTCCCATAGTGGGGAAATTTGCTATACCGAAACAGCACAAGTACATCGGACTAGTAAGGCCAGAGGTAAATAAATAAACTGAAAAGCTTACAGACGAACAAAGGATTATAATAAATAAACTTAAGTAGATTGCACTGGATGAATAAATACAGTGAGTTGGCTGACGAGTGGGTATGTACAGTGTTTTTATATGTACAGTGTATTTATATATATTTATTCATTAAAAAAATATATTTGTATTGAAGATTGTGTAAATGATTATATACAGAGAATGCATTATTTATTAAATTTTAGCGGTCTAAAAAAGAAATAAACAAAACAAACATCACTTTCCGCTTCTCTTCCACAGCATGTTTCAGTAGGTTTACATGAACTCCTGCAACTTTATAAGCAAACCATTTCAGCGTGTTGATTTCTATTTGTGTATATTTATAAGGACTTACCTTTGTGAAAATGCCGAGAGCAAACACGAGCATGAGGAGATATTTTATGAAACGTGATGTCTTTCCTTCTTACAGCAGCGACCCATGCAGCACGACGCCTCTTTGTTAAGTCCTCTGTCTGCGGTCCGTTTTTTTTTTTTCCAAGTGGGGAATACGAAAAACCGTAAGGCACCATCCGCTGTTTTCTGTTTAGAATTACTATTGCATCCTTTGACGCAGCACCAGTGTCCCATTATTTCCAAAGGAAGCAACTAGAACACTTCTACTCTCTGTTAGTTTTCTTTTGTTTGTTGCTGCTGTCTCTTCACCACAGAAATGGCGCTAACTACCCTAAATGCATTGCGCTTTTGTGGAAGTGACGTACACTGTCAAAGACCGATAGTTACACAAAAACAGGCATCTCAGCAGGAATTCATGATTGCCTCTGGCATTAATATATAAATTACTGTATGGCCACAGACATCAGAGGAAATCGTTTCCATAATGTGAGAGTGGCCTGATACTGATGACGGATTAGAAGTGGCCTGAAGCAAGCATCTTCGTGAGCTTAAGATGGTCATTCTTTTCACAAGTGCCTGCATTTTTGTCCCATCAGCTAATTAGGGGTGCCCTGTCATTAAAAATGCGTAAATCAGACCTTAATGTGACTCAAGAGCCTTGGTGAGACACTGGGTGGAAAAAAATGTGGTCCTCTGATTTAATGGGCCCTGAACTGAAGGGGATATAAGTCTTGATAATGATAGTCAAGTACACTATATTGATCACCACTCCCTCTGGTGTCTGTGTGGGTGAAAACAGGAAGGATGGAAATTGAACTGAGTATTTCTTGACTTTGTACAGTGAGACAAGGTGGTCAGGACAAAATGACAAATGTGTTTGTATAATGCAGCGTCGCTCACTTTGTCTTTTTATACACAGCCAGGATTTTTTTTAGTCGACAACAAAAACAGAAAAGAAACCAAAAGTTTGGGGGTAGAATATTTTAAAGGATAGTTCAGCAGCCTTTTTCAATTGTCACTACTTTATAGAAGTCTAGACATTATTAGGCTTTTGTGAAGTAGGAACAATTAAAAAAGACTGCTCAACTATCCTTTGCAGTTTTTTTCCTAAAAAGCTTGGGGAAGAAAATTTAAATTTACATGATGCAACTGTCTCCAATGAAAAATGAAAACTGCTGCTGAACTTTCAATTGCAATTTTAACTTTCATATGACCAGAAATCCTGGTCAAGGAGGAGGAGTAGCAACAATCTTTCAGTCGGATACAATGCTTAGTCCAAAACCAGTGAGCAGTTACAGTTACTTTAAACATTTAAAGTTTCCTCATCCAAATTGTAAAAATGAAAAAAATCTTCCTCAATTTGTAACTTTGAATTATCCACATGTCCTTAATCTTAATTTTGAGAATTCCTATCTGAATTATTGTTAAATTTTGACGAGGTCATCATAGTGGAGGATTTTAAAATTCATACCGACATTAAAGATGATAGCTTAAATGCTACCTTAGATTTGTTTAAAACGTGCAGACTCCCACACACAGTCCCATCTTCATACTTTGGATCTTATGCTGACATATGGCATTGGCTGGGAAGAAATAACAGTATTTCCATACCCTGTCCTATGTGACCACTTTCTGGTATCCTTAGACTTACTTTAACAGAGTTATCCTCCCCTAGAAGGTTTTCACTTTAGCAGATCAATGTCTGAAAATGCAGTAAGAAATTTCAAAGAATCAAAGAATTCAACTTTTTTCTACTATGTATTGAGGAACAATACTGCAGAATGTAACTTTAATTTATTCATCTTCACAATTCATGAATTTGTTGATAGGGTCACTAGCTCTCTGTTTACCACTTTAGACCATATATTCCCTTTGAAAAAACTTTAATGATAGAAGGCTGGCTCATTGGTTTAATGCAGACCTGTGTATTTTGAAGTAAAATGTTAAGAAAAAGTAGAGAAACTGGCACTCTACATGCCTATTGGAATCCTTCTTATCTGGAATCACAGTTTACTGATGTTTAAAGTGACCCTTCATAGAACTAGAGCAGCATATTTTCCTTCATTAATAGAGCAGAATATGAATAATCCTAAATTTCTTTTTTTATACAAACTCCAGAGCAATAGCTCTGTTAAATCATCCATCCCCCCTGCTCCTTAGTAGTAATGATTTTATTGTATTATCTTTAAATAAAATTGATTATATTAAAAATAAAATCATTGGCACCCCTCTAACTATGATTGGAGGGTTAGTTAATATAACCATTATCTTTACCTTAGACTTCAAATTGTATGTTAGTTCCAGTTCTAACCAAATAATTTTAGGAAGTATCCCTTCTAATTTCCACCTCCATTTTAGATATGATAAATCTATCCCTCGTACTCGTACTCGTCATCTCCTGCTTTATCCGGAACCAGGTCGCGAGGGCAGCAGAATAAGCAGAGACTCCCAGACTTCCCTCTCCGCAGACACCTCCTCCAGCTCTGCTGGGGGAAGCCCTAGGCACTCCCAGGCCAGCCGAGAGACGTAGTCTCTCCAGCGTGTCCTGGGTCGTCCCCTGGGCCTCCTCCCAGTGGGACGTGCCTGGAACACCTCCCGAGGGAGGCGTCCAGGGGGCATCCGAAGAAGATATCCGAGCCACCTCAACTGACTCCTCTCGATGTGGAGGAGAACCGGCTCTACACTGAGCCTCTCCAGAATAACCAAGCTCCTCACCCTATCTCTAAGGGAGAGCCCAGCCACCCTGCGGAGGAAGGCCATTTCACCCGCTTGTATCCGGGATCTCGTTCTTTTGGTCATGATCCAGATTTCATGACCATAGGTGAGGGTAGGAACGTAGACCGAACGGTAAATTGAGAGCTTTGCCTTTTCGCTCAGCTCTCTCTTCAACACGACAGACCGGCGCAGCGTCCGGATTATTGCAGCAGCCGCACCGATCCGTCTATCGATTTCCCGCTCCATTCTTCCCTCACTCGTGAACAGGACCCCAAGATACTTGTACTCCTCCACTTGAGGCAGGGACTCTCCTCCAACCTCAAGGGGACAAGCCACCTTTTTCCGTTCGAGAACCATGGCCTCGGACTTGGAGGAGCTGATTCTCATCCCGGCCGCTTCACACTCGGCTGCGAACCGCCCCAGCGCACGCTGTAGGTCTTGGCAGGAGGGAGCCAGCAGAACTACGTCAGCAGGGACGAGATCCGCTGGTCCCCGAACCAGACCCCCTCCGGTCTTTGGCTGTGCCTAGAAATCCTGTCCATAAAAGTTATGAACAGGACCGGTGACAGAGGGCATCCCTGTCGGAGTCCAACATGCACCGGGAACAGGTCCGACTTAATGCCGGCAATGCGAACCAGGCTCCTGCTCCGCTTGTACAGAGAACGGATGGCCCCTAATAAAGGGCCCCCGACTCCATACTCCTGGAGCACCCCCCACAGGGCAGCACGAGGGACACGGTTGAATGCCTTCTCCAGGTCCACAAAACACATGTGGACTGGTTGGGCAAATTCCCAAGAACCCTCAAGCACCCTGCAGAGGGTGTAGAGCTGGTCCACTGTTCCACGGCCAGGACGAAAACCACACTGCTCCTCCTGCAGCCGAGGTTCGACAATCAGCCGGACTCTCCTCTCCGGCACCCTGGCATAGGCCTTTCCGGGGAGGCTGAGAAGTGTGATTCCCCGATTGTTGGGATCCTCAGGCTTGCCCACCAGAGGGCGCCGAGGATCCTCTTCTGTCTCTTGTTATTGTCTTTTAGGACTGGAGTTACTGTTGGGATCTGGAGATTACCCTCTGTCTCCAGGAGAGTGCGCCGTGGGTCTCCTTGGGCTGGAATCTTCCAGCACACCTGATTTCCATCTACTCATTAGGAGACCTTCCCTTTATAAGCTCCTGCCAGACCTTGCTTCCACGCCGCAGTGTTGATCTTAGTTGGTTAGCAACCTGAGCCTCTGTTACTGGAAGAATCTTGGTTATCTCTAGTGTGAGATCAGATTCTAACTCTTCCTTGCTTCTACCTCACAGGAATCCTGTCTCTTCATGAAGCTCTGGATGAGCTTAACCTCCTGTTTCCTCGTGAAGCTCTGGATGAGCTTAACCTCCTGTCTCCTCGTGAAGCTCTGGATGAGCTTAACCTCCTGTCTCCTCGTGAAGCTTTGGAAGAGCTGCCCCACTGGTAACCTGTCTCTGGCCTGCAGCTCTGGGAGAGCTGCATCACAGGAAACCTGTCTCTAGCCTGAAGCTCTAGGTGAGCTTAACCTGCTATCTGCCCTGGTGAGCCAACCTGAAGACTTCTATGTGGAGTTTACCTGAAGGTTCCTATGTGGAATCAGCCTGAAGAATCCTATGTGGAAATTCCCCTGTTGTTCTCTGCAATGAGCTGGAAGCTCAGCCTGAAGAACCCTATGTGGATTTTCCCTGTCGTTCTCTGCAATGAGCTGGAAGCTCAGCCTGAAGAATCCTATGTGGTTATTTCCTGTTGTTCTCTGCAGTGAGCTGGAAGCTCAAATCTAGGTCTACCATGCTAAGCCTGAAGCTAGATGCTTAGCCTCTCATGAACTCTGCTAACCAACTGTCTCCAGTCCCAGTCAAGACTTCAGTGACACATTCTCTGAACTTATTGTCCCCTCGTGTTTCAGAACTTTAATAAACGTTTGAACTTTTTCCCTGCCTCCTCCGTGTGTGTTCTGCATCTTGGGCTTGCCTAGATTACCCCTCATGACACCGATAGTTGGAACACACCCTCCGGTCCCCCTTCTTATGGAGGGGAACCACCACCTCAGTCTGCCAATCCAGGGGGACTGTTCCCGACCTCCACGCGATGCTGAATAGACGTGTCAACCATGACAGGCCAACAACATCCAGAGCTTTAAGATACTCAGGACAGATCTCGTCCACCCCTGAAGCCTTGCCACCGTGGAGTTTTTTGACCACCTCGGATGACTTCAGCCTGGGTGATGAACAAATCCAGCCTCAAGCACCCCGTCTCTTCTTCCCCCATGGAAGGCGTGTCTGTCAGGTTGAGGAGATCCTCAAGGTATTCCTTCCACCGCTTGACAATATCTTCCTTCAAGGTCAGCAGTTCCCCACTCCCACTGAAAACAGTGTTAGCGAAGCACTGCTTTCCGCTCCGGAGGCGCCGGACGGTTTGCCACAATCGCTTTGAGGCCAACCGATAGTCTTTCTCCATGGCCTCTCCGAACTCCTCCCAGCCCCCAGATTTTGCCTCTGCAACCGCCCGGGCCGTGACACGCTTGGCCTCACGGTACCTGCTTGCTGCTTCAGGAGTCCCACAAGCCAGCCAAGCTCGATAAGACTCCTTCTTCAGCTTGACAGCATCCCTTACTATCGGTGTCCACCACCGGGTTCGGGGATTGCCACCACGACAGGCACCGCAAACCTTACAGCCAGAGCTACGGGCAGCCGCATCGACAATAGAGGCAGAGAACACAGCCCATTCGGACTCCATGTCTCCAACCTCCCTCGGAACCTGAGAGAAGCGCTCCCGGAGGTGGGAGTTGAACACGTCCCTGACCGCGGGTTCCACCAGACGTTCCCAGCAGACCCTCACTACACGTTTGGGCCTGCCGAGTCTTTCAGGCTTCCTCCTCTTCCAGCTCACCACCAGGTGGTGGTCGGTGGACAGCTCCGCCCCTCTCTTCATCCCAGTGTCCAAGACATGCGGCCGAAGATCAGAAGATACGACTACAAAGTCGATCATCGACCTTCGGCCTAGGGTGTCCTGGTGCCAGGTGCACCGATGGACATCCTTATGCTTGAACATGGTGTTCATTATGGACAATCCATGACTTGCACAGAAGTCCAACAATGAGACATCTCTCAGGTTCAGAGCTGGGGGCCCGTTCCTCCCGATCACGCCCCTCTGTCGTTTCCCACGTGGGCATTGAAGTCTCCCAGTAGAATGATGGAATCCCCGGGAGGGGTGCTTTCTAACACCCTCCCCAAGGATGCTAAGAAGGCCTGGTACTCTGTACTGCCGTTCGGCCCATAGGCCGAAACAACTGTCAGAGTCCTCCCTTCGACCTGAAGGCGAAGGGATGCAACCATCTCATCTACCGGGGTGAACTCCAACACGAGACGGCTGAGCTGAGGGGAGACAAGCATCCCCACCCCCGCCCTCCGTTTCTCCCCGCGGGTCACTCCAGAGTAGAAGAGAGTCCAGCCTCTCTCAAGGAGCTGGGTTCCAGAGCGTGGCCTGGCTCCAGGGTGGGGTCCCGGCTCCGCCGTACCGGGCGACGTCACGTGCCTCGCTGTAGTCCTCGTCATAAGGGTTTTTGAACCGTTCTTCGTCTGACCTGTCACCCAGAGCCTGTTTGCCTTGGGAGACCCTACCAGGGGCATTTAGCCCCTGACAAGATAGCCTCTCGGATCACCCAGGCGCTGAAACCCCTCCACCACGTTAAGGTGGCGGTTCAAGGAGGGGTAAATCTATCCCTGTTAAAGGGAAATGTACCTCAAGATGTTAAGGTAAAAAACTATCTCTTGACCCAGATGACTAGGTCAGTTATAGATCTAAATCGAATCTTTCATTCTTATCTAAAATTCTTGAGAAAATTATTGCTAAACAAGTTGGTTGCCACTGCTACCATTATGAACTTTTTGAGAGTATCAATCTTAGTACTGAAAAAGCACTGATGAAAGTCACCAATGATATTCTCATGGCTTCAGATAATGAACTGGTATTTGTAGTTGTCCCCTTAGATCTCAGTACTGCATTTGACACAATCATCACAACATTCTTTTAGAAAGGCTAAAACATTTAGTGGGAATTAAGGGCCCAGCATGAGGTTGATTTATTCATGTTAATGATAAATCTTCGTACAACACCAGGGTTACCTGTGGAGTACCACAGGGATCAATGCTAGGACCAATTCTCTTCACTATATCAGGGCTCGATGTTAACCATTGCCTGATCGCCCGGGGCAAGAACTTTTTATTGTCGGGAGAGTACAAATTTATTTGCATTTGCACGCCGGGCAAGTGCAGTGATCGCAAAAAAAAAAAAAATTATTTATCAATCAAAATTACTTTAAAATCACAGACATTAGCTGAAAATGACCCAGTCGGCGCCATTTTTGTTGTTTTGTACACATTCTCGCGTGATTTGAAAAAGATGCGTGCTATGAAAAAGCCGCGAGATTTTCCGCCAGATGGCGTGATTTTTGTCAACCTAGCGGTAATTTTGATGTAGTTACCAAAACGACAAACAAGCTAGAAAGTGCTATCATATGGCAGTCTTCTTTACAGTGGTCATACATTAAAAAATGTTCATTTGATTTTTTTCTCTTAGACATTGGAGAGGTGCATTTAAATGTTATACATCTAAACATGTTAAATTGGTGACCTGTTGTGTTATTATTATTGTCTTGTTGCTGCATTTATTTTGTCAGTGAAAACTAATCCTGAGTCAGTTAAAAGTCAGGGAATGCTGAAATTATGTAAGACTGTGGAAACCCTGTATAAAATAAATATGTATAATGATTCTTTAGAAAAGTCACATTATATTAATAGTATTATCTTGTATAAACATACTGTGACTCTAAAATAAGTTATTCATTTGTGACATTGACTTCTATATTGAGATTTATCTTAAGTTTTTAACATGTCAAGTTTTTTTTAGATTTTTAACATTACAATTTGTATTTTTCCAAGGACACAACAGTTTAAAGCAAAATTAAGTTTGAAAATAATGTGCAGGAAGGATTGAAAAGCATGTTAACACGGTGATGTAGGCTTGAGTTCATTATTTGACGCATGCATATACACACCAGGAACCTTTAAACTTAAGAAATACTGAATTACAAAAAAACATTTAAAAAACAAACATGTTTCATTGATATATATACAAAAATTTATATTAGGAACTATATTTGTCAAACATTAGACTGGGCAGGTAAAAATTGTTTCTGGGCAAATGAAATGTGAAAGTCACTTGGTAGTGGTAAAAATCCTTAACGTCAACCCCTGTATATATGCTCCCAATAGAGTTATTAGACTGCATGATAATAAAATCCATTGCTATGCTGATGATACTCAGCTATATTTCTTCATAAATCCAAATGAAACTAACCCATTACATAGACTATAAGCAAGTCTTGAAGATAAAAAAAAAAAACAATGTTTTGCTCTTGAATGCAAAAAAACAGAAGTTATTGTTTTTGGACCCGAATCTCTAAAAAAATCAGAGACCTGATTGTTCCTTATGTTCCCAGCAGAGCACACTGGAAAAAAATTAAGAAACTGTTTCTGGCATTTACTTAATCATATTTAGTTTTTGTGTTAGCATGGTAGGACATAAAACAATTGTGTTAAAGTAACTAAATTTGATTAAGTATATACCAAAAATGGTATCTGCAGGTTGTTGATTTATAGAATTTCTGAAAGTAGAATGGAAGACAGATTTGTTTAGGCTACATTTACAATGCAGACAAATGTTGCTCAAATATGATGATTTTTTTTTTTTATGCCCTGAAGTGACTCAGGTGAAATTATTTCATGATTGTATGAACACCCAAGTCACATGGAAGCATGGACATCTGACTTTTTCAAATGTGATCTGGTCCACAATGGTATGTGGTTTTAAATTTGATAACGATCGGATCTTTGGAATGTGACTGCATTCTGAACAGCCATGTGACCCATGTCGGAATTGGTATGACAATAATGTCCCTCTGTGCCAGGGACAGAACTAGATTGGGGCCACGCTACCCTTAGCCAATCACTGGCCATCCCTGTTGCCACCCCTACTATTTTTTCCTTCTAATACAGATTGTGGCAGCACTAATACTCTGAAGTGAAATATTCAAAACATTTTTATTTTTCATATATTAACAATCACTTGACAACAAATACAATGTGGTTAATTATGCAAATCGATGTACTAACATTAAAGATAAGTACAGAATTCATCCTCTTTTCAGAAGTATATTTTGTGGCATATTGGGTAAAGAGAAAATGATGTGTCTCTGCAAGTCATCTAGGAGTATTCAGTAAAATCATAGATAAATAACTATTTTAATAAAAACTTATTAAATATTCAATTTATGTAGATATCAGTAATTGTAAATATCAATTTTATGCAGAATGATTATTGATTAAAGTAGCTAGGTAATGACAATGGAAAAGATGTTAGCTATACTTTTTATGAAGACGGATGTGTAAATATATGCGTGTATTTTTAGCAAAGGCTGTAGGAATGGATAATTTGTCTTTATTTAGAAAAAAATGGGCGTTGTGCTTATTAATATTCCTGTTGGAACAGTGTAGATTGACCCTGAGGTTCTGGCGCCTATCCACTTTCGGCTACCCCTAAGTGTTTATTGGTTGTTGCCCAGCCACCCTCATAAAACATTTCTGGCTATGCCTCTGCTCTGTACTGACAGCGTGGAACAAAAACAACAAAAACCATGTGGAGGGAGAAGGGAATTTTGGAGTAAAGTATTTGATCGGATACAACAAATTGAGGGGTCATGCCGTATCAGGTCAGTTGACTACAATGCGGCATTCACAAATTTCCCTCTAAGATGTCTGCCACTTCTCTTCCAAAAGCCGTAATTAATATTTCTGCTCTCCTTCTCCTCTGTCTCCTTTTCAGCATTGTCTTCTGTATTATCCTGCTTCTTGTACTGTTTAACATCTTTAAATCCGTCCATAGACTCTGACTTCTGACACATCTTGTTATTGTTCTTATTCTCATGCAGGTCACTACTGCTTCCAAGCATGGTTTGACATGACTTGTTATTATTTTTCTACACATGCGGGACACTTCAGAGTCACAATTTCAGACATTCATATAAACAGCCACACACACACAAAAAAAAATCAGATTAGCCAAAAAAATAGGATTTGAGCATTAAGACCTACAGTGTGAATGTTAGTTATCTCCTATGAAACCAACTACCAGTTCTAGTATGTGAGGCAGACATCCTGTCTACTTTTAAGGCTAGAGTTAAAACTTTCCAATTTCATTAAGCCTATAATAAAAGGCTGAGTGATGTTTGCTCAGACACTGGGTGAGTAGAGAAATAGTAGGAGGTAGAGTGAACAGCCCTATCCAGTAGTTGAGAAATCAGTCCAGACAGATTTTTCTTTTTAGCTCTACCTTTCTCATACCTCATAACTCAGAATAGTTAAGCCATCCCAAGCTATTTTTTATATTTATAATGCTATATGTTTAGACTGCTGAAGGATATTGGGGACCACTTTTCATCATTCTGCATCATTCTATCTCTCTTCTTCCATTCTACAATATTTGTTAAGTTCCACCTATAACTTTGTCCTCTCTGCTTTTTCTTGTAATTTTAGCTTAATCTGCTCTGTTCCTGTTCAGCTGTGACACCATCCCCATCAGCATATCTGTTTATAGATGTTGAAGCTTGGTCTATATTTTTTGTGTTGTCCTGTTTATTTTACCGTGACTAACTACTGTATATGTATTCTCTTTTATCCTATGACATGAGAACTGGCTCAGAGCTAATCTGTTTGGCTATGTCTTTCCTGGGCAGGGCTACTTGTGGAAATAGTTACATTTTGTATATCTGCTTGTCTTCGTGAACTCACATGTGGTCTTAGCAGAAGCCTACTTACACTGACCTGATTCTGCTCGAGGTTTTTCTTTCTGTTAATACTGAGTTTCCCTCTCCACTGTCACTTCATGCATTCTCAACACAAGGTATCGCTGCAGAGTTAATGACACCATACAACCAAATGTCTACTGTTGCTATATGCTGATCTAGGAAGAGGAAATTCTGCAGTCCATAACTTCTTCCAGTCAGCTAGGTTTATACTTCCAGAACTTTTCACCAATCTATCTGCATGATTTAATCAATTTGTTATGTTTGATATGGCATAAGTTGTGAATAAGTGATAGATAAACTTTTTTGAATCAAAGTAGATATATACATACTGGAGGAATTGTGTCATTAGATATCTTTACTTGATACAGGTACAGATTTTGTTCAAATTTGCATTTTCCCATTCTCTAGCTTTTTCTGCATCTCAAGCTTCTTGTCTGAACTTACCGTTTTACGATCAACCAGAAGCAGTTCTACACAAATATATCGCAATATAATATATCTGACGAAATTGTTTGCATTTTAAATGCATTTTAAATGTCACCGATAATCACATTTAATCTATTTTGGTGTCCATTAAGGCCTTAATTTAAAAGATAATAATTTAATGACTTTTAATGATTTTTAATGCCCGTGGAAACCCTGTGATTTGTGAAAGTATCTGATAGTGGTCAGTGGGCCCGGTGGTGCTTGTGTACAGCAGTCCCTTTTTACAGTAAGTCCCAGGGCAGCTGTGGCTACCTTGCTATTATCAATGTGTGAGTGAGTTCGTACAGGACTTTGGAGTGCCTTGATGTGAGCATGTGCTATATAAGTACATGCAATCTAACTCAAAGTTTCAGTTTTGTTAAGACTAATAGTATCTGTCATTTTAGAACATGAAAGCGAATTTAAAGTTCATGTATAGGCTGACTTTATCAAGCAACATAAAGATATTTCCTTTATAGATCATATAACTAGTTTTAGAAATTTGTAACTTAATTTCAACATGATTACCCTTTATAAAAAGATGTTATAAACACTGAGTTGCTTTGGGGTGGCTTGTCAATGTGTTTTCCATCTCTACATTACACAAAATTCCCTTTCCTATCAGTATTCTGTTAAATTACAAGATGCTGGCAGAGGCTGCTTTGGGAAATTGTTATACAGAGTTTTCTCTAATTATACAACAAAAGTGACAAAAGTTTGACAGTTAGTAATTTGACATGTTACATTGCTGTCATTACTGTAAGGAAAACATTAAATATTTATCATATGCAAGCCTGTAGGGGGTATGATCATTTTGCTTAACTGTGTCATTAAGTTTTGGTTAATTATCATGGCCCATTTGGTCCAGCACCTCCTCCAATGTGCTACAATTCTCTGTCCATTATCCTCTCTGTAATTATCAGCAAACAGTGTCTAGCCACCCCACAGCACTTTCTCTTGGAAACATGTTTATAATTACCTCAAGATGTTGATTTGTCAATTCCTGTTAATGGAAAGCTTCTGTTCGTTTCCTTGGTGTTAAAATCAAAAGGCTTTTACGGTTGCACTTGGGAGTGCTATCTGCAAATTACCTGTTCACAGCCTGTGTTTTCAAATTGGCTTTTTTAAGCATGTTTTTAAATGACACAAGACTTGAAATTGAAAGCGCAATCATAATGTCCAATCCTGGTGGGGATGTCACACTTACCAACACCACCTTTGTTTAAAAAAGATCATCTATTATGACACTACATTACTCAAACAAAGTGGGAAATGTGTGTATTTACCCTAAAGTCTAAACAGCTTTTTGAAAAATTACTTCTTTTTTCAAGCACATCTTATGCTAAAATGGTTAGAAAATATGGAGTACCTCAAATGGAGCAGAAACAAAGAAAAAAATCCAGGACATTAAATTCCTGTGTATGAAAAATAGAAATAATTATAAAGTATGGGTTATTATTTCTTCGATATAAATACATTCACCTTAGTCTGAAGCTACATTTTCTGAGCCAAAAATATTAAATAAGACCACAGTAACCTTGGATTACAAAAAATAATTTGGGATCATTCATTATTTATAGGTACTTACAACTGCAACTGCGGTGAATTTATTATGTAGTGAAGCTGTAAAAGGCTGTACAGAAGCAAAGCTGATACAAAAATATATTGATGGGGAAACTTGCTCACACAACAGACCTATCCCTAATGCATGATAAAAAATAATATGGGATTGTTTTTATTTACATCAAAGAGGGGCATATTTGGACTCTGACAAGTCTCCATTACTTTTTTTATTTCTGTTTTATTTACACCAAAATGCATATTCTCTTAACTCTCAATAGTCATAGTTGGCAAAGCAGCTCATCTGAGGCTATTTTGTGTATTGGGGAGCATCTTTCTAAGGAACATATCTTAAAATTTTTGCTGTTATATATAGAATTTGTAGGTTTCATTTTGTCCCCTTGAAACAAAAAACTCAACAAAATGCTAAACCTTTTGGAAATAAATCCAGATTTTTCATTAAAAAAAATGAAACTCTAATTGACACATAAAGAACTATGTGAACCAAAAATCAAAAGCTCCGGATTCATGCCAATGGTTAGGGGATGTATATGACTGACCAGAACTGTAAGCCTTATACATTTTTTATTATAACCCCTTTTAGAGAGTTCCCATATCTCAGATCTGCATGCTTTTCCATGTTCAAACTGCTGCACAGTGAGAAAAATTCAACCGAAGCCAGGCAAAAAATCCAGAACTCAAAGAAAGCGCCTCAATGCCTGAGGCAATATAATATGCAAAATGTACTCCAGGAGCCTCCAGAAATGTCTGCTTGGTTTGTAAAATGAATTTAGTTTGGGTTTGGGTTTTTTTGCATGTTTTTCCACTCACAGCTTCCCGATAATTTGCAATGTATATTACTCTAATTTTCTTCATCTTTTTCTTCAGTGTAATATTTACCTCTTTTTTGGGATTTTGTATTTAATTCTTAACATATACTGTAATAGAAAATATTGGTATTCTTTAGATATTTAGAGTTTTTATAAGAAGTGTTTATATATCCATGCATAATTTTTATATCTTGGATAAAAAGGGATTTAATTGCACTTGAAAACAAATAATGTTATTATATTATTAATAAAGTTTTGTACATCTTCCCCCCTAATAGCAGCTCCCTATGACTCTATTAATCTGCTGTGGACCACTCTTTTTCATCAACTACCACTTTCTGAATCCTCACTTTCAACTGTATCGTGTTTTAAGTGGTTTCATGCCTGGTTAGCTTGTTTTTAATTCAACCGACAGATGTTAAAAGTCCAAGTACTGCTGTACATAGGCTGAGGCAGAAATCAGAAACCTCTCCCCTACACAAAGCAAAAGGGGTCTCATCCACTTGGGTGGAGCCCAACTCTAGAAGAATCAACTATACAGCGATAAGAAATACTATCTCAGCCAGCTGCGTTTCCGAGATGTTTTATTTCCAATTTATTATTATTTCTAATCCAGAAAATACATCATGTAAGCTGAAGGAGATCCACATGCTGGCAGCAGTCGTCCTAGAGAACAAATAGTGGATCTGGTATGATTATAATACTACTGTATGTTCTTGCTAAGTCCAAAGATAAGTGTAGTGTCTGTTGGGTCAGGTCAAGGCAAGTTTGTATTCAGACGATTGAATTGAATCAAACCAAATCTTTCTAAAAGCCAACCAAGAATGCCTCAGAAAGCTGGTCTCTCATCTTACTTAAGTGTATTCACACCCACATAAAAGGTTCTGAAACATACCCTAAATATTGTTCACATGTGAGGGGAGAATTCACAGTGGCGACAGTGGCGTTGGATGTTGGAGTTTGCCCAGAAATCGAAGGGTTGACGGTTCAAGCCCCGGCTCTGACTTTCATTGTCGTTGTGTCCTTGGGCAAGACACTTCACCTGCATTGTCTACTGATGGTGGTCAGAGGGCCCAGTGGCACCAGTGTACGGCAGCCCTACTTCTGTCAGTGAGCCCCAGGGCAGCTGTGGCTACAATGTAGCTTGCCACCATCAGTGTGTGTGTGAATGGGTAAATGAAGGTAGTGTAAAGCGCTTTGGTCAAGTCTCCTGACTTGAAAAAAGGTGCTATATAAGTACATGCCATTTACCACAGAGAGACTGAGCCATATCATTGCGTCTAGCACAGTAAAGCCTATGCAGTTTATTTTGGTTAAGACAATGATGAGCTCAAAAGCAGCAATCTCAATTTACTGGTCTTTTAACGTTCTTACCGTCACCTCTGGTCATGAAATTTGTATCATGACCCAAGGAAATTACATCCTGTATACAATGGCTAAAATTTGTTTCTTCTACAGGGTGGCACACCCTGGAAAGGGTAAGGAGCTTAGCTATCTGGGGGTCTCAGAGTAGCAGCTCTACTCTGAGAGCCCCCACAGAGGACGCAGTCTGTTCTGCTCTCCACCCTGCCCTCACCCACCTTGCAAAGAATGACTCTTATGTGAGAATGCTGTTCATTGACTTCAGTTCAGCATTTAAAGGGGAACGCCGTTTTTTTTTACATTGGTCCCTTGATTTTACGTTATTACATCATGTTCTACTCACTCATATGAGTTTTGAGTCATTTGGAGCTGTTCTGAAGATATTCGGTTTTGTTATATCCAAGTAACGTCTTCCTATGGGCAAAGACTTGAAGGCAAAACTAAACTGTTCATAATTCATTGGTACGCCAGCATTCATAACAACTAGGTGATTCACTGTCCCCCAGACATTCGCAGTTATATTTTTTTATATTTATATATTTTTTAAAACAAAGCAGCGCCTGTATGACGTGACCGCGCGCCGGACTGGAGTTGTGACAGGCAGTCTGGGCCACAGGTGGCTGCGCTCTACCCCTTCTGTTCATTCGGCTAGCTAATCTGAATCGTTCAATTCCATTTCAAGAGCGAGATCATCTGTGGTAGTAGCACTAGACATCTTCCAGGCATGTGAATAAAACTAGCAGCAGTTCAGCGGACAGGATGAACCAATAGTAGCCGGCGCACGTGGGTTACGTCATACACACCGCTTTGTACCGCATAGTGAGGTTTGCGAATGACACAACTTTGATGTGACTCACAACCAAGAGCAATGAAGCCACAACACAGAGATCAGCTTTCTGACCAAGTGGTGCAGCAACAACAATCTCCCGCTAAACATCAGCAAGACCAAGGAAATTGTTGTGGATTTCTGGAAGGATACACTGACCACCGGTCACTGACCTGCAATAGTGCTGCAGTAGAGAAAGAGGGCAGTACCAAATTATTAGGGGTACACATCAGCGAGTACCTCTCCTGGACTACCAACACCACAACACTTGTGAAGAAAGCCCAGCATGCCTCTACTTTCTGTGCACGCTTAAGTACATTCTACAACTTACACTGGTTGATACATTTTTTATTGTACATACATAGACTTTTATATCACAGTGGTTGACAACTTATCTCTTTGGTTGACAACAGACAACCACAGTATCCATGTGTCAGAGTCAAAACCTATGGTGATTACGCAATATTAATCAGAATGGTAAATAGTTGTAGCTGCAGCTTAGTATTTAGCATTAGTCTGTATACCTGGAACCAAATCCATAAGCATGCTCGTGTATAAAGGATTCATCAAGCTTCTTCAGAGGTAAGCTTAATAGCAGGTGTGGGTGGCCCCAGACTTCCCATACAGGGCACAGGAAGGCCAATCCCTCTAGGAGGAACCCACAAAATAATTGCTTGGCTTCCTGTCCTAAAGATGCATTTCACTGTTCTCATTGGGAAGTACCAACTTGAGTAATGGCATTTCACCCTGGAGAGACTCCTACAGAGAAAAGCTGCTATTATAAAAGTTTTATTGACATGAATGAAATAAGTTCTTTGGCGCTCGGACCCTGGCAGAAGAAATTCTGCTGTGAATCAACAGTCGCTTAGATGAATAACCTAGGAAAAGTATTGGTGTCCCCCCCGGGGCCCAGAAACTGGTGACGGAATAAGCCAGAGGGTGAGTGCGGCTGAGAATAGTCTGAGAGTGAGGGAGGAGATGGGGAGGAGCTGGTGGAAAGGTCGCTGGAGTGCTAGAGGGAGGTTAGTCCAGGAACTAGATTAGGGGATCTTTAAAAATAATTTTATCGCACAAGGGTCCAGGTAAAGTTGATAAGAGCCTTTCACATTGGGTTTTCAATTTTAGCTTCATCACAAATAATGTCGGCAATGACATTAGATGGAATTTATAAAATGACAGTGGTGACCTTTGTGTTCATGCTAAGGATAAAAGTTAACTGCTAAAAATTCAACAACTGGGCTGCAGAAACCAAAATGGACAGTAACATGTCCTGGGTGAAGCCAAAATATTGTTCTCCCTTTTTTTTTTTATTATCTGAGATCATTATTGGGGATATGTCAGATCTGAGTCATTAAAAATGGAAGGTTGTTATTGTCCCTGATTTATAGTCATAGTTTAACACACCTCTCTGCAGCTTTTCTACTGTTACCAAGTTATTACGCCATCCAGACAGTGTCTTGGCAACAACCAAAATCGAATAAATCTGAAAGGATTCCCAAAGGAGTAAATCATGATACTGTAATCTAATTAAAAGTAAAATAACGATTATATTTGGTTCATTTAACATAACATCTCTTTCTTCAAAAAGTCTGCTAGGTAATGACATGGCGCTATGTAAATAAACTGAATCGAATTGAATTTTGAACAACTGGCTGTTTAACAACTGTAGTTGTTAACTGGTGCTTTCAAAGTCAAGGTTGTCTACAAAAAAAACTATAAAAGTGTATCATGGCTACAATCTCTTCTGTCTGAAAGGTTATGCAAAAATGGCAGGTGAATGAAAATGTGAAGAGCAAAGCAAGATCTGAAGGCACAACATTCAGGCAAAAACTGCACAATCACTAAACCAACACAAAGCCTCTGTATGATTAAAAATGGCTGAAGGATTCACTGTGCTACAGTAAAAATTGGGGCAACCCATCTCACTACAAAAGCCTTATCTACAAAGAGTACTTATCAGAAGAAAAGACACAATGTGCCATTTTCAAAAGGATAAAAGCTACTGAGAGAAAAAATAATGTCCCTGTTGTTAAAACACCGCTACAGTATTCATCCATCAGTTATGGCTAAAAATAATTATTGTATGGTCTCATGTGGCCTGCAGTAATAAAAGCACTGCAGAATCCACGTGGACAGGTTAGATATGAGGATTGCAGAGCCCCAATAATCAATATCTTGTTTCAAAGGTCACAGATATGTACAATCAGTCAGACAGGTAGGTAACAAATTTCAAAATTATTATTAGATTACAAGGTCTTGTTTCAATTCACATTATGTTGTTATGTTGCTTTTAAACTTTATTGAATAATATATTTCCAAGTTTCACAAAATAGTTTTAAGCGTTTACTTAGATTTTTCTTAGTATTTTTATTTTAAGTCAAAAATCTGGCAATTTACAGAACAATATTGTTTTTAGTGTGATTGAATCATGTACTCCAAAAATAATGTAGCACAAGTAATTATCAGAAATCCATTTTATTATATACAGTATCGAAATGTCAATACAATTAAATTCAGTTTATTTGTATTGCGCCGATTCACAACACAAGTCATCACAAGGCACTTTACACTTAACCAGCTCATACAGTCAGATTAGTTCAAAGGTTTTCTATCTAAGGAAAACCAGTTGATTGCATCAAGTCATTGACTTGGCAGCAATCCCTCAGAGAGGAAAAATTCCCTTTAAACAGGAAGAAACCCCTAGCAGAACCAGGCTCAGTGTGAGGGCTCAATGAGACAGAAGCAAAGATATAGAAATAAGCAAAGATATGTCAAAGATCATTAGCTGTATGTCACTGAATATTCATTTAATTCCTCTGGCACAGTAGTTGTCTTGTGATTGGAAGGTTGTTGGTTCGATTCCAGCCTCTCCCCTTTACATGTGGTGGGAAAGCTGCTTAACCTACAGTTACCCACTGATCTTCATTGGTATATGACTGTGTGCATGTCAGTAAGTGTGATTGTTTAAGTGTTTGGGCCAAACTAAATAAACTCAGTTCATTCACCATTTAGAGACTTAGAGATAAGCAGGCTGCCACAAACTCTCCGTTTTTACATATTTGTTGAATGCATGCAATAATTATAGTAACAATACATTTTATTTGCCACCTTTCAGAACATCTACGGTCACCACATAAAAGAAAAGATGAACCACAAAACTAAGATTAACAAAATGAAAACCTGTTGTTTATAAAGGTATGTGAAATGACATTTTTTTGTACAGAAACTTTTTTTATCACTAAGGTAAAACCAAAGGAGCTATCAGTTTAAAAAAAAAAATTCATAGAGATAAAGGAAGGATTATTCATATCTCCTAGATCTCGTGACAGGTCTTTGCTGGATTCATTTATCATGTATCTTTTAACTGTTTCTTAGACCTTGAGTTGTTTTATTTGTTGTCCTTCAGTTCTCCACTAGTATTATTTCTTGAGCTCACATTAAACATGCTGAAAAATATGCTGAAAGACCTCAAGGAACCCTGCAAAAATATTGTTCAAGGCCACTTGACAAGAAAGGATGTAACTTAGAAAAAAAAGCAGGGTTTAAAGTTTTCTTTAGAATTGTGCATGGTAATTAGTCTCTCCTTTACATATTTTCAGCGTACTAAGTAAAACAAAAAGTGAATAAGGGCTAATCTATGATCTCTAAACAACAAGTTCCTCACTTCTGGAGACCAGTGTTGTTTTTGACAGCATCTTAGATTTAGTCTTAGTTTTCAGGTCGAAAACTATTATTAGTTTTATTCGCATTTTATTCATTAAAATGCGTTTTTTTTAAAAACAGGTTTTGGTCTAGCTTTAGTCGGTTTTATGCTGCAAAAAAAAGGTTAACCTCCACAATTTCCAATAACAACCAGATTATTTACCAGACTAACAGCTCTGGCCTAGATACTACAATAGCTGGGTATAGAATGCTGCCATGCAGTTCATCATTGCTGTTGAGCAGAAAACTTTGATTTAAAGAATTCAAATAAACATTTTTATGAATTTTGACCTACTTTATAAAAAAACTGATTCACAAAAGCTGTGAAAATAGCAGATCTATTTCAACACATCCTATTTGTTAATATATCAGACAGACAAGTTAACAAAATGTGCAATAAAGGAATGGTTTTAAACATTTAAGGTTTCCACCGATAAACAAACACTTCCTGATCAACTATGAATTATGCATCACACACAGAGCAATAAAATCTTCATTGCTCCAAATAAGCAAAGAACATAAGCATTCTTCTCTCTACTTTTTTTGGCTTTATTTCTAAGAATTTGCCCCTTTGCTACCACTGCTCAGGGGTCAAAGTAGATTTAAATTCACATGGTTTTGAAAAAAAAAAAAAATACAGAGAGAACCTCCATAATTGCCTTGTAATGCCATGGCAATCTAGACCTAAATTGAATGAATATGCTAACAAAATGTCATGACTGCATTTTTTGGTTCTGTTTAAGTTTTCTTTTTGAGTTTTCAGTTATATTTTTTAATTGTGGCTTTCTGTATTTTCTAGTTTATTGGGTTTATTTCCATTTTGTGTTATTCTAGTTGTTTTTTGTTATATTTTTGAGTGCTTTTTTATTTCTTGAGTTACTCTCTGTTGCCCCCTTGTGTTTGTTTCCTTTCCCCTTGGATTTGTTGTAGACGCTTCTATCCACACCTCTTCCTTGTCAACTAATTAGTCCTTTTCTTTGTTCTGTCTCCCATATATACTCTCCCTGTGCGGTTCCTCGGTGCTGGTTCCTTGTTTTTTCCTGGCTCCTGATGTGTTTTCTCTGATGTCACCTAGATCCCGGCTTTCTGTATTTGTTATTTTGGATTTTTCGGTTTCTCATTCTCGTCTCATTAAACCAGCCTCCTGGTCTCAGCATTTGGGTCCTCACATTGGGTCCTAACATGTTGAAATATATAAAGGAAACAGAGAAAATGTTTTAATGACAAGTCAAGGAAACATTTAAATCATATTTAAATAGATAGAAACGAAAACTATGAGAGAGAAATATTCAAAGATCTATGTACCTTTTCACCTGGCTCTTTGTCCAAAAATAAACAGTATGCAGTGAATTATTTGCTTTGGATATAATTTAGGGATTCGTTATGGTAGGAATTAAAGAATGTTTAGTATCACCTCTTATTAGCTGGAAGTATAAAATCTTGATAGTGAGACAAAGGGAGTTTTTAGGCTTGGCAGAGGATGATCAGCCCTATATAGTTTACTGTATTAGGTAGCGAGAGCAGGGAGAGCCACACTGGTGAGAGTGAACAGTCACTATGGAGCACATGCGCAGTGCACAGAAATACATTTCTGCACAAGCACAGCTGGAAGGGTTTGTAAGAGTTCAGTGTGCAGTACAGTACCATTCTGGATTATTTTCATGCCGCCGCTGCTGCAATGATCCATCTATGATCATGCAGAAGGTGCACCATTGCACCATTGCACGGCAGGTGGGCTGCATGACCAAACAGGACGCAGGAGTATGGCGGATGCTGCTTAGCAGATTACAGTACAATGATGCATTTTAAACATCTGACCGACCACCAGATCGACCATTTTTATTTAGTCTTGTCGTGTTGATAAAAACTCACACTCATAAGTCCCAATTTTTATATATCATTAAAGATGCATGTTTAGTTCATGAGTTCTCATTATCTTCATGAAAAAATGGAGCGTCAATGACAGAGCCTAGGCGGAAGTTAAACTGAAGAAACTGCTCTTCTACATCCACCTACGACACAGCCAATCAGCTTTGAACCACACCTCCCCAAAAGCCAATCAGCATCCACAGCTCAACTTAAAAGGCCTCCGACCTGCAACTTGTCTGCTGCCTGGTTGCGCTGTGAAACTTCATTCAGATGAGCCCGTTTCTCCTGCCGAGGTCTGAGCGCCAAAGACAAAGTAATTGTATCAATAAATTTCTTCTAATTGTCTCTTCTCTTCGTGTAAGTTTTTCAGATTGAAATTATTTCATCATCGTCACCGTTGACCAGCCTGCTGGAGGCCGTCTGATTTCTCAGGGACATTCCTGGTATGGAGAGAGCAGTATCTATTAATCGTAAGTCTATGGGAGAATTGTCCTGAACTTAAAACCGCACATCAGGCAGCTTGAGGTCATTGATACAATGATGCAGCAAACAATTACTTATTTATTTATTTATAGTGGAGTTCTAAGACTGTGAGATGTGTAAGAAGAGGAACACATTTTGCAAAAAGAGTGACGGATAAACAAAGATGAAATAACTTCCAACGCTGAGGTAACTGAAATGGGTTTTAGTCAAAGCTCTGTGTTATATTGATTTTCCCCTTGTAGGGAGATGACATAATTTTGGTCATGGGATTGTTAACCAGCCTAACATTTTATTTCTCTCAGGGCCACTCAATCGAGAAAGATAAAGCGGAATACTAGAATTAATAAATCTTAACATAATGAAGATTCTTCCTTTGGAATAACAAGAAATAATCAAGAACAAAATTGTGCAAGATGTCATAAGACATGACAGAAGCATGATAGTCCAAAATATACAGTAGATCTGCAGTTTTTATGATGAAAAAACTGTAAAGCCATTAAGAATATTCTTCTAATACAGATTTTGTTCCAGTGTCAAACTTTCATGATGAAATAAAAGCATTTTATCTTGCTTTCCTGATGACTGTGGTCTATTTCATCAGGATAATGTACGGTGCCATCCGGCAAAAGGCCTCAGCAATTAAATTTTGTAACCACAACAACAAATCTAAAGAATCAAGGATCTAAAGTCTTTATTCTCATTTCGAAGCTATAATTAAATTTTGCTGAGAGTGCAGCCCTAAGTGCACATGTATTGTATATGACTGTGTATGAGAGGATGCAGTGACTGTCAGCTCTATTAACTAAACCTTTCTACCACTCGTTTGACCCCAGTTCTACCTTTACATCTCCTGCAATTCTTGATGGCATAGATTTAACTAGGTATGTGAAAGATTCTTCAGAGAGTTGGCTCATATTTACATTGAAGCACAATTGAAGCACGCCATAAACCACCCAATTATAACCATAGTTGTAGCCAGAAAATGTTAATAAGGTTGGCCAGACAATAACCAATTTACACTGAGGGGTTGCCAAAAGTGGATAGGTGCCACAACCTCAGGGTGAATCTACACCATTCCAAAAAGAAAATTAACGTCCAAAACATCCATATTTTATTAACACAGACTAACTGTACTTTCCTACAGCCTTTGCTAACAAATAGATGCATATAATTAAACATCCATGCTGTCTAAATTAAAGGTGTAATGGACAACATTTCAAGTTTGAGTTCTAGGGTGAACATCCTAATCAATGTCATTACTTACATACTTTTACCAATAATCATTCTGCATATAATTAATATTTAAATTTACTCATATCTAAATTAAATTGATTACTTATTACTAAAGTAATTATTTATCTCTGATTTCACTGAAGACTCCTAATTGACTTGCAAAGGCCCTAATTGTACTTTTATACCACAACATAAAAAAATCTAATTCAGAAAGAACATGAATTCTGTATCATTGCAGTATATTAGTATATTGATGTGTATAATTAACCACAATGTTTTTGTTGTGAAGTAAATGTTAATATATGAAAAAATTTAAATTTTAGATAAGTTAGAACATTTCAATTGAGAGTATTGCTGCCACCACCATCTGTATTAGTGGGAAACAATGGTAGGGGTGTCTACAGGGGTGGCCAATGATTGGCTAATGGTACTGTAGCCATGGCCACACCTGGCCCCGCATCTAGCTCCCCCCTGCTTATAACCTCTGATTTAAGCTAGACATTGTTTTCCACACAACCCTGATAGTCTTGCTTTTTCTGATCCTTCTCTGCAAACATTAAATATAGACATGTGTAGTAATCACAAACATCCCTTTTCTTTCTCATTCTGTAGGTTTGTAAACAACAGTGAAGAGGCATCTTGCCAGTATTTTAGCAATTTTCATATTTTAAAACATTTAAAATAGGATTGTTTTTAGACAATCCATAGAAGACTAAGAACCAAGCATATGTGCCAACTCCTACGGAAAAGCTGCAATCAGATGATGAGGTGGATACTGCTGAAAAGATGTGTATTCGTCATTGTCTCAAGAGTGGATCCTGTATTGATGCCTTAGACTAACTACAGGGAAGCGTGGCCAGTTTGACAAAAATAGCAAGTAACCCAAACACCCACATGTTCTCATACCAGACCTAATCTTTTATTGAACAACTTGAAATACACAAATGAGTCTGAGCATCTTTATTTGTAACATTCAACGAGACCAATCATTATCTTTTAATTACTACTGCCCAATAGTGGGGCCCATTAAAGCAAAGTAATTAATCTAACACCTTGGCAAGGGGAGAAGATCAGCTATACTAACAACAAGTCCACTAAAGTTTTATTTTAATATTTGCATGGGAGGAGAGACACTGAATAACAAATTAATGGTGCATTCAGGTTTTACGGTGCAACAATAGAAAGAGAAGCAGTTTCTTGAGAGACATCTTTTTACATTTCCTTTCATTCCCATGTTCCTTTGCGGAGCCCAGTACGCTTGGCAAAAGGCCAGAGATAAAAGAGAAACGTAACTAAATAAGTAAAGTGCAAACGCATTGCACTTGTGTTCTACACCTTGCTCTGCTTGCAATATAAGTCCTATTTATACCCCTTGTTAACATCTGTGTGTGTGTGCTCTAGCTATGTTGATGATTGATTAACATGTCAAATTAAATCACTGTCAAAGTAACACTGGCTAAGCTGACATTCCAAACAGTCCAATTACAGCCATTAATTGAGTGAACCCAATCAGTCCTCAAGGACAGAAGGAGGCTCCTGTCGACCACAAAGAGCACATTCCTTTTCCTTTGATCAGTTAGCAAATAGTAGCCAGTCAATTTTAAACAGAACTGGAAAAGAAAAACCTAACTGCTGCAGGTAAATCTGAATGAATTGGAATATCATTGAAAAGTTCATATATTTGAGTAATACAGTTCAAAAAGTGAAACCCTTGAAACTAATTAATTTGATTCATTACACAAACGGTGTTAAATTTCAAGTTCTTGCTTCTGTTAATTATGGTACTTATGACTGACTAATGACTAATTAAAATGGCCAAATTGGTTTCTTAGATAAAAGAATATAAAATTAGACACCTAAAAGTTAAATTATTTTTTAATATACACATTTTATGTTGTTCAATAGACCATGACTCTGTATTTGAGTGGTTAATTTAAGTCATTCAAAATTTGTCAAGAAGATGGCTGTATTTTCACAAATACTAAATATTTATGTCTGATGGATCTATATAATAAGTTTACAAAATGCAACTTTCTAAAATGTTTTAAATCTCTTCAGATAGATTCAGAACTCTAACAAGGAGAAAAACTTTCTCATTTCATTTTCAGTCTTTTTTTTTTTTTTGTTACAGAACAGTACCTGAAAATGAGAAAGTAATATATATCTCTTTCATCTGATATAAAAAGAGAGAGGTGTACAATTACTTGGTTTATTGCTTTTAGAATTTCCTGAATCTGCTGTGGGTCTTAATAGAGATGTCATATTGTTGTTCCATTATTGATTCCTTTTACTGGAGGTATGATACTGCAGTATTGATCGGGCATTTGATATTGCACACATTCTTTTTCTTGATTAGTAATGGAAAATACTTAATATTTGATTATTCTATGATGCTATATAGACATGTGGTGCAAATTCAAAAACATTGTTAATCATGGGCACGGTGACAAGGATTCAAGCTGTTCTGCTAGTTCATATCGCAAAACAAAATTTTCTTTCACCTCAACCAGCCTTTTTTTTAAATCCAGAGAATACTGGAAACTTTGATATGAGTCCAAATAATGTAACATTTTGCAAACTCTTCATTTGTGCCTGATACAGAGCCTAGTACTACAGAAAAGAAAAGCATAGGGAAAGCTCATGGGGAAAATGCCTTAAAGATTTGACAGCCCCATGGCAATTTGTCTGGGTCGTTCTCCAGGAACGTCCTCACGTCGTCCCCACGCCACATACAGGAAATGATTCATCTGCATGCTGGAGAGAAAAAAGCTAAGCACTATTTCAAAATTACCTGTGAGTTATCTCCTCAATAACTTCTAATCGGACAGCTGCCGTTTCCTCCACTGTAAACAAAAGTAATTACAGTAGATGTGATGGATGGAAAGAATAAGAGAGCGCCTGCACGCTCAGGACCAGTATGGTACTCTACAGAGCAGAACACTTTAATTAGGCACGGCCTTGCCCAGCACAACTAAATGAGTCTGACAAAGCACACGTTCCAGTTGCTAAAATAAGCCTCTGCCGATGCAGTGTCTTTTGTTTTCCCAAGACTTCACTTTAGCACCTATGAAGGAGTTGTTTTGGAAAGAGAATAAAATATAGCATGATATCACTTCATCCTTATTAGACCTAATGAGATATTAAATCAAATTTCGGTGGAAAATCAAATATGCCACCACAGTGTTGAGCAAACACGGTAGCGCTTTCTGGCATACCAGGAGTGTGTCATTATGTATTTGCTCCTAAGTGTACTCCATGATTGAGTTTTGTTTTAACTTTCAAGTCCAAAGGGGTTATAATGCACTATAACTCAGGGGCAAATATAATTTAGAGCTTGTGTATATCTAATATCCTATACATGAACACACATGTGGGAAATAGGTATATTTACTGAGAGCAGTTATTGTTCAATATTGACCTTAGTTACTAAGTAAAATAGCTGACAAGAAATAATAAACACCTTACAGTTTATTCAGCAGTAGCAGGGTCACCTTTGCATTATCCTGCATATTTAATTTTTTAACCCAGTACTTGTGTTTTGCTGGAACTGAGGTTACCCTTTTTTCTGTTTGGTTTTGCCAATGTAGCTCTAGGAAGTGATGTCCCAGAGGTAGATCAATGCCCAACAGATTTGCTTTCACAAGTAGACCATTATGATCATTGCCATAAAGTTCTGATTGGTAATTATCTATGAAGCTTTATTGGAAATGGTTTAGGGCAGGTGTCACCAACTGGCAGACTCCAGTCAGGGTTTAGACTCTTTGAAACTTTTACCTAGAGTACTGGACATTTTATGTGGTAACGAATTTACAGTTCGATTAGACCTACGGTTTGTTTCACCTCCAAGATGAAAGGCAGGTGATACAGAAGGTAGAGCTGCCATTAAATCTAGAGAGATTTAAGATGGCTTGTTCAAAAATCAGGAAGATTTTCTGAAAACACGTCATTCAAAGATGAGCCGATGGCCGAATATTCATTTGTTCTCCAAGGGCGCCCTACATGACCGACTGGTTTGATCTGTTCTGACTGTTCGACAATCATGAAAAGTGGCAATGTTAAACTTTATTAAACCTCTATTGCTCTAAACATACAAAGGTTGATGAAACTTACCCAGAAGGATCTGAGGTAAGAACCACGGAAATAAACAAACTTATGCTACGTTCAGACCGCAAGCAGCAGGAGCAGCACAAATGTGCATGCTGCTTCCTTTAAGACGCTGTACAAGTTTAGTACTCACGTGCAACTGCAGCATCTCTGCTGCTCTGGCTGCGTGGTCTGAAAGTTGTCTGATGCATATTAGGCAGAGCTACCCATTCATTTCTTTGCCTGTAAAAATGGCAGCTATATTTTCTGTGATCAGTGGGTACAAAGTAGTTGTTATTTTAACTGAGAAGTCCACCTGAAAACTTTGTCTGTGCAGTCAGTTCATCCAGATTACGATCCTGCTTTCAAATATTATTTTGCTGTTGGAGCCGCTCAGACCCCCATACAGTACACCGGGGACGCTCTGTCACTAGGAATCCCGTTCAGCCCAGTCGCCTCTTCATGGTTTTCCGCTACTGTTTGCGGCGGCTGGAAAACGTTTTTCATGTCCGTAATCCGAACTGCAGGCACCAGAATACTTTGCTTGTAAACCAGATGCTTCAGCTGCTTCTGCTGCTTGCGTTCTGAACGTAGTATTAGACCACTGTTAATCCTGTTTTCTTGAGCCCCAAAATTATGAACAGTTTCTTCTACTTTATGCTGTAGCTGGATTTAATTTTAAAAAAACTTTCTAAAGAATCGTGATTGTATTTCATGAGTTTTTAAACTTTTTAAAAATAACTTTATTATTATTTGATTCTTTTTGCTGTTCACTTTTGCAAAAGTGTTATTTCTTAATTACAACGTTCAAGATTAAAGAAAGTTGTTCATTTGAAGCAGTTATAGTCAACCTCTCAACCAACTGGGGTCACAAGATAATTTTTTTGGAGTCACCAAATAATTTTGGAAAGATAGAAATACACAAAATGAATGTAGCTTTCAACCGGACATAAGAAGGATAGTGAGCGGTTGGTCTCAATCAAGCTTTTTGTTACTCAAAAGTAGTTACTCTCAACCTTAACTCCTCAGAGATGAGTGATCTCCATGTGGCGATGTCTACAGAGATGGCAAAAGTACTAACTTTCCGTACTTGAGTAAAAGTACAGATACTTGTGTTAAAAAATACTCTGGTAAAAGTGGAAGTACTGATTAAACTTCTTTACTCAAGTAAAAGTAACAAAGTACAGGCTTATAAATTTACTTAAAGTATAAAAGTAAAAGTAGAAACCACTTTTTTCATGCCGTTGCCTATATTTTAAATGGATGTCTGCCAATAGGACCAGATCTCTGTTGTGTTCATTTTCGATCATCTCGTCGTCCATACTACTATGCTAACGCCACCGCCATCAAGCTGCAATGATTTGCCGCGAATGAATACCGCCGAATCTGTCGATTCATCTTGTAGTGGTGCGTCAAATGCAACGTAGATTCCCATCCAATTAGATTGAATTTGGTATTGATGACGTGAAAAATAATAATTGTAACTCCATTGAAATGATTCAAAACTAAAGTAACGAGCCAATTTTTTAAAATGTAAGGAGTAGAAAGTACAGATATTTGTGTAAAAATGTAAGGAGTAGAAGTAAAAAGTTGCCATAAAAATAAGTAGTAAAGTAAAAATATCAGAAAAATCTACTTGAGTACAGTAACGAAGTATTTGTACTTCGTTACTTCCCATCTCTGCATGTCAAACAGAAAGCCAAGAACGAAGAAGCTCTGTTCAAACAAGCAGGCTCAGTCATTGCAGAAAACATCTCCACTTTTACCAGGAAGGTTTTTTAAGTTCAAGCTTTCAGAAACATATCTGATAGAATTTAAAGATGGGCTTAATTGCTTTGTGTTTTGTTACATCTTAGAACATGCTGTTATCAATTATGGGCTGTTATGACCACTCTGTCTGTTTGGAAAGTGAGTCCGTTGATGCTGTTTCTTGTTTTTCAAAAAAATCCCAGTCTTTATCTAAATAAAATAATAAAGGGACAAATAGCTGAAGGTGATTGTATGTAAACATATATTGATTCGGCATTGGTGGGGTGTCTTGGATAGCAGTGCGTGTTAAAATTGCAGGTGGCAACTCAAATAGGTTGAGGACCACTGCTTAAATGACGGGAAGTTAAGATAAATGTAATAAATTCTATAAAAATATACTGTAACTAAGATAAGCACCAAAAAGCTTCATAAAATGTAGAAGTTGCCACGGTAATTTATATTCCTTTCCAGTGATAGATAGGTTTGTGTAACATCCATTGGTTACATACCCCAGAGGAGTGAGTGAGTTGAGGAATTGGAGCCTCCTGAAATCTGGTTGAATACCCCTGGTTTAGGGAATAAAGTCATATGCAACAGACATGGAGATGGACAGGGAGGTAAGAAAGGCTGAGGGGATAAGAATTAAGGAGAGAAAGAAATAGAAAGATAAGAGGGAGAGAGAGTAAGAAAAGAAAAAAGAAAGAATAGAGACAAAACAGAAAATATATGGAATCTCCACACCTGCATGAAGCAAGAGGGAAAGAAAACAGGAAAAAAAAAAACAATACAACACACTAGCAACAGGAAGAGCAAGAATATGATAGCACCCAATTAATACATGAATATATGTAAAGCATAACTTATGATGATTACACAATTTAGTTCAGAGTTCTGTAGCTGCTGATGTTCCCAAAAGGTTTGTTGTGTTACTTACAAGGGCCAGAAGGGAGCTACAGAAACCTTGCAGAAAGCTCTCAGAACCAAGTTGGTATTTTCTTGCAATTTCCCAGGTGCTTTCCAGAACTTATCAAATTATTTCCAAAAGTCCTCCTGGACCATTGTGCATATTTCCCAGAACACTATTGGTCTTTTTACTTCTAAGTACTATGATAAGATCCAGAAAAGTACCAGAATAGTACCAGGAATGTTTAGGGGAAAGTGCCATGTACTGTAAATTCTTCTAAAGATTCTAGGTTTTTTCTAAAGGTCTAGGTTTTAAATAAGTAACTTCAAAGTTTTGCAAAAAGGTATGAACTGTATAGTAAAAGAGTAATTCTCTAAAGAACTACCTCCAGGTTCCAGGACCCTACAATTTAATATGCTGCAAAGTTATCTCTAAATTACTGGAAATTACTTTTTATTTAGTAAGCTGTGGTATGGACGAGGAGAACATGTACACAAAAATCGAAAATGTTCACTTTTAACATGTTTTGACTAGAAAACTGTCGATAATCTTGAGATCAGAAATTGTTTTCTGCGGTTTAACCCTCAAAAGTCTTTCTACCTTTGAACAAAGAAAGTTTTTTTCACAGCTTTGTTTCTTCACAGTTTTCTCTCTGGTTAAACTCCGTCTTTCAGACTTAGGATTCGACATTTTACTCTAGCATTCTCAGACAGCATGCAGCACCAATTATTGAGTCTGTGGTTTGAACTTGCCAAGTTGTAAGGTTATGAAACAGTCCCAAACAATCAGCCCTTCCTGAGTCAACCCTTTGTTCTGCACCAAATATTTTACTTGAGCTGCGATTGAACAGCTTACACCTTCTCTCTCAGAACATGATTTTGTTAGATCCAACCTGTTCCTTGAAGGTCTTTGGCAAACTACATTTTTTTTCTTTGGTCTTTTTTTTTGTTTTGTTTTTATCCAAATATTGGACATATCGAAATCTTTCATGTGAAATCCTTCAATTCAGGTCAATTGTATAATCAATCAAGCAGCTGCTGATGCAGTGGTAGTCATAATACTTTTGCATCATAGGTTCTGGTACTAAGGTGCAAAAGGATAGGGATGGCATTGACGTGTTATATTACCAGGAACGTTTTTGATTAAATTTAATTCTTATTTCTTTTCTGAATTCATATGCACAGTAAATATTGAATTTTTCTTGAGACACTTCAAAACTCACAACAGCCTCCTTCTGGCAAAAGGAGACCACAAAAAAGACAAGTATTGTTCTACCAAGGCATGATTCTTGTAGAGATTCACTTTGTTCTTCACAAATTTAAATAAAACATTGAAATATAAAAGTTATGTAATTTCTTTTTGTTAGTAAAATTGAAATTTAAAAACAATGCACATTTTAACGGTTAACACATACACAGCACATGATAGCACAGTTAAAGGGATATAACAGCTGATTTTCTTTAGTTTCACAGTGAGACACCGTGTACAATCAGATATATGCCCTTGTCTATGCTCATAAGGTTTTTTTTTTGGTGGCAGAATACCTCCTGCCGCTTTCAGTGCTGAAAGAGAACAACCATTTGGATCATGGATTCCTTTGCTGTGGTATAACACTTTATGGAGAAGAGAAGCAAATTTTTAACAGCAGGGGTTTTCCATATGAGGTTGTCGAGGAATATCAATCTTGGTGAATAGAATTGGAATAAAGGCATACGTGCAAACTTCTCCTAAAATGCCTCTCTTATTGTTGTGATATTTACCAGCAGAAATGATTTAGTGAAGTGAAATTATATTGTACTTTCTTTATTTTTTTACCTTTTTAAACCTCATTTATCCTTATTGTATTCCTGTTTAATCCCATCAGGTAACTTCAGGGTAAACCCTTGACAGAGTGAAAGACTGTTACGCTCTCATGGAGTAACACAGATATATAAAACAAAACATGCATTGCGCACTTTGAGAAAGCAAGAAACCCTCAAACCCTTGACATTTTTAGTGAAGGGAACAGTTTTATCAACTGCTCCACCGTGCAGCCCTCTTTTAAATACAGTGTAAACTGTACTGGCAAAACATCAGTCACTCATCAAGTGTGTCATATTTGAATCAATTTGACTGTGTGATCTGGTGAACTGTAAAGGGCCTTGAGATGATGCGTTGTGAAATGGCGCTATAGAGATAAACTGAATTGAATTGAATTCATGCTTTAAGAAGAGAGACTCTGAATGTGCGCAATCACGGAGGCAAATGATAGGTTAAAGAGTTTTATTGAAGGTTTTGGTCTGGTCTGAGATTAAATTAGCTGGCTGGGTAATCTGGGCTCTGCTGGAAAAGGTTAGGTCACAGGTGAGCAACTGGAAGGCGCTGGTTCAATGATGAGGAGTGCTGAAACCCATTGAGAAGGAGGCTTGGCAGAGAAGGGAACCGAGGCTTCATGGATTCCAGGAGGCAGACTGGGAGCGTCTCTGAGTTTCCAGAATCAAGTTTGGAGGAGTGGTCTCGGACTTGGAATCCGGAGTTCTAGGAAGGAGGAAACAGAGAGCGGGGTTAGGTTCAGGTTTCACGTGGAAGCAAGACTATGAAGAAGATTGGTCTGTACCAAGCAGAAGGGCTAATGAACTGATGCCCTCCTCCTGGTTCCAGCTCCTTATGAAGGGCGGTAATCAGCTCAGATCTAAAGCACCTGCCCGTCCAGCCCTGCTGATGATAGAGAAAAGGAAAACCAGACCTGCACCCAGACCTTGACAAACTGTCCTACTTTGTCTTTTGTACAATTGCAGCTTTCAGAACAAAATATTCTGGATGATAATGAATTGATGAAAAAAACTCACAGTATTTTAAATACACTTTGTAGACTTCAGAAATGTCTCTAAAGACCGGCATCAAACCTGCAGTGAAGTAAAAGTTAAAACTTAGCCAAACATTTTATCTAATCATCAAATTATGACTGCATACTAACAAATCTCTTCTTATTGCACAACACAAGGTCTGTTTATTGCCTCTGATCCATAACTCCATTGACTTCGATTGGTATCTTTATTATCAAATTATCCAAGTCTAATAGAAGTGCCCAAAACCTAAATTAAGGCTCTGTGATCTGTTTTCACAAGGTGAAGATGCAAAACTTATATCAATCACAGCAACAAATCTTTGATGTTACAACTTAAAAATAAACCTCAACACGGTGACCTTTCTTTCACAGCTACTGCAGAGAGTCAGGGGCATCCATGCAGGTATGGCGCAATTTCACTGATCAGCACAGGCAATAGCTAGATGAAATTGCATGACTGAGTCAAGGCTGTGTTGTTGTGAGTCATTTATTTGGCAAATCATGGAATTTTGATGAAAACTCAACTATGTTTAGCAGGCAGATTTTTTATGGATTTTTATTCAACAACTAAAATGTCCTTGTTTTTTTAGACCATGTTAGACAAGGCACTTAGAAAAAATGCAGTCACTCACAATAAAGTTTTATGTAAAATTATAGTTATTGATTTATCTTTAATTTACTAAGATGCATAAAATCAAAAATGTAAATTTTCCCTTTGATATTGATAAGCAATATAAATGCTGTTTCTTTTTGAAAAAAAAAATAGTTTTTGCAGACTACTCACCTGTCTTTAATTTTATTGACATTATATAACTGTTATAACAACACAAACCCTTTCTCAGACGAATTTTGAAAGTTTGCCTGATCAAAAATAATATCTGGGTCTGTTCACATCATAAGCAATATAACACAACCACAGCAGACTTGCACCAATATCAAAAATGAGTAAAAAATGAGGATTCTTTATGCATGATGCAATTTTAGCCTGAACCACAGTCAACCTGGAACACTGCTCTCAGTGGAGGATAGCACACATCGACAAATTGCACATACTATGTGGGCTGGTAGGAGTGAGTCTACAGATATGTAGAGGGAAATTTGCATGCAGAATGTATCTGTAATGAATTTAAGTAGAAGTCTTGGTATTGTATTTGGAAATAAAACGTGAAGATGACAAAGTGAAGGAGTGGAAAAAAGTGCAATTAGCCACTGGCTGTTTCTCTAAAACAGGCAACTGTTTTATTTTAGCTGCTTAATTGTTTAAATCCAGATCAATCTAGAACAGAGTGGATTGTTCGGGCAAGAAGTGAGCTAATAAAAAGCAAAGCGGATCCGGTTGACTTTACAAATAAAGACTATTTATGCAGACTTTTGATCACCTGGATATTTATGTAATGAAAAAATCAATGTTAATCAATGGCCGTGATAGATATAACCATTAAATCAGAACAAATATTTATAAAAATCTATATTTTAACTCACTTACCGATGATGGAAGGAAAAAATATGGTGATTAGTTAAAGTTGAGGTGTGTAAAAAAAAAAGTGGTAGAACTGATTAGATTAACATTTTGATGGTTCTATTAAAAGCCTAAACTTATGCCACAGTAGCAGGGTGATGCAATACTTACATGATCAATAGTGCAACCACGCAGAGACACTACACTTTAAATCGCTCACAGTGAAATGGGGTGTCTGTGAAAAGCCGTAGTATAGTTAAACTGCATAATAAGGTAAGAAAGATCCATATGCAGACAGAATTTCTGCATGCATAGGATGGACAAAACCCTGCCAACCGATATGGTCATGCAGGCCTGCAGACTTCAATCTGGCCCTCCAAATTTGCTGCCATTCTGTGATAAAGGAACAGAGATCCTAGTGAGCATAGGAAGGTCTTAATCTTATGCGATGAGGGCTGAAAAGGCAATGGTGTAACTTTTCCAGAAGTCCTTGGACTCTCCTGTATGACTTGTGTGGGCTTAATGGTGTCAAGCACATCCAAATTACATTAAGAACTCTTCCCCTAGGCTTATCTCCTTCTTTTTGATGAAAGCTTGGTAGAATGCTGATTCAGTCCTTGATCCTATCCTCCATCCAGCGTCTAAGAAATTGTTGTCTTTTTAATCTCAGATTTGACAGCCGCAGCTGTGTAAAAACCCCTATCAAGTAATTCTATGTATACAGTCAGAGCTGATATTCTTGAAAATTTAGTTTGAGGCTTAAACGCTTAGCATCTCAATTGTCTTTTTCTCCTTATTGCAGCTCAGCATGTCTGCCCCCACAACTAAAACATTCATTTCCCCAACTTTTTTAAATCCCTACGCCAACATCTTATACCCTGCAAAGCTTCTTGCAATTCAAAGAAGATGATGAAAGTGTTTCAAATTCATTTTCTCATCTAAATATTAAGACTGCATTATAATGGTTTAGCGGCCAGTATTTAAAATGGCATGGAAATCCCACATCCCACTGGAGATGGAGCTCATTGTTTTGACTTCTGCCTGTTTTCAGAACACATCTGATCAGTTGCCAGTGTTTGTGTTTTATCAAGCAAAGGTTCACTGGTCAAACATGTTTCTGCTCAGGTTTTCATGGATGTGTTTTGGTTTATGGTGCATTCATCCATTAATACACAAGAAAATCAATAATTAAATCAATAATCAAATATAATCAATAATTTAAAAAAAATATTATTCTAATATAAATTCTGGGAAGCACGGAAAAACCAGTGGGTCATTCTTTAAACATAAAACTAATACATTTGTGGTGATTTAATGAATTTAGCGTTAATCAGTAAAAAAATAAAAATAATAATTTTCATTGTAATCACTGAGTCTGGGAGCGGCCATTTTTTTTACCCAAATATACTAACACCTCATTCCTGACATCTTCCGGCAGTGACGTCACGGTGCGGTAAGCCTAGCTCCATTCTCCCCGCTTCACAAGCAATGTCAATGGGAACTACTAGACACATCTGCAATAAACAACAATTTTTTAAGGACTTCACCACTGAAATTCAACAGAGCTATAGTTAAACTGACAATGCCCACGTGCATGGCAGTTGGAGACTTTGGCAACAACATATAAAAGCAGCGAACTCTGCTCTCAAGAGCAAATAGATTGGTAACCCCGCCTCCTGCTCTCCTCTATCCTGTCTGCTGTCATGATTCATGCAGCTATTATTTTATCCAAATGAAAAATGGAGAACAGAGAAGCAGATCATGGCTTGTCTACAGTGAAAAGAAGGACAGTTATTTACTTTTTCCGTCGCCTTTTTGGAAACATAGGAAGGAGCAATGAGCTAAGTGAGCTTAGTGCTTGGAATAAATCTTTATTTCATTTTGAGACAGCATTAAAAGTCAGCTGAGTACAAAACATAGAGAGGAAAACAACAAAAAAAGGGACAAGAAGAGAGGGACAACATGTAGAACAAATAATGGATGTCTATTCTATAAAAATCTCTGTATCTGTATAATGGGTCTGTTTTATGTCCTGTCTTCTCAATTCAGAGGGCCTCCTGTCTGTCTTTGCCTAGGGCCCCAAATTTCCTAAATCCGCCCCTGCTGACATGATAGAGTGATATGTAATAAAAATCCTTGTATTTTGTTACCTTTAGCAACAGGGAACTAGATGCAATTATTTGCATAAAATTTCTCTTCCAAGAGGAAAGAGAGATGCTGACCAGAGAGCACGAGGAAAAAATAATCTTGCCAAAACATGATTATACGGATCGATGATTTGTCTTCTGGACAGCTCTTCTCTCCCATAAAGAACACAAGCCTTCCTGTAGGGATACAATAATATTTAAGCAAACCATAAACAATTGTATGTAAAACATTTTTTTCCTTGACATATATTTATTTTAGGCAAAACAGAAAGGGATATGTTAACAAGCTCTCATGAAGTCAAAGTTACATAATGTTGATGTTGAGCCTTTAATAAGGAGGTTGACTTTGCTTAACAATACAGTTTATTCTTCCTCGACTGTGATTACAAAACTGTTGCCCAGTACTAGGATTTGTGTACTACTTGTATATTTTCTCACCATGACAAAGTGTTAAATTTGTTTTGAAAAACGGGGGGTTAGAAATGTGTTAAAACTTAGCAATACCATTTGGGGTAATGTTATTATCCAGCAAATTAAAATTACAGGTTCACAAAAGCACAGGGACTACAGACTGAGTTCATTAAAGTTATTAATGATTCCACAAAAACAGATAATCTGTTTAAAAACCACAGGCTTCAGACACTCTTCTCTGTCCCTACGGAAAAAAAGGAGTAGAGTTTAATTGGTCCACAAAACCAAAATATACAATGATACAAATATTGGGCAAATTAATAATCAAACCAAAAAGAAAAACTATATTTGTGAATGAAATAAATGCCAAAAAAAGTCGATCTGAATGAAAACAACTAAGTCATATGCAAAAAAGAAACAATTAATCAAACAAATAACAGTGGGGGAAAAAATTGCAAATGCACATTCATGCACCCGGGTACAGCACGAGTGGAGACAGACACAAGTTCATTTTGAACATGATGGAAAAATAAGAGTAGTATACAAATATATATTAACTGCATTTATAATAAACTATGCCTATACACTCTTTACACCCCCTAACAGCTTCATGTCATGTTCAATCATCTATCCACTTAAAAAGATAAGAGGAATTCTATTTGTGGAAAAGTTTGAATAGAATATGTTTAAAATTCTACATTAATCTTATGATTGAGATATGTGGTTGCAAGTTGTCCTGCATGTGACTTGAGATGCTGAGGTGTTTAGACTAAAAAACTTGCAACCACCTTCTGCTTATTCCGTCAGGGTCGTGGTGGGGCCAGGTCCTATCTCTGGCAGTCTATGGGCGAGAGGCGGGGTCCACCATGGACAGGTCAGCAGTTTATCGCAGGGCAACACAGTGACACATGAAGACATACAACCATGCACACACACACAATCACACTTGAGGACAATTTAAAGATGCCAAATAACCTAACAGTCATGTTTTTGGACTGTGGGAGGTAGCTGGAGTACCCAGAGAGAACTTATGCAGAAAGACCCTAGGTAAAAATCAAACCTGGAACCTTCTAGCTGCAAGGCAACAGTACTACAAACTGTGCCACCATGCTGCCCTTAGAATAAATTATTTGGCATCATTTAATCTTTTCACAGTTCTGTGGGCAAACTGCAGTTTTTCTAGTGTGCCACCAATTAATGTGATGATCTTTAGTATTTTTTAAACCCCTTTGTCACTGGAGAGGAAAGTGGAAAGGTTCTAAAGTAGAGCTACTCAACTCAATTCATCAAGGGGCCGCAGTTACTGAAGGTCAACAGCTCAGGGGCCAGACATGTAGAAATTAAGGTTGTAATATAAGAAACATAAAAATACAAATCAACTATACTAATTATCTGTTACATTTTACATTTGTGTTCAGTTCAGTTATTTAATATAAAGGAAATGACAGTAAAAAAACTCAATTGCTTTTCTAAATGTATTAATATTTTATTGTATTACGATATTAACGAAACCAAAAAATAAACGTTTTCCTGATTAAACAAAACAACTAGTTTGCCAAATCTTTAAAATATTATATATTCACTTATCTTGTTTGGATGCTAATGTTTAATCTCTCAATTCTTTTAATGACATAGGTGTTTAACATGAGCTCAATTGTAAGAGCATAACATTTCAGAAATTAACTAAAGTAATCAACGGGGCACTTTTAGCCCAAGTACAACCAGTTAAATAGCTCCCCCTGATGTTACATGTTATTAACCCCTTGATGAGCATTGTAGTAAATATGCAACAAACCCTTTGTATTACATACACAGCCAAGATGGCATGGGCATTCCCCCAGTGCCAGTTATTACACATTCAGTGTGGACCTAGGAACATTTGGCAAGCTCTTGTTTCTTTTAAAACTGCTCCCTACTGGAGTATGGCCGGTTCTCAATATGTGTACTTGTGCATTCTCATGTGCTCATGAAAAATCATCAGCCTCAGCCCTAGTACTGTTCCAATTCACAAGAACACAAAACCGAGAACGGACAAACTCCCAGGAAATTGTTCTTGTCCCACACATTAGCCTGTCTGCAGCAGCCCTCTCTCTGCATAGCTGTGTGTGAATGTTTGGCAAATTTGGTGGAGATATAGCAGCAAGAACTGCAAAAACAGGCCGACAAGCTTCAGCTTGCTGTTTGGCCTTTTAAGATTCAAGATTAACAGCATCACTATATGGCCCATTTACTGATTTACTGTATAATATTAAAAAAACGCAGCCAGGGCAAACATTAGCCTGTCTGCAGCAGCCCTCTCTCTGCATAGCTGTGTGTGAAGGTTTGGGAAATTTGGTGGAGATATAGCAGCAAGAACTGCAAAAACAGGCCGACAAGCTTCAGCTTGCTGTTTGGACTTTTAAGATTCAAGATTAACAGCATCACCAATAAAGACAATCAGAGGACATATGTTTATATGACTGTTTTCATCACAATGTTTTTATCACTGGTGCTTACCTTATCAAGGCACACTTTAAGAAAGATACCCAGAAGGTTTCCATGGAGAAAATAACTGCAGATACCGAAAAAGTAAAAGCTTTATCCTTGAAGAACGAGGAACTTAAGCATCAGCTGGAAAGTATGACAGAACAGATAATAGAATCAACAATGTTGAAAAGTCAGTCCAAGCTTTCAAAAAAGCAGGAGAAAATGTTAAGAAAAAAATAACAAGAATTTGGAAGAACAGGTTAAAAAGTTGACAGAAGATCTTTCATATCAAACTAATGTGGCTGATAGTTACAAAGAGGCTGAAGAGTCAATCACAGAGTTGGAGAATACTCAAAAAGGTTTATTACAAAAGATTAACGATTTTGAACCTCAGACCTCTAGGTTTGCCACTTTCAAATGCATGCTAACAAAAAACGATGGAAAGACTGCGACTCTAACTGCAAACAAGGTTAGACGGGACCGTGAGCCTGTCGCACTGCGACAAGAAAAAGAGTCACTAGAGCACACACTCAATAAGGTAGTGCGAAACCTCCTGTTCCTGGAAGATGAACTGACCGAAAAGGACGAAGAAATGGCAAATTTGGTGGAGATACATCAGCAAGAACTGCAAAAGCAGGCAGGAACTAAAGAAATTAGAAGCTTAAAGAGCGCACCCAATTTGAAGTAATCCTCGCCTATTTTGCATACCCAAATGGAAATCATCCTAAGCAAAGGGCTGCGTCCCGAGCCCCCTGCTGTTAACCCTGATGACACATGACTGCATCCCCAGGTTCACCACCAATCACATCGTGAAGTATGCATGGTGGTGGGCCTCATCAGAGACGACAATGACCAGAACTACAGAGAGGAGGTGGAGCAGCTGGTGGACAGGTGCAAAGATAACAGCCTGATCCTGAACGTGGAGAAGATGAAGGAGATCATCTTGGACTTCAAGAAGAACCAGCCTAACCAGGCTCCACTGGTCATCAACAGCTCAGCTATAGAGGTGGTCAGCAGCACCAAATTCCTGGGGGTGCACATCACAGACACCCTCATCTGGAATGTAAACACCACCTCACTGATCTCACCTCACTGGGCACAAACGTGCTGGTACTTCTTGCAGAGGATGAGGAGAACCCACCTGCCCCCACCCATTTTCACCACCTTCGACAGAAGAAAAAAAATGAATGTTAGAACTGTAATCCAATCCAATCCACTTTATTATATAGCACGATTTCAATAAACACAAGGTTTCCAAAGTGCTGCACAAAAAAGATAAAATAAATAAAAATAAATTAAAGAAAATAAAATAAAAGCACTTCCCGCACAGGATAAAAATATGCATGTGTATACATAAAATCAACACTCTACATGGTGTCAAAAGCCAAAGAAAAGAGGTGGGTTTTAAGAAGAGTTTTAAAATAAGACAGAGAGGTAGCCTGTCTAATGTGCAGTGGCAATCCATTCCAAAATTTTGGAGCTGCAACAGAAAACGCTCGATCCCCTCTGAGCTTAAGCCTTGCTTTAGGCACTGTCAGGAGCAGCTGATCAGCTTATCTGTAACTATACAGTCATATGTTTACATCACTGTTTTTCATCACAATGGGTTTATCACTGCTGCTTACCTTATCAAGGCTGCACTTTAAAAAATGAAATGGTCTAGAGCTGTTCTTAAGAAAGATTCTTTGTGTTTAAACTTGTGTCTAAAAAATGTCAAAATAAAAGTCTAAGTCTAATCTAAGTCTAAGTCTCTAACTCCAAACATTTGAAACTTGTATAAGAGTTCTGCTTTTATTGTGTTCTGGTAACTTAAACAGTTTAACAGTTTCCTCAAACTGATTGAGTGAAAAAAAAGTTGGGACAACTAAAAAATATACATTTTGGGGGATTAATAACAGGAGGGGAATTGCAGCTCCAGACGAGCCCGTGCTCTCGTTCTCCCCAAATCCAGACTTTCCTGTGTTCTTCAAGAACATACTTGGCGAGGTCACGAGTCCGTACTCGCGTTCTTGTGAATTAGGAAACGGCCTGTTATCACTGACCGCTATAAATGCTGTCACAAATTTGTAATAAATCTTTATTTCTATTTATTTTCTAAACAGTATGTCTTTCTGGACGATCAAAAAATGAATAATTCTACAACTTTCTTACAAAGGACCACTGATTTACCTGACTCTGTATAAATAATAAAATCAATAACATTTTGGGGTATTATAAATCCATTCTAAGGGTTAAGAGATATATTAAAGAAAAAGTCCTAAAATCCTTTTAAAATTCTTTTAAACCTAGCAAAAAATTTACATCACCCAGGCGTTGCCTAGACGTAGGGGTCCACTGGTTAAAGAATGTAATTCATTTGATTCTTCTCCACAATGATGCTGCCACTGGAACAATGATTTTAAAAATATGTGGGGTTAGTCTTAGCCAATTTGTCTCTATTAATTTAATTTTGAAGTCTCTTTGGAACACATTATGGAGCATACACAAGAAGAAGAGGTCTTGTGTTAGATCATTGATATGTATGGAACTAATCGAAAAAGCTGTGTCAATCTTATTATGGAGATGCTGTCCACTGACCATAGTTTGATAGCTGTCACAAGTTCTATGCATCTCACACCAGGTTTATGCTTTTGCATCTTATAATATATTTTATTATAAGCACCAAGAATGGCGTTTGCACTGATCTGTGTCCATCTCTTATGGATCAATAATGGTTTTCCCTAACTGTTATTTAGAGAAGGGGTGCATGTGACACCCTGCTCATATGTTTGCACAGCAACTTAAATCTCCATGGATACATTTTGGAGCCTCTGTGGAAATCAGATTTAATCTATCATTACGTCAGCTCAGCTAAGCTGCTGCTGTCCCACTGGCTTTTTGGTATATAATGCATACACAGCTGTATAGAACAGCTGCTGCAATTCGTGGGGTGAATAAAACAGAGACATTGTCAGCAGTTCAGTGTCTGGTGTGCATATTCTCCCTCTAATCACCACAGTATTGCAGTGCATTTTGTTGACATGTAATCACACCCCACCTCCGCAGTTTTTTATTTTATTTTTTTTGCAGTGATAGATGACTGCTCCAGCCATAAAGGGTTTCCAAACCCACTTATATTTAAATCATCCTTGCAGTACCTTTCGTTGAGCCAAGTTTGTATGAAGACAAGAAGAAGAGCTTCTTTGACTTCGGGTTAACAACTTACCCAAGCTTAAAATCTTGTTTTTGATGGACTGAGTGATAAACAGGATACTAAGACAAGGATGAAGTCAGCAGTTATTCTTGAGCTTAAAACTCGTAAGCATCTAGATAAGTCCTCTCTTTCTGTTCTTTTCTGCAGCTTAATCCTTTTCATTGTCCCACACATTTCAAAGATCTGTGGATACATTCTGGTTTTGTTTTTTCATCTTGTGTTCTGTTTCTTTTTGTGTGTCTTTTTTTGTATTCTGGTAAATTCCATTTTCTTAGTTTTGTGAATTCTGTTAGATTTTTACCTCATTACTATTACTTGGTCACTTAGATGTTGTTCCTTATGGAATTCTTTAGTCTTACTGTGCTGGAGCTCTTTTTTTTATGTTGTTGTTTCTCCAGGCCCTTAGGGGGCGCATGTTTGCACAGTTCGCTAGGTTGAGCCAGTGGATGAGTAGAAGGTGTGTTACAGGAAGTTACTGCCATGAGTCAGGCATGAGTATGGTTTAGATTTCATCTGCATCCATCCGCTCCTTTCCATCCCTTTGAGTGGCAATATGAGTAAGGGACAAAATTGTTTATGGTTGCTAGATACTATATATCTGATTATTTTTGTAAATTTGAGACGTTTGATATGTTGTTTGCTTTAATACGCTGGAGTTAGATTAGAGTGGATGTTATGCTACAGCTAAGTTTAAGTTACCATTTAAATGCATGTTTTACACAAAGGAAACGTTTATTTTATTCATTCTGATGTTTTGTTTGTGTAGTAATATTTATGTATTCTGTATCGTTTCAGTTTCACACTTTTTTGCATTAAATCCTGTTCAAATACAACACACGCCTGTTCCTTGGAGGAAGTGATGCAGGAAAGAGTTTAGCTGGCTGTGAATCTCAATAGAGGACACGGGGTCACATTGGGTGCAACAGTACAGTGAAATCATAGCACTCTGCAAGGGACTACGAGCAGACGCTTTACTACTCAACCATGGAGAAATCAGAAGCTAAAGGTCGACACAATGAAGAAACAAAGTCAACCCACTCAGGAAAGTCTTCAGGAAAATTTACTGTTAGATCAGAAGCAACACGTTCCAGTAGGTCAGACGCATCCTCACGAGCCAGCATGGCGGCTGCACGAGCACAAGCAGAAGCTCAAGCAGCGAAAGCCAGATTAGCCTACGCTGAACAGGAAATGACGATCAAAGTAGAAAAAGCCCGTCTAGAAGCAACTCTTGACATAATCAATCTCCAAAAAGAAGCTTACGCAGCCACGGCTAAAGCTGAGGTAATGGAGTCAGCAGCAGCTCAGTTTGACACAGCTGATTCAAAGGAAGGAAGAATTGAGATTTCTGCCTCTCCAAACTACTTCAGAACAAAAGGTGAGTGAATACATAAATAAACACAGTTACACTGACCTGGCTGGGGACAATAAAGAGACATTTCAAGAGGATTATGAGACATACCGGAACGAAAGATGTAAACAGCCAATAGAGTATACACCTTTTGTCCCCAAACAAGAAACAATGCAATACCAGTCAGTGTCACAGGATGGTGCCAGGCAACCATCAAAAACAGATCTAATTCCAAAAACCCTCCACAACATATTACAACCACAGCAGGAACAAAGCCCAAATAAAAATGCTGACACCACAACAAGTGATCTTGCCAGATTTTTAGCCAAAAGTCAACTAGTAACTGGAGGACTATCTAAATTTGATGACATGCCAGAAAACTATCTCAGCTGGAAAGCCACATTTGAGCATACCATCAGGGACCTCAGTCTTACAGCCAGTGAAGAAATGAATCTACTCATTAAATGGCTAGGCCCAGAGTCTTCTGAACACGCTAAAAGACTAAAAGCAGTCAACATAAGGAATCCACCTGCTGGTTTGCACATGATATGGCAGAGACTGGAAGAGTGTTACGGCTCACCAGAAGCAATTGAAAACTCTCTGTTTGTCAGAATACAAAACTTCCCAAAGCTCTCCAGCAAAGAACCACACAAGCTACGTGACCTGGCAGATCTATTGTGTGAACTCCAAGCTGCAAAGCTAGATGGCTATTTACCTGGGCTTAGTTACCTTGATACTAGCAGAGGAGTAGGCCCAATAGTGGAGAAGTTGCCATTTCATCTTCAAGAAAAATGGACAATGGTAGGATCAAAGTTTAAAGAGGACCACAATGTTAGCTTTCCACCCTTCTCAGTTTTCGTTGACTTTGTGAAAGGTCAGGCCAAAGCAAGAAATGACCCCAGCTTCACTACAACATTCAACACAACTACTTTATCATATTCAAATAACACTTCCAGCTACAGAAAAAGAAAACCAACTGGTAACTACAGCCAAAAGCCATCAGTCACAGTGCACAAGACAAACATATCATCAGAAGGATCGAAGACAAGAGAAACAGGTGAAGACATTCAGAAACAATGTCCCATTCATCACAAACCACACTCACTTAGAAAATGCAGGGGTTTCCGAATGATGCTACTTGAAGACAGGAAAAAGCTGCTGAAAGATAATAACATCTGCTACCGCTGCCTTGCCTCTACCAACCACCAAGCCAGAGACTGTAATACTACAAGTATGTGCGAAGAGTGCAACAGTGAGAAACACCTGGCAGCTCTTCACCCTGGCCCAGCACCGCAAATGTTTAAGCCTCCCTTATCCCCTAAGAAGCAGGGCGGGGAGCAAGCAAATCCAACACACTCAGACGTTACTGCAACATGTACAGAGGTATGTGGAAATGCATTTACAGGAAAATCCTGTTCAAAGATTTGCTTGGTACAAGTCTATCCCAAAGGTCAGCGAGACAACATCAAACGAATGTATGCAATAATTTATGATCAAAGTAACCAATCGCTTGCTAAGACTGAGTTTTTCAATATATTTGGTATAAAAAGCCAAAGTGAACCATACACACTGAAAACGTGCAGTGGTGTAACACAAGTGACTACATGGTCCAGTCGTTAGATGGAAAAATTAGTTTTTCTCTCCCTACACTGATAGAGTGCAATGACATCCCCACCAATAGGGAAGAGATACCCACTGCAGAAGCTGCTTCACACCACCGCCACCTGAAAGCAATAGCTGCTGAAAACCCACCTCTTGATCCAAGTGCAGATATACTGTTACTGATTGGACGAAATCTTCTGAGAGTTCACAAAGTGAGGGATCAAATTAATGGCAAACACAATGAACCCTTCGCACAGAAGCTGGACCTAGGCTGGGTTATCATTGGTGATATGTGTCTTGGCAAAGCTCACAAGCCAGATGAAGTGAATGCTCTGAAAACACACATATTGGACAATGGTCGTCCAAGCTATCTCACTCCCTGTGATAATCACTTCAGTGTAAAGGAGGACTTCAGTCTGAGCCAAGCCAAAGCCATTCCCCACCAACTGCCATCCAGTTATTTACAGCAAAGGCCCACAGCTGAGAATTTAGGAGACACAGTGTTTTGTCGTACCAAAAAAGACAATCAGCTATCTCATTCTGCCGAAGACAGGATCTTTCTGAAGAAGATGGAAGGATTCTTCAAAGACGAAACCAACAGCTGGGTGGCACCACTCCCATTTCGAACTCCCAGACGCAAACTCCCTGACAATCGGTCATACGCCCACCAGCGCCTCATGTCCCTACGACGTACGCTTGACAAGAAACCCGAAATGCAAGCACACTTTGTTGAATTCATGCAGAAAATGTTAGACAACCAACATGCAGAGCTTGCACCACGACGCAACAAAGACAAAGAAACCTGGTATCTCCCGATATTTGGTGTATACCATCCGCAAAAGCCAGGGAAGATACGCGTCGTGTTTGATTCAAGTGCACGGTTCGATGGAGTGTCCCTCAACGACATACTGCTTTCTGGCCCAGACCTAAACAACACACTTTTAGGTGTGCTCCTTCGCTTCAGGAGAGAACCGGTCGCCATCACAGCTGACATCGAACAAATGTTCTATTGCTTTGTAGTCCAGGAAGATCACAGAGATTACCTTCGCTTCCTGTGGTATGAAGATAATGACCTTATCAAAGCAGTAGTGGATTACCGGATGAGGGTGCATGTCTTCGGTAACAGCCCCTCCCCAGCAGTGGCAATCTATGGGCTTAGGATGGCAGCAAGGGAAGCAGAAAACGAATATGAAACCGATGCACGGAACTTCATAGAGCAAGATTTCTACGTCGATGATGCTTTAAAGTCTGTCCCAACTGAAGCTGAGGCCATTGATGTCCTACAAAGAGCTCAGAAAATGCTTGCCCTCTCTAATCTGCATCTTCATAAGATTGCTTGCAACAGAGTGCAAGTGGTAAATGCATTCCCCCCCGAGGATAGGGCCAAAGATATCAAAGATCTGGATTTGACAACTGATGAAATTCCGGTCCAACGCAGCTTAGGGGTGAGTTGGAACCCTACATCATACACATTTACATTCCATGTTCCCGAAGATCAGAAGCCCTACACTCGACGTGGTGTGCTTTCTGCAATAAACAGCTTGTTTGATCCTCTTATTTTGCCTGCGCCTATTACAATCAAAGGCCGGCTTCTTCTCAGAGAGCTCTTTAGCAGCAACCCTGATTGGGACAGTCCCTTACCTCAAGACATGTATGACAACTGGAGAAAATGGCGCGACTCATTACAGAGTCTCACAAGTTTACACATTCCTCGTACCTATGTCATGTTCTCCATCTCACAAGCCATTTTCGTCGAACTTTGTGTTTTTTCAGATGCTTCAGTGAAAGCCATTGCTGCGGTAGCTTACCTAAAGGTCACACATGAAAATGGACACACTGAAGTTGGATTTGTCATGGGTAAGGCCAAATTGGCTCCCACTCCAGAGCTCACTGTTCCTCGACTCGAGCTTTGTGCTGCAGTACTAGCTGTGGAGATGTCGGAGCTCCTCACAGAAGAACTGAACACCAAGATTCACAGAACAACATTTTACACTGACAGTAAAGTAGTGTTAGGATACATCAACAATCAACACAGAAGGTTTCATGTATACGTGAACAATCGTGTACAGAGGATCAAGCAGTCTTCACTACCAGATCAATGGAGATATGTCCAAACAGAGCATAACCCTGCTGATCATGGCTCTCGGTCTGTAGCTGCAGAGAAACTTGCTAGTACTTCATGGTTGTATGGCCCAACATTTCTTCTCAACCACGAGAGCCTCTTTCCAGAAAAAAGGTCCGTTTGAACTTGTTGATCCAGAATCAGATGCTGAAATCAGACACAATGTAACTGTGTTTAAGACCACAACTGCTCCAGGTGGCTTAGGTTCATTGCGCTTTGAGCGGTTCTCAAAGTGGACTTCCCTCATAAAAGCAGTGGCCTACCTCAAACACATTGCACACAGCTACAAGTCCAAAGATGGTAGCAGCTGCAGCGGCTGGCACATGTGTAAAGCAAGCCTCACAGATTAAGCTTTAACTCAAGCAGAACACGTAATCATCTGATGTGTCCAGCAAGAAGTCTATACAGAGGAGATAAAATGCATCATGGCAAAACGAGCCATACCACACAGCAGTTCCCTTCACAAACTTAATCTAATCATCGATGACAAAAACTTACTGCGAGTAGGAGGGCGACTAACAGAGTCCAACTTGCCAAGTTATGAAACCAACCCTCTTCTGATACCAGGAAAGCATCACACTGGTACGCTTCTCATTCGACATCACCATGAAACTGTCCAGCACCAAGGGAGACACTTCACTGAGGGAGCTGTGAGAGCAAGTGGACTATGGATAGTTGGAGCTAAGAGATCCATAGGCAGTGTAATCCACAAATGTGTCACCTGCCGAAAGCTTCGAGGTAGGACAGAGCAGCAAATTATGGCAGATTTGCCTGCCGAACGCTTACAAATTGATCCTCCTTTTTCTTATGTTGGCCTTGATGTATTTGGACCATGGGAGGTTTCAACACGCCACACTAAAGGTGGTCAAGCTAACAGTAAGAGATGGGCAGTCCTGTTTACTTGCATGTGTACAAGGGCCGTCCATATTGAAGTGATTGAAGCTCTGAGCTCGTCCAGTTTCATTAATGCCCTTGGTAGATTTTTTGCAATCAGAGGCCCAGCTAAACAGCTTAGATCAGACTGCGGAACAAACTTCATTGGTGCCTCAAAGGAGTTGAGGCTAGATCCTCCAAACCCCAAAGAAACCACTCTGGACGACTACCTGCGCAAACAAAGGTGTTCTTGGGTGTTCAATGCGCCCCACTCATCTCAGATGGGAGGCACCTGGGAGCGTATGATAGGTATCTCACGACGCATCCTAGACTCAATGCTCCTACAAGCAGGAAATCCTACTCTAACTCATGAGGTCCTGGTGACATTGATGGCTGAGGTCATGGCTATTATCAATGCAAGGCCCTTGGTACCTGTTTCCTCCGACCCGGAAGCCCCTTTAATCCTAACACCCTCAGCTCTGCTTACCCAGAAGTTTAATCCAATCCAAACTCCACCTGGGGACTTCAAAAAAGCCGACATGTACAAAAATCAATGGAAAAGAGTTCAAGCCCTCGCTGACACATTCTGGACCAGATGGCAGAAAGAATACCTCCACATGCTCCAAAGTCTTCAAAAATGGCAGCGCAACAAACCAAATATAAAAGGAAACATTGTCCTTCTGAAGGACAAGCAACTAAAAAGAAATGAATGGCTTATGGGAGTCATCACGAAGACCCTTCCAAGCAAAGACGGAGTTGTTAGGAAGATGGAAGTGAAAGTTGCCCGTCGCAAGACTGCTAAGACTTTCCTTAGACCTATTTCAGACTGTATTCTGCTTTTATCTTCAAGAGATTAGTTTATATTGGCATTCTTAAAATAATGCCAGGCGGGGAGTGTGCTGGAGCTCTTTTTTTTATGTTGTTGTTTCTCCAGGCCCTTAGGGGGCGCATGTTTGCACAGTTCGCAAGGTTGAGCCAGTGGATGAGTAGAAGGTGTGTTACAGGAAGTTACTGCCATGAGTCAGGCATGAGTATGGTTTAGATTTCATCTGCATCCATCCGCTCCTTTCCATCCCTTTGAGTAGCAATATGAGTAAGGGACAAAATTGTTTATGGTTGCTAGATACTATATATCTGATTATTTTTGTAAATTTGAGACGTTTGATATGTTGTTTGCTTTAATACGCTGGAGTTAGATTAGAGTGGATGTTATGCTACAGCTAAGTTTAATTTACCATTTAAATGCATGTTTTACACAAAGGAAACGTTTATTTTATTCATTCTGATGTTTTGTTTGTGTAGTAATATTTTTATGTATTCTGTATCGTTTCAGTTTCACACTTTTTTGCATTAAATCCTGTTCAAATACAACACACGCCTGTTCCTTGGAGGAAGTGATGCAGGAAAGAGTTTAGCTGGCTGTGAATCTCAATAGAGGACACAGGGTCACATTGGGTACAACAGTACACTTTCAGTGTTTTGTTTCCTGTCCCTTCATTGCATTTTCTAACAACAGAATTAAACAACATATTGTCATTATCAGTTCGTATGAAATCGTACGAAAAGTTATGCACACTATTTCGTACGTTTTGGACGTTTTTCCTCAAAAATCTAGATCAGTGCGCATGCGCAGGCAGACAGACAAAAAAGCAGATTCGCGAACGGACGTAAAACTGGGAAAAACAGTGCAATAATCACTTCTTCATGTCTCTAACTACGTTGCTTGCTGTTTTATGTTTTAGGGTTAGGGTCAGGGTTAGGGCTAATTGTATTTTAAATTCTATGTTCTTGAATGGTGCGTAAGATGCGCATGCGCATACGACGAAAAAAACGTCCAAAACGTACGAAATTACGCTGCATAACTTTTCGTACAATTTCATACGAACTCATAATGAGAATACACTGAATTAAACTATGCACAATTAGTGAAACCTCCACAACATTTTAACGTGGGATAAGCAAGATTGATACAGTGAAATTGAATTACACAGTATCAATCTGGGAAGCCTCCTATGGAATGGGGGTGGCGGCCTAGTAGTTAGGGCATTGTGCTTGGAATCCAGAGGTTCTTTGGGTTTGGCTTTCTTTGGGTCTCTGAGCAAGACCCTTAACCCCCGGGTGCTGCACAATGGCAGCCCACTGCTCCCCAAGGGGATTGGTTAAATGCAGAGAGTTAATTTCGCTGCTCTGTACTTGTGACAGTGTAATGACTATAAAATCTGGGGGGAGAAAGAAAAGTTTCCTTTGTTGTCCTAACACAAATTGCTAATTGGGTGCGTGTTCATGGAACAATATATGACAATCCAAAATGCATTAAATAAAGTAAATGCCCCCACCACAATTTCAAGTTATTGCATATCACCCTCAGTCCTCCCAGCTTTTACTATGTCTATGAATATCTGCCTCCCTCTTAAAGGGGAACAGCGGGTTTTTTTTATGTTTTACATTGGGCCCTTGATTTTACGTTATTACATCATGTTCTACTCACCCATATGGGTTTTGTGTCATTTGGAGCCGTTCTGAAGATATTCCATTAGGTTATATCCAAGTAACGTCTTCCTATGGGCGAACGACTGGAAGGCACAAACTAAACTGTTCATAATTTATTATTTATGGTACGCAAGCATTTATAACATGTAGGCGAATCACTGTCCCCCCCGTGAGCGGGATGACGTCATACACACTCCGCTTTGTTATATAAAAATATAATTATTAAAAATATAACCGTGGATGTCTGGGGGACACTGATTGGATTATCATTGGACTCTGACTCCAGTCACCACCTGGATTGCCTATGTGTGTCTCCAGCCTATTCAATAAGCCACCAGTCTTTTTATCATTTATCCATCTAAGAAAGAAAAACCTTAAACAGAGGGGGTGGACTCAGATTTTACTTTAAAATCCTTGCAACAAACTAAATTATAATAAAACTAAAATGCTTTCTTTAAAACAAACTACAATGTTCTTCTAATACTTGGCAAATTTATGTTCGAATATTTTGCTAAAATATGTTGTGGTGCATGATGCGGTTTTGCATCTGTTTAAATTATTCCATTTCATTGCCCACATGCCACCTAGACTCTCAATGAATGCTTACACACCGCTGAGCTTTCATGTATTTATTCTTGAAGAACTGCCTGTCTGACTCTATATTGTATTGTTTTATTTTGATGTTTTTACAACATTCTGGCTTGTAGATCTAGTATGTGTGAGTGGGTGTCCGGCTAGCTTCGTGCAAGTGTGGACGTTACGAAGCAGCAGTCACTGTCGTGTCCATATTAATAACCAAAGCCAGTAAAACCGCATTATAGAATATCTTGGTGATGGTTGTCGTGTGATGCTTGAAGATAGATCGGTTAATCCACAATGTGTATTTATATTGTGTTTCACATTTGAGATGCACAGGTTTGACTGTGCTTTTTTTTTTTTTTTTTTTTAGGGGGGGCTATAAGTAAACAAGGCTTTGATGGGCAACTGTATAAAACCTTGAACTCAGCGCTATTCCTGACATTTTGAATTGAAAAAGCTTCCTGGATCGGAAGCTAAATGTCTACAAACTTGGTAACAAAGTCCAGTGGATTGTTTTTTACCTTTTTTTTTAACCCTGTATCCTCTTCAAGTTTGCTACCATCCTGATCAACTATTTTCCACCTTTCCAGTCTGCCCCCAGCTGGTTCCGCTTACCACCAGCCTGTTATGCTCACAAAGTTACATTAAACCCTCTAAGTGCAACACAGTGTCTGACTGAATATTGGGTTCTCTAAAGGTTCTTGTAACAGTATTAACTCAACAACAATGCTACGGATCATTAAAAAAAGCACAAATTGCATTCAATTGTAAGCAGACTCCACTAACCGTTTATAACAATGACTCATGGACACATGGTGAATAAAATCTTTTTTTAATAGATAGTAGTGGCTGCCTTTTTTTAAAGAGCTAAACACCACTCACCAAAGCAGCCAAAACTATTTACACTCATCTTTATAAGTTGTGAAAGAATAGCCCCATATTTCCTCTTGTAAAGCAATGGCACAGTGATCTTCAATGCTGATCCTGGGGCCAGTTTGCTTTACAACCATCTGCTTAATTGCATTCACTTGTGGTCTCCAGTGTGGATCAGTCTTTTATTAAACTGAAACAAACTAATTTCTCATTCCAGAGTAGTTGGCGAGAACCATACTGACCTCAGGTGGCCCATTGCAAGCTGAATGCAGGCCAGGTGTAAATACAAAAGGGAGAAGTTGGCATTTGTCTCCTCCTGTTTGATCATGTGGAACAGATATTGTTTATGAAGCAATAAAAGACTGCCACAAAGTTCAGTATACATTAAATAAAATGAATGGAATAAAACTGATTTCCAACATAATATCATCACATACTAAAATTTAAAGAGCAAATCTGTCCTAATTTGAGAGACTACTTTCCATGAGGGGGTTATACTGTGATCAAGTTCATTGGTGCATGTCCTATAAGAAACAGCCTGCATGTTTGAGCTGGATTTTAAGGCAGATTTTGTTATCTTCTAAAAAAAGTAGTGGAAAACCTAAATAGGGTTTAAAGATGAACTTTGTGACGTTTCAGCTTGGTTATTTCCCAGGTATGACAAGTCAAGTTTTTTTTTTTATTGTGAATGTCTTCTGTCAGCTTTCTGTCAGATTTGCCTCAACAAAACCCTGATGTCTATAACTATTTGCATATGTTTTTGGTTGTTGAATGCTAAATTCAAATTAAGCATGTAAAGAGATACCTGCAAATCAAAAACTTAAATAAAGATATTCAATTAACTTTCATTATTAAAGCTAAATGCTAATCCCCAACAGGTCTCAATTTTAAACCCAGTTGGATTGCAGTTTCATAGGAATTAACATCAGTTCAAACTGAAAAACTCACAAGGAGAGAAAAGACAATTAGAAGAAATTAATTGATACAATTACTTGGTCTTTGGCGCTCAGACCTCGGCAGGAAACATAGCGCTGAATTTTGATAGATATGCATGAACAGGAGCAAAGAATAGGGCTGTTTCCCCCCAGGCCTGAAACTGGTGGTGGAGTGGAGATAGATGAAGTTGGTCCATCTGTAGACTGCTGGTTAGTGAGACGGTACGCTGAGCTTTATGGGGAGATCCAGTGGACAGCGTGAGCCGATACTAGAGCTTCACTCAGGGACCTGGAAGATGGAAGTCCAGTTGGATAACAGAGGTTGAGAGAACCTGTCCATGATGAGCAAGCTTGAAGCGACGGTGGAGAGGAAAAACTCCCCACTGGGAAGAAGGGTGGGTAGGGTGTAAAAATACAAATACCTCAGTATTTACCCGGACAACAAGCTAGACCAGGGGTAACCAATTAAAAATCAGTGGGGTCCGAATAAAGAAAATCAACAACTAGTAAAGGTCCAGAGACATTTTTAATTATAATCTATTATTTTAAACAGAATTTAACACTGAAATAAAATTATGTGTTTATGCATCCATGTTATACATTTTACATACATTTTAAATAAAAAATAGAAAGTTTTTTCAATTTTAAAATCTAAATTGTTTTTGAAGTAAGTTTCCCTCTATAAACAACAACAATCTTTCATTTTGGTATATAGACAATTTCCTGTCAGACCAAAAGTCACACTGAGCAGAACAGACAGGGAAAAAGGCTAAAAACCGAAAATACATGGCGGCCTAGTGGTTAGGGCATGGCCTTTGGAATCCAGAAGTTCTGAGTTCAAGCCTGACTACCACAGACTGCCACTCTGGGTCCCTGAGCAAAGACCCTTAACCCCATACTGCTCCTTGGGCATCACACAATGGCAGCCCACTGCTCCCCAAGGGGATGGATATAATGGAGAGAGTTGATTTCGTTGCTCTGTTCTTGTGACTGTAATGACAATAAAACGCTGGAAATAAAAAAGATGAATGATTAAAAATTCCATAAAACAGCTTGTTTTAAAAGCTACCTAAAAACCTCTTAAGAACATTCCTATTTCACCCATGTCAAGATTATTTTCTCCATTTTCCATTTTGATTGAAAAAGCTCCCTCTCCGCTGCTCTCCATCAAACTGTGCCACAACAATAACCAGTCTCTGATTGGTTGGGACCACAACCACATCACCACATGGAATTCACCGTTGGCCACCTCACTGCTCTTGTCTGTGCTATTTATAAAGGGATACTATGTAAATCGATTCCTCTTTGGAGGCTTAGGGTTTTGCAGTGTTTGAATGCTGCATGTCTTCTATAAATCTGTTGGTAGAGTGTGATCTCTTCTGCCATCATCTTCTGGCTTCAAAGCAAACTATTTAACAAGAATTAATAAATTGATGAAGCTTTGTTCTAGGAATAAACCTAGAACCTGGAGATGGTTTTACAAAGAATGTCTTATAAGATAAAGAGCATTATGGAAAATCATGAGAATCCTCTTCAGAAGAATATTTAAAAAAAACAACAGTATCTTCAGTAAGAGGCTTAACCCCTTAAACCCAGAGGGTCTCAGGAGCAAATTCAGCCTGAAATTACATATGTGAATTAAAACAAGTACAGCTCCCAAACTATAAATTGAAAATAAAATTGTTTGTGTTTGTATGATAGAAAGGCATTAAGGGATATTTTTCAGTTGGAACCACTATTTTTAATGTCGCAATGTCTTATTTATAGGTGATTAAACAAAGAAAAAAAGAAAAATATTTAGCCTTGGCAAATTAAACCCCACCATGAAACCCCATTTGAAACTCTGGATCAACCCTCCAACTTTATATATATCCACATCTTGATTATAAGTCAAGCAGATTTGGACTGAATAAGTTGAATGTTTGTTCCACAAAGGTTTTAGTGAGCAGCTGCTAGGCGGAAATGTGATTTTGGCACAGTGGTGCCAAAAGTATAGCCAAATTGTTCCAAATGCATTTTTCCACTCACAAAAGGTAATCTGGCCAGACAAATATGTTGATTTACATTAGCCTTTTAGCCATTGTTTCATTGAAATTTACCATTAATCAGACAATAATATCATCAAACTGAATAGAAAATCAGAATAACTGAGCAAGATTATGTAACACATGCCAGTTACATCACCTGAAATGGTTCCATAATTACCTCTGACCCCTCTTTGGAAAGGTCTGAGCCTCTAGTTTCAAGTGATGCCGGCCATTAGGGGGTGTGGCTAAAAATGAATACCTCCTGTTACTCCGGCAGAGTCAGACATGTTAGGTGGAATTTAAAATCTCATTTTATATGTTTACACAGCTACAAAACAAAGAGTATTTGTGAAAAAATATTTTTGAAACATGTTTTAGAAATTTTAAAGGCCCAATTTTGAAAGGCAGGTGGATGAAACACCACGTGACTATGGTTTGGCCATTTCTATGACTGGATTAACATGAGCAGGTGTCAGATGGTCCCGGTATTGGGCCCGCCAGGCTAAAGGGGTTAAGAAGTTACAGAAGCTCCTTCTTGCCTATTGCTTTTAACATACAAAAAAAAAAAAAAAAAAAAAAGTAGTTCAATTTTACCATGAAGTTTATTTTGGTATTATATCAGTAACAGTTCAGTGTAGTCTAGGAACTGGTCTGTCCCTTTGGAAGAGGCACATAGATTGTATGCTATCTACACAGGAGATGCATTGTTCTGATGCATTGTAACCTGCTGTTATTCTTCGCAGAAGTCATACCAGCTTGGAAATACAGTATAGGCTTCTTTCAGCCCTCTTCTCAGAGAAATATTAAATTTAGTTTTGAGTTTATTTTTTCTGCTTTGACAAGGGTAGTTGACGATTACAGGCCCCTCCCTTCAGAAAGAGTAGAATGTTACACCATAGTTTTAATAGTAGATTTCACACAATTGATGGGAATGCATTTCTTTTATTTGTAATTCACTTAAAGCACCACTAGATGGAGGTAAATCTAACACACTGTCTCTTTAACAGGAAGACAGTACAATATATTAGAATGTACTGTAGCATACATTAATACACCCATTTTCCAGTCTGTTTGGCTTAAAAAACCAACAACAAATGAAATGAAAAATTGTATATAAAGCGATTTGCATATCAAGGTGACCGAAGTGCTGTACATGGTCTATAAGGGTAAGAAATAAATTGTTAAAAAAAATAAAATACAAAATCTAATATTATAATAGAAAATCCCTTTATTGTCAGACAATGGGAAAATTGTGGCGTTACAGCAGCATAAGCATTACAGCAATAGTGGTCATACATTTTGAACCTTAAAAAGTGTTTAAAAATAACAGAATAAGTGGCAGAGTAAAAAAAAAATACTATACTGTACAGTGTATAAAAATAATTGGATAAAATAATAATCAATATACATCTATGGACATTTTTACAGTAATAAATATGTGAAAAGAGCAGCAACATCAGAGATGTGCAAAATAACAGCAGCATGTTATTCAAGTGACCAAGACAGAAACTGTGCAAAATCAGTATGAATGTAACAACTTATTGGTTGTTGGGAACAGTGGTGGTTATAAAGTCTTACAGCTCAGTTCTTTCTGCACAGCTCTATGCCCCTCTATGGTTCCTGATCTAAAGGATGTCGTCCTCTCCTTCAGAAGAGCCTTTATCTCAGGGTTGATCCTTGGTTTGTTGTTGGAGAAGTGACGAATCTTTCTGAGAGGCACAGTGTTGTCCACACAGAAGTTGATATAGTCACTGACGCATTCTGTGATACTGTTGATGTCCTGTTGATTAGTTTTATTGATAGAATAAGAACAGTTAAAAGCAATAAAATACAGCTACAGTAATATTAATACAGCTACAGTAATATTAATACAATGTGAACGGTTATCACTCACAGTTTAGGAGTTGCAACAGAAAAGACTCCTTGGCTCACATGATGGGTCCCAACCACAGAGTGCCGCTAAGAACAGGCTTTTGTAAAACCCTGATAAGCAAGAGGGTAGATCGCTTATGCATTTAAAACTGATATTAAAAACGAAAGTAGCAGCTATTAAAAATTTCCCTTCCCAGTCAAACAACAGCTGAATGGCAGCCCACTTCCCTCCAACCCCCAGTGAAATCCCCTCCAGCTTCCAGTCACTGGAGTGACCCCCCTCTTGCATATTTTTTTACTCTGACTCCACCCTTTCACTGAATTACAGGCTCTGACCAGGAGATCTCTTTGGATCTTAATATCCACAATTTATGACAGAAAGAATATTTTAGTACAAAGATAGATGTTTAAAAAGGAATTGTAGGGGACCAGCCAAAGGCCCATCCAAGTAAATGGGGAAATTTTGAATAGCTACTTCGGTACTCTTCTTTCACTGCTGACAAAAATGAGAATTTAAACTGCACTGCTACAGTCAGTTAAAGCTACAGTGTGTAATAATTACAGGGATATACAGTCAGAAATGTAATATATTATACATAACTATGTTATTTATCATCATCTACGAGCTCAGCCTCTTAACCTTAATATTTGCGTTGCCTTAGAATTCGTTATTTATAATTACATAGGAGCGGGTCTCGCAGCCATGGAGGCAGACATCTTTGCGCTACGGCAGCGCAGAGCCAACAAACTAGCGATTGCGAGATCGCCCATTACGCTCGAAAGTAACTACGGCAAGTTGAGAGAGATGAACTGAGACGGTACTGAACACACAGACTAATGAAATACTATCTGTAAAATTATCTATGTAAACAAACCTCATCACTTGAGAAGGTAGGTGATGAGGACGTCGTGGAAGACATTTTGTCCCGTAACGCTCGCCGTACTGTTGGGGGGGGAGAAGCGGTGGGGGGGAGATGTTCATGTTGCTGCGGTCTGCAGTCTGGACGTTAGATGTCGCTGAAAATTACACACTGTAGCTTTAAAAAGTCTGGTTTAAATAGAGAAGTTTACAACCACATCATATGAAGTTAATGTTTGGTTACTCTTTGCTAACTCATACAGTATGAGAGCACTAATCCAACTAAAATCTTCAATACCTGATAAATGGAAAAACTTCCTGCATGAACTTCAAGAAGAGGGCAGATTTCTTCTTACTCATCCAAAGCAGTCTTCCTTTTGGAAACACTTTTCATCTCGAGATTAATTATAAACTGGAATTTTCACAAGGGAGAAGGAACAACCCATGCCTAAGGCAAGCAACACAACATGGGTTGTGCTAGATAACACCACCAGGGAGTTAACAGCCAGAATACTGAACTTTAAAATTTGCATGTGTCCCCTGTCAGTACATTCAAACTGCAACTGCTGCTTTATTGAATGAACATACATTGCTGTAGTTACATTAATTTTTTTTCTTCATGTCTTGAGCCAAATAAAGGTAAGAACAGATTTGTTGCAAATTCAGTGCAGCTATTTTAACATACTCTCTTTGCAAAAGGTGTTATTGGTAGCATAGGTGGGTTTTTAGGTAAAAGGAAAGTCAAGTTTGAGTCATTAACGGTCGTTAAAAAACAGCTAAATAACCATAGTGCAGTTACAACCAACAAGGATAATTATGGGGAAAGTTATCATAGGTTTAGTTTGTATATGTCACAGTTGGGTGGAGGTTTGAAGATATGCAGAGGCTAAAGCTGAGGTGGCTGCTTGGTAGATTTAATAAACCAAAAAGGGCAAAAGAAGCAAAAATCCAAAAACATAAATCCACAAAATACTGAAAACCAATAATACTCACCACAAACCAGAAAAAGTGACTGCGCAGGAAGTGCATATATGGGAGAGAGAAACAAAGAGCAGGCTAATCAGCAGATTGGGAGCAGGTGTGAACAGAGGAGTCTAGAAGGGAGCTAAGTAGTGATGGTGAGATGAAGCCTCATGAGGCATTGAACCGTTTGGCCAAATTGCTTCAACGATCTTCACAGTTCATGAGGCTTCATGTGAACATGTCACCACCTACTGGTGGAGTGCAGAACTACAGTTAGTAATAAAATCAGTGATTTTTTTTTTTTGCAACTGTTTTTCTTTTTTTCCCCTTTTAAGTTCCCTTGAAATTATTAATGGTTGGTGTGTATAATAAAATCTTTTGTAAGTTTTTTAAGTGTAAAATTTCTTAGAACAATAATTTAAGGTGCACCGTTTTTCTGCCATTTTAGTGAAATAAACTCAAGCAGACAGTGACAGTGTTTGTGCAAATTGGGTAAGGATGAGCAAAATGAAAGGTGCTAGTCATTTTTATTCAAACATGATAGTTTTTCCACGTTTTTTGGTTTTAATCAGGTTGGAAGTTGTGTTCAACCAATCTTTTGGCTAAACCGACCTAATTTACCCAATCTATATTTTTACTCAGGCAAAAAAAGGCAAATTAGTCTCAACAGCCAAAATAATTAAGTGTAATCGAAATTTTCAAATGTCAAAGACAGGACTTAAACCACCAACCTCTTAAGTGGGAGCGTGACTCTTACAGCTGACGCCACCTATGTAGCTGATCTCACCTAGGAGAAAATACTTCTTAAGACTGACGTGTTAACGCGGGCTTTGTCCGGTGGTTTAGTCAAATTTTGATAATTACATTGTTTATTCCAACCAAATTAGCAACTAGATTGGTTGTTTTTCCAACCAATCTATTATTAGAATCTATCCAAACTTTATCCAGCTAAGAGCATCTCACTTCCAAACTCCCACATCTTGACTGAACACTGAAGCTGTTTAGATGCCTTTCAAAATTCTTGCGCATTCTGAACCACTTCCCGAAGCGGTCACGTGGTATCACGGTAACGAGGCCTCGGACGTCATCAATTTTGGCCCCTCCTCTAAATAAATCACGCCTCGACACGCGCTTCGGGGAAACGCCCCCTCCATTACTTGACACACGCCTCGAAGCCTCGGCTCATCTCATAACATCACTAGAGCTAAGGAAAAGGAGACTGACACACCAGGGCAACAGAGGGCAAACAAGAAATACCTATGAACTCGAATACATCCAGAAAACATGACAAAATAGGAATTAAACAAATAAAACCAGAAAACAAAGAAAAACATGGATCAAAGTGAAACTGAAAACTCAAAAAAAAAACTTAAACAGAACCGACACTGTGACAGTATATAAAAGTTGTGGACTACAAGAATCTCTATCCTTAAATTTTAAATAAGTCAATACAATCTTCTCAATAAACTTTACAATTCCTATAATATATATATATATATAAATATATTTATCTATATATCTATATATATTTTTTTATTGCTGGTGGTTTCAACTCTGTTTTTTTTTTTTTTGTCCTTTCTTTGGTGACTTATCTTTGGATGCTTTCCAAATTAAATGCAATTTGGAATTTCAGGTTGCAAAAGGCTTGACCAACTTTTACAATAAAGTTGACTTTCCATTTTCTACTGCTTTATGAAAATTATTCTTTTATTCTAAGAATGTGCATCCAGGGGCTAACATGCTGCTTCCTTTCAGGGTAGATGTTTGTCCTTTTTTGACAAGAAAGTAAAAAATATTTTACACAAATACCGACAAGTGTTATTAGTACTTTCGAACACCCCGTTTATGCAACTCAAAAATCTATTTCCTCTGGTCATCTGTCCCCTCTTCCAATGAGATTTAGAAGTCTTAGCAGAGATTTCAGTATTTGGGCAACACTCGCTTGCAGAATACAAAAATATTTTCCAAGACTGGCACTTTCTTCCTTAATTCCCAGTAAATTTTACCCCTTCCAAATTCTTGAATGAGAAAATGAGCGTTTCTAAGGAAAGAGCCAACCAAATAAACCCGTCTTTGGGCCTGGAGCCACTAATCTGTAATTTAATTTCACGCAGGCGTCTGGGTCGTGAGGACACAGACCAAGGTCAAGGACGACTGTACAGACTGCTCTGTATGTTTGGGCACAACCTGGGGTTTGATCAACACTTTCACAGAGCTTAAACAGAGGAGACGGTGTTGCGGTGTGTGTGTATGTGGGAGTGTGTGTGTCTATGTGTTTTATAGGTATTTCCATGATAGCTGCTGAAGTCAGACTTGATGCAAGGTGGCTATTCAGCGTATGACAGCAACAAATATTCACAGAGAAAATCCATTATTCAAAACGAGTAAAATGTTTGCAGTGACTGAGCATCTGCAAACAGAGAGAGATTAGCCCCAAAATAGGACTGCGTCTAACTGGAAACAATTCAGCATGTCAAAATTGATCTGCATGTAAATGAAATATTTGTATTACTTTGACTGTAATTCACGTTTTACTCATTACGTAGTGTAGTCAGTGGATACATCACCTAATGGAATGTGGAAGGGTGAATTTGAACAGCATGGCTAATCGTGTGGTAGAAGGGAATAAACATCTCAAATAAACTCAACCAAGTTCTGAATAAATGAAAACAGAGCTCCCATCCCCAAGAATAAAACCAATAACACCAGTGACAGTTTAAATATGTATCTTTAATGTCATTAGGCACTGTTTTTTTGTTCATTCTTTTTTTCAAACAAATGGCTTTGGTATTCATATATAGGCAATTGGTACCTAGGCTAGTTAAACTACTGTAAAAAAGAAACAATAAAACAAGATGTACGTTCCTGCAGCTTGGAAGAGATAAAACATCCAACATTAGCTGACGAAATAAGCTAAGATTGTTTTTCTTCATTAAAAACTATTTCTTACATGTAAAGCTGTCAGGTCAGAGATTGGGACAAGAGTTTCACATGCGCCATTTGAGGTTTGTTAGAGCTTTGCTGGCATTCACTTTCAATTGCCTTGACTTACTGAATATAGGAGAGTGGTGCACACTGACAGGTACAAGTTACTCCAGCGACAGACGCTAATTAGCAAGTCCCGGAGTAGTAGGGAGAGCCAGGCTCTCTCTTTGGCAACTGAAGCAGGGTCATCTCTTTAAGTGTCTCATTTCCTATTAGACAGCACATCTCTGGCACACACCCCATCTCGGTGTATGCAGAGTGATGTCAGTGACAGACAAAGGATCCTGTCACATCCTGTAGTTTTCAAAGGCAGCTGTCGCTCTACGTGCCACAGACAACACAACTCACTCAACTGCATTTACTCACTGTTGTGCATCTCCGTCGAGAGAATGAAAAGAAGGCAATAGAAACTAATGGCACATGATATGTTTAAGTGTTTGGAGTGAAACTCGAGGGAAAGTCTTCGAAAGAAGATGATGGACTCATCTCCTGCTCAGCGAGGCTTTGACATTCTGCAGGGGATGCTGGAAAGTCTCCAGGTTGATGGATAGGTGGACTGGGATTACCCGCCAGACTCGTCCTCTTCTTCCCCACCCCGACCGTCTGGCCTCCAACTACTAAACGAGACACAAGAAACAAAACAGAGAAAAATTATGTTGCCGCTAACCTGAAAGCTAGTTTTAAATTGTTATGGTTATAAAAAAAAAAAAACACATCTACAGGGGTGTCACTAGAAATTTTGTGTCCCATTAAAATATTAGCCTGGAACCTGAAACTGACTCACAAACTGACTATTAGTCTCGCCTCTAACATCAGGCTCTACCTACACCTTTTCTGGATTAATATGCCGTGTGCAACACCATATTGTATGTGTCACATCATTAAGTAGTACATTTGTATAAGGGGAATCTTTCACCCTTCTGAGCACTCCTGATCAGCCATACAATTATTATCATTCCCTTAATGTGTTAGAGGTGAGGTTAGTCTAAAGTCAATAGCTGACATTCAGTAGAAACTGTCTAGAACCAATTAGATAATGAAGGATACAAAGACATCTTTTTTTTTTTTTTTTAAAGGGTCTTACGGCAGCCAATTGTTGAAATTTTAAAAATGGAAACATATCTTCAGAAAAACAATTAGTGGCATGGTATATTGTATTTATGAACTGAACGTAAAAGGGCCACAACAACAAGCAGACCATTAGGACTGATGCTATAAGGTTCCGCTTGATACTCGTATCTTCGTCATTTATTTTTTGAATGTATTTATTTATTAATTAATATGAGCAGTAAGTCTGCTGACAAGGAGTGGACTGAAGCAAAGGCTTATAAATACCCACCCCTTAAATATGAAACTTTATTGAAAATGACTTAGAGGAAAAAAGCGTATACAACGGACAACAGAGGCAATAAGAAATAAGGGGTGAGTGAAAGAGATAGAGACAGGAAAGACTGAATGAAAAGAGAGAAATCGCTATCGGAGCCGCTCAGACCCCTGCACACCGTTGGTGCTCTATCCCTGGAAATCCCTTTCAACGGCAGCCTCTGGCCCAGTCGCCTCTTTGCGGTTTTCCGCTAATATTGGCGGTGGCTGGAAGGCGTTTTTCAGTTACATAATCCAACAGAATAATAAAATCGACATACTTTGCCGGCAGGTTTCGATACTTTAAGTTAACCTAGGCGTTAATCAACTGTTTTAGAGGAGTGATTATAGTGATCTGCATCAACAGCGCTGTATCTGTCTCCCTGCCAGCTCTAAGATAAGCATCTCTGATTGGTTGATGTGGCGTGTCGAGCAGCAAAAGTTGCTCAGAAGCTCATGAGGCGCTGCTTCAGCTGCTCAAAATGCACTGCAGGACCTTTTGCTGCATCTTGGTACTTGTCAACCATTGACTTTGCATGTAAACTAGCTGCTTCTGCTGCCTCTGCTGCTTGCCATCTGAACATAGCATTAGCAAAGATTAAAGATTGCTGAGTCAAGCTTCCTCATGCATCCCCATTTCCGATCACTAGCCCTTACTCAGCAAGAGAAAGATAATTTATAAAAAATGTAGACTCAAAGCTTACGGCATCATATCTGTGGTGAAAAAATACATATTTGAGGCTATGTAGTTGTTAGTATTTAATATTCTGATTTCCAGAAAATGCTCTCCTTGGCTTGAGAGCAGATATAGATAGATATAGTCTCTGTTCCACTGCAAAACAGGAGGCAAACTGTCCCTAAATACTGACCAAACATTATATTTAAGTGCAAACTGATGCTTTTGAACCATTGAAATCGGAAATTGGAGTCTTTTTTAAAATTTCAGAATATTTTTTTATTCTTTAAAAATTGTTTCTCCATCATCTTCGATTAATTTAACACACACCTGCTTACTGTAGCTTCTACTTAGTCTACTTGTAACACAGGTCGAGCAGAGGGAGGCTTAAAGACCGCTGCTACTCTTAGCTTGCTAAATATTTCCTGTATCCATTAATTCACTACAGCTGTGAAATATATGAATCCGGAGGGTTTTTTTTTCTTTAGAAATATGAGCTATATGGGGAGGAAAGTGAGCTATTTGTCTCCGCCTCCACTAGCTGTCTGTGAAAAAGTTTTCTGCTCTGCTATGGTAGATAGTCTGAACCATTTTACATAACAGTGAGGAAGGGTGGGCACTGAAAATATTCCTTTATTTTTCAAGTAATCAATCGTAATCAGGCACAAGATTACGACCACTCTCATGTGTCAGAGGTGAGCTTGTTCTAACGTGAATAACCATAAATATCTCTCTTTCATGGTACAGGTAAGGGGCCTCTTTTAAGAGGAACATTTATAATGCAAAAGGCAACAAAGATTCATGTGTTTGCTTTTCTGGCAACCAGATGCACTACAGATAAATGATATTGTCGTGATCTTGGCGCTGATGGTTTGGTTTTTTCTTTTGCCTTGCCCCTGTCTGCTCTGATCCTGGATTCTACCGGCTTGTGAACCTGGAACTATCTTCTGACTTCGGCCTTGGATTTCCCTTCTGGACTCTGTTGCTGCTCGGCGTCTGCTGCTCGCTCTCTAGGAACTAAGGGGGCGTCGCCCGCCGCAACTGCGGTCAAACCTCCGCGAACGGACTGAACTTTGAATCAGGTCAGTGACTAGCTCCAAGTCGTATTCAGCTCCTCATCCAGTCACTGACCTGTATTCCCCCATCCCTACAGAGATCCCCCCGGCAGCAGACAAGCAGCCCCACGCACCTGTTTGTTGATAAACGCTTTGAACTTTCCCACTGCCTGTTTCGCCTTGAATTCTGGGTCCAACATTCTGAGATCATTACAGATATTCTGGGAGAGGTAGTTCTATGCATTTGGAAACGTTCTCCTGGAAATCCTGGATCTTGCTAGTTATTGGAATGGTACTCTATCAAAACAGCTTCCCTGATTGAAACAGTTTTCCTTGTTAGCCTGTTTCCTACTCAGTCCTATTTTAACGGGTTATTGAAAATCTTCCCAAAGGTTAAGAATAGTGAGGAATTGCTAAAGTGTTTAAGGTGTTTACTTGTCTTCCAAATTCCCCAGATCTCAATCCCTCTCCACCATCTTTGCAGGACAAACAGCTTCAGTCACATCACAGCTCATAGGAGTTAGAAGATCTGCTTCTAAAATGTTGCTGCCACAAATCACATCACACTCTCAGAGCTCACTGGAGTCCATGTCTCAAAATGTCAGGGGCTTTACTGACAGCGACACTTTTAGGTTAGTTATAATATTATGTCTAATTTGTGCATAAAATTATTTGACAAATAAATTCTGAACAGGTTATGCATTATGAAAATACAACTACAACATGGTTCCTCCTAACATTAGAGCAACCAACACGTCTCTTTAAATCAAGACATCCTCTCTGTGTGTCTCTCTGAACTTCTCCTCCCTCGAAGCCCCTGAGAACCACCCCACTGAGAGCAGAGCGAAAGAAATTGTTCTCCTTGCATCATTAAACAGTTTGAATTAACTCGGGTGGAATTTAATTATGTCACACATGACATTCCCCTACTTGAGGCTTTTAAAGGCAACATAGATTAGCTAGCTATAGGCTTAGAAGTTTAGTGTTATTCAGTCCAGATCTAAATGTTTAGGGAAAAGCTGATTTTCTGTGTGTTTCCCAGATATTGAACACATGTATTCTAAGATGGACCCATAATCTCTGAATTAGGATAAACACTCTTTGTTCAGATTTCAACTGTCTTGTCCTAATTATTTTGACTTGAACAAAATTAAATATAAATAATTGACTTTTCATAAGCTAATTACTTAGTTGTAAAAGCTCACTTTATAACTTATTCCACTTATAGTATAGAAACTGTTTTCAGCACATAAGTGACACTAATTATAATCCCTTTAATATATTTTACACACCAGAGCCAGTGTGATATGGTTTAGTTCTAAATAAAAACCCGAAAAGCACGTCTAGCTACTTGAAAATGTGAAAACACAAACTGATGTAGTTAAGGAGTCTGCTGCTCCAAATGATAGAAAATCCATTTGCCCAGATTCTCTCCCTGTCAGGAAAGAATCCAACCTGCCATCTTATCCATCACCCAAATGAAAACGCAAATCTCACACGTGCATTTTTTCATCACATTCAAATCCCTCAATATCCCTCCAGAGATCACTAAGGGGGAATGTCTCAAAGTGGATTGATCCAGTAAGAGGATCAGAGTTGAAATAAGAAAATAAAAGCAATACAGAAACTGCCCTTTCATAAAGATCCGGAGCTATTTATAGTCTTCTCATATAACACGTCTGGGCTTAAGAAATGAAAAACTAAAATCTGTCTTAATGGTACAAAAATGATTTTCTTAGTCAGGGAATTTAATGCGGTTGTTTAAAAAAAAAAAACTGCTCTTCCCGCTTAACAACTCAGAGACAAGTTGAAGAACAAATCCATTTAGTGGCAGTACACTGGATAGAAAACTAATCTATTTAGGCTATAAGAGGACGTTCACACAAATAAGATGCATTGGGTTTAATATAATATATGTTTGGCTGTGTCTCCATCCTGGAGAGAAATATCAGCTGAGCTGCTGCCATCAACACCTTTGTGTATAGATGTTGGAGCTTGGTCTGTTTTTCAGTTTAGTCCTGTTTCTCTGACTGTGACTAACTGGATGTGCTCTCTTCACCCTCTGACATGGGAGTTTGCTCCGAGCTCGTCTGCCTGGTTGTGTGTTTCCTGGATGAAGCCGCCTTTTACAGTTGCTTTTTGTATCTCTGTTTCTGTCTCCTTGAACCCCAGTTGGCCTCGGCAGATGGCCGCTCACACTGAGCCTGGTTCTGCTGGAGGTTTCTTCCTGTTAAAAGGGAGTTTTTCCTCTCCACTGTCGCTACAAGCACGCTCAGTGTGAGGGATTGCCTTCGAGTCAATGATTTGATGCAATCAACTGGTTTCCTTAGATAGAAAATTATGAATCAATTTGACTGTATGATCTGGTGAACTGTAAAGTGCCTTGAGATGACATGTTGTGAATTGGCAATAAACTGAATTTTAAATTGAATAACAAAGGTTTAGAAATGAAAAATGCTTTTACTGCCACAAGTATCTTCAGTTTTAAAAAAACATACTTGCAAAACACCTCCATATGACTTTGACAGAAACAACAACCAGAGCAACTATCAAAGCTTAACGTCAGTCATCTACTTTTTCTCTGAGAAGGTAAATTACTAAGAATAACCTTGAAGATGAAGTCAGCATAATGAGGAAGCGGCTAAACTTTAGTGATACTTAAAGAGGATTACCTGATGATGAACAACACATCTTGGCAGTTTCTCTGCACACAATGGATAATTACAAAGTATAATGTATACTGCTCACAGAGGATATACAAGCGCTGCCTTTAAGGATACATTTACATTTAAGCAGATACCTTACAAGCCTGCAATGAAAATAAGATCCCAACGGTCCTGCAGGACAGAAATAGATGGGTGTAGAATATATTTAAACAGTGGTTAGTCTCATCGGCGTGGGAGAAATATAATAAGCCATCATTATTAGACTTAACCAGGCATGGAGATGCCTTCTTCCAAGTAAACTATATGGCTCCCACCAACAATAGATATTGCCATACTTAAGTGATGACTTCTATATAAACAATGCCATCATAATTGTTTTGAAACCTCACATTAAGGATTCTAATTTCCATAATGGACCTAAGGGTAGAGAAAGAAATGCTTAGCCCCGATCTTTATGTGAAAGGTGGTCAGTAAAGAGGCTCTACTGACAAGAAGAATAGGATAGCAATAAACTTTTTGTACAATAAACATCTTGGTATAGCAGAGATACAGCAAAACAATATCTGCTAATAGAGTTAGCAGATTTATTCAAATTTACAGAATTATATGGGCATAAACTGAGAGGATTAAACACTGAAGGAAGCCTGAAATGGTCATTTAAAACATACTCTGTTTGGGGAAAATATTACATCACAGTTAATTATGAAACCTCCTGTTACTGTAGAGTTTTTTTTCCCCAAGTTTCATTTCTTTTTTTTGACATTGTATAAAGTCTGAAAGCCTCTTTAAGCCCTGTTCATAAAGTAGAGAATGGGGTTAAGGCACTTAAGTTATGCATAGTGTAATATGATTTCCAACTAAAGATTGAGAAAAAGCAATCCTTGAGACTGTGACAATGATGATATGATGGTGATGTTATCTGATTTATTTTTAATAAATCTAATATCTATCCTGTTCTTTAATCACATACACCATGCTTACTGCAGGAGTACTGAGATCCTGCAAGTTCTGTTCATCACAAGCACAAACTATATAGAACTATTGACTATTAAGGCCATATTTCGTAAACTGGTAGAGAAGATTACAGAAACCACATATTTGAGCCCATGGATTATATAAAGGTAAGCAAATTTGGATAATATTAATGAGTAATTGTGTTTGATGTCCAAATAATGGCTTCATGGTTTTTTGATCAATTAATTTAGCTTAAGATAACTGATGGACAAATATCTGACACTGTTTTCCCTACAATTTACAGTCAACTTACAATTCGAAGAATATTCATGGAAAGTTTCCAATTTGGAACATTTCCAAATTCCACATCGTAATGTCTTCTGGAGAGGCTCCAAATATCTTTTTCCTAATCCATATGTCTTGAGTGACTGTGGCTATGAACCCTAAATTAACTGTAGAGACAGTAAAACCCCAAATTACTCATTCGAATGGGACAGTGGTCTGCACTTGAGATTTTCGCCAATTTGTATGATAGTGGTTGCTTTCCAAAAGACTTGGCATGCAAAATGCTGGAACTCTGTTTCCCCAGTTAAAAACATAAATGCACAATGTTGAGATCCAAACAACAGGAAGTTTATTCTGATGCCAGCTCTACTTGTGGCTGCAAACTAATGCCAGGTGGGATCTGAAATGTGTATCCTATATTTAAGGATCAGTTACAACAAACAAAATGTGTGTAAGAATAATTAGTTGCAGGCAACCTATTCTTGGTTAGTTAAGAGCCTCTTATGCCTAAATGTTTAACAGGTTAGAAGCGCGTGGCTTACCACACTATGTAAAATATTAGTGAGACATTCAGAGGTGGATGATCCAGGTCCAGAAAGTAAAAGACCCGTACAGAGATCAGCTCCATGCATTTGAATTTCTGGCTCCATAAAGCAAACTAATCACCAGAGGGGCTAATCAGCTAGTTGAGTGAAAAGGAAGAAACACAAAGCAGGATTTTTACTTTTCACGACCTGGATTGTCCACCTCTGGTCAGATACCAGAGAAAAATTATACAGCCAAAACCCAAGAAAAAGTTTGAAATATGTTATGTAAGCCCACAAAACCGTGTTTAAGAGTGCAGGAATGTTTAAAAAAATATGTAAAAAAAATATGTAGTTGGGTTTAAGGTATCTGATGTAGAAAAAAGTCAACATGTCAGAAAAGATCAAGATATATCTTTTAGGCTTATATGCAAAACTTTGAGTGGATGGAAACACTCTTAACACACCCTCATAGTGGAAAATGGTGGTAGTGGCGGCATACAGTCGGGAACTGAGGGGCTGAAAGAGACGCAACAGAGATGAGGCCTTCCCTTCCCTCGCAATGAGATCAGACATACAGCCATAGCTTTTAAGGAGCTAATTAGATCAAAGCATTCATTCGCTACATGGTTTTACGTTGATTCTTTACTCAGAATTTGTGCAAAGACTTTAAAATTTACAACCAATGACCACTTCAAATAAGATTTGTTTAAGAAAACTGTAATGAAGTCAGGGCAGTAGGTTTTGTGTCTGGCTGTACAACCCATAGAGACGTCTCAAAAACTTTGAGCTGTAGTAAAAGTATTGAGATTGACTCAGGCAAATACATGCCACACTTTTTCAATTTTGTTTGGAAAAAATATTTAAAACCAAGTTTTATTTTCATCACTTTACATTGGTGAAAAAACTGAAATACCACAGTATGGAAAAGTGTTTCCAAGTTCCCTTTCTTTCTTTTTTTTTGCATGTTTGTCATATGTATAAGAAAACCAAACAACTGTAATTTTTAGTAAAAGAAGAGTTAAGCACAAGCAAAATGTATTTTTTGAAGGTTTTTGTTGTTAATGGGAAAAAAATCTGAGCTAACAAGGGAAAGCATTATTTGAACTGATGAGCTGAAAGTATAATTTTTTTTGAAGGAGTGTGTCTCATTACATCTGGCAGAAAAGTAACACTGCATTTCAGCAAAACACCATCACACTAACAGTAAAATATGGTGGAAGGAAATGTGACAAAATGTAGTAAAATCCAATGAATTTGGAATGAATGAAATTCCTACTATAATTTTAAATGCATCTTTGTTTAATGGAGTCTATAACATGGGAGCTTTCTATGGTTTTATTCTTTGGTTTATATTTTTACAGTAACATAAGAAAACATGACAGACAGTTACTACAAACAGGAAACAGTGTTGAAATATTCTGCAGGAGCAGGTCTCTGCAGGAGTGAAAAAAGAAGTCCTGAGTAGTGATAACTCACATAGGTCAAAACACAAAACAGTGATCACTGTGAGTGATGTAGTAATGCAGCCGTTCCGGCTGTGGGCCTTTTCTACTGTATCCCAATAACACTAAGCCAGAGTGAGCTGTCTGACAGTGCATTCGTTGAGTGTTATTCGAAAGCAGCAGCATGCATCATGCATGAGAAATCACTTCTTTATTGTTTTTTTTTTCTACATGGTATAGCCCAGCCTCTTCATAAAGCACTCTGCTGGCCCCCTGGTGTTAATTATGAGACCCCCACCCCCCGAGCGTGAAAGTGCATTAATCTTGATTTTTCACTTCAGACTACAGGATTATTTGAAGAGACTCCAGTGGTAAACCCCAAAGGTGAGGTGACTCAGTACCTGCAGGAAGATAGAGGGGTGAAAGCAGAAAGAGTCCCTGTTTGTTTCTAGCACACACATTGGGATGCTGTCAGGTACTCCAGGCAGTTCAATCACATACCTTATATGCCTTATTTTGTCAGCATGTTAATCTAAATGAATATTTAGAGTCGCACAGGACGACACACCAGACATATCCCACCTGTGTTGTGATGGATTTTCATCCCAGATGCAGCATCAAGGTGAGTGTCACCTTTTAGGTTGAAATGAGCAGGAGCCAGGGACTTTGAGCACTTCAGTCAAAGAGTTCACATTCAGGCTCAGCTCATAGTGCAGTTCACCCCAACATAAACACACAATTGCAAGTACTGAGGCTTTTGAGAGCACCTTCTGAGTTAAAAATAGTTAGCATGCTAAGTTTTTTTAAATTATAAATTGTTTTATTCATTATGCTTCTCGTCAATCTTAAATGAGTATGTAGGTTCACTGTCATTTTGGTGAAAGAGGATAATATATATTTTTTAAATCTATAAACGAGTTGAGTGTTATAATATTAAAATTTCTAAGTTAAGTTTTACAAATCCAATAAAATATTAACTGAACTCTAAAATTTTTAATGATCTTGGATGTAAACCTGATTAAAACAACCCTTAGAGGAGAAGTCCGATCACATTCACAATTCAAACTTCTGAAAGTACTTTAAATATGAAATGATTACATACTGTTCAATAAATGATAAGTGTTTTTAATTCAGTGTAATTTTCATTTGAATGTGCTTTAGTGGAGACATGCATGTTTGTCAAAGAGCACTACTGCCACCTACTGGTTTGTGACGTCACGGTGCAGTATCAGCTGTTGATCAAGTCCCAGTGCTGTGGTGTTTTTCACAACGTGCTATTATCCAAGTCAGCTTGAAAACATTCTTCTTCCAAATGTTGGCTACATATTACTTGTTTTTTCTCTGGACAGAAGTTCGATGGCAAATCCTCCCTCTTCAAGTTGGCAATCCAACGACGAACCCGTCCGTGGAGGATCATGAATCAGAAAGGTGAAATAATTCTTTTTTTTTTTTTTTTTTTTTTTTTCACTTCTACCTGATGTATTACAACATCTAACTGCCATACACGTGGGCATTGTCAGTTTAACTATAGCTCTGGTGAATTTCAATGGTGAAGTCCTCTGAAAATCTTCAATAATTGTTGTTGATTGCAGATGTGTCTAGTAGTTCCCACTGATTTTGCTTGTTAGGCGCGTAGAATGGCGCTAGGCTTACCGCACTGTGACGTCACTGCCGGAAGATGTCAGGTGTGAGGTGTTACTATATTTGCTCAAAAATGGCCGCTCCCAGACGCCGTTTTTGTTTTGATTTTTTTTACTGATTAATGCTAAATTCATTAAATCACCACAAACTTATGAGTTTTAGGTATAAACAATGATCCATTGGCTATTCCTTGCTGACTGGACTTTTCCTTTAAGTGTAATTAATATTGGACCACAGGGCAGGTTTGAAACTGCTTACCCCCCTGGTTTAATCACATAAAAAGTTAGATTATATGATTAAGTTAAAGTTTTGCATGCATTATATCAAACTACCTTCTTCTTTAGTTCATATTCCTCCTAAATCTATTTATCTATTAATGTGTTTGATTTTATTTTACTTTGTTTGATCATTTCTAATACATTTTCTGTTAGTATATCTGTCTTTAACCTCTAATCAGCTCTCTTTATGAAAATTGTTTATATAAAATGCGCCCCTCAAAAATAGATTAATTTGCTATATTTTATTACCATGGGGTGCAAAAACTATCAGTGTCTCAGTCCTAATTCACAAGCTGTCGTGAGCGCTATTAAAAAAATTTGCCTTTCTGAGGACCAGAGTTTTTATTAAACTGCAAAATGTTTTTGATGTTTTTTTTTTCTTACTTAATTAGCTATTTTCTTCATCTGCTTTAAGAAAAAAAAAGGCTGAGGCATACAGCCTGCATGTAGCAATGTGGCTTTTTAAGCTTGCATCTGAAAATGTGCAATTTGCTCTCAGTTTTTGATACTGTATAATGTTCCTACATTTCAGAGAGCTAAAAATGAAAGTTTGGGGCAATATGTTCTGCATATTCCCGTCACAGCAGGGGGCCTGCTCAGTGAAAAGGTTTTTTTGCCATCTTTAAATTCTCCCGTGTCAAACAAATCTCTTTGATAAACCACAGCTTTGTAAACAATATGCTGATATCCATAAAAACAGTTTCTAACTAATAACAAGACTTCATTAGATTTAAAACCTGGCAGATACAAGTGCTTTATGAGAACAAAATATAAAGTGAGAAGTTTTTTACACCCTAGAGAAAACTGACTTTTATAGCTTGATAAAAAAAAGGAAAACACACATGAATCAGGCAATTTATAATATCCCCTCTTCCATCATGCAGGCAGAGAAACAGACTATAGAGCTATAAGAATATTATCACTGTAGTTAGAGATCCAAAGCAAAATTTAATTCTGCACATATTCTTCCTGCAGACTGAAATGAGCAATGGACAATAATGGGAATTCTTTATTCCATATTGTCTCAGCCTTTTCTTTTGGTTTTGTGTTTTTTTTTTAAAGGATGCATATGCTTTAAAAGCCATCCTTTTCCTAATTTATCTATTCAGTAGAGAAAACTTCATTAATTCAAAGAAGTAGCAGAAGCTGTAATCCTATTATTAATGTTACTGATAATATTTCTGCATAAATTACATGTAAACTGTCTTTTAAAATATAAATGTCACCAAAACATGTCCTTATTTAAGGTCTCAACATGGTAAGAGTTAGCTAATTCTAGTGCATGTTGGATATGTTCCCAAATACAAAAAAGGCAACCAAAAATATGGAAAATCTGTTTATGTAATTAGGCTATTCAATAGAAACAGTAAACATGTATTCTTAAAGAATTTAAGAAGGTTATAGCACCAGAAGGCACAATGCTCTGCATAGAAAAAGGAGTTATCTACAGCGAACCGCCTTGCTGGTTGCTGGAGCTTTCGTCCCCTGAAGTGATTTGCACAAACAAAGAGAGGTCTTATGCATCAACGTAAGTAATGTTTTATGAAAACTTATATTCAACCAGGCCCTTTAAAGATTTTCTGAGACTGAGGGACATTGTAATGAGTTGTGTGGGTTAACACCTTCAACAAATGAACAATTAGATTTGTCCACTTATTGTTCTGAAATCATTCAGCTTGGACAAAAAAAATTTTAGTGTCAAATAAAAATGGCGTCTTCACTACACTGGTTAGTCAGAAGTCGACAACCTTATGTAACAGCTCCACAGCATATATTGTGAAGCAATGGAGTGTAAAAAAGAGTGAAGAAAACTGACAGACAAAAAAGAAAAAAATGACACAGACAAGCAAAGAGAAAACAAAATTAACTTTTGCGTACCATAAGAGAGTCTAAGTACATACAGAAATACAATTTATAAAAGAGCTAAAAAAGTGGATTTTACATGTGCCTGTAAAAAGAGCATGTACTTCTTGCAGAGGATGAGCAGAGCCCGCCTGCCCCCACCCATCCTTACCACCTTCTACAGAAGCACCATAGAGAGCGTTATGACCAGCTGTCTCACTGTGTGGTGTGGAGGCTGCAGCGCCTCAGACTGGAAGGAGGTGAGAAGAGTGGTGAGAACAGCCGGTTCTTCATAGCAAGACCCAGATTAGTGGCTTTTGTTGAGTATTAATGACGTTCAGGTAGGATAATAGATTTGTATTTCAGCACCACATAGCCAACTGGCCTGGGTCGCAATGGAAAAAGTCAGATCTGTGTTGTTCAGACTGCCATTAAATGATCAGATCCAGGTCGCATATGGGCAAAAAAATCGGATTTGGGTCACTTCAGGCTGAAGTGTGAATGTAGCTTAAGTCATTATCCGATCCGTCCCATCAGCTAATTTGCGCATGTGCATCCAGATACACACCCGGGTCGCCCTCAGTTTTATTTTGTAAAAAATACCTAAATTCTAAAGCGTACTAAACTATAATGTGTTAAAGGTTCATGATGTATTTCCTGAGACAATAAATGCCTTAAAATCCTTTGTATTTTATCACTCGTCTTTGGCCAATCTGTACAGGAAATGGGATCCTACGCTACTCCCGGGAGCTAACATTTTAGGCTTTGGATTTAAACATAAATCTAGTGGGTTTTTTTGTTTCGTGCTTTCTTTCTTGTTAACCGTATTGTATATAATGGGTAATCTAAAGAAAGAAACAACTAAAATGCAGACAAACATGGTTTCAATCATATTTTGCTGGACTGCTCTGATCGTATCCGATGATGTCACACATGCAGTCTAACAGAGAATATGTAAAAAGCATCAAAATTGTCTCAGAAACTCAAATGTTTTTTTAAAGCCGTGTATTGGCATTCTCTAGTGAGTTAAGGATAGAAATAAGTAAATTTTAATGAATTATGGAAATGTACACCTGGTTGCACATGTGCAAATGAGCTGATTGTACGGATCGTGCTCAGGACGAATCAGGTAGTGACAATGCCCCCTTTAATAGTTTACATAATGCAGCTACCTGTTAAAATCTAGGCTTATATCTGTTTTCTAGTACCCCTGCACATAGCATTGTATACTCAGGTTTTTTTCAGCATCAACACACCTTTGATTTTGTATCCCCTGATCTCATCTGCAATATGAGTAATCTATAGTAGGTAATTGAGCCCACAGGCAGTTGGTTTCAGTGAAGGCTCCTGCGACTTTTTGGAAAAACAGGAGCTCTCTAGAGAAGTCAGCTCTCTGTCGAGAGGCAAACAGAGCAGAACTCTTGCTGTGTTCATTAGCTGTCATTGATCAGGGACTCAATCACTGTGCAACTGCTATCATAGTTCCCATATTACCTCTTTCATCCCCTAAAAATCCTACAAAGGCAAGAAACTGGATCCGGCATGAGATATTTTCTTTTTTTCCTTTTTTCACGAGTATTTGAGGTACAGTAAACGGATGTTCGCCAACTGTTTTCAGCAGAATGCACCTGCCCATTAGTTTCCTGATTCCAACTGAAGCAGCTACATTTAGTAATCATCTCCACTAAAAGGTTATAATTAATAAGGTTATAAAACCTTACAAGAGATAAACCTTAACGTTACGTTTTTGATGGGATGAAAAGCTCAGAGGGACAAGAGCATTAATAAATGTTAGATTAGACATACTTAGACATACATCATTTTACTAAAAATAATCTAAAATGCATCCAATCGAAATGCACATCCTTCCTTAGTTGCCATGCTACCATTTTTTATCTTCACTTTGTTATATTCTCTTTTTTCTAAGGAGCTAATAATCATTCCCTAACCCACCTGTCACAATAAGGAAACATTTCAACACTTTTTAAAATATTTTTTATATTTATAGCCACACTTGTTTCTCACGTTTCTTAAATCAATGTTTTTCAGCTCTCCTCCTCAAGGCACTGTGTCCTGCATGTCTTGGATATTTTTCTGCTTTAGGACACCTGATTCAAATGATTGCAGGTCAGTTAAGCCGAACATAAATTGTGTGATATTTTCAATCGTTGCACTCAGCTACAGCTCAAACTGTATGATGAAACCAGAGGATTTAAAAGTTCAAAGCTCACGATCTATGTTTTCACACCGTTTCAGCCCGACACTGTGATACGATCTACCTGCTCACACTGTGCGTCTAAAAACCACACGTTTGACTCAGCGCTGAAAGATGGCGCTAGACGGAATCGTCAGTCTGGAAGAAGAAGAACACCCTTGTCTGCACAGCACTCGAGGTTTCTTTTGTATCGGTAGTGCTGCTTTAATAGCAGGATTTGCCCACGAACACCTCACCACGGTCGATTGATTTTCAAACATGTTTGATTTTCTCCCGACCTCACGATTCCTAATCGGGAGATGGTCATGAGAGGCTGATCCCCCCTCGTTACCCCTTGTATACTACACGATGCAGGATACACGTTGAGGCTGAAAGTCGACCAGATCGAAAAAATTCATGCACGACTGTAGAATCAGCCCGAAAAGGGCAACAAAATCATACAAAGTATCCCTGGCTTTAGTAAATTAATCAGCTATCAATTGAAATCAGTTGTATGAAAACTGGGAAACATCTAAAAAAAAAAGCAGGGCAGTGTTCCTAGAGGAGGAGCGATGGATTATATTTTTTTAGTTTGGCTTTAAGTTGGTAGTAAATTCTCTTATTAGATACCTGGACCTCAGACTTTTTTTTCAATGCCATTTCTCCAAATTTTTAGATATCTTGGTGACCAACCTGAAGACTTCCTTGGTTTAGCACCATAAACTTAGATTCAACTATGTAGAGAAATTCTAAGATAAAAAGGGTATATCCTAATTCTTTTTTATCTTTCATTCCTTTTCTCCTTTACCCAATTTTTTTATTTGATTCTGCAAATGTTAATTTATTCCATGTTTTAGCTGTTTTGTTTTTTATCTGTACTGTTTGATGTTCCATTGTATTTAGTTTTTCTTTACAGCACTTTGGTCAGCTGTGGTTGTTTTTTAAGTGCTCAACAAATAAAATTGAATTAGATTGGATATGTTGGCAAATCAAACATTACTGTGTGCACTGTTTTTGAATTTGAAAGACAGCTTTAGTTGTGTATGGGCTGTGTTTGGCCATTTAAATCATGATGAGTACACTTAAGACAAATCTCCAAAGAAAAAAGTCTGGTTGCGTCCAATTTAGGCTTGTTTCGTGGTCGCCACGACCAGTATAACTGAGAATTTCACAGGCATAAATAGGTCATAGTGGAGATGATTCCCTAATATCTAAGTAAATTCAGTGGTTAATACTAACACAGTATTTTTTAAATGAAATATATTATAGACAAGCTAATTTATTGAGTAGCATCTACAAAGGTTTATGAGTCAAAGTTGGGGTCCGGCGAATTTATCTGGCCTCCAAGAGCCAAAGGAGGCATATGATGTCATAGAGTAGAGAAATGTGTTCTTATAAAGTGCAAAAAATGGCTAAAATGGCTAAATTAATTGGACTAAAGATGCAATAACATATCAGTGTGCTTTATTTTTCCAATTCTGGTCTGTTTGTTTCATTTCACTTTGTCATATGTGTTAACATTCCCACAATGCCCCTAATGGCTCCTGATGGTTTAATCATTTAAAGTATTATTTTGTGTCAATATATTGTTTTATGTTTTTTATGATCTTATGCTTTAGCATGTCCTTATCTCTTTTATTTGTTATTAGCTTTTCATTTCTGTGAAGCACATTTTTAATCTGTGTCTGTGAAAAACTATTCCAATAAAGTGTACTTAATAACTGTATGTTACGTTTATGACTTCCTCCAAAGGTAGTTCAGAAAACAGTGGGTGGGCTGAGTTCAATCTCCCTACCAAACCCAGTCACAAATTTGTTTTTTTCTTACTCCTAGTTAATCAGGTATGCAGACCGTGGAACAAATAGTCTGATCTGAAAGGGGCTTCCTCTCTCTGTTATTCCAACAATAAAATCTTCCACCCCATTGGTTACTGTACATTTGGCAAGTGCAGGTTTTTAAAATACACTTAGGTTGTCTTTCCTTGCATTCTACCTTTTTTCATTTCTCTTGTCCCTGGAGATTAGTGTATTGAAGCAAGATACAGAATGTACTGAGGAAACTGTGACAGAGCAAAGCCTGAGCTGTGACAGCAAAATAAAAGTAAAACAATGAGATGTGTTCTCAGCGTGACAGGCCAGAGTTAAGGTGAATATATAAAAGCAAAATGAATCAATACTTACAATATTTGCCAAAGAAGCTTCAAGAGGGCATTATGTAGTACTAATTATACCAATAGGGGACATTTTCTAATACCATCAGGAGTCTCATTGGAATTCACAGAAATTCTTCAGGTAGACAATCAGAATCACGCACGCTGCTCATTATTACACTGGGCTTTCTTTATTCCCTTTATGTCAATGTTTGAATATGTCTTTTCTACTCATTTGCATTGATCCATGGGTACACCAAGTCTCAATGCTATTCCATCTCCTTTATTATATAATTGGACTAAGGAGAGCTGAAAATGGATCTCTATGCAGCTCATAGGAATACAGGAGTAAGGTTTCTCTGGAGCATGTTATCAGTGCCTTATATAAGTTATGTATTGAATTCAGAGCTGAAAAACATTAAAGCGATATTCAACATATTATAACATTTGATAATGTTGGGTAAAAGGTCACATTATATCTGGCAAATGATGGAGCCTTTTCAATGTATTAAAATAATCCAAAATGTAAAGGATTCCACATGTCCCTTAATTCCCTAGTAACACAAGAAGAAAAACTCATAATTGGAACCTTGAAAACCATTGACATTAAAGAATAAAACACATTTGCTGACTAGTTGGATTAACAGAGGGAATATGCTTCAAATCTCCCACACTAAGGAATAAGCTGCTGCTACACATTCCTCCACCTGCAAGTTTAATTGCTTGCAGGACTTTGTCTTAAGTGTGCAAGAATAGGTGGAGCCTGCACAGACTGGTCGGCAATCAGTCGCAGACAACCATATTAAGACAGGATAGTGTAATTTACTGGACAAGTAAGAAACTGTAAAACATTCAACAAGCAGCTGACTTGCCACACACATCTGTTTGCCTCTATTACAACAGTAAAATCAATGCAGCTGGTCAATATCGTCTTACTGATCTTGTAGCTTCTATACCAGGCTTTACTGGTTAAGAATCATTTCAATGTTGAAGACTGAAACAGAAAAGGGAAAGTGTAACCTCTGCACAAAGCTAAGGAGTCCGAACAGCAAATGGTGGACAAGTTATATGCTAAAATGATTAATCGTGTGTCTCTGTTTAACCATGAATTTGACAGAGGGTGTGACACTTGGCAGACAAACAGTTCCTTCAATAGATGGGTTGAAGTGTAAAGTGCAAAGGAAATTATGGTTTGGGTCTGTTTTTCAGGAGCCAGGCTCAGTTTCTTTATTCTAGAGAAAAAAACATTATAATAATTAGGAACGGCACTCAAGTCGATTGTGCAGTGGATTATTTTTTGCAGCAACGTGAATGAATATTTCTCTTCTATGTCTAGTGGGTAAGATCTTAACATTATAGTTTTGATATCTAACATAACATAACATGGTATTCTTACATAAGGCTCATATACAGTGAGAATCTAGTACTAGCTGATGCCTATTAGAGAGTCATATTTATGCGAATAGACAGCATGGACTGAGTACTAAAGTTAACACCACAATGAATGTAATATCAATTGTGCAATTTCCTATGTGTCTGCATTTGTTGAGTAATTAAATGACATTTTGTATTCCTGAACATTAGCTACAAACAAACACACATCGGTAAGGCAAAAGTTTATGTATAACCAAAGTGCTTCCTGACTCTGAAAGGACTTAATTAAATGCAGAGCCTTACTTTATTAAATAAGATATGCTGCACTCTGCATAAATGCATAAATCAATAGCAAAACTGCCACAGAAATATTAGAATAATTGATCTGGGGTGATTCAGCAGCAGGGAGGTCCAGGGGTTTGCAGGATATTAGCTCAACGTAATAATCTTGGGGAAGGTCAGTGGATACTCCAGTAATAACGAATGTCCTCTCTTTGACTTCTACTGGTCAGACTTTATTTTGGCTGGTTACAGGAAATTACTCTCTGCACCTTTCATCTTCTTCCACCGACTGTATAAGCTGCAGCTTTACGGCAATGACCAATCAGGGTATCATAAAAAAGAAGCTGTAACTGTCCCACCTTGTCATAAAAAGCATTCACTCAACTGACGTCAAACTGCTGGTTATTAAAGTAAGAAATAGTGGCTCAGTGAATACTACACAACAATGAGGCAGGTGACCTTGCAAAACTTTTAAATGTCTTTGGCATGTTTTAAGTTGTTTGGAATGTTAAATTTACAGTTTTTTTAAATAATGAAATTGCAAGGTGTAACATGAGTATCATTTAGTCTGTTTTGTGGTACTAAATCATCACCGATTCTGTAAGGGTTGCATAACAAGAATGCTGTTTCCATTTCTAAACAAAACGCTTAACACAATGTATTAATACCAGTGTTGTTTTTGACAGCCATCATAGATTCAGTCTTAGTCTTCTGGACGAAAACTGTTATTAGTTTTAGCCACATTTTAGTCTTTATGATATGCGATAGTTTTAGTCGAGTTTAGTCGACTAAAATCTAAATGGGTTTTAGTCAAGTTTTAGTCTGTTTTATGTAGCAAAAAAAAGTTAACCTTTACTTTTTTAACCAGATTCTTTACCAAACTCTAGCCTAGATACTACAATTGTTTGGTATAGAACGCTGCCGTGCAGGTTATCATTGCTGTTGGGCAGAAAACACCTATTTATAGAATTCAAATAAACTTGTTTATGAATTAATACCCTACTTTATGAAAAAGGGTCTCACAAAAGTTGTAAAAATAGAAGATCTAGTTAAATACAACATATTGGTTAATATAACACACAGACAAGCTAAAAAAAAGTGCAATAAATGAATGATTTTAGACATACAAGGTTTCCATCCCAAAGCAAACACTTCCTGATCTACTATGATTAATGAATTACACACAGATCAATAAAATCTTAATTGCTTAAAAAAAAACAAATAACAAAAACCTTCTTCTTTCTATTTTGGCAATTTTGGCTTTATTTCTGAGAATTTGCACCTTAGTTACTGCTGCTCAGGGGTCAAAGTAGATTGACAACATAAAATTTTGTGTTTTCTTTACAAGTTAAGAAAAGCTGGGCTTATCAGAGGACCATGACTCACAGTGACAGGTAGAAATTAACACCTATCTGTCGTTTTGTTATTGAACAGAGAGAATCAGACTGCACAGTTTCTAGATATCTTGCAAATTTGTTTTTTTTTTTGGCATCATTATAATAGTAGACAGGTTCATAAATCTGTGTTTAAGCAGAGCACAGAGACACAAGTAGTCACAGCTGCAGATTTAAAGGTGAAACAGATTAGTGAGATATGCAACATGCAATAAAATATAACACAAGTTTACTAGAAAGTTTATATGACAAAAAAAAATGCTATGCTACATTTAAAATGCAACATATCTTTTTGTTTTTTGTAATTCAGCGAGACTAAGTAATTGTTGTTGCCAGCAAACCCAGATACAGAGTCCGACTCACAGGTGAGAAAGACTAAAAACTGAAATATAAGAAACCTAACAGAATTAAAGCACAAATAATAGATTAAAAAACAGTTCATCAATAATCTTTGAAATATAACTTTCAATATATAGACTGTCAACGATATGCAGGACAAAATTCTGAAAAATATTTTGCTGCTTGTGAAGGTGGATAAACACTGATGCAGCTTAAAGGGAAATTGTCCATCGATCCATCCACAGACAGACAGACAGACAGACAGACAGACAAAAACCTAATGAAAAGAGTTTGGGTTGTGTAACTGCAGTTCCATCAGCCACCACTCGAGTGACCCCACCGACTTTCATCACAAAGTTACACACTTGGTTCTATACCAAAGAATTATCAATGTCTATTTAAAACTAAAGCATAGATCAACATAATTCAATTCAATTCATTTCTATAGCGCTAATTCACAACACATGTCATCTTGAGGCACTTTACAGTTCACCAGATCATACAGTCAGACTTATTTAAAGTTTTCTATCCAAGGAAAACCACTTGATTGCATCGACTCATTGACTCGAAGGCAGTCCCTCACACTAAGCATGCTCGTAGCGAAAGTGGAGAGGAAAAATTCCCTTTTAACAGGAAGAAACCTCCAGCAGAACCAGGCTCAGTATGAGCGGCCATCTTCCGAGGCCGACTGGGGTTCAAGGAGACAGAAGCTGAGATACAAAAAGCAACTGTAACAGGCGGCCCCTTCCAGGAAACACACAGCCAGGCAGACGAGCTTAAAGTGCTGAAGACATAATAACATGTCTTCAGCATTTTAGATACTTTGTATTGGCTATATAGATATAACTATAGATATATCAGAGGGCAGAAGTGCTAGATAAATCAAATTTTTGCCAGCCTCATTGTTTTTATAGAGGTAATTTGCACAGGGTAAGGGTTTCCATGATACATGCAATTAAAAGCAAAGTTAGTAATAGTTAATGAAAAAAACAAAAGTCACCAAACTCAAAAAATATACCTTCTAAGCCTTGTGTTTCAGCTCTGACCTGCTAGCGACCCGCTATAAAGAACTGGAAAGCCAAAAACAATCTGCCATTCTAATCGCAGTTGGGGAACAGAATTGGTCCCTCTATACTTTTCATTGCGGAGTTAGCTGAGTTGTTTCTGGAGCTGTAAGACTACAGAAAGTGCCATGTCTGTAGATGTTAGAGACAGTGTGAGAAGCATTGTTGCTAATAGGTCTCTTGAGCCTTTCCCAATATTACACTTTTATGCTAAGATGGATAACATTAGAAAAAGAGGCCCCTAACAACACTAAATCTAGCATAGAAAGTGAGTTTTGAGAGGCTTTCAGATTTTCACTTAAGATGGAAATTAAAAAATATTTAATTTTATAAATAAATATTTTTTTTCACTTAAAATGTTTGTTAGTCTGTAAAAGGATACTGTTATATAATAGTTTATTTGAATCTATATAATAGTTTTATTTCAGTATTTGCATAGCTTGTGTTTATTTCAGACAGAATGCATTTACTTTCACAACTCACCAGGTTTCTGCTAATATGCTTATCTTGAAACCAAATGGGTAAAACAGACACATTTCCATACAGAAAAAGTTGAATTTTACAGACTGCTGCTTTAACCGATTGTTCTTTTCCTCCAGAAAATCTTTGGCTTTTTGTTCATTTTCATTTGGAGACAAATGTTACCATGATCATGTGCTTGTTGGTCCAAGGATTAACCACTCACTTTAAATGTTTCTCTTTTATGACTTATCAAAGAAAAAACATTTCCGTTCTATTTGAATGTTTGAAATTACATGAAAGATGATGGAATCAGAGGACTTGATTGGTTTATCCCATTATTTATCCCATTGCTTATTGAACAATCAGATTTAACAAAAGATGTGTAGTTTGATGCATCTTAATGTACTTTTTAAAGTGATGCCGAAGTAACTGTCTATGCAACGATCAAAAATTTATCTAAATAGGGTAACCTATTGTTATATATATATTACTTTATCACTAGTACATAAAACTAAAATTATTTTATCTTACAAACTGCTGAGGTTACTTTTAGTTTCTTTTCATATAAAAAAAATAAATTCTTTCATCTCCAACACAAATGCAGTTACCAAATAATTTATGAATAATTACAAAAGGAAAACAAAGATCTGGAGGAAGGCAAGAACCACCCCCAACATCTGGAATTGTACCCTCTATAATTAAAGGAACAACAACTATTGGATACATGTCTTAAATTTATAAAATACTACAAGAGGAAGCCACAGAAGACACACTTGTGCTCAAGAGTAAAGACGTGGAAAATGAGATGTTTCAGGAATGACTTCAACTATAAATAAAATATCAAACCAAAGCAAGGTTTTTAAGGACTCTTTTTGTCACATCTACAGATGGCTATAGCTCAGAAAAATACGTGAGAAAATTAGCGCTGCAAGGAGACTACACGCCTAGATTTTGATACCATCCAAAATTAACTGATTATAGCAAAGGCATACACAGTTAAAATGATCACATGTTTGTGAATTAACACTCTTTTAAACACCTTATATTAGAGTAGGAATCATTTATATTCAATTCAGTTTGTCAACACACGTCATCTAAAGGCACTTTAAAGTTCACCAGATCATACAGTCAAATTGATTTAAAGTTTTCTATCTAAGGAAAACCATCTGATTGCATCAACTCATTTACTCAAATGCAATCCCTCACACTAAGCATGCTTGTAGCGAGAGTGGAGAGGAAAAAACTCCCTTTGAACAGGAAGAAACCTCCAGCAGAACCAGGCTCAGTGAGAGCAGCCATCTGGCGAGGCTGACTGGGGTTCAAGGAGACAGAAGCATAGATACAGAAAATCTCTGCTACAGAAAACTGCACATGTTGTCCCCCAAAGAATGTTTGAATATGATGAAATTCTTTCCTTTCTACAGCCACACAACAGGGGCAGGAAAATGTGCGGCATTAAACAGTTTAGTGACAACCACAACTAGGTGAAGTCACCGTAATATTACCAAATGTCTACCTGAAACTCCTTGCAAATTAGTGGTTTTTTAAACTTCATGACTTTTCCAACGAACACACTGAGCTTTTGTGTCCCAGACCCAAACTGTTTGCCAATAATACAATTCAGATGTTGGCTTTGAGTGGACTAGGGAAAGCATAACAGATCAAATTAAATAGATATTTCATATCAGACTGTGACCTTCTGATTTCTGAAATGATAATGTCAAGACTTTTAATATTCTATACCCTCTGCCAAATTAATACAGCCTATCTTCATTACTGCAGCACTTACCAGTAACCTCCAAAGTGTCTGACACTGTGTCCTTCAGAGAATTCACAGACAATAATCACAAGGAGAGAAAAAAGGTCCAAGCAGTAAAACATGTGTGTGTATGTTTGAAGAAATATTTGAGGAAAAATGTTCACGCACCTTCATTTTGTTGGACTTAGCTCTTCAGTGGTGTCATAGCTGAAAAGAGAATAAAATCAGATGAAAAGATAAGGTCAAATATCTTATAATTACATGAAATACCTACATGTTTGCATTTGTGATAAATGAAGGGAGCAGTGAAACGCATATTTTATGTCCACCATATTGTAGAGGAGGATTTCCTCCTCTTTTAAAAGCCCTTCTTTTCCACTTCTCCATGTCCGCTTACCAACATTGCCATGGCTAACAGGAAGCAGAGGGCACAACGGTTTATTTAATTAGTCACAGCAGCTGAGTGCTCATGTGGAACCAAACAGGGGAGGTAGATTGGGGTAGTGAGATGGATAGGCACACTCCCACCGGGCCTTGGCTGTGTTGTCAGAGGAGTGTAGATTGCATGACAAAACTGGGGGAGGGTGATGGTTGTGGTAGTCGGTATTACTTGGCAAGAAGATGTAAATGGAGCTGGCGCGGAGGGGAGTTCATCCCAGAAAATAAATTGCCCTCACTTCACAAGTATCTCTGTCCTCACTCAAAAGCACTGAGTGCTGCTTTGTTTTAAATGCCAAGAAGCAGACATCTGACCTGGACTGTTGTTGTGATGTACAGCACAGACTGCTTTGACTTCTTTTATTATCTGTGACAATGATCATTATTCCAAATGATGAAGTGGAGGCCATTTTTCCTCTATCTTGTGTCTTGACTTTTCCTTGCAGACCAGAAAATAACCCTAACAAAGACGCAGAAGTAGCTTGATCAATAGTCACTGCACGAAAAAGGAAATAGTCTCCTTCAACAAATGCTCAAACTTATATAATAATAATAATTGAATAATAATTGAACTCTATTGATCTCACACTGGATAAATTTACCTCTGTATTTAACCCATCCCCTTGTGAGCAGTGGGCTGCCATTGTGCGGCACCCGGGGAGCAGTGTGGGGTTAAAGGCTGGTTTATGCTCAGAAATCAGGTCGTCTGTGTGTGTGTGTGTGTGTGTGTGTGTGTGTGGGGGGGGGGGGGGGGGGTCGCATTCAAAACAGATATGAAAAAAGGCACACTGCTTTAACACACTAGGTCAACACTCCCCACTCCAAATATTATGTTAAATATAATTATGCATAAAGAGATCGCAAGTATGGGAAATACCAATTAGTATATAATAGGAAGGAGTGGTAAAGTTCAAAAATCATGTACTGCATTAGGACAAGAGTTTTTATATGCTTACTAACATCCAGGCATTAATAGAAAGCATCTGCAGGCTTGCATACGAAAATGCATATGTTCCTTTATATATGAAGATGAACAAGCCAGGAATGGGAATGTGAGCTTATTATATGTGCAACTGCTAAGCTGTGGTGTTCAGGGAACCCTTATAATTAGCACTCTTGAAGATATCCAGTGACCCACATCTGATAATGAAGGTAACACAAATGTTCTATTTACATATCCTTAGTCGGTAATGTGTGACAACTGGGAGAACCCACTGGTTCAGTTTATAGTGTCAATGAAGACAGAAAGGAAAGTTAAGCTGAGCTACCTGGGATACTTTCAGGGGATTTTATAAGATAAACTGTAGTTAAATAGCTTTCAGTTGGTGTTTTTCTCCTCAACAAACAAAGGAGATTAGATTCCAAGGTTTTTTTTTTATTTAGGCATATTTTATGACAACATTTCAACAGTTTTTTTCTCTAAGCAATAAAATAAAATGGAGCCTAGGCGGAAGTTCAACTGAAGAAACTCGTTGCTTTCCTACATCCACCTGCGACACAGCCAATCAACTTTGAACCACACCTCCATGAAAGCCAATCAGCATCCAAAGTTCATCTTAAAACGCCTCTGATACGCACTTGTCTGATCCTGTGCGCAGGCATCGATGCGCTGTGTGACTTCATTCAGATGACACTGTTTCAACCCAACTCCAGCCCCTCCTCCAGCATCGTAGCTAAAGCTTCATCAGAGTGTCATTCCTCCCGGACTCTTACTGCGTTCCCTGTCTCATCCTAAACGGTCCGGCAGAAGACCGCCGTGTTGAGTCTGGTTCCGGGGAGGTTTTCCTCTCCACTCGCTTCATGCTTGCTCATGGACAGGTTCTCTCAACCTGTGTTCTCCAACTGGACTTCCAACTTCATCCTCAGGTCCCTGAGTGAAGCTCTAGAATCAGCTCATGCAATCCACTGGATCTTCCCATAAAGCTCAGCATACTGTCTCGCTAACCAGCAGTCTACAGACTGACCAACTTCATCTATCTCCTTATTCTTTGCTCCTGTTCATGCATATCTATCAAAATTAAGCGCAATATTTCCTGCCGAGGTCTGAGAGCCAAAGACAAGGTAATGGTTCCAATTAATTTCTCCTAATTGTCTTTTTTCTTTGTGAGTTTTTCATATTGAACTAAGAAAATACTCTGTGATGTCATATTTTTAAACTGCTTTTGCAAAATAATTTTAAAGTAGATTTTTAAAAACAATGCTTATCTGTGAAGTAGGGATAAATCTTCAGAAATATTTGTTTTTAGAAGAACACAACTATTTGTATCCCTGCTATCAATATGTTTTTTGCCTCCCTTGTTCATGTTGTTTTGGTCTTTTATTTCACATGCTTGAGGGATACGAACCATTTCTTTAGATATTGAGAAGTCGTGATTCCTCTCTTATGCTCTAAAAAGTTTTCTACAGGATTTATTTCTGGGCAGTTACATATTGCAAGAGGTGGATTTTTGTCTGGTTAACTATTTCTCAGTTCTACTGGCCATAATATATAAATTCCAAAAAATGCTTCCAGTTTTTTTTATGTTTTTGTTTTATTGTTGTTGGGCTTTTTTTCTTTGAAGAAAAACAGGTCCACAGCTTGCCACCTTGGAGCTTTTTTATGACTTCAATGAATTTAGCCTACTTATTCTTATTCAGTTAAAGTTCATTTGTGTTTAGAGGTTGTTTTTTTCATCAGTTCGCTTTTTTATTTTTCAGACATCTATTTTAAAAAAAATCTGATCTGTGGGAGAAAAAAAATCCATTTCGCATTTACAAGGCTTATAAAGACATTAGTGAACACAAAAATGAAGGGTATATGAAGGATATCTGTAGTTTTATTACTTTAATGAATGCACAACAGTTTGATACAGTTATATTCATAAGTTTCCCTTTTAATTACAGTTTCTGTTTATTTCAGTTAACAAAAAATGGTTTCTTAATTTCATTTTTTTTTTATCATTACAGCAAAATCCCCTCCAACTTCCAGCCACTAGAGTGACCCCCTTCTCATGGGTGTGTATTAGGGCTGCAACTAACGATTATTTTAAAAATCGATGAATCGGCCGATTATTTTTTCGATTAATCGATGAATCGGACAAAAAATATTTTTTATATTAACCTCTTTATTCCAAAATAAACATTTTAGACAGAACAAACAAGCAAACAAGTACAGGTTGCTCATTAACTGTACTGGTACAATATGAAAAATAAATGTTTGTTTTAAAACTACGCAAACTTACATGAGAAATGTAGCTGTACATCCACAAAATATAGGGTACTTTGTTTCATAAAGCGCAAAAAAGACATTTTTGTTTTTAAAAGCCCCTAAGGGGTTCAAACAATACAGGTGCTGGTCATAAAATTAGAATATCATGAAAAAGTAGATTGATTTCAGTAATTCCATTTAAAAAGTGAAACTTGTATATTATATTCATACATTACATACAAACTCATATATTTCAGATGTTTATTTTGTTTAATTTTGATGATTACAAATGACAACAAATGAAAATCTCAAATTCATCATATCAGAAAATTAGAATATTGTGAAAAGGTTCAAAATTGATGGCCCCTGGTGCCACACTCTAATCAGCTAATTAACTCAAACCACCTGCAAAAGCCTTTAAATGGTCTTTCAGTCTAGTTCTATAGGCTACACAATCATGGGGAAGACTGCTGACTTGACAGTTGTCCAAAAGACGACCATCGACACCTTGCACAAGGAGGGCAAGACACAAAAAGTCATCGCTAAAGAGGCTGGCTGTTCACAGAGCTCAGTGTCCAAGCACATTAATAGAGAGGCGAAGGGAAGGAAAAGATGTGGTCGAAAAAAGTGTACAAGCAAGAGAGATGACCGCACCCTGGAGAGGATTGTGAAACAAAACCCATTCAAAAATGTGGGGGAGATTCACAAAGAGTGGACTGCAGCTGGAGTGAGTGCTTCAAGAACCACCACACACAGACGTATGAAAGACATGGGTTTCTGCTGTCGCATTCCTTGTGTCAAGCCACTCTTGAACCACAGACAGCGTCAGAAGCGTCTTGCCTGGGCTAAAGAGAAACAGGACTGGACTGCTGGTGAGTGGTCCAAAGTCATGTTCTCTGATGAAAGTAAATTTTGCATTTCCTTTGGAAATCAAGGTCCCAGAGTCTGGAGGAAAAGAAGAGAGGCACTTCATCCACGTTGCTTGAAGTCCAGTGTAAAGTTTCCACAGTCAGTGATGGTTTGGGGTGCCATGTCATCTGCTGGTGTTGGTCCATTGTGTTTTCTGAGGTCCAGGGTCAACGCAGCCACATACCAGGAAGTTTTAGAGCACTTCATGCTTCCTGCAGCTGACCAACTTTTTGGAGATGCAGATTTCATTTTCCAACAGGACTTGGCACCTGCACACAGTGCCAAAGCTACCAGTACCTGGTTGAAGGACCATGGTATCCCTGTTCTTAATTGGCCAGCAAACTCTCCTGACCTTAACCCCATAGAAAATCTATGGGGTATTGTGAAGAAGAAGATGCAATACACCAGACCCAACAATTCAGAAGAGCTAAAAGCCACTATTAGAGCAACCTGGGCTATCATAACACCTGAGCAGTGCCACAGACTGATCGACTCCATGCCACGCCGCATTGCTGCAGTAATACAGGCCAAAGGAGGCCCAACTAAATACTGAGTGCTGTACATGCTCATACTTTTCATGTTCATACTTTTCAGTTGGCCAACATTTCTATAAATCCTTTGTTTTTATTGGTCTTCAGTAATATTCTAATTTTCTGATATGATGAATTTGAGATTTTCATTTGTTGTCATTTGTAATCATCAAAATTAAACAAAATAAACATCTGAAATATATGAGTTTGTATGTAATGTATGAATATAATATACAAGTTTCACTTTTTAAATGGAATTACTGAAATCAATCTACTTTTTCATGATATTCTAATTTTATGACCAGCACCTGTAGAAGAGTTCTGCCTTTTAAGACAGGAAAGTATAGCAGTTAAAGTTGCTACTTGAGAAAATACTTAACCATAGAGATAAAAATAGCCCTGTGATTCAAATTATAAATTGTATTTGGAATAAAAATGAGAGAACTAGGGGTGCTAAAAAACACATCCTCCAAAGACAGATATTTACATGGGAATGTGGCAGATAATTAATTGACATATTACTGATCTTGCTGGATTTTATTCTGCTTTACTTCAATAAATTGCAGGATCTTCTTTACTTTATCTTTGCCAGAAGATTTAAACTTTAAAAGCCTTGCCCTCATAATTTGCAAGTTAATTTATTTATAAAGAAAATATAAACGCTGCTTAAGCTAATTCAAATGAAATTAAAAGTAAAATAAGTAGCCAACCTTATCACTGTCTGTAACCTACTAACACGGTAAGGAAAGCATCAGATGAGCTACCTGAGAAACTAACGTTACGTTTCCTCACTCTAAAACGAAACAAACATGGTGGTTCCGTGCCATGTTCATTTGTTTTGACAAAAGTTGCATGTTACGACTTTTTTCACTTTACAAAGCGCAGGCTATTTTAATTATTGTGATCAATTTGCACCTTCCATCCCGGCGCATGTGCGCTTCATTTGCAGTCTGGACGCTGAGGGTAAGCTTCCTGCGGCTCTGACTGCAGCGCTGAGAGGGACTCCTGCGGGAGAGGGAGAGGGGGGTTGGGATGGGGGAGGTGCCCCACGGCAGAGTAGGAACGATACATGCTTTCACGTAAGAGTCTCCAAAAGCCGCCAGTGATACCGTAAAAAGTCGCCAGATTTGTCGCTAGTCGCTTTTTTGAAAAATAGTCGCTGGAGGGGTCTGAAAAGTCGCTGAGTTGGCAACGCTGCACCTGCTGCGCTGTCTCGCTCTGCTGTATTTTTTTTCTTCCCCCTTTCAGTCAAGTGGATGTGATGACGGCGACGGCAGATGACGCATTAATCGCGCGACACAACTAATCGATGAGGAAATTCGTTGCCAACGCTTTTAAAAGTCGATTTTTATCGATTTTATCGATTCGTTGTTGCAGCCCTAGTGTGTATATTCTTATAATATAATGTAATATAATGTCCAAAAAACATGACAGAAAGAATATTTTAGTACAAAGATTGATGTTTAAAAAGGAATTGTAGGGGACCAACCAAGGACCCAGCAAGGAAAGTGGGGAAATTTTGAATGGCTACTAATGTAGTTTTAGTCAAAATATCATGCCCCCATCACTAATGTAAACTGTGCCTGATAAGTGCTGCGTCAATCTTCACAGGCAACACACATTTTACTGCAATCGTTTTGAGGAAAGCCAACGTTCTGTACTTCTCCCAGGCTAGAGTTTTTGTGAAGCGCAGACCTTCAAGTCGTAGGGAAACGGCTGTTCCAACCGCTGCATTTCCAAACTCTCCAGAGTGGTGTACGACTTTACACGAGTGAATAAAGTTAATGTGGTTGGTCGTTTATCAAGAGGGCGGGATTGTTGTGGTGTTGCAAGCAAGTTTGATTGTGACCTGTTTCTTCAAAGCATCTTGCTAACCAGTTAGCAACTTAGTGCTAGTTTGTTGCCAATGGGAAATTCTATTGGGACCAAGTAGCACTAAATTGGTGACATAGAAACGACACTGTCAAGGAACGCTATGGACAGTGGAAACATGCAAGAGGAGGAGAGTTTTGTGTCAGAGGTCGTGGATGAGTCTCCTCCGTCATATACATTTTTTAGAGGAGGAAAGCGGGGATGAAGATGTTTTGGAAGAGGACGCCAGGGCGGCAGAAGCTTGGTTTGGTGTAGAAGGCTTACAGCCGTACATGTTTGAGCCCTTGCCTCGCAACGCTGCCAGTTCTGTTAGCTCTACGCCTGCTGAAGACACAGACGTCCATCCCCGTGAACACTGGGACGGAACTCAACGGTAAAGAAAATCATTCTTATTTCTCATTTCAACCGTTGCGTATATTAGCTGTGACATATGAATTAAGATGCTATTACTGTAAAAAATTTGATTGACAGATGACTGTGATATATGTTTGGCGGAATTTAGGTGTACAAGCTGATGAATAACCAACTGGCATAAGATAACGGAACCCCCCCCCCACACACACACACACACACAGATTTTAAGACAGGATTTTTTTTTTTTAATAGAAATTTTCTACATTTTGGGAAATGATAATGAATACATTTATATACATGTTTAAGACAGAATGATTTGACATTTAAATATGATTTCCCTATGACTTTAAGGCTGCAGCTAAGCATGGCTGCATCAACAATGCAGCTGGTAGGCCAGATGTCTTCCTCTGCAATCTAAGGGAACCTCTCCTAGATGTTAGAGTTAAATATGTCACAAACTGAGGGCTTTGCAAGCAGCCAAGGCATCTGGCAAAAAGATGGAAACTACTTAAACAAAGTTGATCAATATCCTAGGATGGCATGTTGCCAAGTGCATCGATGAACACCACGGTGTTTAAACATGGTGTTCATGATGGACAGTCTGCTGCTTGCACAGAGGTCCAATAATAATACAAACTCTGGTTCTAATGGGCCAATTCCTCTTAATCAGACCATCCATGGTTTCACTGTCATTTGCCTCATAGGCACTGGATTTCCATAGCAGGATAATGTAGTACCTGTGAGGGTTACTGTCCAGCATTCATGGAATTCTTAATAAAATAAATACCATTATGTAAAGACACTGAATATCTTTATGATCAGACAATCAGACAACAGAGTGACTTCAGTAGGATGCTTCTCAAAATCAACTCTAAGACTGAATTCGACAGGAGATCCTTCCTGCCTACAGCCAACAGCATCTCAAATAACCCCTATGTTAGTAGTTATAATCCATTTTCTGTTTATTAAGGTATCTTTGAATTGAAAGGACTTGAATTTGTTTTGTCAATTAATTTACAAAGCACAGAGACTTGTCTAAAAAACAAAAAATCATCCATCGACAAAGAAATGCAAACATGAACTCAAATACAAATTGGAAGTGACAAGCTACATGGAAAACAGGTGAGTGCAATCAACAGAAACACAGCTGTGGATCATGACATCATCAGATCTTTTTGGGGGTTTTTTCATGCTTTTCCTTATTTTCCATGTTTGTAATAGGAATAGGCAAAACAACGAGCCTGGAAATGACTAAGGCAAAAATTCAGTCTGATTACCTGCCAGTTCTCAGGCTTTAGAGCGATGTGAGCCCTGCCATGTGCCTTCCAGCAGTGGCCTTAGCATTAAAGAGTCAGAAAAGAGCACAGTCTGGGGCTTCTAATGCTGTAAGCTGTGTAACGTTTGACATTACATAACCTTCCACCTTCTCAGGGCTTTACCTCAGTTAAGATGGGTTAATAAAACTGGTTTTGCCACCCTGCTCCCTTTTCAGAGGGCATGCTAAATTGCTTTTTTACTGATGATTCTGTGTATGTGAAAGAACTGGGTCACTCGTGCTCTTTTCCATGTGGAAGTGCACAAACACAATTCAGATTCTGAAAGCAACCTCATTTGCACGACTGCTGCCTTTTCTAAACGATGTATAATGCTTAGGCTGTTAGACATATCACTAAACTAAGTTGAGGGATGAAAACAGAAGCTGCCTAGTTCATGACTTTGAAAATTAGCGTATAAGAGTTTCTTTCCGGCTGCATATCTTAAGTGCCCTTTCTGCAATTGACTGGGTGATTGTGAGATTGCGAAGTGTTGTTGCTGGTTTCAGTACCTGAATATATATACAGAATTTATGCTACAATGTTTGGTAAACATTATTTGCTCTTGCTGTAAATGCAACAAAAGAATCCCATCCCACAGCAAATGGATGAGCACAGGTCCCTAGTTATCACTGGTTATTGTTCCAATCAGGGTGGCTTTGAAAGGGAAGGCACACTCTCCTTTGGACAGCTCATTAAGATAACACACAAACGTGCTTTCCCATCATCCAGGGTTTATTAAAGTGAGGCTCATTTTAGCTCCTTTGTCTCATGCAGGAACCTCTGGCTTTGTCAGCGCAATTGAAGCCAGATGGTAAAACAAAGCTGCCTGTCTGGATCGCTTAGAGAGTGATCTCATAAGACAGAGCTATTAGCTTGACTTCACAAGCTCACCGCCCACAATATCCAACTGGTTTCAGCAGGTGTGTGAACAATGACGAGAAGCGGCGCGGGCAAGGATGGCTTCAGCTTTCAGTCATGTTAACGAAGTACAGGCTCCAGCACAGTCCCTTTAGCTACAGTTGAACTATATTAAGTCTTACTAGTTGTGGGATGGCTGACCCTGCTGCTGGCTGCACAGACTTCCCTCTGAAACATTCATGAGAGAGGGAGCGGGGAATAAAAGCCATTGTCCCCCTTCACTCAGAGAATCTCCTTCACCCCTCAGCTTATTAAAATCACATGGTATTAACTTTGGCGTTCACTGAAAGGCTAAATAATTCAATCAGAATAAAAAAGAAAGTCAAATGAATAACTCTAATGACATTAATACTTGAGGGAGAACCGTTCAAGACTATGCAGGTTGGTCAATGAAGCTAGTAATGCAGAAGGTTTGCCCTGAGTGCTAATGGAAAAATTAATTCAGGACTCATAAGGTCATATTTCTGCCAAGCAAAATATCACAATCACCCTAATCACGCTAAAAGAAGCACACAAAGCAGTATTCTGTCTCGGTTCGGTTGCACTCCTAAAAGGTCAAATGTAAATACTCAGCAAATCAGAGATTTAAAAGGGAATTCTGTTTTGATGTTGTGATTAAAATAAGAAGTATTTTCTTTGGCCTAGAGGTAAACTGCTTGCAGGGGGAAAAATGGAGTCTGATTCTGGGACACAGGTGAAACAGAGCTGGAACTTTTATTATCAACAATCCCCTGATTTATTGTTCAGCATTATATGGGCAAGTACAATGGGCAAGAGTTTTGTTTTATTTTATGCATTATAGTTAATGTTTTTTCAGTGAGATTCAGGCTGCAACTAATAATTATTTTCTATCGATATTGATAATCTGTTGATTATTTTTTTGATTAATGATCGGATAGACAAAGGTTACTTAAAGAAGGGTTTTTACAAAATTAAAGCAGGTGAAACATAAACTTTTCTACATGAGGAGTGATTGATAGAGCATACTGACATATGATAAAAGTTTTTTTTTAATCTTGCATATTGAATATTATTTTACAGTCTTGGTATAATTACTGCTCTAAATAGGTTGCTCTGTGGGCTGAAGGCATGTTTTAGAGTCTCTATACTCCAGTTAGTGATTAATCGATTACTGAATTAGTTGACAATTATTTCAATAATGGATTAATCACAATTAATACTATTAATTGTTTAAGCCCTAAGGGAGATTGTCACAACTTGGGTAGAGATTAAATTTTTGGCCACAATGTTGAAAAGCTAAGTGGATGATATTTAATTTTTAGTCAGTAGCTTGTTGCATCCGTGGGTTATGGAGTTCTAGATAATTTGTGACAATACTTGAAGGAGCTAAGAGACAGGAACAATAATACCATTGGGAAAATAAATGGTGAGGAGCATAGTCAGTGTTAGAAAATAAGCACTTTTTTAGCAGCCAGCTAGTTGAAGAATCGCACCAACTAGCATTGCAGGGCTCTCTGTGTTGCCCTGCAATGGACTGTACCGTAGACAGCTGGAGATAGGCACCAGCACCACTTGTGACCCACTTGGGATAAGCGTGATGGATGGATGGATGGATGGATGGATGGATGGATGGATGGATGGATGGATGGATGGATGGATGGATGGATGGATGGATGGATGTCAACAGGTAGTCCGGTCCTTGGACTTTATGGACTTTATGTAAACAGAAGTCACTTTTCTGCTCTAAGTTTAAGTTTTAATATTAAGCAATCATTTTAAAAAGATGGCTTATTTTTTTAAGGTTCAGCTGTGGAAGATAATGTTTGCCACTAGTTTCTTTAAAGCTACAGTGTGTAATTTTCAGCGACATCTAACGTCCAGACTGCAGACCGCAGCAACATGAACATCTCCCCCCCACCGCTTCTCCCCCCCAACAGTACGGCGAGCGTTACGGGACAAAATGTCTTCCACGACGTCCGCATCACCTACCTTCTCAGGTGATGAGGTTTGTTTACATAGATAATTTTACAGATAGTATTTCAGTAGTCTGTGTTCAGTACCGTCTCAGTTCATCTCTCTCAACTTGCCGTAGTTACTTTCGAGCGTAATGGGCGATCTCGCAATCGCTAGTTTGTTGGCTCTACGCTGCCGTAGTGCAAAGATGTCTGCCTCCATGGCTGCGAGACCCGCTCCTATGTAATTATAAATAACGAATTCTAAGGCAACGCAAATATTAAGGTTAAGAGGCTGAGCTCGTAGATGATGATAAATAACATAGTTATGTATAATATATTACATTTCTGACTGTATATCCCTGCAATTATTACACACTGTAGCTTTAAGGGTTTTTGTCTACCAAGCAAGAGGCGATCTCTGTATATCACTAGTTAGTTATTATGAAGGCTGTAACCTGACATGAGCTTTCTCCCGATAAAATGTTATTGTCACTATTTAGGTAACTTTGCCAATGTAATATTTCCTTTCTAATCATTTCCTTTTGCTGTTAATGAACTTAGTTAAACCAAATAACACATTCTTGAACATTGAGTAAATTTGTTTTTTTTTTCTTGCTCTTTATGGCCACATTTTTCCAGCTTAACAATTTAACAAGCTCCTTATTTAGTGATTTTTAGCTGACACTTGTTTTTACCTTACATCAATAATTGATTCTATTGTTTGAATTGTTGAATAAAGTGGTGTTAAAATCCAAAAAAATCTAATTTTCCAGCTTCTTTTTAAAGGCAGTGATTAGAACTTGTGCAGGAAACAGTCCTGTATGTATTGCACTAGTTTCTGGAAATATTAAGTTCGGTAGAATTCTCACAAGCACATTTAAGGTGATAAAAGCATCTTTTATTCTACTGCTCTTGCCTGATTTGACAATATGTGACATATGGCCTGGCAGAACTCATTCTGGGTCTTCTGGGACTGCAGCTCATCTTTTCCAAACCACAGGGCTGGCACCAGTGGATCAAAACACTCACTGTTGTATTCATATTTTCTGAATGCATTTTATTTTGTCATTTTTATATAGAAATTATTAAATAACTTAAGTGTTTTCGTTGTGTCCCATGGTGAAAAGAGGTTAAATAATGTGGCTTGCAACAATTATCACTGACTCCTACAGGTTGTTTTTGCATTTTTTTTGTTTTGTTTTTTTCTATGTTTGTTTCGTAGACCACCATTCAGAGTTTGGATTGCCAAACAACAGCTACAGGAAAATAGGATTAAAGTTGTCGAAATTCAGCAGGTGTCCTTCCAGCTGCAGCTCACATGAGAAAATAAGACTTGACTACGTAGGAAGTGACTGACCTGTCTTTGATTCCTCTTCTTCCAGCTCCTTGGCCTCTTCAGCTGTGGGAAGACAGAGGTTCTATTATCAGCAGGAGCCACAGCACCAAGGCAGGCACACAATGTCGTCACTTCATTGCAAGTCAACGGCGAGTGGATCCTTCACAGCTCGAAGGACAAGCTGTGACTAAAGAGCTATATGAGGATGATGCTCCACACAATGCTTCCCAATCACCTCAAACACAGCCACACACACATCATGTCCTACACACACACACACTGAGTCACATCCACCCTTTAACCTCCTATCCAGCACTTTCACAAAGACTCTAATCACATTAGACTTTCGCTGCTGGCTTTCAAAAAACCCACTGTCAACACAGCACGGAGGGGGTAACCCAGTAGTGATGGCTGTCAAAGGACATGCATGTGAATATGGGCTAAAAATGGCTCACATGTATCCAAGACATGGATCTGAATTTTCTGTAGCTTAAGAATAAACATAACTTGATTGAAAAGAACTAAATGCCAGGGTAACTATATTTGTGTGTTTTACATTACCCCATTTTATTGCATTCATACTCCGACTCATGTTCCTCTTGGGAAATTAATTAAAGGAATTTTGTTATAAAATCAGCAGCACAAATTTGTGCATTTCAAGATTTAAACAGTATATATATATGGTATATATATATATATATACCGTATTTATATGTATATATATATATATATATATATATATTGTGTGTGTTCAGTCAAAGGCTTTTACCTTGCAATGTTAAAAGTGATACCTTTACTGGTCTATTGATACTGTTCAGACTGTGCTGTTCTCTGTAAAAACATCTCAATGTTAGGTTTGCCTCTTGAAGGCAAAAAGGAACCAAAAAATGTGTATACCTTTGTGGGGAAAAAAAAAACCCCAAAAGCACCTTGCAAAATGCCCTATATAGTCTACTGAAATTACCACAGATGCATGAAGCCTTTTCCACTCCACCAACCATCTTAGCAGTGTGGCAGAGGCAGAAATACCTTAGGGGATGAGGCTTTGACAGGAGAGACGCTCATTTAAAGCACCTTAAGGTGAGGTTGAATGTGAGGGCAGCCAGAGAGAAGTGGCTGTGAGGTGCTGCAGTTGTACATGTGTAACAACTTTATACCCAAACTTGCTGCATTGGCAACATGTGGTGGTAAGAAATAGGATAGTCAATGCTTAAATGTGAAGGACAGACTAAAGGAATTAGCAGTAGGATAGCTGGAGGAGGAAAACAGCCACTTACTAAACCCAAATTTAGTAAGTTATTGTTCTACTTCATTAACCTTCTATGTTCTGCATCTTGTTTTTTCCTATTTTAAATGTAAATTGTCTTGTGCATGTGATGGAAGAACAGAAAAAAAAACAGTTGAAATTCAAGTTTTAGTTTTGCATATAGATACTGTGGTGGAAAAAAATGCATATCAACATTCTGACTAGGGGTGGGTATTGGCAAAGAAGTCATGATTCGATTCGAATCACGATTCACATGCCACGATGCGATTCTATCACGATGAATCACGATACTTGAAATATTGTGATGCATCGCGATGCATTGCGATATTTTCACTGAACACTGTAAGAAAAAGATACAGCCCTTACCAGTGGCTGACTGGCTGTGTGTGATCTGGATAATGTCTTCAATTGATACATAACTGAAAGCAACTGAATTCATACATAGCTGTATTTATTGAAACGACTTTTGGAGGTGTTGTCATGAAAACAAATACTGGACAGAAATATTACTATTACTGGCACACTGACAAAAAGATCTTAGGATTCATCAAACTTAAAATAACAAAATAAGGATAATCAGTGCCGTTTACATGGCCTCATTGGTTTTTTAAACCCATGAAATTAAAACATTCAAATTTATGACATTTCCCCTTTTGCAAATTACGTGCAACATATCAATTGTCATGATCGGTTCTGAATTAAACCCACATGCAGAACACTACAAAGGAGACTGATGAAAAGTTTAACAGAGTTTATTTGAGGTTGGTACAAAAACTAGATAACGTTCAGGAAACAGGTCCGGGCTGGATACTCAGGCGTCTGCAGAGATGACAGTTTGGTTAACCAGGTGGATTTGAGAAGTTGTTGAGATTTCAGATTTTCTTAGAAAATACCTTGGTTTGGTCCTGGCTTCCTTCTCTGAGGGAGGGAACCGGTTGGGTCCAGAGACTGTTGGTTTAGCAGAGTGCTCAGCAGCTGCAGCGTCTAACTTCTGACTGTTTGTCTGACCTTGGCTTGAGTGATTAGCTCTCATCCAGAGAGCAGCAGGTGGATTCCAAAGTGAGATCTTCAGGTTTGGCTCTCTAGGGCAGGCAGGCTGGTTTAGGTTAAGCTCTCCCAGAGCTTCACACGAGAGACAGGTTTTCCAAACTTAGCTAACACTGCGGCGTCGAAGGAAGGTCTGGCAGCTGCTTAAGTAGTGGAGGTCGTCTAATGGGCTGACGAGCTCCAGGTGTGCTGGAGGGCTCCAGCCCAGAGGACCCACGGCGCACTCTGCTGGAGAAAGGTGGAACTTCTCCAGATCCCAACATCAATTTCGTTTTTACCTTCTTTGTTTTTAAAGCCAAAATGCATCTAAGCATCTTACTTGAAATGTGATGGAACCGCGGGGCGAATTTTCTCAGTGTCCTCCATATTTTGTTTACGAATGACTCGTCACAGTATCCCGCGGCCGGACATGCTTGTGACACAAAGCAGCGGGCCGCAGCGACATCTGCTGGACTGGAAGTTGTATTCCACTTGGTTTGGCAGATGTGCGCCAACCATTCATGTATTTTATTTGTTCATATTTTTAAATTAAGAATCGATTCTTGCCATCAAGAATCGATGCAGTAGATCACAAGAATTAGAATCGCGATGCATCGTCATGGCGATTATTTTGCACACCCCTAATTCTGACATTTAAACATGGTGGCTGTAATATTAACCTGTCCGAATGCTTTTCTTGATGAGACGGAGGCTGTTCAAATTGGATGGGAATATGGATGAAGCTAAGCACAAGGCAATTCTGAAACAAACAGGTTATTTCTGGTTGAAATAGGCTTCAGATACGGTTCAACGTTTAGCTTCCAGAACTTTAATATCCATTTTGACAGTAAGAGCTACACCTGGATGCTTTCTAAGTATATCAATGTAGTAGAATAGCTCAGCCACAATTCAAACCAAGACTCACTTCCTAATATGAGACCAGACTTTGAAATTGCTCCTCATAAACGCGTTACATGAAAATTGGCAAAACTTCAGTTATTTTGCAAAGAAATTTGGCTGAAGTCTCAGAGTTAACACTTAAAAACCCGAAAGTGAAATACCACAGAGACTTTAACACTACAAAAACTTTCTATCTAAGTAAGTCAATTTTTCTTCAATGAAGTGATTTTTTTCTTGAATTGAGCAGGTAAGTGAGACACTTTGCCAATGGAACAAGACAATTTATATTTGAAATAAGAAAAAACAATTGCAGCCTCTTATTTCAAGTGCATGTTATATAATGATCTTATTGTAGGCATAAAAATACTAATTCCATTGGCAAATCATCTCATTTACTTACTCAAATTAAGGGTACATAGTTATTAGTAGTTAATAGTCTTTGCTTATTTCTAGATCATTTTTGCAGCGAAGCTAGGGGTCACCATGTCCAAAAAGAGGACACTTTGCCCATCCTCGAGACAGGCCTTCAGACAGGCTTCTCAGAGGTTAATAAACATGCTTTATTATACCTAAATTGTACATAAATAACTTCTGTAGTAAAACAAAATCTGTAACAAATAAGAGATGTTTATTATTCCTGTTGAAGTATAAATCCTGCTGTTAAAAACACATTTGTAGAAGTTAGACTATAAACTTAAGCTTTTTACGCAAGTAAAAGTGTAAAAGTTAAATTAAATTAGCTTAAATAACCCTATCTTTATAACTATTTTTAAAATGTAGGGAGTAGAAAGTAGAGATAATTGCAAAAATATTTAAGGAGTAGATAAGTAGATGTTAAAAGTGATATAAAAATAATCACACCAGTAAAGTAGAGATTAGAGAAAGTTCTACTTAGGTAAGGTAACAAAGTATTTCTACTTTGTTACTTGACACCTCTGATAACAAAATGTATCTTTTAAAATACATAAACAATAACAAATAATGTTCTAAATATGACCTCTTCTGTATTAAAAAATACAGCTTCAAAAAATTACAGCATCCTGTGTTTTCCTGGGGGTGCAGTTGCCTAGGGCCCCAAGTTCCTGGGGGCCCCATAAAACTCTGTCTACATGTATGATTAATACAACTATTCCGTACTGTAACATTAAGTGCCTCCAGCCCTTTTTTTTCCAAAAAAAGCGCCTAGCGCCAAATCTAGCTAGTTTTTTCTGCTAGTAGGGACTATGGCAACGACATATAGAGCACCTAACTCTGCTCTCCAGAGCAAATAGATTGGTAACCCCGCCTCCTGCTCTCCTCTATCTTGTCTGCTGTCATGATTCATGCAGCTATTATTTCATACCAATGAAAAATGGAGAACAGAGAAGCAGATCATGGCTTGTCTACAGTGAAAAGAAGGACTGGGTTATTTACTTTTGCCATCGCCTTTCTGGAAACACTCAGCTAAGTGATAGTGCTTCTGAAAAAATTTTTCATTCCTTTTGAGACAGCATGAAAAGTCAGCTGAGAGCAAAACATAGAGAGGAAAATAACAAGAAAAGGGACAAAAAGAGAGGGACAACATGTAGAACAAATAATGTATGTCTATTCTATTAAATATCTGTATCTGTATAATGGGTCTGTTCTCAATTTGCCTAGGGCCCCAAATTTCAGTCAATTTTCTTAGTCAACTTTGCAGAGAGCTCTCACCTCACAAAGCTTTTTTTTTCAGTGTCCACATGATCTTTGAGATCTCCAGGACCTTTATTAGACACTGAAACATATGTGCCAGCTTTGCACACGGTGCACTCAGCCTCCCACTTGTCGTGACCAGGAAGGAATGTGCATACTTTTTTGAGGTTCATCTGTGAAGCTGCACTTTCGTTTCGGTATTTTGTATCCAATGCTGGTTGATCTACTCCCTGTGTGTGTGAATATCTCGCTAGACCCTCTCACAAGGCAGTCCCTCGAGATTATGTCGAGCAACAAAGTACCGTAGTACTCTATGCAAAGCGCCAGTTTATTTAAGCATATGATTAGGTCCCATGAAAACAGTGAAACACGGACATTTTCATTAATTTATAATCCCCCTACGGAGGCCACGGACAGAATGTAAAAGTGGACATGAAAAAGAGGATGTTTGGTCACCCTACTTTAAGCTGTATTTGCAGCCAAAAAGGCTTCTACACCTAGGGTACTGAATACAATTGCAGGCCATACCTTTCAGATTGTTATTCGGAAATATATCTCTGACAATCCAAACATCTATATATGTATTCAGCTTCACATTTGTTTAATTTTTGATTAAACAAATGTGAAAATGATCTATTACATGACATCCAAATAGAAAATAAACCGATTTTGCATTTGCAAAATGGCAAAAGGTTAAATAAATAAATAAAAAAAGCCATTGGGCATGAGTGGTTTTTCAAAGAACTGTATGTATATAATTATGGTCCAGTTAATTATTTTAAACCACACACACATTAAACCATTTTGCAAAAAGTCTTTACATTTTATAGCTCCTAGATTTTTACAGCATTTTTTTTTTCATTCTTTTTAATACCAGCTCTTGATAAGACAAAGCTCTTTCAAGCTCTTTTTACAGAAGGGTTAACCTCTGTGAAAACATGTGTGCCCCATTGTTAAAAATCCCACAAGGGGAAACACAGATGAGATATTTTACTCACACCGAAGGAAAATGTTCCCATGTCAATTCTCCATGATCCCAAGAGAAAGTTTGATTAAATCACATGCTTGTCTGAATGTAAAAAGAGTTGAGAAGAGATGGATGACTGACTTTGGATAGGCCAGTGGAGGCATGCATTAGAAACACAGCCTACTCTACATAGCTATTATATAAAGATGTCAACAGTGAAGGATGAAGGAGGTAATAGAATATTTAAGAGAACAGTGCCATGCTGGTGCTCCTACACACACTGACACTGACTCTGGTAAAAGCTGTAATACCACAAGTTGCTCTGCTCAGTTATGATACACATTTTAGTGCTCCACATTGATTATGACAGGGAAGAAAAATGACTTACCCACTTCTCCACGTTTACTGACCTTTCTACCCTCCCTATCCAGTCACAGTGAAGAAAGAGTCAACTTCAATCTGGTTAGACCCAAAAATACCATTAAAAGATAAGACAACCACAATTAGTTTGCACATCCTTGTTTGCTTCCCCCACAAGAGCTTTGGATGTGTGTATAGCTGCCCTGTTTTGAGCCTCTTTCCCATCCATTTTCCAACGCTATCTCTCCATCAGGGATATAATAGTCTGCATGATTTGTAAAGAAGTGTTCAGATTTGTGACTGAAAAAGCTGTAAGACCCCAGAAGCATTGCTAGCAGGGGACAAAAAAAGATTTAACATTTCAATAAGGCAGGCAGTGGATGACCACATAATGAATCCCGCCTTCAATGTCCGGGCTGCCGGCGAGAGAATCAGCACCTCATCCAGTTCACTGAAGAAGAGGGCCCAACCCTCCGAGGCCCATGCCGGTGGGAAGAACTGCATTATATTTCTCTCTTTCCATTTCATTTGATTTTATATGTTCCATGCAGCTATTTACTCTTTCTCTGAGTCTGTGTCACTTCCATATTTATTTTTAAACCTCTGAAGCCCTGTTGCAGACTCTGGCTGACCTTTATTTAAATGTCTCCTCCACTATGAACAGAACTCATTACAGCAGAGCTGGTGGCTTTGTGGTATCTATCTCATTTCAAAACTTTTTTTCCTTTTGCACTTGCGGGGACACTCAGCCATTCTGCGATGCTAATTACTGGACCCGAATAATGATGTTCCTCCCTGTCACACATATGTGTCCCACCATTTGCGAACCTGCTACATGCATTAAGCAAAGCTCCCTCTGGATTCTCAAAGTTCGTTGAACGGTTAACATCTCATCACGGCTTTCAGCTCCATCTTGCTTTACAGTCATTGTTCCTCCTACACCAACGCTGCAACATTTGTATGCATTGTTGGCAAGTTATTGGAGCAGTTTAAGGTATGTTCCATTTAACCCATGGCCGGAGAACATCATAGGTTAAAACTGGTGATTTACAATGTAACTCAACAGTCCAAAAAAAATATATTGCCTGCTTTTATTCTAACTTATTTGCTACAAACATAAATGTTTACAGGGTTTTTGTCTCAAAAAACAACAAAAAAATGTAACTTATTGGCATATGTGAAATACAAATTGTTCATGAAACTCCAGTTTTACACCAAATGTATGTGAACTCCTAAATCTTCAGAGTGCAAGTCTTGAGTCTCTTTCCCACTGAAAATACCATGTTAAAGCGGGTTTTTCAAACCTGCTTACAATCGACATTTGGCTCCCTTACCACCAGCAAGAAAAGCTGGCTCTAAGCCCTCGCTGGCAATCTGCGTAGCCTCTGTCCCCCGTGGCATCACGCTGGGTTAGCACCGATTCTGTCACCAGTGTGACAGAAATCAGAAACGTAAACAATGGAGAGCAACATGTAAGGCAAGGGTGTAATACGTGTGCTTTATTGTTTCACTCTATTATCTGTCCGAATTCCTCTTACCCGATCTGCTGCGTGTTGATTTCCGTACGTTACATTCAATGGAACCACCTAATTTAGCTGGTTAAACCGGGTCTAATGTTTCCACTGCATGCCAATCAGAACCGAGGAGATTTTAACGTGGGTCGCTTCCAGAATCGTTTGACCCGGTTAGACATGTATCAGTGAGCTGTTCCAACTGCTACTAAAAGCTGATTGTTCCCGGCTTTAAACTGGGTTTTCTGCGATATATTATACATATATGAATATATATATAAATATTCATTATATTGTTTACACAAAAAGTTATGTGTCATAAGTAAAGTGGGAACAATAAGAGCAAAAACCATCAAATTATGAGAAAATAGTTATTTTGGTTTTATTGCAAAATGTGCAAGTTATAAAACTCACCCAGCTAAATTTATAAATTGAGAAAGGGCTAAAACCCATCACTAATTTCTAGAGCGTCATACATTGGCTCAGTGCAGGCTTTTGAAATGCATGATGGCTATTAAGCTGCTTATTGTAAGGCCATGGCTACTAATAAATGGGATTGGATGAGATGCGATTCTTTCGGTGCATTTGCACTCACATGCTGTGCCATAGTGAAACCTAAAGCAAACATGAAGGAGCAGCTTATAGTTCCTATGGTTCACTTATCTGGAAAAAAACTTCCAGAGTTCTTTTAAGTCAAAGTGAAAAAGCCATTTGTTTAGAGCTGCCCTTAACTGTTAAAAGGAAACTGTTAACTGAGATATTAGGTTAGAGAGATAAAGTTGGTGATCCAACTGATTTATTTGTTTATTTCTGTGTAACACACCTATTATACTTCAATAATCATAAATTATTAAATAAACAGTACTGGGTTCTACTATGTTGGAAGTGCTATGTCAACAGTTGTTTTTTCTCTTTTTTTGTTGCCTTTCCGCATGTTATCTTGATCACTTCCCCTCTGTGGTTTTCGCAAGTACTGCACCTTCATCCGCGCCAACTATAAAAGTGTAGTATGGGCTTGCACATGGCACGCACAGATTGGGTCGACAACGCAATGTGATTATATTTCAGCCTTAACTGTATTTTACCTATTAAGGAGGGAATTTGATGAAGATATTTTATTTTAAGAGGAATTAAAATGAGGAAACAAAAGACAAACAATGAAAACTGTGGGCAGTGTAACACAGAGCTAGGACTCCTCCTTTAAGTGCTATTGCAATAAAGATGTTAAAATAAAGCTCTTTTAACTCAAAATGACCCCAGAAAGACTTTTCATGAATTTGCCACGGTCTGTGACAAATCATTCACAGATAGTGAGGTTTCACTTCCAAAGTTATGCCTATCTTGATTTCTTTTCACTGGAAAAAATTACATCTAGGTTATTCATTTTTTCTGAAAAAAAAGTGAATTTTTTCTTGAATTGAGCAGGTAAGTGAGATACTTTGCCAAGAGAATAAGACAATTTAGTTTTAAAATGATAAAAAAACACCTGCAGTCTTTTATTCCAAATGCATAATATCTAATTATCTAATTTTAAGGATAAAAATGTTCATTCCATTGGTAGATCATCTTATTTTCCTGCTAAAGGGTATTCCTGCTATTAAGGGTATATACACTTATTTTTAGAATGTTTTACTTATTTTTAGAACTTTTTTGCAGTATTCCAAATTGTCTGTTTCAGGGCTTTTTCATTTCTGTATCAAAAAACAGCTGGATATTTTAGAATTTAGACTTTCTAAAAACAAGAGAGACTGCAACAGAAGAACATCGATATATATATACATTATATCATGATAGGTCCCCTTTAAATCATAGCAACTCCTAAGTAGTGGTTTTCCGGGTACCTTTTCAGACTGAATACTTCCTTCCAACGGTGTATTCCACAATAAATAGCAAAAATACAAAGACTTAAAGCATAACTTATTTTTCCCTGTTACCTTCTCTCCTGGCCTCCTCACAGCTTTCCTTGATCTTCCTGCGGCAGACAGCAGCCAATGCAATAAGTAGACCCAGCAGACACACAGCCAGGCCTACAGTAACCCAGAGAGCCACTGGAGGGAATGAAATGTTCTGACCTAAACCAAAGAAGACAGAGGGGGAGAAATAGGTAAAAAAGTTAGAACCTATTAGCTCCTGCAGAGCTAAAATAAGAGCAGAACTACCACAACATCTATCACCATAAGTTTGCTATTTGGCAGGGAGTTTTTTGTAGAGGCAGTCAAGGCTTTTATAAATATTCCATGGTACAAAAATAGCTAAACACAACATGATATAAATAATGGCTTTAGGTCAAGATTGCCATTTCCATGCCAATGTAGACCAAAAGGTTGTCTCATGTTCCCTACAAAAACAATGTAGAAGCAAAAAACAAAAAAACACAAATAGGTTGATACCTTTTATTAATGTGGACAGAGAAAGAGCTACTAATTAGTACTTTTGAATCCTGAAACTGTGACCAGATGGTAGATAGTTTACCAATGGCACAGGGCTGTGTTGTCATTTCACTCAGAAAGCACTGGCAAGGCATTTTACATGATGTTGGCACTACCATACCCCCTGCCTTCTGCTACACACTGCTCACATGTCACAGTTTTGATGTTGCTGCTTTCATATGCTCTCGTTTTTTAATACTTCATCCCCAAGATAGTTCTGTAAAGTAATACCTGGGTATTTTCTACAAAGAGTATTTAGGGTATTTTGTGATGCTTGTAAAGGTTGTCAAGTTGCTTTATATGTAGTTAATGTCTTCAGGGAGAAACCTAAAAACTTAAACTAGCCATTAAATCTGTCTTCACACACGTGTTTTCAAACATACCACATTATGATAACAGTCAGCAATACAGAGTTACGGAAAATAATCTGTTTTGCAGACAATTAGCTGTCCAAGTTAGTAGGAATAGCATGGCAAATTGCAAACTGGTAAGGAGAAATAAAAGCTGGTCAGCAAGACTAAAAAGATTTCCGACAAAGCCAAATTTCCCAGGGGTATAAACTGAACAGAGGAGGAAGAAGGGAAGAAAACAGCACAGCCACTTACTAGCTGTGAGCTTGAATGTAATGCATACAGTCCTTTCTGCTATGTTACTTTACAGTTACTTTCGGCTATGAGCAGAAGAAAAAAATCTAAAAAACTGAGTAGCATTGGAGAGACATAATGATAAGGCACTTGTCAGACATCGCTCATCATCTGTGATTTTGGACAGAATGCTCTGCCACATAAATAGAAAAAAGATCGCCACAGTCCATTTTTGTTATGATGCGAAGGCACCTGATATAGCATAAAAGGACAAATGCAAATACTTTTGAGGGAGGCAACATCATTTGTTCAGCCCTTTGGTCCTCTTTTCAGAAACTATTAAATGGTCTGCCCTGACATTTCTGATTCCCTGCAATGAATCCTAATGACTTTGGGGAGTCTGTGGATTCCCCCAGACTTTTCTCAGAACCCATTAAATAAAAGCTATGAAATTCACTGTGTTAATTCTTTAACTTCCTGAAATGTTCTATTTGTGCAACTGTGGTAGGTGGGCATGCAGTTGCAAAACTACAATTACTCTACCTCTTAGGGCGGGGTCATATTTATTTGTACATTCCATGTGGAGATGAGACAAAAGGAACACAGAAGTTGCAGTATTTATACTCTGTGCAGCATTTCCCCAATACCTAATATTGTGGCCCACTCTAGAGGGGCGTGTAACACACAGACAGCAAGAACAAATAGAAACCACAGTTATTTCAAACATTTTAAAATCCTCTTTGTGTTATCCAAAAGTGGTTGTAATTTCCTTCTAAGAGTTATTCAGAATCTTTTGAACATTGTATATAGGCAAAATCATAATATCCCTGTTTCAGAAAGTGGGATTAACATCATTTGAGTAGAGCAGTTATCTTGAGTCAGTTTATTTGGCTCTGTGATATTCAGGACTTTTGGTTTCAGAACATGTGTCATATATCCGCAAACTTGACTGAGTTAAGCAAGCCCAGAATTCGGGTTAAAGGTATAGAGGACGATCTTTTATTTCTGAGTGGATCATCTAAATAAGTGGTCCTCCTAATTGTCAATCATTCTGGTGATATGTTTACATAAGGTTGTCTTACGTGCTTTTTGACCATGCGTGCCTATATCTGTGGTGAGCTACGGTTTCAGACAGTCATTAAAGCTCACTTTTCTCACTGCTGCTCTTTGAAAATGGCCCGAGGTTCGTAAGTGAAAATGTGTCTACGAAGTGTATGAGAAGAAAAGAAAGGCCTCAGAAGAGGCAGATATATCCCAGAATGCTTTGCGCAGAGCTCTCCTCGCAAGGCATTATGGGATTTGCTGTCACAGCAGCCCGCTGTCACCATAGGCTGCCGCTAACCGACAGCAGTGACTAATACCAAAGATGGCGCAGGCATTGTGCAGTGGACCAACAGGGAAGGTATCATCTGTCTGAACAGTAAGTTAACTGAGTTCACAATAAAGTCCCCGCTCTGCAGCGATTGAGGGATTCAGGGGTTAGGGCGGACCTTCAGGCACAGTAAGCTTGTTTGAGCTATGAGAACAGCAACTATTAAACAGAGCGTAAACAAGCAGAAATGGTCATATGCATGCTCTTGGACATGAAAAAAAATCAAGAAAATCCTCCACAATAGCTTTAAGCACAATGATAATATGAAGCCCTCACAAATGGAACACAGAAAACACCAATCAAATACGGCAACGGGAAGAAATAAGCTTCAAAGTGCAAATTTCTTACCAATAGAATTTGAAATACAGTATTAGTGATGCCAAAAGGAGCAAAGATCAAAACGTTCCTGCTGTAAAATATTATTTAACAAAGCAGAGGCCAGTCAATGCATGAATGGGATATGATAAGAGATTTAAAATTTCATTCTCAAAACTACATTTATTTCACAAAATATTGTATTCATTTGTGATTATTTGTTCCACTGGTTAGTTATACCAAAGTAACTAATCAGTTAACCAGAACAAAGGGGTGCAAAAACAAACAACTTTCTTAGCTAAGATCAGAAAACAGGGGAAAGATCAGAAATAGCTACCTGATCCAAAGAGTCTTAATTCCACCTGCAAGATTCAAATGGAAGTGTCCAAATATGGCATAAAAATGAAAGCATGACTCCATCTGTCTGGTTATTTTAAGGGGAGTATTTACAACAGTTATATATAAATATATACATGCATGCATGACGCTTTAAAGCAATCTTTGTTGTTAGTGTTACAAAGCAGAATAAACAACCAAATGTCAAAGAGAGAAGAGAAAATCTGGAAAGTCAATCCTGTCATTTTGATGAAACTGTGCAAGCTTCCCCCGGTGAGCCATGACTGATGAGGCTCTCGTCCAGTGAGTGCTTCACAATGCTATATTTAAAGAATGACCATCTAAGAGCCCACAAGCGGCAAAGCCACAAAACATGTATGGAAGAGGAATAATCATGCTCATGCTTTCATGTTCCATGAAGAAAGTGAAGTAACAGATGGGTCTGCAATTTTGTGATGAGTAAAGAAGGTGCAGAGCTTTTTCTTTCCACAGTCTTTCTCCTTTTCTCTTTCTCTTGTGACTCTTACACCTTCCCACCACCCTCCCCCTCCCTCAAGGCAGACTGATAAAGACAAATGCCATAGTCCGCTATCATTGCAATGCCTAGGCCCGAAGGGCTGCAGGGTCATATTTTTCTTTTTCTCTTGTTTGATGATGTGATTTTGTTTTCTTCAGAAAGAGATTTGTCTCTAATGGCTCTGTTTACCTATCCTTTTTCTACCCTTTTTCCTATTCCCTCTGTGCCAGGAGAAGAATGGAGTCCTTTGGGCTCTAACGTGACTTTATCCAGAGACTGCAGACAAGAGAGCTGCTCCAGAGAAAACTAACTTAACTTTTTTTTCCCATTTATTGATAAATATGCAGCATTGTTTCAAAGCACCTATAAAAAGAATCCCACCTTAATGAAAGTACAATAATTTTAACACCACTAATGTCGTAAAAGGCAACAATTTACTCATTTTGCACACATTTTGTTGTTATGCTCAAACATGCACTTATATATATATATATATATATATATATATATATATATATATATATATATATATATATATATATATACAGTATATATATATATATGTATATATATATATATATATATATATATATATATATATATACACATATATATATATATATTAGGGATGGAACGATTTATGAAAACCGTCCGAACCGTTCGGTTCAACTGTCTCGGTTCGATTCGCGCGTGTTGCGTTCGGTTCATGCGCGGCTCCTTTTTCTCATAGGCAAAGCATTTCCACTCCAGAGCAGAAGGTGGCGGTACAGTGACCAAAGCCAACCACCAGTAGTAAACAAGAAGAAGAAGCGAAGCAGCGTAGCAGAAAAAAATCCGTTGTTATGGAGAATTGTGTGGGTATGGCGAGTGGGAAAGAACAGGAGTTGGAAGACGCGCCAGCAGCACTTTATAGTTCTGCTGTATGGGACCACTCTGCATTTAGAGTGACCTACGATGACGGCGGAAAGAAAGTTGTGGATAAAAGTGCAACAGTGTGCAAGCATTGTGCAACACCCCTTTTGAACTAAATGACGTCATTTTTTATATGGACCATCTTCCCCAGCCTGTTTCTTATACTATTAATGTCCTCCTGCTGTTGGGTAAATATCATGTCCACTGTGCTAAATGAAGAAATTCTAAACCTTCCTTTCATTGGTTTATGAATGACTTTAACCGTCCGATACTGGTACCGGTATCGGTGCAAGACTAATATATATATATATATATATATATATATATATATATATATATATATATATATATATATATATAAAAAAAAAAACAACTAACTGTTTTCTCACCCCTCGTGGGGTGGTATGTGTCATCCTCAAGCTCGGGTCCTCTACCAGAGGCCTGGGAGTTTGAGGGTTCTGCGCAGTATCTTAGCTGTTCCTAGGACTGCGCTCTTCTGGACAGAGACCTCTGATGTTTTACCTGGAATCTGCTGTAGCCACTCTCCCAGTTTGGGGGTCACAGCCCCCAGTGCTCCAACTACCACTGGCACCACTGCTGCTCTTACTTTCCACATCTTTTCTAGCTCCTCTTTCAGCCCTTGGTATTTCTCAAGCTTCTCGTGTTCTTTCTTCTTGATGTTGCTGTCGCTTGGGATTGCCACATCTATCACTACTGCCTTCTTCTGCTGTTTGTTGATCAACACGATGTTTGGTTGGTTAGCCATCACCTGTTTGTCAGTCTGGATCTTGAAGTCCCATAGGATCTTAGCTCGGTCATTCTCAACTACCTTAGGAGGTGACTTCCAGTCCATGAGTATGGGCTGGAATATACATATATATATATATATATATATATATATATATATATATATATATATATATATATATATATATATATATATATATATATATATATAAAATGTATTAGTTAATTTTTGTTTAAATAATCTAACAGGTAAAATAACGACAGCAGAAGCGTGCCTGATCTGAACTTAGATGAGTTACTGTAGATGAGTTTTATAGATAGCATAACAACAGGTGAGAAGGAAAGCTCTTAAGCCCGGCGTACACTGTGCAATTTTCAGGGCGATTTTCCAGTCGTGAGAGAATCTTTCGATCGGGCCGACTTTCAGCCTGATTATGAGTCGTGTAGTGTATAGGGGGTTACGAGGTGGGATAAACACAGCAGCGTGGCAGGGATGCGGTGAGTGAAATGCAGTTCTGTCTGTAAAATTGACAGACCGTAGTAGCCACGTTTGCTCAGCCATGTCTTTTTTTCGTGCAACGACTGAAAAAAATCGCACAGTGTACGCCCGGCTTAATAATGAAAGATATTAACCAACTAAATTCATTTGAAATAATTAGTCATGTTATAGAAATTTTGCCATAAAATGGTGGGATTTAATAGCATTTGTATGCATGTAAAGACTATCTGACCCTAAGTTTCAGATTTGCGATGACTGCCTATTTTTTAAGATGTCTGTACAAAATACATAAAGATGAGAAGAAGTTAAACCCGCAGAAGTTGTTTTAATGTGAATTACATTACATGCCAAATTAGGCATGATAATATGACTGACATTCTAAGAGAACAACATTCGTTAACTTATCATTATTTCATCTATTAGTGTGCCCGATATTTTGATTAGCAAATGAATACTTGGTCCTCTAACTTAAAATGTGAATTCCGGAGCAAACCTCTCCACAGTTTTCCTTTGCTAAACATACTTTTGTTAAACCTTGCTCAAACTGAAAGGTGGTTAATATTTGTTTTGATTAAAAGGTGTCTATATAGTGCCTACAGCTGCATAACCACAGACCTTCATTTAGTAGGATATTATGCCATTCCACAAAAAAAAAAAAAATGGTTTAACCAGCGAAAGACTTTTGACTTTTGAGGTTTTGACTCCTTCTTTTAAATTTCTAGATCTCAAACTAAAGCTCCTTGCATACAATTCTTAAATGTTAAAATCTTAACCCGTTCTTAAGACTTTTAGATTAACCGTAATGTTCCAACATGAAATGGCGTTGTGATATGATGCACAGTGAAGGCTGGAGCAGCAGGAATCCTTCTGATCCTAGGAAAATGCTTCACAGCAGAATCTGAGGCAGATAAATGTTGAGGATGAGGCAAACGTATGTTTGTACAGAATGCACTGAAATGGCAATGAAGATAAAATTAGCACTTTGTTGATTTTCCAGACATCTCATGCATTACCAAACAGGGACTAAATCATTACTATGCAGCTGGACATATTGTTGCACCCAATCAGTGAATGATGTTCATTTATTTAATATAATATCTGTAATATTCATAAGGACATACTGTACGTTTTTTACACTAATGTTGCTTTAATTAAGACATAAAAAATAAACATTTCTAAAGATAAAGTTAACTTACCCTGGGGATTTGCTAAAGGAAAAAAAGCCCTGGATTGCTATAGAAAATCTATTTAAACAAGCCAGATTTCTTGGATTTCAAAGGCTGTGAATTTTACAATGCACTTTGGTTTTACAAGAACTGTGTCTGTGAAGGAGGCAGGAAACTGCACTTTCTGAAAATACATAATTGGTGTGGCTCTGTTATTTTATTCTTCTGATGGACATAAAATATGTGTATCCATTCCTTGGAGCTTTTTATCGAGGACTGTCAATTTATTTCAAAGAACAGCAAAAAGATTGAATGGTTATTACAAGTCAGTATCTTGAGCCCTTTTTATGTGTTGTATGAACCACTTGGAGCATGTCCTTGATGATTACGTCTCTTACAAGGCAGGGAAGTTTTTTTTTGTTCTATAGGAGGCCACAAAAGAACAGGATGGTAAACATAGACATTTAACAGGGGCAAGCAAGAGAATGATAAAACAAAACCTCCGGATGCAGTCTCTAACGCGGCGCAAAGCCAAAAATGAAGCTTCTTCAGTTCCTGGAAGACACTATAGGGACACAAAAGAGCCCAGTTTTGATATTGTTCGGGCTTCAGCAAATGTAAGAGCCAAGATTTGCAGGCATTTTTACAAGCCTGAGTGTTTTCTCTTGAGCACCTTTGGTGGAATAAAGTGTTTCTAAGGCTCCTTTTCCTGTCATCTTGGTTGTGCGATGTGAAGATGGGAGAGATCAAAGCTGTTTTCTCTCTGTCACCTCAGTTTTACCTGTCTACAAGAAACCCTTTCTCTTAAGCCTGGACCAAAGGAGAATAATGTCCCCTGACAGAAGGATGGCTCCAGGCTAAGAAAGGCCTAAGGGCTCATTGCAGACAGGCTCAAAAGATGAAGAAGAAGGAAAGAAGAGTCAATTAGGTTTTTCTTTCCGTGCCAGGGTGAACAACTAGGCTTTATCCTTCCTTGTGTTACAACTGAAGAAAAGAGAAGGTGAACCCAAAATAGAAACAAGTTGATCACAGAAAAGGAAGCCATGCTGTGAGCTGGTCATGAAGCTGACAGGAACAAGGACCCCATCAACGGTTTGTGCTTCTAAAGCATAGAGCAACTGGAAGATCAGTGCTGTAAATCTGTAAACTGAACATTTGTCTTTAGTTACGTGGTAGATAAAGGCTTTTTCTTAGACATTTTCATAAAAGTGGAGAAAAAAGTTAAGACAAACAAAACACATAAAATGGGGCTTTGAATTTTTATAAACATTCATAAATTATGTAGATAATGGCCTTAGTTTCAGAGAAGATGGAATTGCTAAATTAAAGTCATAACCTTAACTTAATTATTACACTTAAAAAGTAAATGAGTCTGAAGTTCTTTTGCCTTCAGTTCCATTCATGTGTTTTAATATAAATCTCAGAGCTGTCCATCAAATCCCAGGAATCCTCCCCATTCAGATGCAGTGTGAAAAGCTTGTGACCATGCACACCAGCTGTTAACGTAATGTCTGGAACACCTCTCCTTGCGCAAAGAGGACATGGAAGTGACTTGTAGAGGGGAAAACTTGGCAAACTAAGATTGATGACGACAGGTTTCCGCCCTGTCAGCATCTTTGCTTCAAGCCTTCACTCTTTTTTGCATTTCAGTAAATAGCTTTTCAGCGAAATGCTACCTCAGTGTCTTATTGGCATGCAGAGAGGTAATGCGCTCATCTCTAGGACAACCCACCCCCCTTTTGCTTACACAATTTGTTTGACATTATTGCCCTTCCATTGAAGCTTTGGGCTAGAGGCAAACACAAGTGTGTGATGTGCAGACTTGCACATTAAAACAGAGTAATGGCTCTGCATTTATAGGAATAAAGTTCTTAACAGCCTTCTTTTTTCTCAGCAGGAGAACTATAAAAGCCATCTGCTGGTGGTGGGGCAAGTGATGTAGGGTACACAAGGGAGTAAGGAGGATGAGTTAGTGATTCCATGAAGGTTGAAGGGACGGGATAAGGGGGTGATAAGGGGGTGAATGACCGAATGACCCCAGTGGATGGAAAACAGAGGTAGAACTGTGTTTCTGCAAGAAAATTGGTAGGAAAATTACTGAATGCTGACATGTGACTCATTAAAAGAAATATTACTCTGCACTTGACAGCTGGATCACAGTCCAAACGTAGTTTGATTTTAGTGAGAGATAAAAATGTAGAAAAATGAGTTGCTGTAGGAAGGCTGCCGGAGCAATAAAGAGACAATAGTTAATCTGGCTGGTCAACAGGTGAAGGACGGTACGGCATTGAGAGATGTCTAAATGGAGATGTGGAGATCAAATTAACTTGACTTACACTTCCAATCGGCAAGTCAACCCAGACATTAAGAAGAAGGTGACTGCAGGGTGTGCATACAAAACAAGACAATGTGGCTGCAAGAAATTAAGAGGTGGTGAGGTGAGCACTGTCATTTTATTTCAAGATGGACTCTGGTTTAAATGTAACCTTTTATAGGTTTGTGGAGAGTTTGAACGTTTCTTCCAAAACAAGGGTTGGTTAGTTTTCCTCCCACAGTTAAAAAACACCGAATAAGAGTGGTTTCTTTAAACTGATTTAAGAAGCTGGACTGCACACAAACATGAAATGAAAAGTTTAATGCAATACCTAAAAATGTCTGTTGCAGAAAATCCTGCAAGTTTGATGCAAAGATCATATATGATTCATATTTATTTCTTAGATTTGTGGCATACAGCATTTTGCACAGAATCTTGTAGTTGAAATTTGATCACGTTGAACCAAAACACCTTTTTCCAGAAGTTTACTTTTCTTTCTTTTCTTTTTCTTTTTTTTTTTTTTTTACAATGCTTGTGTCAAACTTTAATATACTTTCCAGTAGCTTTGCTTGAAAGTCTCTTGCTACTCTTCAGCAGAGGACAGATTTGTAATGGCTAGTAGTCTAATCAACAGTTTCTGACCTAAGCTGTGGATCTTTACAGATTGTCAATAGTTACTATGGGACTCTCAGCTACTTCCCTAAATAATGCTTTCATTGCCTGGCCTTTCAGTTTTGGTTTTAGACTGTTAATCTATGTTTATAGTTGATGCATACTCCTTTCAGTTCAAAATATTTTATTTAACAGCACTCTGTGAGAACTTCCATGCATGTAATTCTGTTTTGTAACATAATTGCTATAAACTTCTCCACAACCTTCTCCCTAAACTATCTGTGCATTACTTGGCTTTCATTATGTTTTTATTCTCCACAATGTTTTTTTCAATATACTTCCTGAGACCTGCAAGACCTGCAGCATTGACACCTACTGTAATATATGGACTTCTGCAATGTGTTAAAATTAAAAGTCCGGTCACATTCAGACTACAAACTTCTGAAAGTACTTTAAGCTTGAAATGATTGCATACTTTACAATAAATGATAAGTCTTTTAATTAAGAGTAACTAAATTTGAATGTGCTTTACTGGAGGCATCCATGTTTGTCAAAGAAAACTACTGCCACCTACAGGTTTGTGACGTCACGGTGCGGTATCGGCTGTTGATCAAGTCCAAGTGCTGTATCTGGTGTGTGTCATTATCCATGATCACGATGACCAGTGCACTATGCGAAGCAGAGAGTAACGGATTAATGATATGTTTTTTCTCTTGCCAGAGGTTCGATGGCAAATCCACCCTCGTTAATTTGGCAATCAAACGCCAAACCCATCTGTGGAGGATCATTAATCGGAAAGGTGAAATAACAAATATTGTTTTCACTTTTACCCGATGTATTCCAGCATCCAGCTGCCATGCACGTGGGCATTGTCAGTTTAACTATAGCTCTGGTGAATTTCAATAGTGAAGTCCTCTGGAAATCTTCAATAATTATTGTTGATTGCAGATGTGTCTAGTAGTTCTCGTTGATTTTGCTTGCAAAATGGGGAGAATGGCGCTAGGCTTACCGCACCGTGACGTCACTGCCGGAAGACGTGAGGAGTGAGGTGTTACTATATTTGGGCAAAAATGGCTGCTCCTAGACTCAGAGATTGCGACGAAAAAAATTGTTTTTTTTTTTTGTTTTTTTTTACTGATTAAGTCTAAATTCATTAATTTACTGTGAACATATTAGTTTTAGGTATAAATAATGAACCATTGGTTATTCTTTGCTGACCGGACTTTTCCTTTAAGGAAGAGAAAAAACATGTCATGGGACAAGTACTTTGTAGTCATGCCTAAAAGTTTAAGATCATTAAAAAAAGTAATATCAATGGTCATCAACCATTTTTTTTTTTTTATTATCAATACAAAGTCACACATTGACACATTTTGGTCGATTCTTTGCACAATAGTCTTAATTTAGCAAATTCCAGAGGTTTTTGATTATTAATTGCTGGTTTAAGGTGATGTATTACATCTGATCCTTTTTTAAGACAGCCTAAAACCCTAAAGTTTGTCACAACCAATTCAGAGATTAACTTTCTGGTGTAGGACACATTCTTGTAGCCGCAAACTCTCTATAGGTCATGTAGAACATATTTTTTGTGGCAACAGACAGACAGTGGAGTGACATGAGAATCATCTGACATCTTAAAGCTTACAGGCCTAAAGTAGAATGAAGGAAAACACAAACGGAGATCTTATAGTATAAGAATGTGATGGAAAACTTTCTGTTTCCTACACTGTGAGTTTGAAAACTTTTTAAAACCTATTATGATGCATCACATTGGAAACAAATTTGTGAGAGCAAAATGCAGCACCGACCTTAATCCATGTGTCATTCATTCAATGGTGTATTTAAATTGAATCCGACAATGAAAAAAATGGGAAACAACTTTTTCAAAATTAGTTTAATCAAATAAAGTAGAAAAATGGAGAGCAGTTCATTTTATCTATTATTTTTTACACTAAATTAGATATGAACAAATTGGATAACGAGAAAACAAATTATTTTTTTCAAATAAAGAACTGGCCCTCTCTTTTGTTTGTTGTGTTTTTTAATCATTTGTTCTAATGCTGTTACTCTAGCAGATAATGGCAGAAGCGATCATAGTCTTCACGACAGACTTACAGAAGACACTGAAGGGCTTAATCTTCCGTAAACCCTTAAGCCCAGAGGGAAGAAATTTCCACCTGAAATGACATATCTGATTAACTCAAGTGTACCTCCCAAGTCATTAAGGGGAAATGTAAAAACAAATATTTGTTTGACACAGCCATTAAATAATATTTTTTCAAGTTGAAGCACTATTGTAAATCTCATTATTTCTGATTCATAGGTGGACAAACAGGGGGAAAAAAAGCTGAATTTTAAATCCTTGCCTAACCTTTCTTGAAACTAAAACCTGCAAAACACCATGAAAACCCCTTTGATGAAACCACATACTACATGCTACTTCTGCATATAACAAAGCGTTTTTCTTATCAAAAGATTTACCTGTGTTTCATTAAAATGTAGCATTGTCCAAAGCATAATAGCAATAAACTGAATAGACAATTGGATGTGTTGTATATTTTTTTCTGATTACAAGTAGCTATATCAAACTATCCATCCATCCATTTTCCGACTTATGCTTATGCTTATGAAACTACTACAACGGAAAATATCTACATTTTTAAACAAGTTGATAATGAGATGTGGATTTAAAGAATCACAATTAAACACATTTTAATTGAATCTACAAAATAAAACACCTTTTCAATTCATGAAAATTTTTTTCATATTTATTGTTTAACTGTGGTATTATTTTACCCTTTGGTACTCACGTATGTAAAATAATCTTATGTTTGTCTTTCCCTAATCATTTCATTTTAAGTATGTTTTAACACTAAATCCACATACAGTAGGGCTATTTAATCAGCCATTAGCATTTTTGTGAATGAAAATTTCTTCTATTACTTGAGTAAAGCTATGATAAATTAGAGCTACTCAATACATGTTGACATGTATTGCAGACCCTCTAACGCTTTTATTTTTTTTTAAAAGCACCTAGCGCCAAATCTAGTTACTTTTTTCTGCAAGTGGAGACTTTGGCAACAACATATAAAAGCAGCGAACTCTGCTCTCCAGAGCAAGTAGATTGGTAACCCCGCCTCCTGCTCTCCTCTCTCTTGTCTGCTGTCATGATTCATGCAGCTACAGTATTATTTCATCCAAATGAAAAATGGAAAACAAATAAGAAGATCATGACTTGTCTACAATAAAAAGAAGGACTGGGTTATTTACTTTTGCTGTCACCTTTTTGGAAACACAGGAAGGAGCAATCAGCTAAGTGAGTTGGAAAAAATCTTTAATTCATTTTGAGACAGCATGAAAAGTCAGCTGAGTACAAAGAATAGAGAGGAAAACAACAAGAGAAGAGACAAGAAGAGAGGGACAAAATGTTGAACAAATAATGGATGTCTATTCTATTAAAATTTCTGTATCTGTATGAGGGGTCTGTTTTATGTGTTGTCTTTTCAATTCAGAAGGCCTCCTGCCTGTCTTTGTCTAAGGCCCCAAATTTCCTAAATCCGCCACTGACCCAGTCAGTCTGTTGTCTAAGTGAACACTGTGGTATTCATAGCCCTCTACCACCTCCACATTTTCTCCCATCACAGTAAAATCATTAAAACTGTTCCTTTTTCTTCTGAAATGTATAACCATCTCCCTTGTTTTACTCACATTCAGGTTCAGATGACTGTGTCCCCACTCTGCCACAAAGCAGCTCCCTGTACACGGCTTCTGGTCCATCTCTGATACACCAGTTAATTGCAGTTATTCAAGTATTGCTGCAAATAACAGGAATCTGTCTTTTACTGGAAGTCGGAGGAGTACAGAGTATAAAGGAATGGTGCGAGTAGCGTCCCCTCTGTTGCTTCTGTGCTGCTGACTACTTGATTAGATAGCTGACCCTTCAGTATCAAAAACTGTGCGCTGTTTGTCAGGTAGTCTTTAAGCCAAATGATTGTTGAGACTCCCACCTGAGTCTAGGGTTGTCCTGATCAGATATTGATATTGGAAACTGATGCTGGCTAACGATTAAAAATCTCTAAAAGAAAAAGCAAGCCAATAAAAACACTCTGCTTCTTTTTAAAAGTAATGTAACACATTGGTTTATGATAAACTGTTTTCATATTGACTATTGCTGACTATTGTTCTCTTAGTAATATCCCTTAATCCAGCCTTTTCTAACATTTCACCCAACAAAATGAGTAATAAAAGTCTGTATGATTGCCTGCCAGTGAAATACATTGAAATTGACAAAAAGTAATAACAAATAAAAATCATAAAAGATGTCCTTATCTAAATATATATATAAACAGGCCTGATGACGCTCCATAACTAAAATTATGTTGAGCAACACTTTGTGTTTACTTCTCCATCTGTTGACATGCATGTAGGGTACTTTCATTTGTCTGTGTCAGGGTTTTTTTATTTGTTTTTTCATAAAAGTTCAAAAATCTATATTTTCTTTAATTAAATTATCATTAAGAATTTTTCTTTTATGTTATTACTTTTTCAGTTACCCAAGTGTGTTATCTGTATTACTAGTGTGAATCTACCATTTTCTTTAATGGGAGGGTATGTAAACTATCAAGCACAACTTTAAACAAAAATGAAAACAGTTGTACTGGGACACCCCTGCCAGAGCCCTCTGGAGTTTCTGAAAAAGGAAATCGGACTGAATCATGATTAATCCTGATATTATCCAAGCCCTAGTTTATTGTTAGGGCTTGGAGTTCTTCTAAATAGTTTCTTAACCTCTTACACCCTCAGGGGGTATAAATAAATTTCTGCCTGACAAAAACACACAAAAGTAAATCACTTATACCCTCACAGCTATTAGATTTAAGAAGAAACTTTTGGTACCTCTGTAAAGGTAAGATGTCATAGAATGGTTTTCTGGTGTCAGCACCATTGTAGCTTTGACCCTGCCTGAAATATTAGGGACAAAATACAAAATATTTTGCATTTTTTGAACCTCGCCAAAATTTTCTTTGAAATAAACATTACAAAACACTACCAAAATACTATTTATAGCACAAAAAAGTAGTACAGACTTTTAAATCTAAATGTTGTGTAAAAATATACCAAATTTGGACTCAATCAGATGAATCATATTTATTTTAGAATGGTATTAGTGATAAATTTCTTAGGCGGAGGGGCCTTTTTGGCACATTGATTCAAAAATGTCACCAAACTGTGCCAAATGTGTTTTTTACATCAATACTGGGGGTTTGTTAAAATTACGAGGTCACGTAGCAGCTGGACCCACCGGTGGGTCCGTAGGGTTCTAGGGGTAAAAGATCTCATATTGCCCATAATGACCTATAGAAGAGACAGGTTGAACTTTCTCATCCTCTGTCTTCCGCTTTAGCTTTGTATCATGGGTATCTCCTTCTCAACTGGGACTTAAGCCGGGCGTACACTGTACGATTTTTTCAATTGTTGCATACAGCTACAGCTCACACTGTACGACAAAACCGCAGGATTTAAAAGTTCACAGCTCACGATGTATGTTCTTGCACAGTGCGACCCGACACTCCGATGCGATCTACCTGCTCCCACTGTACATCTAAAAACCACAACGAATTCAGCGCCGCAGTGAGATGGAGCTACTTGGACTCGTCTATCCGAAGCCACCGAGTAGAGAGAAATATGAAGATCATTAGTGAGAAACAAGCTGCCTTGGCAATTTGTGCAATTTCATGTGCTGAAAACCCTAAAAAGAAAAGAGGCAATGAAGTATTTGGACAAAGACATGGCTGAGCAAATGTGGCTTTCAATTTTACAGAAAGAACCCCCGCCATGCTTCTGTGTTTTTGTCTGAGAGGAAGAAGAAGAATCCTTGTTTGTGACTTGCCAAGGACAACCTTATGATGGCTGACTAAATTTCAAACATGTTTGATTTTCTCCCGACCTTACGATTCCTGATTGGGAGGTGGTCGATAGAGGCTGATCACCCCTCGGTACCCCCTGTATACTACACGATGCACAATCAGGCTGAAAGGCTGATTTTTTGATCGGCCCGATCAAAAAAATTCTTGCACGACTGGAGGATTGGCCCAAAAAGGGTAAGAAATCGTACAGTGTTTGCCAGGCTTTTTAGAAGTATTATTTGAGCTTTTGAGATATTAATGAGCTTATACAGGAGTAAAAATACAACTTTCTATGCTTGATAGGATTATACATTATAAAACATTTGCAACAATAAAAAGACATTATCAAAAATCCTTTATCTACCACTAGCTTTGCATCGATACCGATACCAATATTGGGCGGGGCCCCAATCCAGCACTAAAATGGTGGTATTGGTGTCGGCTAGTTCCAACAAATAGGGCACCGATATCATTTTGAGAGCCAAAGGTTTATTCAACTATTGTCGCCCATTCCAGATAGGCAGTAAAAATTTCTACTGGATTCACTTTGTATTAGTCTTTTTCTTGCTTGACAAAGGTAGGCAGCAGCTCGACAAAGCCATGATGGCAATTATTTTACATCCAAGGAGTATGCAGTTTTTCATATATGCACACACATCAATTTCAAACAGATGGTATCGGTATGGCATCGTAATAGGCCCATACTGCACAGCCAGGTATCGGTATCGGGGCCAAAAAATGGCATCGGCGCAACACTATCCACCACCAGAGGTAAAAGGAAGAGTTCTTTAAAAAAGAATATCAACATTAAACAAACAATGCCATCATGCAGCCACCTTGAGCAGCACAATTCAGTTAACAAAAGTTAACTAATGATTAAACAAGAAAGGATACAAATTATTCTCAGATTTATTACCCTTATAAAATAAATATTTTTCTACACTGGTTATCTTTATCTCATATTAATAGTAACCTTAATGTTTGACTGAAATTGAGGCTAATGGACAAGTACAACTAATTTGAAAGTAGGACTGATATATCAGTTATCTAAATATATATATATATATATATATATATATATATATATATATATATATATATATATATATATATATATATATATATATATATATATATATATACATTTTCTAAACTTTGAAGGTAAAAGTTAGCATATAAAAACTGGACTTTCTAAATATCTGAACATAACACCGAAAGCCAACTTGTGTTAGCAGGGAAGAGAGTACGTTATAGGGAGAGGGCTGTGAAAATGTGTAATGGCTCTACTATGGTATATATACAAACATCAGCCTGGGGTGAAAGTAGGCAGTATAACCAAAATAAACTTAACACTGTTTGAGAAAAAGGCTCTGATCTGAATATGAAAGCACTATTTGTTCTGATACACAATGGATTTTAAATGTCACGTAAAAGTGCACCGTGAGCTTCAACTCACTGGATGTTATCCAATAAGCATACTCCTGAGTTTCTCTCTAAAACAAACATGCATTTATTTATTTGCTTGAAAAAAGGGGAACTAAAGAAATAGAGTCAGACAGCTCAATTGAGAAAAACAAACCACGAGGAAACCTGTCAGCAAGTGAGAGGAATATTTGAAAATCTGCTCCACCTCTGCCACAAGCAATAATGGCATAAAATGTAAAGGAGAAAGCATGTATTGCTATCAGAGTTCAAATGATAGAGAAACTCACCTTTGAAAGGACATTGCAGCAATAAATGAAGAAAAAATATATATTTTATGATACATGAAATAGACTTTTATTAATGGTGAGTAAAGCAGCAAAAGACACACATGTATTCACACATACAATGTGTCAGCTGTGTGATGAGCTCTTAATTTTTGGCAACGAAACTCTCTGCTTCATTTGCTGTACATATCAATAGGAGATCATAAGTGATCATAACTAGGAAATTATACAATTAGTTTTGCAGCAAAGCTTGTTTTCGCCTGAACACACTCAAGCATTTGCTTGAGCGTACATGTGAGAAAAATCCACGTTGACATATGCAATTACCATCAGTTTTGAAAATTAATTTCTGTGTAAATTTAGCACTGAACTGTCTATGGATGACTTTATTCTTTCACAAACACCCTACCCAACCTCATGTAACACCAGCCAAGCTAACTGTCTCTCAACATCTCTCTCGTCACATTCTGCCCCGCTGGGGCCTCAATTAAAAACTCTTCTGATGTCAAGTAACTGACAGAGAGTCCATCACTTTTGCACATCCTTCTCCACTGAGAGTGGCATTAAGATGTTGGAGGCAGAGTGGACTATCGATCTTTTTTTTTTCTATTTTGGGTTGCTCAATTTCTTTTTACTGAGCCAGCTTTGCAAGACAGGTCGAACATTGGTGTAATAATCTCTTCTCAATATAGTGATGAAAAAAAATTTCATTAGCTTAAAAATAAGAAATGCTTTTAAGGGAGGTATGGACAAAGTGTAGGAGATAATTAGTGATGGCTTTTTGTGCCAAAGCAGAGAGTGTGAATGGTTTATGCTGTCAATTAGAGGATCCGACGCAAAAGTGGCAAAGACAAAAAGGTACAGAAGGATTAAAGTAACACCCCAGACTTGTTAAAGAAGCATCATTCTTTACTTCATTCATGTTTGACAATTGAAACAAATGGTAAACTGTGATTGAAAATAATCTTGTAGTGGTTTTTTTCCAAACTGTTTATTGTTGGACTCAACCAGATTTGCATATTTTGGAACATGTGAAAACTATCCGCCTATAATAGTTTGATCAAGATTTTTCACAACATCACAGAGACTACATTGGTTAAATTTTTTTTGTTTTTGAAATATGTTTTGTCTTTCTTTGTTCAACTGGAAGTTTTACTTGATACAATTATTTATTACATAAACAGACTGGAAAGGTTATTTTGAATCTCATACTGCACTACTGTATATAGAATTAGGTCCTAATTGACAGACTTGATAGTTTCTGTCACTTCAGTTATATTTAAGTTTTGTTTTTGATTTTTTTGTCCAATTATTGACGAGTTGATTGTTGCTTTCACCCATGTTCTTTAAAGGTATAGTGGAGGATTTTTGCAAAGTTGTACCCGCTCCACAGATAGAACTTCTATTAAAGGCGTGCAAAAGCGTGCACAAGCCCATATCTTCGCCTGCACGCTCTGTTTAAAAGTTGCTGTTTGAATCTCACATACAAGCTTACTTTCCAAAAGAAGATTTGCAATTTTTTCACTATGTCAGACTCACCATAGTTAAGTGAAAATGGAGACGAGCACGTAGGATGGCCTTACGTAAAAATATCACCAGAATTATTGACAATTAGGAGGACCACTTATTTTGATAATCCACCGGGAAATGAAACATCCTCCACTATAACTTATTAGTATTAGTGATGCACAATACTAGAATTTTGGCCTGATATCCAAAGTACTAATATTTTGCAACTTAACTGCCCAAATATTACCATCCTGGATGTGCATACCAACGCCTTTTAATAAAATTTGAGGATTTTTTCTTTATCTTGATATCATGTATTGGTCCTCATTATGTATATTTGATTTATCTATCCAAACATAATGCTTAAATTGTACTTCAAAATTTCAGATGTATTTCCCATCTTTCCAAAAAAAAGTTAAAAACAAACCACTGGACTTTGTTTTCCAAGTTTAAAGACATTTCGCTTCCCATCCAGGAAGCTCTTTCAATTCAAAATGTCTGGAGTAGCGTTGAGTTCCAGGCTTTATAGGGTAGCCCAACAAAGCCTTTTTATGGTTTAGAAAACATACAATTTAATCCTTCCCCATCTTGAAATTACTTGAAATTTCCTCTTTTCCTTTTAGTTTCTTTCAACAAATCTTTATGTGTGAAATACTGCCTGCCTTGCCTACAGCTAATTTTTAATGCATAAAGATTATATTGTTAAAGCGTATTATAATATATTTGTCTTTTTCAAATATCATTAAGATATTAACAACTGGAATGGCACTCTAACACTTCGGATGGGCCATAACTTCATCAAGCGTATTAAAAGGGCCTTTTCGAAGCAGGACGTAACACACTGTGGCTTAGAATTCTTTGCAGGCCCTCTCTAATGTGCACACGGTTTGGCTGAAATAACCTTTAAGTTGCATCAGTGTTAAAAACTTGTAAAACCTAACTCTGAATCTAAACTTCCAAAAAATACTGATCAAAACATGCATTCAATTCCAGGCTGGGAAGTTAACTAAAATTTGCATTAGGGTTGTCTTTACATTGCTATGAAGCTGTAAATATCCAGCAACATTAGAACAGTAGGATGATTTTATAACATCCTCTATCCCAAATTTATCCAACTTTATGTATAAATTCTTTAAGTTTTTTTTTACTTTAAAATATTTAGATGCATTGGAACATTGATTGTTATTTATGACAAAACAGAAATGTAGCTAAAAGGAATAGTGCCTACATGATATCTCTGAATATAATATAACAAGGATGTAAGCTAAACCCTGTATTAAAGACAGAAGTGTGAGGTATACCCATAACATTAAAGAACTGCATGATCCTCTTTAAGGAGCCCAAGTTTTTAGTATGCTTCCCTCACTGCAGTATTACTGGGAGAATATATAATGACAGAATTTTTAAAAAGACATGTGCTGCCTAGGGCTCTCATTATAAAACAGCATTTCTCATTTTCCTCAGCTGCAATCTTTGGTGGATATGGGAGAGACAGATGAATATCCTCAAAGCACTCAAGTTAGGCCATGCTCAGTTTGTGGTGCAGGTCAGATCAGTCTTGTTAGCCGTGCATCTTTGAAACACAACCAAAGCTTCTCACTGTTTGGTGTGTTACTTAGATGGTAATACAGCCACTCAGATCCATTTAGATTAACTATTCTGATCCTGTACAGAGCTGAAGTTCATGAGATATGAAGAATGATTATGAACTTATTTGCAATAATTTTAAAATCAACCTGATTACACAGTTCACCCTCTATTTTAAAAATGCCTGTAGACAGTTTTTTGTTTTTATTGTACTTAGATATTTCTCTGTAAAATATGTTTGAGTTGAGAGCTATAGACAAGATCCCTGACTAAATATGCTGATAACAACTGTGGTTTTTAAAAGAAAACAAAAAAAAAAAAACAGGGAAAACTGGAATGGTTATACAATGTTTTAAAGCACCAACTATATAGCCAGTCTTCATCTGCAGAACTATTGCATCGTCTACATCAACTATAAGACTTGCAAGATTAACCAACGGCAGTATATATATATATATATATATATATATATATATATATATATATATATATATATATATATATATATATATATATATATATATATATACATATCATGACTAGGGCTGGGTACCGAACTTCGGTTCTTTTATGGTACCGACCGAAATGCTTCAGTTCTACAGAGTATCGAAACATGCCTCGTCTTTCGGTACCAAGTTTCGGTGATTGGCTGTAACACTTAACGTGATTGCGTCATCCAGGAAAAATACACAGGTGGTCACGCCTACAGCCAGGGTTCATGTGTATCTGTTGTGAACTGGTTGCAGCGTCGTGGAACCCCTTTAAAATGCCCCCCAGGTCAAAAGTGCGGCTTCACTTTATTAAGACTGATGCCAATAGTGCGCAATGCAATACATCGTGCACGGAAACAATTTAAGAGCAGAAAGTTGTTCGGTGTTTGACTGCAAGACCGCACCCGGCGCAGCCATCCTCCTCTCAGCAGCCCGTGGGCAGTGCAAAGCCAGAGCGGAGTGAATAATGCGAGACACTCTTGGAGAATGCTGCTTTCAAACTGGACGCAGCAGGAGCAGCAAAATCACGTCTGCTGCTTCCTTTTTTGCTGCTTGTACCAGCTTCTGACGCGCGGCTGAAGAAGCTTTGCTGCTCTGGCTGCGCGGTCGAAAAGTGGCTCTGACGCGCGTTGGGCGGAGCTACTCTATCCTTTCTTTGCCTTGCAGCTATATTTGCTGTGATCAGTGGGAATTAAGTAGCTTTATTATGTTTTTAAGTGGGAAAATCCACCTGAAAACTTAATCAGTGCAGTCAGTTCATCCTGCCTTCCAATATTTGTGTCGGAGCCGCTCAGACCCCCCCCATACCAGCGGTGCGCTGTCAATAGGATCCCATTCAACGGGCTTGTTTGTCAGACATGGTAATTTTTCTAAAGGAAAACTGCTAAGTTAAAAGGTCCTCACAATGTAACAGTGAATATTAGACACTGATTTTTTTTTTTTATGTAAGAGGAAAAATGTAAATGGAAAAATCAGAGCTTAAAATAAAACTCAAGATTTGTACTTTTTTATGTTGTGTAATTTTCTTTTTCTTCGAATTGATATTATAAAACTGGTATCGAAAAAAGTAGCGTTCAGGAACCGGTATCGAAGTGAAGGTATCGGTATTGGTACCGGAACCGAAAATTTTTGAACAATACCCAGCCCTAATCATGACAGAAAACTGATAAACATTAATATAAAATACGGCCAAAAAAATTGCAAATAATACTATTGAACCATAACCTGGCGGTAGCCAGATTAATATATGTAGAACAGATGAGTTCTATGTTATCAATCCGGAATGGCTTCTATTCAGTCTGTCTGAAAAGGAGGGATGTTTAGTACAATACTTTGAGCTGATTGGGTGACGTGCCAGGTAGTACTCGCCTTCCATAATACACTTTCAGCCAATCGTAGCAGCGAATCTTGACATTTTAGCCAAGTAAGCTGATAATCAAAACTTCTCCTGTCGGAAGAAGAGCACAGACATCTTTCCCATCTACCAACGCACAAAGTTCTTCTCTTTGCTCCTTTTTAAAATGAGAAATTATCACTATTTTAGCTTAAACCGAGTCAATTGCAGTATCAACAGGCGATTTCTCCAGCCTACCCATGTTTGTTATGCCCCAGCAAGGCCCTTCTGACTGTCATCATTCCTACATGTCCCGCTCCAAAAAACACTGCTGTTAAAACAACAGACAAGTTATGTAAATATTTCAATCAGTTGATCTTTCACTTAAGAGTTAAACAGCTTTTGTTGATGTTAAATATTTATCAACATCGTCTAAGATTACCTGACAAACAGACTTAAACTTAGACAACTTTTATTGTCATTTTGTATACAAAAGGAAATTTGGACTGGTACAGCTTTCAGACAGTAAATGAGCAGCAGCTTAACAGCGAAATGAACATTTCCATTTCATAATGTGCAGCAGTGTTCAAATGTAAACAGTGTGGGAGAATAAACATGGTGACAAAAGGCATTAATATTGGAAGTTTAGAGCATTGCAATGACAAATATATATGGTGCAAAAATGCAGTAGAAAAAAAAATATTTTTTTTTTTTGTTGTTGTTGACTGAAGAGGCCTCTTTTGATCCAGTGCAAGACAAACCGCTACTGAAGCTTTCCAGGCTCCTAACAACTTGTTGAAAAACTGCCAATGAGTTACTGCACATTTCATTTCCATTTGAGATTGATAAAGTATTTTTTAAGAAAAATAAATAAAAGGAAAAAATCTATATAAGATCCATCCTGCTAAAGGAAAGCTTGTTTTGTATACAGGATGTTAATATTCAGAGCTGTACCTTAATGTACATATTCATTTATAATTACATACATAGACTAATCTGATGTGGCTAGACTCATTTAAGACTTTTAAGACATACTGCCTCCCTGAGGACAAATACAAGCTTGTTTAGTTACCTGGCTACTACATGGTGTGAGTACTGATTTAAATCCAATAGAATCCAATGTTTGCTGTCTCTCATTTTCCTCTTTAACTGATCTCTAGCATGAGAAGGACAAAAAAACAGAAATTATTTAAATCCCACTGAGATATCTCATTTTTATTTCGTTAGAGACATAGTTTCAGTAAAAATTACTGAGTAAAAATACATAACACAACATTTGTTGAGTTATTATATTGGAAAGCATGCCTTCAAACAGACAGTGACACTGCGGACTCACAACTGTCGAAATCTCTGGAGATTTCCATGAATCTCTTGAGACTTTGTGTTAATAGCCGTTTCATATTACATGCATGTTAACACAGGTAGCCTCTCTGAGTCACTCGGTGCACAACCTGGACAGACTTGCTCTGCTAACAGCTAAATATCTGCAGTGCAGAGCTGCCCATCACAGTAACATGTCTATTGTTAACCTAGTTGTTAACAAGTACGCCTACTTTTCTACTGCTGCCCTGTCTGCAGGAGCTGTCTGCCTGTTTGGTGTGAAAACCAGAAGGAGTAAAGCTGGAGCCTGGAGTCTGTTCTTAAAAACATATGTTCCCATATTTCATTTTGAGTCATTGTCAGCAATCCAATCTTTTTTTTAAACAGCAATGAATGTCACATTTGTATTGATTCCAGAGACTGGAAAAGGTTCAAGTTTTCTTTACATTATTGTCCATTCAGAACCTTTCTTTAATGTTATGACATCGACTGTAACCTGACCTCCTAGTCTGAGCATTTGTTGAGTTAAACTTAGCAAGCTGCCTCTACAGTTAACATTTAGGACCTATTCATAAAGAAAAAATCTGATATATACTTATCAGACACTGACAGACTGTTAAAAAACCAGCATTTACATATTTATTACAAGCAATAGCTTATTTTTTTTACTGTCAGACATTAAATTGCATTAAACTCTTCCTCTCAGGTCAGTAAGAATAAAAAAATAAATATATATTTATATTCCCTACAATTCACTTGGTCAGTGAAACTGATTCTGATTAAAGGAACTTTTGCTGAAAATAAAATTCACTAAGTCTAAATCATGAAAGAGGTTTTTCATCTCTCTTTTACTAGTTTGGTAAATGATTCTAATAAACTATTACTTAAATTTTTGTAGTAAACTGTGTAACCAAAGGTCCTTAGTCGCTTCAGTGAGAATATCACCATTTATCTAAGTAATTATGGTAAAATACCAAATTTATGGAAGATATATATTCTTGGAATTGCTTGACAAAAGCAAAAAGGTACTTGATGCCATCATTTGACAGCCCCTCTAAGAATCTAACAATCCCTCAAAGCTGTTCTGAAACTCTGCTGCTCATGGTTTACTGCTTAAATATATTTGGTCTCCTTCCAGCACTTAAAATATGATGTCTTGGACGGACTGAAAATGGCTTTGTAAATCTCCCTTAGTGGAACATAGCTAATCGCAGACTTACAACTTGTGTGTAGCTAAGTTATTTAGCTTGAGAAAATGCTCAGCCTTGGGCTGGAGAAGGGATCAAGGATAACATGTTCCCGCCAATGCCCCACATGGATTGCAACTTGTCAACAACAACAAAAAGAGATGACTTAACGTATTGGTATATGCAGAGATTAGGACAGTGGCATGAACTGTACTTTAGGAAATCTAGAAATGCAAGCGAATGAAACAAGTCCTCCATTTCTTTCATGGTTTAATTTCTGTTCTGTCAATATTTTCCAATTTTGAAAAGAAACAAAACAGAAGAAAGAAACTAATGGAAAGGAGAAATGAAAGAAAAACAATATTTTTTATGATAAAAAAAAACAAAGGGCTGATTTAGTCATTATGTAGTTTGGCTGCCTTGAGTGAGGCAATGAGCCTGAAGTTTGTTAAGAAACAGCAGTAAGATGGTAGACAGCTATATCCTAGGTACGCTTTTTTTTAAATATAAAATCAACCTGAAAATGAGCCTTCAAAGTCAAAGCCAAGTGATCAAACAGGTATTTGGTTAATTTTACTTTATGAGAAGTAACGGAGCTCGAGTCACTATTGTTAATCTTATAACCTATTGGTCCTTCTTTCAGTGGTCACAACTACTTATGATTTGTGGGCAGAACTTTTACATTTATATTAAAAAAAAAAACGTTTTGGAAATTTAAAAATTTGCAAATTCATTCTCAAGCCCCTGTCACACCTTAACGATTTAGACCAGCATATGCCTGATTCTGGCAAAAACGCTGACATATGTTGGATAAGTTATGGGTATGCTTTGTATATATCATAAGCGTGCTGAAGCATGTTGAAGAACGTCGACATAAGGTGAGTACTTTGTATGCCAGTGTATGCTCATAAGTGGTGCATAAGTTACAGGTAATTTATCTGATCGTTGACATACATTAAGTGTAAGTAACTCATAAGCTTATCCAAAACCTATGAGTAAATTGTGCATAACCTATGCGCAACTTATGAAGAACTTATATCCAATTTTAGAGTCAATGTGCAAAGATTTTTGCACCTAAGGGTGGAAATACGTCATCAATCCGACGAAAAATTAAGCGAAGCTTAACTCTTTATTAAATATTAAATATTTATCTTTATTCTCTGTGTTCGTGGCTGATATTATGCCCAAATATGACCGGGTCCTTATTGTTGGAGATTGTAATATTCATGTGTGTTGCCCTGAAAGCCCTTTAGCGCGGGAATTTTTAAATATCATTGATTCTTTTAATCTTGTTCAGTCTGTACTCGGGCCTACACATGAACGTGGTCACACACTTGATCTTGTTTTATCTTATGGTTTGCCTGTTCTTAACCTGGAGGTCTGTGACGCTTTTTTCTCAGATCATATGCCTGTACTTTTTGAAGCTCCTGTTTGCTGTCACACAGTTAAATCTCACGCTGCTGCTCACAGATGCAGAGTGATTAACCCTTCCACTGCTGCTCACTTCTCCGCAGTGTTCAGTCAGAACTGCGTTATTCCTGAGTCTTTGTATGAGGATACAGAGGCTCTTAACTCATGGTTTCTCGACACCTGTCAAACTGCAATAGACATTGCGGCTCCATTAAAGATCAGGCAGCAGAAAGCTAAATCAGAGCCTTGGTTGAATGAAACAACCAGGACTGCCAGACAGAATTGTCGAATAGCTGAGCGAAAGTGGAAAAAGGACAAATTGCAAATATCTTTTCAATTACTGAGAGATTGTTGGCGTCATTACCAATCCACTGTGAAAGAGGCTAAAAGAAGATACTTTTCTGATATTGTTCTTTTAAACTGCGGTAAGCCTCGTGTGTTGTTTAAAGTTATCAACTCTGCTCTGAATGCACCACAGATTGTATTTGAGGCCTCCCCTGCTGTGTGTGAGAACTTTCTTCACTACTTTATTGATAAAGTCACTTCTACCAGAGCACTTATTTCACCTCCTGCTTCTGATCCTTCTGTGTTTGTCGCCTGCTCTGCTGTGTTTGACATGTTTGAGCCTGTGACCCTGCCTTTTGTGCAGGACATTGTGGGTCACTTGAAGCCTTCAGGGTCTCCAGATGATACTGTCCCACCCCGATTTTTTAAGGAGGTTTTCCCACTATCGGGCCATTGTGTCTCACAGTTATTAATAGCAGTCTGTCCTCTGGAGTAGTCCCTTTAAATCTTAAACATGCAGTCGTGCAGCCTTTATTAAAAAAACCTGGGCTGGATCCTACTGTTCTGTCGAATTTTAGGCCTATCTCTAAGTTGCCTTTCTTCTCAAAAACTCTTAGAGAAGATTGTTTATTCTCAGCTCATGGACTTTTTAAATGAACAAAATGTTTTTGAGATTTTCCAATCTGGTTTTAAAACATTGCACAGCACAGAATCAGCGCTTTTAAGAGTTTTTAATGACATCTTTTTAGCTACTGACTCTGGACACTGTGTTGTCCTTGTACTTTTAGATTTGACTGCAGCATTTGATACAGTGGACCATGAAATCCTGATTGCTCGTTTGGAGCAGTGGGTGGGCATCAGGGGCTTAGCACTGGAATGGTTCATGTCCTACCTGTCACATTGGACTTTCTGTATCAGCCTTGATGACTCTGTGTCCTCCACTGCTCCTCTCTCATGTGGGGTCCCACAGGGCTCCGTGCTTGGCCCTCTTTTATTTTCTCTCTATCTGCTCCCACTTGGCTCCATTCTCAGGAAGCATGGCATTTCCTTTCACTGTTATGCTGATGACAGCCAGATGTATGTCCCCCTCAAAAAGGCTGATTCCTACTCTGTTGAACCATTGTTAAAGTGTTTACATGACCTTAAAGCTTGGATGTCTTTAAATTTTCTGAATTTTAATGAAGAAAAGACAGAAGTCTTGGTCTTTGGTGGCACATCTGTGACCCTACGCCCAACCCCCCCCCCCCCCCCGTAGTTGATCTCGGTTCTCTAGCGCAATATTATAAACCAATTGTAAGAAATCTCGGGGTAAAAGTGGACTCAGACCTTAAATTTGATAGCCAGATAAAAGCTGTAGTAAAATCTAGCTTTTTCCAGCTAAGGCAGCTGGCAAAGATCAAACCAGTCCTTCAGAGACAGCACTTTGAGACAGTAATCCACGCCTTTGTGACCACTCGGCTGGATTACTGTAATGCACTTTATGCGGGGATTGCTGGGTCCTCAATTGCTCGTCTTCAACTGGTTCAAAATGCTGCAGCATGTCTTTTAACTGGCACACGCAAGTACGAGCACATTTCACCTATTTTAGCTTCACTCCACTGGCTGCCCATCCATTTTAGGATTCATTTTAAAATTCTTTTATTTACTTTTAAAGCCTTGAATGGCCTTGCCCCAATTTACCTCTCTGAGCTTCTGCACCCCTACACTACCAGCCGATCTCTCAGGTCAGCTGATTAGCTGCTCCTGACAGTGCCTAAAGCAAGGCTTAAGCTCAGAGGGGATCGAGCCTTTTCTGTGGCAGCTCCAAAACTTTGGAATGCATTGCCGCTGCACATTAGACAGGCCACCTCTCTGTCTCATTTTAAAACTCTTCTTAAAACCCACCTCTTTTCTTTGGCTTTTAACACCATGTAGAGTGTTGATTTTATGTACACATGTTGATTTTATGTACAGATGTTGATTTTATGTATACACATGCATATTTTTTATCCTGTGCGGGCAGTGCTTTTATTTTATTTTATTTACTTTTATTTATTTTAGTTATTTTATCTTTTTGTGCAGCACTTTGGAAACCTTGTGTTTATTTAAACCGTGCTATATAAATAAAGTGGATTGGATTGGATTGGATCTTGCACATCTAAAAAATATATATCAATATATTTGGAAATATTTTACAAATTAATTTAAAATTAAATAACAATTTTTTTTTTTTTTTATGTCATAATCAGGGTCATTGGGTGGGTGGGGCGGCACCCTAGCGTCCTCTATTGGCCAGCCACCACTGAAAGGGGGTTCACAGGAGGAAACCATCAGTTCTTCTTAAGACTTCATCCCCATTATAGGGTGAGCAAGAAGGTAAGAGTGAAGGATCCTCTCTCCATTCACGACCACGACCAAAGGTTTGCGACTGCGAACATTCTTTCTTTTCTTTTTTTTTTCTTCTTTTTTTTTTTTTTGGTGGGTGATAAACAGCAGCCAGGTTAATACCGCAAAAAAAGAAATCTTTTTATGCAGACCAGACGCTTCAGAGCGTATTGCTGCAAGGTGTGACAGGGCCTTCATCAACTTTATTTGTAGAGCACTTTATAAAACTCAATATAAGAATAAAAAACAGCAATGAAAAATATTTTTAAAAAGGCTATAATAGACTTTGTTTAAGCAAAATAAAAAAAAGGTCACAAAAACTGCCAGTGTAAAAAGCCAGCAAACAAAAGTACGTTTTGACCAATGCTTTCTCCCAGTGTTTACATTTGATCACCGCTGCACCTTATGGAATGGAAATGTACATTTACTGTCTCGAACTAAACAAAATTTTGTTTTGTATATCCTCTGTATATAAAAAAAATGACAATAAAAGTTGTCCAAGTCTAAAAATTAGCAGTGAGGAATTTAAGGAATGTTATTAACCAAAGAAGTAAGCCAAGAATCAATTTCACTTTTTAAATACTTTTTGATCTATTCCAAATAAAGTAAAAAACAAAAAACAAAAAAAAACATTACACTGGACTTTGTTTCCAAGATTGAAGATGTTTTGCTTCCCATCCAGTAAGCTTTTTTAATACAAAATGTCAGGAACATTGTTGAGTTCCAGGCTTTATACAGTAGCCCAACAAACCCTTGTTTTTGTTTAGAAAACAGGCAATTTTTTTATGTATGCTGCAACCACTGTTGAGAAACATAATCAGGAGACATGGTATTTATTTTCATAACTATGTTAATGATTTTGGCATACCTACTGGTAACCTTTTTACTTCCATCCTTGAACTTCAATTCAGATTTTTTTTTTGCTATCGTTCATTCTACTGATTAAATACGACTGCTAAAGATTTCAACGCGAGGGAAACTAAAGCAATCCCGCATGAGCAAAAGGAGAATGTAGACATTCACACAACAGCAAACTATTCATGGAAGTAATAATGAATGTATCTGTCACTACAAGGGTTCAACAAAGTGTTCTTCTTTGTTGAAGAAAAACATAATAATGGATGCCAGTGTCTCTACTCCATCAGTAAACTGTTAAGGAATGGGAGCAGACAGTATCATGAACACATTATAGAAAGATGAAGGATGGTAAGAAAAACAGAGCACAGCTATCAACAACGGCCTTGAGCGGAGCAGTCAGCGACTACTGCTGCTGCTGCTGCTCTATAGTCGCCTGTATAGATGTGCAGTGGGAGCAAGGACAATGATGTGCAGTCAGATAAAATGCAACAAGACTGGATTGCAGATACTCTGATACTTATCCGATATAGCACCACACATGGAAGCGGCTCAAACCAGATTTTTGTTTAGGTGAAAACGTTTCTGAGGGAGAGAGGGAATTAATGAGGAGCATACAGAAGCAACTTAAAGCAACCAGAATTTCCCCATTGAGGGACAATTAAGGGGTTTTCTATTCTATTCTATTCTAAAGGCAAGTTAGGATAAAACAAGGAGGGCTACAAGAAGAAGCGGATGCAGAAAACCAACTCTTTATCATGAACTCCTCTAGAACCTCTTGGGATGATTTTGCAAGAAAGAATCAGTCATAAAATGAAGAGCATTATGGAGAACAGTGAGGATCCGCTTTAGAAATATGTTAAACACCAATAGAGTGCCTTCAGTTAAAGGCTTCTCCGGGTCCGCTGCAAGACAGACCGCAAGCAAAGATCCCTTCTGTCTACAGCTATCCACATCTACAACAACTGATTGAAGAATGAGTTACTTCAACATTTAATTTCCCTTTGGGATTAATAAAAGCATTTTTAAACTGAATTGAATTGAAAAGATTGGAATCCAACCATTCAGACAGCAACGAAAGTCCAATATGAGTCGCACAGGGGAAAATAGATTGGATTTGGGTTGCATTGACCTGCTGCGTGAACATAGGTTTAGTCATTAAAGTAAGAGAATTTTATTAATCTCAGTCAGAGCAGGAATATTGCCAGAGTTTGTTCCTTTCTGACTCAGGCTAGTGCAGAGAGATCAGACATTGATAATCATAGTGATTGCAATGCAGATGATGCCAACTGTAAGTTCGCTCCGTCTACACAGAAATGCAAGCCACTGAAGACGAAGCTCTTAAAAAATTTAAGATGGTTTTAAAAAAAACAGAGGAAGCACAAAATTATCTGAGTCATTTAATGGGGCATTTTTCATCTAGGCAAAACCAACATGCATTTTTTTTTCCCCATATGAAGTACAGTCAGCAACAGACAAATAGTGAAAGCCTTTCCACAGACAGTGGAGGAATAATAATGGACACATTTTAGCTGTGAGTGAAGTTGTGTCTGATGCTTTTTCAGTTATAAAAGAGGCTAAGTTAAAGGAAAAGTCCGCTCATATTCAGAATTTAAACTTCTAAAAGTACTTTAAATATGAAATTATTACATACTGTTCAATGAATGATAAGTTTTTTTAATTAAGAGTAATTTTTATTTAAATGTGCTTTACTGGAGGCATCCATGTTTGCCAAAGAACACTACTGCCACCAACTGGTCTGTGACATCACGGGGCGGTATCAGCTGTTGATCAAGTCCCAGTGCTGTATCTGGTGTTTGTCACAACGTGCCATAATCCAAGACGTCTTGAAAACATTCTTCCAAATGTTGGCTACTTTTACGTGTTTTTTTCTCTGGCCAGAAATTTGATGGCAAATCCTCTCTCTTAAAAGTTTGCAATCCTACGACAAATCCGTCATTGGGGGATCATGAATCAGAAAGGTGAAATAACTCTTTTTTTCTTTTTCTTTTTTTTTTACTTTTATCTTTTCTATTCCAACATCCAACTGTCATCCACATAGGCATTGTCAGTTTAACTATAGCTGGAAATTTTCAATAATTGTTGATTGCAGGTGTCTAGTAGTTCCCATTGATTTTGCTTGTAAAGCGGGGAGAATGGCGCTAGGCTTACCGCACCGTGACGTCATGTCAACATGTCAGGAGTATATTTGGGCAAAAATGGCCGCTCCCAAACTCAGTGATTGCAACAAAAATGATTGCTTCTATCTTTTTTACTGATTAACGCTAAATTCATTAAATCACTGCAAACGTATTAGTTTTAGGTATAAATAATGATCTATTGGCTATTCCTTGTTGACCGAACTTTTCCTTTAATATGGTAAAGAAAGAAGAGGAGAGTGAAAATGAAGCATGTTTTTATCACATGTATGATCATGATGTATATCAATATTTCAATTTATTATAACAGATGTTTATGATTGAGTCACACAAGCTTTTGCCAGGTAAACATAAGCAAACAATCGAATTTTGACATAAAAAGAAGAATTGTTTGCTCTGTTTGTACAAACAAAGAATTGCTAGCTACCATTTAAAACTTTGGTATTAAGCTACTCATGCCGTTGGCAGCCGGCTTTTGTCCATCTTTTACATTTTCCAAGATTTCTTTTCTGATTTGGAAAAAAAGTTAACTGTTTTCCTCCATATTAATTGGGTGATGTTTATTTGAATTGCATGTTACCCACGGACAACATTTAGTACATGTCGTTTTAGGAAAACTTCCCATGTCGACTTTGTCATCCTGAAACAAAATCCTGGCAATATTGTCAGAGTGCCCTCCTGCAAAGAAGGGTCATTTACTCACGAGCCTCCAGGACTGATGGACAGCTTGCATCTAATCAGTTGATTTTACTGTAGTCTTAGATTAATTTCAAACTACCAAACGTCACAGTCCACAGTCATAGTACCAAGTCCTTTGGAAAGAGTCCATTGTACATACACTGGATGGATGGATGGATGGATGGATGGATGGATGGATGGATGGATGGATGGATGGATGGATGGATGGATGGATGGATGGATGGATGGATGGATGGATGGATGGATAGATGTTTACACCTTTATTTGCCTGATGGTGACAAACAAAAATGTAATCTTTTCCATTTATTTATATTTTTTTGCTTCGTTGTTTATGGTTTATATTCTAGAACTTTTGTCTTTTCATAATAGTTATATGTTTCTTATTGATTTTCTTAAGACATAAATATGTTATTGAGTTTATCATCTTATGCAGCTGTTTAATTTATATGTCAAATAATTCAATATATATTTATTTAATTTCTATTTTTTAAACATGATTGACTGATAAACTGATTTCCCCATAGAATCTCATCATAAAGCAAATGGAAAATAAAACAGTTACTCTACAGACCATTAGAGTGATGTAACAATGTAAAAAGTAAAGTGGCTCTTTCCTGTTTTATGGAACCAATTAAGAAATAAAAAATCCTTCGTTTGAGACTTCCTATGGGCCTTTGAAGAGGAGCCGAGGACTCAAATCAAAGATGTTGTCATCAGTCTTTTAGAAATGACAGACAACAGGTGGATAGAAAAACAGCTTACACGTTTTTTAGCAGACACTTTTGTACACAAAACATTTAAATATGTTTAACTGAATGTCCAAATGTTTTGGATTTGGGTGTTTATAATTTTACATTTAGAAAAAAGACTGTTTTGCGATACCATGTTTGCAGAACTTAACCTTTCAACCACAAGAATTGGAAAACAACCCCACATTTCTAAGCAACGCTGCTCCTCATCTGGTGGAGTAAGTGGGTAGAAGCACTAAGACAGATGCATTATGGATATGACACACTCTTGTGGTGTGGGTCACTGAGCTGTCTGCCACTGAAAGGGAATTGCTCTTACAGCTGCAACACTTATTCATGGGGCTTGTGATGAAATTAAACACACATAACTGTATTATTAAAGTTAAGTAGAGCGGTTTGTCTGTAACGAGTGCTACGTTGTCAGACTCTAGGGGGACGACTTAGCAATGAAGTTCAAAACAGCCGTAAGATATTAATCCCCCCTGAAGATAAAATAGGCTGCTATATATTCAAACTGGCATCACAAAGCGCACAACCACAGCTTGGCTTAACTACAGTAGTTACCGTATTTAACATCAGAGTTTGAAACTAAGGGTTGTTATGTTGGGATAGTTCCTAGCATCATATATTTGCAGGGAATAGTATGTATTAAGCTGTCAGGCCAGGAGAAGGATAGCTAGTTAATCAATGAAGCTCCTGTGCCCTGGAAGATGGCAATAATCCCCCCAACCAAACGTTGTTTTTCACTTCATAATGAATTACTAGTTTCTATAGCTATTACATAAAGAGTCACCTATGATGTAAAAAAGGTAAATCTCCCAAGCCCTCCTAATTAAAACCACATTAAAGCAATGAGCAATGGTCTCTTTGTAGAACCAACCTCTAATTTGATGCACAGAACAAAGCAATTTACCGAGTGTGCAAACAACCTTTGCAGAACAATAATTCATAGTGCTATCTGGGGTAGTTTAAACATCAAATGAATGAGCTGAATAATTAAATAACTGAACTTTGAAGGTGTGCCTAGAGGTTTGTTTGAGGCTATTCTCTTCTTAACTCTAGGAAGCTGCAGCTAATATGATTTCATATTGTGAAGCCAAGACTGATGCCAGACCTCCTGAAACCAATCCTTCTTACAGGATTTAGAGGTAGCTGTGTGAAATGTATGCTGGAGGACCCTGCTGGTCCTGATGATAGTCATTGCTGGGAGTCCAAATCAAAATGAGCCTGATCAGTGACAAAAAGAGGCTTTTGTGTGTTTACTGGCATCATAAATACAGTTTCCTGAAAAGGCAAGCCAGAGAGGACAAAGAGAGGCAGTTTTCCATTAGTCTGGGAACAGACATAAAGATGTCACAAGGTTGTTAGAAGAACCGCAGAGGGTAAGACCTAACTGCGCACAGATTATCCCACAAATGGATACTTCTTTAGACCCTATTCGCAGGAAATGATGGCACAGAGTAAGAAGCCATGAAGACACTCCAGGAGGAAGAATAGATGAACAATTTTTGCAAATGTTTTGCTTCTGCTGTTTGTTTAAGCTTTACGAAGTAGAATGTACTAAAGACATGCTAACATAAATAGGCATCTAAGATCTAGTTTAGGAGAGCAATTTTCACCGCTTTTAGCAAAAGGTTGCCTTTCCTCAGTCACAAACACAGCCCATAAAAAAGCAATCAGAGAGACAGAGGAACCTGTTTTCTAGGTTTCATCTTAAGAAAGAACTCCAAGTACCTACTTGCAAAGCATTTTTTAATCTCTGGAGGAAGGACTACTTTACACAACAGCAACTGATCCTGCAGATTGTAAATATTGTGTATCCGTGTAACTGACTGACACAGTTTAAGGGATACAAAAAAATGCATGTACTGCATGCATATTGTCTCTTGTAAATGTTGGCAAACTGCATGAGCACAAAAAGAGGTCAATAGCATCAGCAGTAGGAACAGATATTCATTTGCATCTAGCTTTGTGAATATCTTCCGTATTGTAAAAAGAAAATGTCTTTATCCAAACTTACCTTTAAAAAGTGGCAAAGAAACACTTTGACATATAGTTATAGCTAAAAGGCTTCCAGACTTGATGTTGAGATGAAAAAAATGGCTGCGGAATAATCAGAGTGTAAATCCCAGCCTAAAAGAGAGCTCTTTATCTTTCTGACTGTACGGCTCTGAAACCACAAAATGGACACATTTGAATCAAACCCTAAAGTCCCTCAGAGCTAAAGGCAAAAAAACAAACAACTGGGAACATGATAAATAATGTCGCTGTGGCCGTAATATGAGGACAAAACTGTAATGTACTTCCAAAAAAAAGACGCCCAAACGTTTTGATGTGTTTGAAACCTACAAGTACCCTCACTTCATCCTGATAGGGATTAATGTGCTTACAAAGCAGCCATTGCTGCTGACTTGGATTTGTTTTAGATGGTCCACACCACTTCATCTGCCTATTTGGTTGTTTTCCTAGCTGGCCTCCTGATAAGACAGATCCTGCATTCAGCAGGAGAAAGAAGACCTATTTGTTCACTGGGCACTAATTAATACAGTGCTTAGTTGAGAAAGTTGCCTGCTCGCTGCTCTACTGACAACAGATCCATTTATATTGCTGGTTTCTGTTTCTCTGAAGGCTCCCTTAATTGCATTTAAATTAGTCTCTGTTCAGGGAGAACACGGACCAGTGCAGAAACAAGGAGAAACAACTTTGTATCTAAGACTTTGCAACTGAATAGCCTGTAAGTTGAAGAAAGGCAAAAATATGCTTGTAAAACATTTAATGTGTAAATCTCTGTTCACAAAGAGAATATTGGAGAGCTCTGCCAAACCATTCCCATGTCTCGTTCTGTTTGGCCCTTTGGCAAGATTAAACTGGTACCGCACTGTTTGCAAGCCCTATTAATGTTTTAAACTCTACTACAATATCTGCAGGTTTGAAGGAGACACATAATGCATATATGCGTATAGAAATACTCTTAGAACTGGCAGAAACAACATTGGTCAAAGAGTTACGGATCAGCCAAAGTAAGAGAGACAGGTAGGGATCTAAAAGACAAAGTAATGTAACAACTGACCTCGGACAACACTGTAAGATTTTTAGAAACAAGAATAAAAAGAAAGCTGTAAATCTCTATAGTAAAAAAAAAAGAATTTGCTTATAGAGCATTAAACTATTTGCAAGGCAAAGGTCAATGTTCTGAAACCAATTAAGGGTGTTTTTTTTTTTACTTTGATTCATCTAGTGAAGGTTTTTATTTAAATATAGGTGTTTTATGGAAATATCTATTAATAAATAGGCTCAATATGTAAAAAAAGAAAACAAACTAATTAAGATATGACTAACCTAGAATATGGTATTTACATTCTGGGTTGTTGGTAGTAAATCAAAGGGTGTTATTGAAACTGGCTTGAGTGCTATAACAGTAACACTATTTGCTAGGCACCAGTTTTTTATTTTTTTTTAGCTTGGCCCAATGAAAGAGGAACTTTCATCAGCACTGGATAGAAGTGTTGCAACATTTTTATTTAAAGCTCAATTGTGAGTCGTTAATTTGTCTTAATTTAAGAAACATTTTCACAGACCTTACCTTTTTTCATTCTTAATATCAAAAAGGAGTTTTTTTGATATTTACTAAGTTATCACACCAGTATATTTATATGAATGCCAACAACAACAAAAAACATTATAAAAACATTTTATTAAAACAAAACATAATTTCATGTCCAGGTTTACTTTGTGTACATAAATCTCGCCCTTCTAAGGCTGGTTTGCATGGTCCAATGTGTCACAAACCTAAAAAAAATAATGTGCCAGTTTAATAATGGAGAAGCTATTAGTCAGCTTTATATTTTTTAATATATAAAAACTATAAATTTTCTGAGAATGTGTTTATTTAAGAGCAACTATGCAAATAATCAAACATCTGAAAAAAGTCTGTTGTATTATTTTCATGTGAATCCCAGATTGTTCATACTTCCTTGCCTTTTCTAAAAAGTGCTTTAAATCAGTCCTACCTGTCATTATGCATGCTGGGTCAGATAATGATGTTTGAAAAGGAGGCAGGCAGTCAAAGCAGCAGAATAAAGCATTAGCCTCACAGCATGCAATAAGCCAAGCCAATTTGGAAGTTCGGCTGATCAGGTCCAAATGGTCTCACCTCCAGCTTCTCTTGTTTGCTTCCGTATCGGCCTGTCAATTACCCGCTCTTCAACTGTGATGCGCAACATGGTGCGCAGTGCGCACAGAGCTCTCCTATACCTTTGTATTGCAGAGGAGGTACTGCACATGTACAACGAGAGTCAATGAGCAAACATTTTTGCGCCCCAGGGAGGAAATACGTCACTAATCTAACGAAAAAAACGGAACAGCTTTACTCATTATTAAAGATGAAATATTTATCTTACACATCTAAAAGCTATATATCAATATATTTAGAAATATTTCAATTTTATAATTTAATTCTAATTTTTTTTTTTTTTTTTTTATGTCTTAATTAAGGTCATTATACGGGTGGGGTTGCACCCTAGCGCCCTCTATTGGCCAACAGCCACTGTCTGTAAGGCAATTTATATGTATTCTACTCCACATATGCACTACAAGCAAAATACAGACTACTACTTCATCAGAGACCTCGAATAATACTTCTGATAATAGCTTTTCTCTACTTGTGTTACATCTATATGTAAAAAACACTTAACAAATGACTACAATGGATATTAAAATATTTTTTCCTCAAATCTATATAAATATAAATACCTATAAATAAATGTTGCAGATATTTGGTATGAAAGCCTATACTGTAGTTACTTTAATTAAAAGTAATAGTAATATTTAGAGCTACCTTTGGCTGTTGTACTTAAACTGTTAACTGACGTATCATTAGTTTAAAGATTTGGTCCAACTTTGTTTGTTTTGCTACCTGCTTTTATCTTCATACGTTTTTATTCTGCTTTCATCTATTTTATTGTTTAATTCATGTAAAGCACTTTGAATTGTCCTTGTTCTGGATTATCCTATACGAATTAACTTGACCTGCAGAAATTAATGTTACCATGCCTATAATCAGTGTTTTATCACTTTAGTGGCAGAAGGAAAATAGCTTTCTTAAAATAAAGTAATTTTTAAATTTTTGTGTAAAAATGTGATATTTCTACTAAAGGTCATCACAATTAAAGAACTGAATACTGGCACTTCCATTGTTACATCCAGCCATATCCCTGAGGATCTCCTGATATCCAGTAAATGATTTTGTAACCCTGTATTACTAACTTAAAATAAATCTTATATGTAACATCTGCTGTGCTGCATAGTAACTGCCTAATGTGACCAAGATGTAACATGATTTAAGCAGCCACAGTGTGAGATTCAGTAAAAATTCTCCCAGAGAGGGTGGGATGGTCTTGCTGCTCATCACTAAATCTATCTGAAGCCAATCAGGTCATAATATCACAGCTCTGAGCTCAGCAAATGTCATTGTCTCCATCTTGCTTTCCGGCATCCACTTCTCCTCCTCCTAAACCCCACTCTGTAACCCTCTCTCTCTATCACTCTGGCTCATCTCTGTATCTACTTCCTTTCCTCACTCTATCTCCATCCACACACTTTTCCTGTAAATGCTGTGCCAGCAGAGCGATGCTGGGGAAATGGCACCATCCTCATTGAGAGAAGAAGCAGACGGAGTGGAGGGGGTTGATGCGAGAGGTGTTCAGTGACAGCCCCTGAAACCCAGCCATCAGACAGCTCACTGCAGCACTGGCACTGAAGCTGCACATGGAACGCGTAAAGAGTCGCATATAGAAAACAGCCAAAAATGTATAGAATACAGACCTGGGATCTTTAAAGACTTCCAAGGAATTTATGATTTCCAAGCAGAGAAACGTGCTCAGAGCGGGGCTGAAGCCTAAGACGGTGCATGGCAACAAGAGAGGAGTGTGTAGGGAAGGGAGGGGGATCAGCACTCAGACACATTGTCCATGCTTGCAGACAGGCCACGGTTCATTTGAAGACTGACGCAAATCCTTTCCATCATTCGACTGTTCATTAATACAAGCTGTTCCTGTGGGTTTCCCCACATCCAAGCCTCACTTCCCTCTGCAAATCTATCAATATCCCAAACACACAAACACTCCCCATTCCAGACCACTGCTAAAAACCCAACCAGCACTCTGCAGTGTGTTCACAAATGTATCAGTCTTATAAGTGGCTAAAACTACATGTGGATGTGTTCTGATTCTTCTGTGGACCAGTTTTCATTTGTGCTCCCTCTAAAATAGGGTGACATTAACTTGGGTGACTTGCAGTTGACTCAACTTGCAGACCACACAGTGCCCTCCTCGCTATGGTTAAAGGGTTCATTTTACTCTAAATTAACCTTGTCAAACTCCTGTTCTGCCCAAGGGAGATTGGTATTAGAATTGTAATTTTTCAATCAGAGATTGGAAAGAGTGTGACATTTTTAACATCCTTGCTCCCTCTCTACATGCCCTTGCCTCTCTCTCTCTCTCTCTCTCTCTCTCTCTCTCTCTCTCTCTCTCTCTCTCTCTTTCTTTTTACAACTCTCCAGTTTCTCACAGTTTCTCTCCTTCTTTCATAGACCTTTCAGAATGCTAACCAGATTTCATCAACACATATTTGGATTCACTCCTGCCTGGGAAGGGAAAAAGTGTTTGTGCGTTCACTTTGTGGTATAAAAGGCAGACAAATTTGCTTTACCAACCAGGCTATTCCAGCAGAAGAGTTTTGCTAGGTCAAAATTAATTACAGAAACTGTTAAGCACACACCAGCTGTTGTAAACAAACCCAAACGTGGGTTTATTTCAAACAGGCCTCCCCTTGTATCTTGCCACGCACGATACCATAAATCTTCTGTGTATTTACAAACAGCTTGGGCCATCATCAAGCTGTGCTGTTGCACTCCAGCTGAGAAATTACTCTTATTCATGTGCACCCAGTTGCAGAAAACCACAGTCACCGACGCTTTAATTACAGGTTTTCCCTAGGTTTATTTGTGGATTTGCTTCCTTTCGATGTTCTTTTTAGACTACACAATGCTTTAACAGTTCAGTTTCATCAGACTTAAACTTTTCTTTCTTTTAACTGAGTCTTTCAATTAATTTTTTTTTTGTTAGTTTCATTTTAATGGGGAAAGACGATCTACCAGGCCAAAAGAAAAAAAAAGGCTAAGCATAAATGGTATGAATCAATTTGCACCTCATTGAGTGAAACTAGAATTTGAACCCCTACCAACAAGAAAGACTCTGGCCATGAAGCATAAAGATCAATAATTCGATCAATTAAAGATACGCCCGATCTCAACTCATTATGTGCATAAAGTACACCTCTCCACATAATCAATTTCTTCCACTCCAGCCTCCCCGACACAATGGGGCAAGGATGTCAGGGACAAGATAGTAGATCTGCAAAAGGCTGGAAAAGGGCTACAAGACATTCGCTGTGAGGCTTGGTGAGAGGGTGACCGCTGCTAGATAGTAAAATTACTAAACCCATGCACAATGTTCAGGGGTGGGGATGATAATGAAAAATGTGATGATCAGCTAATAACTACACAGTTAGAAACAGTTACCAAAAACCATTAAGGGCCATTAGTGTAAACCAGAGGTGTAGCCAGAACATGTTAATATGGCTGGCCAGGTAATAATCAATGTACACTGAGGGGCCGAAAGCGGATAGGCACCAGAAGCTCAGGGTCCCTCTAAACTGCTCTAAAAGGAAATTGAACAACCACAACATCCATGTTTTCTAAATAAAGACAAACTATACCCTCCTACAGCCTTTGTTAACAAATAGACACATATATTTAAACATCCATGCTGTCTAAATAAAAGGTGTAGTGGACAAAATTCTTTGAGGTTTGAGTTCTGGGGCGAACATCTTATTCATTATCATTATTAATATACTTTATCAATAATCATTCTGCCTAAAATTAATATTTATATGTACTAATATCTACATTAAATTGATTATTATTAAATTATTATTTATCTCTGATTTCACTGAAGACTCATAGATGACTTGCAGAGATGTAATTTTCTCTTTACACCATAAGACAAAATCTAGTTCTGAAAAGAGCATGAATTCTGTATTCATCATCTTTGATGTTTTTATATAAATGTGCATGTTGAACCACAGTGTTTTTGTTGTCAAGTAACTGTTAACATATGAAAATTCAATTGTTAAATAAGTTAGAACATTTCACTTTACAGTATTACTGCTGCCACCGTCTGTATTAGAGGGAAACAATAGTAGGAGTGGCCACAGGGGTGGCGAATGATCGGCTAATGGTGGCCATGGCCACCCCAGGCCCAGGCTGTGGTAAACTACTGCAACCTTGCCTACTCTGGTTTAGATGGTACATGTATGTCCATCTTTGGTTTCAACGAGAACATATAAATGATTGAACAATTTTTTGAGGAAACATGTTTGAAACACACCAGAAATTCAGCTCAACCTAACCACCCATGTGTAGAATGAGAGTTTAACTAGGATAACAGTATTTGCTCATCCAGATACACAGTTGAAAACGAGTGTAAAACGAATTTAACATTCTTTATCATTACCGTGGGTGTTTGTTTTATTTAATCAACATAAGAACCTCCAGTTATCATAACAATGGTATTTACAAATCCCAAAAACTAAAAGTAGTGAACTATATTATTTCTTTCTACTGCAGGTTCCATAAGAACAGACATAACTATATCTTTAGCCATTATCTAAATACAATCTGCCAGCGCTGTTTATTTATTAAACACCATTTTCGTAGGGTGTGATGTCCTAAAGTTGAATATTCAGACATTCAGTAGTTAGTTTTTATTTTTATTTTAGTATTTTTTTGTTGTTGTTTGTTGTTGTTAAAGAGCACTATTTGTTTTATACGATTCCAGTGAGTTGCATTAGAAAATCTAAATATGGGTCATAAGTTGGTTTCATCCAGTCTAACAATAACATTAAAAAGGATGAAAAGAGTGGCTAAAGAAAACACAATAGGGTCAGTGGATTCATGTCAATTAGCAGCAAACATTTAAATGATTTGGAAAGGCTAGTCAAGGAAAACTTGCCCCTAAATTGATTTAATGAATGATAAATATAATGTTCTTGGGATTTTTTTTATCTACTGCACAACTGTTGCATTACTGCTTCTGTGTCTAAAATCAGCTGTCTGTTGCATCTAATTTTGAATCAGTATTGGTGCTGGCTCTACCATTATTGTTTCGCCACCAAGACAGACTGACAGAAGTAGCTCTGCAGCTGTGGGATACCAAACAGGCATAAAATTCTCCATAGTCAGTTGGAGCAAGTCTAGATGTTTTGTAGGTTTTACAGTTAACTAAAGTCTACATATAACCTATTATTTACCCAAACCAGTGGTGGATAACTCAGGCCCAGGAAGTAAAAAGCCAGTAAAGAGATTAGTTCCAACCATTTGCTTTTCCAGCTCACAGACTGGGAGCTTATCACCTTGTTAAGTGAGGATGAAGGATAATTAGACAGTTTTTTATTTATTTCTGGAGCTGGATTATCCACCTCTGACACCTCCTTTCCTGTCAGGATTTGTCAAAATCATTCTATAGTCACATAGGTCTAGAGGAATTTCTAGAGCCAAAGGCTCAAACAGGTGAAGCTCTTCTATAGAAAACCTTTTTTTTTTCTTTAGTCCATGTTGGGATCCCGAGGCTTGCCCACCTGAGGGCGCCGAGGATCCTCTTCTGTTTTTATTTGTTTTCTGTTAGGTCTGGGATTGCTGTTAGGATCTGAAGAGTTACCATCTGTCTCCAGCAGAGAGCGCTGTGGGTCTCCTGGGCTGGAGCTTCCAGCACACCTGAAGCTCATCAGCCAATCAGGAGACTTTCCTTCATAAGCAGCAGTCAGACCTTCCTTCGACGCCACAGTGTTGACCAAGTTTGGTTAGAAAACCCAAGCCTCTGTTTATCCAGTGAATTTCAGTAGACTCTAGAGAGAAACTGAATTCTAACCTGCCTCTATCTTCTCTACTCACAGAAAGCCTGACCAAAGTCTGAAGCTCTGGATGAGCTTTACCTGCAAACCTGCCTGCCTGCCCAAGGAAGCCAAACCAGAAGGTCTCAGTCTGGATTCCTCCTTCAGCTCTCAGGGAAGAGCTGGGAAGCTAAACCTGAAGATCTCAGTCTGGATTCCTCCTTCAGCTCTCAGGGAAGAGCTAGGAAGCTAAACCTGAAGATCTCAGTCTGGATTCCTCCTTTAGCTCTCAGGGAAGAGCTGGGAAGCTAAACCTGAAGATCTCAGTCTGGATTCCTCCTTTAGCTCTCAGGGAAGAGCTGGGAAGCTAAACTTGAAGATCTCAGTCTGGATTCCTCCTTCAGCTCTCAGGGAAGAGCTAGGAAACTAAACCTGAAGATCTCAGTCTGGATTCCTCCCTCAGCTCTCAGGGAAGAGCTAGGAACAAAACCCACGCCTAAGACTCACTAGCCAGAAGCTAGACGCTGCTGCTGCTGAGCTCTCTGCTACTCCCACAATCTCTGGACCCAACAGGTTCCCCATCCCAAGGATCTGTCTGAACCTCTTAAAGGTACTTTCAGAATTTACTCTCTCGTCAAACCATCTAACTGCCTGACTAACCAAACTCTCATCCCCTCAGACATCTGTGAAACCTGTCCCGGACCTGTACCAGAAACCTGTCCATATTAATCTGTGTGTCTTCCCCTTAATAAATATTGTTAAACTTTCCTCAGTCTCCAGTCTAGTGTTCTGCATGTGGGTTAACTCCATTAGCCAATCATGACAGTCCAGAACTCAAAGCATTCCCAGTTCTCCTCAATAAGGCACAATTTTTAGATGTGGTGGAGTAAAGATCTGGAATAGGGTTGGGGTGTCCTTAAAAACATCTGAAATTAAAAAAAGGTATATCTGCCCCGCTTTAAGCCTTGATTTGCTTGGGGACAAAATAATTATTTCACTCATTCATCCATCCATTCATCTTCTTCTGCTTATCCATTGGGCTCACTGTAGGGCTGGTGCTCATCTCCAGCAGTCTATGGGCGAAAGGCAGGGTGTCCCCTGGACATGCCGCCAATCACAGGGCTTATTTCATTCAATCATATGAAAATTAATATTTTTACTTTGACCAGTGATGCTTTTTCTGGATTGTTGCTTGATACTCTGCGTCTGTACATTGGAATCAAACTCATAAAAAACAGGGTTGCTGATTTGCTTGTCAATCAGAAGGATTATTTACAGTAGTGTATGTATAGGCCTTTTTATCAAATGTGTTGATATAACAATTCACCAAACAAAACAAAACTCTGCATAAACAAGTTTATCATTGCAACTATGCAGAGTTTGTTATTGCTGTTAGAACAGTTATTAGCATAAACATGTTAAGCACAAACAGCTAAAGATGCACCAATCAACCCACCAGAAATTCAAACAGTTTTCCTGTGATTAGCTTTGTGTGATTGGCAGATCAAGTACAAAGGATTTTGTATGTATTAAAATGCATCAAAATATCCAACATTTTCGTAGACAGGTTTCAGTGAAAAAAATATCTAAAAGCAAATACTTTGCTGCACTGTTTTTGAATTAATGGATGGATGGATGGATGGATGGATGGATGGATGGATGGATGGATGGATGGATGGATGGATGGATGGATGGATAGATAGATAGATAGATAGATAGATAGATAGATAGATAGATAGATAGATAGATAGATAGATAGATAGATAGATAGATAGATCTACTAACAAATGTGCAGCAACTTTTTTTTAGAATAATTCTCTGATTAAAAGGGTACATTTAGAATTAATTAGTCTAACTCAAAAAATCTCTCCTACTATTGCTACAAAAAAAAATTTCTGCTAACACTTATTGCTTTAGAAGCAAAAGAAAAACAAAGGCCAATAATTCGTAGGATATGATTTGTGATATCTAATTTTTTCACTTACATTTTGAGAACATATCCGCCCAATGAATAAGAGCGCCATGACACTCAGGCGTAAGGTAATGACATTAATTTTCTATATGAGCAGCAGCAGTAATATATTTGATTGAGCATCTGTGTCCTATGATGACACTCCATTGTCCCATGGCAGGCATACCAAAAAAACGAGCAATTTAATTTCAAACCTTTTCTCGCATGCTAATTCTAATGTATAAAGACCCCAAAGCATATCTTTGGGTGCAATTGAATTCCCCTATGTCCATTTCAAAGAACCAAAGGCTTAGTCTCTCTTCTGGGTGCTACTGGATGATTGATTTACCTAATCAACCATTCAAATTTACAATTCAGTTTTTTTTTTTTTTTTAACTGCCGATTGAACCTTTAAACCACTGTCAAAGTAGAGCATCAATCTAACAGAATAGAGACGGTAACAACAGCAACGCTCCACCAAAATGGTTTCTTCATTTGTATTGTCATTGTGTGTTCAATAATTCCCCACCTCCCCAATGGTCCCTCTGACTGGTTAACTGTTCTGTTCTGGGGGCAAGCAAACTGTTGGAAAGGCCAACTTAACTCAGCCATCCAGTCCTGCCAGTTGGCCATCCTGTTTCCAGACAGCCCAGTTATTTCCCAGCCCAGTGGAGCAGCACTCAGTGACCTCTGCCTCGACCTCCGTCTCAAAAGGCCGAGCACCAGCACAGGCTACAGCCCAGAAAGCCAGCTCTGGCCATCTCTACTTATTTATGAGCCATTTCACACAGTGCTGCTCCCATTAGAGACCAACCCTTAGCCCACCCTTACATGGCATTCTCGTCACATTTAACACACAGGATAAACCATCAGGTCCAGGCAGACACAGCTGGGCAGAGCCTTAAGGTGAGGTTATAAAGACTGTCTTAACATTGATGCTAACACAAGCACATTCTAAAGATGCATCAAATGATTTAAGAAAATGAAACACATAACAACAATGCCCAGGTGGCAGGGTACTTGCTGCAGAGAATATCTGGTAATTTTCCTTTTGTGCATTTTTCATTTTACTGCTTTAATCTTTTGAAATATTTGATAAAAGGCAGCTTGACTGCTTAGAGGAAATATCCCCCACTGATCTTACTTAACCATGCAAAAGAACTAAAAGGTTCTGCCTAGTGAAGTGTATTTGTGCAGTTCTTTAATTCCCAGTGGTTTAACTGCAGCTTTGAAAGACACAAACTAGTTAAACTCCACAGAGAGAAACTTGCCAGACACAGCGGTAGACAAAATGCTTGATGGGAAAAAATGCATATTCTGTGATGGTAAAATTCAAATACACAAACAAAACAGTAAAGAGTAGCTAATTAAGAAAAAAAAGATCCTTTACTAACCTGTGACTGTGACAAAAATGGAGCGTTCCTCACTAAGTAGTGGGTTGATCAGTCTGCAGTTGAAAGAGCTGTTGGGCTCTAGCACGACGTTGAGCACACTGGTCATGGTGAACAGCCCTTGTTCATTGGCCACCATCGAAGTTGTGATATTTTCTGTCAGGTTGTGTCCGCTACCATCCTGCCATACAACATCAGCCTTAGGATACCCGCCATATGCTACACAAGTCAGGGCCACCTCGTCCCCAGGCCGCAAGTTAGATTCAGGCTCCAAAGTGACCTCAGGCTTGGTGTAGGGAGCTGAGGTAAAGAAGCAGAGAATAGGTATGGGTAAGTCAGCTTGAAGGTATGATGCATTATTGACATGTGATGGGTAAGACCAGCTGACAGGTTGGCTTAAGGCAAATAAACACACTTGGACAATAGATAACTAAGTGCACCAAGACAGAACAGGTGGCTGGACTTAAGCTATAGGTAGCTGTAGCTGGATTGTGATTCGGAAGGCTCCTGTCCATCATCCTATCTCACTTTCCTATTTCCAAGTTCTTTCCTTTTTTTATTTTTCAAATTAGGTTACAAATTAAAAATAAAACAATACAGTTTGGACATTTGTCGATAGACTAAAAATGTCTGAGCCAAGATATACATATATGTCTCCAACCCCTGGATGATTTTTTTTTCATGGTGAGGGAGTGGCGGCCTAGTTGTGAGGCCATTGCGCTTGGGTATCAGAGGTTAGGAAAAGTCTGGTCACATTCAAAATACAAACTTCTGAAAGTACTTTAATTATAAAATGATTACATACTGTTCCATAAATGATAAGTGTTTTTTGTTAAGAGTAATTTTCATTTGAATGTGCTTTAATAGAGGCATCCGTGTTTATCAAAGAACACTACTGCCACCTACTGGTTTGTGACGTCACGGTGTGGTATTAGCTGTTGATCAAGTCCCAGTGCTGTATCTGGTGTTTGTCGCAAAGTGCTATTATCCATGATGGTGACGATCAGTGAACTGATGATGATATAGTAACGGATTATTGAAGACATTCTTCTTCCAAATATTTGCTACATATAACGTGTTTTTGTTTCTCTAGCCAGAAGTTCGATGGCAAATCCTCCCATTTCAAGTTAACAATCCAACGATGAACCCATCCGTGGAATCAGAAAGGTGGAATAACTAAAGTTTTTTTTTTCACATTTACCAGATGTATTACAACATCCAACGGCCATGCACGTGGACATTGTCAGTTTAACTATAGCTATGGTAAATTTCAATGGTGAAGTCCTCTGGAAACCTTGTCAGGAGTCAAGTGTTACTATATTTGGACAAAAATGTCCGTTCCCGGACTCAGTGATCGCGACGAAAAATAAATTTTATACTGATTAACACTAAATTCATTAAATGGTTAAACTCCTTGCAGACCGGACTTTTCCTTTAACCCCAAACTGCTACCCAGGTGACGCACAATGGCAGCCCACTGCTTCCTAAGGGAATTGGATAAATGCAGAACGTGAATTTTGTGTTTTTATACTTGTGACAATGTAATGACGATAAAGTTGAATTCTATTCTATTCTATATAAAATATCAATATTTTTGCTTTGCTGAGTTTCACTTTCCATCCACATTGGTTTTGGTTCAATTATGAAAGTTTGTTTTTTTGGATAAGACTGGTAAGATTGATAATATGCCAAAGGCAGCTTGGAGAGAGGATCCTCCTTCCAGCTTCTTTGACTGAACAGTTGCCTAAACGGTTACATTATTGAGACAAAAAGATGGCAGCAAACACTGGGAATTTTCTATTTTTGTGCTTCTGTGCAGTAAGTTTAACCCACCAAAATTGCCTGATATGATTCCAGTAAATGTCCTAATTCTATTCAAGAAGCTTAGTTTATTACATAAGTTGAGATCCTGGAGACTGAGATATCCTCTGCTATTTTCCCCTACACTCTAAAGATGCTTCCTCTGAGCAAACTCCCACAGAGGGTTTGGATCTCTAAAGGTGGTACCATATAACAGCAACAAAGAAGTGAGCAGACAACCCCTGGGAAAACACCAAACAGACAGCTAATCTGGAATCTGAGACTACAGAACACATGGCACAAAGAAGGTAGAAGGAGGGAGGTGAAGGATCCGTTGTCAGACTCGTATAGTAACACCTTTTCACAAACCCGCAAGCTAAAACACAAGTAAAAAGTTGGCAGGAGAAGACAATCATTGCACAGAAAACCAAGGGGTAAAAGCTGAACTTGAGTTTAAATAAGTTTGTCATTGCTGCTTTTTATAAAGCAGGATCTCGGCACGCAGAAAGAATGGGCACCGACTCCAGCTGTTCATTTGACTTACAGATTCCCACCAGGTCTGCTTTTATTTTCTTCCAGCACAGCATGAAATTTTGCAGCAGTAAGCACAAACACAGCCTAAAAATAGAGTATCTAATAATGTGCTCCATAAAAATCAAACCAATTTGTCACTGCAGGACACAATGACAGATCAAAAAATGTTAGCTGTCAACACCTCCCAATACACATCCTCTCTGGGAGAATCCGAAGCAATCTCACAACAAATATAGAAACGTGAGAATGAAGGGAGGAAACACAATATCATTATAAATAAATAAAAGACTCTCAGCTGTGAAAAGGGGCAGTGTGATCTCACAGCACAGAAGATGTTAGTGAAGGTTGATTGACTGTGACAACAGCTAATAATCAAAGTCAGCACATATTGACCATGACAAGGACCACAATCAGCGCGTATTGACAAAAAAAAATCCTCTGCAGCCTAGAGGAAGCTGTTTATTACCTGTTTACATCGTATGCGAGATAATTATCCTAAATCAACTATACTATCAGTGTGTATGTGTCTATTTGTGAGAAGGTAGTGGAGGCACAATAAAGAATGACCTTTAAAAATGTATTATTTGTTTTTGTCTAGTGAACACCTTAAAGAAAAACTCCTGTGCTGTAAAGGCTGGGTTTTAACAGCATAAGATCAGTCTGAAACCCTCTCAAGGTGTTTCCAATATTAATAAAATGTAATAATATGATTGATTTAAATGTTTATTGTAATGGGGAAATCAAAAATTTGTTTGTTTTTTTTGGAAACACAACTTATTATTGTTTTAACATTATTTACAAAGTTCATCAGTTCATTGAAGATCTTGTACTCCAATTAGTTGTTTTACACACAGAACACAGTTTCATTACACTTTTTGTGAATATCTGACAATTATACTGGAGATCAAAATCACAATTTGGTGAATATACAGTTCCACAATGTAGAACTACTAAGAAATATCCAAAAAGGAGTATAGTATTAATATTTTTATGTATATTTGTTGAGTTGCACGCATTGTCAAACATTACACAAACATCCAAACCCTTAAAAAAAACTAAAACACATGGATATTTTGGTAAATATCAGTGGCCATTTCTATCTGTCTGCTACTACAGAATCTCATTATCTCATTTAGATCCACATTTTTGTAACAATTGATGTGCAACTCCAATCTCCCTTTCCAGTAAGGTAGAAATTGGTGAATGCTGGTGAATGCTGATGAAGATTCTCATCCAGATCATAATCATTCCAAAAAAGTAAAATAAAAAAAACAATCCACTGGACTATGTTTCCAAATTTGAAGGCTTTTTGTATTTCATGCAGGAAGCTTTTTCAACTCAAAATGTCAGAAATAGCATTGAGTTGGAGGTTTTATACAGTACCCCAGCAAAGCCTTGTTTTTGTTTAAAAAACATGCAAATTGAAACAGACGAACGGGTCCGCCCTTTGGAATGGGGGTGGTTTGGCTTCTTTTGATAGCCTGCAAAGCCCCATACCTGTCTATGTCTCTGAAAGGGGGGTTGTTAAAGGGAATTGTTGGCCTGACTGAACAGGCGAAGTCTTTTGTTCTCCTGTGAAGGGGTTGGGGTTACGATGATAGCGGTAAGGGATCAACTCATTTGCTACATTGTAGATTATTGAAAGCTGAAATCTAAGTCCATCCCCTCTGTTTAAGGTTGGTTTAACCTTAAACAGGGGGTCCAAAGCAGTATTTTCATGTTTTCTAAACAAAAACAAGGCTTTGATGGGCTACTGTATAAAGCCTCGAACTCAACGCTATTTCTAACATTTTGAACTGTAAAAGCTTCCTGGATGGGAATTAAAACATCTTCAAACTCAGAAACAAAGTCCAGTGGATTGTTTTTGAACTTTTCTGGAGTAAAAATCTGGAAGCCTGTTAATACACAAAAACCTGTGTATAGTCAAATATAAAAATAGATAATAAATATTGCTGAGAAGAATGTTTTGTAGACAGAGTAGTGTCTAAAACACAGAATTCCCTCCCTGTGTTCAGTATAGGAGTTCCTTAAAATAGAAAACAGTGAAAGAAAAAAAATGGCCACCCTTGAATAGTTATGTCCTGCATTTCTGCACGCCATTTGTTGCCAGCTAGTTGTAACTGTTCAGCATGCTACAGTCAAAGCTGCATCTGATTTTGGTCAGATACCCACGTGGACTAAAATCATAGCCTGCATCCTAATTATTTTATAAATATTCTTTCTTTAATTTAGATCTCCAGGTTATGTGGAATCACACTGCTTCTAAAAGAACACGTTTTGTTTTATTTTTCACACCATCTGTGAGTGATCAAACAGGCTGACTTACCGGCCACCTGCAGAAACAAAGCGGCACTGTCGTATTCTTGGACTCTTACAAAACAGGTGTAGCTGCCTTCATCAGCAACCACCACCTTTCGTAGTAGGAGCGAAGCGTTGCCCGTGGTCATCTGGGCCGGGAACAGGACCGTACGGTTGGCGTAGTTCTCCGCTTGTTCCTTCAGCTGGTCTTGCCCCATCCAGAACGCATGGACGCTGCGTTTGGTGTCTGTCAGCTGCCAGAATATGCTCACATCAGATAAGTTGAAGGGACTTGTGTGGCTGAAGGAGCAGTTAAGGGTAACATCCTCGCCATGCAACGCCACGACTGGTTGGTCTGGCACTTGCAGCTCCAGCTTAGCTGAAAAACAAGATGTGGGACATACAGAGGTTTAAACAATTAATAAGCAAATTAAACAGATGGTAAAGAGATGCATGGAAAAAAACAAGTATGAAATCTTACTTCATAAGTTTATTTACACTTCTACCTGAGTTTTTCCTTATGACTTTAAAATAAACACAAAAATAAAAAAAGAAATGTATATTCCCAAATGCTACCATGCCTAGGCACAGTATAAACATACAGTATTCTTTGAATCAAAGCTTTAATCTGGTGTGTAGTTTTCACATTTAACTGCCTGACGCCGACACATATCTGGAAGGCTTTGAAAATAAAATCAGAGTGCCATTTGGAAATATATGCTTTGGCTGCTTTAGAAACGCAGCATTTGTTTGTGCAGCGCAGTAGCATGAACAGGGTAAGCGGAAATGAGTGCGAGCGGCAAGAAGTGAGGGGATCTAAAAGTAAGCATCGGGACTTTTCTTGCGTTCCTGAAAGCTTTGCCTCCTGGTGATGGCTCAGCGCCGTAAAACTCAGTAACAGAGGCAACATCTGTTTGGCTTTACTTTAATCTTTGGTTAAATCTAGCACAAAAAAAAGAGGCTGGGGCGGTAGAAGAGGAAGAGAAACACAGCAAAAGCATTTTACGTGTTTTATTTCTCTATTCAATTCAGTTTATTAATATAGCAAAAATTTATAACACATGTAATTTTAAGGCACTCTACATAGGCATTATTTTGTGTGCATTTTATTTTCTCTGGCAGATTTTTTCCTCTCATCCATCCATGTGCATGAGCATCCTGATGTGTGTTGTTCGTCTAGACTGGGCCAAGACCACAGTCCACGCTGCATAATCATTGTAGATTAGCAGCCATCTCAAACAGGCTAGAGTACATTCATAGTATTCTCAAGAGTCAGCATTCTCCATTGATCCCTGTCTGCTGTTATACAACTCTGAGACACTCATCAGCATCACAGGGGAGAAAAATTCCACTCAGGCACCCCGGAGCAATGCGGTCTACTTCATCCTCAGCCTCTCTAATTGTTATAATCACGCTGGCATTTTAGCCTCCTCACCCCATTTTGAGCTCTGTCCATCACAGAACCAATGTCAGCGTTGAACTACTTTCCTGTGAAGGAGATCCGGCCGCAGCAGAGGTGCAAGAATTACTTCCCCTATTAACAACAAACAGCTCTTTCATCTGAGAGGGTTCATACAAATGGGTATTGCCAAGTCAAGGCAAACCCCTATTTTCAATCACATTCAGCCAATTCCTACATGAGGCTTCTCTCCTCTGATTCACACCCCCGCCGGCACCGACCCGTTAGCCTGTGAGAACAGTGCCCCCTCATGTCTCACCTCGCAAGTGCAGAGAGGGGAAATAGAAAAGCACAGATGTCAGTACGATGAAGTATGAGAAGCTCACAGCATGGGTGATACGCTTTTATGGAAAGCAAGAAAACATCTTGTTATCGAAATGTAAAAACAGAGGGGTTACAAAAGAAAAGGCTGATGGAAATAAAACAGTGTGCCACTAGCTTGAAGGTTCAAATGAATGGGTTTTTAACTTCAGTCACAGTTTCTATACGATCCACGTACAAACTCACAAATCAGTTCACTGACTTCTACAGTAAAACGAACAGAAGGCTTTCCCTGCCTTTAAACTCCAATTACAAAAGCTCCTCTGCTGCTGAGGGGGTAATCTCCCCATATTGTGCTCACACTCACTCAGCAGGGCTGCACAATATGGAAAGGTTATCGCAGCAAAGCAAAGCAGAAGCAGCATTGTTTCTTCGCTGCAGGGCACATTAAACAAATTTCTCAAGAGCATATTTTCACAGTTGCAGGGTGGCCCAACATTTGCTGCGCTAGGGTTTTTGTATGAGCAGAGGGGTCAGTGACAGCCCACTTCGAGGATTGCATGTTAAAAGGAGGAAGGGAGAGAGCAATTAAATCACTCCCCAAGCAGCCCGAGATGACTCACACCACTGACTTCATACACAAAAGGGAGAATGGAAGAGGGAAATGGAAAAAGGGAAGGCTGGAGCTGGGCTCACACTTAAAGATAATATCTGGAAACAAGTCAACAAAGGGTGTGATGGAACCTCACACCATAATCCCTCAACCAGGACCAGACAGAGCAATAGAAACTTGTCTTTTTGTTAAAAAATATTGCATCTTCCCTCATCGCTTCCTCCCAGCTTTGCTAACCGTTGACCTTGCTCTAACTCTGTTGCCCTAAGAGGTTGCTCCTCTAAGTAAGGGACCTTAGCAGACAAACTGACCTGCACTGCAAAAGCAGTGCTAAGTTCATCGGCTAAACAACTCAATTTTTCTTCTTATCAAAAACTAGAAAAAATACTCATGTAGTATGACAATGCATGTTTACATATGACACAATCGTATCTATCTTATCTTATCTCTTAGCTTGACTGCATTTGTTCATCACACAACTATCTGGGTAGTGTTAATGTGTTGTAGCAGTAGTACAAATAGATTTGGTTCAAAGTAAATTATTTCTACATGAATGTTAAAAGTTTTATAATTTTTATTTTGCACACTTTTTCATTGCTAAAATTAATTATTTTCATAGCTAATCTTTTGTTTTATTTTAAAATGTTTTCAATTTTGCATTAAGAAAAGAAATATAAGTCATATAAAGTGAGTCAGCTAATTAACCCCATAATGCCAAATGTATCGTATTTGATACATACGGTTTCTGAAATGTTTTGCATCTGACACCTTTTGCATAATTTAACGGTAAAAACTTTGCTCAAAATCCTATTGTACACATTCAGATATACCTGATAACAGCCAGTAGAAGACTACACAAAAAATAATCTTGACTTATCGCATAGTAATAAATTATTAATATCAAAATTTTTTTTCTGTTTTTCCTTTTTACATATTTTGTTAAAAGGCCAAATAAGGAATTCAAACCAAAAAAAGTAATTTTCTGTTTTGTTTTATTCTTGGATCAGGCTTTAAAGGGTTAAGCAGAATTCCTGGACACATGCAGCAGCCAGATACATGTCACACACGGTCCACGGTTGCCTACGTGCTACTTCTATATTTCCTTGTCTGTCTGAAGCCAAGCACAGAGAGACCACACAATAGCTTTAGTGGAAAAGCAAATGCGTGATGGGACCTAAGCTTAATATTCGGTTGTTGTCTATAGTGGTGCGACTTGGAAGGAGTCCAGTGCCACTTTGGAGTAGAGTAACAAGCCCCACAACGATGGCGACGGAGAAGCCTTTTGACCGCGCTGGGATTGAGCTGTGACATATCTCTCTTACAGAGCATATGCAAATCGGTCAGGTCTTTTGGGGTATAGTCAAGATCCATGGAGAAGAATACGTTTGATGGCGAGCCAACCCAACTGAGTCATAGAACCAGAGGCTATATACACCATAACAAATAGCAGATGGAATATCTGCTGTGGTAGGATTTTACCAAGCAATCTGCATTGATGCTTGTTTGAACTCGGAAACATAATAACGAGTGCACTCCATTAGACAGACTTGATCACCAAAAAAAAGGGAACAAAGCCCTACTGATAAGCAAAGACATTGGGAATTTAAAGGCGCTTTTCTGTTTATTTTTTTATTTTTGTACACCACTGTCTGTTGTTATACTTCTACGTCAACAAGCTTCTGACTAAAGTGAAATTCTTATTTGCAACCCTTTTTTGTTTGTGCATTCATTGTGGCAGTTCCAGTTAATTAAATTGAGCTCTGTTTTGACCTAGTTAATTAAATACATGTGATAACTCAGAGGTGGGTTACACATGGTATCAAAACTGAAGTCTGCTGTTAACAAAACTACATTAACAAAACTATCTTGTGGGGCAGGATATTTATTCAGTTACAATGTTTTAAACCCAAAATATAGATTGTCTATGTAGAAAATTAAACATTGAACATTGAAGCAAAACAACTTTGAGTTCATCAAGGCCATTCCCTCATAGGTTAATATATCTTTCACTGTCCAGATGGATCTCCTCAAAAGAACAGTCCTGCCCTTCATGCCATGAAGGAGGCTGTGTAACTCATTCTTATCTCTCATGACCTTCGTTTGGAGCCTAAGAGGCTAAGAACAGACATATCTCAACATGTTTTACTCCACGCTATAATGATATGATAAGGCTCCATAGCATAAAACACACGTAGAACAAATGGCCTTCTCATATTTTGAGTTTCTGACACAGAGAGCAAAACTCTAAACTGAGACATTGCCACAAATTTTTGCCAGTATTTTTCAGTTTTATTGTAATAACAATCGTAAGGTTTTATGATTTATCATTTTTATTTGTAAGATCCAAAGTATTTTATACTTTGTCTGCTTTGTATTTGAACTTGCGTTATATACTATGTGTAACCTCATTCCAACTAGGAAGAGGTATAGCAAATTAGCTTAAGTTATATATTTATGCTTGACAAAAGCATTTGTACAAATTACATGAAATGACTAGAGAGGTGGCCGAAGTTTAAAACAAATGTTCCAAAAATATGGTTGATGGTCCAATTCATCCATCCATTTTCCGTCACGCTTATCCCAAGCGGCGTCACGAGGGGTGCTGGTGCCTATCTCCAGGCGAGAGGCGGGGTACACCCTAGTGAAATCCAAGCAATACTTTAGTAGTATGGTAAGAAACACTGAAAAACTAGCCAATGATCACAATTACTGTGATTCAACATTTCCATGTCTTGGAATGATGTGAAAAGAATTTAACAGAAAATAACAATATGTGACATTTGATGAACAACGGGAGACATGTTACAAATAAGGTGGTGCTATAAGAACTAAGGATAGTACTATACATTCTACTGACATCACTATTTATAATACCTGTTTTTTCTTCGTCGAAAAAGCAAATCTATATAAATAAACCCCAATAACACCCAAACTGACTCTGCATATAGCAAAGTATAAATTTGCTTCACTGCTGGTCCATCTCAATTTGAATAACCCACCAGAGTACAAAGAAATGATTTTTCATTTAAAAGTAAGAGACACTTAAAAGCAAACACTGACTTGAGCATTTCATGCCCCTCGGGCCACATCTGGTCCTTTTGATTTCCTCTAACAGCCTGCATAAGAACTCTGAATCAAACATATATAGGGTAGTGTAAATATTAATCATGTGTGCTAATTCAAATATGCTGCTAAAAGACAGTTGCCAGTATTAGTTATAGCTTCAAGGGAAAAAAGAATATTGTTGCCAAAAGGAGATAAAAGTAACATTATTTTAAAACATCTTTACATTACAATCTAAAAGTAACAGTCTTAGCTACTTGTGAGTAGAGATAGACAGATATAGCATTTCTTTTTTGTATCAGTATTGGTCAAAACATGCATGCGTACAACAATTATGTTTACACTGAAAGTGGTGCAGGAGCCACACGGAACTTAAATCATTAAAAACTATTTGTACAATGAAATCAGTAAGGGTGCAGTGCAGGTGAGGTAAGTAAAGATTGGCGTATCAACAAAGTGATGAGGCAAGAAGGAAGTTGGGCTAAATGCTGCAGCAGTCTCCGCAGCAAGCTCCAGAAAACGTCAGGTGTTAGACAGAGAGAATTCACCATTAATTCCAACTGAGTAATATAGACATAACAGCAAAACAGAAACATGACGGAACAGAGAGGCTAATGGAGGACGGATAACTTTGTCCAACAACTCCTGGAAAGTGCATGAACCTGTTTGAATTTCTTTTGTCTAATGCTTCATTCACACTGCATGTAGCAGAAGCAGCAAAAAATCTCATGCTGCTTCATTTTTGATGGTTGTACAAGTGTAGTTCTGACGTGCGGCTGCAGCATCTTTGCTGCTCTAACCGATCTTTCCGGTTCGACCGGTCTTTCCGGTCGAAAACTGGGTCTGATGCGCGTTGGGAGGAGCTCTGTCGGAAACGCTCAGACCCCCCTACAGTGCTCTGTCCCTGGGATTCCCGTTCGGTTGCAGCCTCTGGCCCGTTCAACTCTTCATGGTTTTCCGCTACTGTTTTTCATGTACGTAATCCAAACTGCAGGCACTAGAATAATTAAATCAAATATATTTTGCCGGCAGGTTTCGCATTTTAAGTTAATTTAAGCATTAATAAACTGTTTCAGAGGAGTGATCATAGCGCTCTGCATCAGCACTGCTGTGTCTGTCTCCCTGCCAGCACCCAGGTCAGCTTCTCTGATTGATAGATGTGGCACCTCGAGCAGCAAAAGTTACATTTTTCCAACTCCAGGCATGTGTGCCGCATGCGTCAGATGCTCAGAAGCTCATGACGCTCTGCAGAACCTTTTGCTGCGCCTTGATGCGCGTCAACCAATGACTTTCCATGTGAAATAGCTGCTTCTGCTGCCTCTGCAGCGTGCGCTCTTAACGTAGCATAAATGTCCATTTCAGCAGCGAGAGTTAAAGCTCTGATCATAGCATCAATTACCATTTGCAGCTGCATGATGATCAGTGTGAGTGTAGCTTCAGTGCATTCACCAGCCATGCCTTGGGATCATGAGAAATGCATGCAATGCTACCCCCTCCTGTTACTATGATTTCTTGATATTTTCTTTCATTTGTTGAGTCTTGTGTAATATTTGCTATTGTGTCATTTTTATAATGTTAACAGAGGAAGATCAAGCAATATCGGTCTCAAAAATCGTCCCCAAGAAATCTGCACCATATATCGTGAAACAGTTAGAATGAGATCAAACAATCAGTCAGTGTCTCCCTTAAAAAAAACATTTATCAGTCGATTTCTACTTGTGAGGCCCTAATCAAAAAAATGAGACCAGCCAGGAAGGTTTTTTTCCTTTTAAAAGGGAGTTTTCCTCTCTACCGTCACTCCACGAATGCTCAGTGTGAGGGATAGCTAAAATGTATATCTCACAATGATTGTGGCTGTTCACTGCTGTTTTCTTAGAAAGTAAAAGATAACCAATCACTCTGTATGATTTGATTGAATTGACACTATTGGTGCTACACTGAAAAAAATAATGCAACCGTTTTTTGGCATTTACTCAATCATATTTAGTTACTTTAACACAATTGTTTCATGTTAGCAGGGTAGGACATTAAACAATTGTGTTAAAGTATCTAAATATGATTAATTATATGCCAAAAGAGGTTGCATTATTTATTTCAGTGTATATAAATTAGGTTTTCTTTAGTCGACTTTGAGTTGATTAAAACTAAAACGGCTGCAGCTGAATAAACTGTATCTAAACCTAAGTCACTTTTTAATCATAAATCTTATTCCTTAACATAAACAACAGGTCAAAACCAACAGACTTGTAAAGAGAAAAAAATGGGGTTATTTGCACAGCACGGAGGATGAAGAGAATGGACAGTAAAGATGCACAAGCCAAGACTACAGACGTCATGGAAAATGCACTCGACGGAGGTGAAACAGCATCCAAAGCAAATCACAGTGTGCTGTTTTTGATCTGCCAATGTTTACAACAAGCACGTTGTGTACAGAAGCTGAGCGATCGGCTCCCCTCAGGTAGCCTAAAAAAACATGCTTTCTCCAAGGAAACAAGCACGAGCCGGAGAGATTAAAGATTACAACACAGGTGGTCTTTAGTAAGAGGCTGTACTGCACCTTGTAGGGAGGCCCATGGATTCTAGTCAGGGGGCAAGTGAGGATGTTACATCTCTTTTCCTCACCCCAATAAAGAGATGCTCAGAAGTTATAGAGGGCAGGCTGGAAGACGTCAAGGCAGTGGGGATTTACATGCTGCACTTTGTGTTTATGGGCCTCAACTATGTCTGAGTGCCTGTGAGACGGAGACGAGCACTTTCACAGCCGACATGAAATAAACTCATTACAGCCAGCAAGAGTTGGCAATGGGCCACACTCACCAGCCAGACATGGGACTGGCTGGAGTAAGGCTGTAAGTGATCTTCACACTGCACTCCACTTGTACTTTCATAACTACCCACCACCTTGTCAACATCAGCTCCTCCTTCCACCCTGTAAGTGATATGCAAGAAATGGCTGCAGCCAGAGTTGCCCCTACACAGGATTTGTCATTCCCTCTCTTTCCATGAGATGATTATGAAGGCTGAGTGGAACAGAGACAGAGGGGTTCAAACAAGCCATCACTTATGTGCATCTGAGTTATTAAAGAAAGAGTCTTGCAAGGTAATGGACAAGGTTGTTTGTATAGTAAATCCTCTCACATTAACCTTGGAGACAGGTATGTAAGTGCACACGTGTTCTCCCTTGTGCATTTATGTTTACTGTATGTGTACACATCAGATTACTGGAAAGGGATTACAATTGGTTTAACCAACTCAGCAACTATCTTAGTATAGATTTGTAAGCTCTGTTAAAAATCTGTTCAACCAGGTTCATTTCTGAAGTCATATCGTTTAAATTAACCAAGTATAACTACAGTTTCCAGCAATTATATAACTTTTTTTACATTTTGGTCAAATGCAAATACAATATTGTTTTTAAATGTATTCAATATTTAATTTTTCCATACAATGAGCATTCTAAGAAGTCTGGCTCTTAAGCTTGTTCTGTCCCTCAGGGACAGTACTTTAGAAAAACTTTGCTGTGATTGCACAAGGCTGTCTTTAGGGGATTTTTTTCCACCAGCTTTGAACATCTGTAGACTTCTATTTTGCCTGTTCTTCTTTGCTAAAATAGTTCCAGCTCAGTCGGACAAGACAGACAGGATCTGGGGAAATTTTTTTTTTTTTTAACATAACTTATCAAAATTGAACTGTTTTGGACTTCTGGCCCTTAATTACACAAATGTACTTCAGTCAAACCATTTTATTGTAGCTCTGGCTGTATGTTAAGTGTTGCTGCCCTTCTGGAAGGTGAACTCCCCCGATCGTAAGTCTTTTTTCAGCCTCTAACGGGTTTTCATTTAGGATTGCCATGCATTAATCTTCATTCATCTTCCTTTCAACTCTGACTAGCTTTCTTGGCCCTGAAAGCTTCCTCACTAGATAATGCTGCCGCCCATCACATGTCACCATAGGGATGTATGTTCAGATTAATGTCCACACATTACTTGCATTACATTGCAATACTTTTCTAATACAGTGTAGATGCACACAGTAAATCTCAACGGATCAACAATGTTTGACTTACTTAAAACAGCTTTGGCTTCTACATGAACTGAGAGACATTTGTAAAAAGCTTCTAAATAAATATATTTCACAATTTAGTAATATAAATAAAACATAGACGTCCATCCCAGTGATCACTGGGACTTAAACCGGTGGCAAAGAAAACAATGATTCTTATTTCAACCGTTGCATATATTAGCTGTGATATATGAATCAAGATACAATGAATTAAAAATGTGTGATTGACAGATGACCATTGATATATGATTGGACGTGCAGGCTGACATAACTAACTGACCTGCATAAGATAAATATATTTTTTTTTATTGAAATGTTCTCAATTTTGGGGCAATATCGTCTGATAAAGAGTACATTTATGTACATGTTTAAGCCAGAATGATTTGACATTTAAATATGATTTCCCTAAACTTTAACTTTAATAATGGCTACATCCTGTTTAAAAGAGTTTATTTCAGGGAAACAGCATAGCTGGGTAACATACTGGGAAATTGGAATATTAATGAAACCAATAATATTTAATAACAATTTACAAAAGACCATTTCTTCAGAGGAATTTATTTATACTTACATACTATCTTAGCCACAGGATGAAATCCCTAAAAGGTGCTATCAGTTGGCTAAAGAGAATCATCAGAGTTAACAAGGCAGAAACCAATTTGTGATGAATGTTTTTGTTTAATCATATTTTACAGTTATATGCTACTTTTAGTATAACAACTGATAGATGAAGATATATATACCATTTATACAACAAATGTCATTTGCATGCACATAAAATCTAACTCACCCAATGTGAAAACAGACAAACATTGAAAAGTGAAAGTGAAAAGAGAAGCTGAGGGGTGCAGGATAGAAGAAAATGGTAGCTAGCCTCGCCTAGCCTTATAGAAGCATGGATAGTGAGCAGATGGACGCTGCTAGTTACACCATTTGAGGAACTTCTGTGATGAAGGATTTTTTTTCAACCCCCGATAACAGAGGTTGAAATAAATCTTTGTGGAGCAGCGGGCAAAAGCCTTAAGGTGCATTTACATCAAATGCATCCAGGGCACCCAAAATGCTTAAAAATGCAAAAACTTGGACGCTGGGCCAAACACTGTTCAAGATGCCTTGACGCTTTAAAGCTCTGGATGCTGGATGCTCCAGTTGTTGAGCTCTGCACAATCCAGATAGCGTCTTAGTTTTACTTGGTGAGTTGAAAAGAAATAGCTTAATTAAGTTTTCGTGCAAGAAAGCCTACCTAAAGTCATCGTATTTGTTCTAATAATGCTCCTGCTTAAATATTCTGTTCTTGTTCAGGTTGGCAGACCCCCAGCATACTGGGAGGCAAGGATTCTCCAATGCTCAAGATGCTCGAATGCACCGCTCCCAACGCTCTGACTCACCAACACATCCTCTTAACACTTCTTGATACCTGCCACCTTTGACTTTGCATGTAAATCAGATGCTTTAATGCCCAGACCTGTTCGTTTTGAATGCACCATTATGAGTTCTGCTTCAAGGAGCTGACTTAACAATGCAAGGCATGTGTCTGAGAGAGCTGTGCTATGATAATTAAAGCTTGTACCAGTAGTCAAAGCCTGTAACAGCATCTATATTTGAACCAATAGAAAACTCCAATACCTGCATTCAGCCCTAACCCAATACCAATATGATTTTAATACAAATATTCTTGAACTAAACAAGCTAACACACACAAAAATACTTACAAGTAAAGTTAAAATAGCACCCTAAATGCCCCAATCATACAGTTTATCTGCAACTAAAGTTGATTTCGTGGTCAGTTGTACTCTAGGCATCATCTATTAGAAAGTAAAATTGTGTTGTTTTTTTTGCCATTGTTATAATTTGAAAAGTTAAAGTAAAAAAAATATATGTATTCTATGTATATGATTATGTATATGATGATTTATTTTTATTTTCTTGACTGGTCTATGTTGCAACATACACCGATATAGTCATATATTTCTGGTTTTGCTTGACATTTTGCGCTAAGAGCCATGAAAAAACATGAACAAAGAAGAATAAATGAGGGGGTCCAAATTTCTTTTTTTTTTGAGGTAATTGATTGGCAAACAAATTAAAACCTGTGGAGAAGAAACTGATGTTTTCTTTCAGATTAAAACCAGATATGGCAACATTAGAACAAGCCCATACAAAAAGCAGCCATGAAATTTTGAACAATTATGTGAAACTAGCTGTGAGATTGTTTCAAAAGCTTAGGAAGGATCCTAAGTACATTTTTAATTATATTCAGCTGAAAAATGTACCTGTGTTATTATTGTCATGTTCATTAACTCATGAATCTTGTAGTCACCATCACTTAAAAAAAAGATGCCTGTATCTGCATCAGGATATCAAATTGATCCGTTTAGATTTTTTATATCATTTTAATGTCTTCATGAAGTTCCCAACCTATAAACAACTTAATAAATATTTAAATAAATTCAAATTGATTATCAGATTATTTCTTAACAAAAAACTTAATGTCAATAATAATCTCAAAAATCACCCTGTGTTGAAGTCCAAAGGAAGAACCTCTGCATACAGATTCTAAAATAAGATCTGTGTTAGGTTGAAGAATATGGTGGGTCTGGCAAGTCAAATATGATCTAAAACATAGGAAACATAGAAAATTTGTCCTGTTGGATAACTGACATCAATAACCTGGCATGACAGACCTGATCTGATTCAAGCACAATAATTCAGGAGAGCGATGGCAGTTCGAGCAAGGAAAACAACAATCACTGCTCCCGGTCTGTTTGCTCTTGTCTTATTTCATACTTGTAGAAAAATCCTTTTAAACTATACTGACTGAGTTTCTTTTTTAGTTTGTTACAAAGTACATATGTATAATATAAAATAGTCACAAAAATGCTGAAAATTCAAGTAATAAAATAAATCTGTATTCTATTCTTATTGCTATTGTGTCATTTCTTCCAATTCTGACCCACTTATTGCTATTTTTCTCAAATCATATATTTTTTTTTTACATATCTAACTTATTATTTCATATAAGTCTTTTCTTTGGGAGCTATAGAAATAAATATTACATAAAATACTGTATGTAAAACCCATCTGTACACCTAGAGAAAGAAAAATGTATACTTAGTAATAGAAGCATAACTAAATATTTTAACTGTTAAATGTTGTAGACTTTTGTAAATGCTTGGTTACATGAGTTGATATAAAAATTTATGCAGACAGAAGGGAACCTAATAATGTTTTAAAAGCTTCAGGTACAAAACATTCACCAGGCAGGTGATGTCGATGAATTTGGTACAAAACTGCAAAAAGTACAAAAGTGAATGGGTGAGATTACCAGCAACCTCGCAAGCACTGGCAAACAAAACAAAAGAAAGGAAAACCAGTTATTAAAAAATAAATAAATAAATAAATATATAAGAAGGAGTAAAGATTTTAGTCAAAATAATTTTATTTTATTCACAAACACCACAAAAAACATGTAATGAGCGGTTCCTGGATACCATAAAATATTACTTTATTTTGGCACTGTGGTAATAAAAAAGAAAACAGATTCACATTAAAGTATTCATTTCATAAAGCGTAAATTGCAGTGGTATCAAGGAAGTGCAAACAAAATTCAGCTTTGGACACAGTCGCACATACTCACAGACACCCAATTTCATGCAGAAACAGACACCCAAAGGCCAGGGAGCACATTGATATTCCACACTAGTGTTACTGCTGACAGCTCCACAGCATCACACTGTCTGAGGAATTGGACACGAGGTATCCTGACACTACAATGGAGATGCTGTTACAAAGCTGCTCTGGAGCAGGGAGCTTCCATAATCACAATGAGCAACACCTACATACACACACACACACACACACGTGTGCATGAGTATACACAGGTGCAGGGGCCCTTGCACTGTCCTTGACACACTAAAACATACACATCACAGGAAACCTCTTTACGCTGTTTAAGTTAGCACTGTGTCTAACCATATTTCCACTGATTAATTTGACAGGGCTTTGATTTATTAAGCAGGTATGTTCCATTTATGTAAGCAATGCATACATTCACCTTTTAGTTGGCAATTTAATATGCATTGACCAAGTCTAAATGCAAACCCTGCTTCTGTCTCAACATCAGCTCAGTAACACTGGATTTAAAAAAAAAAAGGACATTAGCGTAGAAGTCTTCATAAATAAAATAATTGGAATAGTTTAATTGCTGAGTGGATCCATTTGCACAGTTAGTGAAGCAATTTGTCTATTATAGAGACTACACACTTAAAGGGAGTATTCTTGATCACAACAGAAATAGGATCTTATGCATTAAGAAAATTCAGCATTTGCATTGGAGGGTAAATCAGTGTCAATATCAACAAAGCAAAGTAAACATGCATATAATGTGGAAAAACTGAGACTGCAGTGAATGTTTGTTTGAAGGCATGGGAAGAACAAGAGCAAAAAATGCTTTTACAATACTGCCCCCTATCTGCCGAGCAATGGAACTGCGGGGCAACACATTGTCATTCTGGGCATTTTGCACCGGCTCCACTTCAAAGGAGTGTTCTCAGAAGAACTGAGCTCTTTTGTGCCGATAATTCTTATGATATAACCAATGGCTGTATAAATGTAAAGGTAAAGCTGTTTTTTGATTTCATGTTGTCCAGAGTGGATGTCTATAATGCCAATATTGGAGAGGGAGAGAAAAAGACAGCGTCCAGAGCTTATTAAGAGTGAGTGAGCTTAGGTAGAATGAACTGGATCAAAATGATAAATGTGATATTTTTTCAGTATCTTCAGCAGGAATGTGTCCTCGGTAATGAGGCACAGTAAGGGTGGGATAACCTTACATTCTAAAGTGTTAAAAATAAATTGGACATGGAGAATACAAAGTAATCTTCTCTATTTTGCTATAAAATCTCATGCAATGGCTCATAAACCATAAAAGAACTAGCTACTTTTCTATTTTCTCGATTTACTTTTTTATCTCTGATATCCTTTTTTATCTCACCCCTAACTGCTGCTTTCCCTGTCTTCCATTCTTCATGGATATAAGCCAGCTCGTATCCCGTCAATAACCTGTTAATGGACTCTAGCATTCAGGTACAAGTGTCTGCTGAAGAAAAGTAGGCAGATAAAGGCAAGCCTCTGCATACAAGCCTGAGGGACAGGGAGCCTTTGATGAGCAGCCGGCAGAGGACGGAATAGAAGAGTGGCCAACACTGGAGCACACAAATATACCAGCAGAGTCACCGTTAGTCAAAGCCGCAGGCAGCTAATGTTTTACAATGACAAGCCATACATCATTTAAATTAACAGTGGTATGTGCAAAGTTTGTTTTAACAAAACTTAAATATGTAAACTCAAAGTAGCAGTTGAGATTTGCACTTGATTAACCTGGAAAGACAGATTGATCATTTGAGGGCTCTTGGTTTGGTTCTACACATTATCAGTCTGGGCATCCTCCAGGGGAAAGGAGAGACAATCGGCAGAACTTTTTCAGCTGAATGGGTGAAGCGACACCTAATACTCCTCTATCAAGGTTTGGTTTTAGCAAATCACTGTAACAAATGAAAATGTTTTAAAGCAAAAGTCTGGTCATATTCAGAATTCAAATTTCTAATATTAATTTTAAATATGAAATTAATACATACTATTCAATTAATGATAAGTGTTTTAAATTAAGAGTATTTTAAATTTGAATGTACTTTACTGGAGGCATCCATGTTTGTCAAAGAACACTACTGCCACCTACTGGTTTGTGACGTCACGGTGCGGTATCGGCTGTTGATCAAGTCCCGGTGCTGTATCTGGTGTTTGTCACAACTAGGGCTAACGATTATTTTAAAAATCGATGAATTGGCCGATTATTTTTTCGATTATCGATGAATCGGACAAAAAATATTTTTATATTAACCTCTTTATTCCAAAATAAACATTTTAGACAGAACAAACAAGCACACAAGTACAGGTTGCTCATTAAATGTACTGGTGCAATATGAAAATAAATGTTTGTGTTAAAACTATGCAAACTTACATGAGAAATGTAGCTGTACATCCACAAAATATAGGGTACTTTGTTTCATAAAGCGCAAAAAAAGACAGGCATTTTTGTTTTTAAAAGCCCCTAAGGGGCTCAAACAATAGGTCCCCCCATTTCAACAAATGAGGGTTTTTTTTTTACAAGAAGAGTTCTGCCTTATAAGAAAGGAAAGTATAGCAGTTAGAGTTGCTACTTTAGAAAATATTTAACCATAGAGATAAAAATAGCCCTGTGATTCAAATTATCAATTGTATTTGGAATAAAAATGAGAGAACTAGGGGTGCTAAAAAACACATCCTCCAAAGACAGATATTTACATGGGAATGTGGCATATAATTAATTGACATATTACTGATCTTGCTGGATTTTATTCTGCTTTACTTCCATAAATTGCAGGATCTTCTTTACTTTATCTTTGCCAGAAGATTTAAACTTTAAAAGCCTTACCCTCATAATTTGCAAGTTAATTTATTTATAAAGAAAATATAAACGCTGCTTAAGCTAATTCAAATGAAATTAAAAGTAAAATAATTAGCCAACCTTATCACTGTCTGTAACCTACTAACAAGGTAAGGAAAGCATCAGATGAGCTACCTGAGAAACTAACGTTACGTTTCCCCAATTTAAAACGAAACAAACATGGTTACTCATCCTGCTGATGAGCTCTCTTCACTGCCATCGAAGGCTCCAACGTGTTTTCTTTTCAGGTGCTGCATCATAACAGTGGTGCTTCCGTGCCATGTTTTGTTTTTACAAAAGTTGCATGTTACGAGTTTTTTCGCTTTACAAAGCGCAGGCTGTCTGCGAATTGAGATGCAGCTTGCGTTTGTGGTATCGGTCATTAGAACAGTTGACGTTACTGCCTTTTGAAAACAGCCTTTGCTCAGCTGCGGAGCTGGCTCGCTCTGCCGTATTTTTTTTTCTTCCCGCATTTCAATAAAGTGGCAGTGATGACGACGGCGGTGGATGACGCATTAATCGCGCGACACAACAAATCGATGATGAAATTTGTTGCCAACGCTTTTAAAAGTCGATTTTTATCGATTTTATCGATTCGTTGTTGCAGCCCTAGTCACAACGCGCTATTATCTAAGTCATCTTGAAAACATTCTTCTTCAAAATGTTGGACGTTTAATGGTAAATCCTCCCTCTTCAAGTTGGCAATCCAACGATGAACCCGTCCGTGGGGGATCATGAATCAGAAAGGTGGAATAGCAAATTTTTTTTTCACTTCTACCCGATGTATTACAGCATCCAACTGCCATGCATGTGGGCATTGTCAGTTTAACTATAGCTCTGGTGAATTTCAAAAGTTGATTGCAGATTTGTCTAGCAACTACCACTGATTTTGCTTGTAATGGGGGGAGAATGCTCCCAGACTCAGAGATCACGATGAAAATTATTGTTTTTAATTTATAAACGCTAAAGTACCCGGAGACCACCCATGCACGCTTAAGCCTAGTTTATGCTCAGAAACCAGGTTGTCTGCTTGTGTTAACACAGTTAACACAGATATGCCCCCCCACCTTCCGCAGACACCCTGGTGCACCTCCCTAAATACCACAGACAGTTCCGCAGATAGCGTTGCAGGAGGACAGAAAGGAGGCCTCAGACACCATACAGGAAGCTAGTTTGTAGCTCTGAGCAATGGTCTGTTGGTTTGCAGCCGAAGCCAAAACAAGAAGCGCCACGGCCAGTCTTTCAGGAACACTGTTTGTTGTTAAGCGTTTGATGAGGGTTTGTAGACAGCAAACAAGGTTGTCAAGCCGACACACGGACACCCACAATCCTAGCTATTTGCTGATTGCCCCTTTTACATTGTCGGTTGCAATAACAGTGCAGACCAATCTTGAAAATTGATAATCAAAAATATATGCGTCATACTGCTGCAGCAGTAAAACACGCCCTTCAGAGAGAACATGCAAACTCCATGCAGGAAGACCCTGGACTGGAACCGAACCCAGAACCTTCTTGCTGCAAGACAGCAGTGCTACCCACTGCTCCACTGAGCAGCAGCTAAAAAGAAAACAGGGAAACAAAAAATAATTGTGTTGCTAATTAAGATATATGTCCTACTATTCCTCTGCTTTGATGTCATTTACTTGAAATGCTAATGGAAACTTTTTCTGGTGTCATGCAGAGGTGCACAGACCTTCCTCTCTCTGTCACTGCACTCTTCACATGGCTGAATAGAAAGACCATAACATTTTGCTTTCATTTAAAAAGAATATCCCAAAAATATCCCAAATCCCAAATGTCCTCTCTCCACCACACCTGAACCTTCTCAGGATGAAGGTTTTCCAGAGTCCTGTGATCATCTAATTTTTTTTATTCAGGTGTCTTTAGGAATGGAGATGTTAAACCCTGCACTAGAGGAACACATCCCTCTTAGTAGTGTTGTTTACGTCAGGTAACCTTTTTATAGGGAGCAAGCAATGAGTGGTGTATCTGTAAGCAGCCTCAGGTTCTACCTGAACACAAAGCTGGGCATACACTGTACGATTTTTATGCTCTTTTTGGGCCAATTTTCCAATCTTGCAAGAATTTTTTGATCGGGCTGATTTTCAGCCTGATCGTGCGTCGTGTAGTGTACAGGGGGTAACAAGGGGCGATCAGCCTCTCACGACCATCTCTTGATCAGGAATCGTGAGGTCGGGAGAAAATCAAACATGTTTGAAATTCGGTTTCCCATCATTGGAAAGTCCCTCAGTGTGCATGCGCAAACAAGGATTCTTCTTTTTCTTCTTCCTCACAGACACAGAAGCATGGCGGGGTGCGAGTGAATTTGAGTTCTTGAAAAAATCGTACAGTGTACAGTATGCCTGGCTTTACTGATTTACCAGCAAATATAAGCACTTTAAATGGCAGAGCAGAAGAAGGGAATAGTCTTCAAAACAAAACAAAATTTGGTGTCGTTTTTTTCCTATTCTTTGGCTCAAATACCTTAATCAAAACCAAAAAAAAAAACGTTTAAATATAACATATACTTTAATGGTCAATATTTTACACTGCCGTAGCAAAGGTACAATGATTTTTGATCTGCTTTAAATCACAAAGGTTTTAATTATACTAAAAAAATTTTGATTTAATACTGTGAGACAGTAGAGCTTGTATTCCATGTTACAGTTCTGGGTCAAATAACCCTACTTGAGGCTATATACAGCTTGAGTGTAAAGTAATATGTTTTATACCTGCCTCCTTAATCTGTTTACATGTAAATCTTTGTTACCAAACATTTCCTGAACCTTCAAATCCAAAATAACCAAGATAGCCTCTCAAGAAAAAATTTAATTCTGATTAATCGATTATTGAAATAATTGTCAACTAATTTAATTATCCTCTGACATGGGGGCTGGTTCAGAGCTCGTCTGCCTGGCTTTGTGTTTCCTGGACTGGGCCGCCTTTTATAGCTGCCTTTTGTATCTCTGCTTCTGTCTCCTTGAACCCCAGTCGGCCTCGGCAGACGGCCGTTCACACTGAGCCTGGTTCTGCTGGAGGTTTCCTCCTGTTAAAAGGAAGTTTTTCCTCTCCACTGTCGCTACAAGCATGCTTAGTGTGAGGGAATGCCTTCGAGTCAATGAGTCGATGCAATCAACTAGTTTTCCTTAGATAGAAAACTTTGAATCGATTTGACTGTATGATCTGTTGAACTGTAAAGTGCCTTGAGATAATGTGCTGTGAATTGGCGCCATATAAATAAACTGAATTTAAATGCATTGTATTCAAATTTAGTAATCGATTAATCGCTAACTGGAGTACAGAGACTGTTAAACTTGCCTGTAACTGACAGACTTAGAGACTTAGAGCAGTAATTAATACCAAGATTATACCAAGATTGAAAAAAAATATATAAACATTTTACTCTAAGCAGAACTCCACAAGTGGTAAAATTTGAGTTTCACTTGATTACATTTCGAAAAAATTCTTCTTTAAGGAATCTTGCCTTCCAATTATTAATTGATGAATCTAAAAAATAATCGACAGATTAATCGATTTGCAAATAAGCGTTAGTTACAGCCCTATCGTCAGTGCTTTGTCTCAATCACAGAACTGTAATAAAAGTACCACCAGCAAATGACTATTACATTACTCAGCAAGTAGGAATCTACCTGTGGATGTGGTGCGTCTGCTCTAAAGCACAGAGCAGCATTCATTCAAAACATTTTATCACAGCCCACTACACACAAAGAGATCAACATATGGCTGTAGGCCCCCTCTTCGCTTCTAGAACAACAATCACAGCATATCGTCTGTATCAATATTTTAACGATCCCAGAAGGCAGCCTTTTTAGGACCTGTTGAAATAATCATGAGGTGCTTGTTTGGTAATGCACTTTGCTTCAATGAGTAAGTGAGGGGAAAAAAAAAAGCGGGAAACCAGCGAGACAGAGGCAAGCCAACAGACAGCTCATTATGTATGCACAACAGCGAAACCAATCTTTGTTGAGCCTGTCCTCGATTGTTTTTAAAGGATACTTTACTGAACGCAATCAAATTAGCAAGAACATCACTGATACGGGGTAATAACCCTAAATTGAATTTTTGCACAGGCTAAAGTGTCCCCTCTCTGCAGAATCAATTGCTGTGAAGAGAAAAAGAGGGCAGTGAGAGGGTATTCATAGTTAGCAGACCTTTAAAAAGCACACCAGAGATGAAGGGATGAGAGGGCTATTTTCACGCACCGGGGCCCTACAATAATGTCTGCCTGCTGACTACTACACCAGATGTAATCTCTTCAATAATGCTAGATCATTTGAATTATCTCCCAGCTCCCTCCGTTTTGTCTAACGCTTCCAATCCAACATTTGCCTGAATACGACAGTCTTTTATTGTTTTTGGTACAATGAGCCGCATACAGCCCGCTTTGGCAGTCTTGTTTCTGTGCTAAGTGAACACACACTATGACAACAACAAGCAATTAGCCAGACAGCCTCCTGTTAGCTGTGCTGCTGGCTGACACCGCTGCATGTTATGCTTGCTGGCTTGAGCCAAGGATATCACTTTACTCAGCAACTGTCGTGGCTCAGTTGTTACTGTGACAAAATGACACCTTGTCGATTTTGGTGACACAATTACTGAGATGTTTGACGAAAATTCACTTAAGGATTTTAACATCAAAAGGGCCAAAAGGTAAATAACAAAACTGAGTGTGTCCCTATTTTTTAAATTAGTTTAAAACAAAAACAACAAGCCATCACTGGGACGCCTCTGTGTGATGTAAGTACTCGAGTGGTTTTTGCTGTAAGAAATTATTGCGGTTTCCAAACTCAGTCTGTAAATTTGTATTTTTAACACAACATGCTTGATTCCAAGCATGTTGAAAATATAAAGTAGGTCTGAAACAATTAATCAGATTTATCGTGATTAATTGATTATTGAAATAATCCTCAACTAATTTAGTAATCAATCAATCATTACATGGAGTATAGAGACTCTGAAACGTGTCTTTAGCTGACAGAGAAACCCACTTAGAGCAGTAATTATACATAAAATGTTAAAAAAAATACATAAACATTTTGCCTTTAGGATAAAACACATTTTTATCTGTCATTATGTTCTATCCAGAACTCCTAAAGTGGAAAATGTTTAGTTCCTCCTGGTTTGATTTTGTTGGGATCTGGAGAAATTCCACCTGTCTCCAGCAGAGTTCGCTGTGGATCCTCCTGAGCTGAGCCTTCGACACACCTGAAGCCCATCTCATCATCAGGAGGATCCTCCACTATATAAGCAGCCCTCAGACCTCGCATCAACGCCGCAGTGTTTATCCAGTTTGGAAACCTGTTTTTGCCTTGTAAGCTCTGGATTAGCTTAACCTGCCGAGCCTGCCCTCTGAGCCCAAACCTGAAGACCTTCCTCTGGATTCCCATGCTGCTCTGGACTAAGAGCTGGAAAACCAAGGTCTGTCCAAACGCTAGATGCAAGACGCTGAAGCTGACATTGAACTCTGCTGATACAAACAGTCTCAGGACCCAACAGTGCCTCTCTCAAAGCCAAACCCGGACTCTTCAAGGTAGATCTCTGAAGATAACAATTTCCAAGTTTCCAGACTCATTTCCATGTGCTTTATTAATAAACTCATTTAAACCTTTTCCCTGTTTCCCGTGGTGTTCTGCATATTGGGCCTCTCTGAACCAATCATGACAGAACACTGCGGCCCAAACACAAGGCCCAGCAGACCAACTTCATCGTCGGTTGGAGGAACAAGATGCCCAAATTCAGGGACAGACCCAAACCCTCCGTGAGTTGCACAGAATGGTACTTTACCAGAATCAAGTTATTCAAGGCTTCGCTAACAATTTGAGCAGCGCTAACGCCACGCCGCTTTCACAACCATTTCCGGGTCCAGTTCCTCCTCCGAGGTCACCGGCGGTGACGTCATCATCTGAGTTCCGACCTAGTCTCCCTGAAAAGTTTTCAGGTAACATAAAAGACTGCAAAGGATTTTTGTTTCAATGTCGATTAATCTTTCAAAATTCTCCAGGCAGTTTTCCAATGGATTACAAGAAAATATCATTTATTTTGTCTCAATTGACTGGAAGAGCTCTTGAGTGGGCGCAGGCTAGGTTTTCCTCCGAAGAAAGCCTTAGTTGCCAATACTCCGACTTTATTTCTGAGTTTTCACAAGTTTTTAACCAGGAAACAGATCAAACTATAGATTCTCGGGCTCTTTTGAAACTTAAACAAGGAAATTCTTCAGTTGCTGAATTCTCTATTAACTTCCGGGTTAAAGCCGCAGCTTCCGGTTGGAATCAATGCGCTTTAAAGACTGCATTTTTTGAGGCTCTCAACGAAAATATAAAAGATGAGCTTGCAACCCTCGACGAACCTGCTACTCTCGAGGAATTGATCCGCCTGACAATTAGGCTGGATAATAGGATTCGAGTCAGAAATAGCACAAAACCAAGGAATTATGGTCCTTTCAACTCTGTCCCTGCTTCTAACAATGTGCCTGCCTTCTCTTCTTCCACAGAACCTTTTTCTAAACCAAGGTCTAAGACCCAATCTCTCCCTTTGCCAGTTCAGGCCTCTCATGCGGTTGAAGTGGAGGCCGAACCCATGCAGGTTGGACATACGAGGCTAACTCCTGAGGAAAGGTTAAGGCGTGTCAGGAGCAAGCTGTGCATCTACTGTGGTGAGAGTGGCCATTTCATTGCCTCATGCCCAGCTAAATCAAAAGCCGAGGCCCGTCAGAGGATCTGAGGAGTCTGACGGGCCATGTTATCTCTGAGAAATCTCCTCGCCTGTTGCTTCCAGCCACATTGTTCTTCGCTGATCAAAACCTCACTTTATCTGCCTTCATCGATTCAGGCTGTGAAAGGAATCTAATTGACTCTAACCTGGTTCAACAGTTACAGATTGAAACTATTCCCCTAATCCAGCCTCTCTTTGTCTCCACGATCGATGGAAAGAAGCTCCACCAAGTTACCCACCAAACACAACCCCTCGAGCTGTTGGTCTCAGGTAACCATCGTGAAACCTTATCATTCTTTGTTTTCCCTTCTGCATGTTCTCCTTTGGTATTGGGGTTTAAGTGGCTGGAACGACATAACCCCCATATAAACTGGACTGATCGTCATATTGAGTCTTGGTCGACCTCTTGCCATGAGACGTGTCTTCGTTCAGCAGCCCCCGCTGTAAGATCTCCTAGAGGTGGGGGGGAGATGGACTCTCTTGACCTTACTTCTGTCCCGCCAGAGTACCATGATCTGGCTCCTGTCTTCAGTAAGGTCAGTGCTACGTCCCTTCCACCTCACAGACCATACGACTGTGCTATCGAACTATTACCTGGAGCACCTCTACCCGGCAGTAGACTTTATAATATCTCCAAACCAGAACGGGAGACGATGGAAAAATATATTAATGAGTCATTAGCTGCTGGAATAATCCGCCCCTCTTCGTCTCCATTGGGAGCAGGTTTCTTTTTTGTGGGCAAAAAGGATGGTTCACTTAGACCGTGTATCGACTACAGAGGGTTGAACCAAATCACTGTTAAAAATAAGTACCCACTTCCTCTACTCGCTTCTGCATTCGAACCAGTTCAAGGTGCTACAGTCTTCACTAAGCTCGATTTAAGGAACGCCTATCACCTTCTCAGAATCAGAGATGGCGATGAATGGAAGACAGCCTTTAAGACTCCTCTGGGCCAGTTCGAGTATTTAGTCATGCCTTTTGGTCTAACAAACGCCCCTGCGTGTTTTCAAGCCTTAGTCAACGACGTTCTCAGAGACTTTTTGAACGTGTTTGTTTTTGTCTACATTGATGACATACTCATTTACTCCAAGGATCTTTCCGAGCACAAGAAACATGTTCGCCTGGTCTTACAAAGACTACTAGAGAATAAACTTTTTGTCAAAGCCGAGAAATGCAAGTTTCACCAATCTTCAGTCACCTTTTTGGGGTTTGTGCTTGAGGGCGGGCAGGTTAAGCCATCTGAAGATAAGATAAAGGCAGTTTTGGAGTGGCCGGTTCCCGAGAACCGCAAACAGCTGCAGAGATTCCTGGGTTTCGCAAACTTCTATCGACGATTCATCAGGAATTATAGTCAGACAGCTCTACCTTTAACTTCTCTAACTTCAGTCAAAAGAACTTTCCAATGGACCCCCGAGGCACAAACTGCATTTGACAAACTTAAAATGTTGTTTTCCAGAGCTCCAGTGTTAATCCAACCTGATTCATCAAAACAATTCATCCTCGAATTCGACGCTTCCGACTCAGGAGTTGGTGCTGTCTTATCCCAAAGACTCGATACAGATCAAAGAGTTCACCCATGTGCCTTTTTCTCCCGTAGACTTTCCCCTGCTGAGCAAAACTACGATGTTGGAGACCGCGAACTATTGGCCATCAAATTGGCATTAGAGGAGTGGAGACACTGGCTTGAGGGGGCAGAACACCCGGTTCTTGTTTGGACAGATCACAAGAACCTTGCCTACATCCAATCCGCCAAACAGGCCAATCCTCTGCAATCAAGGTGGTCACTATTCTTCTCTCGTTTCAATCTCATTATCTCTTACAGACCCGGATCCAAGAACATCAAACCCGATTCTCTCTCTCGTCTTTATTCCACTGATCAATCCGAGACGCCTGAACCCGTTCTACCCGCTTCCTGCACTGTTGGGGTGGTTACCTGGGAGATCACCGACCTCATAAACTCTGCCCTGGCTTCTGAACCTGACCCAGGTAACGGTCCCCCAAACAAATCTTATGTTCCCTCTTCGGTCAGATCACGCCTAATTCAGTGGATGCACTCTGCCAAATTTTCCGCTCATCCGGGGGTGAGTAGAACCATCAACCTTATCTCGAGACGTTTCTGGTGGCCTACCCTGCACAGGGATGTTAAGGAATATGTTCTGGCCTGTCCTACCTGCGCCAGAAACAAGACCACACATCAACCTCCTTCTGGGCTGTTGCATCCTCTTCCTGTTCCTTCTCGCCCCTGGTCTCACATCGCAATTGACTTTGTTACTGGTCTTCCCATCTCTCAAGGTATGTCCACAATCCTCACCATTGTTGATCGATTTTCCAAGTCCTGCCATCTTGTTCCCCTCAGGAAGCTTCCCATGGCTTTTCAAACCGCTCAGCTCCTTATTAAACACGCCTTCCGTCTACATGGCATCCCTCAGGAGATTCTTTCTGACCGTGGACCACAATTCATCTCTCAAGTTTGGAAGGCCTTTTGCTCAGCACTCAACTGTAAATCATCTCTCACTTCAGGTTATCACCCACAGTCCAATGGCCAAACGGAAAGAATGAACCAGCAGCTCGAATCTTCCCTTCGTTGTCTGACCTCCAGTAATCCCACCGACTGGAGCCAACTTCTCCCTTGGATCGAATATGCCCACAACTCTCTCAAGTCAGCTTCCACCGGCCAGTCCCCATTTCAGGTCAGTCTTGGTTACCAACCTCCACTTTTTCCCGCAGACGAGAGAGAGATTTCGGTCCAATCAGTCAACCACCACATCCGCCGCTGTCGTCGTATCTGGAGAGACACCATAGCCACCCTCAACCGTTCTCTGGAAACCACCAAACGTTTTGCCGACTCAAAGAGACGTCCTGCCCCAGATTACTCCGTCGGTCAGGAGGTATGGCTCTCCACTCGGGACATTCCCCTCAAGGGGATGTCCCGTAAACTCTCTCCAAGATACATTGGTCCCTACAGGATTTCCCAGGTCATAAACCCATCAGCCATACGACTGCAACTACCTACGACTCTTCGTATTCATCCCACGTTCCACGTCTCTCAAGTCAAGCCTGTGATCTCCAGCCCTTTGTGCCCTCCGTCCGACTCCCCTCCACCCGCCCTGGAAGTCGATGGTCATCCGGCCTTCACCGTCCGCCGGATCGTGGACTCCCGTCGGCGAGGTCGTGGCTGGCAGTACCTCGTCGATTGGGAGGGCTACGGTCCGGAGGATCGCCAGTGGGTTCCTGGCTCCTACATCCTCGACCCTTCCCTCATCGAGGAGTACGAGCAATCCCTTCCATCGACGTCTTCTGGACCGTTGAGGGAAGGGTCGTTGAGGGGGGGGTACTGTTGGGATCTGGAGAAATTCCACCTGTCTCCAGCAGAGTTCGCTGTGGATCCTCCTGAGCTGAGCCTTCGACACACCTGAAGCCCATCTCATCATCAGGAGGATCCTCCACTATATAAGCAGGCCCTCAGACCTCGCATCAACGCCGCAGTGTTTATCCAGTTTGGAAACCTGTTTTTGCCTTGTAAGCTCTGGATGAGGTTAACCTGCAGAGCCTGCCCTATGAGCCCAAACCTTAAGCCCATGAGCCCAAACCTGAAGACCCTCCTCTGGATTCCCATGCTGCTCTGGACTAAGAGCTGGAAAACCAAGGTCTGTCCAAACGCTAGATGCAAGACGCTGAAGCTGACATTGAACTCTGCTGATACAAACAGTCTCAGGACCCAACAGTGCCTCTCTCAAAGCCAAACCCGGACTCTTCAAGGTAGATCTCTGAAGATAACAATTCCACATTCATCTGCTACGTGGCTAACTGAACTGTCATCCCTACAGTCTCCAGTGAACCTGTCCTCCAGATGTGAACCAGTTTCCAGACTCATTTCCATGTGCTTTATTAATAAACTCATTTAAACCTTTTCCCTGTTTCCCGTGGTGTTCTGTATATTGGGCCTCTCTGAACCAATCATGACAGATTTAATAAACAATCTTCTTTAAGGAACCTTTTGCTATTAATCGATTAAACAAAAAAATTATCAAAAGATTAATAGATTTGCAAAATATTTTTTAGTTGCAGCCCTAATATAAAGGTTAATCATGATGTCATTACGTTGCACCAGGATATCATACCGAATGATTTTTAAAAGATGTCTTAAAAGTTTAATAGTTCAACAGAAAGACATTCCCAATGCTTACTGGTATCATCCTAAACCTCTATGTATGCATTTGGCTTAAGATTTTATATGGACACAGACTTGGGCCATTAGAATTTGAATTGTTAGGACTTAATCAATTAATCATTGTAATTTAAAACTAAATTTATTGGTTAGAAAATAAATGTATCAATTGAATGGACCAAAACTAAATTAATATTCTTTAAAAATGTATTATGTTGTGATTAAAAATCAGTTTTGATATTCTGAAAGTGAAATTTAGTTTATGACATTCATCGCCTAATTTGCATAGTTACCTCTAACAAGCAGATAGATGGTAAATGGCATGTACTTATATAGCGCCATTATTCAAGTCAGTAGACTTGACCAAAGCGCTTTACACTACATTCATTCACCCATTCACACACACACACTGATGGTGGCAAGCTAAATTGTAGCCATAGCTGCCCTGGGGCTCACTGACAGAAGCGGGGCTGCCGTACACTGGTGCCACCGGGCCCTCTGACCACCATCAGTAGACAATGCAGGTGAAGTGTCTTGCCCAAGGACACAACGACAATGAAAGTCGGAGTCGGGGCTTGAACCGTCAACCCTTCAATTTCAGGGCAAACTCTAACATCCAACGCCACTGTCGCCCCCAGATAGTTTTTACAATAGTTTTTAATGTGTGTTTGTCTGTCTGTGTACAGGATAACTTAAACATTTATGGATGGATTTTAAAGAATTTTTTATCAGAGGTGTCCCTCATGCCAAGGAACAATTAATTAAATGTTGGTGATGACCCTTATCAAATTCTGGATATAGGATTTTCTTTTTAAACATTGTCAGGTTTGGCGGAACAAGCAGTTTCAAACTAAACCAGAAGGTGGCAGCAGTGACCATTGACAGTCGGAGGATCGGACTCAAAAATCCGAAGGTATACTAGGTTACTGAAAACAAAAACACAAGAAAAGGGAACTTTGTTGGTTTGTTAGGAGGATCAATTGAAATTTTAAGGATTTTTTACCCGAGGTCTCCCTCATGCCAAGGAAGAATGCACTTAAATTAGGTAATGATTCAGGTCATGTGTGAGTTTTAGCTATAGGTGTAAGTCAGAATTTGGGTCTGTGCTCTCTGAGTACTTAAGTAGTTAGTAATACTTTGATCTAGCCTCTAGGAGAGGGAAAAAATACATTTTGTTATTCTATTAAATGAAAATTAAAGGCAGACAGCAGAGGGACACACATTGGATGAGGTGAATATGTGACTAAAGCTGTGTATTAAACAAATGCAGTAAGGGATCTCTTCTAGTGCAGTATTTTCATAAACCCTTAACATTAAAGTTAATTCAATAAATAATAATATGATAGATACAGAAAAATGTCTCTAATTTGGCAACAGTGTGGAAACGGTTTTCACGCGAACAGAAGTTCTTGTGGTTTCAGGCTTTCTCCTGGAGTTCTAGAGCAAAAATGAAAATCAGGAGTTCAAGACAAATCATCTAACGTCTGCTGTACTTCTAAAAACATTCCTCATTTTTCTTGTGTTTTAGCTATTTGTGGCAGTGTGCATTTTACTGTTGAAAGATGCTACTATGATCAAGATATTTGGGTTCCATGAAGGAATGTGCAAAAATTATGTGAATTTGATATCCAATAGATCAAGATTTGCACCAGAACATCGCCCTAACCTTTACCTTTACCAGGTTAGGGTTAATATTACTAATATTACTATTTCTAAAAGGTCTACAATCAGAACCTTTCTCTCACAATCAGCCTTAATTGCTTTGGCAACTCCATTTACTCATCTGTTTAATCCAATCAGAATAGAAATCATTGATCCCCATCTGCAAACCTCCTCTCCTCAGTATCTCACAAACATCCCCACTGACAATAATATAGACCACAAGTCCATGTCACGGACTGATCTTGCACAAGCTACACTTTATGTAAACAATACATACTACATTTCCATATATGTATTTTTCTTTCAATGATGCTTTACATCCATAACAAGTATTCTAACTCTGCTTCTAACAAATTATTCTTCTAATTTCTCAAAGGATGTTTAATATTTTATGCTTTTCTGCTTAAAGTGTTTCATATTGCATAAGGGCGTCCTCTAAGGATGCTTATTTTTTCTATTAATGCTTGTTATTACTGTCTGCATTTTATGTAGGCATTCTGATCTGTGCTTCTCAACAAAATTTCATAATGGTTTCATGACAAAGGTTGAAAAATGGGCCTTGGTTGCCCATGAAACAACTGGTTTGCTGCTTTCTTAGGTTACTTTGATGGAGAATTTAAGACTCTGCAGACTGGGAGAAACTGTCACAAGCTGTGGTCTTGAGGACGGGACACATTGCTTGCAACCGGCTCTACAAGCTGTAATTAGATTTTTGTTGTTATGCCGTACTGGCTGCAAAAAAGTTTTTTACTCTGCAGAGGTTGACAAAATATCCTGATTTGTGCAGGGCTGTGCCACATTTTTTACTTCTGTCCCAGTGTCCCAAAAACTGAGTCAGATTAGGAAAAGTAAAAAAACAGGTGCTTTTCTTAAATGTAAAGAGAGCAGAGCAGTTATTACCACAGAGCAGTGCAGCTGTTTATCAGATGTGATGAACACTGTCCCTGATAACCATCCTTTTTGTCCCCTATTTTTCTACTATAAGAAGATCCCTATTTCAATGTATGTTTTCTATACTCCTGAGGTCCTATCATGGGCAAAATACTCTATTTATTGAAATATTTTATCCATTTATATACCTAGTGTTTCCAGATGAACCTATATGGGGACTAACTTTCCGGTTTACCTTTAGATTCAAGGATTTTACTTTATATTTTTCCCAATTTTCTCCATTTTTAATTTTTCACCATTTCTCTCTCACTCTGACTCATGACATTCCCATCAAACTACTGCAAAAATCCAACCAAACTAGACCAGGGATCTACCTTGGTCAGGCACAACTGCAAAGAACGACGTGTGGTCTGGCCAGTCCTATGTATTTCAGTAAGATCCAGTTGCTAAAACTTCATACGATCTGATTTTCCATCAGTTTCAGTGTTTTCAGGCCTTTAAAGATGCTTTGAAAGAGATCATCTAGTCAAAACAATTCTGCTCTTTTCAAACTTTGCTTACATAATACATCCCACCCACAAAAACGGTTTTATATTATAACAATAATCAGTGTTATCCACCATTTATTCAGCTGTCAAGCGTCATGATATTAGTCATTATTGTTCTAACAGAGGATTTAAATGTTAGCTACCAAAACAAAGGAAGGTCTGTGTGTTGTTTTGCCATGTGTGGTAGAGTATGTATCTTGTCAGCTTCTAATAGCACTATACTTGTACCTTTTGTCTGATTGTACAATGTTACAGGAGAAGACTATAGTATCAAATCTGACTTCACCTAATTCACTTAGTGCTCCAGTTAGCAGCGAGAAAGTGAATCATTGTGTGAGCTACAATAGCCCATTACCTGAGAGTTAAAGAGCTCCATCAGTCCACGACACCTCCTCCCCATCATCCCCCCCGGTGAGGAGAATGGGAGTTAGGAACTGAATGCCAGGCAGCAAGTAATGAGCAAGCTGCAAGCCCATTTGCGCTGGGAGAGAATAGGTCCTTAATGAACCACTGAAGACACTTAGGTCCACTGATTCAGGACTGAAATGTGCAGCTGATGGCCAAAAGGAGTTTGTGCCAATCCAACCAGAGAAAAAATAAGAAAAAAAAAACACATGAATTTAGAAGATAAAACTTTGCCAATGGACTTTGTATGTTTTCAAAAGAATGATGTTTGTGAGCTACAGACCAGCAGGGAAAAATCCTCCTTATCCCAGTGGTGCCATGCTCAATCCCCTTCTTTTATTTACTGTGTCGAGAGATGCTATCAAACCAATCCAGGCTATTTATTTTCCCTTTTAATGGAAAGACAAATTCCTATCCTGAAATAAAATCTTGGGGTGTGTAAGAATGAATTCTCAGTTGCAACATAAGCTGCCACCACACCACTTCTATTGCGTTTGAAATATGAGAACTTCCTCACAGCACTTCCTGAGTCATAACAGAAAAACTGCACTTCTAGCATTTTTCTTCTGGGGCATCAAGCTCTTCCCACTGCAGCTCACTGAAAAGGTCAAAGCTTTTGTATTTTAAGAGCTAAATTAAAAATAAAATCAGAAAAAAACATTTATATCAAATGTTTAAAACACAATTCAAAGGACTTGGAAATTTAATCGCTTTTACAGTCAGAATATCTGTATAAAAAGAAAGATATTCTCTTTAGGCTTGACTGGGTAGAGGGAAAGATTTCAAACCAGGGTTGTTATGGCCTTCAGACAATAGGCATTTTATATTTGGGAGTGCCCTCTTTTAGTTAATGAGGACTTTGTTGGAAAAGGAAAAGAAAAAAAAGCAAGCTCACAGCTTGGAGACAGAGAGCAGTAATTTCTGCTGCGGTAATGAAAGGAGAAGAGCAGTAGGGATACCCACCCATAGCGTGGACGGCTAGTATCGCAGGCAGCAGGAGGGCAAGCATGATTTCCAGACAGCAGGTCTCCGTCTTCAGGCACAGCACTGCAGGAGGAAAAAAGAGATTTGATATGAAGAAATCCTAAAATAATATAAAGAAATTAGAAACACAGCATTATAGGGAGAAGCATGTTTCAGAGGGTGATCTGGTGCAAGATTTTCCAATGTTAAAATGTCACTGTTATATATGCGTCATCAAAATAAAGGAGGAAAACCATCCAAATACTGAGTTATTATTGAGATACTTTAATGTTAAGTTTTTTTTTTGTTTTTTTTCTGCTTTATCCGGAAGGCAGCAGTCTAAGCAGAGATGCCCAGCCTTTCCGATCCACCCACACCTCGAAGGGTGCGCCCAGCCACCCTGCGAAGGAAACACATTATGGCCACATGGATTTAGATCCTGTCCTTTCGGTCATTACTCCGACCTCATGACCATAGGTCTAACTTTACTGTGAAGTGAGATTTCTTGAAGCTTGAGAATGTATTTATGTTTTAAAATGCTTATTTTAAAGCAGAGGTCTTCAACGTATTCCAGGCCAAGGACCCCCAAACTTATGGCGAGATGAGGCGCGGACCCGATCATTGTATAGATCGTTTGAAATTGTGTTATATCAAACTGGTCCTATAGTCACTCTACTACATATGGAGTCATTTAACGAAAGTAATTTCTCCCTGGGATTATTTAAGTATTTCTGATTCTGATTCCTCATTGATGGGACAGGTGTTGTGAATGAAACGATACCCTGATTGAAAGAGCTCCTGTGTGTCACTAAATGTGTGCATTGATGACTGAAAGACATCTCCTGCATCCATTTATCTGTTTACTACAGTGTGTTGAATTCATGTTAACGTGGATTTAAAAACATTTCAATTAGTGGGAAAAAATTGAAGGTGGGAATATAAAAAATGTAATCAATCAAAACTTTCGCGACCCCCATGCAGTACCTCCGTAGACCCCCTAGGCGTCGCGGACCCCCTGTTGAAGATCTCCGTTCTAAAGGATAAAGAAAGTTGATCTTAAGTTGTTTTCCTTATTGTGGTGGCAGAGTTGGCTAATACATATTTAAAAATATATACATCAGAAACAAAAAAAATTAACACTTTAAAGTTTTTAATCTTCCTGTATTTTGGGCACCTTCTAAAAGAACATCTTGGTAACGATTAGCTGCTTACATCTATGGTATGTGCTTTATAGCTTCCTATAGGTGCTGGATTGAGAGGCTATTTCACAAGGTTTGACGATATACTGATGTTGCAAAATCTAAAATGCTTAGATTGCTAAAAGTCTCTGTTTATGAACTCTTCATGGGACATTTTATATAGTATTGAGTTATATAAAAAAATGGGTTATATTGTTTTGTTTTTTCAAATGAAAAATATCCCCATTTAACAATGATGAGTAATAACAATTGGGATAACTCTGTTTGTCCTTATTCCACAGCATGTTACAATATGCTGGTGCAGCTAATAAAAGAAGAAGAATGTAAAAAATCTACATTTATGTCCTTCCCTTCAGAAACTAATACAGGGAACAAAATTTAAATCAAAAGCTGTTTGTTGGTCTCATTTATCATGAGCTGAAGCAAAAGATCTAAGACTTTTTTAATACACCAAAGGCTTGTTTCTCTCAAATCTTGTTCTATTTGCAGAGATAATTCATCCACCTCTCAGTTGTAACACATCGAGATGTAAACGAGGTGTTCCCTACCCCTCATTCACATAGACTACATTCAATGTCTTCTCCACAAGCGGATCCTACACACATCTAATACACAGTTGATGTAACAGATCTGCATCCCTTTTCCTGTGTCGTACTTCCTGTCTGGCTACACTAATTTTTGGAAATGTAGAAGTTTTGCTTCCTCCTCCATCAAAAATGAACTTGATCTGTATTTCTGATGGACAATTGAGGAGGGCTTTCCCTTATGCTGCAATATCACCTAGCCAGTGACCATTCATGCACTGACTAGAATAGCTTTTTAGAGAATAAAAACACGTTTGACGCAGAGATTGTGAATGAGGTTTCAGGCTGACCACGATAAAAGGCCTCCAAAATGTTCAGTTTACCTTTATTCTGGCGATCAGCGGGATAATTACCTTATGCGACACACCTTCTTTGCATAGATTTGATCGGGTTATATGTCTGTGTGGATGATGGAACTAAAACTCACCGCAGTATACACAGTAGTTGACATATTCAGTGGCCATGCCGGTCATGAAGAACTAGGAATCATGTATAGATCCTTTTGAAATGAAGCATGGATGAACGGCACAACAACGGAACTCAGGATCTAGTCGCAATATCGTTTTTTTTTAAATGCCTATATTAAAATGCACCTGTGGTCCTTACACGTGACATGAGGCTATCGATACTAGAACTCCACCAACATCATGACGCACTGGATCCATTGTTTTGGCAGCAGAAAACTGCTGTCAAAAACTTTTGTTTAAACTGAAACCCCCACCCTGAGAAACAGTCCAGCCTCTTTTTTATTATTTCCCCCTGTAAGATGCTAGTAGCCCATCTGTGAGAATAGTCAGTGCAGAAAGCATCTTCATGCACTCACTACTGCCTGAATCTACTCCTTGTAAAAAAAAACTAAATTCTATGAAATATTTTCTTTGACAACCCTGTCATGGTTGCGGTTATTCTGCTTGCCACAATTTCTACTTCGACTCAACTTTCTATAAATATTGTAAAAAAAAATGTGTTTTTTGTCAATGATCTATCGTGGCTTTTCCTCCTTGTGGAGGAAGTTAGTGGCGATCTTTGGGACGTCTGTCAAGTAAGCTGTTTTCTTCAACATTATGTAGACCTGGACTGACCTCCACATTGAGGGGCTCAGAAAGTTAATTAGCTCATTAGGGCGTAAGCAGCCCTTTTAAATTCTCAGCTTTTTTGCAATGTCTTTATTTCCCAAGAGTGATTTTTTTCTAGGAGTAAAAATCTATATAATACATCGGTTTAAATGTACATACTGAATAGTAGAATATTGACCTATTTGAGGCATTCTATTTTTTTATTATTTTGCCAAAAAGGCCTTTTTACATCCTTAGTATCTCAGTAAAAACGAAAGAAAATAAGTCCCCTTCAGAAATAAAGATAAAATTGTCTTTGGACTTTTAATAAGGCATGTAAACAATATTGCCATTGTGGCGGGATCATACAGAGGTCAGGTGTTATAGTTTGTAGCACTACAGCAAAAAGGTGATGTGTTTGAATACTGGGTTTTTGTGTACAGAGTTTGCATGTACTCCATAAAGATGTTTGGGTTCTTTCTGGATACTCCAGCTTATTTCCACAGTCTAAAAGCATGACTGATGGGTTGATTGGTGTCTCCAAATTGCTCTTAGGTGTGAGAGTGTATGTGCATGGTTCTATGTCTCTGTATTGTCCTGCAATGGACTGGCAACCTGTCTAAAATGAACCCCACCTTTCGTCAAAGGACTGACAAATGGTAGAAAATTATCGGAAATGAGATTTAGATGTGATGCTTATTTCCTCCATGGAGGTTTAACAACACGGATTCTTAAGTTCTATTATTAATATTTGGGTAAACCTAGCCTAGCAAGTTTCCAAAGAAACTCTCACTTTGTAGCCATCTGTAAGGGTACTGGCATAACTCTGATTTGACATTAAATCACTGTTACTAGTAGAATTGGTCAAGCTATATTTAGTGTGGTTGTTGAATCCATGGACTTTTTATTTTTATGAGGTTAAGTTTAGTTTTTTTGTAAGTCTGCTGTGTCAATTCCATAACACTTTTAAAGTCTGGGATTTAAATCAGTTCAAAACACCTATCTGTGTATCTGATCCAAACTACCAAGTTAAAATGAAAGGTGATTGGTGTGGTTGTTCAAGAATAACCAAAAACCTACCAAGGCCCAAGCTTACAAAATCTAAAATGTTGAAGCAGCTGTGTCACTTTACTCACCCAAGAGAATATAGCATCACCAAAGACTGAGAGACTGATGACAAAAAGGAGACACCGGCTCCAGAATCAACACCTCCAAGCAGGACCTAATTTTAAGGTGGCTTTATGCACAAACATTTTTTTATAGGGAAAAGATTAATGCTCAGGAAAAAAAAACATTCTGCCTCAACCACCTGTTTGGCATCATTTGTATAACTGTTGAACTGCAGTCAGAGGCTGCATAATGACAGCAGCCAGTAACCCCAAGGCCACATTTTAGACAGCCCTAAGAAATAATAAAAAATAGAACTATATGCAAATGATTCAGCTTTACTATCAGAGGCAAAATAGACTGAATATAAAAAAATAATAATTTAAAATCTTTCATCTCAACCAGTTTGGAATGGTTAAATATAAGGTGGAAGGAGTTCTTCGAATTAATCATTATTAGCCAATTATTTAAATATCCGGAATCTAATTTAGAAATCAATTAATAACTGACTGGAGTATAGAGAATGCAACTTATTCAGAGTGGTAATAATAACAAAATTGTAAAAAAAAAATTGTCAAAATGCTTTATCCAGAGCTAGTTTTGGCATCACCTGCTTTAAATTTTGCATAAAATCTTTAAGGAAACATTTGCTATCTAATTGATTACTTAATAGACAGATTAATCGATTACTAAAATTATAGTTTGTTGCAGCCCTAGTTAAAGCAACTAACATTCCACCTCTTCCCCCTAAAACTTGTCTGTCTTTAAAATCCACCAAATAATGGAGCTAATGTGTAAAGGGTGCACAAGTGCGCACTGCTTACACATTCTCAGTGCACAAGAAAATGTGCGAAGAAGAGAAAAGAACTTTAAATCAATCCAGACCAATAAAAAAAAAACTTCTGAATCATTTTGAATTTTGAACAGGAAGAATAATATGTCCAGAAGGACAAGTCAATATCTCGTTGATATTTGTGCCACATTTCAAACATCCAGTGCTGGTAGTGAAAGATTTATTTTAATAAATCATATCAAAACAGCCTCAAGAAAGCGTCTTTGTCATGATTGGTTTAAAGCTAAACCCACATGCAGACCACAAACGGAGGCTGAGTAAAAGTTTAACAGAGTTTATTGAAAAAGGTTTTCAACAAAGACATGAACAGGTTCAGGTACTGGTCCAGGTTGGGTTCACTGATGTCTGCAGAGACAGACAGTTTGATTAGCCAGGCAGTCAGATGATTAATTGAGTCTTTAGATAATTCAGAGTCTACCTTGAAGAAGTCCAGGCTTTACTTGTGAGAGAGGGAACCGTTGGGTCCAGAGACTGTTGGTTCAGCAGAGTACACAAGCAGCAGCAGCGTCTAGCTTCTGACTTTGAATGGCAGACCTTGATCAGAGTTTCCAGCTCTTCTCTAAGAGCAGCAGGAGAAATCCAGATTGGAATCTTCAGGTTTGGCTCACCAGGGCTGGCAGGCAGGTTAAGCTCATCCAGAGCTTCAGACTTGAGACAGGTTTCCAAACTAGGTCAACACTGCGGCGTTGAAGGAAGGTCTGGCAGCTGCTTATGTAGGGAAGGTCTCCTGATGAGCAGACAAGCACCAGGTGTGCTGGAGGGCTCCAGCCCAGGAGACCCACGGCGCACTCTGCTGGAGAACGATGGTACATCTCCAGATCCCAACAGTACCCCCCTCTCAACGACCGCCTCTTGGCGGTCCCGAGGAAGTGGACGGGAGAGACCTCTCATAATCCTCGATCAGTCCCGGATCGAGGATGTATGAGCCAGGAACCCAGGTGCGGTCCTCCGGACCGTAGCCCTCCCAGTCGACGAGGTACTGCCAACCGCGACCTCGCCGACGGGAGTCCACGATCCGGCGAACTGTGAAGGCCGGATGACCATCAACGTCCAGGGCGGGTGGAGGGGAGTCGGATGGTGGGCACAGGGAGCTTGTAACGACAGGTTTTACCTCAGAGACATGAAACGTAGGATGGATTCGTAGAGACGGTGGCAGGTGCAGACGGACAGCAGAGGGGTTGATTATCTGAGCTATCTTATAAGGACCGATGAACCGGGGTGACAGCTTCTTGGACATGGCTTTGAGAGGAATGTCACGTGTCGACAACCAAACTTCTTGGCCTATGGTATAGTCAGGGGCAGGACGTCTCTTGGAATCGGCGCATCTTTTGGTAGATGCAGATGAACGGGTGAGAGTGGCGATGGTGTCTTTCCAGATACGCTGACAACGGCGGATGTGGTGATGGACTGATCTGACTGTTATCTCTCTCTCGTCTGCAGGGAAGAGTGGAGGCTGATAACCTATGGAGATTTGGAAAGGGGATAAACCAGTGGAAGCAGATTTCAAGGAATTATGGGCGTACTCAATCCATGTCAGAAACTGACTCCAGTCAGTAGGATTGTTCGATGTTAGGCAGCGGAGAGTGGACTCGAGTTGTTGATTCATCCTCTACGTCTGCCCATTAGACTGAGGATGATAACCAGAGGTGAGAGGACTTGCAGTTTAACGTTGAACAGAAAGCTTTCCAGACCTGTGAGATGAACTGTGGACCACGATCAGAGAGGATTTCTTGAGGAATTCCATGGAGGCGGAAAACATGCTTCACGAGAAGCTGGGCCGTCTGGAATGCAGTGGGAAGTTTCCTGAGGGGAATTAAATGACAGGCCTTGGAAAAACGGTCGACGATGGTTAGAATGGTGGACATACCTCTAGAAATCGGGAGACCGGTGACAAAATCTACAGCGATATGAGACCAAGGACGGGTTGGAACAGGTAGAGGATGCAGCAGGCCAGAAGGTGGTTGGTGAGAGGTCTTATTTCTGGCGCAGATGGGACAAGCCAGAACGTACTCCTTAACATCTTTGTGAAGTGATGGCCACCAAAAACGTCTTGTTATGAGGGCAATAGTTCTGCTCACTCCAGGATGGGCGGAGAATTTTGCTGCATGCATCCACTGGATCAGTCGGGATCTGACGGAAGACGGAACATAAGTTTTATTTGGAGGACCGTTACCTGGGTCAGGTTCAGAGGCTAGGGCAGAGTTGATGAGATCAGTGATCTCCCAGGAAACGACTCCAATCGTACAGGAGGCAGGAAGAACAGGCTCGGGTGTCTCAGGTTGATCAGTGGAGTACAGACGAGAGAGAGAATCGGGCTTGACGTTCTTGGAACCAGGTCTGTAAGAAATGATGAGGTTGAAACGAGAAAAGAATAAAGACCATCTTGAGTGACGTGGGTTGGATCGTTTTGCCGATTGGAGATAAGCCAGGTTTTTGTGGTCTGTCCAAACCGATACTGGATGCTCGGCCCCCTCGAGCCAGTGTCTCCATTCCTCCAGGGCGAGTTTAATGGCAAGAAGTTCTCGGTCTCCAGAATCATAATTTTGTTCCGCTGGAGAGAGTCTGCGTGAAAAGAATGCACAAGGGTGAGTTTTCTGGTCAGAGTCTGACTGTTGAGATAAAACAGCTCCTACACCGGAGTCAGATGCGTCCACCTCTAAGATAAATTGCTTAGAGGGATCTGGCTGGATTAGGATGGGTGCCCTGGAAAACAGATTCTTCAATTTATTAAAAGCATTTTCGGCTTCAGGGGTCCATTGAAAAGTCTTCTTCACAGAAGTCAGGGTTGTGAGGGGTAGAGCTGTTTGACTATAGTTTCTTATGAAACGTCTGTAGAAGTTTGCAAACCCAAGAAACCTTTGAAGCTGCTTGCGGTTTTCAGGTGTCGGCCAGTCCAGAACTGCCTTTATTTTGTCTTCGGATGGCTTCACCTGCCCGCCTTCGAGCACAAACCCTAGAAAAGTGACAGATGGTTGGTGAAATTCACATTTTTCAGCTTTCACAAAGAGTTTGTTTTCCAATGGTCTCTGAAGAACTAGACGAACCTGTTTCTTGTGGTCTGAGAGATTCTTGGAGTAGATCAAAATATCATCGATGTATACAAAAACAAAAACATTCAAAAAATTTCTGAGGACGTCATTGACTAGAGCTTGGAAGCAAGCAGGAGCGTTTGTGAGACCAAAAGGAATGACCAAATATTCAAATTGGCCTAAGGGGGTCTTAAAGCCTGTCTTCCATTCATCCCCTTCTCTTATTCTAAGGAGATGATAGGCGTTTCTTAAATCGAGTTTGGTGAACACTGTCGCACCTTGAACAGGTTCAAAAGCTGATGTCAGTAATGGTAGGGGATACTTATTTTTGACGGTTATCTGAATCAAGCCTCTGTAGTCAATACAGGGTCGGAGGGAACCATCCTTTTTACCCACAAAAAAGAAACCAGCACCGAGAGGAGATGAAGATGGACGAATAATTCCAGCGGCTAGAGACTCATTGATATACTTCTCCATAGTTTCGCGTTCTGGTTTGGAGATGTCATATAGTCTACTGCTGGGAAGGGGGGCTCCTGGTAGTAAATCAATGGCGCAGTCATATGGTCTGTGAGGTGGAAGAGACGTCGCACTGGCCTTACTGAAGACTGGTGCCAGATCATGATACTCGGGAGGAACAGAAGTAAGGTCAGGAGAGTCCATCTCCCCCCTACCACTAGGGGACTGAATAGTAGGAGCCGCAGAACGAAGGCATGACTCGTGACAGGAAGTGGACCAAGACTCAATGTGGCGTTCAGCCCAGTTGATATGGGGGTTGTGACGTTCTAGCCACTCGAATCCCAGCACCAGAGGCGAGCATGCAGATGAAAAAAAAATATTAATGTCTCACGATGGTTTCCAGAGATTAGAAGTTCTAAAGGTTGTGTCTGATGAGTGACTTGATGAAGCTTCTTTCCATCGATAGCAGATACTCTGAGAGACTTAGTTAAAGGGACAGTCTCAATCTTTAACTGCTGGACCAGATCTGAATCAATGAGATTTCTTTCGCACCCAGAGTCGATGAAAGCTGATAAAGTGAGATTCTGGTTAGAAAAGAAAAGGGTAGCAGGCAACAATAAATGAGGAGTTTTTTCAGATTTTAGATGGCCTGTCAGACTCCTCAAATCCTCTGACGGGCCCTGACTTTTGATTTAGCCGGGCATGAAGCAATGAAATGGCCAGTCTCACCACAGTACAGACACAGATTTCCTCTAAATCTTCGTTGTCTTTCTTCGGGGGATAGCCTTGTGTGTCCAATCTGCATGGGTTTGGCCTCCGTTCCTTCTGAGTGAGAGACTTGGACAGTCACTGAAAGAGTCTGGTTCTTAGACTTTGGCTTGGAACTGGGTTCTGGGGATCCAGAAAAAACAGAAGCATTGTTAAATGCAGGAGCAGAAACAGAAAAATTGAGGCTTCTTTGCCTAGAGTTATTTCTAGTCCGAAGTCTATTATCCAATCTGATGGTTAAACGGATTAAATCCTCCAAACTAGCAGGTTCGTCGATCGTGGCGAGTTCGTCTTTGATGTTATCATTTAAAGCCTTAAAATAAGCACTCTTAAGTGCACACTCGTTCCAACCTGAGGCTGCGGCTTTAACCCGGAAGTCAATGGAGAACTCAGCCACTGTTGAATTTCCCTGCTTTAAATTTAGCAGGGCTCGGGAATCAATAGTTTTGTCTGAGTCATGGTTAAAAACTTGGGAAAACTCAGATATAAACTCAGAAACAGTACATGAAAAGCTGGACTCAGAAGAGAACCTTGCCTCCGCCCATTCAAGGGCTTGTCCAGTAAGTTGAGAGAGAATGAAGGAAAATTTCTTCCTATCATTCGGAAAACTGCCGGGGGAGTGCTCAAAAAGCAAACGACACTGGAACAAAAATCCTTTACAATCCTTTTGGTTACCTGAAAATCTTTCAGGAGGACTCGGACGGAACTCCGGAAATGACGTCACTGCCGGTGACCTTAGAGGCGGAAGTGGATCCGGACCAGGATGTACTGCTGGCGTAGCATTAGCATCCCTCATGTAGCCAGCATATGCCTGTAAAACTTGGTTCTGATGTTCAATTTGAGTGTTTAACTCACGGAGGGTGTGCGCATGTCCTTGGATTTGAGCATCCTGTTCCTCGAGCCTCCTCCGGAGGTGATCTCCTGGGTCTTGTATTTGGCCGCAGTGTTCTGTCATGATTGGTTTAAAGCTAAACCCACATGCAGAACACAAACGGAGGCTGAGTAAAAGTTTAACAGAGTTTATTGAAAAAGGTTTTCACACAAAGACATGAACTGGTTCAGGTACTGGTCCGGGTTGGGTTCACTGATGTCTGCAGAGACAGACAGTTTGATTAGCCAGGCAGTCAGATGATTAATTGAGTCTTTAGATAATTCAGAGTCTACCTTGAAGAAGTCCAGGCTTTACTTGTGAGAGAGGGAACCGTTGGGTCCAGAGACTGTTGGTTCAGCAGAGTGCACAAGCAGCAGCAGCGTCTAGCTTCTGACTTTGAATGGCAGACCTTGATCAGAGTTTCCAGCTCTTCTCTAAGAGCAGCAGGAGAAATCCAGATTGGAATATTCAGGTTTGGCTCACCAGGGCTGGCAGGCAGGTTAAGCTCATCCAGAGCTTCAGACTTGAGACAGGTTTCCAAACTAGGTCAACACTGCGGCGTTGAAGGAAGGTCTGGCAGCTGCTTATGTAGGGAAGGTCTCCTGATGAGCAGACGAGCTCCAGGTGTGCTGGAGGGCTCTAGCCCAGGAGACCCACGGCGCACTCTGCTGGAGAAAGGTGGTACATCTCCAGATCCCAACAGTCTTGAAATGATAAATTTGGATAACCATTAGAGAAGGACAGAACTGGAAAAATAGATAAAATATGAGTCCCATGTGTTGAAATTCTTGTGACATTTATTACGATTTCTTATTATGGAATACTTTTAATAGTATATAATTAGAGTTAAAAAGTGTAATTAAATAAGGGCTGAAACAATAAATGCAGAGACTAGTGATGAATGATGAGCCTTTAGCTGACAGAGCAACATATTTAGAGCAGCAATTATACAAAAATTCTAAAAAAAAGGACAATTTTTTAAATTAAGATTAAAAAAATAATAATAAATTTCGTCTGACAATATGCTCAACCAGAAGTCCTAAATGTTGGGATCTGGGGATGTACCACCTTTCTCCAACAGAGTGGGCCGTGGGTCTCCTGGGCTGGAGCCCTCCAGCACACCTGGAGCTCGTCAGCCCATCAGGAGACCTTCCCTACATAAGCAGCTGACAGACCTTCCTTCAACGCCACAGTGTTGATCTAGTTTGGTTAGCAAACCTGAGCCTCTGTTACCTGAAAGAATCTTTGTTGTCTCAAGAGAGAAACCTGATTCAAATCTGCCTCTGTCTTTGCTCATAGGAAACCTGTCCCAAGTCTGAAGCTCTGGATGAGCTTAACCTGCCTGCCAGCCCTGGTGAGCCAAACCTGAAGATTCCAGTCTGTATTTCTCCTGCTGCTCTCAGAGAAGAGCTGGAAACTCTGATCAATGTCTGCCATTCAAAGTCAGAAGCTAAACGCTGCTGCTGCTTGTGCACTCTGCTGAACCAACAGTCTCTGGACCCAACGGTTCCCTCTCTCACAAGTAAAGCCTGGACTTCTTCAAGGTAGACTCTGAATTATCTTAAGACTCAATTAATCATCTGACTGCCTGGCTAATCAAACTGTCCATCTCTGCAGACATCAGTGAACCCTACCCGGACCAGTACCTGATCCTGTTCATGTCTTTGTGTGTGAAAACTTATTTCAATAAACTCTGTTAAACTTTTACTCAGCCTCCGTTTGTGTTCTGCATGTGGGTTTAACCTTAAACCAATCATGACACTAAAGTGGAAAAGTTTTTGTTTTATCTGGTTTAATTTCGTAAAAAGTCTTCCTTAAGGAACCTTTGGCTATCCCATTATTAATCAATTAATCGAAAAAATAATCAAGATTAATTTGCAAAATAATTGTAAGTTGCAGCCCAAATTAAATAATTTACATAGTTTTAGGGAATTCATACTGTATCACAAGCTTCAGGACACATTTAATTGTGCAAAATGTGCATTTTTTTAATATGAACAAAAACTTAAGTCTGGAAGGTATAACATCTCATTTCTTCCAGAGCAGGACCCTCACATACTACACATCTCATGAACAAAACTTTTGTATTGTTTTTTTTTTCATTATAGGTTTGCAAAATCACTTAAATTAAAAGTAAATTAATCCAAACTGCTGCTTAAATTTCTTTTTCTTTTCATAAACCTTGTAACTTGCTATGATCCTGGGTTAATAACAAGTGTTGTGGTTTGAGCATGCACACCTGATGTTGCTAACAGTTGTTCTCAGTGTACTCAGCAGGCTTGTATCTATGCTTAGAAACTCTAATTGACCATTTTCTATTAAAAGCATGGTCAAATGTTTAACGCAATCATAGCAGGAGATGTTTGCTGCCAACAAAAGGCATTTGACTTCATCTGCTACTGACTAAATATTAGCCTGTGCATGTATAGGCATTTAAGTATGAATGTTGGATTTTAACACTTTATTTACATAATTAAAACAATAGAATTAGTTATTTATATACAGCAAAGTCAGTTAAAAATCACTATTAAGGTAAAAACAAGTGTCATTAAATGAGGAGCTTGTTAAATTGTTAAACAGGTTAACTGCCATCTTTGCTTCACTGATTAAAAAAATGCATACGTCAGGCCTTTGGCTTATTTTGCCTTTTCTGGCAAACTCCTCCTATAAGTTTGAATGTTTAAATGTAGGGATATATAAAAAATTCCATGTTCAGTCAAAACTTAGGCAACCAGCTGTTGTTTAGAGCCATTAATAAAGTTAGTGGTTGTGTAATCATGCCACCCCATAAAACCCTTTTTATTGAGATTTTTTACAATTAGAAAGATATTGTTTTTAACATTAATACTGGTGGGAAAAACAGCATAACCTCTCACTGAATTTCAAAACTTTTGAATCAAAAAAGATAAAATACAAGAATCTCTTGCAAATGAAAATAAAGGGTAGGGGTTTCTCTTGTGATTAGATAAAAACTAAAAGCAGTCATGCATCTTGACCTACAGCTCAGCTCCATTACTTGTTTTTGCACATAAATAAATACACGTCAGCAATGTGTTAAGCCAATTTTCTTAAAAGAGCCACCCAAAAGCTGCTATAACTGTTTGGGTGGGATGGTGCCCAGTGGAAATTCAGCTTATCAGCTGTTATGGCTTTTTAGTATGAATCATTTCAGCTCTGTAGCTCCACCCCATGGTTTACCCAAAGGATTTTCCATGCATCTCCTTTTATAGCTTCAGCTGAAAGGATGTGGACTGAAATTGTGGCTCGGTTATGTTTTCATCACATCTTTGCTCACAATTCACTCAGAAGGACAAATCAAAATGTTTGTTCCATTATGTAAAATTCTCTGGATATTCCACCACAAAGAGAGGGGAAAATATTATTCAGGGACTGAACTGGGATTCAAACATGAGGAAAGAAAATTGAATGACAAAAAAGAGCAGACGAATACCACAGCTATCCTGTTCCAGGATGAGAAGAAATCTGCCAGCAGCACAGGCCACAGACTCTGACTCAGGCTGTCCAGACAGCAGGAAGCCATCAAAGGGGTTTTTACTGAATGACTCAAACACTTTACCACCAACTTGCTAGCCTGCGTACTCTTTTCTCCTTTTTATTTTGGGATTCGGCTCACAGGAGGTGAATAAAAAAAGCTGACCCAACTCAAGTAAAAAAAAAAAACTGGGAAAATCCGGTTAGGATTTAGGAATAAAGAAAATAGAAGCTATAGCTGCAGTAAACTGATGCATCAAAACCTTGACCAGCTCTCAGGGATGTTACAGGCATTAACTTATAATGGTGCCATTTAAAGCCCATTATGTCTGAGAGAGAAAAGTCGCTGAAAGACTGCGTGGCAGCCTGAATGTGTGGCTTCCTTTTAGAGACTAGCTGTCAGCACATGAGTCATAATCACCCATGTATTTCATTTTGTCACAATGTCAGGGACTATTAAACTTCATTTTGAGGTCAAAGAAAAGATAAATGATTTTTGGGGGGGGGGGGGTTTGTACAGATCATTAAGATTTAGTAATGCTGTGGTGCCATCATAGTCTTTAGGGAAATTTCAGTGAGGGTGAGGGTTCTCCAACAGTTTGGCATCTGTACTTATCTTTAGTCCGGTCCTTATTTTCAATACAAACCTAATGAATATGGCTACCCCTATGGGAAGTGCCATATGGGTAGCTTCAGAAACCATTGACCCTTTGAAGACAGACATTTCTAACCGCAAAACGAGCTCTTCAAACTGCCACAAAAATTTAACGAGCGCTCAAAATGACTGGCCTCCCTTTACTCAGGTCATTTAATATATGACTTAGTCAAATTATGCTTGAGATCGTCAAACTGAGAAAGAGCTCCATAAACTTCAAACTAGTATTAAATCTGAGAAGCTGCATAAAAAAGTAAAGTTACCTTTGTTAAATAATGTTGGATGTTAATGATTTATTAACAAATGGATTATTTTTTTAATGTGTCTTTCATAGTGATAGCTCTTGTTCCAGTTGGGTGGTCAGAAACTAAAGTATTAGATTATTTGGATTCATAGAAATTGCGTTTTCCTCCAATTTTGACATCCACAAATCTAGTTGGAGAATCACCGCTGCATGGAGCCTTAAAGGCCGATTTATGCTTGTGACGCATAGCCTCTGCATCCGTCAAATTTGTCTCTGTGTGCGACAGACACAAAGCAGCTTTTATTGGTCCTTGGTTTGCCTTTCCGACTGTCTGTGTGGTCGTCCTTCTCGATTCGATTGCAGGACGCGCCATTTTTAAAAACAGAGGAACAACTACAATGGACAACTACGACGAAATGTGGGGAACGCCGTTTTTTTTTTACACTGGGCCCTTGATTTTACATTATTACATGATGTTCTACTTGCCCATATGAGTTTGGAGCTGTTCTGAAAATATTCGGTCAGGTTATATCCAAGTAACGTCTTCCTATGGGCAACGACTTGAAGGCACAAACTAAACTGTTCATAATGTATTCTTTATGGACCGCCAGCATTCATACCATGTAGGCGAATCACTGTCCCCAACACATCCTCTGTTATATTTTTAATATTTATATTTTTTTAAAACAAAGCGGAGTGTGTATGACGTCATCCGCGCTTATCATTTATTGAACAGTATGTAATAATTTTATATTTAAAGTACTTTCAGAAGTTTGTACTCTGAATGTGACCAGACCTTTCCTATAATAATAGAAGGAATTGATCAACTGCAAAACTAAAAAGCTGGACATCTACCATCACTAATCAGCGTAAACAATAAAAACACTGTCTTTTAAAGGGAGTAATAAAGATGTTATAATTAATCTATATGGAACTGAGAGTAAAGAGTAAAGCCTGTTGTGTATTCCACGTTGGACTGAAGGTACAGAGCCATTTTTACAGGCTGATACAGATTAATGTCCCTGGACCTTTTAGAGTAATGAGAACAGCAGGTTGACAAACCCTCCTGGGTTCCTTTTACCAGCGTTAAACAAATGCTGGGGCTTTAAATCATTGGGCTTTCAGTGGAAAAAGGACTATGGTTTAAATTTCTTTTCAGAGTAACTAAACTCAAAAGTATGGCCACTATTCATCCTTTCTAATCTAATAACTCTTAATAAAAGCCAACTGCCTCCAGACGTCACAAAAAAGTAAAGAGCCTATTAATAACAAACTTTTTAACAAACCATTGAAGATAAAAACCGAACAAAATAAATCAAACCTCTGAAATGTGTGAGTAGTGGGAGGGCGGGGCTTAATTTCGGTTTTGTTTTGACTACCTTCAAAGGGACAGCGTGTAACAGATTTGGCTTTTTATGAGTAAAAATCAAGTACTGCTTAGTAAATACATGTTCTGCGAAAGTCAAATAACATCATATTAAAAATGAATTTTATTCATTTTAATATTATTCTATGTAAAACTTAAACCAACAGGTAAGTGCATCCTTCTTTCAGATAAAATCTTTTATTTTGGCTGATTTGACAAGATGGATGGAGGTTAATGTGTCCACTCCATTCAGAAAAAAGTAGAATGTAACTTCAAGGCTTCCGTAGTTGACAGGAAGGCACTAGTATGTCGATTGTAATTTATTTATTGCACAACTGCCCCTTTAAAATTAATAAGTCAGTCTAACAAAAGCATGTTATTGAAAAAGGAAAAAGGCAGCAAAGTTAGCATAGGTGGGATGGTCCTTTGTTACATAGAGTAAGAGCCTCAAACTTCAACTTAAATCCCCATGGTTTTTATATCTATGTCACATAATACTTCAAGTTATACTTTACTACGTCGCTACAAGCATGCTTAGTGTGAGGGATTGCATCAGAGTCAATCAGTCATTCCAATCACCTGGTTTTCCTTAGATAGAAAAATTTGAATCAATTTGCCTGGATGATCTGGTGTAAAGTTCTTTGAGATGACGTGTTGTGAATTGGCGCTATATAAATGAATAAATAAAACTACATTCATTATAATAAATGTTTTTTATGATTATAAAAAATGCAATGTTACTTGCATATTTTTTTTGCATGGGCAGCCAGACTAGTTCACACCATGTGGGCGGCATATCAGTCTGGAAAGGAGTGAATAGAGAACAGTTTCAAAGGCATGACAGCAAGAGACAGCAGAAACAGTTTAGAAGATATAAGATAACTACGGATGTGACGCAAAAAATAAAATAAAAAATAAATAAAAGCTCTTGAAGCAGCTAGTCATTGAAATTTCAACATTATAAACAGTTCTTATGTACATAATAAAGGACAATAATAAAACATCACTCCAGCACGGATGCATTTTTGACTGTTGTGGTTACATAAAAGCACAGATGCATTATGGGCCTGCTCACCCCGCTTGTTTTAGAACAGAGAGAATTGAGCATAACCGGCCTGACTTACATTTCCCAGGTAAGTCAATCTAGCTTTCAATGCTAAATTTCTTGCATATTTTCTTTTTTCCATTTTTCTGATTCTCCCCTAGTGGCCTGCTGCCCCACTTTGAAAACCACTTGGCTAGAAGATAAGAAACATTCAGTTTAACTGACAGTCTGCACAGGAAGAGCATTATTCCAAGAAGCAGGCATGAGGACAATGGAAATGCAAGAGGAGCTGATGGAGCTGCAGCAGCCCCACGCTAAGGTGGGAGAATCAGATAACAGATCTCTTAGTTGTGCAATCTGGAAGAGAAGGAAACTATTGTTCAAAGGAAGCTATATGAATTCATGTTTACTACAAGCCATGCAGAGGACACAATAAAATGTGAAGGAAGGTTAGATTCAACTTATGGGCTGATCTACAAACCATTATGTGTTAAGGATGTGTCTCTTCAAAAGATACAGGGAAGTTGGTCAGAGCAAAGGGGAAGATGGATGAAGATATAGGGGAAATTTATTTCCCTCTTTTTCTTTCTTCCTTTCTTTTCTTTCTTTCTTTGTTTCTTCCTTCCTTCTTTCTTCTTTTGTTCTTTTCACAAACTTCAATTACTTGTTTGTTGCTTTAAAAACCCCATTACAATATTAGAGCTCCAAGATAAATTGGTATTTACTGCATTGGTAATTGTTATGAAAAGTATGATAACCAATGGTCTGTATATGCATATTAACCTGGTGTGAAGTCAAAAGTTCTCTTTCCTAATTGAAAGGGAATCATAAGGTGAAAATAAATAGTCTTTTAGCTATTAAAAATTGAGTTAAAAATTGACATTTCACTAACCTTCTCTCCAATAGATACTTTTATATAAAGAAAATAATTAGTTATTACTGAACCCGTGGATTAGTTTATTTTCACATATTAATTTGACCTTTTTTATCAATCAATATTCCAAATTGAAAACCTATCTGCAAGATGTGCAGCATAACAAAAACTAATCAATGTTCTGTGATAATGAATAGAACATTTAAGTTCTTTACTTGAACCGATTGTTTTATGTCCTGACTGCAAAAAAGTAATGCACATCAAATTACATGGAGTGGAGGCCAAAGCAGAATAGGGAATATAAAATATATTCATGAATTTGCTTAAGTTGTTTAAGTAATACATGTTACAGCTAATACGGGAAATGTCGCATTTCTTGTTAGAATATTTTTAGCCACTTGCTGCATCAGATGTAAAGGGATTGCATGACAGAGGAATGACATTATTAGTGATAGCCTGCAAAAAGTGTGGTTCAACCTGAAGAATAGAATGGAATATAATAGAATAGAATAGAAAATCCATTATTGTCTCTGTTAAAGGAACGCTCTGTGTTTACTCCTTGAAGCTTTCTCTTTCGGTTCTTTTTCCTGAAAAGAGATCACTCGGAACAAACTCTTTAAATAACACCTACTAACGTATATGTATTAAATAACTATGAGACATGACAAGAGATTTTGATAGAAATTCTGATCTTACTCAGATCAGAGAAATTCCTTAGAGCTACAGAAGGCAGCGGCTTACCAACCGGTCTCACTTCTCAGGAAGTGGCCCCAATTACCAGTTAAAGAAGCATTTTATACATGTATGTTTGCCACATCATCACATTTTACATCAAACATGTTTGCAGATGAGGAGACCTCCATGGCTCCAGTTATTTCAAAATATTACACTATGTTCCTAGCTGAAAGACACCGCTCTCATTCCATTCCCAAATCATTGCTACGTACAGAATGAAGATTATAACTGGACCAGACCAAGCAACTGGCCTAATTAGATAAACAACTGTGGAAAACATCAGTTCTGACACGCATCAGGCAGCTAATGTTAAGATGTAATAAACTCGCACATCATCAATGATAATTATTCCTAACATCCCAGAATGAGGAAATTCTGGTGTTTACAGCAGTACAAAGATAATAGAAAAAATGGTCACACAAATGTGGACCTTAGAAAAATATATAAGAATAACTTCATAGTGAAGAGATAAAAGATAAACAATAAAATACTGTACTAGTGTAAAGTCTTTTATTGATATAAATACTGTGCACCTGAAGAATAAATAAATAATATACAGCTATGGACATTTTTACAATAATGGATATTTGAAAACATCTGAGATGTGCGAAATGACAGCAGCATGTTATTTAACTTATCCAAGCCGGACATACACTGTGCGATATTTTAAATCCCTGCAAGCAGGTACAGCTCAAACTGTACGAAGAAAGTGCAGAGTTTACAAGTTCACAGCTCACAATGCGTGTCCTCACACTGTTCAGCCTGTCAAACATGTTTGATTTTCTCACGACCTTATCATTCCTGATTGGGAGGTGGTCGTGAGAGGCTGATCGCCCCTCGTTACCCCTGTATACTACACGACGCATTACACATAATCAGGCTGAAAGTCAGCCCGATCCAAACACTGCTAAAAATCGGCCCTGAAAAGGACAAAAAATCATACAGTGTATACCCGGACAGACCAGCACACCCAAAGTCAATACCTGTTTATCCCTGTAGTTTATCCCTGTTTATCCTTTTAATTTATCCCTTTAGTTCATCCCTTTAGTTTTGTACAAAAAATAAACTTTAAACTAAATCAACAGGCATGTATCCCTTTAGTCATGCACAAAAAAAACAATTTAATGACTTACTTTTTGGTGTTTTTTGAAGCGTATGGCGATGTCGCTTTAAATAATTTGACTATGTGTATCTTGGTCTGACTCGTGCTCATCTGACAGAACACGGGCTTAAGGTAAAAACTGAGCAAAATCAGCATGAATGTAACAACTTATTGAGGTTGTTGGGAACAGTGGTGGTTTTAAAGTCTTCCAGCAGCTGGGAGGAAGGATCTGTGATAACGCTTCCTGGTGCATTTAGTACGGTGGCTGGGAAGTGCAAATCAACAATACAAAATCTGAAACACTTTTAAAAATCTTGAAACAACTTTACATTTGAGAAAACAAATTTACAACAAACGAAACACTTTTACAAATCATAAACAAATTTACATTTCAGAAAACACTTTTACAACTGACAAAATCTGACGGAAAGGGAGGGACTGTCTTCGAAGCTTACCCGGAAGTGATAACCGGAGAGTTCATGCAGGATGGAAGCTAATCGAGTTGCGTTTTGCCCGTTCTGCGGCACTCATATGAGCAGTTTAACGCGGTTTTATTTTTCCTGTGGTCGGTCCTTGGAGTTTTTAAATGGTACAGAACAGACGGTAGAACCAGATATGCTGCAGCTGTGCATATATTATTTTATTGAGTGTCACTCGTACGTTGTAATTGTAGACATGATGTCATGTTTACATGGTGTCCACATCAGCTTGAGGTCTCTGAAAAGTGTTTCGTTTGTTGTAATTTTGTTTTCTGAAATGTAAATTTGTTTTTTGATTTGTAAAAGTGTTTCGTTTGTTGTAATTTTGTTTTCTGAAATGTAAATTTGTTTTATGATTTGTAAAAGTGTTTCGTTTGTTGTAATTTTGTTTTCTGAAATGTAAATTTGTTTTATGATTTGTAAAAGTGTTTCGTTTGTTGTAAATTTGTTTTCTCAAATGTAAAGTTGTTTCAAGATTTTTAAAAGTGTTTCAGATTTTGTATTGTTGATTTGCACTTCCCAGCCACCGTAATTTAGGGTGCAGTTGTCTGTCACTGAAGGAGCTCTGCAAAAGCTTCATGCATGGGATGGGAAACATTCTCCAACAGAGATGTTTATTTAGTTAAGATCCTTTTTTGTTTTTCATTGATTTCATTGATGGTTGTTTTTTTTTTCCATCTCCTGCACTCCCTGAAGAAAGGAAGGCGTAGCAGCAATTATTTGTCTTTCTGCTCTAGTGTTTACTGGACGTCTAATTTCTTTTTTAAATAGATCTCTGAGGTATTAAATATCTTTAGCAAATGGCTAATTGTGTTTTTTCACATATAAAACATTACTTACATAAAGTTTACTCCTTACTTTTACTTCTTAATATCATCCCACTCCATCTTTGCTTGTACACAATAAACAGATTTGCTGCTGTTGTTTTCTACTTTCTGACTTTTTTTTTAAAGAAAATCTTGTTTTAAAGATAAATTGTTTTGTTGACCAATGCATTGTGAAGTTTTTGGGGTGGCAGCCTGCTTGTTTTATCCTTACAGCTAATAAGCTGCATCTATTCAGCAGTAAAGTGTGGTTTAAATGAGAAAACCAGCCAGGCTTTGGAGGAGCGCTACTGAGCTGCTTTTATAGCAAGCTCTACCTTTCTGGAAGTTTACACAGAAGCAGCTGTTGCTGCTGTGTAACTTCCCAAATACCCAACATTGGTGACTTTCTAATGTCAGAGAACAGTAGATTAACTCCTTGGTTCTTACATTAGAATGTTTTCTATGTTGGAAAGTTAAAAATCACTGACCGTCCAGCCTTGGTGACTCTCCTCTCTGTCCAGACGGTCTTATTTTCCAGGGCAGTTCATTCCTCACACAACAAAAACCCGGTTTAAACGCAGCCGCTGCGCTTTAATTAGACCGTGGAAAATAAACGGGGACTTTCTCCTGCACTGTTAAGGTTGTTTCATTGATTTGGGGGCTTCTCTGGGAAGAAACCACTCCTTGCTGCTTTGTCCTGCGGTGATGTCATGCGTAGAATCCGATGTACCGACCCCCTCTGAGCAGTTTAACCGTTTACAGCCTGGCTGCTCTGCACATACACTTCATGCTGGATTTGAGTATATATACTTTTTTTTTTTTGCAAATGGAAAGCCATGCTACACCAGAAAACAGCCCCCAATTCAAGAATGGTTATTACACTGATCACCAATTCACAACACATGTCATCTCAAGGCACTCAAATGCATCCCTCACACTAAGCATGCTTGTAGCGACCGTGGAGAGGAAAAAAATCACTTTTAACAGTAAAAAACCTCCAGCAGAACCAGGCCATTGTGAGCGGCCATCTGCTGAGTCCGACTGGGGTTCAAGGAGAAGGAAGCAGAGACACAAAAGGCAACTGCAAAAGGCGGCCCCTTCCAGGAAACACACAGTCAGGCAGACAAGCTCCAAGCCAGCTCCCATCTCAGAGTATGAAGAGAGCACATCCAGCCAGTCACAGTCAGAGAAACAGGACTACACTGGAAAACTAGGCCGATCTCCAACATCTATAAACAAAGGTGTTAATGGCAGCAGCACAGCTGATATTTCTCTCCATGATGGTGTCAGCCAAACAGGAACAGACGTAAGAAAATAAACATTTCAAGTCTTTTTACATGAAAATAAATGTTTCCCTGCCAACACAGAAAAACAGACCATTCGCTAACAGTGGTGAGTTATGATAAAATGCACAACAATTATGACTGCCTGTATAATATTCCCCCAGTACCACGTTTAAATTACTTTATCTTTTTTATTTCATTCTGTGACCAGCTTTAGGAGTGAGTACTTAATTTATTTTCTCTTAATTTAGAATTATCAAGTAATTATGCATACCTGTAAAGTTAACTAAAGGCTATAAGGGATATTATATATACCATCTTTAAATATGGTGATTCTTATTTAAGTAAGCTTGCTTTGTTTCAAGTAAGGACAGATAACCATCCATCCATTTTTTGACACGCTTTATCCCAGTGGGGTTGCGAGGGGTTCTGGTGCCTATGTCCAGCTGTCTACGGGCGAGAGGCAGGCTTCAGGTAGGGTCCAGTCCATTGCAGGGCAACACAAATACAAACAGGACAAACAACCATTCACACACACTCACACCTAATAAGAATTTAGAGAAGTAAATTTACCTAACATGCAAATTCCATGCAGAGAAACCCCGGGCTGGGAATTGAACCCACAACCTTCTTGCTGCAAGAATTCCAGAAGACCTACTTTGTTAAATAACCTTGTAGTAGGAGTGGTCTACAATCATTGAATTAATTTTACCTATTATCACTACTTGAGTTGAGGGGAATTGGTTGAGGGATTTCTTAAAGAATCTTTAAAAATCATCCTCTTTCTTAAATGACCATCCTTCCATACCATTTCCTGTGACATTTTATTACTGAATGTGTAAATTTTCCACTAAATATTTACAGTAATGGCAATAATATTGCCCTTTCAACATTTGGGGGGCTGTGGGCTTATGAGTAGCCTGAGCAAAATAAATAAAATCACAGAAGTGTCCTACCAACTAGACTACTGCCCAGTGGCGCAAAAACCGGGTATGCAGCGCATGCAACGCATAGGGGCGCTGCACTCAAGGGGGCGTCAAAAAACCCCTCTAGAAAATACATTTTTCTAGTTGTAATTTTCTATATTTAACAGCATAAACCGATCAATAACAGATAGACCGCACTGATTATGCGCCCCTCTGATGCGCACCCTTCACCTCCCCTCCTGTCGCTCTCCCTTCCCACACAGGTGGCTTGCGCAGGCGCCCCTAAGAGGGGCACTCGGGCGTGTTTTTCTTTTTCTTCTTTTTTTTTTTTTTATCTTCAACTATCGCTCGTAGTGCGCACTTAACAGCAAGATGGAGCGCCAGAAAAAAAAAAAAAAAACTATCCGGGGCGCAAAACAGAAAAAGAAAAAGGGAGAAGGATAAAGTTGTTGGCAGAATGAAAAAAAAGCCTTTCAATGTGGTTGAAAGACAGTAGGTAAGTTCTGTCAGTGTATCGACAACAGGACAGGAGGGTTGTAAATATGCAGCTCAGACAAAGCTAGTCTGATACGGAGTCGCCCCATATTTGGCTGTTAAATGTTGCGTCCCCTATTGAAGTGATAAGGAACGCGATTTGTTCCGTATTTGTAGGAATATCTGATACATACGCCTGTAACACACACATATCCACACACTAAGTGTAAGAATGACCGAAATAAAACTTGTGAAATATTAACACAGGAAAGCTAAAATGTGGCCAGTGCCCAGCTATGGTCCAACGCTTAGCTGCAATTTATTCACTCATATGTATATTTCTTATTATTGATTTTTTTTAATTAAAGATGAGTTGTACAAGTTTATGTGAGTATCAGACACATTAATCCAGTGTCATTATAACCCTTAGACTCGGTGACCCATGTTACCAACCTTATTGGCAGGGGGACACTTGAGTTTAAATGTTTTATTCAGTATCACTACAGTGGTGTTGTGATGTATCTGATAAGTCAGATTAGATGCAGTGTCCAGTCAGTAACTGTTATCCAACAAGAAGATCATTCAAATTTAAAGATACATTTTTATTGTAGTTTGACTGCTTTATTTTTTAACCCTAATTAACATAAAATTAATTTAATTCAGCTGTGAGGATGGAGAGAAAGAAGAGAAGATGACAGAGGAAGAATCAGGACAGACAGGGGAAAGCAACAGGTTGATCTAATATTAGGTGGAAGTGAGGGAACAGCTACTTAATCCCAATCGATAATGTTTAAACATTATTTTTTTAAACTGTATTATGATCTGTAATTTTTACAACTAATTTATAATGCTTTTTGACCATATGACTTAGTGGAGAATGCCACAGACAAGGGGTGAAGGAGACAGACATGAGGTCGGTGATAGAAGAGACAAGTGAGGACATCAGGTAGGAATAAATACATTAGGGAGGCAGCAAAAACCTATATACCATAATGGTGGGGGGGCGCCGATCATGTGTTTTCGCATCCACCTCAAAAATATGTAGTTGCGCCCCTGCTACTGCCTATAATGTCATGTATTAGTGTTAAGGTGATGTATCATGCATGAATAAAGTAGACCTGTTGTACCAACTTGCAAAGTGCTTTCTACTGGAAGTTGTTGAGAAAAGGCAATGCACTGAACTACGTTGATTCGTACTTGATACAGTGTAATGACTATAAAGTAGAATTCCATTCTTTCTAAGTTGAACGTAATACAGACAAAATTAAATAAACAAAGCAACAAGTTAAAAATAACTAATTTGGAGTATAAACATCCTATCCTATGAAAATAAATTTTACAGGCAGTTAGTTTTATGTCTACAATGAAAGATCCAATGGGAGTCTACGTCTTCTTCTTGTGAGGTTTTATGGCGGTTGGCAAACTAGTTAAAGTGCATCACCGCCATCAACTGTTAAGGAGTTAAACGAGAAAACAGGAAATAAGACTCACCCCCAGAAAAAAATTATAAAAATAATAGTTTTCCGAACTATATGTTTTAAACCCAACATAATGAAATACATAATCAAATTTGTCCTCATAATTACTAATCTGTCTTTATGTTTATGTTACTCTGCCAGTTTCTGATGGTTCTACTCGTTCTCCCATCATACATTCAACCATTTCCCAGTTTAAATCTTTCACTTCAAGGTATTTTTCTGCAGCTTTAACTATTAATTTTTGATTTTTTTTTTCAGTTTTCTTTGTCGTCTCATCACTACAATTGATTATCTCCCCCATAAAAAAGTAGAAAATCCTTCTTTTTTGGGGAATTCCTCCAGAGGTTTTGAACTTTTTATTTGGGCCACTGTTGGTTTGGGCCTTTCTGACTGGGGTGGGATTCTTCTTGCAGCTTCAGCATAATTTATTCCAAGCTCTAATTTCACTTTTCTAATCTCTTCAGATCATTTGCTCACTTCCCAACCACAATAAGCAGCAGTATGTTCTCCGCCGCAGTTACACTTCTTCTTTCCCACACTTTCCATATTCATGTTCTCCATCACACATTCCACATCGTTGTTTTCCCTTACATACTGCTGCTATATGTCCAAATTTTATCCAATCAGAGACTTCTCGTTCTTCTTCTTCTTTTTCACAACTGTGGGGTTTTAATGCTGTTTTGTAAACGATTTCTGATTTGGGAGAGCTAAAATATAACAAGCTGCTAATGTAATAATGTAATGTTGACCTGAGTTTTTAACTGTTTTTTTGTTAAATTATTTTTCAATAAATATTTTGTTAAAAATCTAAAAATCTTCTTCAGAACAGGGAGGATTATATTCAGTTGTGGGGTTTTAACACATTTTAACAACATTATATGTACTGTGTTAGATGGTAGAGAACTACATTTTAACAAGCTCCTCATTTAATGATTTTATCTGACACTTGTTTTTACCTTAATAGTGATTTTTAACTGACACTTGTTTTTCGTCAATTGTTATAAGCTAGAATTGTGTAAATAAAAGAGTTTTTAAAAGATTTCTTCTTCTTCCTCTTGTTCTTCTTCTTCTTGTGAGGTTTTATGGCGGTTGGCAAACTAGTTAAAAGTGCATTACTGTCACCAACTGGTAAGGAGTTAAACAAGGAAACAGGAATCAAGACTCACCCCCAGAAAAAATTTAATTAAATTTTAAAAAAAATTAAAAAACTATATTTTTCCGAACTGTTTAACTTACCCCAACATAATAAATACTTAATCACATTCGCCCTCATAATTTCGAATTTATCCAATCAGAGTCTCGTTCACGTAGAGGAAGTTGCGTCGATCACGTGACAGGAACCAGGAAGTAAGAGTCTGTCAACAATAAAACGGTGAGTATGCATAGTTTCACTGTAGTTCACTGTAAACGACTGTGTATGCGCTTTGTGTTTTGCTATTTCAACACAGCTGTAAACAAAACATCACCAAGTGAAACCTTTAGTATTTAATTTGCTAGATTGTTTCTTTTAATAGCTGCTTAGCAGCAGCTAACAGTGGCTCAGCTGTTCTGCGAGCCAAACCTTCCCTTTATAAATCAAATTAGTACATTAATCAAAAAGTCATGCAGAATGGCAACGTTTTACTTAAACGGACACCGACAGTAAAACATATATAATAGCCTGTATCTTTCTGTCTGCTAAACTGCGCAGTGTTTATGTGTTGTGTTATAGCTGCAAGGGATGACTTCTTCAGAATGGCACCTTTCGTTAAAGCTGGTGGATCAGCCCAAATCCACCTTCCACTTCCCAGAGATGATGCCTGGGGACGTCCCACCAGGAGGATACAGAGTGGCCTCGTTAAAGCAGCTCGTTGCAGCTCAGCTTCCAGAACAAATCCCAGATCCTGAGCTAATAGGTCAGTCTGCTTTTTAAAATATACAGAGATGTCAATTAACAAAGTACAAATACTTTGTTAGTGTACTTAAGTACTTTTTTTAGGTATCTATACTTTACTCCGTTACTTATTTTTCTTCCCACTTCTGACTTCTATTTATTACATTTTAACACAAGTATCTGTACTTTCTATTCCTTAAATTTTTAAAACAAAAGTTACTCGTTACTCTTGGCTTCAGTTTAATGTTTATAAATATTTATTTCACGTCATGTGCTCCTTCCAATGCAGATCATTGGTGCCATCCACATCTAGTGAAAACTAGTGTGATTAGATGAGTCATATAACGCAAACACTCATTGGTTAGCTAAAGGAAATCATCAGAAGCAAGAAGGTGTTCTTCAAACGGAAAACTTGAATTGTCTATGCCATGCTACAATGTTGGATTCAGAAAAAGATGCTGAAAGGTCGTACACAGGCAAGAGCGTATCGGGAGATGGAGACCAACATTATCTCCCTCGTCCTTGGCCCTTTCTCACAGAATTTTTCAAAATAGTCAAAAAATTGAGCTTTTAATTCATATAGTGGCATCTGGCTGTTTTTTTTTAAAGGTTACTTTATAGTTTTATACTTTAAGTAGTTTTTGGAGCACATACTTTTTCACTTTTACTTGAGTAAATAGGTCAAGTTGATACTTCAACTTTTACCAGAGTGTTTTTAAACTGCAGTATCTATATTTTTGTTTAAGTAACAGATGTCTGTTCTTTTGACACCAATGAAAATAAATATGTTTTTAGGTTTCTATGCTGCTTAAGTATTTAAGATTTACTACGCAATTGCATGTGTAAATAATCCCAAAATGTTCTCCATGTGTTCAGAGCTGGTTCACTGTGGGCGTAAGCTGAAAGATGACCTCACATTGGATGCCTGTGGAGTTCAGCCAGGTTCCACTTTACATATTCTCAAGAAGACATGGCCTGAACCAGAGGGTAATCCAGGTGTGTGTATGCCATTTCAATAATGCATGCTGCTCAGACTGCATTGTAAATAACACAGGAGGTGTAATAATGAGTGTGTCTGTCCTCTCTTGCATAGAGCCTGTGAACAGAGCCACAGCAGCCAGAGAGTTCAGGGTGTTTCATGCGGCTCTTCATTCACTCAACTCAGCGTATAGAGACTCAGTGAGTAGATTTAAACAAATGCATTACTTCTTTAGATAATGACATATTATTTCTATGCTTTTCACAATTCTTAGATTGATTTTCTTTTGTAAATTTAAAGAAAAATAATTAACGTTTCTGAAAAGTCTCAATAATAATGGAGCTCTGAGATAAAGTTGTTTAGAAGTAAATAAGAGGTTTGTGTTGAGATTTTTTATTGACATTTGGAAGTTTAAACATTAAGAGAAAAAACAAAAAAGTAAAAAAAAAAAAACCTCTTGAATTACAGACATATGCAGACCAACAAACAAAAAATGTTTTTAGTTTGAAGTCTGACAAAGTCCAATCAATTTCAATGTCCTCAGTTTTTCCCTTTACGATATAGGTTCGTCTATTTTTCTCTACGTTAGAGCAATGATTCTTTCACCTGCTAAAGTCTAAAGTCAATTAATTCAGAGGAAGTAAAGCTCTTCAGGTAGATACTAAACAGAAACCTTTATTCCCTACAGTGCTAGAAATGGTGCTTAATAACCATAATCAATATCTTTTAATTTTTGTACTGTTCCATAAACATTAAAATAATAAACCTCTACAATCAGAAAATTTAAAACAAATATCTTGAATACCAGGAGAACATTTATTGAGTTTCCCATGTGAAATATAAGTAAAAGTCTCGTTTAGCTCATTGTTGACTGAGAGAAGTGATCATCTGTCCGAACGGTAGGTCAACTGAGTTCCCTATAAAGTACAATATATAGTACCTGTTCTATATAGTGATTAAGGACATGTTCAGGCACAGTAAAGGGCAGATTATACTTCTGCAATCGCACACTTCAAATGTTGCTTGGATTTGGTCGCGAACCAGTTTTGCTGGTATGCTTCTGCACTGACAGTCTGGAATTTCTATGGACACACAGCAGTTTTCCGCCAAAGAGCAAGGGGGGCCTATTCAAGCATTCAATAGGGTAAAGGTGTAGAGGAGAATCCTCCTTTACACCTTTAAGTTTACAATTATCATTTGTCATGTGGTCAGATGAGACCAAAACAGAGCATTTCGGCCATAATTCCTCTGATTGTGTTTGGAGGAAGAAGAATGATGAGTACCATCCTAAAAACACCATCCCTACTGCAAAGCATGGGCATGGTAGCATCATGCTTTAGGGGTATTTTTCTGCACATGGGACAGGGTGACTGCACTGTATTAAGGAGAGGATTACCGGGGCCATGTATTGGGGAACAACCTCCTTCCATCAGTTAGAGCACTGAAGATTGGTCGAGGCTGGGTGTTCCAACATGACAATAACCTGAAGCAAACAGTCAGGATAACTAAGGAGTGGCTCTCTAAGAGTCCATATAAAGGTTCTGGCATGCCATAGCCAGTCAGCAGACCAGAAGAGAATCTTTGGAGGGAGCTCAAACTCCATGTTTCTCAGCAACATCCCAGAAACCTAACTGATCTAGAGAAGATCTGTGTTGAGGAGTGGGCCCAAATCCCTCCTGCAGTGTGTGTAAACCAGGTGAAAAACTACAGGAAACGTTTGACCTCTGGAATTGCAAACAAAAGCTACTGTGCCAAATATTAACATTAATTTTCTCAGGCATTCAAATACTTATTTGCAGCTGTATCATACAAATAAAAAGTAAAAAAAAAAATCATACATTGTGATTTCTGCATTTTTTTTTAGATTATGTCTCTCACAGTGGACATTCAATTAAAATTTCAGACCCCATTGACTTGCAAATAGCAGGCTGTACAAATACCTATTTTCCTCACTATCAACACAAGGTTTGCTGAGGAGTGAAAATGTGCTGCTATAAATTGGGCCGACCAGTAACACCAAACCAGATTTGGGGTTTTAAGTTAAAAAACAAAATAAGAAAATTCCTGTTAATATTCCATCAAGGCAACGCCAGACGCAACCCTTCACCTAAACTGACAGAGCATCTCTCTGAGAAGCAGCTCAGAGGCCCATAGGGGCAGCACTCTGAAAAAGCTGCAGAAATCCACAACACATTTGGGTGAACCTGTTGACACAACAAGTCTACTATATGCCTTTATGCTAAAGTAACAGAAAAAAAAACAAAAAACATGTCTGAACCAAAAAGTTTTTGTATGCAGTGCATCAAATTGATGAAAGAAGATGTTTTGGTGTGGAAGCATATTGCCTTCATCAAAGAAAAAAAAAATCAGACAGCTTATCTAATAATTACGAGATCAGAATCTCATAATTACGAGATCTTTTCTCATAATTCTGCGTTAAGATCTCATAATTATGAGAAGAGATCTATTTTTAGATCTATATATTTGGTCATGATTACTTAAGCCAGTAATGTAGAATCTCTCAGAAAACCTGTCTTAATGAATACTTCTTAAGAATTTCTGCATCTGTTCAACTTAACAGTTCTCTGTACCGAGGACCTGATACACATACAAGCTCTGCTCCTGTTTTTCACTTTATCAATAAAGTACGCAGCTATAACCCTGGGATTAATACTTGTGGTTTAAGCAGCCATATGACCAAACACGAAAATCCATCAACAGCTCCATTAATACATATTCTGTATTGTTTTAGTTTTTCATATGAATTGAAATGCTGCATGAAGTTGGGACATGTCGTTTTAAACAATTCTGAAGCCTCAGCTGTTCTCCCTCAGGATCTAGGGTTTTTGAGCAGGTACTGGACAGTTCTTTGGGACACCACCAAGTCAGCTGGAATGCAATTCAGACGCATTGATTTATTTCCATAAAGCCTCCCGTGCTGGTCTAAATGCTGCTGCAGGAACAGTGCGACTTCCAGCAAGTCTGAGTAGAGAGGGATTTTTCTCCTAAACAATTCAAATGACTTAAGTTACCTGCGCAGTAGAGGTGGGCGATACCGGGAATTTTTAATCAATACGATACCAAGTAAATACAGGCTCAGTATCGCTGTTATCGATATGATACCGATACTTTTTGACATTTAAGCTTGATGTATCATGGAACTGCTGACCTTTAAGTGTTTGTGATTTTTATTTTATTATTACAATTGAATTCATATTGCTCTGTTCATAGTGCAGTTCATATATCTTTCAATCCTTATGTAATTTTTTTTTTATTGTGTGCATTTCTCTGTTGCTTTAATTCTATAAATTTCCACATTGTGGGATAAATAAAGATTTAGCCTTTTTAGATAACATATTTTAATGGGATAAATGTTCTGGAATCTTTTAATTACACTTTCTGAGTAGGCTTCAATAATATATGACGTATAATATCTACTTTGAAAGTTCATATGACGCTGTTATTCTCTAGAGGTCTGAAACACCTCTGTCAGTGACATCTTTCTGAGGCTCGAGGGTCTATTGGGGCAATGAGCGAAGTTTTGTCTCCTCTCTCTGTTTCTATAGCTCAACATTTTCTTGCTAATGTTGGTTTTTCATGTGCTTATATAAACTTGTTGTGTTTCCACTGCATTTAATCGGCTTTTTACAAACCATACAGATTATCTGTTGTTTCATTTACGGTATTAAAATATAGTCAAAAGACGCTTCTTTCCCTCTTCTCCATGTTTTTCTGCTCCGCTGCAGAGCAGCAACTCAGTTGTATGTGTGATTAGGGGAGAGAGAGCTGAGCAGGCGGGCCAAACTGAGCCTGCGTGCTGAGCCAGTGACGAGAGGGTCACCAGGAAAGCGCTGTAACAGGCAGGCTGACTGGTGAATCTGCTGCAGTTAGTGCGTGCGGGAAAGAGTAAACCTTACCGATCTTGTTAAACAAATATTGTTCAATATCAATACCAAAGTTGGTATCGATAGTATCGATCCTAGGATCGATCCGCCAACCTCTACTGCGCTGTGATAAAAAACTAAAATGAATTTCATCCACATTGAGGAAACTCAGTATTTCCCGGTGTTGCACGCATAAAAGGAAATAAAAGCAGATTAAATCTGACAAACCACTCATTGTTCACGTTTCATGTAGCGTAGCTGAGCAATGAATGTCCTTCCTGATCTCCTAAATATGACAATATGTCATCTGAGATCACATAATATTGAGATCAGGATAATTATGAGATACTGATCTCGTAATTATGAGATAAGCTGATTTATTTTCTTTGGTGAATGCAATACGCTTCCGTACTTTCCTCATTTGAGAGCAAATTATATATGTTTAATTAGTTTTTTCCCCTTTTTTTCAAAGAGGGCTACTATACATTCATAAAAAACATGCCTGTTTGCTGCATGTTGTCCATGTTTCAGGTTTAAGCTTAATGGGTTTTACACCTTTGATCTGTCATATAAATTCTCAATTAAAAACTTTAAAGTTTCAGTTGCCAACATGAGAAAATGATGACAAGTTAAAGGGTAATTAATATATTTGTATGTATCTGCATGATGTATCCTATAAGAAGTAGCAATTACTACCTGGTTTAAATTCAGGAGATGAATGTTGAACTAAAAGTTGAAGGCACTTCATCCATCAGAAACATTTCCTCTTCACAGCGATTTCCCTTTGAGTCAGCAGAGCTGATTTACAGGCTGTTCTGGCTGTTTAAAACAGGCAGCCTGCTTCCTGAAACCTGTCACCAGAGGATCTCTATTTCTGGCACAAGTGTGTTTTGTACAATTTGACCACATGAGACATAGTGCAGCAGCTGGTTATTGTTGGCACTGAGTGGTCGATTTAGCTCCAAGATCCAGGTGAGGTTAGATAAGCTGAAAGGCAAGATGTGAATCAATCTGCTGCTTTGTCATCAGGCTAGACTAGATAAGGGAGAAAAATTACATCAATTAAATAGTCATTTTACTTAAGCAAGTTGTCTTCTAATACATACGAAAAAATGTAAAGTACTAAACTGACATCCTAAATAATAATGTTTTTTTTATGTTTGGATGCACAGAAACATCCTGCTGACTTACACTTCTTACTTTAGAGACTACGTTTGAATTATATTACTGATCTGATTAACTTTTAATTAAGTCACCAATCATTGCTTTATCTGTTACTATTGCCTCTCATATGGAAATTTTAATCACACATTTAAACCTTTGGGTTTTTAATGTTGACTGAAAAGTGTTCAGCTATTTTCCTATCTGATATCTGCAGAAATATAGAATGCGCACAGACTGTCCAGGTTCTGAATCAGCCAATAAACTACCAACATGTTTGTCTGTGGGCATGTTCGTTATCTGAGATGCTGTGCTAGCTTTAAAATGACTTCCAGAGAGCAAACTGTTGTCTCATCAGTACATATAATGTTGTAAACAGTAGCAGCCATTCAAAATGGCCCTTCTCCACAAATCATGTGATTCAGAACCTGGACAACCTTCTATAGTGGATGAAACCTTAAACTAGGCCTTCTACCGCAACATTTTCAAGCCAGCACAGTTACTGGTTCAAAGCAGACCAGCAGGTCCACCTCTAGTTGTAGGGGACCAGCTAAGAGCCCATTAAGGAAAGTGGGGAAATGTTTTTGTGTGGAAATGCAAGTCAAATATTTGCTCTTGCAAATCGCTCTCGCTTAGAAATTCATTTGATGCCACTTTTGCTTTGCCTCTTTCTTATCGTTCACCCGTGATGACTGACATGTTGAGGCCTCCCGTGCTATAGGTGATCCGCGGTTGAAATAATAACTGTAGGCCGGCTACTGCTGGGGAGGGTTTTTACAATCATCGTGTTGTGGCAGAGCTTTGTAGCTCCGTCAGCATGTCGTTCGCCCATGTTGTCCAGGATACTTTATATCTGCACAGATGTTAGCTTTCCTTTTCCTGATCCTAGACTTGTACAATTCCTGAAGCAAAGCTCAGCCATAATTTGACACCACTTGCAAACAAAGCGATTGGATTCTTTGCAAAGCTACCAGATTCATCTTTGTGATAATGAAGGAACCCATCACTGATAACTAAAGTCTGTTCTTTCCTTCTGTTTTCAGGTTTATAAAATGCTGACAAACAAAGAATCCCTGGATCAGATTATTGTAGCCACTCCTGGGCTCAAATCGGATCCAGTGGCTCTAGGTAAAACCCTGCAGAACTCTACTTAGACCTCAACAACACCATCTTATCTTGAGTTGTAACATTTCTCCTTTTAAACCTTCAGGAGTGCTTCAAGATAAAGATCTCTTTGTGCAGTTCACAGACCCCAACATGCTGGATGTGTGAGTACGGCTCTTAGCTTTTTTTTGCAGGTGCAATGTGACAAATAATGTGACACTTTCACTGTTATGTTTTTTTTTTTTTGTTTGTTTTGCAACAGATTAATCAGTTCACATCCGGCTCTTGTCAACGCCATCATCCTAGTCCTGCACTCAGTGGCAGGCAGCATGCCCGCCCAGTCCAGCGCCAGCTCCTCCCGTAACGTTTCCGCCAGTTCTTACAGTGATATGCCAGGTAAGCAGGGTGAAGTTATAATTTTTCATCTGTTTGAAGTATTCTAAGATTAGTCTTATCCTGTTTTCTGTCAGGAGGCTTCATGTTTGAAGGCATGTCTGATGATGAGGATGATTTCCAGTCTGTAAGTCTTTTCTCACCCGCAGACATCAGAGAAAAGCAGAGCATCTGTAAAGGATTGTAATTATCTGAATATTTGTAAAACAGGGGAGTCCAGCTGGTCCCTCCAGTCGAGGAGGGCTCCCTGCAGGAATGCGACCCGTCTCTCTGGGCCACAGCGGAGCGACTGGACCTCGGCCTATAACGCAAAGCGAGCTGGCAACTGCTCTGGCCTTGGCCAGCACACCAGACAGTAGCGCTGTTACTCCAACAACTGCAAGTCAGGTTAGGCAGCAAAAACGCAGCTGATTTTCTTATAACCTATTTATCAAGAGAACAATGCTGCTCAGGGCCCCTGGCTGCAGAACCTGGAAACATAACGGTTCTCTTTTATTTTTTCTTTGATTAAGATGGACCCCTCCAGTGGCGGAGCCCCAATGCCAGCTGGCACACCAGTCAGTAATGATCTCTTCAGCCAGGCTCTACAACAAGCCCTGCAAGCCACCAACATGTCCTCTCTGCAGGTGAACTAACCGACTAAAGCCTCAACAGTGGGCTCATTTCATCTGAGGGGATAATGAGATACAAAAATGTAAACCAGGTGGTGTTTGAATAAAAGGTTATTCTTTCTGAACACGTTTTTTGTGTTGCCAGGGGCGTTGGCAGTCCCAGCTGCAGCAGCTCAGGGACATGGGGATCCAGGATGAGGAGTTGATGCTGAGGGCGCTGCAGGCCACAGATGGGGACATCCAGGCTGCCCTGGAGCTCATATTTGCTGGAGGCCCTGGACTCTAAGCCTGTTCTCCCATGGACAAACCCCTCGGTGGAGGAGAAAGCTGGAAAACATCTGGCTCACCTGACTGCCAACAAATGAGGAGGACATCTATGACCTACGCTGTCTGGTTGTTGTTGCTGCTGCACCATTCAGTTTTTATTAACGGCTGGAACTGTTGAAATTTGAAATTAACCTCCGGGGGGGGGGGGTCGCATAATCTGATGTTGCTGTTGATTTGGTTCATTATTGCTATAAATACGGACAAGTCAGAATAAACCTGTTTTAAAGAAACATGTAGTCTGATTTATGTTTGTTAATCATGTCTTCGTTTTATAAGATAGGACCCATTCAAAAACACTTTATTGTTTATCACAAAGGGAAATTAAATCTGCAATTAATTCATTAATCAGTTGATAAAATGAATCTGCAGTTAAAGAAAAACGACAACTCTTGTCAGAAGTGGTTTAATTCAACCAAGAAGTTTTAATAAGTGGAAAAGAGGGGCCTCTCCCAAAAGAAAAAAGGTTGAAAAATTATCAACAAAAATTGACTTTTATTTTGAAATCATGTTGAAGTTGATTTATACTTTTCTCATTTATCCAATTAGAAGCCTTTATTGGCCTTGCATAAGTCAAACTTTTCTTTTAACTGATCATTGCTGAAAGATTTTTGCATGTCCTCATTGCTATTTATAATTCTTCATCTTCTCATATAAACTGGACTGGTAAACACACACAGCAGCCACCTCCACAGGAACACACACTGCAAAAAACATAAATCAAAATAAGTAATTTTTTTCTGAAAATTAGTGCATTTTTTCTTGAATTGAGGAGGTAAGTTAGACACTTTGACAATAAAATGAGACAATTTACATTTAAATAAGGAAAAACAAATGTCTTATTTCAAGTACACATTATCTAATGATCTTATTCTAAGAGTAAAAATACTCATTCCATTGGCAAACGATCTTAATTACCTTCTCATATTAAGAGTAAATTCACTTAATTTAAGACATTTTCACTTATTTCTAGATCGTTTCTGCGGTGCAGAGCAGGATGTACTTCCTGAGGAAGCTTAGGTGGTTCAACATCTGCAATAAGCTGTTGGAGATGTTCTACCAGTCTGTGGTTGCCAGTGTCCTCTTCTACACCATGATGTGCTGGAGGAGCAGCACATCCAAGAAGGACACCTCCAGACCGGTGAAGCGACCCAGCTTTTGTGCTTGGCAAGAGGCTGGACCCTCTGGGGAGGGTCGTAGAGACAAGAACACTTAACAAACTGCTGGACATTATGGACAAATTGGAAATAAAATTGATTGTGGTTGTATGACGGAAAGGCATTAAGGAGTATTTCTCAGGTTGAACCACTATTTTAAATGTCACCATGTCTGATTTATAGGTGATTAAACAAAAAGTATTTAGCCTTGCAAATTTTATTTTTAGTTTTTTTCAAAATAAACACAGCAAAACACCATGAAACCATTTGAAAATCTGGATGAACCAGACTTTATAGATCCACATCTTGACTATAACTCAAGCAAATTTGGACTAAATAACAGAGGTTTCAGTGGGCAGTGTAAGGGGAATCTGTTCAGACAAATATGCTGATTTACATAATTGGAGACCTTCTGCATAATACAAAGCCTTTGCACCTAAGATTTAGCTGTTGTTTCATTGAAATTTACCATTAATATCATCAAACTGAATAGAAAATAAGAATAACAGAGCAAGCTTATGTAACGCACACCGGTTACATCACCTGAAATGGTCGCAATATTATCTCTGACCCCTCCTTGGAAAGGTCTGAGCCTCTAGTTTCCAATGATGCCAGTCATTATTAGGTGTGGCTAAAAAGTAATACCTGCTGTTGCATTACTCCCACAGTCACACATGTCAGGTGGAATTCAAAATCTCATTTTATTTGTTTACAGAGCTATAAAACAAAAAGTACTTGTGAAAAAAATATTTTTGAAACATGTTTTAGAAATTTTAAAGCCCCATTTGAAAGGCATGTGAATCAAACACCATGTGACTGTGTTTTTTGTTTATTTCTATAAATAGATAAACATCAGCAGGTGTCAGTTGGGCCCTGTACCGGTCTTATTAAATTCCTTTGTGATTTTACAAAAGGCTGAAGGTTGGAGAGTTTATCTTAGATTGCATTTTCCATAATCAGTAACGTTTTTTTTTTTCTTTCTGATTAAAAATAATTTTTTTGTAAATGTTCTGGACTTTTCACCAGGATCTCAACTTCTCTTTTAGAAGAGTCATCTCTGCAATTCTGCAATCTGTCCACTAGATGCCAGTACTGCACTTTATTTAAACAGGTTGATGTTCTCAATGCATCATATTCTTCAGCTTTTTACTTTTGGAAATGTGTGCTTCATATTCCAAAAGGCCAGTTGTCTTCCAGAGCTATGCAGGTATATGCTGTAGGATTAAAGCTGCTTCTTCTAACAATGTATCCCAGCCAGCAATCCGGTTTGCGTCCTTGTTCTGCACAGACACAAATAATTTCACTTTAATAAATTAAGATTTGAACTTTCAACCCTGTGGGTGGTGTTTTCTTTTTCAAGGCTTAAGGTTATTGTTGCACACTGTATTTAATAATAAGTGTGATGTGCATTCCACTTTATGCTATCAATGAGAAAAGTCCCTGATTAAACATGCATGGCATCTTTTTGTGACTTTTTTTTGCATCTAATGATGATGCAGTAAACTTTTATTGTCATTACACTGTCACAAGTACAGATCAAAGAATCTCACTGTTTGCATTTAACCCATTCCCTTGGGGATCAGTGGGCTGCCATGGTGGGGCGCCCAGGGAGCAGTGTGGGGTTAAGGGTCTTGGTCAGGAACCCGGAGTGGCAGTCTGTGGGAGTGGAGCTCGAACCCTAAACCTCAGGATCCCAAGCTTTATGCCCTAACCACTAGGCCGCCACTTTCATCTGTTTAAATTATTTATGTGCATTTTTCCCAAGGTCCAAATACAAAGAGTTGGCAGATCAGATGACTGCAAGACTGTTCAGAATTATGATAGCTGTAAATATATCTCTTGTTAGAAATAAGCCAGTTTAAATGCAAGCTTCCTGATTTCACCTTTTTGTTCTGTCCTAATCTTTGTGTTTGTCTGCCAATGAATAACCCCCGATTAGAGGTGAAAAAAGTAAGCATGTTTTTTAGTGCGGCTCTCAATGATGACACTATTCTTATGCAAGGAACTGAAGCTCACATTTCCATGCAATTTGTTACTTCTTGGAGCATAGGTTTTATATCAATTTGATTCCTGAAGCAAAGCAATGCAACTATTTTTTTCCTTAAAATTCTACTGCTTTTATTTATTTTTGTTCATTTACTTAATTAATATTTTTTGTTTAGCCTTGACCATTATACAACACAGTGTCAAGTCTGTTGATGGCATTTTTTAAATTCAATTTCCCATTTTATTATTAATTATTCATTTATTTACCTTCTTTTAATGAGTACAATGTAGTGTAGGAGTGGAGCTTCAGTTGGCAATGATGTAAAGCCGGATAATTGATCGGTCATCCCGCAGACAGGGGGCGGTAATGAGCAGCGACCTAAGCGCTGCAGGATACCCGGCGTCACGGTGAGGAAACAGCAAACTGAAAGTGCTTGTTCTTTGAGCAAAAGTACGCCAACTTAGAGGCTTTAACTGAAGGTAAAAATTAAGAAGATTCCTAGCTTTGTGACTCGAGTTGATCACTCTGTAAAACAATATTGTCCTTTCTTTATTATATAACGTTTGAGCTTTTGGCTTTTATGCATTATAACGCGGTAAGCTAGCTAGCTAGCACATTAGCATGCTGTATAAATGCAGATTCATTCTGCTGCTTAAGTTAGCTACATGGCTATCTGTCAGTAAATATTAGGGGACTTTTTAAGACCATATTAACTAATATACACCAGAGTACATAAATGCACATTTAGTGTTTTACTTATTTAAAAATGATGGAGTGCTACATGTTTGCTATTTGTACATCCGTGGTGTTGAATCATGTTGATGGATTTTTGTTCGTTCTGCTGCTTAAAGCTTCTCCTCTCCTTTTTCAGAAAACCAACAGTGATCAGGGAAAATGGTTTGTAACTGCCTTGCTTTTACTTTCAGTATTTTTGTATGTAAAATGTAATTAACCAGCTTTCCCTTATTTATGTCAATAGTCACGCAGATATGACTCTCGGACAACCATCTTTTCACCTGAGGGTAAGTTCCATTCCCTTTTGAAAGCTTTTATAATGCCTTTAATTAAAGGCTGAGATTTTAGCTGTGCTGGATGATATTTTTTATAGTTTTTGTTCTTAATCAGCTATAACCAATCAGAACAAATTAAGAAAAGAAAAACTTTCAAATCCAATGTTCATTAATTACCTCTTTGTAATGACTGCAACGGTTTATTTTGAGCCTCTACTTCTATTTACTCGTATAGTCATACTAGATAAACTGTAGTTATTTTAGCATTTTTTTTGTAAGATTTAATAAATATGTCTTAATACTAGGGCTGGGTATTTTCGCCAAAGTCCTGAATCGATTCGATTTTGATTCATACAGTTCTAAATCGATTAATTTTGATTCGATCTGTTTTACAATAATGAAAGTGGTTCAACTGTGTTTCAAAAGACTCATGTATTTTATTTTGTCTCATAAGTGCAAACTTGTTTGTGAAAAGTGAAAAAGTTAAGCCTCACTCGAGCGAGCAGACATGACACAGCGGGAAAACAGCAGACATGCATGAGCTGCATTATCTTCACTGCACAAACCATACTTGCAGCGTTGTCTGTAACAACTGCAGGGTGTTTGCTGGTCAGCCCCCATGTCTTCAGTCAATCTATTAGGTATATTTGCAGCTGTCTGGCATGAAGTAATCTTGAGTGCATCTTTCCTGCTCATTTGAATGTGAACGTCACGTGCGTCACTAATCAATCTCGTTCCCTAGACATTGATTCTGCAAAGATGTAAAGGAATCGATTAAATCGTTTTTTTTCACCCAGCCCTACTTAATACTAATTTACCAAATCTGATCCAGAAACCCTTAAAATTACTTTGAATATTTTTACTATTAAAAAAAATATTTTCTTCAGGGCGTCTGTACCAGGTGGAATATGCAATGGAAGCAATCGGTCACGCTGGAACCTGCCTCGGGATTCTTGCGAACGATGGAGTGCTGTTAGCAGCAGAGAGACGCAACATCCATAAACTTCTAGATGAGGTTTTCTTCTCTGAGAAGATCTACAAGCTCAATGAGTAGGAAAAATACTCTGGTTGCCTTAAAGAAACATACATGAATCCAAAATTCTGTTCTTTCCATTAGTTGGAAGATTGCTAATTATTTGTTCATTATTTCAGGGATATGGCTTGCAGTGTTGCTGGGATCACTTCAGATGCAAATGTTCTCACAAATGAGCTTCGACTTATTGCACAGAGGTCAGTGTCAACCCTAAAAATATACTTTTAAACTGCCAGGGTTTTCAGCTATTCTCCAACCGGGTGATGGGCTGAACTACCACTTTATAATTACTAAGGTTTGCCTAACCTAAATGAATGTTTGAATTATCTTCAGGTATTTATTGCAGTACCAGGAGCCCATTCCATGCGAGCAGCTGGTCACAGCTCTGTGTGACATAAAACAAGCCTACACGCAGTTTGGAGGTAAGATGTGCGCAGCAGCCTGCCGCAGGTTGCTGAAGGAGATATCTTGATCAAAGCTTAGTAATGTGTTTTTATGCAACTGGCAGGATCTCATTTAGGTACTTTAGGGCTGGATGATACAGTCAAAACTGACTAAAAGGTTTTGGTTGATCCAACACAATTTCGATATCAATATAAACTATATGAAAGTGTCTGAAAGGCTGTCAATAAAGCCTCCAATAGAAGCCTGTACACACTTATAAAGATAATTTCTCAATGCCTATGAAACTCTTCCAATAAAACATTTTCAAAATAATAATAAAAACAAGCTGAATGGATGAAATGCATAATTAAGCAGATAATTATCTGTTTCCAACTTGCTCTGAAATCGAAAAACAACTCATAGCTACCTCTGAAAAAACTAACTAAAGGTCTAAATATGTAACTTTTGATCAACCGTATTGATACTAGTTCACAGCTCCCCCCCCACTAGTCTAAGTTATGGTAGAATAGAATAGAATTCAACTTTATTGTCATTACAGCGCCACAAGTACAAAGCAACGAAATGTAGTTTGCATCTATACAGAGGTTCTATGCAGGGTATAAAGATTTATTTACATGTGCACATAGACTGTGTATGTGTCAACTATAAATGGTATATATAAACAGAGTAATTGTAAGAGGTTATAAAATAAATAAATATGGAAGCTATATATAGATTATACTGTTTCTTAAGAAAAGTTTGATGTATTATAAACTTCTATTTACCAGTGAAACAACGGATGGAGATAAATTTCCTTTTATATCTGGGCACATTTTCAACACTGTTAACATTTCCTAGCGTGAAACCAAACCTTTATCACTGTAAGGATCAGCTTAGTAAAGACAAAAGTAATCAATTCAAACATCCCATAAACAGGGTTTCTGCGGGTCATTAAAAATCATTAAGTAATTTAAATATTTTTTTAAATAGGAGATTAATTTGCATTAAAATTCATTAAATGTGATTATCATGGTATTTAAAATGCTTTATTGGGAGACAAAAAACGTTTCTAAAAACAATTTCGTCAGATATAACTGGTTCCCCTTGTTTGCACGGAACTGCTTCCGGTTAATCTAAAGCCCTATGTTTGGAAAAGAAGCTCGAGGTGAGATGAAACTAGAGAATGAGAAAATGCTAATTTTAACAAAATTGGCTGGAAAACGAGGAATTTGGGACATGGCTGCAACCATGGGTACTTATGGCATTAAAATTATTTCTAAGAGCATTAAATAGCATTAAATTAGAGTTACTAATTCCTGTGTAAACCCTGATAAAGTCCCGGGGCGGCTCGTTGTGTTCTCGTTTATTTAAAGGCTGCATATCATGTTTAGCTCTTCTATTCTGACTGTAACCTAATTTTGTGCAACTAGCTGTTGCTTCTGAGCATGACAGGACATTGCAGTAACAGTGTGCACACAACAATCTTTTTCATATTTATCACACTTCAAAATCAGAGACATTAGTGGAGACAGCTTTTGTCGGTTACATGATGTTTGGTTATTTTATGACTACTCATTGTGTAGCTAAAACTTGCCGCCTCTGGGCTTAGCCCTGGACCAAGCACAGCCTACAGCTGCAGCCACAGGCTGTTTGTCTCTGGTGGACATCACTCATGTTGCAGGTCTTCTTGTTATGGCTTAAAACCAGCTGTTCTCTGCACATCACTTGGTGACAAAAGCTGAAACCATACATGTCAGAAGTGAGTGTAGAATTCATGTCACAGTTATTTTTTATAACATTATGTATTTGTATATATTGGTATGGCATTACTGTCCAGCCCTCGTTAGATGTACTAGACTGAATATTTTACCTCAACAGGTAAGAGGCCATTTGGAGTGTCTCTGCTGTACATGGGCTGGGACAAACACTACGGCTTCCAGTTATACCAGAGCGACCCCAGCGGTAACTACGGAGGCTGGAAGGCAACCTGTATTGGCAACAACAGTGCTGTAAGTCTGAAATGTCTGCAGTGACGTGTCTAGCCTTAATTAGACAGCGCTGATTATCAACGTTAGAGCAGTAGCTGTACATTTTAGAAGTCTGCTGTGTTCTGTTATAGTGTGAAGGTTACATCAAATACTGCAGCTTTAAATCTTTACAGCTGATCTATTATCCTAGGTGTTATTTAAATATGTTGATATCTTGGCTTCAGGCTGCTGTGTCCATGCTGAAGCAGGATTACAAAGAGGGAGAAATGACTCTGTCCTCTGCTCTGGCTTTGGCCGTCAAAGTCCTCAACAAAACAATGGATGTCAGCAAGCTTTCAGCAGAGAAAGGTGAGCTACAGAGGAAATGTCCTCCTCGTTTGTAATGGTTTTATTTTAAAACTAAATGTTAGATGTTCCTGGGTTTTTTTTTTTTTTGTGTCAGACTGTTCAACAGAAACAACATTCATGAATACTAAACCTGAAACTATTAAATGTAGTGATGTTTTGCCAAGTGTGACCTGGTTCTTTGTTGCCCTGACTTTTGCAGTTGAGATTGCCACCCTGACACGAGAAGATGGAAAAACAAAAATCAAGGTTCTGAAACAGAAAGAAGTCGAGGAACTTATCAAAAAACACGAGGCTGAAGAGGCCAAAGCTGAAAAAGACAAAAAGGAGAAGGAGCAGAAGGAGAAAGATAAATAAGAAAGCAAAGAATTTCCCTCGGTCGTTTCATCAAATCCTGTATTTTCTGTCTTTTACAATAAATGCTTGGAAATCAATAGACGTGTTCATCTTTGAGCTGTTTCCACCAGTGCATATGGACCCCCGGCTCACAGTTCAAGTGAACTATTGTGAAAATGTTTTTTGTTTTTATATCAGGATATTGCTTACTCATTAAAAGATTACATAAAAACTCCAACCGCATTGCCTGAGGTCTTGTAATAAACTGATTTATTAACATTTTGGCGATTTAACATTTTATTCAGTGATTGTCAATCAGTTTTGATTCAAGTTTGATTTCACTGAAGTTAATTTGATTGAAGTTATATTGGGTTTACATTCTCCCATAATTTTTTTTTCAGTGGTGATCTTGTATAAAACACATTTTGTATACTTGTTTACCAAGTGTAACAATAGCTGTGAAAGATTTGACATTCTAACCTGGACATTTACACCCGGTTAGAACAAATATAACATTCAAAGTTTTTTTTTTTTAAGATGCTTTGAGAGGAAGATGACATAAGTGACACAACAGTTTGGTAGTTTTTGATTACATCAAAGCTTTCACTAAAGTTCATGCTCAGACTTCCTCTCCTATAATGCTTTTTGTTGTTTGTGTTTAACACCACTTGGTGGCGATAGTGTTCACATTATACTGCATTTGTGTATTCAAACAGACATTGCTTTAGATAACAGGTAAATAACAACTTCCAATATAATCTCGAACAAAAAGCAATATTTCCACAATTTTATCCACAAAAGGCACCATGGTAGGTAAAAAATATATGTAGGCTGACTAAAAAATTCAAAGAAATGGCATTATTATACCACAGATCAAGATGTAACTTTGAGTTGAGTCCAGAACAGGTGGTAAATGTGACAGCAACTGTCTGTTTTACTGCTAAGTGGCCTCAGCATACAGTTATATACTCTGTAGGTGGTCATGGCTGGACTGAAACCAGCTGCTGAAATGGCTTCACCTACACACAGCTTTGGTGAAACTGAAATATTAGTTATTTAACCTTCTTTTGTTATTTCACATGTTTAAAGTCACCTAAGCAAATTTTTTATTTGAAAGAAAGCCTTTAGTGCATCTCAGGGGCCCTAACCCAGTCATCCAGGTTTAAACATCCATGGTGTCTGATAATAAATTGAATATGTGACAAATATGAAAGCTCAGATTTGCTCTTTATATAAATAGAAGTTTTTCTATATTATTGAATTTTGTATTGAGCAAAAACCATTTTAAAGGTACTCTAAAACAACAGCCTACAGCAGGGTTGGACTTGAACTCGAGATGAGATACATCCCATATACAGTAGGAGCTGTTTCTCTATCAGCTGCTAGAAATCGACCCATAAGTGGAGAAATTATGCTCAACCCTCTTTTTGTTATCTCCCCCTACAAGCAACGCAACAGTAAATATAGATTATTAAGTCAACATGTTCTAATCACAATAAAACTAAAGTTGTTTTGCAACAGAAATAATTTGTGGACAATTCAACACAAATGATTGTAATTATAAGCCAATGAAAAACACGAATGTTTCTCCTAAACTGTTGTAAAATGAGAAGAACTTTAACTGGAAACTTGGTAAGTGAAGGAGAACGAAGAAATGTCTTCTTCTTTGCTCCGCTAGAAAACTTTAGCAAACTACTGCCTAAACAATAATGCTAAATCCTAGGCTAGTGACATCCAGCAGTTGCTGATTTTGTTTTTTATATGGGGGAGTTTCTAATGCAATGTACAGTTCCCTTTAGACAATACCTGTTAAACTTGCATGGTGATCAAAATCCTTGAAAAAAGAAAAAGATATCAAGTATTTAATGATCTTGTAGAAAGGGTAAAGCAAAAAAAAAAAAAAAAAAGCAACAACAAATTAACAGTAAATTATGAAATGAGACCAGACTGTAGATTTGAACTTAAATGTTTTAAATTGTTAAATTATTACGGACATTATTATAATTCTATAGTCCCAACCATCTTTTCTGTACCACTAATCCATCCTATTGGTGACAGCATGGCATTTAGATGGTGAGGTTAGGAATAAAAACAAACTAAGTGCTAATAGAAGTAGGTAGATTTGGGAAATTGGTGGTTTTGAGAGAAAGAAAACAAATACAAACATTCAGGAGGAAAACAATTGGTTCAAGATATAAAGCAAAAGAAGTTCATGGTGGGAAAAAAAAACAAAATTATAACCATTTGTAGTATGTAATAAGAGAATAGAGGACCCTATCTGTACTGTTGGGACTATAGAATTATAATGATGTCGGTAATAATTTGAAAATTTAAAATATTTAAGGTCAAATCTACAGTCTGGTCTCATTTCATAATTTACTGTTAATTTGTTGTTGATTTTTTTTTTTTTTTTTTTGCTTTACCCTTTCTACAAGATCATTGAATACCATATATCTTTTTTTTTTTTTTTTAAAGGATTATTATCACCATGCACGTTTAACAGGTATTGTCTAAAGGGACCTGTACATTGCATTAGAAACTCTCCCATATAAGAAACAAAATCAGCAATTGCTGATCTGTCACCAGCTGAGGATTTAGCATTTTTGTTTAGGCAGTAGTTTGCTAAAGATTTCTAGCGGAGGCTTTAGTTCCTGACGTGAAGCAGCAGTAGATATGTGACAATGTCCAAATACTTTCCTATTTTAAGGTTGGTTTTATATAACAGAGTTTCTTCATGTCATAGTTTTAAGAACTGTTTAAATTTTAGGTAAAATGCTTATTGAATAAAACTAAAACCTGTTAACCTGGCGACGTGGATCCTCAGTTTATTTTGACTTGCATCATTTATGTTATTGATTAACAGCGTTGCATTTAGCTATAACTCATATTTATGGAACAACTGCTGGAGAATTAATGGTATTCTAATTAGTGTTGGACTGATGCCATTTTTTGGCCCAGATACCGATACCTGGGTGTGCAGTATTGGCCAATACTGATATCTATATTCTTGGTACGAAACATTTGTCTTTCTGTGTGGGTGTAGCTTTAATTGGTTAAAAAAAAGTGTGCTTCTTCTATTGCATCGTCTATTATTTCTTGCAAAAAAATTCAGCAAAAATAAATTGTTAATATTAAGCAACTATTCCTGGTAAGTTTTTTTTTTTACTTACAGGTTCTAAGATCAACATAAGATGTTTGAGCCATGCTTTAGACTCTTTAAATGTAAAACCTTTTGTCTTCTGATGCCAGCCTCTTGCTGTTTTTGGATTTAAAAGTAAATTATTAGAGTTGGCTCATTAAGGGGCAAACTAAGTGAGGTCACAGTGTTCACATGAGCTCTCACAGCTTTCAGTGGGAGGATTTTGGCATCTGAATGACTGGAGCTGCTCTTGGACCTCCCTTTCTCAAGTAGGAGCCTAAAAACAGTCAAGTGGAATTTCTTTTACTACTAAACTACGTTGATTTAAATATAATCTTTTTAAGGATTCTTTATTTTTTACCCCTTTATAAGAAGCACTTCCTAAACATCCTGTTCACAAATCTTTCTGAACAGAAAGGACATCTTAGGATGAGTCCGTCTGCTGTGATGAAGCGGATAGGAAGAGCAGGGCAATCTGTTGCAGTGTAAACACAGCACCAGAAAAGGCACTGGAATGTCTCTGCAGTGGAAGCTGGAGAACGAGGTCAGCCGGAGTCCAAGGCAGGTGGTATACATCAGAATCCAGGCTGACATCTAAGCATTAACTTATCCAAACAAGAGGCAGTCAGTATGTTACCCTGCGAATGGCGGAGGAGGAGAAAGGAGGAGGAAGGAGGACTTAATATAAAATAAGAGAGTAGATTCTAAGTGGTGAAACTCACAGGAGCAAGGGAGAACATCACTACAGCCCTGTTATCTCTACCCCAGGGGAAACGCTTCAGTATACAGAGAAGGCCCTCATCTTCATCCCAGTCTGATCCTCAAACTTTAGCTGCAAATCTCTGGGAGTCAGTCAGAGCTTATCTGTGTTGAGTTAGAACACCAGTAGCTAATACTTCTACTTTGCAATGAGCTGCAGCTACAGCTTTGAATATTACTTATTAACCATGAATCTTGTAAAGTCCCAATCACTCCTCTTCTTTATTCTGTCATCCCTTTTTAATGTGGGCTTTATAAGTCTAAAACATTATTTCCTCTAAATCATTTCAGTTTAGTTGTTTGTACCTTTTCTCTACTTTTTAACAGTAGTGGACAAACAAGTCAGCATTAGTGTTGAATAAAAAAAATTTATACTCTTTGATAAATCTTACTCAACCACAAGTAAAAAATACTTAGTCAAACATCTAGTTAAGGTAAAGTATTGAAGTACTAACTTTTGAAGATACTTAAGTATTCAAAAATACATCCATTTAAAAGTAATTGAGTATTCAAACATACAAATTAAATTGTATAATATCATTACATTTCTATATTTTTTAAATAATCTTGTAACTTTTCAGAAACCACTAATGTACTGACACATACAACTGTTAGGGTCTTGTTTGTGTTTTTTTTTTCTTTTAGTTTCTCCTTCCTCCACTAGATGGTGCCCCTTCCCCGTTTTGGCCTGGAGGTTTTTTTTCCGGTTTTCCTCCCACACCTGCGGCTCGTTGGGTCATCATCATAGGAGTATTTGAGCAGCGGACTGTCACCACCATTGTGCCTTTGTCTCTCTGAGTCTAAGTTAGCCTTTTTCTCCATTGTGTTCTCCGGTTGGATAACCCTTCTGATCTGCTGGATAAGCCTGGTCCTTCTACCCCCTTGGAAGGAAATATTTGTGGTAAACCTTCTCCTGATCAGTTTAAGCCCACCTCTGGAAAATCCTGTGACAGTCACCTCCGTTGCTCCTCTGGACCCATCACTAGTCTGCCTTTCCGCCCTCCAACGAGTACTATCTTCTCTGGACAAAACCCCCACAAACTGGACCCAAGGATCTTCCAAGAACCCCTCGAATGTGAGTCTTTACTGAACCATTAAGCAGCCTCGATCATTTTCCCTACGGCCGTTGAACTCATCCTTGTTTCCTCGTTCCTTGATTTCCCCACTAGAGTTTACGGTTCCGGTTCACCAGATCGCTGGATCTGAGAAAACCTTTTCAATCCATCTCTCTCTCTGAGCTTGTAACCTGCTATAGATTCTACAGCACCTAGGAAAAGCATAAAAATGCCCCAAAAATAAGGACATCTATTTTGATTTTTTTTTTTTTTTTGTATAAAAAAGAAAACAGGAGAGTCTTGATTCTCCTCACACTTTCACTATGGAATATAGGTTTAGATTACCACAAAGAAACTGCAGCACTGATTTGAGAACTCATCCTACTGAAAATCTTGTCACCATGGCAACAGCTAACACTAAAATACAAATAAAATCTGTCCTGAGCTTCTCCAAATTTGTGGAACACAATGCAAATCTCTATAACAATGGTGTCCAAATTCAGTACTGAGACCTGGTATCTTGCATGTTGAAATTGCATTGCATTGCTGAGCCAAAAGGAACAAGTAACTAGCAGCTTCCTAAAATATTTGACTTTGAAATGGAGTGGAGTGAAAGTTATAGGTAACTCCTCAAAATCTGACTTTAGTAACCTGTTGCTTTCCACCACTGCTTTTTAAATATCAATTAATTCTAGAATTGGTTATAATTATAATTAGGAAGACTAGACACACGAAAAGGGAAACATCTGCACCCCAACCATTAAACAAATGTCTCATCTTCACTGTACTTTTGCTAAGAGATTTTAGTTTATAACATATAAAAACACAATGTTGTTAATAGCTGTTAACATGACTAAAAGATATTTTTGCTTAGCATATAATTTAGAATATTGTGGATTGTTCTGTTCTTCTGTTCATTTTGAGTTGCATCTACCTCCGGACTTTGATTAAGCACTTCTAAAATATTAAAATTTTTTGTGCTGGTGAAGATTCTTAGTCATCCAGGTTATAGTCATTCCAAAAAAAATGTTAAAAAACAATCCACTGGACTTTGTCTCCAAGTTTCGCTTCCCATCCAGGAAGCTTTATCAGCTTATTGCCTTTTTCAGAGACATAGACAGGTATTGTGTATTGCAGGCTAACAAAGAAGCCGCCCATTCCTTATGAGATTACCTGTTCCTCCAGTTTAATTTGCATGTTTTCAAAGCCAAAAGAAGGCTTTGTTTTTGGTCCACTCTATAAAGCCTCAAACTCAACACTATTTCTGACATTTTGAATTAAAAAAGCTTCCTTTTTGGGAAATGAAGCATCTTCAAACTTGGAAACAAAGTTCAGTGGATTGTTTTTTTTTTTTTTTTTACTTTTTTGGGTTAACATGTTTTATTCTAAACATCTCTGGTTAATTTTTACATTAGTCTCAACCCTTTTGGACCCTTAAATAAGTTCTCTTTCTTTGCCACCCTGTAGTTTACCTCCATCCAACTGCCCAAGATCAAAAGTTAATTCAATTCAGTTTATTTATATAGCACCAATTCACAACACAAGGTGCTTTACAGTTCACCAGATCATCCAGTTAAATTGATTCAAAGTTTTCTATCTAAGGAAAATCAGTTGATTGCATAGACAGGAAGAACAGGAAGAAACCTCCAGCAGAAGCAGGCTCAGTGTGAGCGGCCATCTGCCGAGGCCGACTGGGATTCATGGAGACAGAAGCAGAGATACAGTAAGCGAACTGTAAAAGGTGGCCCCATTCAGGAAACACACAGCCAGGCAGACGAGCTCTGAGCCAGCTCCCAGGTCGGGGGATTAAGACAGCACATCCAGCCAGTTACAGTCATAGAAACAGAACTACACTGAAAAACAGGCGTAGCTCCAACATCTATAAACAAAGGTGCTGATGACAGCAGAACAGCTGGTATTTCTCTCAAGGATGGAGTCACAGCCAAACAGGAACAGACGAGGCAAAGCTACTATGAGGAAAAAGCAGAGAGAGCAGAAGGTTAGAGATTGAACTAACAGATTCTGCAGAATGGGAGAATAGAGATAGACTGAAGTACAATGATGAAATAGGGGTCCCTATGTCCTCCAGCAGTCTAATCATATAGCAGCAAGCTATAGAGATAGCTCAGGATAACCTGAGCCACTATCAGATTTGTCAAAAAGGAAAGTTTTAATATAAGGAACAATCATATCTCTGATATAAGATGGAGCTTGGCCATTTAAGGCTTTATATGTGAGAAGGAGGATTTTAAATTCTATTCTGGATTTAACATGAAGCCAATGAAGAGAAGCTAGGATAGGAGAGATATGATCTCTCTTTTTAATTTTCATCAGAACTCTGGCTGCAGCATTTTGCATCAGCTGAAGGCTTTTAACCACAGTTTCCTGATAGTAAAGAATCACAATAGTCCAGCCTTGAAGTAAAAAATGCATGGACTAGTTTCTCAGCATCACCCCTGGACAGGATATTTCTAATTTCTGCAATATTCCACTGATGAAAAAAGGAAATTCTAGAAACATCTTTGATATGGGATTTAAATGACAGGTCCTGATCAAAAACAACACCAACGACCAGGAACCTGGTCCGCATTGCATTGTTGATAATAAGTCAGACCTATACCCGGTGCATGGTGGACTGCACCAGGGCTGCCCTCTCTCAACTGTTCCTGGTCCTGTTCTTAACCTTTATAGACACAATTTTTAGGCGCAGCTAAGAACCGGAGGGGGTCTGTATCGGGGACCAGCACCATCACCCTCCTGCTGTTTGCCGATGATGTGGTTCTACTGGCTCCTTCCTGCCAAGATCTATGCACTGGGGTGGTTTGCAGACCATTGTGAAGCAGCCAGGATGAGAATCGGCTTCTCCAAGTCCAAGGCCATGGTTCTCCACTGGAAAAAGGTGGCTAGTTGCCTTCAGATCTGGGAGAATGGAGTGGGAGAATGGTAGACGGATCGGTGCGGCGGCTGCAATCATGCGGGTGGTCTATGTTCCTACCCTCACCTATGGTCATGTAATCTGGATCATGACCGAAAGAAGATGATGAAGTGGCTGAAATTTGCTTTGTCTGCAAGGTGGCTGGGATAGGGTGAGGAGGGAGTCAGAGCAGAGACACTTCTCCTCCACATAGAAAGGAGTCAGCTGAGGTGGCCCAGACATCTTTTACTGATGCCCCTGGACGCCTCCCACTGGAGGTGTTCCAAGCAGGTGTTCTTACAGAATAAAGGAAGCAGAAACTGGATTAAGTTTTTACAAAGAAATCTTTTTTATCAGCCTTTAAAGGACACAAGGATGTTTGCCAATTATGTTTAGCTCTGAAATCAGTTTTTTGGGATAACTTGTGGTTACTCTGGAGTACTATTATCTGGAATTATATATTTACATGGTACAAAAGGAAATGCATAGATCTGAAGTTAACAATAGATTAAAGAAACGCTAAATAAGTAAAGAAATGTAAATAATTTCATAGTCTCCAAAGAAACAAGTGTTTATCTTTCATTACATACTCGTTGTCCATCTCCCCATCCTCTAATCTAAAGCCAAGGCCACTCACTGCAATATGAAATCCTGGCCTCACTGAGAATCATAGGCGGATCTACTGGGGTGGCATAGGGTGGCAAATGCCACCCTAAATGACAGCCTTGCCACCCCTGCTGCCACCCCAGTTGGCGGTAGGGGTGGCGAGGCTTATAAATTATGGATAATTTGAGAATTATGACCGCTAATTTCCAATGTCGGACTGCAGTGAATGCAGCACGAGATGACGCGAGAGCGACTGAGACTGATTAGTTTTGAAAACCGAATGGGGCAAGGCGAGGGAGCCAGTGGTCATGGGGAGAGGAGACATGGGATGAAACAGGTAAAAATTGATTAACTATCTATCGAGAAATGAAATCATAATGAAAGCACAATGTTGCTAGCATAGCTGCAATGCTGATTTTGAGATGATAAAAAGCAGGTTGCAGAACGTTATTTCTCTATCTATGATGTTAGTTAGGCCTGACGTTTCAGGCTCATAAAGACATATTTGCGGCCAACTATGACAGAAAAGAGATGATCACGTTTGGTTGTACTCAAATCAAAAAGCACAAAGGCATTGGATCTAAATAAAGTTGTGAAGCGTTTTGCTGAGCAACATGGAAATCACTGCATTTAGCTGTTATAGTCATGTCAACTTTATGTTATGCTCTCTGCTGAGACTTTACAGAGCTGCTACATTTTGTTTTGGCACCTGAGAAAATCTGATATTTCCTTTAATAAAACCAAAAGTGTTAAAAGTTAAAAATGTGATACTGGTTTGAATCCTGCTTAATATGAAGCAGTGTTGTTGTTACTTTTTTGTATATATAATATGAAACTATCCAGAAATGACCTGTATGAACCTACTCACAAGCAAAATGTATTTTTATGTTGCTTCTTTTCAGATTTGTGGAGATTTTGATGTAACATACAGAACCCGCCTTTTTGTTGATTTGTTGATACAGCAGTATGGAGGACCAACTCTGCCATATTTAAAAATAAATACAGAAATAAATAAATGCTTAATAAATTAATAAGCATACAATTAATTGCCACCAAAATACAAACAACAAATAAATGTAAGTAGAAATTAAATTATACAGCTAGTCATAAAGGTATATAACTCTTTTAATTGGCTTCTTTATTTCTTTGCCTTTTTAATATTTACCTTATTTATTTTTTTGTCATTTATTATCTTCAACTTCATTTTTTAATTACTTATATTTTTAAGTATTTATTTATGTGCATGTTATCATATTTTTGTCTGTTTTATTCTTCCTTTGTATTTTTTTTACCCTAGTTATTTCTTCGCCGCTATTTCTTTCTGCCTGCCCTTTTAACGTTTCTGCCTGCCATTATAATATAATTTCTAATTACATTTATTTGTTGATTGTATTTTTGGTGGCAATTAATTGTATGCTTATTTATTTATTGAGCATTTATTTATTTCTGTATTTATTTTTAAATATGGCAGAGTTGGTCCTCCATATACAGCTCTATCTACAGCATATTTACATGCATGAAATGTCCCTTTCATGTTGCCTTAACTGCTGTATGTCAAGTTACTGAGGAACAAATGGGGTAAATGTGTGTTCAGAGTAACCATTACATAGATGTCCAGTACCTTGTTCGGGTGCCTTGACCCATTTATTTCTACTGTGTAGTTATGCTCACTTTAGTACAGCTCAGTCCATAGATCTCTGATGGGTAACTTTTTCTTTCTATAGTTTTTTCTTGTGCAAATGCTGCAAAGCTGCCTCTCTGACAGTCAATCTCACACATCTGCACCTCAGCACCTGTGTCTTACCTTAATACCTTTCCTGTCATAAGGCCCCTCTAGAAGTAGTGTTATCATTCTTCTATCTCCTATTAAGTGAGATCACATTGTACGATGTATTATTAATATGAACTGTTTCACATGAAACACTAATACTGTACATACTATTCTCACCAAAACTGTGATAACTGTGATTAAATTCAGTGTAAACAAATGCCATATGTTGCCACCCCTAAAAAATTCCTGCCCCCCTCTTGCCACCCCATAAATATTTTTCTAGATCCGCCCCTGCTGAGAATCATATATTAAATAAACTTCTCATCCATGGCACTAATTTTGTGAGCAGTCTGAAATCCCGGAGATTACAGACTCTGTACTCTCCATCAGATCCAGATAGTTCACCATAAATGGAGCCGAGTTGCAGTAAACAGTAATTACAAACCCTGCTGCTGATATGACCTATTATGGAGAGGAGAAAAAGAAGCTTTTGTTGCTGATGGCATGTGATAGTGGGTTTGGTGGAGCTGGGATGGCACTGTCACATCTATGGAGGACTTGATTTGGACAGGTCTACAAACAAAAGTATACAGTTCTTTAAAGGAATCCCATAGTTGCAAAGACTTTTACTCTTTGTAAAAAAGCCAAAATGTGTCATGTTAAATTAAAAGATACAAAAACATATTTTCCCTCTTTTGTTTTTTATATATATATATATATATATACTTGTTTGTATATAGAATATGAGTTCTGTTAATTTTTCCATTCAGTTCAGTTCATCTATGTTGTGCCATAAATGTGAAATGTGATCTGGATACACTAAAATCAAACACATACTCTGAAACAAAACAGCACAACTGTAAAAATACAGTACCTTAGTAATTATATTCCTCTTTGATCCAATTTTTTAATGCAATATAATCAAATTCATTTTAAAAATTATTTTTCTATTTAAACCCAGACAGTTGCATAAAGTAATTGGGCTTGCAGAAATCTCGTAACTTTTGTTAGCATGTAGTGACAGGGCAAAGGAATAATTGTCTTTAACAGGAAAACTGTAAATGTAGCGGACTTCTTTAGGATGGATATACTTTATGCAATTTGAAGTGATATGACAAGAGCAGAGGGGCTTGATTCTGTTGTCTTTGCTGAAAACATTTTAGATGATGGATTTGCTGCTATGAAATAGTTTCGTTCTGCAAAATCTGTCTTTAAACCCTTGTACTACAGCCTTATGTGGTTGAACAGTCGTTATCTGAGTTGACTTTTTCTATTGGCTCAAGGAGTATATGTTGGAACAGACTTTCATCATTATAGCCCAATGTCCAGTTATAAATATAACATCATACACATACCTCCATAGTGAGATATTCTGTCTCAGGGCTGCTGGAAGTAATTTTAATTAGGGGGTGCTGTGAAAATTATATTTGTTTTTTTGTTTTGGAAAAAATGCCTATGAGCCTATATGTCTATTTAAAATACAATGAAATAAATAGATTGACATTAACTACTTTATTGTCATATTCACTTCAGTGCATGCAACCAGGGTCTGTATCAGTGAATATATGCGCTATTAATTAAACTTCACTGTAAAAAAGTTTTCAGTGCCTTAAGGCTAATTTGAAAAGCCGCCATTGATGAAGGGGTTTTTTTAATTTTTCTCTAGGTATGACTTTTTTTCTGACTGCTTTCTGACAAACGAAACATAAAATATGATCAGTCTCTTCCACATAATGCAGCCACTGCCATCTAGCAAACCAAGCCGGTGCCACAGAAAGTGAGAACGTTTCATTACCACAACACCGTGCGTTGTGGTAATGAAACACGCAGTACTAGTACTAGTCTTCTTCTTCACCATGAGTGAAGAAGAAGACTAGTACTGCAACCATGACGTTGCACTACTAGTGTTCTTCTTCACTTGTTGTGGTTTAAAAAAAAAACAGAAATTCTTTTCTGTGCTATATTTCCTATTCTTTTCTGTGATTAGACAATATCAATTTACTAGTCTGCTGCTTTGAGCTGGATTCCTATACTCAGCAACCACTAGCTTACTGGTTGCCATGGCAACTTAACTTCTGTGAACTTGTGTTGATCGGGCCTCAAAATAATTAAATCAAAATCCAAATACACATAATAGTAAAATGAAAAAGGCAAAATCATTGCCCATGAAATTTATAAATTGTGCAAAGTATTTTTGATGCATTTTTTTTTTTTTATCTCCCTCTCGCCACTAAGGGGAGCTGCTCCGGCCCACTAGACTCCCTCAAGTCCCATTGAAAAATTCTCCACTTCAAATTAACTATGAGTGTCGTAGTCCCGGCTCACCTTCTATGTTTCAACACCCCAACTTAACCTCTTCTCCTTATCCCCAGTTTTAGTTGTGCCCTTCAGGGTCTCATGGAATCTATTTTTCTGGTGGCTTTTTTTTTTTTTTACTGGGGTTATTTTGAGGTGAGTTACACTTTAATCTTTTGCTTTCTGTGTGCAAATTCTTTGTCCTTAATAGCATAACCATACATTTTTAAGAGTTGTGCAGGAATCTAAATTATCATATAAATTCTTACAGTAAATCAAAGTAATTGTGAAAATTATTATTTTTAAAATGATCTTAGTTCTTCTCTCTCCTGCTTTAGTTGTAGATCTAGACTACAACAAACAGGGGGACTCAAGCTGGATCTGTTTTCACTGATGTTCTTTAAAACAAAATGTGTTTCTTAGCCATCTTTGTGACACAAACATTTAACACGTCACTTCAGAGGACTATTTGGCATGCAAATCCCTTTAGGTCAGATTAACATAGACACAGCCACTAGCTATGGTTAGCAACTGTCCTAAAACATGTTATTTATGCTCTTGTACACCAATTGTATTGTATGTTATGGTGGTCTAACTTTGACAAGTAAAGGTGAAGAAAACTCTCCAAAAAAATTTAAGCAGTCAAAAGTTTCTTTCGAGTGACAAATGAAATGGCAACTTTAGTCATATAATTTTGCTTATTTACTGTTGCCCCTAAGACAACAGTAAATAAGCAAATTGTTGTTAACCCGGTCTTAAAGGTCACTTAAAGGTTGTGGACATTAGGTATTTATCTAATTCACTCAAATCTAGCAGAAAAACATTTTAGCAGCACATGATGCATGATGTCACTGTCATGATCTTGGCACTGATGACTGGTATAATAGTTAATCCCATTCACCAGTGTAACTCCGCCCAGTTTCTCATCACCGTTCATCGGTGGCACCTGCCCCAGTCTCTATTTAACTTGCCTGCTCTCAGTCATCAGTGCCAGATTATTCGAGCCTTCGGTGAGAGTTCTCTAGCGTACCTGTTTGTGTTCTGATTACCTTATCATGACCCGTTTTGCCTTCAGACCTTTGAGCTGGCCTGTTCCTATTCTGATCTGTTTGCCTGACCTATCTTCGGACTCCTAATGGTTTTATGCCTGTGGATGGAACCTGGATCTGCCTCCTGACTTCGACCTGGGTTTCCCTTCAGTACCTCTTCAGATCTCTGACTCCTGTGAACCTCTTCGACACCGGCTTTGGCTTCGTCTTCCCGGAAAATACTGCCTTCTTTTGTCTGCTTGGCTCTGCTCATCATCCAGATCAGCAGTCTTCTAGGCTTCAGCTCCTGGAACACACTGGGCGGCTATTCGCCGTGTACTGTTGGCAGCCATTCGGCTGGATTCCACTTTTTCCCCTGGGCAAAGACTGAACCCTTAGACCAAGTTAGTGACTCATGAGTTCAGAATCGTCCTCCATCAGATTGACGTGGTCACAAACCTAAGTTTTCCCTCTGCAGAGATTCCGGCCTTAGGCGCTCTAAATGCTGAATTGCAGATCCGTCATCTCTTAATAAACACTTTTAAAAAGTACGCCCGTCTGTTTGCTTCACTTTCTGGGTCCTCTGTTCTGAGCCTTGACAATCACTGAAAAAGCCTAAAATAAACCGACCCCATGTGATCTCCTATTACCACTCCTTAACACCTTTTTATGACTGTTTGATTTCCTTCCATCATGATTCTGACAAAAAAGTACCCTTGGCTGAAGTGGGTGACTTACGTTATGTTTCAGTGCACTTCAGTGTGAACTATCTATTGTGTAATGTTGAGAATTGACCTGCCTTATGGTACGCTCTTCCCCATTTGTTTTAACCTGCTCTAAGAGACCGGTCAGGATTTGTCCACTTTGCTGTCTTAGTAGCTGATCATAACAACTCATTATCAGTAGCATCAACTTACAAAAATGGAAGCATTCAAGACATGTCAGCAGATGGAGAGCATCTGAAAGATAAATCTTTAACATCGACACCCAACCTATTCTCATTATGAGTGCGTATGAAATCGTACGAAAAGTTATGCACCGTAATTTCGTACGTTTTGGACTTTTTTTCGTCGTATGCGCATGCGCATCTGACGCACCATTTACGAATCTTGAATATAAATTACAATTAGCCCTAACCCTGACCCTAACCCTAACCCTAAGATATAAAACAGCAAGCAATGTAGTTAGAGACATGAATAAGTGATGATTGCACTGTTCTTCCCAGTTTTCCGTCCGTCCACGGATCCGCTTTTTTTTTCTGTCTGCCAGCGCATGCGCACTGATGTGGTTTTTTGAGGAAAAACGTCCAAAACGTACGAAATAGTGTGCATAACTTTTTGTACCATTTCATACGCACTGATAATGAGAATATGTTGCGACACCTGATAATCCAACAAACAATATATCATTTTCATTACTCCAATTCTTTTAACTAATGATTTTATAAATTAGAAGTTAAAATCGTGTTTTGTACAAATTCCTGCCTTTTCCAAAATATTCAACAAAAAATAAATAAAATCTGTATGATTGTTACTAGCCAGTGAAATAGGATAACATTAACAAAAGGGCCAACATAAAGGTATTTCTTAAGCAATTTGTTCCATATATAACTCTTTCATCATTTGAACTTGACATATTTTTATGTCTAAATTATTCATAGAATAGAGTTAAGAGGTTTGAGATTTTTATTTTTGTTAAAGATGGTTTGGTACTGCACTAGATATGTGTAAAAGGGCATCCTTAGTAAAAACTAAATCTGGCACACAAATATAATTATTATTAATAATTTAGATTTTTGAATAGAGCCAAGTATGTTTCATGAGCTTCATGTTACAGGCAAAAACTTTTTAGGAAATTCTCAATATCTGTCCCTAGATGGGTCTTTACAATAATACAAAATATGCAATACAACACATAATAAAAGGTACAATATGCAAAATCATCCGGTAATCAGTGATCACATGTCTGACCTCTGAATAAAAAGTCTTGTTTATGTTTAATAAGGACACAGTTGGTCTCTCCCTTCAGTTCAGTGATGAAGAAAGATGACTGGCCAAATGTTGTTTCCCGTCTCAGTATTTGACAGTTCCCGCTGCCTGAAAGCAAAATATAAACAGTGAATTCCTGATTTTCTCTTTTGCTGTTACACATGTCAGATAAGCATTGTGTTCATTGTGTTCTTTTTCTTTTTTTCTTCAGTAAAGAGATTTTAATGCAGGTTTTCTATGCCTCCCTGCTTCTTATTTCTTCAGTAAGACCTTGACATACACCGGTGCAGATGTCCAAACCTACCACACGAGACACCTACAATGGGCCCTTTTGTTTCCCACAAGCAGTACTCTGATTTATTAAAATTGTTTCCACCTCATACTTACTGGGATATATCCCTGAATCATTAAGATCACACAAGTACATTGTAGAAATGTTGCATATGTTTGGCCGAAAAGCTTTAATGACTATAGGGGTGGGAGATGAATCTCCTTCAATACCTTTTGGAAGTCTCTGATGTTAGATTATATTTCTCTCGAAAGACTAAGATTTCATATTAACGGTCAGAATGATCTCTTTAAAGGTAACGTTCAAAAAAGTGTTGAACTACCTGGGAACATAGAATGTGACTGCCTGAAATGGTAGACCTAACCTACATTAATTTTCAACCCTTTCTATATATATACATGTATATATTTCTTTTTCTTTCCACCTCACACATCATTTTAGACATGTACATATTTATAAGATCTATAGAGCAACTATTTAACAATACATTATTTGTTAAAAACTCTGCTTTCAACTTTATTTAACTGACAATGAAGAGTTTAATGAAATTCAAAATGTAGAGACTATCTGTCTCTCTCTCACACACACACACCCACATACTTGTTCTGCTATATGTAGTGAGGACCATGTGTGTACTCCCATTGACTCCCATTGACTTCCATTGATTTTCGATAATTTCTAACCCTGTTTATGCCTTAACCCTAAAAAAAACCCTAAACATAACCATTACCCATGCACACCTCACCCTAACCCTAACCAAATTGACACCTTAGCCCTAAACCTAACCATTATCAAAATACCTTGTGAGGACCAGCAAAATTTCCTCACTTCACAATAACTGGTCCTTATTGTGATGGTGAAATTGGAAAATGGTCCTCACTCTAATGGCTAGATAGGTACATACACACACACACACACACCCACATACAGACAAGAAAAACTGCAATTAGAGAGATGTATTGATGAATCGAACAGTTCTTTGGCACTCTGACCCCGGCAAAAGTCATGGAAGCAGCAAATTGGCATGAGCTTAGCTAATCATTGGTATTATACATAGGATTATACATGTCTTCCCCCCCGGGATCCGGACACTGGTGGTGGGGTGGAGGCCAGAGGAGAAGGAAGCCAGAAGGAGCTCGAGAGCATGATAGAGGAGTGAAGTGGAGGTGGGTCAAAGCTCAACTGAAGACCAGGAGAGTCTATGACTGAAGAGCTTTAAGCAGAACCTTACAAGATGATTGGCTGAGGAGGAATGAGTATTCAACGGTGATTAGCTGGAGCAGAGGCCCATGATGAGGGCCTCTGAGGGCATGAAGGTGAGGCTTGGGTGGGTCTTCCAATTTGAATTTGCTTTTAAAATTCATCACTTTTTTAATGGTAGTCAAATAGATAAGTCAATAAAGGCATTCATTTCTATTATTAGTTCTCAAATATTTCCAAGATGTCACCATTCCACATTTTTATTTTAAAGAAGAGGGTAAATTGGGAGAACAAGAGTGACATCATCAAGTTTCACTAAAGTTGTGTGGTAAGTTCGAAAAGTTTTGGCCCATCCCAACATCTATTGTCTCAACTGGAGCTCCTTCCATTGGCCCCTTTAGATAAAACTCCCCCAGAAACTCAGTCTGATACATTTTTGATAAGAGATGAGCTCTGAAAACAGCGGGAGGCATCTAAATTATGCAGCCGCTTGCATCCTCTTAGGGGAAAAAGTGGAGTTGGCTCGAGTTGTCAAATGGAACGAGCCGTGACAGGCCTGCGAGCTGAGGGTGATGACCATGCATTATGAATGATGCTAAGTATGCCTCAGCTGGAAGAGTTGGAGGGAGGCGATCTAGGCTGATAGGGTGGCTCAAACGTTTTGGTCGCTTGTGGTTAATGCACTCGATTTTGCCTCTAAAAACACGCTTTCTGATTCGGTTATTCCATTATAACCCCCCACCTTGCCACGCAGCACATGATATAAAAAAAATCAACCAACTAGATGCATGCAGTCACTTTCAGCTGGAATAATGCAGACAATAGCTATAAAACACAAACTATTCTCTCTGTAACAGAGAATGATTTTAAAAGAATGAACCTTTTTAGGTAACTTTCACACACAAAAGATCTCACCAAAGAGCTTAAAGGCATCAGATATTTAGGTATTCTTCCGGTATTTCTGGTCCTCAAAAAAAGGGCTAAGGTACTAAAGTCACCCATTAAAACATGGTTTAGAGCTATATCTTTGAAGCAAATCTTTGTTTCATTAGTCAGAGGAATATCTTCCTCAGTATCTCAGATCGCTATGCATTAGTGAGATGTAAGATGCTTTTATGAGCACTGTCCTTAACTAGGGAACATGAGGCTTCATGTGGGACTTCCTGGTTCAGGCGTTGATGCACGCCTGGAATATTTTGGTTTGTTGGCCACTCTTGGGAAGGTAGATGTTCTTTATAACCCTTTTGAGGATGATAGATGATGAGACTTTATCATTTGCTCTTTTAGCAGCATGTGCCTTTTTTGACATATTTTAACTTTTATCATGTGGCAAATCTATTTAATTGACTTTAATGTAAGGTCTGGATGTGGACATAGATATATCAAACACAACTTTAGAAAAAAGAAAAACTTATAAGAATTGATTCATGATTTAACAAAGCTAAATTTTTTCCAGTGGTTTCTGCTGGTTCTCATTTATTTTTCCCTTTACAAATAAATAGCGTCTTCATTTTTGTTATCTATGCAGGTTATCTGTGCCTGATATTAAATCTTTTATGATGGTACTGTTGTAAGTGTGACAAAAAGCACTTAAATTTTAAGCTGCATCTTCTTTCCTGAAAGAAGCAACTAATACATCCCATTCTTTTCTGTGTTAATCATAATCGCAGGTACTAAACTAGTAAAAGCTGGAATCAAATTATTTGATTTATTCTAATTATTCAAAAATATTTGGATTATTCCTCAATTTTTTTTATATATTTCTCCCTATATGAACATTTAACCTTAGAGTTTTAAAATGCAAAATGTTGCATTTAATATTTCCCAAAATATTTTCTTTAGGGAAAGATTAGTACAAAGAGATAAATAATTCAGAAACAAGATGCACTGGATTATGACTGCATTGGATCCATATGTTAATAAATAGATACAGTTCTAAAATGACCATCATGACTAAAAAAGTCTGCATCTTGTCAGCTCAGGAAAATTCTCCTGTAATCTTGTGCAACAGCGAGTCCCAGAACCAGGTTTAATATTTGATGAATTTAGTTCTGCTCGCTGCCTCTGAAATCTTCTGGTTTTTCAGAGCTTTAAACTGCAAACCTCTTTTGTTTTTCCTTTTCAGTAAATCTGTTCATTTATTAGGGTCAAACTGAAGGTATGACTGAGGGAAATTCTGTTGAAAAACAGTATATTTTTTTTACAACATATTTCTTGCCAGATTATTTTATAGTAAAACATGTATAAAGGTGTAAAAAAAATCGAATTGACTGGATAATCTGAATGTATCCTACAAATACAATTTGTATAAAAGTGGCTACTATATGCATGGTCAGAGACCAATTTACGGAATAGATTGAGAAAAACACAAGTAGAGCATGAATTTGCAAAACTTAAAATAAATGACTGCCAAAGTTACAGCAATGACAATTTTCCAGTCGATCACAGGCCAATATAAGCAATAAACAGGACATATGTCGGTGAAGATTCTTAGACAACCAGGTCATAGTTATTCCAAAACAGTTAAAAAAACAAGCATTGGTTATCTTTAGAAAATGTGCAAACTGAAACGGACCTATTCCAAGGGGTGGACCCTTTTGTCCGTAGTTAGAACACTAAAGGCTAATAATGAATACAAATATTAAAGGACAGAATATTAATCTCTTTTCCCTTTCGCAGCAATAAATCAGGTATGTTAGTCTCTAAATTCAGCTGTCAGGGTGAAAATTGTCGCTAAAACCTGATGTTTATTTGGTAGTGACTGATTTAGTGTCTCAGCAGGTCTGAAATAGGTCCTGCCTCTCTTTACTGCTGTGTTATTGTCCAGGTGATGAGAACCATGTCCAGGATCTGCAGAGCAGAGCAGGAACAGGAGAATGTGTGTTTTACATGTGTTTGGATTAGTGAGCAGTGATTTATGCTGCTTGAGATTCTTCTTGCAAGCTTAAAAAGGACAGGGGAATGTCTCATAAAAATGAAAGTATTTAGTTTCATTTAAAAATAAAAAATACTTCAGTTATTTCGAAAAGACCCCTTTGAAAATTAGGGTTGTCGGACTCAGTTTCTCTATACCTATGAATGATTTAAACATCCAACTAATTATATCAATCATTATGTCAACTTACTTAAATTCTTAGGTTCAATTTCTTTACAAGTTTATGTGAAAATTCACAAAGCTAGATTTTAAAGAAAAAGTGGATGTTTGGAGATTGCATGCGTTTTAAACCTGCGCTTCACAGATGAGTTTTTTCTTTTAAAATAGTCACACACCAAGAACACGACTGATTTTTCTCAGTACGCGACAATCTAAACCTAACACAGGAAGCAGCGCCACGGTTACACATTTTAATGTGAGACCAGGCTGACGTTCAGGGAGCCCCTTTCACAAAAACAGCCCCATAACACCGCTGGCAGGTGAAAATCCCCAGACCCAAAAAAAAAAAACCCAACCTTCAAAAGGAAAGCAAGCATGTTGAACTCCTTTTGTAAGTTTGCTTTTATCCAGCAGAAATCCACTTATTTATAATTTCTAATTCCTTTTTTTTTTTTGGCAGAACAGATTTATTGATAATCCTAAAGCTTTAAAGAAACTTTTTTTTCTGAACACAACTGTGAAACCAGAGGAGGGTATTTCAAGATAAGAACTGATACACAACTTTGTTGTGTTTTCTTATGTAGGACAACCCATCTCCGGCGTAATTATCTTTCATTTCTTTTCTCTTTAGCATCATTTTCTTGTTTTTCCTTCTTTTCCTGCTCTCTGCCTTTTCCCACCCACTTCTCATCCCCCAGAGGAGCTGGTAGATCCCATCAGCGTCTGTTTGCTGGGAATCAGCTGCCCTTTGGTTTAAATAGCAAAACCCTCCATGTACTATATTGCGTACACAAACAGGAAGTTAGGGCCTCACTTCTCAGGGAGGATGTTACAAAACTGTTTATTCTCCATGAACCTACTGCATTTTGTAAATATTACACGGTGGCTCAAAATCTTGACCCTTCTCAAGTTTCTTTTACATATCTCTACCTCTGCATTTTGCCGTTTCAGTAAGGGGGGGTTGCACATTCTTCCCATGTTCAAGAAAATCTCTCTGGACTGGGTTTGCCTACATGAGAAAATTGCTATTTAAACGGTCCCAGTGGGTCTCTTTTAGAGTTTCCTCTGGCAAGGAATGCTTGAACTTGGCCTTTTTCTGTGTCTGTGGAGTGAAGTTTATTCAACACAGATCTGTCGATGGTTCTCCAAGTTCTAAAATACGGCTTCTGAGAAAAACAGTGAGTGGCTTCGAGGGGGGGGGTTGTCTGACATAAAAACATGTCAGACCTACAAAGTACAACCAGCCTCTGTAGTTGGCAGACCCTTGGGAAAATTTTTTAGCCCATAGTTTTGATTTCTCCTTTGTGTGAAACAACAAATAAAACAGTCACAGCTGGCACAGATTCCTTTGTCATTGTTAAAATGCTAAATAGTTCAGAAATCCTGGAGAGATGAAGCCACGAACTGGGGTGTTTAAACAATTTTTTCTTTGCATATCATCAAAGTTAACCCATCATAGGTCTTTTTTAACTGCAATGAGTAGAGAACCCTGACTAAGTTCCTATTAACAGATCTAAACTTCTGGACCAGAAGGTGAAAGATAACAGAAAATCATTCACAGCAGCCATCAAGGGGGCTGTGAATCCAAAAGCTCAAATAGAAATTGGGTTTTATTTAAAAAAAAATAAATAAATAAAATACCAAACATAAGGTTCTGTGTTCTGTTTGCAGCACTGTTGCCTTGCAGCAAGAAGTTCTTAGGTTTAAATCCCAGCCCCGGGTCTTTTGCATGTTCCCCCCGTGCTTGCATGGGTTCTCTCCCAGTGTTTCGGGTTCCACCGACAGTCCAAAAACATGACTGTTAGATTAACTGGCTTCTCTAAATCCTCCTTACATGTCAGTGTGCACGGTTGTCTATGTGTTGCCCTAAAACTGAGTGGTGTAACATGCCTTTTGCCCATCGACTGCTGCCCCATCATGATCCTGTTGAATAATCAAGATAAATAAGTGGAGGGATTTTGTGTGTTCATGCCTGTCATTTTGCACTCTGTAGTCTCTTTTTTTCAGTTGTATATAAGCATTAATTTAAAAGATGTAAAAATGTTATTAAAAAGTGTCAAAGTAAAGTGTGCATACAAAAATATTCTGACAGTATAAAACATTAAATGTTTTCCAGTTTTCCAGTGTTGGGATTTCTGTCTGTTTTTAAGACAGTTTTCGTAAATGGTAAAGGGCCTTTACTTATACAGTGGGGCAAAAAAGTATTTAGTCAGCCACCAATAGTGCAAGTTCTCCCACTCAAAAAGATGAGAGAGGCTGGTAATTTTCATCATAGATATACCTCAACTATGAGAGACAAAATGAGAAAAGAAAATCCAGAAAATCACATTGTCTGATTTTTAAAGAATTTATTTGCAAAATATGTTGGAAAATAAGTATTTGGTCAGTTACAAACAAGCAAGATTTCTGGCTCTCACAGACCTGTAACTTCTTCTGTAAGAGGCTCCTCTGTCCTCCACTCGTTACCTTCATTAATGGCACCTGTTTGAACCCGTTATCAGTATAAAAGACACCTGTCCGCAACCTCAAACAGTCACACTCTAAACTCCACCATGGCCAAAACTAAAGAGCTGTCAAAGGACACCCGAAACAAAAGTATAGACCTGCACCAGGCTGGGAAGTCTGAATCTGCAATAGGTAAACAGCTTGGTGTGAAGAAATCAACTGTGGGATCAATTATTAGAAAATGGAAAACATACAAGACCACTGATAATCTTCCTCGATCTGGGGCTCCACGCAAGATCTCACCCCGTGGGATCAAAATGATCACAAGAACGGTGAGTAAAAATCCCAGAACCACACGGGGGGACCTAGTGAATGACCTGCAGAGAGCTGGGACCAAAGTAACAAAGGCTACCATCAGTAACACACTACGCCGCCAGAGACTCAAATCCTGCAGTGCCAGACGTGTCCCCCTGCTTAAGCCAGTACATGTCAAGGCCCGTCTCAAGTTTGCTAGAGAGCATTTGGATGATCCAGACGATGACTGGGAGAATATCATACGGTCAGATGAAACCAAAATAGAACTTTTTGGTAAAAACTCTACTCGTCGTGTTTGGAGGAGAGAGAATGCTGAGTTGCATCCAAAGAACACCATACCTACAGTGAAGCATGGGGGTGGAAACATCATGCTTTGGGGCTGTTTTTCTGCTAAGGGACCAGGACAACTGATCCGTGTGAAGGAAAGAATGAATGGGGCCATGTATCGTCAAATTTTGAGTGAAAACCTCCTTCCATCAGCAAGGGCATTGAAGATGAAACGTGTCTGGGTCTTTCAGCATGACAATGATCCCAAACACACCGCCCGGGTAACGAAGGAGTGGCTTCGTAAGAAGCATTTCAAGGTCCTGGAGTGGCCTAGCCAGTCTCCAGATCTCAACCCCATAGAAAATCTTTGGAGGGAGTTGAAAGTCCGTGTTACCCAGCGACAGCCCCAGAACATCACTGCTCTAGAGGAGATCTGCATGGAGGAATGGGCCAAAATACCAGCAACAGTGTGTGAAAACCTTGTGAAGACTTACAGAAAACGTTTGATCTCTGTCATTGCCAACAAAGGGTATATAACAAAGTATTGAGAGGAACTTTTGTTATTGACCAAATACTTATTTTCCACCATATTTTGGAAATAAATTCTTTAAAAATCAGACAATGTGATTTTCTGGATTTTTTTTTCTCATTTTGTCTCTCATAGTTGAGGTATATCTATGATGAAAATTACCGGCCTCTCTCATCTTTTTGAGTGGGAGAACTTGCACTATTGGTGGCTGACTAAATACTTTTTTGCCCCACTGTATACTGCTTTGGTCAAGCCAGGACACTTGGCCAAAGCGCTTTACACTATATTCATACACTGATGGTGGCAAGTTACACTGTAGCTACAGCTGCCCTGGGACCCCCTGACAGAAGTGAGGCTGCCGGTGTTCTGTCTGATGATATATCTATAGTCAATAAGCCTGTGCAAGACGTCAGAGTTGCATTTATCACTAGTTTTGTACAAAAAATAGACTTTAAAGTACCTCAATGGCCATGTATCCCTTTAGTCATGTTATTAAATTGTATTTTTTTGTACATAACTAAAGTGATACATGCCCATTGAGGTAGTTTTTGTACAAAATTAAAAAGGTATAAACTAAAGGAATAAACAGGGATTGACTATGGGTATGCTGGTCTGACGGGGCTATGCTCATCTGACAGAACACCATACATTGGCGCCACCGGGGCCTCTGACCACCACAAGTATGCAATGTGGGTGGAGTGTCTTGCCCAAGGGCACTATGACACTGAAACACAGAGCCGGGGCTTCAATCGACAACCATCTGGTTGCAGGGCAATTCCTACATCCCATATCACTGTTGCAATTAAAAAAATTAGAGATTTTTAAGTAATTTGGAATGCAATTGCAAATGAAGGAAGACAAATATAGATGCCGTTATAATTCTTTTTTATTTTTTATCTTTCTGTTCCGTAAATATTTGGAGCTGATCCTTTGGTTTCATAGTAGCTTCTTTTGTGACGTCTACTACTGACCCATGGTAAATTAGCATTTTCCAAAACCAACAGTGAGAACACGCTAGAAATATTTGCATTAAAAAGGTTTTAGCAAAAGGTCCCTGAGCAAGCCCCTTAACCCCACACTGCTCCCCGGGTGCCACACAATGGCAGCCCACTGCTTCCCAAGGGGATGGGTTAAATTCAGAGTAAATTTCCCCATTCTGGGACAGTAAAGGGATTTACATTATTTGCACTCTCTGAGGGTTACTTCTACTCTTATGGTATATAATATTTTCTGGACAACAAAAAAAAAAAATTCATCAAACCAGAATAAACAAAACTGCATGCAAAATGTATTTACTACTACAACTTGTCATTTTCTGCTCCTATTGCAGGTGGAATAGGTGCTGCACACCGACTGGTCCACTAATGAGTCTGTCAAAATTCGAAGGAGCAAACGGTAATACTTGTTACCAACTGAGAACAGAGAAAAAAGATGTATTCTTTTATAATCAGTGTTCAGCAGGATCCAGTGATATAAAAAAAATACTAAAACAATGGGCAATGGCCAATACTGCCTATAAACGCAGTAAATACAACAACAAAGCAGGTAAATTTAACTTTTGTCCTCTTCCATGCATACAATATCCTCTGTTGCCATGGTTAAAACCAAATAACAAAATTATGAACTTTCTTAGCATTTTTCATAGGAAATTGTAATCTGTAAACAATTATGGGGCTAAATCATTTTTGAAAGATCCCTCGCTGAAACCAATCCAGCTTTCATGGATTCGGGCTGATGGTCGAGGATGTGTTTGTGGATTTTCATGAGCTTTAATGTATTCATGAAGATGGCTATTTATTGGACAAAGTATTCACAAAACGTCACGAAGACGCCCCGCACCTCCCTCGCCCAGTGAGGGTGAAAAAGCTTCAAAGTTTCCTAGGACCCCCAAATGGATGTTTGGCTGGACCACAGAGGACACGGAGAACACAAGCTAAGTGCTTTAGCAGCGGGTGACGTTAACGCAGGAGGACAGGCTCAGTGTGGCGTGAAGCACAAGAGTGCTGTGTGAGGTGACTTATGGGACAATGGGGCCGCTTTCTGCAAATAAAACATGAGGCTTATCCAGAGCCTCTGAACTATACAGTCTCAGCTTCTGTCAGGTGTTTTATGGTGGGAAGAACGAGGGAGGGGGGTCAGATTTAGACGCCCTGAAAGAAAAAGAAATCAGTAAAATATCAGTGTTTGCTGTTGCAAACACAGCAAGAACTTACAAACAATTAAGTTAAGCATTAAATGTATCCTTTATAATATTTAATGCGATCCAAATGACTTTATGTAATATAAAACTCAGCATATTGTTCATACCCCTAACAGTTAGGCGTTTAAGAAAATATGTCCACAGATCCACAGATTTAAAGTCACTTGAAAATTTAATAATTTAGACTTGAAACAGAATTTAAAAATTTTGTACATAAAATTAATGTTTTTTTTGCTGTTGTTTTCAGAGGGCAGTTATTTCACCCACAAGGTTATAGTTTTAATAAACATATATTTGATTTATATCTGAACAAGAAAAAAACAAAATCCAAATTCAGTATTGATCATCTCTAAAATGACATTTATCTATCTCTCTTTTTTAGTTATAAAGGGTGCTGCTATGATAAGCATTGCAAAGAAGGTTACATTGCATGATTAAAAGCTACATTAAAGGTATGGAGGAGGATCTTTTATTTCCAGGTGGATCATCTAAATAAGTGGTCCTCTTAATTGTCAATCATTCTGGTGATATGTTTACATAAGGCCGTCCTACATGCTCTAACAGTTAGTTATTTTTTTCTGTGCATGCGGGCTTTCAGGCGTATATCTGTGGTGAGCTACGGTTTCAGACAGTCATTGAAGCTTACCTTTCTCACAGCGGTTCTTTGAAAATGGCAGAGGGTCGTAAGAGAAAAGGTGTCTAGCAAGTTTATGAGAAGAAAAGAAAGGCCTCAGAAGAGGCAGCTATATCCCAGAAGGCTTTGCGGGAGAGCTATTCTCGTAAAAGCATTATTGGACCTGCTGTCACAGCGGCCCGACTCATAACAAAGATGGCAGAAACCGTGCAGTGGAGGAGTTACGTGACCATCGGAGCAAAAAGCAGTGATCTGTCCGAACGGTCAGCAAACTGAGTTTGCTATAATGTCCTCTATAAAGTCCCCGCTCTATATAGTGGTTGAGGGATTAGGGGGGATGTTTGGACACAGTAAGCTTGTATGAGCTATGAGAACAATAACTTTTAAACAAAGCGTGCACGAGGACTTTTTCACGCTCTCGCAGGCACATTTCTTTTCAAGTGGAGAGGGAGGGACTTAAAAATTTGTGAAAATCCTCCATAATACCTTTAAGTCTATTCAGAAGTTGGACCCAAAGTTGAAATTAAACTTACAAGTGTTAATAGCAACACACCAAAAGTCTATATATAGAAAATAAATTGGCTAAGATTGGAATTAGGTAGCGAAATCTTTCCTCCTCTCCCATGAAATACATATTTTTCACAGTAGATCAACAGTCAGTTGACTCTCTACAAGTTCATCTTCAGGCCATATCTAAGGGTGTGATCACAAGTGATGGCTTCATATTTAACAGACTAATAACTTCTAAATATTATAAAATATGTCCGGATAAAAGATACAAAAAACAAGAGGTATCCAAGCTATCAATGCATTATTATAACATATTTAAGTTCCACATCCACATCAAGTAGTAGATGAACAATATTTATGAAAAACCCCAAATCAATCATGGCAGGGGATTTTTTCTTCCTGTTTAATATTGAGCTTTTCTCCCCATTATGGACAGGATAAAAGTTGGAACACCAGTTTGATTAGCAGCAACATATACTGAGAGGGTGCAAGCAAAAAAAGACTCCCCTATTTTTTGTCTAACGCCTTCAAGTCTTGTCAAAATTTGCAGCTGCCATCACAGACAAACCAACTGCCATCTAGAAAAAAGGTTTTATGGTCAGACAAGATCATTGCTCTCTAAACTCAAACACAAACAGAATGTTTAGTGGAATCAAGGTGTGTGTTTCAACCCTAAGAGTAAAGTACTGCACGACTGTCAAGCATGGTGTTGGTAGTATCATGCTGTGGGGCTGTTTTGTTGCCATTGGGAAAAATCTTCACCTTCACAACAGCTAGATTGTAACTTGCCAAAGATGAATGAACTAGAGAGGAAACAGTTAATCTGATCAATCGTGATTAATTGATTATTGAAATAACCGTCAACTAATTTAATAATCGAATAATAGTTAGCTTCGAGTGCAGAGACTTTAAAACATGCCTTTAGCTGACAGAGTGACCCACTTAGAGCAGTAATTATACCAAAATTGTAAAAAAAAATTAAAACAAATTTGCATTTAAGGTGAAAAATCTTTCTGGTGTGTCAATATGTTATATCCAGAAAAATGTTTAGTTTCACCTGGTTTAATTTTGAAAAAAAATATATTTTTAAGGAGCCTTTGGCTATCTGAATATGAATTGATTAATCGAAAAAATAATCGACAGTTTAATCAATTTGCAAAATAATCGTTAGTTGCAGGCCTAGAATGAACCGAAAACAAAGGCATCTTGAAAGCCTTGAGTGAAACTAAACCAAAAATGGATTGACTGTGATAAAAACCATCCAAAATCGAAAACCAACCAATTTTAATAAAATCTGGAAAATCTGAAACTTTCTAATGGAGTTTAAACTACATTCTTTTGTATATATGTTTAAAACTGAATGTATAATTCTAACCCTGAGTGGATTAGAGAAAATCTCTTAAAAAGAAAAAAATTGAACTTTTATATTCCTGTCCAAGATGTGTTTTATATCATCGGTCCATGCTGAAGGTTTTAATTGTCAAAACCCCAAAAAACACAAAGCTCTTAATGCAACTATAAGGCATTAGAATGATAGTAGAGCTTTTAAAAAAGAGCTTAAAAATGTGTCTGATTGGTTGGGAGTGGTGTTCTAGTGGTTAGGGCATTATGCTTGGAATCCAGAGGTTCTCAGACTGCCACTCTGGGTCCCTGAGCAAAGACCCTTAAACCCACACTGTTCTCTCAGCGCCACACAGAGGCAGTCCACTGCTCCCCAAACGAATTGGTTAAATGCAGAAGTAAATTTCTCCAATGTGAGATCAATACATTTAAATTATTACTTAAAAAGAATTCTCAGAAATGTAACCAATAGATACGAAGCAGATAAATATCAGAAGACACCTAAAGTCCCAGGAGGCAGCAAGCCTTTAACTTAAACACCACAGGATATATTTTTATCCAGCAGCATCCCAGTTCTTAGTTGTGTGAGAACTGATGGAGCTTCCTTGGTAGCACTCAGGAGAAAGAGGCCAGCAGGTTTATAAGGAAACAACTTCTATAAAATTCAACCAAAGGGACGTATAAATAAAAAATACTTTATGGCTTACAGCTAAAAAGAGCCATCTTCTGCTTTGAAAATGGCTTTGACATCCCTGAGCAAAAAAGTTTGGAGCTTTGGTGACTCATTTCTTTGCTCTTTTCTCTAAAAGCTGATTGCTTCCTGTTTTTAAATCAAACATCTCTTGTAGCGATTTTTCAATATAGGTATAAAATTCTCTAACAATATATGATGGATCTCACAGAGCATAAACTCTTTCTTTTTTTTTTTTTAGGTAAGAATAACATAGAGTTAAACCCAAGATGCATCAAAAGTTTGACCACCTGGGCTAAATGCAACATTCTGCTAAATGATGAATAAATTAACGTTCACTCAACAGCACAGTCAATATTTCATAGCCAGAGAGTGTTGGCTGAAACAGTAAACAGAGCGTAAAATTATGTTGTTCTTCCACATCTTAAAAATAAAGCCCAGATCTGCTCTTTATCATTTAACGTTAAAACTCTTATTCTGTGTAAAGCACGCTGGACCAGTATTGTTGCTTAGTTCATCAGGATAATTCATCAAATGCTTTAACAAAAAAGAAAGATCAGCTACTATTTAAGGTGGGTTAGAGTAAAAATAAAAAACTGTTGTTAAATAGCTATTATTAAATAAAGAATCTTGATAAATTATTGAGGTCATTTTATCCAAACAGCAGCTCATACTTTACATGTTTCACCTCTGCAGGCTAAAAAGGAAAAGAGGAGGGAAGATTTAAGGAAAGGCTTCTCCTTCTTTCAGAGATATGTCACATAACGTGGACCTGTTTTTCTCCATATATGTCTGTACATAGCTGAGTTTCTGAAACATGTGAAACACAGAAGGCTGTATCTATTTTTAGAACAGAATCGAAGAAGAAATACAGTGGGAACATGTCCGTCCACTAGACCTCCCCCTCCTCCTTGTCCCTCCTCGACCTCCTCCCCTTCGCCCAGCAGTTCTGATTGTGTTCCTATACAAAGTCAGGAAACCGTCTGGCCTCGGAGAGCTGCCTTGTTGTGAGGAAACCGGCTGCATGCTGGGCTCACATCCAGGGCCAGCCCTAACTCCCTGCCATTACTCCACCCACACAGTCACTTACATCAACATAGAGGAAGACAATCAAAACACTGACAATTTAAATTATTTTCAACATTATTATGACATTTTCTAGTTTATCTTCAAGCATTCGGTTATCTAAATACATTTATGCCTTTATAAACAAGGCCCCGTCTTTTGAATTACAGATACAATAAATAAATGATAACTCTTTTTGTTCATTTTTGTTCATTTGTTTTATTTAATTCATTTTTGAATATTTAATGATAAACATTTAGTCAAACATAAAAATGTGCACGATTACCATTTCTTGTAGTGGTAATGAATGCTTTTATGTAAAATTAATAATCTTAGAATATTATGTTTACATCTTTAAGCTCATTTGGTAACTGATTAGGTTCAAATTTGTTTTCATTTCCTGCTTAATAACATTAGAAATACATTTTAAAAATGAATTAAATTCTAAATATTGAAACTATCTAAATTTTTATCAAGCAAATTAGTTAAAAAATAAGACAAATCAGACCAAAACTCATTAGAATCAACCGGAATATCATTCAGTAAAGATTTATAAGGGGGCTGAATGATGGAATAAATAGATCAACTTATTACTAGTCAATGGTCATTATTAAAATGTGATGGAGGAAGTGTCTGCGTTGGGAAACAAATTTCAGCTTGCATCCATCTTTAACTGGCTTAGACTCAGCAGGTGGGGTGCCAGTGAACAGCACTTATTTGCTGTGGTCGTCAGGTAAAAAGGCTAGATCCTAGATTTTCAGGACAGATTTTCAGAGTTAATTTATATTTCTGTAACATTTTGTGTCTAATTACAAACCAGTTCCTTTTTATTGGAAGGAAAACAATGATTCTCCTTCCAAGGGGGGAGCATGCAGGAGTGCGTGTAGTGATGGAGGAGGATCCTCCGTATCAATAAAATGTGTTTCTGAGAGACGCGTATTTATTGATCTGGTGAATTTAGAAGTAATATGGAGGATGATTTCGGGGGCAGATTCTAGAGATATTTCCATTATATATGAAATGTTGTCTGTGTTTTGTGTTAGCTTGATAAATAAAATATAAATGTAGAAATATTGACTTTTGTGTCTGAGCTTTGTAGAAATAAAATATATTGGATGGACACTAATCTTATTTTTTTGTGTTTAAATGCATCAGTTTGACTAGAACAATTACAAAAAGAGATGGTAATAAGTTGTAAATTTCTTTTAGCTTTTACAGCTCACATATCTATACATATTAGAAAAACTAAATTAGGGGTTTCAGGACAAATATGAATAAGATGAAGGGAACAACAATGTTTTAGGAGGTAATAAGGGTAGAATTATATTTAAAAAACAAAGAATTATATAATTCAATCTAAAAGCTTAAAAATCTTGAATGCATATAAATATATATATAAGCAAGCATATAGATTCAATTGTTTATTTATATAGCACCGATTCACAGCACAGGTCAGCACATGTCACGTTTTGATCCCTGATTAGAGAGTGATATAAATTCACAGGTTGGGAGTGATCTGTAAAGCCATAATTCTGTTTTTTAGAGAGCTGGCTTTAAGCCTAAGCATGCTTAGGGGCCCAACGCCAGCAGGGGACCATCAGGAGCCCTTGAGTTTCATGTAGAAAATAATTCAGTAGGTGTTTTTTTTTTTATTTTATTTTATTTGTTATCAAGCTGATAAGAAAAAATACAGTTTTGAATAAGAGCAACTATATTTGACAAAGTGGATAAATGGACACTTTACATAATGTCTAAATTATTTCAAGATTTGATTATTTATATATTATTATCATTTATATAATATTTTATTTTTTTCTGTTTTTGCCTCTGCTTGTTTGAGGTGGGATCATATTTTAATCAGACTATAACTGCAAACAAATCACAACAAGAAACTATATAACAGTAGGCCTACGGCAAGCAGCATAGTCCATAGTCATAGTCGATGTATGGAGCTGTATACAGTATGAATGGTTTACACTGAACCTTACAGCAAGCACTGATAAATAACTGAATTCATTTTCATATTTTAGGTCATATTGCCTTCTCTATAGGCAGGCCACTTAAGACCCCATTTACCTTTTGCTCGGCCCTGCTGGACATGGCCACCCTTAGCAGTCATTTTTTTCACCCTCTAATACAGACGATGGCAGCAGTAATACTATCAAGACGAATGTTTAAGCTTATTAAACATTTTAATTTTTCATATATTAATACTTGACAACTAAAAACCTGTGGTTAATTATGCACATCAAAAATACTAACATTAAGGTTGATATATAGAGAATTCATACACTTTTAAGAGCCTAATTTTGTGTTTTAAGGGGTAAAGAGAAAATTATGTGTCTCTGCAAGTCAATAAGGAGTTTTCACTGAAATCATAGATAAATAACTACTTTAATAATAACTTAAAAATCAATTTAATCTAGATATCAGTAAATGTAATATTAATGTTATGCAGAACAATTTTTGATAAAAGTAGGTAAGTAATGACATTGGAAAAGTTGTTTGCCACAGACATTTTGTCCACTATACCTTTTATTTAGACAGCATGGATGTTTAAATATATGCATCTATTTGTAATTGTTTATTTAGAAAATATGGATGTTGTGCTCGTTCCTGTTGCAACAGTGTAGATGGACCCTGAGGTTCATCTTTTGGCCCCCCTCAGTTTACATTTAATTTTGTGGCTACGCCTCTGGTGGGGGCTGCTAACGCAACAGCTGAGGCAGATCTGCAGCTTGATTGCAGCACTCAGCAGACCCCAACATAATTGATGACCTAATTGAAAACCAGGAGGAGGAGGAGGACGCAGAGACGCGCTCCAATCAGAAAAGTTTACTTGTTCCTACCAGTCCCCCCCTCATACACACGCACACAGCTGAGGGCATTGATGTGAGCGCTTTCAGTTTTTTACGCGCACTTCTTCCCCCTCAACTTGCACCCTCACACACGGAGCACCTAATCCACCTTCGCACCTTTTGTTTTTACAGCGCGTCTCTTTTCTTTTTCCTTTTTTTCCCTCCCCTCCTGCAAACTTTTCCCTCCGTCTCTTAATGAATGATTCTCTGTGGCTGTAAAACTTCCAAAGCGAACCCGGATTGCTCTTCTACGCGACTTCACCTCCGCACATCTCCGCTAAAGTTCAAACCCCAGCAGGACTACAGGCGCACTTGGAGGAAAACCCACCCGGCGAGGAAAAACCTGATCTTGTGCGCAGCCACGGCCGAAGCGAGCGTCACCATGAGTCTGAAAGCTGACTCTGAGCCCAACAACAACGTCTCCATCGAGGAGGAGGTGAGTTGACCCTGGACTATCTTTGTTTTTGTCAGTTTATTGGGTTTTTGCAGGACTTGGACCCGGTCATGTTGGAGCTTCCGGCCCCTCTGAAGAGCCTGGGCTCTTAATTAATATTTCCTGGTTTTTATAGAGGTTAGGAAATATGCAGTTTGAATCGTATATAAACTGTGTAGAAGGCCTATTTATCATTTTATCTATTAATATTTTAAAATAGTTTTAAGTAATAAAAATACAATCTTGAATTACCTAGAAATCTTTTACTCTTAGCCTAAAGGGTTTATTTATAATTACATTTCTTTTCTTTTTTTTAAATTGTCCCTTTTTGTGCATTTTTTTTTACATAAAAGTATGAATTTGTATTTTATTTTTTCCCACTAGCCTTGAATACTGTTTCGTTGGGACCAACCACATATCAAATGCTTTACTGTACAGTTTAATCTTTTAAAAATGGCTGCATTTATTATTTTAACCTTTATTTTAACATTCTTTTACACCCATCTGTCCTTTAAAAAAATAAAGCTTTATTATATAGATGTCTGTCTTTAGTGTAATAAAATATTAGGCAATAATCCTATTTTTATTTTTTTAACTGAGTGATTAAATCATCTTATGATAAAGTGTTTTAAAAGATACCCCTATTCTGTGCGGCCAGCTTTATTTCCTCTTTAATGGCTCCTTGTGGAGAAGCTCTAAAGGAAGCAGTGAGTCTTCTGTTGGTCCTCCTTGGTTGCCATTGTCCTATAACAAAGCCTTTTTGGGCCACTTGACTTTTCTTTCTTTTTTTTTTTTCCTTGCTGCTAATTTGCTTTGCATGCATCCTTCCTCATTGTCTTTAGAAGATGAAATGTGTGGTAAAAATGGAGAGAGAGGAAAACATCTTGGAAAAATGCTTTAACATTTTTTTTTCCTGACCATATTAGAATTAAATCATAATTCAAGTTTACATCATTAGGTTTGCACTTTTAAGGCAGTTAAATTCATAAACTGTAGAATAAATGAAAACATCTACTTCCTTGTGTATGGTTCTTGTTAATCTGGTATTAATCTTCTGTATACACTGACATGTAAAAGGAGCTGAGAACCGCCGCCGTGCAGCACCTGAAAAATGTTGGACGGACAGGGCAGGGGCGACTGGTCGGAGGAAGGAAATTGTGTCACGCTGTCCACTGTTGTCCAACGCTGTTCCTCTTGCTGCTCCATTGTGCTGAAGGCCTCCCTGCCGACTGAGGACTAATAGGCCTTTATTCTGTCGGCCATGCTGGAATAAGGACGCTTGCTGTCCAGTCAAGGGGGGCCATGGGTCCTTCAAGGGGATCAAAGATTCCACTTTACATATAGGCGGCCTGAGCAAATTTTATCACTGGGCAGAAACATTTTAACTCTATTAAATCAAGCTAATATGTCCTGACAACGTAATTTCTAGTCCTATGCCAAGATGGGATTTGGGTATTAGGGTTTTCTGTTTAAGAGGAAGGAGAATATTGAAACGTTTCCAATATCTGATCTTACTTTCTCTGCCTTTGGATGGAGTAAGAAATATTTAAACATTTCTCTGCATTAATGCATCCTTTTGCCATTTATAATTCTGGCTGATGCATGCTTTCCCTTTTTTTGCTGTCCTTTTTTTGCTACTAGAAACAATGTCCTGCTACAATAGTTACATTAATTGGCTATAGCAAAATATTGAAGACCATATTTATTTTGGTATATATGAATTTTCTTTTGAGTCTGCTTATACAAATTTCCTGTTGGCCTTTTTTGTTTTTATCTGTCCCCATATCACACAGCCTTTGCCCTGCCTTTGGTTTGTTAACGAGTTAATTGCAAAGAGATGAAGAAAAACCATTAAACTATTTTACAGTTCGGTATTTTTTCCTCAATTGTATTATCAAACTGGATCTGATATTTAACTGTGGAGGTGGACTATAAACTTGAAGCCTTTATTTTTAAAACAAATATAAAGGAGATTTAAGGAATGTATAAATTTTGTTCCAAGGTTTTTTGTTTTATATTTCAAGTAAAATTGAGGTTTCACATTTATTCACAAAACTGCATGCATCTGTTTTTGAAACAAGGCTTTAAAATGACCAGTTTCATTATTTTTCCTTATTTGCAGGTTCGAACTCTGTTTGTCAGCGGTCTACCAGTTGACATCAAACCACGGGAACTTTATCTTCTTTTCAGACCTTTTAAGGCAAGTTGCAGCACATATTTCTTAGGACAGTCCACAGGTTTTTACTGAAGCTTGCAACGTTTAAATGGAACAAATTTGTCACCATTTTTCAAAAAAAAAGCTGCTGTTCACAAGCTTCTGGGGCAAATTCATGGAAAACGGTTATGAAGGGATTATGTGCAGAGGGGCATTCCTGTAGTGTTTAGGAACTTTCATCTGAAGTGCAGGTACATTTATTTTTTTTTTTAGCCACTAATCATGTCAATCTAGTAAATCTAGTCTAATGCTAGGCTCCAGAACGAAGGTCTCTCTGTTTAAAGTTTCTCTATTAAAGGAAGTTTACACATTTGCATATATGGAAATCAGGTCACATGATTGTTAAACTATTACGCTTTTTTTTTTTTTTTTTCCTTTCTCGGCCCAAGTTCCATAAACACCCCCCCCTCCTCCCACCGTTGTCCTAACGAACCAAATTGGAAGTGTTGTCCCTCGCACATGGATGGTCCTGTGGAATGTGTAAATGAGTAGCTCTTGCGATTGGCCAAGCGATTTTTCTCTGACCCAGCTCACACACAAGCAGGGAAATTTGGACATGCACCTCAAACATTTGCACATTGTGAAACTATTTTTTTTTAACTACAACTTTTTTTAAATTTTGCAATTATTTAGCTTTTATTTCATCATGAGGCAAACACAGCTCCATGTTTGGGAGCTGCTTCAAGCAGATCTTGCAGGAAAAAGAAATTGATTTTAAAGACAAGGGTGATTTCCTCCTGATTTATTGAAGCTGTTGCATATTTTTTTTTTTTTTTTTTTTTGCCATACACCACCATGGGTAAATTACATTTTCTATGCTTATGGGTCTTAATTGGAAGCAAACCACCTTCCTATGGTTATAGAAAAATGCTTTTATATTGAGTTTCTCCTGTTATAACCAACCTTAATGCTGTTTTGAATGTTAAACCTATTGTTCTATGTAGATATTAAGGTATTGAATACCAATTTTTTTTTTCCCCCAGTTAATCCAATGATCATTTTTGTTGCTCTATTGTTACAAATGCAAAAGGAAGTTCTATGATGGATTGACTTGATGGTGCCTTAAGGCAGATTTGGCTTCATATAGTGAGATGTTTTATGCCTGACCTCCTCCATGTGACTTCAGGGTGGATAATTGGCTATCTTTTTCCCCACAGGGTTATGAAGGGTCACTGATTAAGTTAACATCAAAACAGGTGAGGTACTCTCCACAAAGCTCTCAAGCTCTTCTGATACCCAGATGGATTTGTCATTTGCAGCTTAACTTTTATTTTATTGAGGATTTAATTTATTCAAGTTTGAGGTGAGCTGGCATTTTACAACGCATTTCTTTTGTCTTGCAGCCTGTCGGGTTTGTAACTTTCGACAGTCGCTCTGGAGCTGAAGCTGCAAAAAATGCTCTAAATGTAAGCAGCAAGTTTGAATTCACCCGAGTCAATTTCTTGAAGAGTTTAGAAAATTTCTCCCCTATTTTTTATTTTTCCCCCCCCCCATCTTCTAAATCTGTTGTGCTAACCTGTTTGTTTAAACCTCAAAATGATTGGAACTTCATTGTAAGAAACGTCATCTCTCCCTCTGAAATTTCTCAAAGCCGACCCGTTTTGTCTCTTACAACTCAATGGCAGGGCCATTTTTGGAAAGAGGCCAGAATCCCGTAGCCTTACGGTAGTTTACTTTGACCTTGATACACATTCTTCTTAGTCTAATAGCTCTCCTCAGTTTTGCATACCACTGCTTTACTGTAATACCTGTCCTATAGCCACATGTGTAGTTTAGACACATTAGTAGTGTAACCTCTTATTTTTGTCACCCCATAGCCCACGTTGGCAGTATCTAACACTTCTCTCTCATAGCTTAGCATTCCTTAGGAGCATCACCTCTTAGACACACTAGCAGTCACACACACACACACACAAAACACATACACCAAAATACTACTCACCTGCATGTGGGCACAATGCTTAGGGCACAAAACACAAAAGCAGGGTTAAACCACCAAAAATAAATGACAATATCTCGCTGTTGGCCTCCTTTTCCCCTCATCTCCTTCTCCTTGTGGCTCACAAGGAAAACAAGATGGGAGTGTGTGGAAATATCAGAAGTGTATCCTTCAGATCTTTGAAAGATGCACCCTGACTATTGAAACACAGTTTTAGGGAAGGGGGGGGGCCAGGTGAGACTGCTAAACTTTAACCCTCCCCCCCCATGAACTCAGCTCGCCTCCCTTACAACCATGTCCTCCTCCCCCTCCTCCGTCTCTCCTCCCAGGGTATCCGTTTTGATCCCGAAAGCCCCCAGACCCTGCGCTTAGAGTTTGCTAAAGCCAACACGAAGATGGCAAAGAGTAAGCTGATGGCCACACCGAACCCCACAAATATCCACCCTGCTCTAGGAGCACACTTCATTGCACGGGACCCATGTAAGTTCTACAGCTGCACTACTCTAGGCTCTCATCCACACTCACCTTGGCAGTGTCAGTGCTCAGTGGCCCTGGTTGCCCTCTTTAAGATCTGAAGATGTTTAGAGATGACTTGGTTTGGGAGGGGGATCAGCAGTTTCTAACAAATTAAAGGACTAACTCACCTTCACATGCATGTGTCATCGCTATTCTTTATTCAGTTGCTTTGCTTCTGTACAGCTGGGGAAATTCCACTTGCAGGTTTTGGTCTGCAGTGACATCTCTGCTCTTTTTGCCTAAACATCTGCTTGATTCATTAGGTTGAGACTGGTGGTGGTTGACAAGTGCTACAGTTAATGCCAGGGTTTCTTTCAGATAAATTTACTGTTGTGGGGAAAAACTAAAGCTGGCTTTAAAGCTGCAGGATTTTAAATTACAGTAAATCTTCTAGACTTCAATTTCTTGATGCATTTTTTTAAAAAGCCATTTGCTTCTGTTTTTTTTTTTTTTTTTTTTATTTAAATGTGGAATGACTATCTTGAAATTATAATTTCAGCTATATAAATTGACAGTGGCATCCACCTGTGGTGGATCTGTAACAGAGGCATCAGACCTGTCATATTATCATGTTTGGTAATCGGCCTCCATCAGAAATATGCGAGTGTGCATCTATTTGAGCAGCTGTAGCAGTGCAGTCAGCTTTTCTATTGCCATTCTTTACATCCTCAGATGATCTGACAGGGGCGGCACTGATCCCAGCATCACCAGATGCCTGGACTCCATACCCCCTGTACACCACAGAGCTGACCCCAGGCCTCCCCCACGCGGCCTTCACCTACCCGGCGGCTGCTGCTGCCGCTGCAGCCCTCCACGCCCAGGTGAGGGAGCAACCGGTGTGTTTCTCTTCCTAAAGCTTTAATACTCTGAACACTATGGAGTTTTGTAACTGATGTATAAATTAAAAGGGAAGCTGAAATCAAATTGATAAAATGTTGTTTTTTCTTTACCCAGATATCTGCTGTGCTGGGGTTAAACCTAGTCAAAATATGAATGGAAGTTCAAAGACTAAATGATAGTAACTGGACACCTCTATTAATTCTTCATGGTTTAGACTTGATGGTTTTTTAACACTCTGTAAGGTTTTTGTCTATATTGACATGACGGCAAACATTTTCTCCAGATTTGTGGCCAAATATCACATCCCAAAGGTGCTCAATAGATTGCAGTCTTAAATGTGGAGCCTGGTGTCTATTAATTTAACGTAATTTATCTTGCACTACTGGAGGTCGCAGTCAGAAGATGGGTACACTGTGGACTAAAACATATGGCCATGGACGGCAACGGTACAGACCATGTTCGGTTAGCGCTAATTTGGACCCTTCAATCTAAATATCAGGGCTTATATTGACTGTCCAGTTTCCTGTTCTTGGCAAACATGGAGACCCAGTGTGGTTTTCTGTTGGTTCTCTTCTACTTTAAGGTGTTGTCTTATACCCCATTTACACTACCCTCTAAAAACCTATCCGTGCCGAGCTTGGATCAGTTAACCATGCCCAGCTCTGTTCCTTACGACCGTTTACACACCATGCTAGCGCGGCTCGTTGCCTTCTAGTGACGATCTACGGTACTACTGCTCTCTAGCGGTAAACAAGCATATCAACTTGGTGGTGCCCGTAACATTCAGGAAGTTATTATAGTGGTATTTCGTTGTTTGAGGAGAGTCGGGCGAAGAAGGCAGCCTTTGGATTTACTTTTGGGAAGTGGATACGACAAACGAGGGTCTAATCAGGGCTTACAGGTGCAGAAAACGACAGACGTTCAGGTTCATCACACTGCTTGGCAGAATCATCACTGGAAATCATGTGGCACAATAGGGACGCCAGTATTTTTATGAATGTCTGAAATTTCATGATTATGGAGATGATGCGGTCTGCTCATGCTCTCTTTATCTAAGAACGGTGCCAGAACTGAACTAGTACCATGTTAGTGCAGGTCGGTTGTGTCTGGCACGGTCCGGTTCAGTTGTGCGTACCATTTACACGGCACGGTTTCAAAAGGGTAGTGGAAACTGGGCTTTGAAGTACGTTTAAAAAAAAAATTAAAATTTCAGTTGGTTATTCTGAACCAGTCTATTCTAACATCAAGGCATTTACAGCCACAACTGTCTGACCTTTCTGTTAACCTGGGTTGTTTTGTGGAAACGCCTACTAGATAAGCACTTTATGAAAGGTTCAGATTAACACTTTCTGCAAGTCGTCTTCATAACAGGGTGCCGGTCTCATACTTCAGTCCTTAAGGGCTGCTATCCTGGACTTTTAGATGCATCTGTTTCAACATCCTTCACTCTAATGTGAGCTCATTGGCTGAGCCTAACTGCTGTTAGTGAAGTAGTTTAGCCACTTGTTTCAGGTGTGTAGGAGACGAATGTTTTAACGCATTGAGTTGCTGCCCTGTGATTTGCTAGATGGTAAATTAAGTGGTGTTTTGAGTTTTTGCAGCAATAAATGCCTTTATAGGCCTTTGCAAAGGGGTTTCTCACCTGATACAGATTGTCACTTGAATATTTTATTTTTTAACCTATTGGAGATGGATACAACTTTCTTCCTTTAATGGCACATGGTTCATCCCTTTTTTTTTTTTTTATTGGTTGTGGAATGAAAATGTAATCTGTAAGCTGAAGGTATTCTTGGAATACAAAAGACAAGTATTTTTACTTGAAGGCAAAGTTCTACATTTTGAGCACTCTAGTGGCACTTCTCAAGATCTAAGCCTCATTCTTGCAGCAAAAAAGGATCATTGCATGCTCAGATAAAGCCACACAGCATTTGCGTCATCCTGACGGCTGTGCTCATGCTACAGCTACAAATAAAGTATTGGGCAGGACCTGTAGCAACAATAGCAATGGAAAATATTTCTAACATTGGGTCATTTAAAGTTCACTGCCAGCTAACTTCCTCCAGGGTAGTGCTGCTTCAGAGTAGGGAGTCAAAGTCTGACTCCAAAGGCAGAAGAATGTCAGGTATTCACTTGGAGAAATTGTCAGACCTGTTGATCTTCACTTGAGGTGCCAGCTAACGGTCCACCTTGTGGTTGGAGCATAGCCTGGCTGTGTAGCTGCCATAATGGAGGGGAGAGGGAGCACTTTTAATTACGTTCTGATGAAAGATCCTTTAAGGGCCCTGGGCTCTGCAAATGTTCCTCTACTGACGCCTGTAGTGCCGTTAGGCAGCAAAGGTAGAAGTCTCTAAAGGTCTCCTACCCATATATTAAATCTGCTTGGTTGTGCAATTGTAGCATGAAAGGAAACAAAGCTGGGGACACATCCTACTGATGAGGTTTATTCAAATCTAAATATGCTAGCACTGTGAAAATGCCTGATGGACATAGAGGTTCAGTTCTCCACGTTAGCTTCTTGTTAATTATTCGGACCATTGTCCTTGTTAAGCAGCTACGTGCCCCACATTCCCATGGCCTTATTGAGCTGGGCTTAAAGGGACAGTCCCCTAAATATTACCTCTCTAAAGCCAGATTTCAAATGGTTCTGCAACAGTTGGAACTAAATTTTGGTTTTGGTGTGGTGTACATGACTTTGTTTGTGTTTCTTTAGATGCGCTGGTACCCTACCCCTTCTGAGACTTCCCAGCCTGGATGGAAGTCCCGGCAGTTTTGTTAAATATTTAGTGAGTAATGCTCTTCCTCACTTGTAAATCAGTATTTAATGTACAAAAATCGGTAACCTTGTTTGAAATAAAAAGAAAAACTTAATTACTTTTTGGCTTTGAGGGGGCCTGACTGTTAATAAGATTTTTAGTTAGAAATCCAAACATTTTGTCCAACCTGACCCAAAAATCTGTTTAGAATAAGGGAAAAAAAGACCTTAAAGGGCAGGATGCAGATTCCAGCAATTTACTGGTGCTTTAGAATAACTCTATCAATGAAAGGGTGACTTATTTCACAAACTGGATTCACATTATGTGTGTAATATTTCAATTTGTTCATCTTGATTATGGCTTACAATGAATCAAACCACAAACCAGTCATCTTTAATGTTTACGATTAATAAAAACTCTTAAAGATCTTAACTAGATGTGGATTTGGTGTACAGCACTTGCACTCTGTTTTTCCTGTGCTGGTATTTTGAATTGGGATATAGTGTGAAATGAAGATGTTAAAGGTATAGTCTGAGCTTATTAAATTGCAGTCCTGGAGGTCTGGTGTTCTGCACGTTTTGGATGCCTCTGTTCACACACGTGGATCTAATCGCAGAGTTACCTTCTCTGTATGCCGCCAAGTTCATCAGTTCTGCTAATGACCTGATTTTTGGGCCCAGGCCTGAAGCAGAGAGTCATCTTAAAGATGTGAGACACTAATGCTAGAGGACCGTAATAGGAAGCAGGGTGCAGTGGATGATCCTTTGGCTTCGAGTTCCTGGGGAGGATCAGATCATTTGGTTGTCTCACATGCCAATCTTTGTGCTCCCCTAACACCATTGTACATCCTTGTTCGTTGCTAGATTCTTCTTCTTGATCCTCTTTACTGTTTATGTATCCAGTGGATTTTAAAGTTTGCTGATATTGAATTTGACAGTGTAGTGCAAATATTATCTTTTGCTAAGTTTTTATCGCCAAGCGACATGGACAGACGGTAAACAGAGCTGTGTTGGGAACAAGCACACACGTTCTAGTTCCCATGAGGAGTTGAAGAGCAGAAAGGGTGGTCTTGTGTTGTGCTGCTATTTGAATGCACTATATTCCATGGGTTTTGGGCCAGCTAGCTAGTTGAACAGCAATAGTGGATTGAAGCACACTGATTTTAGGCAGATTGGACCGTTGCATGAGTATCCTGCAGCAAATGGAAAATTTTAAAATAAACAATCCCATTCAAAGTAGATGGCTTTAACTTTAAAAGTAATAAAGTTGCTCCCAGAGTCAACCAGGAAGCTTCTCACTGGACACCAAGCAATTTGCATTCAGTAGTCCTGTCAATGACAAAGATGAAATGTGAAACTTCTTAAAATAAAAGGTATTTTAGATCTCTGAACTGCAGTCAAGTTTTCTTAAAGCTGCAGCTAATCCTGATGGCTGTTCGTTAGAAATAATTGCATACAGCAGCCTTTTTGGAGGTTTCCTATGATTTTCAAAAGTTTTGCATGATGGTGTAGTACAAAACCTAACCTAACTTTGGTTTTCTGAGAAACTAAATTTTGTGCTTTCATTGGCTTGCAAGCCATAATCGAGTTGACTCAAATATTTAAAACTGATATATTTTTCAGTATTTTAATTAGTAATGCACCTATATGGAATGTCTAGTTTACCAAACATGCCTTACTTGTCCTGGAAAATATTGTTGCAGTTGGTTTTGACTTGGTGCAAAAGAGTATTTACAGCAGCAGGGGGGAAGTGTTCCTAAATATAAGCAGATTATAGCAACCCCTAGTTTTAAAATACCTGTTTTATCATTGGACCTCTTTAGAAACATACCAGATGTTGTTGGAGCAGTTTTTAAACTATTACATTTCCAGCAGGCACGTTGTAAGAAACACTGTGGTGCAAGTTGGGATGTGTATAAATCAGTTTAGATCAATTTTAAACTATTTGTTGCAGGTTTTTAGGAAAAATCAAAAGGGTTAAAGTAGCTGGTATCAGTCTCTTTAAAACTGCTTTCTATGTTCCATTTAGTTTCAAAGTTCCTAATCGGAGTATAACCCACTGTCATGACAGGTCTTTTCTCCATTTCTAGCAAATGGTAAAGTGGATTTATATCTTTCAAAGACTTTCTTCCTAGTTGAATTAGCAGGATGTTTATAACAAGGAAAAAAAAATTTTATGGTTGAGGAAAAAAAATTCCACCTACTTGAAAAATCTGTAACCACTGTAGAATGATTTGACAAAAGGTGTTTTGTGTCCACCAACAAATGTAATACCAGCAGTTAGAATCTGCCCTGTCATGGTCCTGGTTCAAAGATGTGTAGCCAGACAAGTGTAGTTTTTTTTTTTTTTTTTTTTTTTTTTTTTTCACACCAATAATCGTAATAAACTCCATGCATAGACCTATCCTCGTGTCAGTCCCAATGGGTCTAACGGGGAAGGTGCCTTTAATAAATAAAATAAAGGCTCAAATGTACTAGGGAGTATTAGGGCCAGGCTACAGATTTTATTTTTATTTTGAGAATAAAGTTGGAATATTACAGGAAGTCATCATACCACAACCCATTACAGTAAGAAACCTTTTACGGTAGATCCAGCCAGCACCACCGAACATCAACAGAGTCCACTTTGACATCCTGTCCAATTTGATGCTGATGTGCTAAAAGATTTCCTTATTTCTGAAACCGAAGCCAAAGTATAACTTCACATGATGTGCAAAATTCCTGATTTTTAGGGAAAGCGATGCTTCTTGTAAGAGTTGTCATAAAATACAACTTTATTATAATTTTATGACTTTTCGTAGTGTTACGACTTTATTCTCGTAATGTTATGACTTTATTCTTGAAATGGAAAAAATCTGTAGCCTTGCCCTAATACTCCGTCATACAAATGAGCTTGACTTGTATAAACTGGGAGAAAAATGAAGAATTATGAACCCATCCAGGTTAACTTTACAATCTGGTATGATGTTGTACAAGCCCTGTACCACTTCCAGATTTATTCATCCTATTAAGTCCTATGCAGAAGACTAGCTAAATGTAGTTTCTGCTGTAAATGTTCTCATGCATCAAAAATCTAACCTACCAAACTATTTAAAACTACAACATCCTGATCTTCTGTCTCTACGTTCTTAAACTGGCTTCCATCTTGATATTGTCAGTCATTTTTTCCTGATGCATTGTTAGTGTCAGCTTTTAGCTGAAGATTTTCTTTTTTTTTATACTAACCTGTCTTTTCCTGGTGTTCTTTACAGGCCTCTGGGAACCACACCTTTATCCACCTGAAGTGAGGTTTGCCATGCCCTCGTTAACTTAAACAAGTTTATTTAATGGACAGATGTGCATTGTTATAAACAGTATTTATCTCCTTCCAGTTGTTTCTGGGGGGAGTTGGAGTTAAAACAATCTTGCTGTCGACAATCTGAACTTATCCTTGGCAACTACTGCGGTACCATTAGCACTTCAGATTAAAACTGAATTCATACAAACCCCATGGATCCTGCCTGCTGAGGAAAACTGAAGTCACTGTTTAATATTTCCATGGGTTGCCGCTGCTCCTAGGAGGTTTAGAGGTGTTAAGTCATTGCATGTTAGTCTTTTTGGCATGAATATAGAGCGCAGATTTCTGTGTATCCTAATTTTCGTAGTGTTTGTGTTGCCATTTGGCCTAGACAGCAAAATGTTTTGTTTCTTCCTGTAAATCCTTTGTCTTTAACCTCTGTGCAAGTTTGGCTGTTGTGTAAATGGCTTATCTTGCATGGACCCTGTGAATGCATCCCTTCGTTTGAACAATCCCAGGCCTCTTTATCAGTGTATGTCATTATTTGAGCAAAGGAATGCAAATGTTGTACTTTTTGCGTAATGTATATTTATGCATTTTTGTGCAACTAAATAATGAACCTATATAAGTTGGATGTTTAGTCGTCTCTTGTGTTTAGTGTTAATTTTCGTTCATGTATCCTGTTAAAGTAGTTTTAAAGAAAAAGTGCAATTTGTTTAAAGGGGACGTTGGAATTGGCTTGTGCCATTCTGCTAAAAAGTGTTTTACAGCAATCTTTCAGAATGTGAAACTGGACTACAAATGTATAGGGTTGCTTTTTTTGGTGGGAGGGTAGGAATTTTGAAATGGGTAGCAGGATTAGACTGAAGGAATTTAGTTTGTGGTTTAGAAAATGTTTGTCCTTGTATCTGCTGTGCATAAGATGTTAAACACCCATCTTATGAATAAAATAAGTGAATGCATCCTTCTGTTTGTCATCTGTCCTTGCTTTTCACTGACCAAAGCTAATAACATTCAGACTATGGCAAGTTGAAAATGCAACCTGTAATTCTGCAGCGATCAGATGTTTGAATGAATTATTGATTCAAACTTGTCATTTGTAATGCACCACTGCATTAGTGTCTCTTTGCATCATTTCTGGAGCTGACCTCCACATTCCGCCCTCTGCTGTTCTTGGAAGATGCTGTGCTCAACCGACCGTGCTACATCCTCCAGGGACTGGACTGTAATGTGTGACCAGCTGCTATTCCAAACTCAGCTGCTGGTTAGGCAAATGTGGCCAAATTTTATTGTACCTGGTTTTAGGGATGTTAACTTTTTTGACAGACCCATCAAATTACTTTCAGTTGATCAATTAGCTTCTTGTCAAGAAAGCTCCAACACTCAAAAGTAAAGCTTTGGCATATAAGGTTCATATGTGATTCAATAGTCTTCCATGGAAGGGAAGTTGACTCATTAAAATGAAATGTTCTTGTTCTGGGGTTAAAGTGAATAGATGGTATCCAGCCTCTCTAAACAAACATCTTCGAATAACTGAATATTGTCCTAAAACTGGCATGGCTATTTCATGAGGTAAATGATCTGAGGATTTATCCATTTGCCCTTTACCAAAAAAAACAGGTCATTTAACTTCACTTTCAAACAATATTTGAATTGACAGGGAATCAATATGAGGTGTCTGTAGGGTGGGGGGGTCAGATGGACTTGAATCTGTTTCAAGGACAAGAACTGCTTGTCACATCTCTATAAAGGTACATATCTTTTCAAGAACCTGAACACGGTCTAGTCTGCTTTAAGAGGAAAACGATCTAGAACTACAAGCTGCTTAAATACACATTTTTACGATGAGCTAAAGAAAAACTGGTTGCAAGTGATCTTTTTATGAAATCTTGAATTTTATAAATTCTCTTAGAAAACATGTTTATAATTCACCTTAAAATCCTCTGTGAGGGGTCTTCATTCCCCATTGAATTGGAGACATCTCCAGAGTGCACCCTGCCATATTGTCAAGTGGAAAACTGCATTAGTGCTGCAAAAATTATGCATGCATAGAGTATATATGGTTTGGCATAGACTTCAGAAAACGTATATGCATTTCCTATTTTTTTGTTTATCCGTATTTATGGAAATATGGAAAGTGTAACTGATAAAAGCTAGATAGGAAGGATAAAAAGTGCAAAGACTTATTTTTATACAGGACTTTGTTGCCCCCTACGGATCAAAAATGTAAGGTGCAGCTGAAAAGAGGCTGTTATAGTATCTGAAAGCCGTTTAATACCAAAGCAGCTCAAACAATTTGGGGATATTTCTAGGAAACAGCTCTTAGTGCATGAATTCCACAATATAAATTACAAAAAAATTGAATAGTGATGCATCTCTTACCTACACAAGCAAGTTTGGCTATTTTTTACAGCAAAGTAGTGCTGATTATGTATTTTTAAATATCTCTATAGTATGCAGAAGTGTGACTATTTTCCAGACAGCTTTTGTATTCTGATCAGCAGTTACATGTTTAAATATGCTTGGCCTTGCATACCAGTTTCCTATGAATAATGTATTAGGCTTGATTTTCAGGGAGAAGGTACTTTTATTTTGTCTAGTACCTATTTAGTTTAAGTTTATATAAACATAAAAAACACAACATTCTTTTATGTCCAGGTACAATGCAAAAAAATAAAAATAACCAAAAAGAGCTTTAACAATTAATCAGAACACCTTTTAAAGTTACTACGATTTCTTCAGTGGTGTTAATTCATTTTAACGATTGGCACTTATCAGTGATCAGGGGTAAGACAATAAAAAATGTAGGGTTTTTATTAATGTATCAAAACTAATATTTTGAACTATTTTAAGTCAGAATATAGAGCATATACTTGACTGCTCTTTAGTGAAAAGAACACATAAGAACTGCAATTTTTTCATCTGCTTTAACCTGCAGATTTACTAGCAGTTCCTACAGATTCTAATAATAAAGAACTTGCCTCAAATTTGTGATTATTTTACAGTTTTTAGAATCAAAAACACAAATATGTTAAAATGAGAATGTGTAAAAACCAAGAAAAAGCTAATTATTTAATCTACATGCATGGAAAATAAGCAGAAAATAGTTATGTTTACCACTTTTTATTGTGCTCAAGGCTATAAAGTACAGCACATGTTAAAAGTATGATTACATGTTTAACTTTATTACAAACTTTGACATTTAAATGTTTTTAAAAATGTGTTTCTATTTGTAACCCAAGGATGGGTTTTCTGGCTCAACATTCACAGTGACATTGGTGCAGTATTTGTTGCTTTTGGCCGGGTTTGCAGGTTCTAAATCCTGATGGAAAATTAACATGACATATCCATGAATCATGTAAGCAGAGTGAAGCATGAAATGTGTATAGATTTTATGGTAGACTGCTAAAAAAAAATGCACATTAGTGTGGCTCTGCAAGCCGGATTCTGCTGATCTTTTTTGGGAGAAGTTTCTTTTGTGGATCCAGAGTTTCCTTTCTATTATTATTTGTTTCTTTTTTGCCTCTGGTGTCTAATACTATGTAATTGGATTTTTGCAGGTTTTTCTATAATCCATCACCATAGCAACCATTGCAGTTTGGCTTTGTTTTACACCCAAGAGTAGTTCATCAACATCTCTCAATCTGAAATAATACACTAACTGCTTACTAAAGTATCAACCGAGTTAAAAAGTATGCACTGATACAGGCTAGGAGCAAGAACAAGAGAGAGGAGATGGAAATTCCTGCTGTCTTTTCAATAAATCAGAATAGACCGTGTGAAATCTTTAGAAAACAGGTTAAAAGAAATTAAAGCCTTAGCAAGAAACCATTACACCACATTCCATATTGGGAGAGCAGTGTAATATGTTTAACTGAAACATGGCTTAATGATCATATCCCAGACTTGAGTATTTATTTCTGTCAGGCTTTCTGACCATGTGATTAGACAGAGAAGCATCCTGGGCCTCCATAACACCTCAGCAGTGCTACAGGCTGATTGCCTCCATGCCACGCTGCATTGAAGCAGTCATTTCTGCAAAACGATTCCCGACCAAGTATTGAGTGCATAACTGTACATCATTATTTGAAGGTTGACCTTTTTTGTATTAAGAACACTTTTCTTTTATTGTTCGGATGAAATATTCTAATTTTGTGAGATAGGAATTTGGGGTTTTCATGAGCTGTATGCAAAAATCATCTGTATTAAGACAATAAAAGACCTGGAATATTTCAGTTAGTGTGCAATGAATCTAAAATATATGAATGTTCAAGTTTTATCATTACCTTATGGAAAATAATGAACTTTATCACAATATGCTAATAGTTTCAAAAGGACCTGTATGTGTGGAACAGGCAGTGGTGTCAAAAGTACAAACATTTGTTACTTATGTAGAAGTATAGATACTGCAGTTTAAAAACACTCTGATAAAAGTTGAAGCATCAACTGGACCTCTTTACTCAAGTAAAAGTGGGAAAGTATGTGCTCCAAAAACTACTTAAAGTATAAAAGAATAAAGTAATCTTAAAAAAAAACAGCCAGATGCCACTATATTAATTGAAAGCTCAATTTCTCGACTATTTCGAAAAATTCTTTGAGATAGGGCCAAGGATGAGGGAGGTCTTGTTGATCTCCATCATTTCAACATCTTTTTCTGAATCCGACATTGTAGCATGGCATAGATCATTCACATTTGCAGCCTGAAGAACACCTGCTTGCTTCTGATTATTTCCTTTAGCTAACCAATGAGTGTTTGCGTTATATGAATGGATGGCGCCAATGATCTGCATTGGATGGCGCACATGACGTGAAATAAATATTTATAAACATTAAACCACAACCAAGAGTAACGAGTAACGTTTGTTTTAAAAATGTAAGGAATAGAAAGTACAGTTTCTGAAAATGTAATGAGTACAAGTCAGAAGTAGGAAGAAAAATAAGTATTGGAGTTAACATACCTAAAAAAAACTACTTAAGTACAGTAATGAAGAATTTGTACTTTGTTACTTGACACATCTGGGAACAGGAAATCTGGGCATCTTTGCTTAGACGGCTGCCTCCGCAACCTGGTGGAAAAAAACTGAAAACTTGACAGATGTGGGTTGGCAGTGCTTGTCAACCACAGGTGGTGTCATCCAAGTCTGTGAAGATTTGATATTGAACTGCTTTTATCCATAATATTTGCCCATAGAGATTACCAGTGTTGTTGGTTAAAGTCAGCTTTCCACCTTCTGCTATTGTCATTACTTCTGTTGTTACTAAGCTAAAGAAACGACTTCCAAATGCATTTATGGCAATCACTGGTGATTTTAACCACATCTATCTCTTTGCTAGACAGTCAACATTCCAATGGTTTGTCAGCTAATCTACCAGTGAAAACAAAAGTTTCGACTTGTTTTATGCAAATGTCACGGACTTGTATATCTCTAAAGTAAGAGATCCTCTTGGGAAATCAGATCATAGTCTTGTTTTTCTCTGCTCAGAGTATATAAGAGAAACCAGCGTTAAAGTGAAAAGAGGGCCACAGGAAGCTGAAGAAGCTCTGCACGGTTGGTTTGAGCCTAAAGACTGGGATGCACTGTGTCAGCAACATGGAGGTCACATCAATGCAGTAAGTGTGTGACTTACTAAATAAATTTCTGGGTAAATAACACCATCTCCACCAGAACAGAGCCATGTTTACCAAAAAATAAACCCTTAATCAACAGTGATATGAAGGTACTGCAAAACAAGAAAAAAAGAGCCTTCAGGAAGGGAGACAGGGAGTTATTTTAGGAACATACAGAAGCGACTTGAGGTCATGACAAAAGAAAGTTAGATGGTATACAGGAAGAATTTAAAACGCAAGCTTAAGCAGAACAATATCAGACCTTTGTAGTGAGGAATGAAGAAGATTGCAGGCTTTAAGTAGAAGGAGGATGAAATAAAAGTCCGGACAGAGCAATGAATATATTTTTAAACGGGTTTAGTTCAAGAACAAGCTCAGCATTCTTATCTCCTGCCCCCAATCAAATGTAAATCCCGCCCTCTTTTGATCTAAAGCATCTCTGTCACCCCTCAAATGTTTGATCTTCCACCGTGGATCCTCTAGCTTCTATGCATTTGTTCTTTGCCAATCAGTAGACGATGCTGCTCCCTCCCCACTTATATCTGTCTCTAAAAATTATCTGGAAAAATTAAATCACAATTAGTATCCAAGTCCAGATGGTGTCACCCCATGAGTCTTGAAGACCTGTGCAGAGCAGCTCTGGGGGATTCCACAGCTCCTCTTCAATCTTATCCAAGACCCAATGTTGTGGACGACTTCCTGCGTCATTCCAGCACCAAATAAAACTCAACTAACATTCCTCGATGACAGAGACTGTACTTCTTAAGGAAGCTTAGGTCCTTCAGTGTTTGCAGCAAAATGCTGCATATCCTCTAAAAACCTGGTGAGGAGAGGGTGATCTCTTCCGCCATCATCTGGCAGGGTGACCACATCAGAGCAAGTAACTAAAAACAGCCCAACAAGCTGATAAAAGGGGTCTGCTCTGCTCTTGGAAATCCTCTAGAACATCTAGAGGGGATTTCACAAATATGATTTCCTTTTAAAATGACGAACATTATGGAAAAAATGAGCATCCTCTTAGACAACTTTTATTGTCATTGTGTACACACAGAGCGTATACAAAATGAAATTTCTTTTGTACAGCTTTCATGACATTTCCATTTCCATTGCTTAAAGTGCAGCAATGATCAAATGTAAACAATGTGGGAGATGGGAGTTGGGGAAGTTCAGAGAATTAAATATTTGTAGTGCAATTATGCAGTGTTTTGGTTTGGTGCTGTCAGTTTGATGCAGAGTCTGATTTAGAGGTTTTTCAACAGTCTGATGGCGGTGGGGAAGAAGCTGTTTCGGAATCTGCTGGACCTGCATGGGATACTTCGAAGCCTTTTCCCAGAGGCTTTTTCAAAGACTTGTAAGCCCAAACAGAATGTCTTGAGAGGCTTTTGACAGAAAGTCAAAAGCCTCTCCAGCTCTGGTGCAAGACATGCTGCTATAAATTATCTTTCTTATAGCTATGAACAACTTCAGCAACTCTTTTAAAAAAAAGTTACTACAACATTAATTTTCTTTTGGAATCAAAAAAGTGTGTTTGAATTGAATTTTAATTCAATTTGTTATTTTAATGTATTGCTTAAATATTCTCAGAAGCTGAGTTTCAATTTTTAATTATCTGTAAAAAATAACCAGCTAAATAGAAATTGTATATACTTTGCTCTGTGTGCGAAAAAAATATATAAATTATAGCTTTATTATGTCCTGATTGTTTGGATCTAACCAGAACTCTTGCTGCCCTCTGCTTCACTAGAACCTGCCATGCTGAACATATCCTACACCATGCATGTCTGATCTTACACTCTTTCCAGCTCTTTCCAGCAGACTGAAACACAAACCTAATAACGGACATTGCAAAAGTTGAAATCTAAATAAATGTTTTTCTTAAAATAAGTGGATTTTTTCTTGAATTGAGGAGGTAATTCCATTTGCCAATAGAAAAAGCCAATTTACATTTAAAATAAGAAAAAGAAATTGCATTGTCTTATTTCAAGTGCATATTATCTAATTTTTCTATTCTATTGGTAAATCATCTTATTAACTTACTAAAATTAAGGATAAATAATTTGACTTATTTCTAGATAGTTTTTGCAGTGGCAGACAATCTCAACATTGTTAGTGGTGATTTTAATTGTTGAACAAATGGATTCCCAAAAAACACCATATTAGATCATGTACTAGAAATAAAAACACACTGGACCACTGTGACAGTCTTTAAAGGATCATACCATGCAGCTTCAAGACTTGTTGATCTGTCTGCTTCATCCCGTTCCAACTTAAGCCTGAAAACCTCTAAGCCTGAGGTTAGAACTGTGACCAGAGCAGTCAGATTAGAGGTTACAGTCCTGCTTTAGCTGCAAAGACTGAAATGATTAAAAGCTTTACATGCTAAAATAAATTTACTTTTTTAGTTTTGTAAGGAAATGCATGTGTACAAACCAAGACCATTCCCACACATAACAATAGACAAACATGGTCTTCACACATTAACACCATGCTAGTTAAGATCCACCACAGACTGCTCTTCTTGCTAAACTCAAGATGTAAAAGCCTCTTGAAAAGATGTTGATCATCTTTTTTTTTCGTATCCACCATGGCTGCACCTGAAGACAGAAGGACCATAGAGAGCGTTCTGACCAGCTGTCTCACTGTGTGGTGTGGAGGCTGCAGAGCCTCAGACTGGAAAATAGTGGCGAGAACAGCAGAGATCATTGGGGCTCCTCTTCCCTCCATTAAAGACATTTCATCCCAGCGCTCCATATCCTGAGCTCGTAACATCATCAATGACCCCTCACACCCCCACCATGGACTGTTCTCCCTGCTGCCCTCTGGGAAGAGGCTTCGCAGCATGCAGGTCCAGCAGATTCTACAACAGCCTCTTCACCACTGCCATTAGACTGCTGAACTGTTGAAAACACTCTAAACCATGGCAAAGACTCTGCATGACACTGATAACACAAAACCAAAATACTGCATAATTGCACCATACAGTATATATTAATGCCCTGAACTTCCATATTATTGCATTTTTTGTACCATGTTTTTCTTTTTCTTTTCTCCTATACTGTTTACATTTGATCACTGCTGCACTCTATGGAATGGAAATGTTCATTTATTGTCTGAAAGCTTTACTAATCGAAATTACTTTTTATATACACTCTGTCTATACAAAATGACAATAAAAGTTGTCTAAGTCTAAAAAAAACATTCACTTTTCTGTTTTCAGTTACTCTGCTATGAAACAAATAAAAATAAACACATTTCCACTCTCTCAACCTGTCTTCTTATAATAAAAAAGAAAAAAAAAGTATTTTGAAAGTTGCAATTATACTTAAGTATTTTGGCTTATGAGACTGATTTGTATTGGTTTGCCCTATTATAAATATAGATTGGGTAAAAAAACACTGCCAAATTAGATAGGTCGGTTTAGCCAAGAGATTGGTTGAACACATAACTTGCAACCCCATTAAAACCAAAAACTGTGGAAAAACTATTATGTTTGAATAAAAATGAATAAAATCTTTCATTTTGCTCATCATTGCCCCATTTTCACAAACACTTTCACTGTCTGCTTAAGTTTATTTCACTAAAATGTCAGAAAAACTGTGCACATTAAATTATTGCTCTCTTCTAAGACATTTTACACACAAAAATTAACTTACAAAAGATTTTATTATACACACCTATCATTAACAATTTCAAAGGAGCTTAAAAGGGGAAGAAAAGAGAAAAACATCCATTATCTGACACGCTTTATCCCAAGTGGGTGCTGGTGCCTATCTCCAGCTGTCTACGGGCGAGAGGCGGGGTACACACTGATCAGGTCACCAGTCCATCGCAGTGCAACACAAACAGGAAAAACAACCATTCACACACACACTTACACCTAAGGAGAATTTAGAGAAGCCAATTAACCTAACAGTCATGTTTTTGGACTGTGGGAGGAAGCCGGAGTACCCGGAGAGAACCCACGCATGCACAGGGAGAACATGCAAACTCCATGCGGAATCAAACCTGGACCCTTCTTGCTGCAAGGCAGCAGTGCTACCCACTGCCCCACTGAGCAGCAAAAGAAAGACAAATGTTAAAAAAAAATCTGATTTTATTACAAACTTTAGTTCTGCTTTCCACCAGTAGGTGGCGACATGTTCACGAGGCTTCATGAACTGTGGGGATTGTTGAAGCAATTTGGCCAAATGGTTAAATGCCTCATAAGGCCTCATTTTACAATCACTAATTAAAGGTTATACTAATTATAACTGGCTGACATACATGCACCAGTAGGTTCATTCAAATAAAAATATAATTGCAGATTCTAGATATATATATATATATATATATATATATATATATATATATATATATATATATATATATATATATATATTTTAGTTCAGTAAAAATAAAATTAAATAAGGAGGTAAAAATAAATAAATTTTTCTATTTTCTTTTCCTGTGATAATTCAACATCCTATATGACCTGGTGATTTTTTTTGGCGCTGTGGCCTGTTCACGATATCGAGCTCGTGAACCTACGGAGGCTCTTGACGCTCGCTCATTGGTCCCGCACACCTTCAGCAAATTAGGACTAATTAGCTTCTAGCAGATTTCATTAAAACATGGCTCTCTACTTCAGCCCGGGGTCGTTATTGTGACATTTCTTTTAGGCTGTCTGTCCACATCATGGCGTTTTCCCTGGTGAGTTAAAAAAAACGGAACTGAAGCAGGTTTCAAATAAATGTTTATGCTAAAGTTTCTATGCTAAATAAACATGCTAAAGTTACTAGCTTCGATTCGCCGCCATATTAATTCATGGCGACGGCAATAAATTAACTAAACACACTTCAGGTTGAGCCTTATTTCTTATTTTTGAAAAGTTATTAGTCTTTAGCACTGATTCGGGGGTATTTTATTGGCTCTATGTTGCTTGTTCCGTCAGAGAAACGATGCCCGCCGCCCCGAGAGCCCAGACATGGACTCTCCGGCCCTCTCCACCTGCAGCAACGCTGACATCTTCCGGAGGATGAACAACATGCTGGGCAATGCCCTGGACTTCACCGGTGTGTGCACCACACCCAACAGCACCAAACACAAAGACTGTGGTAAAGTCCCCCCCCCTACTCAAAAACTGCTTTAGTTTTATACTTTTTATTGTTTAGAGTCTAGATGTATTTTTCTTGTGCAGAAACGAACGAAAAATTAGTTTTCTCTTGGACAAATGTATTTTATTATTATTTTTTTTTTTTATATTAAGCTATTAGCAGTAACATGAAAAATACTCAGACAAGGGTGTAACTTTGTGATGAAAGTTGGTGGGGACACTATGGGTGGTTATTATTCATTAAATTTTTATTATATTTTCCAAAAATGAGCTCAAACATGTATTTATTGAATGTTTTCCTATTGTTGAGAACACAAGAGAACCATAATACACTGATATTTATATTTATAGATGTTGGAGAGATGCCTTTTCTGATTCAGATGCCAAAATTGATATATCATGCATCCCTAGAAGTACAATTTCAATTCCATCCTCCAGAAAAATATGGATATGCTTCATTTTAAATATAGCATAGCATATTTTTTTTCTTGTAAATTTGTGGTAAACTTGGAGAGATTTTATTGCATGTGGCATATCTCAGGAAATCTGTTTCACCTTAAAATCTGCAGCTCTCCCCACTTCTCTGTCTATAAAGATCAATGGACCTCTCTACTAATATGTCAGAGACAAAGTTTGCAGATGTGTAGAAGCTCTGCAGTCTGATTCTGTCTGTACAATAAGAAAGTGTTAATTTTAACCTGAACTGTGAGTCATGGTCCTCTGAGAAGCTGAGTTTTTTTAACAAGTAAAGAACAAACTATATATTCTTGCGTTATAATACTAACTTGTATAAATGTACAATCTGATGCCATTTCTAGCTGAAAAAGCTCTATATGTCAGATTTTTCAGTTGTATGATCTCTTAAGTTTTTTTTAACCACCTCGTCTCTTAACTCTTAAACGTCGAAGGAGCTGCTGGTTGATATTCACTGAGTGAAATGCGACCGCAAATCAGAGGTCTCAAAGCGACAGTTCTGATGATGTTACACCGAAATGAGGGACATGGGAGCAGCGCGTGGGGGGCGGGTGGGTTGGGGGTTACGGGGGTGGGGGGGAACACCGACTCAAAACGCTCTGAAAACGGATGGCTGCACCCAACCTCTGTTACCTTTAGCTAAAGTAAATGAGCAGAAAGGGAGGGGGAAAAAATTGAGATTATTGGTGGGGACGTCCACACTAGTCCTTCAGATAAATTAATTGATTAAACCAATGAAAGGAAGGTTTAGCATAGTGGATATATTATTTACCCAATGGAAGGATATTAATGGTATCAGGAACGGGTAAGTCCTCGGGTGATTTTTCACGGTGAAAAGGAGTTAATTTAATCCTTATCTAAAGATGACTAAAGCAGTTTTTTCGTCATAACGAGATGATTGGTGTGCATTAAAACTGATTACGTCCTTGAATACCACAAAAGCGGGAGAGGATTTAGAAGTCATGGCAGCCTATATGTAATTCTGTAAATAATCCCATGTTTAACTTTTGGTAACGAGACGATGTTGTTTTTGATGATTTGCCTCAGGTTTACACACATGCAGTACTGCGACTGCACAACTACGGGCACCGCAGGCATGGATGAACTGGGAATTCAGGGATGTTGGCCAGTCGCTCTTGTTATTCATACAGTCCAAAAAGTTTAAATTTAAAAAAACAAACCACTGGACTTTGTTTTCCCAAGTTTGAAGACATTTTGCTTCCCATCCAGGAAGCTTTTTCAATTCAAAGTGTCTGAATTAGCACTGAGTTCCAGGCTTTTATGGAGTAGCCCAACAAAGCCTTGTAATGGCTTAGAAAACGTGCACATTGAAACTGGAAATCCAGCTCCACCCCTTAATAACGACCTAACGACTCCTGTTATTGAGGGGTGGAGCTTGTTTCCATTCTTCATGTGCATGAACTGCGGAGCTGAGTCTGACGTGGTTTTTAGTCGTGCAGTGTGAGCAGGTAGATCGCATCAGAGCGTCGGGCCGAACATAAATCGTGAGCTGTGAGCAGTAGTTGCGAAAATTGCAGTGTACACCCAGCTTAAGTGGCCTCCTTTTACTCCCCTGCTCTCCTTAAAGACTTATAAGTGTACAGTTAACATGTTGGTTGCCAGTGCATTCAATTAGGATTTGCAAACAATTGACTTGCCTGTCTAAAAGGATGTGGTAACTTCTCCATTACTTCTTGACACCTTTTTGCTTTAAGTTGAGACAAACTTTCCAAAGCTGAGCTTGATCTTCACTTTTACTGGCTTCTTAAAAAAGTAATTGTCTCATTGAAAAGGTTTAAGCTTTGACCTTTAAATTTGATAACCTTCCAACTACTAAAACAAAAGCAATTGTATATGGATTCAAATTTATTTTCTGAACACTTTTGAATGTAGACTAGCGCCAAACTGAATTATTTTTATTTCATGAGGAGTTGCCTAATTTTTTTTTTCCCCCAAAGGTTGTTGCTGCCAATACAAAATATAGGATGCATGCATTTTGTAAAAATGTATCCCAATGATTATATTTGATAGTTGCTTACAATTGACTAACAGAAGTTTAAAAGGAAGAATTTGGAATCCGTCATTTGTAACTGAGCACAAACCTGAATTCGGGGATTGCTGTCGAGTCATTGAGTCGACAGCAATCAGCTGGTGTTCATTAGATGGAAAACTTTGGACCAAACTATGATCTGGTTGAATTGTCTCTGTAGTTAAAGTGCCTTGAGATGACGGGTGTTGTGAATTTGTGCTATATAAACTGAATTGAACTATAAACATCAAATGAAAAACTGAATTAAGTTTCACTTTTAGTGTAAAAACTGATGACGTTGTCAACAGCTGATTCATGCTGAATCACTGATCTGCAGCACTGCAGCAGTATTTTCTCCTCCCATGGAGAAGTATGTGCCAAGCAAGAAGTTTGTTGTGGTTCATATTTTATAAACTTAAAAACAGTGTCTGTGCTGAATGCATTGTTACTGTGGTTTTCTAAAGCTCAGAGGGTTCCATGTGTTTTTTTTTTAGTTTTTTTTTTTTTAAGTACCTTATGTGAGTAAATTAGGTTGTTGTGCAAACGGAGCTAAACTCCTTTTATTGGCTCCAGGCCCGTGCATCTGAGCCCTCTTGCTGAATCAGGGGGAGCAACGGGCAGCTGGATGCTTTCCAGTAGTGGGGAGGGAGGGGAGGAGCTGGCAGCGCATGTCTGCACCATCCTGAACATCTGATCAGTCAGCTGCTTCTGATGCAACCAGCCTTTCCATAGCTTTTACCTTTTTCTTTTGCCTCTTATGAGGAAAACTCATTAAACTGATTGAAGGAAGAGAGGGAAAAATCCCTGGGCATCTAGAACGTTTGGTACTTCGGTTCTAAAGTTTGCTGAGTCACTCACTCAGCGCTGCCTCCCTCCCCTCCTGCCTCTGACTAGAACAAGTAAGCGGCAGCAGCGACGGCACTGGCAGCACTGGCAGCTGTTGCCTTGCCTCCTCCAAGGCGAGTACTTCCATCTACAAACCAATAGCTGTGACTGGGATTTCTCATTACACAGTTGTTAAGCAGGGAAGGTGGAGGAGGGTGAAGCTGATGTCATTAGAAGGGGTGTGCGAGTGCATCAACAGCCATGTCACATGCTGCTAGTGATGCGGATGGAGATGCATGGCAGGCACAGAGGCAGCAGGTTAGCTCTGCCACCATCCAGGGTAGGGGAGGCGTGATAAGGGAAGGTTTTTTTTAGTTTCGCTTCTTGATCTGTCCTTTTTTTCTTTGTGAAGCAGACTGACCTTTCCGCTAAGGCTTCTTTCTTCTTCTCTTGTTTGCTAACTGGATCTCCGATCTAAAGAGTCGGAGCTGGCTGCTGTGGGCAGCAGGAGGATGCTTTTTCCCAACTGTGGCAGCATACCCAGCTCCCAGGACATCCCAATATCCCGGGGCTCTTCGGATGTCACAGACCTCGGCCTTGGACTGCAGTCGCTCCGGCTGTCCAGCTGGGATAGACCGTGGAGCAGCCAGGAGGCGGACTCTCATTCTCCATCAACCCAGGTTCAGAGCAGCTCTAACTCCAGTAAGTGCCCGATGTTTTCCGCAGATTTGGTTTCCTCAAACTTGATGCACATTTTTATTTTTATTTTGTGCACAGTAATACTTGTCATGGTTCTGTGTGAGAGAGCAAGCTGGGGCACTGCTAAGGATGATGAGGCAGTTTTGCTTTGCTGCGTCTGTAGCAAGCATATTTTCAAACAAGCCCATCGAGCTGTTTTCATTTTGATCACCTCAGTGATAATATATATATTGAACTTGATTACCTGTTAGCCATACTTAAAATGTGGTATTTGGATATTTAGTGGACTCAAAGTTCTAAGGGTGGATGTTAATAAGCGATAAACACCTCTGAGGTAATGATTATCTTTACTTTCATAGCTTCAAGAGCCTGATGTTGAATCAGAGCTGCTTGACCCTGATTAGAGAGGTCAAACTGGGCCTGTAACGATGAATGGTACCTACAGCTCGGTCTCCTTGGTAACAAGCCATAAAATCAGCTATGGCCAACTGTGGCACAGGAGCAGTCTCATTAAACTGGTATGCTGTTGGAAGAAATCTGGCATTTACATTTTTATCTTTTCTATTTCAGAAATGGACTTGGAAACAAATTGTGAAGTTTTCAGTGTTTAGAACAAAGTGGCTATGATGACGATCTGTAGGTTTATTATTTTTTAAATGTAGTTAAATATCTGTTCTTCTAAATCAAAGTGGAACTTTGAATTCAGCACAGCTGCCTTTTTAATTCATTTGCAAAATACATTAAGGGAAGAAAGATGCAACTTTTGGAAACGACTGCAGCTTGCTTGCTGACGAATCAATACTGCTCTGTAGAGTCAGCATGCACGTCCCATTTTCTTCAGATTGCACTGCTTGCAAATAAATATCTACACACTAGCTTTCTTGGTAACGCTGTAAATGTTTCCTCTACCAGTGCTGGGCATGTTGAACAATCCTTTCAGTAGCATCCTTGGGAAGCCTCCAGGCTATCTGCCCCAAGAGTCCCTGAGCATGACTGCTGACTTTCTGGAGAAGTTCCCGGGAATGGCCCGCATGGCAAACCGACTGGACTCCAGCTCCTTTTTGGACTCTCGCTCCAGCAGTCCCCAGGACTCTGAGACCAGTGGTTTTAGCTCTGGATCAGATCACCTCTGCGACATGCTGGTAAGACCTGGGATTTTTTTCGACCGAGTTAAATTTGTTGCTTAAATTTGCTCAAATGGGTGAAAAAGATTTGATCAGAAAGCGATTTATAGAACAAATGCACAAACAGGATTTAAGGTTTGACGGAAGCAATTTCCTGTATTGATGTTTTCATGCTGCTGATATTTTCATTTTGGACCTTAGGCTTTGTTTTAATGATGAAGCTTCCTCTTTAAATCTCACCTTCAGTAGTAGAATGGGTGTTCCTGAAAAATATTTTCATGAAGGATTGAAAGACAGACTTGTGTCAATGCTGCAGTTATCTCATTATCTTCCATATTTGATAATTTGAATAAATGAGTCCCTGAGCTTAAACCTTAATGTTCTTAGTACTTGTGTTCTCAGCAGGAAGGTTGTCCTTCCTTTTTAAACAGCAGAGGTTTGACTTCAGTTTTTGACATATTGGCAGAATAATTGCTGCCAAAGCACAACCAGAATTGCTGATTGGACTCAGGGGACCTCTTCTTTGGAGATTTGTTGGGGGAGGAAATAAGCTTAGCGGTAATTTGACTTTATATAAGAGGTGCGCAATTACAGCTCCTGAGGGCCGGTATCCTGCATCTTTTTGAGCTGCCTTTAGTTCAACACACCTGAATCAAATAATTAGATGATTGAAAGGACTCTGAAGGAACTGACTACATGGTGAGGAGGTATCTCAGTAATTTTATTTAGGTGTTGGACCAAGGATGAATCTAAAAGTTGAAGGGTACCAGCCCCCAGGAACTGGAATGTCCACCCATGCTTTAAATGAGTCGGAGCCAAGTTTGCATGATGTATAATGGCTTAAATGGTTATAAACCTGAACAATTTATAAAGCTTTGACAGTTGAAGTTTATTACTGATCCCCTCTGAAATGAAAATCAGTCTAGGTGAAGAAATGGGGTCTGTGCAAAAAAATGCTTAAGCTGTCACAATACTTAAGAAATTGATTTTCCTATCATTTTAAAGCTTACAACAAAGCTGTTTAATTAAACTGGATGGCTGTAATGTAGGAAAGCGTTTTCTCACACATCTAAGATGTTAATCTGCCAAATTGATCAATGGCAGTTGTCTAATCTTTACCTGATCGTCTGTAAATGTTCTGGACGTCCTTCTCTGCAGTCAACTTTGCGGATTTCTCCTCCACTGCCTTATGTGACTTCCAACATGCAGAAGGACCTGCTGCGGCTGGGCTCAAGACTGGAACCCCAGGACACAAGCTCTCCTCTCACTCCACCGCCCAGTGCCAGCCCCTCCTCTTCAACAATTTCCCGCCGCTGGCGCACCGGCTCCCCATGGCCAGGCTCAGACGTACTGGACCAGTCAGATGACGCGTTCAGCATCGAGAGGGAGGCCCGTCTGCACCGGCAGGCTGCAGGTTTTTATCACTGCCCTGTGTGCTTTAAATATTCAATCAGACCTTCTTGCATAGCCATATTTCTTTGCACATCAGCTGTGAATGAGGCCACGTTCACCTGGAGTGGTCAGCTGCCTCCCAGAAACAACAAGGATCCCATTTACTCCTGTAAGGTCTTTCTTGGTGGCGTGCCATGGGACATCACTGAAGGTTTGTCTTTACTTGAAAGTTAACCCTTATATTTGCCTATATTTTTCTAAAATTTCCATATTCTGTTGGGTAACGGCTGCAGTAGGATTAATTGTTAATCTTTGAACAGTTTACAGTAGCCTAACAGAGCTATAGTTGTACTAACATTAAACTAGATGAGCAGTCTGAGTGCCAATTTAATGTGTTCATAATTCACCTAAAACATCTTATTTGCAGGGGCAATTATTATTATATATAAAGTTTTTATGTATCATTTCGATATTGAGGTGAAACCTGATTTAAATGAGATATTTTGTTCCGCCTCACACAGTAAAGCATTTTCTCCTTAATGCTGTCTTGCTTTCAGCTGGCCTGATCACCACCTTCAGTGGCTATGGCCCTCTGACTGTGGAGTGGCCAGGTAAGGATGGAAAGCACCCTCGCTGCCCTCCTAAAGGTAATGTGGCTAAAGGTAATGACAGACTGGTAGGCTCATTTTAATTCCTTCTCCTGGTCTTAAGGTGGACACAGGTGGTGAGCGCACTGCATGCTAGTCGGTTTGCTGGTTGGTCTTATGTCGGGCATACACTGAGCTGTAACTGCGTGTAACGATTGAAAATATCGCACAAACTGTATGACAAAAGGGTTTAAAATTTCACAGCTCACGATGTATATTCTCCCACTGTGCGACCCGACGCTATGATACCATCTACCTGCTCACACTGTATGTCTTAAAAAAACCTGGTCGGACTGAGCACCGAGAGATGGCGCTGGTCAGACTCTTCTATATGGAAGAGGAACTCCCTTGTGTGACATGCACAGTGCTCGAGGTTCTGGTAAATTGGCTCATAGCTCTGCTTCATTTTTTCCACGATTTGTCCACGAACACCCCACAGCCCCAACTGAATTTTAAACGTGTTTGATTTTCTTCCGATTCCTGATCAGGATGGGGTCGTGAGAGGATGATTGCCCCCTGTAAACTACACTACGCACAATCAGGCTGAAACTCGGCCTGATCGGAAAATTCTGGAGAATCTGCCCGAAAAGGGCAACATCGTACAATGTATGCCAGGCTTTAGACACACCTACATGGGTGGTGAGCTGAGTAGGATTCTCATGAAGTTAATCCAGTTGATAAAACCACTTCAGATTATCACAATGGTTATAAAATTGTACCCTTAGTTTTTAATTCTAAGGACTGTTTAAAGGGGCAAGACAATGGGAGCTCTTTTGGTTTTCTGCTTGATTTTTACTTCATTTCAGCTCTGCATGCTTTTATTTTTCCTTTTTTTTTTCCTTTTTTTTTTTAATAAGAATGAGCAAAGCTTTTTATTTAACTCTGGATTACAAAATGGGTAGTAAATTTATAACTTTTGTTAAAGTGGTGCTACTAAATTAGGGCTGGGCGATATAGAAAAAAATCTTATCGATAAAAAAAAAATGCATATTGATCGATATCGATAATTATTGAAAAGATTTGAAACTTATTTTATGTGCAGCTCTGCCTGGACTTTTTATAATATTGCTAAATGATTTAATTTTAATAAAAAACACAAACACAGACTTTGAATTAAATCTATATTTAACCAACTTTTTTAACCATAACATAATTGTTTTAAAGAAAAATAACTTAGGAGACCTGGGTTATGTTATTAAATACTGACAAAGAATAAACTAAAGTGATCAGAAAAGTGACCAAAATAAATATAACAAATAAATGCCCCCCCACCGCTGCCCCCGTTTCCTGCTTTAACCTGAGTTATTACTTTGAAGTTGCTGGCCCCTTGGCATTTTTATCTCAATTGTTAGAACTACGTGGGAAACTGCCCAGAACTGAAAATATATAAGATTCCTCGGAGGAGAGTCGCGGCGGGGCCTACACAGCTCGTACTCCTGTGGCTGTGAGCGGCTGAGATGATAAAAAAAAAAAAAAAAAGTTGGGAACCAGTGAAAACGAAGTCTGATAACACAACCGACACATTTTACAGATCACTGTGGTTTGTTTTTGGTCCGACTTGCCATGACCGAAATACTGCCAGACTGGTGAACTACAAAAACCCTTCATTGAAACAATTTCCTCCGACTCTCCTTGCTGCGACATCTTCATGTGCTCTGTGTTGTGGTTTGAGAGGGCGGCGCTTGGTGACGGCGTGCCTGGGTCCGCGATTGTGATTGGTTGGGAGGAAGTAGTGACTAACATAAACCTACATGCTAGGCTACAATGAGAAGGAAGGAAAACTGCGTTTCTTTTTTATCGAACTTTTATTGACCCTCTTTTTTTCTATTGCGCCACACGTCTATCGATCGATATATATCGTTATTGAATTATCGCCCAGCCCTATACTAAATACAACCCTTCCTTAAAATTGATTTAGTCATTTATTCACCCCATCCACTGTGGAAGACTCAATAATTGATAAAACAAAATATTCAGTTTGACTTCAGCTAAAAAAAAATGAAATACTTTTTTACGTTTTACCTCTTGTTTTTAATGACTTTGTCTTGCCAATTATCTCTCCTATAAATGCATAATGCTTTATAAGATGGTGTTTTACCATTTTGCCTATGAATACAGTTTGATTTCTATTCAAGGAACTTTTCTTCCAAATGTTTAAGAAAAGTCAGGCATTGGTCTTGTCGTATTGACAGTAATGATAAATCCTTAATATAACTCATCTTTAGAAGACTTTTGTCACTACGGTTCCTGTTGATGTTGGACAATTGTTCAAAGCTGATTAACTTGAGGGCATGAGAATGATGAAAATCCAGCTAAAAATGTATCTCCTAGTAATCCGTTGTTATTGACGATGTAGTTTAATTTTCAGAAAAAATAGCATTTTTGCTTTTTTTTTTTTTTTTTTCTAGATTATGTATCCAATTTTTGTGTGAAAACTTTTTCAGTTCAAGTCTAATTTGCTAATTTAGTCTTTGGCCTGCTAAAACCCTGTACACCAGTGGTTCTTGATACTTTGTCTTATGTTAATTACAGGAACTTTGTATAGTTTTGGCAAAAAAGACTTCAGTTTGGAAGAAATTGGTAATAACTGTTTAGATGCCAAAGAAGCTACAGCAAATCTAAATGTTCTAACACTGTTAGGGGGGGAAACGAGTGTTTTAACAATTCATGACCAAAATGCTTGAAACTAATAGATCAGATAAAGCATGGGATCAAAGTGCATCAAATGGCATGTTTAATAAAAAAAAGGCTGTTTTGTAAAATGATATAAATCTCCAATTTAGTCAACTAATGCTGCTTTGTGCTTCTAGGATATGTTTACCTGGTGTTTGAAAACGAGAAGTCTGTGAGGGCTCTGCTGCAGGCCTGCTCCAAGGATCCCTTCCACCCAGAGGACAACCGGGAGTACTACTTCAAGATGTCCAGTCGCAGAATGCGATGCAAAGATGTGAGTAGAGGCAAAGCAAGTCATTGTGAGTCGTTCGCTTAAAAATTAAATCTACTTTGGATTGTTGCAGTCTGAGTTAATCCCACTGGTTAAAGAAAAAGGAAGCTTTAACTATTGGCTCTAGCTGGTTGCACCAAAGCTGAATGCTTTCTGCAAAGCCCTATTTGAAGAAACCATGCAGATTTTAAGCCTAGTTGGCTCTGGTTTGATGTTTTTGTACAGAAGGTAAATCATGTTTTCCTCGATCTTGACGGGGCAAAACTTCGAACTTTGTTCCACAGAAGTGCATTTAAACTGCCTTAAAGCCTGAATTTTGCTCAGAATCATTAATTGCTCTGCTGTTCAAGAAAGTTCATTTGACATTTTTCTCACCTGGATGAAGCCTTGGATCTGGTGGGTTACCAATGTTTAAATGCATGATCCTCTGTAAAGATCATTTAAGTTAAATGTTTTCCTCTGAGTGGGCGCTAAGCTTCTACAGCAGTGAGATTGAACATCCTGGTGATGAAAAGGATTTATTCATGATTGAAAACTTCTAACCAAATGCTGCATCCAAAGCAATGCTTTATAAATGTCCACACTAGTGTGACATGGACTAAATATCTTTATATTAACAAGTGTAAAGCCGTAATACTTCACTGAGCAGTCAAGTTTTGGAAAAACTGCTACCTTGGAGGTGGCTTCTTTTAATGCCCCTAATAACTTTGGTTCGGCAACAGTTCCCTTCATAAATGGTGTGAACTGGATTTGGCCTCTCGGCTGAATTAAAGTAATAAACCTTTTATTTGAAAGCTGTTTTGGATTGCCCAAATATAGGAAATTTAAAAACTGAATGCGTTCAACCTAATTGCACGGTAGGAGCTTCTGACTCAGTGGGTCTCAATAGAAGTTGGGTTCCTGCAGTTTTCATATTGGCTCTATTTTTTTTTTTAATTTATTTTTTTTATATAAACTTTAATATTAAAACATTCTCATAAATTTATTTCTGTTCTACTGTGCAATAAGGTAGGCATGGGAAAACAAGATTACTACATTACTACCCCATTAAAGTACCTCACTCTTAAAACATGTGAAATTGAGCTGCAGGTTATTAAAAAAATCTAGTTTTCCATCTGAAGTTAAATGGCTAAGATGGCATCAATGTTTATAACAGTTACTGAGTTACACTAATAGAAAGCAGATTTATGGATGACTGGTCAGGTCTAATGTCGGCGAGGTTTTCTGTACAATGCTTTTCTAAAATAAGCATGTCTCAAATTTGAGATAAAATCCATATTTTACTCTTGACTTATGTTTAAATTAAAAGATAAAATCTTGGTTACTGAGAACATGACCATAACTAAAGGCCTCATATGCTGGTCCTCAATACATTCACTAAGAGTAAAGAAAAATGGCTTTATCATCTAAAACAAGCATCTTCAACAACCAGCCAGTTATCTGAAGGCTGTGTACGCAGCATCTTTGAAGATTAACACGCCAAAGTTTACAAAAGGTAAGTTTACCAAAATCCCTAAAATTAGTAAAATGGCCTTTTTGCAAAAGCAGTTGGGAAGCGTTTCAGAGTGAGACCAGCTTAAGGCCTAAAAGTGAATAAAGGAGTTAATGCTGCACTGATTCTAGTGTGCATGTTTTCTTTTCAGTTCCTCTTAAAGGAGATGTCTGGTCAGCAAGGAATAATCAATAGGTCATTTATACCTAAAACTAATACGTTTGCGGTGATGAATTTATTAATGATCAGTCTGGGAGTGTTCATTTTTGCCCAAATATAGTAACACCTCCCTCCTGCCATCTTCCGGCAGTGACGTCACGGTGCGGTTAGCCTAGCGCCATTCTCCCCGCTTTACAAACAAAATCAATGGGAACTACTAGACACATCTGCAATCAACAACAATTATTGAAGATTTCCAGAGGACTTCACCATTGAAATTCACCAGAGCTATGGTTAAACTGACAATGCCCACGTGCATGGCAGTTGGATGTTGGACATCGAGTGGGGGGGGGGGGATTATTTCACCTTTCGGATTCCTGATCCTCTACGGACGGGTTCGTCATTGGATTGCCAGCTTGAAGAGGGAGGATTTGCAATTGAACTTCCAAATGTTGGCTACATATTCTTCTGGTCAAAGAAAAAACGCGTAATGTTTTCAAGATGACTTGGATAATAGCGCGTTTTGACAAACATCAGATACAGCACTGGGACTTGATCAACAGCCGATACCGCGCTGCACAAATCAGTAGGTGGCAGTAGTTTTGACAAAAATGAATGTCTCCAGTAAAGCACAGTCAAATGAAGATTAATCTTAATTAAAAATGCTTTATTTATTGAACAGTATGTAATATATTAAAGTACTTTCAGAAGTTTAAATTCTAAATATGACCGCTCTTTTCCTTTAAAAGTGCACAACTGGGCGTGCAGGTGGCGCAGCGGTTGGTGCGCACGACCCATGTGTGGAGGCCTTAGTCCTCGACGCAGCTGACCCGGGTTCGATTCCGTCCTATGGTCCTTTGCCACATATCTCTCCCCCACTGTCATTCCTACTTTCCTGTCAGCCTGTCAAAAAAACGAGCCTCTAGTGCATTAAAAACTACAAAAAAAAGTTCTTCTAAAAAATTAAACTACCACTTTTTCTGTAAGGGCAGAAAACATTCTAAAAGATTTAATAAGTTGCAGTGAAGCATTTGGTCTTTAAAAGCTGTGTAGTTTGTCATTGGGTGGTACAAGCAGCATTAGATGGGATGTCTGGGGTGTGAAAATACATCAAACTTCTGGTAAAGATCGATAAGAGTGTCTTTAATGTTTGTTCCTAATGGTAATTCTAGTGGCTGAGGCTTGTTAAAACAATGGATCAGGGATAAACGGTTGAAAAGAGGCAGGAAAGCGGGAGTAATTGCTTGCATTTTTCAACAGTGGCATCACAAACAATATTCCTGAGATCATAAAGTCACAGTTGTCATGTTATAGTGGCAAGTTTTTCCTGTTGAGCAGCCTAAAAGGACTCTTTTCTGTTTGCTCTGGAATGAGTGTCACAACTTAAACATTAAAAGTAGGCCATCTTGACTCCTGTGTCTTCTGCTTCAGGTACAAGTGATTCCCTGGGTGATCTCTGACAGTAACTATGTGCGCTGTCCTGCCCAGCGCCTGGACCCCAGTAAAACGGTGTTTGTTGGTGCTCTGCATGGCATGCTGAACGCTGAGGCGCTGGCCAGCATCATGAACGACTTGTTCGGAGGGGTCATGTATGCTGGCATCGACACGGACAAGCACAAGTACCCCATAGGTAAGAGTGGGAAATCATCTTTCACTGTTTGTCAGCATGTGAGCCGTTAGCTTTGAACTTCTTGGATCTGCTTCTTGCAGGCTCTGGACGTGTCACCTTCAACAACCAGCGCAGTTATCTGAAGGCCGTGTATGCAGCGTTTGTGGAGATCAAAACGCCAAAGTTTACAAAAAAGGTACGTTTATCAAAATCCTTAAAATTAAGTGAACAATTTTTAGGTGAAAAACTGATGAAATAAACTTTTTGCAAAAGCAGTTAAGTGTCGAATCTTTGTTTAGGTTCAGATTGACCCCTACCTGGAAGACTCCATGTGTCAAGTTTGCCTTCGTCAGCCTGGGCCTTTCTTCTGCAGAGATCAGGTCAGTGAAACCAGCCAGCAGCACTTTCTAGATGGAAGGGAGACTCCTCCAACCAGATGTCCTGATTCAAATTGAAATGTCCCTATTTGACTGATCAAAATATTAAATGGCTGCTTTCCCTTAAATGGAAAAAGAAGGGTTTTTTTCCCCTTAAATTTGTCCATTTACAGTCCGTCGGATCGGACTGTAAATGGTTTTCGGTGTTCTTTTCTCAAGTCCTGGATGCTGCCGTCATTCAAACCGCAGCTCATTGACCTTTCCTGCATCACCGCTTTCTTCCTAGTGTCAGATAAACTAAGTAGATCAGGGTTGTAGGAGAGGCATTAAATGTTAAAGGAATAGTACACCCAAAACATGATTAGCCTTCATTTTCTACTCTACCCCATGCTGAACAACACTCTGGAGTACTTTTTTGATATCTCAAATGCATCTGGAGATCTGGGAGGCTTCTTGCTGTCTGCTGACATTCAAATAATGGAGGTCTATGGTGCCCGAGGCAGGTCCATAAAAGTCCACAAAAAACGTGTCAATATTCCTCCATACTGCTCGTCCAATGTATTCCAAGTGTCCTGAGTGGGTAGCGTCCATAATTTACTCGAAACAAAGTCATTTAGAATGTTTTTAGAGCATAAACAGTAGTGTATAGGATTTCCTAAAAGCACGTGCCTGTGAGTTGACGAGTCTACGGAAACCGCGGCAGACCAAACCAGATGAAAGTGCGCATTCAGCTCGGCAAAGAACTCATGCTCTTCCTCAACACTGAAGTCCTCAGACATTTTTCTTTCTTTGCACAGGTAAACAGCACATTTCTTCTTCTACGCTTGCATTATCAAGAGCAGACGCTGAATGCGCACTTTCATCTGGTTTGGTCTGCCGTGGTTTCCGTAGGCTTGTGAACTCGCAGGCGCGCCCTTTTAGGAAATCCTATACACTACTGTTTATGCTCTAAAAACATTCTAAATGACTTTGTTTCGAGTAAATTATGGACGCTACCAACTCAGGACACTTGGAATACATTGGACAAGCAGTATGGAGGAATATTGACACGTTTTTTGTGGACTTTTATGGACCTTTCAGCCTCGGGCACCATAGACCTCCATTATTTGAATGTCAGCAGACAGCAAGAAGCCTCCCAGATCTCCAGATGCATTTGAGATATCAAAAAAGTACTCCAGAGTGTTGTTCAGCATGGGGGTGAGTAGAAAATGAAGGCTAATCATGTTTTGGGTGTACTATTCCTTTAAGGTAGTAGAATCCCAGATTAGCTGATCTCAGAGGTTAGTTCTGAGGTCAGGCTAGAGACTGAAGTCTAACTTGATCCAGGTCCCACTTAGTCCTCAAAATCTATCATTGTTTTAACACTAATCGTTAAAATCTTATTTTACAGTGTTTTTCCTTCATGCTGCCTGACCAATAGCACAGTTCTCACAAACAACAAAACTTGCAGCCCAACAACATTGAGAAACGAGCAGCAGAATATTCGTTCTTTTTTGCAGCTGTTGTAGCGATAAAGCCGCCTTTTTTTTACTTGGGATGAAAATTTAATAGAATTATGTGGTGTAAAAGTAGCATTGGTCTATTTTAGATTTGTAGCATTTGGCCAATATTGGCCTCAGGCAAACATAAAACCAGCTGTGAGTCGACATCTGAACTAAAGATAAAAACTAAGATTGTCTTAAACCAGGAGTCTCAAACTCAAATCCTTGATGGCTGTTGGCTTTTAGATATGCCACTCTACTTAAAAGCCTTAATCAAATGGATAAACTACTGTTAAGAGGTGCTCATCCCAGAGGAATGTGTTGAAGCAGAGACTAATCTAAAAGTTGCAGTGAAGCAGTCCTCAGATTAAAGGTAATGTGGAGGCTATTTCTGCTCGTGCATACCCTGTTTAAAATGTGCTGTTCTCATGGCTCATACAAGCTTACTGTGTCCACCTAGTACAGCAGGGACTAAATGGTGGTCTTTATAACATACTGACTGGACAGATCACTGCTTTTTGTTCTCCATTGGTCACGTTACTCCTCCTACTGCTTAGTCCCTGCGCCATCTTTATTAGTCACCGCCATCGAGTAACAACAGTCTGTGGTGACAGCAAATCTCTTAGTACTTTGCGAGGAGAGCTTTCAGTTTCCCAATAGTTAAAGTATCAGCTCAGCAATAAACACATTTTGACCTTAAAAATACTTCGCATTGATTGCGGTTCAATCGATGCGAAGTATTGCATAGTAATGACTTTTTTTTTTGTGCATACCTGAATTGGACAAATGCAGCTCAGTACATGCATCTTGTCCCCAGGCCTGCTTCAAGTACTACTGTCGCTCCTGCTGGCACTGGCAGCACTCCATGGACATCTTGAGCAACCACCGGCCCCTCATGCGCAACCAGAAGAACAGAGATTCCAGCTAAACCAGCGGTCCTGGCACTCTGTGGAGCTGGAGGAAGAGCACCCCTCTGTGGGGTGCAGCTGCCTGCCGAGGAGAGCACGTGTGCTGGATGTCCTTCAGTAGGAGGGCACCACGACACGCCACCAGGGGATATCACTGTAGGAAACGTTCACTTTTGCACTTGCTACATTTTTGCTGTTCACAGTGGCACTATGCACAGCGACCTTGTTAGGAGTAGACAAGGGGCCCTTCACACTTAATGCATTTTCTCACACTTGTGGCCACACATGATGATGGAGAGTCAGCCTAAAGTTTAGAAGTGAATGAAAATGCCTCCTTTTTTTTTCTTTTTTTTCCTTAGTTTACATGTATTGCATAGTGAAGAGCAATCACGCAAGTCTCATTGCCATTCACTGGCAAATGCCATACAGTGCCTTTAAATTTTTATTTTTCCCCACTCCTCCCTCCCCTTAGCCCCGTTGGCTTCCGTTTTCCTGTGCAAGCCAACCAGTGTTTCTTACTTTTTGGGAGTTGAATGTTGGGCTTCATTTAACCAGTCGCATTTCAGACATTTTTACGCAGTTTTTTACTAGTTTGTAAACAGACGGTTTTAAGTCATGACATGGAAAATTTTTGAACAATTCTACCAGGTTGCTGTTTAAGGGGAAAACACCCCTTTTAGTTTTTTTTTCTCATACATTTTCAGGTTTTTTTTTTTTAATTTGCCCTCCCAAATTTCAGCTGAATGGGCACAAAATGTTGGATGACTAACTTGCTTTGTTGACCCGGTTATTCAATGTATTTCGGTATTACTGGATACGTCTCAACATGTGAGCCATCACTTTTAGAACCTTTGATGGATCCAGTTGCGACTGGAGTGATTTAATTGTAAGTTTCTTTTTTTTTTTTGCACTTTTTAATTTCCACGTGTGGAGAGGTGGCAGTGGTTTTTAATCACTTTTGTACATCAGCAGGGGACATGCCTTATGGTTGAAAAGCTGCTTGTTTTCCTGTTGAATGTAAGAACTTCCACTAAGGTGCAAGCTTGGAGGTGGCTCTGTCCAGAGCTTGAGTAGACCCCCCCCCCCCCCCCCCCCTTAAATAAATTGTTCCTTTCTTATTCCATTTTGCCTTCCTGTTCCAGTTGGACAAAGATGCAGAAGCCGTGTGCCAAAGACCATGTGTCTTTACTTTATCCATAAGGTTTGTCATGCTGAGCTTGTTGTCCTTTAGCCCAGCTGCTTTTTAGAGTTTTGAAAGTCTACCTCATTGTGGTCTGCCAAGTTTGCTGCTACTTAACAGTTGTGGAATATGTTCAGATGGGGCACAATAAAGGTGTTTAAGCATTGCTCATTGTCTGTGTTTTGATTTGTTTTTTGTTTTTTTTTTTAAAGGTGTTTAGTGTCAGTTAAACTGGTGCAGAGGTCCACCACAGTAATGTTGCTGTCAGAGGCTGGTATTTGGTTTGAAGTAAAACGATCTTGAATGGATACTCGAAATTAAAAAAGAATAGACAGGTCCTCATCAAAAACAAAGATTTTTTTACTTTACAAAAGATCAATTTAAGCCCATCTAAATGAAGTGACATTTAAATCCCATATCAAAGAGGTTTCTAGAATTTCCTTTAATCTGCAGAATATTGCAGTAATTAGAAATATCCTGTCCAGGGTGATGCGGAGAAACTAGTACATGCATTTGTTACTTCAAGGCTGGATTATTGTAATTCTTTACTATCAAGTCGACAAACTAGTTAAAAGCCTTCAGCTGATGCAAAATGCTGCAGCCAGAGTTCTGATGAAATTAAAGGGATCATATTGCTCCTACCCTCGCTTCCATTCATTTTCTTCCTGTTAAATCCAGAATGGAATTTTTTAATTTCTCTTCGCATATAAAGCCTTAAATGGCCAAGCGCCATCTTGTATCCAAGATCTGATTGTTCGTTTATTTTCCTAATAGAGCACTTTGCTTTCAAATCTGCACGTTTACTAGTGGTTCCTAGAATTTCTAAAAGTAGAATGGGAGGCAGATCTTTTAGTTATCAGGCTCCTCACCTGTGGAACCAACTACCAGTTTTAGTCCGTGAGGCAGACACCCTGTCTACTTTTAAGGCTAGGCTTAAAACTTTCGTTTTTGATAAAGCTTATAGTTAGAAGGGCTCAGGTTATCCTGAGCTATCTCTATAGTTATGCTGCTATAGGCTTAGACTGTTGGAGGCCATAGACCCCATTTCATCATTCTGCTTCATTGTATTTCTATTCTCCCACTCTGCAAAATCTGTTTAACAACTCTAACATTCTGCTCTCTCTGCTTTTTCTCATAGTAGCTTCATCTGGTCTGTTCCTTTTTGGCTGTGACTCCATCCTGGAGAGAAATATCAGCTGCTGCCATCAACACCTTTGTTTATAGATGTTCAAGATCGGCCTGTTTTCCAGTGTTCTGTTTCTCTGACCGTGACTGGCTGGATGTGCTCTCTAATCCTCTGACATGGGAGCTGGCTCAGAGCTCATCTGCCTGGCTGTGTTTCCTGGACGGGGCCACCTTTTACAGTTGCTTTTTGTATCTCTGCTTCTGTTTCCTTAAACCCCAGTCAGCCTCGGCAGATGGCCGATCACACTGAGCCTGGTTCTGCAGGAGGGTTCTTCCTGATAAAGGAGTTTTTCCTCACTGTCGCCACAAGCATGCTTAGTGTGAGGGATTGCCTTAGAGTCAGAGTCAATGTAATCAACTGGTTCTCCTTGGATAGAAAACTGAAACAATTTGACTGGATGATCTGGTGAACTGTAAACTGCTGTGAGATGATGTGTTGTGAATTGGCGCTATAGAAATAAACTGAATTGAATTCCATAGACCTTAAATGTCTTAATACTAAAATGTTTCACGTTTGTGCGTCTATAAAAACTACTCCATTAAGCTAAGGAATCCTAAAACTTAACACTTGTCAAAGTAACCATTTTTCAGTAACTTCAATATAAACGACTTTTTAACAAAATCTTGAGGTCAAATACGGTCTGCATGGTCCACCTGTGTAACTGCCTCATAGAGGCAAGCCAAGTTTATTTGTATAGCACAATTCAAAGTGCTTTACATGAATTGGATAATGTAATGGAAGGAAGAAACTGTTGGACCTTAAACTAACAGTTCAACTTCAGTCAAAGGCAGCTCTAAACAAATGGGTTTTTTTAACTTTGACTTAAAATAACTTTTAGAAAAGAGTTTATTCCATATAAGTGGAGCATAGGAACTAAATGCTGCTTCTCCAGGTTTGGTTCTAGTTCTGGGTAGGCTGGAGCTAGAAGACCTGAGTGGTCTGGGAGGTTGATTCACTGACAACAGATCTGTTATGTATTGAGGTGCTGATCCATTCAGTGATTTATAGACTAACAGGATTTTATAGTCTATTTTCTGAGCTGCAGAGCGCCAGTGGATGAGCTGCAGCTGTCTGGACTTTTCACGCAAACCTATGAAGACACTGTTGCAGTGATCAGTTCTACTAAAGCAAAAATGTAAGAATGAGCTTTCATAGATCCTGCTTGGACATTAGTCCTTTAATTATTCTTCAGCTGATTAAAGATTGATTTTAGTATTTGCCTTTAGGTGCCTCTGAAGTTTTAAGTCCATCGCACCAAGATTTCAGCCATAATCCATTCAGAGCTACAGCAGCTAGAAACCACTAACTCTAGATCTCTCCTCCTTTGGTCTGAAGATTTTATTCTGTTGTAGAAAATGATGGTACATCCACATATTGATCTGTTCTAAGCATCTAACCAACACAATGATGGTTTTATAGGAGGTAAAGCTGTGTGTAACTGCATAGTTATGCAAACTGGTCTGATTGCTATAATCTGAGATAAAAGGAGCATGTAGATGTTGAATAGGAGGAACACTGAATGTGATGTTTCTGGTCTCTGATTTAAAGTTCCCTAAAATAACAGGTGGGATTTAAACCAGCCCAGTGCTGTACCAGAATGGTGACCCGGTTTTTCCAGACACACTAAAATAGTGATCAACCGTATCAAATGTTGCACTGAGGTTCTTCCAGAGTCTGAGATGTTATTGAAGACCTTAATCAGGGCAGTCTCTGTACTGTGGTTGGCATGGAAACCTGACTGGAAGCTATCAAAATAGCTGGTCATTGATAAGGCATTTTACTGTTAAGACCCAACTTTTTCAATGATCAGAAGCGTGGCTGCAGCCACTGATTTACTGAATTAACATGAGGGACCCATAATCTTCATCCTCATTTGCTTCCAGATTTCCCCTAAATAGATACATTGATCCGCTATAATTCAGTGATTAATCCTGTAATATTTTCATGCTCACAACAGTCTGTGGCAAGCCGTTTTGATATGTACTAGTTTCACTGAATGTATTACTGAGATCTAAAAAAAAAAGTTCTTTGAACATTTCAAACAAAATTACATTCTCTACATCTAGAATAAATATTCTGGAAGTCTGTAAATTAATTTCCGATCTCCATATTACTAATATTACTAGTCAGCATTTGTATTATTTTAACTAAAAAAAATGTATTCAGATATAAATACATTTACAGTCAAACTGATAAATGTAAGAAAGGCCAATTAAGATCTAACATTTCTAGATATATAAAACTTAATTCTTACTAGTATAATTTAGTTTTTTACTTTCTAAAATTCAGTTTCTGCTACAGAAAGTTAATTTAGAAAATATATTTACAGGTTAGGTCTAGGAGTTTGATTTTGATGATGAAGAATTTATTTTAGTGATCTACAAATGAAACAATGGAGAGGAGAGTGCTTTTAATAAATGTAAAAATGGCCTGCCATAGGCCACTTCATATAAACCTATGCATTAACTCGAGCAATTTTCTTCAACATCCTCCTTCCTTTTTTAAACACATATTTTTTTTTTTGCATTTCTGCAATAAAATGCAGTGGGGTGAAATAGGCCCTTCCTGTTATCATGGTGACCCGTCTGGCTTTTCATACTTGTTGCCCCCATGTTTAACTCTGAGTGGACCTAGTTAAAATTGATTGAATTAATAGCAGCAGTTGTGAAATCAATCACTCAGAGTTCCCGACTTTAGGCTGGATCAATTTAGGGTTGTGGATTTTAATCCGAATTTGTTAAACCTGCTTCATGAAATGGACCCCAGATAGTCAAAAGATTTAATTCAATTCAGTTTATTTCTATAGCGTCATCTCGAGGCACAGTTCCCCAGTTCATCCAATCAAATTGATTCAAAGTTTTCTATCTAAAGAAAACCAGTTGATTGCATTGACTCGAAAGCAATCCCTCACACTAAGCATGCTTGTAGCGACAGTGGAGAGGAAAAACTCCCTTTAAACAGGAAGAAATCTCCAGCAGAACCAGGCTCAGTGTGAGCGGCCATCTGGGGTTCAAGGTGACAGAAGCAGAGATACAAAAGGCAGCTGTGGACCACAATAAAGCTGCACCTTTCAGAGTGGCCTTTTATCGTGGGCAGTCTGAGGCACACTTGTGCAGTAATCATGGTGTCTATTCAGCATCTTAATACCTTAAAACCTTTGCGGTGAGATGGATTCACTAATCTCTATTTATTCACTGGATTGCTGATATCCCGCTGGTAGAACGGGGTTGAAGTGAAGCCACCGGCCGCCATATTGGTACACCCGATATAAACAATAGTAGCCTACAGCATCGAACAAGGATGATGTTCTAATTTTCAGAGGGACTTAAGACTTTTAAAATAAAGATAAATTCATCAGTTTGACAGACACCGTTTCATAGGATCAGTAGATTACTTTAACTTGTAATAAAAAAAATTAGCCATGAGTTATATGCACATCACATTACATAGTCAGTAGTGTATAAATTATGTAATATGACTAACCAAATTTCATTCACTACAGCTGATAAAATGTAAACATAAGACTGGTATATGATTTACAGATTCCAAAATTCTTTTTTATTTTTAAAGCCACATTTTATATTTATTATTCAGCAGGCTAATGGTGGTGGGGAGAAGCTTTTCTGGAACCTGCTGGACCTGCAGTAACATTTACCATGATGGTTTGCCAGAACAGGTAGAGATTAGGGCTGAAACAATTAATCCGATTAATCGATTATTGAAATAATCAAATTAGTGATCGATCAATCGCTAACTGGAGTATAGAGACTCTAAATCAAGCCTTCAGCTGACAGAGCGACCGATAGGGCAGTAATTATTTAAATTGTTGCCCTTCACATATTGACTTATTGGGCCGTTTTTTTCATGAAGGAAACGCATACTTTTTTAAATGAAAGAAAAAAATCATATTGATTTGATACAACTGAATTAGCTTAATTGATTAAGCAGATTTTTAGTATTTATCTTATTGAATGCCTGAAGTGACAACTATGCCACAGCAATATTTGGCAAATCTATAATGCATAAAAATATTTTAGAAATGTGGTCAAATTAGGTTATACTTGTTACATAAATTGTTATTTAGGGACCAAGACTGCTGAACCAGTGAGCCTTTGGAAATGATTTTATCAGTACCCAAAGTCCCCCACTAGTCACACGACGTTCAATGGTCATCAGTTTGGGATCTCATGAGCGAAAAGTCAGTATTAAACCTGAAAAAAATTCTTCATGCACAAAGGGCCTGTTAACACAGGGGTCCTTATGGGTTAAAGGTATAATGCAGGTATCCTCAATCTCGGTCCTCCAGGTTTTAGAGTTTTCCTGCTCCAGCACAGTTGAGCTGAATCCCCCCCTTTAACGACCGACCCCTAGAATCATAGACAGGTTCAGATATTACAGGCTAACAATGGAACCAAACGACCCATTCATCGGTTACCATTTGCATGTTTCCAAGCGATACAAGGCTTTGTCTATATAAGACTCAAACTCACTGCGGATCCAGACATTTGAATTGAGAAAGCTTCCTGAAGAGGTGGCGAAACGTCTTCAAATCTTGGAAACCGAGTCCAGTGGATATTTTTTGAATTTTTACGGAATTTCTGCATGGAGTTTGCATGTTCTCCCTGAGCATGCGTGGGTTCTCTCCAGGTACTGGATGCCTTTACCTGCTTCTTAAAGTTAACCTATTGCTTCATCTGCTGATTATTGTATCATTTAAGGGATATCCCTGTAATAAAACCAAGAATCCACTTTTAATTACATCTCTTTATTCAGATATTGCCATTTTATAGTCCTCGTGGCGTTTTAAAGTTCATTCCAACAGGTGGCTGAGTGACCTGAAGCTTAGACAGGCTGCCCAAATCCTAGAGAGAGAAAAATAGGAAGATAGTTGATTTGTTGTTGAGTTGTTTTAAATATATTTGTATGATCAGCTCCTTTAGCTGAGTTTCTAATGAAAGTAACATTTGCGATATTCTGAGTGGTGAAGTTTTCAATTAAAGGCTCACCAGCATCTTGAGCATTTCTTTAGTATCTGGATCAACCTCAATGATCTCCTGGTCCAGAGCTGAAATCTACATGATGAGAAGAAACAGATTTTGTGTTGAAGCATCACAGGAGAAGGCAGAGTAACTTCTGAAATGAGTGATCGGCTCGGCAGAGAAAAAAGTTAGCCTAGGTGAAGAGGCCCTCTCAGCCGAGAACCACAGATTCAAAGATCTTACAGACTGTAAGATCCTTAAATTCAACACAAAGCAGGAGCAGGAAGAGAAGGACAGACCTCAGGGACGTAGTTGTCCCTCCTCTCCCTCTCCTCCTCCTGTAGCTTGATGGAGATTCCTCTGACAGGGCCGCGCTGGATGCGCTTCATCAAGTGCGTCACATACCTGAGACACAAAGCAAAACAGGATCAGTAAAATGCTCCAGACTTTCAATAAATAAGCCGAATGTCACAGTTTAGAACCTCACCATGACTTAAGTTTAAAGGTTTGCTCTAATCCTTGTTCCATGTAAAAAGAGAACTTGAGTTATTACGAATTTGCCAATTTTAACCCAGCTGTAGATTTTAGAACAACCCGATGATGGGAGTGGGTGTTAAAGCCCATCTCACACCTTGACGATTTAGCCAGTGTTTGCCTGTAGTACCAAAAATCTGGCTAAACCGCTGGTATACATTGGCTAAGTTATGGGTACGCCAACATACGCCGAGTAGGTCGAGAAATTTCGAGCATGCTCAAAATATGCCAGCATATGCTCATACATGGGCCATAAGTTACAGGTAAGTTATCTGATTGTTGACGTCCAGCTTATCCAAAACCTATGAGTAACTTCTCCAGACTTCATCCACATCATAGGGTGAGCCTGAAGGTGAGTGTGATGGATCCTCCCTGCGTTCACGCCCACAGCTAACAAACTTCCTAACAGACATGACGCTTAATCTGCTGCCCCTGTAAACCTTCTTTCTTTCTTTTAATTTTAATTTATTCTGGGGTTTTTGGGTGCAGCCAAGTGCCTGAGGGGAGCAGCTTTAACTGTTGTTTCATAATCGCTATGAAATGATGCTTGTGCATCAATTCATGGGTATTACAGTGCCGTGTGTTATGCATAAGTAAGGCTATCGTTGGACTTAAGTTCTGGACTCATTCTGAATACGTTATGTATACACCCAAAATATTTTTTTATATATTTTTTTTATTTTAAATCGAAGTTCAGAGTATGCCAGCATTTTAGGAGATTCTGGGACCCACATATGGGAATCGAACCCAGAACCTTCTTGCTGCAAGGCAGCAGTACCCACTGCAGCAATGAGCAGCACAACTCACTTTAATGCAAATAATAGGTTTGTGAATAACTCAGGTTTGCATTCTAATTAAGCCATAATAATAATAATAATAAAACTGACAAAAATATATCCCTCTGGGAAATCTTTTATTTAAACCAAATTACTAAAATAAATGAACATTTGAAAAAGATTTTAATTCTTCCAAGATCCAGTTTTAACACAATAAAAAAAAAATTTCCATTAGTCTGAAAGAAATCATTGCTGGTCCCTGAGGTCAGTTTTAAATTTGAGGTGTTGCAACCTGAAGTTTAAAAGCTTGTAAAATATAAGCCTGAACCTTTTCACCATTCAGAGTTGATGCTCGTTCAGAACCAACACAGCGAGCAGCGTTCAAGTAGCAAAACACGCAACATAACTCTGCTGCTTCCACACTGATAATATTTATAAACTATATAGAAACAAAAACTGGTATCTCTACATACCCGGCTACTTTGTTGCGCAGAGGCTTGGTGGGGATGATGGCGATCTCCTCACACACCCGCTTGTTGGTGTGGAAGTCATTGCCCAGTCGGGTGTAGTATTTCTCAATGATGACTCTGGCAGCCTTCTTCACGGTTTTGGTTCTGACTCGCCCCTAAGGAGAAAAATCAAAATGGCTTGTACACATAAGTACCTAGATATGAGAAAGTAAACCCATGATATAAACCTACTACACAGAAAGGGATATTTGACAACTTTATATTTCTTTTCTGCATTGTTTGGTCTGTTCAAATCAGGCTTTTTTGCTTATGTGTATTTTCTATTAGTGTCGCCCTGATACCAGTATCGGGCGGGGCCCCGATCAGCACTAAAATGGCGGTATCGGCGAGTACCAACAATAGGGCACCGATACCATTTTGAGAGGAACCCATTCCAGGTAGCCAATAAAAAGTTCTACTGGATTCACTTTGTTTTAGTCTTTTTCCTGCATCCTAAAGGTAGGCAGCAGCTTGACAAAACCATGATGGCAATTATTTTATATCAAAGTAGTATGCAGTTCTTCATATACGCACACACACATCAATTTCAACAGATGGTATCATATCTGCCATTACTGCACAGCCAGGTATAAGGTATTGGTATCGGGGCCCAAAAATGGCATCAGCTCAACACTATTTATTTATTATTATTTTCTATGAGTTTTTTCTTCCACTAAACTTTTTAATATTATGTTTAGAACTTTAACACGCTTCATAAGAAATAACCTTTTGCAGCTTCCACAGGATTTCAATCACCTATTAATTTAGTAGTCTTCCAAAAATCTATAAGAAATATTTGCACTTGGGGAAAAAACATGATATATATACACACACATATACATACGTACACACATATATACATGCAAGCATGCATACACATATATACATGCATACATATATATAATTGAATTACACATTTGACTAAAAAGAAAGTCAAAGGTGTAATTCATTTTCTCCTTTGCATAATTACTTTTTATATTATTTTGCTGATAGCTTTAAATAGGCAGCCCTGGTTAGGTTTTTAAACTTTAAGTTTGAATAAAGAAGACATTTATGCAATGTTGAAACTCACAAAAAAAGAACCATACTTTTGTTTTAAAGAGGGCAAATCCAAGTTGAAAAATCCAGGCAGCATTAAACGAGGTCCAAATAAACTAGGTGTTTATTAAATAAATTAGTAGATATGCACTATAAATTATACCAGGTTAACTTGTGTACATGGACGTGATAAAAAAAAATCACATTACTGAACTCAACATACGACTTTACTTTCGTATGTTTTTAATAAAATGTTGAAATTAAAATACTATTATTCGCAAAAAAAAAGGGTTTTCTTAGTTTCCGAATAGAAGTATTTTATAAACAAATAAAATACTTTTATTGTTCCTTCAGTTTGCCAATGATTGGAGTAAATGTAAAATAGTTTATTTTTCGGTTTTTCTTTGTCAAAGTTAGCTCATTTAAATCGTCCGGTGGTCTTTGGAACTTTAAAATACAGAGCGGGGTTTAAAGTCCTCGGTGAGGGCACAGGGGGAAAGGATTGATTAGGATAGTGAGCGAAGCTGAAACCATAAGCTTTGTGTCGTACCCACCATGTTTGCCCGGACCAGCGGAAAAGAAACACCGCGGCGTCATACCGGATGTTTATAGTGGAAGACAGCGACAGGCGCGACGGTGCTGAGACCATTACCGCCACCTGGTGGCGGGAAGACACAACTACACAGCCGACTATAAATATCAATCAAGATGTCCTCTGATAAAAAAAAAAAAAAAAAACTTATGACCATGTCGATTGTGTTTCTTTTTACTTGTTTATTAATGTATTTAAACTTTAAATGGAAAATTTTCAGCGTTTAAGCCCCATAAGAAGCAAGTTCTTGCAGTGTGTGCATCCATTTAGTTTGCAAATTTTGTTCCCCTTCTGTTCCAGATTTTGCTAACCGAGCATTGGGACATAAGATCTGAATATTAATTATTATAGAGAAAAAAACTTTACAGATAACATTTTCAGAGCTATTTGTATTACAATTTCAAGCTACTAGACCGACTCAAATCAATTCAATTCAGTTTTCAATTCAGTTTATTTATATAGCGCCAAATTCACAACACATGTCATCTCAAGGCACTTTACAGTTCAACCAGATCATACAGTCAAATTGATACAAAGTTTTCTATCTAAGGAAAACCAGTTGATTGCATTGACTCATTGACTCAAATACAATCCCTCACACTAAGCATGCTTGCAGCGACAGTGGAGAGGAAAAACTCCCTTTTAACAGGAAGAAACCTCCAGCAGAACCAGGCTCAGTGTGAGCGGCCATCTGCCGAGGCCGACTGGGGTTCAAGGAGACAGAAGCAGAGATACAAAAAGCAGCTGTAAAAGGCAGCCCCGTCCAGGAAACACACAGCCAGGCAGATGAGCTCCAAGGCAGCTCCCATGCCAGAGGATGAAGAGAGCACATCCACCCAGCCACGGCCAGAGAAACAGGACCACACTGGAAAACAGGCCAATCTCCAACATCTACAAACAAGGGTGTTGATGGAAGCAGCACAGCTGATGTTTCTTTCCTGGATGACGTCACAGCCAAACAGGAACAGACGAGGCAAAGCTACTCTGAGGAAAAGCAGAGAGAGCAGAACGTTAGAGATTGAACTAAGATTCTGCAGAATAGGAGAACAGAGAGAGAATGAAGCAGAAAGATGAAATGGGGGTCCCTATGTCCTCCAAAAGTCTAAGCCTATAGCAGCATAACTTTAAAGACAGCTCAGGATAACCTGAGCCACCCTAACTATAAGCTTTATCAAAAAGGAAAGTTTTAAGCCTAGTCTTAAAAGTAGACAGAGTGTCTGCCTCACAGACTAAAACTGGTAGTTGGTTCCACAGGAGAGGAGCCTGATAACTAAAAGATCTGCCTCCCATTCTACTTTTAGAAATTCTAGGAACCACTAGTAAACCTGCAGATTGAGAGCGAAGTGCTCTGTTAGGAACATAAGGAACAATCAGATCTCTGATATAAGATGGAGCTTGGCCATTTAAGGCTTTATATGTGAGAAGGAGGATTTTAAATTCAATTCTTGATTTAACAGGAAGCCAACGAAGAGAAGCCAGGATAGGAGAGATATGATCTCTCTTTTTAATTTTCATCAGAACTCTGGCTGCAGCATTTTGGATCAGCTGAAGGCTTTTAACTACAGTTTGTTGACTTCCTGATAGTAAAGAATTACAATAGTCCAGCCTTGAAGTAACAAATGCATGGACTAGTTTCTCAGCATCACCCCTGGACAGGAGATTTCTAATTTTTGCAATGTTCCTCAGATGAAAGAAGGAAATTCTAGAAACCTCTTTGATCTGGGATTTAAATGACAGGTCCTGATCAAAAATAACACCAAGATTTTTTACTTTATTATCTGAAATCAGTTTAATCCCATCCAAATGAAGTGACTGGCTAATCAGCTTCTTTTTCAGAGACTCTGGTCCAAAGACTATAACTTCTGTTTTGTCTGCATTCAGAAGCAGAAAGTTAAGAGTCATCCAGGTTTTTATGTCTTCAAGACATGCCTGTAATCTATGTAATGGGTTAGCTTCATCTGGATTTATAGACAGATATAGCTGGGTATCATCAGCATAACAGTGGAAATTAATCCCATGCTGTCTAATAACTCTACCAATTGGGAGCATGTATAAAGTAAAGAGAATTGGTCCTAGCACTGATCCCTGTGGTACTCCACAGGCAACCCCCGAGCGCGTCGAAGATCCATCATTAACATAAACAAACTGAATTCGATCAGATAGATAAGATTTAAACCAGTCTAGTGCTGTTCCTTTAATTCCAACAAAATATTCAAGTCTTTCTAAAAGAATATTATGGTCAACTGTATCAAATGCAGCACTCAGATCCAACAGGACGAGCACAGATACGAGTCCATTATCTGAGGCCATGAGAATATCATTAGTGACTTTCACCAGAGCTGTTTCAGTGCTATGATGAGCTCTAAAGCCAGACTGAAACTCTTCAAAAAGTTCATTATGGTGTAAGTGGTCGCAAACTTGTTTGGCAACTACTTTCTCAAGAATTTTGGATAAGAAAGGAAGATTGGATATAGGTCTATAATTAACCAAGTCATCTGGGTCAAGAGACGGTTTCTTAAGCAGAGGTTTAATTACAGCAACCTTAAAAGCTTTAGGTACATATCCCTGTAACAGAGATAGATTAATCACATCTAAAATGGAGGAGGAGATCAAAGGGAATACCTCCTTAAATAACCTGGTTGGAACTGGATCTAACATACAAGTTGAAGGCTTAGATGAAGACAATAATTTTGCTAATTCAGAAAGTTCAACTGGATCAAAGCAGTCTAAACCCGGTTCAGATTAAATCAAATTCCCATGAAATGATCACTGAAGGAGCACAGTGGTGTGTACAGTAAACTATGTTCTAATTAGGGGCGGCTGTAGGAAATTCAGCGCCCTAGGCAAAAACAGGCCGGGAGCCCTCTGAATTGAGAAGACAACACATAAAACTGACCCATTATACAGATACAGAAATTATAACATACATCCATTCTTTGTTCTAGGTTTTGTCCCTCTCTTCTTGTCCCCTTTCTTGTTTTCCTCTCCATGTTTTGTACTCAGCTGACTTTTCATGCGGTCTCAAAAGGAATGAAAGATTTTTTCCAATCACCAAGCTCCTGCCTGTTTCCAAAAAGGCTACGGCAAAAGTAAATAACAGTCCAACTTTCCACCGTAGACAAGCCATGATCTGCTTATCTGTTCTCCATTTTTCATTTGGATGCAATAATAGCTGCATGAATCATGACAGCAGACAAGATAGAGGAGAGGAGGAGGCAGGGTTACCAATCTACTTGCTCAGGAGGGCAGAGTTTGGTGCTTTTATACATTGTCGCCAACATCTCCACTAGCGGAAAAGTCAGTAGATTTGGCGCTAGGCGCTTTTCTAAAATAAAAGTACTAGAGGTGTCTGAAAAGTCACTAAATACAGCGACAAAAGCGCTAAGATGGCATACCTAGTATTTCCTAATGGTAAATCACCCCCCAATTGCACTCCTTCTTATGGCAAGTTATATTTACCTGCAGTTTTATTTCCCTCTTCTTCCTACTTTTAATGAATATATCCAGCTGAATATATCAGCCACACAGAACATTGCATGGATTTAAGGTAAGCAGAATCTGCTAAAACTCCTTGGACTTTTAACTAGAACCATGGTCTTCGCCTACATGAGACTTAGCTTTCTGGAGACAGGAGAGTCTTGTGTGAAACAGAGGATGAATGCTTGGAAAAAGCAGTTAATTACAGTAGATTACCTGTGATGCTGTGGGCCTTTTTTCTCCTTTAAAGGCCATGGAAGCCTGGATGGGCTGCATAGCTAAGATATCAAAATATGAACGTCTATTCCAGAAACAGGTCATCACTGGGTCTTCCAAGAACATGCCGATCCAAAATATAGCATCTAATCACACAGAATCAGTTTTTCATGGCCTCATCAGCAAAAACCTAATGATAAGTTCCTTCTGAATAAATGTAAGGTTTGCTTTTTCTCTGTACTTTGATTTGCTTGAAAAAATGTCTAAAAATCATCACAAACAGTCCAAAAAATGTGGACAGATCTTTTATTTTACATAAAAAGGGTGCAAATTGGAGTTTCCCCTTAGGTGTGGAGGGAATAAAAAGTGATTATTCAAAAGGTTCGTGTATGAGATGTCATTTCATATTGATCCAAGAAAGAAAGAAAAACAAAAAACAAATGTCATCTCAGATAAAAAGGCTTTTTACCTCTCTGCAACTTAAATATATGAAATCATTAAAAAAGGAGGAAATGTGGGTCCTTCAATACTTGAAGCCCTTGACTAACTCATTCAAATACATTTCTGAAGTGACATTCATAATTCAACACAATATTTATTTACAGATTAAGGATTTCTCATAATCAGCCCAAAAAAATAAAGAAAAATGCAGAGGAAAGGATAGATTATTGGAGCTGTACAATTTGATTTTCCACAGTCTGCGAAAACAAATCAGAGAAACACTGTTTTTAATAGAAATTCCCAACAAAGACTACAATTGTGAAGTCTGTACAATTTACAGTTCAAATAATTAGCACAATATTGCAGTAAATATCACCTCTCCCTCACAGGAAAAAGATATACAGTAAATCAAACAACCCTACAGTACAGCAACAAGGAGAAAAAGTGCCAGAGAACCCAAAAAAGACCAAAGCTGATCATTCATGCACTCATTTGCTTTGATTTGATTTACACATTATACAAATACGCACATAAAAGCCATAAACCCTGACATGATGAACAGAGTCGGAACAAAAAAAAAAAAAAAATGGGTAGCAAAAAGACGCAAGGAGTTAAAGCTGCATCGCTTCACTGGCCCTATGGGTGGGGAGCAACGCAGAAGAGACATCTTGGCCTTCTCTCTGCAAGCCATGCAGAAACAGATCACATAGATTACTCCTATATCGCTCTGTACGAGTTAAAATACAGCGTAATATAGCTATATATACCAGCTCAGCCAGAAGCTACAGAACTAGAGGTGAAACAGCAGATGGTTCGTCATAAACTCAGCTAGGAAAACCATGAGCTTGGTCCAATAAGTTGGGGGGGGGGTCGTTAGACACTGCCTGGTATGGCACCGAGCCGCGCTGCGGACACATTCAAGAACACAGGTTGGAGCGAGAAACGAAAACATTCATCGAGAATATTTTCCTGGCACAGATATATATATAAAAAAAGAAAAAAACAAACAACACAAAAGAAAAAGGGGGTAGTAGTAGTCGTCTTAGAAATGGCACTCGGGGAATTCTAAGCAGAGAGCAGAGAAGGCTAAATATTCTGGATAATCCATCTCACTCATCGGAAGAAGCAGCAGTGGCAGCATAAAGCTGGCGGCCAGAAAACATCACGGCTTTGGCGCCTGATTTGGCGTTGATGAGCATCTCAGAAACTTTAATCTTCAAACCGACAACCTGCAGGACTCTACAGGCGCCCTGCTGGCCTAAAAGAAATGAATATCGGTCATTCATTTAGCTTCTCCTCCCAAAGCTCCCATCAAATCATAAAGTTACTGAGAACAAAGGAAGCAGAAAAGAGTTCAAGTACTTTTTGATAAGACAATAACTTATGCCCCACAGAAAGCGACGCGTTGGAAGAGGGATTTTAAACAAAAAAACTAAACTAGGCTGTACAGTGTAAATACATCTAAGAAGCAGGTTAACATACCGACTCATCTACAACATTCTAATGGATCTGGTCCAATGAAACGCCCAATCTGATTCATTTTACACCAACAACACTTGTGTGTGTGTGTGGAGGGAAGCGGTGCTTTTAGGAGGGTTGTCATGGCACGAAATAAGGAGTGGCTGGAGGTTAAAACAAAGAATAATAATATTTAATAATAATAAACTCCCTACACCCTAGAGGGAGATCCCAGCACACGAGGCAGCTACGATTAAAGTAATAAGCATGTTCAAAGTGGATTCTTTTTAAGAAGGCAGGGAAAGATGGGCTCAACAAATGTAGTGCAGTAAATAATCAAGCTTTGTTTTGTTTACCCTCTTTCCCTATAAAATCATGGCTAACTGGAATGAAAACAATTACATTAGACAATTTCACATTAACAAAAAGAAAATGGATTTCATTTTTCTGCTATGATAGGCAAGGTGAGAAATTGTTTCAAGGCATTCCTCCTCATCCGCGCCGCCGCAGAGTTTCTGTCCATCTCGGCCACGGAGGAGAGGGAGCAGTGATCCCGAACGTTGGAGCATCGTGTTGCAGCACAGGGGCTGTGTGCGGGGGGGGGCGGGTCTTCACATGTAGCAGATGACGCGTCGTCATGCCTTCAGGTTTGGCTCTCCTTCCACCGGGAAATACGTTTCAGTGTTAAGAAAAGAAGCCGTGACCGGCCCCAAAACAAGTCTCTGCTTTGGGTTGAATCATTTGGAAAGAACGCACGCGTCTCGCAGCCGTGCTGTTAAGTTCCTATTCGGACGATGTGGCGCTCAGTCAGGTTGGTGGATCGAGGTTAAGGCATTGGAAAGAGCTGTGACTCTCCAGAGCATATCTGCTGTCCTTCCAGAGTAGCGTGGCTACCATGGTAACAGAGTGCATGAAAAACCTTCCTAATCCGAACTGAAGTTTGGGTCTAAGTTGTTTTCCTTTTTGCAAAAACTTAATTTAACTTCCTTCCCATGAACTGGAGAGATAATATAAATCCTCCAGTCATTGACTCACCTGTCAATACATTCAGTGTGCATGTAAGAATTAGTAGGAAAAGTAGTAGCAACGGAGTGATAAATATCATGTTTTGGTCTTTTTTTTTTTCCCTTCAAGCTGCCATCTAGAAGCGTCAGGTGGATGTTCGTCATCACAGAGTAAAAAGAGGCTGTAGTGTATTTGGACGGAGACGAGGAGCGCTTGGGCTGAAAGAACGTCTCCGAAGGATAGAAAACCAGGAGGCGGCTGCTCTTTCGCTAATACTTCTACCTTAGTCAGAGACTAGCCCAAAAAATGAACAAAAAATACGTCACAATGAGTCAGCAAATTAACGAGGGGTGTGGCAGGATGATTTGGGAAGTGAATCACGTCTGGAGCGGAGTAGAAACAACGGGTTCCTAACGAGATGGGGGCAGGATATCACATCCATCTCTTCCTTTACAAACGAACCAAAAAAAAACTAAAGATATGAGTAAAACATATGAAGACAGTGATGAGAGAGAACTATTTGGTTGTCATGTAAAATAAGGGAGGAAAAAAACACCTTTGAAAAAACCTCTTGGTCCACCTGACCAGTAAAACCTCCTGTTTCACTTTGAGGGGGGAGAAAAAAAAAAGAAAAAAGAAAGCAAGCTCCCATCATGAGACACGTTTCCTGTACATCTCCAGGTCAAAGCGGTCCTTCCCGGGAACAAACCAATCAGAATCTATCGGCTGACTCCCTTTTCTGTTCCCAGTGAGACCTTCTGGGTGTCTGAAATCACAACATGAGGAACTTTCTGGTCCGGTTCTGGCCCATCATTTGTGCCTCGGCGTGTTCTTCTTCCTTTTTCGCCTGAAGAAACAGCAGCACCTGCAGACAGACGGAGATTACATCAGTATGTCCACATGACAGGTGCTGATTCCACATCAGGAAGGTTAAAGCACTGCCATCCACTGGATGCTTATTCATCTCCTTTATTCCTATGAACAGGTGCATCTCAACACATTTGAAAATAGAATTTTATCTACTTCAGAAATCAATTTCAAAAGTGAAACTAATAAAAATCCATTATACATATACATATATTTGACATTTGTCCTAAAGAATGATGGGGTAGACTGCCGAGTTAACAGGTGTCCAGTCAGCAACGCTCACAAAAACCTGCAGCTGAAGTGAATATCAGTTTTATCCAAATATATTAATGGAAAGCTAAGTGGATTAAAAAACTGGGGCATAAAAAGGTGTTGCTGCTTTAATGCTACATTCAGACCGCCAGCGCTGGAAGCAGCAAAAAGCTTCTACTGCTTCATTTTTTATACTTGTACACATCAAGGTCAGGCATGCCTTAAGTGAATATTTCGACACTCCAGAAGCATGCCCAGTAAAGTGTGTCCAGATGCGTCTGATGCTTCTGCTGCTCCTGTGTTTAATGGAAGAGAACGGCTTTGCTATATTTGCTCTTATCAGTGGGTAAAAAGTAGGTTTAATGTTTTTAAGTGATAGAGTCCACCTGAAAACTTCCTCTGTGCAGTCAGTTCATCCAGATTACCTTCCTGCCTTCAAATATTATTTTGTGACAGTGCAGCGTTGCCCCTGTACCCCGGCGGTGCTCTGTCACTGGAAATCCCCTTTAGTAATTTCTCCACTGTGAGATCAATAAAGTCAATCAATCAACGCTAGCCTCTGCCCAGTTGCTTCCTGGGGGTTTTCCGCTACCGTTTGCGGCGGCTGGAAGGCGTCTTTCGTGTACGTAATCCAAACTGCAGGCACCAGATCAATAAAATCGAACATCGGGAGGTTTCAACATTTTAAGTTAATCTATGCTAGCCTGATAAACCAGACTAAATGTGAGATTAAATGTGTAATTTGGTCTGGCCCCGATGAATGAGACATCGGACCATGTCTGTGCCTATTGGCCAACGCTCTGACCAATGAGCGCAACTGATTGTGACGTAGTAAGCTTGTGGGAGAGTGTAAAAAAACAGCCTGTCGGTAAAACGGTGAATACGTTCTTCTTAAAAATGAATGAGCGTAGAGCCTCTTCCTGCTCACGTTTCAACGAAAACCCCAAGTCTAATGCCTCCAAAACGGATTCCAAACCTGAGTCAAACGAGAACTGTTCAATAGTTGTTGCCATCTTCCTTGTTGTGCTTTCTCCAGCGTCGCACAGCTTTGTCATCAAACCCTCAAAATCCCGCCCGGTTTGTATCCAGAAATTCAAAACACATCTCTGCGTTGGGATTGGCCCTGCTCTGGCTGCTCAGGTGCGCCAAGATGCGCTGCTACTGCTGCTCTAGACGCTCTGCCAGACCTACTGATGCGCCTGATGCGCATCAACCATTGACTTTGCATGTAAGCTAGCTGCTTCTGCAGCGTGCGGTCTGAACATAGCATAATAACCGCCACATCAACATATTCAGGATTAGGTATTTGTGATTCAAAGCCAGAGAAAACTTATTACACAGAGTGTAACACAGAATTTGCTTCAGGGTTAAGCTACTACACCATAGACAAAAACACAGCTAAAATAAATCAATTTGAAAATACTTCAGTTTTCTTTTTTTTCCAGGAAATGTAATACTTTTTTTTTTTTTTTTTATAACTGCGAGCCACATGAACAAAAACACATTCTATAAATACCACTCTATGTGTTACACGTCTAAACAAGTTTCACCTTTAAACTGAAACCCATTAGGTTTCCAGAAACATTTCCAATTTAGATGCACCTGTACATGTAAAAAGGAGAGCACAACCACACACTGCTGCTGCAGGGCCTCTGAAGGTGACATTTCCTGTATGCAGCAAAAGAAAAAACACAGGAAAAGCACAAGACAAGAGGAGCCTGAACGCTGAGTAAGAACACACAAAGACGAGACGTAGGACAGTGACTGGGTTCTTTCACTTATGCAATTATTATTCTTTAAATTATGCAACCATGAATAATGGTATATTAATGAACAAATATCTAAACCCTAAAATAAAGCTAAAGAGATTACAGAAGCATAATAAAGACAATCGGCCCCGATTTGTTACCAGTTTGATTGTTAGAATATACGGCATATGAAGCAATTCTAACATTACTGAATTAGTTCAAACTAAAAATAATCTGCAATGTTAATTTATTCTCTTCTAGATTTAAATCAGTACTGTACCAGTGAGAGTCTGCTTAAATTTAGTGAGTAACTCCACTGGGCCCAGCCTAGGCTGGTCCACTCCCTGTCCCATTGAGTATGATGTGGACAAGCAGAGAGGGACTCACCACAGGTTGAGCATTTTCACGCAGCTACAGAAGAAGAGAGAAGAAAGGGCGTAAAGAGAAAAGAAAGATTAATACAGTACGACTAGGTGGATGGGAGTCGGCGCACAAAACACAACAAAAAACAAAAATCACATCAATTTATTTATATAAAGCCAACATCCTTACATCTGAGGTCATGGATAAAGCAAATAGAGAGAGAGAGAGAGAGAGAGAGGGAGGCGGGGAGCGGTCTAAGGGGACAGAGTTAGAGCGAACAACAGGGCTGTAAACTCTGCTTCCCTCAAGGTTAACCCAGACAGAAAAGAGGGACAGAGATACAAGAGGGTGAAAAACAAACAAAGCTATACTGTTTAGTTTTTACTCTTTAGGTTACAGTTTACAGATTGAAAGTATCAAGAAAACCTAACTCCTAAAATGCTAAGTAAAAAAAAAAAAAAAAAAAAAAAAAACCCCAACAGCTTAGATATTGTTGTGTAATTTTAACACCAAGGGTGAGATTGGATCCCATCAGCAGGAACTCACCAGTGGATAAATCAAACCCCAATCTAATTATTTAATAGCCACATATCTTCATTTGCAAATTGTCCAGTAAGAAAATAGGAACGGAGAGAGGAAAAAACATGTTGTTTTGGAAACTTTTTTTTTTTAGGAAATCCAAACAGAAAACATTGGTTAAAATGTTAAGAACTGAATGTTCTGATTGTGGAGTAGCATTTTGCTCTATATAGATTTGTATTGGAAAACTGCAAATTCTATAATGTTAATCATTTTTACGGTTATGAGGTGCAGAAGGCCATTTTCAGTCATGGTCACATGGAGGTGATGCAGGACGGCAGGATGCTGCCAGTCTTAGGAGTGAGGAGGAAGAACAGACAGATGGGGTTTGGAAAATAGGATGACGGTGATGGAAGGAGAGGAGGACAAGAAGCAAGAAGGCGGAGCAGGAGCCACCCATAAAAATAAAAATAAAACAAAGCTAGATGACATCAGGTGTTTGCATAGAATTATATTAATCTCTAGAGATCCAACTAGCTTTCGGCATTTGAAACCAGACTGAAATGGGATTAATTTCAGGATAGGCCTTTAATTCAGAATATCAATTTGTTTTTTTTTTGTTTGCTTAGAACTTGCCACAATTTTTTGGTGAACCAGTAAACTTTTATAAACTGAAAGGTTTCCAAGGAATCCAAACACAAACAGTTTTAACCTTGGTAAAAATGGTTTTTATAGCTACATTCACACTGCTGCCTGAAGTGACCCAAATCCGATTTTTTTGCCCTTATGGGACCTGTATCTGATCTTTCTGAACAACACAGATCCGATTTTTCCGATGCGACCCAGGCCACTTGGCTATGTGATGCTGAATCCGATAAGAGTCCGATCTTTTCAAAAGTGACCTGTATCTGAACGGCCAGATCCCATTCATCCGACCTGAACGTCATTAATACTTAACAAAGCTCCCTATTCCGGGCTTTGCTACGCAGAAGCAGAAAGAAAAACAACAAACATGGTGGATGATAATGCGGAGAATAGTATTTATGTTTAACCATCTTGAATAGATTGTGTTTTTAAGGACAGGAAAAATCGCTAGATGCGCTCCGGCACTACCATCCATGTTTACTTCTGTAAACACAGAGCACGCTTGCTAGTTACATCATTGCGTCTTCTCCTGCGCATGCGGGACACTTAAGCTGTATGAATGCAGTTCACACAGGAGATCACATACAAGTCGCATATATTTGGAAATTTGAACAGCAATGCAAAAAAAAAAAATGGATTTCACAAAAAAATCAGAATTGAGCATCAAGGCCTGCAGTGTAACATAGCCTATGCTGCAAACAACGCATACGTCTTACGATGGAGAAAAAACAAACAAAAAGAGCAAAACTTGACAAAAGCAGGATAAAAAAATGCTAGATGAATTAAAAAAAAAATGAAAAGAGACAGAATTAAAGATTAAGAAATGAGAGAAATGTATAAATCCATAAAGCACATTACAGAGATGATGAATTTCTTTTCAATTATTTTACTTGAGCAACATGGGAGAAAACATCTAAATTGGCTTAAAACAAAATTGCAGGTCAGACTTCAAAGGAAGACCCTAAAACTACGTAGGAATCGGAACATGATATGTAGTAAAAGAAACCATGTAAGGGGATTTGAATCAACTGGCAAATATTTGACAGAGAAACTAGAGTTTGAATAAAGCCAAGCATCTGGGCTGATTCATTCCCATACTTAAGGAGACACAGAACTAAAGAACGGTGGAAGAAGCACCAAAAGGACATGAAAGAGAATCATACTTAGGCTCGTCGGCCACTTCCACCTCTGCCTGAGTTGTTATTGGCGCATTGGAGTGAGCCAGAGGATCGTCAGCATTAAGCTCCCCATTGCGAGAACTGACCACCTGCAGCAGAGACAAACGTTACTTTAAGTTAACCCTCTGAATAATTCGAAGAAGTTTTACCTGATAATGATGTCAAAAAAAAAAAGAAAAACACCAGGTCATCGCTAATTCAGAGAGTCCTCAGAGGTCACAAAACTTATTTCTAAGGCACCAAGGTATCAACTGAACCTTTCAAAGTTACAAGTAAAAAAGCAGGAAGACAGACATAGATTTTTCTTGTTTTCTCGAGTATCAAACTAATAAATGTTCAAAAAGTTTGTGAAGTAACTTTCAGAAACTACAATTATTTTACAACATTTACGGATGTTTTTCCTTCCACTCAACTTTCTAATAAGGCGCTATGCATAGAGAGCTGGGTGCCTTTTAGTAGCTTATGCTGCTTGGAGTGGGCCCTACTAGGATAACAGCAAAAAAGGTGTCGTAGCCAAACAAAGGAAAGTTGGGTGGAAGGAAAACTTGTCGGTAAAAGCTAAACAAGCAAAAGTGCTACAGAAGTCTTTACTGACCAACACTTGCATATCTAAAATCTGTTCCTTTTTATCCAGTTTAAATATTTATCAGCTGTAAGAAATAATTACATTTACAGAAAAAAACATTTTAAGTATAGATCATACAGTTTGCAATAATTATATATAAATATACTACAATCAGGAAGTAAATAGAGTTTATTAAATAAAATATATATTTTAGGAATTTCCTTTACTTTTATTTCATTGCTTTCAAGATATATTACCCAATGAACTTAAATATTATAAAAAACAACTTTATCTCCTGAAGTTTAATCCTATTTAAGTAATTAATGTGGCAAGAACAGTCAAGGTTTTAATCCAATCTTAAACCTCTAATTTTATTGATATATATATATATATATATTTATGCAGGAATGCACTGTTTATAATATTCAGTAATAAATCAACCTCTCATTAGTTAGCGTTAGACTTCTGTCAGTTGGATTGGAAGACTTGTCGCTTATTTGTCCAACTCATAAGTTACCATGCAAAATGTCCTCCCTTGGAAATGACGGCCTTATTGCATCAGAATACCCCTTTAAGCCCAACAAACCTTTTCTGCTTTACAAACATGCACTTCCTTAGCAGAGTCAGATCATCCTGCCATGCAATAGGTGTGCGCATTTTGTTAAAAGAAGTGCCTGAGAGGCATGAAGTGCAGGATCCAGGGATCAAAACGTGAAACAGCTTCCGGATGCCAAAAATCACACGTTGAGAATGTGGGGTGGGTGGCACCGGATTACATGCATACGGTGGAGCAGAAAATAACATTTCCCAGCCAGGGGTACAGAAACTGGAGGTGGAGAGTTAAAGCCTGTCGATCTGTCTCACATACAATGCTAACCTACGACAGTCACGACTTACTAAACTGATCAGAATGAAAATTAGCCTCATTGAGGTCCTTTTAAAGAGCAGGCCTTATGTTGCTTGTATCTTGGAGTGGATCTATGAGACAGATCTGACTTAATGGAGACTGGGGGGAAGAGGGTGTTGGCTGAGCAGGTAAGGGGTGTGTACCTGGACTGAGCCACCGTGCCTGTCCGCTGCCAGGTGAGAGGTGATATAGGAAGAGTTTGCTTGCCGAGTGGGCTGAACCTCCCATGCTCCTCGTCGGTCTGAAACTGCCGTCTGCTCGGGAGTCGGAGGGGTAGCGATAGGGATGTGAAGGAAAGTGAGGTTGGGAAGGGGAGTGCGATGGGAGAGGGAAGGAGGAGTGAAGGTGATGGAATAATTGCATTAGAAAAATGGCATTTGGTGTGTGGAGCGAGGTACCATGCAACAGCAGCATGAGAGATGAAGAAAACAAAACAGTAAAATAAGCACGAATTAAAAAAAACAAAAACCAAAGCAATGCCAAAGAGCTCAAACAGAAACTGCTGAGCCCCGAGAGCACCAAAAAATAAACTGAAGCTCTTCCAGCTTAAATGTCCAAGTCATGCTTACAATGCTAAATACTGAAATTTAACCAACATGTTGCTAAAAAAAAACCTTTTAAGACTTCCTGCCTAAGATACAACATTTTTTACCCTACAGCAGAGAAGTTAAGAAATTATACTCCTGTGAGAGTCCCGATTAAGGGAATATAATCCACAAATATAAATGGAACTGATAGACCATTGCAACAGAGAGATAACTTGATCAGTTTTTCCAATCAATCCCTAGAACTGGGTTAAGCACATTTGCCGATATCCGATACTGATCGGATTCAACTGTTGAATAAATGAACCATATAGCTTAACCTGTGAGTAAAGGCTGTAGCCTAAACAAAAAATAAAAAAGATAAGAAATAAACACGGATGTAAATACACTTTATTTATTAACAAATAAGAATCAAAAAGTAAGAAATAACAGTTCCATGTGAAGTGCACTGGGTTGGATCTCTGAGATCCCAAATCACTGATATCGGATCCAAGTATCAGATCTCTAACTAAAACCTATTCATTTTTTGTTTTACAGCTTCTAAAATTGGAGACGTGTTGCATGCATTTGGATTTACCGCCTATGAGTTAATAATTCATTAAACAACCTATCAGTGCAATTACAGTTTTCTACCCCTTCCCTTATTCACATATAGACATTTTAATTCCCATCAGTGGAAACTGTGATAGATGTTAGTCCGGTTCGTCATCAAGTGCTGTAATCTGGCTAAAGCATCACAACTTAAACTCGCTTTAATTATCTTTTTCTATGAGGAAAGACACTGCAGAGAAAAAGATCCATCTTATTTCCTGCTGCCTCATCAAACTAAACACAGAGAAGCAGCTGAGTTATCATTTCCATACTTGCAGGTGAAGATTCTCAGTCATCCAGGTCATGGTCATGGTCATTCCAAAAATTAAAAAATAAAATAAAATCCACTGGACATTTCCAGGTTTGAAGACGTTTTGCTTCCCACCCAGGAAGCTTTTTCAGTTCAAAATGTCAGAAATAGCGTTAAGTTCGAGGCTTTATAGAGTAGCTCAACAAAGCTTTGTTTTTGCTCAGAAAACATGCAAATTGAAACAGAAAAACGGCTCCACCCCTTTGAAATGGAGGTCGTTTGGCTTCTTTTTTTAGCCTTCAATGCCCCATACCTGTCTATCTCTCTGAAAGGGGGGGTTTATAGGGAACTGTTGGCCTGGCTGAACAGGAGAGGTCTTTTGTTCCCCTGTACAGAGGCTGGGGTTGCGATGATAGCGGGAAGGAATCAACTCTATCGCTGCATTGTAGGTTTTTGAAATCCACCCCCTCTGTTTAAGGTTGTTTTTTCTTTGTTAACATAGATGGCTAATTTCAAACCACCCTTCTTCTTTGTCCAAAATGTGAACATTCTGGTCCTCAAAAGAATGTCCTCTGTGTAAAAGGTGTAGATCAGGAGTGGGCAACTCCAGTCCTGGAGGGCCTGCATCCTGGAACTTTTAGATATGTCCTTGACTTAACACACCCAAATCAAATCAATAGATAATTAAAAGGTCTCTGTAGAAATTGATTGCATACTGGGGAGGTAATTCAACCTTTTGATTCAGGTGTGTTGGACCAAGGATGAATCTGAATGTTGCAGGAAACCGGCCTTGAAGGACTGGAGTTTCTCACCTCTGGTGTAGCTGTACCCCAGAGTCTTGTCTAGAGGAGGTTGCTCTTCTGTGTTGGGCCATGCGTCTATGCAGAGGTTGTTTGGTTTCTCCAATATACAGGGCCTTCTCAAAATATTAGCATATTATGATAAAGTTCATTATTTCCCATAATAATAATGATAAAACTTGTTCATATATTTTAGATTCATTGCACACTATGTTCTAGTTTTATCATTACATTATGGAAAATAATTAACTTCATCACAAAATGCTTATATTCTGAGAAGGACCTGTAAAGATCAGAGCATTCCTCACTGCATTGAGGAAGGTTTTATCCAAGACAGTGGATTGTTGTTGTTTAACTTTTTTGGAACTTCCACACTTGCTTCAATCATTTTGTGGAAATCAAAATATCAGCTGTGTTTTTATTATTAAAATACCATAAAAAGCAGAAACAAATTCACCAAAGGCTGGTAACTATGAGGCTGTATGAAAAATGTATGAATATTTGAAAACTTATTTTTCTTTTACTTTTGCCTAATGCAGCTCCACACATGGTTACATTATGTCTTTACTAAATGAATGTTATTGATCACACTGAGTGTCATATTTATAGCAATGATGGAAGGTTGAAATGTGAGTGGAAAGTCAATCACATTTCTTTAGAATATTTTTTTTTTCAATTCAACATTGATTTTCCAAAGACGTAATTTATAATAGATCATTTATGAGAGCAAACCAGGACAGCTTTGGGTGGAAATCCTTTCAAGTTGCTAAACAGCTTCCCTTGTTCTCCCTGCGCTGAATCCAAAGCTCAACATACCTGATTTCGGACTGGAGCGTGCTGTGAGGGTCGGTCTCTGTGAGGATGGCTCTCTCTTGTGACTGCAGATGCACCGGATTCTACATGGCTCGATCCCACTAGTGTGGGCTGATGGAAAGGAGAATTAACTCAAAACTCTGATTGATTACAAAGACAAAAACTTTAACTCAAAATGTCACTTACTATCTGCCTCCCGACCCAGTCGTAAGTGTAGTCAAATGTGTATCCTTTCCTCTCAAACAGCTCAGTAAACAGAGTCCTCAGATATTCGTAGTCAGGCTTTTCAAAGAAGTCTAACCGCCTCACATAACGCAAATAGGTGGCCATTTCCTCTGAAACAAAAAGATGGAGACACTAAGATGTGGATAATGCAACAATGCATAAAATAAAACTTTGGAATCGCCTGGTGATGGTGAACTTGTTATGGATCAGTCAGAAACTTGGGAGTCAATCTCAAGAATGGACAATTCTGCTCTGATGCATACTAGGTAAATAGGGAGGAGCAAGAACAACATCCAGGGACTTTGACCGTTCTCAGTCTACTTGTTCTTGTTCTGATGACATTTCACTAGCACATGAGAATGCACAACTACACGTATTCAGAAACGGCCTTTATTAAACTATGAATCAAAATTAATGGTGTTCAGGTGGAAAGAGACCAAGAGAGAGAGAAAGCGGGATTATTTCAAGAGATAACAGGAAGGCTGATGCATCACAATTAAGCTGCTTTATTTACATCTCTGGAGGTTCCGTTTCTGTCTGTCATGGATGGCAGTGGATTTGGAAATGTTAAAGCTAAGGGGTAAGGATCAACTTTCTAAGATGGAGATAAAAGATGAAATGCTTGGTTGACAAACACCTTCTGATGGCGTTTGCTCTCTCACAAACAAACTGATGATTACTCATGGCAGAAAGGTTAGGGAGAATATTTTTGTTTTCTAATATTGCTATAATAAACATCTTTAATTAAACCTATATTAGCAGGTCAAAGCTTTATAAAACCTGGAAATTAGAAGTCCATATGTGAGACGACCAGAGTGGATCTCCTCACTCATACCTGGGAAGTTCTCACAGAGGACCTCAATGGGAGTGTTTCGTTTTGTATCTCCAATCTTCTGATATCTTTCCTTCAGTGTGTCGGCCTGAAAAACAAGAGATATGTTACAGGACGCATCCAATAAGAACATTTAACAAGAATTACTGGATCGTATTCTATGAAATGTAAACATTTCATAGAATATGTAGTATTTAGCTAATGAACAACACTTATTTCAAGGTGCTTTAAGGATTGTTAGAATATTTTCCATCCAAGCAAACATAACAGGTTCCAGCAATTAATTAATTTATTTATTTTTTAATCAGCCCGTTGATGCCAGTGACTAAAGGGAGTAGCGGAATTACTCAATCACAGTTAAAAACCCAACAAATAGATTTTATATCACTAAAACAACATTGTTGTAAAATCTCTTTGTGAGAGGAGAATGACATATTATATAAGCTGGGATGTTTAAAACATAAAACAAAAGGTCCTGGTCAGACCTGTTCCCATTTAACAAAAGTTGAATTCTTGACACATTCTGTCACAGGTTTGTTCTGTTGTCCAATGGTTTACATTATTCTATTAAGTAAAGACTTTGCTGATGTTTTTTTTTTTTTTATTTAAATAATGATCTATCATTTAATGCTAAAAAATGAAATGCTTGCACAGCAAAGCGAGTTTTATTAAGACACTGGAAAGGACAAAATATCCCTACCTATACCTGTCGGTCTGTAGCACTTTCAGAGACCGCATCTTATGAACGATTCATCCACAAGAGAAATGGTCAGATTGAGGCGTATCAGAGTATGTGGGAACAGCTCTTAAAACCAGAGATGTAAGGCAATATTGGTCCAGAATAAAAGATGCAGTGCGTATGAACTTACTATTTACAATCTTTATTTTTTTATACTATATTTTCTTTGCTTTAGCTTCTGGGGTCGGGGAGTACAGGAGGATCAGGAGGGGATGTATAACTAGAAATGTGTACTTTACAATACCCATATTGACAACATCGGTTTCACTGTATGTTTAAGTGATGAAGGATTTAATAAACATTGAAAGTTTGAAAAAAAAAAAAGAAAAAAACACTGTGTTTTACTGTGATGTTATTCTGTACTGTTGAATGTTTTCTTATGAAACTCAGATTCAGAGACCTGGCCTTGTACTCGTCATACCTTTAGTCCTTGCCAAGGTAAACTCCCACGCAGAAAATACATGAACATGTGCCCTAAAGCCTCCAGGTCATCTCGTCGGCTTTGCTCTGGATAAACAGATTTTATTTTTAATTTTCACATTTGTTTTGTTATATTTTATTAATGATAGAAAAAAAAAGATAAGTGTTACACGTAGAAAGCTTAGGAAAGAACTCATTGAACCTTTTTCCATTTTGTCAGGTTAAAATATCAAACTTCAATGTGTTTTATCACGACTGTATGTACCAGGCCAACCAAAACAGTCTAGAATAGTAAAGCAGAAAGAAAATAATATATAACAGTTATTTTTATTCATATTTTTCCCAAACAAACTCTTAGTGCTTCGCTGGTCGGCTGTTTATACTGAAAGGCACACAGCTGGACTTTATTTACCAATTAAGAAATATCTGATAGTTATTTTAAATATAAACATTGGATTAATTATTGGAAGGTAAGGTCTATTGCAGGATTCTGGAAAGGAGGGTCGGTAGATAGTCAAATCTCGGATTCAGGAGGAGCAGTGTGGTTTTCGTCCTGGCCGTGGAACATTGGATCAAATCTACACCCTCAACAGGATTCTGGAGGGTGCATGGGAATCTGCCCAACCAGTCTACATGTGTTTTGTGGATGTGGAGAAGGCACTAAACCGTGTCTCTCTGGGGCACAGCCAAGGTATTAGGGATGGAACGGTTTATGAAAACCGTCCGAACCGTTCGGTTCAACTGTCTCGGTTCGGTTCGCGTGTGTTGCCTTCGGTTCATGCGCTGCTCCTTTTTCTCATAGGCGAAGCGATTACACTCCAGAGCAGAAGGTGGCGGTACTGCGACCAAAGCCAAACACCTGTAGTAAACAAGAAGAAGAAGAAGCGAAGCAGCATAGCCGGGTGTAGCAGAAAAAAAATCAGTTGTTGTGGAGAATTGTGTGGGTATGGCGAGTGGGAAAGAACAGGAGTTGGAAGACGCGCCAGCAGCACTTTATAGGTCTGCTGTATGGGACCGCTTTGCATTTAGAGTGACCTACGATGACGGCGGAAAGAAAGTTGTGGATAAAAGTGCAACAGTGTGCAAGCATTGTGCAACACGTTTTGTTTATGCTAACAGCAACACGACCAACATGTCATGCTAACCCCGAAATCCCACATACTCGTCAGCGCTCCGCTCCGCCCCGCTGCGCTCCAGACCGGCTGCTCAAAGCAAAGCATACAGCCTCCACTGTGGCTCCCGTCTGCTCCGCTCTGAGTTCCTTGGGGATCATAGAGGGCATGCGCGAGATGATTAAATACAAAGCAGCGAAGCATGCGGAAATGATCCATGGTTTCCGCGGATCATTAAAAATAATTACAATTCATTAATTTTTTGGGATTTTTTCATTAATTTCATAAATTTTCATAAATTTTTATAATTTTTATTAATTTTTTTATTTTTCGGTGTAACAATAAACATATACCGAACCGAACCGAAAACCGTGACCACGAAACCGTGAACCGAACCGAACCGTGGATTTTGTGAACTGTTCCACCCCTACAAGGTATTGAGGGGTCGTATTGGCTTTATCAGGGTGTGATCTACAGCTCTCACTGGAGCAGATCGCAGCAGAGTGTGAAGCGGCTGGGATGAGGATCAGTGCCTCCAAATCCGAGACCATTGTCTTGAGCCTGAAAAGGGTAGAGTGCCTTCTCCAGGTATGGGAGGATGTACTGACCCTAGTGGAGGAGTTTAAGTATCTTGGGGTCTTGTTCACGAATGAGGGGAAGATGGAGCAGGAGATCAACAGGCGAATTGGTGCGGCATTTGCTGTGAAGCAGGCCCTGTACTGGTCTATGGCAAAGAGAGAGCTGAGCCAAAAAGCAAAGCTCTTGATTTACTGACTGATCTACATTCCTACTCATCCATGGTCATGAGCTTTAGGTCATGACTGAAAGAGCGAGATCCCGGATACGAGCAGCCGAAATGTTCCTGGGCTCTCCCTTAGAGATAGGGTGAGGAACTCAGTCATGCAGGGAAGACCCAGAGTAGAGCGGCTGCTCCTCCACATCGAGAGGAGCCAGTTGAGGTGGCTTGGGTATCTGATTAGGATGCATCCTGGACGTCTCCCTGGTGAGGTGTTCCACTGCAAGAAAGACCGCTACAGAAGATCCTTCCAGCTATAATCCCCAATATGAACCCTTTGGGATTAATAAAGTATTTTGAATTGAAAAACATTTTCCTTTCACTTATAATAAAATACTTAGTTTTACCCTAAAAGAAAGTCCAATAAAATCCATTGAATTTTGTAATTTTAACAACACAAAATGGGAATAACTTTAAGAGGTATGAGAACTTTCACAAGGCGCTGTATATATCTCCAGGAACCTCTTGGAAGTCATCTTACCTTTGCCTAAGTGCGTATTGATGGACATGTATCTGGCAGTACCGGTCAGGCTCTTATGCTCGCGGTATGGAATGTGTTTTTTGGTCTCGGGGTCGATGTACTCTTTGGCCAGGCCGAAGTCGATGATGTGGATGATGTGCTCCTTTTTGTTCCCTTGCCTTCCGATTAGAAAGTTCTCAGGCTTGACATCTCTGTAGATGAGGTTTTTAGAATGCACGTACTCCATTCGAGAAATCTGGTGGGAAGAAAGGAATTATCTTAAGGAAATGCCTCTCTCCAAAAAAAAAAAAAAGAAAAAAAAAAAAAAGAAGAAAGAAATCCCTATTCTCCCCATCATTGCAACCCACCAGCTGAATGGCGATCATCAAGACAGTCTTCAGTGAAAAAGTCCTGTCACAAAGGTCAAAGAGGTCTTCTAGACTCGGCCCCAGCAGCTCCATAACCATGGCGTTATACTTCCCACAGGGCCCGAAGTAAAACACCTGCGGCACTCCCTCTGCTGGAAAAAAAATTCACAAAGACTAAAAAAAACAACAAACAAACAACAAAAGCCAAACCTGTTTAAAAGCACATCCCACTCTTCGTTCCCTTACTCAACAGTAAACAGAGAAGTGTCTCACCATTGGTTTTGCTGTGAGAGCTTGAGCTAGAGCTGCAATCTAAACTTTTCACAGCCTTTCAGCAAAAAAAAAAAAAAAAAAAAAAACTCATTTCAATCATATCCTCTAAGGCCCACTCAGTCTAACTGCCTCACGTCTTCATGCATTCGTCATCTTGGCTCTTATTTTATTACACATTAGACTGCTGAGTAGGCTGTCTAATGTGACTATAATGGTAGAGATGAGGCCCTTATACTACTCTGTTTGGGTTGTTTTTTATTCTGGTCTTCTGGGTATTAAAGCTCTGTTTTACAGTTGAGCATTAAGGGGAAAAAAAGCTGGAGCTGGTTTAATGTGAGGTCCTTAAGAGTCATCATCAGAAAGAAACATGTAGAGCAGGAGATGCTGTACATCTGCTGTCATCCTGACTCCATCCTCTGTGGTGGTTTTAAAGAACAGGAAATCAGGTCAAACTGGTAATTGGCTTCAAGGAAGCATGACTCAAATTTTGCTCCTTTGTACTGCCAGGCAGTCTCTATTATAAATGTCATTGCATGAGAAAGAAAGCTTTCATCTGGTTTTAAAAATCTTGTTAACTAAGGTGTGGTCAATTACAGGAAACCAGTATAGAAGCTTATGAATGTTGTTTTTCATACGGCATAAGCTTTATTTGGAGGAATTCTAAGCAAATAATTTGAAATTATAAGCTGCGCATAAGGATAAATAAGCACTTTATCTAGGAGTGATTATCTGGCACACATCACAGAAACATACAAAAGACATATGATGAGGGGAGAGAGATCAAACGGCGACTGGTTGGCTTTTAGCTTGGTCAGCAAAGCTCGCTGCCTGGCGTAGTGGAAACTCATGGGTCTGGTCTTTGTTCATGGGTCAAAGCAGAACTCTAGGTGCTAAACCTCCTAATGACAACAACCCAACACGTGCATTTTCTTACTCGCTGAAGAAGACTCAAAGCTGAATTTTGTATGAATCTTTAAGATGATTATAGAGAGAGAACAAGAAATTCAGCTGATAACAGGAAGGGCGAATAGAGTACTGCCAGGTCTCTTGCTGCTAAATTTTGAGCCTTCAACCTCTGCTGTTAATGGAACGTTCTTGATTTGGAAGGCAAAGGAAGCCAATATTACAGTAGCAGCCATTCAAAATGGCCCTTCCCGGTCAAAAGCCAGCCCACTTTCTGCAACTCCCAGCAGAATCCCCTCCAACTTCCACATACTGGCTTTCTCCTGGGTGTGCATATTTTTTTTTACTCTCCACCCTATCACTGAATTACAGGGTCTGATCAGGAGATGATGCTTCTTTTTAGATCTTAATGTCCACAAATCATGACAGAAAGAATACTTTAGTACAAAGATTGATGTTTAAAAGGGAATTGAAGGGGGACAAGCCAAAGACCAGTCAAGGGCCCATCTAGGAAAGTGGGGAAATTTTTAATGGCTACTACTGTAAAAGCACCACCGATACACACAGAGTTCAACAGTAGCTCTATCTGTATACCTCAGATTGTAGGCCCTAGCTCATATCCCTTCACCTTTCATGGAGCCAACAATTAGAATTCTATCCAGGGTAGGAAAGGGGCTACTGTGCTGAATCCAGACAGCCCTCAGCCTTAAAGACATCATTAAACAGAAGGACACACATAAAGCTGGCAAAATTAGGTTAACAGCCTTTATTAAAAGAACTACAAAACTCTAAAGTTACACAAATGTTGCAAACGGCTTAAACTCTCCATTAAAATACCCAGAACACACACAGGTGAGGACATTATCATGTGTGAGCATTACATGCTGTTGCTATAAGGTCTGTCATGCAAAGGATTGTGGACAACCAACTAGCAGCAGCTAGGAACATCAGGAGGTTCGTATGCTAAATGCACTGGTGATAGGAAGTATCCTGCTTCCTGGTCCTAGCTCCATCCTAACCTCCTGCACAACTCTGATAGTAATTACTATGGAGATGACGGATGCCCTCCTGCTGATCTGAGGTATTTGAGTCGAGACTGTGTCTCTAAAGCTTCTCGAGTTTTAAGGAGCTTTTACCACAGATATAGAAACAGAGAAACTAAACTTGGCTTCTCCTTATTGACTCTTACATTATGGCTGAATGCTGAAACGTCACCTTGGACTTGAAGCAACACGGATTCAGCACCTTTCCACCCTCCCTCCAGACTCTGGGAGGGTAAATTATTTCAAACAAAAATTCTAACTTTACTTTTATCTGAAGAGTGGATTTTTGAGCGATACGACCAGCGACTTTCATGATTTGTGTATATGATTTGTCTGAGCCTCTGCTCTTCATGTAAATAACTTCTCATGGTAGAAGATCAGCAGAACTCAGGAAGCTGTTAAGCAGTGGCTGATTAACGCTTTACAGGAGGCATAAATTTAAACTTGGACACAAGATTCTGATTAGAAAATATAATCAAAAGGTAGACATTGTCTTACAGGCATGAATGAAAATAGTCAGATAAGGCAGCAGATAGCCTATGGGAATGTAAGAGCCATGCTGCGCTGCATCCTGTGTTTCTGGACGCCATTATGTAGTTTTGTGGCTTGCTAATTGTACCGCAGGAATGAATGGCTCCAAACCCAGGGTGGCTGTGGGAAACTTTAAAACGGCTCGGGTAAACGATGTGCTATAAATTAGCGGAGAAGGTCCAAACAAGACTGGTCAAGCTTTTGTGAGAAATCGAACATCAGAAATAATTCAGGTAAATAATCAACATTTTTAAATGCTAATTGCAACTCTAGTTTATTAAGTAATTCATCTCAGAGGAAACTTTCACAAAGCTTGTAAACTAAAAAAAACTATTTAAAAAGGTATAGTGGAGGATTTTCTTGAATTTTTGAAAAGACGCGCCCTCTGCACTGCAAAAAAATGTAAATCTAAGTCAGTCAATATTTCTTAAAAAGGTGCATTTTTTCTTGAATTGAGCAGATAAGAATCATTTTACCAATGGGATAAGACAATTTACATTCAGTCTTAAAAAAACAACTGCAGTCTCTTGTTTCAAGTGCATAATAACTAATTATGTTATTTTAATGCTATAATGCTCATTCCATTGACAGATAATCTTATTTTCCTATTCAAATTAAGGGTAAATACACATATTTTAAGAAATTTTGACTCATTTGCAGAATGTTTTTGAAGTGTCCACTTAAGAAAAAAAATTTTCGCATGCACAACCCTGTGCCCACTCCCGAGGGGAAACGCATATTAAACGCGTGCGAGAGCGTGCACGAGCCCATTTCTCCTCGTGCACGCTCTGTTTAAAAGTTGCTGTTTGCATCGCTCATACAAGCTTACTTTCCAAAAGAAGATTTGCAATTTTTCCCACTATGACAGACTCACCACTGGTAAGTGAAAATGGGACATAGGATGGCCTTATGTAAACATATCACCAGAATGATTGATAATTAGGAGGACCACTTATTTTGATGATCCACCCACTCCACTATAGCTTTAATATACATGCTCCAAAGAAAGAAGGGTAGCTTCAGACTTCAAGGCATTAATGTAGTTCAGATGAAAAGCTACAAATTAATGTTTATGTTCCAGAAACTCTTAACTCTCTACTTTTAATATACAATGCTTGGAAATAGGGCGGAGCTTGAAAATAACTCGCATTTGTCCTTGAATTTTGAAATTTCCAACTTCCAACCCATAAATTTTAACTGAATACAACTGAAGGACAAATGAATGCACCATACATCCTGACATCAACTTCATTCACAGGTTTCTCTAATCCACCATTTTCTCCTTAAGAACAAAGAGTAGAACGAGAGGTTTCATTACAGGAGACGCGGTTTTTACATCTACTATTTCCTGATATGACAATAGCTTTAAACACCACCTTAGTCAAACTGCTTTCCTCCCTAAAGTAGAACATCCTAAGAGAAGTAATGATCATTTTGATAGATCTAGGGCTGCAACAACGAATCGATAAAATCAATAAAAATCGACTTTTAAAAGCATTGGCAACAAATTTCATCATCGATTAGTTGTGTCGCGCGATTAATGCGTCATCCGCCGCCACCGTCATCACATCCACTTGACTGAAACGGGGGAAAAAAAAAAAATACGGCACAGCGAGCCATCGCTGCGGGTGCAGTGTTGCCAACTCAGTGACTTTTCAGACCCCTCCAGCGACTATTTTTTTTAAAAGCGACTAGCGACAAATCTGGCGACTTTTTACGGTATCACTGGCGGCTTTTGGAGACTCTTACGTGAAAGCATGTATCGTTCCTACTCTGCCGTGGGGCACCTCCCCCATCCCAACCCCGTTCTCTCTCTCCCGCAGGAGTCTCTCTCAGCGCTGCAGTCAGAGCAGCAGGATGTTTACCCTCAGCGTCCAGACTGCAAATGAAGCGCGCATGCGACGGGATTGACGGCGCAAATTGATCACAATAATTAAAATAGCCTGCGCTTTGTAAAGTGAAAAAAGTCGTAACATGCAACTTTTGTCAAAACAAATGAACATGGCACGGAACCACCATGTTTGTTTCGTTTTAGAGTGGGGAAACGTAACGTTAGTTTCTCAGGTAGCTCATCTGATGCTTTCCTTACCGTGTTAGTAGGTTACAGACAGTGATAAGGTTGGCTACTTATTTTACTTTTAATTTCATTTGAATTAGCTTAAGCAGCATTTATTTTTTCTTTATAAATAAATTAACTTGCAAATTATGAGGGCAAGGCTTTTAAAGTTTAAATCTTCTGGCAAAGATAAAGTAAAGATCCTGCAATTTATTGAAGTAAAGCAGAATAAAATCCAGCAAGATCAGTAATATGTCAATTAATTATATTTGCCACATTCCCATGTAAATATCTGTCTTTGGAGGATGTGTTTTTAGCACCCCTAGTTCTGTCATTTTTATTCCAAATACAATTTATAATTTGAATCACAGTGCTATTTTTATCTCTATGGTTAAGTATTTTCTCAAGTAGCAACTTTAACTGCTATACTTTCCTGTCTTAAAAGGCAGAACTCTTCTACTCTAAAAAAAACTCATTTGTTGAAATGGGGGGACCTATTGCCCTTAGGGGCTTTTAAAAACAAAAAATTTTTTTTTTGCACTTTATGAAACAAAGTACCCTATATTTTGTGGATGTAAAGCTACATTTCTCATGTAAGTTTGCATAGTTTTAACACAAACATAAATTTTCATATTGCACCAGTACAGTTAATGAGCAACCTGTACTTGTGTGCTTGTTTGTTCTTTCTAAAATGTTTATTTTGGAATAAATATAAAAAAAATTTTTTGTCCGATTCATCGATTAATCGAAAAAATAATCTGCCGATTCATCGATTTTTAAAATAATCGTTAGTTGCAGCCCTAGATAGATCCAACCAGCAGCAGACCTCTTCCAGTCTAATTCAAGCTGAATGACTAAGAGCAGACTCTTGTGCCACAATGGAATCATCCTCATTAATATCCAGAGACATTTAGTGCGTCAGAACACCACACCTGGCCGAGGATTTGAATCAAGCCGTATGAGTTCATACAAAAACCCTGCGGCACAGATGCAAACAACCCTGCAGGATGAGAAGAATGTGGTACAGCAAGCAGCCAAGAAGAACTGAGTTCACATTATCCCATCTGGAGGAGAGCACAGAGGTAGGTTAGCGCTAAGCGAAGCAGGCCTGCCTGCTAAATAATTGATGGGTTTCCGCACAGTTGGCCCTTCCCAGTATTTGCCTTTTGCAAACAATAGCCATTAATATTCCAGTCTGGTTATCATATGGACCTGTGGAGATCGAAAATCTCACCAAAAACCAGAAATGACAGTCAAGCAGCTTGGAGACATGCTGTTTGGTAGTTAGCCTATGATGATCACACTAGAAAACGTGTGGGAAACTAAACTGTAGGCATGTCCTGATCTGATTTCAAATATCCGACTGGATTACACTCAGTAACTGATACTTGCCTTTCATTTTATCCTTTTAAAAGCTTCAAGAAAGTATGATACAGGGATTAAAGCAAAAAAAAATTCTGAGCATTCAACACAGGCAAGAAAGTCTGTGTCGAACTATATATATATATATATATATATATATATATATATATATATATATATATATATATATATATATATATATATATATATATTAGGGGTGGAACGGTTCACAAAATCCACGGTTCGGTTCGATTCACGATTTCTGGTCACGGTTTTCGGTTCGGTTCGATACATGTTGATTGTTACACCGAAATCCCATAAAAATGTATGGAATTAATTGAAAATCCCCCCAAAAATAATGGATTGTAATTATTTTAAATGATCCGCCGAAACCCTGGATCATTTACGTATATTTTGCTGCTTTGAATTTAATCATCTCGCGCATGCTCTCTACCATCTCCAAGGAAGAGAGAGGGGAGCCACAGTGGGGGCTGTGTGCTTTGCTTTGTGCAGGCCGTCTGGAGCGCAGCGGGGCTTGCTGACGGAGTATGAGGGATTTCGGGGTTAGCATGACATGTTGGTCATGTTGCTGTTAGCGTAAACAAAACGTGTTGCACAATGCTTGCACACTGTTGCATTTTTATCCACAACTTTCTTTCCGCCGTCATCATAGGTCACTCTAAATGCAAAGCGGTCCCATACAGCAGACCTATAAAGTGCTGCTGGCGCGTCTTCCAACTCCTGTTCTTTCCCACTCGCCATTCCGACACAATTCTCCACAACTGATTTTTTTCCCCCGCTACACCTGGCCAAGCTGCTTCGCTTCTTCTTCTTGTTTACTACTGGTGGTTGGCTTTGGTCGCAGTACCGCCACCTTCTGCTCGGGAGTATAAACGCTTCGCCTATGAGAAAAAGGAGCAGCGCATGAACCGAACGAAACACACGCGAACCGAACCGAGACAGTCGAACCGAACAGTTCTGACGGTTTTCATAAATCGTCCCATCCCTAATATCTATATATATACACTCACCGGCCACTTTATTAGGTACACCTGTCCAACTGCTCGTTTACACTTAATTTCTAAGCAGCCAATCACATGGCGGCAACTCAGTGCATTTAGGCATGTAGACATGGTCAAAACAAATCTCCTGCAGTTCAAACCGAGCATCAGTATGGGGAAGAAAGGTGATTTGAGTGACTTTGAACCTGGCATGATTGTTGGTGCCAGAAGGGCTGGTCTGAGTATTTCAGAAACTGCTGATCTACTGGGATTTTCATGCACAACCATCTCTAGGGTTTACAGAGAATGGTCCGAAAAAGAAAAAACATCCAGTGAGCGGCAGTTCTGTGGGCGGAAATGCCTTGTTGATGCCAGAGGTCAGAGGAGAATGGCCAGACTGGTTCGAGCTGATAGAAGGGCAACAGTGACTCAAATAACCACCCGTTACAACCAAGGTGGGCAGAAGAGCATCTCTGAACGCACAGTACGTCGAACTTTGAGGCAGATGGGCTACAGCAGCAGAAGACCACAACGGGTGCCACTCCTTTCAGCTAAGAACAGGAAACTGAGGCTACAATTTGCACATGCTCATCGAAATTGGACAATAGAAGATTGGAAAAAACGTTGCCTGGTCTGATGGGTCTCGATTTCTGCTGCGACATTCGGATGGTAGGGTCAGAATTTGGCGTCTACAACATGAAAGCATGGATCCATCCTGCCTTGTATCAACGGTTCAGGCTGGTGGTGGTGGTGTCATGGTGTGGGGAATATTTTCTTGGCAATCTTTGGGCCCCTTGGTACCATTTGAGCATCGTTGCAACGCCACAGCCTATCTGAGTATTGTTGCTGACCATGTCCATCCCTTTATGACCACAATGTACCCAACTTCTGATGGCTACTTTCAGCAGGATAATGCGCCATGTTATAAAGCTGGAATCATCTCAGACTGGTTTCTTGAACATGACAATGAGTTCACTGTACTCAAATGGCCTCCACAGTCACCAGATCTCAATCCAATAGAGCATCTTTGGGATGTGGTGGAACGGGAGATTTGCATCATGGATGTGCAGCCGACAAAACTGCGGCAACTGTGTGATGCCATCATGTCAATATGGACCAAACTCCCTGAGGAATGCTTCCAGCACCTTGTTGAATCTATGCCACGAAGAATTGAGGCAGTTCTGAAGGCAAAAGGGGGTCCAACCCGTTACTAGCATGGGGTACCTAATAAAGTGACCGGTGAGTGTATATATATATATATATATATATATATATACACTATATTGCCAAAAGTATTTGCTCACCTGCCTTGACTCACATATGAGCTTAAGTGACATCCCGTTCCTAATCCATAGGGTTCAATATGACGTCGGTCCACCCTTTGCAGCTAGAACAGCTTCAACTCTTCTGGGAAGGCTGTCCACAAGGTTTAGGAGTGTGTTTATGGGAATTTTTGACCATTCTTCCAGAAGCGCATTTGTGAGGTCGCACACTGATGTTGGACGAGAAGGCCTGGCTCTCAGTCTCCGCTCTAATTCATCCCAAAGGGTGTTCTATCGGGTTGAGGTCAGGACTCTGTGCAGGCCAGTCAAGTTCATCCACACCAGACTCTGTCATCCATGTCTTTATGGACCTTGCTTTGTGCACTGGTGCACAGTCATGTTGGAAGAGGAAGGGGCCAGCTCCAAACTGTTCCCACAAAGTTGGGAGCATGGAATTGTCCAAAATGTCTTGGTATGCTGAAGCATTCAGAGTTCCTTTCACTGGAACTAAGGGGCCAAGCCCAGCTCCTGAAAAACAACCCCACACCATAATCCCCCCTCCACCAAACTTTACACTTGGCACAATGCAGTCAGACAAGTACCGTTCTCCTGGCAACCGCCAAACCCAGACCCGTCCATCAGATTGCCAGATGGAGAAGCGCGATTCGTCACTCCAGAGAACGCGTCTCCACTGCTCTAGAGTCCAGTGGCGGCGTGCTTTACACCACCGCATCCGACGCTTTGCATTGCACTTGGTTATGTATGGCTTGGATGCAGCTGCTCGACCATGGAAACCCATTCCATGAAGCTCTCTGCGCACTGTTCTTGAGCTAATCTGAAGGCCACATGAAGTTTGGAGGTCTGTAGTGATTGACTCTGCAGAAAGTTGGCGACCTCTTCGCACTATGCGCTTCAGCATCCGCTGACCCCGCTCCGTCAGTTTACGTGGCCTACCACTTCGTGGCTGAGTTGCTGTCGTTCCCAAACACTTCCATTTTCTTATAATACAGCTGACAGTTGACTGTGGAATATTTAGGAGCGAGGAAATTTCACGACTGGATTTGTTGCACAGGTGGCATCCTATCACAGTTCCACGCTGGAATTCACTGAGCTCCTGAGAGCGACCCATTCTTTCACAAATGTTTGTAAAAACAGTCTGCATGCCTAGGTGCTTGAATTTATACACCTGTGGCCATGGAAGTGATTGGAACACCTGATTCCAATAATTTGGATGGGTGAGCAAATACTTTTGGCAATATAGTGTATATATATATATATATATATATATATATATATATATATATATATATATATATATATATATATATATATATATATATATATATATATATATATATATATTAGGGCTGCAACAACGAATCGATAAAATCGATAAAAAACAACTTTTAAAAGCGTTGGCAACAAATTTTATCATCGATTAGTTGTGTCGCACGATTAATGCGTCATCCGCGGCCGCCGTCATCACATCCACTTGACTGAAACGGGGGAAGAAAAAAAAAATACGGCAGAGAGAGCCAGCGCTGCAGGGCGCAGTGTTGCCAACTCAGCGACTTTTCAGACCCCTCATTTTTCAAAAAAGCGACTAGCGACAAATCTGGCGACTTTTTACGGTGTCACTGGCGGCTTTTGGAGACTCTTACGTGAAAGCATGTATCATTCCTACTCTGCCGTGGGGCACCTCCCCCATTCCAACCCCTCTCTCCCGCAGGAGTCCCTCTCAGCGCTGCAGTCAGAGCCACAGTAAGTTTACCCTCAGCGTCCAGACTGCAAATGAAGCTTGCATGCGCCGGGATTGACGGCGCAAATTGATCAGAATAATTAAAATAGCCTGTGCTTTGTAAAGTGAAAAAAGCCGTAACATGCAACTTTTGTCAAAACAAATGAACATGGCACGGAACCACCATGTTTGTTTCGTTTTAAAGAGGGGAAACGTAACGTTAGTTTCTCAGGTAGCTCATCTGATGCTTTCCTTACCGTGTTAGTAGGTTACAGACAGTGATATGGTTGGCTACTTATTTTACTTTTAATTTCATTTGAATTAGCTTAAGCAGCGTTTGTATTTACTTTATAAATAAATTAACTTGCAAATTATGAGGACAAGGCTTTTAAAGTTTAAATCTTCTGGCAAAGATAAAGTAAAGAAGATCCTGCAATTTATGGAAGTAAAGCAGAATAAAATCCAGCAAGATCAGTAATATGTCAATTAATTATCTGCCGCATTCCCATGTAAATATCTGTCTTTGGAGGATGTGTTTTTAGCACCCCTAGTTCTCTCATTTTTATTCCAAATACAATTTATAATTTGAATCACAGTGCTATTTTTATCTCTATGGTTAAGTATTTTCTCAAGTAGCAACTTTAACTGCTATACTTTCCTGTCTTAAAAGGCAGAACTCTTCTAGTCTAAAAAAAACTAATTTGTTGAAATGGGGGGACCTATTGTTTGAACCCCTTAGGGGCTTTAAAAAACAAAAATGGCTTTTTTTGCACTTTATGAAACAAAGTACCCTATATTTTGTGGATGTACAAGTTTGCGTAGTTTTAACACAAACATTTATTTTTCATATTGCACCAGGACAGTTAAAGAACAACCTGTACTTGTGTGCTTGTTTGTTCTGTCTAAAATGTTTATTTTGGAATAAAGAGGTTAAGATAAAAAATATTTTTTGTCCGATTCATCGATTAATCGAAAAAATAATCGGCCGATTCATCGATTTTTAAAATAATCGTTAGTTGCAGGCCTAATATATATATATATATATACACACATACATACACCCTTATTTCTAACACGCATACACAGTCATTTATTGACGCTGGTACATCAGCTGTAGCCGCAGCAGACGTCCTCTTTTTCCCAGACATGTCCTACATTTCAGACCTAAAAAAATGGGAATTTGGTCGACTACAGTGCAGCACATAGTCGAAACACACTGGGGACTCGAACAGAGCCGTCAGCTTTGGGACCGGTCCAGGAAACCCGACGGAGGAGGGTAGGGAGTGCGCTAACCCGACCTGGTGACAGTAGCCTGGACACCGGCGGCCCCGTACTTCCCCCGACCTGCCTTACCGGACCCTAGGCCCCCTCCTCCGGCAGAGGACGGGCGGCTCAAGGCTCTCTGCTGAGGTCCGGTCTGGTCCAGCAATCGACACTTCATAACCCCCCCCATGCTTTCCTAAGACCCACCACCTTCTTCTTCTGATTAGCCAATACTGTTAGTTTCAGAGCGCTCCTTTGCTACCATTGGCTGACAAACACAAGAGGGATTTCAAATGTCAATTTATTTTGGAGAGATTTTTTATTTTTTTACCCATGGGCATTCGCTACGAGCCAGAAATCCAGAATACTTTAATCCCTGATGATACTTGTCATGAAAAATGTGAGGTCGCAGCATCTGAAATAGTATCTTTAAAAAGGAGCCTCTGTACTGAATTGTCCGTTGTGAGATTAGTAGTGAAAGCAAACGGGCGTTATTTATAAAGAGAAAATATGCTGAGTCCAAATATAAAAAGCTTGAAAAATAAAATTTGCTTGGTGGACAGAAACACATTTGTTTCTTCTGAATCTGCAAGTAAGATAAAAGGATGAAGCTCAAAAAGGTTAAGAGGAAGGCAGCTGTTTCAGAATTATAGTTCTCCCATCGGCTGAACCCTTGGAAACAAATTAAGCAGGAGACGATAGTTTATGGAAGAGAAGATACTAAGAAACGGAGTCAATCTCTGCTGCTTTTGCTGATGATTTGTCTTACATAAAAACGGCTGTCCTAAATTCCAGTCAACCAGAAAATAAGCTCTATATACATTTTCTAGGTTAATAGGAATCTTAACTTAAACTCCAACAAAAGAAACTGTAACTCAGGAAGTTGTCTCTTCATATATACAGGGAGGTTTTCATACACCTTTCTACAAAACACCCTGCAGATTAAGGCAAGCTTTTAAACCAGCTCTACATCAGCATGTGCTCTGGGATGACTAATCATTTGTTGTGGAAATGATGAAATCTCTGGACTCATCTTCCCAAACACTGAAACCATCACCATGTAGTCACACATAAACATAGCGTGGAAATAGATTCACGTCTTTTCTCTCACCTGTAGTCCCAAGACTTTTGTAAAACCGGTATTCCAAATGCAGCTGCGGGGCCCTCGACTTCACTGGTTCCTACAAGACCAAACACGTAAAAGAAGAAAAGAAACAGAATCAGAAATAACTCTTATAGTAACAATCACACAAAAATAAAAAAGGGCTCTTATTTCAGATATATTTCTGGCTTCTTAGGTTTCAACCTTCTAATTACCGTTTTGCTGGAAAAAGTCAAAAGCAAGGGTCTTTTTTTTTTTTTTGTTATTACTTATAAACCATTCAAGGAATGGATGAAACAGAGTAAAACTTTATTATACATAATTTAAATATAGAATAAAAATAATCAACCCCATATTTTATATATATATAAAAACAATTAGATTCTGTTATCTGTTAATTAAATAAATGAAATTAATCATCAATACAATTCAAATAAAATATAACCATTTAATTTAATTATATCTAATTTCCCTATGAGATTAATACATTTTTTTATTGAATAAAACCATGAAAAAATTAGTCTGATTCCAATCTCCAAGGATCTCTATGTTAAAACAATATAGCCGTTTTAATCTGTATTCCAGCAAAGAAGTAATAAGTTTAAAGCTTAAGATAACTGCAGGGGACTTACCAGTTTAATGGCTACATACTCATTTGTGTAGAGATTCTTACCTGAAAAAAGACAGAAAAGTAGGATTAAACGTTCAATCACACCATCTTATCTAGTGTATTCATTTTAAACCTTCACCATCCTGCCTATTTAAGTTGGTTCTATCTGCCGTAGGATGTTTTCCTGCCAACCAGGCCCCTATTCAGACTAACACAGGAACATTTAATACCTACTTTGACAGCCAAACATTTAAAGTAATTTATGTTCTACTGAGGAAGGAAATGTGGCCCAGATAAATCATATATCCCATCTGGTCATTAGGCATCTGTCATAATGTATTTAAGTTAACAGTCCCAAGTGGGAACAGGGAGAAGACATAATGAACTAAGGTGTAATTCAAATTGGTCAGCTAAGAATATGCATTTTAGGAAAATTCATCTTCAATATTCATTTAACGGGGGAAAAAAATAGTTTTAGTATATGGGGAAAAAGAGGTATGAATACAAGTACCAGTGGAGGTAGAAAGAGACTAAATATGGGTACGAATTAGTAAACTGACAAATTTAACAGGAAACTTTAAGGCTACATCCAATATTTTTGCTCATATGTGAATTGTAACTGACTTTTTCATGGCAGAAGGACCTGATTCCGATCGGTTTACCTCAAAGAAAATAAAAAATAAATCCAAATTGTGCCACTTCTATAAGCATAAATTACAACAAATAAAAAAAATAAAGTAATTTCTTAAAATAAGTCTGTTTGACCTGAATTTGAGAAGGTAAATAAGAATATTTGCCAATGGAATTAGTATTTGTACCCTTAAACTAAGAAAATTGGATATTAAATAAGACACTGCAGATGATTTTTCTTATTTTAAATGCAAATTGTCTTATTCCATAAGCAAAGTTGCTTAAGAAAAAAACTTTTTTGAAAAAAAATTCACTAACTTGATTTTTTCGCAGTACACACTGTTCTTTCTACACATGCATGATGCATTGGGACCATAAAGCATTCAGACTGTTGGCTGAAATATAGTAGTAGTCTGAATCATCATGCAAAAAATAAAACATTTACAATCAATAACGAAGATAGCAGTGTGAACGTAGCATTAGTTTAATTTCAGTTCCATTTGGTTTACTTATATAGTGCTGATTTACAACAATAGTCATCTACAGAGAAAAATACACTCCGATTGGTTGAAAGTTTCTGTCAGGGAAAACCATTTGTTTGGATCCAGTCATTGACTTGCTCCTCCTTAAAAAACAGCGACGATTTTCACTTGCATTTTTAGTGACCAACACCAATAAGTCAAGAACAGAGTGTGTTGTCTAATGTGCTACCAGTTATAAAAAGAATTAAACTCCAAACATACCGAGCTTCAATTCCCCGAAGTTTCCACAACCGATCTTCTTCCCCACACGGAAATTAGGTCCCACCATCAGAACGCCAGACGTGCTCGAGGAGCCCGACTGCCGTGTCGAGTGTCCGCTCCGGCTTCCCTGGGAAACTTTGGTGCCTCTAGCCGGCCGCTCGCCATACTTCTCTCTTTGTGGATCCATGGCAGCACTGGTCACAGTAAGGCCTCCTGGGCCAGGCCCACCGCAGCAGCCACAGCTCTGGTTACCAGTGGCACCTGGACTGGACAGCCACTGTCATGGGTCAGAAGCTGGAGCGGTCCACTCCCCCAACCTCACCCTCACCTATATTAGTTGTTGGGCCTCAACATTTGTGGACACCTGTGGGAAACAAATGAAATGAGTGAAAACGGGTTAAAATCTCTCTTTGTGAGCAGGAGGCTCTTTAACGGGTGGCCCTGACAAGTAAACTAGATTAATATAAAACACATTAAATGATAAATCTTTAGACATAACAGTAAAAAAGAAGGCTTTACCATCCTAGCAGGGTAGGTCTTATTCACATGTTGACAGAGCAAACAGTACAATGACCTCTTAACACCAGAATGGCAGACAAAGCAAACACACACAAAAAAGCTTTGTTTAAATAAGCAGGAAAAAGAAATTAGAGCAGAAATCTGCTGGAATGAAGCAGACAGGGAAGCTGTACCAGCTGTAAAATATCTCTAATAAAAAGGTTCCTGGTTTAGCTTAGCTTATAACTTTCCTTTAGGTTTATGTGTAAATAAGCAACTGGAGAAACAAGAGCTGTGTTTCTAAGGAGAATTCCTTTAGAGATAAGTCTACCAGCACACAAACAGGCAGCAACTTGGGAGCAGTCACATTGGACTTTAGCACGTGCGTGCAGTGGTTTCAAAAAAGAGAGTACACCCCCCTTACAATGTTCAAAACAACTTGGTTCTAACCAGGCTCTGGATTTATCCAACATGAGGTGACCGCTAACAACACTCCAACACAGAAAAGCCAGAAGCAATGACCTTAGAAAGGGTTCCAGTATATCAGCAGAATATGTCAGCTGTCATACTAGTTTTAAAATCTATATTGGAAATATGAGTAATGATTAAATCCATATTTTTCATATCAAAGTTGCTTTCTTATGATGCATCCATTTTCCCGTCTGTAGGCTTTTTCATTTCAGTCACTATAAGTGTAGCCATTTAAGGCCAAAAATATAATTTTGACACCAGAAATGTAACACTCTGGTAAATATGGCATCCAAGCAGTCCTCCTGTTGTTGGAATGTTATCATAATAAAGAGTGATTTATTGAATTGTGCAGCTGTAAGCATAAAGAAGCAAATGTGCTGGCCATCAGTCTGGGGGAGGTTATAATCCCATTTCGAAACAATCTGAAGTCCATCTTTCGACAGCGAGTAGGACTGTAAACAAAGAGAAAACATTTAAAGAAACAGGCCAACTTCCTGGGAGCGGTCTAAACAGTGTTCCTACCCAGAGGTTAGACCATGTAAAACAGGAACACCTGTTCTTTTCTCTTTTTTTCCATATTGGGAGGGGCCCTCATCGCTACTTCATATACAAAATATCAAATTGAACCAGTGCGACGTTGAGCAGAGCCTCCTGCATTGGGGGACAGTAACACAGTGTGAAATATGATGGGCGGGGGTTGGAGCGGGCCAAAGCGGCCCCTTGAATAATGGTAGGGGAACATAGAACTCTTAAACAAGAGCAAATGTGACTGTCGAACTAAAGGGCTTGTTATACTCCTGCAGCAGTGTGTCGCAGTGAGCTTGTCGCAGATATTTTTGATATATTCCCAATTTGGAAGCGTGGTCTGCGCTATGTTATTCCACACGAACAACGCAAGAGGGACAATCAAGAACTAGCTGTGGGTCTAGATATGGCCAAGGCGGTGAGAAAGTGGAAAAAACATGATTTCCATCCCAGTGTTCACAGGGATGGACATCTGTGTCTTCTGCAGGCGTAGAGCTAACAGAACTGACAGCGTTGCGAGGGAAGGGCTCAAACATGTGCGGCTGTAGGCCTTCTGCCCCAAACCAAACTTCTGGCAGCCTGGCGTCCTCTTCCACAACAACTTCGTCCCCGCTTTCCGGCAGGATTGCGGATGCCAGTTACCATAGGACCCTCCCCTTACTTAAAACGTGTGCTGAGAAAACAATTGACAACTAAGGACATTGGAGATGCTGGTGGGCTGCTGAATCTCTAATTTTTTCTGAATTTCTCCTCTAAGGCTACGTTCACACTGCAGCCTTAAGTGAACCAAATCTGATTTTTTTGCTCATATGCGACATGTATCTGATCTTTTCATGGAAGTCTGAACAACAAAGATCTGAATTTTTCCAATAAGACCCAGGCCACTTGGCTATGTGGTCTTGAATCCGATACGATTCTGATCTTTTCAAATGCGACCAAAGATCAGCCAGACCGCTTTCATTCGACCGGAACAACATTAATACTCAACAAAGGTCACTATTCTACATCTTGGTCACAGAAGCGGGAAGAAAAACAACAACCATGGCGAACGCTAATGCGAAGAGCAGTCTTTTCTTAACCACCTTGGAAAGATTGAGTTTTTAAGGTTGGGAAAGAACTAGGGCTGCAACAACGAATCGATAAAAATCGACTTTTAAAAGCATTGGCAACGAATTTCATCATCGATTAGTTGTGTCGCGCGATTAATGCGTCATCCGCTGCCGCCGTCATCACATCCACTTGACTGAAACGGGGGGGGGAAAAAAATACGGCACAGCGAGCCAGCGCCGCAAGTGCAGTGTTGCCAACTCAGCGACTTTTCAGACCCCTCCAGCGACTATTTTTTAAAAAAGCGACTAGCGACAAATCTGGCGACTTTTTACGGTGTCACTGGCGGCTTTTGGAGACTCTTACGTGAAAGCATGTATCGTTCCTACTCTGCCGTGGGGCGCCTCCCCCATTCCAACCCCTCTCTCCCGCAGGAGTCCCTCTCAGCGCTGCAGTCAGAGCAGCAGGATGTTTACCAGACTGCAAATGAAGACTGCAAATGAAGCGCGCACGCGCCTGGATTGACGGCGCAAATTGATCACAATAATTAAAATAGCCTGTGCTTTGTAAAGTGAAAAAAGTCGTAACATGCAACTTTTGTCAAAACAAATGAACATGGCACGGAACCACCATGTTTGTTTCGTTTTAGAGTGGGGAAACGTAACGTTAGTTTCTCAGGTAGCTCATCTGATGCTTTCCTTACCGTGTTAGTAGGTTACAGACAGTGATAAGGTTGGCTACTTATTTTACTTTTAATTTCATTTGAATTAGCTTAAGCAGCGTTTATATTTTCTTTATAAATAAATTAACTTGCAAATTATGAGGGCAAAGCTTTTAAAGTTTAAATCTTCTGGCAAAGATAAAGTAAAGAAGATCCTGCAATTTATTGAAGTAAAGCAGAATAAAATCCAGCAAGATCAGTAATATGTCAATTAATTATATTTGCCACATTCCCATGTAAATATCTGTCTTTGGAGGATGTGTTTTTTAGCACCCCTAGTTCTCTCATTTTTATTCCAAATACAATTTATAATTTGAATCACAGGGCTATTTTTATCTCTATGGTTAAGTATTTTCTCAAGTAGCAACTTTAACTGCTATACTTTCCTGTCTTAAAAGGCAGAACTCTTCTAGTCTTAAAAAAAACTCATTTGTTGAAATGAGGGGACCTAGGTCAAAAATGGCTTTTTTTGCACTTTATGAAACAAAGTACCCTATATTTTGTGGATGTACAGCTACATTTCTCATGTAAGTTTGCGTAGTTTTAACACAAACATTTATTTTTCATATTGCACCAGTACAGTTAATGAGCAACCTGTACTTGTGTGATTGTTTGTTCTGTCTAAAATGTTTATTTTGAAATAAAGAGGTTAATATAAAAACATTTTTTTGTCCGATTCATCGATTAATCGAAAAAATAATCGGCCGATTCATCGATTTTTAAAATAATGGTTAGTTGCAGCCCTAGAAAGATCGCTAGATGCACTCCAACACTACCATCCATGTTTACTTCTGTAAACACAGAGCATGCTTGCTTGTGACATCATTGCGTCTTCTACTGCGCATGTGGGACACTTAAGCTGTATGAATGCAGTTAACACAGGAAATCACAGAAAAGTCACATCTATTAGGAAATGTAAATGGCGTCGCAAAAAAAATAAATAAATCTTATTTCACAAAAGGAACGGAATTGAGCATTAAGGCCTGCAGTGTGACTGCATCAAACACTTCTCTCTCTCCCTTGTTTATTCAAAGGCAAGAGCATGTCTCAATATGTTCCTATAGCTAAAACACTACAATTTAAAGGTCTACTTTTACCATGGCTTCAGTCTAAGGGACTGATATAAATTCAGTTTACATATCTTAAACTCAATTTGTTGTGCACATGCGTAGCCTCTGAGGCCCATTGCCCACATTTGAAGACCAAAGTGTTCAGATTTTGGACAGAGAGGACAGTTTGAAAGAGGGGTCAAGGAAGCCATCTTTGTGGGGGGAAAAAAGAAACTATCACTGAACAAAGGGGGAGGATTGCGGTTTCAGCTTCCAAGCATTTACAATTCAGTCATGGAACTGATTCCCAAGAAATTCAATAAGCCCTCCGATTATGAATCAAAAGACCAATCACATAGCTCCAACAATCCAGAAGAACAAAGGGTGACTATTTGATTAGCATCCGACTTGGAATGTGTACAGGAGGATGGACGTCCATGCTGCTTAACTATATCAGAGCTCCAACTACAGATTGCTCTGGTGCGCTCGACAGAATTGACAAAGACTCCTAGAAAGGTGTCGAAACATCTCAAAAAAGATTTCAAAAGTAAGGTTACGCCAATTTGTGGTTGCCATGACCTGGATGACTGAGAATTTACAAAGGCACATATCAGAAAGGGTTTCACACAAATAAGATGCCCAAGGTGTATTCATAACCTTTGAAACATGCCCAGAGCATGAAACTAGAAGAGCTGTGGCTCACCCTAAAAGTATGGCTGTCCTTAAGAGATAGTAATCAAGTCCCAGTGGTAACAAAACACTTGGACCAGTTTTAGCATCAACACAAAGCCTAAGCCATAGTATATCATCACAACCGCATCACACCACCCACAGCCACAACCCAGCGGACGATACCAGAGAGTATTATGTAAATGTTTATATAAAGCCACGTCTTCTACTTCTAAGGCCAAACGTTTGATTTCTTCACTTTCCAAAACGTCTGCAGATATGAAGTCTTTTTTTTACCGATAAAATGCATCTCTGTGTTTTTTTTTTTATGTAATAAGAACTAGTGATGTTGTCATTGTTACATCTCTCCTCGTGTTCTGTTTGAATCTACTATAGGAAACTACAAACTATTCAGATTTTTTTTTCTCATCAACAGTTTGGATTTGAAGTGAAAAAAAAGAGGAACTCCTTGTGAAAGGCAAAAAAAAGAAAAAAAGAAAACTGTTTTCATCACAATGGTCTAATTCCTGAGCATGTGAAGCCTGCCGCTGATGGTATTGTGTGTGTGTGGGCTTCTGGATGACTCATGCTCAGTGTTGCCTGCACAGATCTGAGCATCAAAGACAGCGCGTTTGCTCTCAAGGGCAACTGAGCACCGGTGAGATTACATAAAACCAAGAGCCTAACAACACAACAATAAAGGCACGTTTTGGAGCTAAGACCCAGGCTGAGTCGGAACAGCTGCCATTCTGCAAATAATGATTTGTGGGCCATCCCGATCGGCGCGTTTTGATCGGCGGCTGAGGAAGTGCACCCTCCTCAAAATGCATTCAATCAGTTCACAACACACCATCATAACCCATTATATCACAGGCACCGCTGTTCACTTTACAGCATGAAGGCTGTTAGAGATAAATTACTTGTGTTCATAAGGAGAGCGCACTACCATGCACTAAGGGTGTAAAGAACCCCAAAGAAAAAGGTATAACATCAGCCTACCACAGAGTTTAGAGATTTTATTCTAGATTGGTGCTTGAATATCAAAATGTCATGAATATTACAGATAAATGTAATTAGGTTTGATTTTAGCTGTGTTAGAGAATATATTTGTTGCTTTTAGGTTTTAAACGGATTACGTCCTGTTTTACACTCTACCTCAATTTCTTGTGTATATAAAATCACAATACTGTATTATTTCAGAGAGAATTTTTCACCGACCATAGCTTATGCATGGTTCATCTAACAAGCAGTACTATGGACAATATAACATGCCCAGACATGCCCAACCTGAAGATTACTAAAGAGAGATTAAGATGAAAATCCTCCAATATCCCAAATCTCACAGATCAAAGCATCTAAACCCAGCAATAGGTTTTATTTCCAGGTTTTTCTGTGTTATTTAAACGGACTGATAGTTTACTAAGGAAGGTGTGAAACTGAAGGTCCTGTCAATGAGTAAGAGTCTAAAAATAGAGGCAGAACATCCCTTTCAGATGAAATCGTGTGAAGGGTGTAGCAGCCCAGCCTTATCCCTGCAGCTTTGGGACCTGACATTGGCTGGGGAATCCCCACAGCCTGTGAAAGCACCTTGGATGCAGATTACATGGAGACATTTTTCATGTTTCCCACCCATGCATTCCTCAGACAATTCATTTGTCTTTTTTTTTTAAAGTAGATTCAATTGTAGATTTTTTCTTGCTTATTTTTCTTCCACATTCTGTGTGAAACATGGAAATGCCATGTCTCCAGACATTGTTTTCTTCCCATTTAAAACAAAAAAGGAGAAACAATGATGGTTTAAACAGCTTTGTTTCATATTAAAGACATAATTGATCATTTATAATGACAAATGTGGTCATCTGGTCTAAATTTCTTGTTTTTCCATGTCTTTAATCAGAGCTGCATGACGAAAAAGGTTTAAATCAGAACTATGGCTTGAACTTAACATGGAAAATTTGTTATTTGCAGAGGACAAGGGTTGTTAGTAAGTCTCTGTGCAGGACAACAGTCCAACAGACATTAGTGATCACTGAATGAAATGTTTAAATTAGAGGCTTGCCGTTTTGTTTTGTAAAATGAGTCAATATCAGTCCAGGTTTTAGCCTCAGTTTAAAGGTCTTATTTAACTTTCAACTCAATTTGGTTCATCTGTATGGAACGACAATACTGAACATAACTAGGCCAATTTTTATCTTAATATATTCAAAGTCCAAACCAGTGCAGTTCAATACATATTCTAATACATTACTGTTTAATTCAGTTCGTCAAATCAATATGCTGACTGATAAAATAGTATTTGTCTAAATACAGAAGAAAACACAGAGGGTGTTTATTTGAAATTATTCCAAAGGGCAAGGATTGTTAGAAGTTGTTAGTAAAAATAAAATAAAACATATGATGATGGTATTTAGCAACAACTAAACAAATTTATTGATAAGTTAAATATTGAAAATATAGAAAATAAATTATTTTATTTACAGCAGATATTTGTCTAAAAAATGTATTTCAGCGAAAAAAAAATTGCCTAAAAGTTTCTTAGCTAAACAAAAAAACACACAAAAAAAAACAAAAGAATTTTGTTTAGCATTTTATGACATTTTTCTTTAATAAAAAGCCTGACGGTTTATAGCGCAGTAATTAACCTTCAGTGAAAAGATCAGCCTTTCAGGGGGGATCTGCCAACAGAGCAGACTCCCACTGGGTTAGTGCCAGCTACCAGCTGCCTCCCTTATCATAGAGACTACAGCTTCCTCTTTCTTACATATACGTTGGATCTCAAACATCACATTTATGCAACTTGATCAATTAAAACAAAAAAAACTACTTTTTTGTGTTGCTTTTTTTTTCCTTCTGATTGGAAAAACCAGAAGAATTTAAACTAAAAAAAAAAAAAAAAAAAAAAAAAGTACAATAACCTTCTGCAAAACCACTAATAAAAAAAACACACAATGGGTATGTTTTTTGTGATCTGAAACACATTTTTTTCCCTTCCTTGTTTCAGTGTTATGATCATGCTGAGCAGATATTGTCAAAACACACAATGTTCACCAGCTTCTCTATAGAATCACTATATTTAAAACAAAATAAAAACATTTCAGTCCTTTCTACTTCCTGGTTTCTCATAATGGTTCCACCCGATGAATTTAATTGTGCGTTTGCTGCATTTCATGTTAATTACCTTGGATGTGCAGTATCTACAGGTTTGACCTGTCTTCTTAAGTGATCAGACTCCACAGTGACTGGCATAACCAGAGTCTTAAACTGTTTTCATTAAATCTGAAATCTCCACACATCTTTGTGATCAGAATACTAATAATTTATAAACTATCTATTACATACCCCTGCAAGCAATTGGATTAAACAACAAGAAGTTAGGCATTACAAAACATTCACATAACTGTTCAGAAAAAAAACAATAAGTTCAAAGGAAAGTTGTCCAAAATACTGAATGTTTTTTAGCTTTTATAAACAATGTTTTCCAAACCTGATAAAAAATTAAGCACAGACTGGTAACAAGAATCAGGTTTTAAAAAGCTGAGGTGTCAAAAAGCGCTAATGTGTTCCATGACATGGCTTATTTAGTTCAGATTGTTTAAATGAGAAGATTTTTTTCTAGCTTTGAGAATAAAGTCTGTTTTGCTGCACACTGCCACTCTGCTGGATGAATGAAAGCGACCAGTTTCCTACCTAGCCAAGGCAAAAGATAAATTAAGCTGTTTGAAGAAAAAAGAAATATATCAGTCAGACTTTAAATAGAACACAACTCATTGCTCTACTGCATTTTGCACCATTTATTTATTTTGCACTCCACTGAACCTTCCATATCAATGCGTTTTGCACCATGAATGTAAACTTGTTACCTTTTAGTAAGACCTCCTCTGCTTGGTTTTGATGTGTGTCAAAGCTGAAGGTGAACTCAAACATAAGAAAAACTTATTTTTTGATTAATAAAAGCTTGTTTCATTTTTCAAATTCAAAATATTTTCATGTACCATTACACTTGCGAACCAGTAGGGGTATATATACCCCCGGTTGGGAAACATTGCTGTACACTATAAAGAAATAACATTTCAAATAGACAATTTAAGGATTAGATTGACGTTGGATTATCTTGTCGCCTGAAAAACCTAATAGGTTGGAGAAAAAAAAACAAGGCCTCTTAGTGTTGACATATTTTGGATACATCCTTTTTTATTTGCTTAATTTCTTGTTTTCTAGTTAAACCTTAAAACGACCCTTATCCATTTAGACAAATTTCAATCCAACTTCCCTGCAGTGTTGCTTTATAACTTGAGTAAATTGAGGTAAATGGTTTTTGGGGAAAATGTAAATCTTAGTCCAGAAAAATATAGAAGTTGAAATGCTTCTTACATTAGTGTATGCAAAAAAAAAAAAAAAAACTGAGCAAAGTTCTGGGTAGAACTACACTGTCCACTGAGGCACTTTATAAATGGTAATGTTCATTTCACTATTGAAAGCTGTATTTATCAAACGACAATTAAGTTTGTCTAAGTCTAAGACCATCTTTGTATGTATAAAAGGAGTGGTACCCAATTTATTAGGATATAGAATAGAATACTAGCCAGATAAACCAGATTAAATGTGTAATTTAGTCTGGCCCCAATGAATGAGACATCGCAAGATTGTTGATAAGAACAACCCTTTGTTTTTAGAACCATGTCTGTGCCTATTGGCCAACGCTCTGACCAATGAGCGCAACCGACTGTGACTAGTAAAACAGATTTAAAGCCGAGTCAAATGAGAACTGTTCAATAGTTGTTGCCATCTTTCTTGTTGCGCTTTCTCCAGCGTCGCAAAGCTTTGTCGTCACGCCCTCAAAATCCCGCCAACTTTGCATCCAGAAATTCAAAACACATCTCTGCGTTGTGATTGGCCCGCCAGTTCTAAGGCCTGGGTAAATGATCGAGGCTAGACCAAAGAATAGAATAGAAAATCCCTTTATGGTCCCACAATGGGGAAATTCTGGTGTTTACACCAGCAAAAAGATTACAGAAAAAATGGCAACATAAATGTTGACCTATGAAGGATGTATAATAATGACATACAGGTGAAGAGTTAAAAGATAAGCAATAAAATAATGTACTATAAAGTGTTTTAACAATATAAAACTGTGCACCTGGATCCCCGGATATCTTAGCGGATTTATAATTTAAACCGGTGTAGCTGTGTGAAAATCTTAAGTCACCCAAAATCTAAATTAGATCCTGACTCAGCTGTTCATAAAAACTCCCAAATTCATTTGATTTGTAGCATTTGAAGCATGATTGATCCTGTGTGATTATCAAATGATCATATTAAAGTTTGAGACCTACAACATAGAAAAACCACTTTGTTTCTGTTGGTGTTTTGTTGATTCTGTAGTAAAGTCATCTGTTTAACCACAGAACAACAATGTAGGTCGAGATGCAACGTTTGAGCAGAAGAAAAGGAAATGTGCAGCGCATTTAATCTGAGAAGTCACGGGGAAAAAACTTCAGTGTCTTCAAAACGAAATGGGGCAGTTAAAAAGCTAAAATCTACAGACTGTGTGTCCAAAAATAAACCCAGAAACAGGAAGCAGCCTCAGATTAACTGCAGCTTCAGCAACAGGGAATATGAGGTTAAAATGAAGCTGATCGATCCGTCTATAGGGAGGCCTGCGGTTGATCCAACAGAAGGAGACGTTTAGCAGCTGTTTACCACCTTGTCCCGGACAAAGCTATCAATGGCAGTCTAAAATAAAAGCTCACATTGCTAAAAAAAAATAACGACATAATTATTGACCGAATGTTCAACATTAAATATAAATAGTAAACCCTGAAGCAAATTTTAGCAAAACAATACTTAGCCAAAGAGGTTGCTGTGGTGTAAATATATTCCACTAATAAAAAAAAATAAAAAAAACAGATATATTTTTATGTTTATCATGTGGGGTGAAAAAAAAGTTGTTAAAATTTGCGTATAAATGTATTTCCTTACCTGTCCTTAGCGATAAAACAGCCAAATGATGGCTGGTGACAGTTGGACTGAGCGCAACAAGGAAATTAGCTTCGTTAGCATCGCTCCTATTAGCTGAAAACCTCTCAACAAATGCTCCTTTTACTGACACGCATCGAGCTAATGCGATGTTCTCACCTCCACGGCGATAAATCCACGCGTCCACGGAGTCCCCCCCCCCCTCCCGTGTCCCGCTCAGGTCCAGTTTAGCAGGGCGCAGGCGGGATTCATGTGAGGTCTCCTGCGCTCTTCTCGTAGTTGGAGGTTTTCTCAGCCGTTAGCTCGCTAAAAGCCGTTAGCGTCTCTCTCCATTCTTCGCCTGCCGTGAAAAGGTTCCGACACACCGGATGGAGAAACCACGGCACCGCCCGCTTTAGCGCGCTCACTTCCAGGTCAAACCGAGGCAGCAGATTATTAGATGACCTGAGGAAGAATTAGTGGATTATATTAATCCAAAAAAAAAAAAAAAACGTTTAATTGTTAAAGAAATTTTGGTCCAAAATAAAATTTTAAACTTCACTGATTATTAAATGAGAAAATATCCATATTTGCGTTATAAATCTATGGACGGTTCTAGACAGGGGCCAACAAGGGCTCTTATAGAACTGCTCCCTGTAATGGCCCCTGTACTCAGGGGCGGATTTAGGAAATTAGGGGCCCTAGGCAACGACAAGCAGGGGGCCTACTGAAATGAGAAGATAACACATAAAACAGACCCATTATACAGATACAGAGATTTTAATAGAATAGACATACATTATTTTTTCTACGTATTGTCCCTCTCTTCTTGTTTTCCTCTCTATGTTTTGTACTACGCTGACTTTTCACGCTGTCTCAAAAGGAATGAATTAGCTGATTTCTCCTTCCTGTGTTTCCAAAAAGGCGACGGCAAAAGTAAATACCACAGTCCTTCTTTCCACTGTAGACAAGCCATGATCTGCTTCTCTGTTCTCCATTTTTCATTTGGATGAAATAATAGCTGCATGAATCACGACAGCAGACAAGAGAGAGGAGAGCAGGAGGCAGGGTTACCAATCTACTTGCTCTGGAGAGCAGAGTTCTCTGCTTTTATATGTTGTTGCCCAAGTCTCCACTAGCAGAAAAAAGTCCCTGGATTTGGTGCTAGGCGCTTTTTTAAATATAAAAGTGCTGGAGGAGTCTAAAAAGTCGCTAAATATAGACACAAAAGCCCTAAATTGGCAACACTGCTCTTTGCACCGTTGTTTTTTTTTAATGTTTTCCTGGTGTAGTGCTGGATTCTGACTTGAACCTCCAAAAGCATTTAATGACAATTACAAGGTTGGCTTTCTATCACCTGAAGAACATTTCCAGGATTAAAGGACTAATGTCCCAGCATGATCTGGAAAAACTCGTGTCCTCACGAAGACTAAGAAAGTAGAGCACATCACCCCAGTTCTAAACTCCTTACACTGGTTCCCTGTATCTCAGAGAATAGACTTTAAAATACTTCTGTACGCCCACGTCTAGGACTAAGGCCTCCATACATGGGTCGTGCGTGCTAAACGCTGCACCACCTGAACACCCTACAAAAGGATTTTTATCAAAAACATCATTAATGTACACAGATAAGGAATAGTTGTATTACCATACATGTAAACAGAGTTATATGGGGCCCCCAGAAACTTGGGGCCCTAAGCAACTGCCTAGTATTGCATAATGGTAAATTCTGTTATGCAAAAATAATTTTCCTATGACTGCATGTACTGGGACAGAAGCTGTCATAAAAAGCTTTCTGGGATCTATTTCACATATTTATTTCAACATTAATTTAAAAAATGAAGGTGTTTGCACTTGTAGCTTCGGTTGTATCATCTATAAAAAGCCTGGGTGCCAATTCCAATTTTGACCGATATTTCTTTATAACAGCTGCTATAGGATCCCAATAAATATTTAATGTTTCAATTTAATATTTTTAAATAAAGGACAATACATACAGTAAAAAACTTGTATTAACTGCACAAATGAATGCTCTTAATTGTAATTGAAATTCTTAGAGCATTAATAATGGATTATTATTAGAATTTTTGTGGCGGTAGATAAGATTGGTGGTTAAAATTAGTTTCAAGTATCAGCCGATCACAGATCTTCCAACATTATTAACTAACAGTGGGCTGATAAATGGGTGCACCCCTACTTTTTTCCTGTTATATTTGGGCCCCCCAGAGACACAATCAGCTATATGCTTCTGAAACTCCCTTAAAATATCATCGCTTTAACTAATGCCCTGTTTTTTTTTTGTTTCATACTTACATTCTGAGTTCCTGTGTAAAAACACTGGACCCCCTGCTAACTATGGTCTAGAATTTCTTTATGATTTTGATTTACACTGTTACTGCAAACACCGTTTTTACTTATTGTTAAGTAATAAAAAAAAGATTTTCCACTATGTTGTTTTTGCAGTGTAAAAATATAAATTTCCAATTATATGAGTACTTTTAAATTAACGATTCTGGCACATCATTAACATGAGTGCAGATAATTCACCCATTCACCCACTATGCTCTCATACTCCTTAGTGTGGCGTACCCCTTTCCTGCTGCCATTCTGGTTTTCACCATCATAATATTCTTCCAGCTTTAAACAAATAGTATTTGATTGATGTTACTTGGCAAACAAAGGGGCAAAACTGTAGAGTTAAGGCGGGGGTTGGGGGGCATTTTTAGGTCAACTCTACAGAGGAAAATATTTTTACCAATTTAACCCCTGCGATGTTTGCTGTAAAAGTTACTTAAACTTCTCTAGAAAAAAACAAAAAAGTTATCTACAATTGAAATAATCGACTCAACACAAACTTCTAAAGTTCTGATGATCTATAGAATAAACTGTAGTTTACAGTAATCCCATATCCACCCTCTTTACTCAGTTTACTGCCGCCTACTGGCCAAACATTGCTACATGCCAAACTCCATTACTTCCTGAATTTCAGCCAGCTCCTCTGTTTCCTGTCTTTCATTACAGGACAGGATGATTAATCCAGGTGTGTCTGACCAATGTCGTCATGGTTACTAGGTTCAGGAAGTAGTGGAGCTGGGCATAAAGCCCATCAGTGGAATCAAGCACCTCTAGTTGATCTTTTATTGCCTTTTGAAACTCTTATAGGCAAATTCAAGGATCATTCGACAAAGGCTGGACTTTATTGCCAAAACCTATAGCAGGATACATTTCTTAATTTAGGTCAACTCAATATAATTTTAAAATTTATAAGAATTTGTATAAGAGATGGCTGTGCAGATTTATGACAATTATTTTGCCATGATGTTGATAAAATTCCTCCAGTAAAACATTTTTACAAACATTTGCTTTAAAAAGCAAAGCACAGAATTACATTTTGGAAATATACTGCATCACAGCTACTGAATAAAACAATATAGGGATATATATTGAATTATTGCTCAGAACTAACATAAGCTCGTATGTGGCATAAAAGAATAGTACATTTATGTCCGGGGGAATCTGAAATAATTCAATTCAATTCCAAAACACTTGATTAATCCTTAAGAGAAATTAATCATCCATCGTTTAAAATATATAACATGCATCACTGATAATATAACAATCTTAAAAAAAATACCAAGAGGAGAAATTCAAATCATAATTTGCAAATAATTTCACTATTTAGAGATTGTTTTGTCAGAGATGTGACATGAGAGTGGAACTACAGAAAAAGGGTGTGGAGGCAATATTTGGATAAAATCAGTATGAAAGAAATAATTAAAAACATGAGGAGACAAAACAAAAACTCTTGGCTGAGGTAATTTAATGCATTAACCAGTAGTCTGGTTGTAACAAAAAAAAAAAAAAAAAAAAAGAAGGGGGATGGTTGATTCTGATTTTTTTTTTGGAAGCATACATAGCCTAGTTAATATCTTCTATTTACCTAAAGCAATATGCACGGTACGGTTCTTCCATGTCAGGTACACCGGTCATTGACCTTGACCAAGGCTCCTTACAATAGAACTGCAGTCAGTCCTGGACTGGCATGGCTATCACTGCCGCTACATAGTTAGGGACTCATTTCCCACTGGGATCAGCTTCATAGTCATAGTAGGACACTTCTTTGAGTTTATTTTGCTTAAAAGCCAAAATAAAGCCAAATGTTGAAAGGGCAATATTATTGCCATTACTGTTAATATATAGTAGAAAATGTACACATTCAGTGATAAAATGTCACAGGGGATGGTATGGGGGGAATGGTCATTTAAGAAGGGAGATGATTTTAAAGATTTTTTTAAGAAGGGAGATGCCTTCCCCCCTCAACTCAAGTACTGGCATTAACCAATTGGGCATAAAAAAAATGAAATTTTCAAGAATATTTAAAAAATTGATACCGACTGTGACCAAGGCAGTTGTACTTTTCCGAATACTGGAAGAAAAAAAACCCCACTTGCACCAAATATGTAAAAATCTGTAGTATAAAAAAAAAAGACACAAAGCCCAAACCTTAGTCAAACATTTATTATGTACATTTACTTCATTAACATTTTTAAAGAAAATGTATGCATTAATGCAAAGTGGTTATAAAAATAAAGCACATTCTTGTGTAAAGGACAGGTCTAAAATCAGTAAAAGATAAAATAAAGGAACCATCTGATGTAGCATCAGTTTCTCCCTTCCCTGCATTACCAACAACCAATCTAATACCCAGGTGTACTGTCAGTCAGTATCTGTATGATCTAATACACGCGTTGAACAGGACAGAATGAAAACACTGCAATAGGTCCATATTAGCCCAAATTAGCTTATGACAAAAATAAATGTAGCGATATTGAATATATGGACAGAAAAAAAGTCAGTAATACAATAAATATGAGAGAGCAGGCAGAAATAATACAGATTGTATTCTCAGCTTATAACTGTTTAACTGGTTAATAGCCTGTAATGTTAGTTCATAATGCTCAGATTATTCAAAATATGCTGTATAATAAACCTTAATGGGTTAATTCATCTTATAGTCATTAAAAAATGGTGTTTTAGTTAAAAAAAAAAAAAAAGCTTTTTGTAACGTATCTATTCAACAGCGGCATACGCCTGTCGTCCAATGTAAACTACAGGGAAGGATTTTAATATATTCAATTAAAGGGACAAGAAACAAAAAAAAACAATAACATTTAATAGGAAGAGAGAGTTTTTTTTTTTTTTTTACACAGTTTAGGCAAGTTCATGTCAGACTCCAAACTTTCTTTCCATCATTCTTTTAACAAAACACACACAAAAATGTCAAAATACATAATGTATTAATGTGGCAGCTTATTATACCAAAGATCTATAAGGAAGATTTCATTTAAATCAAAGAGAGAGAAAATGGACGGAAGTTTCTTCTGTGTTTCCAAACAGTCCTCTCGACTCCTGGCAAAGAGGTAAATGTGTTCAACAAGGCAGTTGTTTTTTTTTTCTTCAATAAAAAAACAAAACAAGCAAACGAAAGGAGATCCAATTCATTAAGCTATGGCCTTCGCCTCAGGCAGGAACGCCTCCCAAAACTTAATAAGCTGAAAGAAAATCAGAGCGAGAAGAACAAAGAAACTGTTAAAACATGGATTGGTTAATCACTGGTGAACTTTTCATGTCTTATTAAACATTAACTTATACTGATAATTTGAACAGCCCTCCCCAAATAAAGATCTTTAAAAATATTTGAATAGATAAATCAATCTGTAAATTCTTATTTCATTTAACAATGGGAATAAACTGTTTAAAATAATCTAAAATTTTTACATGCTTCCATATTCTTCTCTAAACTTTTACAAGCTTAAAGCAAACAGAGGGAGGGATCTTTCTCCTTTTTTCACCTCTGCATAACACAGATTTATTGCCATAATATAAATGTTTGCAGGATCTGTATAAAGAGATGTACTACGGCTACATACTTTATCTACCAGGAGTATATATTTTGTGGTGTTGGATAATGCAGCAGAAAATATTTGAAGTGGTCATTAAGATGCTTTGCTTAAATCGTAAAGTAAAAAAACAATTGGAATTGAAACCCCGACTTTCTGATTGCTAGAGGGAAACTTTTCCAGTAAAGCGCACATGTTCCAAAGATGCAAAGAGTGAGTTAATTTTTTGTTCCAGTAAATAGATAAACTAGTCATGAACTGGGATCAGTTAATCCTAAGCAACAGGAACACGGTCTGCAACATGGCCCTAAGATTTTATCTCGATATTTATTGGTACTGTAGTGACACCAATAAAACTGAAGATAAAAATACTTTCAGTATTCTTTGAAGTCTGGTGGGGAAGATTCTCAGTCATCCAGGTCAACGTCATTCAAAAAAAAGTACAAAAAAAACAATCCATTGGACTTTGTTTCCATGTTTGAGGACGTGTCGCTTCCCATCCAGGAAGCTTTTTCAAGTACAAAATGTAAAAAAACAAATAGTGTTGAGTTCGAGGTTTTATACAGTAGCCCATTAACTTAACACTAATCCTGACATTTTGAATTGAAAAAGCTTCCTGGATGGGAAGCGGAAAGCCCAGTTGATTGTTTTTTTTTTTTTAAACTTTCTTTTACTGTGACAGTAGCCCAAAGTTAGCCTGGGTGCCATTCCGAACTTAGTCCCGCCCACAACGTTTGAGGTCGGGAAGTTCGGTCTGGCATTGCTCAATAGTAGCGCGAGTATGCTCGCACAATATCTGGCGGGCCAATCAAATTGTCAGGGCGGGCTTTATACGATGATGGACAGATGATCAAGGGTAACGTAATCAACCACGTGACCAAAGCGCGCTTGGGTGACAACAACAATGGCTGCCGCTGGAGAGTAAGGTGTGTAGATTCTGCTATTAGGTCTGTTCTAGAAGATATCGACAGCAAATTAATTTTAAAAGAGGAACAGAAAAACGCGATCAAGGCATTTGTTTTGTTCAGCAAAAGTTTAATTTATCAGCTGGCTCCCTTGGTCGCTTAACATACGTCACGCACTCCGTTGCTCTTATTGGTTGTAGGTCTATCCAATTGAGTGCAGAGGCATTTTTTTTCCTGGTTCGTTCAAAACACACCCCATAATCACAGCTCTATGGAGCAGTATCAGACTCATATTCTGACTAGAATTGAGAAGGACTACGTCAGGCTAGCCCAAAGTAGCCTAAAAACTAAAATTTAGAATAAGCTTTTTTTCAGGACAATAGTTATATAAAGAAGTGTGATTTATATCAATAAACATTCTTTAGTAGCTGCATTTAATCATAAGTGAAAGAAAAAAAATATTAGAAATACAAATTCACACATTTTATTATCATCACCAATTCCAATTTATTGTTTATACAATGAATTAAAATTGTTATTAAGACTAGCAATGCACTGGAAAAAAGATCTAGAAATAAGTAAACATTTCTTAAATTGACTGTATTCACCCTTAATTTGAGTAGGTAAATTAGATAGTTTGCCAATGGAATGGGTATTTTTCTTCTTAAAATAAGATAATTAGATAATATTCACTTGAAATAAGACAATGCAATTATGTTTACTTATTTTAAAGTGTAAATTGTCTTGTTCCATTGGCAAAATGTCTCTTTTGCCTCCTCAATCCAAGAAAAATTCACTTATTTTAAGAAAAAATTACTTATGTAGATTTAGATTTTTTCCAGTGTGTATAATTATAACAACAAACAATATGATAAATGCCCAACCCCAGCCTGGTTATTGTTATTTTATGAGTCATTTAGCTGGAGTCATTTATTATGAATCAGAATCCAGTTAAAACATAGAGTAGCGACTTCAGAGTTAAATTGCTGCTCACGCTACCAGATCTTTTTGGGGAAAAAAACTGATTTGGTTTTTTTCTGCTCATAGGAGCAAAAAATGCGGAAATGAATGCTTAATTTAATATGACCCATAAAAACAATCCTGTCAGCATTCAGCATAAATGCAGTTTCTGCCCAAATATTTTCTTTTTGTAGTGGATTTTTGTAACAGGGATAACTAGGATCATACAAAATTCTTTTTTATGAACCATTTGTTCTCTACTTCCAAACTCAGCATTAGTTTGTTTTGACTGGATTTTATTAAACTTTTAAGCCTCTTGGTACAAAATAAATAATTTCATGGAGATGACAAATCTGCTTCCTGGTTTGTTAAAGTGGCAATAGATTGCATCCAATCATTTAATTAAACCGTCTTAGTTTTTGGGAATATATAAAAATTATGCTCTAATTTGTAGTTACCAATCTGTCGTTACAATATTTTAATTTGACAAACCAGATCTTCTCAACGTTTTTTTTCCTGTTTGGTGCGATTAAAACTGCGGATCTTGCCCTGGTCGGACCGGAGCGGAGCAAAAAATAGCTCAGCTACGTATTTTGACGGTGACAGACCGAGACAATGTAAGTGGACGGTGACTTGAGGAGGAGTAGCGATGGATGTGGAATTTGGGGATTATCCTCTACCATGAGGTGCCTTTGAAAATGCATCCTTTATGATAGGCCACACCCACTGGTTGTGTGTAACGCTGAAAAGTAGAACCTAAGCCTAATTGTACGAAATGCCACGGTTCAATTTAAACTATAATTTTTTCCCCTCCCACATTTATCACTGTACATCATGGCGGATAAATTACCGCCACCATTTCAGATTAGTTAACAATGGCTGAAAGAAATGAGTTTCTTTACACCAACATATTCATATCTAGGGAAACAGACCATTTAGAGCTTCCTACAAACTTAAAAAAGCCTAAATTGCATTTATTTTGTAGGAATCGTAGAAGATGCCAAAGTTTCTGACTTGAAATTTTTTTTCCCCCCCCATCTAATGAGTGTAAACAAAAGAAACTTTTGATGTTATCATTTAAGTGTCAGATTCTGCTCCTGCGAATCAGATATATTCATTTAAAACATATTTTACATCCTCACCAGGGGCCAATAAGTGTTTGAGGTGCTGTTGTAAAATAATAATTTTCAAAAGGCTTTTAATTAAAGTTGTGGAAGCCTAATATAATATTTTATTTATGAATGGTAATTACCCGCTGCTGAGACTGCAGCATTGCCTCTAAGTACTTGATGATCTGGCTCTTGAAGTCCTTGGCCTTTTCTTTCTGCAATGAGAAAAGTCTTGTCACGTCTCAAGATCTTTGGCAGTTAAAAAAAAGAGACAGCTGCAGGAATTTCCTCTTCCACAGTGCATGCAGAAAAGGTTGTTGTTTAAAGAGGTCAAAACCTGCAGAAGTGGTAGTATAACGAACATCCCTGGTAGATTCTTTTCGCTTAAAATCCACAACCTTACAAGAAAATAATGGAATTACAACTTCAGCACCTCTTTATAACTAGAAACAATGTTTTCATGACAAAATAACAGAAATCAGGTCTAAATTAAGAGCAAGACTGAGACTCTGCAATGCTTAAATAAACACACACCCTCTGCAGATGAAGGATGGAAAACAAACAAGAAAAAATACTTTAAGATAAGAAAAGTTTTCAACATACCTCAAATCTGAGAACCTCCCTCCTTACAGTCATCCCAATCCTGTCGAAGTCTCTCTCGTACTGAGTAACCTTTGACTCCCACTGACAACAAAAACATTTTAAAAAATGGGAGGATTAGATAAAAATCTGAACTATTCAGACCTGAAGCACTCTTAAATTATTTTAACGGAAACAAAAGCACACCGCTTTTGGTCTTTATATTCCTATAACCAAACAACTGAATCTCTAGCAAGGGTTAAAATGATCAAGGTTTAACCACGACAACCGCTATTAAACCAAATCATTGCTCCATTATATGGTTTATATGGCTTAAAACCCTTAAACCAATGCATACCTCCATCCCTTTGCTGCACACGGTTACTCAGCTGGCTTATAATGGAGATAAACCCGGCTGTGTTTTCAAGTGAAATGATGGGCGTGATTTTATATGGTTTAACACTGCTCAGAGTCATATTGGACCAAAAAAACAAAACAATTCTGTCTGCAGCCTCAAAAATGTAGAAGTCTTATATATGGTTCGTATTGCAACACAGGCTCTAAGTGTATTAGCCCACTATAGAAAATGACTATATGGGCTTAAATATATAATCAGCATTCATGATTAAATGTTTATCCAGGAGCAAATGTCACATAGTAGCATGAGGTGAGGGAGGAGCAGTGAACGCACTCACCGCATGCTGCTTCAACGTCCTTCTCCGCGGGGTTTAGGTTGAATTGCATTGATGAAATTATAGAAACGGAGTAAATGAATCTTTCTATGGGGGATGCATTTCTGTTGGGAGGAGTTGTACGAGTTATGAGTTCCATGAAAGCAGTGTTTTCTAACCCTGAAATCCCACATCCTCCGTCACCAGCGTTCCTAGGTGTTAATTATATTTTTAGGATTTGGGTAAAAAAATGGGAGAACGTTCCCATCCCTGAATCAGAGCGCTACCTGTTCCATCAGTGGACGGTTTTCCACCCTTGCAACAAAACTAGCAGCAGTAGTGGAGTTTGAAGATGCAATTCACTTCTTAAATCTATCTTTGCTCTCCTCTAATTTATCCAGTAGTTCTGCAATCACACTTTTTCTCTTGCTCCTAACTTGGTGGTCGGCTGCATATTTAGCCTTCATCTTAACGGGATTTCTCTCTGGTTAAACAAAGTTTAATAAATAAAAATGTGTTATTTCATTGAAAGACTGTACATTCATGCACATTGTGTAGGGTTGATATTTAAACAATACAGCACCTTCTAACTGGGATCTATACATGTGTTTACTGTCAAATTATCAAACATAAGGGCACTGTCACACCTTGCAGATTTATACATACACTGAGCTTACTATGTATTTTTTTTTATTTTGGGCATATGCAGAGTATTCATAACGAGTCCAGAACTTATGTGCAACGACAGCATAACTTATGCATAACGCACGGCAGCGAAATGCCTCTGAAATGAGGCACAAGCATAATTTCATAGGCATTACGCAGCATCAATTTTTATTTATCCTCTATATGGCATTCAGTGAAATATTTTGAAAATCAACATTTCAAGCCAAATACTGTTGTTGGAATCAAGGACAACACAGATAATAAATCATTCAAGGGCTCATCGTTTTGGTCAAATGTCAAAATAAGATGTACAGTCATGTAGCAGGATGTTTGCTTAATGGCTGGATATAGATCTTGTGCTTCTAGACCTTACTGAGGGACGGGGAGGACTCCATATGTAAGGGGAATGCATGTGATCAAAAACGGTAACTTGCCCTATAAAGGGTTAAAGCTGCTCCCCTCAGGTGAACCGCTGCTCCTGGAGTCTGCTTAAAAAGATGTCTTTGATCTCGGTATTAACCTAGCTGCCATTTACCGCCGGCCCAAAAAAATAAAAACAAAAGAAAGAAGGTTTGCAGTCGCAGCAGATTCAGCATCATGGAAGTTTGTTTTTCGTGGCCGTGGCTGTGAACGCAGGGAGGATCCATCAACCCCTTTATACCAGAATGCTGCAAATACACCATTATACAGTAGCTTTAAGTTACAAACATGTTCAGCGGTCGTCTGAAACACGTCAGATACGTTGATATGCATTGGAGACAAGTTCTGGATAAGTTATGCAGAACTTATGCATAAGTTACTCATAGCTTTTGGATAAGCTGGACGCCACGACTTATGAGTAACTTACACTAAACTAGGGCTGCAACTAACGATTATTTTAAAAATTGATGAATCGGCCGATTATTTTTTCGATTAATCGATGAATCGGACAAAAAAAAATTTTTATATTAACCTCTTTATTCCAAAATAAACATTTTAGACAGAACAAACAAGCACACAAGTACAGGTTGCTCATTAACTGTACTGGTGCAATATGAAAAATAAATGTTTGTGTTAAAACTACGCAAACTTACATGAGAAATGTAGCTGTACATCCACAAAATATAGGGTACTTTGTTTCAAAAAGCGCAAAAAAAAGACATTTTTGACCTAGGTCCCCCCATTTCAACAAATTAGTTTTTTTTAGACTAGAAGAGTTCTGCCTTTTAAGACAGGAAAGTATAGCAGTTAAAGTTGCTACTTGAGAAAATACTTAACCATAGAGATAAAAATAGCCCTGTGATTCAAATTATAAATTGTATTTGGAATAAAAATGAGAGAACTAGGGGTGCTAAAAAACACATCCTCCAAAGACAGATATTTACATGGGAATGTGGCAAATATAATTAATTGACATATTACTGATCTTGCTGGATTTTATTCTGCTTTACTTCAATAAATTGCAGGATCTTCTTTACTTTATCTTTGCCAGAAGATTTAAACTTTAAAAGCTTTGCCCTCATAATTTGCATTTAATTTATTTATAAAGAAAATATAAACGCTGCTTAAGCTAATTCAAATGAAATTAAAAGTAAAATAAGTAGCCAACCTTATCACTGTCTGTAACCTACTAACACGGTAAGGAAAGCATCAGATGAGCTACCTGAGAAACTAACGTTACGTTTCCCCACTCTAAAACGAAACAAACATGGTGGTTCCGTGCCATGTTCATTTGTTTTGACAAAAGTTGCATGTTACGACTTTTTTCACTTTACAAAGCGCAGGCTATTTTAATTATTGTGATCAATTTGCGCCGTCAATCCCGTCGCATGCGCGCTTCATTTGCAGTCTGGTAAACATCCTGCTGCTCTGACTGAAGCGCTGAGAGGGACTCCTGCGGGAGAGAGGGGTTGGAATGGGGGAGGCGCCCCACGGCAGAGTAGGAACGATGCATGCTTTCACGTAAGAGTCTCCAAAAGCCGCCAGTGACACCGTAAAAAGTTGCCAGATTTGTCGCTAGTCGCTTTTTTGAAAAATAGTCGCTGGAGGGGTCTGAAAAGTCGCTGAGTTGGCAACACTGCACCTGCGGCGCTGGCTCGCTGTGCCGTATTTTTTCTTCTTCCCCGTTTCAGTCAAGTGGATGTGATGACGGCGGCGGCGGATGACGCATTAATCGCGCGACACAACTAATCGATGATGAAATTCGTTGCCAACGCTTTTAAAAGTCGATTTTTATCAGATCCCTTACCTGTAACTTATGCCCCACGTATGGCATACGCTGGCATACATCGATTTCTCGACGTACTTGCCGTATGTCAACATGTGTTTCAGTATGTTTCGGCGTGCTCAGAACTTATACAAAACGTACCCACAACTTATTCAACGTATGTCAGTGTTTTTGCCAGATTTTTCGTACTTCGGGCATACCATGGCTAAATCGTCACGGTGTGACAAGGACCTTATATTACTGAAATTTGCAAGGACCATCATAAATGTCACCATTTGGAGTTTATGGTTAAGGAGGAGATTTGAAAACATTGATGTTTGGATTGGCTGTGGATAAAGCCCCTTGTTGCAGACGAGCTGTGAGGCATTTTCCCTTATCTGCCATAGCGACATCCAAAAAGCCGGTGAAGGAAGAGGTAGAGCCGCTCCCCTTCAGGACCATCATAATGACACTATAATGCCAATAACTTGTGCAATATCTAATGTGCAATTACTATGTGCAATAACCTGTTTCTTATATTTTAAACCCAGTGCAATAGCTATATATATATATATAATAACCCTATATAAATAACCATTTAATACCCTGTGCAATAACTGTATAATAATCCTGTTAAATAGGAGACTTCAAGGTATACGTGGACGCACCGTATATACTGTATATACCCAGAGGCACGTTTTCCTCCTTTTGGCACCCTCTTCTTTTTGACTACTGAGCTCAAAAAGTCAATCAATCAATCAAAAGGAAGAAAGGTGTGGATGTGCAGAGCTGCTGGACCAGGCAGCCAATAACGAGTCCAAAATCATCTAAGCTTAAAGCTGTTTTTTCTGAGTTCTAGGAAAAAACAAGTAACTTGAAACTGAATTTATTCGGGAATTGCAAACTTCTGAGTTACTTTTGTAACAATGCTCCAAAAAAAATAAAATAAAAAATTCTGTGTTAGTGCTCAGAGGGTCAGCTATATTTAAGTAAAGCCAAGCTGTATCGGTCTGGCCTGACTGGGTTCTTTTCAAGCCTTTTTATCCCAAAGATTTCCTCTCACTTCTAATATAACTAAAACAATGATAAAAAAATGCAGATAATACCTTTACCGTTTCATACAGGAAGCTCAGACCATTTTAACTTTAGGGTGTTACTAGAACATAGCCACTTTTGGAGCTAATTTAAAGCCAAATGCAATCATTTTGGCTTAGGTAGCTTTTAGAAGTCAACCAGATAGTTGAAAATTACACAACAGATTGTTTGAACATCCGTCTGTCGCTGTTGACCCTAGCATTACGGTAAGGAATACCTTCCCAGCTGGAGCAATTGAAGTGAACTGAGCCTTTACCTCGGTGATCTCTTCCTTTGCCTGCTGCAGCTTGTCAGGTTTGTTAGCCCACAGCAGCTTGGCTTCAGCTTCTCTCTTCTTCTGTAGCGTGCTCTGGGCCTCTTGCCATCGCTGCCACGCCTTTACGCGCTGGTCAAAGCAACTCTGTGCAAATCAAGATCGATCAGTTAACCTCAGGTCAAAATCAAACCAAATCTTATTTTTTCTGTTTAGGGAATGCATTTATGCTGAAAGCTAATAAGTTTTTTTACTCTTCAAACAAATATTTTCTGAAGTGCATCTTTGTGAGATCAGTAAAAATCAGATCAGGAAAATCAAAAATCAGGAACAGGAAATTGTAATCACTTATTAAATCCTTGATTTTCTGCAGGAATCCAAGCCATTTATTCTGTGAATTTATGTCCAAATCTCTACATGGAATTAACTTTTTACCTTTAAGACTTAACAGAAAAACAAAAGAGTGTTATTGTTGAATTATCCAGAACAGACTGAATTTAAAATGCTAAATCAGGCTTAAAGAAAAATATTAATCTGTGCCTTGGAGGAAGTCTAATCTGTGTATTTATGGTAATAACAGGACAATAATTATGGAAAAAGCACATAATTCTGTAGGTAGTTCATTAGCTAGGACGACAACAATATAAAAAAGAATTATAAAATACATTTGCTCATTAACCACATAAATCATCAAGGCCGTTTTGTTTGATTTCATAAACAGTGACACAAGACTTTTTTTTTTTTAAAGGAAAGGTCCGGTCATATTCAGAATTTAAACTTCTGAAAGTACTTTAAATATGCAATTATTACATACTGTTCAATAAATAAGTGTTTTTAATTAAGAGTAATTTCATTTGAATGTGCTTTACTGGAGGCACCCATGTTTCTCAAAGAACACTACTGCCACCTACTGGTTTGTGACGTCACAGTGCGGTATAGGCTGTTGAGCAAGTCCCAGTGCTGTATCTGGTGTTTGTCACAAAGCGCTATTATCCAAGTCATCTTGAAAACATTCTTCTTCGGAATTTTGGCTGCATATTAGGTGTTTTTTCTCTGGCCAGAAGTTTGATGGTAAATCCTCCCTCTTCAAGTTGGCAATCCAACGACGAACCCGTCCGTTGAGGATCAGGAATCAGAAAAATGGAATAACTAATGTTGTTTTCACTTTCATCCGATGTATTCCAACATCCAGCTGCCATGCACGTGGGCATTATCAGTTTCACTATAGCTCTGGTGAATTTCAATGGTGAAGTCCTCTGGAAATCTTCAATAATTGTTGTTGATTGCAGATGTGTCTAGTAGTTCCCATTGATTTTGTTTGTAAAGCGGGGAGAATGGCGCTAGGCTTACCGCAACGTGACGTCACTGCTGGAAGATGGCAGGAATGAGGTGTTACTATATTGGGGCAAAAATGGCCGCTCCCAGACTGAGTGATAGCAACCAAATTTATTGTTTTTATTGTTTTACTGATTAACGTTAAATTCATTAAGTCACAGCAAAAGCGTTAGTTTTAGTTATAAATAGTGTTTCGTTTATCATTGCTTGCTGACCGGACTTTTTCTTTAACAGAAAAAAAAAAAGAAAACAACAAATAAAACAGCCATTTTCTGCAGAACTTCCTCTCACATAACGGCGCACCTACCCGCACAGCACCAAGCAGGCGAATGTAGTCAGCAAGCAGCTCTGCGAAGATGAAGAAGTCGCTCCCCGCTTGCTCCTGATGCAGCTGCTCCATCTTGTCCTCCACCTCTGCCAGCTGGGACAGGGCCCGGGACAGGGCCGTGTTATCCTCAGAGTTTCCCAGCATGGCCATGCTTTTGGCAAACATGGCCGTGTTCACACACAGCTCTGGGGTTAAAAAGAAAGAGTAGAAAACTTTGTTCATTTATTGTTCAGAGCTGCATTCCCCCTCCATCTACTGGAAATCGTTAAATTAGCATTTAGCTCACCTTTTCTATGATTGACCAGAGAATCAACGACGGAGAGAAGCTTCCTCAGCTGCTGCTCCTCTGTATCCACCTCCTGGAATTTATCCTCGAACCACTAAGAGACACAAACAAAAGCTACACATTAAACCAAAGAGAAAAAAACTAATTTATTAAGTGAAGTATTTTTACTCAATTTCCTATCATTTATATTTTTCTTAATTTACAGTAGCATCATATCGAAGCTTCTTTGGCTTCATTCTAAAGAGCATCTTTTTTTAATCCTCAACAAAGCATCCAGGAACAGCATCAGTGTCCACAGCATGATGCTGCCACCTCACACACCAGGCGGGGGTCCATGAAACTCAAGCTTTTAACTTTTCTGAGAACAATTAATTCTATATATTATCGATCTACATCTATATATAATGCCACAATGTGTAAAGCATGTTTGTTTTAAACATCAGCAGGTGTTGCAGATGCTTCCTCCCGGCTCTTCTTACAGTGTCAGACTCGTTCATCTTGATGGTCATCTTGCTGACGGCGTCTGAAGCCCTGTTGATCATTTTGAGGAAACCAGCCCCACTGAGCGTCTGGGTGTTCAATGCTCTGGGGAGCTGAAGACAAAGATTTATGACATAGTAATAACTTATTTCAAACAATAAACAGGTTTCCATTATGCTATCAGCAATGTAAATGGCAATGATATCTGCAGATCAAGGCTCCCTCCTCCTCCTCTTTTGCATTAGAGCTGCTATTTAATAGAAAGAGCTGCACCTACAACCACTGGAGGTCCCCCATAGCTTGATCAGCTCTTCATTTCCTGCTGTATGAAATATAGTTGGCACACCTGGCTATTTTGTGTTGCTGTAAGCAAAAGACATTTAGAGCTGGAACACTTAAATAGATTAATCGTGATTAATTGAATATTGAAATAATTGTCAACTAATTCAGTAACTGATTAATTGTTAACTGGAGTATAGAGACTCCAATTAGAGCAGGCATTAAAACAAAATTGTAAACAAAAAAATATGTTGAATTTTGGATTTAATATCAAAATATCTTTCTCATCTTTCAATCTGCTCAAGTGGAAACGTTTTAGTTTCACCTGGTTTTATTTCTCAAAAAATCTTCTTTAAGGAACCTTCTGATATCCGATTATTAATTGATTAATCAAAAAAATATTCATCAGATTAATTGATTTGCAAAATAATGGTAAGTTGCGGCCCTACAAGGATTACCTCTTTTAAATTGAAGCCATGAATGATGCCAAAACTAGTGGAAATCTGTAGGTTTAATATATTTAAAGGAAAAACACCACATTCCCTGCCTGCAGGTAGCAGGTGTCCAAAGGATTATTTCACAATGGCTTTTCTCTATAAATTATGTAGTAACCCTATTTTTGCATCTCTGATCTTGTTTTATGGCCATAATCTCAGACTCTTCAACAGCAGTAACCTTGTTAATTCAAGCTGAAGTTATAGTGGAGGATGTTCTTTTTCTGGGTGGATCATCAAAATTAGTGGTCCTCCAAATTATGTCAATTCATTGTAAAATGGACAACAAAATAATCAAAGGTAATTTAAAACTAAGCATTTGTTTCAAAATGAATAGAATGTCTTTACTTAATAGATAATTACAGTGAAATTATTATATGTCATTTTAGAGGGTGGCCACTCTGTTGGATTGTTATTTTTTAGGGTCAGATGCTGAAATATTTTGAAACGCCTAGTTTATTACTGGATTATAGGGAGTACTTTTTGCAGAGATAATGATAGCACACTTTGACAGTAGCAGGTTTAACATGGATTACAGGAAAGACTGACTGAAACTAGACAATAGACGGTTATTTGGTTTCAAGATCCAGTGGTTTAATTACAGCCCCAGAATCGTCCTCTTGAGAAAATTCTCCTGACATTTCTCCCACAAAATATATTTAACGGTTTTATGACTGCCAAATTAAAAAGTGGATATTAACAGTGTGTCATTTCAAAATCCTCAAGCACTTACATCTTCTCTTTCCAAGAATTCACGGACGTCGGGATCTTGTAGTAACAGCGGGTGAGACACTATTCTCTCCAGATACCTACACCAAACAAAGCGAAGACAAGATGAAGTAAGAGCTGCAGACGAGTACAAATAAAACGTCAACACCCAAAGCTGTGTGGAAACCTCTCCAGAGCCGCTCTTCTCTTTTCCACAAACTCCACAGATGACGGGTCATCCATACCCACCTTCACTTTGGTCATTCCTAATGATCCAAAGAGAAGAAACACAAACATTAAAAGAGAAAACATGCAAAGAATGCATGCACATTACAAGCAACACTCCTAATAGTTTATGAAGTTTTTAGTTTTTTGAGACAGAAAGCAGAAAACACCTCAGGTTCGGTGAGATGGGATGAAGATCTTTAGTAAACATCCATTTTTAGTCTGGCCTCCGATTCTCATTAGAGTTACGAGTTTTCGGTCTTTTGCAAACTAACAGGTTTTCCTTCAAGGCTTCAACATTCTTTCCGCCATTTTAATCTTAATCCAACATCCTTTTGAATGCATAATAAAAGCATTCCCACAGCATAATACTGCTCTGACTATGCTACCCCATCAGGATGCTGTATTTAGGGGATGTGCGGTAACCCACACAGGCTGAGATAAGCTAGAATAAGGACTTTTTACAGCATTTCTCTTTCATAATAATGTACAACTTTCTGCTGTTCTGTCATATAATATCCAAATAATGGGACAAAATGTGGAACCTTCACTTACCCACAACACTTTTCTCAGGTGGAGGAGGTATGATGCAGCCATGCAGTGACTGTTTGGCTGAGAGCTTTTCATAAAGGCCTAAGAAGTCGCTGAAACGCCTCCTGCTGGAGAAGACCTTACTTTTGAACATAGGCAGAGATGTCTGGAGGAAATCATGGAAAAAGAGGATGAGAGTAGCCGTGTAATAATAAACAAAAAGGCTTTGAACATCAGCGCCTTAACCACTCACCCTGGTGGATACTTTGTAGGCCACATACGCATTCATGCCATCTCCTGGGAGGGATAAAAACAAGAGACAGATTGGAGCTGAGAGTTAGTCAACTTTCAGAGTTATATTTGTAAAAATATCTTTAAAAACAAAATAAACTGACCAACTTTCTCTGGATTAGTGACAGCAACGTCCACATCGAAGCTATCCTTGGCCTCTTCCTCTTCCAGCTGCAATGAACAAGACAACATTTCTACAGTGCAAACTCAGAGAAGCGAACGGATTTGGCCGCCACAGAGGCGTTCCCTGGAATATGAAGCACAGACAGTAAGAGGTGGTTGTGTGGGGGGGTTTAATAAGGCCTGTACCTGCTCCAAGGAGGTGGGCTGCAGAGCAGCAGGGCTTCGAGAAGATGGACGGCCAGAGGAGGTGGAGAGATTCTTCTGAGCTGAGCTTTCAGTTGTTTCCGAGTTTAAATCCGCTTGTGCTTCTAGGGACAAAAAACAAAATACATGCTTTTTATTTATGACAAATTCTTTGCATAAAATCAATAAAGTCAAACTGAATTAGACAGTGAAATCAATTGATCAGAAGATTATGTACAGCAATCAATGGACTGTTTATAAATGCCGCCAATAGATGCCTTAACCCCGAATACAGAAATGTTTCACACCAATGAAACACAGTGACGTGTATGACATCAACCAGACGGGGCAGGCTGAAGCAAAGCAAACATTGCTGAGGCGGTGGAATCACCTGTACACGTAGCTACTCAGTCTGTTTTAGCACGAAAACATTGTAGTTCTTTTTTTAAAAACAATTAAGAGAGACGATATGTCCCTTTGTGGATGGGTTAGATGTTTGCACGTCTTTCCCGTCCAGAATTGGTAAGCGTTCTGTTAAAGGAAACCTCTGTGTCTACACCTTGAAGCTTTCTCTAAGGTTTGTTTTCCTGGACAGAGATCACTCGGGACAAAATCTTTAAATAACACATATATATATATATATATATATATATATATTAAATTACCATTAGAAAGAAATTGTAATCTTACTCAGATCAGAGAAGTTGCTTAGAGTTACAGAATGCAGCTGCTTACCAGCCGGGTTCACTTATCATGAAGCAACCCCGATAAACAGTTAAATAAGCATTTTATATATCTCCTGTCTGCCGCATCATCACTTTTTACATCATACATGTTTGCAGATGAGTTGACATCCATGGCTCCAGCCTTTTCAAAATATTACACTTTGTTCTTTGCTGAAGGACACCGCTCTCATTCCATTCCCAAATCTTTGACACGTGCAGAATGAAGATTATAACTGTATATTCGGAGAGAGAAATTGTCCTAATTAGATAAACTATTAAGGAAAACATCAGTTCTGACACGCAACAGGCAGCTAATATTAAGGTGTAATAAACTCACACATCATCAATGATAATGATCCTAACAATTCGATATATCTTATCGGCTAAGGCTACTTTATCTTTTACCAAAAAATAAAGAAGCTATAAAGAAATCAAGAAGCTGCAGAGGTTTCCGATAGTTACAATCTCCTTTAGTCGCTTCATGGAGGACCAAGTGGCTGAAGCTGGAAAACAAGGCATTGCTGCGGTAAAACTTTGTGACGATGATGAAAAAGTCCTCAGTGATGATTACCAGCTCTCATGGCTGCTAAACTCTACATGGAGAGACATGCTTTCATCCGAGGTTTACCAGGAAAACATTGTTGGATTTGTTGTGGATGAAGTAGACGCCACATACAAATAGTGAGTGAATATAAAACACACATACAGTTGCTGCTGCTGTGATTGGCTAAAATCTTGACAAGGGAGGCAGGCGCCATCCAAGCACCTCCCTCCCTTTTGCTAAAGCTAGGGAGGAACCTTTCAAGATGCCTTCTGTGTTGAATTCAAATTGGACCACATATATCAATCTGGCTTGGCTAAGAAAATATAAATACATTTAAAAAGTTTATTTAAAAACTTATTGTTCAGTATAACCTCGATTTAATCTTTATCAAGCACAGTCCTATAAAACCTTTCTTAAAGCTACAGTGTGTAACTTTTAGCGACATCTAGCGGTCAGACTGCAGCAACATGAACGTCTCCCCCCCACCGCTTCTCCCCCCCAACAGTACGGCGAGCTTTACGGGACAAAATGTCTTCCACGACTTCCGCACCACCTACCTTCTCAAGTGATGAGGTTTGTTTACATAGATAATTTTACAGATAGTATTTCATTAGTCTGTGTAGGGTATAGATTTCATGTAGACTTAAGATAATAAATATACCCGTTATTTTTTTCTACATCGTTGTGACATTTTGGTGATCTCGCAATCGCTAGTTTGTTGGCTCTGCGCTGCCGTAGCGCAAAGATGTCTGCCTCCATGGCTGCGAGAACCGCTCCTATGTAATTATAAATAACGAATTCTAAGGCAACGCAAATATTAAGGTTAAGAGGCTGAGCTCGTAGAGGATGATAAATAACATAGTTATGTATAATATATTACATTTCTGACTGTATATCCCTGTAATTATTACACACTGTAGCTTTAAGCGAACATGTCGCAACAGTGATTTAAAATGCACAGGGTTTTTTTTTCATGTCTATTGGGGCTTTATAGGGTTATAGTACTCTTAATTTGCTGTAACTTAAGAAATAATTAAAGCCAACATTTGAAGTACCACTAAAGGCAGTGCATAGAGCACCAGTTGTTAAAGTTCTGCAGTATGAGGTGAATGGATCCATGAGGTCTACAAAGAAAGGGTTTGCTACCATATCTGAAAATCATTTAGAGGTGGGTCAGTGAGTATAGCCGTTAGTGCTGGTCTGTTCACCTGCAAACAGGTCATCATCATCATCAGAATGAACTCCGTTAGGTTTGGCAGCGGAGGCCTCCTCACTGAACAGGTCTGTGGGCTCCTCAGGCTGAGAAACTCCTCGACTGACGGAAGCCGGGTGGCTCTGCAAAATATGGGGATTTGACTCAGAAACATCCAACCACGCAAACAGAGAGCATTTATCAACAGGGGCAGATTTAGAAAATTTGGGGCCCTAGGCAAAGACAGGCAGGGGGCCCTCTGGATTGAGAAAACAACACATAAAACAGACCCATTATACAGATACAGAAATTTTAATAGAATAGACATACATTATTTGTTCTAGGTTTTGTCCCTCTCTTCTCGTCCCTTTTCTTCTTGTTTTCCTCTCTATGTTTTGTACTCAGCTGACTTTTCATGCTGTGTCAAAAGTAATGATTTTTTCCGACGACTAAGCTCCTTTCTGTGTTTCCAAAAAGGCTACAGCAAAAGTAAATAACACAGTCCTTATTTTCACTGTAGGCTGATCTGCGTCTCCATTTTTCATTTGGATTAAATGATTGGCAGCATGAATCATGACAGCAGACAAGATAGAGGAGAGCAGGAGGCAGGGTTACCAATCTACTTGCTCTGGAGAGCAGAGTTTGCTGCTTTTAAATGTTGTCGCTAAAGTCTCCAGTAACAGAAAAAAGTAGCTAGATTTGGCGCTAGGCGCTTTTTAAAAATAAAAGTGCTGGAGGGGTCTGAAAAGTCGCTAAATACAGCGACTAAAGCACTAAGTTGGCAACACTGCTCTTCACATAGTTTGTTTTGAAATGGTTTGTTGCTATTTGTTTGAACCTTTCTGAACATGTGCAGCAAATGGGCTGAGACACATTTATTATAAGCATTCTGATGGCATTTTAGCAAAAGTATTTTTTATCAAAAACATAATTAATGTGCACAAATAAGTAATAGCTGTATTAATCATACATGTAAACAGAGTTTTATGGGGCCCCCAGGAACTTGGGGCCCTAAGCAACTGACTAGTATAGCCTAATGGTAAATCCCAGCCCTGATTATATCTGCTAACAACGAAACAAATGTAGAAAGGGGAGAATACTTAACTCATGATTAGCATAAATAAATAAAGACATTTAAAGTAAAAAAAAAAAAAAAGCAAAATGTTCACCTAGGCATTAAAACTATAACGCCTTGAAATGTACTAACATAACACAAACACCAATGTAGACCAACTAAAAGCTACCACTGGTGGTTGTAATTCAGTGTTAGCTGATGGTTGAATTACAACCATTCGTTTCTGATGAATAATTCCAAACGCTTTAACCAAAATGCCTCTTTGGCCAATTTTACGACTAAATCTTCTTTTAATTTCAGAACTGTCAAAGGTTTTCAGCTGTTAGAAGCAGCTCAGATCAGATAAAGAGGCTGAACTCTTTCAGCTTCTCTTGTCACAATGCAGATAAACTGACATAGCCGGACACATACGTTGTTAACAAAAATGTCCTCTCCTTCGTCGCTGTCCCCGTCTGCCATGTCACACGGCGCGGGCTCTGGCTCCTCTGATGCTGGGAAAGGAGGAGGATTCCGGTCCGAGCTGGACGCCATAGTCCCTGTTGTCAGTTAGAGCGTCCCGACCGGAAGTGACGGAATCAGGTCTGGAGAATGGCTACAGCGCCTCCTGCTGGTGTCCACTCTCTATTACACAACAATGCCAAACAGCACACTGTTTGACTTTACTCTAATAACTGCGTAACAATATCATAGTTTCTAATAGGAATATTAGAATATAATAGTAGTAATGATAGTTTCGACAGCAAAAATATAAAAGTGTTTTTTATACTTCATTTAGGGAAACTGTGTTTCTGCATCGAGTTTGCATGTTCTCTCTGAGCATGTGTGGGTTCTCTCCGGTTACTCCGGCTTCCTAACACAGTCCAGAAACATGACTGTTAGGTTAATCTGCTTCTCTAAATTCTCCTTATGTGTTAGTGTGTGCATGAATGGTTGTATATCCTGTTTGTCTCTGTGTTTCCCTGTAATGGACTGGTTACCTGTCCAGGTTGTACCTCGCCTCTCCCCCGTAGATGGCTGAAGATAGGTACCAGCACCCTTCGGACTGTGGGGTGGGCTGGGTCTGCCTGTCCTGGCCCTGTGGCCCCTCATAATGCTCCTAGTGTGGCAATACCCCACCACATCTCCTTTTTTGTTCAATTAAAAGGATATCAAGTATTTCAGATGAGAAATGTCAAAAATAATTCAATCATTAATGATGATGCAGTGCAAGAACTTAATTCAAATTTAGATTTTAATGCATAAAATAAAAAATGTAAAATATTTAAGATGATCCTTTTTTAAACTGTTTAACATTTTATGTTCAGAAAAGTTAACAATATAACTTATAATAACTTACAAAGAACTTAACTGATTTATAAATACACCATTCAGTAAAAGAGTAAAGCACTTGAAGATGTAATTAATTTAGCTCCACAAGGCTCCAGTAATTAACAGAATTCTGGTTGGACTTAAGATTAGTGCTGCGCTTGTTCCTGATATAAAGTTAATGCATAACATCACATGTCATTCCTGTGCTTGCAATACCTGAGTGAAGTCTCCCCCCACCTTCTTCCAATCAGACGAAACTGGTGTCAAACATTTGTGCTGGTTTGTGCAGAAAAAATTTTCGTTTGTGCCTCTAGAGGTCATCAAAGGTCAACCAGCCCCCCCACCTTTTTCAAATCAGACAATTAGCTCGACTCCGTTTTTGCTGGTTTGTGCAGCAAACGTTTTCTTTTGTGCTGCTTTGGCTTTAAAGATATTAATGAAAAGGTAAAGGTCAACCAGCCTCCCCTCTTTTATGAAATCAGACAAAATTGGTGTCAAACGTTTGTGCCACATTAGTGCCAGTTTGTGTAGCACAAGTTTTCGTTTGTGCAATGAAAGATTAAAGGTCAAAAGGCCAACCAGCCCCCCATATTTTAAGATATATAAAATTTTTGTACTGCCATCATTTTAATTATATTAATAATAGTTTGTAGAGGTCATCAAAGGCCAGTGAACATCTGTTCATTCTGAAACTGTGAATTTCATATCAATTATAAGTTGTTAATCTATGAATATGAATAATTAAATTTTAACTTGGAAACAATTTATAGTGTTTGCTGCACAAACGTAATACAGGTGATTAACACCAAATTTATTTATTTTTGCAAATGTGACCCCTGGAGAAAAAAAATTAATTATACACCTTACATTTGAATAGAAAAATCATTGTTTCAACCTCATAGACACACCAGAAAATAAAAATCTAAACTTTTTAGACCTGAAATATTCTGATGAAAGAGTGAAGGAGCAGCCATGAATGAAGCTTTTGTGCTTGTAGGACATGTTGACTTCACGTTGAAGGGGCGCTTCCCTTCGTGTTCTTGACGATAGCTGTTGCTGTGCATCTGCAGGCGTGAAGGTTAGGAGGCAGTGGTTTTTGAATCTGGCATTTTTAAAATATGTTTATAGCTAATTCTGTGTTGTTTAAAATTCCTAACGGGCTCAACGGTTACTGATAGGTCATTTGGATCCATTTCTTTTGTTTTTTCTTTACAAATTCCGTTTTACTAATTATCTAAAAATAATAAGGTGAAACCTTCAGTGATATTGAGATAAGATTCTAGTTTTCATCTGCTAAATGTAATTTTTACAGCTGAATTGATCAGTTTTTTTGAGTTCTAATTGATAGAATTGAATCTAATTGATTGATAGAAAATGGTAATTTTAACTTAAGTCGAAAATCTGTAAAATTCTAAATTATCAATGTAGATTGACCTAAACAGAATTTAATTAAACCTAATTGAATAGAAATTTCATTTCATGTGTCATTGTTCATCATTGTTTTCTATATTTGAATCCCTTGCCCCCATGAAAACCTGCTGGCCCCTTCCTGACCCCCTAGTACATTTGGTGCAGAACCGCCACCAACTGTAATTTAATCAGAATTACATCAGTAAATAACAACAGTATTAATTTGTCATTGTTTTTCAAAAGTTCAAACAAAAAAATTAAAACAAAAAGATTATAGTAAAAGGCTGCTTAATACTACTGAGATGATAAAAAAAACATCAGTATGCATTTAGTGATGCTTGCATACATATACTTATGCTTGGTTTGTTCACTGGGATTTTTATTTTAATTGCAGAACAAGTTGCACAGCAACTTGTTTCTTCTTTCCAGGTGAGAAAGTTTTCAGTCATCTCAAACTTGCAGTTATAAACACTTTTGTGCAACCATTTTTTTTCCACCACACTTTTTCCTTCCCCTCAACTTTCCTTGAATGTGCTTTGATAACAGGTAGCTTGTTCAACATTAGCCTTCTATCAGTTGTCTTCCTTAAAGTGGTCTCTAATGTTTTAACCATATTAAGTTGGCTCTAGGTTTGTAGAGAAATTAAATCTTGTATTTTAATTAAATGTAAGCCATGGTAGTTTCAGTTCAGATGATATTCTAGTTTATTTAAATGTGCCTGTAGGCAGAGTGTGATCTCTCATTGACCTTATTTAGTAATGTTACATATAAGAATAAATCCTTTGTCAGCTCCCACTGAGCTTTTTAACCATTTCAGATGAAAAAGAAGAGCACAAACGTTTACTTTGTTAGTATTCTTAATAGCTTGTATACACAATGTATAGGAGCACCAATAAAAAAACATTTTTTTCTCCAAAACTTTTTCAACATTTTTTTAAAAAGCCAGATTATTTTTCTTCTACAGAAAGCAAAGAAAGCTCTGTACATGAACAAGCGGTACAACATAATTCCTCATCACGAGCTGCCGAGTGAAACAACTCAGTCAGAGAGAGAGATAGAAAAAAAAAAGACCAGCTGCCTGCTGCTTATCTAGGACACTACATTACACAAACAGCTTCTGATATTTAAAACACAAGATATGTAAGAAATGTACTTTCCAAAAATTGTGAAAAAGTGCAATACAGGTTCAACTGTTTACAACTCAACAGATCGTTTTTTTTTCCCCAAACGGAGTCCGGTTCTTTTTCTCCCAGTTTCCTTCCAAACCACCTTTCCTTGTTTGTCTCCAAAGTTTAAATCTCTTACAGTTATACTGACATTCATGACGATGCACATTTATGCAAAACATGGTATTCACAAAAGTAGAGGAAATTACTATGATTGCAAATGACAAAATTTTCTTTGGGTAAGAGGGCAATGAAAAACTAGTCTCTGAGACGGACCTATTTTTCTTTCCTTTTTTTTTTTGTACAGCAGTTTTGTGTTCAGAACAACGATTTTTTTCATACAAAACCAACCATATATATATATAAAGGAAAAAAAAATCCGGGAGTCCCTTTGAAAAGGCAAACATCTTTGCATCTTGTAATGTTTGTAACAGAACCACAGAGTGGCATTCGATGAAGACATACAGGAAAAATAAAAACGAAACAAACAGACGTCAAAAAGACTTTGCAGCAGAAAAATGCCCGAGTGTTTCAGCAGATGTCTGAAACCAAAGGTTATTCATTGATTTCTTTTTTTTGTTGTAAAACGCACACATACAACCAAACTTGTACAAAAGTTTCATTTGCTGATTGATTGAATGATTGGTTTGTTCTTTCTAGCAGAGCTTTCAGGTGTCGGTCAGAGGCCATGAGTCCCAGGTAGCCCTGACCTGCGTGGAAACGCCGTCAAAGTCCCGCAGAAGGATCCGCAAGCTCTAATTGAGATGAAGGGCGAGTTAACGGCGAGTCTTCCAATGGTCCGACGTAGAAACACGTTGGTAAGGCTTTTAAAACGGAGCTCCCACAATCAACAGAAAGACTGAAGAGTATTTTAGTGTAAAAAGTGGATAACAAGTCGCCAGGGCAAGAATGGTACTGTAGAAACCATTAGACCTCACTCCTCCGCTGATATGAAAACTGAACTTAAGGACTCAATCTAAATCACAAGTAATAATAATAATAATAATAAAACAATGGGAAAAATAAAAAGAATGAGGCAGTTAAAAAAAACATGTATGTACATAAGCATGTAGAAAATAAAATACCATGGCACAATGTATGACACATGAGGCTAAAAAGCAAACAAAATAAAAGAAATAAAATAATATAGGCATGTAAAAAACTCAAGAACAAACAGTAAGGAGGAGGAGCTGACATCCCATGCTTACTTCACTGAAACGGTCCAATAGATACAAAACGCACAAAGAAAACACTGGTCAAACACTGTGTTGTAGTCGGCGCTGCACGAGCGCCGCCATCACAAACCAGCATTTTTATGATCCTCACCTTCTGCTGCCAGTTTTTCTCTTTTTGCTGAAGAAAAAATAAAATAAAAGAGTCACAACCGTCAGGCTGAAAGCAGCCAAAGCATCAAAGATCAATGTCTCTGAGATTTGTTCTTCATATGAGCATGAAGTGTCAGTGATCTGCCTCCTGTCCGACACAGAGAGGATGATCCGGGAAGAAGTTCCAACGTTTTTAGTCTCTGTTGGCCCCAAAAAGCTGTTACATGTCCACAGACCTCGGGCTCTAGAAGGATTGTGTTTCGAATGTGTTTATCTGCCTGTGAGAGCTGTGTGGCTTCCTTGCATATATGTGTGCGTGTGTGTGTGTGTTTGCGTCTGTGGATGAGTGTGCGGTCATGGCGCTGTTGTGATGGCGTTCAGGTCTTTCATCAGGCCCTCGAGGTGCGCCATCTCCTCGGTCAGCTCGTCAGGCTCGTAGCTCTGAGGGAGAGGAACAGGGTTACTGCGCGGGGCTGGGGAGGGGCAGGGGGGGAGGGAGGCAAGCACCTGGAAGTGGGGAAGGAAGAGAGGGAAGGAGAGGAGAGGACAGGAGGGAGAGGAGGTCAGTCAGGGATCCATCAGAGACAGCAGGAGGGAGCTGGATGTGTGGGGTGAGGCGAGCTGGGTCAATGAGACTGAAGCAGACCAAAAAAAAAAAAAAATCACAACACGGAGAAAAGAAAAGGAGCAGCAGCCAATCAACCAGAAGCCAAAATGAGGTAATTAAACAAAAAAATGAAATCATTCCAGTAATGAGTTTAGTTATGACCAGTTGTTAGAACAAATCGTTTGTGTTTAAAAGGAGCCGACGATGCCAAGAAATTATAAATGAGATCAAAGTTGGAAGAAGAGAGAAAGAAAAAACAGAAAATGTGGTTACAACATGTCCACCAGTAAGTCACCGTACAACCCAGAGCCTAAACAAAAACCTCACATGAATCTGGGAGTGTGATGTGTGAACATATATATATATTTTTTTGAACACAGCTAAGAAAAACTAAAATGATTCCCATCAGCATCATTGCAACGCTACAAAGCTCCATCGGGGGGCGGCATACTCACGCTGTCTACATCCTCCAGCATTTTGCTTGTTTCTGGTACATCAGGGGCGTTGGGTACTGTTACTATCATTGGAGTGCGTGTCCTTCCTAGTGTTCCGATGGAGGCTGTTTTTACAACATGGGGGTGAGAGGGAGGCCCTGGGGGAGGGAGAGGGTTATAAAGGCTCACAGTTAGTAGTGGCTCCGCCCACTTTCAGTCATTCCTTTAGGTGAGGCGTCTGCAACCTTTTATATCCAAAGAACCATTATACCCAGAGCCGCAAAACATAACATGACTTTTTCGAAAAAAAAACAACCTATTATTAAGTTTTATAATCTCTAAATTAGGTTTCCACCTTAAACAACCAACAATTTAGGTATTTTTTAGCTTTTAAGATCATATAAAAAAAAACATTATTTCCATGCTAATTAAAAGAAAAATGGCTCCGAAAACATATTTCTGGTTCTTTTAATGTCATTCTTTTACGTTTTATAAAGAACACAAAAACTTTTAAGGCTTGTGTTTATTAAGGTACATTGTTTTGTCCTTTATATAAATTTTAGCCACTATTAGGAGCTGCTGTCGAGGGTTCAAAGAGCCACATGTGGCTTCATTAAGCATCTCCCTGAAATGAGTTTTTGGAACTTGGGATGTATGTAAACCCTGCCATAATTTTAGCGAGTATAAACACGTATCCTTTTTTTCCCCCTTTGGGCTGTGTAAGATTATTAAAAACCTGCCATTTTTGATGTCGTTATAATTCAACTAAACTGATGGATATGCTAATAGGACAGTCAGCACCAAAAACCAAAGTAGTTGCTTTTGTCCATGTTTTAGTGATGCTTTTATGTTTAAACGCTTCTTTATTAACATTTATTGTTTAGTTTATTCCTCTAGTTGATCTGGAGACTCCATACTGGTTGATGACGCTTAAATAAGATTGATTTAACAAACTAACACTTAGATAACAGATATCAACTAAGGTCAGAGAATGACTCATATATGTGGTAAACAGATTCTGGGTATGTTTGGTGTGAGAGCTCACCAGTCTGAGCAAGCAGGGGCATGCTGGGTAAGGCGGGGGAGTCGTATGAGGGATGGCTGGAGACTGGGATTGCAGGTACAGCAAAGCTCTTGAGGGGGTGGGCAAGGGCATGCGGGTGGGCTGGGCGATGTGGGGGCAGGTTGCTGGAGTAGCTAGGCTCTTCCTCGGTGGTGGTGGAGCCATGGTAGCTGTCCTCTGGGTCAGCCATGATCTCAGAGGGGCAGGAGACTTGGGAAGATGCTGTAGGTGGAGGGAGGGGCTCCGAGCTGGGGGTGTTCCTCACAGATTCTGGAGAGGCAGAGGAACCATAGATGAAGAGGTTTTAAAACATTTACACAACCTTCTTATCTGTTTGGTGATGAGAATGGGGATTGTTTTAAATCAAGTATTTAAAGCACGAAGTCACACTTAAACCACTAGTTAATCTAAATCTTCTCTAGGGTATCATTAAATTTGATCAGAAGGTAGTGAAGACATTCAGTTCATTTATTTCAGCTCTAACAAACCGAATCAATTACAGATTTGTTTATCTTGTGTGCAATCTTCCTTAATGGGTCTGACTTTTGGCAAAATTTGCAAGTTAAATATATCAACTCAGATTCCACATGAAGCACAATCAGGAACCTAATTAAAATTATACTATTATGGTGACAAAAATAAACAGCTGCAGTTATTTCATGCTGATATGAACCGAGTCTCCTGACCTTTCTAGTTAGCCTGGTGTGTTTACATGCAAAAAAAAAAATGCAAGTATGAAATCTTTTAGCCATAATTTAACGGTTATGTGCAGTGCAGCACAACACGACAAGTATTAATGAGTCGCAGCAATGAATTAGTCAGAGATGAGACAATTATGTCTTAATCCAAATGCTGTTCTTTTTATTGAATGCATCAAAACCGAGATTTCCCAGTTTTTGCGTCTTAAAACACATCCATTAACAGTTTGCACCAAGATAGACTTCTGTTTGAGTGTAGTTAGAATAGGATTAAGGTTAAAGATATGCGGTTCAACCAAGAAATGAGGATAATCTGGTAAGAATATAATTTACTGTGAGAGAAACCTGCATCGCGTTTATGTCTTACAGTGTGGGAGAAGTAAATCAGAATAGGTCAAAGTGGGCGTTTTCTAGAGGTCAAAACTAATAGAAAACTGGAAATTGGTATTGATTGGGAGATAATGGGTAACACCAGTGGCCGTACCATCATGCTCTTATACTATGAAACATACAAGTTCGTTTTTGAGCATTAATCTAAACTTCACTTTTCTAACTTCAAAACATTCTCTAAAATATCTTTAATAACAACCTGTCCCTTATTTACTCTCTAAATCAGAGGTCTTTAACAGGGGGTCCATGACCACTAGGGGGTCCACAGAGGTACTGCATGGGGGTCGCCAAAATTTTGGTTGATTCCAATTTTTTTTTATATTCCCCCCTGAAATTTGTTCCACTAATTGAAATATCTTCAAATTCACATTAACATGAATTCAACACACTGTAGTAAACAGATAAATGGAGGCAGAAGATGTCTTTCAGTCATCAATGCACACATTCAGCGACACACATGAGGTCTTTCAATCTAGGAACCGTTTCATTCACAACACCTGTCCCATCAACCAGTAATCAGAAATACTTTAATAATCCCAGGGCAAAAATACTTTCGTTACATTACTCCATCTGTAATAGAGTGACTATAGGACCAGTTTGATAAAGCAAAATTCATACAATATTTATATAATTAGGGGGTCCCTGCTCCATCTTGCCATCAGTTCGGGGGTCCTTGGACTGGAAAACGTTGAAGACCTCCCTTCTAAATCATTTAACAAACTAGCTTTTATCTGGAATATTTGAGTTTAGATTCCATCTGAGGAACCCAACATGAACATCCCTTTCCAAATGCTAAATACTTAAATATCCAAAACTCATAAATGTGACAAAATGATGATACAAATCATGAATTTCAGACATCTTCTCCAAATGCCATGTTATCGTTGCTTTTAAACTTGGTCTCCCAGCTTAGATCATGCTGTAGAAATCTGTTGTAGCCATTCACTGCTTCCTGGTTCTACAGCTAATAACATTTCAATGTATTAGGTAACCAGTGCGGGTGTGACTACATGATGGTGATGATGATTAACCATTATAATATCTCTCCTCTAGAGGAAGTCCATCTTTTGAGTCAATTATCCAGCCAGACTTTGTTTGGTTAAATAAATACTGAAGTTTCCCCACAATTTGAGCTGCACACTACATCAAACAGCTACTATTAATCTGTGCAATATATCTCAACTGCAAATGGACTGCCTGGATGTGATATTTAGAAGGCTACAAATATTCAATATGTATTTAAAACTGCAGTTGCTATATTTGTCTAGTTAGATGGACATTTTCTGATTCTTTATTTAGACCATACTTAGATTCATCAACAAAATGCTAAATTTTAAGGACGAATTTCATATCTGATGATGGAAAATTAACACACAGGGGAGGAATCATGGATATATATATTAAAACTGAAATAATCACTTTCATCTGAAAAAATCAATGCCCTGTTTCATGTTTTTCATCTGACATCCAGCGGTTCCCCATTGTACTTTCAAATGATTCAGATAATAGCTTTTTGGGTACCTTTTGGAAGAAAAGAAAACATAATTTAGAGAAAATACAATCATGGACTATTGGTAGTAATGGTGTTTAGACGTGTGCTGATAGATTATAATTCCTGTTATTCTGCTTCACAGTTGGTGTCACAAGATGTGGTGGTGTAAAAATCAACAATTTTAAATTGACACAATATTTCTCATGAAAGAGAAATGCAACCTGGTATCTTGTTGCCGTCTGTATCTTATTTTATCAGCTGAGTTGAGTGTAAACTATTAATATAAGCCCTGGATATTAAAGTGAGTGCTTTTAATTCTAAACCCTTAACTCACAATGTTTTCGATTAGGACTTTTCATCTGGTGACCTGACTTATTTAAAAAATGAGAAAAATAAATCCTATAATCACTCACTAAGATAGTTTAGGGTTAGGTTTTGTTTCTTTTCAAAACTTTAGTCAGATATGGATGCCCTAAATGTGGTACAAAGAGTCTTATTAAGATATATTTGACTGTATTTTACCTTAGCATATCAGCTAGACATGTTTGTACATTAGCTTTGTCATTATCTCTGTGGTTAGCATTCAGCTAGCTGTTAATGTAAGCTAGGGCTAACTGATATGCTAACAGCCCAAAAAGTTTCTTTTATTGTCTGCATGAACAGAAAACACTAAATGTGCTCTTATTTTGAATGGAAAAATGCCCACAAGGTGTACAAAAAAAGTCTGTACATATTCTCTTATGTTTCCTTTTCAGGTTGAAATGAAAGCAATCTGAAAACTTATGGTCCTTTGTTATAGCTGTCCGTCTAACTTGCCTCTATGAAAAATTTACCTGATAGACTGAGAATCTTCACCAGTACCTATTTTATTTGTTTTATCTAAGAAGAAATGCTGACTTGCATTGTTAAATATGGACAGTTTAACAGTTTATAGGCTGATCAAACCTGAACTAATCTAAGCAGAGCTTAATTTAAAGATAGTTTGAAATTGCTTTTTCTCTATAAAGAGAACACAAAATTGACTATTTTAAATATAATACTACTATTTAGGCAACCCAAGACTCGCCAATCAAATAGTAAAAGAACCAAAAAATTAATTAGAGATCCTTTGAAAGACTGTTTTTAAGCTGGGAATTGTTCATATGATTTATGAATATAGGAACAAGTACAGATTCTAGATGTAGGTAGAAATCAAAAGAAGCGGAGCATAGATTGTTTCAACTGTTCTGCATTTGATCAACAAGAGACAAAACACATATTTCAACAACATTATTATTTGAAAAACTGAAAAATAAAAAATTTTTAAAGCACAAAGAACAAGAAAAATCTAGACCACAGTAAAGCTAAATTATAAATGCAACAGCAGCTGCTCACATGTGGCCGGCTAAATCTACCCATGCCCTCATGTGTATTTCTCCTGCTATCCAGCAGGGGGCAGTGTCTCACCTGAGGAGTCCACCCTTTCTAAATGGGAGATGGGGGTGGTGCAGGCGTGCGGGCGAGGGTGCCCCCTGCCTTGATGGTAGAGGTAGCCGCGTGTCGGTGATACCAGACTGCCCATGTGATAATGGTGATGATGGTTATCGAGGGAATGGATGGGATGAGCACTAATCACAGCTGTGAATGGAAATGGACATGGATACACAAGCATACACAAACACACAGGATGAGATGTTTAAGTTGGATCCAATCATAATGAACGGTTAGGACACACACATGCAGTTTCTTTTCAGAAACACTTTGCAAGTCTTTTTCACTCAGAAACTGATCTAAGAAGAAAGCCAATTCACAAAAACAAATAGTAAACATTTTATGTGAAGCATGAAATGGGAATATTTAAGCTTTTGATTTCTAGAGGCTTCCTATTCAAGATCTGACTGTTAACACATGTTCACAGACTTACGCTGAGGTGGCTGTGCGTCAAAAGGCATCATCATTTTAGGCCTCATCCCTCGGCGACCTGCTAGTGTGGACATGCTGTCGTCTGATTCGTGGCCTAAAAGGTATGGTGGAAATCAGCCAATCAGATTGCTATTCTAGCATTTTGTTTGTTGTTAAAGATTCCTTGTGATCTTAATCGGGGTGCGATATTTCCAAATGTCACTCGTACTTGAAGGCTATCGTTACAATCAAGCTGGGCTTGTTATGTAATGACAATCATGAGCCATGTATGATAAAGCATGGGATGTTTTGCATGGCAATCACAGACAAAGACACATCCCTGACTTTAATTCTTCGACTCTCCTTCACAGGCTCTGTTGAATTTCCTGCTCAAATAATAAACTCTCTACTTGAAATGCCACTTCCTGTCTGCCAGACAGACTCAGAATAATGCTCAGTGTTATTATGAATATGCACTCAGGCAGCAAGGATGACATTTCAATTGTCTCTTTTTTTTTTCAAAACATTAACTTATAAGCCTCCCCCTTCGGGAAAAAAACATACCTCTGTAGGAGTTGCGCCTCTGCTGCAGGTGGGGGTTGCTCTCCATTCCGCTGTCGGCTGGCGTGATGTCCTGCGAGGTGCGAGGGATGGGCGTCTCGGTCATGACGGGGTTGGGATCCGGCGACTTGTCCATAGGTTTCAGTTCCAGCCTCTCGTGGTGAATCCAAAGATCTGGCGGCTTCAGGTCTTTAGAATTTCCTTTGTATTTATGGGAGCCGTTTGATGACTTTGACGCGGCTCGCTTCCTGCAGGAGGGAACGGCACCAATGATTGAGGGAATAACTTGCTTCCACAAGCAGTGGCTGGAGAAAACAAATAGGATCTTACTTCTTCTGCTGGGAGGTGCTGCGCCGTGTGCACAGCAAGGCTCCGACCACAACCACTATGATGGTGAAGACTCCTACTGCGATTATGATGACGATGATCAGGATGTGATGTTCACCACCCCCAACACCTGTTTTACCTCAAGAGGATAGAAGATGAATTGGCTTAGATTTACTAAATCACATGCTTATCTACAGTCTTAGAGGAAAAAACTTAGTTTAAATGATTGTGGGTACATTTAAGAGAAAAAATATCCTGAAGTCCTCAGAAGGTTGTGCTGTTTTATGCTTTCTGAATTATTCAGCGTCTTGTGAATGATTTAGGTGTCTGGATGGCTCTAGTTGTGTCCCACCATCACATTTCCACCAGAATGGGGTCCAGCCATTGAGTGGGTCATTGCAGAACTGTAATTTGTTTCTTATTAAGCCATTGTCCTGCTGCTGGGCTGGAACTAACCTGTTGACAACCAGATTCTATCAGAGGCCAGTAGCTTCACAGATTACCTCATCATAGGGCGGCTGAAAAGCAATTCTCTTAGAATCTGGGAGTTGTAGGTTCAGCATCAACTTCCTCTTGTTAAATACTTCACGTGTGTAATGGGTGGGCATTTATCCCATTGTTTGTCATAATAATGATTAGTTCCTCTTTATGATAAGAAATTGGATATATTGTCTAAATTATAGATTCGAAGCAATGACGATTAAAAACTCATCTCAACTGGGGGAGTTGTCAGAATTGGTTAAGTCAAAACATTCGCTCTCTCTCAAATATTTTCTCTTCTCTCTCAAATCTTTGTTTCTTCTCTCAGATTTAATGCTTCTTGCACAGATATTTTCTCCTCTCGCTTGCCTCCTTCTCTTTGCGCACAAACCGCGCTCTGCTCGAGTCTCAGTTACGCTCGCAAACCCGTAGGCTCTGCTTGCGGATTTTTTTTTGCTCTCTCTCAGATTGGATCGGATCGTCGCCTAGCAACCTTTCCAGCCAATAGAACGACAGCCTCGGAAAGGGTGCGCTTGTCTCTTGTTTGCACATGTGCAGCGCTCGAGGTTCTGGTAAATCGGCTCGTAGCTCTGTTTCAACAGTTGGATTTATCCATGAACACCTCACAACGGACGACTGAATTTCAAACATGCTTGAATTTCTCCCGACCTAACGATTCCTGATTTGGAGGTGGCCGTCATAGGCTGATCGCCCCTCGTTTATACTGTGTATACTACGCCACGTAGGATGCACCATGATGCTGAAAGTTAGCACGACTGAAAAAATTCTCACACGACTGGAGAATCGGCCCGAAAACGGTAAAAAAAAGAGACTTTATTCTACTATTTTTCGTCTTCATTTTTTCATCAATTTTTCCATTGGGGCATTGACAAATGATTAAATGCCGTTACTTTGAAATGCTTAAGGATTTAAATTATATTAATTTATGTCCTGAAAAGTGAAATTTGAATTTCTATATTCTTCAAGAGGATTATTTATGATATGAGGGTATGACTCTGGCAGTAAGCAGTCACAGCCACACGGTTGCCTCGTAAAGACTCTAAAAAAAGTCATGCTTTTTCTCTTCACTTTTATCATTTTCACAATAATATCATCAAATAAAGTAATAAGATTTAAAGTGCATACTGCCCAGTACTCTATGTAATGTTTGTTTAATCAACATCATCCAAAGTTCTTAGCATACCTGCAAAACTGGTTTGCGACCAGATCCAATACGACATTTGATGTGTGCGGTTGCAGAAGTATAATCCACCCTGAAGGCATAGACTACATACCCTACACAGTTTTAAAAAATAATACTATACACATTTTAGAAAAGTTTTCCTCTACACCAGCCCACAGAGATACACCTTTTTTAATATGCCAGACACACGGGGGTAGTGTACCAAAAAACTAAAACATTTCTGCCAATAAGATTCCTTCAAAACAAACATGACTTCCTGTCAGAAATTAATCATGGATCGACATCCTGGATCAGGATTTAAAAATTATAAAGAATGTCTAAAGCAATGTAACAATCGGTACCTCTGACATTATGAATTTCTATCTCCAACGTACGGCCAAGTGTCTAACCGTGTGACGCAACGAAGACATATTTGTCGCAGGAGGCCGGAGATTTTAAAATGCTTCTTTTTTTAAGTGATGTATAACATTTATGTGCATAGCCTAGAGATGAGGAGATCCACTGATTCACATCAGTGGTCCGACACGCACACGTTGGATGTGAGTGCACAGGTAGCCTGAATGGAAGCCTTTGGAACCGACAACAGTTACTTCTATGATTTTCTCTATGACTCTATGATATTTAGATAGTCTGTTTTTTTGTAAATCCTTCTCTTCTGTAGATCATAAAAAATCCTGGTAATAGATTGCTGTGCATTCATCTTCTCTGATGTTGAAGTGGCACAGCTTCAGCAGCGGTATGAATGTTTTTTTCTTTTTTCCACGTATTGCTTTGCTCTATTGAAACCCTATAGTTTAAGCTAATAAATCCTCAAACCCCAACTACCTATACCAAATTATCATATGAGGTCATATCATGAAATCATTCTTTTAATGACACTGAATTGTGAACATGTGTGATTTGTATTGCATCGTATCGATCATATATATATTCCCACTTGCTCATTATCAACCGATCATGTACATTAACTTAAGCATCCGTCTGCTTTATGTTTATTATCTGATGGAAGCAGAAGAGGTATGCTTGTTTTGCTTGTGCATGGAAAAAAGACAGTTGACCATTAGGTCACAGCTTGTGGTACCAAAGTTTTTAGAATATTTTTTGAAGTTTTTAGCATCAAATTAGCATTGAAGGCCAATGGAAATCACAGTCCAGATAGCAGGTGGGATGAAGGACTTACCAACTGTACCTCTAGGGTCCTCCGGAAAGATGTTGCTTGGAGATCCAGGCTTTGGTGGCAGATTTGAAGCTGATTCAAACAGAGAAAAGCAAATAAGATTCCCAAGGGCTCCTGGCCATTTCGTCGGTCAACAAACTCTACAAACTAACATTCATGCAGTGCAACTTGTTATCAGCCCAGAAGATGGAGATCCTTTGAAAGAAAAGCATGTGAGATGTAGTTGGCAGTGATAAAGTGAGAAGAGGGAGTTTACCTTGGTCATTAGCCATTTTGTCAGAGGATTCAGCTTAACAGGCCAAAGGAGAGCAGAGAGGAAGAGACAATAAAAAGCAAAACAAAAAACGGTTAGCTGAGAGGAGCGGCAAGGGACGGAGAAATAAAGGGTGGACAGATGGAGGACCATGGGGAGGAAGAGGAGCAAAACTAGAGGAATGGAAAACTTGTGAGGAAACCAAACGGTTGCTGAACAGACTGTGCAGCAGACAGAGCCGAGCTGATAAAAAGGAGCAAAGCGTCGATACAGAAATGATTAAAACTTCCCACAATAAAGCACCCATTGATTTCCGATACTAAAACGCTTTACAAAAAAATCCAATGGCAACTAAATAAAACGGCCCTGTTAAATAACTGAAATGAAAAACAAAATGAGCTGCGGTTGGATCCACAGTCCAATTCATCCTAAACGCTTCAATAAAACCTTTGCCGCAGAGCAGACCTCAAACTCATCTATAAGCAATAAAGACGACTCAGGAAAGATTGCGGTAACAAATGAAAGCGAAGCATATATTTAAGTTAGTATGAGATTTGAATTTATGTCGACGCAAAAAGGGAGATTAGCAGCTAATAGGGACGCTAACAGGCTAAACCTGCTGCAGGGATGGGGAAAGCTTTCAACCCAAGTTTAAACCAGAACCTTTAAGGCCTCCATGCAATCAGTCAGGTGTAACAGAAACGTAAGACTGAACATCCCGTTACTGCATTCCCAACATGGCTGCAGCATCAGGCTATGGGGGATGTCATTCCTCCATTCCTAAAGAGCAGCTTTTCATGAAAGCTATTTCAGTGTCAGCTATTGAGCACAAATATCAGTCTGTAGACGTTCAAAGCTGGTGAAGCTTTAACCTCAACAGCCTTTCCACAGAAATTGTACTAAAACTATTTGACTATTTGCACAGCCAATTAGCAGCTCTCATTTCATCTTTACTTCTATTCTATTCTACAACATTAAAAGAAAAAAACATTATTTTACTTCTAATTTTACAAATAAGTCATCTCCTTCATCGTGTCAGTGTTTAACATAAAATCCTGATAAAATACACAAAGGTTAATGCTTGCAACAAAATGTGAAAAGGTTCAAAGATATAATGGGTACTGTACTTTATTGTTGATGTGATTTTCTCTGTGCTAATATGGATATGAAAATGAAATGCCTGAACCCCTGAAGATAAATATTTAAGGAAACTGCATTTATAATCTATACAGCAGAAGTATTTTTGTCAAATCTAAAGGAGTGGAAAACGTGGGCGAAATATTATTTTCTTTATTAATAAAACCTTGTTCAGATTGAAAATAATTTCTTTTTCAGCAGCTAGGCTTCCCATTAACTGGGCTTATCTCTGAAACAAACTTAAAGCAAAAAGACACAACTAAACTATTTATTCATTGCAAACCACCATAATTATTTAATAATTTCTCAACATCATTAACTGCCTTATTGAACCGCCCTCCCATACCAAAAGAAACATTTTATAGTTTTTCCAGTCATTTGAATCCTCCCTGTTTTCACTCTCATTGCTGGAACGTTCTCTGGGAGATTTTAGAAACTTACTCTTGGGAGTTCGGAACTGAACGGCCTCCGACATGGGCCCCATTCCTTTGGAGTTCCTGGCCTGGATCTTGAAGTAGTATGTTGTGTCCAGCGTCAGCTCCTGGATCTGGTGCGTGAGGCGGTTCCCCACCACAGGCTCAATGACCCAGTCGTGGACCACTGCTTTTACGTCTGTGCTGTAGTAGATAATGTAACCTAAAAGGACCAGACAGGAAGAGTGAAAGGCTCTGCAGTTTTTATTTGCGTTACACAAAAGGAAATAACTATTAATCTACTTTTAAAAACCTCCCATTTCAACATGTTTTACTTCTTGATTCAATCATAATAATGTCCTTATTCATAATAAATAGGTTCACAAAAAGTATTTAAGTAAGAGTTTTTAAATTAATTGTGGAATTTGGACGTCTTCTTTAATTTTGCTTTGAGCAACAAATTATTCCTTTAGAAGCACTTTTTTTAGCCTGTAAGTTTAACTTAACACTTTGCATTAATAATATATTAAATATAGTTAAAAATACACAGAAATTGTCATGTCTCAGGCTGTAAGAATTGTGACTGGATTTAAAGCATTTAAACTCTTTATTGTGAGATAAAAAATAAGAGCCCTAAATAGTACCTTTACAAGAAACAGGAAAAAATGTTTAGAGAGGCATCGTTTTACAACGTCAAAATATTTCTGATATAAAAAAATACTAATTAAAGGGGCTTTAAAAAAGTTTTCTTTCTTTGTTTAATGTTTCTTTCTTTGTATTTAACTAATCCACTGTAGAAAATTATCACTATTTTCCAACCAAAGGTCAATTTCAGATACATCTTTAACACAGTTGTTTTTTCCATAAAAGCAGTAAATGTGAGATGAATGTTTCGCACAAACCAAGGACTTATCAATAAGCCTGTAAATAACATTATTTCTGCTTCGCTGGGATTAAAGACTCACCTGTAATTTTTCCATTAGCTTCAGACGGAGGCTGCCAGTTCACTATTATGGTGCGAGGTTTATTCTCTTTGCTCACGACGGTCACATCTTTTGGAGCAGAGCCGGGGGCTGAGACACAGAGAGAAGAAATTTAATTTGGTTTATATTAGAGCTGCAGCTATAAAATCTAAAAATAAATACATTTCAGGAAATTGACATTTCTAAATAAATGTTTTCAATTAAATTATAAAACTATTGTCCTTTTTCTATATGAAAAATAAAAGAAAAACATAAAAAAATATACAATATATGTTATGATATATGTATATAAATATATAATACGAAGATTTCTTGATTTTGAATAGAAACGTTTTTAGGCGGAGAGATATTACTTTGTGTTTGGCATAGCATACTAAACATCAACATATTCTCCCTTTTATTGCATCTCTTTACTGGAGTCTGTAAAACATCATCCTGTCTTTATCACAAACTGCCACACTTCAGTTTCTGAGCCCTCCACATTATTTCTGTGATGCACATTAGATTTGATTTCCACTTTTGGCTAAGAGAGGCGTGAAGTCAGCTTCGATCCATGTCGGACATGGATGAAGCGCTCTTGACAAGAATCAGACCTGTCAGCTACTGTGACGGCTGTTTTTTTTAAAATGTTCTTTCAGCAAATGGCAGGTTTTAGAGTCTGTCTACCATTAGTTAAAAAGTATTTTAATAATTGTTAGTTTATGTATATGGGGAAGTGTTGGCCTAGAGGTTAGAGCAGTGCTCTTGTGCTCTAAGAAGGTTGCAAGTTCCCGGTTCAATCCCCATAGCTGCACTAAGCAAAACCTATAACCCCACACTGCTCCCCGGGCGCAGCACAATGGCAGCCCACTGCTCCCCAAGGGGATGGGTTAAATGCAGAGAATGAACTTCCCTACTGTGGGACAATAAAGGCATTTACAATTACAATTTATATACATAAACTAGGGCTGAAAAAAATAAAGTGCATCATAGAACCGATTTTTTTGCTCACATGTGCTAAACACTCCCACTTAGAAAAAAGATTCATTTCTTGTTTGATATTCTCCCTCTAATCTGCCACATAGCAGCTTTGTTCTGTTCAAAAGTGAAAAATGTGAAGAGCATAATGCATGTTTTCATCATCTTCACTGATTAATTTAAGTCTGTATCAACTTGTGTTAAAAAAAATCTTCACGGTTAGTCCAATACATTCTTTTTCAATGGAAATGGGCTCTCTTCTCAATTTAGCTGCAAGTTGCCCCATTTTACTTGCTCAATACATATTAACCATACAGGCAGCACAGTATCTTTCCCATTTGAGTTATAAAAAGTTCAATTTCCCAAAGCAGCCAATGGGGGTTGTCGTATTGCAAGTTCAGGGATCAACGACGTTCCAGTCTCTGCACATAACAAATGTTTATGTAGGAATATGCGCTCATGTGTCTGTGGTATTTACTGGTTTCAAAGGTGGTTCCTTGAGCTGTCATGCTCCACGTGCTGGAGCGGCGTCCCTTGGTCACCATGACGGAGAACTCGTAGAGCGTGTTGGGCTTCAGACCTGTCACTACGTGGTTCAGGCTGGTGCTGTTGGCCATCTGGAGGGGTCAACGAGCAAAAGTACACACACAAAGAAAAAAGCAAGAATTTAGTAATACAGAAAGGATGCTGGACAGTCAGAAGAAAAATAATGCACTATTTATGAATAGAGACAAAAAAAAGGCTTTTTTTTAAGGAGATTGTGGTGAAAACACTCTAAACCAATACAATGCAAAATTGTCTATTATAAAATTTAGAAGCTTGAATAATTTACTTTATGATCTGCAGAATGAAAACAGTTTTCTGGTGAAATATGCACACGGCAAAGAGCCAATAAGGTGAAAATAAATGTACTTTACAATGCCTGGTGATGCCTTACAAAAGCTGACATATAATCTCATTATTTACTAAAAAAGAAAATCTAATATAAGTTTTCTTCCTGAATTGTTCTATGCACAACATAAAAAATCAGCTAAAAAAAAATTAGTTGGTAAGGTTTTTAGAACTAAAATACATTAACGTTAGTCAAACTAGGACCTTAGTGTATCTATTAGGTTGATCTAAATACATCAACCCTGCAATGCCGTCTGTTATATATATATATATATATATATATATTTAAAGATTTATTTTGAAACTTATAAGTTCTTGTAACAATAGGGAAGGATGACGTGTACGAAGATATAAAACTCAACTGTTTTCTCTGTTGTTTTGTGCTTTTGTTCCTCTGTATATCAGACAGCAGACGAGCAAAGTGATGGACTGAATACTGAATTGCTCTTTAACGGAACCACAAACACTCTTTGAAAGAATTTCAAGCATCCCATAAGAAGTCTAGACACAACAAATGGACTTTTTGACCACAAAGAAATACTTCAACGTATAAAAAAAAAATCACCTTGTGGATCTGTTTCAGCTGTGTCTTACGCAATCATTTTACTTTTTCTCCACTGAATTGGTTTGTCGTAAAAAAAGCCATTAAATATAAGCGGGAGGATGAGGTTTACCAAAGTAGCTAGTTGCCACGGCAGTTCTGCACCGGGGGGGCTGCCAAACAGAGGGCAGTAGGGTAAGACAGCAGACCACTCTTTAGCTGCATGCAGCCGGCATTAAGAGCATTCATTCCCTCAATAATGCACAAGCCTGTCTGGTTAGACAGGATGTAAGAGAGGCATTAAAGTGACAACGCTTCTGTTGTTTCTGGAGAACACCGTAAAAATACAAGGATGTACAGAATGATGTTTAGTAACTTCTTGATATATTGCATTTCATTAACAGGACAGGAACATAATAAGTCTGAGCTGCTCTTTAATTAATATCACGCTGAGTGATTCAGACCACTTAGAGGAGCCACTTCTAACACAAGCCTGAGCACATGGAACTTGTGTTGCAGATTTACCGTATGGTAATTCATTGGACAACATTTAAATACTGCTCTCCCTCTGTTTTACTCTGAATAACAATAAACGAATCATAAACCTCTTCACGTTAGCATCAGAGGTGTTTATAAACCATCAGCCCTTTGCAGGCTTTTTAGGCACCGCTTGTTTTTTGTTTTTTTTACTTTCTAGCTTGTGTTCATGCGTTTGAGAGTCCCATGAGTTGGCTGTATGGGGAATGCATTGTCAGATCTACACCCTCTTTTTCTGCTTCTGTTTGCTTGTCCTTGTTGAATAATTTATGAGTAAACGCAGCCCCTTTATCTGAGCTCTGCTCGGTCACTGGTTCACATGCATGAAACTGGCAGCATGCAGATATAACAGCCCCAAAGTGGAGATGCTAATCAAGTTAGGATGAGAATTAATTTGCAGTGTATTTTCTTTTTCTTTTAAATATGTTAATCAGCTGTTGCATAAACTAAAACATCCAACTATAAATAAATATCAACCCTCTGCTGTGCTGGGGATCAATATTCATGGTTCTTCTATTTCTATTCAAGGAACAATCTTCAAAACCCATTTTAATCCTTTATAGAGAAAGTTACCCTTTTTGATCCCTTGCATATCTCTTATAAATGGAGTCGTCTTCGTTGGTCTAGAAGCACAAGATCTATATCCAGCCATTCAGAAAAGACACTGCTACATGGCTGTATATCTTGTTAGGGCATTTGACCAATTAAATGAGCCCTTGAATGATAGATTACCTACTGTAAATTAAGTTGAAAAAACGGTTAACAAGTCAAGAAAAAAAAAGGTAAAAAGCTAATTGAAAGTTCAAATGTTAATAAGCCTAGTTAACAATTATATTAAGGTTTAAACAAAAAAATATAAGTGTCAGTGTCAGCATTAATGCCTCTAAGGTTATGTTGTACCAAAAAAATGTGTTTCTTTCACTCAGAGGGTTTTTCATTAATTTCATATAAAAGCACTATTTTATTTTTCTTAATATATTTGGGCAAGATGGCGTTATTACATTTACATTCGTTTTTGCTATCAAAATATCCACATTTTTTTAATGTTACAGAGATAATAATGTCTTTTCCTGGATTCCATTAACACTATTGGCTTGAAATTTAGATTTTCAAAGTAGAGTGCCATATAAAAGGTTAAAAAATAAAACAGTAATTCTAGCTATTTAAAAATCCTTCTGAGATTACAAGTGATTAAAAAAAGAGTAATCTATTTTCCTCCCATAGGTGCATGCTAAAGATCTCTAATCTGCTTCCATCTGCAGCAGCCAAACACATATGGTCAAAAATATACACCGACAGTAAAAACTCTGGACTTCTGGATACCCCTGCTGTTTAACATCAGCAAGGAGCGCATTCCCCACTGTGTCCCCCGCAAACTTGAAATATGCTGTTTTATTACTTAACCACAACTTTACTTTAAAATAAACATATAATTAAAACATCTGCAGCCTCAAAAACATATTTTCTGAATATTAAAGATTTCCCAGCTTTATTTTAGAAAGAAAAACACTCTTAAACAACCACTTTCTGAAGTTCACATCCGTCGCTCTGACTGCAGGAACCTGTAAGTGTCGTCAAGTGGATATTTCCCTGCAGCCGTTTACTGACTAACTAAGGAACAAACCTCTTTAGTTAAATGGCATGTTCAGATAAAAACCTCAAACACATCGATCATCATCACTGAAAAAATAAATTCATTGTTTTATTGCTTTGTTTTAAAAACTGAATCAATTTACTCAAACTGTAGGAATCATGAGCTGCAATAATAGGAATTTATTCAAAGACTTTTTTTATACATTGGTATGAAGGATGCTAATAAATGTGCAGAAATACAAAACGTTTATTTCAATAAGTTATATTACTGTGTTTTATAGCTTCTAGTGAGAAAACATTAAATGAGTTTATCTGGGAACTTGTATGTAGACCTATTTGAAGGAAAATGTACCACGTTATTAAAATACAGAAGCGAGTAAAGCGTCTGTTTCTGGCTTTATTGCTCTGATGGTTGAATGACGCCAGATTGTTTTCTTTCTCACACACGTCAGCATTATGTCGCCCCTGAGGTCCTGAGCAAACCTGAGAATACTAAATCCAGTCATGTAATGTTGTGGCTTTTTATCTGCAAACCATATAATAGTGTTAGCATGCACCACAAATTAAGGCCAAAGATAAATCAGAAGCTACTGAAGAATAAAATGGGGTCAGGTTTCTAGAGTTAAATTTGGAATTAAACAAAAATGATTATTTTATGATTTCTAGAAGCAAAAATAAAAACCAAAACCTTACCTTTACTTTAGTGTTGGCGGGGATGTTGGTCTTCCATCGCACCGTGTAGTGGCGGTTATCTGTGATCTTCTGGTTCTTAGGCAGCGAGTTGTCAGCCCACGTCACCCTGATGGTGTCGTGGCTCAGCACGGAGGCCTGCACGCCCACGGGAGGCATCATGGGGCTGGGGTCTGGTGCTGGGGTGTATTGGGCATGGAACAGTTCGTACAAGTCAACATCGGGGTCTATGGGGTCTGCGGGTCAGGCAGTGAAGCCCGCATGCAATGCACACATATATTAAAAAATGAAAACAAACAAAAACAGGAAGCGTGGTGCGGAGGAAGAGACAATGGAGGCAAAGCAGGGAGGAGAAAAAAAAAAGGTTAATGAGTTAAAAATGAATGTCGGTGATTAGGAAGGAGGGAAGGGCATATTGGGTCGTAAATGTGCCACAAGGGTGGGATTGGGAAGGTAGAGGAGAAAGAGAGAAGACACTATTAAAAAAACAGACCTCTACAACAGGCAAATCTACAGAAGTGGTTGCTGTGTAAAATCTACTCAACAGTATGTGATGCCTAAGTTACTGCAACATTACAGAAAGAGAGGGAGACATCATCTAATCATGACAGGATCGCTGCAGATGGGAAACCAGAGAGAAAGAGGTTCCTACATGCAACCACTCATGTTCATCACAGTGTATTGACAGTGATTATTTTGACCTGTTTACTTTGTCCAGCTTCACAGAATTGCATTTTTTCATGCAAAGAGGACGAGCAAGAAGGAGCAAGGAGTTTGGATCAGTGGGCTTTTTCTGAAGGGCAACACACAGTATGTCCTTCAATACCTCAACGAGGCAATCCACAGTTTAAGAGTTAGTCTAATGGCGGTGTCGGGGTGAAAACAACTGGTCACTCGGAAATGGGGGAATTATGCATTATTGCTGCTTCTGCTCCACAACTTGAAACCGAGTGAACTACTCTACTGAAAGCTTGTTGGAAGACCTTTCCAGATATAAGCCTGTCCTTATGCAAACTGTACTTAAAAACGTACTTCAGCAAGAAACGACATGAAAACGGCATAAAGTTTCATTAGATGCGTAGGTTAGAAATGTCCAGCTTTGCATATCACAGGGATGCTGTGTCATTCAGAAGTAAAATGCACAAGGCTAACACACAGAGCACATTAGGGAGATTGTGGAAGCCTTCTGTGGCTCAGAGCCATATCAGCCCTTATTCATAAGACATCGACTTGCCTGATTTAATATGTACACTATATTGCCAAAAGTATTTGCTCACCCATCCAAATTATTGGAATCAGGTGTTCCAATCACTTCCATGGCCACAGGTGTATAAATTCAAGCACCTAGGCATGCAGACTGTTTTTACAAACATTTGTGAAAGAATGGGTCGCTCTCAGGAGCTCAGTGAATTCCAGCGTGGAACTGTGATAGGATGCCACCTGTGCAACAAATCCAGTCGTGAAATTTCCTCGCTCCTAAATATTCCACAGTCAACTGTCAGCTGTATTATAAGAAAATGGAAGTGTTTGGGAACGACAGCAACTCAGCCACGAAGTGGTAGGCCACGTAAACTGACGGAGCGGGGTCAGCGGATGCTGAAGCGCATAGTGCGAAGAGGTCGCCAACTTTCTGCAGAGTCAATCACTACAGACCTCCAAACTTCATGTGGCCTTCAGATTAGCTCAAGAACAGTGCGCAGAGAGCTTCATGGAATGGGTTTCCATGGTCGAGCAGCTGCATCCAAGCCATACATAACCAAGTGCAATGCAAAGCGTCGGATGCGGTGGTGTAAAGCACGCCGCCACTGGACTCTAGAGCAGTGGAGACGCGTTCTCTGGAGTGACGAATCGCGCTTCTCCATCTGGCAATCTGATGGACGGGTCTGGGTTTGGCGGTTGCCAGGAGAACGGTACTTGTCTGACTGCATTGTGCCAAGTGTAAAGTTTGGTGGAGGGGGGATTATGGTGTGGGGTTGTTTTTCAGGAGCTGGGCTTGGCCCCTTAGTTCCAGTGAAAGGAACTCTGAATGCTTCAGCATACCAAGACATTTTGGACAATTCCATGCTCCCAACTTTGTGGGAACAGTTTGGAGCTGGCCCCTTCCTCTTCCAACATGACTGTGCACCAGTGCACAAAGCAAGGTCCATAAAGACATGGATGACAGAGTCTGGTGTGGATGAACTTGACTGGCCTGCACAGAGTCCTGACCTCAACCCGATAGAACACCTTTGGGATGAATTAGAGCGGAGACTGAGAGCCAGGCCTTCTCGTCCAACATCAGTGTGCGACCTCACAAATGCGCTTCTGGAAGAATGGTCAAAAATTCCCATAAACACACTCCTAAACCTTGTGGACAGCCTTCCCAGAAGAGTTGAAGCTGTTCTAGCTGCAAAGGGTGGACCGACGTCATATTGAACCCTATGGATTAGGAACGGGATGTCACTTAAGCTCATATGTGAGTCAAGGCAGGTGAGCAAATACTTTTGGCAATATAGTGTATGAATCGCAGCTTAACTCATTAATCTGCGGGGTTCATCCACTATTGTGTCAAGACTTCAAAGGAGTTTCTGTCTTCCTTTTTAAACCATCCACTTTATTATTTCTGGATAGTTTTTTATTGGAGCAAACATTTATGTTTTCAATATAAAAACACAAAGAAAATTAATCTGAATATATTTGGTAAAAGATTTCTTTCATGTGACGATACTTTCGTAGGATGAAGGCTGAGATAAATTGCCTTTATGATGCCTGTCTATACAGAAGGCATTGGTTGGTTAATAGCTTAATAACAATAACTCATTTATCAATCGATTAGTAGAGTTAAAGATTTGAAGACATAAAGAAACTTTTCTGCAGATAAAGGTCCCTGGACAACACACAATAGACATGAGAGGCAACAATCAGGCTTTTCGTTGCCAATGCAGATTTTTTTTTCTTGTTAAACAACCAGGACCTGTTGCTTTAGCCCTAATGCAAAAGATGAAAAGTCTTTTTTGGCAAGTGTCATTAAAAACCAGAGCAATGTGTATGTGTGCTTTGCTTCTCCCCCATTTGATCCCATTCAGCCCACAGAGTACGGGTCTAGATGGGACCAGGGGTCAGTAACAGTCAGTTTCTGCAGGATGAGTGCTTCAAAATGTAATTCTGGTTTTATTGCTCTTGTTTCTGTACTTGGTTATATTGTGACTGGAGAGAAAGCTTTGCTTGGCCACCCGTGATGGCAGACCTTCTCTTCTTGATCACTCGTTGATCCTCCACACCCGTCTCACTCCATTTGACAAAACTTTGTACAGATGCCCCCATTATATTCCTCAGACAGAATAGTGTGTGTGTGCCCAAGTATTTTTTCAACTTGTAGGGACAGTGGAAGGACAATTTCCCAGGAATATGCTCTTTTGTGGGCCTTAGAGGTACCAGTTGACTGTTTCCCATCAGGAAAAGTTATCAGATATCATGGATGGGGGTTAGGTTTTGGACAATAATATGACTTGATTTTAGGTCAGACTTTGGTATGCATTAGTAATGCATGGTTTAGGGTGAGGGTCTGGGTTGGGCCAAAGCAATGAATGCAAAATGAATGGAAGTCAATGCAAAGTCCTCATATGGATAGCGAAATGTAATGTGTGTTTATTTGAGCTACAACTGGGGGCAGGTTATTGTCAATTATTCCCCCATTTCGGGGAACTACAGGTCCAAAGTGGTCCAAAAGGGGAAATTCAATGGGTACCCAAATGATTACATTTTCTTCTTTATGTTGGGATTAGGGTTAGGTATATGTTGGTAAGAGTTAAGATTGGGGTAAGGGTCTAGGTTAGGCCACATGATTTGAATGTATGTCAAAAGTAATGTAAACAAAGGCTGTGTATGTGTGTGCTTGTTTTTGGCAGCAGAGTGAGGACCGGGGTTAAGGGCTGGTTATAGCAGTGCGTCGCAGTGAGCTTGTTGCAGATATTTTTGATTTATACCCAATATTGAAGCGTGGTCTGTGCTATGTTATTCTACGCCATGACGCAAGAGGGACAATCACGAATTAGCTGTGGGTCTAGATACGGCCGAGGCGGTGAGGAAGTGGGGGCAAATTTGTGTGACCATGGGTACATGAGGGCGAAAAAGCGCGGGGATCCAGGTGGAAAAAGGATCCCTGCGCTGGTCCATCTTCACGAGTCGTTTTCCACAATGGCGTTCATACAAACAAAACAAGCTGATAAGGTACCAAACAGGAAATACGCATAGTGTAGAGCGGATATAGATTTGATCAATCAGAGGCCTCCTGTCTGAGGTCACCTACAATTTTGGAAAGGTGCACCAGAGTTTCTGCAGAAGGGGCGGGGGCACATTTGAATTCACTGCAACGCACTCGCAGATGACCTGGTTTCAGATTATAATTCAGCTTTTAGGCTTTCTGATTTCACCATTACATTGCTTCCTATTTTAACAGTTAGATTTATGAATAAGATGTGAACTGAGTTTAGGTTAGGCTTAGGGTTAGGTACACACTGGTAATGGTCAGATTTAGGGTTACTGTAATAGATAAGATATAGAAAGGGTTTAAAATGACTAAAATCATTGAAAGTCGATGGGAGTTGATGTACTGTATTTTCCTGACTATATAAGCAGAGAATGAATGTGTGTGTTTATGCATTTTCTAAATCCAAGCATTCATGTGGTTGTAGACGGGCCCTAAAGTATTAGAATTGCATTTCTTCAGCCAGCTTTGAAGAATTAGCTTTGCAGTATTTACAGTGTGAACACCCTGCAGGACAGAGTGACCTGATGGAAAAAATTGCTACATGTCTACATGTGAAGGAAAAAACCTCCCTCGCTCCCTGCGTCTCGGTTAAAGACGTTGCCGTCACACAGTATTGAGCACAGCTCCTTCTCAGCCCAAGTTCACCAAGTTTTCCTTCACTTTTTTCCAAAGTGAAGTACTATGTAGGTCAGCCCATCTTTTTAATTCCGACTTGAACAAACTGGCAGGAAGGGAACGCACCCCCGGAGAATTCGGCAGAAGACGACAGTGGTGGGCTTTGGTTCTGCTCTGGATCTGACGGAGGGGTTGCCAGAGCCACCACGGGGGGTCTGCATGAGTGCAAAGAAGGAGTTACGATGAGAGGGGAGCTTTTTAGAGAGAGGGGTGCGCTCTGAAAGCGTGTTGATGTGACTCATGTCATCAGGCATCCCGCCCTTCTTGTGTTCCGTGCTGCAATAGCGCTGCAGCAGAGACAAACTGCAGCGATCAAGGCTGAGTGGAGAGGCGGGCGCAGACCACATTCTGGGACGCTCCGGGGAGCATACGCTACTCGCCTTCTTGCACTGTCACACAAACTGCATGAACTCAGCCAACATGTGATCTAACTGGCAGGGTTTGCACTCTCAGGCACTATGGCCTGGGACCCTAACTCTGCCTCTAATTGTTAACTGGGTTGAGATGTGAGGCTTGATGAAGCCGATCAGGACGATCCTTATTATTTGGAAAACAAGGCTGTGCTGCTCTGAGACACTTGAAAGAGACAAACAAGGCTCTTTTGACCCAGTACAATGGCTGTTAATAGTGGCTAAAAATGGTATAAAGAACTAAATAATTTAGTATAATAACAAATACTAGTCTTTAGAGGCTTTAAAGAACATTTTAAAGAAAATTTTAAACCAATTTTTAACAACAGAATGAGATTAAATAGACTAGAAATATGGTTTTAGAGCTATTTTTCTATCAATTAGTAAATTATTAATTTTATTTTTACATCAAATAATACCCTAAAGAAGAAAATCTGTGCTTCATCTTTATGAATCGTTTCAGTTTACAGTAGGTTTTTAAAGCTAAAAATAAAAATAAACTGTAGGTGGTTTGAAATTTCCTAAGGAAAATTGTGAACATAAATAACAGGTTGTGTTTTATTAGCTTGTCAATTTTGTGGCTCTAAATGACTTTAACTTATCCAGACTCAGGGCAGATGGCTTTTTGGATCTGAAAGGTAGCAGACCCCTAACCTCTCAAAAACCACCGTTTTAAATCGTTTACAAATAATAACTCAGAATACAGTACATGAAATTTACACTGGTAAAATGTTTACCAATATAGACATGTTAGACATCATCGGAAGCTTAGATTCTCCACAATTAGCAAGCACCAAAGCACAATTATAGCAGCATGTCGAAATGTAGCATGACAAAGCAGCCACACCAAGCAAGCATGTCTTTATTACTGCTGTTCAAAAAAGACCTAATATTTTCGAGAATAAAAAACCCCGACTTTGAGTCATGCTTGAACTGATGCAGCTTGGGCTTGATGCCGCTTCTTTGTTTTACTCACCCAATTTTCATGTTTATATTCAGAAACTAGAGGGTGTTAGCTTTCAAATAATGTATCACACATATAATTTGGGCTTACAGTTCCTCAGTTATTTGCTTTTCCATTTGGGTATGCAAAATAGACGAATTTCCCAGAAATGAGGTGGATATTAGGAGGCTAAACTACATGTTTCAGGCCTTTCTGTTGTCTATTTACGCTTGATGCGTCCACGAGGCCGCATGGAGCACCTAAGAAAATTTGCAACTACGCGGACTGATCTGTGTGGAAAACATGGCAAGCGAGCACCAACTCGCAACATCTAGAGGCAACGGGGTGCACGAGAACGCAGGGACCCTTTTTCCACCTGAATCCCTGCTCTTTTTCGCCCCCATGTCCCTCCGTTGTCGGACAAACTTGCCCCCACTTCCTCAAGGCCTATTTTTTCATTTTCCTCTTTTGTGTTGTCGCGTGGAATAGCATAGCGCAAACCACGCTTCAATATTGAGCATAAATCAAAAATGTCTGCGTCATACCTGCGACAAGCTCACTGCTATAACCAGCCCTTAAGGCTCACTCACCATGAAGGTTCAGCTGCAACAATTTGCCTTCCTTAAATACTGTTTTACAAACTTACATGTAATAATCATTTTAATCTATTTCTATACCTTTCTGTTGCCGCTCTGGCTGTGATGTCTTTAGAGCTGCCAACAGATTTTTCTCCCAGGATTATCTAGCTATAGCCTTTAACCCATCATTTCTGAGCAGCTTACTATCTTTCCTCTTCTCTCACCTGAGCTGTGCAGCTCCTCCAGAGTTCCACATTGCTCCATCTGCTGCATTTCTTGGTCTTCATGATGTGTTTTATTCTAATGTTCTCAGACAGTCCTCTATAGAGCAGCTGGTCAACTGTATTCTGAGCCTAAGCTTTACAAAAGTCAGAATTCTTGGTTATTAAGGTAACATCTGGAGGAAAACTATTGCAATGGATTCTGTTTATTTCATATTACCAATAGAAACACTGTCTGATTCCTATGAAGCTAATCTCCCTTGCAAAGTAAGCTTTTCTGTAACATTTCTGTCTGCAAATTCAAATCCATATTCCAAAATGTGCTCCCTGTTCTAATAATCAGATCTGCTCACATAGGTTTTAGCATCTAAGACCCAGGTCATCTGATTAAAGGGAGACTTGGGTATACTTACTGCCGCTGTGAAGAGAGTTAATTAAAGCAGCGAGACAGACAGATGACCCATTTTCTGCTCAGTAATTTAGAGTCGAGATACACCGAGTCTGATAATGATGTCAGGTTAGCGAGAGGGCAACGAGAAAAATGTCAGCTGAATCCAGAGAAGCGTGAACAGCACTTCTTTTTATCCTCGGTGATCAGGAGCAGGAAGCTGAGCTCCAGAATGAAATTTTCTCTCCACTGTTTTCCTTCTCATTCACAGTTAAGTAATTAAGGGTGTTTTTGTTTTGTTTATTTTGTGTAAAAAGCTGCAGGTGTGTGCAGTTCATACCTGACTGCACCCTGGTGGCTGCGCTCTCGTACACAGGGATCCCCTCCCCCACATTGTTGAAGGCCTTCAGCGTGATCACATAATGGGAACCGGAGTCTGTAGGAGGAGAGACAGAGGTCAGTGAGGGAGACAAACCGATACAGCCAGTCTAATCAAGCCCAACTCCAGAGACTCTCTACTCATTATTGCACAGTTAGCACAAGGAATATTTAAACACACTCGCTCTACTTGCAGTGATTGTCATGACAGCTTTATTATGCATGATGGGATATTTGCAACACTGCTTGTCTACTTTTTTTTACCCGCTTATGGACACTGTCCTAGTTTTTCAAACAATGATCAGATCACTAATGCATATGTCTGAACTCTTTGCTTCCTGTAAAGAGAACATGTAAATCCTGTTTTCTAGTGCATCATTATGACGTAAAATGACTCATCTAGAAGGTTCTGAAAGATGAAATCCAACAGCATCTCAATAGATTATGACTAAATCAGCTAAATGTTGTTCAGACTCACTAAACAAAGACTAATATTTATTATTACTGTTTTTTCAGGCGTAAAATGAAGGAAATTCCTAAATTAAAGTCCTCAGCAAATCAAAATATTGACTAAAACCAAAAAATTTTTGGTTCTAATAGATTATTTACATCCTCTTTAGTAAAGCTGGATGGAAAGTATAGTAGAAGGAAAAAGTGTTCAAGATATTGAATTCAGGAGTTTGAAGGAGATTCACATGGTTTGAATGGAGGCTGGAGTTGGAGCTTCAAGAGCCACCATTGAGGGACATATCCAGGGAAAGGTGCAACCTTTATATTCCTTGTTTTAAGCTTTGCTAAACTAAAGACAAGGTCAGAAGTATCTTATCTGAGCTAAGGAGAAATAAAAGTTGTGTTTTACACAGTGGTCAAACGTTCTGTTCTTGAAACAAAATTAGATTTCCCCCTTTATTTAAAAATCCAGGTAAGAGTGTTGACCAAGAAGAAAGGCCCACAGTAAACATGTTTATAGAGTTTATAGTAAAAGTATAGTACAGTGGTGCTGGTATTTTGTCTTTGATCAGTATTTCACAAAAAGGACTTTTTAATAATTCAACAATAAAACATTTCTGAATTAAAAAGCCTTGCTTCATTTGTTTCAAATTTTCCCAGAACATTTAAATTATTGGGTTTTTACTGGCTGTAAAACATAATCTTTTTAAAATTACAGAAATCAAATTTGAAATTTCAATTACATTTATGTTTAATTGATACCCCTTTTTGTCCTGGGAGCATTAAACGAGTTGACCTTTAACGAGTGTGTCCCCATCAGTCCAATCAGTGTAATTAGTGGCTCGGTAGTAAGAGAAAATCTAATTCACTCCAAAGAATCCACTATGTAGCAGGAATGAACCGTTTGACAGCATCTGCTTCTTCATTCATTAGTAGATTAAATGCTATGTAACACATCAGACTTGACATGTTTACCTTCCCAGGAACATGTTTGCGGCAAGTATCCATATTCAGCACAAAGATAAAGAGTCCCAAAGGTCTTATCATTATCCTATTAGTGCTTCGTGAATGATCATCAAACCTGATTATGTTTTCAACCAAAAGAAGCATCATTAATTTCTTGGAAGTAAAAAAAATCCAAACAATCTGAGCAATAAGTGGCGTCTCCAGAATGAAAACCATGCAGATAAATGTAGTGTTCATACTGAGGTTCTCAATGGTGTAGTAGCGCTGCTTGTGGTCCACTTTGATGGTCTGAGCGTGGGGACTTCCGATGCCGTAGCTGATGGTGTAGCCCCGCACCACGATGTCCTGGTTCTCTGGCGGCGTCCAGCTCACCACGATGCTGTTGACCAGCGGGCGGACGTGGAGCGAGCTGGGTTGGTCCGGTACACGGGTTTCTGTTGGGAGTAAATGCAGGAAAAGGAGTTTAGGGCAGATCTGAAGGTACTCGGATTAGCAGCAGCACACAGAAGGGTTCTGGTTTAGCTGAGACTGGTTACCGTCCAGGTCGCTCTCAAACGTCTCTGCTGGGACCCACTCGGTGGCTGGTCCCGTCCCGTTTACAGTCACAGCGGAAACTCGGAAGGAGTACTCGGTCCCAGGCTCCAGACCTAAATAGGAAACTCAGACTTAGCAAAAGTTTGTTTTTTTAGGACTTTTAAAACATTCTGGAAATCTGAGTCGGGCTTTATTAGTGTTTTGTTCCAATAATCATGAACCAGCAGAATGGTGCAGCTGGCTTTAGGTTAGCAGAGGGGTAAACAACTCGCTGTTTTAAGCAAAACTATTTAAAAACTTAGACTTGACAAATTTGAAATGAGTTTTCCTAAAAAAAAAGGTCCAAAGTCTTTAAGTCCCAGCTTTTAATTTATGATCAATTTTCTCCAAAATGCACTGTAAATGTGGTGTTCAGACACAGTTTAAACTCCTCCCTCAAGATAGTGCAAACCGGGCTAAATGATAGTGGGAAAATATAGAACCCTTCAAGATATATAAAGATATATAAATAAATGTGAGCCTGCCCAGAGTTTTTTACAGTCTTTGTAATTTTTTTATTGTTTTTTTATTCTGTCTTTTGACTTTGTTTCTGCCATTGGGTTTTTATCTTTTGTATGTTGACCTTGAGTGTCCAGAAATGTGCCTTTGAAATAAAAATTATCATAATTTTATATCAAGTCCTGTTAAAATTAAAATTTGTTTTAATTTAACCGAGCAGTTTGATTTTAAGGAAAAAAGAAACATCTCTCTGAAGTCAACAGAAATTGTAAGAAGGATAAGCAATTGAAGAAATACTTTAAAGTTTTCATTTCCATGTAAACAATTATCCATAACCTTCTTTATATTTGATGACCAAATCTACATCTGCATTTGGAAGACCTCCTCAACATCAGCCTAATCTTTAATTCTTTTCACAGTCAGATTTTCTGACAGACTCCATCCTGAAACAAGGGGGAAAAAATGTATATTTTCTGATTGAACCAAAAGTCACTAAATTCTAACGGAAGTTCTTTCTCTATTGATGTTGATCATATTATTTTTATTCACCAAACATTAATATAACAGCACCTCAGTCTGTTTTGGTATAATTTAGAGAGCTGTGTAAAGGTGTTCAATCAATTAAATAAAACATAATAGGCCTCCTGAAGGGTTTTCTCACTAAATCAGCTAAAAAAAACAGATGATTCTCAGCACCATTTATTTTAAGAAGCTGGTTCTGAATAAGCATCAGTGATTTCTTTTCTTCCAAATCATGCGTGGTGCCTGGAGGTCTCCGTAATAAGCCACGCTGTTACCCACGCGATACTTTTTAACTGGAATTACCAATCCATGAGCTGGCTTGGACTTTTGCTGCCTTAATAAAGTCTTTTTTAATTTTATGGTTTAACTGTCAATGATTTTCCTGAAAGCTGAATGTTTTTTTTTTGTTCCCTTAAGGTAACGGAAGACATAGAAGCCCTTTTTCAGCCAGCTGAACGTCAATGTGCAGTAAAGGGGTAAGCAGGGGCAGCCTGGTGATCCTGAGCTTCCATCGCCACGGTAACGGGGGCTTCTCAGACTGACAATCGCTGCAGAGGAAAGTAAATATTCTGAAAAATAACAACTTAGCAGGAGGGGTGTGCGTCTCTCAGCTTGCCCCGGGATGGATAAAGCTAGATGGGCTCAGGTGCAGGGAATATTCTATGTAAAATGTTTATTTAAAAATAAAAAAACAGTAAAGGTTGAAATTTCAGCTTTATTCAAAGTTTTAGTGCTTTAAAAAAAAATCTAAACCATTAAAATCCAGAGATGAACACGAAAAGGAAACGTGGGCTTCCAGAGAGCATAAAAAATGTTGAACCTGACATTGATTCATATTTTATAGGGATATCTCCCTTTGAGAGGGCTGCAGGTTTCAGTATTCATACATGTGCCTGTTGACAAATAAGCTGTTTCTGTATCAATTTGCAATAAAATCCGACATTGTCATCATATTGTGCTATTTGTAGGCTCCATTCTAATTCCCTAGTCATTTCTCTGTGCTAACTGCTTTACTCACTCACCCAACCGCTCCCCCTCGAGGGGGTCTACTAAAGACCACCTTACCATATATGCCTCCGAGGCAACAACGCATCTTTCATAACGCTTCTAAACCAACAAACACCACCCTGTTTCACCCCCTGGAGTGTTCTCCAAAATCAACTTTTAAGTGTAAATTCTCTTTGATGCAGCGCACAGCGGGAGGCGGGGCCACTTGAAAGTTGCTGAGACAACATCTAATATTAATCACTGTTGCTGTGCGCCTCTTTCTGGTGATTTTGTGCAGAATGAGGCTGGTAACAGTGTGTAATCTTTACATAGCAAGGCTTGTAACTTTAATTCAATGCGTTTAGATGAGGCTCAGACATGCAATCCGACTGAGTGCGTACATTGGTGCAGGTTCATCAGGAGTTTGGATTCTAAATATTGCAGCACATCAGCTGCAGCAGACAGTTGTGTTTCGCTGGGAGAAACTAGTGTCTGATAGCATGAAAGATTTAATCATTAGGATATCCAAAGCATCACATGGGGAAACAAATATCTCTCAGGATGCAAAAACCTAGATTAGAATTAGGTTACGTTATATAACTTATGTCACATCATAACATTATTTGATCCTGAAACAGGAACAAACTGCAAATCATCCAAGGGATTAAACTGACAAACCACAAACCGTCAAAAGTTTTAAGTCAAGAGCAAAAATCAATCACTACCTTCACACTGTCCACAGGTGGGAAATACAAACCAAGACAGACAGGAGCTCCTGTGTGCGCAATAGAGCTGGTTTCTTCAAATGGAAAACTGATTTAGCAGCTGTTTATGTATGAATGAAAAACAAAAGATACAACTGCAAACACCCCCAGGTTGTGTAGATCTTTGTGATTTTAAGTCGGCAATTAAACTACCTGAAATGTTTTGATGATTTTCATTGAAAAAATATTTTTTTGCTGCCTCCTTTGTCTTTGTCTTTAAATGCATAAAGTCAAATAGGAACAACAAAGCGGATCATGAAGAGCCGACATGACAGCAAGCTCTCAAGGGTCTGACTGAAAGTTGTAGAAAACACCAATTTTTATTCTGATTATATTGATACATTGGTATGAGACAAAACTGCTTTTAAGACATAATCATGTTTAGCAATAGTTCTTAAAACGTTAACTCTTTATATAGAAGTGAATTATCTATGGAAAATTCCCTACTTCTAACTAGGGAGACCAAATCTGAGTGGAGTGGTGTATGCAGTTCAATGCCGGGAGGAATGCTCTGATCTTTATATTGGAGAAACCAAACAACCTCTCCACAGACGCATGGTCCAACACAGACAGGCGACCTCCTCCGGACAAGACTTGGCTGTCCATCTACATCTTAAGGATAAAGGACATCTGTTTGATGACCATAATGTTTACATTTTGGACAAAGAAGACAGGTGGTTTGAAAGGGGTGCAAAGGAAGCTGTTTATATTAAGAGAGAAAAGTCAACCTTAAACAGAGGGGGTGGACTCAGGTTTCCGCAATCAAAAACCTACAACACAACGATATAGTTGATTTCTTCACGCTATCATCTCGACCGCCATTGCAAAACATCTAGCCTGGTTAGCCAGGAAAACAACGCCCCTAATGACTCCCCTTTTCTCAGGCATAGGTTAGTATCGGGTATTGCAGGCCAAAAACAATGTCAACAACTCTCCATTACTAAAGGGTGGACATTTTCTTTCTGTTCAATTTGCATGTTTTCTAAGCCATTACAAGGCTTTGTTGGTCCATTCTATAAAGCCTGGAGCCCAGCCCTAATCCAGACATTTTGAATTGAAAAAGCTTCCTGGATGGGAAGCGAAATGTCTTCAAACTTGGAAAACAAAGTCCAGTGGATTGTTTTGTTTTTTTTACTTATTTGGAATTTAAACTAGGAAGGACAGAAATTCCAGTTGAGTAAGGGAGATATTTGTTGATTTCTATAAATCAGGCAATAGCAACAAGTAATAGCTGTTCACCTAAGCTGACATATCCTGAGTCAGAGAAATAATAAGTCTCCAAAACTATGTTTCCTCTAGAAACAGTTTGGAAGACAGTAACTAAGGTATACCTAAACCCCCGACTGGTTCTTTAGGAGGTTTTACAGGGAAACTGTATTTTTACAACGATATGGGAAGTTATAAATATGATCTGGACTTTAATTGGAACTCTGTGCTTTGGTCAGATAAGAGTAAGATTGATTATTTCAATGGGGGAAAAAATTTAATTGGGAGAAGTTTAAAACAAAAGATGAATATATGGTATGGATATATACAGTTGAGGATCAATAATGCTGCTGACCAATTTCCCATCCACAGGCCCTTAGGACCTTGTTAGAGAACATGAACTCTCTACAATCTTAAGAGATTTAAAACAAAACTCTGGTGGCCGTGAACTGTGAACTAAAAATGGATCCTCATTATTTCGTTCAGCAGAATAATTACCAAAAATTACTATATGATTAGATCTAGTCCGAATTTGTTTACTAGACACCAAATTAACCGTCCTTCATAGCTATTCTGCATCCTAAACCTAGATCATATAGAAAGCCTGCAGAATAAGCTTAGCTTTAGCGGATGCTGTACCTGGTCTGTGTAACAACACTGCTACAACATCTATTATCAGAGGTGAACAAAGGACTGAAACATTACCATCAATGAGCTTGAAAAGCTCAGTTCCTGCTGTGGTCACAGCTGATTCGCTCCTCCGGGAAACTTTACGGTAGCGGATCTTGTAGCTGGTGATTTCCCCGTTCTGGCCACTGAGCAGAGGAGGCTGCCACCGAACCATGATACTCTGAAAAAGTAAGAGCAGGAAATAAATGACTCAGAAGCCAAACGTCTTATTTAGTGCATTTAAAGCCTGCATTTACAAAAGGGAACCTCATAGTTTATGCAGGAAGTGTCCCACGTTCAAACGAACGCTGTGGGGTGTTTTTGTGTTAATGCAGCTCCCCAGGTTTCCTACTCTGCACCTCCCTTCCTCCTGACAGGGGAGCAAAAACAGCCGGGTCTGACATAAGCAAACACCCCTCTGAGCAGCGGTGTCAACTGATGCATTACGAGTGAAATAAAGATGAATAACCGAAGGGGGAACCCTGATGAGCTAGGTGAGAGCTGGGTTTGAAGATGCTCAGTTGGAGAGTCAGAGATGAATTTGGACCTTTTGTTAGCAGGCTGCGCTGTTGCTTCATGAAGTCATCTTAGTTTCTGTGTGTTTTAAGCGATAGTTGTTGAAGGGGGGGGGGCAGCTCAGCATGGGAGAACAGTTAATTAACACTCTCTCACTGTCACACTGATGCACAAAGAGCCTGAGTACATGCGCAAGCTCCACCCCTGCAGAGTCGAGGGAATCTCACAAATTAAAATTGGGTTAAGTGTGTTCAATTATTTCCATTTTTCTTATTACACTATGGACCACTAAACATGGATGTGTGTTGCCTTTCTTTCATCTTCGCCTTGATCGTTGAAACACATTTAATTAACTTTGTGAATTCCCAGGAGGGGGGGGGGTTAACGGCAGATGACAAAAAATAGAAAAGAATACAAACACATTATTCTCACTTCGCCCTACAGGTGACGGAGAAGAACTCCGTCTAGGGATCTATGGAGGATGCATTTACATTCGATTTTTCATATTTTCACCCATTAAACCCTTTGACGCTCTGAAGGTTTTTTTTAAAGAACGTCAGTAAACAACCAACAAGCAGCATTGCAAAGTTAGAAGAACACAGGGGGAGGTATGCTGAAGTTAAAGCAGGATTAGGTGTTACTATTACATCCAAAACATCCATCACATTTCAAAAAACTGCACCAACAATCCATCTGGACATGAACAGAGTAGGGTAAAAAAACATGTAAAAACATAACAAGGTGCATAAATTAACTCTGGGTCAGCTGTAGATATCCACAGCTCAGGTAGAAGATCAGTTAATAGTAAATTGCCTTGAGGTGACATGTATTGTGAATTTGCGCTATATAAATAAACTGAAAATCATTGTTGAAAGAAAGTAATCGGACATCTCGTATGTAATTAAACATGTAATGTTATTCTGCTAGTTATGCGGCTATAGCCTTAGAGTGCTGGAGGACATGGGGAACACTTTTCATCATTGTGCTTCATTCTATCTCTTTCTCCCATTCTGCAGTAGTTGTTATTTCAACCCCTAACTTTATGTTCTCTCTGCTTTTCCTGTCATAGTAGCTTTATTTGGTCTGCTCCTCTATTGCTGTGACACCATCCTGCAGATAAATATCAGCCGGGCTGCAGCCGACAATGCCTAGTTTGTAGATTATAGAGTTGGGACTGTTTTTCAGTGCTTAGTCCCAACTTTCTCCTAGACATAGCTTTGTGCTCAGCTTGTACTGTGACTAACTGTATGTGCTGTTTTTCAGCCCTATGACATTGCAACTAGCTCAGAGTTCATCTGCTTGCCCTTATTGGAGCTAGCTTACAATTAACTTTTCTAACATAGAGTATTTATAGATCAGTGCTTCTATGTTTGTTTTGTTTGTCTCCTTTCTCACTTAACCCCAGCCGGCCTCAGAATATGGCTGCTCACGCTGAGCCTAGTTCTGCTGGAGGTTTCTTCCTTTTAAAAGGGAGTTTTTCCTCTCCACTGACACTACATGCATGCTTGATTTGAGGGATTGCTGAAGAGTCAATAAGTCGCTGCAATAAGCTGGTTTTCCTTAGATAGAAAACCAATCTGACTGCAAGATCCAATTAAATTGTCTCTGTGAAGTGCCCTGAAATGATGTGTTGTTAATTGGTGCTATGTAAATAAACTGAATTAAATTAAATGTATTTCTGAATGTTTTAGATGCCCCCTTTTGACTCTGGAAGTGAATAAATAAGTAGGGGCTTTATAGCTATGGCAGCTTCCTATAGCATGCTAAGGGGGGGTAATGCAGTCAGTTGAATTGACCTCTACACCCAGACGTAAAGTTTTCATGACGGAAAGAAAGGAGATATCCCACCAGAATATCAATACAGACCAGCAGCTGTTACTCCAGTGAATGGAGGCCCTATTTGGTTTTTCACTCGGTTCAATGCAAGACACACAATTCAGATTTCTAATTTGAAAAAAGTTGAAAATGTTGTGTAATTATTCCTCAATTTCATCACTTTGCAAAACTTTTTGTTGGAATATGAGCTAAAATGCAAAAATGAAAAACAAAAAGACGTATGGCCACAACATGCTAGGATGTGAAGAGCCTGGAGGGGAAAGAAAACGCTTATTTATCTTCCTCTTTCTATTTTAATGCACAGCTCACTGCTTAGTTATTAATGGAAAAGCTAAAATGCAGATTCAAAAGAAAAGAAAATAACAATTTAAGTCTGTTTCATATTGGCCTTTTCTAGGCCTTTATTATCCATTCATAAAACTGTTCCCTTGAGTGCTCCCTTTTTTCACTCTTAAATTTGTGCAAGGCTTTTTTCCCACCAAAACACTCAACCCAGCACGCCTCAGCAGGGGTGGTCAGTTTGCACGCAAGCTGGGAGGCTGCGATAGGATTGTCTGTCAGCACCCCACCCCCCACCCCCCAGTCCGGGCTTTGCATCGACCAGTAGGGCTGAGTGCTGGCTGCTGCTTCAGAAGTCGATCCGTATGCACCCTGAGGTTTTGCCCATCTTTCTTTCTTTTCTGTAGATTTCTTTTTGAGCTCGCTGTCTCACATGTCAGAAGTGAGAAAGCTTTTGTAAATTTTAATCCATCACCCTGGTGGATATGTACAATAAATAGGCCCACAGCTCTCTGTTTGAAGATCAAATGGCTAAAACGGTGGGAGGCCGAGGACTGCGTCGACTTTTAATAGCATCGGTACCCGAAAGCCAGAAGCCACCTCTGGATGCTGTGTCCAATCAAGAACTTCCCACAAAAACTACAGTCTGCCTTAGTGTGATGCAGGAAATTCAGCAACAACACAAGCAAATACTGTGAGTAACCAGTGCCATAAATAGTTTATTTTCTTCATTAGAAATTATAAGGAAACTAAATATTAAGGACACTAACATATAGACATTTGCTTTAAATGATACTCAGTAGGGGGAAAAGTAATTCTCTCAGAAAATTGCTGCTGAAGCATCACTTTTGCTGTTCTTGTATCAATACAAAGGGGGCAAAAAGTATTTGGTTGGTCACTGATTGTGCAAGGTCTCCTACGTAGAAGGATGAGAGGTTTGCCATTTTCAACCTTCAATGCTCTCACAGATGGAAGGAGGTTTTGGATTAAAATCTAAGGAAACATAGCTTCATCATTCTTCGCTTCACATGGAGCAGTTATCCTGTCCCTTGTCCAGAAAAACAGCCCCAAAGCATGATGCTTCCACACCCATGTTTCACAATAAGTTCTTTGGATGCAACTGAGCATTTTTCTTCCTCTAAATATGGAGAGTTGTGTTTGTGTCAAAAAGTTTTGCTTCGGTTTCATCTGAACACATGATATTCTCCCAAACCTCTTTAGGATTATTAAAACTGACCTGGACATGTACTGCCTAAAGCAGTGGGACACGTCTGGCACTGCAGGATCTCAGTCCCTCTCGGTCTAGTGTGTTACTGATGGTAACCCTGCTCCATTCTTTAGGTCCCTCTTTGTATTTTTGGGATTTTAGATCACCATTCCCATGATCATTCAGGCTACGTTCACACTGCAGGCCTTGATGCTCAATTCCGATTTTTTTGCGTTGCTGTTCACATTTCAAAATATATGCGACTTGCATGTGATCTCCTGTGTGAACTGCAGTCATACAACGCAAGTGTCCCGCATGCGCAATAGAGCACGCAATGACATAACAGGCCAGTGTGCTCTGTGTTTATGGAAGTAAACATGGATGCTAGTGCCGGAGCGCATCTAGCGATCTTTCCCAACCATAAAAACACAATCTTTTCAAAATGGTTAAACTATAAATACTGCTCTCCGTATCATTGTCTGCCATGGTTGTTGTTTTTCTTGCCGCTTCTTCATAGTAAGAAGCAGAATAGTGACCTTTGTCTGATATTAATGGCGTTCAGGTCGGATGAATGCGACCTGGCCGTTCAGTCACAGGTCACATTTAAAAAGATCAGATACGTATCGGATTCAGGACCACATAGCCAAGAGGCCTGGGCCGCATTGGCAAAAGTCAGACCTGTGTTGTTCAGGCTGCCATGAAAAGATCAGATCCAGGTGGCATATGAGCAAAAAAAAAATCGGATTTGGGTCACTTCAGGCTGCAGTGTAAAGCCTTTGACCCCAGAGAAATCTTGCACGTGGCCCCAGATCGAGGGATATTATCAATGGTCTTGTATGTCCTCATTTACCTCTAGTCCCTCACAAGTTGTTATTTATTTACCAACTATACTGTAGATCAACTCTTCCCAGCCTGGTGCAGGTCCAATTGTTTTCTTGGATTCCTTCACTACCTCTTTGGTCTTGGCCACAGTTGAGTGTGAAGTCTGAGGCTCAATATGAATACCTGATCATAGTTCCTATCCCTTTACCTTCCACCAGGTTCACAGTAGGAACACGATTCCAGGGTAGGAAAGGAGCTCTGAACGGCTGTGCTGAAACCTGTCCATTACGAATTGGACACGCCCATGACTGACACTTGCCAAATTTCCAAAAAATGACTACAAAAAAATACACAAATGTTGCGAACTGCTGTAGCTCTATCTTATGAAGCCCAATACATGGGCTTTATAAGAGCCCCACGTGTAAGTAGCCCGATTGCCGGCACTTTTCAGATAGAAATCATAGAGAATGTTGACTCATGTCCATTGTGGCCTGAGTGTCCTTATCGATTTTAGGTATTTCGATTTTCGGTATTACGTTCAAACATGGGGGCTGCTCAGTAGGGCAGTGGACAGAACTTCTGCCTTGCAGCAAGAAGGTTCCAGGTTCAATTCCCTGCCCCGGTCTTCCTGCATGGAGTTTGCATGTTCTCCATGAGCGTGTGTGGGTTCTCTCCAGGTACTCCGGCTTCCTCCCACAGTCCAAAAACATGACTGTTAGGTTAATTGGCTTCTCTAAATTCCCCTTAGGTGTGAATGGTCTTTTGTCCTTTTTATCTCTGTGTTGCCCTGCGATGGACTGCCGACCTGTCCAGTGTGGACCCCCCTCTCGCCCGTAGACAGCCGGAGATAGGCACCAGCACCCCTCAAAACCCCAGCTGGGATAGGCGTGACAGAAGATAGATGGCTGGATGGACGTTCAAATAGGTGCCATTAATGCAAGTAACCAGTGGAGGACAGAAGAGCTTCTTAAAGATGTTGTTTCAGTACTGATATCTTGCTTGCTTGTGGGTTATCAATATCACTTATTTTCCTTTATAACTTACAAATAGATTCTTTAAAAATCCTACAATGTGATTTAATGGATTTTTCCCTCATTGTCTCTCATATTTGAAGTGTACAAATTATGAAAAATACAAACCTCTCTTGTCTTTTTAAAGGAATAGTACACCCAAAACATGATTAGCCTTCCTTTTCTACTCACCCCCATGCTGAACAACACTCTGGAGTACTTTTTTGATATCTCAAATACATCTGGAGATCTGGGAGGCTTCTTGCTGTCTGCTGACATTCAAATAATGGAGGTCTATGGTGCCCGAGGCAGAAAGGTCCATAAAAGTCCACAAAAAACGTGTCAATATTCCTCCATACTGCTCGTCCAATGTATTCCAAGTGTCCTGAGTGGGTAGCGTCCATAATTTACTCGAAACAAAGTCATTTAGAATGTTTTTAGAGCATAAACAGTAGTGTATAGGATTTCCTAAAAGCGCGCACCTGCGAGTTCACGAGCCTACGGAAACTGCGGCAGACCAAACCAGATGAAAGTGCGCATTCAGCGTCTGCTCTTGATAATGCAAGCGTAGAAGAAGAAATGTGCTGTTTACCTGTGCAAAGAAAGAAACAATGAAAGAAAAATGTCTGAGGACTTCAGTGTTGAGGAAGAGCATGAGTTCTTTGCCGAGCTGAATGCGCACTTTCATCTGGTTTGGTCTGCCGCGGTTTCCGTAGGCTCGTGAACTCGCAGGGGCGCGCTTTTAGGAAATCCTATACACTACTGTTTATGCTCTAAAAACATTCTAAATGACTTCGTTTCGAGTAAATTATGGATCCTACCCACTTAGGACACTTGGAATACATTGGACGAGCAGTATGGAGGAATATTGACACGTTTTTTGTGGACTTTTATGGACCTTTCTGCCTCGGGCACCATAGACCTCCATTATTTGAATGTCAGCAGACAGTAAGAAGCCTCCCAGATCTCCAGATGCATTTGAGATATCAAAAAAGTACTCCAGAGTGTTGTTCAGCATGGGGGTGAGTAGAAAATGAAGGCTAATCATGTTTTGGGTGTACTATTCCTTTAAGGACTTGGACAATCAGTGGCTGACTTTTTTCCCCCACTGTATATTTGAGCTGTAGGCTTCTAAGCCTGGTTTCATGTAGCAAGAGTGATACAGGATAAAACCTTCTGACAGACAAATCTCCTGTCAACGAAAGAATCGATCAGGGTCTTTGCACCCGACTGGGGCTGAAGCCTCTGATGTAGCTAATCTCACAGTGTAAAAGGCCGCTGCGGCCTGCAGGCTACAAATCTACTCAGCTGTTTGTGTCTGTTTGCTGCACACCAGACAGTCAGGCAGGGTTTGGTGGAGACACAAGCTATATAAACAGTCTGGATTCGATTTGTTTGTGTTTAAGGTTATTAGTTTTCATTGTAAATATTGAGGATTAGGCATTTGCAACAAATGGTAAAGGTTTACAGTTTTTTCTGCAGAAACAGAACTATAACAGACCGTTTAGCCTGAAATATTCCCCTTTATTTACTGAATCATGTCTTACCTTCGAGTTCTGAACTTCCAAGGTGAGATTTTGGGGAGGGGCGCTTGGAACTGAGAAGAAAAAAAAAAACATCATAAAATTAAAGTTTCAAATGTGAAAGAAAGTATAAATGACTAAAAAAAGAATGTTGTTTAAAGCCTGTTCTATTGAGCTTACAAAAAAATACATTTAAAAACTAATGAAACAAAAATTTGTCCTAATCTCCTGAATCTTGCTGTCACTATTATTAACCAGTTTTCTGTTTATTTTATTTTCAAATGGTAAAATAATCAGCAGAAAAAGCTCCATAAATATTTATTTATAAAAAACATTTTCAATGAGTTTTGAACATATTCCGATCTCCCAGTTTTTTTGCATGACTCTGGTGTCACCAGGCAGGGGTTTTCTCTCTCCCCTCTTTTTACCATTATTTAGAACTTTCATTTAAACACGTTAAGCTTCACTGAGATCAAAATGTTTTTTCCAAAAGGGATTGACTGATGCTTGTAATTTGGTTTTCTGCAGATATTATGAAGGTCAAAGATCCCTACTTTCTCCTCATCTGCCTAATGGGTGCTGTGTAAAAATGTTTAGTTGCAATCATGTAAAATAATATTTTTAGTGAGCCTGTTATCTTAAAACTCTACGAAACAAGCGATACTAATCCTTTTACATAAATTATGGCATGTGTTGTTTTGTTTTCTTGATATTAGTGTCTTGAGCCTGGTTTATGGTCGGAAATCAGGTCGTCTGCGCAGTTAACACAGATAAGCCAAAACACACAGCGCCACGGCCAGTCTTTGGGGAACACTCACGGGTTTGTGTCGTCTGGCGTTGGATGAGGGGTTGCAGACGGCCAACAAGTTCATCAAATCGACACACGGACACCCACAATCCTAGCTAGTTCATGATTTTCCCTCTTTCTTTGTAGCGTGGAATAATAGCGCAAAACACGCTTCAAAATTGGGCATAAATCAGAAATATCTGCATCATACCTGTGAGAAGCTAACGGCGACACACTGCTGGGGAAGTATAAGCAGCCCTTTAGTGTTCATAGCAAACTCAAGACGGTCCTTTGATTAGAGTCTGAGTGAGAAAGGTGAAGAAATATGGTACAAACAGGTTGGCTGATCAATGCAGATGGCTTATAGGGTGAAAGGTCTTTAAGTGCTCTAGTTGTATGTGAGTGCCACGCTCGGACTGGTAATCTGTGATACTGGGCATTTGCCCAGTGGGCCGGTCCTAATTTCAGGGTGCGAGGGCCGACCCTCTTTAAATCATACCGGACCTAACCCTTACTCTACGGCCGAAGAACCTACCTGTGACAGTAAATAACTTAAAGAGCTCAAGAAGTAATACAATGTTATACTACCTGAAAGATGCATGCAGCATATATAGCCCTAAAGTCTAAATTTTCCATTCAAATGATGAACTGACCATCAGAAAGTGTCCGAACAATGACATCCTCTGTGGAGACCCCGGGACCGTGCTTGTTATTAGCCACCACACGGAAGCTGTACTCTGTGTTCTTCTTCAGTCCAGCCATGGTGTACGACTGACCATCGATGTCAACATCCTGAAACAAAACATGTATGAATAATTACATTAGGTGAGAAAAACTGGTTGGATATGGGTGAAAAAACAGAGCGATATCGATCAGGCATGCAGGGAAAGTGCTTTATTTATCAAAAAACAGATTCTACCTACACACCAAAAACAAAACCTTAGCGTTCTGACTTTAAATGCAAAACAAGCTTGCTGTAAACAAGACAGTTCCAGCAGCTGTGCGTTCCTGATTTTGATGCCTCACTTCACTAATTTCTGTTTTCAACTTGGTGTGAAAATGTCGTCATCCGCCGAGACACTAACTCTCCCTTCTGTGATTAGTTTGATTTGCTTCACAAATTGGTTCCACTGCCACATTCCCAATTACTTCAGACGGGATAAAGCCAGCTCTTAAACTGTGACATTTCAAGAATAAAAAGCAGAGAGATTTTTCTTCCAGAGAACTCTAATCACAAACTCAAACCTTGGGGTCAGATCTTCACCTGTGACCACATCGTCCTTCATAGATGATCTCTATCTTCCATTTGCCCTTTAATAATTAATATCCTTTCAGCCCTGAGTCGTTCTAACTTCACCTCTGTTTCGTTCACCTTTTTTCTCCTCTCTCCTGCTCATCTTCAGCTCTCTTCTCCAGGGAACCGAGGCGTCATTACTCAGCGCAACGGCTGACGTTTCACCCATTATCATATTAAAGGCTTTTTAATGCATCAATGGCTTGCATCATGCGGCTGCTGGAGCTTATTCGGTATGTGAGCAGCCATGTTACACCCTTATGACACTGCTGCAGGAACACTAGGAAATCCTATATGCTTTCTTTCTGTTCAGTTGCATGGTAGATGGCTGAGTCAAGAATGAATGAGTTCCACAGAAAAACAACTAAAAGGAAACCTACCAAATGATGTGTAAGTCTTTACACCATCAAATAACTGCTAAATGGAAATAAACTAATTGCTACGTTATGGTCCAGCATGAGGTGATCTAACACATCTCCTGTTTTAAAGGAGAAGTCCGGTCATATTCAGAGTTCAAACTTCAGAAAGTACTTTAAATATAAAATCATTACATACTGTTCAATAGATTATAAGTGTTTTTAATTAAGAGTAACTTTCATTTGAATGTATTTACTGGAGGCATCCATGTTTGTCAAAGAACACTACTGCCACCTACAGGTTTGTGACATCATGGTACGGTATTGGCTGTTGAGCAAGTCCCAGTGCTGTACCTGCTGTTTGTCACAACGAGCTATTATCCAAGTCATCTAGAAAACATTCTTCTTCCAAATATAGGCTACATATGACGTGTTTTTTGTCTGGCCAGAAGTTCGATGGCAAATCCTACCTCTTTCATCCAACGACAAACTCGTCCATGGAGGACGAACTGTGCTAGCGAGCTCGGTTACTTGTGACCAAGCTCGCTAGCACGGTTAAGATTCAAACCCTGCACGGAACTTTCAGAGGGTAGTGTAAATGAGGCCTATATTTTTCCAAAATTAGAGCAAAATGTTTGTGTTGTGTTATTTTTGTGTTTGTTTAACAAATTTAGCAATTTCTAACCTTATTTTCGGGTTTGCTAGCCTCGTTTTATGTTTCTTAGCCTCGTTTTGTGTTTGCTAGCCCAAGTTCTGTAATTGTTCGCCTCATTGCTGTATTTGGTGGCCTCAGTTTTTATTATTGCTAGTTTTATTTTTGTGTTTGCTTGCCAAAATTTTTGTGAGTCATAATGGGGTGTTTGCTAGCCCCAGTTTTATAACTGTTAGCCTCGTTGTGTTTGCTAGCTAAGTTCTATGTCTTTCAGCCTAATTTTTGGGTTTACTAACCTCATTTTGGTGTTTTCAAGCATGTTTGCACCTCTCAGCTGCGGTAGTTCATGGACTAAAATAATCTATTGTTGCTCAGTTTTGACTATTTTAGAAGAAGTGCAGGCCAAAATGTCTACACAGAAAGATAAAACCATAATAGGTTGTTATAAAAAATGTTTGAAAACAGTTTGTGGCAACAACCCCTACAAGCAACTATGTATCGCCTTGATTAGTCCAAGAAGTCAGATGAATTAGATGATTTTTCACAATGGACAAAAGAACCTGATTAGTCTGAAAAGACATTCTGAAAGAAACTGAGACCTGTATTGACTGCTATGTGCTGCCAGTCGATGCTCTTACCTCTTCGGTGCCAACACTTCTGTCTGTGTAGTAGAGCTTGTAGGAGAGGATCTCTCCGTTGCCTGTGAGTGGTTTATCCCAGCTAAGGGAGACGGACGTTGGAGTGTTGGACACTGCCTGCAGGTTGGGAGCTGGACCAGGGACTTGTACTGGTGCAAAAAACAACATGAGGGGAAAAATTTAGACAGACATCATCTTAATGTTTATAGTTCTCATTATACATCCAAGGAAAGAGAAATCCACTCTGAAAACAAATACGCTCTAAGCTTTTTAAGCCATGTTGGTGAATCAGGCTCAGACCAGTTATTTTGCTGGCAAAGAGAGAGCGAGGTTCAGCTTCAATTATTGATGCATTTTTAATGTCCCTAAAGATAAAACAAATGTGGGCTTCAAGAAAACCAACAATGTATATTTTTTTCCTTTTTGAAGTATTCCCATTGAGTAATGTTGGGGCTAAGTTTACATGACGTGTAAACCCTACATAGACATCATATATGTGTCCACATTTTGAAACAAAGAAAGCTCAGAATGAAAACTGAGACATTTCTCTCCAGAGATACCTTCCATCTCAGACAAGCTTTCAAATCCAGAAATGAAATATTCTCACACAGAGTTTTAGGTTTGGCTGAATGAGACACTCATGGAAATCTTCCAAAGGGGTTACACAACCAGATGTCCAAACCACATCAGCTGACTCCTTTTGATGAAGAGGAGCAACGGTTCTACTCTGCAAAAAAGTAATGAAACCTCTCAGACATTTTTTCTTACTTTATTTTTAGCTCTTGGCTGTAGGGTTCTTTTAGCTTTTGGCTGGGGGAGGGCTTGGCTGGAGCCGTCATTTAGTAATTGCTTTCTAGCCTTTAATCATAAAAATCTACAATATGTGTTGCTTCTACAGAGTCCTTCTGGGATTTTTCGAAGGTACAAAGAGATAAAGTTTAATATTATGTCCAGGAATCAGCGGTTACTTGCTTATCATTACAAAACATCTTCCACTTGGGACATGACCAGCAGTCATGAAAGCAATCTGCAGGGACCAACCCAAAACTCCCTCCAACGAGAGAAGAGTGCACCAATTGGTGTTGATTTCTGCTTTAGAGTAATACTAAATCTGTTACAGTCTTCCATTCTCAGGAGTTTTTAATAGATAAAGTACTCCTCCAGAATTGTAACCAAACTTCCTCTGATATATAAGACTGGATTCCTTATTCATAGATGTGAAATGTCTGTAAAGATTGCCAATGATTGCCTTTTTATAACTGCTAGCGCATGCATCCATGAAAATGTCCATTATCCCTGGATTTACCTCCAAGTCAGGGGTCATGATTTGACATTTTCCACATTTTTTCCACATTAGAGCCACAATCTTCACTGCATTTTTTATTGGGATTTTATGTAATAGCTCAACACAAAGTAGGGCATGAAAACGAGAAGAAACAAAACACAAAAGAGATGAACAAAAAAAAAACGAAAAAAAAAACAAAAACGATGCACTGTTTTAAAACATTTTATAGAGAAAAAAACGGCAAAGTGGGGAGTTAAATGTATTTTAGCCTGTTTGCTATCCCAAAACACGGTAAACAAGAGTCCTAATGTGTGCAATTACACCTCAGTATAAATCAAAGCAGAACAGAATAATGAAAGAAAAGTCAAAGTGAACATTTTGGAGAAGCTTAAGGAAGGTAGTTTATAAAGTATATCGGAATACTAATGTAGTCCTGTTCAGCTTTTCATCTGCAAATGGAAACAGTGTGGGAAAACTTTGATCCAATCAAGACATGTGCTTTCTATTAGCTAACATGCAACACAAGCCTAGGATTAACCAGAAATGACACTTTATTAAATTTAGAGGAGTAGTGATTCACAGCTCAGATAGGAGAGACTACTAGTTATGCACTCCTTTAATCTGACTTAATGGGAAAGTGTCAAAAAAGGAGATCCCACACTTTACACGATAGCAGCAGTATAATACTGTGGGGTTGCTTTTCAATCATAAGCTCATCAGCATGGATACATTTTTAAATTCTTTAGAGTTTTGTTAATATGGTGAGCTGGTGGAGACACATCTTACTGCTGGAACTAGAACAAAATGTGGTTCCACACAACTTGGACTCAGATAGGCTGATAATAAATTCACCCCATGGAAAAAAGTCCAGTCATCTCCTACTTTCTGTTGGCTGTCAAATAAAAACCCCATGAACTATCCTGAGGCTTGTATCTGTAAGTTGGCAAACTGTGGAAACATTCAAGTATTTTGCATACTCCTTGGTACACCGGGAGGGGCTGAAAACTTTAAAGGTTTTTACAGAAAACGAAATAAAAACAAAGGGCACATTTATGTTTTAGTAAAATGCTTATTTCTCACTATGGACCACAGAGTTATACTTTAATCTAAAAACATGGATGTAAAAGGCTGTCATATTAGAGCTGAAGGACAGAATGAACAAGAAAATGTTTAACGTTTGTCTAATAATTAAAACCTCCATGTTTGGTGCAGGTATACATGCAGTAAATGTGGTTGTTCCTGTTCTGCTCTGGCACTTTAGATTAAAAGCAAAACAATAAAGCTGAATAGTTTTCCTTGAGGCAGACTTAAAGCATCTCTGTTCTGTATACAATATGTAACCTTTAGCTGCAGGTTCTGTCGACGCAAGAAAGACCCCCCCGCCATATGTCAGCATGCATAAGTGCTGGAGGTGTTTTGTGTGCATCTGTGTACAAGCGATTTCAACCAGTCCCTGTAGGGAGAAAATGCAGGGCAGTGCTGTGTGCACATACCAGGCTCTCAGATGCAGGTCAACAGTTTAAACTCCAATTCATAGCATGTCCTCAAACTAAAGACACACCACCAAGGTACAGCCCACCCTCGCTGCTGTCCCTGTGGGTGCCTCTGCTCCTGTTGGCAAAGGCATTAAGGTGTAGTTTGAATGTTTGCGTATTTGTGTGTGCGGACCTATCTGGCCAGAATCCAATAGGGACACGTAGAAAAACAGAAGCTGACCTACAAAGTGGCAGAGATAGAGCTGGAGCTCATACATGTCCACAGTCTAAGGTGGAGCTGGAGGAATCCCCTCTGCAGAGCTCTGAAATATGGCTGAATTCCAGAAGGCTTTCACACACACAAAAAAACCCCAATGTCAAAGTCACTGAGTCTCCTCCTCTCCCCAGTGAATTACAGATGTCTGCCAGTGGAAACAGTCTAATGAGCCGCTCTGTTGCTCCTCCGTAAAAGATCTGGACGTTTGACTTTAACCTTTTCTTTTTGGCTCCCGAACACTTAAAAGCTTTTTTTGTTTACACTTTACTTTATATTGGCTCTCTGTTTTTGTGAAACATTTTTAAATAGAAAAGTTATCTCTAAACAAGGACTGAAAGAAGGAAGGATGGATGAAAGGAAGGATGGTGGGTAGGAAGGGAGTAAGGAAGAAAGGATAGATTAAGGAATGGTAGGTAGGGAGTAAGTAAGTACGAAAGGAAGTACAGAAGGAAGGATGGTGGGTAGGAAGGGAGTAAGGAAGAAAGGATAGATCGAGGGATGGTAGGTAGGGAGTAAGTAAGTACGGAAGGAAGTACAGAAGGAAGTACAGAAGGAAGGATGGTGGGTAGGAGGGGAGTAAGGAAGAAAGGACGGATAGAAGGAAAGATGGTGGGTAGAAAGGGAGTAAGGAAGAATGGTAGGTACGGAGTAAGTGAGTAGGGAAGGAAGATAGGAAGCACAAAAGGAAGGAAGGAAGGAAGCATGGTAGGTAGGGAGCAAGTAAGTACGGAAGGAAGTACAGAAGGAAGGATGGTGGGTAGGAAGGGAGTAAGGAAGGAAGGAAGGAAGGAAGGAAGGAAGGAAGGAAGGAAGGAAGGAAGGAAGGAAGGAAGGAAGGAAACTAAAATCTTTTTACTCTCACCTGGACTGCTCAAATGCATAAAAATTATTAACTTTTCCAGAGTGCAAAGGAAGCCTGACTCAGGTATGTTTGTCTAAAACCAAAACACACAGTAAGTTTTTCGGAAATGTTGAGGAGTAAATAGGAACTAGCTCACAGCAGGTTTTCTGTTGGGTGGTCTGCCACGCCACGGAGTCCCTTCCAGCCTCCACTGTATGAATGTGAAGGTGGAGGGTGAGAGGGTGTCTGTCAGGAGCCACCTTATGCTGTATATGAGTAAATATTTACATGCCCACATTTATTTGCACATTTCTGAGGGCATCCTGTTTACCTCAGAGTGTCGGTGTGAGGAAGTTTCCAACAAAGTGCCAGCAGTTTGCCTTCATGTTTGCACACACTGTTTACTGAGCACATATGAATTAACGCTGCAGTGTATGTCTGTTACCTTCAGCTTGGGTGGCCACTTTGAGCGGTGCTGAGCTCTCGCCCTGCCCGTTGCTGTTGTGTGGCACCACCCTGAAACGATATTTAGTGTCTGGCATCAGATTCTGGATGGTGACTTGCATCTCTCCTGGTCGGCTAGTGTTCACCACTCGCTCCCTGATGTGGAAGGAGAAAAAATTACTGAGATTTTTATGAAATTAACAAAAAAAAACTAAACTAAACTAAAAACGTTTATTTAATACATTTTTTCATCTTTGAGATGAAATTGATTAAACTTTTAATAATGATGTTGTTCTATAACAACATAAATGTTTGAGGCAAAAAGATTCAGGCATCTGTGTTCGCCTCAATATAGTAACCCGAGGCAACACTGCATCTTTTGCTACCCTTCAAAATAGGAAACATAAGAGATCATATTAATGAAATAGATCTTAATGAATCAAGAAATCTTCTATAAGAAAATAGTAAAAAAAAGGTTATTGCCTTAATTTCCTTGCCAACAACAAAAAATTATAAAACAATTGGAACTGAGATGAGTCTGGTCTAAACCAGGGGTCTGCAGGACTACAGGATTTTTTAATAAAACACAACCTATTATTTCTGTTAAACATCTGCCATAGGAAATATGTTTTCATTTCAATCAAACAATAATTTATGTGCATTTTTAGCTCTTAAAGGTTTAGTGGAGGACTTTTTGTAAAGACATGCCGTCTCCACTTTAAAAGAAACCCTGTTGTAGGCGTTCCATAGAAGGAACGCCTTATAAAAGAGAGCAAAACCATGCATGAGCCCTTTTCTCCTCATGTATGCTTAGTTTAAAAGTTGCTGTTTGCATCGCTCATACAAGCTTACTTTCCAAAAGAAGATTTGCAATTTTTCTACTATGTCAGACTCACCACCAGTAAGTAAACTCGTGGGGACGAGCATGTAGGATGATACGTAAACATATTACCAGAATGATTGACAATTAGGAGGACCACTTATTTAGATGATCCACCTGGAAAAAGGACATCCTCTACTATAGCTTTAAAATGAGGAAAATATATAATAATTCATTCAGATGAAAAAAGGATTTTCTTTTATAGGATATTATTTAATGTTAAATCGTCATAATAAATAAAAAACATAATTCTGTTGTCAGAAATTGTTTCGATAAGACTGGTATTTGTTATCATACTGCAATAGGTTTTTCTTTATATCCTTTTTAGCCACTATTAAGAGCCACTTTAGGGGGTCCAAATAGCCACATGTGGGTCCGGAGCTGGAAGTTACAAACCCCTGATCTACAGCAAGACCCATGTTGATCATTTCAACCGAGATGGTGATAATAAAGATCATTTTATTATATAAAGAAAATCTAAAACTTACTGTCATTAGCATTTATTTATGTTGTTTTACTTGAAAACTAGCTTCAACATTCCTGGTCTGACATCTCCTCAATCATCTTATATCCTACTTTGAATACAGGGGCAAGAGAGCATTATTATAAAGATTGATGTTAAAAACCATCGATAAAACCTCTCATAGCTGACATATCCATTTAAAAAAAGAGAAAACGATGACTGTACAGATTTCCAGCAGAAAGTCGCTGACACCCTCCACAAAAGGAAACAGTTAAAGAGGCGTGCTGTTTACAGAGTGCTGTATCAGAGCATATCAATGCAACATTGTGTGAAAAAAAAGGTCTATGGAAAAGGGGGATTATCACACAGATGTAATCTCACGGATTTGAGGAGAAGAGGAGAGGGACAGAATCCAAGTTCCCTGAGGTGTGTTGTTAAGCTTGATACCCAATACTTGATCTTATGTAGTAGGAGTTTCTGAGAAGCTTATTTTTTCATTAGCTGTAAGCCATAATAATCCAGATAATTAGAAAATAAACTATTTCAATCTGACAATCTGGGTAATTAATCTAAAGAAGTTTCTGTTTCTGAATTGGAGGCACTGAAAAAAATGTTCTTTTTAAGTTACTAAAATCAACCTGTACTTTAATCCCATTAGTGTTCAAAATGCCTCTCATTAAAAGCCTGCTCTTATGGCAGCATAGCATTAGTCACTGTTGTACCTGCTGGTGCCCTCCTGACTGTAGAACACAGAGTATGTCAGCTCATCTCCGTGCGGCTCCGCCGGCTGGCGCCAGGTCAACTTGATGAAGCGGGTGGAGACCAGGGAGGCCACGACGTCTCGCGGCGCAGAGGGGGTGGGCCCCGCTGGGGCGGCTATGCCTCCAGAGCCTGCTGTTACATGGTCAGTAGTGTTAGGAGTCAGTGAAGGGGGAGGGAAGGCGGGCAGGGCTACGTCTTCAGGGTCGGGAGGGGGAGAAGGTCAGAGGGAAGATGGACAGAAATATTGCATCCAAATGGACAGGTTGAAGGAGGAGAGGAGTTGGAATGGAAAATGACAATGACACGAAAGAAAGGAAGGAAGGAAGGAAACAAAAACAGAAAAAACAAAATAACAACGTAACGAAAAGGACTCTTGGCATGACAAGGAACCACAGAAATAAAACAGTTCTACTGCACTCACAGAGCTGACAAAAGCACGATACAAGGGAGACTAAACATGCAAATCCACACACAGCTCTCTAGTGCAAGGGTAACAGGAGCAAAACACGTCAGAGTGCATTAAATTTAGGGAGAAACATGTTCTAAGCCAATCATTTGTGTGCTGAAATGATTGGTTTGCATGTTTTTCAACACATTCTCTCAGATAGCAGACTTTCCTCTGAACTAAAGCGTCACGTAAACTCTCCATTCTAGATCTCAACCTAACGTCCCCATTGTGCAATCTGAAAAAACTGATGAGGTATCGTCACGTTCCACAGCCAAAGCCACAGAAATGTTTGTAATTTTATAAGTTTTTTTATTCTTCCTTTTTTGGAAGAACAAACTGTGGTCATACTCTGCAAGATCTGCTTTCCATTTGCTTGGCAAGTGTGCGAAACAAGACCCGTTAGAGAAAAACGTCAGTCTGTATGACATTTCCATTTGTTTGGAGGTCAGGGAAATCAACCGGAGGGCAGAGCTGGAATAAAGAATCAGAGAGCAGCCAGCGTGGTGTTAAAGCTGTATTATTACTGCTGAAAATGGTGCCAAGATGCAAAGAGGACGCTGGCGCATTTATTTGTCGCATCATGCTGACAACCCGCTAATTTGGCTTTCACTATTTGTTTACTTTTCAATTTCTCCGAGCTTGCTGCCTCTGTGATTGAACCAATATGAGAGCTTTTCCTTCATGCATGATTTCTTAACATTAAAACAAGAAAAAAAAAACAGCAAACAATAAGTGAGGGATTGAGTTCCTGCTGCGCGTGTTTTGACACTTTATTTTTGTGCTCCATGTGGAGAATTTCATTGTTAAAAAGGCACTAGAGCCTTTGCCAACAAAGATGCAGCATAAGCCCAAATCACCACCCCTCCATTACTATGCTTAAAAGCTGATGTGAGATCACAAACCCCAACCATTACTAAGTTTAAGATGAAGCTCCAGGGTTGATTTGTTGGGAATCTAATCCTGGGTAGATTCAGCAGCTGGTTTAGGTACCAGATGTGCAGTCGTGGTTAGATCTACTCTGGGCCCTGTCCTTTCTTTTGACATCATCATATGGCAACTCCACTCGGACAAAATGTATTGCACCCGTTTCTTAAGAATCAGATCTCTTTTAGAGTCTAAACATATTATTACCCATATTTGCTATTATTTTATATTTCATTGGTCATCTAAAGTAGACGTAGAAAATAATCATTGTCAGTTTTGAAGGAAATTAATGCCTTCTAAAACAGACTGAGCTCTGCCATTTAATAAGGTGACACAAAAACTCTCATCTTATTTTTATTCTTTTTATTAAGATCTAAGGGGAAGGGAGGGACAAATTGAACATCTTAAGAATGAATTTTGTAAAGATTTTAGATAAAGAAAACAGTTGTTCTACTTTTAGAAAATGAACGGCTGTTGTTGACATGAAGTTATAAGTAGTATAGCTTAATATGGCTAACTGACCTGGCTATAACAGGCTAACCTGTTAGCTACTGAGCACAGCTAGCCGCAGCGCTAGCCCTTTATATCATGGTCTTGAAGTTACTTTGTTCACCATAAAAGATTTTTTCCGTTTTGTTATCCATCAGGTAAAACTTCATCGGCCATTAGACACGCTAACACTACAGATGCTCCAGACTCTGAAAACTGACGCTACATTATGTTATTATTGTTGTCTGGACAACCACAACGTTTTAGGTCATGTGCCAATGTTCAGCGATACATATAGGGCAACGTCACTGCATCTGACCACCCAAGCAGATCTGGTACCTAGACAGGCATTACCACCTCATTACTCTTCCTAGATTACTAGAAAGCAACCACCACTTCCTTATAGTCCCTCAGGCACCCTTTACTTTTATAAAAACAGATTTTACATTTAAGTTCTGTTTATTTGACAATTAATGATGTCCAACTTAAGGCAAAATTTAAGAGTTTTTTTGTGTATGTCCTAATATATATATAATATATATATATAATATATATATAATATAATAATATCTAATATATATAATTCCCTAGAACTGTTCATTGGTGTAGTTTTACCATGAGTATACTTGGAGCTCTAGTCGCTCTGCTGTTTTAGTTTTGCCTAATTACAATAATAAATGCTTAAAAAGCAGCAAGTGGAATATAAGCAAAATAATAAAATTCAACTTTATTGTCAATACACTGTCAGAAGAACAAAGCAACGAAATGAACTCTGCATTCAACCCATCCCCTTGGGGAACAGTGGGCGGCCATTGTGTGGCGCCTGGGGAGCATTATGGGGTTAAGGGTCTTTGTCAGAGACACAGAGTGACTGACTGTGGGAATGAGTGGGGCTTGAACTCAGAACCTCTGGGACCCAAGCGCAATGCTCTAACCACTAGGTACTAAGGTTCAACTGCACGGTTCAGCACAAACAGGAGCAGCTAGCCCCAGTTTAAACAGAAGAAAAGACATTCTGCACCATTCTGTTTCATTTCAAATCCTGTTTGCTGGCATTCAGCCAACGACAATGCAAAACACATTTTCAGCCTAATACTTTGTGACTGCGGCGTAAATGACCAGATGCTAAGTAATTATCTTCAACTAGACAGCTTTATACACCCCCCCCCCCCACACACACACACACACACACTCTCCTACAATATTACAAAGCGACCTGACCCGAACTGCGCTCATGGCATAAACAAAATCTCACAGCCTGTGTTTGGAGACAGGAAAGCACTTCCTTTATTTGGAAAAAATATTACAGCCAGAAATGCAGCTGGTATTTGCTGATTGAAGGAAGAAGTCACAGAAAAGGCCGCCAACACAGGAGAGGAGCTGATGGGGGAGAAACGAAGGTGAACTTCATGGAGCGCTGGGCGACTTCTGAGAAAAACTTCAACCTTTATCACCAACTACTTTTAAAATGCAGTATATATTTGAATGCAATCATAAAAGAATCGGAAGGTGGAAGGATAAAGAGAATTTTAAGTGCAAACGGCGGATGTGGCTTAAAAAATTCAAGCAGCATAAACGAGCTGCAGGCAAGGTTTCTCTGAACACTGTGGGGTTCGCAAAAAAAGGCTGGTGGAGAGTTTGAGATGCAGATGACGTTGACAATGAAGACAGTCAGAGTATGCTAATCCTGCTAAGTCCTTGACAGCTACTGTATAAGCTGTGCTTCTGCTAATAAATAAATTAAGAATGGAAGAGAGAGCTGGTAATGAACACATTAAGTGCCTTTGCTAAAATATGCTTAGTCTTGGAAGTCTGTCACTTCTTTTCCACATTGCAGTCACAAGCCTATTTACATCATTGGGATGTTGTTTTTTTTGACATACTAGATAGATTTCTAAGCAGAATGAAGATAAAAAGAAATATAAAAACAAAAACAATATATTTTTTTAGCTTAAAGTCTAAAGCAGGGGCAGGGGTCACCAACCTTTTTAGGAGGGCTACTTCATGGATACAAATACTGACCTCTGACCTGGAGGGGTCAGGGTTCGCCTAAATGTCACACATAATAAAACTTATTTTTTATTGTTTCTTTTAATTTCTAACCTTCTTTTAGGTATTGTCATTTTGAAATCTATAAATGCCTAAATGCTCTATATGATTAATATGAAGAAATGCTCGATAAATCATTAAAAAAACAGCAACAGAATAAAATATGCTGGGGAAGATTCTCAGTCATCCAGGTCAAGTTAAAAAAACAATCCACTGGACTTTGTATCAAACTTTGAAGACGTTTCGCTTCCCATCGAGGAAGCTTTTTCAATTCGAAACATCAGAAATAGTATTGAGTTTGAGGTTTTATAGAGTGGACCAAAAACAAAGCCTTGTTTTGGCTTAGAAAACATGCAAATTGAACCTGATGAATGGCTCCGCCCCTTAGGAATAGGGGTCGTTTGGGTTATTTGTTAGCCTGCAATGCCCCAATACCCATCTATGTCTCTGAAAGGGGTGTCGTTATTGGGAATTGTTGGCTTGGATGAACAGGCGAGATGTGTTGGTCCTTTGTAAGTGGGTTGGGGTGTCCCCCATACAGGGGGTGAGGGTCTATAAAGCCTGAAAGTCAACGCTATTTCTGACATTTTGAATTGAAAAAGCTTCCTGGATGGGAAGCAAAACATCTTCAAACTTGGAAAAAAAAGTTAGTGGATTGTTTTTTAAACTTTGGAACAGAATAAAATAAATTTTGTATTTTTTGTAAATTTTGTTGTAAATTTTTCTGTTTTCACAAGACCCTAAAGGGTACACCATGTGAACCTTGAGGGCCCCTTAGTGGCTGTTGGCATTGCGTTGAAAGAGAGGCTTTGTGCTAAACAAAGAGTTCCTATGAAGTTTCTCATCACAGAACAATTAACATAGTTAAGCTAAAACCGCCCTCCTTTAAGCAAATACTGTATAACAAACCTCAGAGAAAAAAAAACATTCAAATCAATGTGAGATCAGACAAGATGGCTAAAGGGAACTCTGAAACAGGCGATCCCTCCAAGCAGCTTCCATATTCCTCCATCTCGTCACTTGACGGTAATTGACACGCAGTGCTGTTTTTCAGTGTCCTTCCCACAATCTGTCTTGTACATGCACGCCTGGGATTGTTACAGTAAGGAGGTGTCTGCCTCCCGCTGCTGTTACTGAGCTCTGTTCATAGCTGATTAATGGTGTCATTAGTCTCTGTGCCAGAGGTAATGAATTATAGGCATTAAGGCTTAATGAGGAAGGTTACTCTGGATCTGAATACTGAATCTGAAGTACACATAACAGTTGGGACAAAGATGTGCACAGAGGCATATTTGTTTTGATATTCAATGAAAGTAAAACCTAAAACTTTAAGGAAAAAGTTCCAATTAGAGTCTGTAGTTTTTTTACTTCTGGTAAGGATATCTCATCTTCTCATCCACAGATAAAATAGTCACTCAAGGAATCTGGCTTAGATTAAGCACTTCTATCAGGAGAGGATACATTTATAACAGACATATGCAATGAAGGTAAAATGAAAAAAAATGTACTTTTAATTAAGTACTGAAAGTATGCATGCATTGTTTAAACTAGAAAATATACATATTTATTACATTTTGACAGGAACCATAGTTTTGCATTAATTATTAAACTAGTTTGGGATTAACAGGTTAAATATTGGTCATCAGCATCTCATCTAATGCTAATTCTGATGCTAATACCTTCGTCTGTACCCAACGACCAGACCTTTATTTTTGCACAAAGAAGATCAACCATATAAATGATAAAGAAATGTAGGCCAGCTTTCAAACATGTTGGTGGAAGGATGATGATTTGGGCCTCATAGCCACAGGACCTCAGCATATCGCAGTCTTGTGTTGATCGTGACCTACTCTGTATACCACAGTATTCCAAAAGACAAATTCAGAGGCGGCTGGTCAAAAAGGGGCGCCGCCCACCCACTCGATGACCCTAATTAAGACATTATATATGTATATAAATATTAATATTTTGAAATATATTGATATTTATTTTTTAGATGTGCAATTAATCTTTAATGACAAGTAAAGCATCATTCCATATTTCGTCGGATTGGTGACATTTCTGCCGAAGGGTGCAAAAATTTTTGCCCTTAGACGCTCGTTAAAGGTTGTACATGCGCAGTAGCTCCTCTACAATAAGTATAAGAGAGGTCTAGCTGACAGGAAGTATATTTGCTCATCACCTCCTGCCATAGCAATTAAGTTTTGTGGGTGATTGACAGGTCGAGTCGCTGAAGTAAGAGAAGCATTAGAGAGAGAGAAATGGTGCAACAAACGTCCTTTTCCAGGACCTAGTTTAGCTACAAGACTTGGCTAACTGCATGCAGCGAGGCTAACACTTTATCCTGCTTTCCCTGACACCTTTTTCAAGTGTCAGGATCTGACCCAGCATGGATAAAGACAGGTAGGACTGATTTAAAGAACTTTTAAGAAAAGGCAACAAAGCATGATCAATCTGGGATTCACATGGAAAATAACAATATAGTGTACTTTTTCAAGATGTTTGTTAATTTGCACAGTTGCTCTTGAATAAACACATTCTCAGAAAAGAAATAGTTTTTATATATTAAAAAATATATAGCTGACTAGTAGCTTCTCCATTATTAAACTGTTACATTATTTTTTCTGGTTTGTGACACCATATTGGACCATGCAAAACACAGATTTACCTTCACAAAGCCTCAGAAGGTCAATATTTATGTACAAAAAATAAACATGTATATGAAATTTTGTTTTTATAATGCTTTTTGTTGTTGGCATGAAACATGGCTGCACAGCAATTAAGCAACAGTTCATGAAGACAGGTGTGTATCATTTCAAAAGCTATAAAATGTCTGGGAATGTTGTTTTTTATTATACTTTCAACAATTTTGAAACCTGGTAAAGACCAGATCCCTTTTATCTTGATCAAAACCATAAAACTGAATAACATTTTCTGATAAGAGCCTGATCCAGAACTGTATCTACAGATAGTTGTTCCCAGACGATTCAGCAGGCTGTGCCATGCTCTTTCTAAATGGGTTTCTTCTCAGGACTGATTCACTTGTCTAAATGTGGTACGGTAATGAAGATGGTGTCGGAGACAGATGTAGCACAATGCTAATGGTCCATTACTGCGTCAGTACTTTATCCTCCGGAGAAAAGAGGACTGAACAGAGCGAAAGAAAGTGCGTTACACTTTCAAAAGGCCCGGTCCTCGCAGAGTGCTGGGAGAGCCAACACAAAGAAGACGGTCAATTAAAACTGTCAGCCTGCCGTCACATTCGCCTCTCTCTGTCTACATTAGCTGGTCGGATTTCCACTGGAACATTCAGGAACGGAATAAAAAGCTAAATAAATCATATGAAAGTGTCAGGCTTTGTCATATTCAGTGCAAACATCTGATAGTTCCATAATGACAAGGCTAATGGTGCTTGTCTGAGCTCGCAAGCAATTACAGGGAAATCCTGGATTTCTGCGAGACAAGAAGAATCAGCTTAGAAAGATTTTTTATTTTTTTATTTTTTTATCCAAATGTAAATGAATCAGAAACAGGAACTAAGCACTTGGGTTTTTCTTCATCACAGGAATGTGTGAGAGATAATTGTTAGTTTATTATGGAAACTGCACACAACTATGCTTGTCTTATTTCATTCTTTCTTAGCCGTCTTGTTTATCTCCACTCTGTAAAGAAAGGAGAGAAGAGATGGGGAAGTCTGACAGCTATTGACATGAAAGCAGCTGCTTAATGCGCAGACAAACAAAACCAAGTCGGAAAGAGAAGAAAAATGCGTCGAGCAAAGGCGAAACGAGAGGTGAGGAGCAAAATGAGGGACGCCCAAGAAAAAGCAAGACGGGGTATGTCTTTTTCCCTCCATCTTTTCTTTGCTATGACAAAAATCTTTTTTAGGCTAAACGTTCGCTTCATGATCAACAAAGAAACACGAAAAACGAAAATGTGATACACCCACCGATAAGGAAAGTTATAATCATCAACTAAAGTTCTCTTTGTATAGGACTAACTAAGGCCTTATTCAGAAATCTTATCAGTGGCAAAAGGGGAACTGACAGAGACTCAGTATCAGATTGCTGAAGGGTGGAGGCATATCAGTAGCTGCACACATTCTCTTTTGTTGTGATAATCACCAACAGTCAAGATAAAAGCGACTCAAGTCTCAGAAAAGCTTAAAGTGACAAGGTAGGCTGACTCGCTGACAAAATCCAGCAAGGGAAATACAAAAAAAAAAAATCCTGTGTCACACTGACTCGACCGGAATATCAGACCGCATTGTCTGGGCGCCTCAGACATTTCTAAAATAATTTCTGGGTAGAGACAAAAAGGTATGATTCCTGCAGATTTTTATGATCCAGTACTTCCATACTGACTATTAGTAGAGTTTCCATTTAACTTTTGGTGGAAGAGTTTGGGACGGACCAACAGATGTGGACAAGAATGAACTAATCAAATCTTTGCCACGTACAAAATGAAGATTATAACTGTACATAGCCGGACCGAGGAACTGTCCTAATTATATAAACTACTGGGAAAAACATCAGTTCTGACACGCAACAAATAATATTAAGGTGTAATAAACTCAGACATCATCAGTGATAATTATCCTCACACAGGAAAAGGCAAAAAGGATCAAATTTGTGTTTTTAGCCACATACAACTAGTCTAGAAAAAGTAGTATTACTACACACTGAGGAATAACAAAACGTAGTATGTGGGTCATAATACTATAAAATGAAGGCAGACCCCAAATGTTTTTTGAACGCCCTGGAGTGGATCACAGATGTTTTTATTTGTTGCATGGCCCTGGAGACCAAATGTAGCACGAGGGGACCCATCTGATAGAGTTATGAGGATCCTGTGTGCCATGCGGTGCAGTTCTGAATGCCTCAGTCGCCCGATGTGATTTTATTCTCATAAAATTGTTTATTAAACAACTAAACCCCACAGGCCACTTCGTGTTCCCATTTCTGCTTTTACTGCCTTGCAGCAAATTCCCCTTAAATAGGACACTTTATTCAATTTGACATTTATGCAACTTTGATTTCTTTTCCAGATCCAACTTTCTGAGGATGGGGAATGTTCTACATTTGGTTAAGATAAATATTCTCTCTGATAATTGGCTTATATGTAAATAGGCTCTAATACTTTTGGTGGTTCCAGTATTGACATTGGACGTCACACATATTTAAGTTCTTTTGTTTTAGCCTTTGTGCGAAGAGCCAGTCAGTGAGGGATTGTATTTGAGTCAATGAGTCAATGCAATCAACTGGTTTTCCTTAGATAGAAAACTTTGTATCAATTTGACTGTATGATCTGGTTGAACTGTAAAGTGCCTTGAGATGACATGTGTTGTGAATTTGGCGCTATATAAATAAACTGAATTGAATTGAACTTAGTGTGCTAAAAACATGGTTGTCTGTGCTTAGTAAAACACATTGGTACCAATTCTGATGCAAAAAAAGAAGAATTATGTTTCAGTGCTTTCAGTGAAACATAAAATGCAAATATTTCACTTTAGTGACATGGCTTTCCACATACAGGGAAAAAAACCCTAGAGGCTCCACATATCCCAACACGGACAAAACAAACACCCGTTTGGACGCGATGGCTCTAATTGAAAGGGGCCAGACACATCAATAATTAATCATCCTTTGTGTGAACATACATCATCCTTTCACCATCAAACATGTGTACCCCCCTCCAATCCTAGAGCCACTGGTGAGTTCATTTGGGCACGACTGCCTTGTTCTCTTCACACCCTGCTGCAACATCTGCTTGCACAGACTGCATGCAAATTAAGATGCAACATAATTCTCCCCTCCCAAGGTTTCAAATATGCATCAAACAGGTCGCCTGATGGACACGCTGTCTCAGAGAACAGGAATGAGGCTCTTTGGGCTCACCTTTCAAGCACATCAAAAAAAGAAAAAAACAAAATCTAGAGGAGCTTCACATCTCCAGAGCCGTTAACCCCCAATGCCCATCACTGGAAACGAGCTCTCTCTGCACAGCCTCCAGCCTTTGTATCTTATTACCTTGGAGGTGCACAAATACAATTCAACCTTTCTGAGGGGAACAGAGCAAGCCTGGAATAAAGTAATTGATTTCCCAGAAAGCACTGGGTAACTGTGGATGTGTGAGTACATATAGCAGCAACAATTCACATATAAAATGAGTGGAGCTCAACCACGTTGAAAAGCCCTGAAAAGGTCAAACAGGATGTTTGCAGGAGTGAGAGCAGCTGTACCTCCCTCTTTGAAGATTCTGTAACAAACAAACAGTCTCACTAATCAGACTCCCACCAATGAAGCGACCTCCCTGGGTTGGAGCTACCTAGAAGCTGTGTTGCACTACGCTTGCATGCAATGGGGTACCGTATCCCACTGCGATCCTACTTCCTGTTCTACTTTTAGCTCATGGAAAGTAGGAGGTTCGGTTGGGCGAGGGGAGGCTGGTGATAACGGGGATAATAAAAAGCTCCAGCTCTTCTGGTGCTGCTCACAGAGGTCAGCTGCATGCTGCTAAGGGACGGGCGTGAAGGGAAAGTGATGTTTTCGTACCATTTGCCACTTCCAATTACCACACCCAGAGGACCGTCCACCACCAAAAAACAACACACCGACATCCTGGATGAGAGTGTGCTAGAGGTGGGCTGGGTTATCCAGGAAATAAAGGGAGACTGCTCCCACAGGTATGCAAACAGTGAAGCCTGACGCTGGTTCTAAAAATGACAACGGCCATTTGAAAATAGTCAAAACTATTTAACAAAGAGATGATTCAGGTAGCAAGAGTATAGTTACTAGTTTCACTTTTTAGGAAAAGTATTTTTTTTTTTTGTTAAATCTTAAATTATATAAATTAAGAAAGTTTGGGTTTCTTGAATATAAAAAAACAACACATTGTTGTAGGATGGAAGGAAAAATTTGTTAACTTTAGTGTGCCAGTCTGATGAGATTGATCTAAACTAGCTTTGCACTATTAGAGAGGCCCTTTTTTTTCTTTAGTTTTTATATATTTTCCTCCATTAAATATGACTTCTTACAGCCTTTTCTAACAGCAGCTGTCTTGGTACCATTCTTTACTAAGGGGCCAGATGTGGGGAGTGTAGAGTTAAGTTATCCTGTCAATGGATCTTCAAACATAACCTGTAGCTCCTCCACATTTACTATGAACTTATTGGCAACTTGTTTGATTTATGCTCTTCCGGCCTGAACCATTTGGGTGGAAAGTCATGTCTTACTCTTCCCTGACTGTGACTGGCTGGATGTGCTCTCTTCATCCTCTAACATAGCTGCTGGCTCTGAGCACGTCTGCCTGGCTGTGTGTTTCCTGGGCGGGGACGCCTTTTACTTCTTTTTCTATGTCTGCTTCTGTCTCCTTGAACCCCAGTCGACCTCTGCAGACGGCCGCTCACACTGAGCCTGGTTCTGCTGGAGGTTTCTTCCTGTTAGAAGGGAGTTTTTCCTCTGCACTGTCGCTACAAGCATGCTTAGTGTGAGGGATTGCCTTCAATTCAATGAGTCGATGCAATCAACTGGTTTTCCTTAGATAGAATCAATTTGATCTGATGAACTGTAAAGTGCCTTGAGATGACACGTGTTGTGAATTGGCGCTATATAAATAAATTGAATTGAACTGAATTACTAGGTTATCCAGTAAAGCCTTCGTCCATTGACTCAGATACTTGTGTCTCCTCAGTTGCAGCTACTGTTGTTGCTTTTTGCAACAACAGTAGCTTCCACTATCTATCTAGCTATCCCTTTTTTTTTTGGTCCTTTAAGGCTCATAAAACATGAAAGATAACATGCATTACCTTCCAAAACTAGCTTTTATTTCAGTTATCCCACCTGGGAGGCGACCTTTACTTAAAGGGCAACGAAACTCAAGCAAAAAATGAAAATATAACACACTAAATGTTTGCAGCTAACAGTATCACACAGTGAGGTAGTCCATCAATTATGAGTAGACATGTCAAATAAAAAAGTGATGAACTGATGTAACTCTGAGCTTTGGAAGCCCAAGAACTGCATTGGATGGGAAAAAAATCAAGATAAATCTTCATGAACAGAAAATTAGAATAATTCATTAACTGGATAAATCACCCAGGCTAGCTCTAATCAAACTAAAAGTGGGAAAACTCAAGGTTAGAACACTGAGCCTTTTTCGAGGCCATTCTCGTATGAATTCTGCTTTAATGTGTGATTTACAGTTAATAAATATCATAAACATATAGACTTTTCACATTCATTAGTGCATAATCTCTACTCATATTTCTTCATATAGGTATACTCAGTGTTAATCAATGTTCCTGCATTTCCTGGAGGTAAAAGTAGCTCCAAAGGCTCCACTTTATCACGTTACACTGGCTGGTAATGAGAAACTCTTTTTTCCCTTTGAGATTCATTTCTATTTCCTCTCTTAATCTATGTATTTCGATGTGTATCATTATTATCTGAAATAAGGAATCTGGAGAATTGTAGGATTTGACAAAAGAGACCCAGATTAACTCTGGACAGTTTTAAATCTAGAAAAAAAGATTTATTTTTATATTTTTATTCTTCTATAATCTATGTGTTTAACATCTAACCTATGGAATGAATTATTCCTGCCACATTGAATGATCAATATATACACATTGATCACTGATGCGCTCATATTTATATACATTCACATAAGAAAACTGAAGGATAGAAAAAGAAAAACCGTCCTAAGCAATTACAGAATAACTGGATGTGATTTAAACCAGTCTGTTCCATGTGGTGAATTTCCACTCGACTGTCTGCTGTTCGGGCCAAGCTGACAGTGCCAGCAGAAAACATGGCAGTGACACATCCACAGGCTCACAACGTTGCACGCTGGCTCCTGCTGGCCTGGTTTTGACCCTGCTAGCAGATGATGTAGCACAGCGTATTCCCAGAAGAAGGTCTGCTCTTTTATTCTATGCCGAGTCTGACAGCAGGGTGGGGTCCTTTAGCAGCATATTCCCACTCCTTGATTTAAACTGGGAATATGAATGGTGCTCTCATGTAGTAGGAAAAAAAAACATCCTCAGTGACTTGTCAGTTACAAATCTAGTTTCTATCTTTCTTTGCCTGCAGAAACTGAAAATATTGGTTCTTTGTTGTTTAATCGTGATCTAGTTACATTTTATATAATCTGAATTTGTATTCTCAAGACTAGCAGGTGGGATAGAACACTGACAGCAGAACAGGGACAAAGGAGTCTTTTAAAAGTCTCTTGTTGTATTCAGACTTCAGCGATCCTTCATCATGTCTGTTTGAGGAACAGAAAAGGAGAATATGAAGGCATCAAGACATACTTGTACATGAATTCCTCAATGACTGCATAGTAACAAGGGTTTATTGTGAAATATCTAGGCAGCATCTCCTGTGAGCACAAAGTTAAACTAAATCAAAAGTGCTTGTGTCAGAAACAATGGGTTGTTAATATTTGATTACACCTTAACAGTACAAATTTACTGCAGATATCATGAAGGAAAAATTACAAGTTAAGAATGTGATAACAAGAGGAGCACGGATGGATGGATGCATAGATGGAGAGATGGATGGAAGCATTATTGGAAGAATGGATGGATGGATGCATGATGGATGGAAGAATGGATGAATAATGTCCTATACACAGTTACATCATTGTTTTAAAGCATCAGCTTGACAAAATTTATTTACCGGAGTTAAAGCAGAAAAAGTTTGCATTTTCATGGTGAGTGTACTGAAACAGTGTCATGCAAAGTTGAAAAAAATGTCATCATCTCTCAGCCGTACATATTTTTAGACTTACATTTTGTTTTGTCATTTTGTACACACAAGTGTACAGCTCTCTGGACTTTTTCATCTTTAAAAGTGCAGCCTTGATAAAGGTAAGCAGCAGTGATAATAAAAACACTGTGATTAAAAAAACACTGGTGAAAAAAAATGATGTAAAATATTGTCTTTTCCTGTACTACAAAAAAAAATTCTAAACGTTCAGGACATTTAGGTTGTTGAAAAATATTATTACAGAAGAATTTACAGTAAATGACTAATTCTATCGAGTTATTAAATTAGAGTGTGTGAGGCGCTAAGAGTCTCTAATTAGAACCTCTGAATGGTGAATGGACAAAAATATCAGGTTTAAAGCAGAAACCTAGTAAAGATGTGATAAAGGTTGAAAATATATATTTTTTTCTATAGTAATTGCTCTTCAGTGATTAAAGTAAAAAGGGAATAAACCAAAGTACCGGAGAGTAGCGGAGAAAGGAAATGTGACATGGATGAAAAGCAGCAGGACCGCAGGCCTGTTAGAGTGAAAGAAAAGGCTCCATTAAATGCATTTGCATCAGAAATGTGTCATTTTGACCCCTGAATCCAGGCTGAATTTTCACTCAGAAGATGAAGGATGTAAAATACCTGCTCCACATCCTCAAGCAGCAAAATTTGTTTCAGAAGAATTTATTTCATTCAGTCGATTTTACAAAATACACAAGCAGTAGCTAAAGCTCCTTCAGCTTCTAAAGTTATAAGAGTTCCTCCAGGTCCAGCATGCTGGACAACCCTGCATTGCACTCTCATTATTTAGAAACCACATTTTATATTCCTACAATCTGTTGGAACAGCTTTGACAACACAAAAAAGCAGGTAGTTTCGCTCTTTAGCATATGGAAGGACTTAAAAAAAAAAGATGCAAATTGATGTAGATCATAAAATTTATGCTAAAACAAATAGAGAGTCTGCGCTTTTCTTTCTAAATGCAAATTTGCCCACATTTCCTGAGACATATTAAGAAATTTATGAGCTTAAACTTTAAAACAAACACTTTTGATCTCCTGAGCTTCTGTGCAGACTGGAAGCTTTTATTTCTTATACATTTGAATATAAATGTAATTTCAAGTGGGGGGAAACTGTTGTTCTGAATCAAATCTAAAAAAAAAAAAAAAAAAAAAACGAGCAAAATTGGATATCCTCCCCTGAATATGAATCACAGAATTCCATTTTATAAAATTCGCTTCCTTTAGTCTTTGCATATTGTGATGCAAGCTGAAAATCAAGGTTTTTTCGTTCAAGATTAAAAAAATGTGACCGATTTCTCCTTCAAGGAGTAATTCCAGCCTCCCTGATTCAGTTTGCACATTTAAAAACATCCTTTACTCATGCATCTGGAAAATGCCCTATTGCTCCTGCAAACCATCTGGAGATGACATGTGATGATAACTCCTTAAATAGCAAATCTTTCCACAGATGACCAACTTGTTTGTGATGATAAGGTTTCCACGAGGACAGCGAATATCAAACATGAGCACGGGGAATCAGCGCAATGCCCATTAGAGGTTATATTTATAGCTCAGTGAGGAAAAGGATGGGCCGGGGAAAAAAAACAACAATATCTCACCAGGGGGGAAAACATTCTCTCATTAAACCAGTCAGTTTTTCTATGTACATCAGCTGGGAGTGTGAAAACAAGATAAAAAAAGGCTGACAAGTCTGGATAGGAGGAAGAAATTCTACTGATTAAAAGAAAAAACATCTAAATGTTACAGTGTTTGGACATACAGAGGCACCAAATTGGGTTTGCATGACAATGTGCAATTAGGTTGTCTTGAGGTCCTTTTTTCTTAAGAATTTCAGCCTTAGTTTCCCACATCTGTTTGCAGCTACTTGACCCAGGTTACACATGACTGAGGAATGCTCAGGAAAATTGGTCATGACTGCAATCTGAGGTTTGGATTTTAGACCACGAGAGAAATGTAGAGATCAAAGTTTACTTCATTTAACTGTTGCATAAAGCAAATGTGACTTTGACTTTCTGATTTTTATTTTTTTTATCTCCAAGGACTTTTATTCTATTATTTTGCCAAAATGAACCGTTCCTTAAGCAAAAAATATTTCTTCACCAAAAAAACTGCCTTTCTCTGACTTTTCCAAACAGTGTGGTGGTCTTTGTTTACATAAAGCGATCGACAGCTATAAAAAACAAGTTTTTTCCATTTTTTTTTTCTTTAATCAAAATAATCTAAAACAACTATGGATAATGTTAATTCTGGATGTTTATTATGCTCATAGTCAAAGCATTAAGCACCATCCATCCATCCATCTATCCATCCATCCATCCATCCATGCAGTCTAAGCAGAGATGCCCAGACTTCCTGATCTACACCTCCTCCAGCTGCTCTGGGGTGACCCTGAGGCGACACCAGGCCAGCTCAGAGACACAGTCCCTCCAGCGTGACCTGGGCCTTCCACGAGGCCTCCTCCCAATGGGACATGCCTTGAACACCTCCTGAGGGAGGCGACCAGGAGGCATCCGAAACAGATGCCTGAGCCACTTCAGCTGGTTCCTTTCGACGTGGAGGAGCATCGACTCTACTCCGAGCTCCTACTAGGTAACTGAGCTCCTCACCCAATCTCGAAGGGTGCGCTGAGCCACCTTGTGAAGGAAACTCATTTAGGCCGTTTATATTCGTGATCTTGTCCTTTCGGTCATTACCCAGATCTCATGACCACAGGTGAGGATTGGAACGTAGATCAATCGGTAAGTCAAGAGCCCCCCCCCCCAACTCAGCTCCCTCCAGGGGCGTTGCTAGGCACAAAGCTTTACTGGGGCACTGGCAGAGTTTTAGTTCAGGGGAAAGTTTAACTCAACCCGAACTAAGTTTTTCTTTTATTTTTTGACCATTAAAGTGTTCCTCCTATTTTTCATTTTTGCAAAGCGGTCAATCACTAGACTGTGACTCAGCTTAGAAAGTTCTTCCTTTTCAACTGATAAAATAGCAAGATGATGGAGCCTGTCTTGTACCATTGTGCACCTCGGCCAAGTGTGGAGCCTTCTCAACACACTGAATGACCTTTCACAACTCCAGCTGTTGATTGTGATTGTGAGGGAGATCTGGATGACCTGCGTTAGTGTGGGGAACATGGTGTTATCAAGCAAGTTGAAAACACACTGCATATCCTTGATGACGAGGCTTTATTTTTCAACCATAAAAAGCTTTCAAACCATTTTGAATTAAATGAAAGTTTTTTTACTCCAAATTTGTCCTGGTGATAGTGGGACAACTTCACTTGTTTAGGACCATCATGCTTTCCCCCTAAGTCACTAATGTCCCCTTCTTGTTTGTGGAAGCTGGTTGTTGCTCCCTCATAACCTTCATGGTCCTGTCTCTCCTGTCTCTCACCTGTCTCTTGCCTGTCAGTCTCGCCTCCTCCTCCCTTTCCTACTCCAGCACCTTCATTCTCATTCTCTACAGCAAACATTAAAAAACGTAAATTTGTAATTATGTAAATATCAATCATATTGCTTATAACGTTCCTAATGTAACTGCTTAGCTTAAATCACTAATTCATCACGGGACCTTACCGCCCTCTCTCTCATCTTGTTTTACTGCTGTCTCTGCTTCGTGTGAGGAATTTCCTGATATCCATCTACAAACCAATGCAGTCATTTTCAGTTAGTAGCCTATAAATCATGTGGTTTCACTGGGAAAATAATAAAATTGACAGGTAAGAAACGTTACCAGAACTAAAAATGCGTCGCGGCCGCACAGTGTCCCATCCAACTCAGTTGAGAACAGCGCGTTAATTTACCTGCAGTTCATGCAGTGACATGCGCTGACGTGGGGGCGCTAATACATCCTCAATTTGGAGTTAACAACACACTTGCTACGCATTTGAGTAGAAATATACGTCTCCTCCCGTTGGAATTATCTAAATTGATGCATTTAAAAAAATGTATCACTGTTGCAAATATTCATGAGATTTATACTGGGGCACAGCTCATTTATACTGGGGCACGTGCCCCAGTAAATGGGGTCTGGGGACGCCGATGGCTCCCTCTTCACCATGACAGTCCAATACAGTGACCGCATCACTGCCGACGCTGCACCGATCCGTCTATCGATCGATTTTTTAAAACTTTTTTGGTATGGCTATGACCAGGATGACCAGTATCTCTTAAATGATAGGTAAATTGAATTATAAGCATTCTCATGGGCTAGACACGGGATGAAATGGCCAAAAAGTTTGAAGCGCTCAGAATTGAACTGAAAAAAATTTAAATAAAAACACAGCAAGACCCAACTAACCCCAAGATTCCACATGCTCTGTCAGCGCTCCGCCCCGCTCACGTACGTTTTGCGGAGTAGTTATTTGTCATGTTAATCAATGAGAGCTGTTCCACATCCACCGGTACTCCTCTGCAAGTCACCATCCACGTATGTCTTCTCCGTCCTTCACCATCAAAATACGGAGCATTATGGAAATTAGAGCATCAATTCCATAAAACTTACACCATTTAATTATTGGATGCAAAATATTGGCACTTCAACATACAAGGAAGCAGATTTCTCATCTCCATCAAAATATTGATTTCATACCAAAAGGCTTAAAAGTTCAATTTGGGCAGAAATTGCACATATGCTCGATGCTGATGGGGATTTTTAAATGCGTCATATTAAATTAAGTGTTTATTTCCTCATGTTTTGCTCTTATGAATTTACGATAATATCGTGCATGCTCTCCTCCAACTCCAAGGAAGTCGTAGTGGAGCAAGACGGGATGAACAGCGGAGGCTGTTGGCTTTGCTTTGCGCAGGCGGCCTGGAGCGCAAGCGGGACAGTCAGGGAGGAGGTGGGATTCGGGGTAAGTCACCCTGGAAAGAATCAGTCGAAATAGAAAAAAATACAGTAACATATTCAAATAATAGATTGGGTTAAAAACGAAGCAAATCTTATTCCACCAAAACTCTTTGCAGTCTTCAAGCAAACAGAGACATCACAGAGCCTGAATCCATAAAAATAACAGTAAGAATGTTGCACATATGCTAACAGCTCACCTTTATCCCCATTGCAAACACCCACAAGTGTTAAACATCACCTGATCAACATTTAACTGCAGCTGGCGGTGTCAAGATGCAAAGATTAAGGTATTAATGAATATTAGCCAACTTGCAGGCTCTGGGTATTTCGATGCAGCTCACGCCCATTGATTTCCCTGCAGGGGTGAAGACAACTTTATCTCAGCAGCAAGTCGCCGGCTTATCTTAGCCGACTGCGAGGCGGCCCGATTTTTCGGACTGCTTTCCTGGCCCCGTTTCAGGGTGATTCAGGCCTGGCAGGTGCGAGCGGGGGCACCTGACTCCGACTGTGGAGTGTTTGTGTGTTGGACAAAGACGTCCAGCTGTGACGGGGTGGTCATGTAAGGAGAATATATTAAACAGTGCACAATTAATACAAAACCCAGCGCGCTGGATTATTGCTGGGAGCAGGTGGCTGTGAAAGGCAGGAAGTTATGAGGGAAAGGTGACAGATGGCTTTAGAACAGTAAGCATTTCTATTCAGGAAAGAAGAGGAGGACATAACAGACACTTTGAGGAGGGAAGATATGATTCAAGAAGCAGACATTTCTGCTTTCTGTTTGGCGATATAAAGGACCCACAAAGATTTCTATGAACAGAAAAATTGCTATTTGCATTACTATAAACCATTCCACTGTAGCTCTCACTATGCTTAGGGTATTTGCTCTATTGCAAGGTGAACTTCTGTCTCTTTCAAGATTGCCCTGGATTCAGCTCCATCCATCATCCTTTCACTCTTTGGTTTTTCTGCTGTAGGGAGGCTATGAAGTATGCATGTTCAGGGTGATGTGGAATATTAAGTACTGCACCGTTGCACCTCAAAATGGCCACGGCCATTCTTACTTCTTCCTTTCAACAGCTGCTTTCTCATGTTCTCTCCTCCATGTTGGTCAAATCTATGAAGTTAATGACTAATATTGTTGATTGTCTCCAATCTCTAATGTGAATCTCTGCAGATTCTCTGGGATGGCAGTGAGCCTAATAGCTGTCTCTCTTATTAACGCATTCCTTGCTTCGCTGTCAGTTTAGCTGGATGGTTATTTCTTCAGAAGTCTGCATTTTCTTAATGTCAATTCCAGTGTGGGACGATGGCTTAAACAATGCCCTGAGAGATGTTCACAGCTTGGCATACTGTTTTATACCTTAATTCTTATTTAAACTAAGCCGTCTGCTGGGTTCTTTAGCCCCATGATGAACTGAAATAGCTGGATTTATGCAAAGTATAAATAGCGAACATTATAAAATAACAAGTAAATGTTGGGTTATGCTCGACACATCAATGTTACATACAGAAAGGCGTTTGCAGAATATAATCCATGCTACTTTCCCCCGCTTTACCCAATAATCTGGCCGACTCTAGGTGTCTGTGTAGGGCACAGACCGTAAGCTTATAAAACCACGCAACATATGGAAGCAGAAAACGCAGCTGATTCCAATATTTTCAAGCCATTCATGTTGTCTGAGGATGACGGTGAGTTTTTCTAAGAGTCGTTCACAATCAGTTGATCATAGTGACATTATGGGCCAAATGATAAGGAGCTGTCGCTCATCTAGCTTGCTTTTCTCAGCAGACGTACAGAGGATGTGGAGACTAAAATGACATAATTCGTCCGTGTCATGTCGTTCTCAGACAAGTCCAGCATAAACCAGGCTTAAAAGGGCCTGAATAAAGTTTAATTTAACATTTTATTTTGATTTCACCAAATTTCCTACATTCAATTCAATTCAGTTTATTTCTATAGCGCCAATTCATAACACATGTTATCTTAATGTACTTTCCAGTTCACCAGATCATCCAGCCAAGTTGATTCAAAGTTTTCTACCTAAGGACCACCAGTTAATTGCATCGACTCGAATGCAATCCCTCACACTAAGCATGCTTGTGGCGACAGTGGAGAGGAACAACTTCCTTTTAACAGGAAGAAACCTCCAGCAGAACCAGGCTCAGTGTGAGCGGCCATCTGCCGAGGCCGACTGGGGTTCAAGGAGACATAAGCAGAGATACAAAAAGCAACTGTAAAAGGCGGCCTCATCCAGGAAACACACAGCCAGGCAGACATGCGACGAGCCAGCTCCCATGTCAGAGAATTAAGAGAGCACATCCAGCCAGTCACAGTCAGAGAAACAGGACTACACTGAAAAACAGGCAAATCTCCAACGTCTATAAACAAGATGTTGATGGCAGCAGCACAGCTAATACTGTATTTCTCTCCAGGATGGAGTCACAGCCAAACAACCCTACATGTTCTTCCATATATCAAATCAATTACAACACAATTCCTTGAATCTTGATATTTCAAGAGAAAACCAATGTTAATGCATTAAAGATTAAAAGAATACCAAACTTCTTTTTTTGTCCGGATCAATCAGTCTCTAATGATAACTGCACAGTAAACTATTGAAAATACTTGGCAGGGTAGGTATGTCTGGACTAGAGGCACAATAACATAAAACAAAGATTCTCTATGATTTCACTGTGGATTAAGCAGAGATTAATTTCTCCAAAGCTTTGCTGAAGGCAGACCTCAGCGTACAAGGCCAGCTGCCTTTGTAATTCAGCCCATCTATCTAGAGCTCAAACAAAAGAAGAAAAAAGACTCAGGGCCATGTAAAGTAGCCAGACCCTTATCAATAGTGTCAAACACAAAAACACAATGAGCTGCGGGTTCTCATTATTTCTGACTTAATGTCTTCCAATCAGTGGGGACGACACAGCCGGGGGTGGCACCAGTGGGTCATTAATTTACCATCTGCTTCAAGTGTGCAAAGGGTGGGGTGGGGGGGTCACACTTGATTAAACTTTCTTATTGTACTCAACAGAATATCACTATACCGCTGATTCCCACTTTAAAGGGTTTGCTTTACAGTATCTTAACCAAATTTATTATCAATCTAAATTCAAGCTTCTTTTATTCAGATCCTGTAACTCAGAGAAACATTTTCTTTATCTGGGTTTTTATAAGCATGGTCTTAAATTCAAGGTGTTTATATTTTCTCTCCACTGATAAAGAGTAAGATAAATGTGCTAGGCTTTGCTTCTTCTCCAATACCTGTCCTGATTTAGTCTTAGTCTGCAGCTGTTGGAAATTAAAATGTCTTTTGCTTTTAATGGGGAATTCTAATCTATGGCTACCAGGTTTCCTTTACTTTACTAAAACCTAATAACCTAAAAACATAATGAATAATGACTAAAAAAAGGGCAGTCAGTTTTATCAAGATGCTGTATTGGTTTCAATTTTACTTGACAAGTTAGACCTACTTTGCTTCATATGACTATTGCAGATATAAAGAACAAAGACTGCATTTGGGATTCCTCACGACTTCCTTCTAGGGTCACTTTTATTTAAAAGATATGTTGCCCTCTAAATATGTTGGCATCTCTAGAATAACAACATAATATAGTGCTTCCTTTCATATCTTAAGTCAAAAACAATTAACTTTACACTGGAAATAATCGAAATCTAGATAAGTAATTTTTTCTTAAAATAAATGCATTTCTCATTGGATTAAGGAGGTAAAAGATATATTTTGCAAATGGACCAAGAAAATTTTCATTTAAAATAAAAAACACAATTGCATTGTCTTATTTCAAGTGCATATTATCTAATTATCTTATTTTAAGAGTAAAAAATACTCATTCCATTGGCAAACTATCTCATTTACCTACTCAAATTAAGGGTAAATACAGTTAATTTAAGAAATTTTTAGATAGTTTTGATAGTGTATACTTCTACATTACATGTGGCTAAAATTACCCATACTTTAACTTGGAAGAAGTGAAGAAATTGTTTTACAGAAATGGTGTTGTCTAATTTCTTAAGTGCATTATGGAGCACAAGAGAAGAAGCTCTGACAGTTGCATGGATGATCCAGGTCTAGGCTCTGTTAAACATTTATGCTGAGGCAGACTTTTAGCAGGAGTTTGAGTCTGCGAGGCACAATGATCGTATCTAGGCCACAATTGCAGCCAGACTGCCTGAAACAAATGTTCTGCAAACCACAAAGCAGGACCGGGACAAGCTCAAGAAAATCAGCAGGACTACACTGCAAAAAATCTAAATCTAGATAAGTCATTTTCTTCTTAAAATAAGTGCATTTGTTCTTGAATTGAGGAGGTAAAAGAGACATTCTGCCAATGGAACAAGACAATTTACACTTAAAATAAGAAAACACAATTGAATTGTCTTATTTCAAGTGCATATTGTCTTATTTCAAGTGCATATTATCTAATTGTCTTATTTTAATCTCATGAACTTAATCAAATTAAGGGTGAATACATGTAATTTAGGAAATTTTTACTTATTTCTAGATCGTTTTTGCAGTGTACAAGAGGTTAAAGGACCACAAAAATCGCAGCAGATAAGACTGGTGGGGAAAAATAAAAACATTGCTATGACCAGCTGGATGCATAGAAAATCACCAGAGGCAAAAGGACTCAGTGCTGTCGGCGGTTAGCTAAGAAGAGCTCTTGGACATGAAGTCGGGAGTAAGTGGCCTGTTCTTACATGCAGAAGGAGAGAAAGTCTGTACAAAAACGTGTAAAAAAAAAAAGAACTTGGCTTAGAAGAACAGCTGAGAAATCAACAAGTTTGAACTTTTTATGTCTTTGGGTTTAAGTGGCACAAACATGTCTGTATCTGTGGATGTGGAAAGGGCCGTGTGCAAAACGGAGCATCCATTTGGCTGAGATTCAGTTCTCTTCCATTGTGAGTCACCTGCTTTCTAACAAAACCCTAGAGGTTTCATTGGAATGTTTTCATTTTTTATGCATCTTTTTTTATTTCTACAGATGCACACAGTCTGCAAAGGTTTGTGACGAGTATTTCTGTTACAGTGAGAGGACGTTTTTTTTTTATCATGAAAAGTATTTCTTCAAAGCCGTCAGAAATAAGCAGCCACCGCTCCCTGGATGAAAACTCAGATGTTACAAGCTAAGAGATAATCAAGGGAATCAGCGCTGATTTCCAGCCTGCTGTGAACAGATGCCTGCATCTCGAAATAACACCATGTAGCTGCGCAAGAACAGATCAGACCTGGGCTGTGATATTGATTATATTGTAGCAATTTTGCAGCTTTGTCATCTTCTCGAGGAGGAGCTGATTCATTTTTCCAGGTTAATAAATGTGATTTGCACACCATTTGTTTTGGTGAGTGGCGTACCGTGATCCAAGATGATGAGCTGTGCGCTCGACTGGATGTTGCCGGCATCGTTCTCTGCCAGACACTGGTAGAAACCTTCATCGGACTTGACCAGACCCAGAACCTGCAGGTTGTGCTCCTTCTGCAGAATAAGATAAGAGGGGGAAAATAGAGTTACAAATAATGAATTTAGCAGTTTTTAATCCCAATCTGTATTACGCCAAACTTGTGTCATTAATAACAGAGGATTTTGGGTTAGTTTTGAAAAGTTGTTGCATTTACTGGTTTCAGATTTCTGTTTTTTTACTTGTTTGTCACATTTAAATGTTCCAGCTGAAAATTTTTTTAATATGGGATAAAAAAAAGCTCAGGTTTTTAAGTTATTCCAAACCAGCCTTTCCAATTTGATAAGAAACCCCTGTTATAAACCACCTGTTGAGGAAAGCAGAGTTCAAAAGCCACAGCAAAATGTGATGGAGCTGTAAAAGTCTTATCAATTAGCAATCTTCTTACCAATCTAGTTAGAAGTAAGCTGAAAGAGCCTGAAAGTAGCACATGTTGCCTTGACTTTAATAAATTTAGAGTCAGACGAAAGAGATATTTCTTTTTATCTATTAGATGAAAAGTAGGAAAGGCTGGGAAGTATATTAATACCATTTAAAAATGACATGTCTACTCTGTCCCAGAACTCTAAGAACAAACTAACATCACTGTGTTTTGCTGTGTTTCAGCATTAGAGACCTAATAAGACTTTCTGGGAGCTCTGAGCTTGGATTTTTGCAGATTATGAAATGGTTGAGCAAAAAAGAACATTGTTCTTGTTTCTGTAGCTTAAAGAACCAAAAAGAGGTTCTATGGTCCTGCAGTATAAATACAGGCCTTTTAAAATTTGTTCAAGTGATTTGCAAGGAGGACAATTATCCACAATAATTTGATAAAGAACTGCAGGTCACACTTAGCTTATTTAAGGTTAACTATGTGCAGGAAACTTATGATCCTTTTCTACAAGATCTATAATTAACTAACAGGTTTTCAGAAACAGAACATCTTCCTGATAATCAAACATGTTGAGGTTGTCCGTGACAAGTTACAATAACTGCTGGATTTACAAACAGTGATTTAAATGGAAAACTCTAAAGTTCCCAAAAAGTAAAAAAAAAAAAATCCACTGGACTTTGCTTCCAAGTTTGAAGACGTTTCGCTTCCCATCCAGGAAGCTGTTTGAATTTAAAATTTCAGGATTAGCGTTGAGTTCCAGGCTTTATACACTAGCCCAAAAAAGCATTGTTTGTGTTCAGAAAAAATGCAAATTGAAACGGAAGAACGGGTCCACCCCTTTGGAATGGGGGTTGTTTGGCTTCTTTTCTTAGCCAAGGTTTTGATGGGCTAATGTTTAAAACCTAGAACTCAACGCTGTTCCTGACATTTTGAATTGATAAAGCTTCCTGGGTGGGAAGTGAAATATCTTCAAACTTGGAAACAAAGTCCAGTGGATTGTTTTTTTTCAACTTTTTTGGAATGACTATGACCTAGATGACTGAGAATCTTCACCTGCATAAAACTGAACTGAAATATCCAAAAGGTTTGTGCTAAGGTGTTAAAAAATATACTTTGCCACAGTAATTCAACGCACACCAGCAATCTGATCAACTAACAATACTAGAGAAAGGCTGTATTGGTCCTGAAGTGGCCTAGTCAAAGTTCTGGATTAAATATATTTAAAATTAATGACCTGAAACAATCTGTTGATCCTCAAATGTGGTTAAATGTCTGATGTTTAAAAAAACCTGACAGCAGTTATTACATTTAAAGCTTGAACAACTAGTTATTAGACTATTGCATTAACTGGACTGAGGTGCCGCTAGCTACGTTCACACTGCAGGCCTTAATGCTCAATTCCGATTTTTTTGTGAAATCAGATTTTTTTGCGTGTCCGTTCACACTTTCAAGTATATGCGACTTGTATGTGATCTACTGTGTGAACTGAAAGCGTTCAACCGAAGTGTCCCGCATGCGCACTCGAGGACGCGATGACGTCACATGTAGCAAGTGTCCTCAGTGTTTGCGGAAGTAAACATGACTCGTAATACCGCAGCGTATATTGCGTTCTTTAAGTTCTTCTCCAACAGGAGCAGGCACATTACGAACGAAATCTTTTTAAGAAGATCAAAAAGAAAGAGAGCCAGATTTCTTGCAATGGCGTTTTGTGGGGCAGTAATAGCAACGTCTGTACAGAGAAGCGTGTGGGTGCGGAGTCGAAGCCAAGTATCAATGACGTGTAGGTCGGATGAATGCGACCTGGCCGTACAGACACAGGTCGCATTTGAAAAGATCAGATACGTATCGGATTCAGGACCACATATCCAAGTGGCCTGGGTCGCATTCGAAAAATCCGATCTGTGTCGTTCAGACTGTCATAAAAAGATCAGATACAGGTCACATATGGGCAAAAAAAATCGGAATTGGGTCACTTCAGGCTGCAGTGTGAACGTAGCCTTTGATGGCTCGATTCTCTTCAGAGGGAATTGCTACTTGAAAAGTTAATTATCTGTTTACTAAGGCTACCCTCGTTATCTTTTAAACAAAGTTTGATGAAATATCAAAGTGTAAGACTGAAAGTTCAAAGGGAAGAAGACAAATGCTTTTACTTTAGGAGAGAATTAACTCACAATTATTTTGAAGTAGTCACTGGGGATGACGGCGTCTCCATTCTTGACCCATTTGACGGTGGGAGCAGGTGAACCGGAAACTTCACACTCAAAGACGATGTCCATGGACTCATGGGCGTAAATGTTGGCCGGCCGTTTCACAAACTGAGGAGGAACTGTGGAATCCAGAAGAGAGGGTGCGGCCGGGTTAGTTCTAATTTTCTCAATCAGAGCAAGAAACAGAATTCATCAGTTCTTTGTAAACAGCCTCTACTTCGTCCACACAAACCAGGGACATCAAAATCTGTTTCTGTGGTCCCTCCTTCAGAATGCTCCACATCAAACGATCCCATTCACCCCCCCTCTAATTACCTGATCAAAACAAAGTCAAACAAGATGATTAGAAAAAAAGAGCTAATTATTCCCTGCTTCATCTGCACAGCTGTGTCTGTTTTAGCACATGGATGAAAGGTTCAGTGACCTCTGGTTGTATTTATGCAGAAATGGATGAAAAATAACTGCTGCTTTGCTACCAGAACAGCATGACAGACAGGCTGAGCAGAGCACTTGCAGATCTCTCCAAGACCTGGTAATGAGGGCCAGAAAGGAGATATTTGATCTGCTGGGGCGATGCAGTGCCTCATCAATCTGTCCTGGAACAAGGTCAGAAGGAGCGCCGGGCCCAGGCACCGTCCTCTCTCTGTAATTGGACTATGCATGTTGTGGAGCATGTGTATTTTTTTGCACGCGTGCATTTACGGGCCCATGCATTCTGTGATAAGCTGCGACCTCGCTGACCACAATTTAAATGAGTGTTTTGTTGCCGTGTTGCAGCATCTAAAGCTTTCCCATCATCCTCCTTCTCTCTCTGATAGGGAGTTATTAGCATTTAATTTGCTGTAATTTACCCAAGATGATTGGTTATTAGTAGCAGTGGGAGGATAAGATCCATTTTTGGTTTAATACAGTGTAGCAGCAGGTCATGAGGTCAAGTCTTCATCCCTCTGCTTGATTTAGCGATGACTAATTTACTCTGATGTACGAGCATTATTGGATACAGTGACTCTTTATCTGCTTAACACCAACAAATCTGGTTCCAAAATTTGAAGAAGGGACGATTCCTTCGGTTTCAGGACTGCTGGACTCAAAAACAAGCTTAATTCAGTCTGAACTGAGGACGCACTCTGCACATCTGTTGTTTATTTTCTTGCTCTACTAGCAGCACATGGAGCAAAGCTGGAGGGAAAGAAGCAACTTAATAGAACTAGAACAACAAACAAGAGCAGAATGTTCCCCCTGTTCCACGTATTTAACACCAGATATGGAAGCGAGGGATGGGGTGTGGCGTTCCAACTCAGCTCCGTTCTGCTCATTTAAAATGTGCCAACTCACAATAGAAGGCATTCATTTATAGCACACCAGCTATTCATATCAATATAACTCAACCCCAATGAATGATTCAGGGTTTAAACCAAAGCAGGGTTAAAGGAAGGTAAATTCAGGAACTTGTGAAGCTCCTGCATTTACACTCTCCAGCAGCTCTCAGCAGTGACAAACAGTGCAGAATTGATCACATATGTGTTAATTTTTGCATAATTTGCTTTATATACACATATTATATATATATATATATATATATTTCTTTCTTTCAGATACATAATTAAATATACTAGTTGTACTTTTATATTTTCAAATTTATATTCAACTTTATTATTATCAAACAAGGTATAAAACATTTCTGTGGATACAAATATTTGCCGTTACATTATAATCCATAAGGCACATTGTTGTTATCAAATGAGTTAAATATGAAGATCTGTGATTCATAAATGTGATGAAGCTAAATGTTAAATATAATAAAATGTATTTCTAGTCAAATCTTTTACGCTATAAGAGCAATTTAAGCAACACTGTAACTTTTAGACACCAGTGGACGCTTGACCTATAACTTCCAGGTTTATTTAATCAAGTTTTGGACTAGCCAATGAAAAGTCATTGAGTTTTAAATTTAACTCCATATTTACGCCTCTAAATTAAATCCTACATCGTCGAACTAAAGTATGCGTTTTTTTCCTACTTGCTTTGATTCTGTTTTATTTTCCTATATTTTAATCATGTAAACTTTAAAGCACTTTGAATTGTCTTTGTACTGAATTGTGCTATACAAATAAATTTGCCAGGTGAGTGACCGATCCGACCCAATCACTATAGAGGATTTTTTTAGAAGAGCAGCCCTCATGGAGCATAAAGTGTTTATATATAATGACCTGATTAATCCTAAATCCTAAGATTAATCCTGATTAAGTTAGGGTTTCAAGGACCATTGTTACTTCTGCCACCTGTGTAATTATTTTTACTATACTATAAAAATCAGCTGTGGATCATTTCCGTAAGAAAATCCCTTCTTTGCAATTTAACCCATAAGAGGAAATAAACCAACGGTCTGCTCGTCTTTTTAGGAAAATAAAGATTCATGTATTGATAATTGCAAATGTACAGCTCTCCCTCCTCTTGTTATTTACAGCTTAAATAAACTAAGCTAACACAAACCCATGGCAGACTAGTATTATTTATAATTATTTCCTATCAACAGATACTTTAAATGATCATGAGTATCGATCGAACAAAGAAAAACCTCACATTATCAGGTTAATTTGAAGATGTTTATTCTCTGTTTTTACTGTGATGTAATGCCGATCATTTAATGCATAAAATTTCTGCAAAAACAAATTTTCTATCTGATTTCAGGACAACATATCCAGTTGGATATAGGTAAAAACCCGGCTAATCCAAAAAGATGGTTGGGAAATAATGAAGTCAATAAACAATGATGTCATTAATCTCAATTATTTGAATGAGAATGAGGCACTTTTTATCATTTCCGGCCTTTGACTTTGTGATTCCAATAAAATTAATAGCCGCTCCAAATGGATGAATTATATCCTGGGAATTCTCCAAATGAAGAGGAGATGTTTGCGAAATAGGTGGTTATCTCAGGATGGTACAGATTATCATTATTCTTTATTTGAACCATAAATATCTAAATTAACCTCTGGCCTTCTGTATAGTATCTTGCATTTTGCATGAGGCTTCCAGCAGCAGCTGAACACCACCCCAGCAGATAGAAGTTTCCTTCTCCATGATTAATAAGTGACTGGATGGTTCTGTGAGCTGCTGTGATGAATTCTGAAGACTGACAGAGGAATGGTAATGAGGACGGTAACGCTTCAGGACCGCCATGACAGCCGTCTCCCCGCTGCGTTGTCTGCGTATGTGTGAGGTTTGCCGTTCCAAGCAGAAGTGTGTTTGAGGTGTGAAAAATGTGCTTCGCAGTGTTGCGTCCTCTGGATATTTGCCTTAAGTAGCTGTGCAGCAGAGACAGGTGGAATGGCTGATTTCCTTTGGTGTGTCAGGAACACGCCTCTGAAAGCAGCCTTTGTCTGACTGAGGGTTTTTTTTCACTATGGACACTTGTTTTTTACTGATGCTTCTGTGGGCTGTGAGTGTTAAAGTAGCTGCTGATGCATCTGAACATTTGTTCCTCTACATCCATGCTCACAGGGGGCATTTGCTTTACATCCCTTTGTGTCAGTATTTGTGTCTGTGCAGATTTATATACCTGTGCATAGTCTGAGCGCCACCCCTCCCCAATTGACGACTGCTTGTGACAGATTCTGATGGCAAGTGATACCCACAGCCTCCCTTTATCTACACCTCTCTCAGACTCACCACTCTGTCTTAACTTCCCCGCCCCCACCTACTCTTAATCTTCCCATAACTCGCCGTCTATCTCTCCATCTTCAGCCCTCGCCTCTCTCTCTCTCTCCATCTAAGCAGCCATGGACCATTTTCTCTAAATGGAGTTCAGACATTTGGAACCTATTGGACTGAGCAATGAGGAGGAACGTCTAAATATACCAATATAGCTTTTAAGGGGGGGGTTGCAGGAAACATTCAGGGCTCAGCAGAGGGAAATGTGTTGGTCTGTGTGCCTCTTAGTGCAACAACCTGCATAATCGGCATCTTTAAATAGTCATTTGCTTTTCTACTTATTGTGACTGTGACAGAAATTACCTTTCGAAGTGGCTGAAGTTCTTCCCATTTTCTCACGCTATCGACCAATATAAAGGAGTGCATAACTCTGAACTGGAAGGACATTGAGAAAACCTTTTCAAAACGTTTTGAACGTTGACATTCTAAACGTTATGGGCTGTTCAATACATCATCTAGGGAAAGAAATACCAAGGCTAAAAAAAACCAAACCTTCCCACCTGATTGAGCGAGATAAGCATTAAACTGAAAAGGCTGCCAAGAGGATCTTGGTTATTCTGCAAAAGCTGCAAAGATCGTCAACTAAAGTAGAAGAATTTGTTGACTGGATGGTTATTAGTCATGAAGTCTTTATTTTATGCATTTTATGGAAGAGCTATTGTTTACATCTAGAATGTCCTGTCTGAGTCACAAAAAACTGTATAAGCAGTGAAAAGCAGACTGCAAAGAACCCTAAACAAACCATCACTACAGTGGTAACTGCATCATGCTGTGGGGAGGATGTTTTTCTGCACAGATAGAGTATCTAGGCAAAAGTGATGGGAAGATGGGTATACAGAGACAGGCCGTCAATGTCAATGTCAAATTTATGTATATAGCACTTTAAAAACAGGTATAAAACTGCACCAAAGTGCTTTACAGGAAAGACAAGAACATCAATTAACAAAACAGAATGTGAAGCACTGCTTCAATTAAAAGCCAAAGAATGAAAATGAGTTTTAAGAAGCGATTTAAAATGATCCAGGCTGTGGGCGGATTTAATTTGAAGAGGTAAATCGTTCCACAGAATTGGAACGATAAGAAAGCAAAAGACTTAGGGTGGAGGTTGACGTTCCAGAAGGAGGAGAGCTACACTGAAATGGTTCTGATCTAAGAATAAAGGTGTGAAAACAGGAGGAACTAGAATAAAAAAAAACAATCTGCAGATGTGGAAAGTTATTAAATACCAATATTCCAGCTCTAATCACAGCCAAAGGTAGAACTACTACCGTAAGTTAATCGATACAATGCAAGAACTAGAAGCAATGCATGCCACACTTTTCACATCCTTAAAGAAAAAAAAAAATTTCCATCAAGGAAACAATGTCTCCCTTTTTTCACCTCATAATTATCTAATAATCTACTATTTCTACCACAGAAAACTCTTACAAACTGCGACGTCTGTGTTTGTTCTCAAGGAACTTCAAAATAATGAGACAATCCAATCAAATCGAACAGAGAATCTAATAGATGCACATTCTTTCCAAACTGATCCTAGTTCTCAAATTGAAGTAAATGTTTTATTAAAACTGCATAAAATCTATTGGGCATATTTGATCAACTGACAGCCATCTGCAACCATTACTCTCTTTATTTTAATACACTGGATCATGTAATTGGCAGTAATGTGGCACATCAGGAATGCAGTACGCTCTCTAATAAATACAAGCAAAGTCTGTTTCTTTTCTCTCTCCCTGATTCAGAGGCTATGTAACACCAGGGGTGTGAATCTCTATTAAACAAGCAAACCTGTTTCGTAACTGAAGAAGAAATCTTGACAATCAGAATAAAACAAAAACAAAGGAAATTGTGATCTAGAAGAAGAGGAAAAACAGGAAAAAAAAACATCAATATGAATCGGAGGGAGGGAGGGCAGCTGAAAGGACTCCAGAAGCAGTACTTCAGGGCTTGTATTATCTCCCAAGCCTGTAGCTTAGTAAAAGAAGCTTTAATGCAGACTGACTCAAGCGAACTACTGAGAGAGAGGACCACTAAAAGGTCACGCCTGTGTCTTACTGTGAGCTTGTTAAAACAAAACCCTGCAGGATTCCACTAAAGGGATTCTGGGCAGATTATTTTACTTAAAGCTTCACTGGCATTTAGAAGCAAACCTAACATAGACAGAGAAAAGGTCCTGTCACGAATAATTGCTGCTAATAAAAATATCAGAGTAAGAAACTGATGAAAGACGACGTTTGTTGGGCTGTATAATAAGATTCTAAGAAATAACCTCTGGTAGTCGTAATGCAAAGAGTTTATGAACCTTTGTGTATGACTCTGAAAACTGCCTTGAGTCCAACTTAATAAGTTCGGCCAAAAACAAGCAGCTTGGGCAGTAAAGCTCTAAACCCGACGTTTTATGTTTGCATTCCTGCTCAATGAGCAGATGATGCCAGAGGCAGAGAGAAACACTTCACTCTCTCTCCTCTGGATGCCTTCATGGACTCCCGACGCTTCAAAAAATTACAAGAACTGAGTGAAAGCAGATGGATGAGGTTAGTCGGAGACGTGCTGAGACAACGCTGGCAAATGCTTGGCAGAGAGAGGGGTTTGATGCGATTTCAGAGTAGCACATCATGGCGCAGGTCAGTGGGGACAGCACTGAAAGTATGACAAACTAGGAAAAACTTCAGTGATCATCCTGTGAAGATGAGTTTGCATCAGTTCTTTTAAAATATCACACCACAGGCAGGAAGAAGAGAGAATCCCTGGTAATCCGGTGCCTTCAGTGGAATTTTCAGCAGCTTACCTTTTAGTTTCTCAGCTGTGAATGTTCAGGTGAGCCACAGCAGGGAGGGGAAGTGCTGAACGGGTTTGAATATGAGCAGCTTGGATCCATTCCGTCACACTTTCAGGACGATTCAGCCAGCATATGCCCAATATCACAGAATCTCCTAAAACACAGGCATACGCTGAACTTTCTATTATTTATTTTTTTTTTTCCAATTTTCGGCGTATACATAGCGTACTCATAACGAGTCCAGAACTTATGTCCAACATAATCACAGCATCAGAAATTATGCACAGGCATCCTTTCATGGGGATTACGCAGCATCAGTTAAAGCTGCACCCTTCAGGGGCATCCCTCAGGATGATACCGCCCACCCCCAAAAAAAGAATAAATAAAAAGAAAAAAGGTTTGCAGTGACAGCAGATTCAACATGATGTCTGCTAGGTAGCTTGTTGGTCGAGGGCGTGAACGCACGGAGGTTCAATCACACTCACGTTCACGCTCACCCTATGATGAGGATGAAGTCTGGAGAAGTTACTCATAGGTTTTGGATAAGCTGGACGCCATGACTTATGAGTAACTTACACTTAACGTATGTCAACGATCAGATAACTAACCTGTAACTTAAAGCCCACACATGGCATACACCGTACTTGCCGTATGTCTACGTCTGCCAGTGTGTTCATAACTTTTCTGACGTATGCTTTTTTGACAGATTTTTTATCAGCAGGCATACGCTGATCTAAATCGTCAAGCTTTGACAGTGGTTTGAGATACCTCTTTTAGCATTGATCAGAATATTCATTATTTTGATAACCCTGAGATCACCAGTCATTTGTATGAAGGGAAGCTAACAATGGGCTTCAAAAACATCAGATGTGGGTGGAGGTTAAATGGCCTAGTCAAAGCCCAAACCAACAGTAAAAGTAATTGATACTCTGCAAAGACAGATCTAAAAGTAGTACAAAAAAATCTCTAGATAAGTGTATTTAGCCTTACTTTGAGCAGGTTAATTTAATAGAATGATCTTAAAATTTCTAATAATCAGATATTAGACACTTAAAGTAAAATAACATTTTTTTCTTATTTTAAACCTAAATCATCTTATTCCATAGGCTAATTGTGTAACTTATTTTCAGGACTATAGAGTGCACCATACTATAAGCTGCAGCAAACTAATTTTTTTTTAAAAAAAAACAGGAAATGTACATATATAAGCATCTGATATCTACTCAACTGTCTCCCACCAAACCTGTAGGGGGAGCTCTACATATAGCCTCTGGAGTACGGAAGAAGAAGAATGCTAGCTCCTGTTAGCTTGCTGGCAAGCAGCAGTAAGAGCTTCTACTGAAAGATAGACCTTTGTCAGCTCTTTATTTTAGCTCTACATGAGTTAAGCTCAGTCTCTTCGTTGGTTCGACAACTTTAATGCGGCAAATAATAGTAAAAATGTGTGAATTCAGGACATTTTCCCGCTGTCTTCCCTGCTGCTAGCATGTTTTTGTGCCACCTGAAAATTGGTCCCTCATTCTTTCATTTCCAGCTTTGACTTCCCCTATGGTGGTTAGGAAAAAATTACAGAGGAACGTATTATTCTGAAAATAAAGTAGATATTTTTTGCAGTGAAGCCTTTAGCAGGACTTGAACATTCATGTGAACAGAAATCATCCTTCCGGTCTGTCTAAGATTAAAACATTTTAAAGAAGAGGTAAAAATATTTGGCTTCTGCACTCTAAAGAGACATGCACCAAAAATCATCTAATTTATACTACCAACAAAGTGTGGTTCAACAGAGAACTGGCTAGGAAGATGGTTTGCCCCGTTTGCCCATTCTTATAGACAGTTTATTAAAGATAAACTGAAAACCATGCATCCGTTTTCTTTTGATTCTGATAAAATCCATTGTAGTTTGTTATTCAATAAAAAGGGTGTTAATACTCCAGGATTTTAAGGAGACTTATCCCCCCAAAAAACCCTAAAAGTAGCTTTAAAAATAGAGATAAGAGCATTTTTCAATCAGAGTGGCATTCAAGCAGAAGGGCTGGATTAGGAACAACACAGCACCTGATGAGGAGACACACCAGCATAAACGCTCCAGAGGAACAGAGCTAAGGAGTTATTAGAACAAGGCAGTAAATACAGTGTTATATATGTCGGTGTCAGAAGAAAACAAAACAAACATGAGTTGCAGTGACGGCAGAAAGCAGAGAGACCGGCAATCAGACACCAACACCTGGCTGAGATCAACACCCTCCCTGTGAGACGGAAAAAGGTGTGTGTGTGTGCCAGGTTGATCAGATTAGATCGCTTTCAACAGCAGAATGGAAAGTTTATTCCAGACAAAATTAGATCGCTCCATGACACAAGTGAGGGGGAGAGAGAGGGAGGGAGGGGTGTAAGGCAAAAATATCCACTAGATTATTATCGAATCCTCAACTCAAACGCACATTTTCTACAGGAAACAGTTTCTGTTGTTTGATGCAGGAAATAAAACCACCTCTAGAGAGGAATATGAACCAACCACTACACTGATAAGAAGAGGAAACACTTTTTACTAATGACGGCCAACTTATTTCTCCTGTTCTTGACTTTACCTGCTTCTTATCAGACGAATTTTAAAACAAAAATAGCAAAGCTAAAATAAAACCTGATCTTCAAATTAGTATTTGTTTTGTTAAGAAGAAAAAGCTAATAAACCAGTCCAGCTGTGGGTGAAAAAAATCATCAATAAACCTAATTTTTAGGAAAACTGAGTTTATTTTCACTGGCCGTATCCACATCTGATTACTGGGAAACCAGTAAAACCAGGAGAAAAGAACCTGTCTGGCAACATGAAGTAGGCTACCCCATCCCCACCCCATCAAAGAAGAACAAAGTACCTCCTCTTTTCAGCCAGCGGAACAATCCCCCCTTTAACGACTGACCTTTTTACATTACGCCTTAATCTAGAAAAATCCAGACAACGTGAGTAATGAAACTATAGACACAATGAAAGCTGCAAGAATAAAATGAATACTCTGGGGTTTTTTTCAGTGTTTTTTTTTTTTTTGATCTTTTTCTTGCTTCATATTCTGTGGAGCCATTTTTTCTTGTTTGGTCTCTGAAAAATATAAAGAGTGGAAGGAAAAGAGTCCTTGTAAAGTATGAAATGTCCTGGCCAGAAAGAACTTTGTTCTTGCAGCTTTGAGTAAAAAAAGCAACAAATTTCTGTGTTCATGCAGGCCTTAATACTTTAGGACTCAGATGAATTATAGTGATAATGCTTATTCAGCTATAATAGAAGAGTGATGAGCCTTCCCAGGAGGGGCCAGCCATCCATTACTACACCAAGAATGAATCAACAACTCTTCAAAAAATGTTATTTGGACTGAAGAATGGAACTTTTACAAAAGCTGTCCTTTAACACCTGCATTTAGAGCAATATCAGATGCTGTTCATGCCTAAAAACCCCACATTGTGTCTGAAAAAACCTTTTTCTGATACTAAATTTGTGTGATTAACTCATTCCCTTAGGTGTGACAAAATAAAATAAAACAGAGGACATCTGTATCCTTTCACAGCACAGTTTCTCCCCATGTTCCCCCAAATGCTGCCATGCTTGACGTTGTTCTGCCTTTGCTCTTCTCAAAAACAGAGTAAAAACACTGGTAATGAGCCTGGCTGCGGGTCCAGAGTTCACAGCTTAAATGAGAGACGTTTATTGGGGGTGGGGGGCGACAACTTCCTGCATGGCAGCCCAGCACATGGAAAGAACAATTAAGTTGATGACCTGATAGCAGGAGGGCATGATCGATGCGGACCACTGACTTGGAACCCCATAAATCTGGTAACAGGTCATAGACTATTTTTGCACAAACACACCCCCACACCCACACACACACCAGGTCTGGGTGGTTACCAAATCACACACGACTGTAATCAAAAGCTGCTGCCTCCTCTGGCCTCATTTATTTCCTTCCCAGCTTTAATAGTGGGTGAGAAGTCAAAGCAAAGTCATCCAACACACACACACACTCCCACACAGACCCATCAAAGAAACACATACGACTGTGTCGACACCACACATGGAGCCCTCGGACATGGCTGGAGAGGTGGAAATATTACCGTTAGCACACGTTTATAGCATCTCCCTCTTATGAAGCCTCCTGTCCTCTCCTGGTTCTGCTGCAGGATAATTACCCGGTTTTTATTAGCAGAACAGAAGAGTCAAACCCTCTTAAACACACTTACAACATGATTGTAATTATTAGACACTGTGGGTACAGCCCTGTTTAATCATTATTGCATATTTGGGGAATATCCATGGAGCTAAAAGTCTCTGAAGTGTCTCTATTAGCTTGTTGTTTTGTAGCTAGACATGTGATTTATAGCGAATAAAAGCAGGTTTTAATTGTTTTAGATGGTCCGATTCAATGTCTGTAAAATCCTCAATTAGCTTTGGCTCCAGAGACTCGAAATGAGTCTTCTTCAATAGATTGCATTACCTTACAGATGAGGGTAATTATGTCTTATTGTTGATTCTTTCCAACAGTGGTACAATATTCTCTGTAATATTGCTGAATGGCCTAAAGAATCTTTTTCTTATGGTTCTTATACAGGATTTGGTTTTTATCCTTCTTTTCTTCTCTTGATTTACTGTCATCTCCTCTTCCTCCCATGTCAGACAGGCTCGAATTAGACCCTAAATACTTGTTCATATTCAGACAGAGGAGTCTGTTGTCAGCTAAATGACAGCAATCTCCTCTAGCGGCAAAATAAGCTCAGATAATGAACCCTCCACCACTGTGCTTAGGAGTTTGTATGACCTAATATTGGACTCTATTTTAGACTTATTTGAAGTGGACGGTTACAGCCACACATCATCATGGTGAGTTTGCTTTTGCCGTTATTGCCCTTCCAAAGGCCTCTAGTTTTACAGCCTTAACTTTACAGCCTTAACTCTATTCATAGACGGAAAAATGCGCAACCTTCGGGAGGACTGAAGCGTGGAAAGTCAAAAGAACTCATCCACAGGAGGGCCTAATAAGGAGACTTTTGGTAAAGGCTGTCTGCTTATTTTGAGATGAATTTTCCTGCACAAATGGCAAAAAAAATTAATCTGAGGGCATCATTTTTAATATTTCTTATTTTCAAATGTAGAATAATATGGGACCTTCAAAATTCTCCTAAAAAATCACTTCTAAACCTTGAACTGTGCAGCAATCAGTGAAATATTTCCATGTGGTATACTCTTTTTCTATTTCGTTGTGATCATTTTCAGATTGATTCCCATTCAAAGTGGGAATATTGTTTTAGAAACCAACTCTGCTTCCTATTCCTTAGTCTCCAAGGTGCTATATGTTTCCCAATACCTCCAACCTCTGAGGCCTTAAGAGGACAGCTGGATTTATACAGTGATTAAGTGACTCACAGATCTAATCTACTTAACAGACTTCTGCAAATGACTAGTTGCACAGGGTCTAAATATGTATGCAGGGCATCTTTTTCTGATGTTGAATTAGTTTATTTTAACAAAAAAACATCAACACCCTATTCCATCATACTGATTTGCTCCTTTGTTAAGGTTTTCATATAAAACTCTTATCAAAACACACAGATTGTGATCGCTACGTGAGAAAATGTGAAAAAGCTTGAAAGATATGACTTTGTCTTGAAAGGCCTTGTTAGTAAACACACATTCGAGCCGAATTTCCGGCAATCCTGCGTTTGTGTATCTGTGTTTAAAAGCATCTCTCTGTATTTCCTCCTCCAAATGTATGCAGCAGCTCTACTACAGACCCTGCAGGTATCTGCAGGCAGACGTGACTAGTCCTTGAGCAGCTGGCTTCCTGTACCTTTTCCTCTACTTACTGTCCAGTGTTTAAAAAAAAACGCTGTAAACACACAATTTCCTGTCATTCCTCCAGAGAAAAATCCCTTAAGAGGTTTCAGTGGAAGTCAATCAAAAAAGAAAATTGTTTGCTGATGGTATAGATTGAGGACACGTTTATTTGATTGTCCTTTACAGGCATTGCTATTTATCTGTTGACATCTCTAGTCTCACTCTGGTTGTCAAAAGAGCAAATCGATGCACCAATTTGGATTCTTTTTCAATGCGATTGTAACGAAAGCAATTAGCCATGAGTGTACAACATGGGAGCTAATCCAAACATCACTCAAAAAAAATGGAGACAATGTCCTTCAGCAGTTATTCCAGGCATGCTGATCCATCCTCGGCCCTTTTGTGCCAGGGGTCGGGCTGGAGACATGGACAATTTAAGAGGGAATTCGGTAAGCAGAATTGAAAAGCGAAAAGGAATGAAGTCAGGTGTCCTCCTGTGACCTGATCCCATTTTCCATTACTGCCTCCTTTAATCACAGCAAGTGACGGGAAGTGATGAAAGAAGGGCGAGGGGTGACAGGGAGATGAAGGGATTTGGGAAGTAAAGGTTGGAGTCATGGCACGCTGGGTGTGTGTGCGAAATGTAATAAAGCTTCGGAATGAGCCTCAGGGTGTTTCCCTGTTTCTAAGTTATTTCAAGCCAAGTCCCGTCGACTTGGAGCAGAAGGGAAACCCATCCAGTTACGCACGAGGCGCCTGTGTTTGTGTGTTTTCAAAAGATCTGCTGTGAAGTTCTTCAGGTTTTGTTTGGTTCGCTCATGTATATAACACCTGGATGTTTGGTTCTGCACGGCCTCAGAGTGGCTTTGCTGCAAGAAATGCGTCTTGTTTCATTTCCTTTCCAACTAAACTCTCTCTGGTTTTGTTTTATGTCTGAGATATGAGTCCAGGGGGCTTTTAATAACCTCATTCCCAAACATAATAAGACGAAATGAGATTGTTTTCGATGATGGAGGGATGATCTGAGAGTCGGATAGACCTGCAGAGACTCCGCTCTTTTCTGCTGCACTCTCCTCAGCAGCTAATGCTACCCGACTCTGCCGCCACCTCTCACTAAATTCCAATTTGTGCCTTTGTTAAAGCAGTTCTGTCACTTTGTATCTAATGTATCCCTAATGATAAAGCTACTAAGCCGGGTTATTGGGTGATTTGCAACAATGACAGCGCTGATTACATGCATAATTACTGCTCTAAATGCAGACGCACAGACATTAACTTTTACTGTTGGAGGTTGGTGATTTTATGCCAACTTTTTAATCTTTTGTTTCCTCTTTAGTTTCTGAATCCCCCCTAAAATTAGAAGAAAAGGAGTATAAAACAGTAGTCTTTGGAGCTCAATAGTTCAGATGTTGTTAACCCGAAAATTTAAGTTTGAATATTAGACTTGAATTAAATTGATGGGTTTTCATTTCCTTTCAGTTTATGTTGAATTTTAAAAAGTACAGTGAAAACAGCCAGATGAATCAAGAAGGTGCAGCACAGACGTACAAAACCAACAGATCGAATAGGTGCGATCTACATGCTGCCCATGCAACCTTAGTCATTACTTGAAATGAGATGTTTATTCAAGAACAGAAGTAGTAAATATTGCACATCTTAGAGTGGATTCCTCTTTTCAGAAGAACAGCAAAGTTTGGTTAAAAGGTTGATTGGAGAGGAATTCAAATGGATGCTGATTAGCAGTTTGGCTAAAATGATCCTAACTGCTTTAAAATGGAGATAGAGAGCAGAACGAAGTGGTGGAAAATGGACAACTAGCCAAGGATAACCTGATGTGGGATCAAAGGTCTGCCAAAAATAAAATAGTTCAACATTTTAACCAGTGATTTAAAAACTGAGCCTCTCTGCTTGCAAGTCAACTTCTAAACACGTAATTTATTTATTAAACACTAAAAAATACTCTGAACACTTTAAAATACTTGAAGAGATGTTATAGAAGCAATAAGTGCTTCAAGAAGATAATTGGAGCAGAAAAGCCAAATAGTTTGTGCCTCAAATTTCCATAGATTAACTGTGAATTTGACTTTTTTCTCATTTTAGAGAGGTATTTTTTTTTTGTCACGCAGTTAAGATTTAAACATTTCTTTGGAATCAAATAATTTTCATGCTCTCAGTTTCCCATCCACACATTTCGTTTCTACATTCAAATGAGCGAAACTTTTGCTGCTTCACTCAGTGTGTCAGTCACTGCAGTGAAAATTACAGCATTCATTAAAATAACCCAAATAAATTGGTTCTTAATCTTCTACTAAAGGTAAAATATTTTCTTTAAACTCACATATCTATCATCGGTTTGGATTTCTTAGTCTGTTAGGAAATTGAATTGAGACATTTTTGGAAATTGTGTTTGAGGCCTAAAATAAAGCAGCAACCAGTTATTTAGATTTTTGCATTCCTCAGTGGCTTCTTCGTTTATTTATCATATCAGTCCATCATTATGTTTTTTTTCTCACTCTTAATAGAAAGACAGAAAGAAGTTGATAATTTCTTCGATTTAAAGGAAGAAAACTTTTTAAACTTTCATTTTTTAAATTTTTAAATTTTAAAATAATTGCTTATAGCAACTCTTCACATAAACTAAAGGGATGGAAGACATTAAACATGGTTTTACAGTTTTAGAGGCTACTTGTGTTGACTTTATAATGTAATGTTTAGCTGGTTTCTCAGTAGCCTCATTCTGGCTCTTAAAGGTCAGATTACCTTGAACTGTGAGCTGTGCCTGGGCTTCGACGGTGGCGTTGGAGTTTTCGGCCACGCAGGTGTAAATTCCGGCGTCTTCCTCCGTGACGTTGGAAATCTGGAGGCTTCCGCCTGCCACCATTTCTACACGACCATCGCTGCAAAGAGAGAGACAAAAAAATCAGACTAAAACTGAGACACAACCACAAACCATCTTTATCAAACCATCATTCAGCACCAAATACAAGAAGTCTGTGATGAGCAGCAACACCTTTTATTTCACTTGCTATACCTATAGGTGAGATGCATTCCTCCGTTTTTTTTTTTTTTTTTTGAGCAGAAATAAGAATATTCTCTTGAGATCAACCCTCCCCTACTGACCTGAGTTTGACTCCGAATTCTGGCCTCATTTCTTTTGCGCCGTCACAACAGCCATAAATAAATGAAATATGCTGAAAGCAGAGCCAGCTGAAGGAAAAGCAAATAAATTTGAAACTCCTCTCCAACGTCATTCAGAATATATTTTAGGAAAGCTTCCAGCAGTGCTCTGCAAATAAAAACGGGAACGAATGAGAAAGTAATGCTTTGTCATTTTTAGTATAGGGGTAGTATAGAGCTTTGAAAAAAATAAATGTACTGGAACCGACGTCTACGTGTTTTATTTTTGCATTCATCCCTCAAGATCCCATGTGAAACTCACCATCTGGGACGACTCCAGCACAGGCAAGTTTTAGACAGTCTATGTTTGGTTTTGCTTTTTTAACAGTGGAAATGTTTGAGCAGTTTCATCATCTTGACATATGTTTGCATCAGTCCATCAATATCTACCAGTGGCACCCATGTTCAAACCAGCACAGTTAAAACTAGGGGAACTTTTTTATGCTCTACAAGCATAAGATGAAAACCAACATAATCACACATAGTTGCATATAGAAGCACATTTTCCTGTTTTAACAGCGACTCTTTACACTTTTCTTCTCTAATTTCCTGTTTCCTAAATTAGAGTTTCAGTTTTGTTTTTCTAATGTCTTGATAACATTTATACAAATATATTTATATAAAAATATAGTGTATAAATAAATATTTTTGTGGTTTCTTAGGCACTAAACACTGAAAACTGATGATAGATTAATAAATAAGGGGTTCAGTTTATTTAGATAATGTGGCAAGGAATAAAAAAAAAAAAATCCTTCTTAGTATTTTGACATTTTTTCATACATATATCGTGTAAATCACATGTCAGAACTTTCCTAACAGTATAGGACCCATGTTTATGAAGCCATTATATTCACAAATAAATACTTGGGCGTTTATTCTTCTAGACCTAAATAAACCACCCAGCTATTTGTGTATCTTTCCTCTGCACCAGTGAGAGCCCCAGTTTAGACAGTTCTGTTCCCAATTGGCCCAGTGGGATTCAGACTGTGGCTGAGTTCAGGCTCTATTCAACAATCACTGGAGCATTGGAGAAGGAGGAGGCAGCAGAGAGGGAGGAGACATGCAATCAATAGCCTACAGGGAGAAGTCTGCTTCACACAAGGAGATGAGGAGCAGAGAGGAGTAGGACCAGCAGGTCAGCTGAGCATGCATCCTGAGGGGGCAACAGTAGAAACAAACTGGAAAGCTGGTAGTTAGTTAATTGGTAACTTTGGGCAGCACAGACCTGGTTCCAGATGACATCACTGCTCAGTGTTACTGAGGGGGTTCGAATAGATGAGCATCTGCCACAATTTATTACCACTCTAAGCAGCTATGACTTCCCTCAGGTAAAGACAGGTAAAAAGCCTCAAAGTTAAATCCTTTTTAATCAAAAACCTCAGTCACATATTGAGGAACATATGCTTGCTGTAAAACTCACCAGCGCCGCTCTGAGCTTTAACAATTTTTCAAACAAATGCATGCATAGGGCATGATGAGGCATCTAAATAAAATAAAAAAAGAACATGCTTTTATGTCCTACAGATGCAGTCTGTAAAAGAACAGAGCAGCTCTGTGATGCTGTGGGCCTGTTTCAACACTCTGGGAACATTGGTTAGAGAAAATAAAACCGTAACATTTCTTTATAAAACGAGAACACATGCCCTGTTGGGGAAGGGGAAAAACAAGTTCCTCACTAGACTATAAAATCCTCCTTCTCACATATAACGCCTTAAATGGCCAAGCTCCATCTCATATCAGAGATCTGATTGTTCCTTATGTTCCTAACAGAGCACTTCGCTCTCAATCTGCAGGTTTACTAGTGGTTCCTAGAATTTCTAAAAGTAGAATGGGAGGCAGATCTTTTAGTTATCAGGCTCCTCTCCTGTGGAACCAACTACCAGTTTTAGTCCGTGAGGCAGACACCCTGTCTACTTTTAAGGCTAGGCTTAAAACTTTCCTTTTTGATAAAGCTTATAGTTAGAGTGGCTCAGGTTATCCTGAGCTATTTCTATAGTTATGCTGCTATAGGCTTAGACTGTTGGAGGACATAAGGATCCCTTTGGTTGTTTTCTTTTGTTTACCTGCTTTGAAAAACATCTATTGCTTTGCCTGAGGGGTCGGCCATCCGTAACAGAGAATAAAAACACCGTTGGTGATGGTTCAAGGTGGAGGCACGGCGGTGTGCTATCACAGAGCAATAAGGCATGCTGTGACAGTAGTTCCATAGAGGTCGATCTTTCTAAAGCACTACCGTTAGAGTAGTATCAGCGGAAGAATTCCCTACAATTCTGTTAAGTTGATGATTTAGGGTCCGGATCACAAAGAAAATGATCTCTCTCCTTTTCCAAAGTAGGTTTTGCTTAACTGGAGACCAATCATTTTCCAGGTGATGCCCACCTTAAATAACTAGATCCATGAATTTGAATAATTTTCAGGGTTTGTGGAAAACGATTTCAATTTGGTGAAAATAAATCTACTTTCTGGTCCTGAAAGGTGCAAATACTTTTTTGAGCTGTGTTTTGCTAAAAATATTTGGTAATTTTGTATTTTTAGAATATTTGGTTAGGTGTTTGGAAAAAAATATTTTCCAAAAACAACCAGTGTATGACATTTTTATTGGTTTTACTTATCAAGCAAAAGGTGTACACGTTTGTGTTGACAGTACAGTAATATAATCACACTTTATGCTGCTTTTTATTGGGTTCTGAGATTTAGCCAAAATCAAAATGAAATTCTTTCTATTTGTTTGTTTCTTCTCTGCTTTTACTACAAACATATAAATGTTTGGCTCCTGAGTTTTATTGTTTTTATGGACTTATATTCTCTGTTGTCCAGATTCTAATGTTATGAGACCTCTTACTGTATATGAAAGCATGCATGGATCTTTAAACTAGCTGCAAATCTGTCCAGCCATTTGTGAGGCAGCAAACCCCCTTTAAGCTCATTATCACCCCCTAAACAGATGGAGTGGAAACTTTAGTTTTAAGCATCTTTCCCATTGAAATAAGCAGGCTAACATGGGTTCTTTCAAACACAGGTCAACCCACTAACAATCAGAATTTACTCTTACCAACTCTTCTTATTAGATGAAGGAGTCAAAAGAAAAGAAACTTGTGTCTTTTTATTTTTGTTAATTGTCAAATGGAAATAAATGTTTTGAATAATGATTTTGCTAATATTTCAATTCTGATTTATCTTTCTTTTGCTAATGACGTTTACTCTATGAATTGCAATGCATGAGTTACACTTTAGCTTTGGTTTTTGAGCTGCTAGAACTATGGAGAAATCTCTTGAAATCTCAGAATTACTTAATTAGTTAAGAAAGATAAAATTGAAGAAAGATACAATGCTGGTCAAACAAATGGTGAAGGAATAGTGAAGATAAGAAGTCTGATCTGCTAAAGACAGGAATTATTGAATTACCAAACAGAATATATATGAGGAAACAATAAAGAAAACAACCTGGTGCCAAAAGAACAAGCTGGAACTTCTCAAGTGACTCTGCCAAGGCAACATTTCTTCATCTCCTCGGGATTCTAATAAAGAGCTGCAGGGGCCCTTGAGACGAAAACACTCCCGCATACCTGACTTTATTTGCTATTTTGCTTACCTTACTGGGGATCCTAAGGATAAACTGATGGTTTGATTACTGCATGTTATAATAAAGCCTGAAGCTCAGAACTCGCATAAAATCCATTTAAATGGCTCTGGTGGATCCTGCAGGACTCTAAAAGCTAAGCAGACCCTATATGCCTAATAGTGTGTTACGTCTAGATAGGCTCCAAAAACCAATAAAAACTTTTAAATAGGCCAGAATCAGACATTTTGTCAACTAAAGATAAGGAAACATTTGAATATTTTTCCAAAAACTGAGCTCCTCAGGGAGCTCCTTCTGACACTCTGGGATATCTGGCTAAAATGACTTCATAATGTCTGCAGTAACAGCTCAACATGCTTATGCTTGTTTGCCTTGTCTACTTTTAAGGCTAGGCTTAAAACTTCCTTTTTTGATAAAGCTTATAGTTAGAGTGGCTCAGGTTATCCTGAGCTATCTCTATAGTTATGCTTCTGTAGGCTTAGACTTCTGGAGGACATAAGGATCCCTTTTTTATCATTCTGCTTCATTCTATCTCTATTCTCCAACAATGCAGAATCTATTAGTTCAATCTCTAATGTTCTGCTCTCTCTGCTTTTTCTCATAGTAGCTTTGCCTCATCTGTTCCTGTTTGGCTGTGACACCATCCTGGAGAGAAATATCAGCTGTGCTGCTGCCATCAACACCTTGGTTTATACATGCTGGAGATCGGCTTGTTTTTCAGTGTAGTCCTGTTTCTCTGACTGTGACTGGCTGGATGCACTCTCTTCATCCTCTGTCATGTGAGTTGGCTCGGAGCTCGTCTCCTTGGCTGTGTGATTCCTGGACGGAGCCACCTTTTACAGTTGCCTTTTGTATCTCTGCTTCCTTCTTGAAAGCCAGTAGGCTTTGGCAGATGGCCGCTTACAATAAGCCTGGTTCTGCTGGAGGTTTCTTCCCGTTAAAAGGTTTTTTTCCTCTCCACTGTCGCTACAAGCATGCTTAGTGTGAGGGACTGCCTTCGAGTTAATTCAATCAACTGGTTTTCCTTAGAAAGAAATCTTTGAATTAATTTGACTGGATGATCTGGTGAACTGGAAAGTGCCTTGAGTTGACATGTGTTGGGAATTGGCGCTATAGAAATAAACTGAATTGAATTTTTACCTAAAGTAGTTTTCGTTTGGATCAAACTTCCATCCTAAAGTCTGCAAACCACACTCAAGTAATGTTCTTCTAGTTAGAAAAAGAAAAATGCCTTTAAATGCGTAGAGCAAAGAAGAGGCTGTATAAAATGTATCCTACACCAAGCCAACTATTCTATACACTAAGCAACACTGACATCAATTTGGAACTAAATGAGATGCGATTTCATTACAAGCCCACTCCACAGAGCGTCATTTTGTAGATCTATCATGCAAAGCTCTCCCAGAAGGAAAAATACAGAGATAATATATAAAAAAGCAGATTTGATTTAAGCTTCTGTAGGAGATATAAAATCAGGAGCCCTATATCAAAAAAACTAAACAAAAACAAAAAAGACGTGCAGTAAAGCTAGATAAATCAGATTCTGTAAGTGGTAATAAATTTACCTACAGTGTTGCTTACAGACAAAATAAAAAAATGATTTATATTTCCCTCCTCTGATGTGACGTTGGCTGGCGAGTTGTGTGTTCAGATGGTATTCTAGTATCAGGAAGCTGAATCTGATATTTCTAAGGACATCTGAAGACCCACTGCAGCTTTATGATGTTTAAATGCGTTGGGATGTAAAAAAGAAGCCCAGCAGAAGGTTTCCTCCAACCTCAACGACAATGCCAGGAAAACAGCAAGTGAATTCAGAAAAAAAATAGATAAAACAAACTCAAATAACACAGATCCCACACTGCTTCTCACTAGAAAGGAAGAAAAAAATGTTTGGTTTTCAACCACAATAGCCATTTTTCTAAGCAAAGGTTTTTTGAAAAATGTCTTTGGAAACAACCAAAGCATTTAAATACAGAAAACCTCAATGACAACATTGGACAGCGTGGGTGTTAACAATTCACTTGCGGTACAAAGAGCAGAGTCCCTTTATGAGCAAACAATTATGGGTGATTATGGGTAACAGAAAGAAATGTTAGTTACTTTTTCTCAGCCTTTTATTTTTCTAAGAGGCAAGTTTTTTTTCTGTGTTTGAATCTGTAAACAAAATTTCTAAGAAAATACTGTGGCATTATTTCTACTTTTACAGCAAAATAATTCAATACATGAATTTGAAATGTTTGCCATTTCTGTAAATCAAATATTTCTTTTTGAAAGAATAGAAATGCAGATTCAACAAAGTAAGTAGAGATGAACAAATGAATCAGACATCAGAATCAGATTTCCTTCAGATGAGCTCTATTTGCATCAAAGACCTCAATCTCATTCACTAAAAGAGTAAAACTAGAAAGCCTTATTGGCGCTCTGGGTTCCTGAGTGACACCGTTAAACAAGGTTGATCCCTGTGAGCTACTCTGTGTTTCAGCACGCTGCTCACTGAGGGAGGGGTCAAACGCAGAGGACACATTCCCAGACGGTCGGACAAAAAAAGGATATGTCGGTAATGTTTTCTTTCACAGTACATCAATAACCATGTAATAACATAGTAATAACATGACAAGTTACACTATATTACTACAAGAAACACTTCATGGAGAATTTTGGTAAGTGCTGTTCCTCAAATTTTAGGCAGACAAGGTAAAGTCAGACTTTTTAGATGTAAAACCGTTATTACCAAGTAACTCAGTCATTTCACCACCAGCAATAAATTAATGAGTTATTATCTAGTAAAATACAGTTTATTAGTTGGCATATAACAGAAAAACACACCTAGAATACAGCAAACCAATCTACTTAACTAAACTCTTAATATATGTAACTTGAGTCCAGTTTTATCATACTTTATTTACCCGATCATCAATTACAATTTACTTTGTAAGCTGTTGGCCGGTGGTGGCCAATAATAGAAACTGTTAAGTGGTAATCTGACGGTAATCACGCACCAAAAGACAATTGTAATAATTACATGCAGGTAATTACCTGGATATATACCTTCATTTTTCCTTTAATTTTTCCTGTTACCAAGTAAGTAATTAAGTAAAATTTCTTTGTATAGCACTTTTCACAGATAAAAATCACAGAGTGCTTCACAGTAAAAATGTACTGTAATACCATAAAACAATGTAGAATACAATGCATATCCACATTTTAAAAACACATGGAAACATAAGCCATAAAAAACACACCTCTAATTAAAAGCCTGCTTAAAAAGCAGTGTCTTCATTTGCTTTTAAAATAATCAGAAGGATTAAGAATCAAATAGTGCGACTTGCTATGTTTGTACTATGTTATTACATGTTTATTAATGTACTGTAAAAGAACGGGTTACCATTATTTCCTTTCCAATATAAAACCTATCGGCTAACCCCATGCACTTTAATGCATGTATTTGTTTATACATTTATTATAACAAATCTTAAAAACCATCTATCATCCTAGATTATGTGCAAATAATTTTTAAGTTAAGTTTTCTAGTAACCAATTATTGACTTTTGTAGCTGAGGGCTGGTTTAAGTTTAGTGCTTCTAATGTTTTTTTAATGAAACGGGGAACAAAAGGAACACTACCTCCCCTTTAAAGTAGTGTTTTGTAAATGAAGCTAATTCTAATTTTACTCATCACTACCTCTTTGAAACTATTTAAAAACACTTAATAAGCTTTTATGGGCACAGAGATCAGCCTCCACCTTCCTATTCTGCCAAAACACATAAAAAAAACTAAAACAAAAAACAAACAAATCTTAATTCGATTTCCAGCAGCGAGCAAAGCCAACAAAGTTCTGCTCTCTGCTTCGAGCTGCTGTTGTATTTGTAACCTGAATCCAATCTTTCCAAGAACGCCTGAAAACCCACTGATGCTGATAGAGAAGGAGAGCAAAGAAAAGGCGCTGAGAACGTGTTGCCACTAAGGAAAGTTTTTACACCTGATTATTATTTCAAGAAAACATTCTTTACCAAAATTTGTGCCAGCAATAGGTCATAAGAGTTTATATATATATATATATATATATATATATTTTTGGTTTTTATGGCACTAGTGGCTCGCTTTTCGACAGTAGGCTGACAGGAAAGGGGGTATGAGAGAGAGCAAGAGACATGGACCACCGGTTGGATTCGAAGCTGGTACATGGGTCATGCGCACTAACCACTGCACCACATGCACGCCCACAGAGTATATTTCTAATAGAATTTTTCTTTTCAAAACAAAAAACAAAAGTTAGAACTAGATAGATAGATATTTTTCCTTCTCATGTCGCTCTTCCCCCTAAAATAAACATAAAGCGCAAAGTCCAACTGTATTCATAAGTATGGTTACTTGTATACATACGTTCTTGTATAAAGAAGGAAAGCAAGCAGGGTGGGAGATTTGTGGGAGATTCGCATGTTAGACATATGAGAGGTTTGCGGTGAAGCCCAATTGCAAACAAATCCTGCCCGCCCAGATCCTCTGATTTACACACGAGCAAATCTAATACTCGCAATCTTATTCAAATCAGCACCAGGAGAGGAAAAGGAGCAGAGATGGGCGACTCGGAGGCTTCGGATGAGCCTCGATTTGCATGCCCCGCCAATCCCCCCGCCATGCATAATTCATCCATTTTTATTGACTGCATGGGAAATCTGTTAGGTGATGGAGTGATGCTCCCCAAAACAAATGATGACTGTCCTTTTCATGAGTGTCATCGGAACTGGTGCGTAAGAGACATTCGAAGGCTCTCTTAATCTTTGCATACTGATATCTAGAGGCGCCATCAATGACATAGAGGACATTTACTTTGAATAAATGTTGACTGAACAGCTTACAGCGTAGTGTAATCTGTCAAAGAGTGGCAGCGCCTAATCTGAATAAATGGCGAAATTTCGTGTCCTTGGTAACGGACTTGCTCAGAACCTTGCTCAGAATCTTTCTGCTCCATCCTTCCTGATGGGAAGGATGGAGCAGAAAGATTTATTGTTGTCATGCTTCACGTAACACAACCGTCTTTTGACAGGACAAAGATCACCAGTTGGTGAAATACCTACGTAAGATCTACAAAGACAGTAACTAATGACAGCGTCCAAGAGGAATTAGTATAATTCTAAAAACTAATTAAATGCTTAAATACTCTCCAAGGAATGTCTTTTTTGAAAATATTCTGAACAGAATACTGACAAGAGTCGGTAAGGCTGGTGTATGAAAGACATCCTCTGCAGTGTGGCAGCATTTAATATTAATAAAATTCTTAAATACTACTTTTTCTTGTGGCATTATAAGACTTAATGACAAAAAAATAAAATAAAAAATGATCATGCAACAGAACATCAGTGCAGAAGAACTTTGGGCATTGTATCATACAAAGAAAGAGTTAACAACAAATGATTCAGAAATATGTTATTCTAATATATATTTGGACTTTGTGAAAAACTCAAGAAGACTCAGGTGCAGGCATCAACAGCCGCCAAGATCAGGAGTCTTCAACGTTTTCCAGGCCAAGGACGCCCAAACTGATGGTTAGATGGAGCGGGGACCTCCTAATTATATATATGGTATGAAATTGTGTTATATCAAACTGGTCCTATTTCAGATAGGGTAATGTAACGAAAGTAATTTCTCCCTGGGATTATTAAAGTATTTCTGATTCCTGGTTGAAGAGACAGGTGTTGTGAATGAAACGGTGCCCAGCTTGAAAGAGCTCCTGTGTGTCTCTGAATGTGTGCATTGATGACAAAGACATCTTCTGCCTCCGTTTATCTGTTTACTACAGTGTGTTGAATTCATGTTAATGTGGATTTAAAGACATTTCAATTAGTGGAAAAATATTACAGGGGGGAATATAAAAAAAGTCTAATCAACCAAAACCTTCGTGACCCCCATGCAGCACCCCCGTGGACCCCCTGTTGAAGACCTCCGGCCTACATCAAAGACTAACTGACAAACAGATAACAGTTTGTTAGACTGAAGGGTCAGATGTCTAATCAAGTAGTCAGCAGCACAGGAGAATCACAGGGGATGGTACTCTCTCCATTCCTTTATACTCTGTACACCTCTGACTTCCAGTCCCAGACAGAGTCCTGTCATCTGCAGAAATACTCAGATGACTGTGCAATAATTTGGTGCATGGAAAAAGGACAAGAAGCAGAGTACAGGGAGCTGGTTAACCACTTTGTTAAAATGGTGATGAAATCATTTAATTGTGAATGTTAACAAAACAGGGGAGACGATTGTAGATTTCCGAAGAAACAAGAGCCCATGAGGACCGACTTTGGGGATGCCTGCTCTAGATGATTAATTGACTGACTTTAACTTTAATTCTTCATAAACTAAGAATGATTCTTGATAAAGTGAAGAACATTATGGACAACAGTGAGCATCCTCCAGAAGATTTTTAAACAACAATAATGTCTTCAATAAGAGGCTTCTAAAGATCCAGTGCAAGACAGATCACTACAGAAGATCCTTCCTGCATACAGCTATCAACACCTGCAACAACTGGTTGAAAATAGTGCCCATGAGTTACTGCAACATTTAATTTCCCTTTGGAATTAATAAAGCATTTTTGAATTGTAGTGCATTATGTTAAATAAACTGTCCCTTTATAGGAAACGGGTCGGTTAGTAGAACCAACACATGCCACAGTGTCAAACCACACTGGTTTCCCAACCATAAGACTTATAATTTAGGTTGAAGTTTAGTTAGGTTTGAGTTTAACTTTATATGAAGGTTTAAGTACTTAACAGCATTACAAATAGTATCTCTCTTGTGCTTTCGGGGCGCTATTAAAATAAAAGCTTTTATAATTTCTCTCTATTTACAAGACCGATCGTTTAGGCTGTTTGGTCATGTATTTACATTCACTTAAAACTTTAACATTCATTGTTTGAAAACTAGAGGGCGCCACCAAAGACTCATTAGAAGGTGAAATAAAGCAAATTTTACCATGACATGTTAAAGATAAACTGAAACATTTGTTTCTCAGAGAGTATCAGCTAATAAATGCAGTAATATGCAAGTTTCCTTATTGTTAGTTCATAACAGGCTTATTTTCAATAGAGAAACTGCCTGCTTCGTAATCCTTGTAGAAATAAACCCAACTGTGGGCTAAACAGCTAAACTGGTGTCTTCGATCTACCTCCATTCATGTTCTTGGCCCAGTGAACCAGTGGGTTGGTCTGTATGTCAATTTCAGGGCGTGACAAAAGTACAAACCAGAACCAAATAAGGAAACATCCCTGAGTTTACATCAACTCGGGGCTTCGTTTGAATTTGCCCGTTTTGTGGAAGCTTAGAATTGTGATATTTACATGGAAAGGAGGTGTCGATGGGGTTTGAACTTCTCTGTACGTCCATTTCACCCACTGAACTATCGTTATTCATCTATGACAATGTGAACTCTTTTTTGATTTTTATGTCCCCCTTAAAAGAAAAACAGACAAAGCATTACTCCAAAGGAAACCCTCTAAATGGTAGAACCCAGCAAGGTAATCAATGACATCATCTAGCCAATTTAGCAGGAAATACTGGGACAAACAATGGTGAGTAAAAAGGAAAATAAATACCATGGATACACTTTGAAAAAAAAAATGGAATTTCAACCAATAATCCAGAAGTTGTAGCTTTAACCTAAACATATAGATAGATGGAAACTGCACCATAATACTAACACAAACAAATCCAGGATAGTAAGTGAAGCAAAGTTGAAAACTAATGTTTAAATCTAAGCATTACGAATGAAAAAAAAGAATAGGTGGTGAACAAAAACTGAACCACTTTGTCACACCCCCCATCTAGCTCCGCCCTTGTTCAAGAGCTCTCAACTTTGTGGCTGCCTTAGGTTCCTCTATTAGTCAGTTAAACCTATTTTTCTTTTATCTCCGTTTATCACATGGCTACATCTCAACCACTTCATGGTTGGTGCAGCAAATACCAATAAATCCACTGAAGCCCCCCCCTCCTGTGCCTCCAGTTCACTCCACAACCCAGCAATGTTTCAAGTGATTGCATTGTCTCCCTCAGAAGAAGAAGGAAATGCAAAGAGAACAAAAAGTAATTCCTGTGATATTCTTCTTAATAGTCATTACTGCATAAAAAAAACAAAGAAAACTCTTGGATATCTATTTCCCCCCTCCACTATCTATTTGAAAGCAGGAGGCTTTTTGTCCCCTTCAATATCACCAAGGCTTCCCAGAGAGTTCAGCCTGCTTGCTAATTACTTCTACAGACACCCAAGAGTGGAGATGAATTCACACCGGATGTTATTTTCTAATTAATACAAGATAGATTAATAAGGGCCATTTTAGCCAGTTCCCTTTGGAGGTAAGAACACTTGCAGACAATCAGAGTCATTAAAGACGTTTAACTTACGAGGCGCTGTGCTTTGAACCATCAGCTCGTCGGGCTAATGACATTCTCCCTCACAACACACAGGAGCGTCGTGGTTAACAACATGGCAACCTTACATTTAATTTCACTTAAAGTAGAAATCCCATCCAGAGCTGGATTTAGATAAATGGGCCTCATTTCAACACTTTCTTTTATTATTTATTGTATTGATCCCGCCGAGTTGCAGAGTTATTATGCAGCAGAACTGGCACCATGGGGGGTTAGGTAAACAGAGTGCCTTTTTTTAATTGGTGAGAATCAAATTTCCCACGTTCGGTCCTGTTCTCTCCGCAGATGTTGAGTCACAATGCCTGAGCTAATGAGAGCCAAAGGAGTGAGAGCACAGGCGCTCTGAAACTTCCCCTCTGCAAGCGACCCCGGCAGCCCTCTTCTCCCAGATGAAGTGGCTCTGTTTACAAATCTGACTCTCCCCAATGAAGCTCTTGGGGCAGCAGTGGCAGAAAAGCATTAACACCTCAGATGCAGGCAGCAGGATAAACAGTTTAGCTTTTTGGAGGCCAGAAGCAATGGGAGCAATTTGTTACAGCTGTAGATGCTTCTCAAAAAGTAGATTGAATAAAAGAAGGGGAAATGACAGATTCGGGTTTAGGACTAAATATCGGCTAGTCCTTGTATTGGGGACGATACACAGTAATCCCACTACCTATTGAGAACAGGTCCGTGCCTAGCTGCGGTCAGTTAACCGGATCAAGACACACCACACTAGTGATCTACGGTACTACTGCTTTCTAGAGGTAAATAAGCAAACCAACATGGCAGCATCCGTAACATTCAGAAGTTTGCAGAGAATCAGGTGAAGACGGCAGCCTATGGTGAATTTACTTGACAGAGTCTGCTTTTGGGAAGTGGATATGACAAATGCTAGTCTAATCAGGGCTTAGAGAAGCAGGAAACAACGACAGGAGTTGAGATTCATCACACTGTTAAGCAGAATCATTACTGGAAATCATGTTGCAAACTTCATGATTACGGAGGCTGACCGGTAAGGAGATGACACGGTGTGCACATGCGCTCTTTGTTATCCTAGAACAGAGCCAGAACTAAACGGCGCCGAGTCCTCCTGATTAACTAGTACCATGTTAGCGCGGTTCCATTGTGTCTGACACGATCTGGTTCAGTTCTGCACACCATTTACACTCAACAGTTATCTCGGTTACCCTGCTCGGAACGATCTCTGCACGGTTTTAAAAGGGTAGCTGCAACCCGCAGCTGCAACCCGCAGCGAAATCCCGTCCAACTTCCAGCCACTGGAGTCACCCCCCTTTTGCATATTTTTTACTCTGTCTCCACCCTTTCTCTGAATTCCAGAGTCTGACCAGGAGATGAGGCTTCTCTTTAGATCTTAATGTCCACAAATCATGACAGAAAGTTTATTTTAGTACAAAGATTGATGTTTAAAAAGGAATTGTAGGGGACCAGCAAAGGACCAGCCAAGTAGCTTAGATAAATTATTAGATAAATGAAACAAAATATCTTTACCAGGCTGCATTAGAAGCTAGAGCAAAACTCAGCGATGGTTTCTGTAACCCTTATTCTACTTGGCTTAGAATAAAACAAGTTAAAGTTTAGTTTCATCTGAGAGTTGTCCGTTTAAGAGACGTTTTTTTATTACTGTGGATTGAAAAGTCCAGTCTTTAAATAAACATCACTCTCCTTGAACTTTAGGAGCTCAGTTAATAAATATATCTAATTTTAATTGTTTACTTTAGGGCAGTGTAAGACTAAAAAAAACAAAGACATTACCGCCATTTGTGATACTTGAAATATTACTTCGTGTCTGCTGAGGTAGTGCTTGGTAATTGTGTTGTGCTTACATGAATATGTGACGATGAATCAGTAATATTAATATTCTAGTCTATGGAGGATTCCTATGGGGGAAAAGTAGCAAAAACAGACAAAGTCCAGAGGAGGAACTTCTAATTAAACCCACTCAAGAAATCTGAGCTCTTAATAACATGTAAATAAAAAAGTTATTTAAAACCGTTTTGATAATAAAATGCTATTATTAATGCAGGCTCATACCTTTCCTCCAGCACTTTGTCTCCAAGCATCCAGCGGATGTGAGGTGCAGGATAACCTGAGACCACACATGGCAGCAGCACACTGGCACCCAGCAGCTTGGTCACAGAGGCAGGCTGCACCAGAAACTCCAGCTTCCTCTCTCCTCCAGTTTCTTGAAAAACAATTAAAAAGAGTCAGGATTAACACGAAACCAAAACTAAAGATCAAGTGACTATTATGAGTGTAACATTTGATAAAAGTAGGGAAAGCAAAACCAAAAGCATCAGCTAAAATCTAGGTAATATAAACATTCACAATACAGACTCATCAATCCTAAACAGAAAATGTGGCTTCCTTAAATACAAATTTTATTCCAAAATCTATTTTAGTAGCCCCATACCTTTTAATGCATTAAATTCTCATTTATTGCCCCCCAATGGGAGGCTGCTTTGTCTGCATCTTTAGCCGCTCTGATAAACGAACTATTGAGACAATGTAACGAGAGTTCATCTTCCAGGCTCTAAAATATCTGCCAAGTCAGCAAGCATCCTCAGAGCAGGTAAACTGAGGACAAAGAAGCCCATAGAGGTCTTATTGAAGTCTGAATTACTGTCTCCAATATCGTCTGTGAGCCAGCAGAAGTTTGGTATTTAACAATCAGTATATCAAATGTCCATAGGGGCAGAGTGAGACCCTTCTAGGCTGGACTTCCACCCCGCTTTCTGCTATAGGTGAGTTCCTATAAAATCACTTAGCGAGCAAACCCAAAGAGAAAACAACAAATTAATGTCATTAAATGCAATAGAAAGTGAAGTCAATTCCCTTGGCTACTTAAATAACTAAATAAATAACCGAACAACATCCTAGACAATGTAATTAGACAAAGGACAGGGAAGAATATCAGCATCACCCTAACTTGGATAGCAACCTAGATCTATCAGCCCGCATTACCTGGTATCGTCTGCAGCAGGGCCTCCTCACTGGACTTGGAGGAACCAACGTTTTCCACAACACAGCGATACAGACCGGCATCGGCCTCCGAGGCGTTGCTGATAACGAGAGCCCCGCTGGGCAGCTGAATCAATCTGTCGCTCATTTCCAATGCTTCCTTGTCCTTCTCCCAGCGGGTGAAAGGCACCAGGTCTAAGTTTACCTCACACGCCACCACTTGGATGTCCCCGACATGCACGGAGGCTGGAGACGGCTGACTGGCGAACCTTGGAATACCTGAAAGGCAAGGGAAAAAAGACAAACAGAGCGGAAATAAATTAGTGAACGACAGTTACTGTGCACCAAGGAGATCCCAATAGATCCCAACGTTATACTGCAAAAATGATCTAGAAATAAGTAAAATTTTCTTAAATTAAATCTAATTACCCTTAATTTGAGTAGGCAAATGATAGTTTGCCAATGGGATGAGTATTTTCAGTCTATATAATTAGATAATATGCACTTGAAATAAGACATTTCAATATTTCTTTCTTATTTCAAATGTGAATTGTCTCATTCCATTGGCAAAATGTCTGACTTTCCTCCTCAATTCAAGAAAAAATGCACTTATTTTAAGAAAAAAATTACTTGATTTAAATTTTTTGCAGTGTGCTCCAGCACTACTGGGTCTGCTGGTCGGACGGACATCAAGAAACTGATGGTTCGGCAGACGGCCAGATGGAAGGATGGATAAAGAGATAACTTTATTAAAGATGGAATCATGTAGTTATTTTTATAAACTTTTTTTTAAAATTGCAGTTGAGTAACCAGATGGATCCTTGAACCCGACAGCTTTCCACTCGGGTGGAAATTACTTTTAATTAAAAACATAAAATGCTCAAACCTAAAACTAAATCCTCCAATTAATATTCCGGACTCCTTTCCCAAAATCCAAAGGTCGAGAAGTCAATGCTGACCCACAGCAGCCTCGTTTAAACACACACAGACCCTCAATAAACACCAGCAGCCATGCTGGATGTTAATTTGCAGTGCAGAGAGATAGATATACAGCTGTAATAAAAAAAAGCTGCATTCACAGGCTTTAAATGCTGCCTTATGCCAACTTTTATTGCAACACAACATCATTACTTAGTGAGGGCAGCAACCTATAGCCAACACTTAAGGGGCCACCTCTCAAACAATCTCTCTAACAACGTCTTATATCAAAGAGACCGGTTTTCTTAGACCAAAACGTCTTCGCTTTATTAGTGAAGCAGGAAAACAAAGAAAAAGAGTTGTTTCAAAAAGTAAGCAGGCCTCTCAATCAAGCATGAAAAGAAAATCATGCTGCGTTATTACGAAGGAGAGGCTCTCCAGTATTTCAGCCAACTGTGCTCGTCTCCTTGGTAACGTGCGTGTGAGAAATGGCGGGACTGAGCCGTGTGTGTGCAGATGAAAGAAGCACGCTGCTTTCAGAGAATGCTCATCTGTTTGCAAATGCAACTTTGTCTCCTGAAACATTGTTTTTTCTGCAGGAAGTGATGCGGAGCACGTGCTGAGTGATGATTCGGTGTCTGCACCCCTCTGCAACAGACATCACCCTAAATCCCTGCCAAGTGTGGCTCCAGGGTAAATTATACTTTTAGATAACGCCCCAACAGCTCGTCGGTCTCCTCTGGCTCTGCAGGAAGTGCACAGCTTCTCTGGGTATATCTCAGCACAACAGCTCAGCTAATATGGGCTTTGTTGATGCTAGGGCCGATTATTTGGTGTCAGAGCTGCCAATCACCTGCTCCATAATCAAGCCAGCGGAGGATGATCTGAATTATTTAGATTGGAGACATTCACGTTCTTCACTGGATCAAGTAATTGTTTTTAATAAATGGGTGCTGTGAGATCTGTTTATACAAGGATTTATTAGCAAAGAGATTAACCCTGAAATGATAATCTTATCTGGTAGGTCTGTATCTGATTAAATAAACAAACTGACAGAGTGCCAGGGAAAAGTTTTTTTATTTATTTATCATACCCTGTGTTTTTTTATTTCAAGCTATTATGGGATAGACCAACAGGTTTATCAGACGGGTAGTATTGTAAAACACAGTGAAGACAAAGGAAAACCAAAAGGTTTTCTAGAATCTGAAAAGTGTGACGTGCAAGCCAAAATAGAAATGTTTAAATCTGCACTCAGTTTCTAACACTTCTCAAGTCTAGCAACAAACTCTTGATTGGATTCAGGTCTGGACTTTGACTAGACCATTTTAATGGTTCAAGTAAAAACTCACAATTTGAGATCCAGCTTAAAAGTCTTTGATCTTGTTTTGAGGTTGATATTCTAAGCAAGAGCTAATCCTGTTAGATTATTAATCTACTTGTGAAAATATTCAAAGTAAGTACGGTAGATTGTTAGTTCACTGCCACGTATAATGCTTTGGTTGTGAACGAGAAGATTTCATATGCGATGGACTGGCGACCTGTCCAGGGTGTACCCCGCCTCTCGCCCATTGACTGCTGGAGATAGGCACCAGCACCCCTCACGACCCCACTCGGGACAAGCGTGTCAGATAATGGATGGATGGATGGATTTCATATGCCTCTCTTTCAATCACGGATTTCTTTTTGCAGCTCTTTAGTAGAAGAGAGACTTGTTTTTAAAAGTGCTCAGCTAATAGTTATCCTGTCAATAGTTCTTCCACCTGAGCCGAGGATCTCGCAGCTCCTCCAGAGTTAATGCAGACCTCATGGTTACCACATTAATATCCTCTTGCGGGGGCATCAGCATGTCTAAGTAACTTTCCATTTGCACTTTAAACGTTCTATATTTTTTCCAGGTTTAATTGAACTACTTCCAGTTGCATGTAAGTTGGGAAATCTGCTTAATAAACTAACCCCACATAGATGTCCTCATATCATTCTCCCTGACCTGTTTGTACCTTGGTCTCCATTTTGATGTTTGTTCTCTAGACTTTAACAACTTTTATTGTATACAAAACAAAGTTTCGTTTAGTAAAGCTTTTCAGACAGTAAATGAAAAATTTGTATTCCCTACAGTGAAGCAGACTAACTCTATCATTCTTCCTCAGTGGCCTTTAATGAATATCTGCACATAACTTTATTTATTTATTGGTTGTCTCTTGAAGGCAACAGCTGGAACTGGATTCTACTCTTAAGGTCAGCTTAAAAAGGTTTAAGATTCTACAATGAATCCAACTCCTTTCAGGTTCCCATGAACCTTTCTCCTACTTCTTCATGGTTATGAGCCACTATGTTGGTCTGACAAATATCAACCTGTGGTCTTAATGAAAAAATATGGTAGTACAAAGTATTAATGGTATTAAATTTAAGTCATTTAGACATGTTCAGACACTAGAATAACAAATAGGATATTTCAAATTATTATTTGAATTATTCAGTCACTTATTCATACTTTGGCACCAATGCAAAACGTTTTTAGCTCTTATTACTGGATATACAGATAAAGCTCTTTTTAGCCTTCTTTGCATTGTTACTTCAGAATAGTAACAGCAAATAACAGCTCCTGCCGACTTTAGTGGTTTGATTTTTGTATGAATGGAGCTTTCTTCCATTTACAAGTTAAGCTCGGTATAAAACGTTGGGTTATCTCTCAGGACGTTGCACTTTGACCTAAACAGTAAGCGGGTGGGGGTTTTCGATTCCGTCGGAACAGATTGATGCCTCCTCAGAGATCGAACCTTTGCAGGGAGCAGCGAACACCGGTCCCTCACACCATCAGTTCAGACTCTCTGACCCGGCTGGCAGGCTCTCCGCTGGGTTTCCAAATCGACTAACCCTTTGTTCCTCCAGGCTGGTCTCATCTCTCTGGACGGAGCTCATCAGTGTGCCTCAGCAGAATGGGACTGTTGGTGTGTGGATGTGTGCCAAACTTGGCTTTTACCATTCAGCAACAACCGGGATTTGCTAAAGCGGATGGTTACCAAGTTATAAATGAGCGTGTATCTGTATGCCTCTGTGCTAAACTGTACATTAGCACTTTGAGCTGAGGTCAACACAGAGAAGAAGAAGAAGAGAGATAGTGGAGAGCGTTCGATGCCAAAGCCATCGATTCCAATTAATCACAATTCTCCATTTGAATCGACTGGGTGGGAGCTTCAATTTCCACGTCCTTGCTCAGCACATCTATTGAGAAAAAGTGCTGTGCTGCTAATCTCAACTCCTAATACCAGAGTGTGAAGAAGGCAGGCAACTCTAGGAGAGCAGGGATGTCTGTGTTCAGGAAGGCAAGGAGAAGAAGGTTTATCCGCATAGACAGCTGGGTCCTTTGTTTATCTAAAAGCGATGAGATAAAAGCATCATTAGACGCCACTGATGTCCATGTGGCTGAGGACGGTCATTTCTATAGATAGAAGGTGATTAGTCCAGTGAGGATGGAAACAGAGAATTTGAAATCAGTTGTTAGTTTGACATCTTCCGCTTAGCTTTGTGTGTAAAGCTGATAATCATAATCATATGCTAATAAACCTGTGCATCCATCAATGGGAGATTTACAGAAAGGAACTACGCTACAAAGAGCAACCAACCAACCAGCGTAACTCCTTTAAACCTCAGCGCAGGCAGGGATACACTAACACACACAGAGAGAAGCACACAGTTGGGCTCCCAGTGTTCTTAATTAAAATCAGGTATAGAATAAAAATGAGCAGATTAAAAGAATGAGCAAGAGGCTTTAGGGATTTCCCCTGAGATCCTACTACACTAGTAACGGAGTGTGTAACGGCTTCCTTTCACCTTGGATCAAAAACACAACGGTGCTCTATGTTTGCTATATTACTGCCACAGTCAGAGAGGGGGAATAAAAAAAAAAATAAAAAATCAAGCCTCCTTTTCATTCTGCTCCAAAAATACATATAGACAGATACATAATCCTGCAGAGCCAAGAAATATCTTCTGAACCATCCAGGCGACAGAGAGATAATCCAGAGATACAAACTGAAAGGTGTCGCCTGAAAGGAGCACTCAGTCTGTTTTACCAATTTATTCAACATTTTCCATTAACATATATATTACCCTCTGGGACTAATTAGGAGGAAATTAGCCATGCATATTTTTTCCCTCCTTTTAAAAATTAATTTGTGGATAGATTGTATGGAAATATTTACTGTCACATGTGCTGCCGATATCTATAGCTGGATTAAGATTTAAAAGCATTAAAAGTCGGCAACAAATCATTTTAAATTTATTCATTTGTTGAACAAATTTTAGTTTCTACACCCAACCTAATGGAGCACTGTTGGGGGACACATGGGTGGCTAAAAGCTGCTAATATAAGTAGGGATGCACGATATTGGGATTTTGGTCGATATCCGATATGCCGATATTTTAAAACTCATGTAGCCGATAACCGATATCGATACCGATGTTAAAGCTGGAAAACAATAAGTAGTCATTGAAAATAGCAGTTTTATTATCCATTTCTGACACTTTTAAAAATAATATACTCAAATATATTTTCATATGCTGATATCAAATTGATTTTTAAAAACGCGGTATCGATCTATTTTACTTTCAAAATCTCGTGAAATTTCATCGTTCTGTTACAAACTCACGTGATATTGTGCAAACTCTTGTGAGATTTTGTTAGTAAAATAGATCGATGCCGCGTCAATATATCAACATATAAAAATATGGCAAAATTTCATTAGTAAAAGAGATTGATATGTTGTTTTTAAATGGCAATATATCAGCATATGAAGATATTGTGATATTTTAATGTATCAATATTTTTTTCCTCGTCTTTAGAAGTTTTTAAGTCTGTAAAAAAGAAGTTTTTGAGGAAGAAGAAGAAGTAGTATTTTTTTTTTTTTTTTAGACTTTAGAAACTCAGAAGCTGATCAAATATCGGGTTAAATATCGGTAAGATATGATTAAAAAAAAGAAAGTAAATGCTTGGACAATAGGGGTGTAAATAATATTCCATTTGAGTATTGATTATTTTATCCATTTGCTTCTGGACATAATTCTGACTCCCGTGCTGCGGTGGCAATAAACCTATTTTGCCCTCCTACCTCGCTTCATTTAGCCATTATGCTCCTTCCGCTTGCAGTATTTTTTGATGCAAGGCCTTATAGACTGTATGACACAGAGGCATTATTATTTTTTAGTCAATGGGGTTTTCATAGGCCTAGGTGGAGTACAACTTTACTACTTCTGGTATATGGTGTTGTTTCTCAAATAAAATGCATAACTACATTACAGCTTTCATTGATTTATTTCAAATTTGAAACATTTTCTAGCCTGTAAGGTAAAAAAAAATAAAAATAACCTATTAATCGAATCGTATCGTGGTGTATAGAAAATAATCGAAGGAAATTGATACTGAATAGTATCGCCATTATGGGTGTGATTACACCCCTATTAGGGAATAAACTAGGCACTAGATTGTTCATTTCCTAATATTGCTTAAAAAAAAAAAAAAAAAGGACATTTTTACCTACCTAAAAACAATGAGGAAAAATATCTTATGTCTGTACCGCTACTCTGCAGCGCAGCACCACATCTATAGTTAAGGCAGTCACAGTGGAAGATGTGGACTGACTCAAACCCCAAAGAACATCGATACCAAAATAACTGAATGTTTAATATCTTCTGATGAATTTATATAGAACCTGCTTCTTCTTCATCTAATAATATCTAATAAATATGTAAAAAAGGATGATAGCATCACTGTCCCTCTTCGTTTTCTGTCCTAATTTCATCGCTGTCGTAATTTAATTTTGATGATGAAATCTGGTCACCTTATTTTAAAGCAACATGTTAAAGCAGGGAAGCCAACATTAAATAGCTAGCAGAGTTAGTGACACTCTGATCTATATTCCCTTTAAAGCTACAGTGTGTAATTTTCAGCGACATCTAACGTCCAGACTGCAGACCGCAGCAACATGAACATCTCCCCCCCACCGCTTCTCCCCCTCAACAGTACGGCGAGCGTTACGGGACAAAATGTCTTCCACGACGTCTGCATCACCTACCTTCTCAAGTGATGAGGTTTGTTTACATAGATAATTTTACATAGATAATTTTACAGATAGTATTTCATTAGTTCATTAGTTTCGAGCGTAATGGGCGATCTCGCAATCGCTAGTTTGTTGGCTCTGCGCTGCCGTAGCGCAAAGATGTCTGCCTCCATGGCTGCGAGACCCGCTCCTATGTAATTATAAATAACGAATTCTAAGGCAACGCAAATATTAAGGTTAAGAGGCTGAGCTCGTAGATGATGATAAATAACATAGTTATGTATAATATATTACATTTCTGACTGTATATCCCTGTAATTATTACACACTGTAGCTTTAAGACAGAAAAACTTGCCACCTAAAAATGATTTCCAATAATAAACGATAACTTGATGATACAGAGACATTTCTCAGTCCTTTTCTATTAATAAAAAAGGTCTCGTCTCTAGATTTGACATTTACCGCTCCTGAACAATAATGAAGAAACAAAATCCCAAAGGAGACGGGCCCACCAGAAAGGCCCTTCTGTCACACTTCCATTTATTTCTCCCTTTCTCAAGCCTTCTCAATCCAACAAATTCACGCTCATTCTCTGGGGACTATTGAAAGTCGTTCAGAGAAATGTGGGAAATCAATACCTGAAATTGAAGTACACAAGCCAGACTTAAAAATAAAAAGTGGCTACTCTTGGACAAGTAAATTAAAATCCTTCTTGTCAGAATAATTCCTGGAAGCAGTGACTGTTACAAATGTGTTGAGAGTGTTTACGCGTTCTACAGGCAAGCAAAGGTGATGATAATAACACTCTGTTTGTCCTCCATTATCAACACATCTCTCGGAGTTTGGCGACATGTCCGACCAAAGATGGATAATGGGAGTCGTGTTGAGGGAGAATTTATGACACTCCCAATGGACCAATCTAAATGCAAGCTGCTCAGCCAAAACAAACACCCAACTCAGCCAAGGATTAGATAAATGTGAAGCTGAGAGAAGGAGAAGCAAAGTTAAAACGTGAAAACGAACCAAAAAAGAAATGTTGTTTTTGGGTCTTATGCTATCCACTGTTCTCTTCAGCCTTTAAGTTTTCTATTGATTTACTTCAGGCTGAAATAGAGTGGGAAGATGTTGACCTCTGTGCCGATTTGTTCAGGTCTTTTGTTTTATTACACCACTGTCTCTTTTTCAGCCTTTAAGTAGAGGCCATTAGACCCTTCACAAAAAAAAAAAAAAAAAAAAAAACTATTGTAGCTAGGAAAAAAAGGCCCACAGCATCACGGATCCTCCACTGTTCTAAACATCAGGCATGCGGTGCTATTAAACGTTTTCGTGCTTTAATGTTTTTTGTCAAAAAGCTCAGCCTTATCAACCCAAAGCACACAATTCCAATAAATGTCTTTAATTCAAATTCATGCTTGTGATGTGAGAAAAGATGACACATCCCAAATAACCAGTTATCATGTAGAAAGCATCTCATGGTTGCTATGGATATTTGGCGACCCCTGATAGCCACTCCATGGTACAGTTCAGAGACTGTGAGCTTTGGAGAGTCTCCTTTACCTTCAATCATCCTCCTGCTCACTGTGTGTGTTGATGAGATTAAAGCTGGTTCTCCTCCAGCCAAGCAGCCGATGGCCGACAGTAACAGGTCTGTGTGTCACATCCAATCTATGCCCTTCAAAATAAAGGTTGCGGTATAAATCTGAAATTGTTTAGTTATTTTAAGCTTTTTGTCTTCAAGAGAAAATTAATTTATTCAGCCAACACGCCCATGGACATTGATCGATTAAAAGAACCTCAGGGCAAAGAGCTGCATCAGTTGCAAAGCTGCAATGTGAATTACTATTCCTTTCTCCCAAATCAAAACAAAAAGCAGCTGCAGGTAAAATAACTTTTTTGGGGTAGTCTGTCTGTCTGTGAATCTGCATCAGAATGACTGACTCAGCCGCCTACATCTGTGATTGAATGTCGTGGTACTGACATCAGCAGTAGGTGAGGTTCTATTGCATTCAGGATAACGTCGACAGCAATGAGGTTTCACTTTTAGATCCATATTTATGAGGGTAAACTCCAACAACAGTCTCATCTTTGGCATTTATGTTACTTTTCGCAGTCATTGAAGATGAGTTTAGCAATATAATTATTTGACTTAATGTATCTAATGACTCACTGTAAAGTTCCTAACATACTAGATTGTTTTTTTATTTGTTCAATATCTAATCTTCATGCAACAAATTACAAACAAACCAAAAAAAAACATTAAAAACCACCTGCTTTGTTCCAACGTGGACTCATTTAATGATGCCTAAATGTTCCCTAGATATCCATGTAAGTCTGTATCAAAAGAAATGGATATCAGTAGGGAGTTAAATATGCAGAAAAAAGTCCTGTTTTTCCTTAAATTCCCTCCTCTGCTACGTCGACTATCAAAACTATAATTAAACTGTGTTTGAAAAAAAAAAACCTCTGATATCCAAACAATCATTTCCTCCAAACAAGCCCCAACAGTCTTGTTCCCTTAATCAGTAGCAATGGTTGGCTTTCTTACAGACTTTTTTTCTATAATGCAGCCTTTTCAGCTCCGATCGTTGGTGTTAAGGTGACGTTCCTGGTGGCTAAAATGACTCTGCAGCATCAGATCATCTGTGCAAGAAGCAAGTCTGCTGTTTCTGCTGTTCTTAGTTTGTGGATGAGCTCCTAAATAAGTGGACTCGGCCCTTTTTAGAAAGAAAAAACCTCAATGTTTACCTGCCAAGTCTGAATGCCATAAACAGCAAGAACGACAAGATGTTAAGATTGTCTCTTAAGAAACACAGTGGCTGTTTCCTATAAATATACACACAAACGGGACTTGGCTGCTTTCTTGTTTCAAGTCATAATAAATGTTTGCAGATGTTGTAAAAAGCATCAGCAGCCTTCATCCTGTCAGGAGGCGTTAGGTGGGAGGTCTCCCAAGAATGACGCAAAGCAAAACAGGATTAATTAATGAATGCTGGGTTGGCATCCATTAATGGAGTCACAGAGGTGCTCATCATGTGTGACGACTGACAGGCCTGACATCCTGACGAAATAAAGTCATGCAAAGGCCTGATTGTGTCATCTCAAGCAGCAGGACGGGTGAAGAAGAGTGACTGCAAGAATTTTCATAATGCTCTAGTTTCAAGCACAAACTCATGTATTCTGTTGTTTTTTGTGTGAAAGCATTCCAATGCACACTGTAAGTTAATCTTCTAGATCCAAACATCGAAGCATGCAGACTCTCTTAATGTGGACCAGCTTGTGATCTCTGCTAGGGCTGGGCGATATAGAAAAAAAGCTTATCAATAAAAAAAAATGCATATTGATCGATATCGATAATTATTGAAAAGATTTGAAACCATATTTTATGTGCAGCTCTGCCTGGACTTTTTATGATATTGCTAAATGATTTAATTTTAATAAAGAACACAAACACAGACTTCCAATGAAATCTTTATTTAACCAACTTTTTTAACCATAACAGAATTGTTTTAAAGAAAAATAACTTAAGAGACCTGAGTTATGTTATTAAATACTGACAAAGAATAAACTAAAGTGACCAAAATAAATATAACAAATAAACCTGGTTCAGCTTAGTTTCCTGCTTTAACCTGAGTTATTACTTAGTTTCTGGCCCCTCAGCATTTTTCTCTCAATTGTTAGAACTACGTGGGAAACTGCCCAGAACTGAAAATATATATATATATATTTTCCCGAAATTCCCGAAGATTCCTCGGAGGAGAGTCGCGACGGGGCCTACACAGCTCGTACTCCTGCGGGTGTGAGCGGCTGATGATAAAAAAAAAAAAAAAAAGTTGGTTGTGCTATCAGACTTGGTTTTCACTGGTTCCCGACACATTTTACAGATGAATGTGGTTTGTTTTTTGTCCGACTTGCCATGATCGAAATACTGCCAGACTGCCGAACTACAAAAACCTTCTTTGGAACAATTTCCTCCGCCTCTCCTGCTGCGACATCTTCATGTGCTCTGTGTTGTGGTTTGAGAGGGCGGCGCTTTGTGACGCCATGCCTGGGTCCGCGATTGTGATTGGTTGGGAGGAAGTAGTGACTAGCATAAACCTACATGCTAGGCTACAATGAGAAGGAAGGAAAACTGCGTTTCTTTATCGAACTTTTATCGAGCCTATTTTTTTCTATTGCGCCACACGTCTATCGATCGATATATATCGTTATTGAATTATCGCCCAGCCCTAATCTCTGCACACATCAAAGAAACAAACACTAGATGGATAAACAGTGCTCCACAGCAGTCACACAGGGAAGCATGTTTTAACCACTGGGCTGTATAAATGGCTCTTGGGTGCAGTAGATGACAGGGGGGAAAAAAGCATGCCCCGACATCAAACCGTGTCTGTAAAGGGAAAAAGTAAAAAGCATCAGAGGCCAGCTGGTGTCCAAGAATGACACACCATGTTGGGGTGTATGAAACAAACATTCCCTGTTGAATACAAAGCTCCAAACAGAAGCTTACTGAAGTAGCAGTGGCGTGATCAAAGGATTGATCCGCAGCCAGCTGACTCCTTTAAGAGTGCTTGGCTAACTCTGCTGGCCTGAACCTCTGTGCAGGCTTGTGGGAATGGGGAGGGAGGTTTGGAAGTGCTGAACCGCGCTGTGTGCAGGCCAGATGTTGAACAAAGAGCAACCTTCAAAACATTTATGACAATCAGGGGATTTGCTGTGGGGCACAGCTGCAGTTTTGAGAACAGCTGAGGTTTGTTTTCTTTACAACTCAAATCAGGCCGACTGACAGGCAGAGAGCGTAAAAAGAAATGTCACCAAACAGCCCCTTTGTTGCACTTTGACAAGAGTAGAATTCAATGAATTGAGTTTTTGACTTTCAGAAGCTGGAAAGAGACAAAGAGAGAAACAATAATCCAAAGAAAACAATGGAAAACAACACTTCAGGACGAAGATTGGTAGCAGCTGCCGATCACCTGTTTCCAGAGCAGGCACAGGTGCTAAATTTCTATAAAGGCTGATCGACACATACAGCCATAAAACAGGTAATGACCACACACCTTTTCATCTGGTTTCAATTCAATAACTTGTTTTCATTTGAAGATCCGGGAAAGCACATTGGAGCACTGAGCTATCTCTATAGTTATGCTGCTATAGGCTTAGGCTTCTGGAAGACATAGGGCCCCCTTTTTCATCATTCTGCTTCATTCTATCTCAATTCTCTGATTCTGCAGAATCTGTTAGCTCAATCTCTAACACTATGCTCTCTCTGGTTTTTCTCATAGTAGCTTCTTCTGGTCGCATGTTGGCACTGCTGGTTTGGTCCAGGGCTCAGTTTTTCCTCCTCTACTCAAAAATGCTGCTTATGGATAAACAACGTGAAAACTAGCTGTTGTAGCTCTGCGAGGGTAAAGTTCCTGAGTTCTAGGATGGGCAAAAGCGTTTCAACGTCAATCAGAATAGGCTGATTGTTATTGCCTTTAGTTTAAAAATCTAAAATCCTTAGACAGGTCCTAGTGAAACAGATCAAGCTACGCTTTATGTATCAGATCACACTTGGAGAAAAAGACAAAAATGTATCCTTTTAATGATTTTATATATATGCATTCAAAGCCAGAGATGGGAAGTAACGAAGTACAAATACTTCGTTACTGTACTCAAGTAGATTTTCTGATATTTTTACTTTACTACTTATTTTTATGGCGACTTTTTACTTCTACTCCTTACATTTTTACACAAATATCTGTACTTTCTACTCCTTACATTTAAAAAAATTGGCTCGTTACTTTAGTTTTGAATCATTTCAATGGAGTTACAATTATTATTTTTCACGTCATCAATACCAAATTCAATCTAATTGGATGGGAATCTACGTTGCATTTGACGCACCACTACAAGATGAATCAACAGATTCGGCGGTATTCATTCGCGGCAAATTATTGCACCTAGGTGGCGGTGGCGTTAAAAGTAGTATGGACGACGAGATGATTGAAAATGAACACAACAGAGATCTGGTCCTATTGGCAGACATCCATTTAAAATGTAGGCAACGGCATGAAAAAAGTGGTTTCTACTTTTACTTTTATACTTTAAGTAAATTTACAAGCCTGTACTTTGTTACTTTTACTTGAGTAAAGAAGTTTAATCAGTACTTCCACTTTTACCAGAGTATTTTTTAACACAAGTATCTGTACTTTTACTCAAGTACGGAAAGTGAGTACTTTTGCCATCTCTGTTCAAAGCTTCATTTTCTCACCAGTTAATCCTACTGTTGAGGGAAATATTCAGCAATAATTTGAACTTCTTTAAAAGTAATTATGATTTTGGTACTTTCACTCAATCTGCATTTTGAGTTCTCCATTAAACATTGCTATAATAAAGGTTTTTGCATAATTTTACTAGAGGTTACAGTATATCATCTATGTTTTTGTCTTAGGAGACATAAAGTAGATATTCTCAGAAGTAATCATTCATGGATGATCCAGTTATATTTTCCCCAAGCAGCAATGTTGGAAGTGTTTCAAAAGGTTCCTGACATGGTGGATCACAGACATCGGACATGTCGGACATTGAACAAGGAGAGCGGGAGGGATGTTTGCAAGTTCTCCACTGAGCCATCTGGAAGTAAACTCTTTAACACCCCACAGTATCAAACGGAGGAGCCCCTTTCATTGAAGCTAACTGAGCTGTAGCTGAAACATCACTGATTGCATTAGGACCTTTAATCGTGTTAAAGTGTCTTATTTTATCAAAGGGAATTTGGCTCAATCTTGGCCCATTTTCAAGCCAACCTTCATCAAAAGTCGTTGCCAGGAGATACCGAGTGAGCGGGTGTGTCCATTCACCCTCTCACAGATAAACAAGTGTAACCCTTCAGGCTTTCCGTCTTTCCTCCTCTCTATTCCTTATCAGCTGGCGGAGGAAGGGGAAGAATGATCAACTGAGCATGCTCCAACATCAGATGACTCGCTAATGGGATTACAAACCTGCAGTCAATCATCCCAATATTTTAAATCTCGTTTCCTACAGGTTAAAATAGACGTCCTAAACTCCAACAAAGAAGCTCACCAGGTCAACCAGATAAACAAAACAAACGCACCCTGTCCTCTTTTTGATGTGACGGAGAGAAATACCACATGGCATCTTTCCCTCAGTCTCCTGTCTCTTTCTAATTCCCAGCATGATTGAAGGACTCACTTTCGTCCTGCTCTATCACTCTAGCCTTCTGCTTTCCATCTTGCACATTTCAGGGAGCTCAGGTGGCTAAAGAGGGAGATGCGGCTGCTGGGTCCTATCTGGCCATGTTGCTGGAGCATTCTGAAGATGCTATCAGAGTCGGCCCCATTGCTCTGTTTATGCTCAGGCCCAGGCAAGTGCAGCTTGACAGGAAATGAGATGGATGGAGAACCGGGGGAGGAGAAATGGGAACATCTTCCTCAGCAGAAATGATGGAGTGAGGAGCAGACAGGAGAGACAGGCCTGATAAACATGTAAAGGCAAGGCTTGTCCAAAGCTAAAAAAGAAGGGCACTTATTTACTTTGCGGTAATCTGTTAAGTCATACCAGCCAGTTTTAGTTTGTGTTTTTTTTAAGGGATTGCACGTTTCAGACAAAACAAAAAATCTACGGGATACCTATGAAATTTTGTAACTGGACGTGAACGCCCTGCAAAGTTTTACGGTGTTATATCCCTCGCAAATGGGCCAAAATTGGCTTAGTCCTCATGGTTATGCATATATAAAATATCTCTACAACTCGGCAGAATTTAAGAGATTCAATCTCTAACTCTATGCTGTCTCTGCTTTTTCTCCTAGTAACTTCATCTGATGAGAGAAACATCATCTGTGCTGCTGCCGTCAACACCTTTGTTTATAGATGTTCAAGATCTGCCTGTTTTTCAGTGTAGTCCTGTTTCTCTGATTGTGACTAGCTGGATGTGCTCTCATCTCATTTGAGGTGGGAGATGTGTCGGAGCTCATCTTCCTGGCTGTGTGTTTCCTGGACAGTCCACCTGTGGAGCTCGTTGACAGTTGCCTTTATTATCTCTGCTCCTTTTTGTATCTCTGCTTCTGTCTCCTTGAACCCCAGTCGGCCTCTGCTGATGGCCGCTCACACAGAGCCTGGTTCTGCTGGAGGTTTCTTCCTGTTAAAAGGGAGTTTTTCCTCTCCACTGTCGCTACAAGTACGCTTAGTGTGAGGGATTGCCTTCGAGTCAATGAGTCGATGCAATCAACTGGTTTTCCTTAGATAGAAAACTTTTAATGAATTTGGCTGGATGACCTGTTTGAACTGTAAAGTGCCTTGAGGTGACATGAGTTGTGAATCGGCGCTATAAGTCTGAATTGAACTTAATATCACAGAGTTAATAACTTGGTTATAAGTCCTTTTTTCGATAGAAAACCCAGTGTTTGTTGTGTTTGAAGCATTTCTTCCATGCTTACTACCTTTAACAGGTTATGTGTCGCCTGCTCCCTATGGTAAACAATCCTGTACCAGAGTCAGCATCAGGTGTTAACTCCTGCAGTGCTTGTTTAGGCTTGCATCTGAAGGGATAAGGAAGCTACTTAGAGTTGATGGGAAGATAGATTGAAAATCAGCGCTGAAAGAGTCTAACCTGGTAAGGATTTTCACCTTCTAGCAGGACAGCCACCCTAAACATGGCCGAGTTAGAAAGGGAAGGAAACGGTGTATTTTGGTGCTAAGATTGTCCAGTCCAGATCCAAGAAAACAGGCCAATATGCCATCTATTAGATGGGGAAATAGGTTAAGAGCATGTGTCCTTTCTTTAACTAACAACTACTGTTCTCCCTCTGGTGGTTTATCATATAGAATTCCAACTAAATAGATACATCAGGCTTGCTGCAAGTTCTCTACAACAAACTCCTTTTTAATCAGCAGATGAGCTACCCTGAGTCTGTGGGTGTGCTCTCCTGTCTGCACCCTGGAGCGGCAGCTTGAGAGCAGCAGATGTTTCTGAAGACACAGCTGCAGACTGAGGCAGCGGAGGAGGCGGACGCGGCCAGGAGCATTCGTCATCGTTTACCTCTTCGAAAGGTGTGATGATGTGACACATCAACGTCAGTTAACAACCCCTCCGCCTCCTACTCCACAAACCGTTTCAAATTACAGATCAAACCTCCATCATTAGTATAAATAAGACAAATAGGTGTGATTGATGCCGGAACATGCCGGTTTATTTTGTTGAACCAGTTTCAGTGGGTACAGATATAAAAGTGTAGCAGTATTCTGAAATGTTGAATTATACTGTATCCTAGGTGTTGTTTAAGAACTAGGATGACAGATTGTCGCTTCTCAAACAGAACAGGAAACCAGTGCAGATTCAGATTTTTTGTAGCCTTCATATTTGTCACAAGTTATAAACCTTAAAGTTCTATTATTTTCCTTAAAAATCAGTAAATTGCCATTTCTACATTTAGATAAATCCACTTTCTAGATGCTCCAGCGAACCTCTGTAGCAGACGAACCACCAGCTTTCACACTCTGATGTGGTGAAGAGTCTGATGCAATGAATGTGACAAATTTGCCTGCTTAGGCGTGAAACGCAACACGCCTTAAAAGTTCATTAGATCCGTCTGGAGCAGAGACAGATGCCGTGGATAACACAGACTAAACACTCTGCAGCAAACAAAGACATCAACACAGAGCGCAGGCCAGGCTGAATGAGCTGCAGGAGGGAAGGGTTTGCATCTGATTCTTCATCACAGGCTAGGAAGAGACGACACACTTCTGTAACTTAACCTCCCTCTGCAGACTTTCAATTTTTTTAATTTAATGTTGATCTTTTTCTGAAATACATGTTATTTTGTGTGTAAAACTACAAAAAAAAAAGTGCAGGACTTCTGAAATTATCTCCTCAAGGGTAGAGAAGAGGAACACTGACGCTGAAGGCGTCCTTTTCAAAACGTTCATCTCTAATGGATAAGAACAGCATGGATCTCCAGAACACCTGGATGGCCTGGAAGAATGGCATCACCAATCACCTTGGTCCATCTGCGACCCAGAGCCTTCAGTCAGAGCAGGTGCTATAGTAAACATCACTGAACAGAGTCTGATTTGTTCTAAACGGCCAAAACAGATCAGCTGCAACACTAAAAAACACAGAGACAGAAAGATGAATACTTATCTTCCTACTGTGCATCAGTGAACTGGGAAACCTGCTGCTTCATGGAGATGCTGGGGGCTGATATATCTTATCATAAGTGAGGCACAGACAGGTAAACAAAGAGCTTTTCTTTAATGCTCAGCTCTTTCTATGCCATAATGGACCAAAAGAATACCTGCTTCAGAGAAAATGAATCCCCAAACAATCTATACATCACCTGTATCTATACTACTATTACTCGGGGGGGAAAAAGCGTAAACCCTTCTGACTTCCTGCCCGGAATGAGCGGTCTTTATCCCCTAGTTTAGAACCATGGCCTCAGATGTAAAGGAACAGTCTCTTCTTTCAGTATGGCCTGAAGATGCACAATCATCTGCAAGAGCAACATTTTAAGAAACGTATACAAAACTTTAATTTACTGAAAAAGGGAAGAGAAGATAAGAGAAAAGAGAAGAGGTCTGACTGCCCAGGCTCTTTCAATGTCCGCCTCTATGCTACAAGAGTTCCATCATCTTGCTTTAAAAATTAACTTCCCTTTTAATCTGGCTACTAATATGTCCGACCAGCTGCACCATGTCTTACACAGATGTGAACCTTCATTGATAAAGCTGCCATCAAGACCATGAGATGAAAACAAGAAAATGAATATTTTTATGACTGTTATTATTAGGAATGTCTCTTCAGATATCGGGGAGATCGAGAATTGGTGCAATATCATCCAAAGAACGAGTGGCCTAATACAAGCATTAGGGAAATGGTGGGAGCTGATCAATTCTTCCAAGCATGCCTCACAGCGATAATAATGGATGATTTTGATAGACATCAGTATGACTCTTTCAATGTGTGTTAGTGGTGAAACCGGATTACCAGTAACTGAAGTCTCATACCATCCTCTTGACGGGTTTATGATGTTATTGCCCCAATAACTCACAGCTCATTGGTTTATTGTATCAGACATTTGAGATGCAAATTAAGCTTAACTTAGGTTGCCTTCGATGACACTGTTACCTCACACTTTCGGTAACTGCCATGACATTAAAAGCTCTAATACTTGCACTGACTACAAACATTTCCACGACACTTATGATGGAGTTAGTTCAGGATTATGCTATGTTCAGACCGCACGCAGCAGGAGCAGCAAAAACGCGTGTGCTGATTAATTTTTGATTCTTGTACAAGTTTAGTTCTGACGCGCGGCTGAGGCATCTTTGCTGCCCTAGCTGCACTGTCAATAAGTGGGTCTGATGCGCGTTGGGCGGAGCTACCCTATCCTTTCTTTGCTGGTAACAATGGCAGCTATATTTGCGGTGATCAGTGGGTAAAAAGTAGTTTTAATATGTTTTAAGTGAGAAAGCTCACCTAAAAACTTAATCTGTGCAGTCATTTCATCAAGATTACAATCCTGCCTTCAAATATTATTTTGCTGTCACAGTCGCTCAGACCCCTCCATACACTGGCGGTGCTCTGTCACTGGAAATCCCGTTCAATGATAGCCTCTGGCCCGGTCGGTTCTAAGGGAATCCAAACTGCAGGCACCAGAATAATAGAATGGAACATATTTTGCTGAAAGGTTTCTACATTTTAAGTTAATTTAGGTGTTAAACTGTTTCAGAGGAGTGATCATAGCGCTCTGCATCAGCAGTGCTGTGTCCGTCTCCCTGCCAGCTCCCAGATTAGCTCCTCTGATTGGTTGATGTGGCGCGTCGAGTAGCAAAAGTACAATTTTTCCAATGCTGCTACAGCTGCTCAGACGTGCTGCTCAAAACGCAATGCGGGACCTTTTTCTGCACCTTGATGCACGTCAACCATTGACTTTGCTTCTGCTTCTGCTGTCTCTGCTGCTTGTGTTGTGAACGTAGCATTACACCTCAGGTACCACCTATATAACCACAACTTTGCATCTAGTATTCAATCTAAAGAAGGGTCAGGATAATTTAACTAAGGTGACTAGTAAAAGATCAAAAATGATGCAAACTCTCCAAAACTAAAATAAATAAATCAAATTTGTTGAAGCTCCAACATTCTGCTGCCTAGATAGACCACTGCTGGCACTTGGGTATGCACATTAATGTTTACCGTCATCATTTGTCTTCCAATGGTAATCCCACTAAGGCTGATCCAAATCTGAGCTGCCACAGAACAAATAACAAATACCAAAGATCTTTAAAAGCTGCTCTTTGAATTTGAAGAGCGGAATGCTTGGATTAAGAGACTGATGCTCAAAACTTCAAATGAAAGCTCAACAAACAAGGAAATGTTATTTCCCCCATAATTTTTAGGTGTTGGACAACACCACAGCTCAAAGGAATTTGCGAAGGCTTCTAATTATAGCTAAACATTTGTCATGTGTTCATAATTACAGCAATTAGGCAAGAAATTGTGAATAATTCCTTTTAAATATCGAGCAACTTGATTTTCATCAGTAATGACTTCAAAGACTTGTGTTCATGCAGCTAATTACTAAGTGCTAATTAATATTTGATGGCAGAGCAGAAGTTGATTTGCTCACGTTGGTTCTGCTCATTAATGATATTTTAATTCTTTTGTTGTCGTTGGGCCAAACAGTGTAAAGTCGAGAGGCCCAGGCATGGAGAGCTGTATTATATTCAGTAGGTGACTTAATAAACGCAGAGCCAAAAAGGTGTGTTTTTTTTTTTTTTTACCAAAACTAAGTGTAATCATCCAGATCCCTGACTGGGATCCAAACTCTGACAGTCATTGTTTATCTCAGTGATACAAAACATCAGGAATCATTTCAGGTATTAAAAAGCTCAGAGTCTACTGTCAGCATGATTGTTCCAGTGGTGTTGTAGTACTTCAGATCGATCTTGGTCTTGAGACAATATTCTTAGGTTATGGTCGAGGTCTTGGTGCTGACAGCATGTTTTACTCATTCTTGTCTCGGTCTCAGATAGAGCAGTGTCGAGTTTTGGAACGAGACGGGTTGTGACTATTGCTTATAGGCTTTTTGTTTACATGAAGTTTTTCAAGAAATGAAACACTGTGATTCTTTTCAATGATTAGAAATTTGTTGCTTTGAGAAAAAGTTGCAAAGATTGTTTTTGTATGTATTTCAAATACAGGTTGTCGGATGGATGGATGGATGGATGGATGGGAGGAAGGAAGGAAGGAAGGAAGGAAGGAAGGATAGATTGGTTGGATGGATGGATGGATGGATGGATGGATGGATGGATGGATGGATGGATGGATGGATGGATGGAAGGAAGGAAGAATAGATTGGTTGGATGGATGGATGGATGGATGGATGGATGGATGGATGGATGGATGGATGGATGGATGGATGGATGGATGGAAGGAAGAATAGATTGGTTGGAAGGAAGGATAGATTGGTTGGAAGGAAGGATAGATTGGTTGGAAGGAAGGAAGGAAGGAAGGATAGATTGGTTGGAAGGAAGGAAGGAAGGAAGGAAGGATAGATCGGATGGATAGATGGATGGATGGATGGATGGATGGATGGATGGATGGGAGGATGGGAGGAAGGAAGGAAGGAAGGAAGGAAGGAAGGAAGGAAGGAAGGAAGGAAGGAAGGAAGGAAGGATAGATTGGTTGGATGGATGGATGGATGGATGGATGGAAGGAAGGAAGAATAGATTGATTGGATGGATTGATGGATGGATGGATGGATGGATGGATGGATGGATGGATGGATGGAAGGAAGGATAGATTGATTGGATGGATGGATGGATGGATGGATGGATGGATGGATGGATGGATGGATGGAAGGAAGGATAGATTGATTGGATGGATGGATAGAAGGAAGGAAGAATAGATTGGTTGGAAGGAAGGAAGGAAGGATAGATTGGATGGATGGATGGATGGATGGATGGATGGATGGAAGGGAGGAAGGAAGGAAGGATAGATTGGTTGGAAGGAAGGAAGGAAGGATGGATGGATGGATAGATGGAAGGAAGGAAGGAAGGATAGATTGATTGGATGGATGGATAGAAGGAAGGAAGAATAGATTGGTTGGAAGGAAGGAAGGAAGGATAGATTGGATGGATGGATGGATGGATGGATGGAAGGGAGGAAGGAAGGAAGGATAGATTGGTTGGAAGGAAGGAAGGAAGGAAGGATGGATGGATGGATGGATGGATGGATGGAAGGAAGGATAGACTGATTGGATGGATGGATAGAAGGAAGGAAGAATAGATTGGTTGGAAGGAAGGAAGGAAGGATAGATTGGATGGATGGATGGATGGATGGATGGATGGAAGGGAGGAAGGAAGGAAGGAAGGATAGATTTGTTGGAAGGAAGGAAGGAAGGAAGGAAGGAAGGAAGGAAGGAAGGAAGGATGGATGGATGGATGGATGGATGGATGGATGGATGGAAGGAAGGAAGGAAGGAAGGAAGGAAGGAAGGAAGGAAGGAAGGAAGGATAAAAACGCAACCCTGAGGTGGAAGTTGAACGGAAAAAGGAAAGAGGCACTGGATTACAGATTACAGGGAAGACAGGAACTATTTGAAAAGAAGAGGCGTTTTTAGTCTCACTGTGTGAGAAAAGGAAAGATGCAGATCGTTGACCTCTGAACAGCTTCAGAGTGAAATCTACTGTAAGAAAAGCTATTCCCATAATACTACAAATCAATATTATCAGCAGGGGGGCTTCCACTTCACCACCACAAGCTTTTATTCTTTATTAATCATCCATCAACCCCCATCAGGCTCAGCTCAGTGGGTCGAAAACCTCGGGAATCCTACATCAGCATCCACACAATAAAAACCCCTGAATTTAATACCACAACAGCTTTCAGCCGCCAATCAACAAGCCCAGGAACATGGTGGAAGAAGAAGCAGTCTGCAACCCGTTCCCTGAGGCCATCACATGCAGAGTTCAGGGGCAGGGAAAGGAAGACACACACCCAAGCACACACTGCTTAAGTCTGAACTGCTCATGCAAACAACCTATCACTTCCTTGCTTTCACACTCCTTTTTTTTTTTTCTTCACACATCGTCTGCCTTCCTACAACTCCTGTCTGCACCACACACGTCATGCCTGTATGCATTAAGACAGAGTTTGTGTAGGAGCAAGCCTGAACAGGAACCGACAGCTTCCAAAACAACCTTTGTTCCAGAAGAAGGGCGCGTTGGGGTGGCTTTTTGGTCTCACCTGTTCTATAGCCCTCTTTCTCTGCACACTATGCACAGTAATACCTAAAGGCTATGCATCTCTCAATTCATTCTTTCCCCTTTTATATCAGTGAAAGGCGATGTCGGGGAATAATGAACATGGAATCAAATGAGTTTTATATATCATGCAAATCCTTAAACTAACTTCAGTCATTTTAAAGGTTGAAAAACAATGTTTTAAATTAAGTGAAATCCAGTAAAGCCGAGGACACGTAGAGAAGCAAAACACCCTTTAAGGTGTTGCCTCAGACGAAATACGGACCTCTCCTCAGCGATTGCAGGAAAGCTGCAGAATAAGTCAATCCAAAAATAATGTTGGCCTCCGAAGCATAAGAATCCAAGATGCTCACCAGCTGAGCACTTCACACTTTGCTTTCTCCGGAGCTCTCCATCTGCGAGGAAGCAAGGAGTTTTCTGTGGCTGCAGTGCACGCACTGAAACGCACCATATTTCTGCCCCCTCAGCACAGGCCAAGGGAAGGCAAATAGGCACTTCAAACATGTTTTATTTACACGGAGAAGCAAAAAGAATCTACCCACAGACAGACGCTTTCTGCACATATTACAGTTCACACTGTGGAAGCAGTATTCATTGACTTTTCCACATTTTTTTGTGACAAACAGCAGTGAAGTAGAAGGAAAACGAAACGAGAATTTTACTTTTTTCCTTCTACAAAGCTTGGTGTCCTCCTGCATTCATCCCTCAGTTAAACTACCTTAACCTCGAGTTACGGCTGCAGCTTTTAGGGGATGTGTCGTGCAGCAGATAAAATTGAAACTTTTTTCCCATTTTCCTTATAGAACAGATCAAGAGGTCACATAAGAGTGTAAAGTGTCTCTTAAAGGTAATTTTGAAGCCAGGATTTGTATTGCAGAAGGCTAATAGCTATCCTGTCAAACTGATTCTGGAACCTGAGATATGGATTCCTGCACCGCCTCACCGTCTTTATAGGTTCACAGTTCTGCTGTATTCTCCTAACTTTGGAAAGCACTAAGTGAGCTGTCTAAAACTTGAGATATTGTTTTACAGCCAAACTCTAGTTTAAACCTCTCAGACCCTTTATACTGCGGCCGATTAACTTCATGAGGCTGGTTGTTCTCTACAGTTCGCTCTGACAAACCTTTAAGGCTTTAACAGAACAGCAGGATTAAATCACAGTGTTGGGTTCAATAGAGGCAGATGGTTGCACTTTATTTTATTTTAGGCTAATAGAATAAAAGGGGGGTTGAAATCAAAAAATCTCCATCGCAGTTGTAGCTGTGCATATTCCCACAGGAGTGTGTTGCAGTGATGCAGATATTTTTGATTTATGCCTAATTTTGAAGTGTGATCTGCGCTATGTTATTCCACGCCACAACACAAGAGAGACATTGAGGAACTAGCTGTGGGTCTAGATACGGCAGAGGCGGGGAGGAAGTGGAAAAACGCAAGGGGCAAGTTTGTGCGACAACACGAGGGCATGAGGGCGAAAAAGAGCGGGGATCCAGGTGGAAAAAGATTCCAAGCTTTCCCCTGCACCTCGCAATGGCGGTCATACAAACAAAACAAGCCGGTAAGGTACCAAACAGGAGATACGGATAGTGTAGAGTGGATGTAGATTTGACCAATCAGAGGCCTCCTGTCTGCGGCACTGTCTGCGCTCACCTACAATTCTGGGGAGGTGCAGCAGAGTGTCTGCAAAACTGATGGGTGGCATATCTGCGTTAACTGCAACACACACGCAGACGACCAGGTTTCTGAGTATAAATCAGCCTAAAATCCCTTTAAAATGCCCTGCAGCGAGTGCTTGTAAAGCTATTTAAATGTAAATTGTGCATGCTTTTCGAATGGTCCTTTAGTGAGAGAAAGTAAGGTATGAGTGAAAAAATACATCTAAACTGGATCCATGACAAAAACAAAGTACTTTCAAGGACAGGTCACAAGAGGAGTGACCTTCAATGTGAAACCTCCGTGAGCGCCAGCAGCACTGTGTCAGTCTGGGATAAAAAAGTAACTTTTCTCACTGGGTCTCACTTTTTCGGCCGACTCTGTGTCTGATGAATTAAGGTGTGTTTCAAAGGTTCCCCCGGAGGCGGCGAGTGGAAGAAGAGAGAGGAAAAAAAAGGAGGATCTGTGAAAGTCAACTCTCTTCTGGGGTTGAAAAGCGCTGTGAAGCTCAACTTAAACTTTGAGAGATGGGGGTGTTTTATTATGGAAACCTGGAACTAGCTCCAGACCTGGATGAGCGCTCGTGGACGAGGGTGGTTGTCCCTGCTTGTACGGAGGGATCGTATTCTCGTTTTGGTTGAAAAAGTTACACCATTTTACCTCCAATTAAATATCACGTCATGTTGTCATCGGTTCCAGCCTTTTCCTGCCTTAAAAAGCTAGCTTTTTATAAATAGAAAACACAAACAGAACTCAACAGGCTTATAAAAAACAGATATATAGTGTCAAGTATGATGAAAATAACATGATGGAATTTAGATTTGGTCGTATTGCAATAATTTGGTGAATCTATGTCTGATTTAAAAGCAATGTATTTTCTCCTGGAAAGGCATCGACCTCGAATCATATATCCAACCTGATGGGTGTCTAAAGTGTATCTTTAAGTATGCATTCCTGGATTTACCCCATCCCATTAAATCTGAGAAATATGTCAGAGACGCTCAGCGTGGCTGACACATGATCCTAGGTTTCCCTCTCGTGTAAAAGGCTTGACATCCCCATATGATGCTAATCACGTACAGACAGACATCTTCAGAGCAGATGGTTGCAAAACAAAATATCCAGTCTGATTAGTACGTCATGCCAGCAGCCAAACTCTTAGCGACAGGGAAAACTCAGTCTTTAAGGTCCAGAATAATAATGTGACTATTTAATGTAAATTTCCAATGATGTGTATGAAGAATGCGCAGTGAGCTCCAGAGTAGGGTGGGGACAGGCGGTGCACTGCATGCAGCTGGGAGATGACGTTCAGCTTCGCAAACGGAGTGTTGGGAAGTCATTAGGAAAGTTTATCTTCATTTGCTGACTGCAGCAGTCAATAATAACTCTCATTAGCACACAGTGACTGCAGAAGCGCGCCACAGAAAGGGCTGGAAACGCTCGGAGCTTGATTGCATTTTCCTCTGAAATTCGAGATTGTGCTCCTGTGTTGAGGATCTCTGACTGTGGATCCTGGCAGGCATTTCAGGAAACTCTACTAACACTGAAAACCTCTCTGAAGACATGTTTTGTTCTTTTGGGATGTAAAACAAGCAAATATCTGATCACAGTCAGAAGCTGGCTGGATGGGATGAATGGATTGTGTTTTCAGTCAAAGTAACATCCATCTATTGTCTACACCCGCTGGTTCTAGAGTGACGCATAGAAACTGGTGCTTTTTCTCCAACCAGTCACTGGGAGAGATGCGTAGTGGACAAGAGAACAGGAAGTCACATGACGGACTTAATGATGGCAAGTGTTCCGGTTTCTTTGGCTGCCATGCAAACAGGCCATCATCTTTACACCATTGTTCTTGATGTGTATCAAAACACTGCATTCAGATTCCTCCAAACACGGTCCTGTGCTTTTTGTCCAAACATCTCCAAGTAGATCACATCTGTCTTTGGTATACTCCAGCTTATTTTATTATCATTACACTGTCCAGAGCAGTACAGAGCAACGAAGTGAATGAAATGAACGAAATGAGTTCAACCCCATGGAGATGCATCCCCTTGGGGATGGGTGGCCTGCCATTGTTCGGCCCTCCGGGGAGCACTGATGAGTTAATGGTCTTTGCTCAGGGAGCCAGGGTAGCAGTCTGTGGGAGTGGGGCTCGAACTCAGAACCTCTGTATTCCAAGCGCAATGCCCTAACCACTAGGCCACCATACTTCTGGAGTATACCATTCCAGAGGTATTGGCCTATTTAGCAACAATGCTTAAGAATTAAGCTACTTCCTTTGAGTTATAATTCCTTTTAGACACTTTAATGTGGAAACCCTTCCTAACAAGCCATACCTGTCTAATGAAGGGAAGTCGATTTAATTTTTTTTTTTTTGCAAACTCTCTGAAAATCCAAATTTGGTTTGGATTTGCATGGACACCAAAGCTTTGCTAATAACTAAAGCTAATGGTATATTTTGAATATGTTTTCACATTGTAGTATCATCCAAAAGAAAAACCTCTACATGTTTGTAAAATGTTTCAGCAAATGCTTCATGGAAGTCATTACTGATCCGTTTCCCTAATGGATTAAAAGCAAACACATACTTGTACGCATTTATAGATGTCACGCTCAGATGATCAGTTAATATAGGGGATGGTATCAGCAGCAGTGAATCCATCTTCCTTTTTAGTGGGACAGAAGCAGTAATGGTGAACAAAGGACTAAATGTTAAGGAGAACAATAAATAGCATTATCTGTTGAAATGCATGTCCTTTCTGCATAGTGGCTGTCCAAAAAAGGAAATAAAGATCTGCATTGACCAACAAATAAGGTTTACTTGCAGTGGGAACAGAACCATGAGATAAATATCTGACGGGAAAAACAAAACAAAAACAAGAGGTGCAGAGCATAACTCAAACATGTAACCATATATCTACAGCTAGGGTAAGATAAAGAAATATTCAATTGCACTGGACCATCCATCACAATGAATTGTGATCATATAAAACATTTTATAGAGTAAAATCACAATTTACCAGAGACTGATTGTGTTTTAAGAACAACATCCGTTGTCACTGCGAAGATAAAACCACCTCTGCTTCTGGCAAAGCTCGAAACTTTGCAGTTATCTTAACAGCTCAGATATTGACAGACGACAAGCAACAAACACGATTAAAAATCTATTAAAACAAAGGCAATTAATTTGCATGGGAGTAAACCCCCCACCCGCACAAAGAAACATTCATCAGGGATTGAGGCGTCTGGGGAGAAGAGATAGGGCCGTCTCCACCAGCCTCTCCACCTACCTGGAGGACCTAATCAGTCGGTGAATACTCGGAAAATGGAAGCTGTCATCTACCTCCACCCTGATGGGCTCCCTGACGACACCCTCTTCCTACTGCCATCCACCAGGAGAAGAAAATAGGATGGATTTTTACATAAAGTATCACTTTAGACCTGCTATTCCTCCATCATACTTCAACAACGGATGCATTTCTTTCAATCTCTCTCCCCGTGCCCTCTGCAGACACATCTATACAGCTGAATACGCAGCTTTTGACGCTTGGTGTACTCCTAAAGCCTGTGCTGCAGTGTCATATCAGAATAGCCAAGATTTATTTCAGGTCTAGACTCTAAGTATTAGGGAAAAACAATCAGCGTGGGAAACCAGGTCCATGGTTTCCAATCATGTCTACCAGCTGATTATTTCCATCCCTAAGGCATGAGGCAACACCTAATTGGTCATCAGAGGTTAGTTTTTTCACCTGAAAGTTGTGCAGAGGAGCAAGATTCACTGCTCTGCAAAAACAATCTTGAAATAGGCAAAGACTTCTTAAAGTTACTGTATTTACCCTTAATTTGAGTAAGTAAATAAGATGATTTGCCAATTGAATTAGCATTTTTACACCTCAAAGAAGATAATTAGATAATATGCACTTGAAATAAGAGACTGCAATTGTTTTTTTCTTATTTTAAATGTAAATTGTTTTGTCCCATTGGCAAAGTGTCTCAATTGAAGAAAAAATGCATTTATTTGAAGAAAGATGGACTTACTTAGATAAAAAGTTTTTGCAATGTGAAGCAATGTTTGCATCAAGGCACCTACATGTAGTTAAGAAGCCACCATAGATTTTCACAGCATGTTAAGATCCTATGATCGATTCAAAGGATGCTATCTACAGTAAGACACAGAACACTCCATGGCCACTTTATTAGGTATTCTGAAAGTACACCTTGCTGCAGAACAGTTTGAACAGAACAGCACCTGTTTGGGACTAATATGTATACAAAAAATGCAATAAATTGTGGGTTTTTTATGCATTAAAATGTTTCTAATTAATTGATAAAATGTACATGTTAAAGCACCGGTTGTAATCCTGATTTTTACATATTTTATGGCAGATTTTTAGATGAATTTCTGATAACAGCATCAGACCTCCTAGTGATTAAGCCAATGAAAATACATCCTTGCCTGAATGGGAAAAGAAGATTTGCCAAAACTTCAAACCAAGCATCAGAATGGATACAAATAGGAAAGATTTACACAATTTATATGATGCAATAATCACCACAACCTGATGGGCTGTTCATAATATTTCAGATCATTCTGATCTACTGAGGTTTTCGAATGCATCTCTTGGGGTTACAGAGAACAATAATTTCAGGGGAGAATGAGTAGACTGCTTGGAGATGGTAGAAAGTAATCGGCAGCAGAAAAAATTATCATCCCTTACAGCAGAATTCCTGTGCCTCTTCTGTCAAAAAGGGAACGGGAAGCAGAAATCTCCATGATAAAGTCCTTCCTGAATAACATAAGCTATTGATCCAGTATTTGCTTTGTTGATGCTTCAGGCTGCTGCTGGTGTAATGGTGACAAGATTATTTGAATCCATACCAGCACCATCTACCTCTTTACGCAGGACTGGGTCAGTCACAGAGGCGGGACTCACAGTAGAGAGTGTCAGACTTACACTATATTGCCAAAAGTATTTGCTCACCTGCCTTGACTCACATATGAGCTTAAGTGACATCCCGTTCCTAATCCATAGGGTTCAATATGACGTCGGTCCACCCTTTGCAGCTAGAACAGCTTCAACTCTTCTGGGAAGGCTGTCCACAAGGTTTAGGAGTGTGTTTATGGGAATTTTTGACCATTCTTCCAGAAGCGCATTTGTGAGGTCGCACACTGATGTTGGACGAGAAGGCCTGGCTCTCAGTCTCCGCTCTAATTCATCCCAAAGGTGTTCTATCGGGTTGAGGTCAGGACTCTGTGCAGGCCAGTCAAGTTCATCCACACCAGACTCTGTCATCCATGTCTTTATGGACCTTGCTTTGTGCACTGGTGCACAGTCATGTTGGAAGAGGAAGGGGCCAGCTCCAAACTGTTCCCACAAAGTTGGGAGCATGGAATTGTCCAAAATGTCTTGGTATGCTGAAGCATTCAGAGTTCCTTTCACTGGAACTAAGGGGCCAAGCCCAGCTCCTGAAAAACAACCCCACACCATAATCCCCCCTCCACCAAACTTTACACTTGGCACAATGCAGTCAGACAAGTACCGTTCTCCTGGCAACCGCCAAACCCAGACCCGTCCATCAGATTGCCAGATGGAGAAGCGCGATTCGTCACTCCAGAGAACGCGTCTCCACTGCTCTAGAGTCCAGTGGCGGCGTGCTTTACACCACCGCATCCGACGCTTTGCATTGCACTTGGTTATGTATGGCTTGGATGCAGCTGCTCGACCATGGAAACCCATTCCATGAAGCTCTCTGCGCACTGTTCTTGAGCTAATCTGAAGGCCACATGAAGTTTGGAGGTCTGTAGTGATTGACTCTGCAGAAAGTTGGCGACCTCTTCGCACTATGCGCTTCAGCATCCGCTGACCCCGCTCCGTCAGTTTACGTGGCCTACCACTTCGTGGCTGAGTTGCTGTCGTTCCCAAACACTTCCATTTTCTTATAATACAGCTGACAGTTGACTGTGGAATATTTAGGAGCGAGGAAATTTCACGACTGGATTTGTTGCACAGGTGGCATCCTATCACAGTTCCACGCTGGAATTCACTGAGCTCCTGAGAGCGACCCATTCTTTCACAAATGTTTGTAAAAACAGTCTGCATGCCTAGGTGCTTGAATTTATACACCTGTGGCCATGGAAGTGATTGGAACACCTGATTCCAATAATTTGGATGGGTGAGCAAATACTTTTGGCAATATAGTGTAGCTCTCCACAGACACCTCCTCCAGTTCCTCTAGAGGACACCCGAGGCGTTCTAAGGCCAACTGAGACTAAGTCCCTTCAGAGAATCCTGTGCTTTCCCTTGAGCAGCCTTCAGGTGGGACCTACCTTAAAACACACCCAGGGGAGATCTGGAAAAGATGTCTGACTCATCTCACTGAGCCATCTCTATAATGGTTTGTAGGTTTACTGTGAACCACTGGTCAAAACTCTGAGAAGAAACATCCAATCAAAACCCTTTTTTTTTAGGTTTTTTCAGCACTAGTGGCTCATTTATTGCACAGTAGTCTGACAGGAGAAGGAGTGCAAGAAAGATGGAGAGACATGCAGCAAAAGACCACAGGGTGGATTCAAACCAACGTCGAGGACCACCGCTCCACCGAAGCACGCCCCATCCAACCAACACCCTTTAGGGTGTGGCAAAATGCACAGCTGAGCAATGGGATTGGATATTTCACTCAAGTAATAGTTCCAGTAATGCAGTAACTCAGCAAGTATGTGCTTCTAATGATAGTTATTTCCAAATAGATCAATGCCACTAAGTGAGTAAAGCAATATCCTCTCTGCACTTTTTAGAGAAATATCTTTACCCCACAAAACAACAATAACTTGATCTGTAATTCATGGAAGTAAGAGTTATTGGATATTTTCCTTTCCTTTTAGTGTATGGCCACTTACTTAATGATTGCTGTGGGTGGGGTGGAGTCCCCAGCAGAGAGGTGGAGGGTGGAAAGCATGACACAGGGGTGATGGAGGCCTGGGGAGGTTTTAAGGCAGAGGCATCCAAACTATAACAGCTTTCACCTCTGGTTGCAGATTTTTTTATGAGGACTTCTAGATATTTTTAGTGAAGTCCTGAAAAAAGAAAATAACACTCCACGTTGTAATTAGAGCCATCTTAAATCACATGTTGGGGGGTGGTGGCCTAGTGGTTATGGCATTGCGCTTGGAACCTAGAAGTTCTGCGTTCGAGCCCCACTCCCACGGACTGACACTCTGGGTCCCTGAGCAAGACCCTTAACCTCACACTGCTGCCCGGGCGCTGCATAATGGCCCACATTGCCCACTGCTCCCCAAAGGGATGGGTTAAATGCAGAGAGTTAATTTTGCTGCTTATGACAATGTAATGAAAATAATGTTAAATTCTATTCTATTCTTTTCTATGGTAAAAGTGAAGGGACCAGCTAACATTAGTGGAATAAACAACAATGATTAATAGATAAATGTAATGCTATTATTTAAGAGATGTAATTCACCAGAAAAACAGTACAACTTTAAAGAATATACTTAATATTCAATGGATGCTGCAACACAATAGAAATAACATTAAAAAAATACTTGGCATAGTTGGTGAAGTCCATGACAGCAGAATTTATTACCCTGAGATAATACAGTGTTTACTGTAGTTTTTCAGATAAGGGATGCAGTTCTCATTGGTCTCCTTTATAAAAGCCAGTTTCTGCTTCAGCTTGAGAAAAAACACAGGCTCCTCAGCTGCTTAAAATGCTGCTCTACTCAAGCCATATTTTAATAACACCTTCCCAGTACTTCTAGGTGTTGCATATTAAACTAAACTCTCTTTGTATCAACAATGTTGGAAAGATTGGCAGAAAAACAATATGGATGCAATATTATTCTTGCAGATGCACTACTCTGATGCTTCCTTACCTTTATTTATCTCAACATTCAGCAGCAGCCTTATTGTTGGGGTAGATGAACTGACTGACAGAGGTTTAGCCCATACAGGAACACTAATTTTTCAAATACAAAAATAACCAATCTGTTTTCTATCAGGGTGTAAACGAGTTAATATCTTCCCTCAACATATTTCTAACTTATTAAGTAGCTTAACTCCTTGGCTACCTTCATTAGCATTTCAGTGGGTGGCCGACTTCAGTCTTTATGCCGGGCATACACTGTACGATTTTTGCCCTTTTCGGTCTGATTCTCCAGTCCTGCAAGAATTTTCTGATCGGGTCGAGTTTCAGAGTTTCATGGAGCATAGAAGGGTTTATGTAGCTGGATAAATCAAACCTTCCATTTAGTTCTATAGGTATTTTTATTGTGGTCATAAAACCATCCAGAAATTTGATGGTGAAGATTCTCAGTCATCCAGGTCATAGTTATTCCAAAAAAGTAAACAAAAAACAAAAAACAATCCACTAGACTTTGTTTCAGAGTTATCGCTTCCCATCCAGGAAGCTTTTCCAATTGAAAATGTCAAAAATAGTGTTGGGTTCAAGGTTTTATAGAGTGGACCAAAAACAAAGCCTTGTTTTGGCTTAGAAACATGCAAATTGCACCTGGCGTGCGGGTCCCTTCCTTTGGAATGGGGGTCGTTTTGTTTCTTTGTTAGCCTGTAATACCTGAAACCCATCTATATCTCTGAAAAGGGGGTCGTTAAAGGGAATTGTTGGTCCGGCTGAAGAGGCAAGATGCTCTGGTTGCCTGTAATGGGGTGGGGGTTGCGATGATAGCAGGAAGGAATCAAACTCAAAGCTATTTCTGACATTTGAATTGAAAAAGCTTCGTGGATGGGAAGCAAAACGCCAGCAAACTTGGAAAGTCCAATGGATTGTTTTTTTTTTACTATTTTGGAACATCCAGAAATTTGTTTTTAGAACCACCATGTTGATTTTATTTGAATTATCTTATTCATTGTATCGTTTTTAGATCGTATTTCTACAAGTCTTAAATTTTATTATATTTAGGTATTTCCCTTGTAAAGCACCGTCTAATTTGCTTTTCTTTTTTGGTCATTATATAGTTCTCTTAAATGTTGCATAATATTTTAATGGAAACAAGGCTAATGATGCTCCAAACAACCTCTTTTACAAATCATGAAGCCACCACGTTCTATACTTTAGAATGGGAGATATGGAATGCACATTTTATGCCTATTACTCTAAATTAGCCCTGCTGTGTTCCACTTCATGTGTCCTTGATTGACAAGACTACCTTAAACTATGATCTAGGGCTGTAACTAACAATCATTTTGCAAGTCACTTAATCTGTTGATTATTTATTCCATTAATAAAGTTCCTTAAAGAAGACTTTTAACAAAATTAAACCAGGTGAAATTCAAACTTTTACACTTGAGGAGTTCTGGATAGAGCATAGTGACATTAGAAAAATATTGTTTTATCTGAAATGGAAAATGTTTACATATTTTGTTTACAATTTTGGTATAATTTCTGCTCAAGGTAGGTTCCTCTGTCAACTAAAGGCAAATTTTAAAGTCTCTATACTCAAGGTAACGACTCATTAATGACTAAATTAGTTGTCGATTATTTTCAATCAATTAATCAAGATTAATCCAATTGTTTCAGCTCTACTATGACCAGTTATAGCTCAAAAAAATATTTCTTCTTTGCGAGACAGCTGAGGATGCTAATGAGTTAAATAGGCATAAAATATCTGCCTTTAAATCCACCTACTGTATAAACTGACTAAAATGATATTAGAACTCAAGTTTCAGCTGATAATAAGGCCTCAAGACTGGATACCACCCAAACCTACAATATGGTACTGAATTAAAAGTGTTTAAATACTGTGTGCAACTTCATGAGCACAAACATGAAAACTGCATCCTTTGTCTGACATCAAACACCAAACAGAGAACGCACCTGATTTCATTTCTACACAAAAATGCCGACTGAGTTAATCCGTAGGACAAAAACAACAAAAAAACCTAAATAGAACAATGTACAAAAATCCTACAGCATGTTTTTGTTTATTACCTTCTACAACAAGCCTGTCGTCTTATTATTTAGAAAATGTCCACTCTGGGTTTAATAGATCTACTCTTGTTTGAACAGAGTGTTTGGAACAACACCACAAAAGGGCTTCCATACAACAGCAATGCAATCACTATTTCAAACCAGCATGTCTGTGGGGTGATAATGTCCCCCCCACATTCAAAGGCGGATTAAAATACATCAAAAAAGGGATTAATGAATCTGCCGACACCCCTAAATCCCCCAAAGAGCATCCTACTGCTCAAAGGATGAGCATGCTTAACTATAAGGTGACACATATGACACATGAAGAGCATGGTGACCAGTTTACTACTCTATATCTACAACCGCGGAGAGGGAAAAATTAGATCTCAGTCAAGCATTATATTACAGAGAAATGACCTGTGGCTTTTGTTGTCTTTTTATGCCTCAGCGCTTTTGGAGGACAGAGGGAAGGGGAAGGAAAGCGACAATAAAACAGGCTGATTTATTGGAGAGAATACTGAAAGGTCAGAAGGGAATCAAAATGAAGACAGAGATAAGTGGAAGAAAAAATTCATCCTCCATTTTTTGTTTTTTGTCACTTAGGTCGGGTTTCCCAGTTAAGCGGCGGCGAGATGGGGCTGACCTCGAGCGATTCTCAAAGCACGTTGTTGGCAGGACGTAACGGCGAACGGTAGGCCGTTAGGACGGGGATTCTCATTACTCCCGTCTCGCTCCGTGTCCCTGTGAACCGGTCGCACACAACTCCTCATCCTCTGCCCTGTAATTTCCCCTTTCCCTCGCACGGGGACACAAACTGAATACATAAGACTGTGCACCAACAGGCCACACTCCCTTTCTCTTTCATCTTAACCTCCCTGTGTTTCCACGGTATCTGACTGCACATGGCCTAAAAGACGCAGGCTGGACACCCAGAGCACAAAGCAGAGACATTTAGTACGCACACGAGACTGACTTCAAAGCAATTCGGAGAAAAAGAAATGTCCACATTATCAATATTTACCTTTTTTCTACTAAAAAGCAGATTGAAAATGCAAAAGCATTAATAATGCCAATAATTTTAAAATAACAGGTCCTTGTCTGAATTTTATCATTGAGAATTATTATTAGAGAAGTGAAGAAAGGTAATTTAGCAGATGCATCCCACTGGCTGAATGTGAGCATAGTGACAACTACATATTTTTCTAACATTTCTTTACTGGTTCAGGTTTCTACAGCCAGATAAGCTGAGTGGAGCCAAAATATTAAAACCATAATAAAACTTTACGTTTATTTCATTATCTATAGGAAGAAATGTGCTAATATTGGGTAGCTGAACATCAGGGTTCACGGACAACTTTGTACGTTGATTACCTGTAACTCTTATCTCTGATCTGCATTTACACACAGCACTGCAGACAAGTGACACACACAAGCAAGATATGCAAATATCAGTTGGGAATTTTGAGTCATGGATTGTGGAATTCTTATGGAAGCAGATGTGGAAGCAGCAGAGGGAACGTTCCGGCTGCATGGATTTTAGCCATTTAGTTTAATGACTCTGATGATCCATGATGCATGATGGATGTAGGAGCTGGAACAAGCAGTCATGACGATGATAATGATCATATCCATAACTCCAACATAGAGGAATTATTTTTTTCATATATATTCCTTTGAAGATTTCCATTTGATTGGTTGCAGTGTTCGTTCACCCCCTCATAAAGGTCGTTTTATGCTGCCGCCGCCTCAATTCAATGGCTGCACAGCAGTCATACAGCAAACACGCAAATCCAATCTTTTAGACATCAAACGTTCTTCAAAAAAAGAGCATAAACAGCAGAGGACTTCATTCTAAGATTAGAGCGGAACCCAACTCGGGCGCGTGTGCTTTACTGTTCGCTTTGCACGCTGCAATTAACAACATTCCAGGGATTATTCTGATTCATGCAGTCACGGTGGTGCAAGCAGGTTTCTTTGGACCCTTCTTGATCATTCTTGGTAGATGATGTGATTGTTTTGCAGATCCCAGCAGGATATGGAGTCCATATTTTAAATAAAGCTATCTGCATCCCTTTCTACCTCAGTACTCCTACATGATCGGCTTCTATTGGTTTTTATTGCAATTTTATCTAGAGATCCATGCAGGGTATCCAACATATAGTACGAGTGGGTTTCTGAGGCCTTAAAGCAAATAATGAAAACTCATCTGAAGGGAAGATGTGAATTAAAAAGAATAAAAACTAGTAATAATCAGCAAAACCGGCAGATTTTTTAAAATTCTTTACTTATTTTTTTATTGTTATTGTAAGCTAATACCTACTGGGTCCTCATAGGGTGAATTTGATCCCATTAGATCTAAATGCAGAATGACATGAAAGTACTATTTTTAAAAATGCCAGACATAATGTTTTATAAGGGGCTAACAATATATGACCCAAGTTTGATCTGTTCTAATTCTTAGCCTGGTTATTATGGCTTTTTTACAAATAAAAGGACACAAAGTCGAAATTAACAGGTAAGAGCTACAAGGTAAAGATTTCAAAGTGTCCCAGTGCTCCATCGGGGCTCATGTGAGGAAGTAGAGGTGGAAAAAGCAGCACGTCTACCAGCAATCAATCCCAGGTATTTGTCAGATTTGCTCCATGCCACGCCAACCATCCGTGACTCCCTCTGTCATTACATCCCATAGGTCACGCCCACTCTTCCCCAGCCTCTGCCATCAGCCCAGGCTCTGATGGTGGCCTAATGGCCTGCTTTCTCTACACTGCAATTAACCTTTTTTATTGGTGACATGCCAGCACACTGGAGATACATTGGTGTCTGAGCGCATATGTGGGTAAGAACCATGAAGAGAACAGCCTTGAGTGTGCTCCAACACCTGATGTGCATGTGCATAGAGGCTGACGGCTTTAGGTTTGTGAAATGTTACTGTAAATGAAAGCCAGCTTAAATATAAGCATGCCTATAATAGCTTACAGACTTCACCTGCTGCGCAGTTTAACAGAAATTGCTTTAAATCCAACCAGCCATCATCTCCAACCCAGACAGAACCCAAATGGCTTGAAGCTTGCTTGATAGCAGAGCACGTCTCAGAATAGGAACAGAACAAATCTCCTTTTCACGGCATGTCAGCTTAAAAAAAAAACAGGTAGACCAAACAAATGCATCCTGCTGCTGTAGGAATAAGCAAAGACAGACTTCATCTGAAGTCTCTCATAAATGTTAAAGGCATCTAACCTTCAAATTAGGCCCTTAAATTCTACATTTAAGTCTAGTAGTTGCTGGTGAAGTCTAGGAAATAAGGAATTTCAGGATTTTGTTTGTGCACAAGGTCATGCAAGCACAACCCTGTGGATAAGTGTCATTAAGATCTAAGAAAGGACAAACATTGGTTAAAACCGGGTTGCAGTTTCAGTCATGGTTTTCTGAGACTTAAATTTCTAGACTCCATTTTTATCTTAACTTTTATTGTCTTTCTTTTAGTTTTAGTCAAAATGTTCACAGCAGTTTAAATGCATTGGCTTGAACAGATGCTGCTGGGTGAGCAGACAGGTGTTTATAGAGATGGATAGATGGATCATATAGAGCAGGGGTGACCAATTAAAAATCAGTGGGGTCCGAATAAAGAAAATCAAGTCCGGAGACATTTTAAATTCTAATCTGTTACTTTAAACAGAATTTGACACTAAAATAAAATTAGGTGTTAATGCATCCATGTTATATATTGACTTTCTAAATAAAAAAAAAAATAGAAAAAATATACATGTAAAATGTTTCCATTTTAAAACGGAAAGTGTTTTTTGAAGTAGAGAACAACAATCGTTCAGTTTGGTATATAGACAATTTCCTGATTCACATATTTTATAAAACACCTGAACTGACCGTTTATTTATTTATTTTTTCTTTCTTTTTTTCTCGCATAATGAGAGCAGTGGGCTTTAGCCTGCCCTGCAAGGTTTAAACCTGGGTTTAAATGGAAACAAAGCCATTCTCAATTAAATATCAAGGTGCTCATTTTGAGCCTGGATCCGTATTTTTTTTTGATTCTGTTCATGGTGGAGAATCCTGCTTCACAGCAGCAGGTTGAGCCAAACATCCTCTAAATGTTCAGGGTCATCTTTGAGCACCATTTCACTTTTCTTTCACCAGTTCACCGCAGTTCTTCCAGCAGTCCACATTTTCTCTGCTCTCTTTTTCTCATCGTCCTCTCCATCTTTCCCATCGCCCGTCTAGCTACAGGTTTGCCTGCTGTGTTTAAAAGTAGCAGCAGCAGCAACCCAGACTGACAGCGGCTCATTTGGTAATTTGTATCACGTATAGCCTGGTACCGGACGCTCCGGAGGACTTTACCATATTAACAGGAGAAGCCAACCAAGTGAAGTTAGACCCTGTCGTCAGACAACATGCGGTAATTTATAAATGTTTTAAATCAGGTTGGGTCCGGATTAGCCAGCAGGTGGAACCGGACCGCGGCTCACTAATCTGTGACCTCTGATATAGAGTGTGAATAGTTAATGACAGGCTGAAAAAAGGAGTGACTGATAGATGGAAGTCTGATCGGTTGGGTTTTTTCAAACTTCTAGCCACCAACGTACTCTCCCAGAATCACAAATTAACTTACAACACACACCAACACCGTGACAGCAGCTTCTGCAGCGATCGATGATGTAATTCAAGATTCCTCTTGATGTAAAATTTGTCAACTTTATGCATAGCAAATGAAAAAAAAAGGAGTGGGATTTGTTTTCAAGCAAGACACGTATGTGGGTATTCTCGGTTCTAATTCATTATTTATACAGACAACAAAACACAGATGGAGTGAAACTCAGAGTGATAAAATCGTTGAAATGCTGCTGCATCCACCCTCTGTGCTTGGCGAGGGAAAACCCCAAATAGATTATTCAGTGGAGCCTGGCATACCTAGGAAACTAATCACTACAGTCACCATTCAAAAGCATCACATGCAACAAACTGCTGCACCTCTCTACTAAGCCTCAACTATAGGAAAAAAACTCAGTTTGTCTGGGCTAATGTCTATATCTACTTGTTTTCGTATTTACAGTAGGGGCTTTTAAAAATCTGCTAAGGAATCTAGTTTTATTTTTCCCAGCTATACAATTCACATGAACCATTCCTGTCTATCACAGTGTTGCAATAAACCAGCTAAATTAGCAGACGCAGAGCTGAAAAACCAAACATTCACATTTAAGGAAAACACAGCAAATAGTGAAAACTTGAACCTTTGAAATTAGTGGAATATCAACATAGTTTTATGCACATTTATAATGGAAACTCAACTAGTTGGTCTGGATTAAACTGAAAAGATAATGACCACAGAACTCCTAATCCAATCTACATTTGTACACAATGTAGATTATTGTATGCTCAAGCTAATACCCTTGCTCGTAAATTCGGTTCATGTACTGATTACGTCAAAGTGGAACTGTTTAATGCATATTGTACCTCTCTGTACACTGCTCACCTGTGGACTACATATAGAAAAGTCAACCTGCAAAGGCTGCAGGTGGCCTATAATGATGCTATGCGGGTACTTTTGAAACGTCCAAGATGGTCCAGTGCAAGTGAGATGTTTGTCACAGCAAGAGTCAATACCCTACAAGCTGTTTTACGAAAGTTAAAGTATAAGTTTATTTGTAGGTTAAATGCATCTGAAAACAATATTATTTTGTCACTTACTGATACCACACGTAGTGCAATCCGATATCAGTCTAAGCTGTGGAGACACTGGTATTCCTGTCTTCTTAAAGATCCTATTTAGTCGATAATGGTACTTGTATTGTGTTTTGTATCATTAACTATTTTTATTTTATGTATGTATTTATTGGACCATGAGTAAAGTCTATCTATCTATCTATCCATCTATCCATCCATCCATAGTTTGGCTTTTAGATGGATGGAGAGGAGCTTACATCAAACCTACAAAGCTAATATGGAGTTATAGTGGCCCATACTAGATCGAGTTAAAATAAAGTTAGATTAACACTACATAGGTGTAATTAAACGCTTATCAGGTTTTAATGTATCTAACACTAATGTATAATGTCAAGTAGGGCTGCAACTAACAATTATTTTGCAAATCGATTAATCTGTTGATTATTTTTTTTGATTAATTGATTAATATTCAGATAGCCAAAGGTTCCTTAAAGAAGAATTTTATGAAATTAAACCAGGTAACTAAAACTTTTTCACTTGAGTAGTTCTGGATAGAGCAGATTGACAGATGAAAATGTTTTTTTGAAACAAAATGCAAAATGTTTATATATCTTTTTACAGTTTTGATATAATTACTGCTCTAAGTGGGTCGCTCCGTCAGCTAAAGGCATGTTTTAGTCTCAATACTCCAGTTAAAGATTAATCAGATTATAGATTAGTTGACAATTATTTCAACAATCGATTAATCATGATTAATCGTAATACTTGTTTCATCCCTATTGTCCAGTACTAACACCTAACACCTGCTCACGCATTCATGCTGGTGAGCAACCTTGTAACAACAGTTGCCGTGGGGCACACTGAGAAGCTGCCGTACAGAGACGCCACTCTGACCACCATCAGTAAGTGGCACAACGACAGAGCTGGGACTCAGAATATATATATATATATATATATATATATATATATATATATATATATATATATATATATATACTCACCGGCCACTTTATTAGGTACCCCATGCTAGTAATGGGTTGGACCCCCTTTTGCCTTCAGAACTGCCTCAATTCTTCGTGGCATAGATTCAACAAGGTGCTGGAAGCATTCCTCAGGGAGTTTGGTCCATATTGACATGATGGCATCACACAGTTGCCGCAGATTTGTCGGCTGCACATCCATGATGCGAATCTCCCGTTCCACCACATTCCAAAGATGCTCTATTGGATTGAGATCTGGTGACTGTGGAGGCCATTTGAGTACAGTGAACTCATTGTCATGTTCAAGAAACCAGTCTGAGATGATTCCAGCTTTATGACATGGCGCATTATCCTGCTGAAAGTAGCCATCAGAAGTTGGGTACATTGTGGTCATAAAGGGATGGACATGGTCAGCAACAATACTCAGGTAGGCTGTGGCGTTGCGACGATGCTCAATTGGTACCAAGGGGCCCAAAGAGTGCCAAGAAAATATTCCCCACACCATGACACCACCACCACCAGCCTGAACCGTTGATACAAGGCAGGATGGATCCATGCTTTCATGTTGTAGACGCAAAATTCTGACCTACCATCCGAATGTTGCAGCAGAAATCAAGACTCATCAGACCAGGCAACGTTTTTCCAGTCTTCTATTGTCCAATTTCGATGAGCTTGTGCAAATTGTAGCGTCAGTTTCCTGTTCTTAGCTGAAAGGAGTGGCACCCGGTGTGGTCTTCTGGTGCTGTAGCCCATCTGCCTCAAAGTTGGACGTACTGTGTGTTCAGAGATGCTCTTCTGCCCACCTTGGTTGTAAGGGGTGGTTATTCGAGTCACTGTTGCCCTTCTATCAGCTCGAACCAGTCTGGCCATTCTCCTCTGACCTCTGGCATCAACAAGGCATTTCCGCCCACAGAACTGCCGCTCACTGGATGTTTTTTTCTTTTTCTGACCATTCTCTGTAAACCCTAGAGATGGTTGTGCGTGAAAATCCCAGTAGATCAGCAGTTTCTGAAATACTCAGACCAGCCCTTCTGGCACCAACAATCATGCCAGGTACAAAGTCACTCAAATCACCTTTCTTCCCCATACTGATGCTCGGTTTGAACTGCAGGAGATTGTCTTGACCATGTCTACATGCCTAAATACACTGAGTTGCCGCCATGTGATTGGCTGCTTAGAAATTAAGTGTTAACGAGCAGTTGCACAGGTGTACCTAATAAAGTGGCCGGTGAGTGTATATATAAAATTGTCATTAACTCATGCATTTTAAAAGATAAGAGCTCACAGAGGTTGGAAATCTAATATCGAAATCAACTAATTGTAAGAACTAATAGTTAAACGCACACTAAACAAGTGCTGAATTAAAGGTATAGTGGAGGGTTTTCATGAATTTATGAAAAGACCCGCCCTCTTCTCTTTAAAAAAAAAGTACATGCACAACCTTGTACTGGCTCCCTTGAGGGACCTTCTATTAAACACGTGCGATAGCGTGCATGAGCCTATTTCTCCTCGTGCACACATTGTTTAAAATTTGCTGTTTGTATCGCTCATACAAGCTTACTTTCCAAAAGAAGATTTGCAATTTTTCCACTATGTTAGACTCACCACCGGTAAGTGAAAATAGAGACGAGCATGTAGGACGGCCTTATGTAAACATATCACCAGAATGATTGACAATTAGGAGGACCACTTATTTGGATGATCCACCTGGAAATAGATTTAACGCTGTACTTTCAACATAAAACACCGACACCAGAAATTTAACACGTTAAATATCAAAACAGTTTTTTAAAAAGCTTGTTGAAGGCCAATGAGCGCAAATTGCAAACAGGCATAGCACCAAATATAAGTGGGTATTTATGAACCTTTTAGAGCCTGTGTTTAATGTTGACTCTGACTGAATGAGGGGAAATTCACCATTCATTTAGGATTAAGCATCCTCTATAACCTGGTTTCTAAAAATCCAGCAGTTTTATGCTTCTAGTAGAAAATTGATAGCATTTATACCCAGGACAACTAGCAGTGCTCTAGCAGTAAAAGAACTGTAGTGTAACGAAATGAAGAAAACTAAAATAAGATTTAAACAACTGAAGTAATAAAAGAAATCCCCTTTGTTTCAATGTTTGCAGTTCTAACTTAGAGGCTTATTGAGTTACAATTCAAACAGCCGTAAAAAGACGATGAATCAGAGTCGATACAAAAACTTCTCACAGGGATTCGGTGTCTGAGAAGCCTATAATATACAACCTCACTGTCAACAAGAGGCCTCTCTCGGGTGTCTTAAACCTGCTGGAGCAGGAAGCTCACAGTAAACGCATTCTGGGCCTTCTCCAGCTCCAAATTGAATTTCAGGGCATGAGTTGACTCGAAACACCTAATAATCCCAACGTCACCGGCTGGCTGTCTCCAAGCTGAGCGAGGTCACAGTGTGGGAGAAGCAATGAGAAAAACAGAGCCTTTGACAAGCTTTTGTCCAGTGAGGAAATACATTCCAGCTCTGGCAAGGTGAGGGAATTTATTAAAGATAAAATAAATGGTTTGAAGGAAAGAAAAAAAAAAGAAAACACAAGAAAAGCCCCAGTTTTCTATTTAGAGCTGCTATGTGAGGCTGCATTCATCCCCTAGATGTGCAGTAGTAAACACTTTGGAGATTTTTTCAGAATGTTTGTAAAGCTGCAGCATGACTATGATTTTTCTTTACAAAGTTCTCTTCTAACTTAAAAGTTAACTTTATTCCTATTCTCTTTAACGTCCATCTATGAAGAAAAAATAATATGAAAAGCATTTAAATCACACATATTCTACAATTGTTACACTTACTATATATAAAACAGCTTAAAGATATGCTTCCTGTTTTTTTTTATTCCAATCAAGCAACCAGAAAAACCCAAATTGTAAAAACTGCAGCTTAAAATTTTTCATTACATGCAGACCACAGAGTCATCATTCAGCAGCATGTTATGAATGAAGTGCAAATCAGTTAGGTGTTAGCAGAGATAGACTGATATTGGCTATTACTGGCCAATATTTGTGTTTTTTCCTTCTATCAGTATCAGCTGATGCATGCATGCATTGGCAGATTCATTAGTGCATTCAGCAGTTCCCTGCTTTAGGTATCCATCTTTAATGTTTTGTTTGATTTTAAATGAATCTTTCACTTTTGCTTAATCTGAGACTTGTGTGACACTTATCATTTTGTTATTTTTTATCGTTTCTATAGAAGAAGAAAGAATCGGCCCAGAAATATTGGCAGCATTAGGTAAAGTGCTGTCAAAATAATCTGTATCGGGCTGAAAATATCCTGAGTCAGTCGATCTTTAGTCGCTATGCCTCATAGTCTCAAGGGTTCATGCATTAATGTTCCCTTTATTTGCTGTCCATTGTTATCATTTTGTTTGATTTGTTAATGAATGTTTCTTTTGATTTGTGTAGATTTAGATTCATTTTGGCATTTTTATTGTATAAATTGAGGAAGTAGAACCAAAAATCTGCCTCCCCCAAATAAGCATGTTGGGGATCGGCTAAACGGATGGGAAAATAATCAGAATCAGCTTTAAAAATCCTGTATCAGTCCATTTCTAGATGTTAGGGACTGATGCTTTGATGCATTTATGGAGACAATTCTTATTTAGCTGTCCTCTACCATAACTATAACCTCAAAGAATGTAAGGTTGATTTTTTTTCCTCCTAAATGTGTTTGTGAAAGTCAGAAACTTCCCATGAGAACAGAACATGAACCCTTTACAGAATAGGACTGAATAGGATTTGAATGTTTTACCACTGGGCCAATTTGTAGCTACAAAGCTGAATAAAGTTGTTTTCTGCAATAGCATTAGGACTTTTTCCTCCTCAGTGATCTATAATGCTCAGTCAGTATTAGCATGAAACCATCTGATGGTCTGTTTCAGCTCTGATTCACCTCTAATATAAATATAGTGAATTGATAGACGGAGAAAAAGTGTGAGAATTTGATCAGAATTCACGCTGATGAGTTTATATTAGCAAACCGTCCTAAGGCAACCGGATTTTATCACCCCCTTACCTGCTACTTCGAGGCGCGCCGTGCGGCTGGAAATGGATCCCAGGTTCTCGATGGTTGCCACGCACTGGTAGGTGCCCTCATCTGGCTTGTTGTGCTTCGAGTGGACGACGTGCGTGAAGAACAGCGAGCCGTCCGGGAGGATGCGCCGCCTCTCATCTGAAACCAGGCTCATGAAGGTGCCGTCCTTCTTCCACTCGATGCGCGCTGGCGTGTCCTCGTCGCTATGTGCAGAGCAGTTGAGCAGCGCCGAGTTTCCCCGGATGGCCAGCGTGTCCTGGGGCTCCACCGTGAACCTGAAGGGGACGAAGGGCTGGGCTGCTGAGCCTGGAGGAGAAGAGAGGAAGATGAGTTTTTAAAAGGACAAAACAGGAAGTAAACTTTTCATGACATAGTGGCTGGATAAAAGGTTGTTCTGATTATTCGCTGGTTGATACCGATTTCTGATTTACTGCAAGATCTGACTTCAGAGAAGAGAAAATAGACTAATTATGTTGTTTTTTTTGTTTTAACTCCAAGAAGTATCACATAAACACTTTTTAAAAACAAAAGGTTATTTTCTAGAAGTTTTAAAGTGAGTCAATATTTGTTGAGGCCTTGATACTCTAAACATAGGATGTTTTTTTGCTTATTGGATAGAGAAAAAAATATACTGAAGTATTTAACTATATTTGACTAGTGATCCCAGATCTGAGGTAAATGAGGGAAAGTCGTCTGATCAACTGCTGTATCTCTTCTTAAAACCTTATAATAGCCAATTAAATTTCCCCAACCATCCTGCCACTGGTTTAGATGTTTAAAAAGCTCCAACATGTCCACTTTATAACAGAACAGTCAAAAAGTAAGAAAGCCAACTCTAAAAAACTCTTATTTCCAGTCTGAGCCAAAACACATTAAAACCCAAAACGTCATCGACTCCAACCGGATATTTTGGAGCGCACTCTGGAAATAAATCAGTATTTCTGGACTCTAAATGATCCGAGCACTCAACCAAATGTTCCCGAAGCAAAACATCATTTTGTTCATTGCATCTTTTAGGCAGTGAAGTCTGTTCCATCCCAGAGCCTCCGTGAGGCTTTTTATTATGGAAACCACAAGCCCCAGTGGAATCTGGTAAAAGGAGCTGACAAATTTAACCCAGGCGAGCCTTCCTGGCAAGTTAATGTCACGTCTTGCTTTATTATAAGTACAGAGTAGAGCGACGGGGTAAACACTCTCAAACGTGCTCACCATTTCTCCCCCCCTCCAGCATATATGGAAACACCGCACCAAAGCGGATCGCACCAAAGTCACAGGAAGTGCAATTCCTTTGCATTTGTCCTCATCCATTATTCAAGTTCTCCCACCCTAAAAGTCCCCCTAAAGTGGTATTGTTTAGATAAATAACACCAATTATCAGTTCTGCAGAGACTGGGTGGAGCTGGGAAAAAAAAAACATTACAAGGTTTATGAAGATATTTTAATAATGCAAAGCATGGAGTGTAATAGGTGGCTCAGTGTTAAAGGCAGTTAAAAATACGCCTTCACTTCTCTAAGAAAATGTCACGTCTCCGAGGGGGAAGAGAAACCAGGAGGAGTGTGAAAGCGATGAGCAATACTAAGGCAATTGTTCGCCTTTCAAACGACTCGTGATCATTTCCCTACATTGAGTCCCTGGTGTGGGATCTAGAGAGAGAGGGGGGGGGATAATGCACAGACCGTTACCGTGACGATATGGTATGAAAGTGGACGGAAAATTATTTTCTTTTTATCACCTACACTTGATCTACAGGTGAATTTCTATTAGAAAAAAGTAAAAAAAGGATTTTAGCAGCTTAATCTCAGGCTCATATAGATTCTTAAACAGAGATTTCAGGTGGATATTCCAGTTAATTTTGAAGATATAAAAGCCGATAAGAAGTGCTATATATTTTATTTATTTCCCTTAGCTTTTGACACCCCCACAACCCTCTACTGTCTCACTGTTACATGCCCCAAATCTGCTCATATTGCTCCATTATGCTTATATGCAAAGTTAACATGGCTGTCTAATGGAACATTTTACAGCTGCTGATTTCATTTTCTAGTAGAACATGCTGAATTCCACTTAATTACCAAAAAGAGGTTTAATAACCAAAATGTTACTGTGCCTGATAGGGCTGGGTAAAAAAATCCATATAATCGATTTTAAATCGATTCCTTTACATTTTTGCAAAATGGATGTGTAGGGTATTACATCGATTAGTTTTATAGTGATGTTCACATTCAAATGAGCAGGCGTGTGCAAATGCCGACCCACGTAACACACCACTCAGCAAGCTGTCCCAACTGAAGTCTGATGTCTGGAACCATTTTGGATTTAAAACAGCTAAAGATAATGTGCTGGATATGTGAAATTATGCTGACTTCCCACTACATAGATAACGAGTGGCACATACAGACCAGCAAGATTATTCAAGCCAGACAGCTGCAAATATAGCCAATAGGTTGAGTGAAGACATTAACAAATGGGGGCTGACCAGCAAACAAAAATAAAATACATAAGCATTTTGAAACACAGTTGAAAAAACGTCATTATTGTAAAAACAGATCAAATCGAAATCAATCGATTTAGAACTGTATGAATCAAAATCGAATGGATTCAGGACTTTGGCGAAATTACCCTGCCCTATTGCCTGATTGATCATCAAACCCTCCTGAGCTACAGTGTGTTGTTCTGCTTTTCTGCCTCAACAAATCTGCCTTTAATAAATAGGTGATTGACAGAACTCTGTAGCTCTTGGTGGTTGCTACAATCATTTGATTCAGGCCTGGTGGAACGGTCACACATTTAAAACACGCAGGAAAATGGAACCTGAGGGCCTGAATTTAAGACCTTTTTGTCACTACCCAGTCTGTGCAATCAGCTAATTTGCGCATATGCAAACAGAGATTCATCCAGGTCATCATAGATAATGTAATTATGGTACCAAAAGTACTGATTTCTATCCTTAAATCACTAAAGAATACCAATACAAATATTAAAAACATTTTTTATGACTCTTTTTGAGACAATTTTGATGCTTTTTACATTTTCTCCATTAAACAGCTTCTCTGACATCATCATTGTTCCGGTAAAATATGATTAAACCATGTTTATTTGCATTTTACTTGTTTCTTTCTTTAGATTACGCACTATATACCACAATGTTAACACAAAAGGAAAAGATAAAACTCAAAAAGACTAGATTTGTTTTTTAATCCAAAGCCAAAAAATTAGCTCGTGGAAATAGCGTAGGATCGCACTTCCTGTACTGATTGGCCACAGATGAGGATTTAAATTCATTTATTTTCTCATGAAATACATTATTGACCTTTAACATATGTTTTAGCACGTTTTTCAAGGAGGGAAAAACGTTATTTAGGTCTTTTTAACAAGGCGATCCGGATGTATATCTGGTTGCGCATGCGGAAATGAGCCGATGGTACGGATCGTGCTACCGGTTTGTATCTGGTATTAAAACCTCTGCTTCACCACATTATCAAGTGGAAGATTAGAGACATCAGAGCCAATGAGCCGAGCTTTTGTAATGAATCTACAGGATAAACAGGTTTACTGGATTAAATGATCATTTCCAACCCTTTTCTGATTTACTGAGAAGCTCCTGCATTACCATTTTACTTTTGCAGGAGAAGCGAAATTTCAGCCAGGGTTACTTTATTAAATCTGCTCATGCAATAAATGTGGATGCAGAGCAGCAAAGACTGTAGTTCAGCACGCCCAGGAGTGGCTCAACTTATATTTAGCTGCAGCTCCCTGCAGTAATTGAGCAGTTTTAAATTATAATGAGGCAAGCAGCTGATTCCAGGAGATCAATAGACCCGGAGCAGGCGCTCCTCTGTACACACAGAGCTGGGAATGTATTATAGTGATGGCAAGCCTAGCAGATGGAGATAGACTCTAGTAACAGCGAGAGGGGTTCTTCACTTGTGCAAACCAGAGGGAGGGTGGCATCCTTCATCATCTCTGCTTCATGCTGCAGAGGCTGTGGGTGTGTTAGATGGGAAGAGCCTTTCCGCCCACGCTTGGCTCTTTTTCACAGTCTGGAAGGAAACTTAAAGGCCTCCAAGTTTCCTGCAGTACCCCAGTTTCTTACACACTGATCATGTCAAAGTTATATACTTTACCACACTCCAGTTTTCAGAGTTTGTTGTTGCACTTTTTTAAATTTTAAAATAAATTAGTTCTAAACTTTCCCAGACTGCATCAAACAGGTGCAACCCAGACCATCCAACCAGAGGGGAAATAACCACCTTTAACTCCCTTTTATACTCATCATAAAACCACCGACTGAGCTTTACCTCGACTTTTGGATGGAAACAGAAAACACTGGACTCCAATTTGCAGACAAAACATCCACTGTCATGAGATCAGGGCAGTAAAAAGCAGGAGTGAGGAAAGGATAATGGCAGGCTACCTGCCTTCGCACAACATCCCCATTATCTCCCTCTTAGATCTATTTCCCACAAAAATGTTGTCAATTTCACAAACCAGAGACAGAAGACAAACACGCCGACACACAGGAACCCCAAACTGTGAATGTTGTCAGGAGTGATCGAAGTCCAGATGTCTAAACATGGGAAGTTTAATCAATGATGGACCCACAACTCAAAGACTGAACAAATATTTTGTTGAAATATTACATCAGCTGGGAAAAAAATAAACCAAAACCCTAAAAAGAAATGCTTCCCCCCCCAAACATCTCCAGCAGGAAACTAAAGGAAACCAACTCAATAAAAATATGTCTTCTTTTACACTGCTTCAAATTATTTAGAGAAAAAAATAATGTCAAGTTTAGATTTCTCCCCTCTCTCTTCAACTTTCACTGAACGCAGTTTCATTAAGGCCAGGGGAAGCCAGAGCCTTTGGCTAATTTCAAAAGGTTAACTAGCCTGAACTGTCACTCTCCCACAAGGCTGAAGACGGCTAAATGAGCCAGAACGGGCCAACATCACAATGGGAGAGCGGCTCGTCTTTGACTGACAACATTATTGTGATAGACTTAAGTTAGAGTTCAACTTTTATCTACATGGAGGAAAAAAGTTAGGTTTCGTCTGCTAACGACGTTGGGAAATACGAGTCTGAAAACGTATTCCTAATGAACACCTAGAGAACAAATGAGTGACAGCTCAAACAGGGCGGAGGCTCACGTACATCTAAAAGCAGAAGGAAAATCAACATCTGCAGCAGAAGACGGAAGAAAAAGATTAAACCAGTTTAAACTTACAGGTATGTGCCGTTCTGGGTGGTAGGAAAAAAACGTACCATCATAATAGATCAACGATACACAAGGGATGGAGGTATACTTTGCACCGGAGAATGAAAACCACACCCGACATCATTAGTTTCCCTTTTCATTTAGTTGGTTTTATTCATAGTAAGGATACATCCATCAGCATGTTAGGTTTTAAAAGTGGTAGAGAGGCACCAGTTAGGGTCACATTGGCAGACGCACGATTTTCAGTTCAAATCTAAGCTGCTGATTCCTGTTTTCTTTCTATCTAAATATATTTTGAGCAAAAGAGGGTTACAGGTCCCTGAGGGACGGACCTCTCTCTATACAGCTGCTTACTCCAACTCATTTTGGAAGTTCCCTAGGTGTGCCCAGTACGCTTTATAAAACTCCCTGAGTAGTTATTGGCTCCTCTACCAACTTGAGTGTTCCCTAAAGCCTGGCCGTGGCGCTGTGTGTCGAGGTGTGCCAGGCGTTGTGGACGGCACTACAGCCAGAGTTTCTGCCATTAGGTACCAAACAGGTAATACGCATAGTGTAGAGCAGATAAGAAATTGACCAATCAGAAGCCTCCTTTTGGTCCTCCTGCAATGCCATCTGCAACACGGTCTGCTGTCTCTACGGCCTCTGACTTGGAGGAGATGCCTCACATCCCAGCTGACTGATGCTACACAAAGACATATGGGATATGATTATAAGTAGGGGTGTGGGAAATAATCGTTTTGGCGATATATCGTTATATTCGGCTGCCCAATATAATATCGATCTTTCACTTCTTAGTATCGATTTAAAAAAAAAAAATGGTTACATAAAACATTGATGGGAAAATGGGCTACCTCTGAACCACCACTCTGGCATTAAGCGCTGTGGAGCCCTTTAACTGTGCGTGCAGCACCAGATCTGTATTTGAGGCAGTCACAGTGGAAGAAAACCCCAAACAACATGGATAATAATACCTAATCAATATTTTCTGATGAAAATATACAGCACTTGATGTTTTATCTCATTTGATTTTGATAGCTGGGGAAAATATGGCAATATATAATGATACTACAATATCGCGATAATATCGTATCGTGACCCAAGTATCGCGACATGTATCGAATCGCAACACTCATGCCAATACTCACCTCTAATTATAAGCCTTCTTTAGATCCAAAAAAACTCGTGTAAACTGGACAAGCTAATTCCTAATGACTCCTAAATAAGAGTAAAGATCTAGTTTGCTGCTGCTGGACCACAATGGGAAAAAAACAGTCTAAACCAGTAAGAAGAACAACCTTCTATCCCAGGCAGATTTTCTTAAATAAATGGAAAATGTGTAGTATTTTACAGTTTTTGCTCATCTACTTCTCTATAAAAAGAGTTCCTGCAGCAAAATGAATAAATCAGTGGATAGATCTTTTCAAAAATCTATTAATAATCACTTATCCATTTTATTTCTATTATCTCTATTAAAAAGGTAAACAATACCCACCCCCCAAAAAAGAGGGAGGTGGGTGTCAAGAGGGACCTGAAGTTACACCTGAACCAAAACACCAACATTGTGTGATATTCATTCATGCCAGAGGAGGGAAATGAAATTAAAGAAATAATTTATTAATAAACAGGAGCATGTTTATATCAATAGCATACCAGGTTATCTCAAGTTGTATATATACTGTATATATATATATATATATGTAATGAAATTAGCCCATATATTATAACGTTTGTGTTTTTTGTTTCTTATGGAGTACAGTTAATCCGACTAATTGTTTCAGCCGACTATAACACACGGAATAAAGAAGTGCAGCAGTTAACCCGATAGAAATGGTAGATCTGAATTAAAAATAAGGAATTTATTATGCATCATAGCCTGTGTCCCTAACCTTTATCTACTTTCTCCTGAAGGCTAATCGAAGCGAATAAAAGAGAAAAGATCGGATTTTTCATTTTGACCGTCTAATCACCCGTCAATGCCGATTAGAGGGAAAACTTTCCATTTCCAAAGAACAGCGATTCTATTATTAGAGAAAATGGGAGAAAAAAAATGAAATCAGCTCAGTAAATTGCAATAGGTACATCTCTGGCTAACAACAGTGCTTTGTTTTACTGCATGGTTGCAGGCTTTATGAGGAGTATTATTAAAGGAGGAAGTGAGGAGTCTGAAACCACATAACAGTGTGAGAGGTCTAATCTATTCAGGCGTGCCGGTGTTGCAGCCGCCCAGTTGTGCTTGAAAAATAGGAACCCCCACACCGAGGCACCAGCGAGAAAATGAGGTTGTCGGTTTGATAAGTATGGGCCGTTACCTGTGTCCCAAATCCACATCTCCCAGCAGCCATGAAAGGTTTGGGAGTACAGAGCATAATGGTTCCAGTATGCTGCCTTGCACGGTCTTTTTCTTTCTCTCGCTTTCTCCTTTCACCACGAGTTGAACGATACAGATTCGAAAAACTGGGAGCGGTTGGTGGATTTCCCATCTTTGCCATTTCTTGGTTTAAAAAAAACACCTTTCCCAACACTACATTGCCTTCCATCACTTATTATGAATTTCTGCTACATGGGACCAGGGAATATCGATCTACTGGAATGGCTGGAATGCTGGGAAAAAGGAGGTTTCCTCAATCCTTAACAGCCAGGAGCCAAAAAGTCGATCGTTTTTTCTGACATGTAATCTACAAAAAGGATCGATTTCTTCTCCGTTCAGGCCAAGTCTTGATACAGTTTATGATTTCTGCAGATTACAAAGCCCCCCTCTCAGCTTTGAGTATAATTTCAGAGTAGTGGTTGAGGTTTCCCTCTCCACACAAAGACCCCCTGTTCTCTCCTGTTCTACGCCTGGCTCAGCAGGAAGCTTCGTCCCTCATCCAGGCGCTGGTTGAGAGCAGCCGTATTGACAGCCCTCCTTAACTCAGCCGCTCTTGACACAGACCAGGCCTCTCTCAGATCCAGCAACAGAGGCCCTTCTGTGGATAGGGACACAGAAATCCTGGATTTAAAAAAGCAAAACACACAGCAAAAAATTGTTCTTCAAACTGAAGAAGTGACGCATAGTTATATAGGAATACTTCTTCGCACTCAGTGCTCTATATTACCGATTTATAGCATTGAGGAGATTCCCAAGGCAGCAGACCTGAGCAATGACTCAAAGGGAAAAAAGTCATTAATAGCACATCAAAGATGAATAGAGATAAAAAGAGAGGAGGCTTGCAGGCACTTTGTAATAAAGCTCAGCACTTCATTCGCACAGCTCCAGCCTCTCCTGTTTCTATCGCTCCACCATTCATCCTTCTACCCTCAGCATCAAGGGCTGCTTTAATGACAATAATGAGAATGGCCGTCTGCATCCATCCCCCCCCCCCCCCCCCCCCCCCCCCGACAATATCCCTCAATTTTCTACCTCTATTCTGTGTCACTTTTTCTGCCAATTATTTCATCCTTCCATCTCTCCAAACTCTTTAAAACAGCCAATCAGTCTCTGAAAAAAATAATAGCCCTCTTCCATGGGTCCTATACAGCAGACGCCATGGATCAGCGGACCGGGGTCCGGATCCGGACACACCTGCTGGCTAATCCGGACCCAACCTGATTTAAAACATTTATAAATTACAGCCTGTTGTCCGACAACAGTGTCTAAACGTTACTTGCGCCGCTTCTCCTGTTAATATGGTAAAGCCCTCCGGAGCGGCTACATGTGATACAAATGAGCCAATGAGCTGCTGTCAGTCTGGGTTGCTGCTGCTGCTACTTTCAGACACAGCAAGCAAACCTGGCCATGGGAAAGAAGGAGAAGACGATGAGAAATGGCGTGCTCAAAGATGACCCTGCACATTTTGAGTATGTTTGCTGTGAAGCAGGATTCCCCCCATGACCATAATATCGATGCAGACTCACAAATGAGCACCTTGAAATGTGCTTGAGAAGGTTTAAACCTTTGCAGGGCAGCTTACAGCCCACTTTTCTCATTAAGCCATAACAAAAACAAACAAAGAAAAAAACAGATGGTCAGTTCAGGTGTTTCAGGAAAACAAGTGAGTCATGAAATTGTCTATATACTAAACTGAAAGATTGCTGTTCTCTACTTTTTTATTTAAAAATTCAATGTATAACATGGATGCATAAACACCTGCCTTTTTTCAGTGTTAAATTCTGTTTAAAGTAAAGGATTGTAATTAAAAATGTCTCTGGACCTTTACTGGTGAATGATTTTCCATATTTGGACCCTGCTGATTTTTCATTGGTTACCCCTGCTGCATGTCTAAAGAAAAAATATGTGGTTGGTGTTGATTCATTAAAAATGATTTTTGGTAGGTATCAAGAAAAGGGGGACAATATAGAAGGAACATACAAGCATATCTGGAAAATGAGTTTTGATTCACAATCAGACTAAAATCCTTGAACAAATCTTAAGTTGGATCTCCAGCAAAAAGCTCTCAGCTGTAGTGTCAATAAACACCCGTCAAGCCTGTAGCTCCTGACTGTGATCAGAAACACAACCCACCCCTTCTGGTTCTGCTCAGCATTTCCCACAGCAGGAGATGAGACATGGAGTAGAAGCCAAGTCATAAAGGAGGAGACAAAGTGACTCGGGAATCAGCTGCAGGCTGCCTGTCCTGAGCTGGCACCCAGTCAATTGGCACATTAGAACAGCAGACTATGCTGTTTTCTTCTTCCACCTTACTGACAGTGAATGTTGTGTTCTCTGCCACCGTGAGACTCTGGAGGTCAACTGACAGGATGACCGGGAGAGCTGGGTCACTGCAAAAATATCACAGCTGCTTTCACAGAAATGTCAATCCTGTGAAAGTGATAAAGAACATAGAAATAATCCAGCACAGTTTGGTATGAAGCTGCACCCTCTTTAGTATCAATGATTATCTCGACCTGTTAGATGCCCCATGAATAAAACGTATCTAAATCATTGATTTTTTGACAATCACTGTTAATAAAATTGTGTCTGCATTGTCAGCGTCAAATAAGCTAGAAATGCTGACCCCGCTATCGCTGTTTTTAAGGGCAGATATCTTATTTTCTGTCAAAAAACAAAGCCCATTTGTGACGTAGAGTAGGAACGCCATGAAAGAAACCTTCCAGCTATTTTGATGTATAAAATTTACAATCTAGCTGTTAACCTGTAGGGGTTTATGTTTGTAATAAAGCTACCAGGGAACCAGATATACTGGCCATGCTGAGCATCAGGCGCCAGTCTGTAAGCAACTCCAGCTGGGTTTGATAGTAGGTCGCAACTAACGCTTATTTTGAAACTTGATTAATCTGTCAATTCTTTTGTTTTGATAAATAAATGGAAAGCCAAAGGTTCCTTAAAGAAGACCTTTTACTAAATTAAACCAGGTAAAACTTTTCCACTTAAGGAGTTTCATATAGACCACAGATGAAAAAGATTTTCATCTTAAATGCAAAATGTTTATATATATATATATATATATATATATATATATATATATATATATATATATATATATATATATATATATATATATATATATATATATATATATATATGTATTTGTTTTTTTTACAATTTTGGTATAAGTGCTGCTCAAGGGTGTGTTGCTCTGTCAGCTAAAGACACGTTTTAGAGTTTCTACACTCTGGTTAAGAATAAATCGAGTAATAAATTAGTTGACGATTTTTTCAAGTATTAAATTAATTCTATTAATTTTTTCAGCCCTATTTCATAGTGACTAAACTCCGCCCAGCTGTTATTGATGAGAAGCTGCAAGCTAAGAGAAAAGCATCCAATGGGTGTTTGAAACCTTCTTGTAATTTAAAATTGAAGCATTTTCACTTGTAGTCCACTGTAGACAACTGCAGCGTTAATTATTAACTTTATTATATAACTTTATAATACTGTTCCATGGGATGTAGGATATTAAATAAGGAGGTTTATCTAAACTCAGTGCGGGTCGGGGGGAAGTTGGGTGTTCCAGTTGCACAACCAGACATAGAACCACTGATCCTCCCAGAGTGTTTAAACTTTACAACTTATCCAAAGTCACTTTCATCAAAGCGAAAAACTTGCGAAAGATCTTGCTGATGCAGACTTTTATGTTTATTGCAGTAATCCCGAGGGGACAAAAGCTTCTTATAGATTTACGGGGCAGTTTTCTAAAGTCTGCGGTTATTTCCCAGTGATAAGACAGAACAGGGTAAACCCAACAATGTTTATAACAGTCTATGATATATATATATATATTTATAATCTAAGCCCTTCTTTTCAAATATAGAGATTATGATAATAAAACACATAAACTGTAAAGGGGCTTAGACTAAGATGGTTCAAAATATGAGGAAAATGTTCAACAAATCTTAATTGTTTTGCACTTTCCTTCGAAAAACGTAATCAATAAGATAAGGCTAAAAAATTTTTTTCCAAAAATCGGATATTTTCTGAAGGAACATTTATAATCTAGTAATCTGGATTGACTCCAGTAAATGCAATGGAAATAGAGGCAAATAATGGCACTGATCAACTCCCCTTGATCCAGAAAAGGCTAAAAGAGTTAAAGATGGGATTCAAGCTGAGGAGACATAGTGCAGACACGAAACGCTCTCTAACCTCATCTGGTTTTGATAATTAACCCCCAATCTTATCTCGCTCCCCCATGTGCTGAAGACAAAGGATCGGCCCACTGAGACCACAGCAACAGAGACTGTGAGATCTACGGAGCAAAAGTAAAAAAAGAAACCCTCACAGTGGATAATTGGAAAAAAAGTCATAAGACTCTGTATGTTTCTCCAGTTAGACAGCGACCGAATAGAGAATTGGGTTTAAAGGTTAAAACCAACGCCTGCTGTCACGGTGTGCGAATAGGGTTAACCTTTTGTAAGCGTGGGCTATAATCCCCACCGTAGCTGCAGGTGACAGCCTGCGCTGTTTTTATGCTAAATTCTCTTTAAAAAGCTTCTCTTTGGAAATGAAAAAAGGGAGATGTTTCAACCTACAACATATAAATCCCAACATCATGTGCATAAAATGGAAAATGATGTAAAAGAGTACAGCTGAGTAGTTTTTAAGTGAAAAGTAACAGCTAAAGTTTGCTCTAAATCGTGGCGTTTTGGAAGTTTTTCACCTTCCATATGCGGAGCTATCTGATCAGGCCCTAAACTCAGCAGGCGGCAGGTACACATGAAAATAGTAGAGTTTCTCCTTTCCTCCGTGAACAACTACAGCATGAGATGGTTATCTGAGACAGGAAAGAACATTCATCATACCACCCAGCAGCTTCACTTCTGCCCCACTAACCCCGATGCCAAAGAAAATCATAAGACTGTAACGAGATATCATATAGATTTTTAAACGAAACACAATATTGCTTTCTCTCCCTCCGTCTCTCGTTTCTTTTTTGACCATCATCCTTGCTCACGTAAACATATATACACACAGAGGAAAGGAAATCAATACAATCCTCTATGCCTGGCACAGTCAAACACCCAGCAATTTATAAGCATTGGATTTCAAAGCCTTCTCCTTTGCCCATTTCGACCTTCACTGCTCTGACTGTTCTTTATTCAAATCGGGGTTCCCACATATTTTTTCACGTCTAAATTCCAGACTGAAATTAGAAGAGTTGTCAGTCTTCTTCTGAATGAAAATAGGTCAAATGCAGTATTATCACAAACATGCTGAATATTTAAATACAATAATCACAAACTCCTCCATCAGTGAGCGGGTTGATGGGTGAACAAACAAACTAATGTATGACAGAGAGACGCATGGATGGATAGGAGAATGGCAGAATAATTGGACTGATGAACAGCTGAATGAATGATGGGCAAAAAGGATGGACAGTCGACTAAACAGAGAGAAAAAATATGAGTGGAGAGACGGACATATGTGATACCTACTCAACCACAGTTTAATCTGTGAATACTAACATTTCTCCTCCTCTTTTCTTTTTCTTTCATTATCCAGCCCTCAAAATTTTTCCAGACAGCGTAGAGAGAAAAATCAAAAGAAGAAAGGCATTGCTTGAAGCACAGCTACCCGCAGAGGTTTAACTGTTTGTTCGGTCGGATGAGTCCGAGATAAAAGTGCAGTTCGCGTCAGACGAGTCTGCTAGAGGTCACATCAAGCTGCAGCTTTTCTTCATCAGCAGTCTTTGGTTCCCGACTCCTTTGAGCGGTCAAGTGTGACCAATCGGAGCCTGATAAGCCTCGTGCCAATTACCGGTCCCAAAAACAAACAAGCTCAAAACAATTACAAAGAATCTTAACCTTCTACCCACGTTTAGATAGGAATCATCATGTGAGTATAAACTAATTACACTATAGCTGAGTCACAGTCTTTGCTTTCAAACTCTTAGTAAACAAGTAAAGTGAACAACTGGCCAATTAGTGGCACAACAAAGGATGAAGGGGTTTAAAGGACGCAAAGGATTTAAAGGGATTTCTTGGTGACCACTTTGTGTTTTTAAAAAGAGAACCTTTTCATCTTCAAATAAAATTCCCTACAAATAAAAAAAACAAAAGAAACATGCACACATAAGCAGAATGTTTACGGCACCCATGCTGGATTTTTTCACATTTTGCTCCTCTTCTCAGGGTTAGTTTCTTGTGGCATGAAAGTGCTGTTAGTGGGCTGTGGATAAAAGAAAAGCCGGTCGCTATGTGTTCACTGCAAACCAGAGGAAACCGTTTAAAAGCGCAGAATGAGAAAGATCAAAGGCTTCAAGTCTGCTCAGGGAGGGAGAGTAAATTACTGATTTATCTTTTTAACCGGATAGCACTCTCCAAAGTTTTATATATATATATATATATATATATATATATATAGGCCTAAAATAACTCTATAAAAAAGCGAGTGCAGCCTGGAGAAGACAGGTCAGCTGGGCAGGCAGCACAGTAATGATGCTGCTGTTAGGTGTGGTCACAGAGGTTAAGTGTCGGCACCAGGGGCATTGTTAAATCACAAAATGAAGAGGCGAAGTGGAAGCTAAAGTCTTAGAGTAGTCATCGTGGTCAAACAGAAGACACTTTAAACTCCAGAAGCCATATTTCTCCAGAGGTGAACCACAGGAACATTCAACACCGAGGATGAGAACTTTCAGGCCTGCAGACCTGCACAGGGGGAATTCCTATTTTCAACATGACCACAAATGTAACTATTAAGTTAGTGAATACTATAGCAATGGAATCCATGAGGAAAAGATCCAGTCTTAGTTTGGATAAACAGTTCAGTTCAAAATAATTCATACTAGGGGAAGATTAAGCCATGAATAAAAAACAAGTTAGTTTATGATGAGAAAATATGCACAATAACAGTTAAAGCTGGAAGACTTGCTCATTTAAAAGGCAACAGGTAAGAAAGTTCCTCAATAATTAATACAAAGATATCTGACATCATAACAGCAATAAAACCCAGTTCTTAATTGGTTCTCAGCGTTCTGCACGCTTCCTCTGTCATTTCTGTAAATTATTTCTGATGTTACGTTGGAAGGCCTCTTTACCATAACCCTAATATTTCCTCTCTTTTAGAGATTGTCTATCAGATTTAACTAAGTAAACAAAGCATTATATTACTTCAATGAAAAAAAAAAAGTATGATTGGAATCCAAATCTTTCAGGAATATGTATAATTAGGGGTTTTATATATGTGGTTGCTAACATATGGTCTGCATGGTGCACCACTAAGTTAAGTTGGCCCTAAATTAATCAAACCGCTATTAGATTCAGTTTCAGAGGAACAGTTACTCTGGACAGGTCACAATCCCCTCATTAATAGGGCTGGGTAAAAAGAAAGATTTAATCGATTTTGAATCGATTCATTTACATTTTTGCAAAATCGACATTTAGGGAATGAGATCGATTAGTTTTATAGTGACACATACGCGTGACGTCCACATTCAACTGAGCAGGAAAGATGCACTCAAGATTACTTCACGACAGACAGCGGCAAATATACCTAATAGGCTGACTGAATACATTAACAAATGGGGGCAGACCAGCAAACACCCTGTATTTATTATAGATAACGCTGCACATATGGTTTGTGCATTGAATATAATGCAGCTCATGCATGTCTGCTGTGTCCACACTGTGTCACGTCTGCTTGCTGGGGTGAGGCTTCCCTTTTTCAATTTTCACAAACAAGTTTGCACTTATGAGACAGTTTTGTTCACATCTCAAGTTTAAACTGTCTGTATTTTGAAACACAGTTGAACCACTTTCATTATTGTAAGAACAGATCAAATCGAAATAATTCGATTTAGAACTGTATTAATCAAACTCAAATCGATTCAGGACCGAAAATACCCAGCCCTACTCATTAATACTGAAAAATCACACATTTTTCAAGTGCTTTCTCACAATTTATAAAGGTTTATATATTTTGTTAATCTGTTCATGTGATCCTTAAAGTTGGATTTGATAGTACAAGATATTTTCCGTTAAGCTAATCATTATTAACTCTTTTTAGCCAAGCCTTTTTTTCTAAATATTATTTTTGCTGGTTATCAGTAAATAAATTAGTGTCATGGCTACAACGAGATCCTTTTGAATTTAACACGTAAGTAAGGTCAAAGTTACTTCCACCCACTGAAATAGTGTAGGCGTTTTTTTCTCCCATCGCCTATAGATTAAAACATACATTTATAGATGCCGGGGAATATTGGTGATTTAAAACATAAAAGGACAAAAACTAAATCTCTTCTTTATAAAAAAGAACAATATCGGTAGATGGGTTGTTAAAGAATGGAGGATTACAAGTAGAAGGCAAAAAATATATATTTCAGAGCTGTGTGGTATGTATGCTGTTGCCATATCTTCTGGTGAAGGTATAGCAACAGCAATAGAGTTTAGAAGAAGCAGAAAAATTACAGAAGGCATGAAGGTTACAGCTGAATTGGGTTTATTGCTTAGAAAGGTTTCTCATTGAGTGAAATGACCTGGTAGTATCTCAATCGCTAAGATAAGAGCGGGTCCAATTCTCTTAAAGGCAGGTGCTTCAGGAGCTTCTTTTTATCTCTCTTGGAAAAAGATACTCTCCATTTAAGTCATTCACAGAGCGAGATTATTGTCCCACAATTCATTCAGGCAGAAATATTCCAGAGGATTGTTGTTAATTTCCACCTGTGAACTCAAAATGGTGCAAACATGTTTAAATATGACCGTAAACAATAGCAGGTCAGGTCTTTTTAGTGCAAATTTGTTTTTCATGTATTCAAAATGAAAAGTCGGGCAAAATGTTCCTAAGGTGATAAAAAAAAAGGCAACTCCTCAATCTAAAATCGGAAACCTGTTATGTTCCTTGAATCTATGCTCTGCAGTGTTGATCCTGGAGTTGCAGTCTTCTGTGTGCTGATATCAGCATGTTATCCTATTGGCTGACCTGCTGGTGATTACAACAGCACCAGCAGGTCACAGGCACCCACAGGATGCATGAGTCTGCAGCAGGAGATGCTGAAGTAAAAATGTTGGTGTCTTTTAAAGTTTCAGAAACAGATAACCAAACATCTGTAATGAGTAATCAGGGAAGGTAGGAGAACACTACAAAACATTTGGAAGTAGGTATGTGTGAAAAAAATATTGTTTATCTGCAATACAGTTATAAAATTATCAACCAAAATTCCAGTATCATGTAACCCTACTTTAGATGTTAAAGAGCTTTTTGAGCTTTATAACTCTTATAAGTCTTATTTTGAAGTAAGAAAGGAAGTAGCTCCTGAGTTGTTCTGCTATGTGGAGGGAGCAAACTAAAGGTCCTATCATCTCAATCTTCATGCATCGGATCAAAATATCTCGCTCTTTAGCCCGTCCAACAACGACCTCATCGACTCCCCATTATTAAGACGTGGACCTGTTTTTTCGGTTCAATTTGCATGTTTTCTAAGGCATACCAAGGCTTTTGTTTGGGCCATTCTATAAAAGACATTTTGAATTGAGAAAGTTTCCTGGATCGGAAGCGAAATGTCTTCAGCCTTGGAAAACAAAGTCCAGTGGGGGTTTTTTTTTTCGGGAATTTTCCAGCTCAGCTCACTTTTAGAGTATTCCATTAAAATTGGCTGCTTGTAACTGGCCCTTTTTAAGACCTTCTTCTTTTAGGCTCCAAACGGACCAGAACATGCTCCGTCACTATTTGGGTAATGGGTGTGTCCCTGAAAACACACCCACCGGCACTGAAATAGGAAAAACTTCCCGAAGTGACTGAGCATATTCTGGTATATCAAGAAAACGGAAGCAACTTGATAAAACGCCAAGGAGCAGACATTATTTTTTCTTGGTGGATGATGAGGAAAAACATGGAACTGGAAGGATCAATCAATAAGGCTTCTAAACTGAAATGCTGAAACCAAATGCTTGGGTTTATTGGAGCTTCCAACACTTTCAAATGTCTTGGGGAGCTTTTCAGCTACATTACATCGTTTAAAAAAATGTAAACCACATTTGGTGATCCTCAGGAAATCTTATTAAACCCAAAAGCTTGTCTTCATTAAAGATAATATCCTGAATTTGGTTGCTATTTATATTAGGGACCTGATTCAATATCAACCAAAAAAACTAGTTTTGAAATAAATTTGTGTGCATCTAAAATCACTGATCTAAACATGCCGATAGAAACATCCAGCTTCTGTTTAAAGCTCATGCAGCCGATCGGTACATAAACGGGTCAGTTGATCTCATACATTAATGTTGTTACCCATCGATCACTGTTTGAGTAACATGACTTCGTCAAGCCTTTTCTATTATGTCACAATACAAAATATGGTATTAGTCAATACTCAAAGCTGTAATATTGGTATTGTATCGGAAATGGAAATTATTATACTGAGACTCTGCTGATTTATTATTTTCACATCTAAAATAATTCAGTTGTTCTGAGATTTAGGATTATTTGACACTAAACATTGTTTCTAAATAATGCAGTGTGTGATTAAATAAAACTTTTACTCTGTCTGGAAAAAAGGATTGAACCAATTTTACAAATTAATTTAAAAAATGATGATTGCTAGTTTGCTCAGAAATATTTTCAAACCTCGTCTCTTTTTGGGAAACCAAATTCTTGCTCAAGGTATCTTTGCATAGCAGTAAAACGGTTGTTAACACCATGTACTGTTTAATTTTAATTTCTGAAGAAAAAACCCCAATTACCAATAAAATATCATTATTATTCTAAAGACCTTAAGTTGATCATTTAGGGACTATTGTTTTGGGACCTTCATTGTAAGATAAACTACAGAATTTAAATACAAACCTACGTTTCTTTGTTTGCACCTTTATTCCTCTGCAACCAGACCTTTTCCTTCTTTCACACTCCACCCTAAAAGCCAGTGCCAGTCTCTGAGGGTGGACTACAACATAAAGGGCTTGGAGGAGGCTGTGGCAGTAGGGGCACAATGTGAGGTGAAGTGTAGCATAAATATTAGCCATCAGGAAGCCATCACATCGCTACAACAGTGCTGGTCACAGCGGCTGAGTTTATGAATAATACATGCTTATGACCAGTTTTGCTACCAATTTCACACTACAGCCCTGAAGGGCCTTTCTCTCCTTTTTTCCTGCCCAACAGAGGCTGAACACTCATTACAGAGTGAGCTTATCTCTGCGCTCAGTCCTCTCTGCCCAGACAGCAGGAGTTTCCCAGGCTGTTGTGGATGCTAATGTGGATCGCATTACAGGTGCGGAAGAGGGGCAGTGAAGTGGCAACAAGACCGTCTACTGTTCTATTGGGTTGGCCAGCGGAGAAATCAGGAAAATAAAACCTAGAGGATGCATCGGTGTGAATGTCTCACTATGAATGCAAGGTAGAGGAGCAGGAGAACATGGAAGCTTATTTGTTTACAAAGGAAATTATGGCTCCATGGCCTCAATCAGTCTGCTTTAGATCAGAGCTGAATGAAAAGAAGGGATGGTTTCCCAGCAGCTACAAAAGCCCAGATAGACTCAAATCACAGCAGGAATCTTTTCTCAATGTCAGTTCAGTTTGGTGACAACACGGCGGAATGCTCCATGCATATTTATTAAAGATAGCACGCCATGCATATTCACAGAAAAATGTGTCACACATTTCGATTTTAGATTCAAAGGTGCTACGGCGGCGGATAAAAATGCTATTTTGTAAAGGTTAATGATCATATTAGACAAATGGGTCCTTCTCTATATGATTAAGCACTTTTAAAATGAGTAAAACATGAAAAAAAGTTGTTAAGAATCAAACCTTTTTGCTACAGATCTGTCCCTGAGCTCTCAAAGTTCTACCTGTCTAGATATAAAATAGTTTGTTGTGTATTGAATCTTGGAGCTATTTGCCATCTAGAAAATACACACCAGAGACACGGTTTATGATGCAACACCACTAACAATTATAATATATGTTAAAGACAGCTAAAAATGCCAGAGCTGTAATTGCTTTTCTTCTCATTTGAATAAATTAAAATCCTATTTGACGGCAGCTGCGTTTGGCTGTTTGGTTTTATGGGTCCCAATGCAAAAAACAAAACAAAATGCACCAATCAGGCTTTAACAGGTTTTCAGGTTTCATTTTCAGTCTGAGCTACAAGTGTCACAACCTATCAGTAAATTGATGTGCAAAAACTACCTTTTAATTAAACAACTTTTTTTTTTATTGCTTAGCACTGCTGGGTTCTTGGTTGGGGGTAGTGCAAGGTTGTAAGCACAGAAAACGAACCCTCACTAACCTTTATCAGAGCAAAGAGTTTTAAATCACATGCTGATTTTGTTGGCATGTTTACTTCTAATAAATAGGAAAGAGAAAAATCTCATTATTTCAGGTTTCCACCTGCTGATCAAAGGAAAAATTGATGCCTTAGATCAGAGCAAAGCTGACAAAACCATGTTAAATAACAGCAAACACATCATTCAACAAGGATATCTATCAAAAATATCTAACTTTTTGGAAATATTTGACAAACATTTTATTGTAAACTGGATTTTTTTTTTTTATCATTTAGTTAGAAATCCAAAAAAAAAAAATAATAATAATTTTGTTAATAAAGCTTTTAAATATAGGGTAACCACAATTGATAAATCAGGGTCTAATACATTACTGGTGAGGCTTTTCCTTAAGGGTCTGACCAGACACCAGCTTTGACCACTTCAGTGGTTTATCGTTTTATTTGCAGATTCTTTGATAGAAGCAGTGGCTTGAAATGCAACTGGAAATACAGAAACAAAAAGATTTTCTGTATTTCTGCATGGAAAGTGCAGAACCTTTAATAAGACAAAGTAAAGTACATGTTTTTGGCTGCAAATGATAGGTATTCATAGCTTTAATATATATAATCAAAAAGAAACAACAATAAAATCAGATTTTTTTAAGGTATCTGAGCAAAAAAATTGTTTGGTTATCTAGCATAACCCCAGTTCTTAGAATAATATGAGCGAGGTGTCTCGCTATGGGATGCAGCCTCCTGTAGCCCTGATAGAAGCATTTATCTCAATCTGCCAATCCTGATTGGCCGGTGAAAGTGCCCGTCTTACGCCACGCCCCGTGGCTCCGACTACTAAAGCGTGTGCGGATCACGGCACTCCAATTCAACAAGCAAACCTCTTCTCGCCGCCCTGCAAGAAGGGTCGTCTGGCGAGACACCTCGCTCATATTATTCTAAGAACTGGGGTTATGTTAGATAACCAAACGTTCTTTTTCATAATATTCACTTGGTGTCTCGCTATGGGATATGGTAGCTCCTGTATTGCCAGACAGCTTATCGAACAAGAAACCGGCCGATGGGGAAGGTCCACAAGGTCAGTTATGACTCTAGGACCGCACTGGCCACGCAGGGTCCAGACACGTCAAGCATGAAGTAGCTGGTGTGCTAAATGCTCGTCCAACTCGAGTGCCCGCGGAGGGGAGCCGAGAGGGATTCCGCCGTGAAGAGAACGGAAAAGAATACCGGTTTGAATTGGAGTGCCGTGATCCACACACGCTTTAGTAGTCGGAGCTACAGGGCGTGGCGTAAGACGGGCACTTTCACCGGCCAATCAGGATTGGCAGATTGAGATAAATGCTTCTATGTTGGACTCGCTATGGGATGCAGCCTCCTGCATCCCATAGCGAGACACCGAGAGAATATTATGAAAAAGAACAGTGGATTTCAAGTGTAGGCTGATTGATTGTTGCAGAATAAAAACAAACTAAAGCACTTAGTGATATGAGCTGATAATTAGCCTCATGCTGCCTTTAAAGGAAAAAATAAAGCTTTTGTTTGGGAGATCAGTGGGCAATTTTTCATGCAGTGGGATAAACTCCAACTGCAGCAGATTAAGATGCATATTCAGTCTAAAAACAGCACACTGGTTTTAGCTGATCCCCTGTTTTGGTTTTAGGAGTTTCTAAATGAAAATAACAGGATGGAAGACCTCCCCTGCACTGGCTCATTTGTCTGCTGTAATTACAACATAAAATCAGAATCAATTTGGCGGGGCGAGGCTCACAAAGGAGGCCTATCGGAGCAGTGGCTGCGACATCTCAGTCCTTTGTGGTGGTAGAGGTAGATGAATCCTATTTCCTGCACACTGATGGACTCTATCGGGGCTCTATTGTGTTGTTCGATCGCATGCAAGTGCGCTGGTGCGTGTACAGCGCAGGAGACGGAGCCAATCAAAGGGAAACACCCCGCCTTTTCTCCGTGTCTGTCGACATCTATTTGCAGCTCTCAAAATAAAAACACAGGAAGCAGAGAGCACTTGACACAGACTTGTCCTTTTGCAGATTTGATCAGAGCAAAGCTGAAATTCTCTCTTATCTGTTAGGCGAAGCCTGTAAACTGTCAACTACCAAGCACTGTGAGCGTGTGTGTGCAGGCATGTACTGTACATCATACGCAGACGTAACCCTTCACAGAGCAATCAAAATCGAGTTACCCTACCATCCACCTATTGCTCTTCTACAGGAAACTGATGATCAATAAGGCTTAGACCAAGTTTCATCGCTGCAGACCCCACGTTCTGCCCCACTTAAGCTCAGTTACTAATATTATGAGTGAGGCTGGTATCAAAAGACCATTAATAAAAGATGAGAGGATTATATATTTAATATGCTACATACCGCTCGTATGATATAGCAGTTGTAAATAATTCAGCATTACGTGTGAGACAGAGGCCTGCGGACTGCTGAAGCAACACTTCTTTGCGACGTTGAGGCTCGTCCCCGGCAGCCTTCTGCCAAATGAAAAATGCACACAACTTGTCTGAAAACAGCCTCTGAAGTTATGATGAATTGTGCACATGGTGCTTGAGGCAGAGCAGACAAATGAAGACCCGTTGCTCCTGAAACAACAGGTGCTTCTCACTGATCTTCTGCTTCCCTTCCTCATTTATAACGAGCTGTGTCTCTTTAAGCCGAGTGCGTCTGCATAAGCACATCTGAGTGTCAGCAGCTGATGAGCGGTAATGATTTGTGTGCCCCCCCCCTGCACCCCTCAGGGTTTCATGCCCACCCAAACAAGGATGCAGCAGGAACATGGGGGTCTCCCTTTGGCCCTAACTATAAAGTCTCCAGTGGGGGAGTGCTTCCCCACCCCCCACCATGAGTCAGATAGGAGCACGATGTGAATGTTTAAATATACAAGTAGCTGTTTCAGCCAGTTACTTTGGGAGTCCTTCCTAGTCTGGAAAAATATTTTAATGCTGTATAAGAGGACCCTTTGTAAAGCAAGAGCAGCATACTTCTCCTCATTAATAGAGGAGAATAAGAATAATCCTAGATTTCTTTTTAATAAAGTTGCCAAACTCACCCAGAGCCATAGCTCTGTTGAACCGTCCATTCCACCTGCTCTTAGCAGCAATGATTTTATGGGATTCTTTATAAATAAGATTGATCTTATTAAAAATAAGATCATAAGCACTCCTCTATCCGCGATTGTACCTGAGGTAGTCATGGAATCTGAACCGGGTTTAGACTGCTTTGATCCAGTTCAACTTTCTGAATTAGCAAAATTATTGTCTTCATCTAAGCCTTCAACTTGTATGTTAGATCCAGTTCCAACCAGGTTATTTAAGGAGGTATTCCCTTTGATCTCCTCCTCCATTTTAGATGTGATTAATCTTTCTATGTTACAGGGATATGTACCTAAAGCTTTTAAGGTTGCTGTAATTAAACCTCTGCTTAAGAAACCGTCTCTTGACCCAGATGACTTGGTTAATTATAGACCTATATCCAATCTTCCTTTCTTATCCAAAATTCTTGAGAAAGTAGTTGCCAAACAAGTTTGCGGTCACTTACACCATAATGAACTTTTTGAAGAGTTTCAGTCTGGCTTAGGAGCTCATCATAGCACTGAAACAGCTCTGGTGAAAGTCACTAATGATATTCTCATGGCCTCAGATAATGGACTTGTATCTGTGCTCGTCCTGTTGGATCTTAGTGCTGCATTTGATACAGTTGACCATAATATTCTTTTAGAAAGACTTGAATATTTTGTTGGAATTAAAGGAACAGCACTAGACTGGTTTAAATCTTATCTATCTGATCGAATTCAGTTTGTTCATGTTAATGATAGATCTTCAACACGCTCAAAGGTTACCTGTGGAGTACCACAGGGATCAGTGCTAGGACCAATTATCTTTACTTTATACATGCTCCCAATTGGTAGATTTATAAGACAGCATGGGATTAATTTTCACTGTTATGCTGATGATACCCAGCTATATCTGTCTATAAATCCAGATGAAGCTAACCCATTACATAGATTACAGGCATGTCTTGAAGACATAAAAACCTGGATGACTCTTAACTTTCTGCTTCTGAATGCAGACAAAACAGAAGTTATAGTCTTTGGAACAGAGTCTCTGAAAAATAAGCTGATTAGCCAGTCACTTCATTTGGATGGGATTAAACTGATTTCAGATAATAAAGTAAAAAATCTTGGTGTTATTTTTGATCAGGACCTGTCATTTAAATCCCGTATCAAAGAGGTTTCTAGATCGGCCTGTCTTCAAGTGTGGTCCCGTTTCTCTGACCGTGACTGAGTGGATGTGCTCTCTTCGTCCTCTGGCATGGGAGCTGCCTTGGAGCTCGTCTGCCTGGCTGTGTGTTTCCTGGACGGGGCCGCCTTTTACAGCTGCTTTTTGTATCTCTGCTTCTGTCTCCTTGAACCCCAGTCGGCCTCGGCAGATGGCCGCTCACACTGAGCCTGGTTCTGCTGGAGGTTAATTCCTGTTAAAAGGGAGTTTTTCCTCTCCACTGTCGCTACAAGCATGCTTAGTGTGAGGGATTGTATTTGAGTCAATGAGTCAATGAGTCAATGCAATCAACTGGTTTTCCTTAGATAGAAAACTTTGTATCAATTTGACTGTATGATCTGGTTGAACTGTAAAGTGCCTTGAGATGACATGTGTTGTGAATTTGGCGCTATATAAATAAACTGAATTGAATTGAATTGTTCACCATAAACAGATTTTTCAGTTTTGTTAAACTTCATCGGTCATTAGACAGGCTAATACTACTAATGTTCCTGACACTTGGCACTTCGAAGCTGTGTGATGTTATCGCTGTCTGGGCAACCACGATCTTTGACATCATGTGGCAATATTCAGCCAATCATGTAGCATAACTAGGGTTGCCAACTCCCTGAAAAGTGTGTGAAATTATTTTTTTTAACTATTTGACTCAAATCTGCATTGAATTAGAAGCATATTTGTGGGCTACAGAAACAGCGCCGGCACGCCGTGTAGTGTGCTTTATATTCATTATCCACCCAGATATTTGTCTTTTTCCCATTCCTCCCTATATTTTTGCAGCCTTTTTTTCCGGAGGAGGAACATCGCTATGCGAAGGTGCACTGCGCCCAAAAGCAGCATCCTGCTCTTTTGTCTCCCGCTATCTTCTCCGTGAGCAACACTTGGCTCGAGCAATGGGATGAGGGGATTCTGGATCGTTACATATATGTTGTCAGCTCATTGGTCACAAAGCAGGACAGGGCCAGGGAACAAGTTTACCGTAAGTTTTGTATCTAACGCGCCCTTGTTCTTCATTTTCCATTAGCTTTTTAATGACTATTTTTTCACTTTCACAGTAATACGGGACAAAGTGTGTTCCTCTTCCACTAAATACGGGACAAGAACCTCTATTTCTAAATACGGAACGATTCCGTTTTTCAAGGGACGGTTGGGAACCCTAAATATAATGTCACTGACATGTGCAGGGCCCGAGCAGATCTGACCACCCGAGCAGATCTGGCTGGTTGGAAACTCAGGCCCCGTCCACACGAAGTCAAAACGAACACGAAACGCTAATATTTTCCAGAACGTTTGTCGTAAAGACGGATCGTCCACACGAATACATGAAAACGCTGCAAATATGTATGCCAGGCCTGTAAGTGGCGCTGTGGTGCCAAAGCAAAAATAGGCGACGAAATGTTGGGCATGCGCACTAATATTTATACATGGTTGCCCTGCGGGTCCATTTTCGTGGTTCAGTCAAATTCAGGTGCTGAACTATGTCGTCGATATTGCTCTGTTCTTCCTGGAGATATTCCAGAAGAAGAAGATTCTGTTGTAAGCCCGACAGCAGGGTGAGTAGCATGAGCAGCAACCATTCAACACAGTACGGCGCCATTGTTGTTGTGATACTGTGTCGCGCATGCGTGTTTAGAGGCGACGCTATGACGCATGCGTGTAAAAAAAAAATGCGGTTAGAGCTTAAAGATGGAAATGCGAAAACGACGTTTCAAAATCTTCCCACTCTGAAGGCTGAATAAAAAAAAGATTGTTTACAGACCCCCGAAACGCCGGCTTCGTGTGGATGAGAGGCTGGTTTGGTGAAAAATTTGTGCGTTTAGGCCAGGGTTCGGCTTCGTGCGGACGGGGCCTCACTTTATATCTAGAGAAATAGCAGGTTATAGCTGCATAGATGCTTCATCACAGGAAGTATCACTGAGCCTCTTTAAAATTAAGTCTAAGTAGCTATTCAAAGGGAAACTGCATTTTCAATGCTGCTCATTCTGGCTTCTGCAACATCTGGCTGGATTTCAATGGATGATGGTCATTTTGCCTCTTCAGTGTTTAGTACTTCTGCAATTACGGTGTTTTCATAACATTAAAAGGAGCAGGAGTAAGCAGACAAAAAAACGGCTGCTCTGTTTGATTCAGCCACTTTGTATCACAGAACATTCTGGATTTGGAGATGATGACAGTCATTTGGGAAATCTTAGCCTTGAGGTAATGGTCTACATTAACTGGGAAAACATGCAAACCACGCTAATCCTACTGAAGCCTGATTCACAGTGACAGAGGGTGACGTACTGCAGCAAACTGTGGCTCAGGCTCCATGAAAAACAAGAAATATGTTCATTTTGTTTTAAATGGAAAGGGATTCATCCTGTTGCCTTCGGGTTGTGAGTTCAAGCCCCTGCTCTGTCCACCTCTGTCTCTGAGCATTAGTGTTCAGCATCAAGGCTGCACATCAAGTAATAGTTTTTAAACTGGAAAAATTTTTCTAAACCAATAACTATGGCAACCAAAAGTGACCTCCCATCTTAAAGCTTTCCAATCAACTCAGCTGACTCCATGAAGAATCCACACAAACTGAGCTTTGATTGATTCGTCCCTAAGACAGACACACCTGGTCAGATATGCTTTGAATAAAAAGCCCCTCAATGTAGAGGAACAATCTTTTTGGTTGATTTGATTCTCATGTATGAATGACCGCCTCATGAACAGAACAGAACAAATTCTGATAGGAGGAAAAGTGGCAAAGAAAAATGCTCATATTTTTTGAGTTGTTGGTTAACTTCTTTATAAATCAATACAATGATGAGGATAATTTAATAATATTTTTTCCTATGCTCTCAGAAAGAGAACATTTATATAGAATTTAAAGAGAAATTAAAAGCAACAAAGTTCCTACTAGCATGTCACAAATGTATAATAATCAGAAATGAAATAAATCGGCTAAAATGTCTGACGAGAGCATTTCCAAGTTATTCAAAATGAATTATCACACCAGCAACTATGACTTTGTTTAACATTAAAGACTTGTATGAGCAGTTCGGAAACGATATGCCAAGACCACAAAAAAAATAAAAAATGACCTGCAAGCTCTGGGAAATTTAAAAACTACACTTTTCATATTTAATAACTGCTCCCAACATTTGTGTTTCCCCCAAGGTTTTCCCAGGCTGCTCCATCATCTTTGTATGTTATGCTTAATTATTAATGTTGGCCTTGTAAGGTGCAGGTTAACCAGAAGGCAGGGTGGCTGCATGTACAGCGTAGGGCTGCCTCACTTCTTGTTTACATCCTCTTCAGGGATCCTGATTGAGCGCTCACCTGTTAATCAGCCCTGGTCGCATCGGCTGCATTGACATGGATTTTCTTCTACAACTTTTGGGGATTCAATATAATAATATATATAGTTTCAAAAACAATACAGGACGTGAATCCACCTGGTTTGGAAAATTAGAAGCAGTACTTCCCAAAGCGAACTTTGGGATTAATCAGAGTTCTGCAGGGGAGTGGCCCGACCAGCTGTGCAGCAGCGATATGACTTGCTCTACACTCGTCAAAATTGGCTCGCAACACAGAACGTAATCAACACAGGGAGGCAACGGTTCTGCTCTCTGTCACAAGTTCATGTTGGAAAAAAATTAAAGGCATAAAAACCAAGGGAGTTTGTGAGGTAACGCATCCAATTGTACTCCTGTCAAAGGCTACGGTTATTCTATAAATTGTGTTCTTGTCTACTGAATCTCACATACAAGGGGCTACATCTTGTATTTTCAAAATTGCAAGACGGCAGAGTTGAAATTGAAGTCGTTATTGGGTGCACGACATGTATAAATCAGCGCTGATATTTTAAAGAGGCATCATTGAGTTCAGAGGAGATTTATACTCCGTGTGGAAGAGGAGCTTCATGCTACACACAAAGGAATAAGTGAGTGTCAGAGCTTTGCAACAGGAGGATTTTAATCACTTCATTTGACTCCTGACAGGATTCTGGGCTGACTCCAGTTCCACCTTTGATGGGAGGTGGGGGTCCAAAGGGCTCCTTTGTTCCCGAGCTCAGGCTCTAGCACACTGGAGGAAAAAAAGTGAAACTATGACAGTAATTTAGCAAAGCAATGTGTGTGTCTGTGTGTGTTTTGCATGTAAGTATTGTTAGATGTGCGGGTTGCAAGCAGGGGGACTACTTTTATCCATTTGATTTCTTGTCATGAGCTCAGACTACACAAAGGGGTAATGGAAATCCCATCCTGGGGGGGATTATGGTAATAAGGACCAAAAGGAAATAAAAGTCTTTCTTTTTCCATCTCCCACTGCACTAAACTTGTGCAAACTAACTAAAATGAGAAGACAAACATGATCAAACATCAGTGAAAGGCATAAAGTGCTCATTTTTAAGCCTAACCTCCCTAAAATACACCACATATTCCATCAGATGAACCTTTCTGCCCCTAGGACTGAAATAATTAGCTCTGAAGCTCACTCGATTGTAGAGACTAGCCAAAGCACCGACCAGTGTGCATCATCATAGCCTCATACTGTACATGAAAGGCCAGAATGAATGATGAATCCATCCATTAGTGCCGAGCTCCTGGAGTGTTGCGAGGGGCCAGGGCTCGGCCCCGTCCTTTCTTCTCATGTCTTTTTTCAGTTTTTTTTTAAAGGAGGGGGGTTGAAGGAGCGGCTCTCTCGTTGGAAGGCGGGGGTGATAATTGGTCCTGGCTCCTTTGATGTGCAGACAACGGCATAATCCGACATAATCATATTAAAGGGGACCCGATATGGCCAGCAAGGGCCATCAAGCAATAGCCAGGATATAGGCAATACTTGTTGGCTTCAGTCAAGACAAGAAGCAACACATGTTCAACTGGCTGCCATTAGAAAAATGAAGCTTTCTCCAAGCTTCTGGTTGCATCAGTGCAGATTGTGGATGTAGATTTCCTTCTCTTCATTTAAGATACTCTTTCAGATCTGAAATGTTGAATTCAAATACTGAGCTGGCGCTAAGAGGCGTGTCCTTTGTCACAGCAGCAGCAGGACAAAGAACCAGGACTACGGTCCAGGACCATGTGTCCAAACCTTAGGGGTCCAACCGATGATCTCACCGTCCTTGGACGCCAATATGGTGCTTCCTTTCCACACCCCAGAGCTCGGTACAGAGCCCGCTATAGGATGCGTTTCTGACATATGGCAGTGGTGTTTTCTTTTAAACCAATGCATCGTTCCTTCTTTTCCTTGTTTCCTTTGCAGACCAGTCGACATCAATTTCTCATCAACATCTTTGCTTTTGAAAAATAAGGAACTTTAATTAATCATCTTAAATTATTAATAAATTATTTAGCAAAAGCGGCAACACAGTCCTCCTGCATGAACAATCTGTTGCCTTAAATTAAATTAAATACTAGTTAGGCTAGCATTTTAAAACCAGTAGCCTTACCATCATGTTGATGGGCTTTTCTTAAATATAACTTTAAGATCATGAAACCCAAAATACTTTACACCACAATCCCTTTTCTATTTAGTGACAGCAATGTGGAATTCTTCTGCAGCCTAAAAAACACTTAAAAGTTTAGAAAATGACAATTTAATGGTGGTGGCTAAGCAATTAATATGATACTGTATCTTCATTTTATAGCAGCTTTCTGCTGCTAACCTATTTGTTTAATTGCTAAAATAGGTTGAGATGGAGCAGGTTAGAGATTGAAGAGGTTGGCGATGAGGGACATGAAAAAGTTTTCATCAGCAAAGGTGAGGCAAGAAAAGTTGGGGGAACACCTGTTATGGAGAATGCACATCTTTATGAAAAACTGGAATTAATTAAAATAGCACAAAGGAATTGCTCATTTTCTCTCCTGGATCTAAGCTTCCCATTATCTGCTGGCAGAATAAATGCACCACAGATAAGACTCAACAGGTCATAGAAAATTAAGTTTATTTCCAGAAGTTTTCTGCAACTTTTGTGCCAAAGACTTAATTTCTAATCATGTAACCAGCTTTAAAACAGCTTCATTTGAGTACTTCTCCCTCAGTGACGTAGTTTATGTGTAGTTGAATAACTTAGATCCCAACTTAGTGAAATATTAGACTTTATCGGGGCTGATGCAGCTGAAAATTGTCCCAAGTTCTCTGCCAATAACTCAATGCATCTCTTTGAGGCATCTGTTCAGTATTTTGAGAGCAAATAGTTATAAATATGCCTGATCAGGTCATAAGGTGTACAAACATCTGAAGTGATTCGATTTCACATGTCATGCAAATCAGTTTGGACACTGCTAGGGATCTAGTCCTCTCTAAAGCTGCTTTATCAGCTGTACCTGGAAAACAGTTAAATTGTTGTACAAGCACTTGGTGCTCGTCAATGTAAAGTGCTGCAGTAGAAGATGGAGCTTTTATTGAGTGAGGCATGCAAGTAACAGCCTATTTCCAAACACTCATTAGAACAAACACAGTGCTTTCGATAAAAAAAGGACATAATAGATTCCTCAAGATGTCTTAAAAAATTTGAAATAAAGTCTATTTTTTCCGCTGTTCTTTCCTCTGGGATGCACCCAAAGAGAAAACACAATCTTCCAGATATAAAGACTTCTAGTTATGTTTCCACCAGCTGTATTACCTGTGCCTTAAAAACATATACTCTTACAGTCACTGAATGCATTAAACAGAAAATATGTTCTCTTTTCCTGTAATTTATATTAGGGTAATGCATAAATGAAAATATTGATACTACTGCCTCTCTTTAAGGGCTTGGCATGATCACAGAACTAGACTAAAATAAGCAAGATAAGAGTTAATAATATATATTGTGCTTCAAATAAAAAAAATAACATAAATAATTCAAATATCAGTAGACAACAACTATAAAAGTAAATGCATTTAGGAAGCACATTGAAATGGCATGTTCTGTTTAAAATCTAGGTGATCTCTCACCACAAAACTCCATCCAGGTTTTAAGTGGGAATAATTACAATCATTTCTGTAAAAAATAACGTTTGTGTTCATATAGTTTAAAAAAATAAATCATAAAACACTTTTAATGAAAGCAATAAAAACTGTCACTCAGTGCTAGTGGAATACATCAACAGTTTGTTTACCAAACCAAAACCTGACTGATTCCCTTGAGCCGTTTTATTTCTGATGGTTCCAGTATTTAAGCACCAATGTTCTCTGCATTTTTTTTTTCTTCCATGGTGCATTCCCACATTATCTTAATAATGGGATTCCGGATTGATAGTGGTGTAATTACGAGATTTAAATCAACTTGGGACGGCATTTTAATTTCATGAGCCTGAGCTCTAATCCAACATGGGCCTCGCCAGCCTCTTTTAAAATCATGATCCCCAATGTAATCGGACCATCACATGGGCCTCGTTTGGAAGTTTGCACAACTGTGTGTGCACGTGAATGTGGAGCTCAAAGACGGAGGGCTGGAGGTTGGGGGGGGGGGGGGGGGGGGGGGCAGTGCTCTTGCATTGTTGTAGGAATCAAACAGGGTTGCCATGGAAACGTTCTGGCAGTGGCAGCCTCTTTGCAGTAACCAGAGAGTAAAGACCCCCAGGGACCCCCTTCACCCCCTCCCCTCACCTCTCTAAGCCTCCGGCACGTTTTTGGAGAGGTAGCTCAGCTCCAACCGGAGGTGTCCCGACAACACACAAGCTTACGCCACTGATGGTCCCTCTGTCCATTTGTCGATAACTCTTCAGCTTTGATTTTCATCTCAGAGTTTGCCGTCAAACATCAAGGTCCAACACAATCAGCCAAAACAAGAGCTGGAGCCTGTTGATAGGCGTGAGGAGAGCTACAGGACAGAGAGTGGGGGATGAAAGAGAGGAGGAGCCATACCCTGCCTGTTTGAGCGCAAAATAACTGGCTTGGTGTGTGTGTACCTTCAGTCAGTCAGTCACTCACTCACTACAACACCAACCCCCATTTCAGTCTAACACAGGTGGGTATTGTCTGCAGCATGGGGAGCTCCTGGCAGCCGGCCCGCTGGGCCCAGTCACTGGGCTAGTCCTGTTTCAGTCGACTGGCTTTGCAGGTCCAACATGCCAAACTAAAAGCTTTGCCCAGAAGCAGCTTTTAACCATTTCCTTTCCATTAGTGGCTCAGTTACAACATTTTTGGCCCGTTCAAAAGTAGAACAGGGAAATCTACAATGCTTTCTGCAGGTAATTTCTAAATGACAAAAAGTAATCAATGGATTTCACAGGCTATTAGGTATTTTTACTAAATGTTGAACAGTTTCACCAGTTTGATATGCTGCTTTACTTCTTTCTCTAAATAAGCCACAAGGCATTTTTGATATACATCAGAGTTCAATTGTCTCATAGCTCCATAAACCATTAGAGACACTATTTTGTTGCTTTGTCCAAGCACTGGCTGCTGCTTCTCTCTCACAGTACAGACATCTTGTGTCAAAATAACTAAACATCATAATACTTTCAAGAAGCTTTTTGTTATTTTACATCTTTAAAAACACCTACAATAAAAGTTTATTGCAATTTCTGTCTGGAGGATTATCAATAAAAGAGAGAAGAAATAAGCAAGAGTGGTAGTTTTTTTTTGTTGTTCAGAAACTATTCTACAAGAGCTTTCTGCTCTAGTAGCTAGCCAGCAGTCAGCTAATTGACACCTGCATAAGTTTGTGTGTGTATGTACCTGTCTAGCCATCAGAGTCGGGACCATTTTTCCAATTTCACCATGAAATTGAGGACTAGTTGTTGCAAAGTGAGGACATTTTGCCGGTGCTCACATGCTATTCTGCTAATGGTTAGGTTTAGGGCTAAGGTGTCAATGGGTTAGGGTTAAGGTTAAGGTGAGGTATGCATTGGTAATGGTTAGGTTTAAGGTTAGTTTTAGGGTTAGGGCATGAAAGGGTTGAAAATGACTAAAGACTCAATGGAAGTCAATGAAAGTCAACACATGGTCCTCACTACGATGGCAGAACGAGTATGTGTGTGTGCATTTATTTATATTTACAAACAGACACACCATATTGGTTTTGCATTGGTGGTTTTGTACGTCTAAAAACCACACGTCGGACTCAGCGCTGAGTGAAGGCACTGGTCGGACTCGTCAATGTGGAAGAAAAACAACTCCCTTGTTTGCGCATGCGCAGTGCTCGAGGTTCTGGTAAATCGGCCCATAGCTCTGCTTCAACAGCAACGATTTATCCATGACCACCTTACGACTGTCAACTGAATTTCATACATGTTTGATTTTCTCCCAACCGTACGATTCCTGATCGGGAGGTGGTCGTGACAGGCTGATTGCCCCTCATTATCCCCTGTATACTACACGAAGCAGGACGCACGATCAGGCTGAAATTCGGCTCGATGGAAAAATTCTTTCAAGACTGGAGAATCGGCCGGAAACGGGCAAAAAAAAATTGTACAGTGTAAGCCCGGCTTTATCTGTACCATATCCAAGGCAAAAGTCCATCTTTGTCTGTTTGGCATCTCTTAGAATTTGATCAGAGCTCTTCACTGTAACAAATCCTATTTAATATTCACATTGGTGTTCTGTATCATCAAGTACTAAAATGTAAATTTAACTGAGCAACGAACAAGCCCAGCCTACAGACAGAACACAGCACTGTCTCGGGGAGGGGCAGCACTATGTTTCTCTGGTTATACCACAGCACGTTCTCCAGCATTTCCTTAGGATGCCTTTCAATCATAAAAACAGTCCGAAGACGATATTGAGCCGTTTGAAACCATAATGACCCAAATCTACACTGTACATCTCTGCAGGCAACTTGTGAGGCTTGTCCTTGCTTAGGGACAACTCTTTCCATTAAGGAACAGTCACCTTTTGAAAGAAAACCATTCATAAATATGCCTGATCAGTTCAACAAGCCTTAATTCTGCTCTCAATCTAAATGATTAGGACTGGAAATAAGCTTTGACATTCCTCTATTCTCATTTACTCAGTTCCTACAGCTTTTCACACTTTCTACACTTTATGTTTGGTCTTGAACTTTGCTAAGTTGTGGATCAACCTCTTGCCTCGATTCCAAATTGGACCTTAGGTAATATGCTGATGAAGATTCTTAGTCATCCAGGTAATAGTCATTCCATAAAAGTAAAAAAAAAAAAAAAAAACAATCCACTGGACTTTCCAAGTTTGAAGACATGCCCGTTTGTCAGTTTCAATTTGCATCATTCTAAACAAAAATAAGGCCTTGCTGAGCTCTGTATAAAACCTCGAACTCAATGCTATTCCTGACACTTTGAATGGAAAAAGCTTCCTGGATGGGAAGCGAAACGTCTTCAAACTTGGAAACAAAGTCCAGTAGATTGTTTTTGAACTTAAGTAATGCACATCAAGAAAGGCAGAACATGTCAAGGTTCGGGACACTATTGATGGACAGTCAGCTGGATTAAAAGAAAAACGGATGGACAAACACCATGATCAGACAAAAGAGTATGGGTATAGTAGGAAGATGTATATATTTTTCAGTTTACTCATCCAGACTTAGAAAATATTCAAACTAAATCCACACTTTGTCAGATTGTTTAGGTATCCTTATACATCAGTATGCATGTTAAACTAATAGATTGTGTTTTTTTATTGTGAGTTCAAACATTTGTACAAATTCGTCCTGATGGTGATTTTAATGAAGGACGATGTCTGAAGATGTCAAGATTATAAAATTAGAGTTGAAGAGTAAGTTGTCTCCATTGGCAATGAAGAAGTAAAGAGCAGTTCAGGGAAATATAAATGGGCATTAGGGGAGCCAGTTATTGATTTATTTCTGAACCAAAAGACCTTAAACCTGTTGCTCAGGAGCCTCAGGGTTTTTTGTACAGAGAGATTATTGAAGGAGACATTGATTACTTGTCAAATGTAAACATAAAAGGCAGTGAGGCCATCACTGCAGATCAATCAACAGGGCGCAGTCTCTGTCTATAATGTGTAATGGTATGTGACCAAAATAGTGATGATGCGAGTCGCTACAAGAGAGTTTGAGTCGCCCTGGGCTGAAGCCAGTATTGGGGGAGAAACCATGATCCTCTTCATAAAGGGCATCACAGCATGATATACATTTCAACAAAGGTCCCATGCAGTGACAGGGAAGAGCAGTACACAAGGAGATGGACCACCTTTGTATTCACTCAAGATTTTCTATCTACGAAAATTAACAGAGAAAAAGAGGAAATATATACTCTGAACCTTTCAATACAGGCTTCTCTTCAGTGAGATCTCTCTCCACAGGCCGTACACTTATAAAAGGTTAGAATATAGCCTATGTAAATCTTTCTCACTCAGAGTCTCTTTTACTTTTCCTCTCAAACAAGTCAAAGCAGGTAGGAAAACCACAGATATGGATGATGATTTGAGAAGTTTCTCACACGCAAAGATTGCAAGTAACAACAGGTGCAAACAAAACCAATGCAAAAACGCCAGAACAGAGCAGCTGAAAAAAGACCCCAAAATCAATACAGTCTTCAAGCTGGTACTGGCTCATATCTAGAATAAAATCTCTGTGACAGATTGAGCAAAGTGTCCAAAGCAGCCCAAGGTGCTCTGAGGAGCTGAATTTGTTGTGATTGAGGAGGGAGGTGTTACTATATTTGGGCAAAAATTGCCGCTCCCCGACTCAGTGATGCCGAAGAAAATGATTTTTTTTACTGATTAATGCTAAATTCATTAAATCACTGCGGACATATTATTTTAAGGTATAGATAATGATCTATTGACTATTCCTTGCTGACCGAACTTTTCCTTTAAACGTGGGAGATGATTGGGTGCAATAATCACAGCAGATCAGCTGTTTCTAAAGTACACACAAGCCAGGCCCAGATGAACAAGGCTTAAAAATCACAAAAATAAAAGTTCTACCCCCTTTTTAATGCAGTCCTGATATCAACTGTTGCAACATCTTCAACTGATCCATTTGTTTTCACAGATGATTAGGTGTTCCTAATAAAGTGGCCAGTCATTACATTTCCAATAACATGCAATTGAGAAACCATAAAAACTCAAACCCTACGGTGTCGTTCAGGGACAAATGACCAAACTCACATGCACTATTTGGCCCTCGGGACCCTCTGAAGTCTTCTCTTTATCAAATAAGGCTCTGAAATGAATAACAATCCACCCCCAGCCGCAGTTCTGTGACTCCATGATTTATGACCCAACAATAGAGCCACGCTGAAGTGTTAAATTTTCAATTACCTAAGAGATATAAGAGAGGTCTGACAATTTTCCGCCCGCTACATGTAGCCGCTGACATCTTCTGTGCATAAATGTGACTGATATTAAGGTCAATATGAAGAGGCAGCTTTAATGGTAAAAGAGGACATAAATTTTATAAATTCCACTGCTAAGACAGGGAATGAATTTAAAAAAGGACCAACCCAATATAGGAACATTGATTTTGAAATTGTTTAAGCAGGTCACACAAACCAAAGACCAAAAGGACTTCTAAAGGAACATAATGTGATAAGGCAGTCCAAATTATTTAAAGCTGTTTAGCGGTTCCTATGCAGAGAGAGTGGCACATGTCTGCCAAGCTGCTGAGGGGCATTTTTGAAGCCCTTGATGAGATTGTAGAGGGGAGAGCATGCCACCATCCCACCATCATGCCCATCTTCATGTAGGCTGCAATAGATCCCAAAGCGTAGCGCTGCCAGCTTCTGTGCATCACACAAGATGGGCGACACTGAAAGCCAAAGGCTATGTTGCACCATTTACAGTCCATGTTTGGGACATTAAATGAAGCTAACATGTCCGTAGCCAAGAACTGGAACGTCAAACTCTGTGATGAGATGTTTTTCAGTGAAAAACGGCCTGACTGTAAAGCTAAAGGCCTTTAAAAAGTATTCCCCCTATATAATTTATATACAAATAGGTGGCAAAATCATGAAAGCTGACTTCCAATGTCATCTGTCATCCAGTCTATCCAAATGTTGATTGGTACATGACAAAGTTGTACTTTGACTTCAATATATTTATTGTTTTTATATCCTCTACCATTACTGTCTTCTTTGGAAGAAATCAGGCACATAATCTCAGATAATTTCAAAGGTTCTATTGGTAGTGATGGATTATCTGATCAAAGTAAGGTTAATATTCTTTCAATCAGCTCTAAAAAATGATCAAGAAATCTTAGGAAACAATCATTGTCATTCTGGCTCATTAAATGCAGGAAAATAACAATTTCAGCTTCTTATGGTTCCCATTTATGTACCAAATACCACACTCTTTGATGCTCAGATCTACAGACTCTTTTAAGGAACTTCTAAGCGCCTTCTAGGATCAATGTGTGCTATATTTAACTACTAAAATAAATGTAGGCCAATAAGCTTGCATTTGTTACAGTCCATAGAAAGAAGCCTGAGGACTTCCTGCAGATCTTAACCAGAGGGAGACAAAAAAAAAGATCACCTGCAAAAAGCAGAGAGAAAATCTACTAACTAAACTAGATCTCTCCCTTTGTCGTGCCTAGAAATCCAGGCAGTAAAATTAGTGATTTATGAGACTTTTAACAGAGGGCAGCCATGCCGGAGTCCCTTCACCAAGAACAGTTCTGACTTGACGCCAGCAATGCGAACCTGACCCCTGCTGAACAGAGACCCTACTCCTACTAATCAGTGTTGACCATTAAAAATCTGGATTGGTGCCCCTCTACTGTTGGTTTAATAAAACCCAGCTGGAAGATCAAGTTTTACAGTTAAGAGACGAACCTGTTTATTAAAAAGAATGTCAACTAATTGCAGAGTTAACATTTTGACCTGGAGTTTGGTGCCTCAGAAACATTTTCCAAAATGAAAAATATATCTTACTTGAGATTCAAAAATCAAACCTAATTCTATGCAAATGACAGTCTGCTTTAGGCCTGGTTTATACTAAGAAATCAGGTCATCTGCGTGTGTGTCGCAGTTAACAGAGATATGCCCCACCCTTCCGCAGACAATCTGGTGCACCTCCCCAAAATTGTGGGTGACCGCAGACAGTGCTCCAGACAGGAGGACTCTGATTGGTCAATTCTACATCCCCTCAGCACTAAGCATATTTTCTGTTTGGTACCTAATGGCAGAAAATCTTCCTGTAGTGCTGTGCACAACACCTGGCACACCTCGGACGCTATCCCAGACACCGTGCGGGACACAAGTTTGTTTGTTGGTTTGCATCCGACGCCAACACACTCTGCGCCACGGCCAGTCTTTCAGGAACACTCACGGGTGAACTGTGTGTCGTCCAGCGTTGGATGAGGGGTTGTAGACGGAGAACAAGTTGGTCAAACCACCACACGGACACCCACAATCCTAGCTAGTTGATGATTGTTCCTTTTTGCATTGTGGCGTGGAATAACAGCGCAGACTACGCTTGGGCATAAATGAAAAATATCTTCATCATATCTGGACAAGCGAGTATAAAAAGCCGTTTAGAGTCACTGAACAGAACATTTTGAATTAGCCACAGTTGGAGATGGCATGTCAGAACCCCTTGACCCCTCCACAAACAAGACATTGGTTTTCACCAGTGAAATCAAGATCCGCATATCTCCCTTTAATTTGTCTTTAATAGAGTGCTTGATCTCACAGCACTAGTTTCTTCACTCTTTCTTTTATAACTTACCACACTGTAAGTCAATCACTACACGACAGATAAGCATAGCATTCTAGCTATTAAACTGGTAATATAGTCACAACCACAAAAGCTAGACATTTGTTACAAATCTATGACAAAAAAACAAAACAAAATGATCCTCTTAAGAAGAGCCTAATGGATCAAACATACTTTTTTTAATCCCAAGGCTTTCAACTATTTCTTTAAATCGCTTAGCAATTTGTTGCATCCTCCAAACCATTGAAGACAAAAAACTAGTGCATTCTGCTGCTGTTGGGTGCTGAAGATTCAGGGCGCCATTCTGCATCTCATTTTGCCTCTAGTACACTGCCGTGGGATCCCATTTTGGCATGACACCTTTGACACACCATGTTGCTCCCTGCCGTGAAATCTGCTTGTCTGCCTGGTTTAACTAAGAATGCCCAACCATTCAAAACACATGTGTCACATCCCTTCCCCCTGCATCCTCTCCTGGGGTCCCTCAATTCCCGGTGCATGATTATTTGCATCTCATTACCCGGGGGGTATGACAAACAGTGTGTGTGGCGTTCAAGCCTAATTTCGGTGTCCGAAAGTATCATGTCTGATAGCAAATTGTATTTCGGCGTGCGTGCCGTCTTTTCTACCTGTGTCAGTGAGGGCCGAGGCACCTGCTGCGCCGCTGATTGTAATAGCCAACTGCCACTCAGCAGGACATAATCAGGACAGTGGCCTTTCTTTGCTTTTGTCACCTACTCTTTTAAAATGTATCTTCTCACCACATAGAGCTCTTTGTCTTCCTACTGAGACATCCTGATCGATGTTCTGTTAGTTAGTTGTGGATAAAAGGTTAGAAGATGAACATGCTTAGGGACAAAAGCGATAGCATTAACTACTTTTATCAAAGTGAGTTTAAAGAGATGCACCATCAGAATTGGTTCTTATATCTGATCTTGCCATTATTGGAGGCCTGTATGGCACAACCTGGACTTAGTTTAAAGCTAGGAAGTGGCTTGGGTATAAGCATATGGCAGGCCTTTTTTTTTTATAACTAGTATTTTGATCTGAAATTCTTGCAAGGTTTTCAATGTTAACATTTTTTACATTTCAGAATTCCACATATGCACCAATCCAAATAGTTTGGATCTGTTTTTACAATGCCTTAACTCACTAAAATTGATATTTGCTGCTTCCGATTTCTCTTTCAGAACCAAATAATTATATAAGATCAGCACTGAAAACATCTGCTATTGACCTCCCAACATAACTGAGCATCAATTACGGTGTTATTCCTATTCTAAAATGCACAATGTATAAATTTACGTATGATGTAAATTCGTATCATTAGGCATAATCATGAAAAATTCTAATCAATGGGATTTTACGTGTCAATTATGCAGATCATTAAACTGATGGTTTTATTGGTGAAATTAAAGTTTAATAGTATTTGAAACACACTTTTTAACCTAAAAATCCCAACAAGACATTGTTCCCACTGCAACAGATGGTGTGCAGCTCAGTTCTTCCAATAAAAGCTTTGGTATGCACGGTACAAATAATAATGTCTAAGGTGCCATCAAAACAGAAGCATGTTAAGGTTTTTCTTGGTTTCAAATGGCTAACCCATTTTATTTGTAGAACTGAGATAATGAGAAGTTTAAGTGAGCATTCGCTGTATAAACAGGTTTCTGGTATTAACTTTCAAACAAAAGAATAATGTTTTTTATGTCTAACTTCTATACTTTGTAGGATATTATAAGAACTTCTGTTCATCGACAGACTCACAGTAAGGTGAAAGAGAAAATGAAACAACTTTGCTGCACTGTTTTGCCTTCCTGTTATCTGCTGAAAGTCCTAACTCTCTTTTAAAGCCTTATTAGGCCAAAGGAAAGGCTCTAGATGTCCTTGGCAGTACGTTCTTACACCTTTTGATGTCTTCTAGTTTGAAACACTGATAATGAAACTACTGTCCAGGGGTACTGTGTTCTGTGCTGTTAGTGCTTTGAGATGCATTCACTGATCAGAAAAGATGGAGAATCTTTCAGTTTCCAGTTGGCTGATTCCCATTTAGGACCAAGTTTAGTAAAGCTTAGCTGAGACCTTGGCTTTGACTGCCATGAAAGAGAGAGCCATCCTGCATAGGTTTGCTGGAAACACCAGGCAATGAGGAAAAAAAAACAAAAAAAAACAACAGCTTGTATGTGCGGGGAGAGGAGGGTTAATCCACCCCCTCACACAAACAGCATTGCCCCTCTAGCTTCCGGGCCCTTTCTTTTGTTGACAGGGGCCACAATGTCGCTCAATATTCGACCTGACAAGCACAGAAAATCACCACAACGAAGCCGGGTGTCAAGAGGAAATGGGTTTGTTTGCTTATTGATATACAGCAAGAAAGGGGGGGAACGTGAGAGCAGCAAAGAGGGGAGCAAGGGATTGTAGCAGGAGCCAATACTAGGAGTATCCAAATGGAATAAATACAGTCACTGACAAGCAAATAGAGAACAAAGAGGACCTGGATTTGCAGGACCACAGGGCGGGGTGCTCTGCAGCTCTAGAGGACAGTCTGAGATACAGACAATCTACAAATGTTCATGATGAGGTGTGGATGATCAGAGGAGGAGCCGTGTGTGGAGGCGGCAGTTCCTGGAGAGCCTTTTCCAGTACCAAGGGAGACGCCTTACTCACTGTTTGTTCAAGCTGTCTGTGCACGAGTGGGCGTACATGTGCCCGCAAACAGGGCCCATGGATTTCTTTATCACTCTGCGGCTGGGAGCTGCACAGTGCCTTTCATGTGAAGTGAAAACTACAATTATTTCGAGAGCGCTTCCATTCTCGCCTGGAACAAGACGTGGAAAAAAAAAAGTAAAACTACAGAAAGGAAGAGCATTCTCTGGAAGCTCTGTCGCTGTTTGTGAAGGTTCTTTTCCTTCAAGCATCATACAGCTGTCAGTTCAAACCTCTGAAGGAGTGAGGGGCCACATGAAGCCCAAAGGGACCCCACTAAACTCCCGGCAAAGAGGCTAATTACTTTACAAGGGTGTCAAGCTCTCCCAACGCCTCTGATCGGGCCATTATGGCTTCCACAGTCATAATCCTTTCCTGCTTACAATAATTTTATGAAATAGCACCAAGACCAGAATCAATAAATCAGTGACATAATCAGTGAAGTGCTGGTTGGATCCTGCTGCTTTTAAACGCTTCTCTGTTGCGATTCCCCTTCCACAGTCAATTAACCACATTCATTAACCAGCCAGTGCATCTCGTTCAAAATCAATTTGGCCATCATCTCCCTCTTTGCCCGTTTCAAGCCAAATAAAACCAGCAGAGACAAAAAAAAAAAAAAAAAAAAAAAGAGGAAGAAGTGACACTAATCACTCGTGGACAAATTGCATGCATTAGATGCACATTTCATGGTCTGAGAAAATCGGCTCAGCCTTCTATTTCCTTGGTAGCTTCATAGACCAAAAAAAGGAGCAGGGGCAGTCCAAGTATTTACCCTATTAATAATTGCATTAAAAAAAAGTAAAACCCAGAGATGCATCAATCAATCAGTAAGAAAAAGATATAAATCATACACTTATTAGCTCTGCCTGGTGTTCATCAGGACAAGTCAGCCAAAACTGGAAGAGGCAGCCCAGATCTCTCAGTAAACTAGATGTGGATATTGATCCTTAAAAGCCCCTCTGCCATTTTTGGATTTACATCCCAGCTGAAGAAAACCTTATAATTGCAAGAGTTCAATTCCAAATGATTTCGGTACATTTTCTGGCACCTACTCATACCCCCAACAATAGAAACCAGAATTTATGTATGTCTGCTTCTGTCACCTTTAACCTCGGTCGACCTCAGCAGATGGCCGCTCACACTAAGCTGCTGGAGATTTCTTCCTGTTAAAAGGGAGTTTTTTCTCTCCACTGTCGCTACAAGCATGCTTAGTGTGAGGGATTGCCTTTGAGTTAATGAGTCGATGCAATCAACTGTTTTTGCTTAGATGGAAAACTTTGAATCAATTTGACTGTATGATCTGATGAACTGTAAAGTGCCTTGAGATGACATGTGTTGTGAAGTGGCGCTATAGAAATAAACTGAAATGAATTGAATTGAAGCTTAGCATGGTTTGTCTGTCAATGGCACTCTATAAACAACCGCTATGACCCATCCACACTTGGTAACAGAGACCTTGCTGATGGACGCTCTTCAGGCAGTAATGAGATGGTCAGGGACAGCTCCAATTAAAGATGCATTTATCACCCTTGATCTCTCTCGTCACACTGTAAGTTATTAGTAATTGAATAATGTTAAAGGGGAAGGAAATCTACTCATGTCAGCCAAACAGTAGTAAAGTCTCTAGACTTGTGAAGGTTAAAGGATAATGTGCTAATGCCATAACACCCAGATTTGGAGTCATATTACAGTAACTACGACTGCAATCTGTTTAGCTCCTATTACCTTGTCAAGGCTTACAACAATCCTTTTTGAGGATTAAGTGGAAGCGCTCAGAAAAGCATTAATCTGACCTACACGATCTGGGCTCCACATGGCGAGCGAGCGGCACCGCAAGGATGATTAGAAGTAACTCGCGTTAACTAATTTCCCAGAACTTTGGGCTTGAGGCAGATTTCTGAGGTTATGATGCGGATTGAATAAAATAAAGCCTCCAGCTTAGCAGATTTTGAACACATATGGTCCCCGCTGGTGCAAAACACAATTGGCCTACATGGGCAAGAGGAGCCAGCATGCTCAGGTTTTCCTCTGAATAGTAACAGGGTGACCTAGACAGCCCTTCACCACCAGCATCCTATATTTAACCTCCTGCTGTCTGGTAGCCAATAACATATTAATATAGCTCTGTTGAAAGCTGATTTGCTTAGGTGTTAAACTGATCCTCTGAGGGAGTGGTGCGTTACACTGACAGCAGCTGACTTACTGGCTTCCATCGAAGTTTAGCTAAAGGCCAGGTTAATGGTTAAAAAAAAACAGAAAAGCCATTATAAAAAAAGATCCCCTTTCGATTTGACAATATAGTAAATGTGACAAAAACACTTTGGAAAAACTGAGTTCTGCAACATCTGCAGCAGAGGTCTTCAACGTTTTCCAGGCCAAGGACCCCCAAACTGATGACAAGATGGAGCGGGGACCCCCTAATTATATATTGTATGAAATTGTGTTATATCAACCTGGTCCTATAGTCACTCTATTACAGATGGAGTAATGTAAGGAAAGTAATTTCTCCCTGGGATTATTAAAGTATTTCTGATTCTGATTCCTGGTTGATGGGACAGGTGTTGTGAATGAAACGGTGCCCAGCTTGAAAGAGCTCCTGTGTGTCTCTGAATGTGTGCATTGATGACTGAAAGACATCTTCTGCCTCCATTTATCTGTTTACTACAGTGTGTTGAATTCATGTTAATGTGGATTTAAAGACATTTCAATTCAGGAGGGAATATATAAAAAAAAAATGAATCAACCAAAAGTTTCGAGACCCCCATGCAGTGCCTCCGCGGACCCCCTAGGGGTCACGGACCCCCTGTTGAAGACCTCTGATCTACAGCAATGTCATTTGGACAGAAGAGTACATTATACAGATGTTTAGCAATAATGAACGACAGCATGTTTGTAGAAAATCAAGTCAAATTTCAGCAGATGCACATTGTACCAACTGGTGGTAGTAGAATAACAGCTTTGTCCCTTTTTTCAACCCCAATGCCATAAACCTATGGATCACTGAGTAAATCAGGAATTTCCCTGTATCTAAAGCGTTATCAAGTCAAACTTAATGCTTTATCGCTTTCTTTAAACCAGGCAGCCATACTGGACCTTAAGGTTGGGGTTGGTAGGAAAGTTTATTTTTCCTAGTTGCATTCCTTCCTTTCTTAACTGAATAAATTAGAAAAGGGCTTTGCATTTTCAGCCAAGGAACACAAAGAAGAAACCGGAAAGCTAAATATCCTTTGAATATTCAATTGAATCTTTCTTCCATATAATCCAGTCTTTTGTATGGCTTAACAGCATGCATAAAAATAGGTAAAAGCAGTAGTTTTAAGGTGTTTGTTTCCTTCCCTGATGGTTTGTACCATGTCATTAAACATGTGGCACACTAAAAGGAAACGGAAAACAAAGCAGTTAATAACTCATCCTTAAAACTGTACATAAAAACCCTCAAGTGAAAATATGCAATAAATGCATTAAAAAAAAAAAAAAAAAAAGCTTTTTAGCGAAAAACCTAAATCCCAAGTCACCTCTGTGTGAGGAGAGGAGGTGGGCAGAGTTACTAACAGCAACCATCATCAATAAACCAGTGAGAAAGCTCTCAAAGCCGGCAGGTGAAGCTCCATACTTAGAAAAATAATGAATCATCTAATTCTGCGCACTGTATGCGATGCAGAAACTTGGCTTCTGGATGCTGGAAGGTCGCTGTCCAGCATGCAAAGTAAAAAAACCTGGACTTTTGCAGTTTTACGCATCCAAAGGAAGTCATTTTGGTGTGTTTTTGTCAGCCCACAGTGAAGGCATCTTCTCTACTAATGGAGTCTAGATTTCACATGAAGCCATTTCGGTACTTTATAAAGTGAATCTCGTTTCAGTCTGGAGTGTATCTTAACTTTTTATGGGTGTGGGTATGGCCACCCCCCTTTCACCAGATCCCACAGACACAAGCCCCTCCACTCTAATGTACACACACTCATGCTGAATCCCTGAGCAGGGGAGTCTGCTGGCCCAGCACCGAGGGAGTGAATTATTTATCGCAGACCCTTTGCAGCGTGTCAGCGGCTCCACAGGATGAAATGATATTTATGGAGTCCCCTGGGCAAGGGTGGGAAGGACGGAGCAAGACAGAATTAGGGGGTCGGGGGTGGAGGAGAGACAAGCCGGAGGTTTTTTTAAAGCACACATGTATGTATAAACATATACCGCACAGAGGATGAATGGATTGATGCTATTGGGCTGAAGCTTAATGATGGTTTTCAAACGTTGTCTTCCATATGAATTTAAAAAAAGCTCTACATGTGGGAAACGTCTGCTTGTTATTTCTTTCCTTTCAGTCTCTTTGGGGATTTTGAAATGTATACAACCCGAACGAACCACTAACCTAAAAAAATAAAGCGGGAAAAAAAGAAACACACAAAGCAAATAAACAAAGGATCAACTGATAAAGAATATAAAACTTTAGGTCATGTGGTTTCTGCATACAAATCTGTTTTCTGAATTGTAAAAGAAAATACAAATCGATTAGCATAGAGTTCCCACCAGCTGCTGAGCACTGCAGGCCAGCTGGCTCAAACACACCAGCTTCATCCCCCCCTTAATCACAAAAAAGGGATCAATTTCTTTCCCCCAATCAATCACTTCATGCTCACTTTCAAATAACTGCATATCAACTTTGTTTACACGTTTCATTTTTATCCTAACTTATACGCTAAGTACTCTAAATACGTTCTGAACAATAAATGCGAGAAATCACCATCATGCAATAAGCTGAAGCCAACTTCTTCTACTGTATAAACACCAGAATGGATCAAGAGGTTTAATATTGGTACAAACACTGGATTTTTACTTTAAAACTGGTTCTACCTTTTCAATTTTGCTTAATATCCTAAATTAAACTAGTAAATATTAAGACTGATATTTTATTGATATGCTGGATTATTCTAGCCATGGTAGGAATAATTGATGCTTTTCTATTTTATTGTAAATAAATTCAATTTATTCATATTTCTGTGATTCAGATGTTTGTTTCCTCATATTATTCCTGGTGTTTTTACTCAGCATTATCCAACCAGCCTACATCTAGCACAATAAATACACAAAACTGCACTGGAGAATCGCTTTACTGTGGAATATGTATTTTAGTCCAGGGAAGTCTGAATGGGTTTGCACATTTCGTCTATAGGTTCCATTCTGCATATGTCAGAAAGTCAGAACAATGCCTTTTAGGATTCAAAATGGAGTCAGGTCACCCTGCGTCCAAAGAGATCACTGTGATGCCAGATTGAGAGGGACTTGTAGAGAAAGACAGTGAGCAGCAGGAGGGAAATCAGTATCAGACGCGGCACACAAGTGATTCCCCGGAAAGGAAATGAGCCGTCAAGTCAGCGAAACAGCTTTTCCAACAGCCCCAGCGAAGCCCAGGGCCTTCAGCCGTGCATCGGATGCCGAGCGGGTGGGAGCTGGAGAAAGGGGCAGAAAGAACAAGTGAGGATCACGGCTCCATTTGTTTCACCTCTCTGGTATGCATCTCCTTATCACTTAATAACCTCGCTGCTCCTCCTGTTTCTCCTCACCGTGCTCGCCTGCTTCTCCATCCATCACCCCTCTGCTCTCTTTGCTGTCATTTTAAAGAACAAACAGGCTACACAGACCTGCGTCCAAAGCAGGGGTGAAAGGTCACGTGACAGTACATGGAGCGAGGTCTATTGTTAAAATGTAAATGGCTTTGAGAGGAAGAAAACTGACATCCATGTGTGAGAAAATACAATATATATGCGTGTGTCCTGGCCTACAGGGCGAGTCGTCATGGCGGTGGGAGTAATGGGATTCAGTTAATGACAAAATTAATTGAGTAGCCGACACCGGCAAGTGCTGACAATCTTCTACTGTCTCGCTCTCCATTTACTGTATGTTCTTTTAGTGTTAAGTCCCAGTAAATATGAGCGGTCAGGCCGCACTGAGCTCCTCGGTGATAATGCTCTCCTCTGCCTTTGATAACACGGACGGCAGAAAGGAGAGAGGAGGGGGGGCCGGCAATGGTAAACCAAAAGGAGATAAATAAGAGGTGCAGGCAGGAGGGAACGCCAGGCAGAAGGAGAGGGAGGAAAAGGCAGAGAGATGGATTAAGAGAGAGCCAGACCGTGTGTACATGCATGCCTGCGAGAGCCTGAGCACTGATAGCGCCCTTGGGATGAGTCAGTGGGTGACAGACATGCTAGAATTCACTGCCGGGCTTCAGAGGGGAATGCATCCCTCAGCAGGAATGTCTGGAATAATAACACCCAGCACTGCCAGAGTCACTGACTGGACATACTGCATGGAGCAGCAATGGCCTGCAAGTGTTTGGATAAGGTACTGGCCGAGGACAAAGGCAGAAAGCCTTATATTTCCTGCTGATTTCTGAAGCCTTCCTTAAATGCTCCAAAACAAACTAAGATTACAAATAAATAGGAATCTATTACTGGATTATCAGATCTGACAGTATTGTCTTTCACATTCCCGTCTAATTAGTCCATAAACTGTAAATGTCTAAGGTATACAGGCTTTAATGCGTGGATTGCTAATGATAGTGTGCTTGAAAGTTTACATTCCCTTCTGTTACAGACAGAAAAAATAAAAAGTAAAATTAAAAATACAGAAATAAAATAATGCAAAATATTTTAATCCTGAATAGATATTTTTTGGAATATATATGTATACGTACATATGTATATATCAATTAAAAAGAAACAAGCGGCAACGGACCACAGGACAGGTTGGAACCCAGGTCGGCCACGTTTAGGACTAAAGGCTGGTTTATGCTCAGAAACCAGGTCACTTGTAATTTTGTCGCAGATATGCCCCCCACCCCTTCTGCAGGTACTCTGGTGCACCTCTCCAAAATTTTAGGTGACCGCAGACAGCAGGCCTCTGATTGGTCAAATCTACATCCGCTGTACATGTAGATTTCCTGTTTGGTACCTTACCGGCTTGTTTCGTTTGTATGACCACCATTCCACCATTGTGGAAAACGACTCGAAAACGACCAGCTAGAAGAGTGAGGTGTGTGGGAACACTGGGACCATTTTTCTTCCTGGATCCCTGCTCTTTTTCGCCCTCAAGTCCCTCCGTTGTCGCACAAACTTGCCCCCACTTCCTCGCCGCCTCGGCCATATCTAGACCCACAGCTAGTTCGTGCGTTGTGACGTGGAATAGCATAGCGCAGACCACGCTTCAAAATTGGGCATATATTAAAAATATCTGTGTCATACCTGCGACAAGCTCACTGTGACACACTGCTGCAGGTGTATAAACAGCCCTTAATGCCTCCATACATGGGTCATGCACACTAACTCTGACAGCACCAAAGCCCACCCATTTAATAGGACTTCTGCAGCTGTTCACATGTATGTTGGTCCACTGTTCATCAGCAAGGTACTTTGATTTGTCTGAGACTTTTTAAGCTCTATTACAACAAAATAAAAAATGGATCAGAGGCAAGAAATGTCTTCAAAGAAATATAAGTAATTTTTAGACTTTAACTTCAACAATCATTTGATGGGAATAAAGTTGTCACAAGCTAATGCTTAATACTGTCAAGAAAAAAATGCATATATGCCAGAAACCTGATGCAGTTATGCTTTAATTGAATACATGTCATTTGCATGTCAAACCCATAAATTAATTCCCAGGAGTCTAGTGAGCATGAATAAAAGACAGACTAAAGTGTGGACTATGCATCCAAACTGTAGGAGCAGGCAGAGAAATACAGGCCCATGCTAAATGTAGGAACAATTGCCATGCATATTCCCCCATGTTCCACTCTATCCCCATCAGCATGCTCAAACACAGGCATCTGCGTGGCATTTGTTTGCATTTTCATTTGCCCACAGAATTGCTTTTGTGTCTGAGTGTATGCACATTTGATTATGCAGCATGTAGAGGAGCTCTGGCTTAGAGGATACAAAAGGGGGGAGGAAGATGGGCAGTTTGGTTTGCCGGCACTTCAAAAGCCTTTGTGGCAGGCTGATTGGCTGCCTGTCTTGACGGCTGACTAAAATAAAATAAAAAATCCTTAAGGGTTTGCAGGCCTCAAATTTGATTATGAACCCATTAATAACAAGCTTCATATCTGGGAGGTGAACATTCTTCATAACTCGATTAGACAACTGATTATTATACCCCACTCTAACAGACATCAAAAATGTTGAGTGAGCAAAAGGGAGAAAACGGGAAGTTTTGTTGGTTTTAGTTAGCAATTATTCTACCCTGAAGTAGCACGGCTGCACAGGAATGCTAATGCATATCTAATACGAGTGATTACTTTAACAATTCTCTCAGCAAATCATTATTTTTGCTTTTGTGCTCAATCACCACATCCTGACATGATTTTCCGACATGAAAATAAGGAAAAAGATCCCTCACCTCGCCTCTCTAGTTCACAGATGCATTACTTCCCACTCCACCACTTGCTCTCAGAGAGCAACACTTGTTTTTCCTCCAGGCCCTGATTCTGAGCCAGAGGGACCATCATTAATTACCATGGAATGGGTTGCTAATGGTTGTCTGCACCACTCTCCTGCCCCCAAAACCCCCTCCCCCCAAAACCCAATCCCACTCTCGACTCGACCATGGGTCTCCATGGAGACCTGTGGCTGAGTGGCTATGGGTCTTTAACAAGGAATTATATGGGGTGTAATGATTGGGAGGCGGGCCTGACCCTTATGCTTCCTGTGCCACTTGAATAGGCAATGCGTCTATTAATAGACAATTTATCTGGCTTCTTACAATGGCCTTCATCTAATAGCAACTTGGTGAAAGTATGACTTGCGGAACAATTTCAGGGAGTGAAAGCTATGCCTTAAGCTGCTGCCCTAGTGCCATTGCTGTTGAGTTGATACTCTACATCAGTCTTTACCACCAAAAATGCTTTTCTCTGCTACAGCTTTGAAAAGTTCAAAGATTGATAAAACATTGAAGAAAGAGTGTATTCTGGATACAACTGCTTACTTCAACAGTAGAGCGTCTCCTACTTGAAAAGACTAGATTGAGATGGTTCTGACATCTAATTGGGATGTCTCTAGGCTGCATCCCATTCGAAACCTTGCACTGCAAGCTGGATTTTTGTGAGATCTGAATTTTCAGCCTCACCATGAATCCATCTTGAAAGACTCCTGGTAATACGTAAGCAGTGTTTTTTTTGGGGTGGGACATGTAGGAATGACGACAGTCAGAAGGGCCAAGCAGGGGCATAACAAACATGGCTACGCTGAAGGACTCGCCTGTCTATACCGCATCTGACTTGGTATTAGCTAAAATAGTGAACATTTGTCGTTTAAAAAGGAGCAAATAGAAGCACTATGTGCATTGTAGATGGGAAAAATGTCTGCGGTTTTCCAGATCGATAACGTAGTTTTACATATATCAACCTGGCTACTTCCAGGTTATCACTTTCAGAGTTATTTCAATTCTGTCTAAAACAAAAGGAAACCCTGTAGCTGACCCAGAGCTTATTGCGAGGACTAGACATCCCTACTAGGACAACTATGCACTGGAACCCCCCGATTGAGCAGGAGAGGGGCTTAGAAGTGAGATTTATTTAACAAAATATGTCTGTTATATGCCTGTAAACCTCTGGCAGCTAATAGATAATAATAGATCATAAGTTGTTCACCTTGACCAGGAAAAATGTACATTTCCCAAAAAGGAGCCACTAAGTCCAAGACATTAGGAGGTGTTGTTCCGTATAAATGTCACCAATATGCATTGGTCTCCCTGTTTTCAGAATATTACTGGCAGATCAACTTGGTGTAGCAGTCCAGCTGTTGGCTGAGAATATGGTACTATTTAAAGCAGAAAATACCCCTTCTAATTAATCTTGTTAGAAAGGATCATTGCAACTTGTTTCTCTTTAAACCCTATGCTTGATGGTTACATAGATCCTCCCCATGAACTTGCAAAGTTTCGTCTACTTTCCTTGGCGAATCAGGGCCATAACAGAGGAAGCCTGTTAGGTCCACTAAACATTGGTAAAATATAAAATCAAACAAAGCACCAGGAGATAGTTAAAGTAGATAAAATCCATATTTATCTCTTCAGCTCCTTCTGGATTATTCTTGCATTTCCAGGTGAAACCAGGTCTGCAGTGTTTGCACAGTGGGTAAACTTCTTGTTCCTCATTAAGACAGAGTCTAGTTATCTTCCAAAGAAAACTTCTTTCATTAATTTAAATTGAAGTGAAACGGCTGCTGCTGAACACTCTACCTTTATATCTTTCTAATGAAACATCTATGTGTTAGAGTTATCTACACACTCGAGTGGCAACGCTTGAAGCTGAGAATTATTCTCCCGCCAGAGGATGCCTTCCCCGTTTTTTCTAGATCAGAACCATGACGTGTACAATCAAAGATGAAAATATTCTGTCCAGACTGAATAAGGTCAAAATGTACCCTGCAAATATCAGCAGTCAACTGCATTAATTTAGATTTACACATGTGGTCTCCTAAATACAGGATCACTTGTTGGTGTATCAAGATATTTTATTTATTTCTTTTTTTGTTGCCAGCTTCCACAGTCTAAGCATAAATTACCCAGAGGATGATATCAACACCTGGTATCTAAGATTTCCTTTCTGCAGTGGTCTTCTCTTTATCTCATCACTTTTACCCAATGTGCACAGCTGCCTTCTGAAAGAGAAAAGATCAGTCTGGACTGTATCCCATGACAACGTCAGGGAGCATATGGCAGGGAACAAACTCAATATGAATGTAAATGAAGTGCAAATTAAACTACAACACCGGATGGGAAAAATAAAGAGCACATAAAAAAAACAGAATCCGTTGAAACATTTAATTTTTATCCATCTGTGCAAATGAAAACACACTTGCCATCGAATGTACTTTATCTAAAGCAAACTGCAGAGGTAGAGTGTCAGCAGGTAGACGGCGAGATGACATTCACTCAAGTGATTCTATGCTGCCTTCAGCTCAGCAAGGCCACTTGATGATAAGAGATTAAAATCCCTTGTTTTTATGCTTTCTCTGCTAGAAAGAGGTTCTGTCATCAATGTGTGCAAGGCCAAAGATCTCCAACACGGCTTACCACTGCCAGCTGTGAAAAGATATTGAGGTTTTTATTTACATGCAACTCGAGTGCAGGGCTCTCATAAAAGCCCTCCCTATCGGAGCCGAATATTTTAAGGGGTAGATGGAAAGCATCCTGGCTTTAGAAAAATAATCATCCCTCTCGTTTCATTTGCACACCTTCTCAGTATCAAACAGCGGTGGCTAGGCTCCCACCTCAGGGCTCGATGGCCCTTTTCCCATTTTAATGAGCATTGGAGGGGATCAATAGGATGACAGGAAGACAGATCGCCTCGGGTGGGAGGAGGAGGATGGTCCCATGAGGCAAAAAGAAAGCAAATTCCATCAGGCAATGATGCTCCTCTATCTTAGTCTGCAACCTCCACCTGCCATGTTCCATCTCTGCAGCGTCTTTCTCCGCGGTGTTGACTCATTGAAGCACGCAGACACACATGTGGGTTAATCTTAGAGATACTGAGGATTTGTCTCCACTGCACTACTGTGAACCGCAATTAAGAAAAGGTCACCATTTATTCACCAGCAGTTGAGGCGCTGATTGTTCCACGAATGTTTGACCGAAGGTGTTTCATACCGTCGCAGAGAGGCTGATCGCATGTTTGTTCAATTGTAGGACCTTAGAATGAACCGACACAATTAGTGTCAAAACTCGGTTCCCTTCTCTGCATATTCACCATGAGCAATGAGGCTAAGGCACAAAGTGGGGTACTCAATCTACTATAGGACTAATGTGGTAAAAGAAGATGTGGATAATCCCTCCCACAGTAGGCGTGTATGTATGGTTGTAAACCTGCCCTTAATCTGTTACCTCGAAGCTGCATATTCACTCTTCTCAGTGAGTTTGTCCTACTGTCCTACGGTTTGGTCACCACAAAGCATGACAGGTTCCAACCAGGCCTGTGAGAGCCTCATGGAGCATTTCAAAGATAATATTCAGTCTGCCATGGAGGGACATTCCACATCCTGTTTGCTTTGGAGATCCATCAGTATCCCAGAGAGTCAGAACTGCAGCCACATCATGGAAGCAGGCTGCTATCAGAAGGTCAAAATAATGCTTGTTGAATTGCCATAAGATTAGGACACACCCACAGTGGCCTTATGAATTTATCAATGGCAGAATCCTATACAAGAGATAGTCCATGCTTCTTGGAAACAAGCATGTTCAGGTTACAGTAGTAGCCATTCAAAATTTCCCCACTTTCCTTGATGTGCCCTTGGCTGGTCCCCTTCAATTCCTCTTTAAACATCAATCTTTGCATTAAAATATTCTTTCTGTCATGATTTGTGGATATTAAGATCTAAAGAGAAGCATCATATCCTGGTCAGACCTTGTAATTCAGTGAAAGGGTGGAGTCAGAGTGAAAAAATATGCATGCCAATGAGAAGGCCATTGGGTGGAAGTTGGAGGGGATTTTGCTGCCATTCGGCAGGCTTTTTACTGGGAACGGCCATTTTCAATGGCTGCTACTGTACATCCATGGCTGGTAAGCTGGCTGAAGACAGAAGACTGACATTTTCTCTTACTAAAAAGGCAGAAATATTTGTCTCCAGCAAACCTGAGTTACTGGCTTTATCACTGGAATGAAATCCACTGCAGGACGGTTACAAGAGCAGATAGTTAAAGTAACCCGCTAAAATCCAAATATACTAGAGTTATCCCAAAAAAACTACAGTATATTTTGATTTATTAATAATGAAAAAAAGCAAAAATAAATTTTCAAAAGATACGTTTTTTTATAAGTAACAACTAACAAGGCAAGATTAATTTAGTAATATGAATTTTATCCTGCAAAGTTTTGTGCTTAGAAAAAAAAAACAACAACAGAATCCATCAACTCTTATGTAAATACCACAATGCTGTGAAACTGTTAAAATGCGGGGTTTTGATTCAAATATTCTTGTCTATTCTTTAGTTGTGTTACATAGAACAGTTGTATTACCACTCCTACTGACCAAATGAATAAGATGATGAGCATGTCTAATATGAAATTATATATCTGCTTCTGTCACCTTGAACCCCATTCGGCCATGGCAGATGGCTGCTCACACTGAGCCTGGTTCTGCTGGAGGTTTCTTCCTGTTAAAAGGAAGTTTTTCCTCTCCACTGTCGCCACAAGCATGTTTGGTTTGAGGGATTACATTCGAGTCAATGAGACTATGCAATCAACTGGTTTGACTTAGATAGAAAACTTTGAATCTATTTGACTGGATGATCTGGTGAACTGTAGATTGCCTTGAGATGACGTGTGTTGTGAATTGGTGCTATATAAATAAACTGAATTAACATTGAATTAAAGGTGGTGCTTTAATCTGTCAAATCCCAACAAGTTGTATTGATACCTATAATCCACCTATATATATTGATATTGTATATATTTGAACCTCACATGTATCACTTTTATATACACCACTGAGAAAATGTTTGAGCTATCTGCTGAGTCAGATATAGTAGCTGTTAAACCCATGTTTAATCTCAAGCTAAAGTTAGAAATTGGGACATAAGTTTATTGTTCCACCATGTTTATTGCATTCATTTTATACAGCTCTCTAAACAGGCCTGCTTTCCATTCTGCGTAGTTGTAAAAGTTGAGACAGTTAAATAGACCAAGAAGAATAGCGTTATGACTCAATAGAATATTGTTCACTAGGATAATTTCCACTGAGATGGCTTAGATTTTGTCTAGGGTTTGACCATGTGACACCTATGGGCTTTTATTTTGAAGCTTTCCTAGCATTCCTTCCTAAAACACCCAGCAGTTTGTAGTATACTGGTAGCCATGTAGATAGCCATTTGCATCAGAGTTCCCATTCGATATTGGCCAGTCGCTCCTACTTATCAGTTCATTAAAACCTAAAGGATTGTATTACTTTTATATTTGATAAATGCACCAATACTTAAAGAAAATCATGTTCTTTGATTTAAATACCATACTCGCTGAAAAGGTTGTACTTTTATTAAAAATCATTGCTTAGTTATGCATGTTTTGACTCCTAAATGGGGATAATTGTGTCAAAATGACTGTCTCTATAGAGCCACCTGGAGCTTAGATGGACTACCTAACTTGGTAGACCTAAAATTGGACTCTGCGGGAGACACCCTAAAGGAAATCGAAAATTGATATTATCTGCACCTACCCGCAGCGTGTTATCCCTTCTGACAGGGAATAACTCAATGAGATTCCTGTCCATCAAAGGGATAACATACTGTAGAGTGACAGGCCAATTTAAACCCCTCTATTATGGAGAACATTCATTTTGGTAGAAAATTAACGTGTATATGGAGAACACGCAAACTCCACACAAATGCCTATCCATCTGTGATTTTCATGCCCACTTAACCTGTGCAGCATCACTCAGGCGGTGAGGAAGAACATGAACAGTACAGGAAGAGAATGGAAACTAGATATGCACCAGTCAACTTTTGATTGACAGATCAGAAACAGATCTTTTCTGTTCATTAAATGTATCATATATAAAACCTCTAATAAGTTTTGGTTGAATCATCTGTTTAATCTAATTCAAATAATCCATAAATTATGGGAATGTGTTCTCAAGAATGAAAGGAAACTGTTTGGTAAATCTCATGAATTAGCAGCTTTATTTTCTCCTCCATGCGTTATATGCCCTTAAACAACCTCCAATCAGCAGGTCACACCTGAAAGCAAACCAGAGATTAGTATCCTCTGATTTGAATCTGCCAACTGCAGCTCAATCAACACAATTCTTCTTTTGTGAGGACAGTTTCTTTTTGCCAAATAATTCAAAACGCCAAAGATTTCCCACAGGTCATTATTATTCTTTGTTTTCTGGCTGCAACTAATTTATTTTGTGTTGTATCTATTATTTCTTCCACAGTTAAAGGTCTGGGGCGATTACATTGAAGAGTTGAAATGTCTGTTTATGCATCAAATGATGCTCGCAATGCTGAAGTGACAAGCAAACATGAATTAAATATCAATAAAACAAGGCTTTTCCCCTTCTGCGCATGCAGATGAGGGAGTCAACAATAACTTGTTTGCACTCTAGTTCTTCTCAATGTCTCCACTGACGGAGTATGTCATTCATTTGTCATCATCTGTAGGTTTCTGTCAGGAGAGATGTAACAAACATGCATCCTCATCTAGACCAAGACAAGACCGAGAGGTAACTAAGACACTTTCAGCTGCTCTGCTTCTGCAGGCAGGTGGGTGGGTCCGTCTGATGATGGGGGCTACAGGCTGTGTGGCCATCACCATAATGATGTATGCACACCTGCCATAGCTCCTGGCTAGCAGTCACACAGCTGAAACAAAGTGGAAAAAGGGGGGGCAGGATGGAGGTAGGAGGAACAGGCAAAAGGGGGGGGGGGCTCAAGGGGTAAATCCAGGGGGAGGGGAGGAAAGAGCAGACGAGCTTTGAAAGATGTATCCATTATTAATGAAAGTTTGGTGTACAGAGAAAGAGATCTAATGTGGACGTCAAGGTTGTGGTGCGTGTGTAATGGACAAGGACGGATTCTCTCATTTTCCCTTTAAGATGTTTCCTCTCTTCCCTAGTCTCTTGCACATGCTTTTTTTTAAATGTATTATTCTCTATCCCACTTTGTCTGAAAAAACAAGGTGTGGACCATTCAGAGGGAATCTTCTCGCCTCCCCTCTGGCAGAATATCCCGAGAAGGAATGACAGCATTAGCTGAAGGAGGGTGTTTGATGAGGGGATTAGACGAGACGAAGATAAACAAAGCCAAGGGCTTCACGCAACACTTTAGCAATCAAACCGATTCCAGTGTGTAAACACTCACAGCCTCAAGATTATTACATTAATAATCCTTTCTAACAATTGAATCATGTTATATTTGCCAAGGTGTGAATTTAACATTTCAGTCTAACAAACGAAGTGATTTGTACTAATATTCAAAGTGAAAATGAGCAACGCTTCTGTTTATAGAACCAGAAAGATCTGTTACTATCTGTGCAATGGCTGGTGTGGTGCTAATGAATGCAAATGGCTTGGAAAATATTTAGGACAATGTGTTAGAATACAGACTGAACATTAACTCAGGTTGGACATGGCAGGCCATTATTTTTACCGGTCAGCTTTGACACTAGAAATATCATATTTAGGTTGATAAACATGGATTTATGATCAAACATGAGCTTTATCCTTATGTAGGAACTGTGATTTGAAGTGACCTCGGTAAAGAAATGAATTCATTGGCTTTTAAGTTGGTAGGGCAAAAAAAAAGAAGAAACGTTATGTTTTAAACTGCACACCACCTATCAGCTGGCTGAAACCAGATGTTTCTTCCAAATTTTTAAACACAATTCATTACAATATCATTATCTATACAGTAAAAATAACATCTTTGTATGCTTAATATATTTTCATTCTCCATATTTTTGTGCTGATATGGTGAAGGATTGATACTGGCCCATGCCTAGAGATCTACTCCATACAAGCTCTAGTTAGACAGACTTTAAGTCTAAAGCCTGGTTTATGCTCAAAAAACCATGTCATCTGTGTGTATCGCAGTTAACGCAGATATGCCCCCCAAAATTGGGCATAAATCAGAAATATCTGCATTATACCTGCAACAATCTAACTGCGACACACTGTTGCTGGAGTATACACAGCCCTTACATCTAACTAGAGCTTGTATGGCTGTAGAGCTTATGTAGCTCTCAAGGTATGTATGAATCATTCACCATATCATCACATAAATGTGAAGCAAAAGCTTTTTTTTTAGTTATAGTTGTGGACTAGAGATGAAGATAATAGCCAACAGTTGGCCATCTTCTTATCTTGTGGTTACTGTATCACTTCGGGACATTCTCTGCATCTAAAGAATTAAAACTGCATATATGTAAAACTGCATCTTATACTTGGTACTTTTTTGGCCGCATATATTTAGGATCACTGAGTATGTAATTGCATAGGGCATAAAGGAGTTTAAGAAACATCTTTTTTTTTCTTAGAAGTATTTTGTCCACGTTTCAGACTTTTAGTCGTTGATTTCTCCAACACATGGCTGTTTTATCAAGACTCAAATGGGAAGCTGACTAACTGGAAGATAACATCCTTATTAAAATCTGCTCAGATGTAAATGCAGCTCCTCTGTGAAAAGCTCAAGCTTTCTATCACCTTCACTCATCCCCTACAAATAACCTGCATTGGGATTTGAGATGTCATGATCACTGAGTCCATGCTTCACTGTCTCGCAACTATGAGAAGGATGTGGCTAATAATTGAAATTGGGGGGGAAAAAAACAGGGTTAATAAAAGACTTAATGTGTTTATGGAACAAAGGAAAGCCATTAAACCAGACAACAGCCACATAAACTAATGTCAGGTTTCCAGACAAACAAAATAAAGGCTTTTGGCCCAAAGCCAGTGGGGGCAGGCTAAATCACTACACAACCATGACAAATCTAACACAATTACACACACTATGGTGTTGAGGGGGCTGACAGAGAGTGATGAAGCCAACATCAAACACCGTGCTGATTAATGGAGAGCAGGAAGGGCCTGACCAAAGGAGGTGTTGAGGCGGGGGAGGGTGGTGGAAGAAGAAAGAGGGTAAGGCATTTATTGATTGTACCTCCTGTGTTCACATTGTGAGGAAGATGATGACTGGAGAGGGTGGTGGGTGGGGAGAGGAGGGCAGGCCTCTCCCTGCGGGCAGCACTTAAAACCCAGAGCCCCTTGGAGAGCATCTCCAAAATAGCCACCTTCTGATTGGTCGCGCTGCATATTTGATTGACGTTTACAACCACCTACTGCTACTAACACCCGGCTCCACCCATCCCCCTCAGACAAACAATGTAACACATCCAGGGCCGATTGAAATTCAAAAACCAGTGTCAAAGCCAGAGGCGTGGACGATGCAATGGACAGCAGAGGGGGTGGTTGGTTGTGGCTCACTGGGGTCCTATAAACGACAGATGTGAAATCACTTAACAGCCCCTAAATTAGTTGCTTAGGAATCTGCTGGGATGTGGGGAGAATCAGTCAATGGAGAAGATGTAAATAGGAAGCAGAGTGAAAATACAATAGGTGTGAAGTGCAATGTTTCATTTAAGGTTGGGTGCAGGTCCTTATGCCCTTCCAACAATTTCACAAATGACTTTTTATTTTTCTTACTGATGCTACAAAGCAGTTCCGTTTGCTGCAGCATGTTACCACTAAGGTGTTAACTCAAAGCTCCAGCTCATCTCTCCCTCTTTAAAACCCCATTTTTAGGCCCCGTCCACACGAAGTCAAAACGAACACGAAACGCTAATATTTTCCAGAACGTTTGTCGTAAAGACGGAGACGTAAAATAAATGTCATCGTCCACACGAATGCATGCAAACGCTGCAAAATGTATGCCAGGCTTGTAAGTGGCGCTGTCGTGCCAAAGCAAAAATAGGCGACGAAATGTTGGGCATGCGCACTAATATTTATACATGGTTGCCCTGCGGGTCCATTTTCGTGGTTCAGTCAAATTCAGGTGCTGAACTATGTCGTCGATATTGCTCTGTTCTTCCTGGAGATATTCCAGAAGAAGAAGATTCTGTTGTAAGCCCGACAGCAGGGTGAGTAGCATGAGCAGCAACCATTCAACACAGTACGGCGCCATTGTTGTTGTGATACTGTGTCGCGCATGCGTGTTTAGAGGCGATGCTATGACGCATGCGTGTAAAAAAAAATGCGGTTAGAGCTTAAAGATGGAAACGCGAAAACGGCGTTTCAAAATCTTCCCACTCTGAAGGCTGAATAAAAAAAAGATCGTTTACAGACCCCCGAAACGCCGGCTTCGTATGGATGAGAGGCTGGTTTGGTGAAAAATTTGTGCGTTTAGGCCAGGGTTCGGCTTCGTGTGGACGGGGCCTTAGACAAGTGCATTATTATTTATTCCCTTCCTATATGCACTTATAATAGCTCAGTCTTTTAATGATTATTGCCATGTATAATCATTTTCAAATCTCACCATTAACTGAAACTGTATAATGTTATCTACACTCTATTTTTATTTGTTCTGGTATTGTTCCCTGTATTTTGGTGTATTGTTTTTTTCCAAATAGGGCTAACTGGTTGACCTTCCTCTGGTAAAATGTTATATTTGGGAGGCTTAAAACCAATCTACTTTACAGCAGAGAACAGACATGACTTAAGGCACAATTCAGTACTTAAAGTTGTTGGTTGTCAAAGCTTGTGGGAAACATCCCTCTTGGGGATATAAATTGAAACCTGATCTGTGAGAGGCGTCCTGCGGTAGACTGCACCATTGTGTACCAGGAAATAAGTGGGACTACTAATAGTGTACTGTAAAGAGATGTTTAATGGTATCATCAAATATTGACGAACAATAGAAACAGTTATTTTTGGCTTGATCTGGGGCCATAATCATATTTTCTAAAAGTCTTCTGGGGATAAGAAGCAAAACAGCTGCCTTTAGACTTTACGATATATAGTTAAATACAGCAAAAAAAAAGGTGTTTCTCACTGTTTATTTTGATAAAACAAATACATGAAAGTAAAATATAGAATGGTTTAGGCAGAAAAACGTCTTACAGGTTCAGAAGGAATGGAACAAAATATCAGTGTAAATGTACATATCTGGAATTTGATACTACTAGTAACAAAAAAGTTAAGGCTTTATAAAAAGTTATAAAGCCAATGGAGAGGAGGAGCAGATACCCCAAACTGACCCAAATCCAGAGGACATTTTGTCCTCTTATCACCTGAACAGCCTAAATCAATTTAGGAGGAATGAGGGCATGAGCAGCTGGTGAATGACAATGCCATGCGTGCATCTAATTTTCTCCAGGGAAAGGCTTTACGCTGGGATTTATAATCACCTCTGATCTAATTTCCCTTTCATATGCCAGCAAATCCCAGGTAAGGCGCCTGGACACTGGGGACGATACAGGGAGCACGGCCAGACCACTCAGATTGGACTCTTAGAATTAATCTGGGAAAATCCTCAATGCTAACCTACTTAACTGTCACTTAATCTGGGGGGACTAAACCGAATATCAATTACACCACTGAGTACTAAATGTAGATCAGATAATTACTGATCCTGCACTGGGCTAGGAAACCAAAGTGGCCATTTAGAAATTGGTTCTTCTGAATGTTAGTAAATAAAGCAACAAGCATGGTAATCTTAAACTGCACTTAGACTGGTAAAAGTCCAACACCTCTGTCCTCACTGTTACCAAACTGCAGTAGGCTTAACCCAAGGACAACAACTTTCCCCTTGAGGCCTTCTCAGGCGACAGCTCGCATAATACTGTCTGGCTTTAAGTCCCGTTTGCACGCCAGAGAAAACTGAGAACGTCTCAAACCGGTCGGCTAAGTGTGAAGATTGCCCCGAACATAATCTGCCACTGGGCGACATCTTTCTTTTCCACTCCTGTCCTCATTCTTCCCATGACGCACTTGCATGTTTTTGATACCCTTAAGCAATACAGTTAAGCTCCAACTCTAAATGGTATTTTGCGAAACAAAATTGAAAAATAATGCTAAAGAAAAAAAGCACCTTGTTAGCTGCAATTTGACCACACCTTCTGTGTTTTGAGCTATTTTTGTCAAACCCAAAGGGGGGGCAAAATTGTCTATTTTTATTTCCCCAGCCTAGTTTTGTCAATTAGGAAGACAATGAGCATGCTTCTGAGTGAGTACAGTTCATTTCCTGCCTTTATTGTTACAAGTGCTGGGCTCATTCAAAAGTGGATGAAATGGGGTGAGGCCCAGACACTATTTACTCAGCAGGGAGAGACACGAGTCCTGCTTTCCTAATGGCTTCCTGCATTTCACACAATTGTTTCCCCTCAGGAAATCTTATCTACACAGACTGCAGACACAGTGACCAGAAAACCCACAACACTTGGATACTATCCATTAATTAAGTATGTTGGAAAGGAAATAGGACTTTTTTTGGTTTCTTTAACTAAAATGTATTTAAATCTGATGAAAGATCCATTATAATTTCATTTAAAATCAGGTAAGTCTCTGAGGCAAGCATAACTTGATAGTGTTTTTCGTAACTCAATACAAAAATCCCTCTCAAAAATCAAACCAGCACCATTGGAGTAAAAGTACCAAATGAGCTGTAAAACTTGTCCAGAATCAGCTCAACTAATCTGTTAAGGAAGGCTGTACTTATGGGAGTGTTTGTGTGTAAAGCACGTTGAATAACAAAGGGAACAAAGCCAACAATGAAATGTCAAATGGAATTGAATATTCAAATTAAGTATCTTGCAATTAACCCCAAAAATTACTGAAATACATGAAGTTAATTGAGCTAAAGTGATTGAAACACGTGTTAAGTGGCTCGGTAAACATAGGCAAAGCTGTTTGTTTCTAAGTATTCAGTAAAGATATTTGCTTGGTGACTGATGTGACTTTAAAAAAACAGCTAAACGGAGGGTGTTATCTACGTTTGTTCGCTTGTAGCTGAGGGCTGATTTTTAACCGATGACAGATTAAAGACATTGCTCTCAATGGATTTAGGCCAGGAAAACGGCTTCTAAAGGTGGTGAGATTAATTTAAACATAATATAAGCTACAAGAGTGAGTGTTGGCCTAGTGGTTATAGAGCAGTGAGATCTTTGAGAAGGTTGCAAGTACCTGGATTGATCCCCACAGCCTCCACTCTGGGTCCCTGAACATGACCCTTAACCCCACACTGCTCCTCGGGCGCCGCACAATGGCAGCCCACTGCTCCCCAAATGCAGAGGCAAATTTCTCCATTGTGAGATCAATAAAGTTCAATTATTTAAAAAAAATAAATGAAGTCTGTATGTCTAATTGCCTCTGTCTGCTTCACAGTAATGCCATTTATAAAAACATGACCTTACTTGCTTAGATCAGTCATCACAGCTCAGATTTATGATAGTGAGGTATAACATCTGAGGGTTTTTTAAATGACTCAAGTTTCAAACCCAAGTATAGCCTACAGCAATTTATTAAGATGCCAGGTAACAGAATTTCTATTATCTGCATGGGATGATCCAATGCTGCTCCTCCCCCACCCGTTGCCATACGCTGCTATAATATTTCCAGTCTGGCTATAAATTAACACATCGTGATCAGATATTGCTAATTAATATTTTACAAAAAGGAATAATACTGTTTTTTATCTCTTAATCTTTAGGACTGAAATATTTTCTTATTTTTTTATATATATATATTTTATATTTGTATTATATTTTTGGGAGGACACTGTTGTTACTTTCCATTTATTTCACTTGTTTTCATGCTTTAAACACGTTCCTCTAAATTATGGTCATCTCCCAATTGTAAATTGATTTGTTCAATGTTCCTCAGCTGGGATATTTCATCTCAACTCTGATTATTCCACATGATTGTTCCCCCTTCACTCAACTTCGATTGGTCCAATTGGCTTGTATATATTTTTAACTCGTTTAGCTGTGTCTTTCTTGCTCATAATATAGAAGAAAAATGATGTGCTGCCTCATAATATGCTATGTTCTTTATAATGTCAGACATTTTGGAGCTGTGCATAATTATGGCCTCCATGAAAACATATGAAAAATGTGGGATCTAAACTGTTGGCTGACTCCAAGCCTCATAAAGTTGGTTTGTTTACCTCTGGTTGTGAGGTTTGGAGTGTTCTATGATTATATGCTTCACATTTGAATAGAAAACAGCTACAGCATTTTATGGTCTGTTTTAGGGCTGAACAATTTTACCAAAAATCAAAACTGTGATTATTTTCAACCAATATTGCAAATTTATTTCAATTTCCCTGCACTAACCACAATCATGTGGATGTTTTATTGCAGGGTTTCAGTTTTTTTCAGTGCCTTGAAAGCTTGCTTGTCCTATGTCCATTGTTGTAGGACTTTGCTGTAACTCTTGTTTGGAAAAGTGCTAATTTCTACCGGAATGCACAGATTTGAGTGCAAGCAGGTAGTTTACTTAAAGGAAAAGTCCAGTGATACTCAGAATTCAAGCTTCTGAAAGTACCTAAAATATGAAATTATTACTTAGTGTTCAATACAGTAAAGTAATTTAATTTAAATGTCCATGTTTGTCAGAAAACACTACTACCACTTACAGGTTTGTCACAATGCGCTATTATCAGTCATCTTGATCAAGTCATCTTGAAAACATTCTTCTTCCAAATATTGGCTACATATTACGTGTTTTTTCTCTGGCCAGAAGTTCGATGGCAAATCCTTCCTCTTCAAGTTGGCGATCCAACGACAAACCCGTTTGTGGAGGATCAGGAATCAGAAAGTGAAATAACTAATGATTTTTTCACTTTTACCCGATGTATTCCAACATCCAAATGCCATGCACGTGGGCATTGTCAGTTTCACTATAGCTCTGGTGAACTTCAATGGTTAAGTCCTCTGGAAATCTTCAATAATTGTTGTTGATTGCAGATGTGTCTAGCAGTTCCCATTGATTTTGCTTGTAAAGCGGGGAGAATGGCGCTAGGCTTACCGTACCGTGACGTCACTGCCGGAAGATGTCAGGAGTGAGGTGTCACTGTATTTGGGCAAAAATGGCCGCTCCCAGACTTGGTGAATCCGCCGAAAATTATTACTTTTATTTTTATACTGATTAACGGTAAATTCTTTCAATCTCAGCAAACGTTTTAGCTTTAGGTATAGATAATGATCCATTGATTATACCTCGCTGACCAGGACCCTTCTTGAATTTTTCATCGAAGCTTATTGCCACTTAAAGGACTGCAGTGAAAAAAAAAATGAAGTAATGAAGTGTCTCTGCCATTAAGCCCTAGTGTGTTTGACGATTTATCTAAAATGCTGCTGATCATTCTGCACTGGAGGAGGATTCAACGTTTAGAGCTTTTTTTTTCTTCTTCTTCCTGAATGAAGCCATTCTCTGTATTCATCTTGCGTCATAGTAGCCTCCGGCCTTAGTCTGTGAGAATAAGACGCTTTAGTTTATATAAATAATAATGAGTGTTCAATAAAGCGAATGCATTCATACACACAGATGTGTTCAATTGGCTACAGCCTGACTGAAGGGCTCCACATCGAAACATTAAACTTTATAGCCATTTTAACAACTTTAGTCTCATCTGACCACAGATGTTGTTCTAACTGCTTTTCGCTTGTGTGGCAACAGAAGTTCAGGGTTATTTCCATACTAAATGCAGAAAAATGAAATGGTTATTGATCTTGGTACAACGCCATATAAATTCATTTTCTGAAAATGTCAGGGGATGCTTTAAGGGGCATTTAAATGAGCTTGTAAATCAGGTGAGACATGAGCCCCTGAATGATAAATAGAAGCAACCCTTGCAGTAAATTCACCTAGGACTTCCTAAGCATGGGTATCTATGGCAGCCCTTAATAGCTTTAGAACCAGCGGTTGTATTTCAGATGTCACACATGAGGGGGTTAAGCTTCTACAGCATGCACATGAACCATAGGTATGTGAGGGACAAGCAGGAACACAGCCCATAAAACTCTCCATTCAACCGCTGTCTAGCATGCAAGGAATGTTCTCCAACCGTTCTGCTGTCAGGAGGGGCTCCTCTGGCTCCAGCTCTGCACTGTCTAAGAAGGAAATAGTAAAAATGTACTTAATGAAGGAAGAAGTACTGCAATGTTGTGTTTTTTTCTCATTAGAAACAAACTGCTGACGTGGCCAGTGTGGGGGCGGAAACACCACGTCAACAGGCATTCTGTGCATCCACCCTGCAGGAGGCACTTAAACCTCTGACCTACCCACTCTCCGATTGGTTTAAACAGCTTTATTATTGGATCCCAAGTCACTTTGCAACAAAAAGCACCAATCCTTTAAGACTTAAAGCCACCTCTGACATCTCCTTTTTGGGAAGAAATTAAAAACTGTAAAAGCTGGTGCCCAAATTAATAACCATCCACTCTTGGTGCTTGAGGTGAACATAAACTGCAGTCCTGCATTAAGCAGCCTTCACACCTGTTTAATTAAATCATGTTGTGTGAATTTTTCATTTAGATCTGCTACGCTTCACCACAATATCATTTGCCATATGGCATAGACAGACTACACAAACTATTTCAGGGTATACTGTGGATAATGTGTGTGTGTGAAGTTTTAGAGTGAATTTATTCCACAGGTGTCCAGAAAGCCTGAATGACATGCTAATGCACTCCCGACTAATTCAGAACACTCCAGGTAAATTAGGGATAAAAGCAGAAAAGACGTTTTGCTTTCTGCTAATTTGAGCACTATTGGTTGCTAAGGGACAGATTAGATGAGTCTTCGCTGCCCTTTCCACAGCAAACATGCATGATTGGAACTGTTAAAAACTGGTACAGTTTATTGATTGTTTGTTCAGACGAATCATCTCAGATCAAACCTGGAAGATTCCAGAGCTAATTAGGAGACTAGTCCCCCAAATCATGCAGATCTTCTCCGCAAATAGTGATTTATCATTGTGATTAAATAGGAATAGAGACATTCTTTTAGTTTAACCTCAGAAACAATGTCTGCATCGATGTTAACCTAATTTCCCGTGGCTGTAATTTGGCTCAGCACCTAATGCATATGAACTTTTAAAGCAAAAAGCTTGATTTCTTCCCAGTTAATCTTTTTTATGGTAATCCTGACTTAATAATACTGGAGGTTTAGATTTTGCTGTAGCTTAGAAATTGATCTCTGGAATTGCTGCTGCTTTGAATGTTAATGGATTATGAGAGCATCACACACAGACTTCCTAAGTGTTTCATGTACCTGCTTGGTCACATGAAGCCAGACGCACACAGAGCTGCAACTGGCTGATAGGATCTGAACAGCATTAGGGGGTAAATATTGTGAACTTTTGAATGTTTTGCAATTTGAGTCGAATAGTTAAAGGATGTTGAAGTGTATTCTGGACAAGTACACAACGTAGGTAAACTTGGAGGGAATCCTTAGACACACTGAGCACAAAGGAGAATATGAGGTCACTCCCCTTAGCTTCAGGATCTTGCCAGATGAACCCGAATGGCATGGTGTGACAACAGGAATGATATCAGGCTGTTTTTCAGTGTTGTCCTGTTTCTCTGACTGTGAGTGGCTGGATGTGCTCTCTTCATCCTCTGAAATGGCAGCTGGCTCAGAGCTGTCTGCCTGGCTGTGTGTTTCCTGAACAGAGCCGCCTTTTACAGCTGCTTTTTGTATCTCTGCTTCTGTCTCCTTTAGCACCAGTCAGCCTTGGCAGATGGCCGCTCACACTGAGCCTGGTTCTACTGGAGGTTTCTTCCTGTTAATATGGAGTTTTTCCTCTCCACTGTCGCTACAAGCATGCTTAGTGTGAGAGGTTGCCTTTGAGTCAATGAGTCGATGCAATCAACTGGTTTTCCTTAGATAGAAAACTTTGAATCAATTTGACTGTATGATCTGGTAAACTGTAAAGTGCCCTGAGATGACATGTGTTCTGAATTGGTGCTATAGAAATAACCTGAATTGAATATAATATAGGGTTGCATTTGTGTTTCAGAGGCTTTTCATTTTGTTAGCAACATGTTTTCCCTCCTCTGCAGAGTTTGTACGGATCGTCTCATTGTTGGATGATTAAAAACTCCTGGTTTTGTAGCCTCCTCCTCTTTTACCTCCATTGTTGTTTTTTTTGTTTTTTCTCCTTTCTTCTTCTGCTGTATTAGCATGCCACTCTAGGTTTTCAAACATTTCAAAACACCTATTGAGCTGCTCTTGCTTTAGGTGATTATATTTGTAATAAATTTTCTGTCCGTAAACCTCCTTCAGCCTCACTTTGACAATGCCTCATTTTGGTGGCAACTTCCAATGGATTTACACTGATCCTATTGGAAACATACTTTAAAATAATTTGCAACATCTATTACGATTTCATGTTTTGACCCTTAAGTTTTTCCATAAACCTTTATGAGCAAAAAATGATTAATCAGCCCTTCGAACAAAGACTGAGACATCAGTGAGAATTATTGATGTACTGTCTGCAAACCCTTTCAAGTAAAATGTGGTGTGGAATAATAAAAAATAAATAATTAACGTGGGGACAAATATGTCAGAGAGCTGATCTTAGCATGATTGAAAGTGGGCCAATAAATGAACAGACAGGTTTAACTGTAGTCATTAATGTTCATCTCCCTGCGTTCCTGATGGGAAACCTCATTAGGAATCTGTTGGTAGCAGCTGGCCTGCTATCCAACCCCATTACTGCTCCACTATGCCAAAACCTCTGCCCCCTCCCACTCTCCATCCTCCTCCCTCGTGTCTCATATGACATCTGTGTCTCAGGGTCCTGTGAAGGAATGCTGCTCGCCTGCTATTTCTCTGCAGGTGCTCTTTGTTGGCCGCCGTCTATTTCGCAGCAGCGCCGCCGCTGTGGCTGAGTGACCTGTTAAAGGCTGGGGCGGGGACGGGAGGTGGCGGTGGAGTCCTGGGTGAGGGACAGATGCTAAGGGGACGAAAAGAAAAAGGAATGCAGATGCTTCCCGTCAACCTGGAGAAATATCTACCCCTCTGAGCTTACCTGCTTCCCCTCTGCCTCCTTAGCTTAACCGTTTCTGTTCGTGGTAACAGATGAACACCTCCATCCCTCTTTAGGCTGCCTATTGGTGATTTTAATGTCAACAGTTTTTCTGTTTAGTTTCTAAAAAAAAAACAAAAAAACATCTGTTTTGCATTCGGTGCCACCCCCTGGTTCGAACAACTATTATCTAATACACAAAATATCGGGCTGCACCTCAAGTGGACTGCAGTGGATGGGTACAGATGAGGACATTTGTGGTCGAGCAGAAACTTGAGCAAGCTAGGACATAACTTCTATCACCTGAGGAGTATTTCAGAGTTCACCTTTAATATACACTCACCCGCCACTTTATTAGGTACACCTGTCCAACTGCTCGTTAACACTTAATTTCTAAGCAGCCAATCACATGGCGGCAACTCAGTGCATTTAGGCATGTAGACATGGTCAAGAAAATCTCCTGCAGTTCAAACCGAGCATCAGTATGGGGAAGAAAGGTGATTTGAGTGACTTTGAACCTGGCATGATTGTTGGTGCCAGAAGGGCTGGTCTGAGTATTTCAGAAACTGCTGATCTACTGGGATTTTCATGCACAACCATCTCTAGGGTTTACAGAGAATGGTCCGAAAAAGAAAAAACATTCGAGCTGATAGAAGGGCAACAGTGACTCAAATAACCACCCGTTACAACCAAGGTGGGCAGAAGAGCATCTCTGAACGCACAGTACGTCGAACTTTGAGGCAGATGGGCTACAGCAGCAGAAGACCACACCGGGTGCCACTCCTTTCAGCTAAGAACAGGAAACTGAAGCTACAATTTGCACAAGCTCATCGAAATTGGACAATAGAAGATTGGAAAAACGTGGCCTGGTCTGATGAGTCTCGATTTCTGCTGCGACATTCAGATGGTAGGGTCAGAATTTGGGGTCTACAACATGAAAGCATGGATCCATCCTGCCTTGTACGGTTCAGGCTGGTTGTGGTGGTGTCATGGTGTGGGAAATTTTTTCTTGGCACTCTTTGGGCCCCTTGGTACCAATTGAGCATCGTTGCAACGCCACAGCCTACCTGAGTATTGTTGCTGACCATGTCCATCCCTTTATGACCACAATGTACCCAACTTCTGATGGCTACTTTCAGCAGGATAATGCGCCATGTCATAAAGCTGGAATCATCTCAGACTGGTTTCTTGAACATGACAATGAGTTCACTGTACTCAAATGGCCTCCACAGTCACCAGATCTCAATCCAATAGAGCATCTTTGGGATGTGGTGGAACGGGAGATTCGCATCATGGATGTGCAGCCGACAAATCTGCGGCAACTGTGTGATGCCATCATGTCAATATGGACCAAACTCCCTGAGGAATGCTTCCAACACCTTGTTGAATCTATGCCACAAAGAATTGAGGCAGTTCTGAAGGCAAAAGGGGGTCCAACCAGTTACTAGCATGGGGTACCTAATAAAGTGTCCGGTGAGTGTAATTCATTACTGCAACAGTGTCTTTTTAAAAGAATGCCTAAAAATGCAATCACCAACTGGATATGATCTAGAATGCTGCTGCCAGCCTCCTCACTAGAACAAAGAATATGGAGCACATCACCCCAGTGCTAACATCGTTACACTACCTCCCCTTATCTCAGATAATAGACATAAAAATACTTCTGTTAGTCTATAAATCATTGATTAGCTGAGCACAAAAACACATAGTAGACAGGGCCCAGATCTTTAATAACTTTGATTATTACTTTTTAATCATTTTATCAAGTTATGATCCTTTTTTATTTCCTTTAATAGTTTTTTCTGTCCTACTATGGAACTGCAATGGAGTCTTTGAGATTTTTACTTTCCTGTTTTTGTTGTGCACAGCACTTTGAATTGTCTTGCTACTGAAATCTGCCATATAAATAAACTAGTGTGCTTTGTATGAGTTTGTCCTTCATAAAGAGCTAAAAGCAAAAAAAGTATATGAGTAATAAGACTGAAATATGAGGTAAATTGTAAAGGTTTTGAACTTAGTTCAAATGAATGTGATAGAGTAATATTTCAGCAGTAAGATTAATCATTTTGTGTTTGTACATGAAGGCAAATCACATAAAACAGATTTATATTTCAGCAAGAATCCATAATGACCGATATAATCATAATGTTGATGAATAGATTGTTTTTTTCTATTAAGTCTGAGAAACGCTGAAGTTCCAACGCCACCACTACCAGAAGAGATATAATCTGGAATGGATCTGCATCTTTACAGCTCCCTTTAAAATATGATTTTAGATTAAAAAGATAACATTTTTTTCTTCCAAAACCTGACTTAATTTTTTTTATCAATTTCAAAACAAGGTCTGTGAAACCAAGGCAGCTGGAAGGCATGGTGGGCCTAAAGGCTGTTATACTTTTCATCCTAGGTTTCCTATCCCAGCTTTTCTTCTCTACCACCGTAAAACAGACTCCTCTGAAGGCAATCATCTCTCCAAAGGGTCAAAGACAAGATTTACAGCTTGGGAAACAAAGGAGACACATGAGCAGTGAAAACAACAGGCCTCTTATTCTGTTTTCAGTATAACCAGCCTTTAGTTGCTTATCTTCATGCACAAAATAAGTAGAACAATGAGACAAACTCTCCTTACATGTCAAATTTCACGCTGCTGTAATCTGGTTTATATAGTGCAAAGACTTGCATCTTGCAAGTGAAAGCACAAGAAACCTAAGTGATGCGATGCAGCCAATTCCATTACATCACTGCTATTTATTTAGGCCGGATTTTGCGCTGACCTCGCTTAGCTGTGGATGAGCTCAGAGCTGATGAGGCCCTGGCTCCAAAAACACGGTAAGCAAAGTCAAAGCAGTCAGAACGGTCCCCTCCCTCCCAAAAGGGAGCTCCCCTTCGAACAGGAGAGCCTTTATCTGACCGGGAACATTTCAAAGAGTCGTTTCAAGCTTGGATTTAGAAGCAGAAATGCTGGTTTTAACGTCACCATGGCAGCAGGTAAAAAAAATCAAAATAAAAACTATGAGGCTGAGCGGAGGGGTTGAGTAAGACTCTGACTATAAACCTACAAATGTTTAAAGTAAACGTCTGAGACGGACGCTGCTCTAGGAACGAAGGCAGCAGCATGGAAAAGTACAGGCAGCAGGAAACGGCTCCCTCAGTTTGCTGACGCCGTTACTCGCTGTGTGCCAAGTGTGCTGCAAAACTTCTGTGGCTTCTGTTGGATACTCCGAATCCTGGAAACAAGTTTCCAACAGTCCACGAACATTATGGGGAGAGAACAAAACAGCAGCTTCAAACAGATTTGTTCTGCCACGACTCAACAAATCCACAGCGGATCACTCCCAACCCAGAGCACCTCGGCTGGATGAAGGAAGCAGACTGGGGAAGGGGGGAGCAGAGTCGAAGAAACATCAAAGTTTCATATCCAACCATCCTTCTGACATTTTTCAAGGTTTTTTCTTTTGAGAAACCAAATAACTACATTTTATAAGTCAGAGCTCATTTGAAAGAAAATAAACATAATTAAGCAGTTTATAAGATTGATCCATCATGAACAAAATAAGTTAATTCAAATCTGGAAAAACTGAACTTCAGGAGTAAAACATCTGTTTATCCCCCGGTTAGGTGGCATACAACTAAAAATACCCGCCCATCGATACGCACACACAAACACACAGCATCCAGCCGTGCGTGACGCTGCCAAGAGCCACAGCCGGTTTCAAGACGGTTGCAGCAAACTCAACCGAGCAGCGCTCAGTCGTCCCTCTGTCGCTGCCTGCTCTCCACACCCTCTCAGCAAATAGGAAGTTCCTCTGTATGCATGTTTGGGGGATGGGGGGGAGGTTGAGGATCATGAAGGCTGAAGAATCAGAGACTAGTAGTTGGACAGAAGGAGCAACACAGGATCTAAAGCAGCATCTGAATGAATTGGAATCATTTCAAAAATCATTTATAATTGGAAATTTGGTACAAATATTGCAAGTCTGTTCGTGGTAACAGACTTGTTCGTGGTCTGTTCGTGTTCGTGGTAACAAGACTCTTGACGGGCAGAGCAATTCATTCCAAGCAGGGTCTTTTTTATTGTTCATTTAGACTGTTTTGATCCACTGAGGATCTGGTTTAAATGGCACTAGACCAATTAAACCACATCAGGGCTGGGCGGTATGCAATTAAAATCTTACCACCCTATTGACTGATATTATTGTGAGAGCGATAAACATGATGATTCAAAACAACCCATTACTTCTTGGCAGTCTTTCCTAGGTAAGCGTATGGCTCTGAGGGCTTACAGCAACCCTACAACCACAAACAATGCTCTTGAAGAATATATATAAATTTACTTCTTTGGGACAGCAGTTATATATTTAAAAAAGTAAGATCGATATCCCTACATGTTATGGTTACCACATTTAAACATTTTATTCTAAATGTTCAATGCCCCAATGGAAGAAAAGAAGAAAAAAAAGGAAAATTTAAGATTCAAATAACCCAGTTTCTGGAGTTTTTAAATCAGAAAGACCACAAAACTAAATTCTTATTATAGCTAAACACGTACTTAAGATCAATGCCCACCTCCATCATCCAATAATATATTTTTTAAAGTCCTCTTTAAGCATTAGAAACCTGCAAGGCCCCTAAGACATGACGACCTGAGTAAAGCGTCATATTTCCCATATCAAAACCCAACAATAACTTTTCAGCAAATAAACATGCAATTTTTGAAAAGTAACTGACATGCTATGACCATGTTATAAACTTCAACAAATATATCTGTTTATCTGGTTGCTCTCCAGCAGCATGAATAAAGTAGAGAAAGCCCCAAAAAGAAGCTGTCTGGTCTCAGAGCTGCAGACTGGGAAGGAAAATGAAGCACAAATCAGCAGCATATGAGGAGCCATCACAGTATTTTAAGAGGAATCCAAGTTGCAGTTTTCATTGTTGGGAATGATTCAAACTGCAGCGTTTCCAGTGACTGTTCATGTACCAGGTCATGCCTCAATTTGCTGAGAAGCTTTAAGGCCCTAACACTCCTCCTCCCTAATGGGTGAACCTGAATTACCAGCTGTGAGTTCAGCGACAGGAAAACACCTATAGACTATATACTATTTTTAGCTCAGCTGAACTTCAGCTTTACATTCAGGTACGAGTTTTTCCCCGCAGCCGACTTGGAGCAAACAGAAAAGAAAATTCAATACATTGAAAAATACTTTAGAATAGAAAAGTTACTTTTCTACAAGATATTGATACAGTTCTGGTTACTAATATATCAAACTATCCAGTAGATCCAACTATAATGTAATTATATATATAAAAAAACCCACACAAATAAACTAATACTGAAGAGGGCTTCATGAGCCCCTCTGCAGAGCCTTTCAATCATCTCCATGCAACGCTGCATCAATACAACAACATAGTACCTACATACTCTGTACACTTCATGGACATGTTTAAGCAGCCTCACATTTCTGCACTAAAAGACTCTATTTTGGTTCTTTCTAATATTCTAAAAAGCTCTATCTAAAATTTTAAATAGCTTGATGCCATAATGATCAAAAAAACATAAAACACCTCTTAAAAACACAGCACTCTGAGTAACTAATAGAAAAAACAGAAAACTTCCAGATGCAGGCTGCATTTGATTCTATAAATATCATCAAACAAAATCCACTTTCCCCTGAACTCCCCTCCAGAAAAGACTTGTGGGAAAAATCATCACCGCTTGGATGTCCTCCAGAAAAACAGCAGAGAATAAATTCATGTCTGTGAGCCACAGGGTGCTGGACATCCAGCAGCGACGCTGCATTCAAATGAGGGTTATTAATCCATGTTCCTGAAGAACAGTATCAATCTTTCTAAGGTTGTAAGTAGGGTTTGATGTTTATTGGACCAATCATGTTCAGGACCGCGGAGATTTATGATAGTCTGCAGGATAATCGACATCTCTGCATAGTTTAAGGTGAAAAGATAAAAGTTATAGTACTTATCTTAGTTTTCTATCCAACATTGTGTAAAGATTGCATCCTTCCTCTCCCGCTACATAAAGCATTTTCTGTTTGCCTGCATTCATTTGAAATGTATAACCTGCTTTAACCTTTAAGACAAATTTTTAGGGACACTTCAAGCTGAAATGTGCTCTTAAAACTAAATGAGCTTCTAAAGTTCCTTCAAATCTTTTACTCTAATGGAAGAACAAGAGACAGTGTTTTTTTTTCTCTGCAGCAAGAGAAGACGTGCTCCTTGACCCTGGAATGTTTCTGTATGCGACCAACAACTGGACAATGCCAAGCTGCTTACAAGAGCATGAGAAACTGGGACTGCAGCGTAGCAGAACATAAATATTACAGGACATATTTCAGTGGAAGATGACAGCTCGCTGTCCAAGCAGGATCCGCTGACAGGCCTGCATAGACCTCCAACTGCACTCATGTGTCAGAGGAATCCTCCTTTTCTATGTAAACAGTTTAAACTTGGAGTTAAAAAGGAAAAGCGTGCCACTAACATTAGCCAAAACAAAGAAGATTTGATCCAAATGTCTTTGTAGATTACGGAGGTATGCTTCCAGATCCAACGCTTGACATTTTTAGGAAGCATCTATCAAAGTCTCAGGACTCCATCTAAAGCACTGCACTTAAAATCACTGTAAACCTTTACAAGCTGAGATTGAGCAGTTTATGTCTCCATGGGATTCAAATATACAAAGTTCTCAAACTTTTTTAACCAGTTTTAAAATTCTGAATAAATAAGAAAATTCAGTTCAATTTATTTATATAGCACCATTTCACAACTCATATCATCTCAAGGCACTTTACAATTCAACCAGATCATACAGTCAAATTGATTCATAGTTTTCTATCTAAGGAAAACCAGCTGATTGCAACGAGTCAAATGCAATCCCTCACACTAAGCATGCTTGTAGCGACAGTGGAGAGGAAAAACTCCCTTTTAACAGGAAGAAACCTCCAGCAGAACCTCATCAAGAAGGAGATCAAATATTGGCATAGCAAAGGTTTTTCAATAGCAGCCTGTTACCTCATGGGTATCCTGAGCTGACAATTCCTTAAATTACAGCCCAAACTTCTCCAGAATGCATGGGATCCCTTCCGTAGCAGTGGCTTCTCTATTTTAAATCAGAAACTGGGGATTGGGCCACCGGACCGATGCAATCTGTATGTCACCCAGCAGGAAGATAAAGGAGCTCCTGCAGAGCTCATTAGGCCCAAGCATGATTCAATCCCAGCAGAACAGGGCAGCGCTGAGAGCCAAAAACCACCACACTCTCATTTGGACTTCATTCTGTTTTTACACGTATGAGAAAACAAAAAAAAATGAGATATAAATATTTCTTTTTAGCTCAGTTTATCCTGTAGCAGATGAAGCTGTTCTAATGTCTCACAGGTAACCAAACGGAAACATTCCTGGTCTCCAGACGATATTCCACAGTTCCTTTGTTTTGTTTCTTTTTTTACATGAAAAGGTCAGACAGACATCCAGACAGCAGCAAAAGAAAACCGGTGCTTCTGATATCTTCTTTTAGCTCAGCAGGAGATTCCCCAAAGAGGAGCTGAAGTTCAGCTTTTAGGAGGAAATCACAGCCGAAGAGAGAGAGCAGCTCTCTGACCAATCACAACCAGGCGCCCTGCTGATTGAGCGCCTCTTTGTTAGAGTTACGATTAAAGAAGGTTACTTTTGCTAACTTTTATTGCTCAATAAATTAGGATATAATGAATCTAGTGGGTCAGCAACTGGAGTGGATGGAATATGACCATAATAAATATAAACTGAGATGGATCAGGATGAAAACATTGAAAAAGTAGAAATTACTCCTTGTTTTGGGATGAAAAAAGCTGAGAAGTTGAAGATTTATGGGAGAAATTAAAGCGACCAGCTGGCCTCGGAGTGCCAGGGGATGCCCACGGAAAAACTGGTAGAAAAGGGTAGGCGGAGGCTGGGACAGATGGACGCCTCAATCGAGGAGCAACAGATTTCCGTCATCTCTTGTTGCATTTCTATCTTTCATAAGAGTCAGTTTAATGGACTAGCTCACGACACACGCATCCAAAACAGGATAGAAGCTTTTATTCAGACAGAAGACTGTCATCATTTCACACCCTGAGTATCACCTGGATGGACCACACCTGTCCTTAAATCCCTCACCTGGAGCATATTTCACTCAGTCAGACCCTGAAGGCAGGTGCATTGTGGAAATTCAGCAAAGGAAACAATTTTTTTAGCAATATAAGGAGGCACCAATTGGGATTTTTGGTGGGAAATATATCAATATCTGATTGTAGTTATACTCAATGAATAAACAAAATCATAGTGCTGCCACTGCTTCTCTGCTTCTGTTACGGACAGACGGCAACAAGACAGAAATCATTAATTTAATCATCACTTTACTTATGGGACTGATACAGATATTGAAAACGACCAACATCAGATGTTTATCTACAGCAGAGGAAGCATTTGGATGAGCTCATTAGGAAGGCCAGCTCTGACCCAGGATGCAGCTGAACACAGCCGAGGAGGCAGGAGACAGAATCAAATCTCTGTTGGACAATGTCTCTTAACCCATGTATGGAAGTGCTGCAGGACTGGAGCAGACTGCTGCACCCTGAGGGTCCTTAGGAGGACGGTTTCTAACTGGGTATTGACATCCAGGAAAATATTTGTTACTTGATACCATGGGGATATTAGCCTTCACATGTGAAAAAACAATCGGGAATTTAAAATGAACAAAAGCAAAGTTATGCAAACAGCATGTTTTTAGTATCTGTACCGAGTCAAATCAGTACCGTATCTGGATACAGTGATTGGGTATGATTGACAAGCCTACTCAGGAGTAGGGCTGAACGATTTAGCCAAAAATCAAAATTACTTTCAGCCAAAATTACCATTTTATGAAAAAAAATAAGTTGTTTCACTCCAGTTTTCATGACCTTGAAAGCTTATTTGCCTAGAGTCCATTGTTGGTGGAAATGTTCACTTCTAATTGAACTGATCTGTATGTCACGGGTCGATTGGAACCGGTAGCCTGATCCGTACCATCAGCTCAGTTGTGCAACCAGAATACATCCGGGTCGCCCTTAATTGTGCTTTATAAAAAAACTGAAAATACCTTTTTTATCACAAATTATAATAGGCATACTAAACTACAATGTGTGAAAGGATAATAATAAATTTTGTTAGACAATAAATGTGTTTGCATCCTTTTTTATCAGTCATCTGTGCCCGATCTGTCCCGGGAATTAGATCCTAGCCTATTCCCAGCAGCTATTTTTTTAATATCAATGTCATTTTAAACTTTATACTTGCCTTTCTTTGTACTTTCATTGTATATAGTGCATAATCTGAAGAAAGTCAAGTAAAATGACGATAAACATGATGTATCTTTTGCATCTAGTTCTAAGAAAATTAGTTAAATAATTTTTATAGGAAGTAGTTTAGCAATTTTATGGTGATTTAAGGACTGAAATCAGTACTATTAACACTGTATTTCTAATATTTATGGCGACCTGGATAAATGGCACTGATTGCGCTTCCATTACAGATCGGGTCGTGACCAGCTGCAACTATCTTTTCCTCTCTGTGTGGCGGCAGACCCACTTTAAGCACATTACTGTCACCTATAGGGCTGGAGTGAGAAAGCGAGGGTCTTACTTTTGTTAATTTTAATGAGACCAAATTCGAGGGCCTCTTTAACTGGAAATATTCATTTAGTTAAACTGGGATTCTACTGCAAGTGGAATTCATTGCTCAGCCCTAGTCTGGAGCCTTTTACAGGTTCTTCCTCCCAGCAGTTAGACTCTATAATCATCACTACTTCTAAGAAACACAAAGTGTTTCGTACTTCTGCTAAAGCTCTTCTTGAAACAACCAAATCCTTCAATACAATGTATGCAGAACAGCCAAAAGGTCTATACTATACAAATAATGGCTATAAACAGAAAAATTACGAACAAAATGTCCTATTTTTCAGTAACTTAGATTAATACCAGAGAAATCAGATGTTCTTTACTGAATATAAATCAAATCATAAGAATCCATGCATGCAGCCTCAACTGTAACCTGCAGGGTTCAGATGGCAGGTGAACCCTGTCAGCAGAACATAGCTGACCCCCATCCCATGAGGACCAACACGGCCCACAGACAGATGTCAAGCCATCTATCCTGCAGATATTGATCCCTCTTTCACACTTTCAATTACGAGTGATTAACTGCGGCGACACTTTGCCCCAAACTGCCTCAGTAACTGCTTTCCCTTAAGCCTCCACTAATCTAGATTTAGAAAAGCAAAATAAGGCTAGGGCTTCACCTTGCTATGGAAACAGAGCATCAACCAAAAGAACCCCCCCCCTCCCCCAGTTTAGCACAAGCGGCACCAAATCCAAAAGGGGTAGCTTCATTAGTGAGGCAGAGGAGTCGAACGGTTTGCCAAGTGTACAATTATCCATCCCTCATGGACAGGGGTCATTATGAGCGATTGGAAGCCATAAATAAATGATCAGTAAACAGCTCCCTCTGCCCAGAAGAGACTGCCTCAGTCTGCATGATGCCCCCCTCCCATCCTCAACTAACAGCTGAGACCAACACGTGCAAAAGATTCCTCCATTTGAGCTAAAAAAGAAACGGAGTCAGAGGTTAAAGAAGAGCTTAATAAGCCACGGTTACAAATTAGATTACGAGTCTTCCCGCTTTTCTCCTCAAAGGCTGGAATGCAAGACCACCAGAGCTTCCCAAAACAACAGCAAAAGGTGCTAAATTATGTTCTTAGAGGCGAATTCCACCGGGAAGACCCTACACGCTGCAGAAAAAACAAGAGGTTGTTTGGAAAGCCTCTGCAGAGTTGCATTCAAGGTGGTCTGTGAGGATAAGATCCCAGAGAGGGAAAGCGAGCACTGTAAGTGCGGAGGATTGGCGAATGTTTGCACATTTCAGCAAGTTGTTTGCACTGTCCACAGGGAGACAATCAGCACACAACTCCCTCCCAGGAGGCCTACGGAGATAAGATAGTGTCTAAATGGATTTTATACTCTTCTGACTGGGGCTTGTTTACAAAAGCCTAACTTATTAAAGCTTTGAAAAAATCCAAACAACTCCTCCAAAGCTGCAGAGGAGGGAAAAGAGCAGCAGGTTGGCTCAGATTTGGTGGCTTATAAACTGAAGAGAAAGTTAAACTTTTCAAGTTTGAGCCACAGATCTGCAAACTTTGACAGAGATAAGTTCAGGCCTCAGTCAGGACCTCAAAAAATGGGTTTTAAATAGACAGAAACTTTCTGAAGAACGGAAGGAGGGGGGGAGGGGGGGGACCCCACAATTAGTAACGTGAGACTCTCTACGTGTGGGTCCCGGCCCAATTCTCTGGAATCAATCAAAGCTCCCAGAGGAACTCCCCGGACCCCTTAATCTCCTGGTTTTATTACTTTCCAGACAGTCAGCCTGTTTCAACCCTACCCCCATCTCTCTTTTGTACTAAACTCCACCAAAGCAAAGGAGGGGCTTTTTTTTTTCTTCGTCTTTTTCCCTCCTCTCTCTCTCTTCCTTCTCTTCCACTGCTGCAGAGCGCTTTTCATTTAGCAGAGGGTTTTTCATCAGCCTCCACATGCAAGCGGGTCCAACAGCTAGCACAGGCCCATCAATTTCCGTTTATTCATCCTTTCAAACAACAGAAGATGCTTTCAGAGATGACTTCTTCTCACTACGACACATGAGCTATTTTGCATATCACAAGAATTAAGGGAGAGAAAGTGGGGCATGTTGCACAACAGTCGGAAATGTTCAACTTTTCCTGATGGCATGCTGTTGAGCTTCACTGTGCCTTCAAGCTTTGAGATAAATTAATGATCCAAAAGATTAAAATCAGCTAATTTTCCTCTGATTCGCTCTTAATGGGCTAAAAGCAGGTCAGAACTACATGACACTGAAAATCGGTATTAGGAGAAGTCTGATCTGTGCACATTGGGTGAAATCATGTCAATGTTTCTGCATGCTTTAAGAACTGCTGGGTAATCATGAGTGTCCCTTTAATCTAGAAGCTTCCCAAAATGCTGCAGAAACACATCTTTACTTTCACGCCAACAAGTCGACTGCTCGTAACTTTAGAAAATAAGGAAGAAGCTAAAAACTTTCCTCTTGATTATCTATCCTCTAAGCATGTATTGATGCCGGAGTAATGAGATCTCTGTTGGACTGATGATGTGCAATGATTAGCTCACAGGTATCACTAATGAATATTTGCTTTAGAAATGTGTCAATCAGTTCTAATCTGCTATATTCAACTTGATCAATTACGAATAAAAGAAAAAGAACTTCAACTATTTGGATTAATAAACCAGAAGTTTTTTTATTAGACTTTATATAATCGATATCCAGGTTCCTTTAGAGGACTGATCCATTCATCAAAACTTTAATCTTTACCAGAGGTTTACTAAAAACTAAAAAATATTGCATTAGTATTCAGTTTTAAAACACATACAGACTAAGAATGGTGAGAGGTCTTTGTTTTGCTCCACTGGCAGTTCTAGACAGGAGCCCAACCGCGGCCGGTGCCCCTGTTGAACTGGCCCTGTGCTAAAGACAGAATACAAAATGAATTAAAGTTAAATATTTGAAAATATGCACTGGAACAGAAATGGCAACTGATAGGTCTGAACCAATTTCACCATTTTTTTTTTTACAGCTTTATATATAGTTGTACTTTTAGCTACAGGTTTCTAGAGCTGCAAATTACTCTTTTAATTCAATTAATATGTCAAAACATGTACTTTTGCCCTGTTTTTGTTTTAACGCTTTTGCTGGATGCTTCCATAAAACAGCACTAGCCCCACCCTGGCCCCCCCTGGTAAATCTGGCATAGAACCACCCCTGTTTGGATGTATTTAAGGAATTGAGAAAGAAAAGGAAAATATGCTTTGATGCTGAAATGGCTCTAATCATATAATTATCTCCTACTCTGCTAGATCCCAAACCACTAAACCAAATAACCCGCAACAGTTTTTTTTTTTTGCATATATCCATTTATAAGCATTTAGATGAAAGAAAATCACCCAAATCAAAAAAAAAAAAAAAATAGCACATCAGACCAAGATAATCTAAAATTGTTATGGGTCAGGAAAAGCCAGTTCAGTGCATCACTGCTTATTTGGCAGAAAGCATCACAGATACATGCAGACATGTTTCACAAATAAATACATAAACATCTACAGATCGTGTTTTAGGAGCCACAGTGTTGGAGGGGAAGCGGCTAAACCGCATGTCTGCATGTTTCAGCCCAGGTAGAAGGAGACAAAAGGAGGTAAGTGGTTGGTTGGCAGCATGTTGAGCTGATCTGGCTGTGGAGAAGTAGCCTACTTTCAAAGTTAATGGGCGGCTGACCTAAGCGCAGCGCAGAGAGCGCCTCCAACATGGCTCATTTTCAGAGAACCTTTCCTTTCCTTTCCTTTCCTTTCCATGCGTAAGAGTTTGGTTTCAGAGCCAAAGCCGCGATCCACCTATGCGCGGAGGAAGAAAGCAAAGCAGCTCAGGGATGGCTTTACCTTTATCGACATGCTTTGCCGCGGTGGTCTGCGTGAAGAGAAAGGTGAGACAGAGGAGAGAGAGGAGCGGCACGGCTCCCCGCTCGGCCATCACTTTTCACCAACAAATCTCTGCAGGCTTCAGGAACCACGGAGATGATGATGATGTTCAAAAGCTTCCCCCTAAAATAAAATATATATCCTTAGAATCCCAGGCAAACCTCCTGCAAATGCACCATGGAGGGTTCAAAAAAAAAAAAAAAAAAAAGTTCAAAGTCCTAAAATGTGCAAAAACATCCAGATCCAGGTGGTTTCAGAGGTCCTCTGGTGAAACATGCAGCTGGAAGGAGAGAGCCGCAGGTTAGAGACTCTTTTCTCAACTTGGTCGGAGCACAGGTCGTAAAAAAAAAAGGAAAAAAAAAAAGAGAAAAAACATTTAGATCAATCCATTGCTGGCGGAGGCGCAGCCTCGCAATGGTTATAACGCGCGCTATTACGCACGGAACGGATCACTGGACTCCAATATGTGCCAGGAACACAAAACAACAAGGAGAAGAAAGAGCTCCGGTGGAGTAAAGATAAGATCCGAGCGGAGGAGAGGAGAAATGTGTGCGGTGGGCAGCTCACTACTCAGGGACGGGACGTAGTGAGCTGCGCGCTGAAGGGCTGGATCTGCGGCTCCCCGGAAAACAGGGCGCGGAGCACGACTGAAGCTGGGATCCTCCTCACTGCCTAGGAGCGCAGGGAGGAACTAAAATCTGGTGTGGGACTGCAGACAGACAGCAAAAAAACAACCCAACCTATATGTAGGAAAAACTGCCATATTGAAAAATAAATACAGAAATAAATAAATGCTCAATAAATAAATAAGCATATAAGCACCGAAAAATACAATAAAGTAATAAATGTAGGTAGAAAATAAATGATATAGTGAGGCATAAATGTATGAATCTCTTTTAATTAGCTTCTTTATCTATTTGCCTTTGTAATAATTATTTATTTTTTGTCCCTTATAATCTTCAACTTTATTTATTTATTACTTATTTTTAAGTATTTATTCTTTTCCATGTCATAATATATTTGTCTATTCTTCCTTTGTATTTTTTACCGCATTTATCTCTCCCATGCTATTTATTTCTGGCTGTCGTATTTACGTTTCTGTTTGCATTTCTGCCTCATTATGCAAATGAGGAGGGCTGTGTCTTAAAGGGTCAACTTCTGCCCATTGGTTGGAGGCTCATCTTTTTTACTCACAAAGCTCAGAATATTAAGTTAAAAGTTCTCTTTTCTGTTTCATTTCTTCATATCTGTATTTTTTTAATTAAATATGGCAAAGTTGGTCCTCCATAAACCTGAGCCTGCTGGGTGATTTCACCATATTACCAACCTTTGAATGGCAACCAGCTTTCTTTTGCTTCTGTTTTTAAAGTGAGGCGTCACGGCAAATGTTTTAAAGTGTTGGTTATTACTAACACAATATAAATGATATCATGAAATGGATACAATTAAAAACCAATGAGCATTTCTGAAAATGGTTACTGCAGGGGCGTAGCCAGAAAATCTTCGCAAGGGTGGCCAGGCAATAACCAATGTAGACTGAGGGGGGCGAACGTTGATAAGAGCCACAACCTCAGGGTCAATCTACACTGTTCCAACAGGAAAATGAATGAGCACAACATCCATATTTTCTACATAAAGACAAAATATCATTTCCTACACCCTTTGGTAAGAAGTAGACATATATATATATTTAAACATCTTTCTAGATAAAAGGTATAGTGGATAAAATTCTTTCAGGTTTGAGTTCTGGGGCAAACATCTTTTCCTTTGTTATTAGTTACCTTTATCAATAATCATTCTGTAAAAACAATAATATTTACAAGTACTAATATCTACACTCACCGGCCACTTTATTAGGTACCCCATGCTTGTAACGGGTTGGACCCCCTTTTGTCTTCAGAACTGCCTCAATTCTTCGTGGCATAGATTCAACAAGGTGGTGGAAGCATTCCTCAGGGAGTTTGGTCCATATTGACATGATGGCATCACACAGTTGCCGCAGATTTGTCGGCTGCACATCCATGATGCGAATCTCCCGTTCCACCACATCCCAAAGATGCTCTATTGGATTGAGATCTGGTGACTGTGGAGGCCATTTGAGTACAGTGAACTCATTGTCATGTTCAAGAAACCAGTCTGAGATGATTCCAGCTTTATGACATGGCGCATTATCTTGCTGAAAGTAGCCATCAGAAGTTGGGTACATTGTGGTCATAAAGGGATGGACATGGTCAGCAACAATACTCAGGTAGGCTGTGGCGTTGCAACGATGCTCAATTGGTACCAAGGGGCCCAAAGAGTGCCAAGAAAATATTCCCCACACCATGACACCACCACCACCAGCCTGAACCGTTGATACAAGGCAGGATGGATCCATGCTTTCATGTTGTAGACGCCAAATTCTGACCCTACCATCCGAATGTCGCAGCAGAAATTGAGACTCATCAGACCAGGCAACGTTTTTCCAATCTTCTATTGTCCAATTTCGATGAGCTTGTGCAAATTGTAGCTTCAGTTTCCTGTTCTTAGCTGAAAGGAGTAGCACCCGGTGTGGTCTTCTGCTGCTGTAGCCCATCTGCCTCAAAGTTCGACATACTGTGCGTTCAGAGATGCTCTTCTGCCCACCTTGGTTGTAACGGGTGGTTATTTGAGTCACTGTTGCCCTTCTATCAGCTCGAACCAGTCTGGCCATTCTCCTCTGACCTCTGGCATCAACAAGGCATTTCCGCCCACAGAACTGCCGCTCACTGGATGTTTTTTCTTTTTCGGACCATTCTCTGTAAACCCTAGAGATGGTTGTGCGTGAAAATTCCAGTAGATCAGCAGTTTCTGAAATACTCAGACCAGCCCTTCTGGCACCAACAATCATGCCACGTTCAAAGTCACTCAAATCACCTTTCTTCCCCATACTGATGCTCGGTTTGAACTGCAGGAGATTGTCTTGACCATGTCTACATGCCTAAATGCACTGAGTTGCCGCCATCTGATTGGCTGCTTAGAAATTAAGTGTTAACGAGCAGTTGGACAGGTGTACCTAAAAAAGTGGCCGGTGGGTGTATATAAATTGATTATTTAATACGTTTCTATTAAAATAGTTATCTATGATTTCACTGGATATTCCTATGTGACTTGCAGAGAGAGATCATTTTCTCTTTACCCCATATAACAGAAAATCTAGTTCTGAAAAGAGCATGAATTTTATATTTATCATCTTTAATGTTAGTATATTGATGTGCATAATTAACCACAGGGTTTTTGTTGTCAAGTAAATGTTATTTAGGAAAAATTTTAATGTTTTGAATATTCCACTTGAGAGTATTACTGCTGTCACTGTCAGTGTTACAGTGAAAAAAATGGTTACCTGCGACCAATGATAGGCTAAGGGTGGCCATGGCCCCCTAACTAGCTCTGCCCCTGGGTTCCTGGACATTTAGGTTAAATGTGCTCTACGTCTGATTAAAATTCAACCTACTGCTAATACTAAAAACATTTTGAAGTGAGATTGACTTGCATAAAATAATACTAATCTTAGTAATTGGGATCTTATCTAGTCTCAAATGAAGATTCTGCAATCACTAATTCATTGCTTCATCAGTTAATCTCAACACCCTTTACCTCCATTATTTATGCCTTTTATATAGTAATACTGAGGACTTTTTTATGCAAAATAAACCCCTTAAGTGTCTGGATATGGGACATTCTGCATGAACTAAATTATATTTAAACATATAAATATTTAACATCCCTTTCTGAACAAAAGGTGCTCTAGGTAGTATAATTAAACCAATAAAATAACATGAGAGACCTTTTAAAACATTTTGTAAAGTGTAATAAAATCCATTCCTGGTTGTATTACATTAAGACACGCCTACATTTACTCCCAGCCAAAGCAGACCCAATCACAAAGCTATATCAAATCAAATGCTCATGATTAGAACATGATTACTCAGCATTTTGAAGGAATCATTAAACCTTGTAAAAGAAAGCTCTGTGTTTCTCTCCCTTCTCTCTTTCTTTCTCTATTCTTTCCTTAGAAGTGAAAATGGGATTGAGCTCTTAGGACGGCATTATGTAAACATATCACCAGAATGATTGACATTTATGGAGGACCACTTATTTAGATGATCCACCTGGAAAAAGAAGATCCTCCACTATAACTTTAAACATAGCTTTCTGAGGCCCTTATAAGGAAGACTGTAAATATGAGTGATATAAGGCATTTAAACAGATCACAGCAAATCAAATCAGCAGTTTCACTGCACAGAAAATGGTCTATATGACTACTGTGAAAGTAAAATAAAGTCCATGCAACCTGAACAAGGTTTGTCCAATTGCAGTTTCCAAGAGAGAATGTAAACAAAGACCACAACTTCTGAACTGAACTTCTTCAGACAGATGAGTCTAAATTGTTTTTTTTTTAACACAGAAACAGAAGACATAAATAGACCAAAGAAACCTCATACCAGTTGTGAAACATGTGGGTGGAAGTGTCATGGTTTGAGTCTGCTTAGCTGCAGCGGGAGCTGGTAATCTCACCATCACAGAATCCATGACGAGTTTTTTTTAATAGTTTTTTAGATAAGAGAAATGTAGAATGACAAAAGTTCAAGTCAAAGCAGACATTGCATGGAAACTTTGAGAGATGAGAATAGTTTGGTATTTTTATATTAGTGTAAATGAAGCTGGTAAGGTGGCATTTCTGTATTCAGCGCCCACATGCCTCAATTTACGAAAGATCTGGAGGTTAAAGGAACTGGTTTCATTAAAACAATTTAAACTCTTGCTCAAAGGTTTGGATATGTTTTTAAACAGGCTTATGAACTTGTCATGAGATATGTGTTACTGTCTTGGAAAAGGAGATTGCTGATCTAAATGGGACTTTCCTGGTTAAATTAAAAAATGTATTATTATTATTCACCATTCTTGTCTCCTGCTATAACATAAATCTCAAAGCTACCATATGAATAAAAAACAGAAATATGATGTTAATGTCAGTTTTAACAAGTTTTCATGTTATTCTGGAAAAAGGACTGACTGGGATCCAATAAAAACACAGGGAAAGAAGTCAAAATAGATTCTCAGTGATCCAGAAAGTCCAACAGCAGGAAGTTTCCATTATATCCCCATTGTGAGCAGCAGGTCTTCCCTTTAAGTAGCTGTACAGATGATGGCTGGAAGTCATGAGATGGGATTAAGTTCCTTAGGTTTTAGATAAAGTTGCTAAAAAAAATGTATCCCAGTTATTTGTGTAGTTTTAGGACAAGGAAATGCAAATAAAGATCTAGGACATTTTCTGATCAGCTGATTGTGTTGTTAGCACTTAAATGGATCAGAACTCAGAAAGATCCATGAACAGTTGCTGTATTCTCCTTCAGCTTGTGACTTGGCTTTAGGGAGAATCAAAAAGTGCACTGATGAGTTTGTTGAGCCATCACTGTTGTATCTTCCCTTTACTCACTGAACAGCGCCCCCCGCTGGTTCAAGGCTTTCATGACAAGTGAATTATGAACACATCAGCTCCTTGGTCATTACAGAGACTGTTATTTGACTGCTTAGTGCCCCGAAAATACTCCTATTTGATATATCAAACATAGCATATTTATTTTCCCTGATAAAGATAATGTTTTGATGTTCAGTGATGACATGGTGTGCCTCCAGGACCACCTCCTGGACTAACCATGTTTTCTTTGTGCCTCTGTCATAATATTTTATATAATTTTCATTCTCATGCAAACAGCTGCTAATCTGTCTGAGGGGATCTCTTCTTATTATTAGACAAGTAGACGCTAAATCCAGGACTTCTAGGTTTTATTGGAAAACACTGAAAATCTTTCTATGGATTAAAGAAGTGAAATAAGGTTGATTAAAATGTCAGAAAATGGAAGAGTTTATAAATAACCTATTTTTAATATTGAAATTAATTTTAGAGCATTTACAAACTAGAATAGTCAGTCACATTCACTTGAATTACTTTAGCAAGAAAATATAATTTTTGGATTTTAGAAATTTTTTGTTTTGCTTGACTGTACTTTTTACTTTTACTTAAAGGTATAATGGAGGAGTCTCACAAATTTTTGAAAAGACTTGCTTTACCACAACTTTTAAAAAAAATATGCACATGCACAACCCTCTACCTACCTGCTCCCTAGAGCTGGGTGGGCAATTCCAGTTCCTGAAGGTTGTTATCCTGCAACTTTTAGATCCATCCTTGGTCAAAAACCTGAACCAAATGGCTGAGTTACCTTCTCAGTATGCATTCAGTTCCTCCAGAGTCCTCCTAATCATTTAATTACTTGATTCAGGTGTGTTGAACCAAAGGCACATCTAAAAGTTGCAGGATAGCGGCCCTCAGGAACTCGAATTGCCCACCTCTGCCCTAGAGGGGAAATGTGCTAGAGCGTGCACAAGCCCATTTCTCCTCGTGCATGTTCTGTTTAAAAAGTAGCTGTTTGCATCGCTCATACAAGCTTACTTTCCAAAATAATAATTTGCAATGTTTCCAATATGTCAGCTTCACCACCGGTAAGTTAAAATGGGAACGAGCACGTAGGATGGCCTTACATAAACATATCACCAGGATGATTGACAATTAGGAGGACCACTTATTTTGATGATCCACCTGGAAAAAGAACATCCTCCAATATAGCTTTTAAGTAATAAGATTAGATTAGATTAGATTAGATGAGCTTTATTGATCTCACAGCGGAGAAATTCACTCGTCACATATTGAGATAGAAGTTACAGAAGGTGCAAACAGGGAGGAAAAAGGTGCATTAACAATAAGCAATACAGTATATCCAGGTATATACAGTATATCAAGATAAATAGGATTAAGGTGCAAGTGTACATGTATCACACACAATGAAAAACAACATAAAAATAAGAAATAAAAAAAATAAGAAATAAAAATAGGTACAATCCGGATGGCTTATATACAGGTGGAGAAATATTGCACATTCAACATATTGCACAGGATATTGTTCACAGTCAATAAATAAAAAACTAGAATGTAGCTGGACAGTGGTTTTTACAGGAGTTATTGTGGTTATAATGCATTATTATAGAGTCTGGTGGCAGCAGGAATAAATTACCTGCGATAGCGCTCCTTCTTACAGACAGGGTGTCTAAGTCTCTGACCAAAGGAGGCACTCAGGTCCTCTACAGTCTGGTGCAGGGGATGAGAGGTGTTGTCCATGATGGATGTGAGTTTGGACAGCATCCTCCTTTCAGCCACTTCCTCCACCGAGTCCAGAGGGCAGCCCAGGACAGAAGTGGCCTTCCTTTACCTTGGTTACTCTACCCACTGAGTTTACCTTGAACTATTAGGTCAGGTGAAAATTTTTTAAATAGTAGATATTGTAGCCAGATTTTTTTTATTGCTTAGGCTGCAAATTATATTCTGCACAGTTCTAAACTGAGGATTGGTTTTATTAGTTAATGTTGAGAAAAATGTTTTGGAAAAATGTTTCTTTTGCTCAAAGTAGTTATTTAGCAATCATGTCATCTTTGTTGAGTTTTTTATTTCAGTTTATAATTTGGAATACCAGGATTTGCACACAATTCTGTCTGATTACATAATGGATTTTTTTTTTTTATGAGCCAGAAATTACTATATACTTGGGGAGCAATTTTAGTACTTTTTTCCCCCTCCTGAGTACTTTTTGTGTGATAGCAGGTAGCATCTGTTTGGTTTACCTCCTGCTCCCATATCACACATACAAATGACCTGGTTGTTTAAGCAAATGTACCCTATAAAAGGACCGCAAGATGCTAAAAGAGTTTTCCAAACCTTTAAAATCAGAAGTTTTTCCCTTTATTTTAGAAAGTGTCAAGCAGGTTTGACTTCCATTTGAGGTGCACCAAGAGAAAACTTTCCTCTCTAAGAAAAGTAAAGGCCAGACTCAGAGTGAACACAGATGGAGAGGAATAATTCTTGATCACTGTTCTTCTTTTTAGTTGTATTTGTTTTCTGCAAATAAGTCTAGAATTATATTTTTTGGGTCAATTGTAGAATAGAGATGGACATGTCATAGTTTTAAGGCAGTTTTTCTGCAGCTGGACAGGAAAACCAATCTGATTTCAGAATATATGAGCAGATACTTAAGAAACAAACCTCTTGTATGCCTCTCTGCCATAAAGTCAATCCATAAATCTTATTGAAATAGAATGACAGAACTAAAAGAAGAAAAAAGACAAAAAGAGATAAATAAAAGCAAACTAATCCAGTTTCAAAACATTATATTTCGTTTAAATTGCAGTGAAAATCATTTTTAAAATAATGCATGTAAGTTTAAATGACATAAATATGATTTAAGTAATTTTTAAATGTAGTCTCTGACTCCAAAAGTCCCACTGCTGCTGCATGTCTGCCAATTTAACCATTATGATCAGGTCTTGCTCTTGTTTTCATGGATTTGCAGACATTCCAGTGTAAACAGCAGAAAGTGAACAAGGGAGGGATCCAGTGCTCAGTGCAAAGACTTGGAGAGTTAGCTGAGCTCCTTAGATTTGCCTTCATCTAGATCCATCTCAAGTTCGTTAAAAACAGCGATGATCTGCCATTTGTTTACAGCTTTTTAAACAGCTGGGTATATATACATACATATATATATATATATATATATATATATATATACACACACACGTATAAGAGATATAGTGGTATGCTATTTTTTGTGATATTTAAATTCATTAATTCTAGTGACATTGAGGAGAAGATAATAGTTTTTCCGTCACCATGCAAAGTGGGCAACAGGATCTTCATAGTCTGTTACAGAAAACACAATCAGAGCAACAATAGCAGAGTCATCTGAATATCTGAAGGACCTAATGATGGGAGATGGGCTGAGGCAGTCATTTATATAGAAAGCATACATGAAGGGACTCAGAATAGAGCCTTTTGCTGCATCTGTATTGACGGTGATGAAAGACACAGTAGAGCAGAGCCTCACAGCTTTGTGTTGTTTTGTGACTTCATGTTAACCTGCTGTATCGTTGCAGAGAGAAGATCCCCGTCTACCTCTCATACTGATGTGTTTTTTAAAGGACATTCTCCCTAAAACACAGCAATTAGAATGCTAACCTTTATAAAAATAAGTTAGAAAGTTAAAGGTTTGCTTGTCAGAAGGCAAATGCATTATAAAACTTCCTGCACGAATGTCTGTGTGAATAGATGTAAGAAGGACATAAAGCATAACAGGTGCTTTTCTTATAAAATGTTTAAAATGACATTCAGAGTGGATTTAAATTTTAACTCAATGAAACTGAACCGTTTTGAAGTCGAAAATGTGAGATATATATGTACATCGTTTTAATTACTGTCGGAGACCTTTTTTAAGCTCATTGTGTAGTTTGCCAATACATTATTTCTTTACTGCAGTGGATCTTTAGTCAATGTCCTCATTTTTATAAATCATCATTGAAAGCCTGCACTGAAGTTTTACCACCATCGTCTCCTGTATTTACAAAGCAAAAACAAATAACAGGTATCAGCATGATCACTTTATCATGAGACTTCCGCTCCTGACAGATTAAGTCATCTCTATTTTTTAAAGGCTCTAAAAGTGTCATGGTTTTTGTTCAGGCAAAATATGCACATTGTACTTTCAACTGCTGGGATAACTCATCTACTGTCCCCTTTATCTCGCTAACAACCAAAAACAGTTCTTAAAATAGCAAATACTAGATTCCCACAAGTAAAAAAGTCCAAGTTCAGATCTTTTGTAGCTGTTTAAACAACGCTTGTGCTGATGCCGTGGGTATTTACCACATTAGTTTTTAGGACGCTTTGTTTACATCATAAACTGTGGTGGTTATTGGTTTGGCTCAGGCACTGAATAAATAAGGTGGAGTCGTATTTTATCTAAAAGGGGGGTTAACTGAGTTCTGTTAAATGATGCTGACATGAATACAAAATTGGTGCAAAACATCTAAAACCAACTTAATCTCACAATCCTGGAGTAATTTAACTATAATCTGTGTATTTTCCCGCATGATGGAGCTCTGCGTCACAAGCTAAATGTGTTAAAATATGTTCTGCCTCTGTTTTTTCGCTGATGGCAGATTTAAAACTTGCAGCAAAAACAGTAAACAGAGCTTTCTGTCGGATTAACGTGGCTTCTGCTAGTAGCTGGGTTCCCGTAAGCTGTTATTACGCCGTAATGATCAACATTTGTTCTTCTGCAACACACCTAAGAAACAGAAACATATATTCAGAGAACAAGAAACAGCACCTCAGCTTTTCACATACGCTCTGCTCTTCATAATGAGGCAATATATCCCACAGCCACGCTGCCTGTTAAACTCAGTGCACATCCACAGGCCAATTATATTATTGTGCAGGCGCACAGCTGGGCTCAAACTCAACTCATATATCTAACAACAATTCCTCCCTTCACCACAGCCTGTTGCTTTGTATTCTGGGAGAATATGTCCTCCAGATTAAGGAATAAGGTCATCTGGATTCCAGGTTTGCAACCTCTGCAGAGATATTTGAGTTATAAATTTCCTCACGTCAGCTGAGCGGTTACGGCAGTGGCCTACAGATTATGCAGAATGGAAGGGATGATGGATTATCTTGCACTTCGAGCAGATGTTAAGTGCAATAATTTAGTATTTTCAATTAAAGCAGTAGCCATATGTACAGTTAGTGTGTGTTGGTAAGTTGCAGAAATGTGAGGGTTTAGAATTAAAAGGATGCACAAGATGGCGGAAAATACACTCCCTCCATGTACTCTCTTTATTCACTGCTAAAATAATAATATCAGTGGATCAGAGCTTCTGTTTGTTTGATCATAGATGATTGCTGGTGTTGGTATTGAGTGGAATATGATCCTGATCTTTTTTGGAGACAGATTAAGAGACACAAGGCTCAGCTCCACCGAAGGATCAGAAGAACCGTCTTCAGCACAGTCTTTGGCACATCCCCAGGATTTCTTACATTATGAATGAAATGTCACCTCATCCAATGACCAGAGCAGCCGCGATGATGGGAAATTACATCTCTGTTCACTGACCCATTAACTAAATACAGTGGACAGTTATTGTCATTTAATAGGTTTGTGTGAAAAAGTGCAATGTGTGTGTGTAAATTGGCTGGCCTTGAGGCAGAGAATATCTTGCAAAAACTGAGAGGATTGACTTGCACTGGGGGATGTTAGTGCATTTGTTTTCGCAAAGTGCTTACACGTGTTGTGCACCTGGTCCAAAGCCGACAATGAGGATGGCAGCAGCATAGGCTTCTCACCTGTCACCACAGAGCCGACAACTTGCTTCTGCGGGAGGCTGCTGGTACACATGGAGACACAGCCATTGTCAATGTGCTTGCCTTGGCACATTTTTATATCTTGGCACTGATTGATTCTAAAAAGTCAGCACTTTTTCCCCCCCTCTATCTTTGCAGGGATTCTGGTAAACACCTTTCCTAATGACCTCTCATTGTGCAGCAGAAAAGTTTCAGCCTGATCTCACCAGTAATTTCGTGGATGTGATGGAATCCTTTTCATACTCGTTGCAGTGGGTTCTATGTGTGTTTGCATGTGTATGTATGTATAAAGCACATCCCACTGATGCCAAAAGCCAATCAAACTTCTATTACTGATTGTCAATTAAACATCTATGAGCGAAAAAGTTCTCTTTTAGATATGCACGGGGACAGGTTCCAATGCAAACCTAAAAGTGGACTTCACTATAAGCATCAAAACTGGTCATAAGTCAGTGGTGGTTCAAGATCAGATTCACCACGGGGGCAGGGCAGGGACTTTTTTTAATTTATTTTGCTATTGGGGGCATAGAGAAAAGCATGAATCAAAAACAAGGCTCTTGTTCATTGTTTTGACATATGAAGTGTGACGCAGAACTAATGAAACACTTGTGGCTCTGAGCTGAAAGAATGGAAATGTCCATGCCATTGTTCCAAATGGAAATTTGTATTTCTTCATAAAGCTTATAGATAGAGTGGCTCAGGTTAACTTGAGTTATCACTATGGCAATGCTGCTATAGGCTTAGGCTGCTGGAGGACATAGTAACGACTTTTCATCACTCTCCTTCATTCTACCTCTACTCTATAGTTCTGTATTTTATTGTTACTTCAACTTCTATCTTTATGCTCTCTTCCCTTTTTCGTGTTATAGTAGCTTCATCTGGCCATGGATTCTGTTTTGCTGTGAGACTATCCAAAATGGAGGAATCAGCTGGGCCGCTACTATAAATTAATTCCATTATACATCATTAAGAAGAGTCTGTTTCCATTTAAGTTTTGTTTCTCTCCTCGACATATCTATGGGCGCATTTTTTACTGTGAATGACTTAATGTGCTGTCATTCATCTTTTTTGGTGTGAAAACTGGCCCAGAGCCTTTATGCTTAATTGTTTCATTCCTATACAAAGCCATCTATTGAGTTAATTTTACTCTTATCTAATGTAGAAATCGATTGCGGATCACTGCTTCCATGTTCCCTTCGTGTGTCTACTTTTGTCTCCTTGAACCCACAGGTGGCCTGGGTGAGTGATCTTGTCAGAAAGCTGAGCTAAGTTCTGCTGGATGAGCAAATCCAGCCAAGTCATTGACTCCATAAAATCAGCTGGGTTACAAAACTTTTGAACCAACCTGTCTTTATGATTTGATAGTATTTTCTTTGTAATAAGCTGACAATACTTGTGAATTGGTGCTATATGTCGTGAATTGCCTACTATGAGCAGAGTACCCAGTATTTAAGGTAAGACAGATAGTGAAATTACTTTAAAAAAGAATTTATTTAAAACATGTATCTGCAGTTCTGCAGTAGCAGCAGCTAGATTGTCTAACGCAGGATCTCTGCAGGAGAGAAACACAGGTTAGTGACCACGATAATCTGACGGAGGATGATTATGAACGTGTAAGTCACTAACCTGGTTTCAGTCCGTTCAGTCCGTGCCCAGAGAAGGAAGGATCGAGTAGATTGGCTGCCAACAAGATGCGGCAGGCGCTGCCCAGAGTGTTCACCCAGGAGTATGAAGCCATGTCTCTATACAGATCAGAACAGGAACAGGCAGGCTCAGAGGTCCAGGAGTCCGAATACAGGTCAGGCAAAACGTTCAGACGGGAACAGGCAGGCTCAGTGGTTGATAAGCAAAACAGGTCAGGATCAGGCAATCAGAAACACCAAGGAACTCTAAAAACAATCACCACTGGCTAGAGTGAACAACATAATCTGCCACAGATGTCTGGATACAAGCACCTTAAATAGAGGCAGGAGCAGGTGGATCAGATCAGCAGTGGTTACAAACCAGACAGAGTTGGACAGGTGAATGAAATTAGCAATCAAGCCAGTTATCAGTATTAAAGTCGTGATAGTATATAAACAAAGTGAATTGAACTGATACTAAACTGAACTTAACCCAGGTTAATATTACATTGTCGTCTGTTTTCTTTTCTTTTTTTAAAATCAAATAATCTGTTATCTATTATAGTAAGCGGAAAGCTTGATTCAAGGTTCTGAGCTTGTTCAGTGCAGCAATCTCCCTCTCTTCCAAATAGAACTGAAAAACAAAAAACATTCAGCAATCTCAGAAATGTTTATACAAAACTGAGCAGTATCACAGCAACTTTTTGACCTCTTTTAAACAGTCTACAGCACTTATATAGGGGATCACTTCCCATACTTTCTGGATTTATGAGGATATGTATACACATCTTCTGTACTAAACAGAACATTTCTTAATTTTCCAATTTTGACATGTGGTTAGGAGTCTGTAACGTGTTAAGTCATGTTTATACACAGGCAATTATTATTATAGTTCTCAGTTAATTGGCAATAGAAAGAGTGTATTGGCAAGAGATTGATGGATACTATGTTTTTAATTTAGATGGTGATCGTGATTATTTTGGTTTTCATCCAGTCGATCTGTTGACTTTTGGGCCAGTGCTTTTCCCCCCTTCATTTAGATAATAAAAATGAGTCTGAATGGTTGCTGAATGCACTCAGTGATCACCAAAGGCATGCACATATCAGCCGATGCTGTTGTATCTGCCTACCTCATCTCTGAGCCAATTCTGAATCTCATATGCTTTTTTTCTATTGCTAGGGTCATTTTATGTCATTGCATAGGGATCCATTTAACAAGGGGAGCAATAAGTGTGTTCCTGAAGGTTTTGTTTTCCTTTTTCCTAGTTTGTTTAACCTTGCAGCTCCTTCAGAGTCCACAGTACCCCTCATTTAGCCATCTGTGTTTCAGCGGTGGTGGTTATGGATCCAAAAAACTAACTACACTCATTGCATCAGTAAGTGGGGGGCTGGATGACAGCAAACTCAGTTTAATGCTTAGAAATTACAGTTATTTGCAGATAATGATCCCAAAACACATTTGTTTGCACAGGAGGGCATATATTTTGCCTGTTATTTAAAATTCTTATTGCACAGTTAAAAGTCCAAGGCCATTTTTATAATATACCATTATATTTCTATAATTTCCTCTTAAACTGGTCTGTTTACTTAAAGCATGTAGCTAAAAACATATTTTTAGAGTGCAGGGACGTTAAAGGCCCAATCAGAGGTTAAAAATGTGATCCTTTTGCGGTGATTGAACAGTATAATAATTAACATCTCCATGAAGTCATGAATTAAACATCTCCCTCCTAAGATTAATGGGTTCCAAAACACTCACTGATTTTTTTGTCCTCTTTTGTGAAGTTGTTTTAGCTTCAAACTTGAGAAAATCATTTCTCAAATTGACCCTTTTCTTCCGGAGCTTTGTCTCGTCAGGAAAGAGACATCCCTCTTCTTTTCAAAGGTTAGTCAGCGATAATGGCTTTTGGACTTCCCTGGAAATGTCAACGCTTTCCAACGAAAGAAACAGAAATTCAAATGAAATCCATTAAAACCAGGCAGCTCTTTGTTAGCAGAATCTCTTCAACCAGGCACAATCCTATACACCTGAGTCCATTTCACAGCAGGACATAAATGATTGTAACTCGAGGGTCATTTCACAAATATGGACAGCTTCAACACTCCAGAGTACATATGAACATAATACTTGGAAAAAGAAAAGGCATCTGTGGAGGGTTATTAGAATGGAGTCAGGTGTAATTTGCCAAGCCTGGCAATCTGAATGCATTTCACAACAGAAGATAACGCTGCTTCCCGACCCGTCTGTCCATCCTACAGCAGCTCTGTCTCTGTTAGACTCCATCTTGTAAAGGCACATGCTTCCCTATCATCCCAGCAGGATGTTCCTACTCGGGGATGCCACGCTAACAAACTGAATAGCATAAACACAAACTTCAAAACGAATCCTTAATGCTGTATGGATCCTGCCATGGTGCCCAGCTTTGAGTTACAGCTACTGAGTCGTGTTTGAAGAGACCAACTAGGGAGGCCCTTTGTTGCTCTGTTTTTTGGGGATAAATATTTAGAGATTTCGTAAGAAGCTTGTTGATGCACGAAAGCTTTAAACATGCTGTGGCTATAGTGTGAACAAGGAAGGAAGGCAACAGTTTACAGTAATGCAGGAATCCTAATCAGTTTTGCAGGAACATGCTGGCCCCCCATGTGCTCTTTCCAGATGGAGTCAGGCTGTTTAATGCTCCCTGACTGAATAGATGACATTCTTTCCAAGATGATGAGCAACATTGAGAGGGGGTGAAGTCACTTAAGGGGTTGTCTGGCCAACTCATGCAGCTATCCTGAGATGAAACTGCTTTTCCTCCCTCCAGTGTCCCCCTCCAGGCTGAGCTCTTGAGGTTAAGAGGCTTTCTTCCCGCCAGTTGGTCTGCTGTTTTTCGTTAAACTGTCACAGCCACTTTAAAAGGCTCCTTTTCTCTCAAACAACAGGAATCGAGGCTCCTTAAACAGGAAGCAACACCCAATTTTGCAAGCTCTGCGCCGTGGAGGCTCAGAAAATACACTCAATTTACCCAACAAATAGGGCAGATGCAACTTTAAGTGTTTCATTTGGGTGCCAGGTGGCTAGATTTTATTTGACTATTCTCTGTGCTCATCCCTCGTTTGTAAAAGCAAAGCAGGAAACAGTTGGTGTACAGGTGTTGTGTAATATTTTACGTAGCGTGGATGATGAGACACTTTTATCGGAGCGGTTATCGAGGAGCTGAGTGCACTCTACCACACTCCGCCAGAAACAAACAACGAAATGGGCAGTCCTAAGCTGTCCAGCATGGGAGTAAAACATGGCAATCTGTTCTGGCAAAAGAGTCTGAAAACACAAGGAACTGAGAATATTCACTTTAGGGTTGTTTTCTTCCCCCCCTAATGTCCTCTTTAATGTGACCAAGGAAAGAAATGAGGAGATTAATTGGCAGAAAAAATCCTATAACACAATCAGTCAGAAGCTCTGTATGCCTGTTACATTACCGCCATAAACTTCACTGTAGTTATTTGGTACTTGAAGTTATAGCTCAACTTGGAAGGGAAGTAATGAATAGTTTTCAAATTAAAAAAGAGAGGAAAAACTATGGTATAAATTTATGCTCATCTCCATTTACTCCAATACCTTTATATAAAATCTGGTGCCTCCAGAATTCATCTAATTAGTATATGGAGTCCACTTGTAGGAAATTTTGCGTTAGTATAACTAGAGTTATTTTTCCTGTAGTTGATGAAGCCGTGAATTTTTTCTCTGTACCAGAATATCCTGAAGGAAAACAATAGTAATCAGTCATTAATTTAGGCCTATTTGGCATTTGCTGTACAACAATGATACAAGGAAACAAAATACCAGGAGGTTTACCTCTATATGGCTTTAAATGAACCAAAATGGTTTTAGGGTGGCCTGATCAATGTCAAAATATATAAAACTTTTTTAGCTTATACAACCAGTTCTTGCTAGGAAATGCTCCAGTGTGGCTGAATTAAAACAATTCAATGAAGAGCAAAGGGCCGATATTCCTCCAAAGATTCAAACAAACAAATTGATGGTAGGTTTGGAAACAACTGAGATTTCAATTACAGTTTAAGTTGGCTTGGGCGGTTTTCTGTCTCCTAAATTAATAAGATTATATTTTAAAAATAAAATTTTGTTCTTATTGGATTTAGTTTGAGAATCTAAAAATTTATTAATTAAAAAAACCAAAAACAGTTGAAGCTATAGTGGATGATGTTCTTTTTCCAGGATGATTGTTAAAATAAGTGGTCCACCTAATTGTCAATCATTCTGGTGATATGTTTACGTAATCCAATGTGCTTGTCCCCATTTTCACTTACCGGTGGTGAGTCTGACATAGTGGAAAAATTGCAAATCTTCTTTTGCAAAGTAAGCTTGTATGAAGGATGCAAACAGCAACTTTTAAGCAGAGCATGCACGAGGAGAAATGGACTCCTGCATGCTCTTGGATGCGTTTATTAGGCGTTCCCTCTTGAAAGCAGGGTTGTGCATTTTTTATATAAAGTGGTGTATACTTCTGGTTGAGTTTCTTTTTCAAGTTTTCCATTCCACTTCAATTTATGTTATTCTGTGTTTCCTTGTTCATTGGTTTCTTTCCCATTTTGTGCTGTTTTTATGCAGTTTTGTATTTCTTGATTCACTCCCTGTTGCCCCCTTGGGCCTGTTTCCTTTCCTCTTGGCTTCCTTCTAGTTAGTTCTGTTCTCACCTGCTCCATATCAACTCATTTGCCCATCCTTTGTTCTGTTCGCTCTTAATACACCACCTCTACATTTCCTCAATGCTGGTTTCCTGTTGTTTTGTTGCATTGTTGTTACTTGGCTCCCTGCATGTTTTCCCCTGGCTCTTCCTGGATTTTTTGGTTTTCAGTATTTTAGTTTTTTGGACTCCGTTGCCTTTGAGAATAAAATTAAATCTGCAAACTCACCTCTGCCTCTTCATCTCTGCATTTCGGTCCTTTAAAAACCTCCACTCAACCTTGACAAGTGGAGTAGGCGGGTCTTTCAAAAAATTAGCAAAAATCGACCAGTATACCTTTTAGGAAAATAGAAAAAATTTTATGGTTCAACAACAGTAGGACAATTTGTATCTAAATGTGACAGAAACAACTAGAGAGAAGACCTAAGACTACATAATAAGAACAGCATAACAATGAAAATAATCCAAAAAGAACTCAAGCTTCTAATCAGATTCTCCTCCGGACTGATGGCACCTTCTCTAATTCACAAAAATGTCATAAGATAAAGCAACATTTGTCATTGACAAGTCAAAATATTTTTTTCAGTAAATATGGTGAGAAAATAGAAGAAAAATGTTTGACAGGAGAATGGTAGCACTGCAAGAAGCGTTTAAGTTGAAACATATCTGCTGTTGTTTCATGATACGCTATCATTTAGTGTGAGACAAACAGTTCAGATGGGGAAGTTTTAGGTCTGTTGTAAAGTGGAAAGAAAATCAAAAGCGATTTGTCAAAGGGCTTCCATTTGTCAACTGTAGCCAGATGATATAGAGTCGATACTAGGATAAAAGCAGAAACGATAGAAATTTGACTTTTATGAGACAAAACCAGAGGTTGTAATCCAGACCAGACAAGCAGTGCCAGGCAGGAGATAAAACCATGATGCAAAGATTGATCATAGATCTTGATTAGTTCTGAAACAATTAATAAATTAATTGTGATTAATGGATTATTGAAATAATTGTCAACTAATTTCGTAATCGATTAATCGTTGACTGGAGTCTAGAGACTCTTAAACATACCTTTAGCTGGTAGGAAAACCCATTTAGAGCAGCAATTATACCAAATAATCATAAAAAAAATGTAAACATTTTTCAATCAAGATAAAAAAAAACTTTTTCCTCTTTCAATGCACTATCCAGAACTCCTCAAGTGGAAAAGTTTTAGTTTCATCTGGTTCATTTTAGTAAAAAGTCTTCTTTAAGGAACCTTTAACTATCCGATTATTAAACAATTAATCTAAAATATAATCAACCGATTATTCGATTGTCAAAATTATCTTTATTATTATTATTATTATTATAACATTATGCCCACTGTCAGTAAAGTCAATCACACTGCTAGAATGGACTTCAGCACACTTTTAGACAGCTAATTATATCATTGTGCCTTATTGCTGTATTTTTTTGTTGTTGTTCTGTTCTAATAAAGGGATGTAAAATGCTTACAGTAATTCTCAGTGGGAATGTATGGATGCACTTAATGAAACGCTGTAAGCATGGCAGAGCTGGCTGCAGTGCCTATCACAGCTGCATGCCACTACAGCTCAGCGTCTCTGTGATTACAGCACATCAGTAGGAACCAAACATGCCACAGCAACATGTCCCGCAGAAAAATGATGCTTTAATTTCCCCATAGCACATTACAATGCATTACACTGACATTTCTGCCTTCTCTCTCATAGTTATTTATTCCTAGCTTGTAATTAGACCTGCCTGGAAAAAAAAAGAAAAAAGAAAAGAAAGCAAATCTGTTTACTTCAACGTTTCTCTCTCATTATGTCTGGAGTTCCTCCCCCAGAGAATCACTCTGCATGTAGCTGATGGAGCACTGGGGGGGTCAGGGCTGTTTTCCCCACTGATGGATAGTTATTTTGTTCTTTTATGGAAACAATCTTCTTTGTTTCTCTGTGGGTGTAAGTCATGTAACTAAGGCTTGGTCATATAGTCTTCAGCTTGAGGTGTGTCAGCTGTATGTGAACTCTTAAGATCACAGTTAACAATGGAGAGGGGATTTCCTTGGCTTTCAAACTGTTGAACTTGTTCTAAAACATTACATTATTATCTTTGAACTTTAGCAGTTTTATTTCTAACTGTCAGCTAATTTTATGATGGCTTTTCGGAACAATCGGGGAGTGTTTTTTGTTAAAAAACATAATCATTAATCAAGAATAATTCTGTCATGAATGTATGAGTAACAGAGAGTGGGCTGATCTTGGGCCTGGATGAGAGGGTGTGAGAGAATGAAGAAGGGTTCTTCTGTCTGATTATATATTTATAATTTTTATTATTTCATTCAATTTCTTTCATGAAAAAGTTTGTAAAATAAACAAGAGATGAAACTGCATGACAATGACAAATATGAAAACGTTTAGCAGTTTAAATTTGATCTGCAGGAACCACAACCTGGGCTGCTCAGCGGGACAGTGGGTAGCGCTACCTTCAAGAAGGTTACAGGTTTGATTCCCGGCCTGGGGTTTTTCTGCATGGAGTTTGCATGATCTCCCTGAGCATGTGTGGGTTCTCTCCAGGTACCCTAGCTTCCTCCCACAGTCCAAAAACATGATTGTTAGGTTGATTGGCTTCTCTAAATTCTCCTTAGGTGTGTGTGTGTGAATGGTTGTTTGTCCTGTTTTTAACTGTGTTGCCCTGAGGTGGACTGTGACCTGTTCAGGGTGAACCACGCCTCTCGCCCATAGACAGCTGGAGATAGGCAGCACCCCTCATGACCCCGCTTGGGATAAGTGTGACAGAAGATGGATGGCTGGAACCAAAACCTACCATCAAGACGCAAAGTATCCCCATCTGCCATCCGGGGTGATGTGGATGCAGGAGTTTGTGTTGCAACAGGAGGGTCGTTGATTCTAAACCCCAGCTTCAGCTTTCTCTGTCTTTTTCTCCTTGGGAAATCCCATTACCAGTTAACGGCAGCATTGCTTCTGTCAGTGTGTCCCAGGGCAGCTGTGGCTACGATGTAGCTTGCCACCATCTGTGCATGTGTGTGAGTAACTGAATGCATTGTAAAACTATTTGCACCCCCTGACTTACAAAGGCAGGCACTTAATATTACACCGGCAATAAACCAGCCAATCCACTAGCAGACTTCAAGCATAAAGAGCTCAGTTAGAAAACTTGCACAACTTTCAAGAATTTAGTATAGTTGATTAGTGGAATCAACTTAAATTCAGTTCAGTTTATTTATACGGCCTCAATTCATTGCACATATTAGCTGAAGGCTCTTTACTGGGTCAGTTCAATCAAACCATGCAGACAGATTACTATGGAAGTAGGATATCTGTGTCTGCTTTGTGTTTTCAAGAACAGGATCAACTGATGTGACATAAATGGAAGCACGGTTTCTGCTCTAAGCCCAGAAGGAGAAGTTCCAGCCATCAGTTGGTGAACGTCAGGTAAAGGGCACTTCTTTATTCAGCAGGAAAGTGATATAAAACACAGCAGAAATGTCATCACTAATAAGCTAAAAGGAACAAGTCATAAAAACGTCATGATCAAGTATAATGCTGGACTCCAGGAAGCCAGAAAAACAAAAACAAATCCTGGTTGTTGTTTTCTTTCCAGCAAATCCAGGTAGATGCTCTAACTGAGAAGCATCACTCTCGCCATCCAGCAGTAATGTTCAATAACAATAAAATAGAAATAAACCACACAAAGCGGTGACACGCAGATCTCCAACTGCCTGGCACAAACAGTCCTTGCTTGAGATCACACGTCTCGGAGCGGTGTTTGCTCATAGCTTGTCTCAGCAGGCGCCTTGTTAACAGGATAGCACCTCCAAATCTGCTCCTGTAACACCTCCCAGCACGGTCATTACCGTAGAGAAGACTCCTGACGCCCAATCAGTCATGACACTAAAGCATTTCCTCCAATCAGCCACAGACACACAAAGAGACATGCAGCATTAGCGGCCATAGAATGGACATAAAAAAAGCAACAACAAGCCTAAGGGAGAGAGAGAGACAGTTATGTGAGGCTAGAGCCTCCTCATCACACGGACTGCAGATAGATAGATCTGGTGTGATGCTACGAGCATACCCCGATCCATGTGTGACTGTGCAATTACAGCACATTTACAGCACCAGCTGCTGCAAGGGGCTTGAGCAACATGGTGTGACAGAAGCTACCAAGAGACAGAGGAGTCGGTGGCTTTGAAGGTGAAAAAATCGTCACATGTGGAGATCCTCTGAGAGTACATTAGATTCCTGGTGCAATTGGAGGTTAAAGGAATATCATACTGTAAAAAGAAAAACACTAAATTCCCAGTCCTGACTTTAAAGAGGTAACAGGTAGCACCTTGTCAACAGCCAAGGACAGAGAAAAAAAAATAGATTAGGAAGAAGTAGTTAAGTAGCTATAAACCAATGAGCTGAAAAGGCTTAAGAGGACATTTGTTTTTTTCTGGGTTGTGATTTGTTGGGGTGCAAGGGATTCTAAATTTCCCAAAAAATCCTGTATTTAAGGATAGAATGGCCCTGTTTACTTCTGGTTTTCCAACATTTAAATTCTGAGCTTAAGGGGTTCTTGTAATCCCACCAAAAAAACTCAAGAGGTTTAATACTTTCCAAACTTGGTGATTAATAGCAGTAAAATGCTAATTTAGTCAAGGGGAAAACAAATGAATATGCATACAGCTGAGCTCAGTTTTGAGGTCTTTTCTTTGAGCCAAAGCCTTAGTGGGATATCACTTCTATTTTCCTTATTTATCAAATTGTGCAGCATTTTGTGGTAACTGCAGAAATAAGTCTTAAGTGACTTAGAAAGTTATATTTCGACATCGTCGTTGTCTTCTAACTAATGGTATAGAAGCAAATTGTGTTGCCTTATGTTATTGTGACCTTAAGCTCACTTGGTAACACAGAGTAAGCAGGCTGGAAGTCACGTACAGATCTTGGCAAAAACAGGGTTTTAAAGGCCGACTCGCACGCAATCGGGTCACAGGCCAAGAAGCTTTCAGGAAGTTCTCCAGAGCGTCCAGTCATGCACGTGCATCCACACAGTGCAATGTTGAAACTACATTAACGCCCAGATTGGAATGAGAGTTCGGAAATAGCCAGATATGTTGTGTTAGAATGTTCAGCGCTTGATAAGTGGACAGCATGTCAATTTGATCTTTTAAATAAATGCTTCTTCTCCCGTCCTGGGGCAATCAGATGATCGACTGAAGGTGTCCTGATTTTTGAGATTCTACCATTGAAAGCCACCACATTGGAAAACTCTTTCACCACCAGTGTCATGTTGTCTTCTGCTGCCTGTTAAGATCGTGTCAAAACAAAGCCTCAACACATGTTTTACATTTACATAAAATTAGGAAAACTATTTTTTTCACAAACAAAAATGAATAAAAAAAGGTTAAACTTAATAAATGTGGAGTAAATTAATAATTAAATCAGTCGTTTTGCACATCTCAAACTTTGTTGGCGGTATTTACATAAAAAGGTTTTTGCATCCGAATTTTTTTAAGTTTTTTTATTTAAAAAACATAATTCAGATAAACAAACGAATGAAAAAGAAACAGATAGAAAACGCCCTCCTCTGTATTCCTGACCTCTAACTTATATCAGTTTTGCTATGGCTACCATTTGACTAAAACCTGTTTATTTGCAGTTCTGTCCATTTTTCTTCTTTAGCATCAGTAAAAAAAAAAAAATCTGACTACTGTACTGCCTGTGGTGGTCGCAGTGTTACTACAGCACTTAGATGAATAAAAAGCCATGTCATTACCCCGGGGTGCTTTTTCCTCCTGTCTTCGTTCTCCTTCTCTCTCCCCACCCTCTATGTGCTGCTCTTGATGAAAACTGTGGTTGTAGCCAACTCCTCATTCTAAAGGCTTCTCATCTGAACTCATCAATTCTGTGTATTCAAAAAGACGTGCATGACTTACCTTCTACAGTACGCCAGATAATACCCTCTTCTATCAGCTTGCAAGACACCTTCCGAAAGACAATGGACCTGGAAACCAGAAGAGCTCCTTGTTTGTGGTCTCTGCTGTAATTGTATTCATCCGGGTTTACCTGCCTGAGAATCTGCAACAGTTCGGTGCAGAAATCCTTCATCCACACTTGAGGTGAGATAAGAGGAGATGAGATCAAATTTTATTCACCCATCAAGAGAAAAATTGAATTGTCATTGCAGCAAGATGGAATAAAAAATAATGATGAAAAGCAAATAGTGCAAGCAAAACTAAAAATAAACACTATTATCTTTAATAGTTACTACATATATAATAAATATAAATCATAGAAAAAAATATATATAAATAATGTGAAACATGTACACTATATAACGTAGTATTTGTCTATTTTTATATCAACATGAACTTTGATGAAATCCTATTCTGTTTGATAACTCCTGATCTTCAGCTGTAATTCATCCCAACGCTGTTTTGTAAGGTTGAGGTCGGGACCCTGTGTTGGCCTGTCAAATTTCTCCACACCAAACTTTATACACATACCAAATGACCAACTGATATATTTGGTAATATGGATGTGCAGTATTTAGAGGTGCAACATTATTGTCAGGACTCCTGTTTTGTGTCTGTGTTCCTGTGTTTGTCTCCCTTCATCCACCAGGAGGCGCCTGGTCCGCCTCCTCACACACCTGTGGATGGATTCCTCATTAAGCGGAGTGTTCTTAAGCCGCTAACTGCCACTACTTCGACGCCAGAGTGTTTGCCAGTTTAGGGTACTCTAGCCAAGCTGTGTTTGCTGAGTCAAGCTGAGTTTTTGGCCTACCTGAGTTTAACTTTGTTTTTTCTTTGCCTCTTGGCAGGAAGTCGTCCTGCTAACTGGATCTCTCGAACCTTCACAGCCTGGAAGGATCAACTGAGCTTCAAACTGAGCTGGGGTTCAAACAGGAGGTTTGGATCCACTTTCCCCAAGAGATCGTTTGAGCTTTCCACTGAGAAAGGGATTATTCTCCACCACGACCTGTTCAAGTACTGCAGGAAATCTGAGTGGCAGTCAGTTTCTCCGTTCACCGACTATCAACCGCATTCTGGGTAAACCCTGTTCCGCCCTCCACCGAATCAGACAAACACTGGAACTTCAGCACACAGACAGGAGTCAAGGACACAACAACTTCTCTGGAAACGTGAGTCTGCAACCAAATCCTCTTCTCCAAGTTTTACGAGTCAAATTACCAATTCTGTTCGGTTATCTGCATTTTGGGTCAGAACTTTGTAACACCATGACAATTATAATTTTTATTGTAGAGTCTTTTGGTTATCAGCCTCTTCTCCCATGGAACTAACAACCAGTAGGCTTAAAAACTTTCCTTTTTGATAAAGCTTATAGTTAGAGTGGCTCAGGTTATCCTGAGCTTTCTCTGTAGTTATGCTCTCTCTGCTTTTTCTCATAGTAGCTTCATCTGGTCTGTTACTGTTTGGCTGTGACTCCATCTTGGAGAGAAATATCTAATGTTGAAGCTTGGTCTGTTTTTCAGTGTAGTCCTGTTTCTCTGACTGTGACTAACTGGATGGGCTCTCTTCATCCTCTGACATGGGAGCTGGCTCTGAGCTCGTCCGCCTGCCTGTGTGTGTCCTTTATGGGGATGCCTGTGGAGCTGGTTGACAGTTTCCTTTTGTATCTCTGCTTCTTTTTCTGTGTTTACTTCTGTCTCCTTAAACCCCAGTTGCCCTCTGCAGATGGGCGCTCAAACTAAGCTTGGTTCTACTGGAGATTTCTTCCTGTTTAACGGGAGTTTTCCTCTCCACTATTTGGTGTGACGGAATTGCCTTCGATTTTCCTTAGATAGAAAACGTTGAATCAGTTTGACTTAAATATCTGTATGAATTGTCTCTATAAAATACCTTAAGATGATATGTGTTGTGAATTGGTGCTTTAAATATAAGCTGAATTGAAATTTCATTATTGTTGATTGGAGGAAGGAGCTCTGAAGGATTCCTTCCTGCTCCATGACAGCTACAGCCCACTGGCTAAAGGAGCTGCTGGGTGCATCCACTGTGGTAGATTAAAACAAATTTCCATCTTAAACAAATAGAATGAGGCAACAGGTGCAAATATTGGATTTTTTTTATATTGAACTGAGGGAATAGATTTTATAGCCTCTATTTTTATTTCACTATCCAGAGATTTCCTGGAATTTCTGGCTCCAAAAATTGCTGTCTCCAGCAGCTGTTGATGAGTCTGCTTTGGGCAATCTCAGTCAATTTCTCTGCAGAAAATGGCAATAATTGAGGGATGTCATTGGGTTTAGTCAGATGCACTGCTCTCTTTACGTCTGTCCACAGCATTTAATCTCAATTCAAAGCAGTACTATTCAGGAAATTTCCAACTCTACAAAGGTCCACCATCCCATGTGTCCTCTCTGCATCCCCAGCAGTTAAACAGCTGAAAGCTTTGAAATGAACCAGAGCAAAATTGCATTAAAATAGTCATAATATATTGAAATAAAATGACCTAAGCTGTATTTAACTGGACTGAATGAATACATAATTCATGTTATGATAGAATATATAAGAGCATTATCATCACTTTATGTTAACAAAAAGTATGTTATCCAAGGAACAAAACAGTAGAGCCAATGGCTTTTTTTTTACATTTTGTTCCTCCTAGTTCTTTTAGGATACTCCAAAAACAAAATTCTTTAACAAAAGATTTTCTTTCTTTTTATTCCACAGCAAACCCTAATTACTTGTCTGCATTGACAGGGAATCAACTCCGACTGCTTTCTGAACTTGGAGCACCTTAAGAACCTCTTTCTTGACATTATCGCCTCTCCAGGGAGTTTTCTTCCTCAAACCCTACCTTCATGGCTGACATTTCATATGACACTTGCCACCACCAATTAAGCTCCTAACCACCCAAAGCTACTCTAAAAGTTAGCTTTCAGAACACATTTCTATTGTTTGGATGTCCTCTGGGAACTTTCAGATTACTTCTGTTCAACATTAAAGTGATCAGAGCAGCAGATGAGCCTTCAGACTAAAAACTTCCCCTCATATGCCAAAGAGAAATGATCAAAGTACATGTATTTTTAAGATCATTTGGATAATTTATGCTCTGCAAAGGTTCAATAATTGATATCACTTTCAGGGACAATTATAAACACTAGTCATAGAGAGTGAGAATATCCTCCTTCAGCTCAGAAACAAAAAGAATAACTCAATCCATTGATATGATGTTAAAATGCCAGGCACTGCTGTTCTCAAATGCACAGTGGGGTTTTAAATCTTGCACTGGAGAAGTACTGACAACTGCCATCGTGCTTTGTCACTGCGCCTGGGATGGATGGAGGGAAGGTGACATCCCAGCTTATTGATATGCAGTCACTTTTGTGCTTCAAGTTTTTACAGAGAAGGATCTCTGGTCATTCTGTTTCCTTCCAGCGAGAACATCTTTAGTTTAAGTCCCTGCATCGAGCCTGCATGTGTGAGTTCTGTCCAGGTGCCTCCCAGAGTCAAAAAAAACAACAAAACATGATGGCTAAGTTAATTAGTTTAAACATGGGTTTTCTGAAGTACCCTGGATATGTGTGTGTATCTCTTTGTTTCTCGAAATCTCCACTTGTCACTTATCAAACCCCCTCATTGCCTTGCTTATGTTCATACATCAGCCATATGTAACTGCCAGTTATAAGTAATCTGCTGCAACACTGGAGAACCATAAAGATATATGACTTTTTAATATAATTGCAAAAAATTGTTTACCATTACTTAAGAAATCAGAGCAAATACATCAATATTTTGATAGAACCCTTAAGGCTGGTTTATACTCAGAAACCAGGTTGTCTGTGTGTACAGTGCTACAGACAGGAGGCCTCTGATTGGTCAATTCTACATCCGCTCTACACTATGGGTATTTCCTGTTTGGTACCTTACCGGCTTGTTTTGTTTGTATGGCCTCCATTGTGGAAAATGACTTGTGAAGATGGACCAGCTAGAAGACCGAGGTGCGCGAGAACGCTGGGATCCTTTTTCCACCTGGATCCCCGCTCGTTTTCGCCCTCATGTCCCTCCGTTGTCTCACAAACTTGCCCCTTGCGTTTTTCTATTTATTCACCGCCTCGGCCGTATCTAGACCCACAGCTAGTTCCTGATTGTCCCTCTTACGTTGTGGCGTGGAATAATATAGCGCGGACTTCAAAGTTGGGCATAAATCAAAAATATCTGCGACAAACTCACTGCGACACACTGATGCCGGAGGATAACCAGCCCTTTACTCATCATTTCACAAAACATTTTTAATTCACCAAACCAAAACACATGAAATCTCTCTGTATGAAACCGTCCAAACATAAACCTGTGTTGCATTTACGGAGTGAATCATTAAGCACCAACCTTTAAACCACAAGCCACTGTGTACAGTAAGCAATATAACATTTCAGGGTTTTTCCAAGAGTCTGGATAGGTGGGGTTGGTGGTTAACATCTGGATTATTGAAAAAAATATTTTCCTATTGCCAGTAGAAGAAAATCAGGGAATAGGAGAAAAGCCTTATAAACAAAGAAGTCATGAAAAGAAAAGAGGGTTTCAAATGAATGTGGAAAAATGGAACAGAAGAGGAGGGGGAATAGAAAGAAAATACTATTACTAATCTGTGTGGTCATTAGAGATAGACTACAGGCTGTCATTAATACTGTATCTGATGCTCACTAAATTAGTACAGTGGAAATTAAAGAGCTGGTATCCATAGCATCAGGATGAGTCACATAGTCGTGAGGTTGATGATCAGACTTTCTACCCCAAGGCTTTCTTAGACACTTGTTTGTCTTCTTCCACTTTCCTACACACCCATTCCTTCCACAGGTCTCCTTACTCTCACCCAGCCAACATTTTCTTGACAAAATAGTTCCTAAAATTATTATTTCTATTTTTTATTCAATTGAAAGAACTTCAATACCTACCTAGTGTTGTGTCGATGCCAATTTTTGGACCCGATACCGATACCTGACTGTGCAGTATCGGCCGATACCGATACCATACCAACATCATCTGTTTGAAATTGATGTGTGTGTGTATATGGATGAAGAACTGCATACTACTTAGCTGCCAACCTTTGGGAAGCAGGAAAAAGACTAATACAAATTGAATCCAGTAGAACTTTTTATTGCCTACCCGGAATGGGTCACAATAGTTGAATAAACTCTTGGCTCTCAAAATGGTATCAGTGCTCTATTTGTTGGTACTCTCCGATACCAATACCACCATTTTAATGCTGGATTGGGGCCCCACCCGATACTGATATCGGTATTGATGCAACACTACTATTTATCCACCTATCTTGAGTTTTATCATCAGAGGGGAAATTGTCAAAGGAAAAGTCCGGTCATATTCAGAATACAAAGTTCTGAAAGTACTTTAAGTATGAAATTATTGTATACTGTTCAATGAATGCTAAGTGTTTTAAATTAAGAGTAATTTTCATTTGAATGTGCTTTACTGGAGACATCCATGTTTGTCAAAGAACGCTACTGCCAGCTACCGTTTTGTGATGTCACAGTGTGGTATTGGCTGTTGATCAAGTCCCAGTGGTGTATTTGGTGTTTGTCACAACACTGATATTCATGATAGTGACGAAGCAGAGTAACAGATTAATGATGTGTTTTTTCTCTGGCCAGAAGTTCGACGGCTAATCCTCCGTCTTCAAGTTTGCAATTAAACGAACCCGTCCTTGGTGGATCATGAATTGGAAAGGTGGAATAACAAATTTTCCCAATGTATTACAACATCCAACTGCCATGCACGTGGGCATTGTTATTTAAACTATAGCTCTGGTGAATTTCAATGGTGAAGTCTTCTGGAAATCTTCAATAATTGTTGTTGATGGCAGATGACTCTAGTAGTTTCCATTGATTTTGGTTGTAAAGCCGGGAGAATGGCGATGGGCTTACCGTACTGTGACATCACTGCCAGAAGAAGTTAGGAGTGAGGTGTTACTATATTTAGGAATAAATGGCTGCTCTCAGACTCAGTGATCGCAATGAAAATTATTGTTTTTATTTTTGTACTGATTAATTCTAAATTCATTAAATCACCACGAACGTATTAGTTTTAGGTATAAATAATGACCCACTGGTTATTACTTGCTGACCGGAGTTTTCCTTTAAAGCAATCTTATGTAAGAATGAATGCCATCTAGTGGGAAAATGGGGTATTTCACTCAAACAAACACTATACCCTTGAACATCACTTCCTCAAACACGTATTGTGGTAACGGTAGCTGCCATATGTCAAAAAGACATATGTAGACATGAACTAAAGTGAAATCTTTACAAGCTTGCATTTACTGTGACAAAAAGCCAGCATTGACCACAACTGTAAAAGCTACTAAGCCCACATAAACTGACGATTCTGTATCAGTAAGACTAATATATGTTTGCAGGATCTAGTGTTATGCTTTTCATGGTAACAAGAGATACTGTCTAATATAACTGCATGGAAAAAAGTTATCTTTATGCAGATTTAGGCAGTGTATTTCCCTTACTTGTCAAGGAGAAACAGGGTAACTTCAGCTTCCATTTTAAACTCTTTCTCCTTCATCAGCTCCTCCAGCCTGGAGAAGACTTCACAAATGTTTATCTTTGTTTTTTAAATTTCCCCAGTTTTTTTTGGTCTTTTAAGTTGTTTTTGTTTTGGTGAAACTGTTTCTTGTGTTGCTGCTGCATATGCATGGTTCTGTATTATGCTGCCTGATTGTTGGTTTAGCGTCTCAAAATGATCTTCACAGACAACTCTCAATAACACTGAACTGGGCAAAAATGTTATTCTGTGTGTTAGTGCTATTTTATCCCTCCCAGCTCAGGGGTGCTGTATGAGCCGGAGAAGTTAGGAAGATTCCAAGGGCCCTTAACTGAAGGGGGCCCCAAAAGAAGAAGAAAAGATATGTCCAGCTAAACATTTCAAATATAAAAAGAAAATCCATTAGTAAAATAATTTATCTTTGTGTTCTCCCTCATTTTCCAGCAGTAAACAGAAAAATAATGCATAAATACATTGTATTAGAATCTGTATCAATAATAAAATAGTTTAGTTAGATTTTTATATTCAGATTATATTGCAACCATTAAAAGACATTATAAATCTTGGTCATTCTCATGAGCAGCCTGAAGCAGCCACACCAAAAATACATATTTTGTCATTACACGTATATTAAATGAAAAATTATGTTAGGAATCCAGTTTGTGTGGGTTGTTTTTGTTTTTTTCTCTCTCCACCACCAGGTGGTGCCCTGTTCCTCATTGGGCCTCCCTGCACACCTGCGGCTTGTTGGATAATTACCGGAGGAGTATTTGAGCAGCGGGGCTGTCATTACCTCGACGCCAGAGTGTTTGCCAGTTTTGGGTACTCTGGCCAAGCTGAGATTAGCAGAGTCTAACCGAAGCTTTGTTTCTCTGAGTCTAATCTTGTTTTTGTCTTTGCTCTTCAGCAGGAAGCTTTTCCTGTGCAACTGGATACCTGGACCTTCTCCCCCCGGAAGGATTACTGAGTACACACTGAGCAGGGGTAAACCTCCACATGATCCGTTCAAGTCCTCATCGGAAAACCAAGTGACAGTCCGCTCCTTTACTCCTCTGGCTCCAACGTATGTCTACCTGTCTGCTCTCCAACAAGTTCCCTCTCCTCTGGATTAATTCCCCACAGACTGGATTCAAGGATTAACAAGAGCCCCCTTGAATGTGAGTTTCTCTCCAACTATATTCAAGCCTCAGTCAATTTTCCTACGGTCCCTGAAATGATCACTGTGACCTCTCCTTCAGACTTTCCAGTTCCAGTTCAGCAGTCCACTGAGTTCCAGCTCCTACTTCTGTGTTTCATCAACATTCAATAAACCTAGTAAAATTTTTCCCTTGGTCTCTGAGTGGTTCTCTGCATGTGGGTCAGATCGCTTAAACCAATTATGACAAATAAGTTCTTAGGGCCAGCATAAAAATAATCTGTCCTTTAATAAAGTTATAGTGAAACCTTACAGGACAATATTTTCACAGTCCGAATCCTATTTTCTTTTCATTTCTACATAGATACAGCTAAGTATTTAATTTTAAGCTGTTATTATTTTGGGACAATGATTTTTAATGTAAGGTTTAAAGATAATGTACATTTAACTTTTTCGAGTTACGATTACTTTCATTTGTACAAATTTTACTATAAAAGTTGGATTTAAAACTGTAAATGATACTCTTCAGTGCATCTTTATAGTAGTTTAAAAAAGTCTTTCACGGGGCCTCAAAATCCTGGTAGTGCCCCTGCCCCGGCTTCTGTACTTTCAAGATGGTTGACTGTTGACCAGCTTAATGTATAAAAAATATAAAACTCTTTGCTTATGAAAACATATCTAATTAGTCGAGGTAAAACTACACCAATTATAACATATGTAAATGTAGTCATCAAATGCAGGCAGTAAAAAAAGATAAATTCTTTCACAATATCCCTTTAAAGTGTGTGTGTGTGTGTGTGTGTGTGTGTGTGTGTGTGTGTGTGTGTGTGTGTTTATTTTTTTTTTACCATACAGTTCGTGCTGTTCTTCCTGTAGGATATCAAGATATTGACCTCTGACTTGTGAATTTTTTTAAACAAGTGAAAACTGCCCTTTTAACATTTAATTGTTAAAAGAAATCCTGCAGGTTTAGGGAAAGCAAGCATATTGATCTTTTAAATTCTGGATTGTTTAAAGTTTTTGCACAAAGTGACAGCGTATTTTGTTTTTTCCCCTCTTTCTTGTAACTGGTCTCATCATTGTTTCATGAAAATAATATGAAATGTATGGGGTTAGATTTGAATGGAGTCAGGACAGGGTAAAAACCAGATCATTTACTCATCTAAACTCTATAATTGACAGAGGGTGTACTTTCATTCCTTTGCTACTTTAATGACTTCCTTATTGTTGGTAACTTATTTGGGTTTAATTAATTTTGATGTTATTCAAACATATTTTTAAGCTTTAAAAAGTTTTTTTTTTTGCAATTTATGTTCCAGCAGTTTGAAGTTTCAAAGCACCAAAGGACCCACTGAAACTCTATAGCAACAGAATATTCTGAGCCAGAATTCCTAGAGCCAAACTTAAAAACTGCAAAATACCAAGCATCTTCTAGGGAATTAGGAAAGTCATCATACCATTTATGCCAAACCCTGTCACGGTTCTGTGGAGAGGGTCTCAGGAGTGGCTTGTAGAGGAGACGGAAAAACAAAAAAACAAAGAAGAGCTTCTAACCTCAGAGGATCCAAGAAAGCAATGCCAGGTTTCTAAACCATTTTAAATTGGCATCCCACAATGAGAATGTGTAAAAAGCCAGATAACTATCCACAAACACACACTAGCAGAAATGAACAAGGTGAGACAGGCTAATGACGGGGATGAGGAAGAGGTCAGGGTACGGCCATAAAATATGAAACAAACAACTGATCAGCAAAAAACTGAATGGGATTAAATCCAAACATCTAAAAGAAAATTAAAACATCTGTAGTATTCAAATTAGATCTGTGTATTAAATGTCCAACTGACTGTTTTAAACAAGTGCTGTTAATTATGTGAATTATTTGACATGTATCATTAAGGTCCAGTTTAGTGTGATAAGAAAGCAATAATAAAGTCCCAGCAATGTGGTGACATATGGGGAAGGGGCGCCTCAGGTTCCATCTGGACAGGTAGAAAAGCCAGCCTGTAGGGATCCTAGTGTCCAAAGGGTGGACTCCCACAGTGATCGGAGATGCCCCGATTGGCACAAACCCCTCCCCCTCTCCCACAGCCTCAGGATGTGCCAGGGAAGAGCAGGTTGCATGCCAGGGCACAGAGCCATGCCTCTGACAACTGCCAGGTTGGCCTAGTCGGGGGCCCGGATTGAAAGAAGCAGCTGCGTGTTTGATCTGTCTCAGGGCAAAATGTTCCAAAGAACAGCCTCATCATAATTTTTTCATTACGATTATATTAATAAGTCACTTCAATACATTTAAATAAACACAAAGGGAGCAAATTTCTAATTAGCAAAAATCATCTAACAAAATACACTTATATTAAATTAGTTACCATCTAAGATAATGATTCAGCCCAATCACAGCTTCCAACAGGCTGTCATTCATCAATCCTTAGTCATTATTGCAGATTCAACACTCAGCAAAAACCTTCAGAAAGATGATTTATTATTACTGAGTAACTACAAAATGTCAGAGAGGAAAGAGTTGCTTGAATCTGGGCCCTGTGGTGACATAGCAGCAGCCATCAATCAAGAGCCAGAGTGTGAAAAGCACACGTCAGCCCCCAGCACCAAACTCAATCTTTTTTTTTTTTTAAACTTGACTTCATATTGGCTGATTTGAGAGACAATCCTGACTTACTGACGCAAAAAAATTACTAAAACAATTGTTTTACAATATGAACCTTTGGCAAAAGCTTCATCAACTTTACAGTAATCTGGAAAAAAGCCAAGCTTTCTCTCAGCTTTGTGTTTGCAACATAAGAAAAAATAGGAGGGTGGGAATACTGTACTTTCATTAGCATCAGTTTTAATAAATGTGAATTATTAGTGAATGAATGACGTTTAAAGCTTGCAGTTATTATATCCATGGTATTTTATCCATCAGTATTTAGCTCCAGGGTCAGTGCAGCTTATTGTTAGCTTCTTAACATAAAATTAAAGGTAGTTTGGCCAATGAACAAATTTAGGGTAGAGCCATAAGCAGAATCGTTTTCTTTCACCAAACTGTTTTCTGCTCAGATGCTGATAAAGCAGAATGACTGAGCTAGGTTCTGCTTGCTTCAGTCTTTTTTTAAACTTGTGATTCACAGATTACTTGGACATACAGATAAAATACATTTAGTGAACACCTTTAGTTCTGCATATTCATTCTCTTGGAGTTTTTTTTTTTAGTTTTACGGCACTAGTGGCTGGTTTTTCTGAAAGTAGGCTGACAGGAGAGGGGGTATTAGAGAGGGGGAAAGACATGCGGCAAAGAACCAAAGTTCGGATTCGAACCCGGGTCAGCCGCGTCAAGGACTAAAGAGCAGATTATACTTCTGCAGCCACACACATCAAATGTCGCTTGGGTCTGGTCACGAACCAGTTTTGCTGGTGTGCTTCTACACCGTCGGTCTGGAATTTCTATGGACGCACAGCAGCTTCCCGTCAAAGCGCAAGGGGGAGCCTATTTGAGAACTTGCCAGAACTTTGGAGGCGCCGGCAGGGGTGTTTATCTTCCAAAACAACAATGGCGCATCTGCAAGATGTCACAAAGATGGATCTTAAGTTGCTAGACATCGAAGAGGATATATTTAGTTACCGTATTTTCACGACCATAAGGCGCACCGTACTAAAAGGCGCAGTCTCAGTTATGTGTGCCATTTCTTTATTTAACACACACATAAGGCGCACCGGACTATAGGGCGCGTTTTTTATATACAGTTACATGTCCTCTACTACCTTTTAATACCTCTACTGCGTATTTAAAAATACAGCGGGAGCAAAACTGAGTATGACTGTGCTTTATTAATGTATTTATTACAAAGTATTGATCAAACCTGGGAGCTGGCCGTGAGACAGACACATCGCAGATGACAGAGCGCTGTGATCACTCCTAAATTAACTTAAAATCCTGAAACCTGCCGACGGAATATGTTCACTTTTATTACCGGTATCCTGGTGCCTGCAGTTTAAATTATTTAGATGAAAAACACCTGCCAGCCGCCGCGGTGAACCCGGAGGCTACTCGGCCTAGAGGCTGCTGTTGAAGGGAGTCCTACTGTCGGCGCACAATAGTATAGGCAGGATGATAATCTGGATGAACTGACTGCAATTATGAAGTTTTCAGGTGGACTTTCTCACTTAAAAACATATTAAAACTACTTTATTCCCACTGATCACAGCAAATATAGCTGCAAGATTTAGATTATTTAGATGAAAAACACCTGCCAGCCGCCGCGGTGAACCCGGAGGAGACCGGGCCCAGAGGCTGCTGTTGAATTAAGTTTTCAGGTAGAAAAATAGAGCGGGAGCAAAACTGAGTATGTTTGTGCTTTATTCAAGTATTTATTACAAAGTATTAATCAAACCCATCAAAGTCATCATCCTCTGTTTCTGAATTAAACAGCTGCACTAAATCAGACATGCCAATTTCCCCTTCTTCGCTGTCAGAGTCACTTTCCGTGCCGTGCGGCTCCTCAGAAATAATGCCGGCTTTTGCGAAAGCTCGAACAACAGTGCCAGCAGACACGTTAGTCCTAGCATCAACAATCCATCCGCAAACGGTGGCGTAACTTGTCCGGCGCTGCCTTCCACTTTTCGTGAAACTGTGGTCTCCGTCTGTCATCAATCGCTCCCACGCCGCTAGCAGCCTTACTTTGAACGGCCTCTTCACACCGATGTCGAGCGGTAGAAGTTCCGTTGTCAGACCCCGGGATAACGGCGAGCACAGCGTTCATTTGTTTCACCTTTTTTTTCACATCAGCTGTGAGATGGGCACGCATGGAGTCACAGATTAACAGCGATGGTGATGCGTGGAAAAAAACCCACCTGGTCTCCTTACATTCACCTCCCTCAGCCACTCTTTCATCATCTCTTCAATGAGGTGGTCTCAAAAGTCGCAGTTACAACACACATAGGGCGCACCGCACCAAAGGGCGCACCGAACATTTTGAGGGGAAAAAAAGACGTTTATGTGCGCCTTATAGTCGTGAAAATACGGTATATAATTTGTCTGAGGCATCATACAAGTGGTTGTACTTCCGAACCTTCTCGATTAACCTTCATAACCTTCGTCATAGTTGTCCATTGTAGTTGTTCCTCGGTTTTTAAAAATGGCGCGCCCCGGCACCGAATCGAGAAGGATGACCACACAGACAGCTGGAAAGGCATACCAAGGACCAATCGCAGCTATTTTTTGTCTGCGCACTTCCGCTTGAGGTCTGCACAGGTTTGCGATCGCCCGACACGTAGTCAGGATTTTTTTGAGGTGCGTGACCAGCTTCTAAGGGTCTAGAACCGTCGTCACAGAGACAGATTTGACGGTTGCAGAGGCTATGCGTCAGAAGCATAAATTGGCTTTAGGCCTCTGTAGAAGGGTCGTGCGCCCCAGTGTTGTGCCTGAACGCGTTCATTGAACGAAAGTTCATGAACTCGTTCATATTTTGGGCGAACGTGAACTGAACGTACCGTATTACTGCCTGATGAACGTTATTGTGAACTCGTTCATTCTGGTGTCTGTGAACGGCACGCTCTCTCAGTTCAACTCCGTTCAATAGGTTGCCAAATTTCTATAAAGCCCTCCAGGTGAAACCCCGGCTAAATCACACCGTAAACAGGCCTTAATATGTAGCGGGAAAAACACCCAATCTGGCAACACCAGCTACCAATGTCGTAGCCTACAGCCGCGTGCGTCATTGAAACAAAATGCAGCGTGGAAGCCACAGCAGCATGGAGGCGACAAAGCAGCAGTATGATCACTTAAAACAGTTTTATGACCAGGTGGTCGGTGAGGATGATGGCAACAATCTTACATTTCTCTGCAAACTTTGCCCGCCGGCTTTCAGTAAAAAAATCTGCACTTCAGTAACATCCAAAGCAAATCTGAAACGGCATATGTACTGAAATGGAATTTCAAATGGAAAAAATTATTAAAATTAAAAAAAACATTTGCACCTTAAAGACTACTTTCCTTTTTTTTTTTTTTTTATAATTCCTCATAAAAAAGACCATTCAAGCAGCACATTTTTCCTGATGTTTTTGAGAATATACTGTAGGGGTGAAAGCTGCAGCTGCTACTAGTGTGAATTGAATGAACAGCAACAAATCGTTAAAGCAACAATGGGGAAATACTGTCCCCTCAATGCTAATATAAACCCTGGTTGGATAAGGATTCAAAACTGGATATGAAGATGAAATCTGATGCACAGTTTCAGTGTTACAACTGATAAAATAATTGCTGTCTGTGGTTCTACAGTAGGCTATGGTGTAATTGAGCAATATATGAAAAAAAAAAAAAAGAACTATGAACTAGTTCATTTTTTGGAAATGTGAGCTTAGTTCAAAATTTTGAATTATGAACTATGAACTGAACTAGTTCATTTTAAAATGTGTGAACTGAACTTTGAACTAGTTCACGTAGAAAGAGAACTTTCCCAACACTGGTGCGCACTAACCACTGTGCCACCTGCACGCCCGTAAAATATATAGTCACTAGGAAACAAACCAGAATGAATCTTTCTACCTGCATGGATAAAGTAAAGACAAGTTGTGGATCTGCCTCCTTGGGCCATTTAGAAAGGAGGTTTAGTTAGAATAGTGCCAAACCAAGGGTTTTTAGTATTATGTTTGAATACAAACAGAGACTGTATGTGAATTTTCTTTATGAATCAATTAGTCCAAACTGGATCCTTCAGTTGTTGTCAGTGAAAGTCATTAATTTAACCAAAAAGCCTGCAGTACTTGACATGCTTCATACATATTTGCAAAATGACATGCAAATATGCACTCTGTTTATTCAAATAGCCTGGGTTATTTCATTACTCCGCCGAGAATGTAGATGCAAAAATACAATAAGATTCACCTCTGATATGCTGTTAGAAACATAGTCACAAATCAGCTCTTAGTAATCCATCCTTTACTGAGTCCATTTCTGTGTTTTAGCCTCTTATTGATCACTTCCAGAATCTCGTCTGCACAGAAACTCCGATTTCAGGATGATCCCAGACCTTCCTTGCAGTTTAAAAGCTGCTAAAATAGCTCCACTCAGTAACAACACCTCCTGAGAGGTGATGATTAGCTGTCCAAATCAGCAAAAGTGAATCCTTTTAGTGTGAAGGAGCAGCAGATTCACAGGGATGACAGAGCTCCTTTGCATTTCTGTAAGGTTCGTTCCAGACTCCAGAAAGCTAATTTCCTCCACTATGACCAACAAGTTCTCAACCTAAAATGCCTGTTGGTCCAGCATCGGCTCCCCGCAGTGGTGGAAGAAGTAATCAACAGTAGTACTTAAGTAAAAGTATTGATACTCATAGTCAAATGTTACTCAACTACAAACAAAAGTTACTCAAACATCTACTCAAGTTTTTAAGTATTCAAAAGTACATGAGTTTAAAAGTACTTAAGTATTAAAAAATACAAATTAAATTTTCTATTATATCAGTACATTTCTGTGTAATTTTTTAGTATAATCTTCAGTGTAATTTTACAGAACTTTGTAACTTTCAGAAACCACCTGACCACCTGAACCTCTGCTACAGATTCTACATCAGTATAAAAATGCAACAAAAAATAAGGAGAGCTATTTTGATATTGTTTCCTATTTAAAAACAAAGCAGAAAGAAAACAGGATTCTGTTTTTCTCCTCACGCCTTGGAATAGAGGTTTAAGTTTGAATCTATTGCATCAAAGATACCTCAACTCATCCTACTGCACAGCTTGGCCACATCGCAACAACTAACACCTTAATTAAATATATAAACTACTAATATCTGCCCTAAGTTTCTCACATTTGTGGAATGTCATGCAAATCTCTAAAACAGTGGTGTCCAAATTAAGTCCTTGTAATATGTTCAGACCGAAGCAGCAGAGGCAGCAGAAGTTGCTAGTTTACATGCAAAGTCAATGGTTGACGTGCATCAAGGCGCAGCAAAAGGTCCTGCAGCACGCCTTGAGCAGCAGGAGCAGCGCCTCATGAGTTTCAGAGCATCTGACATACGGGGTGGCTTCAGAAGCAGCAGCTGCTGGAGCTGGAAAAATTGAACTTTTGCTGCTCGATGCGCCACATCAACCAATCAGGGAAGCTGATCTGAGAACTGGTAGGGGGACAGATAACACTGCTGATGCAGATCTCTTTGATCAATCCTCTGAAACAGTTCATTAATGTAAATAACTGTCATGATTTTCTTAAGAGATCTGACCCACATACAGTAAACCACTGAGAGAGCCAGGGTAAAAGTTTAAATAGGTTTATTGATAAGGACAGCAGGGGTAGGATTCAGTAAAAACTCAGTGTGCTGGTGAACCGGAACTGGAAGAGGGAAGGGAAGTATCAGCGGTTCGTTCAGGATCCGTGGGAACCTTAAGCAACGGCTGGAGAGACAGAGAAAATGGGACCCACGTTAGTGGAGAAGACCTCTTCTCCCAGAATCCAGTTAGTGTGGGTTTATCCAGAGGTAGAGACTCGTTGGAGGATGGACAGGTTTAGACTTGGATCCTGAGGAGCTATAGAGCGTACTGTCACTTGGAAATCCAGGAGGACTTGAACGGAACTTGTGGAGGTTAATCCCCTGCTCAGTGTGAGACTCAAAAAATCCTTCCAGGGGAAGAAGGCCAAACATCCAGCTTGCAGGAAGGCTTCCTGCCAAAAAGACAAAGACAAAAACAAGGTTAGGCTGAGTGAAAACAAAGACTCAGTTAGACTCAGCTTGGCTAGAGAACCCCAAACTGGCAAACACTCTGGCCTCAAAAGTCCTCAGTAATGAGCCAACCAGCCGCAGGTGTGTGAGAGGACCAACGAGAACTGGGCGCCACCTGGTGGTGGAGGGAGAGAACAACACAGAAACACAACCCACACAAACAGGATTTCTAACAATGACGTTATTAACGTTAACTTAAAATGTTGAAACCTGTCGGCAAAATATGTTCGCTTGTATTATTCTGGTGCCTGACGTTTAGATTACGTACATGAAAAACGCCTTCCAGCCGCTGTGAACATTGGCGGATAACCCAAAAGAGGCAACCGGGCATGAGGCTGCTGTTGAAGGGGATTTCCAGTGACAGAGCACTGCTCGTCTACCGTGGTCTGAGTGGCTCTGACAGTTAAATAATATTTGAAGGTAGTATCATAATCTTGATGAACTGACCGCACAGGTGAAGTTTTCAAGTGGACTTTCTCACTAAAAATCATATTAAAACTACTTTTTACCCACTGATCACAGCAAATATAACAAAGCTGCTCTCTGCAACTGAACATAGGAGCAGCAGATGTTGGGATCTGGAGATTCTCCACCTTCTCCAGCAGAGTGCGCTGTGGATCCTCCTGGGCTGGAGCCCCCCAGCTCAGCTGACGCTCATCAGCTCATCAGGAGACCGGCCTTCTTAAGCAGCTGCCAGACCTTGCTTCGACGCCACAGTGTTAGCCAAGTTTGGTTAGCGAACCCGAGCCTCTGAATTTACTGATAGTTACCTTCCTAGAGAAACCTTAAACTAATTGCCTCTGTCTTCTCGCTCCTAGGAAACCAGTCTCTCGAGAGAAGCTCTGGATGAGCTTAACCTGAATCTGCCTGCCTGCCCTAGAGAGCCAAACCTGAAGACTACTTTCTGGAATCCACCTGCTGCTCTTAGGAAATAGCTGATCACTTCAACCAAGGTCTGATCACTGGAAGTCAGAAGTAAGACGCTGCTGCTGCCTAAGCACTCTGCTGAACCAACTGTCTCTGATCCCAACTGGTTCCCTCTCTCTGAACAAACCTGGACCTCTTCAAGGTATCCACTGAAATATCTGAGAATCCATTTAACTTTTCTGCATACTCAGCTAACCAACTATCCGTCTCTGCAGACGCCAGAGAATCCTGCCTGGACCTGAACCTGAATCTTGCTTTCTTTGTGTGAAAACTAATAAACTCTGTTAAACTTGTTACCAAGTCTCAGTGGTGTTCTGCATGTGGGTTTATCTCTGAAACCGATCATGACAGCAGAGGCATCAGACGCATCAAAAATGCAGCAGCAGAAGCTTTTTTGCTGCTTCCAGCGCTTGTGATCTTTACGTAGCATAAGGGATGATATCTTCCATGTTGAAATTGCATTTCAAAAGTGACAAGTAATTTCTTGAAATGTAGTCAAGTAGAAAGTGCAATATTTGACTTTTGTCATGATCTGGTTGGTTTTACTAGCCCAGATGCAGAACTCACGGACACAGAGGCAGGTTAAAAGTCCAATATTTATTGGAAAACACAGGATTCTGCCCTGGAGGCAGAGAGGACAGAGCAGGTTAGGTTCTGGTACAGGTTAACAGGTTAACAGACTTACAGGTTAACAGGTTTCTAACAGGCAGGGTGGCTCAGGCTTGCTTCCATGGCAAGGACAACAATCCGGCTCAGAGGGGAGCTCTCCCTCACCTTAAGTAGGGAGAGCTTAATCAACAGAGCTGATGGGGATCAGGTGTGAGCGCTGAGCAGCAGCTCCCAGGAAAGGATCCACAGCGCCCTCTGGTGGGCAAGCCACTGGATACCAACAGAAACACAGAAACCCACAGAGAAGGATCCACATCGCCCTCTGGAGAGCAAACCCCTGGATCCCAACAGTAACAGAAGCCCACAGAAAGGGATCCACGTCGCCCTCTGGAGGGCAAACCTCTGGATCCCAACAGTACCCCCCCCCTTAAGGGCGGATACCAGACGCCCAAAAACAAAAAACCAGAAACAAAAAACAACCCACCCAGGGCGGGCGGAGGGGGAAACAGGCAAGGAGGGCCAGGCACAGAAACAGAAACAGGGTCTAGAAATCAAAACAACCCACCCAGGGTGGGCGAGGACAGGGAAAATCTCAGGTGGTCGGCCGTGGGGCCGGAGGCAAGACATAGTCTCAGGTGGCCGGCCGTGGCACCGGCTGCAGGGCAGAGTCCCAGATGGCCGGCCGTGGAAACGGAGCTCAGGCAGACGCTCCGGAGGCCGGCCGCGGGACCGGAGTCTCAGAAGCTGCAGGGGCCTTGGAGGAGAACGCCATCCCAGCTTCTGCAGGAAGCTCCGAGGAGGACGCCGTCTCCGCTCCAGCACGAAGCTCCGAGGAGGACGCCGCCTCCGCTTCTGCAGGAAGCTCCGAGGAGGGAGCCGCCTCCGCTTCTGCAGGAATCTCCGAGGAGGGAGCCGCCTCCGCTTCTGCTGCTCTGCAACAGGCTCAGGCAGGGCCGCCCACTGCGGCTCCGAATCAGGAACTGAAGAGGCCCCCGATTGCGGCTCCACATCAGGAGCAGAGGAGGCCACCGACTGTGGCTCCACAGGAACACAGGAAGCCGCCGATTGCGGCTCCGGATCTGGAACAGAGGAGGCCACCGACTGTGGCTCCACAGGAACACAGGAGGCCGCCGATTGTGGCTCCGGATCAGGAACAGAGGAGGCCACCGACTGTGGCTCCACAGGAACACCGGAAACCGCTGATTGCGGCTCCGTATCCGGAACACCGGAAACCACCGACTGTGGCTCCGGATCGGGAACTGAAGAGGCCGCCGATTGCGGCTCCACATCAGGAGCAGAGGAGACCACCGATTGTGGCTCCCAAACAGGAACTGAGGAGGCCGTCCCTTGCAGTTCCGCTTCAGGAACAGGGGAAACCACCGACTGTGGCTCCACTTCAGGAACAGAGGAGGCCGCCTGCTGAGGCTCCACGTACAGGAACGAAGAGGGCTCAAAGGTCCATGGAACGTACAGAGAGGACAATAGACGGCTCAGAGCGGGCTCAGGGGTCTCCAGTCGGCTCAGAGCGGGCTCAGGGGTCTCCAGACGGCTCAGAGCGGGCTCAGGGGTCTCCAGACGGTCCAGAATCTCCAGCCATCGACGGAGCGAAACCGTCCAGTGTGGTTCGGTGGAATTTGTCGGTCCCTCCTCAAACATCGTCAGGTATGTCTCCATTGAGTCTGCTGGGCTAGTCTGTTGGCCGGATTGTTCTGTCATGATCTGGTTGGTTTTACCAGCCCAGATGCAGAACTCACGGACACAGAGGCAGGTTAAAAGTCCAATATTTATTGGAAAACACAGGGTTCTGCCCTGGAGGCAGAGAGGACAGAGCAGGTTAGGTTCTGGTACAGGTTAACAGGTTAACAGACTTACAGGTTAACAGGTTTCTAACACGCAGGGTGGCTCAGGCTTGCTTCCATGGCAAGGACAACAATCCGGCTCAGAGGGGAGCTCTCCCTCAGCTTAAGTAGGGAGAGCTTAATCAACAGAGTTGATGGGGATCAGGTGTGAGCGCTGAGCAGCAGCTCCCAGGAAAGGATCCACGGCGCCCTCTGGTGGGCAAGCCACTGGATACCAACAGAAACCCAGAAACCCACAGAGAAGGATCCACATCGCCCTCTGGAGGGCAAACCCCTGGATCCCAACAGTAACAGAAGCCCACAGAAAGGGATCCACGTCGCCCTCTGGAGGGCAAACCTCTGGATCCCAACAACTTTGATAAGTAGTGGAGTGAAAGTTAGAAGCAGACCCTCCGAAAAAAGTGATGTAAAGATACTACAAAAAAATTACTTAAGTGCAGTAATCAAGTAATTGTACTTTGTTACTTTCCACCACTGGCTCCTGGGACACATCCCATCCATGAGGGCTGTGGCTCAGTTCCTTCAACTGACTACAGGGCAAAGTTCAATCACTGATAAATGTTTGTTTTTAACATTAAGAATTTAATCAATGACGGAAGGAAAAACATGAATAGAAGTTAATCAAGTTTTCCTGTTGTAATTTGAATAAAAATTGGACCATTTTTTCTCATTAAATGTCCTGTTTTAATAAACTGAATTATAATAGATATTAACTAACAGGTAGGGGCTTTATTTCCTAACTTAGAAAAAAAAGAGCAAAATATTGCTGCTTCTGAAGTGCAAATGTATTAAGATGGAAAGATGTCATCCTAAATCTTAACTGCAATGAAAACCTTGCTTGTTTGTTTATAGTGACTTCAGCCACCAGAACTACTGTTCTGTTTCAGCATGATGTGGTAAAGTCCATTTTTATTTCTGGGAGAACTGTAACAAATGAGATTTGCAAGCTGTGCGTTTTCCACAAAAAACCTCTGATGTTTCTTTAATATGGTAACTCTGTTGTCGACTGGGGTTGCTGTTCTGGTCTTTTTTCATATCAGACTTGTCAAATAAAGAATAATTATAAAAGTCTTCCCAGACTACAGAGCTGCTAGATGGATATGTTTTCACCCAGCTTGCAAAAGAGCAGCCGCTGGTTGCCTCTTTGCAAAAGTAATGAAAACGTCTTCCTGATGTTTTAGTCCGATCTGCTGTAGTTTGCTTTCTGCTTGTAGATGCAGACAAGAGTGCCACAATCTTGTCTTTTGTTTTTCTGCCTTTTGCTTCCTTTGTAACTGTCTTTTCTGCTGCTTCAGATAATGACAGGCCTTAGCCAAGCTTAATTAGACCACTCTTCTCTCTCTTTGCTTTGGCCGGTCAGTATCTGCTTTTACTGCAGACACAGAGGGATAGAAAGAGTGAGACTGAGCTGCAGGCCCATGAAACGCAGCAGAGGGCTGCATGCAGAGATAAGAGGTCTTCAGCAAGCCGTCAGGATGCAGCAGGTGGTTGGCGATGATGATGAAGGTCTTGATAAACATATTGGGAAGGACAGGGACCCGGAAGAGGAGGTGAGAAAGTGAGAAAGGAGCAGAAATGAGAGACACTTTGAAAGACAGAAAAAATAAAAATAAATGAAAGAGGTTGTGCACTTTGAGTGGAATCACAGAGGACCACTCCAGTAAGATTTGAAAAGAAAACCACATAAGAACCGCAGCTTTGAGATGAGAGAAGGAAAGAACAGATGAAAGTGAAAGGAAACAGAGATGCTGTCTAGACTGAGCGCTGCAGCGGACCGTTGCATCTGCCATTCGATTGGTGTTAAACCTTAAAACACACAGAACCTTTACCTGTAGAACGTTTAGTCAACAAGGAGACACAGCTAGAATAACAAGGACAAATCCAATTAATAATGATGCCTTGTGGGATTAATTAAACATAGCCTTAATATAGGCAGATCTATGTAGAGAAAATGTCTTCCACCCTCCAGCAAACACAGTAGGTAATGCAACCTGACATTAAAACCCACAACCCAGGTACAACGCTACTGCCTCCACTTCTAGGAACAGATAGGATTGAATGAAAAAGAAAAAACAAAGAAAATGTCCATTTGTGTGGAAAGTTATTTGTCCAAGAGATGAGCAGTTCAACATTACAACAACACACTTCCATCGCTTTAAGTCAGATTTTCTATCATTTCACTTCACGGACCTCACTTTGTGTTGGACTATGACATCAAATCCTGAAAAATACACCCAAAGCTGGTAGCTGCAATATGACATAAAGAACTGTGATGGTTCAACTTTAAATGGCGCCTCTTTAAGAGATTCTATAAATATTTCTACAGAGTTATAATGCAGGTGTTTCAAGGCCGATAAAACAGGACTCTGTACAAGTAGAGAAAACAAAGAGAAGAATGAAGGTAAAAATGAAAGCAGGACTAAACACAGTTCAGTGAGCACAAGCTATAACAGAGGGAGGACAGGTTTATTGTACAATTGTAAGATTTGTCAAGATTGTAAAGAAGCTCACTGCTCCATGGTAACAGCATCAAGTAATCCCTTCATGTAGATAAAATCAGCATCACCCAGGGAAAATATGAGAGATACACAGACCTTTTTCTCTTTGGTTCAAAAGAGAACACAAGTGTTGATTGTAAGCCAAATTAATTAAGCCTCTTTACTTTGCATACAGTAATGAAATTCCTACCTCATAAACCTTTGATGTGTAAAGTCTTTTAATCTTATTATTTACTTGTTTATATATATATATATATATATATATATATTATATATATATATATATATATATATATATATATATTTTTTTTTTTTTTTTTTTTTTTTTTACCTTTATGTGCATTTTCATGCTCCGAGTACATCTGAAGTCCACCAGTGTTTAACAAAGAAAGGATATTGCTATTCTCTTCTGATCTATTTTTGTACTTTAGTTCTATATGAGGGAATCATTAAAACCTTTTTCTCTCTCATTTTCCACATTCATTTACATCTGTCAGCTTCCTACAGTAAGCCTCAGGATCATATGCATGTTCATTTATTCCATAAAGTTTTATTTCCGAAAAAAATGTACACTAAAGAAATCATCAAGGCAAGGCAGAGCAAGTTTATTGCAAAACAGAGGTACGGCAATTCAAAGGGCTATACATGAGAAGAAAAAACAAAAGTAGATTGTACAGAAATAAATACAATACAAATAATTAAAGAAAAAAGTATAGTGAACATAATATTTGAAAAAAAAGTTTAAATGATTGATGAAAAATTACAGGAACATTGGACTGAACATGTAAATAATTATGTTCAAAGAGCACTGTTAAAAACTACTCTTAATTAAGTATCTCATCTCTAGTTAAAGCAGTTCTAAAAAACTAGTTTTGGTCAATTTTGGCTCTGCCCAGTGGAAAAGGTGTATTGTTTTGCCTGAAGGAAGACAGCATTTCCCATGAGGACTAGCATATAATGTGGTAAAATCCGGATCTCTCAGTCACCTGCAGTTGAATTGAGCTATATTTCTTTTTCCGGTGACTGTGTGAAAGATGATTAGAGATGTGGCAATGAATCTAACTGTGGTGAAACAATTTCATATGATGATATGGTGACACATTTGTAGTCGTTTGTGTGGCAGGGTTACTGCCAGCCTCCTCAAAGTTGCTTAGAGCTGATGAGAGCCATACAGCCCCCCTCAGGCACTGACAGTGTCACGCAACTAGTTGTAAGTCAAAGTCTAATCACAGAAGTTCTGAAAATACTCAATGAAGGTTGGAAAGTTTCTTAGAGTTCATTTAAAGTAACTTGGGATTTCAGCAGTTTTACAGTTTTCTGGGAGATTATTCCAGACTGGTTCTGGGTATGTAGAGAAGATTTTAACCAGAAGACCTGAGAGGTCTGGATGATTAAGACCAAGTCTTTAATGTACTTTAGAACTAAGCCATTAAGTGATTATATATATACTATTAGAAGTATTTTAAAGTGTACTATCTGAAAGACAAGGATCCGTAACAATTTTAGCACTGGGCTGATGTGCTCCACCTTCTTAGTTCTAGTGAGGATGCGGGCAACAGCATTTTGGATCAACTGCAGCCAAAACAGACATAGTTATGGTAACTTATGTTGTTGTTTATCAACATCAGAGTTAAGGGGGCATGTAGGTATTAAAAAAAAGAGGCCCTAAGATTGATCCTTAGGGAACAGCACATGTGATGTCTCTGATATAAAGCTACCAAATAACCAGTGATGGAACTAATGGCGTTGAAAGTAATGGCGTTACTAACGCCGTTACCTTGTTTTAGTAACGAGTAATCTAACTAATTACTTTGACTGTAACTATAACGCAGTTACCATTGCAGACACCCCGTTACTGCGCGTTACTCAGGTCGCACAATTAACCTTTTTTCATGATAGGACTCGTGCGCAGCTGCGTGAAGCTGACACCCCACCCACGTCAAAAAACTCTGCAAATAGACTGAATGGTTAGTGCAACGTTAGTACAGATTTGTGCAGAAAAAAATATTGTTTGTGCTACTTTTGTTTAAGAGATATTAAAGATTATTTTTTAGGTCATCCAGAGGTGTGCGCCTTGTCATGAGAGAGGGGAGGATGAGAATGGCTGATGTATAGTGAGATTCTGTCTGTCAGTTGGGTAGGTGGGTGTTTCCGCTGGTGGGTGTTAACGTACAGCACACACAGAGAGATGGAGAGGGAGGATGAATCCAGCAGCAAAACAGCGTTTTCCTAATGGAAATACCGGGGTGTTACGTCGAGCTGCGTTTCCCCACCACATAACGGTTTCCTCTGCATCTCCGCACAGCGCAGGCGGCAAGAGGAAACGCGCATGCTCGCTAAAGACGCGCAACAGTCGCCCTGTGCTCGCGCCACAGGAGAACTATGGAGAGCGTGAACGATCAAATGAAAGGGAGAAATCTGGATGGATGGATGGATGGATGGATACTCTGCCTTTTCAACCTACTGTATTTTTTATTTTAAACATTATTTGATGGCCTTTGTGGCAGGGATGGAGATCCATATTTTATGTCACACGCAGAGTATACATCTAGATAGATAGATGGATAGATAGATGTTGCAGTATCTATAACAGCCCAAACACACAGGATTTCAGAATTAGACATCCCCAGTTATTAATTTCACCAGATCTGAATACCCTGTTAAAAAACTTCACATGGCGTTCCCCCCTGATGTAATTTACGTTGAGTTGCAATAAATGCTAAACTCTCTGCAGGTTCTTGTCTTTGTCGTCCGCTCTATTCAGCTGGCTTTGGAAACACACGGCGAGAAGGTGGGGGCGGGTGGTGAGGGTTACGGGGGCGAGAAACGCAAAAGTAACGCAATAGTTACTTTTACTAGTAACTAGTTACTTTTATTGTGGAGTAACTCAGTTAGTAACTCAGTTACTTTTTGGGAGAAGTAACTAGTAACTATAACTAATTACTTTTTCAAAGTAACGTGCCCAACACTGCAAATAACACACAATATGCTCCTGAAAGTAGGATTTAAACCAGTCCAGTGCTGCACCACTCTAATAAAATTGAGTGATCAACAGTATTGAATGTTTCCCAGAAGCAATCGCTCCCTAGAAAAACAAAGTGTCCCTATCAAGTGTTTGCATCAAAATGGCCTCAGAGAAAATTATTGCTATGAATATCAGCTTTCTGTATGATCAAAAGCTTCAGAAAAGCCTTCTGAGGAGTCATCAGGACAATCAGAACATGGAGCTAGTGACAGAACTGTCTGGTCCTGAGGATTAAAGGCTGATTTATATTCAGATCCCAGGTTGTCTGCATGTGTGTCACAGTGAACACAGATATTCTGCAGACGCTCTGCTGCACCTCTCCAAAATTGTAAGTGACCGCAGACAGTGCCTGCAGACAGGAGGCCTCTCATTGGTCAGTTCTACATCCGCTCTACACTATTCGTAATTGGTACTTTTGCTTGTTTTGTTTGTATGACCACCATTGTGGAAAACGACTCGTAAAGTTGGACCAGCTAGATAAGCAAGGTGCGCGAGAACGCTGGGACCCTTTTTCCTCCTGGATCGCCGCTCTGTTTCGCCCTCATGTCCCTCCGTTGTCACGCAAACTTGCCCCCACTTCCTCTCTGCCTCGGCCGTATCTGACCTACAGCTAGTGTGTGATTATTCCTCTTGCCTTGTGGCGTGAAATAACACGCTTCAATATTGAGCATAAATCAAAAATATCTGTGTCATACCTGCGACAAGTTCACTGTGACACAGGAGTATAACAAGCCCTTAGGCTTACATTAAGAGGCTGTGTTGCCAGCATAGCAGAGCTTGCTCAAACACTGGCAGTACGTGGATGTGAGCATCTGCACTTATAGCCAGGGAAATATTTTTGTAATAAGTCAGGTTCATGCCACAGATTTCATAAATTGAGGCTTGACTTGGTTATATAAGTGACAACCTGTGAATTAAATTGAATTTGAACATCTTACCTAAAGTAATTTGATTGCCCACTGAAAAGAACAATAACAAAATTATAAAAGTAAAACAAATATTGTAATCAATAACAGTTTCCTCTTGTCATTATTGAAATGGGGCTGGGGGTGTGATTATGATTTGTTAATGCAAATTAAGAGTCTCGGACTCAGTCTTGAATTGTGAATTTATCTGAGACTTGACTGCAAAGATCTGAGACCTATTTATGATGGGAACTGATCACTTGGCCCCCCTTGGCTTCTCCTTTAACAGGAAAAGAGCTGATTTCCTGTAGTTTCAAAATAAAGATTGGGATCTAAATTTCCTCTGAGTAACTTTTTCCAATAATCAATGGACAAATTAGTGATAATCTTTGGCTTTTCTCATATAATGAAGAACATATCACAAGGCAGAAGGAATAAAACAGAGTTTAAAAGGTTGATTTTTCTTTTTTTTTTTAACAATAAATAAATAAGAATACCATTTTTCCACCAGATCTAAACTGTTTTTCTACAATCCTTTCTTATGACAACACATTCAAGCTGCAATCTCAGATTCTCGTTCATCCTCACACTGGTCTTTAGCTGAGAGGAACAAGATGAACAGCTTCACTGGATATCTTTCATCCCATCTCTCTCTTCCTCGATCTCGACCCTCAGCCTCTCAGCGCTGCTGGAAGAAGTCTCTGATGCCTCTCCAACTTCAAGCTTTTAGCCTTAAGCATGTCTTATTGTTTCCTCAGGGTTAATGTTGATGGCCAGTAAGTTTCTTCAAGCACAGATTAAAGAGACATTGCTGCACTTCTATTTTTAAAAGCAACCCTTTCAACGCAGCAGAAAGAGCAGCGTTTCTTTTGAAATCCATGAAATATGAAACATGCTGACTTCACTCTGCCCGTATCACCATCACACCATGTTTTTCTTGCATATGAAGACAGCATCTTCAACATTTTCAATTTCTCTAAAAAGAAAAGGAAGCATTTCTAAAGCACGTTAGGTAATCCAATTGTTACTTGCACTTCATCAATGTAATCTAGACTCTAAAAAAAGGAAAAAAAAAACAACACCAGCAAATGTAGATAAGACGCCGCTGTCTTGTTTTGTAGATAAATTTCTTGCTCCACTGATGTTTTGTTGGGTTTATAACGATAGGCTCAAGGTTAAATTCTCTCCTTTATATGAAGAAAATCTATTCCAATCACATGCAGCCCTGCAGAGAGAATCCCTGCGGAGATGTCTGATAGTCCTGAAATCACTCGGCCTCATAATAAAACAGACTCCGAATGGAATTATCTGCAGTATAAGATAAATGAGGACCCCCTCCCACACTCATGCAGCTATGCAGCTCTGCCTAAATCTGGACCTATATCAGGAGACTATGACGCTAACTGCTGCCCAGAAAATATATGAGTTGAAAGGATTCCTAAAAATATTTTACAGCTTTTTATTAAGCGATTTAAATACCACTGACAGAGGGAGATTACCGGCATTATTAGATAACTTAACTTATACAAAAACATATGATATATGACCTGACATGACATGGCATATGGCAACCTTGAATGTAAATGTAGACATGTTAGATTAACAAAAGGTAGTGCAGATGAAAGGTGAAAGTAGAGGGTTTGCAGGATTTTAAAAATACAAATCTGAGGAGCGTGTATGCTGTCAGGCTCAAAACAAAAGGACCCAGTGCTCGAGGCGGAATAGTAAGGTTTAACAAAATGTGTTTTTACGACGAACTGTAGAGAACAGTGCCGACGGCTAAGGCAGAAACCTGTGTAGGGGGAGAACACAGTTTGTGACCACGTCCATCTGATGGAGGATGATTATGAACATGTGAGTCACTAACCTGGTCTTAAAGTTCAGTCCATGCCCACAGGACAAGGTTGGTTCCAGCCTGTCGGCTACCAAGAGAGTGGGTGCAGCCCAGTGATTACCAGATGCTGAAGTCCCAGAGGTCAGGGGACAGACAGGAGATCCAAACGAAGCAGGCAAAGGAAGGCAGGATAAATTCAGAGCACAAAGCCAAAACTGGTGTCGAAGACGTGCTCAGGAGTCAGAGCCAGGAGATCAGAGGTCCCAAGAGGTACAGAAGGGAAATGCAGGATGGTGTCAGGAATCAGTTCCAGGTTCGGTTCAAAGACAGGCAGGGATCCAGAGTCCGAAGACAGTTCAGGTAAACAGATCAGAACGGGAAAAGGCAGGCTCAAAGGTCCAGAGGCAGAACTGGTCAGGATCGGGCAATCAGAAACATTCAGGTTTGCTAGAGAACTCTCAGCAAAGGCTTGAATAATCTGGCACCGATGACTGGTTGAAGGCTGATTAAATAGAGACATAAGCAGGTGGATCAGATGATCGTTAATGAGAACTGGGTGGGGACAAGCAGTGAAGTGAGTGAAGTAAGAAAGCTCTACAGGCAGAGGTTGGTAGAGTACCCCCAAGTTGTACTGTACTCAAGTAAGCATAACACTACTTCCTCATATTTTTACTCAAGCAAGCCTAAACATTGTCAACCAAGAATTTAATAAAGTAAAATAGTATCTAAAAAAAGGCTACTCCAGCACTGAATACCTGATTATAATATCCTGTATTTAATATCAAAACAGACAAAACTGTGAAGACATGTGCAATTTATGGATTTTAAAGACTATAATAAAACAATAAAAACAAAAAATTTAATTGAAAATAACAATTCCAGGCAGAAAAAACACTTTTCCAAATATACTTTGTTTTTAACATATAACTTATGAAATCAGCATTTTCAGCTTGACCTCTTTATAACATGGTAAGCTCAAGTAAGCTTGTGTACAACAAAGAACACTCCTGTTGAACTAAACTTTAATTATGTGTCTTTCTGTGGATCATTTAAAAAAGAAACAAGATTATTTGTTATTCAGTGATGAATAATCTTGGTGCATATCAAGTGGGATCAAAATCTGCGTCGACCGAGCTCCTCTGGGGGGTTCTGGTCTTGGATGGCTTCTCTTGGTCTGGTTTGGTAGAGAAGGACTCCTCAGTTTTACTCGCAATGGATTGAGTTTCCAAACATTTTACTCAAGTACGAGCGGCAATATGTTAAGATGCTTGAGTAACAGTTAAAAGTATTGTGCAGTTAAACTACTCCTAAAAGCATGTTTTTTGATGAAACATTACTAAAGTAACTGAGTGAACGTAACTAGTTACTACCCTCCTCTGACTGTGGGATTGATGTTTTGCTGCAACCTCAGTCATAAGTGTTTTTAAGTTCGTCTCTACTAGCTTCTGCACATCTAAAGAGCATGGCTCATTGTGAAGAATTGTGATATTGCAATCTGAAAAAGTGATTTATGCTCAGAGAATCTCATACGGACCAATTCCGAAAACTAAGAAGGTCTTTCAAAAAAATAGCTTCTTTTCTTCTAGGAGGGCAAAAAGTTAATCACATCTTGAGTTAATATTTAGGAGCTTATTCCTGGTATCTGGGATGATGTGATGGTGCTTTAGTTCAAACAAAAAGCATATGGAAACATTCAGTCAGTGTTTAGAGATATAGCACATGATCAGCTACATGTCAGCTTGTTCTTAATTGACTCTGTACCGGCCCGGTGTCTGATTGCCTTGCAGGCAAAACCACGTCTCATGTGGTCCAGAAAGCCATTTGTGGTGGGATGCGAAACGGTTTGGATGAAACAAACCAGGGAACATTTCTCTGACCTTGGGTCATTATATAAAACAATGCAGAAAATCCATAAGTGTCAGCAGCAATAGATTTGCTTTGATGCTTTCTTGAGCTGAAACATTTAGGTTGTCATTTGAACCCAATGGCCGTTTCCAAATCGAAACCACAACCGGCCAAGAAGGAACCTGACTTACACCATCAAATAAGCCATCTGGATGTAACTCAAGACGAAGCACAGAGCCAGATCCAAACTATTGCTCCTCTGTGCTTTTGGGCTGACTGATGAGGTGCTACACAGCAGCCCTGACCCTGCTCGGCTTTCTGTTTCTTTTCCAACAACAGCATGCTCTCACAGTGGCAAATTCATTCTGCAAATGAGCCTAACCCATGATGCAACTGTCTCCGGTACAGCACGTTCATCTAAGGCTGAGCGAGTTTACAGAGCCAGGAGGGTCTCATGGTGCATTCCACAGTGAGGCCTATTGAAAAGAAACCACAGGGCCCATAATAAAACCTGGCAGTCGTAAAACATGACAGATGACAGTAACTGAGTAACCTGAGCGATTTGAATGCAGATCTCCTGGCTAACATAGCTGGAAGTACCGGCTGTGTGTTAATGACTGCTGCTGTTTATTTAAGCCGTTTTAAAGTGGGAAAGCAAACATTTAACCATTGTCCCTCATGGTTACTTTAAACCTAGAACAAGCACTAATAGCAGCTTATGTTATTCACTCTGAGAGCTGGTCTATGTAAACGGCTAACACAGCATCTCTGCTGGATTTGACTTCCGCTCCCAGGCTTGACCTGTTGACCTCTTGACCTGTGCATGTCCCTGTGCCTCCATTTAGCCATGACCTGGAATCCTGCACACCTAAATCTGGCTTAAATTAGCCCACATGGCTTAATAAAAAGCAACAGAACATTTTTCCTGCGAGAGAAAACGGAGTAACCCTATAGTCAATTTGAAAATAAAATAAAACTCTTTTTAGTTCAGGAGCTTTTTTAAGGAAACAGTGAAAATGTGCTTATTTCCCAGCTGGATTTAAACTTTTTACACTCTTACAATGAAGTGGATGATTGCACTAAATATTCCATACTATTAAAATCGATTAAATAAGGTGATTCTTATACTATAGAAACAATTTTATCAGCAGTGAATTAAAATAATTGTTTTCAGTCTCGAACATTATTGAGGAGAAATGTTGGCCTGACTGTCTTTTTTTAAAGTTTTCTCTCCAAAATATTTTGCTTTATATCAGCGTTCATGGTATCCAGAGTTTTCCTAATTTTCGGGATGGTATAAATGCAAAACAAGCCAAAATCATTACTTCTCACTGCACTGCTTGACAATTGGTGTGAAGTGTTTTTTTATTTTTATGCTGCTGCTGTTCCTTTTTATACAAACATGGTACTTTACTTCTCAGTCTCGTAACCAAAAGATCTTGTTTGCAGGTTGTGTTTCTGGAAATTCTTTCAAAATTCCTTTTAAAGTCTTATTCCTCTCTTGGCTCTCAGGTTTTGCATGGTTTCTCTGAGCATTGCATGGTCTGAATTTTGGATCAATTTATTGAGACTTTAACTATTGAGAAGATGCACAAATGTCCTAATTTTATTCCTTGTGGGGTTAATCTTGGAATAATTTGTTTTTAAATAGTTAATTGACTTCTAAACTTTCCCATAGTGAAGGTAGGGTTATTCTTAAGTTTTATCATCTTGGTGTTAACATACTTAATTATTCAAACAAAGATAGGCAGAAATAATTGTAGAATTTAGTAAACAGCAGATAATTTGTTTATGTGCTAATCTGTAAAACCCTACAAATGAAAAGTGATGTATTTTACCAAGTTTTCACCTCAGACATGCTCAGTTTCTCTTACTTTAATTCAGTGATTGACAGGTAGACTTTTTTCACCTTTCCTGTCTGTAGCCTTTAGGAATGGTCCCTCCTATATGGATTAACAGATTTTATTCATGTGAATCTGCCTGGAGCCAGAGCTTCACTGATCCAATAATCTCTACATCAAATGGATTACCTGCCTGGTAATCACTGGTACGATTGACACATTCATATCACCAGAACAGTTCCAATAAGTGATGGAGACATCTGCTTTAAACTGATAAAGGGTTTTACGGCAAAGGGCATTTAACTCTGCCTATTTTTTGGCCTTTTTTTTTATGCGACTTGGGGATAAAATAACAATCTACTCCACTATTGATTAAATTTTTTCCTGTTTGGGTTATTTAAATCTGAGAAAGAATACCTTAAACCGACTCAATAAAATCAGTAATAGGACACCATCCATCATCCATTTGAACAGCTTAATATTCTCTTTTATTTCTGCCAACCTTTTTTGATTCCTTTCCTTTTGTCTGTCATCAGTTCCACCATGCCACCCTGCTGGCTAACTGACAGCAACCTGTGGAGCTGAGCAGAGTGAAGATCCGTTTCTAAGGAGTTGCTCCTTGGCACTCTCTGAGTCCTCAGTGTGATGGGCAGAAATGATTAATGAGCAGTCCAAACACACCACAGGCTAACTTCAAAGCATATCAAGAACATGACAAAGATGAAGAGATGCAATAACCCATCCCTGAGGAACTCCCAGTCACTTGGTCTGATTTTCTTAAAGTGAATGTGAGGTCAAACAGACACATGTCTTTCTGATAAAAAAAAACCCAACTAATGTAAGATATATTTCTGGTTAGCTGCAGCAAGTAGTACCCTCAATCAGCCTCCATGTAGAGGTGTTACTATAAGATATGTAATCATTCTTCAGCTAACTATCTTAGCCAACTTTGCAGTTTTTTTTCATGCTTTGTAGCTCTTAAAGTTCTTCTATAAAGGATTTCTAAAGAAGTGCCTTTCTAAACAGAAAAAAGAATAATTAATTGATATCAATTAACAATAATCATTGGTTTATTAATTAATATTTTAATTAACCCTACGCTGTGCCACATTATTTTACATTTCTCTCTTAATATAATTAATATAATAAAAACAAGTCACATTTGCAGAATAAAGAGATAAATCCTTGCAGTACTACCATTAAGCTCTAACTTTTATTTTCTCCAAAGTTAGTCCTATGATGGGCTAATAGAAATGGTATTGTATCGTAAGTTTTTAATAAAGTTCAGTGTTGTAACTCTTGTAAACTAATTTCAGCTTTTGTTTCGGACCCAGGATGCCAACAAAGGTATTAAATACACTTTATTTTTGTTATGCAAGGACTCTGATAGTGATGTTAGTTTAATTCCCTTATCCTAATTCTACTATAATACCTGCTTTGTAAGTAATCAAACTAAAAGATAACATCTAAAACAGAGCCATAAAATAGAGTGAACAAGTCCACACTTTTTCTTAGTGCGTGTAACAAGTTAGAAAAACACCATCATTTAGTCAAAAGGGGATTTAGATATGGGTGAGCTGCACACTGTTGGCTCATTTAATGTAAACTGAAATTGGTACTGCAACACAGGGAGTACTAACAGCACTCTGTGTTAGAAAAGATACATTTTAAATAGTCTTATTCCTGGTTGAGAGGCACATTTAGCTTTTTATTCAAACGCTCTTTTTGTGTAGCTGTTGCATTTTGTCAGCTTGTATGTCTATTTGAATAAATAAAAACAGGCTCTTTTTAAAAAAAAACAAAGACATCCTGTCTCAGTGAGAATTTACCTGTATAAAAAAACATTGAGACAAACAGACAGATAGAAATACTGTAGCTTTGCTTATATAACTGATTAAAAATCAGTTTATATAGTTTCATATTTAGCCTTTAAGCATCTGTGGGACAGTACAGCCACACAACCTTTAAATAAAGCGTAATCCATTTACCTAATATGGCGGTTCATACTCATCATTTATCAAATAAGAAACACCCAATACGCAGATTAAGTTTAGCCAGCTTTCTTTTTTCATCTGTCACTGATGTATTATGAGTTGGTTTATCTTTCAAAGCACATTGCAAGCCTTTAAAATGGCTGATTCTTTGCCAGGCACTTCTCACATTGTGCTTAATCACTGCCTACATAAGCATGAACTGGAGTTGGTATGTTAAACTTTAATGCAAGTTGAGATTTTGTCTGGTGTAGAATTTTGTAAGACCAGATGCTGCTGAACATGAGCGTCTCAGAGTTCTTTGAATGCTGTCATTAAAATAAATGAACCAGAAACATTCCCTCTCTCTTTGTGTGGACCTTTTTCTTCTCTCCTTGCTATGCAGCACACACTCTTCGTGCTCCCACGCACATACACACTCATGTCAGCTCCATCAACGTACCTGCTGAGCTCAGATTACAAAGTCCTCAGCACGGTGAAAGAAATGCTCCTAAGGAAGGCCGCCCGGGAGGTAGTGTTGCTGGCAGTCTCTCCCAACCTTTTCACTCCACTACATGAGCTGTAATGAGCTGCAGTCAGTGAGGCCAGTGACAGTTAATAAAAATGTGAAGCACATGGGAACAGGGCTTTCATTCTGTTTCCATTTCATCTCTAGGAGATTGTCCTCAAACACAAGGGATCTGATGTTTGTAGAGATCGCTGCGGCATTAAATAAAACAAGCGGCTGTTTTAACATGAATGCATCTCTCCAGTTACACACCGTGCTTTTAAATGAATCCCTTTCCTTTCTGCTCCTTTGTTCCTTTATCTTTAAAATCCTCATCTAACAGGTTCTGACATCATGTCTTTGTCTCCTAAAGCCATCCCCATATTTTAAGCTGTTTTATCATCTGCAGTCTATATTTACTGTTAAAAGATGATGCAATTTTTCTTTCTCGTAATAATGAGAAGTTATGCATGACATGAAAATTGATGGAGGGGAATGTAACCCTTCTTGCTTTGACCTTTTCATCATAAACACCACCACCATCCATCATTATATACATACCAGTACTTCAATGACGAAATGTTTTGTTCTCTGATGACAGAAGCTCAGTCAAAATCACCTATTTTTTTTTTAAACACACAAAGAAACTTTGAATATATGGAAAAAAACATGCAGAAAAGATTAACAGTGCAAAATGTTTAAACACAATCTTGAATACATTAAAAGAGAATTTCATGGGAGCATCAGTGAAGGGGAAGAAAAATTATGAAAGATTTGAAAAAAATGTTGCAAATACATTATTACTTTACCTCCACAGTAACTCTGGTTGGTTGATTTAATGTATGAATTCATTATTAGAATGGTTAGTCCACTGTGGTGTTCAGGTTTAGTTAGGTTCTGCTAATTTTGGTCTCGTCTCACCTGAACACCTTATTCTGTGTCAGATTTGCTGAGTTGGGTCCTTAAATTGTTTGTATGTATTTATAAATTTTTACTGTGTTGATAATGGGGTAAAATAAAAAATTCACAGCAAGACTTTGTATCTGGGATGTTTTTTTTTTAGCAGTCGCAGTTAGCAACAAACAGCTGAGTGTGTTCACATGCTGTAGCTGCAGGAGGCAGAATTTTCACTGTCTGAATGTTATCATAACTTCTTTATTAATTGATTTTTAAATTGATTTTCAACATTTCTGAATTACATTTCAAATAATATATTAAAGGCATAGTGGAGGATCATCAAAATTAGTGATCCTCCTAATTGTCATTCATTCTGGTGATATGTTTACATAAGGCCGTCCGACGTGCTTGTCCCCATTTTCAGCTACCGGTGGTGAGTCTGACATAGACGAAAAACCGCAAATCTTCTTTTGGAAAGTAAGCGTTAATAAGCAATGCAAATAACAACTTTTAAACAGAGCCTGCACGAGGAGAAAAGGTCCTTGAGCAAGCTCTTGCATGCGTTTAATAGGTGTTCCCTATGTGGAGCGGGTACAGGGTTCTGCATGTGCATTTTTTTTTTAAGTCACAAAAATCCTTCACTATACCTTTAAGTTCTTTAGCCACAAGAACCTTGGAGGACAAACTGCTCAGATTATCTGTGATAGGTACCTCTTTATGGGGAATGGCCTGTAGTTAGCACCTTTTCAAATCACACACTGATGGTGGGAAGCTGCTTTGTTGCTACCTGGGACTCACTGATAGTGAGGCTGTATAAACATTCACTGACCGCCATCAGTAGGCAGTGCAGGTGAATTGTCCTACCCAAGGACAGAATGACAGTAAAAGCTGGAACTGGGATTTGAATCAACAACACTTTGGTTGCATGGCAACTTTTCTTTAGAAAATACACAATCTACACTTTAATCTGGGTCAGTCTTGCCTCTCTGGAATTATGAGCATCAACAGGAGAAGTGGAGCTTCCAAAGTTGCTTCCAGTTTTTCTATCTGTTTATTCAACGTTGTCATCAATTGTTGGCCTTCCTTTTGTTCAAATAGTTGTTGATATCTGTTTCTTTTATTTTCCCTAATCACCCAGCCCCATACAGATCTGGTTTGTAAGAAAAATCAAGGGATCACAAGTTCTTTGTTTCCTGATAAGAAAAAGCACATGGTGGAGAAGCAGGAGACCTTCCTATGTGCAAACATGAGCATGACACTCTGCAATCTGTTGTTTTTTGTTTGTGTGTCTTTTGTTCTTCAGTCCAGTATGTGGCAAACACCCCCTGTAGCCATTCTAGGGTGACAGCCCATGCATATGTTATTTGTGCTTTTGTATGCATAAATGTTCACATGGAAAACTCTAGGGCAGACGAAATATGTTAATGAGAGTGACTTCAGTCGGTTAATTTTTTCAAATGACAAGGGGAACTTTGGATGGCTGAGAATTCTGTTTGACTTATGAGCTTGAATACAAAGAAGTGAGCAGATCTGTTGTAAGAGGAAAGGTAGTGATATATCTTTGAAAAAGCAGAAACAGTATTTATTAAAGAGACATATTATAAAGCGGGGAAGGCTATTTCATTGAAACTTGGATGGTGTGGATATATTTTGTAAAGCTCATTTTCTAGCAAAAAGCATTATTGTTATCTCCTTTTGGACTGCTTTTTGAGTTTTCAGTTGTTTATGTCATTCTGTTTTGTTGGTCATTGTTGGGATCTGGAAATTCACCACCCTTCTCCAGCAGAGTGCGCTGTGGATCTCCTGGGCTGGAGCCCTCCAGCACAGCTGACGTTCATCAGCCCATCAGGAGACCTGCCTATATAATCAGCAGCCAGACCTTCCTTCAACGCCGCAGTGCTGACCAAGTTTGGTTAGCGAACCTGAGCCTCTGTTACTACTAGAACCTTTGCCTCTAAAGAGAAACCCTATTCTAACCTGCCTCTGTCTTCTCGCTCCTAGGAAACCTGTCTCTCGTGTGAAGCTCTGGATGAGCTTAGCCTGTTACCTGCCTGCCTGCCCTAGAGAGCCAAACCTGAAGATCTCACTCTGGAATCCACCTGCTGCTCTTAAGGAAAGAGCTAATCCCTCAAACCAAGGTCTGTCACTAGAAAGTCAGAAGCTAGACGCTGCTGCTGCTGAGCACTCTGCTGAACCAACAGTCTCTGGACCCAACCGGTTCCCTCTCTCTGAAAAGAAAGCCTGGACCTCTTCAAGGTATTTTCAGAAACATCGAAAACCCAACAACTAATCTGTTAACCTGGCTAATCAAACTATCCGTCTCTGCAGACGCCTGAGAATCCTGCCCGGACCAGTTTCCAGAATCCAGTTCATGTTAACTTTGTGCAAACCTTTAATAAACTCTGTTAAACTTTTTATCAGTCTCCAAGTGGTGTTCTGCATGTGGGTTTGATTCCTAAACCAACCATGACAGAACACTGCGGCCAAACTCAAAGCCCAGCAGATCACCTCCGGAGGAGGCTTGAGGAGCAGGACGCTCAAATCCTTGGACATGGCCACACCATCCGTGAGTTACACAACAAACTTGAATATCAGAACCAAGTCTTGCAGAATTACGCTGGATACATGGGAAATGCTAATGCTACGCCTGCAGTCCGTTCTGCGTTCTTCCGCCACTAAGGTCACCGTCCGTGACGTCATTTCCTGAGTTCCGTCCGAGTCCTCCTGAAAGATTTTCAGGTAATCAAAAGGAGTGTAAAGGATTTTTGTTTCAGTGTCGTTTGCTTTTTGAGCACTCCCCTGCCAGTTTTCCAAATGATAGGAAAAAGATTTCCTTCATTCTCTCTCAGCTTACTGGACGAGCCCTTGAATGGGCGGAGGCAAGGTTCTCTTCTGAGTCCAGCTTTTCATGTACTTTTTCAGAATTCATATCTGAGTTTTCTCAAGTTTTCAACCATGACTCAGAGACAACTATTGATTCCCGAGCCCTGCTGAGTTTAAAGCATGGAAATTCGACAGTAGCTGAGTTTTCCATTGACTTCCGGGTTAAAGCCGCAGCCTCAGGTTGGAACGAGTGTGCACTTAACAGTGCTTACTTTAAGGCTCTGAATGACAACATTAAAGATGAACTCGCCACATTAGACGAACCTGCTAGTTTGGAGGATTTAATCCGTTTGACCATCAGGTTGGATAACAGACTTCGGACTAGAAATCACTCAAGGCAGAGAAACCTGAATCTTTCTGTTTCAACTCCTGCATTTAATAATGCTTCTGTTTTTTCTGGTTCCCCAGAACCCAGTACCAAGCCAAGGTCTAAGAATCAGACTCTCCCAGCGCCTGTCCAAATCTCTCATTTTTCCTCTTCAGAAGGAGCGGAGGCCGAACCCATGCACATTGGACACACCAGGCTATCCCCTGAAGAGAGGCTACGGAGATTCAAAGCTAAACCGTGTCTGTATTGTGGTGAGACTGGCCTTTTTATTGCTTCATGCCCGGCTAAATCAAAAGCCAGGGCCCGTCAGAGGATGTGAGGAGTCTGACGGCCACCTAAGATCTGAGAAATCTCCTCATTTGTTGTTGCCTGCTACTCTGTTCTTTTCTAACCAGAATCTCGCCTTATCAGCATTCATCGACTCGGCTGTGAAAGAAACCTGATCGATTCAGAACTGGTCCAGCAGTTAAAAATTGAGACTGTTCCTTTAACTAAACCTCTCAGAGTTTCTGCTATCGATGGAAAGAAGCTTCATCAAGTCACTCATCAGACACAACCCTTAGAACTGCTTATCTCTGGAAACCACCGGGAGATGCAACGTTTTTTGTTTTTCCTTCAGTTTGCTCTCCCCTGGTGCTTGGATTCGAGTGGTTGGAACGTCATAACCCCCATATCAACTGGGCTGAACGCCACATTGAATCCTGGTCCACCTCCTGTCACGAATCCTGTCTTCGTTCTGCGGCTCCTACTATTCAGTCCCCTAGAGGTAGGGGGGAGATGGACTCTCCTGACCTTACTTCTGTTCCTCCCGAGTATCATGATCTGGCACCAGTCTTCAGTAAGGTCAGTGCGACGTCTCTTCCACCTCACAGACCATTTGACTGCGCCATAGATTTACTACCAGGAGCCCCTCTTCCCAGCAGTAGATTGTATAACATTTCCAAACCAGAGCGTGAAACCATGGAAAAATACATCAATGAATCTCTAGCTGCTGGAATAATTCGCCCATCTTCATCTCCTCTCGGTGCTGGTTTTTTCTTTGTGGGTAAAAAGGATGGTTCCCTGCACCCCTGTATAGACTACAGAGGTTTGAATCAGATTACCGTCAAAAATAAATATCCCCTACCATTACTGGCATCAGCGTTTGAACCTGTACAAGGTGCTACAGTGTTCACCAAACTCGATCTAAGAAACGCCTACCACCTCCTTAGAATAAGAGAAGGGGATGAATGGAAAACGACCTTTAAGACCCCCTTAGGGCAATTTGAGTACCTGGTCATGCCTTTTGGCCTCACGAACGCTCCTGCCTGTTTCCAAGCTCTTGTCAATGACGTCCTCAGAGATTTTTTGAACGTTTTTGTTTTTGTCTACATCGATGATATTTTGATCTACTCCAAGAACCTCTCAGACCACAGGAAACATGTTCGTTTAGTCCTCCAGAGACTTCTGGAAAATAAACTTTTTGTGAAAGCCGAAAAATGTGAATTTCATCAACAATCTGTCACTTTCCTAGGGTTTCTGCTCGAGGGCGGGCAGGTGAAGCCATAAGAAGACAAGATAAAGGCAGTTCTGGATTGGCCTACACCTGAAAACCGCAAGCAACTTCAGAGATTTCTTGGTTTTGCAAACTTCTACAGGAGGTTCATAAGAAACTATAGCCAGCAGCTCTACCTCTCATAGCTCTTACCTCTGTTAAGAGAACATTCCAATGGACCCCTGAGGCCGAAAATGCCTTCAATAAATTAAAGAAACTCTTTTCCAGTGCCCCTATCTTGGTTTAACCTGATCCTATGAAACAGTTCATCCTTGAGGTGGATGCATCTGATTCTGGTGTAGGAGCTGTTCTATCTCAGCAGTCAGATTCTGAATAGAAAACTCACCCATGTGCATTCTTTTCACGCAGATTATCCCCAGCCGAACAAAATTATGATGTTGGAGACCGAGAACTTCTGCCATTAAGCTCGCCCTGGAGGAATGGAGACACTGGCTCGAGGGGGCTGAGCATCCAGTACTGGTTTGGACAGACCACAAGAACCTGGCTTATATCCAATCGGCAAAGAGATTCAACCCACGGCATTCAAAGTGGTCCTTGTTCTTCTCACGTTTCAATCTCATCATTTCCTATAGACCTGGTTCCAAGAACGTCAAGCCCGACTCTCTCTCTCGTCTGTTTTCCACCGATCAACCTGAGACACCCCAACCTGTTCTCCCTGCCTCATGTACCGTTGGAGCCGTTTCCTGGGAGATCACTGATCTGATCAACTCTGCCCTGGCTTCTGAACCTGACCCAGGTAATGGTCCTCCTAATATAATGTAGGTCCCGTCTTCCGTCAGATCCCGCCTCATCCAGTGGATGCATGGAGCTAAATTCTCGGCCCATCCTGGAGTGAGCAGAACCATCGCCCTCATAAACAGGCGATTTTGGTGGCCGTCTCTGCATAAAGACGTCAAAGAGTACGTTCTGGCTTGTCCCATCTGCGCTAGGAACAAGACCTCCCACCAACCACCTTCTGGCCTGCTGCATCCTCTACCTGTTCCAACCCGTCCTTGGTCTCATAACGCTGTCGATTTTGTCACCGGTCTCCCGATTTCTAGAGGTATGACTACAATACTAACCATCGTTGATCGATTTTCCAAGGCCTGTCATCTAATTCCCCTCAGAAAGCTCCCCACTGCATTCCAGACGGCTCAGCTCTTCGTGAAGCATGTTTTTCGCCTCCATGGTATCCCTCAAGAAATCCTCTCAGATCGTGGTCCCCAGTTCATCTCACAGGTCTGGAAAGCTTTCTGTTTTGCATTAAATTGCAAATCCTCTCTCACCTCTGGTTACCATCCTCAGTCTAATGGGCAGACGGAGAGGATGAACCAGCAACTCAAGTCCACTCTCCGCTGCCTGACTTCGAACAATCCTTCTGACTGGAGTCAGTTCCTGAATATGCTCATAACTCCCTTAGATCTGCTTCTACTGGTTTATCCCCCTTTCAAGTGTCCTTAGGGTATCAGCCTCCACTCTTCCCCGCAGACGAGAGAGAAAGAACGGTCAGATCAGTCCATCATCACATCCGCCGTTGCCAGCGTATCTGGAAAGATACCATCACCACCCTCACCCGTTCATCTGCATCAACCAAGAGGTTCGCAGACTCCAGGAGACGTCCGGCCCCTGACTACACTCCAGGCCAAGAGGTTTGGCAGTCGACCCGAGACATTCCCCTGAAGGCTATGTCCAAAAAACTTTCACCCAGGTTCATCGGTCCATACAAAATTGATCAAATAATTAACCCCTCTGCTGTTCGCCTACACCTGCCACCTTCTCTGCGCATCCATCCTACATTCCATGTTTCGCAGATAAAGCCTGTCCTCTCAAGTTCTTTGTGCCCGCCTTCCGACTCCCCTCCACCCGCCCTAGACATTGATGGTCATCCGGCTTACACGGTTCGCCGGATCGTGGACTCCCGTCGGCGAGGTCGCGGTTGACAGTACCTCGTCGACTGGGAGGGCTACGGTCCGGAGGACCGCACCTGGGTTCCTGGCTCGTTTATCCTCGATCCGTCTCTGATCGAGGATTACGAGAGGTCCCTCCCGTCCACATCCGCGGTCGTTGAGAGGGGGGGACTGTTGGGATCTGGAGATTCACCACCCTTCTCCAGCAGAGTGCGCTGTGGATCTCCTGGGCTACACTCAGGACAGCTGACGTTCATCAGCCCATCAGGAGACCTGCCTATATAATCAGCAGCCAGACCTTCCTTCAACGTGCAGTGCTGACCAAGTTTAGTTAGCAAACCTGAGCCTCTGTTACTACTAGAACCTTTGCCTCTAAAAAGAAACCCTATTCTAACCTGCCTCTGTCTTCTCGCTCCTAGGAAACCTGTCTCTCGTGTGAAGCTCTGGATGAGCTTAGCCTGTTACCTGCCTGCCTGCCCTAGAGAGCCAAACCTGAAGATCTCACTCTGGAATCCACCTGCTTCTCTTAAGGAAAGAGCTAATCCCTCAAACCAAGGTCTGTCACTAGAAAGTCAGAAGCTAGACGCTGCTGCTGCTGAGCACTCTGCTGAACCAACAGTCTCGGGACCCAACCGGTTCCCTCTCTCTGAAAAGAAAGCCTGGACCTCTTCAAGGTATTTTCAGAAACATCGAAAACCCAACAACTAATCTGTTAACCTGGCTAATCAAACTATCCGTCTCTGCAGACGCCTGAGAATCCTGACCGGACCAGTTTCCAGAATCCAGTTCATGTTAACTTTGTGCAAACCTTTAATAAACTCTGTTAAACTTTTTATCAGTCTCCAAGTGGTGTTCTGCATGTGGGTTTGATTCCTAAACCAACCATGACAGTCATTGGTTTATTTTCAATTTTATGTTATATTTAAGCTTTGTTGCATTTTTTGACTTACTCTCTGTTGCCCCTTGTGCCAGTCTCCTTTCCCCTAGCTCCCTTCTAGTTACTTCTATCCACACCTGCTCCATATCAGCTGATTAGTCCATTATTTCTTCTGTCCACCATTTATACTCCTCCTATTCAGTTACTGTTTGCTGGTTTCTTGTTTTTACTTGGCTCCCCATGTGTGTTTTCCCCTGATGTATCCTGGTTTTTGGTTTCCTGTATTTTGATTCTTGGATTCTGTTTCTGTTGCCTTTTTCATTAAATCGGCAAAACTCCTCTCTGCCTCCTTATCTCTGCATTTGGGTCATCAACCAACCTCTACTGTATGTTAACAGAAAGTGTTTATCAATACATAAAATCAAAACTTTAAAGATTAGATACTTAGTTGATTTTTTTAAAGGTCATAAAGATAATGCATCCACAGAACATATAGTTTTGCAATTTCTTTTACATTTTATTTTTGATTTTTCAAAAGTGTATTCAAATAATTATTTTGTTTGTTTTGACGGGTCCTTTTGGTTATGATTCTGGTTATGGAGCTCAGTCATTGTCAGGATCTGATGTAGCCAAGAAATGTTTTTTCTCTTGGCATTAAATTTCTTATATTCAAGCTAAAAAAACAACAACAACAAAAAACAAAAGGAAGCAAAGCAAGGTTGACCGAGTTATCACACCATTATATTTATATGAATGCCAAAAACAAAACATAATTTCATGTATAGGTTTACTTTTTGTACATACATTTTGCCCTTTTGAGGCTTTGTGAAGGCAAATCTGTGCTTTGCTTGGTCCAATATTGTGTCACAAAAAAAAAAAAATACCAGTTTAATAATGGAGAAGCTATTGGTCAGGTTTATGTTTTTTTTTTAAATATAAAAACTATTTATTTTTTCAGAATGTTTATTTAAGAGCAATTATGCAGATTAACAAACATTTAGAAGAAGTACACTATATTATATTATTTTCAATGTAAATCCCAGATTGTTCATTCTTCTTTGCCTTTTCTAAAAAGTGCTTTAAATCAGTTCTAGCTGTCTTTGTCAATGCTGGGGCAGATCCTGACCTTTGAAAAAGGAGGCAGGAAGTTAAGGCAGCAGAATAAAGCGTTAGCCTCGCTCCATGCAGATAGGCAAGCCTTGTAGCTAAACGAGGTCCCGGTAAATGGCCAAGTGTACCGTTTCCATCTGTCTTTGGACTGCTGATTGATTTTGATGTTCGGCTGATCATGTCCAAACAATTTCACCTTCAGCTTCGCTACGTAAGTTTGCTTCCCTCCCATGACTCAGCCTGTCAATCACCCACACTATAACTATGACGACAATTTCTGTCACCTCAGGGCGTAGCTTTGATGCGCCCCAAGCTCTCCTATACATTTGTATTGCTGAGCTAATGTGCATGTACAACTTTTAACGAGAGTCAATGGGAAAGCATTTTTGCACCCCAGGGCGGAAATACGTCACCAATCTGAGGAAAAATGAAATGATGCTTTTAATAGTCATTAAAGATTAAGTATTATTGTGCACCTCTAAAAATTATATTTCAATATATTTCAAAATAATTTTATATAATTAGCAATGATAAAATATAAATTTCATGATTTAATTTTCTTTTTTTTATGTCTTAATCATGGTCATTGGACTGGTGGGGCAGCGCCCTAGCGCCCTCTATTGGTCAGCCACCACTGCATTGGTGCTGACTTCAGAAAGAAAAGTGCAAAGGTAACAGGTATGTTAAATGTCTGGTATTGTTAACTAAAAGTTAGCATTACCTAAACTAAAAGTTAGCATTAGCAGACCTGACAACAAACAGTACGGAATGAGAGCGGGCTAAAGTGAGTGCGCCCCTTACTGGCCAGGAGAAATTAAACTTGCAGCCGTGACCTATAAAGCATCCTAAATCCCGGCCGTATCTCGATTGGTTTTACAGTTTACTTTTTTAAACGACGGATTGAACACTGCCTTTTTCACAGGATTCATGCAGGCAATCTACACTTTTATCTGAATTAAATCTAAAAATCTGGCTATACATTGCGACTCATAAAAATGATGTACTTTTTTTGGTTTGTCAAATGAAATGCTGTTCAAAAGCATCATATTCTGTGGTTGTGCCATGACAAAATATAAAACGGAATTGAAAGGCATTATGTGTTTATTTGTAACACTGCATTTACTGTGGTAAATCACAAATAAACAAAACCAAGAAGCAGTTCAGACATCTGGGCCTGAAACTTAAATGACTGTTTAATATATGAAGGAATATTTGAAAGGTTTTTCCCTAAACTAAGAAACAGACTGTTTTATAATCACTGCATTCTACAGTATATGTTATTCTCTAGTGATGAAATGTAGCACATGCCTGGGTTCCCAGAGTGTTTCCATGCACATAAAGTAGAGATGGCAAGGCAGGAGGTTTGTTATGACAAAATATGATAAGCATGCTGGGTCCACAACCTGTTCCTTCCCAGGAAATAATCTCCAGGCTCAGTTCCTGCACTGCCAGATATCAAACATCACAGGGAAGTAAAGACTTGACAGCAGGGACAAGAGGGTGTATGCAGAGCACCTTACCTGGTGTTTCACTGCTTAGGGTTTAATACCTGTGGAGTGGACAGAGACTTAGAGAGTCTGAGGGCATAATGCTGTAGTTACATGTTTGCTCTCTGGATAAATTCACCTGGAGGCGTCTGATATCACCGAAAGGAGAAGTTTCAGTCTGTTGAGGATTCAGCTGAATGATAAATCAAAGTGAATAATCTTTCTTAAACATATTTACAGTATTTATATTAGCATTCACAACAGCATAAACAGCACTGTGGATAATTCTATTTGCAAATTTATAAGTCAATTTCTTTTTTGCTTGATTTCATCCAGTTTTCCTTTTTTAGTTTAAATTTAAAGGAAACTATTATTGAATTCAATTAGTTCTTCATTATAGCTACACAGCAGGATAGTAAAAGCTCAATGTGTTAGTTTTCTTGGCAGGATGTCTCCATAAACGATTTAATAACAGCACCAGAAATGAGGAATTCAAGTAGCAGTAACTTATTTTTTTCTGCAGTCCATGAATGAACTCATTTGTTGGAAAATGGATTTTATATAGATCGCATCCTTATTCCACAGCCTCAGCTGAAGGCTGATGTTTTGAAAACACAACAGGAACTTTCTGTTATGACCCAATTTTTCTACAGTACTGACCCAGTTATTACATAAAGGTTACCAAAGCACTGTGATAATAGCAAATGTGTTGTTGAGCAATTTAACAAATGATTAACTACCTGAAATAAAATCTAATTAGTTCATGACAGACCTACCAATAGCTTTAATTTGAAAAACAAAGGATGAGAGGATGTTTCTCCAAAAATAATATAAGAAACCCTAATTTCCACTGATCAATATATGTATATATATATATATATATATATATGTGTGTATATATATATATATATATATATATATATATATATGTGTATATATATATACACACACATATATATATACACACATACAGGTGCTGGTCATAAAATTAGAATATCATGAAAAAGTAGATTGATTTCAGTAATTCCATTTAAAAAGTGAAACTTGTATATTATATTCATACATTACATACAAACTCATATATTTCAGATGTTTATTTTGTTTAATTTTGATGATTACAAATGACAACAAATGAAAATCTCAAATTCATCATATCAGAAAATTAGAATATTGTGAAAAGGTTCAAAATTGATGGCCCCTGGTGCCACACTCTAATCAGCTAATTAACTCAAACCACCTGCAAAAGCCTTTAAATGGTCTTTCAGTCTAGTTCTATAGGCTACACAATCATGGGGAAGACTGCTGACTTGACAGTTGTCCAAAAGACGACCATCGACACCTTGCACAAGGAGGGCAAGACACAAAAGGTCATCGCTAAAGAGGCTGGCTGTTCACAGAGCTCAGTGTCCAAGCACATTAATAGAGAGGCGAAGGGAAGGAAAAGATGTGGTCGAAAAAAGTGTACAAGCAAGAGAGATAACCGCACCCTGGAGAGGATTGTGAAACAAAACCCATTCAAAAATGTGGGGGAGATTCACAAAGAGTGGACTGCAGCTGGAGTGAGTGCTTCAAGAACCACCACACACAGACGTATGAAAGACATGGGTTTCTGCTGTCGCATTCCTTGTGTCAAGCCACTCTTGAACCACAGACAGCGTCAGAAGCGTCTTGCCTGGGCTAAAGAGAAACAGGACTGGACTGCTGGTGAGTGGTCCAAAGTCATGTTCTCTGATGAAAGTAAATTTTGCATTTCCTTTGGAAATCAAGGTCCCAGAGTCTGGAGGAAAAGAAGAGAGGCACTTCATCCACGTTGCTTGAAGTCCAGTGTAAAGTTTCCACAGTCAGTGATGGTTTGGGGTGCCATGTCATCTGCTGGTGTTGGTCCATTGTGTTTTCTGAGGTCCAGGGTCAACGCAGCCACATACCAGGAAGTTTTAGAGCACTTCATGCTTCCTGCAGCTGACCAACTTTTTGGAGATGCAGATTTCATTTTCCAACAGGACTTGGCACCTGCACACAGTGCCAAAGCTACCAGTACCTGGTTGAAGGACCATGGTATCCCTGTTCTTAATTGGCCAGCAAACTCTCCTGACCTTAACCCCATAGAAAATCTATGGGGTATTGTGAAGAAGAAGATGCAATACACCAGACCCAACAATTCAGAAGAGCTAAAAGCCACTATTAGAGCAACCTGGGCTATCATAACACCTGAGCAGTGCCACAGACTGATCGACTCCATGCCACGCCGCATTGCTGCAGTAATACAGGCCAAAGGAGGCCCAACTAAATACTGAGTGCTGTACATGCTCATACTTTTCATGTTCATACTTTTCAGTTGGCCAACATTTCTATAAATCCTTTGTTTTTATTGGTCTTCAGTAATATTCTAATTTTCTGATATGATGAATTTGAGATTTTCATTTGTTGTCATTTGTAATCATCAAAATTAAACAAAATAAACATCTGAAATATATGAGTTTGTATGTAATGTATGAATATAATATACAAGTTTCACTTTTTAAATGGAATTACTGAAATCAATCTACTTTTTCATGATATTCTAATTTTATGACCAGCACCTGTATATACACACTTCTGTAGGAAGCAAACTCGCGTATAGAGTTATGCAAGAATAAAATGTATTAATTGTGACATTACTGAACAAATAAAAAGAAAATAGGGCATTAATTCCAACATCTATATCAAGAAAGGCTCATTAATCAATGTCAAATTATAGTTTTCGATTTAACTCGGGGAAAAAGTTATTTAATTGATCACAACAAAATTACACTGGTTACTCCATATTTCCCTCCAGGATTGTTCAATGCCAAACAGGACCAGATCAGATTAAACTATTATCATGACAAAAAGCAAAGAAAATACAGTTAGGGGTTGAATTAAAAATACTGCAGAAAGGGAGAAAGGAGATAGAACCAAGCAGAATGATTAAAATTGGTCCCCATGTCCTCTGGCATTCTACGCCTATAGCAGCATTGCTATAGAGATAGCTCAGGATAACCTGAGCCACTCTAACCATAAGCTTTATCAAAAGGAAAGTATTAAGCCTAGCCTTAAAAGTAGACAGGGTGTCTGCCTCACGGTCTAAAACTGGTAGTTGGTTCCACAGGAGAGGAGCCTGATAACTAAAAGATCTGCCTTCCATTCTTCTTTTATAAATACTGGGAACCCCTAGTAAACCTGCAGATTGAGAGCGAAGTGCTCTGTTAGGAACATAAGGAACAATGGACAGTTAACCAGAGCAATGGCTTTGTCTAAGCGTGGCAACTGTAATAAAAAGAACTTTAGAATTATTCTTATACTCTATTAATTAATGAAAAAATATGCTGCTGTTGTTTCATGAAGGGTAGTTGTTTTTACAGCAGTAGACTGTTTTCCAGATTAGGCAGATAAGGCACTATTTTCCTTCCACTTTGTAACACTATGCTTCAAATTAAACAGCTCTGTATTAATCTAAGGAGTCAGCCTCCTATTATCTAAGTCTTCTTTTCAAAGGGGCATTGTTTTCTAAAGCCGTGCGCAGAGAAGAAGTTACCCCATGAACACAATCATCAACTTGCATTTAATAAATTAAATGCTCCCCTCTGCAGTTCAGAGATACAAAGGAGATAATAAGGGGAACATATTCTTGAAAGTTTACAACTGCATCTTCTGATAATGACCTGCTAAAGTGAAACCTTCTTTGAGGGGAGAAGAACTCTGTTAAAGTAACTTTGAAGGTTATTAAAAAGTGGTCAGCTAAGAGAGGGTTGTGAGGACATACTGGTATGTCATTGCCATATGTCAGCATAAGGTTTAAAGTATGAAGATGTAATATAACGGTGCACAGTTGAATAATTCCTAATTTTTGTTCTGTGATCTAATTTAGCCAGCCAATTATCATTTATGTTCACCCTGATATTGAACTAATAGGGGGCTTTTTTTCTCTAATAATCTCTTAGATGGTATTTCCTTTTTAGTTATATTGAAGGCATTGTTTTTGTGACCTGGCAGTAGCCAGATTGATATGTGTAGAGCAGAGTTGAGTTCTACGTTATAAATCTGGGATGGCTGCAGTTCAGTCTGTCCATGAAGGGACGGTTAGTACAATACTTTGAGCTGATTGGTTGACACGCCCATCTTTCATAATACACTTTCAGCCAATCGTAGCAGCGAATCGTGACGTTTCAGCCGAGTAAGCTGATAGATCAAACTTTTTCCAAATCCTGTCGGAAGAAAAGCACAGAAATCTTTCCCATCAATAAACGCACTAAGTGCTTCTCTTTGCTAATTTTTTAATTGAGAAATTTTCACTTTTTTAGCTAAAACCGAGTCAGTTGCGGTATGTGAGTCATCCACCGTAGCCATGTTTTTTTTTTAGCCCCTACTAGGCTCTGGTCGAACTTTCTCACTGGTCTCAGTAATCTACGCCATTCTGTATTTCTTAGTACCCAATGGATGTGCCAGCGCTATTTGGACTTATGATCGCAGCTCTCTTTTTGGCATCAAAACGGTTATGGAATGCTGCTGCGGTGGCTGGGACAGCTACAAACGAACGTTCCCTCCACCGGTTGTGTGCCCGCCCTCTTGCCCTGAATACCTGCTCTTGTTGTGAGTCCCAGGTAATTCCAAAAAAAGGTTGCGGAGGAGAGGCTGCAGATGTGGTGTCCAGCTGAAGATCAAACATGCTGCACGGACTACCGGCTCTTTTCACTCTGCCCGACGCTACCGCTGGTTACGACCGGTCCCTCTCCAGGAGGACGCCATTGGAACCGCGTCGCCGCCGCCACCCCTGCTCAAGCCAGTCTGTGTCGAACCTCCGCCGTGCTGCGATCCTGATGGAAGCGCTGCCCGGCGATCAGGATCATTCTCATCTTCCATGTCATGGCTACGACAAATCCCGATGCGCCCAGTGAGTACGACAGTGACGTCATCAACATTGAGGTGTGGGTTGCTGAATGCACGCTCCATTGCAAATAAAGCTCTCTCTCTTGGTGAACTCTTCTCCAGAGAAAGTCTGGATTTTATGTTCCTAACAGAGACTTGGCAAAAGGATGGAGAAATGTATCATCTGAATGAGTTGTGCCCTGCCGGCTGTGCCATTTTAGGGAAGCCCCGCCCCTGTCGCCGTGGCGGGGGACTTGCTGCTGTGTGCCAGGACAGGTACACATGCAGAATAACTGAAAGTGAACTTTTTTACTCGTTCGAAGTGGAAATGCTGAAAAGTAGTCTTTCAAACACTTTCTATAGCATCTTGATCTACCGCCCTCCTGGCCCTGCTGGTGTTTTTATCAGTGAATTTAATATTTTTTTATCCTCTCTCATCAAACTGGAGAGAGTTTTAGTTCTTGGGGATTTTAACTTGCACTTGGATGATGATACATCCAACCCAGCAGTGGAGCTTTTATCTTTGATGGAATCATTCGGATTTAGACAACATGTATCAGGACCCACCCACAATAAGGGTCATACTTTAGACTTAGTCTTCTCACTTGGCCTCCATGTTACAGATGTCCGTGTCCAGGATGTAAACCTGAGTGATCACTACTGTATCTTCTTTAACTTGAATACTCCTCCTGAGCTTAGGCCAGCCCCTACAAAGGCTAAAAGGAGGATCATAACAGAAGCTACAGCTGAAGGATTCTGTGCTCTGTTTGGTTCTTGTGGTAAAGACCTCATTTCTTCTTTGAACGAAATGCTGAAAGAAGCAAGATCTAAGTATTTTCAGCATTTGATTGCATCTAATAAAGGAAACCCGAAGGTGTTGTTTGACACTATAAACTCCCTTGTGTCCCATGCTAGTCCTGCTACCTCTGTGCTTTGCCAAGCAGATAGCAACGACTTCCTTTACTTTTTTACTGAAAAGGTCAGAAACATCAAGACTAAAATCCCACCTTCTTCTTACTCTCTCTCAGCTAGTGTTGCATTGCCCTCACAAGCCTGGTCTTCATTTAATTCAGTGTCCCTGGCAGTCCCTGAATTATCTGCTAAAATGACCCCCACCGCTAATTTGCTTGATGTCCTCCCCTCCAAGCTTTTTGGAAATGTCTTTGACTCAGTCGGACAATGGGTCACCAGACTGTTTAATATGTCCTTGTCTTCTGGTGTATTCCCCAGCTCCTTTAAACATGCCATAATACAGCCAAGACTTAAGAAGCCCAGTCTGGACCAGTCAGAACTAAAAAATTATCGGCCAATATCTAAGCTCCCTTTTCTGAGTAAAATACTGGAAAAAGTGGTAGCTAACCAACTGACATCCTTCCTTCAGACCCACAACATCTACGACAAGTTTCAGTCAGAGTTTCGGAAACACCACTCTACTGAAACAGCCCTGCTGAAAGTGTCTGGTGATATCATGATGTCTGCAGACTCTGGAAGCTGTACGGTACTGGTCCTGTTAGACCTGTCTGCAGCCTTTGATACGGTCGACCATTCCATCATGATAAACCGGCTGCGGGATTGGGTGGGAATGACAGGTCCAGTTTTGGAGTGGCTTACTTCCTACTTAGCTGGTAGGAGCTTCAGTGTGGCAGTCATTTACATGATGTCTGAGCGGGGAGATCTCCAGTATGGTGTTCCACAGGGCTCAGTCCTGGGACCACTTCTCTTCTTACTTTATCTCCTCCCTCTTGGCCAGATTATCCAGCAGCACAGTGATGTGGCATATCATCTTTTTGCTGACGACATACAGCTGTACTGCTCCTTTAAAACCTCAGAGGTCCACAAATTACACTCTTTGATGAACTGTCTGTCCCGGATTCAGCAGTGGTTAAACGACAACTATCTCGCACTGAATACTGATAAGACTGAGACACTCATTATTGCTCCTGACAGTGCCATCCCTGACATTAAACAGCACCTGGGTGATCTATGTTCCTCAGCCAAATCCAGTCTACGTAATCTTGGAGTTATTTTCGATGAGGGGATGTCCCTTGCGCTACACTCAAAACAACTGATCAGGAACTGTTACTTCCATCTGCGCAATATCTCCAAGGTAAGGAAAATCCTCTCTCACGATGATTTGGAGAGAATCATCCATGGATTACTGTAACAGCCTGTTTACCTGTATGAGCAAGAAGGAGCTGGGTCACCTACAAATTGTCCAGAACTCTGCTGCAAGACTCCTGACCCGTACCAATAGGACAGCCCATGTAAATCCTCTCTTGAAGTCCACACATTGGCTTCCTGTTGCTTCCAGGATAAATTTTAAAATCCTGGTCCTTACCTTCAGGGCCCTTCATGGACAGGCGCCTGGCTACATGACAGGTCTGATCCAGCCGTATACGTCGGTCCGTAGCCTAAGGTCTTCAGGTCAAAACCTGCTTATGGTTCCTCGGACCCGTTTTAAAACCCGAGGAGACCGGTCCTTTAAAGCGGTGGCACCCCGTCTTTGGAATGAACTCCCCCTGTCCCTGCGCTCTCTGGACTCGGTGGATATCTTTAAAAAGCAGCTAAAAACACACCTGTTTTCACTAGCCTTCCAAAGCACATGGCGTATTGTTTTATTCCATTATTTATTATAGCTTTTATTGCATTTTCTCTGTTTTTACTTGTGTTGTTTTTATGTTATCATGTGAAGCACTTTGTGACTTTGTCTGTGAAAAGTGCTATACAAATAAAGTTTACTTACTTACTATTTGATAACATATATATGCCCAATGCTCTCTATCATTTTTGATTTGAATGAATGTAATGGGTTTTATAATTAGGCCAATATCTTTTGCACATGCTGAAATGTTTTGTCTCCATTATAGCTTCCTTTTATTTGCAGCTTTCTATGAACAACAAAAAAAGAAAATAACTGCAGCTGTGTATTTGTCATGTGAAATGTGTAGGTTAATGGAACCACAGTTACTTGTGTTTAGAAAAAGGTCACACATGGTCATCCATGTGGGCTTTCATATCTGTTTAACCATTGAATCTGAATTATTTGTCAGTGAATAGATATGTGGGAAAGACAACAGAAGGACAGAGCAGAGCTTTTTAAAAATAGACAGCTCATTGAATTTGGTCCTGCTTTCTTTTACAGTGTCATATCTTGAGCTTTATATTAAAATTTTTAACTGCTTTCCACATACATATGAAGAAAGAATCCTTTTAATAAAGCTGTGACTTCTTCTTCTACTTTTCTACTTCATTTTCCTTCCTGTGACCTGACTTCTCTGCCTTTCACCTTTTTGTTTATCTTCGCAGCTAATCTTTACTCTGATCTGCTGCATTCAAGTGAAAAGGAGCTTTCAGCAGTGGGCAGCCCTTTCTTGACCAGTTTGGGCAGAACACTGCAGACAGCTGGAAATACCATGACCTCCTGACAGTTTGTCCTTATGATGAGAAATTCCTCCATTATTTAAAGTGTCAAGTCAAATGTCACATTTATGCAACAGACTCATTTCTGAACCAAAATTGTATTAATCTTCCAAAGAATATGGAAGTAAGTAATGAGGGTGACAAAATAGAAACTGCTCAAATCCATCTACAACTGTTTTCTGGATAATAAAAAAAGATTGAGATTTTGAATGATATATATATATAATTATGCTCCTTTTACTAAAAGAAGTAGAACTAAAATAGTGTCTAGCAAAGTCACAGGGTGGAATGAAATCATCATAGTCTGAACTAAACGGCTAAATATGATATAATGATTATAATTTAAAACCAGAAAAGCAGAATTATGCCTCCTCACAAACAATGAGATGTGTTGACTATTGAAACAATGATATATGTTCCATTTCTTGCTGTAGACATTTTTCATGCATAGTTTGAAGAAAAAAAAAAAAGCATAGTATAAACATCCCTTTTTAATAGATTATTTCGAGTACTATGAAAGCAATGTGTACATTTTTCCATTCCAGGCATAAGAAAGTGAAATCAGCTGGTTGATTAATGAGGCTATTTGCTCAGCTAAACAAACAGAAGTTTACCACTAAACACAAACAAACAAACTACTAATATTAGGGCATCAGTATCCCTCAGATAGGAGGTGCTGTTTTATTTTCCAAACTGTGACCGTCTATGATTGTCATCATGGCATAAAAATGTTTTTAAACAGCTAAAATTAGCCACCTTTAAGTCTACTGACTAGCAGTGTGAAGAAACAGACGGGGGAGGGCAACATTGCGAGGCTCTTTGCTTTAAACCGCCAATTTCTTTAGCATTTTCACCATACTGTAAGGAAATTGCTTTAAAAAAATTATCATATAATCAATTGTAGTGATTTTGAAACTGTTATGAAGTAAATTAGTAAAGAGAAAAACCCTTTTCCTATTTTCACAGAGAAATATATTCCAAAAGTTTTATGTATAGACGAGTACAGCAGAGAAACTATAACAGGGTTCATCCGATCAGCACTAAAAAAGCTCAAGTGTGAGTGTTTTTTTGCTCTGGAGCTGAACCTTTAGGAAGAATTAAGTAAACCCTGACCAAGGGGCAGTGGTTCTCCATTCCTCAGAGGGTTGCTGGAACCTTTGGCTTGCACCTCAGTGAGAAAGGATTCATAGGGCTTCATAATAATGAGCCCAAGCAGTCTTCAAAGCTTTGAAAGAAAACTTTGGGAATACTAGACTAGAGCAACTTTGATCCGGCTGACCCTAAGCCTGCTGATTTTCACGACATGTTGTGACTCAGAAGAGAAAACAATGCACAAAAAGTTAGCATTGTACAACGGTACTTTCACTTAAACAAAGGTCTGATTCAGAGATATGCATACTGCATAGTCAGGATTAATAAGTCTTGGTTATACAGTCACATTTAAATTAAAATGAATGCAAACCAGTGAATAAATTAATCCATAAGGCATTTTTTTTTTAGCATATTTGTGTCTGTAGTTCATGATTTAATGTTCTCCAAGTCTTCTGCATTTCTAGTGCTTTTGCTTGAGGGGAAACAAAATATTTCCGTTTTAGTAATTACTAATTTAATGAGTAGCTAATCACTTTTGTGCCGCTTTAAGGCTGATTCAGAGATAATCAGGAGTAATTCATTCCAACAAAATGTAAATTTACAAATAATCATGAACTATTAATGATCTAATCATTCATTTATGCTGCATCCCATAGTCTGTTTAACAGTAACTGATATTTAACTGTCTCTTTAAGCTCTAGTTTCATATGAATAAGTTAGATCATCTTGGATTAATCCTGATAGCTATACTATGACGGTAAACGTAAATATATTTAAAGAAAACAGTATGTTGGATTTCTGGCACTTTTGCAAAGTAACAGTATAAACATTTGATACCAGAAAATTTAAAAAAGAAGCACCTTCATAAATCATAATATATAACACAAAACGCACAATAATTTATATGCTAATACAAAATCCCTTTTTGTGTGCTCATTTATTCCCCCTGTTAGTGATTGATAATGGAGCCAGCCAAAAAGGATCATTAAACTCATTGTTTCTATTATTCCTATTAAAAGACAGTATTGCTGAACACATCATCCACTGTCCAATTCAATTTCAATTCAGTTTATTTATATAGCGCCAAATTCACAACACATGTCATCTCAAGGCACTTTACAGTTCAACCAGATCATACAGTCAAATTGATACAAAGTTTTCTATCTAAGGAAAACCAGTTGATTGCATTGACTCATTGACTCAAATACAATCCCTCACACTAAGCATGCTTGTAGCGACAGTGGAGAGGAAAAACTCCCTTTTAACAGGAAGAAACCTCCAGCAGAACCAGGCTCAGTGTGAGCGGCCATCTGCCAAGGCCGACTGGGGTTCAAGGAGACAGAAGCAGAGATACAAAAAGCAGCTGTAAAAGGCGGCCCCGTCCAGGAAACACACAGCCAGGCAGACGAGCTCCAAGGCAGCTCCCATGCCAGAGGATGAAGAGAGCACATCCACCCAGCCACGGCCAGAGAAACAGGACCACACTGGAAGACAGGCCGATCTCCAACATCTACAAACAAGGGTGTTGATGGAAGCAGCACAGCTGATGTTTCTTTCCTGGATGACGTCACAGCCAAACAGGAACAGACGAGGCAAAGCTACTCTGAGGAAAAGCAGAGAGAGCAGAAGGTTAGAGATTGAACAAACAGATTCTGCAGAATAGGAGAACAGAGAGAGAATGAAGCAGAATGATGAAATGGGGGTCCCTATGTCCTCCAAAAGTCTAAGCCTATAGCAGCATAACTATAGAGAGAGAGCTCAGGATAACCTGAGCCACCCTAACTATAAGCTTTATCAAAAAGGAAAGTTTTAAGCCTAGTCTTAAAAGTAGACAGATTGTCTGCCTCACGGACTAAAACTGGTAGTTGGTTCCACAGGAGAGGAGCCTGATAACTAAAAGATCTGCCTCCCATTCTACTTTTAGAAATTCTAGGAACCACTAGTAAACCTGCAGATTGAGAGCGAAGTGCTCTGTTAGGAACATAAGGAACAATCAGATCTCTGATATAAGATGGAGCTTGGCCATTTAAGGCTTTATATGTGAGAAGGAGGATTTTAAATTCTATTCTTGATTTAACAGGAAGCCAATGAAGAGAAGCCAGGATAGGAGAGATATGATCTCTCTTTTTAATTTTCATCAGAACTCTGGAGCCCTAGACTCTAGAGCCCTAACCATCTTGCAATGGTAGTCAAAATGCATAAATGTTTTAAATGGAGCACTAGAAACATACCATGTGATGCAGAACAAGTAGAATGCAGAAAATGCTTTTGACATTTGTGTGCCCATTGCAGTGCAGCAAATCATATTTGCTGAGTTAAACCACTTTAATGGGAATATGTAATCAATATCGTAATAAGTCTCACTTGTAAGTAAAAACAAAAAAACAAATAAACCCCCCCACCCCCACCCCCCCACCCGTGAGCATCTTTTTATTTTACCAAAATGTAAAGAAGATGAGACAATACTTCCCTTTAATTAATTATATTACTGTAACTAGGCCACCGGTATTTCTATATCACTGATGATAGATCATTTAATTAAGGTGTATTTCCTGATTATTGAGGTCAAAGGTAGGGGAAAAAAAATAAAGGTTGAAAATGATTTAGACTTCCAGTTGTGAAAGGGGTAAGATTTCTGGAATAAAAAATTGTTTCAATATGTCATTTCAAATGTTTCCTAAAAATATACAGCTTGAATCAATATGGAACTAAAACATAGAAGCTGGGAGGAAACAAAGCCAAAAACATGCAGATGTCACAAACTGGATGATGCAAACAAAAACATTAATCATCAGCAAATCTTGCAAGGTGATTAGGTTTGGTCTTTCTTGATCAGAAAAAAAAAAAACATCCTCCCTAAGTTTCCCTTAGTCTCTGAACTCGGCTGCACACTTGAAGATGCTTGTGAAAAACCACAAGTATTTAGCAAACTAGTGGCCATATTACATTAATTTGTCTGGATCATAACATGATTATGTCCAGCAGATCCAGTAAACCACTAGGGTGGGATAAAAATAATTTTTAGATATCCATAAGCTTGAGAAAGAAATTTTAAAGGACCTTAATGGAGGAACAGTTAAAGTGAAAAAATAAAAAAAGAAGCTGTGTTTCATGCAGTGTTATTTGCAAATAGTTTATTTAAATGTTCCCATAAAGTAGCATTACTAGCTAATAACCAGAGCTGTTGACTAGGAGAGTTTTGCCAGCTTAAGACCAAGGAATTTAGTTTTCTATTGAGTCCAACAGTTCAGTAAAAAAAGTGCTTGAAAATACAGGCAGATCTGTCACAGCTCATGCATATATTAATTATTAAAAAAAACCCCACAATCATTACAATAAAAGCTTACCAATTGAGAGTTTGTACTCCATATTGTACTGTAGTTCTGTTGTGAGCCGTGTGAATATGTTAACAAAGTATATTTCAGTAGGTCGTAATATTTCAACAAAGAATGTAATATTAAATGTTTTGAAAATACATGTTCATGTTACAAAGATACATCATCAAACTGTAGAACAATATATTCTCTACTCAGATTCAGGCATGCTTACTAAAATAAAGCTTCATGTTATTCACGCATTATGTAAGTGGGAATCATTTTGGCATAATGCAGAAATACCCCAGGTCTTAAGTAGTGTTTAGAATGCAAATAATAAAAAATAATGCTTACCTCTATCTGCAATTCATTCTCCTTATTGAAAATAAGACAGGATGGTGAGTGAACAAAAACTGAAAAACTCTGCTTACAAGCAGGCACGGAAAGCAGAGAAACAAAACAGTCGTAAGTTTAGTTCCATCTGCAGGAATACTTGCAAGACTACAAGGAACCCTGTGAGCTTTTTGCACATGATTTATTATTTTTTTTGGTTTTTCTCTTCCTAAGATAACAGATCTTGAGTCTGCTGTTAAATTTGAGGGATTTTAAAGTGAAGACTACAACATCTGTACATTCAAAAGAGCTTTGGGAATACCAAGTATTTCCACTCAACAGTCTGCAATCTTTTAGTAATGCATTGCACCAAAAAATGTGCAATAATAAAAAAAAAACACCAAAAAAATCAATATGATCTTATTACATTAAGAAAAAAGACCCTCAGTGCTTGCTGGCTGTGGCCTTTGAGTCTGTGTGAGAGTAGTATCAGTTTTCTCTAACTTTGAGCCTGATGAATACAACCAATTACTACATAGAAATATTTACATACAAGTGGGAATTCTTTTTATTTATTATCTAACATGACTTTAATTTCAGCTTCTCTTTCATAATTAGATTTAAAACACTCCAAAACACGACTGATTAAAGGGAACTACAATAAAATGGAAATATGAATAAATCAGCTGTGAATTCACAGAGACTAAATATTTCCATATGAATAGTTTAATGAATAAATTATAATCATGTTGGGTTTTTAATTAAAGCTCTGATAAAATCCCAGTAATCATTACTCCCTTAGATGATACGCTGTGAATGTATTCACAACCACAACAATGCATTTTTTTTCAAGACTTACCATTTTTTGGTAATAATGACACATCCTCACCGGTCACTTACCTTAGACATGTTTCTTTGAGCTTATGTAGGTCCTTAGAGCATGTGCCAACAGGCTGCAGGGTTCCCTCACAATCCTGCGGGTGCTGTAGCGGACATGATGCGTAACAGGTGTACGGCGGTGAAGAGGGCAGACATCAGCAGCAGCCGCCGAGAGCACCGGCCACGTCTTCTACCATCTGCCCTCGTCCCACGAAGCCTGTAAGAGCCTGGCTAAAGGGAGTGTGTATGTGTATCTATGTATAAATCTTGCTTCCTGCAGCCAAGTGTCACCACCTCTCTGCCCAGCATCCCACTTCCCCCTCCTCCAATTTATCATTAATACTCTGCACGTAGTCCAAGATCCTGGACACATGTGGACTGGACCATGTGTCCATTTAAGCACTGAAACCTAGAGCATCCATGCATAGAAATGTCTCATCACTTTATAGGGAGAATAACCTCGTTTTCTGAGATAAAAAGCCGTTATTGTTGGCATGTCTAACATTGATCAATGCTAGACACACAACCAATGTTTGAGATGGCATCCACATAATACAAGGGTGTGCTCTCTAAAATTGTATTTAAGGCATTTACCTCAAGATATTTGGATTACTGCAATATTTTATGTTTTCACTGTTGTCATTTAGGCCCTGAAAGGTTTGGCTCCAACTTACCTGCAGCATAATTTTAATCTAGTTTCATCTATAACAGAACCAGTTGGTTTTAGATGTCCCATAAGCTAAAAAGAGATGACTAAACCTTTGCAGTTTCTACTCCTTTTCATTGGAACAGCCCCTGGCATATAAGGAGTGTTTAGTGTCATATGTTCAGAGTTGGACACAAGCACAGATAGGATAACTTTTAAGTAGCAGGCGTGCAAGTTTATACTATAAAATGAAGCATTTATTAATTAATTCAAAAATAAAACACAGATACAAATGTGCAAAAAGTTAGAATCACTGCAAAATGAATGCCGCAAAGAGCAATGCAGAAAAAGGACAAGCATAGGACAACTGGTAATTTGGCATGGCTGCATCTGAGTTCAGTAAAGAAAACTGACATATAACTCCTGAGAGTGTATTTAATTATTTAAACTATAAAAACCAGGACAGCCATGCTAGCATCCAGGAACATCATCATTGATTGGATCAACACTGTTATAGATCATCCAGAAATGCCATAACAACACAGAGGCTGTAAACAGTGGAATCTATGAATCATATGAAATATATGATCCTCTTAAGGTCACAAGTTTTTTGTTCTTTATAGAGGAAAAATGCAAGCTAATAAACTTAGATGTTAAACAAGATATTGTTTTAATATTTTTATAATTGTAGATTTTGCATTTTGAAAATATTCAAAGTATTATTTACTGTACCAAAGTGTGGAAATTCAGGTGTGTCATTGGCAAAGCATATAGGCAATGAAGCCATGTCTGTATGCGTTCTAAATATTAAGCTAAAAGAATAAAAATAACAAAACAAAACAAAATTAGGAGCAGACCAATGGGGAAAAAAAATAAAAAACACATCAGACCCAATTAAAAAGGTTATGGATAGAAAAGTAAAACAACAGCCCTTCTACAGGTAAAAGGAAAAAATATGCAAATAACAGCATAGATGTGGGAAGCACTCGTGGAACAGGTGACAATGGTGCAAATATAGGGTCAAAGTGTGACGACATCAATATATTAAAACTATTTACTGCAACCAACAGCATGGTTGCAAACACTTATTGGGCCTGTTGGGTGCAGGGTAGTATGAAGTTTAACAAACACCTGCAGGATGGATTTATGGGTAAAATCAGTGGGCCAGATTTATCAAGATCCAATTTTGCGTGCAGTAATTTGCGCTCGCAAACTGGAATTTTGCGCGAGGGGCTGAACCATGGTTTGCAGGTGATTTAGCAAGAGCGATTGCATAACTGGTAGGCAGGTGCAAAACTTTTGGAGACGCCCTATTTAAATGATGGTTTTGCGCATTTTGTGGTTTGCGGCAAAGTAGTTTGTAGTTTGTGCAAACTAGTGCATTACAAAACTTTAATCTTACAGTGACTCCCCCACCCCCTCCAAAAAAAATAGAATAAAAAAAGATATATATACAGTGGGGCAAAAAAGTATTTAGTCAGCCACCAATAGTGCAAGTTCTCCCACTTAAAAAGATGAGAGAGGCCGGTAATTTTCATCATAGATATACCTCAACTATGAGAGACAAAATGAGAAAAAAAAATCCAGAAAATCACATTGTCTGATTTTTAAAGAATTTATTTGCAAAATATGGTGCAAAATAAGTATTTGGTCAATAACAAAAGTTCATCTCAATACTTTGTTATATACTCTTTGTTGGCAATGACAGAGATCAAACGTTTTCTGTAAGTCTTCACAAGGTTTTCACACACTGTTGCTGGTATTTTGGCCCATTCCTCCATGCAGATCTCCTCTAGAGCAGTGATGTTCGAGGGCTGTCGCTGGGCAACACGGACTTTCAACTCCCTCCAAAGATTTTCTATGGGGTTGAGATCTGGAGACTGGCTAGGCCACTCCAGGACCTTGAAATGCTTCTTACAAAGCCACTCCTTCGTTACCCGGGCGGTGTGTTTGGGATCATTGTCATGCTGAAAGACCCAGCCACGTTTCATCTTCAATGCCCTTGCTGATGGAAGGAGGTTTTCACTCAAAATTTGACGATACATGGCCCCATTCATTCTTTCCTTCACACGGATCAGTCGTCCTGGTCCCTTAGCAGAAAAACAGCCCCAAAGCATGATGTTTCCACCCCCATGCTTCACTGTAGGTATGGTGTTCTTTGGATGCAACTCAGCATTCTCTCTCCTCCAAACACGACGAGTAGAGTTTTTACCAAAAAGTTCTATTTTGGTTTCATCTGACCATATGATATTCTCCCAGTCATCGTCTGGATCATCCAAATGCTCTCTAGCAAACTTGAGACGGGCCTTGACATGTACTGGCTTAAGCAGGGGGACACGTCTGGCACTGCAGGATTTGAGTCCCTGGCGGCGTAGTGTGTTACTGATGGTAGCCTTTGTTACTTTGGTCCCAGCTCTCTGCAGGTCATTCACTAGGTCCCCCTGTGTGGTTCTGGGATTTTTACTCACCGTTCTTGTGATCATTTTGACCCCACGGGGTGAGATCTTGCGTGGAGCCCCAGATCGAGGAAGATTATCAGTGGTCTTGTATGTTTTCCATTTTCTAATAATTGATCCCACAGTTGATTTCTTCACACCAAGCTGTTTACCTATTGCAGATTCAGACTTCCCAGCCTGGTGCAGGTCTTTATTTTTGTTTCGGGTGTCCTTTGACAGCTCTCTAGTTTTGGCCATGGTGGAGTTTAGAGTGTGACTGTTTGAGGTTGTGGACAGGTGTCTTTTATACTGATAACGGGTTCAAACAGGTGCCATTAATGAAGGTAACGAGTGGAGGACAGAGGAGCCTCTTACAGAAGAAGTTACAGGTCTGTGAGAGCCAGAAATCTTGCTTGTTTGTAACTGACCAAATACTTATTTTCCACCATATTTTGCAAATAAATTCTTTAAAAATCAGACAATGTGATTTTCTGGATTTTTTTTTTCTCATTTTGTCTCTCATAGTTGAGGTATATCTATGATGAAAATTACCGGCCTCTCTCATCTTTTTGAGTGAGAGAACTTGCACTATTGGTGGCTGACTAAATACTTTTTTGCCCCACTGTATATATATAAACTTTGGCAACCTTTATTCCCTAAGGTGGTATGTGGCTGAATTTCTACTTCACTGCAGTAAAAAAACAAAAACAAAAAAAAACAGGTGTTTTGTATTGGCCTGTGGAAAAATGCACATACCAAATGGCTCACAAGAAGTGACTGTGGATGAGATTACTGCGCGTACGCATCCCCGCAGCATTGGCATGTTGCTCCACAGGCGCAGGGGGGAGGTCGGGGTTCTCTGCTAGGGTGTCAGGGCGACATGGCATTTAGAACGTCGGAAAGCACTTCTGAAAAACAAGATTGGGAGATCCCAGCTCTCGCTGCAACCGTACGCTGGAATGACCCAGATGCAAAAAAGTGCAATGTTGCAAGGAGTTTTGTGATATGTGGTATTGCGTGGGTCCTCCTTGTGGCTGGCTCCAAATCCATTCGTAGTTCCCCCAACAGCTCCAAAATGACAATGCTGGATAAACGATATGTTTTGATGATCGTTTCCTCCTTCATTCCAAAAATATTCACACGGAGTGAAAAAATGCGTTCTCTGCGTCTCCTTGCTTCATTTCGATGCGACTTGCGACAATAACCGCTGCCATGTGTGAGAATTTACGCATACAGACCATTTGCACCTTCTTTTGAAACATGTTAAATATAGAGTCAGATACCGTTAGCAAAATTTCTTTCAGGTTTGATAATCACTTTGCGAGTGCTAAATTAATATATTTACATGTTCTCCTCCCACAAGACGCACTTTTGCGTGTAAACGCCCCATATTGCATATTCATTGCAGAAAAAGTACTAAATGGATAAGAGGCGCTATTAAGCACGTTTTAAAGACCAAATCCTTTTAGCACGCTGTTGATAGATCAGTTTGTACATTTTATACATTGAGCTATTTGTGAAATAGCTCACGTTTTTATACACGCAAACCTTTGATAGATCCGGCCCAGTGAGTAGTAGGCTCCATCTGTAGACTACATGTATAACTTAATTAATAAATCTGAGATATTTGGGGAGTGTTGGCCTAGTGGTTAGAGCAGTGAGCTTGTGCTCTGAGAAGGTTGCAAGTACCCAGTTCGATCCACACAGCCTGCAATCTGGGTTCCTGAGCAAAACATATAACCCCACACTGCTCCCTGGGCCCCGCACAATGGCAGCCCACTGCTCCCTAAGGGGATGGGTTAAATGCAGAGAGCTAATTTCTCCAGTGTAAGATCAATAATTTTTGTTTATTATTATCATTATTAATCTTTCTTCACCGAGATCATTGGCAATAAAATGAACAAAGGCCATATCTTATCAGCCATAATCAACAGGCTAACAAACCCTTCTGTAACTGAAGCACTCAACCCGGGTCTGATAATTTTTTTCTAAATTTTTCACAAAAAAACCCCCAAAAAGATAAGAGTCTGTACATTCATATCAAGTCCAGTATCAAAGTTGTATCAAACTACAGAAAATATCGAAAACATTTCTCAATCTCACCAAGTATACTAAAAAAAAAAGAAAAAAGAATCATACACCAACTAGGCTCTTCCTCCTGCTGTCTCGATGTTTTACCTACAGCCTTCGTTAATCTCAAAACTGGCCGCACTTTAATCCCCAAAAGCATTTTAGGAGCATGAATTAATAGTGGACAGTAGCATTATTGTGGAGGTAAGAAGCTGCACATGTGACCAGTAGGCAGGACATGACAGTAACGGGTTGAGAAAGCTCTTCCTGTCATAACAATAGAGTGGCCTTAAAAACGGCAATTATATTACCGTAATTGAAAAAGAGCAACTTGGACAAACTGCTACTGCAGAAATGCAGGTCAATCTCAAACCTCCCCTGCATCAATAGGATTTATGAGGTAGCTTTGTTTTAACAGCTAAAAACCTTCCTAACAATGACCAGCTGCTCAGTCCTCCAGTCAGGTTTCTGTGCCAACCACAGAAGAGAGAATGCCCTGATTAAGGTGTTTAATGACATCCATATTAATACAGACTGTGGAAGAACCACTGTGCTAGTATTATTGGACCTTAGTGCAGCATTCAACACTGTTGTTCACTCCGTTATATTGGAGCACTTGGAAAACCCAGTCAACCTTTCTGGTACAGCACTGGACTGGTTTAAGTTGTACTTGAAGGACAGATGTTTTTATGTGGGCGTTCCCCAAGGGTCCATTTTAGGGCCTCTTCTATTTAGTATCTGCATGCTCCCCTTAACTCATGTGTTGCTAAACAATGTATTTTACAATAACAATGCAGTTGACTTGCAGCTGTACATTACAATATTACTAGCTGGTATGAACATATTCAAGTGCTCGGTAAACAGTGCTCGGCGGCACAGAAGATATCAGCACACGGATGTGCCAGAATTTTCTGCAGCTGAATCAAAACAAAACTGAATAGATTTTAGCCCAAAAGAAGAGTATTAAAATGTTAGCACATAGCTTCAGTTATAAAGGCTAGAAACCACCAATCAGGCTCAATATCTGAGTATAATGAACAACTCATACCAGAGACACATACCCTAAAGAACATCTCAAGAACTATTCTCTCAGCAGGATCTTAAAAACAAATTAATGCATTTATCTGCAACAGTGTCTTCACAGCTCTGCCTTAAATGTAGATCAGGCAGCTGTAGCAGATGCAAAAAGCTGCTGCCAGCATCCTCACTAAAACTGAGAAAGTGCAGCACATCACCCCATTGCTAAAATCGTTAAACTTGCCCCCCATCTCTCAGAGAATACACTTTAAATGCTTCTGGTAGTCTTCAAATCACTGAATGGCTAAGCAGCAAAATACATAACAGACATGTTGTTAGTGTATCACCTCCACGACCTCACAGGTCTTTAAGCTCTAATCTACTTTATATACCTGCAACCAGAACCCAACATGGAAAAGCATCATTTAGTTCTTAAGCTCGAAATACACTTCCAGAAAACTATAAAAGCATTGAAACCCTAAGTCACTTGAAATATCGATTAAAAACACATGTAAGCGTGTCCTTTGACTGTGCTATATTAACAATATCAGTTAAGTTTCTCGTCTAACCTTCATTTAATTTTGTAACATACTTTTATTTTTCTCATTTACATGTAGACTATGAATTTGTCACGACGGAGATGTGCTATATAAATGAATGTGCAAGGCATAAAAATAATTCATGTCAAGAACTATTTTCAAAAATCTTAAACCATTTAAAATATTTTAATAAAAGTTATGTTAAAGGTATAGTGGAGGATGTTCTCTTTCCAGGTGGATCATCAAAATAAGTGGTCCTCCTTATTGTCAATCATTCTGGTAATATGCTTACATAAGGCCGTCCTTTGTGCTCGACCCCATTTTCCTTTACCAGTGGTCAGCAGTGATGGGACTAACGGCATTGAAAGTAACGGCGTTACGAACGCCGTTACCTTGTTTTAGTAACGAGTAATCTAACTAATTACTTTGACTGTAACTATAACGCAGTTACCATTGCAGACACCCCGTTACTGCGCGTTACTCAGGTCGCACAATGAACCTTTTTTCATGATAGGACTCTTGCGCAGCTGCGTGAAGCTGACACCCCACCCACATCAAAAAACTCTGCAAATAGACTGAATGGTTAGTGCAACGTTAGTGCAGATTTGTGCAGAAAAAAAATATTGTTTGTGCTACTTTTGTTTAAGAGATATTAAAGATTATTTTTTAGGTCATCCAGAGGTGCGCGCCTTGTCATGAGAGAGGGGAGGATGAGAATGGCTGATGTATAGAGAGATTCCGTCTGTCAGTTGGGTAGGTGGGTGTTTCTGCTGGTGGGTGTTAACGTACAGCACACACAGAGAGATGGAGAGTGAGGATGACTCCAGCAGCAAAACAGCGTTTTCCTGATGGAAATACCGGTGTTACGTCGAGCTGCGTTTCCCCATCAGATACGGTTTCCTCTGCATCTCCGCACAGCGCAGGCGGCACGAGTCACCGCGCAAGCGACAGGAAACGCGCATGCTTGCTAAAGGCGCGCCACAGGAGAACTATGGAGAGCGGGAACGATCAAATGATTAACCTGACAACAGCCAGAAATGATAGCCTATATGGAGAAAGGGAGAAAGATGGATGGATGGATGGATGGATGGATGGATGGATGGATGGATACTCTGCCTTCTCAACCTACTGTATTTTTTATTTTAAACATTATTTGATGGCCTTTGTGGCAGGGATGGAGATCCATCTTTTATGTCACACACAGAGTATACATCTAGATAGATAGATGGATAGATAGATGTTGCAGTATCTATAACAACCCAAACACACAGGATTTCAGAATTAGACATCCCCAGTTATTAATTTCATATACTCACCAGATCTGAATACCCTGTTAAAAAACTTCACATGGCGTTCCCCCCTGATGTCATTTACGTTGAGTTGCAATAAATGCTAAACTCTCTGCAGGTTCTTGTCTTTGTCGTCCGCTCTATTCAGCTGGCTTTGGAAACACACGGCGAGAAGGTGGGGGCGGGTGGTGAGGGTTAAGGGGGCGAGAAACGCAAAAGTAACGCAATAGTTACTTTTACTAGTAACTAGTTACTTTTATTGTGGAGTAACTCAGTTAGTAACTCAGTTACTTTTTGGGAGAAGTAACTAGTAACTATAACTAATTACTTTTTCAAAGTAACGTGCCCAACACTGGTGGTCAGTCTGACATAATGGAAAAATTGCTAATATTCTTTTGGAAAGTAAGCTTGTATGAGCAATGTAAACAGCAACTTTTAAACAGAGCGTGCACGAGGAGAAATGGGCTCGTTTAATAAGGGTTTCCTCTCGGGAGCGGGTACAGGGCTGTGCATGTGCAGTTTTTTTTTCTTAAATGGAGAGGCTTTAAAAAATTATTTTCAACAGTCTTTTCAAAAACTCACGAAAATCCTTCACTATACCTTTAAACGTCATTTTGCAAACAGATTACACTTTTTTTGTACGAGATCTGCTATCCCTCTTCAGCATATTAATGTTATAACACAAATAATATATTGTACAACTGAGTGTGATACAAGAACTACTTGTTTTCATACATTTTCATTTTTTATTTCATTCTTTGTTTTTCCCAGGATAATGAAGAATTTAGTTACAATCCCAGAAAAATCTTGATAACCACATAAGAATTCTTTCACCTTCCATATGTCAAAATCATGCTGTTCTTGTGAAGACATCATTTTTTGTGTGTCTAAGATGTTTATAGTTACATTTATACATAGCATTTTAAGAAGAAGATGAAAATAGGACCTTATTGATCTCAAAGCAGAGAAATTCACTTGCAGCATCAGCTCTAGTAACAGCAGGAGGTGCAAAAGAAAGAGAAGGTGCATCAAAGAAGTGACTGTATAAAATTAGGCTAAAAAAATTATGAATTGATTTGATAAATGTAACTCTTATTAATGCATATATCATAATAAGATTCTTACTTTTATGCCCTTTTTAGACTAATTTTTCTTGAATTTATTTAGAAACTTTTCTGTCAAAACCCCTAAATTATCATCAGTTCCTTAAGGACTTTTTCTCCCAGTCAATAAATAAACAAACACATAAGCATAGATTATTCCATTATTGACCCTGACAAAGACAGCCTTCTAAGCCATGCTGTAAAATACAGCCCAGTTCATTACATGCCCACCGGGTGTACTGCAGTTTGATGGATTGCCTCATGACTCCTCACTTCATCTCTGCTGCATTCTGGACCAGGTAATTGCTGTTAGTCTAAGTGCTCAGGCCCAAGACTTAAACCCTTTCTCCTGCACTCTGTGTTCACACCTTGCGTAGGAGAGATGCAAAAAGGGGTTTAAATTAGGATAAAGAATGTTTTGGTGTTGGCTTGCCAGGGTGTGCATTTACTAAAAGGCAAAATGAAACTACCTTTTTGGGTCTGATATATGAAACGTAAAGCTGAGGTCATCTGTACCAATAAAGCCTGCAGTTGCACTGCTCCTCTTGCATGCAGATGAACCACTATAAAAAAGGCACTCTCTGTTTTTGAGGCGACACTCTCATTTCTCTGTAACAGGGAAAACTGAGGGGTTAGTTTACTGTCTGTCCATCACTTGGGGACACAGACAGAGATGGCAGAAAGGGCAAAGGAATAACAGAGGAAATGAAAAGAGAAGCAGGGAAAGAAATCCCCTGAGAAAAGAAACACAAGGAGACTCCGGGTTTCCAATTAGTGTGAGGTGAAATGAGATGAGGTGTACATGGGAAGGACCGTCCAGAACTAAGTATCACAAAGGGAGGATGCAGGATTAGAAGGAGATGAGCCGTGGTGGAGAGCCGCTTTGGTCTTTCTTTCCTCACAGCCCATATCTTAAAGCTGCTGGAGGCTGGTAGGGAGGAGATCCACAGTGAGGGGGGGGGGGGGGGGGGGGGGGGGGACAGGCTTCAGGGAAGCTATTGCTGCACTTCTACCAAAACATTTGACCCCAATACTGAGTCCATGATTGGCTGCTCTGACCTTTTCACAACTAGACTGCTTAAAAAAAAACTCTTAAGACTCATTTCTTTTCAAACTCAATCACTGCAATTGAGTTAATTTTCAACTTCTTCTCTCCTCACTTCATCTGGTTATTAAAATGAAACAGAAAATAAACCTTAAAAATCTGTACAGGTTTTAAAAAGTAATATTCTTAATTAGCTGCTCATGTCTAAGACAAAGAGCAATTTCATAAACAAAGAGAAACTTATTTTCTTATGTATAATACTGATACGTAGTGTCCATTTTTGGATCATTAATATTATTGAAATCCTGATATCTGAATTTTATGATTTTTATAAATCAGATATCTATATGCATACTGTACATTCACGCAAGTTTTCAATAGCAGTCAACTTTTCTCATTTAGGTTTTCCTTATTGATAAAGACTGAGTGCAGCTTGTTTCTCTGCACCAAGATAAAAAGGGATTTGTTTGACAATCCCAACTGGACTGATCAACTTTTATAATGTTTCGAAAGTCCAATAGAGTGAGTTAAGATCTAAGGACTATGAATCATCATACATCGAAGGAATATTTGGAGATTTAAAGAAGCTGAATCTCTTTTGGAGCTATTCCGATTAAATTAAATTCAGTTTAATTACACAGCGCCAAATGACAACACATGTCATCTCAAGGCACTTTACAGTTCACCATATAATTCAGTCAGATTGGTTGAAAGTTTTCTATCTAAGGAAGACAAGTTGATTGCATCGACTCATTGACTCGGATGCAATCCCTCACACTAAGCATGCTTGTAGCAACAGTGGAGAGGAAAAACTCCCTTTTAACAGGAAGAAACCTCCAGCAGAACCAGGCTCAGTGTGAGCGGTCATCTGCAGAGGCCGACTGGGGTTCAAGGAGACAGAAGCAGAGATACAAAAAAGTCCAGGAAACACACAGCCAGGCAGACGAGCTCCGACCCAGCTCCAATGTCAGAGGATGAAGAAAGCACATCCAGCCAGTCACAGTCAGAGAAACATGACTACACTGTAAAAAGGGCAAAGGAGTAACAGAGGAAATGAAAAGAGAAGCAGGGAAAGAAATCAGCTAAGAAAAGAAACACAAGGAGACTCCGGATCTCCTTGTGTTTCTTATTACAAGTGGTTCAAAAGTAAAACCATTTTTGAGAGGGTTTAGAAAAAACCCAAACTATCAAGATTTAAGTAAAGTGATATTGATGTTAAGAAATAATCAATGCATATTATAGAGTCAAGCTTTTCATGACCTGGAAGCCATTTGAACAGCAGTGTTACCATTGGCTGCAGAGGCAGTCAAACATCAACAGAAGACGGTGATCAAGAAATCTAATATTGAATACTTTAAGGTTCAGTCAAGTTTTCAGTTGCTGAGGTAAAGATTCAATGAATATAAGTTTAATGATCTGACAAGACAAATACTTAATTATCTACCATTAAAATCCTAAAATAGTTGAAACTAAAACCCAAACGGTGTCCCAACAAGATGATGAACCCAAACACATCTCTGGAAAAACAATTTGCACGGACGATGCAGGCAGTCATCAACTATGGTAAACTTTCATGACTAAACTCAAACTTCTTCTTGAATAGTGTCTTTTTCAGGGTTATAACATCAGTCTTTGAACTTGCTTTAAAGTGTTGGAGATTAAATATCAATGATGAAGCGTGATCACCTTTCCTCCAGAGAAGGCTGCTTTCTGCCTATGATATTTTATTTGTGTTGGTTACATGTTGATTCACCACAACAAATTACATGACCGGAGGTACAATAATGCAAAATGAGTTAACAATGATGTAATGGAGCCAAGCGTGTGAGCAGCTAGGAAGGACCTAGAGAGTCACTGAAAAGGATAAAACACCCATTTCAAATTTAACAATTCTATCAGAAAATTAGAAAACATATTTGAGAAGCATTTTAAAATTAAACATTTTAAACTGCATTATTAAGGAGAAATAAAAAAATATATAAAAAGTATATTATTAAATACTGATATTAAAAGATGGATTTTTAAATCCAAACCAGAATCTCATTATAAATACCTTTCCTAATCACAAATTTAACAGGTAATTCCTTATTCCATTACCATTTTTTATCCCCTTGCATTTTTTTATTCTTTTTTTAATTAATATTTGCTTTTCACTCTATTTGTGTGTTGTTTTTTTTTTTTTTTTACCTTTTTTGCGAACCTTCTGGTCCCTGAGCACGGAAAACCAGTTAAGACAATCACAGCAACTCCTCTGATATAACCAGCTCTCTAACTGGATATTTTGTGAACCAATTAGAGAGCTGGTTACATCTGAGGAACAGCTGAGCATTTGCTGCTCCAGACTCTGGAACTGTCTTCCTTTAAATATTAGAAGAACCCATGCACTCTGCATTTTTAAGTATTTCTGTTTCCACTGTTTTAACACAAGTGGAGCAGATTCTTTTATCATTTTTGAATATTCCCAATTTGTTTATTCTAGCTTTTTTTGTTTGGTATATAGATATATATATATATATATTTATTTATTTTGATGCTGTGCACAGCACTTTGCCAGAGACCTCTGTCTTAAATGTACTCTACCGTATAAATAAAGTTGACATTGACACTGATGTCTTTCTTTATGAGATGAAAAAACAGTGTTCTGGTTTAACATCAGTCATTTTACATCCACTTTCTATAGTATTCACAAATACTATCATACTAAACAATCTACCTTTTACTTATACAAGTTGGTTTCATTGCTCTCATAATTTGAAAATTTATAAATCACTTTGTGATTTTTCTTTAATCTGTTTACCTACATACAGTATTTCAGTAATTAGTCAATGGTTTTTTTTTTATTCTTTTGTTTGAGCGTGTTTAGTTCTGTTTTACCATTTGACTGAAACCATAAATATTCGTTCATTTAGTAAAAGACAATAACTGTGACAACATCCATCCATCCCCCCATCATCCATCCCCCGATTCATCCATCCATCCACCCACCAATCCCACCTATCCACCCCTCCCTTCCTCCATCCACCCAACCAAAAAAACAAAAAAAGCAAGGAAACATTAACGTCAGAAGGATTCTATTTGTTTAAAAATAAAGCTCTCTGCTTGTAGCATATTTACTAAATAATTGGAACCATAATGCTTTAAAAAGAACCCAAGCAGCACTAATTTAAACTAAGTGTGTAATGTTAACATTTTAAACCTTAATTTGCAGTACTTTTGTTGTATAGGCCATGCTACTCTGAGGTTATGAACCAACGTTCAGTATGTTTCTTTGTGGTATTTTTTCAGCCAAAGCAGAGTGGAGAAGCTCCTCTAGCATCGATAAGCAGTGCTGGGAGGGTTTTTTTTTTACTGCTAGATGGCTCAGCAAGGCTACACCAGAACTGAGAGAGGCTTATTTCCACCAGTTTCAACATACAGTCACATGAGCCCCACCTGCTGATGCCTTCCATTGCCTGACACAGTGGTAATTTCAGTGCTGATTTTGAAGGGGTTGCAGATAATATTCCCTTCATATAATATAATATAATATATATAATATGTATATATTGTATACATATACTTATTCTCATAACTGTTTTGCCATTGCAACTTGCAATTTGCATTGCAGCTTATACAAAATTATATTTTTTTTTCTTTAAGATGTAAAACACTGGATGCCTCTTTGGATGCAGACCAATAAATTACATTATTAATATATACTGGTAAGATGGGAACTACTTAGGAATTAGAAAAAGCCCTGCTCTGCACTGAAAATGGCACTGTGACCTACCTTCAGATCAGAACCAACTGGAGTGTAAGGTTGGGTGGAGGTTTTGGAGAGATGGAAGCTGAGGTAGTTTCTTGAAAGTTTAATAATCCAAAAGGGTGGCAACTGAGAATGCAGAAAACCAAGAACTAGAAGACTTCAGGGAAAACCGACATTAAGATATGACGAGGAACCGCCGAATAGTGACTGAACATAAGGTGTATAAATAGGAGACTAAACAAAGACCAGGCTAATCAGCAGAATCAAGAAGGGAGCTAGAGGAAAAAGAGACTGACACAAGAGGGCAACAGAGCGCAAACAAGGAATACATAATAACTTAAAAATATAACCAAAAAATACTAGAATAACACAAAATAGAAATGAAACCAAAGATTTATGATTCAAATCATTATGTCATGTTTATATCGTTTTTTTAAATATGTATTTTCATAGCCCTATAGAAAAATGACCTCAAGAGGAGAAATTAATTATACTGAATTTTACTTAAAGGAAAAGTCAGTGCATGGCAGTTGGATGTTGTAATCCATCCATCCATCCATCCATTTTCTATACACGCTTGTCCCAAGTGGGGTCGCGAGGGGTGCTGGTGCCTATCTCCAGCAGTCGGATGTTGTAATACATCGGGTAAAAGTGAAAAACAAAAAAATTATTTCACCTTTTCAATTCATGATTCTCCATGGACGGGTTTGTTGTTGGATTGCAAACTTGAAGAGGGAGGAAAGTGATCGAACTTCTGGCCAGAGAAAAAATTCATCATCCATTGCTCTCTGCTTCACATAGTGCACTGGTCGTCGCCATCATAGATAATAGTGCGTTGTGACAAACAGCAGATACAGCACTGGGACTTGCTCAACAGCCGATACCGCACCATCACGTCACAAACCAGTAGGTGGCAGTAGTGTTCTTTGACAAACATGGATGCCTCCAGTAAAGCACATTTAAATTAAATTACTCTTACTTAAAAACACTTAATTATTGAATAATATGTAATAATTTCATACTTAAAGTACTTTCAGAAGTTTGTATTCTGAATATGACCAGACTTTTCCTTTAATGTGATGTAAGATTTTCAAATAATTCACTTTCAAAAGAAATTTAAATTGATTGCAATTTATTTGCTGCATGTGTAGAAAGCTATAAGCTAACTGCTGCATCTAAAAAGACAAAAGTGGTGCATGAATTGAGAAAATAAAGGTTGCTTTTTTATAAAATTTTTTTTTTTTACTTCATCGCAGGACACTTGACCAGAAGAGATAATTAAGAAATGTAAGTGCATTTTTGGGAAAGGACCTATTCTCTCTCAACCATTGATTTGTATCCACCAGATAAACAGCTCAGGCCGATGAATAAACATTAGACCACTTTGGTGCTTAGAGACGCTCTCAGGGCAGAAGCCTAATTCAAGTAACATCCTTTTCAGGGAATCGATTCCATGAAGAAGCATAATGCAATCCTTGGTTGTCGTATGATCCACGAAAGCATTTCCAGCACCATCCCCAGCATTTGTCTCAAAAAGAAGTGATTGTGCTGCCAGGGTACGGTGGAGAGGCATTTAAAACAAAGCAACGGCTGTCCAGGGGGCAATTAAACCCAGGTCAGGGCTGATTTACAACCAATTTGACTGACATGGAAATCTAAGTTGTGTATGTATTTGGAAAACATGCACACAACAGCACGCAGAAAATATCATTTACATTCTAACCTTCACATTCTGTTTAAAGAGACCATTAATTCTTGGACGAGAGCAGCACGTAAACACAATCAGCTCCAGGTGTTTGCTGTTAAAGAAAATGTTCCTGGCGTAGATTACTGTAATTTTTCCCCCTGCCTATATATCACTCAAAAACACCCTTTCCAGAAGCTATTTCCGTGAAAGAAATAGGGCACAAATCTGCAGCAGCACAGCAACCCAGACAAGTAAATATTCTGTATATAAATATATTTCAGGTGACTGCCAAAAGCGACCTACAGTTTGTCAGACAATACGTTAGAGACCCTTTTTAATACAGTTTAGGGTTGTAATGCTTCAATTTTGATAGCTGCCAGCAGCAAAGTGAGGGTGAGAGTAGAAACCTGACATACACCCCAGTCCTTCTAACCTTAGCTTGTTTCTGGAGGGCTTCAGGATGTCTGTCTCAATCCTTTAGTTACTTTTACTTTCATATATCAGTAGCAGCAGAACTGCCAACAGGAGGCTCACCTATGACCAGATGCCTGTAATATAAGGCCCAGGACTGCACAGCCAGTCTTCTGCCTTGAACCCAGCTTATCATACAAGATACAAAATGATTCAAAGGTACATTTGTTTAGTTATATTCTTTGAATGAGTCACTAAACCTTTGATCCATACTTTATACTCACTTTATAAATAAGACTAAGCTTTTGTTTTTGTTTTTTCCTGAATAGCAGAATAATGGTAGGAAGAGATTTTGGTTTTCTTTTTTTCTGAAATTCCCACACATTTATTTAGAATGAAAACTGCCAAAGTTATACGTTATTTCTAATAAGGGGACAGAAATCCTTTCAATAACTAGGGACCGATTGCATAGGTAGCACAGTTTCTAAAATTAGGGAAAATTTGATATTCAATTGGAAAAATATATAACTAAGCATAACATAATGTTTGATTGACAGTATGGCTTCAGGCCAAGTTGTTCTATATAAGCAACTATAGACCCAATTGAAGACATAAGAGTATTAGAGGGATGTGAAAGAAGCCATCTATGTTAGGAAAGAAAAAACAGGGGGTGGACTCAGATTTCAGCTTTCAAAACCCTACATGCAGCAACTGAGTTGATTCCATCCCGCTATCTTTGCGGCCCGCACCCACATGCAGGGGAGCAGAGCACCTCGCCTTTTCAGCCAAGCCAGCAATTCCCTCTAACAAACCCCCTTTTAGAGATATAGACAGGTATGGGGTATTGTAGGCTTACAAAGGACCCAAACGACTGTCATTCCAGAGGGGCAGACCTAATTGTCTGGTTCAATTTGCATGTTTTCTAAGCCAAAACAAGGCTTTGTTTTTTGTCCACTCTATAAAGCCTAGAACTCAACGCTTTATTTTAAATTCAAAAAGCTTCCTGGATGGGAAGCAAAACATCTTCAAACTTGGAAACAAAGTCCAGTGGATTGTGTTTTTTAACTTTTTTGGAAAGAGTATTGCATCAAAAATTACATGCAGTGGATATATTTGTAGATTTAAGCAAAGCATTTAATACTATACATCACATCATTGTAGTTAGAAAATTGGAACCATGTGGGACCTGGGTATAATCTTACTGTTGGTGAAAAGACTTTTAATTAACAGTAAAGGGTTTATAAATTTAGGAGAGTATACCTCACAATGTTTGAACACTGCCTGGGGAGTTCCACAGGGGTCAGTATCAGGGCTTACATTGTTTACTCTTCATATTAGTCATGTATCCACAGTTTTGAAACCTATTTTCTTCACTGATGACACAGTTTTTTATGTTGTCCTTAAAACATTACTTAACTATTTCAAACCAGAATTTATTTAAAATCAAAATGATGTTTTGCTGTAAATAAATGACCTTAGAATATAAAGAAAACAAAAATAATGTATTTTGGAACCAGGTAAAATACAGATACTTTTTACTTTTTTGGGTAAAATCAATATTCTGCAAGTAAACTCAATTAAATTTTTGGGGTTAGTTATGGAAAGCCTAGTGAACTGGAAATCAAATCAGTATATAGAAAATAAAGTGTCAAAAACCATTGCCATCCTGGGGTTTGGGAAATCAACCATAAAACAGGTTTGCAGTCAATAGTTAAACTACAAAGAAAAATCAAAAGATATGTCCACTAAGTCGGTTATTTAGATCATACCAAGCCACTATTCCTTAAATTATCAAAATTTATAGATCTTATAACTTTTCAAACAAAACAATTAGTATTGAAAGCTAGAATAAAACTCTTACCTAAAAATATAGAATAAAGTGTGATATAAATTGAACTTTAAGTCTATAGGTGTGAGAACAAGAAGAAAAGAATTACATGTCTCAGTAAGTGGAAGCAGATTATGGAATGATTTGCCTGTAGAGTTAAAGTTATGTGTGAATATTAAATTGATTAAAAAAATTATATTACAAAGTGATTTTTTTTCAAATTATGAGAGTGATCGAACCAACTTGTATTAGTAAAAGGTAGATTGTTAAGTATGTTAGTATTTGTGAATACTGAAGGAAGTGGATGTAAAATGACTGATGTTGACTGGTGGGACTAAATTTGTGTGAACCTCCTGACCCCTCCTTTTCCAACATGTAATTTTATGTATTACTTTATGCCTTTATATTCCGGAGCCTTTAGTGTTAAAAAAAGATTCCCTGCTCCAGATACTTTTCTTTTTTATGCTTGTTTGAAATAAAAAAAAAATGTAAAACCAAATAAAAGTAATAGTATTGCCTTTAATGTCATGATCAGCCCTGGTAGCTCACCTTAATTCTTCATGTCATTAACCTGCTTAAGTCTGTACTGTTTCTAATCACTCCTCATCCTCTCCACCTGTTGGTTCTGCTTTATATTTGGCTCAGTCCAGCTATCGGGGCCAGATCATTGTTTGTTTTCTGTTTGTTGTTTGGTTTATTTCTGAGGTTCATGTCTTCATTCCCGGCTGCCAGAGGGTTGAGAGGTTTATTCTTTGTCTTGTCTTCTAATCCTGTTCTGGCCCTCAAGGGTTTCGCTCAGAACACGGGTAAGGTTGGTTTTATCCCAGTAAGTCTCGCTCCTAGCAGGAGACCAGTTTAAAGTACTGCAGAAATCCTGGTACCTCGTCTTGTCTCTATTCCCTGAACCACTGAGCCTGCCCGTCGGCATCTGATCCTGCCAGTCTGCATCTGTGTGGTTCTGTCTGGAAGAGTATGGAATTAACTTTAAAATCAGATAAGTGACTCTTGTGGATAATAATCTCCTGTCAGATGATCGTGGTCACTTACCTCTGTTTCTGCCTCCAGAGTGTCAGTGACTGGGTGGTGCCCCGCCCCCCTCCTGCAGCCACTGGGATCTGCAGTTCCACAGCCGCCTGCTTCTGTTCTGTTTCTGTCTGTTTATTTTAATAAACGTTTTGTACTTTCCTACGGACTGACTCACCTTGAATAATGAGTCCATCTGTCCCGTTTAATGACATTTAATTTATACAAGTAACCTAAATTATACAATATGACACCCTTAGCTGAAGGAGATCAAGAAGGCAGCTACCTGCTGTGGCTTACTGCCTCCGGGTCCTGGAACCTGCTACAGCTGTCCACCATCAGGCCCAGGTGATGTTCACCGCTGGAGCCAGCTGGCCCGGTGGTGTTTTCTTATAAATTTGCATTATTTGACCACATTCCTTTCATTAGATCCTGTTGCAATCTGACTTCCTCTCTGTTGTCATTAGCAACACGTGAATCTGTGCAATCTGGTTCTTCTGACTTTCTGACCCAAGTATGTCATCATACCTTCTGTCCTCTTTAGTTGATTTTAATTTACAAACTGTTGTGTGCATCAATTTCACACAATATATTTAGTTCTCAACTCCCTCTCATGGTTACACCCTTGATCTTGTCTACTCTTCTGGCCTTTCATTACATCATTTCTTGAGCTTCAGCCTTTATCTCAGACCACCTGGTAATCACTATAGTTATCAACATCCCCACTCCCATCCCCAAGGACAAACTCAAAATAATCTTCAGAAGCCTCATATCCATCACCCCCTCTGCCCTGTCAGCCCCTCTTAGCACACAAAATGCCCTCCTCCCCTTCTCTGCCTTTTGATAACTCTGCTAACCTTGTGGCTTGTCATGACCACACACCCTCATTGTGTCTTGATCAGCTGGCTTCCATCAAAAAGAAAACAGCCTCTTTTAGGCAATCTGCCTTCTGATACACAACTGAACTCCCTCTGATAAAATCCTGAAAGGGACAGCTGGAAAGACTGTAAGACACGTGGTTTAACTATTCATCACCAAGCCTACACCGACTGTCTTTACCAATACAAAGATGCTCTAAACTTAGCATGGTCCACCTATTACTCAAACCTCTTACATTCTGGCTTGTCTGACCCCGATGTGCTTTTCTCCACATTAGTGATAATATCCCAAAATCCTTTACAGTAAATAAGCAAAATGCCTTTCTGTCATGTTCTGAAAATGATCTGTCAAAAATACACACCATTTACAGTAATCTGACTAATGTTCCAAAACAGCTTCTTCCCCACCGCCATCAGACACCTAAACTGTTGAAAAAACTCTAAATCATGCCACACTCTGCAACACCAAACCAAAACACTGCAAAATTATACCATATATATTAAATTTTCTCCCACACTGTTTACATTTGGTCCCTGCTGCACTTTAAAGGACAATTCCAGTAACATTCAGAATTCAAACTTCTGAAAGTACTTTAAATATCAAAATTATTGCCATGCTCAGTGGTTGAGAGAACAGAGACAAGACGTTGTTCCAGGGTTTATGCAGGACTTTAAACTGGTCTCGTCCTAGGAGCCAGGCTTATGGGAATAAAACCGACCCTCCCTCTGAGAAGGGCCAGAACAGGATCAGAAGATGTGACAAATACGAAACCTCTCAACCCACTGGCCGTCAGGAACCAGGACATGAACAAGGGAATAAATTAAAATGACCAAACAGACAAATGGAAAAGAAATTATGATCTGGCCCAGATCGCATGGGCTGAACCGAATATAGAAAACTGGGCAGAGTTAGACCGGTGAGTGAAATGAGCAGTTAAGGTGAGCTATCAGGCCAGATCATGACACTTTACAGAGGCAATTTCTTTGACAGTTTCTATATTATATGTGACTTAATTTGTTAGAAGTTAGAAAAATCAATGACATAAAACATTCGGCTTTTCCGGATGATCTAAATGCAGAGCAATGTTACAGTACAAAAACTTAAGGAATTAACATTTTAAATCTAACATTTAAATCCAATTTGAAAAGTTTTTCCAGTTGTACATTTTAAATTGAATTATTCAAGAGAAATTGTACATTTTATTTATTAACTCGTATTTAAAATGTTTCCCAATCGATTACTTAAGCCATTTACCGATCTCATCACTTGCTATATTCATAAGGAAGGAAGACAGAAAACAGCCCATCATCCAATCCAAATCATGAACTGTAAAGTTGTTCAGAAGATGATATCAGGGAAATCTGAATGTTTATAAAGAAAAACATTTAGATTTTGCATCTTTTCTCATTAAGTCTAAAATCAACGTGTTTATACCTACAATCATGTTTTATTAAATCAGATTAAATCTCTGCGGCCAGGCTGAGAAATGCAGTTACCAACTCAAAGAGAGATCAACGCTTGTAGATTTTAAAGCCCTTGACAATTTGCATATGACAAATCTTCACTGCTTTATAGTTTTTCCTGTGTGTTCCTCATAGGAGTCTTTATATAACAATCATCTGAATGTGCAGAAGCCTCTACTATCATAATGCTGAATCTACCACTGTTTCAAAGTTTTCCCCTCCTCCCAATAAAAACTCAGGTAATCAGGTAATCCTGAGAGCTTTGATTCTGTAAGTCTTGTAGTTGCATTCAGAGGCGTTTTCAAAGTTCCTGTATTTTAAGTACCGAAATATCTGTTCAGTCTGTAAGATACAGAAGCCTGTTTGATGGGCCTCAGCTTTTTCACCAACTCAAGCTCCGGTTTGAGACAGTGTTTGCTTTTCCATCAAAGTTTCTTGATAAAATCCTGTTAACATTCAGCTACATCACTTCTGACTTTTGGAACTTTTAAATTGGGACTCCAAAATCAAAACTCCAACTTTGATTTCCTCCTCTTTCCAAGCTCAGAAACACGAGTCTCTGATCACAGATTCACATTCTGACTTTGCCAAGATGACAAGTGGTCTTCTTTTGAACAGCGCTGTCTTTGATCCAATCCTCCAATATCATTTCACTAAATTTATATAACTGACTTCATACAGGTTTTTATTGCTCTACAGTATTTCTGTCCTACAACAACAGCCAGTAGATCATCATGTCTTAAATGGGGAAAAAAGGGGATTATCTTAAGTTGTCTGAATATTTCATGTCATCCGGCTGTTTCATTTTTCAAGATTGAGATGAAAATCTCAGCACAGATCTTAAATCTCTTGGTTTTATAAAACTATCTGGAGTCACGAACAACCAAAGGAGTAAAAACTGACAGGAGGCTTTGCTTTTTTCAAAAGGTAAACTCCCTGTGACAATATCAGCTGTGTTTCATTTCTTGATTTGACAGCAGTTTTAAACTTGGTAATATAAATTTTTTTCTTTTTAAATAGTTTTTATACCTCTATTTGGCCGCCTCTTTGCTTACTGGCAACCCTTTTTAGGAGCATAAAATTAAATATATGCCTATTAGAGTACCACACTCTCAAGCTTAATATTTTTTGTTATCCTCCGTCTGTTTGGTGCCAAGAAAACCTTGGATCTTTGTTACAATTCAAGTTGTTTTAAGGTGTTTTGTACCTATGGAGCCGCTTTTTACTGTAACCACGGACTTACTTACTTACTTGAGAAGATCAGCAGACATCTGCTGCCTCTGAATGTTACGTTCTCTAGTCTTTTCTATTTTGAAGAGTAAGTTACAGGGATATAGGGATACAGAGTAGCTGTTTGCTTTCAATATCTCTCCTGTCCTGAGGTGCATCAGTCAGAGAAATAATCTAAAAGTTATAAAACAACTGACACTGTGACAAATAAGACTGAGCAAGTGCCATTGTTTCTTTCCAGCAAATGCAGTGAGCAGTTTAGCCAATGAGGTATATAAATGATTGTGTTGGAGAAGTGATGGAGTGAGCTGCATGTCTTCATGCCATCTTTGTCCTGACCCATTTGTTAGATGCACACTTTTTCTTGGCCTTCTATAACAAAAGTAGACATATTTAAACCTTTCTACCAAACTCATCAAGATGGGTAAAGCAAAGCACTAATATGTGGGAAAAGAACCTGTCAGATTGCAGCCCCGGTAGCTGATCTAATCACTCACTTCATTCACCTGTCGTTTCCTCCGTGCGCTCTAATTATCATCCATCTTATCCATCTGTCTGCTTAATATACAGTCCAGCCCAGCTATCAGGGCCAGATCATTATTCGTGTTTTGTATTCACATTAGTTATTCATGTTTGTTTGTTTTTGAGTTTAGATAAGTCTTCTGGAGCCCTCAGGGTTTTGGTTCGGAGTGCGGGGGAAGGCAGTTTTAATTCCCGTGAACCTGGCTCCTAGGAGGAGTACAGTTTAAAGTTCTGCAGTTACCCTAGTACCATGTCTTGTCTCTGTCCCTCTCAGCCACTGTCTCCATCTGAGCGTGTCTGTCTGAGCTCGCTGCTAGATTCTTAGAACTTTTAACATGCCTGAACGCTCTGTGGATTCCTTGAACCCTGAAACTATCAGTTCCTGTTTGTATCAGAACCTCGTTCCCGTTCTGAACTGTTTCCCTCGCTTGGATAGGTCTCCTACCAGCTCACTGGGGTTGCTGCATTGTGGACGCTCTGGATGGCTCTGCGCCGCATCTTGTTGGCAGTGCATGGGCTGACCCTGCCTTTGATGAGAGGAAGGACTGAAATGTTAAACCAGGTAAGTGACTCATACACATAATCATCTTCTGCCAGATTATCATGGTCACTTACCTGTGTTTCTCCCACATCCAGTAACAAATGTAGACATTTAGTGGAAAAACTAGGTTTGGATTAAAAGTCCTGTGTCAGGTCTGGAGCTGTTGTAACATTTTTGGAACCTGAGAGATTAGACATAGGAAGAAAATGGCGGAAGAGTCATTTTCTCTTAAAGTACTCTTATAAACTATGTAGGAATGAATCTGTTTGTACAAATGCTTCTTGCATGAGGTCCATTGGAAACAGAGGTCCTTAACTTTCTGCAGTCGATTGCTACAGATCTCCAAACTACATGTGGCGTTAAGAGCTTGGTCCTGGTTTCCAGGGCTAAGTTGCTGCAAAAGTTGGATAATGTGGGTTTTCCTCTTAGTTCCAGGGGAAAAGGCCTCAGTTTATCAAGAAAGTTTGGGTAATTCTACTTTATGGAAACACTTTGGTTCTCTTGAAGCTGTTATAGCTGCAGAGGGTGGATCAACGTCATATTGAACCCCTATGGATAAAGAATGAGACGTCAGTTAAGCTTATATGTGAGTTGAGGCAGGTTGAGGAAATGCTTTGGGTAAAAGGGATAGTATAGGGATAGAGTTAAAAAATATTAGTAAAAAAAGATGAGGACAATGAGGAAATGATTATATACAAAAAAAACAACAACAGAATAACCAATAAGAAGCCATGTTTTGTAAACTAGAATGATAAAAATGATAGATGAATATAAACCAGTTCATTATCAGGCTGTGGCTTCAGTTAAGCTATCACCAGTGTTGACCTGTGAGCATGAACTAATGAGGTTTTTAGGGAGTGAAGTGAACTTTAATTTCGATTAACTCTCTAATGGAGGAAGTTAATGGTCTGATATGAGACAGTAACCATCTGAGTTGAAGTAAAATTCCGGTCACATTCAGAATATAAACTTCTGAAAGTACTTTAAGTATGAAATGATTACATACTGTTCAATAAATGATAAGTGTTTTTAATTAAGAGTAATTTTCATTTGAATGTGCTTTACTGATGGCATCCCTGTTTGTCAAAGAACACTACAGCCATCTACCGATTCGTGACGTCACAGTGCGGTATTGGCTGTTGATCAAGTCCCAGTGGTGTATCTGGTGTTTGTCACAACTATTATCCAAGTCATCTTGAAAACATTCTTCTTCCAAATTTGGCTACATATGCATGTTTTTTTTCTGGCCAGAAGTTCGATGCCAAATCCTACCTCCTAAGTTGGCAATCTAATGAGAAACCCGTCTGTGGAGGATCATCAATCAAAAAAGGTAAAATAATTCTTCTTTTTTTTTTTTTACTTTTACCCGATGTATTCCAACATCCAACTGCCATGCACATTGGCATTGTGAGTTTAACTATAGCTCTGGTGAATTTCAATGGTGAAGTCCTCTGGAAACCTTCAATAATTGTTGTTGATTATATATATATATATATATATATATATATATATATATATATATATATATATATATATATATATATATATATATATATATATATATATATATATATATATATTTATATATATATATGTATATGGGCAAAAAATGGCCGCTCCCAGACCCAGTGATTGCGACAAAAAGTACTGTTTTTTATTTTTATAATTTTTTTTTCTTTCTGATTAACTCTAAATTTATTAAATCACTGCAAACGTATTAGTTTTAGGTATAGATAATGATCCATTGGTTATTCCTTGCTGACCGGACTTTTCCTTTAATAACTATTTATGAACAAGAAATCAATATTTTATCATATTCTACCCAGCTATGAAATAATCCAGAAAAACATCCATGGCATCCAGGTATTGCGTTTAAATCCACTTTAAATGTGTTTACAAACTAAGGGAGGTAGGTAAAACAATAGGGGAGGTAGAGGGGTTTCATTGGATTACAGGTTGACTGACATGTTAGTTTACACTGCAGCACTCCTGCCTACCTGCCGGCACAGAAAACAGTCTCACCACAGGACTCAGATGGCTTCCGCAGATCAATGCTGCCAGAGCAGAATGAAATAAATAGCTTATACCAGATTACTGCAGCGACACAACTTTGCTTACTTCAGTGAAATACTTTCTTTAAGACTTTATAGGAGAGATACTTAAAAACATGGGAGTGGACAAATGCAGGGTAATACCCGTCTTAAACTGGTAAGGAAAAGAAAATATAACAGAAATAAGACGGAGGCTAAAATAGAAGAGAACGAGCCGGTGATATATGTGCACTTATGCTTTTATATGACTGAGCCATCAAGCTTTGCTCACCAAAAGAACATTATGTTGGCCTTTGGCACGGTTACAGTGGGAGGAGATACTTCTTTCTCAGGCAGAGAACATATTTTATATGCTTGACATCAACCAGTGCACTATGAATTTCAAACAAAGCAGTAGAAGGACTTTCTCTGCTGGAGAGTGGTTCAGTTATTTGTTATCACAGGTACATTGTCAAGGTATCCAGAGGAGGCCCTAAGTGGGCAGAGGAATGTCAGGTGGTAAAACAATTTATTTCAACCACTTTCTAAATTAGTGAAAATAATCTGCTGGAGGCGGTTTTCTTTCCCGGCTTTGTGTTAGATTAGTTTAGTCCATTGAAGAAAAACAAACAGCTGCTTAGAGATTACTGCATGTAATCTTCTAGTTCAGGTTTCTTTTGCTAGATATAGAATATCTACTGATTAATTAAACAAAATATAAGCCAAAATTTCAAAAGGAAATCTTATTGGTCAATCACATTCATCTACAGTTTTAATGTTGTTCTTTGTATAATTTTGACTTCAAAAAAACTTCTTCCGATCATCAAAAATCAACCTCAGATTTTTGTTGGATTGTATTTTTATCAGAGGTTAACAGGTTGTAAATTCGTTAAAGGTGTTTCTCGCATCTTAATTAGTCATTTTTCTTCCATTTTTTTTTTTTTTTTTTTTGCCATTTTGAAGCAGTCAGCCCACATCCACCTGACTTATTATCAATGAAACATCTTCCTCCACAGAGCTGCCCCTCAGTGGATTTTTCCCTCTCTCTTTTGGATCACTCCCTGTAAATCCCAGGAGATCAGCAGTTTCTTTATCACCAAGATCACTAAACTAGGATAGAACCAACAGCCATCATCAAAGTCCCTTAAATCCCTTTTCTTTTCCACTGTGATGCTCTGTTTTAACTTAAGCACATCTAGATGTCTAAATTGGGTTGTTGCAGTGGGATTGGCTGATACTATTAGTTTTACTATTAGGCAATTAATAGGTGATTGTGTCTTTATGGAGCAAAATCTATAAAGAAAAATCTACACTGACATATTTTACCATCAAAGATTACAGCTGACATTTTAAAGGAAACTTTGGATGAACCATGGTCCAGATACCCTTGGAATAGCAAATGCTCCATGGCTTATAAAGAAAAGGCATCACAGCTATTCTGCAGACACATTCCTCTTCCATTCAAGGAACCATTTCAAAATGCATGAACCCTAAATCTGGGGAGACTGAAAACTTCACGACGATTCACTAACTTCTGCATCCAAGCAACTTGTGCTGCTTTTGTATGCATTCTGCACAGCTATCCACTTCCTTCTGTGTAAGCATGCAGCAATTTTCCCCTTAAAGTGTTTGTTTGAAGAGAAATGTTTAAATGTCATCTGTGCTGCTGTGCACATAAACCTGTCCGGCTGTTGTTAGCTCAACTTTTACTTTCCAGCCTCTTTAGTCTGAGTGATTTACATGCATGACAGCAATAGAAAATGAAAGGAACAAATCTTTTGTCAGGATCCTCGGTGATGATAGTCTGTCTCATCCCTGACATGCAGTTTGCCGCCGTTGCTTCCAGGTTGTGGCTGAAGCAATCGGGTAACACAAAGGAAAGGGGCTTGTGGAAAGACGGGGAAGAGTGAAGAACCCAGATAAAGCTGCTACGCTGAGCTGCCAGCAGGAGGTCTTTGAGTTGTCTCCAGAAAAGAAGCAGAGGGGGGAATATTTGGTGGCACAGCTTAGCGTAAACACTATCTGCTGAGAAGCAACAACAGCATAAAAACTAAAAAAAATGGAATAAAAATAAAAAGCAGAAACCCCCTGATCTAGTAGCCTTATAAAAATGCAAAGCCTCAGTCCTGCAATTTCTCACAAGAAAAACTACTGAAACACATTATATGCCCCATTACGCTATCTGAATTACATGTACAAAGACCATCCATGATTTAACAACCTCACATAATTAGGTATTATTTGTGTCTTTGTGAAATATGGTTTTAGTCTAGTGAAGCTAGGCAGATTAATTACACGAAACATCACCTCAAACACCCTCTGGGGAATGATGCTCGTCTTTCTTTCTGCTGCTTTTCTTTCTGCACCTTCTAATCCAAGATAGGCGATTCTTGCCTTAAAGGGTCCTGCATGTTTTAGACATTTCCCTGCTTGGACACACTTGATTTAAGTAAACCAGGCATAAATAGACTTCTGTGGAACTTAGCGACAACTCAGGAGATGATTTTAATCAGCTGCAGTCACATATTTAGTGTGCAAACGGTGTACGCATCTCCAGTTGAAAATCCTGTTTTTTGTGCAGAGATTTTAAATCAGTTTGCAGCTTCTATGGGATGTTGGCAACATGAGATAAATTACTTTATAAATGCATTGAGAGAAATTATAAATATATATCACTGAGGTTATTATTTAAATCTTGCTAACTAAATTTCCAATTTAGCCTTATGTAGGTAGGACTATATACTATCAACCTGTGAACAGATCCCAGATTTTTTGTGGGATTTGTTTTAGAGTCTCATTAGGTTATTATTCCAAAATTCAAATTGTCCTCTGATTTAACCTGCAGCTTTTTTAAGAACATCGCTTTTTTTTATCATTCTTCACAAAATAAACACGAATATAATAAAGTTAAGGCCCATTAAAAGCTACCACCACTATGATTCACTGTTTTACCTTTGGTGATCTGTACAGTTTTTGTTCTTTTGTGGCTTAAAATTTTAATTTTAGATTGAACCCACAACAACATCCTCAGCAATATTAACATGAAAGAAACAATGTTTCTCTTTTATCAAATGTTTATTTGTTAAAAATGTATCTTTAAAAAAATAAACAACAAAAATATAACTTATGAAGGGTTGTAACAACATTGAAAAAATGTCAGTGACAAATATTGTTATTTAAATAACAAAAAGTTCTTTCTTAAATTTAATAATCTGTATTTATAGAATAAAAAAAACACTAAAACTGTAATGCTGGTGTAGAATTTAATTATAGAACCTACATTTAATTTATAGGAAGCCCTTCTGATATCAGCCATCTTTATAAATACATTTGAAAAAAAAAGTCAGTCTGTATCTAGAGAAGCTCATTACATTCCCCAAACGAAATAAAATTAGACACATGTATCTTGCAATTACTAGATCATGATCATGTAATTATGATTTAAGATCCACGTAATTGTGAAATAAGATTTCATAATTAAGAGATCATCTCATAATTATAACTAAAGATCTCATGATTATTAGATGTCAGATTGAGAAACGGACATCGCTTGGAGAAAACGACAGCGCCATTGGATTTAACATGCTTTTTTTTCCCTCTTAGGTTTGAGGCACTGAGAAATATTGAGCTTACTCCGTATGGATGGCATTAATATTAGTAGGTGATCATTGCCCTGGTATTGCAAGTTCTTGGGGTTGTTTAGGCAAAAAGCTCACAGTGATCTACTGGAAGTTGCTCTCTTCCTCCAGGGTTAATTAAACCAGTACAGATACTTTACGTCTAAAAAGTTAATGTATCCGAAATGCACCAAGGCTGGTTTGGTGTTTAAAAAAAGGATTTGGTGCCTGCTTAAAATCCTAGATCTTCAAAGAATAGAGGGGAGGCTTTGGAATAGTCTAAGATGATGTCCTACTATCACACCTTTATGACCTTTAGTGACCACCATCTGGGTATGTCCTACTATCACCATGAAGTGAAATCAGTGAGTGGAAACACATAGTTTCAGGACAAAACTGACCAAATATACAAAAAACAGTAACTAAAATGAAAGTGATGATAAAAAACATTAAAATCTCAATTCTCATACATCCGTATTCACTTGAGGACATTATAATTTATAAACATTAAACATGTTGCTTTTATTTTGAAAAGTCCAAGCCACCATTACTGTATTTCATGCGCAAACTACTGTACAAGGACCCAGTTAAGGCCTGATTGGTGGACGATTTTGAGTGGAGGCTGACCTAAATGATCCTCTTCTCAAAATTATCTTATCTTGTAATTATGATATCACAATGATGATATCATATGAGATCTCAAATCATAACTAAGAGATCAGAGTATTTAATTATTATTAGATACCTGTGTTTTATTCCACTTTGTTTGGTTAATGCACTGAGATTCGGCATAGATCAGCTTTGGCCAAAAGAGCCACTTTGTAAAGTTGGGAGGGCCACAAGAGGCTCCATGTTCTCAGGTTCAAACATTTCACAGAAATGTGTGGAGCGCCTCCAGTGTTTCCTGTTGACTTCCTGATAATCTGGATAGAACACAATGTTATCTCATTTTTGTAATATTACTGTTGTTTCTTGTTTCCCCCAACATTTGGTTTTTGCCTTCATCAAGCAACCAAAGAGCTGCTTAAACAGCATGCAAAGTAACATTGGATTTTAGCTCAGATAATGCATAAGTTTGCCCAAATTCACATTAGAATTTAGTTATGTGTTATTGTGTTAATGGAACTTATTCCAAAAAAGGACATTTTCTAAAGTAGAATTAAGTTTATGAACATAGAGAATTATGTTTTTGTATAGAATTATCAGTTTCAGCTAATGCAATCTACTTTGGCAGAAAATACGGTCCAGATTCTGTTAACACATCCACCTAAAGATTTGTGGTGGTGCACTTCATCCTTCCAAGGTCTATTTTGATAAACAGTTGATATTTTTGTAAAAGTAAAACAATTCAAGCAAACAAGGCAATTTAACATGTAAAAACTCCCTCTCATGAAACACTATAACATTACTGATAATGCATTTTAATATCAGTCTGCTTTGTTCTTGTCCCTCTTTGGATTAAATATTAGCTTTAGCTTCTAGAGGAAGCAGGAAAAAAAATGAAAGGCAGCTACTGAAAAAGAAGGTTCAGTTCCCTGGTGCGGTGGCTCTCTTTATTTGTACATTATCTAAATGACAGACAGTTAAAAGTGAAGTATTAATGAAACTTCCTGAAGTAAAACCGTAGATCTGTTTAACACTTGTTTTTATGTATTTTAAAAATAGCCAGCCCTGATTTAAAAACCATAATATCTGTTGAAACAATCAGTTCGGGTCCCAAAGCTCTGCTTGCAGAAGCTGAACACCAGAACAATATTTCATGAGGAAAGAAATGTTCTGCTACATCTGCTGAACAGCATGGTTGTAAACAATATATGGCTTCTGAACCTTAGCCATGAGGTCTTATTTCACTGCTGGCTCAGAATCCCCCTCATCCTTTACAGCTGCATTATCATTGGCTAAGAGAGGAAGGAGCCCTACGAACAGGGATTCTTTTCAACATTGTTTGTCCCTGACCAGATATGATGCACACACACTGGAGGCACAGCAATTCAGCCTCCACCATAAACCTGTCTTCCTGTAAAATAAAATAGCCACCTGAATTTAAACACCAATATGAAACCGGCTCTTATTACAGGGGGAGGAAACTCTAAAGCCCACACATCTTTGACTGTTTAACCACTGACTTGTTCCAAGATAAATACTGATTTGTTATAATCCCAGTCCTTAGCATACACTCTTACATGGGCATGGAAGTCATACTAATGCTATAATCTGTCACCCACAGATGAAAGGAACCACCAAGCCTCAAGCCTACCATGAAATGGAAACTAGGCTTACTGTCCACAGAGAAGCCAGTTTAAAATCAGGGTCGAAAACACCCTGACCAAACAAGATCCACCGCTCCAAACTTCATTAAATAAGGATTCCTCAAAATTAAGAAATCAACAGAAAAAACAAATTAAGGTTCTGGAGAAAGGTCTTAAGGAAGGAAGGAAGGAAGGAAGGAAGGAAGGAAGGAAGGAAGGAAGGAAGGAAGGAAGGAAGGAAGGAAGTGCTTTGTTTGGTTAATTTGTAATCCAAATAATTAAACTTTCTACTGTAAGCAAACATTCTTCTCCAATGTTCAGATTCATGCTAAGCTTCAAATGAGAATGGACAACCTGTCTTTACTACATGCTTTAGAAAGAATGTGATTTCTAGTTATCTCTAACTGTGGTACACTGCTGTTCAGTCAGAATTTTGTGACCATGGGTAGCATCGATGTTTTGACATCTGGGTCAATGAGCTACTGTGACGACTCTGTCAAAGTATAAATCTTTTATTCTATCTCCATGGTAGAAATAAAAACTGTGAGGCATCGAGTGCCTCACAGTTTTCTTTTAATTAATAAAACATACAGGACTAACTGAGCTGCTAGCTTCATTTGCTCTAATAATTAATATGCCTTAGAATCATACACTCCCATACGGTGTCATGGTTTTAAGATGTTTGGCCCACATGCAGACACAGACCCGGAAACAAGGAACAGTTTTAGATGTTTATTAGAAATAAGAACGGTTCAGAGCGGGAGCTGCAAGCGAGGTTCGGAACGTCAGTGTTCGGGGTTCTGTGGGAGGAAAGAGGAAACTGATTAAGACTAGAAAAAGCTAAAGAAACCTGCTGACATGATGCTAAACCAGACTCTTGCACAACTGCAGACACAGAGGCAGATTTAAGGGTCTTATTTCCTGGATTAATGGAGGAGTGCTCTGTCGACTTAGTATTGGACTGAGGGTGGACAGGCAGGCGGATTGGTCCTGTAAGGAGTCACCGGAGAGGAGACAGTTCCAGAGCAGTGAGGAGATGACAGATCTGATCCTGGTTAGCATCTGGTCTGGTTCTGTGGAGTACGAGAGCAAGGAGAGGTTAAGAGGAGACTCTGGGAGCCTAGATCACTAACAGAGCTTGACCTGCTTTACCACTGAGAGAGCAGAGCCAATTTGCAGCTTGCTCCAGGAAACTGCTCCAAAATAAAAGCCACCACTGATTGCCATTAAGGAGTGACAGCTTAAACCCATCAAGCCTGCCACCCTGTTGTTGTTTTTCTGCCTGGTTCAGTGAAAGATACTTGATTACATTAGATTTAAGCAGGTGTTATTAGCCTGAAAATGACAGCACCACCCTACTTGCATCCACCCCAAAGGTTACTTGAACCAACAAATTCTGGCATCTGGCATCATTCTAAACAGTACATTTTGAAAGTTTTGGAAAATTTATAAAAGACTGGGAGTTACTGGAGAAGGATTTCTTTCAAAGCAGCATTTTAACGCATTCCTGAACTGATCTCTTTCAAACGTTGCCTTTTCTGCTCTTACATTACAAGTAGTTTGAAAAGGTGATTAGGAGTAGTATTTGGGATGGTAGGAGATTGCAGTGGACACATATTTAATGAGAAGAATAAAACAGCTGCTGTAAAAGTCACGGCTCATTTTTGAGCAGGCTTAAATCTGGCATAACAGCTTGACAGTAAGTGACAGTTTTTAGCAGAGGGTGGTTTAGGTCCACAGACCTCTGGGTTATGGGCCCAGCACACTTCTGCTGCACCACCCTACTTTCCCTGCACAAGAGGGAATTGGAAGGCAACATCAATTACTTATGGTTTGGCTTTTTTATGCCATAAGCCACAACATAAATTTTGGACATTTTGGAACAATCTGCATGCAGATTTTTACTTTGAACATCTGTGGATTAAAATATATAGTTTTGCTATGCTGCACCAATCCTCAAGAGTAACAAATCCACTCCCCAAAACACATTTCCATGGGGTGTCAACAGAGGTGTCAACATGGGGGAACACAAAGACAATTTGTCAAAATGGACCTCCCTCTTCAGGAGTCGTGTTACTCAGAAAACTCAGACTCACAAATAGACGTTAAACTTTATGTTTGGAAAAGGTTTTGGAATTGTGAAAATGTCTCAGAATAATTTTGAAAGGATATAATTCAAGACAATACTGCAAAGCAGCTGACAAAAAGTAACTTTATAAAAACCTTTATTTTTCTCCTTTTTTATTCGACCTCAGAGGAAGAATATATTAGAGTACTGATGCACAGATATGGATCTATCAGTGCACGTTTATAGGAAGGTGAAAGTCAAAGAAGAGCTGCTAAAATATGCTCAGAATAGGAGGCCTAAACCTATAACAGCGGCCTTGTCTGACAAAAAAAAAACAATGTATTGTAGGACTTTGTTTCAGATCACTGACTACTGGGCTATAGGCTGGTCCCAGACAAGCAAACTACTGGATTGCACAGCAGATAGGATTGAAACCAACAATCCCTTGCTCGAGAGGTATATCCATTAGGATGCTGGAGGAACAGATCCCATCAGCCCCTCTTGTGGAGAAAAATTTGCTAAAAGTCCGTGCACAAGATGACTCCCTGTCCCTAGACATGCTTTCATGGCCTCGTTGGCGCACCCTCACACGGGGCATTTGTTTTAGCTTTTCCACTCACAGTATCTGACAACATTCTCCACCTTACTTTCTATGATGCGACTTTATGTGGGCTTTCGCACAATGATGGTTACGTCTTGCTCTACTTAGGGCTAGTGGCGCAATAGGTAACGTGTCTGACTACAGATCAGAAGACTTTAGGTTTGACTCCTGGCTAGCTTGTTTGTTTATTGTCATTGTCTTACACGTCTGCGTGCTTATTCCGAGTCAGCTGGTCAATCACTCTCGCAAACTCTTAAAGCAGCGGTAAGTTGGTTAAGTCTATCAAACATAACTTGCATTTGTCCCTGAGCTGCGTTTACCCTAGAGTCCGCAACTGCTCCTGTTGGGCAGCAAGATGACCACCGAAAGTGTCTGCATTGTCAATTTGGCCAGAGTGTTCTTCTGTCATGGTTTTAAGATGTCTGAGCAGAATCTGAGCTGCAGGGATTCAGAGACTAGTCTTCAGAGCACGGACACAGGCGGGTGAGCAATCCAGAGCTCAACGAACACAACGGTTTAACACTCTGGCGTCCTTCAGCTGACTGAATGCTCCTCGCAGAGCAGCCTCAACGAGCCGCAGGTGCAGGGCCATGCCCACCTGTCAACAACAACATTCTTCTTAAGAAGAAGAAACTTTTGGAAACAGACAGGAGGAATTAATGATGAGCCACATTTTCCCCTGACCATGTAACGGAATCAAAAAGAAAAAGTCTTCCTAGGATTCCTTCTGAACATTAACATCAAGAATGATGTGTGGAATTACTGAGCATGTTAGATTTCTGAAAAACCTGACCTAAACCAAAAAAAACCTAATCGATCTAACGACCAGGCTGCTTTGTGTCTGGGTCACAACTTATATAAAAAAAAAAAATTTGTTCATTTAAATTTGCCAGGAGTTAGTTATGAATTAATTGCTGAATATGTACTGCCACGGATTATAATCTTTGCTGCTCTAGTTAGTATTTAGGACAGCAGGATTTGAGGTAGAATAAAAGACAATTACATAAGTTTTAATATTTAAGAGTTTTACCAATGATTAGACAATAAACAAACACAATTTTTATTGATTACACTTATAGATATTATATAATAGGGGATTATACTAGTTAATGTTGAAAGACAGAAAGCTTGCCAACCAGTTTCTATATTTCTGAAATTGATATTACTACTTGTGCAGGGCAACCCACTTTCAGTAAAACATGCATTGATCCCAAACCAGGCTCACATCTAAGTCAGCACATTACTTGCATGTTGTGCAGCGGTTTCTCCAGGCTTTAGAAACAGGACGGAACCCCCCACAGTGACCTGCATGCAGTCTGCAGAACCATGCTGATATAAAGTTGCCTCAAACGTAAGTGCTGCTGGTTATATTTCTCAACAACTTGACTTCAAAGAAAATAGTTAAGCATGTAATTGAATTCCTAATTTCTGGAACATGACATTAAGATGCAAACGGGTGCTGTGGAGAAATTTGTACATTTTTAAACATTTAGCACATCTCTCATGGAGGTAAAAATATAATTTTTTAATGGTTCTTTTCCAATTTATATGCTCTCTTAAATCTAGTCTCTGCAGGAGGGAAATTTAGATATAAAGACTTAACTTCAACTTCAGTTTTGCATTTTCAAAATGAATAGATCAGAAAAATTACATGTAACCCACTCTTAAAACATGCTGGATGTAAATTAAAATCAGGAAAACTTGAAGAAAGAGCTATCATCCTGTGCAACATTTGAAACTTAAAGCTACAGTGTGTAATTTTTATCGACATCTAACGTGCAGACCGCAGCAACATGAACATCTCCCCCCCACCGCTTCCCCCCCCAACAGTACGGCGAGCGTTACGGGACAAAATGTCTTCCACGACGTCTGCATCACCTACCTTCTCAAGTGATGAGGTTTGTTTACATAGATAATTTTACAGATAGTATTTCATTAGTCTGTGTGTTCAGTACCGTCTCAGTTCATCTCTCTCAACTTGCCGTAGTTACTTTCGAGCGTAATGGGCGATCTCACAATCGCTAGTTTGTTGGCTCTGCGCTGCCGTAGCGCAAAGCTGTCTGCCTCCATGACTGCGAGACCCGCTCCTATGTAATTATAAATAACGAATTCTAAGGCAACGCAATTATTAAGGTTAAGAGGCTGAGCTCGTAGATGATGATAAATAACATAGTTATGTATAATACATTACATTTCTGACTGTATATCCCTGCAATTATTACACACTGTAGCTTTAAGGGTTAAAAAATTGGGAATACATTATTTGCTGAAGGGCTTGAAACTCACCTGCTCATTAAATGCTCATCAGTGTAACGGTTTATACAGTTAATTTTTATATGAACTGTAGATGGAAACATTACATATTTGAATCCAAGTCTCTCTTACAAAATAAGTACTTTCCTTAGGGGTTGGTACCAAGTGTGACTAAATGCTTTCCATTCAGGATGAGCTGAGGAGGTGATGCATTTTTAATATTGCAGAAAGCCAATAAGCTTCACTCCTTCTGGTTTGTCTCAGTTCCGGCTGTTTGAAACAATTTAGCAACTCCTCTGACTGCACATATGGGGCAGATTTGGCAAATAAGTTCATTTGTGTAAGCCATTTTCTAACCAAAATAAAAATAATTACAAAACATTTAAAGTCTAAAAGATCATGTCCTCTTATCTTACCCTTTTACATCCACAGTAGGATATGGAGCAATCATTAAGAGGCGCAGCAACCCACCTTTAAAACAGGAACAATGGAGGAAAAAAAAACTGTTGGTTAAATTTAGAGTTCTGTCTTTAGTTTAGGTCTTGTCGATTTGTGATGGGAAACATATAGTTGCAGCAAGTTTCCTATAAATTTTAATCACATACTGTATGCTCACAGCATGTACTTAATAAATCTCCTGACAAATAGAGCAACATACACCTACATTATTAGTAGAAAAGTAACAAAACATCTGACACCTTCCAAAAATATACAGTGGGCTCCATATATTTCTTCAACCAATCTGCTTGTCCTTCCAAACTATAATGGAAAAGATCCTGTTGGGCTCATAGCCATTTCAGACTGCATTCAAAGAAGCTTGGATTACAACGCATTTTAAGAAGATCGTCTCTGAACAACTGTCAGGATTAAACAAAAAAATGTTTGGCGGGTTCTGTGTCAGTCTAAAGTTTGATTTCTCTGGGTCTGAGCAACCTTCCTTACAGTATCTAAAGTAACCTATTCAATGACAATTTAGGACTTTCAAGGATTCTACAGCTGCAGGACTGTACTGTGTGTGAATGGTTGTTTGTCCTGTTTGTCTCTGTGTTGCCCTGCGATGGACTGGCGACCTGTCCAGGGTGTACCCTGCCTCTCGCCCGTAGACAGCTGGAGAGAGGCACCAGCACCCCTCGCGACCCCAATTGGGACAAGCGTGTCAGATAATGGTTGGATGGATGTTTCCTCCTAAAAAAATCAACACTGCAAGTCATCTAAGGAATACAGTTTAAGTACGGTTATTAACATCCCGTCATGTTGCTGCAGCTTCACTTTGAATTAATTTGCATTTTTTAAACAAAAGAACATAACACTTTTAGTCAAGTGTTTTTAGTGGTGCTTCAGTGATGATGGAAAGGGCATTAAAATGTTAGCTGCATCTTCGATAATGTCTCAAGTACTCATCTCTACAGAAACAACCTCCTGACTGAACACTCAAATATTTAAATACAATAAAACATGCATTCTGGAATACTAAATTAAACCTTGATGACATTCTCTATAACATGTTTATATATATTGTTTTCAACGGATTAAATTCTCTTAAAAATAGGAGATATACTAGATTAAAAAACAAAAACAAAACGTATTTTTACAGAAATTAGTTTTTAATGGCTCCTGGACATATTTCAGATAACAATTTTTCACCATAGATGAAAACATCCACGGTTTTATTCCGTTTTAAAACTTCATAGTATAATTACACATATTTTAGGCCATAATAGGGAACAGTCTTGTACTGCAAATCTTTCTCCAAAGTGTTTCCCTCCTACTATTATCCAGACATTTAGATATCTCAAAGAATATTCTGCTTTTCCAGAATTTGGAGGAACATATAGAGGACTATACACTGAGAAACTAGGATAGAGGCTGTATGTAAGGTAATGAAATATTCAAAAGGCAGAGGAAAACAGATGATCAGTAAATAGACAGCCAGAGAAAGAAATGAGGAGACTTAAGCCACCGGGAGCTAAACCTATGTTAAATGTTAACATTTATCTGGGGAACTGTTTTGAACTGAGCCAGCATGGGCTGCAGGAGAGGCTGCAATCTGTATTATAATACTTTTAGATGTAGCCTGAGTTTAAGGCTAAAGCTATAAGAGCTGCCTTGGGGGAAAACTGGGAGGAAGGTTAACAGCTTCACCCTGATTTACAAAGCCAGAATCAATAACTCTCAAACTACAGCACACAGATGTATTTGAAATACAAAATAGCTGGTGGTAACAGGAAGTAAAAGTTACCTCCCTCTTTGCTCAAATCAGATTTGCTTCTTTCCTTGGCCACATCCAAATCCAGATCATTTACACAACTCATTTAATTACAATTACCCTGATACACTTTTTTTATTTAAATGCTAAATAGCACCATTTTTGTCAATCTAATTTCAATATATAATGGGAGAGTAAAGTGTCTGGTTGGAAGAAAGAAACATTATTCCTCTGAAGAGAAATTGGTTAAAATCCAACTTGCATTGAAATACAAAAGTAAGATTTTTTTGTTTATAGATTACAAGCTTTCAATCAACAATGTTTAATTTCCTATTTTAGTTGAAAAGACATCTTGTAAAGGTAACATCTCATATGGGATGAACCAACAGATCATTAAGGAGAGGCTAATTTAAAAAAGAAACAAACAAAACAATCAAGATGTCTACAACCAAACATAATTTAGCCCACCAGAATCTCCATAATTTAATCTAATCTACTTACTTTCTTACTTGGGGAGTGTTGGCCTAGTGGTTAGAGCAGTGCGCTTATGCTCTGAGAAGGTTCGATCCCCACAGTCTGCACTCTGGGTCCCTGAGCAAGACCCTTAACCCCCACACTGCACAATGGCAGCCCACTGCTCACCAAGGGGATGGGCCAAATGCAGAGAGTGTATTTCTCCAATACGAGATCAATAAAATTCAATTAATTAATTTTAGTCAAAATTTATGATAACCATAGTGTTATTTTTGGCCTACATATGCACTTTATAAACTGGATCTATGTGACAGTAACCCCCAGAAATGATTTTATGCCAGACTCCATTTGTAAGGGGTATGCAAGTGATAAAAAACGTTAACTTGCCCTATAAAGGGTTAAGAAAAATGGAGGAAGGAAATATAAGCTTCAATCATTGGCCAAAAACAATCAACCACACTTGTCCAGGATCCGTTTGATGGATGTCAAAATATTCTGAATCAGCATGGTCTTAAAATCCCATTATCAGTAGCTCTCAAATTTGAAGTTAATAAGCTGACTAGGGGGTGATATCTTAAGCTTCCATTCTCAATATTCCAATTTTCAGAAACACAATTTGGATGTTTTACCCATCTGCCACACTCATAAAATTACGATAAAATAAAGGCTTGTAATATTTCACTTATGAATCTGAGTTTCAACTTCAGAAATCAGGTATAAAAAATAAACTTTTCCCTGAATCAAAATGTTCTACGTTTTTTTTTTCTTTTTAAATACAAATCTTTCTATGATGGTCTTGTTGATCGTATAATTGTTATTTGAATATGCCTGACAAGTTAATATCATGACTATAAAACCCAGAGATTAACTCATTCTGTGTTAATTTGCCTATTGCTACCAATGTGTATTTACCTTTTTTTATGCTTTCAAAGCTTTAAAAATATCCATAAACGAATAAATATCACTTCCACATAAAATCAGTTACTGCAGCTGAAAGTGTAATGAAATTTTACATTTTATTTCATCCCAATATCAACAGTTGGGAATTCCTTCGAGCAGCCAAACTATTTAAGGAATTCAGATTGGTTTACTTTTATTTATCAGGCATTACTTGGAGTGCAAGCCAAGCACAGATATAGGCTTGCCTATATCTGTGCTGCATTATCAACCTGTATACCTTTCACTCAAACAATATGCAGCTTCTTTCTGTCCTTTTCAGTTGGACTGAATGGAACAAGAAACCTCCCTCCTCCTGGAACTTCCTTATCTCACCAAGTCCTTTGATTTCCAAAGTTCTTGAGGCAGAATCACTTACATGTACCTTTTTAAGCATAGTTGTTTTTATTTCAACTATGTAACCTTGCTTTATTTTTCCCTTGAAACTGATATCTGTAATCCCAGTGGAACCATCCAGGTAAAATAAATAAAAAGAAAAAAATCTTCTATTGTCCAATTAGAAGTATTTCCTCTCAATGAGGCTGATATTGTCTCATCTGCTAATTTAATAAAATCATAACCCTCTAAACGTGTAAGCCGGCATTTTTTTCAGTCAATACCACATTATCCCATCACTGCAAGAATCTTAAAGCTTTTATACGAAGGTGTAGTTTTTACCAGACTGTGGAATGAACGACCCAACGATGACAAATAACACAAGTCAGCCGTTTCCCTTTAGAGAGAAAACTTTAGATGAAAACTTTCAGGAGGAGCTGAGACTTTCCTGGAGGCTATTTGAATTGTAGCGAGATGAGAAATGGAAAAGCAATCTTCCACAGCTGTTCTGAAATATAACTGCAGCAGGAAGAGTAACTTACAGGCCATCAGGCAGCTTGTAAAACGTAGGACCACAGGCGATTCAAGCGGGCACAGTTTAACAAGCTCCTAATGAAAGGAACTACAGTATCTTGGCAATCAAATGTAGCAGGGTTTGTATTAGTGAATGAGATGAAACAAATGAGCGACTGCTGCTGTGTGCATCTGCAGGGTCAAATGGTGCTGAAGCTGGTTCCTGGTTTTCCCTCACAGGATGTGGCGGTGTCATCTGAGACTTCATTAAGGAAGGAAGGAGGGCTGAAGTGGCCGTCATCACAGGAAAAAGACTCAGCTTTAAAACCAGGAAAAGTTGGAGGAGATCCCTGTATCAGAAGGCTCAAATCAATAATAAAAACTCTGAAATAAAGATACAAAACTTTAACAGTCATGGAAAACTGCTCTTGTCTCTTTGCTCTCCTCAAGGAGAAACTAAAAAAGTAAAACAATTGAATTCAGACTAATTAATAAAATAAGATATACATGTTTGAGATGGATGAAAAAGGACAAATCATCAGCTAGATCTCCAAAAAGAAACACAAGAATTCCTTTAAAATCATAGATCTAATCTTAATTTTTTTATTTCTTATAAACATTACAGTCGTCCACATATAATATGATCATTAGCGATCTAGTCCTATAATACAAATGTTTAAAAACATCGCTCTTTCAACACCTTCTTGGCTCCGACTCAGACCGTCACGCTGTCTCCTTCATCCAGCAGTGGATTTTATAGAAATGTTAAGACATGAAAAATTGCTTCTTTCCGCAAATAGCGAAGCCTCTTTTAAAAGATCAACACTAAACAGGTCGCAAAAGCTTTTTCTACTTTTTTTAAACATACGTTTTGATTTAACAGACACATAATGCCATTGGCTTTAACATTGCACCAAACCGGTCAGAGGAGCTGTTATAAATATGAAAAGTGAAGAAAAATGACCCTGAATTGTTTTGACCTTAAAGTGGATTCAGTGTCCCTAAAAGTCACTAATATGACTACAGTTAATCTAAATAAGAGGCATTGAGCACCGCAGTCACTACTTCATTCCTCCACCTTGGACTTCCTCTTTGAGCTTATGGGTCTGGAACGGTCTGGATCTTCCGGTTTTGGGGATCCTGGAGGGTCAGTTGGTGGGCTGGGGGCTTTCTCTACATCAGGCTCCGGCTGAGGAGCTGAGGGGGGGCCTTTGGAAACGCCTGAAAAATATAACAGAGTTCATTTCATTCCATTAAAAGCTGCTCTAATCTGAGCATCTATCAAGGATTGTAAATCTAACTGTTATAATCATTTGAGATTACCGTATTTTCCGGACTATAGAGCGCACCTCACTATAAGCTGTCCAAACTGAATCTTTTGAAAAAACGGGAAAAGTACATATATAATCCTCGCCGGGCTATAGGCCGCTGAGATTTACTGAACTGTCCTCCACCAAACATGTAGGGGGAGCTCTACATGTAGCCCCTGGAGTAGGGAAGAAGAAGAATGCTAGATCCTGTTAGCTTGTTGGCTATCAGCAGTGTCACTACCCGATCCGTCCCAGGACTGGTGGAACCTGTTCTAGATCTGATCTTTTAAGAGGATGCCCAGATGTTACATACCTTTTTCTGCTGGTTTCTCAGCTTTTAGCAGACCATATTAAATCCAGTGATATTCAAGGCATCCCTCTATTAGATAGAAATCTTATAATCACTCAACTTGCAGATGATACAACTCTCTTTTTGAAAGATAAAAATCAGGTCTCTATTGCTTTGGAATCATTAAAAGACTTTTCACAAGCTTCTGTATTATATGTAAATGTCAACAAATGTGAACTCAAGGCTATAAAGGAATGCCCCACCAGCTCATTTTGTAATATAATGGTTAAAGATGAAGTGAGGTACTTGGGTATAATAATTACTAAAGATCAACAAAGAAGAGCATCCTTAAATTTTGAACTTGTTATTCAGGAAACTCAAAGAAAGCTAAACCAATGGCTCTTAAGAGCTCTCTCTTTTAAAGGGAGAGTATTAATAACCAAGGCAGAGGGAATTTCGCATCTGACTTTTGCAGCTCTATTTCTCCATTTAGAGAAAAAACTTCTAAGTGACATTGACAAAATGTTATTTAACTTCATATGGAAATATAAGACTCACTATTTAAAAAAACTGTTCTCATGAATCCATACAATTAAGGTGGTCTTAACTTCCTAGACTTTACTACTCTGAACAACACTTTTAAAATCAACTGGCTAAAAAATATATATACACATATCAGTCTATTTGGAATGCAATACCTTTGCATATGATTTCTGAACTTGGTGGATTAAACTTCTTCTTAATGTGCAATTATGATCGTTATAAAGTTCCCATTAAGCTTTTCACCGCCAGGCCTTCTTGTCATGGACTCTGATCTATAAACACTACTTTCCCCCCCATAGGTATCTTATATGGATAGTAGCGTAGGAAGTAGCGTCGGATCCCATTTCCGGTGCAGATCGGGCAGAGACGAGTGATAAAACAGAAAGGATTTTAAGGCATTTATTTTCTCAGGAAATACATTATTAACCTTTAACACATTATATTTTAGTATGTTTACTATTTTTGGGGAGGGAAAACATCATTTAGGTCTTTCTAACAAAATAAAATCGAGGATGACCTAGATGTATATCTGGATGCGCATGCGCAAATGAGCCGATAGCGCATGTGCAGAACGAATCGTGCTTACGGGACAGACATTGGGAATGGCTGCTACTATACAGTCCTCACTGCACTGGACTGCATACACAAAGCCACTCAGCTAAGGTTTTTTTGTGTTCTGTCTTTAGGATGATCAGTGTTTTGGTGACTGTTTTGTTAGGTTTGAAATTCACCGGTATGTTGTGTTTCAAGAAAATCCTTCTCAGAAATTCCTGAATCCTATAAAATAACAATGTTTTATGTTTTATCCTCCGTGTTGCAAGTGGTGTCGTTCTTCCTGCTAGTTGTTTCGGCCGACTTAGCTTTTATCATTTAAGTGAACCGAATGTAGTAGAAGCTCTTATATCAGCTAGGATGTTGTTCCAAAGTTCTGAACCCTTGACTGATAACACCTGTTGATTAAATGTTGTGTTCTAGTAGATGCTCTTGTTACCTTTCTACTAATGCTGGATTTTAACTTACTGAGCTCTTTTAATGGAGCGAGTATTTTTAAAACCTTAAATACTGAAGAGGAAAATTTTTATTTTATGAATTGGAGAATGAGATAATAATGAAAGGACAGTTTTCCTATAGAATACTTGTAAAGCTTTTTTGAATAGTGATTCTTTTGTATTTTAGGTTGCCATGTTTGTCAGGGACCAGTGAGTAATAGAGTATTCAAAATAAGAAAAAAATCATGCAATGAAGAAACATTTTAAAGCATTCTCTAACAGGTGGATTTTATTTTTCATTTCTGTCTCTTAGCCTCCTACTGAAAAAAGTATGTTCTTTGGCTGCTTTTTTAACTTATTAATCAATCCGGCAGTAAGGAATGCAGGAAGCAACATGGTCTATTTGACTTTAATAGGAACTACAGCTGAAAGAAACACATTTATATTGAACTGTATTTCCAGTTTGGGATTTAAGAAATAATAACAGCAAAGCAGCCCTGGAAATACTCACCTGTTGTTAGCTGGATGTTCTTGTTGTAACTGGCGGCGGAAGACATGGCCTGACCCAGAGCTTGGTTAGTGCCCAGAGGAGCTCCCGGGGTTTTGGCTGCTGCCGCCGAATGAGATTTAGATTTAGAGTCCTTGCATGGTTTAGTCCAAACCACGCTCTCTGTTACCTGCAGAGCAGTGCCCATCTTCTGAGCCATGTCCATCAGCTGTTAGGTAAGAGAAGCAACAGGTTAACACATCATGACACGTAACTACAGCTGGATTACAGGATGTCAGGAAGTACAGCACCTCAGGGTCAAACTCAAAGTTGTTACTGCTATCCCGAAGCTGGTTGACTTTCCGTTCCATCTCCTGATATTGATCCAGAGCTCGCTTCTTGTCACCATGATTGTAGAGGAATATGGCAAAGTTCAGGTTGACCATGGGGTTGGTTCTTTTGGTGGAGAGAACAATGATAGAGAATCCTTTTTCTACATTTTCATTATTCTTAGATTTAAAAAATCAGTGTGGAATGGAGGACTTACTCATCAAGATTCACAGCTTGTTCATATGCCCGGGTGGCATTCTCCACATCTTCCAAATTAGTCAGAGCCACTGTGATTTATAGATAATAGAAAAGGGAAAACAGTGAATTTAAGATAATTTATGATGTTCACAATACAAATTTTACAAATGACTTACATTTACATCGTCTCATTATAAATCTTTAGCTAGCTGCATAGTTTAAAGGCTTTCCTTTTAATGCCAGAATTACTGCATGGATCATTTCTCAGTCCTTAATACCATTACCTGCCAGCAACATGTAGAGCTCCCCCATTCTTGGGTTCAGATTAATGGCTGCACTGAGGAAATGGAAAGCTGATGCATACTGCTGCATGGTCAGGTGTACCAGCCCCAGGTTATACAACACTTTCCAGTCAAAGGGAGACAAGTAGTGAGCCCGCTTCAGGCAGCTGATGGCCTGTGGGAGCAAGTGAAGGAGGAAGAGCTGTAATTGTATCTCAACAGCCCAGGAACAAGTGGATTTATAACACTTCAAGGACGCATGACTCAGATCCGGTTGTTACAAGCCTCTATTACATTACAGATATGCATTAAAGACAAGCATTAAAAAAAAGATGTAGCTATGGTTTGATTCATGTTCTGACATAAAATACCACCTGCACAAGCTTAATTATTCCCCACATGCTTGAACGACAGCCATTTTTTCCGATAGATCAAGCCGGTTCATAGATGAGCTGTTCTGCCCTTTCATTATCAGTCGGATCAGGTTAATAGAAAACAACGATTAGGAACAAAAAGATAAATTAAAGAAAGTACAATAAGCTAAGGAGCCAGCTTATGTGGCTCGGACATGTGTTTCGGATGCATCCTGGTCGCCTCCCTCAGGAGGTGTTCCAGGCATGTCCCATTGGGAGGAGGCCTCGTGGAAGGCCCAGGAAACCCTGGAGGGACTATGTCTCTGAGCTGGCCTCTTGTCGCCTCGGGGTCCCCCCAGAGCAGCTGGAGGAGGTGTGTGTGCATCGGGAAGTCTGGGAATCTTTGCTTAGACTGCTGCCTCTGCTACCCGGCCTCAGATAGGCAGAAGATAATGGATGGATGGATGGATGGATGGATGGATGGATGGATGGATGGATGGATGGATGGATGGATTGATGGATGGATGGACGGATAAATGGACGGATAAATGGACGGATGGACGGACAATAAGATAACAGGTGGTTCATCTTTATTCAGTTCTATGGTTTTACCATGGGTGGTTCTAGACAGGGGCCAATGGGGGCCAGTGCCCTGTAGATCATGTCCTGGCCCCTGCTGTGGCCCCTGTACTAAAGATATAGTACTAAGAGAAATTCTAATGATGATATGCGCAGAAGCAGACAAGCTTTCGGAAGCTTTCTCAATTCATTTTTTTGAATTAAGAAAGCTTCCTGGAGGGGAAGAAAAACATCTTCAAACCTTGGAAACCAAGTCCAATAGATTGTTTTTTAATCATTTACGGAATGACTATGACCTGGATGACTGAGAATCTTCAACAGCATAAAATACATCCTTAATACCACTATAACATTTAATAAGAGAAGCAGCAGCCATGAGCTAAGATAAATGATCATTGCATATGAGGATCTCTATGACAGCAGGAGTTTTGCTCGTCTGGGTCATAGATGTGTGTATTAACACAAAGTCAAGTTGGAAGGACATCAGCAATGACCTTAGAGAAGTAACTGTATATTCTCATCAATATGGGGAGGGTTATAACACCATTTTCAATCAATTCAAAAGTCATTATTGCACTGAAAAAAAGGAAAACGTTTTGGGACATTCAGCAAAATCACCCCAAGGTCTGAATGTGACTGAGGTTAGAAAAACAACCAAAAAAAAGCCTCAAACTAGATTTCATGTTTACAGCCGTACTTGTTTACAGTCTAAAATAAAAAAAAGCGGTATGGCTAATTTAAAGGGTTGTTAGAAGATAGCCTCTTTGGTTTAAAACAGAATGTGGGAGCGTTACTCAAGTTTGCAAGGTTGAACCTGAACGACTCACAGAGCTTTGGATGCAACAGTACATTTTGGACAGATTGAAGCAAAGTAAAGATGTCTGGTTGTAATAAATACTGCTTTTTGGAAATAAAATAAACTAAGCAAACTATCAGAGCACTTGAACAAGTGCTCAACATGGTGGTGGAAGGGTTATGATTGGGGCTCTGTTTTGCAGCCAAGAAATGTATTATGAACTCTTTTTTTTTTTCTTTTAGATTATTTTTTAGACTCTAGTAAAATTTATTTTGATTTTTTTATTTAAAGTATGCAGAAAGGAAATGGAATTAAAGAGAAGCGGAAGACTTGCAGCAAAGTTCACCAGGACGGGACTTGAACCAGTGTTGGTTGAACAAGGCCTCCATACGTGGGATACATGCTTAACCCCTGCACCACAACCACACCCCAATTAGAAACTCTTGACACTAAAACAAGAGTTCATGATTGTGTTCTTTATAATAATAAGAGAAATAATGCAATGTTCCAGTCAAAGTAAAGAGCTTAAGGCTGATTTATACTTACAACCCAGTTCGTCTGCGTGTGTGTCGCTGTGAACGCAAATTTCTTGGTTGCTACCTTACCGGCTTGTTTTGTTTGTATGACCACCATTGTGGAAAACGACTCGTAAAGTTGGACCAGCTAGAAGAGCGAGGTGCACGAGAACACTGGGACCCTTTTTCCACCTGGATCCCCGCTCTTTTTCGCCCTCATGTCCCTCAGTTAGTGCACAAACTTGCCCCCACTTCCTCACCGCCTCGGCCGTATCTAGACCCACAGCTAGTTCCTGATTGTCCCTCTTGCGTTGTGGCGTGGAATAATAGAGCGCAGATGCTTCAATATTGGGCATAAATCAAAAATATCTGCGACAAGCTCACTGCTGCGGGAGTATAACCAGCCCTTAAGCCTGACTGATACGCTGGGCTGGGGCCTAAAAACAAACCAACCTGTGCAAACCTTAACAAGCTAAAGTAACATCTGTCAGAAAAAGTGGGTCAAAATGTATCCTCAATGACATGAAAGATAGTGAAACTGTTATATCATTATTGCGGGAAAGCTCCAAGTGATGTTAAAATATAATTTTAACAACTTATCTCCTGTTTTGTAATCTGGACGTTAAATCTTACAACTTTTTCCTGCCTGTTTCAGATTAGATATTATTATGTTCTCATAAGTAAAACCAAAGACGTAAAGAGGCAGGGCTATCTTTTTAATCATGACTATACCTGGTGGGTGAATCCCATTACTTGTTCTGACCTGTTGCTTTGCAACGACCAAACACAAAAACAGCATCACTCACCGCCACATATTTCTTCTTGCCAAAGAAACACATGCCAATGTTGTTCCAGAGGGGGGGGCTCTCCGGCACGGCACACGCTGCCACTCTATACTTGTTCATGGCCACATCAAAGTCACCGTGGGTTTGCATCATGCTGCCTGCAGCCAGGATGGCCTGGGAATAAAAACAGTGATTAGACATATATTAGAGGAAGATATAAGCTTTGAAAGAGAACATGATGAAGGTCTGGCTGGAGCATCTGACCTTCTGATATAAGTGAACCGCTCTAAAAGAAACACGTCTGTGCTGCCTTCAGGGGTTCAGCAGGAAGCTAAGGCTGAACTGAAGAGCAATGTGTCAGAACCAGGATACCTTATAATTGTTGGGGTCAAAAGTGAGGGCATTCCCAAGGTGCTCGAATGCTTTTTGGTACTTCCCAAGCTAAACAGGATAAAAATATATATTTAATATACTTTTATTTAAAGAGCAAAAAGAAAAACACAGAAGAGGCTGTGGACGATTTTACCCACCTGCAGATAAAGTAGACCTAGAGTAGTGAGGAGTTCAGTGTTCTCTGGAGAGAATCTGGAAAGAGAATGGGGCAAACTGAACGACAAATGTCACTTCATCCACATCATGCTTCTTATTACGTTTAATTTCTGCACTTCTATGAGCAGAGACAATCCTGATTATGCCATCAGCTGTAACTTCAGCTTAATTGTAGCATATTAATTATGACCTCTGTTGCCCAAAGAGAAGACGCTGAGAGGAGGCGCTTTGACTCTAAAATAAGACTCACAGTGGTGAGTCTCATTAAAGGGAGCACAAGTATTGAGGCATTTGATTAATTCATTTGGCCTCAACAGGAGGTAGTCATAATGAGCGCTATTACAGACACTGATATCATTTTCTTATTTACACCACGGCCTAGTGTTTAAAAATTCAACAAACTGGAAATAGGGCAAATTTATAAAGGAGCTGAAAAGGACTTTGGGTAAAAATATGGTGAATATGGAACTTTTGGTGGGAATAAAGGACAAACATCTCCTGCAGAGAGCCCCACAGGCAAAAAATCATGGAATCAGCACACAAAGTTGAAGCTTTTTCAGAAAGAGTTTAAACTATATTACATTGAAATGAAGAATAAGATGGCTGCTAAACTTTGCAAAAGTACTTTCAACACTGTAATTCTGTTTCATCATAACACCATAAAACTTTATTTTTATTTTGCAGCTGTGTTTTTATGTGACGATTCAACCTAAAGCAGCGCAGAAGTGAGAGGTGGAAGAAAAAGGTGTATTTATTTATTTTGTGGACGTAAAACTCTGAGGAATGTCCAAAACTGTGGAGAGGAAGAGATAAGACGTGTAGTGGGGGTCAGATCCTACAGACTCAAACCAGCTGAGGTCGGGCTGAGCAGCGATTTTCAATCCTCACAGCATGATGCTGCCAACACAATCTATCACCTGAACACTGGTGTGTTCAGGATCATCTTTCACAATATAACTTTATTCAATAACGCTATCTTAAATACCTGCTTAAGTGGCAGCAATTATTAGCTGATTATCTAAACACCATTTATTAAAGATTTATGTGATAAATTAAGCTTTTTTAAAGCAGCAGAAAATGTTTTGGGAGTGCATTAGGCTTAGACTCAACTGTATTTATCCATGGGATTGCTGCTTCAGGGAAATTCTGGTTCCAGTAGCTTATATAGAGTAAAAATAGTTAAAGCAAGATGCCATTAAAGATAAAAGTATAACTGACAATATAAAAGGAGTGTATATAGTACAAAAACAAGCATTAAAAAAAAGGTGTAGTGTCCTGGAATATGTTTCCTTTATAAAAATATCTGCACAGTACAGAGCTAAGGAAAGACTACACAGTAGTTGACTTGGATTATTGCACTGCAAAGATGTGCTGACCTTATAAATAAGTGAAAAATTACACAGGCTACACCGTCGTTGGCATGCGTTATTGCACAGTGAGAGAGAAAAACTTTGCACGAGTGACAATAGGTAATGATTTGCATATTATGTCTAACGAGGGGGGGGCTGACCCTTGACCCACTTTTTATCACCTCCTCCTTCCCCCAAGTGAGGAGTTGTACAGCTTGATAGTTTGAGGAACAAAGGAGTTCAACAGTCTGTTGGTCCTGGATTTGGAGAGGAGCAAACTTCACTGATCAGGCTCCTCTGAGTGGTGAAGACAGTGTGCAGAGGGTGGCTGGCACTGTCCATAATGTCCAGCAGTTTGTTAAGTGACGTTAGGATGTTTAGGTAACATTTTTAATAAAACCATGTTGAGATAAAATAATAGTTTTTTCCCCAGGGTCTGGATACACTAATGTTTTCATGAATCTCTCAAGCTTTAAAAGAGAAGCTTTCATTAGACTTAGATCTAATCACACACAGAATAGGGATGGAACGGTTTAAGAAAACCGTCCGAACCGTTCGGTTCGATTGCCTTGGTTCGATTTGCGTGTGTTGTGTTCGGTTCATGCGCTGCTCCTTTTTCTCATAGGCGAAGCGTTTACACTCCAGAGCAGAAGGTGGCGGTACTGCGACCAAAGCCAACCACCAGTAGTAAACAAGAAGAAGAAGAAGCGTAGGGCATAGGGCTGGGCGATATAGAAAAAAAGCTTATCGATAAAAAAAAAATGCATATTGATCGATATCGATAATTATTGAAAAGATTTGAAACCATATTTTATGTGCAGCTCTGCCTGGACTTTTTATAATATTGCTAAATGATTTAATTTTAATAAAGAACACAAACACAGACTTCCAATGAAATATTTATTTAACCAACTTTTTTAACCATAACAGAATTGTTTTAAAGAAAAATAACTTAAAAGACCTGGGTTATGTTATTAAATACTGACAAAGAATAAACTAAAGTGACCAAAATAAATATAACAAATAAACCTGGTTCAGCTTAGTTTCCTGCTTTAACCTGAGTTATTACTTTGAAGTTGCTGGCCCCTCAGCATTTTTATCTCAATTGTTAGAACTATGTGGGAAACTGCCCAGAACTGAATATATATATATATATTTTCCCGAAATTCCCGAAGATTCCTCGGAGGAGAGCCGCGGCGGGGCCTACACAGCTTATACTCCTGCGGCTGTGAGCGGCTGAGATGATAAAAAAAAAAAAAAAAATGGGTTGTGTTATCAGACTTCGTTTTCACTGGTTCCCGACACATTTTACAGATGACTGTGGTTTGTTTTCTGTCCGACTTGCCATAACCGAAATACTGCCAGACTGCCGAACTACAAAAACCCTTCTTTGGAACAATTTCCTCCGCCTCTCCTGCTGCGACATCTTCATGTGCTCTGTGTTGTGGTTTGAGAGGGCGGCACTTTGTGACGCCATGCCTGGGTCCGCGATTGTGATTGGTTGGGAGGAAGTAGTGACTAGCATAAACCTACATGCTAGGCTACAATGAGAAGGAAGGAAAACTGCGTTTCTTTATCGAACTTTTATCGAGCCTATTTTTTTCTATTGCGCCACACGTCTATCGATCGATATATATCGTTATTGAATTATCGCCCAGCCCTAGTATAGCAGAAAAAAATCAGTTGTTGTGGAGAATTGTGTGGGTATGGCGAGTGGGAAAGAACAGGAGTTGGAAGACGCGCCAGCAGCACTTTATAGGTCTGCTGTATGGGACCACTTTGCATTTAGAGTGACATAAGATGACGGCGGAAAGAAAGTTGTGGATAAAAGTGCAACAGTGTGCATGCATTGTGCAACACATTTTGTTTATGCTAACAGCAACATGACCAACATGTCAGGCTAACAATCAACAGATACCGAACCGAAAACCATGACCAGGAAACCGTGAACCGAACCGAACCGTGGATTTTGTGAACCATTCCACCCCTAACACAGAATGACTTGGTTTACTGATTATGTGACTTCTGAAGTCTGAATTTGTTGAGGGCTCCCAACATCATTTGCATTAAAAACCATAAAACCCAAATCCCATTTCCCCTCCACTATATTGCGCTATTTTCAGGTTGGTGTTTGACATAAAATACCAAAAAAACTCACTGTGGTTTGCAATTTTCCAAAAGTTCAGTGCATGAAAACAGTATTATCATTTCCACTGTGTGCCCACTCAGTGATGTTTAACAGAATGTTTAAACCCCACTTACTCCACTGCTCTCTTGTACACCTCAATAGCCTTGTCAGTTTCTTCAGCCAGCAGATGAACCTTTCCGAGCATCGTGAAGGTCTTGTCATGTTTATTTATCTGGAGAGCTGTGTTTAGATGTTCCTCAGCCTGACAGAAACAGAGCGTTCAAATGAATGAAACGCCTAAGAGACAACAACTGCAATCTGTGCTCTGCGATGTTGGGAAAACTCACATTTTTGAAATCTTTGATGAAGTAATAGCACACACCCAGGTTGTGACTGATCTCCTAGGGTGAGAGAATTTTTAATTATTTTTAATTTGCAAATAAAAATTGTATTTAAACGGTTTTGTTAAACTTAATGCTGGAGTGTTAGAGAGCATGCAAAATGTAACTCAACCTTTGAAAAAGTTGCTTTTTAGCAAAGAGTTGAGAAAAACAAAGTTCACTCAGAGTTCTTTCCGCTTTAGATGTGAGGAAAACTTCATGCTTTGTTTTCAGAGTCAAAGCCACCAGGAAACAGAACTTCTTTGATTTCAAATTTTCACAGAAAGAAACTCGATCCTGAGATGTGTGTATGTGTGTCCTAGTTTATGCTATCTATGTAGGACCCTTTCTAGTATATTTTCTAACCTTCTGGAGACCAAGAAAAGCTAAAATGTCTCCTCCTAATGCGCAGACCCCCATTTTTAATAATAGAAGCTAAACTGTGACTTTTTCGCTGACTGTGACGAGCCGGATGTGCTCTCTTCATCCTCTGACATGGGAGCTGGCTTGGAGCTTGTCTGCCTGGCTGTGTGTCTCCAGGACGGGGCCGCCTGTTGGGCTGATTTACAGTTGCCTTTGGTATCTCTGCTTCTGTCTGCTTGAAGCCCAGTCGGCTTTAGCAGATGGCCGCTCACACTGAGCCTGGTTCTGCTGGAGTTTTCTTCCTGTTAAAAGGGAGTCTTTCCCCTCCACTGTCACTACAAGCATGCTTAGTGTAAAGGATTGACATCGAGTCGATGCAATCAACTGGTTTTCCTTAAATAGAAAACTTTGAAGCAATTTGACTGTAGGATCTGGTGAACTGTAAAGTGCCTTGAGATGACATGTGTTGTGAATTGGCGCTATAGAAATAAACTGAATTGAATATAGAGGTATGGTGTGACTTTTAGGTTAAAGTTAGGGTTAGCAATATACTGGAAATGCAATAGCTATCATAAATATCAAACAATGCTAAGTGCTAATATGTTGTGTGTTATTTACCCAATCTTTCTCGTTAAGTTTTGCAGCTTCATGATAGAACTCAATAGCTGCTTTGTGTTTTCCAAGAAGAAATCTAGGAAACAGAATAAAACAAGAATAATTATAAGAAGCCACCCAGATATCTAAGATCATATTTAGCAATTTCTTCTTAAAAGAAAAAAGCTTCTACAAGTAGGTGAAATTAGCCTGATGCCCTTCACCTGCCTGCAGCTTTACAATAATTACTAGGAAGCCCTCCTGCGTCCATCTTGATGCATGCACTCATAGAGGTTCAGTGTGGCAAGCTTACAGTGATCGGGCCACTTGCTTAAGGTTATCAGAGCTGCTGGGATTAAGGATGGCACAACTCTGAAACAGCTCCAGGGACTCCTGGATCTTCCCCTCAAGACGTAAGATTAGTGCTGGATAACAAGAAAGATGTAGAAAAAAAAGAAAATAAGAGGATCTTTATCTATGTGAAAAAAATCAAAGGCACAGCACGGTATCCAAAGAGAAGATTTGAGGAAATTAGACATTAGACCACCAACCGTGGAGCTTAGGAGTTGACTGCAGCAGAGCTTCTTTATTCACTGCACCCTTCAGCTAACATCAAAAACAACGTGTGAAGGAAGAGAATGTCTCACCTTGAACATAAATGGCATATTCACACATTCCATTGCTTTCCTGCAGTTGCTCCTTGATGATCACCTACGAAAATAGAGACGGACAGCTGTTCAAACTGAAGAGCTACACTGGAAAAACAATCTAGAAACAAGAAAAAAATGTATTAAATGTATCAAATTAAGTGTATTTACCCTTAATTTGAGTAGGTAAATGATAGTTTGCCAATGGAATGAGTACTTTTATTCTAAAAATAAGATAATTAGGTAACCTGCACTTAAAATAAGACAATGCAATTGTGTTTTCTTATTTTAAGTGTGAATTGTCTTGTTCCATTGGCAAAATGTCTCTTTTCCCTCCTAAATCCAAGAAGAAATGCACTTATTTTAATAAAATATGAATTGTCTAGATTACGGTACCATTTTTTTCCAGTGAAAAAGGCTTAGGAGACTTATTGAAGCTATGCTTCTATCAGATTATAAGATGTCATTTTAAATCAGTAAAGCAATCAGTGTTGCATCAACTAATGTCCACAGTAGCTTATTTGCCTTTGTCAAAATTATTGAATTGAGTAAAAATATTCCAAACGGGTTCGAATTTATTTTCTCCTAAAAGCTGCAGTCAGCTTTCAGATCAGCAGTTTCTAATTGCTTTCTTAAATGCTTCCAACCTCGCTTTGTGACCTGTGTCAGCTGTGGTTTTCTACTGCAGCGAAGAAGCCTTATTATAATATTGGCATGTAATAGACAAACCATTGATACTTGGCATGAACTGTCCACTAAAAGCAGCATTCCAAAGAGACTTTATAATGTAGATATTGTACACAGATATTGATTTTGAGATCATTAATTATTTGCAATGTGCTGTGCAGCATTATTGGGATCACCTTTCACTATTTTAAATGGGTAATAAGTCCCCGCCAACCTGCATTAGTTAGTATGAAATCATGATGCAACATTAGGAACCAGAGGAGCCTCACAAGTCTGTGTTAAACTTAATCAAAAGCATTAATTTTTTGGTTTTCTCATCAACGTAATTTCTTCTATCTGAATACAAGTTCAACATTTCCTTCTTATATATTAAGCACTGAGCAATCAAGCTCCATTTTAACTTAGAAAACTGTTTTGCTTACAGGGAATTTGGTCTCAGACAGCAGATTTTCTTGTGGTTGATAAAGAAGCAACAACAGAAGGGGAGGGAGAGCTTTCAATTATCGGAGGCTTAGGTTTTCCTGAGATATCCCTTTAGGTGTGAGGCTGTTTTCCTTGGTTGCTTGGTTTTCCTCAGATCTCTTTAGCCTTAATGCTAACAGCATAGCCTTGACTTTTAAATAAAGATGCTGGTTTTAAATCCTGACCGGAGGCCTTCTGCATATAGTGTGCTGAGCTTTCACAGGTTTATCCAGCTTCCTTTAATAAAACAAAAAATTAGCATTTTAGGCTAACTGGGCCCGACTAGTTAGCTTCAGGTTTCAGTGTCTGTTCATGGCTGTTTGTCGTAGATGTTTTGTGTTGCCCTGAGATGGATTAAGCAGATAAATGTGAAAGCAGCCTAAATTTTCCCTTTTTGGAGTAAACCAATAAAAATAAACTGAAAGAAGCTTGTTACATTAAAGATTAGGTTTAGTGAAGTGCCTTGGGATTCTATGGCTATGAAATAAAAGAGAAATACTCCATCTTTGAAGCGTACATAGTTTTGTGGCTGACTTTGAAGTATAACCTGCCTGAGAAGTTATTTATAGACTTAAAACAACCTGAATGTCTTAACAGTGTGCCTTTACATTGTGAATCGTTTTCACAGCCAGAATAAAAGCTTCACCGCAGGAAATAAGATTAAAACTCTTGGCTGGATCTGGAGTTTCTAAAGATTAAAAGACTGCATAAGAAGTGGACCTGTTACCTCCTGACTGGGCTGCAGAGTAAAGACAGTGTGTCTCAAACATACAGGCACCTACACTGAAAAAAACTATCTAGAAATAAGTAAAAATTACTTAAGTGTAGTATTTACTCTAAATTTGAGTAGGTAAATGAGATAGTATGCTAGTGGAATGAGTATTTTTACTCTTAGAATAAGATAATTAGATAATATGGACTTGAAATAAGACAATATTCTTATTTTAAATGTAAATTGTCTTGTTCCATGTCAAAATGTCTCTTTTACCTCCTCAATCTAAGAATAAATGCACTTATTTTAAGAAAAAATGGCCTATCTAGATTTCAATTTTTTTCTGTGTATTTGCAGTATAGACCAGATTTATGTAGGAATAAAGTAATTGCTGCAGGAAATAAGTAGTGGGAAACAGAAGTGTGTATTTACCATGCAATTATATTAATTTTCATTGTATTTGGATGTGATCTGATTGACAGTAAACACATGTTGGTCCCGACTGAAAAAGCCGCAGGGAAATAAAAAAAATATATATATATATTTACCTTACAGGTCTCATAATCTTTGCGTAGATAGTGCTGGTGGATCAGCCAGTTCCTTCTCTCCACAATAGGAAGCTCTGGAGCTGGGTGGGAAAAACAAACAAGAAAAACAACTGATTGAAAAGAAACTGGAGATATTTTAGTCTCCTGACATTTTTCTGCTCAGGTGATGTCTCGTTTTGTCAAAAGATGAAAGATTCACTTTGCATGCGCCCTCCTTTGGCAGTCATTAAAAAGTGTGTGATCTGACAGTGAGCACAGATGTTCTACTGCAACCTCAATCCACAAGCTTGGATTTGCTTCACTTTACCTGACACACTGGAAATATTTGCTTGTTAGCTAGTTTTCACTTCAGAACAGATGGCTCTGACTGTAAATGGTTACGTCTGCGTATGTATCCAGTCCTTCATATATACAAATATACACACACACACATATTTAGACTTCGACAAGTGTTCAAATTATCTAGGAAGAGCCCTACCTCTGCAGACTCTTGCATGTCTTTGATGCGACAGTTAACCAAGCTGTTAAGACTTGAACCAACCCAGGGCTAAACTTTAATCAATTCACCAGCCGGGCTGTAAATGTCACCTTGCAAGCAAGTTTTACCTAAAAACACTTGCTTTAGTCCCCCTCCTCCTCCTCCATCTTTCTTTTTAACATCTTGTCAGGTTGAGATATTCTTCTTGTTGCCAGGGTAACACTGTCTCTGGGAAGCCAGGTGCTTGTGACAGAGAATGGAGAGTGTGCGGAGATTGAATGAAAGTGGGAGGCTGAGGGAATGAGGGGCACAATGTAGGGCTTTAGAAAAGGGTTAAGGAACCTCAAGAACCAAAACACAACGCTCAGAGTTCTCCTCCCAGCAAAGAGCATTTCATTTTACAAGGAACGGAAAATGTAATTCCAGCCGAAGCAAGTTTGATTCCTGCAATCCTGTTATCTCGTACCAACCTTCCCCTGAAGAGCTAAAAATAGAATTCAATGCAATGTAGAATAAAGTGAGCTTTGAGTCTGTCAGTGACATTTTAGAGAGGGAGGGGTGTCATTAAAGTACAGAGAGTGTGAATCACACCCAAGAACCTCTGTTTACATCTGCTAGTGCTTCAAGCTAAACACTGATGACCTGCTGAAGGAACAGGATTGTTTCTAAATGCTCACGGAAATCCTCTCTGCTGGTGAGCATAAAACTGGACGGGTTTCACGCATTCACCATATCAAGATTCGCTATAGTCTCATTTGCTGAGACCTGATCTGCTTTCTTCCTGCTGAGGTAGCAACACTAGATAAAATAGAAAGCTAAATAAGTTATTTTTTCTTGAAATAAGTGCATTTGTTCTTGAATTGAGGAGGAAAAATGAGACACTTTGCCAATGGAACACGACTATTTACATTTAGACTAAGAAAAAAACAAGAGAGGCCCGGAATATCTGACACACAACTACAGGGGGATACAAGAAAAGCCCAGCATGTGGTGTTCCATGTATAGCTGTGCAGAGGGGAGAAAAAAAACCCCAAAAAACTTTATCCCAAACATAAAAGAATTACGGCATTGTTGTATTGGATCTGGTTAATGCTAAGACAGCTTTGCCTAGCTTGTGTTTCAGCCATGTCTTAGAGTCTCAACCAACATTATACCATGTGTTAAATGTGGATAAGAGCAAACGTAGAGGCATGCTGAGATCAAAGGACACATGGGGAGATTATAGAAAGAGAAAAAACTTGATAATTATTTGGAAAGTTTTACCCTAGAAAACTTCCAAAAATCCCCTCATCATGTTGAGTCATTTCATCTAATCTTACGTTGCTGATACAGAAACAGTCATGTTTGCACCTTCAGGGATTTAACCAGGAAAGATGCTGAGCTGCACTGCAGATAACCTAATAATAGACCATAAAGCTCTTGTTGTGCACAGCATAATTAACTTTGTGCCTGCATTAAATTATTCTAATCGCATTTCATGATAGTAATTATAGAATAACCTTCGGTATCCATGGACACAATTAAAATGTGCTTTGTTGTTTTTTTTTATTCTTTTTAGGATTTAGATTTTTGACTAATTACTGAAGGTAATAATTACCCAAACTCAAAAGCTTAATTTAAGTGTAAGCAGAAGATTGTGTAATAAATAAGGGCCCAATTAAATATTTTAATGATTACACTGAATTAGTATATGAAACCTTCTGTTTTAAAATGGTTTTATTGCGAACTAAAGTTATCACTGTTTTATTTCAAATGGTGAAACAGCACTAATAATCACATCCCTATACATCTATGGTTGCTCCATATTTACTCAGTCATCCGACTTAAAACTGGACCAGCTGCAGCATCTGCTGGTCAAAATTAGAAAGACTTGAAACTCACCGGGGCTCACAAGATACACTGGGAGTGGTTAAATGTTCCAATTTGCACTTTTGGGGACATTAAGCCCCATATCACTGCTCATGCACTCCCTGGACTCTTAAAAAGGTCCAACGTCTGAGCACGTTGGACAATAAAAACAAAATGTCCATCTGAAGGAGTTGATGCACTGCAAAAACTATAAATCTAGATAAGTCATTTTTTCTTAAAATAAGTGCATTTGTTCTTGAATTGAGGAGGTAAAAGATACATTTTGCCAATGGAACAAGACAATTTACACTTAAAATAACAAAACACAATTGAATTGTCTTATTTCAAGTGCATATCATCTAATTATCTTATTTTAAGAGTAAAATTACTCATTCCATTGGCATACTATCTCATTTACCTACTCAAATTAAGGGTGAATACACTTAATTAAAAAATTTTTTTACTTATTTCTAGATCGTTTTTGGAGTGTGTCACCTCAGACAGAGGTGACAGAACTGACTGTGGTGATGAACTTGGCAGTAAAGGTTTTAATCGAAATGGAGAAAATGCATAAAAAGTCCAATAGTTATTATTGAATAACAATGATTACATGTATTTTCCATTAAAATCCATAAAATATTATTGTCAAAAGTCAAAAAAGGTCTAACTCATATTCAATTTCTAGCAAACAGAAAAAATATTTTAAAATAATTCTTTGATGCATGTGAAGCAAAGCCATTTAGTTAAAATATAACAAAAGTTGTTAATTGTGCACTTTAGTAAGATTTGTGAATTTTTTTCCGAATACACGAAAATGAAGCAATTGTTTTGTTTATTTAATCTAAAAGTAGAAAATTGTCAGTTGTGGTGTTGACAGAATATGGTTGTGGTTTAAAACCTAGGAAAAAGGGAAGAAAAAAACAATAACATAGGTTTACCAAAACAGGCGAGCCCTAATAGTAAAAGAAAGAAGAATGAAGGGGTTATGAGGCTCCTCAGGTGTTTAGTTGATCTACATAATGCCGGATTTTTTATATATATATATTTTTTTACATTATTCATAAATATCTGGTCATAGAATTAAATATGATGTCTATGTATCTGACCGTTTTGACAAAACTGAGGACAGAACTTCAATCGAGATGAAAAATACATAAAAATGTTTTTCTATTTGCATTCATACAATTTTCCATTTAGATTCTTACAATGAGTAGTTTTGTAATTGTATTATAAATTGTCTTAGTTGCTTCATACTGTTGTCATGTCTTAAGTTCTGCTCCAGGAATAGGGCTTTTATAGACACCGTCTGCTTACTACATAATTGAAAAATCACAAATCTTAATCAAACACAGTGAAAGCTTTGCTAATATTGCCCAGGTTAGTTACTCAGTTATTTAAATAAATTACATTTTTTGAATGTTCTATTCATATCCTTAACTTTATTAAGCAGACAAGTTCTGATCCTCATTTTAAGAACCACAGATAATCTGAAGGAGGACTAATGACTTTGGAGGCCACTGGAGGACAATCTCTGCCATGATCTGAGCTGCGTGACGTCTTAACCAGAAGGAAGAAGACATCACAGGATGCGAAAAAACTGCTGCTTTAAAGAGATGGACAGCTCAGTAATAACACTGTAGTGTTTTTAACAACACCCAACAGATGGGTGGCCTTTCTACTGTAGTTTGACTTTTTGAGAATTTCTACAAAGGTGATTCTTGGATTTGATGCTGCCAGTCATTCATCCCAAACCAGTCTTCCCATAGCTTCAACGAGATATTTTCCACTTCAGGCCAGCAGCTTCCCAGACACTTTCACCTTCTCAGACTATTGTCTTTAAACTCAAGAGGTGATTGAACATGAAAACCCAAGGAAATCCGCATTTTCTGAAATACTCCATGTCCAACTCACCCACTCACTGCAATCTCTATTCTGATGACCAGTTTGATATTCAACAACTCATCTTCAGGGCTGCTCGGTGCAAGAACATACCAAGATGTGATTTCCAATCGATCATGATATGTGATTTCATATGTATTTGTTAATGATTAGGGCTGGAACAATTAATCGGGCTGGAACAATTAATCGGATTAATCAGTTATTGAAATAATTGTAAACTAATTCAGTAACCTATTAATTGTTAAATGGAGTATAGAAACTGTAAAACATGCCTTTAGCTGAAAGAATGACCAACTTAGAGCAGTAATTATGTCAAAATTGTAAAAAAATATATAAACATTTTGCATTTAAGATAAAAAACAATTTTCGTCTGTCAATATGCTCAATCCAGAACTCCTCTAAATGAAACCTTTTAGTTTCAACTGGTTTAATTTTGTAAAAAAATCTCATTTAAGGAACCTTTGGCTATCCGATTATTAATTGATCAATTGAAAAAATAATTGACAAATTAATCGCTTTGCAAAATAATCAATAGTTGCAATCCTATTAATGATAAATATAAAATGTGTAAAACAAGCTTTGTTTACATATGTTCCTAAAATATATAAAAATCACCATGGGACTGCTCTCAACATCAGATGCAGGGAAAATACAACACTATAATGAAGTAAGCAGTTATCAGCTTTAAATATAACATAAACAAATGAAGATTGCTAAGCCAAACTCTATGGAACAACACAAAATGACATGATTGATTATAAGATGAGCAAGTTACAATACTGGAGAAATTAAAATTATAAAAAACTATAATATATTTGCAGAAACTCCCCTAATGCAGTAATATATCCAACATGGCTTCGAAGCTCAGTGCACGGAAGACAAACCAAAGAGCGAGGAGGACCTCTGCAGGCTTATCAAGTGTTAGCAGTTTTAAACACACAGTATGGACGGCAAAACAAAAGGGACACAAACGCAGTGTGGCGGTACCTTTAGGTGCACGGCGCTTCTTGGCTTCAGTAGGAACAGGATTCTGCTATAAACAAAACAAAAACAGGAGAATATAAACCACGATAGGATCACTGGAAGGCATATTCAAACTTTCATGAAGTAATGAATCAGATCCAACTAAAGGAATCAAAGGAACAATAAATCTTATTTATTAAATTCAATGTTAATCAGCAGTTCAAGTTTATGATTAATGCATAACATGAGAAAAGTAATCTTCACCTCCCTGATTTATTTGATATTTTTATCTTCTGAGAGGATGATAAAAAAAGTCGACCTCACCAAAGATTTGCAGTAATACCTAGAGTTTTCTTTCTGTTCTTAGATTCTTCTCTAACCTTTTTTAAAATAAATTTATTTTCATTATCTATCCCCAGTTCAATTCAACTTTAATTCAGTTTATAGCACCATTTCACAATATGTCATCTCAAGGCACTTTACAGAGAAAATACAGTCAGATATGTTAAAGGTTTCTGTCAAGGAAAACCAGTTAATTGCATCCAGTCAGACTTGCAAGTTATGCTTCACCTGGATGAGCTTGCAGCAATGATTTTCCCTTGAATGTTGTCATTGAGTCTTCTGCAATTCCTCTCACTAAGCATGCACGCAGCGACAGTAGGGTGGAAAGCTCCCTTTTAACAGGGAAAAAAAAGCCCCAACAGAACCAGGCTCAGTGTGGGTGGCCTTCTGTCGGGATCAACTTGGGATCCCAGAGATGCTAGTTTTGTTTTTAAAGCTTTATTCTAACTTCTAGATTTCTATGTTTAAGCACAACATCAACCTGTTATTAGAAAAACACCCTCAATATAAGGTTGATCTTTTCAAAAGATTTCAAAACATTTCTCTGACTCTTAAAAAAAGGTCTATTAATATATCATTATGAGCTTATAGCTTATAGAGAGCTGAGCGAAAAAGCAAAGCTCTCAATTTACCGTTCGGTCTAAGTTCCTACCCCTCAGCTATGGTCATGAAATCTGGATCATGACCGAAAGAACGGGATCCCGGATACAAGCGGCTGAAATGAGCTTTCTCCGCAGGGTGGCTGGGCTCTCCCTTAGTGATAGGGTGAGGAGCTCGGTCATTCGGGACAGGCTCAGTGTAGAGCCAGTTCTCCTCCACATCGAGAGGAGTCAGTTGAGGTGGCTCGGACATCTTCTTCGGATGCCCCCTGGAAGCCTCCCTCGGGAGGTGTTCCAGGCACGTCCCACTGGGAGGAGGGCCAGGGGACGACCCAGGACACGCTGGAGAGACTACATCTCTCGGCTGGCCTGGGAGCGCCTAGGGCTTCCCCCAGCAGAGCTGGAGGAGGTGTCTGCGGAGAGGGAGGTCTGGGAGTCTCTGCTTAGTCTGCTGCCCCCGCGACCCGGTTCCGGATAAAGCGGGAGACGACAAGTACGAGTACGAGCTTATAAAGTAAGCATTGGAAGACTAAATCCACTGCACTGGAGGAGGCCAACAAGCCACAATAGATCACAAAAACTTAAGTATAAATAAGCTAAATACATGTATTACGTGATAAAAAAAAAACCTTATCAGACACTTTTGTGTCTTTAATCTATGTAAACTAGTGTTGCACCGATGCCATTTTTTGGCCCCGATAACGATGCAGTATCGGCCGATACCATACCGATACAATCTGTTTGAAATAGATGTGTGTATATATATGAAGAACTGCATACTACTTGGATGCAAAATATTTACCATCATGGCTTTGTCAAGCTGCTGCCTACCTTTGTGAAGCATGAGAAAGACTAAAGGGCAGATTAGACTTCTGCAACCGCACACATCAAATGTGGCTTGGGTCTGGTTGCTAACCAGTTTTGCTGGTATGCTTCTGCACCGTCGGTCTGGAATTTTTAGGGACGCACAGCAGTTCCCCGTCAATGCAGAAGGGGGAGCCTATTCGAGAACTCGCGAGAAGTTCTGCATATTGGTCACGAGATATTTGGCGGCGCCAGCGGGAGTGTTTATCCTCCAAAACAACAATGGTGCGTCTGCAAGATATCACAGTCACGGAGATGGATCTAGAGTTGCTAGACATTGAAGAGGAACAGGTTCTGTTAATGGAGTTGATGAAAAGACAGATTAACCTTCCATCATAGTTGTCCATTTTAGTGGTTCCTCTGTTTTTAAAAATGGCGCGCCCTGGCACAGAATAGAGAAAGAAGACCATACAGAGAACCGGAAAGGCATACCAAGGACTTCCACTTGAGGTCTGCGCAGGTTTGCGACCGTCCGAAACGTAGTCAGGATTTTTTTTAGGGGTGCAACGACGGTTGCAGAACCTCTGCAGAGGGAGGCGTGGTCACGCACAGAGACAGATTTGACGGTTGCAGAGGCTATGCATCAGAAGCATAAATTGGCCTTAACACAAAGTGAATCCAGTAGAACTTTTTTATTGCCTAACTGGAATAGGTGACAATAGTTAAATAATCTTTTGGCTCTCAAAATGGTATCGGTGCCCTATTTGTTGGTACTCGCCGATACTCATACCACCATTTTAGTGCAGTATCAGGGCCCCGCCCGATACTGCTATTGGCATTGGTGCCAGGAGCGGATTTACCATTAGGCAAAACTAGGCAGTTGCCTAGGGCCCCGAGTTCCTGGGGGGCCCCCTAAAACTCCTTTTACATGTATGGTTAATACAGCTATTACTTATTTGTGCACATTAATTATGTTTTTGATAAAAATCCTTTCGCTAAAATGCCATTAGAATGCTTATAATATTAAGTGTGTCTCGGGGCCCCCCCTACAGTGTCCACTACATTGGTTCAGTCCATTTGCTGCGCATGGGTAGAAAGGTCCAAACACACGGCAGCAAACTATTTGAAAACAAACGGCGCGAAGAGACGATACGAGCAGAGCGGGAGAGAAGAGAAAAGAAAGGAAAGGAAAGAAAGATGAAAAGAAGTTACCCTAGCAGTGCTGAAAAGAGGAGAAAGAAGAATGAAAGTAGGAAGCTGCTTTCAAAGTTACCGAAAATGACTGACTTCCCCCCAGATTCCACATACTCCGTCAGCGCTCCGCCCCGCTGACGTACGTCGTGCAGAGCGCTTGTCTTTCATGTAAATCAATGAGAGCTGTTCCACATCCACCGCTACTCCTCCGCACGTCTCCGTCCACGTACGTCTTCTCCGTCCGTCACCGACAAAATACGGAGCCGAGCTATTTTTTGCTCCGCTCCGGTCCGGCCAGGTCAAGATCCACAATTGCAATCGCACCAAACAGGAAAAAGAACATCAAGAAACTCCGGTTCGTCAAATTAAAATATAGTAGCAACAGATCGGTAACTAGAAATTATGGCATAATTTTTATAAATTCCAAAAAAACTAACACCGTTTTTTTAAATGATACGATGCAAACTATTGGTTATTCACCAACCAGGAAGCAGATTTCTCATCTCCATCAAAACATTTATTTTATACCGAGGGACTTAAAGTTTAATCAAATCCATTCAAAATAAACTTATTACAGGAAGAGATGCTGAGCAAAGTTCAATCAAAAAAAGCAGTTTTGAATGATACTAGTTGCAAAAATTACAAAAATCTACAAATATATACATATATAAATATATATATATTTGTGCAGAAACTGAACATATGCTGAAAGATGATGGGGATTTTTATAATATATCATATTAAATTAAGCGCTCACAGGGTTTATACAGGAATGAGGAACTCTAATTTAATGCTATTAGAAATTATTTTAATGCCATCAACAAGAACCATGTACACAAGTTATTAGTGTACATGAAATATGAAGGAGCTGTAAGCACAGTTCCATGACTCTTGTATGTATGTAAACAAACAAACACATACACACGTATATATATATTCTCTAGCTTTTTCTCCGCCTCGAGCTTCCTTTCCGAACATAAGGCTTTTATGATCAGTTTCATGCAAATTAATAGCGATATAATATATCTGACGAAATTGTTTTTATAAACATTTTTATTAAAGAATCATAAATGCCACAATAAACATATTTAATTAATTTTAGTGCCAATTAAGGCCTTGATTTAAAAAAAAAATTATGAATTGTAATTATTTTTAATGATCCGCGGAAACCCTGGTTCAATTGGTGCATGCCCTCTACGATCTCCAAGGAACTCAGAGCGGAGCGGACGGGAGCCACAGCGGCGGCTGTAGGCTTTGCTTTGCGCAGGCGGTCTGGAGCGCAGCGGGGCGGAGCGCTGACGGAGTATGTGGGATTTCGGGGTTCAGCTTCTTCACTGCGGCAGCGGCGAGCAGCAGCAGCAGTAACCCGGGAACAGCTGAAAACTCAGCGGTAACGCTGCCACCTGTTGAGGAGGATCCATCGTGTGGAGTTGAACAACTATTGAGTATTAAGCTGTCGAAGGGGACATTCCCCCTGTATTGATAAGTATTTATTTACCTTATTGAAGATGGGTCATTTTAAAGTAAGTTTCTAATTTCATTTGGATTTGCTACAAACGATGAAAAATCAATTATTTAGCTGTTTTTTTATGTTGAATTTCAGGAAAATCTCAGGCTTTTAAATGTTGTAAAATCACCCATAAGTTTTAGGTGTTTTAGTCCTTAATAATTTAAGTTATACATTCAAAAAACATAAGGAAGTTATTACCAACATCTCACTCTGCTTTACAGCTTGTATTAACATTGCTTTAATGTGTGTTATTGTGTACAGCTGGGGATGTTAAGGGTCACATTAATTATAGATTAAATAATTTACTGTTCTGTAGTTTAAGCAATTGTCATATTTGTAACAACACTAGTCTTTCCCGTGACATGCACCTTTTATATATATATATATATATATATATATATATATATATATATATACATATATATATACATATACATATATATATATACATATACATATACATATATATATATATATATACATATATATATACATATACATATATATATACATATACATATACATATACATATACATATATATATACATATACATATATATATACATATATATATATATATATACATATACATATATATATACATATACATATACATATATATATACATATACATATATATATACATATACATATACATATACATATACATATATATATATATATATATATATATATATACATATATATATACATATATATATATATATACATATATATATATACATATATATATATATATATACATATATATATATATATACATATATATATATACATATATATATACATATATATATATATATACATATATATATATATATATATATATATATATATATATATATATATATATATATATATATATATATATATATATATATATATATATATATATATGAATATATATATATATATATGAGAGAGAGAGATTCTTTCCTCCGTGTTACAGTGACATAGACAAACTTGAAGATACATGGCATCCTCAAATTTCTATTCTATTAAAATTTCTGTATCTGTATAATGGGTCTGTTCTATATGTTGTCTTCTCAATTCAGAGGGCCCCATGCCTGTCTTTGCCTAGGGCCCCAAATTTCCTAAATCCGCCCCTGATTGGTGCAACACTAATGTAAAAAACCCATTTATTACTATAATAACTATTAAAACCGGTTCGATATATTCAGCATTAGGGTGCAAAACTCCCCCAAATCAAATTAAAGGTTTTGGAGGATTTGTAGAAACACAGCATGATGACTGAAGAAAAAAAGAATAGAAAACCGATTGATGAACTACTACTGATTCATTGCATTGAAATTAATAAAAGGAAAACATTCCTATAAATTAATGTTGTATAGAACATGCTTTATATTTAGTTTGTAAGGTTTGGGATAAAAGGAGCTGCCAGTGGAAAGCTGTAATCTGACAGTAAAGCAGTTATTAATGTTGTCATTAAGATGTAAACTTTATTAGATAGAATGAAGGATAACCAGGCCAATTAAGTGACCACACATATCCAACAGCAATGCGCAATCCAATTATTCAAAGTCATTTTTAAAGCTCACGAAACGTTTTGAACGCAATGGTGGAGGTTCCTTGAAAGCACATCATTATGCCTTATTCTCTATAACGCCTGTTAAACACAGACAGTTATATTAAACGACGCGCACTTTGCTTTAGTTTCTGAAAAACACTCTTTAGGTTGGAGCTCTTTAATGAGATGAATGGAATGGATTTGAAAGTTACAGCTTTACCTTCCTCCAAGCTCCGACTTAATGTTAGCAGCCCCGCAAACAAACAGCCGTTTAAACAAACGCCATGACAGTCAGTTCTTATATAAAGATGCTGTTTTATTAAAGACGCGTCTCCCCATCAAACTGCTTCAGTGACATTGTTCCCCCAGCAAGAATGAAACTGTTTATTGTAGGCACTCACCAGCGTTGCATTCTCTTCGTCCGCCATCTTGAGACGAGCATAAGCCGTTGCTATGGTTACGGATGTACAATAAGCGGGGTCGTGCGTGATGACGTCTGTAACTGTGAATGACGTAACGTAAAACCTTTGAGAAGGGAATTGCTTATAAAATTATTCATAATGTTTATCCTGTTAAAACATTTTTGATAAAAAGATATAAATGGGATTTGGACTTAATGTGTACTTTTTGTAAAAATAATTGGATGTAATTATACCAAAAGATATGTCAATTTTTTTTCATCAAATAAATCTTGGCATTACTTTAACAGATTAGGATATTTTGTTTGGAATGGAGAAATGTGAACTTGTCAAAACATAATTTTTATATATATATATTTATTATTTATGGTAAATATATTCACACCTCAAAATATTTACAACAATAACATAATTTATAAATTTCCTATATAGAATCCTTAAAATTTAGTTCAAATGCTAAAGCCACGGAAATTACAACTTCCCTTAAAGAAATATCGAGCATAGATTAGGTTTGATTCTCAGTCATCCAGGTCATAGTCATTCCAAAAAATTTTTTTAAAAACAATCCACTGGACCGTGTTTCCAAGTTTGAAGACATTTCACTTCCCATCCCGGAAGCTTTTTTAATTAAAAATGTCAGGAATAGCGTTGAGTTGGAGGTTTTATACAGTTGCCCATCAAAACCTTTTTTTTTTTTCCAAAACATGCAAATTGAAATTGACAAACATGTCCACCCCTTTGGAATGTGGGTCGTTTGGCTTCTTTTGTTAGCCTGCAAAGCCCCATACCTGTCTATGTCTCTGAAAGGGGGGTCATTTAAGAGAATTGTTGGCCTGGCTGAGTGGGCGAAGTCTTCTGCTCTCCTGTACAGGGATTGGGGTCGCAATGATACCGGGAAGCGATCAACACAATTGCTGCATTGTAGGTTAAAAATGTTGCACACTGCTTCTTTTGGCTGGGATGTCAGCTGAACTTTTTTAATAAGTTATAGACCATGCCAAATATTTAAAAAGCATATTGGGTCAACCCATGTTTCCATCAAAAGCTTTTGAGATAGATATTGGGTCAGGACGTAAAACTGCTATGCTTCTACCTAATGTCGAACATAAATTGAAGCTATAATGCTGTGAAAAGTGTGAAATATGATCATATATTTTTCCAATTATGTCGTCATGCTCAAAACAAACTACAACATTTATAATGGTAATTATGAAATAACTGTTATGAACTGGTTATGCTTCACAGTATAGACCTGCAGAACGCTCCACATCACCTTCTCTACTACAGCTACTCTGTCATCACCCTTAGTTATTAACTAAAGCCCCTTAATTAATGGTTATGGTTTACCATACATCTACAATGGACTTATTAAAAAACAAATGGTTTAACTTTCTGTATAGTGTAACTGGCACACAATGACCCTCCCCCTTTCACTCATCACTTGTAGCAGTCCATAGCATGTAAAGAAAAAGTCTTTAAAGACAGTTTGAATCCACACTTTTAATGCTTGTTAAGACTGGGCCGTTTCCCTTCAAATACCCATCCACTAAGTACAGCTTAAATAAACATATTTACAAACACGTTATAATGCATATATCAATGAGGACAGAGAAACACCAAAGACAGCCCTTTTCATACACATACAATCATTTTAAAGGGTTTTAACTGTAACACAAAACTGATAAGATCATGACTAGACAAAAAAGGTGCCTAAAAAATGTGATTCAGTGTTATGGTACCATAAATATAGAAGTTGTTAGTTATATATACATTTACAGGACAGGTCTTATAAATCCTAAATCCATCAAATAACTAGCTGCATTTATGTGCGCTGCAAGTATTCTGTTCTTTCCGCTCATTAATGCACATATATCCAATAATTATCAGTAGATCTGTACCAAACCTCAATGTATTACTTTGTAATCACAGCAAAGTTCAGTTAAAACAAAATATATAGATATTCCTTCACAACATAGGATGAAATAAAAACGTAGCAGCTCCCCACCCACCCAAGAAATCCCATCTTCATTTAGAGACATTCCATCAAAAGTCCAATTACAAAGACAGACCTTCATCCCTTCACCTTCATTAGTCATCGGTTCATGTGTCCTACATACATAAACGCATCAAGCTTGGAAAAAAGAAAAAAACAAGGTAACAGAAGAGTCAGAAAAACTTGGTCCTATAACAGAATGATATTGCTTTATAGACATACTATGCGGTGTACCTTAATATTCAATAATAATTCTACCCTATTGCGTGTAAATTTGTTCTTAAGGCTTTATTACACTGCTTCTAAACCAAGCTTTTTAGATTTACATAAAACATCTTTTCTTTTATATCAGCCTCTGTTTTCCTGGAGCATTTTATGATTTCAGATGGTTGTAAATTCCAACATATTGCACATTAATAAATGAAGTCTAAAGTTGGAAACAACTGAGCCGCGTTCAAGGCACTGACTTCATCACCATAACTTCTTGTTTTTATCTGTACATGGTCCGAAAATGTTATTTGCAATACAGCGTTTAAGAAAATGTAGCTATACGGTTTATAAAGCCGATTTCTGTAGGAAGTTTCTTTTTGGATTTTGGCAAATTTCTGTATGATTTTGAAACCTTTTCAGGTATTTCTGGAGCAGTTTAGTTTTCTTGGTTAGTGCCAAATGCTCCCTGGGCAGCAGAGGTGCCAGCGCTAGCTGCAGCGCTCTGGAAGGTGCGATTGGTCAGAACTCCTTGGGAAAACTCCTGCTGAGCCTTGGTGAAGCTCGCACCAGTCCGTCTGTACTTGGAGTGGACCTGAGATGAGAGCAGTTAAGGTTATCATGGAAACATTTCATTTTGGACATCATAAACTCAAATGATTATTCAATATCCCATTCTGTGTACAGGTGTGCATAATCCATGCCACCTTTTAATAAGTATTGGAAACTGAATGAATAATGAATCTGTATGCAAAACAAGCAAATAACGAGTCTGGTGGAGCCAGAGCTCCATGATCAAAAAGTTATTTCCCTTAATTGACCTCCAAATAATGGCTTGCTTGGTTTGTTTATATTTTCTTTCTATGCTTTCAACCAAATCCTGGATCATTGCTTCCCTGAACAAAGCAGACCTCTACTCTCCAGCCTGAACCCACTCAAAATGGTTTTACTGAGATGGACTAAAAAGCCCTTTACTACAGCTGCACAAAAGTCATTAACCAAAGACATCTCCAAAACCAGCCAGTCTGCATCTGGACAGAAACTTTGGGGAAAAAAAGCACCCCAGTTGAAGACTTTATATGTGCCTCCATTTAAAAAACAAACTGGTGATCCCTATTGGAGGGTTTTACATGGTGCCATCGCCACAAGCTCGCTTTTATCCCTTATCTTATAAATCAGGGTGTTTTAAATGAGTGTTCTTTCTGCGCTCTATCTGAAAATTTATTTCATGTTTTTATGGAATGCACAAGACTAAATACCTTTTTTAGCTTTTTAATAAGCGTTTTTAGTCTTTTTAGAACATTTTTTAAAAATGCCAAAATAATAGAAACAAGCAAAAGGCCTGACATTGAGATTTCTTAATCAGCAAAGCAAAGATGGCCTTTAACTTGTCCCGCAAAGACCCTGCAGGAGGCACCTCACCTTGATCCTGTGGCTCCGTGGAGGTGCAACGTTAAAGTCAGAATAAAGCTGGAGTTTCATCTCCATAAAGCCACACAGAACATGGAGGATTTTATGCAGCTGTGGGGCTTTAACAAAATTCAATGTAACATGACAGATGGAGTACTACAACAAGCTTCTCATTTAAGTGATTTTTATCAGACACTAGTTTTACATAAATAATTGATCATATTGTTTGATTTTTTTAAATAAAGAGCTGTTAAAAGTCTTTAACTTGAGCTCATCAAGATGTTTGAAGACTTTTCCTTTCTACAAAGTGAAAACAGCATTACAGAAATCTGTAGTACATAAAATGTTTTACTACACACTGTCATTTCAACCTAATTGGATGATACATGTAAAAAGAAAACAGGTTTGCACTTACCAATTTTAGCAGGATGACACCCAGAACAGCGTTGACAGTGAAAAATCCAGCCACTACCATCATAACCACAGCGACCCCCAAGTTATAACCAATCATGCTAATTGATGAGATCCAGCCACTGTCAAAAACAAGAGAAAAATGTTTGGAATTTGTCTTTTTTTTTTTTACTCAGTATAATGCAACACCTATCTAAAAAAAACTTGTCAAAACTACTTAGTTTGCTAATATAAATGTTATTCTCAGTGACACATGGAAAAGATGAGGCTTGTAAGAACTGAGGATGGAAAAAAAGCTTTTAAGAATTGATAAACAACATGATGCTGTAAATAAACCCCAAGAAGAAAAGCTCAGCGCACTTACAAAAAAAGCACCCCAGACAAGATAAGTCAACAGGAATCTGTCAAAGATATGCAAGAGAGTGGAAACAGGAGAGAAATAACCACCAGAACACTTAGCTAAGAGTTATGCATGCGCTTTCCAGATCCTATGCACACCGTCATGCTTATACAAACTGAAACAGACAGCTTGTTTAAACTAAAACTCACCTGTTTCCCCATGAGGGGATTCCTACTGACTGGATGATGTACACTGCCACTTGGAAGAAGAAGACAAAAAAGAAGAAAAAGAAGCTGAAGGAGCTGTCAGACCTATGGAGAAACAAAAATGTAAGACAATGTAAGTGTTGCTTAAATAAAGCGCTGAGGAACTACAGTTGCAGCCATTCAAAATGGCCCTTCCGAGTCAGAAGGCAGCAAAATCCCCTCCAACTTCCAGCCACTGACGTGCAGATTTTTTAACTCTGACTCCACCCTTTCACTGAATTATAGCGTCTGACCAAAAGATAACACTTCTCTTTAGATCTGAATGTCCACAAATCATGACAAATAATACTTTAGATGTTTAAAAAGGAATTTTAGCTAAGGACCAAACAAGGGCCCATCAAGGAAAGTGGGGAAATTTTGAATGGCTACTACTGTAGTGATTGCCAGAAACATCTCAAAACTGATTGGTAATGACTCCCAAACTATTTTTTTTTTTTTAGATTTAGATTATTAAATTAAATCCAATGACCTAAAATTAGGACTGATCTCTTTTTAAAGGTTATATATTTTTAAATAGAGTTACAAATAAATATTTTTTTTTTGTTTCAAATAGGTGAGATTTAAATCAAGAATACTTATAACACTGATATAAAAGGCTCATATAGCAACAGTATCACACAGCCCTACACTGACCTTTAGCATCCTACAAGTGTAAGTTAGCCTAGCATCTCAAGCTTTAGTCCTGATCTACCCCAAGACCAATTTAAACATTTCCTACTTTCAAGGTTTTATTATCCACAACCTGTACAGTTTTACCACAATATAACAGTAGCTACCGTCACGCTGCACAAAAGAAGCCAAGACAGAAAAAACCTGTTGCTGCAGCAAAGTCACAAATTCAGACGCATCCCTTCCACTAAATGGACAGCAGAGTATGGATGTTATTGAATTTATTACTGCAGTTGAATGGTGAACAATATGGAGGACCAGGAGGGTTAGAAATAGAAAAACATCCATTTCAAATGTAACATTTAAATCTTACAATTAGAAATCCCATTTGAAAAGGATCATCTAACTGTACATGTTAAATTAAATCATTAGAGAGGAATTGCAAACTGCATTCAATGATTCAATATTAAATACATAGGGTTCTACTATGATAACTGGTGATGAAAATAATATTCAATAAGATGTATTTGTGCTTAATAAGTGTTTATTCAGATAAACACTCATTCTTAACTGTAGGCCTACATAATAGGTCATGATGAGCTGTTTATGGTCAGTAGCTTTGTGTCAGTCATTCCAAGCTCTCTTTCTAATTTTTCCAATATTTGGTGCAACCGCTTTTTAGGATTATACTAAAATCTATGTTTAGAATGTCTCTGGGGATGTGAAAGATCTTGAGGTTTTTTAAAAATGTGTCATGAAACTCTAGCTCTAGAAATTAAATAGGCTGAAATTAATCCCTTGTGGGACTTCTCTGCAAGGGATTAAATGGAGAGGTACATTTCTCCAATGTGAGATCAATGAAGTTTAATTATTATTAATTATCAATATTATTTTTATTATTATTAGGCTAAATAAATACCACAAAAGCTACATTTTCAAAAAGCGTCCCACTTTACCCACTTACACCAAAGCGGTCATCAAGAAGCAAAGATAATGTGGTAATAGTTTGTGGTAAAATGAAATTTTAAATTACTTAGCATAGCCTACCTGCCTTTAGGTGGCACTTCAGAACGTAAGAACTCCTGCACTAAACCAGTTCCGCATTGCCAAAGGTGCAAATAGCTTTAGTCTTGTCGAGTTTTTCATCCTTAAGTATGGAGGTTCCTCCATCTTTTCTTCAGTGTTAGTATTTATTTATTTAAAGGTCTTCACACAGTACATTTATAATTTCACTTTTGTGGTGTTTTTTTTTGCATTTGGTTGTTTACTATTATGGGTGCACACATTTAGTAAACACCTTTTGTTTATTTGAATTGAATTAACTACTTTTCTTTGTTGAGTTGAAGGACTAGCTGAGTGGAGAGGACTGGTTGAAAGGCAAACCAGGAAGTGGGACATTCCATCAGGCTGCTGGAAGCAGGGGACTGGATGTTAGTCTGCTTCTTTCTCTCCACTTATGGCATAACTGTTAAAGCATTTTTGGTGTTATGTTGTTTTCTTTTGATAGTTGTGTTGTAGTCAAAAGGTGTTAGTTTGAATTAGTTATTTATATTTATGCATTGTTTGTCATTGTCTCATCTCCCACCCCTCCTCATTTGTGTAGGCTAGCCTTTGTGTATAAATTCCCCTGTGTGTTCATTGTGTGAGGTCAGTTTTTTGGTTTGTTATCCTGAGTTAGGTATGCCTTAGTTAATTTCATTTGGGCACATTTTGTTATATTTTTTTTTAGATTTGATGTAAGTCCTTTTTTTGTGAAGATTATTTTTGGAAAATAAATAGAAAATACTTTTTTTATATGCCTTTGTCCTTGTGCCTTACTGGACGGACCACCACATTAAGAATAAATGTTGCATGAAGCAAACCCGGCGTCTTTATAGCTGCATCCATGTTAGCTCGTCAAGTTCAATGTGCTTATTTACCAGTAAGGCTACACAGGTTTGATGGCTGATTAGTTCTCGCCCCCATCCGCTCTAAAATATCAAGTTGAAAGTCATCATTAGTATAGACCCAGCTCCCAACCCGACTGTGAGAATAGATTAATGGAGATATTTTTTTAATCGCCCGATAACAGCCGGGCATTAACGCAGCTTTTGTTAACGCCGATAACGGCCCATCAATAGTTTTACACATCTCAGGGCTGAGAACGGTATAATTGAACCAGAACATAAGGACAATTATTGCTAGATAAAGATGCCAGGATCTAGATTTTAAATCACTGTTGAGATGAGAAATAGATGTCGCCTAATTTTATACAACCTAAACCTTCATGTAAGTACTGCTTTTTTATTTAGCAACAACAAGGTAGAAAGGAAGGTTTTTTTAGACTAAAGAAACAAAACATGTTTTGGATTTAACAAAAACGTTAATATGTAAAACACAACTTTGGTGTCAGAATTACATTTCCCTTTAATAACCACATCAGTATGGTTGAATAGACAGTTTGAAAGCAGTGAAATGTAAAACCTTCATGAGTTTTTCCATCAATATTTAAAAAACAGGAGCATTAACGTACTTCTGACCTACTCAGAAAGTTTAACCTTAATAGAATACACACCACTGCTCATGCATTCTTGTATGTCGACTTTTCAACAACACCTGGATGTAGTTTTGATCATATTAACAAACTAATTTGCATTAAAAAATATATGCAAAACATGTTTACCTGAAGGCTTTGTAAACTGGCCTGTACCAGCAGACGAAGGACACGGGAGTGAAGAGGATGAACCAAAGGATGGACAGACCAAAGTCAACTCCTTTACTGCTGTCGGCGGTGAAATAGGCCAAACAAGCCAGCACGTTGAGGAAGAGTGTGACGCTGTGCACTGAGGTGGTTCACCAGAAAACAGGAGCAAAAAGAAAATAATTCATCAACCCATAGATTTTAAAACATGGCTGTTTTAACCATCTACAATAAACACACAACTGTTTAGGTTTTGCATGGAGGATTCCTTGAAGACAGGATACATACACATCCAGAGGTAATACATCCTCTTGCATATTCTGCGGTAGTCTTCTGGGATTTCTTCATCAAAGTTCTGATAGAAGCAGGGCTTTATAGGAAAGAACTTTGGAAGAGGCGGCCAGTTGTTCTCCTTAGCTAAGAAACAGATTTGAACATTCCAGTTACATTTCTGCTTATTGTTTCTACTGAAATATGTTCCTATGCAGCTCCTGAAATCTGCAAATCTTTACCTCCTGTGTTTGGGTCTCTGCTCGTGGTCCTGTTCTGTAACTCCTGCTCCTTCCGCTCCAGCTCTGCAGCCTTCCTCTCCAGCTCTTCCTGCTGTTTGATCAGGTTAGCCTGAGCAGCTGCTGCCGTCGCCTGAAGCACAGCCAACAAACCAGAGCTCAAACACCACACCTCTGTCTAAACATGTGATGACAAATTATTGAACCCCACAAAAATAAAAACTCTTCTCTTCAAAAAAAAAAAAAAAAAAGAAGACAAATCTATCCTCAAATTTTAATCCTTAAAGGTATAGTGGAGGATTTTTGTGAATATATAAAAAGACCCACCCTATCCACTTTAAAAAATAATGCACATGCACAACCCTGCGAGTGTGAGAGCGTGCACAAGCCCATTCCCCCTCGTGCACGCTCTGTTTAAACGTTGCTGTTTGCATCGCTCATAGAAGCTTACTTTCCAGAGGAAGATTTGCAATTTTTCCACTATGTAAGACTCACCGCCAGTAAGTGCAAATGGGGAAGAGCACGTAGGACAGGCTTACGTAAACATCACCAGAATGATTGACAATTAGGAGGACCACTGATTTTGATGATCCACCCAGAAAAAGAACATCCTCCAATATAACTTTAAGTAAATTATTACTTGATCAAACAGTTATGGGAAAATTAGGCATCACAGTTGCTGAATCTAAACTAAAAATAAAAATGAGAAGCTAAACTTGGAGAATGAAAAGCAGCAGCAAAACTTTTAAGATGATACATTCAACAAGTTACAAAACTTGCTTGCAAAAAGATTGTAGGAATATGCAATATTTCTACTGCCTACTTTTTAATAATTGAAAAAGGAATCCTTTAAAAATGTGACTTCTTAATATTGTGAATGTACTGGATCGTGTTTGCAATAAACTTAAAAACGACCTGCTTAACATTTCTAATTTGCCCTTTCTCCCATTTGCTCATAGGAAAGAAACATTTAGCCACCTCTTTAAAACAATTCACATCCTTTAACCTTCATATTCTTCCTCTATCCTAAAACCACATGGCTGTGGTTTGTACCAGCAATGCTATCAGCCTTTTTTAAAGATTTTAATTGGTAATGTGAAGTTTTTTATGTCCTAAAATACAGATTAAATCAATCAGAGGTGCCCAGACTTTTCGGATCCTTTTGATTTTTAGTCATTTACAGAAGACTTACTGCTGTAGATAGATTTTATCTGGTATCTGTCTGAACGAAACACACACAGACTTTGTTGTATTATCAAAAGCTCTGTTAAGTAGGGCTGGGCGACATGGCTTAAACATTTTTTTTTTAAACAAATCCAATGGATTTAGTTTTTTTCCTTCCTTAAGTTTTGCAATAAAAAATACACATTACATGCTTTCAAAAACTAGCTCTTATTTCCGCCCTCCCCTCTGGTAGGCAACATTAATTCAAGCAGCAAAAAATGCAGCAAAATAATCATGTTTCACATCAAAAAAAATATAAAGACACTAAATCCAAAAAAAAGAAAATTACAAATGATCCACTGGACTTTGTTTCCAAGTTTGAATATGTTTCGCTTCCCATCCAGGAAGCTTTTTTTAATTCAAATTGTCGTTGAGTTCGAGGTCTAAATCCTGGAACTCTAATGCTATTCCTGACAATTTTTTTATTTTTTGGAACGACTATGACCTGAATGACTGGGAATCTTCACCAGCATGAAGACACTAAATGTTTGCAGCTCGTGGTGTTACACAGTGAGATAGTTGATCAAAGTAATGAAAGGGAGTCACTCTGAAGTTTGGGAACCCAATGAGTCGATTGGTTATTTATTTATTTTTTTTCTAAAAGCTAAAAACTTTACAAAAATTTGATTAATTTCATTGCTTAATTGCCCAGCCCTACATTGAACTATCCTACTTGCCTTAAAAGGATTTTAATTTACTTTCAGAGCATAATTCTAAACGATAGAAGACTGGAAATCTAACTGAACCTCAGTTTCCTGCTACCCTTAAATTTGTTGGTAGCACTGCTGCCTTGCAGCAAGAAGGTTCTGGCTCCGATTTCCGGCCCAGGGTCTTTCTGCATGCAGTTTGCATGTTCTCCCTGAGCATGCATGGGTTCTCTCCGGCTTCTTCCCACAGTCCAAAAACATGACTGTTAGGTTAATTGGCTTCTCTAAATTGTCCTTAGGTGTGAGTGTGTGCATGAATGGTTGTCCTGTATGTCTCTGTGTTGCCCTGCGATGAACTGGCGACTTGTCCAGGCAGGGTGTACCCAGCCTCTCGCCTATTGACTGCTGGAGACCAGCACCCCTCGCGACCCCAATTGGGACAAGCGTGTCAGATAATGGATGGATGGATGAATCTGTTTCTGTCACATAATGGCAATTGTTTTAATTTGTGTGGCACAAGGACGGAAGTTAAAAACTATCTGCAAAGGTCTGCTGACCCTGCGTGGGCCCCTCTATAGGCAGACAGTGTGACATGGAAAGTTATTCATGTACAGCCCAGAGAATTGTTAATGATTTTAGGATTGGTTTAAATCAATTAAAACTGTAAATACATGCCTAACTTGTCATTGTAACTGAACTTAATATTTTTCTAGTGTAGGTAGACTCTTCCCTCCCACTTACTTGTGTGCTTTGCTCCACAGATGTGGGAAGTACAGCTGGCTGGGATGGAGAGGTAGCAGGCGCAGGGACGGTTGTTCCAGAATACTGTCCCTATGAGAGAAGTAAATAAAAAACACTTATTGGCAAAGCACCCTTTGAGAAATACATTTCATCTGTAACTTCAGTTAATTATTGATGTATCACCATTTCTGCTGCAGAGAATGGGTTATACTCCCCAGTGCTTTCATTGGTCCTGCTGATGGCCTGTGTGACTGAGGCATCCTGGAAGTAGAGGAAAAACAGACATACAGTGAGGACAGATGGTAACTCTGTATGAACTAATACTTTTATGAGGGGCTCCTGGTCTGCAGTCAGCATCTATTAAAAGTTAATCTATCAATCAATCAGAGAGAAGCCATGTGGAGAATGAGGACTGGCCGGCCTGATCAATTTATTTTTGCTCTACCTGCTGAAGAACTTAATGTTAGTTCTTAGAGAAATTGATATCCAAAATCAAACCTCAAAGCTGACCTGGGTGACAGTAAATGTCAGGCTGTTGGTATAGAGCTACATAACCACTAACCAATCAGGCTACTCTCGCTGCACCATTGGGAAAGCAATGGTGATGCAAGAATCAGACCAGAACCACTGAGCTATGGAGTCAGTTCATGGGCTCACTACTTAATATAAACCCTGTTCCCTGGTGAAAACAGGTCTCTTTTAAAGGAAAAATGGTCTTTGCTGTATTGCAGAATGATCCAAGAGTAGTTTAAGCTAAACAATGAAATTAAAGAGTTTATTTGGTTCCAGATTTCCAAATTCTCACTACAGCCAAGCCTCTGTTAGATGTTCTGGACAAACATGTCTGATCCATGAAGGCCACACATCACAACCTCCATGACTTAAAGAATGTGCCGCTAATTATTGGTACCAAGTCGAATAGTTTCCTTTCAGGAGACTAGAGGTGGTCCCTGAGTCAACAAAAACTGAATTAAGTAATCAACATAGAATATCATGCCCAGTCAATGCCTATGGCAATTATGCAAAGAAATGAAATATTAATACTGTTATCATGCAACCACCAGGTTTGTTGTGGTGGTTATTTTTTATTAGATGTAAGCAAAGTTTTATTATATATATATATATATATATATATATATATATATATATATATATATATATATATATATATATATATATATATGTTCCTAACAACCTCAATAAGTTGTTACATTCATGCTGATTTTGCACAGTTTCTATCTTAGTCAGTTCAATAACATGCTGTTGTTGTTTTTCACATCTCTGATGTTGCTGTAAAAATGTTGTTAAAATTTATATTGTTAAAACACTATACAGTATTTATTTTTCAACTCATCACTATGATGTTATTCTTATACATTTTTCTAAGTTCCACACTTGTGTGACCATATTTTCTAGAATCTTTTTTCTGCTGTGAACACCAGAATTCATCTATTGTGGGACAATAAAGGGATTTTCTATTCTATAAAATAATAAAAAAAAAGCTCTGTATCTCCTAGAACTGCACTCTTCTGGACCGAGACGTCGGATGTATTTCCAGGAATCTGCTGTAACCACTCCTCCAGTTTGGGGGTCATGACCCTATTGACCACGGGTACCACTGACGTCTTGACCTTCCAGGTTTTCTCCAGCTCTTCTCTGAGTCTGGTCTCTGGTATTTCTCTAGTTCCTTTTTTTCTTTTTCCTGATGTTGCAATGACTTGGTATTGGTATGTCAACCACAACGGGTTTCCTCTGCTTTTTGTCGACCACCACAATATACAAACACCACTATATATACACACACACACACACACACACACATACACAGATAGATGTCAATAGATGTACACAGATAGATCCTGACAGATGTATACAGATAAATGTACACAGATAGATCCTGACAGATGTATACAGATAAATGTATACAGATAGATTTCGATAAATGTATACATATAAATGTACACAGATAGATCCTGACAGATGTATACAGATAAATGTATACAGATAGATTTCGATAAATGTATACAGATAAATGTATACAGATAGATTTCGATAAATGTATACAGATAAATGTATACAGATAGATTTCGATAAATGTATACAGATAAATGTATACAGATAGATTTCGATAAATGTATACAGATAAATGTATACAGATAGATTTCGATAAATGTATACAGATAAATGTATACAGATAGATTTCGATAAATGTATACAGATAAATGTATACAGATAGATGTCGATAAATGTATACAGATAAATGTATACAGATAGATGTCGATAAATGTATACAGATAAATGTATACAGATAGATTTCGATAAATGTATACAGATAAATGTATACAGATAGATTTCGATAAATGTATACAGATAAATGTATACAGATAGATTTCGATAAATGTATACAGATAAATGTATACAGATAGATTTCGATAAATGTATACAGATAAATGTATACAGATAGATTTCGATAAATGTATACAGATAAATGTATACAGATAGATTTCGATAAATGTATACAGATAAATGTATACAGATAGATTTCGATAAATGTATACAGATAAATGTATACAGATAGATTTCGATAAATGTATACAGATAAATGTATACAGATAGATTTCGATAAATGTATACAGATAAATGTATACAGATAGATGTCGATAAATGTATACAGATAAATGTATACAGATAGATGTCGATAAATGTATACAGATAAATGTATACAGATAGATTTCGATAAATGTATACAGATAAATGTATACAGATAGATTTCGATAAATGTATACAGATAAATGTATACAGATAGATTTCGATAAATGTATACAGATAAATGTATACAGATAGATTTCGATAAATGTATACAGATAAATGTATACAGATAGATTTCGATAAATGTATACAGATAAATGTATACAGATAGATTTCGATAAATGTATACAGATAAATGTATACAGATAGATGTCGATAGACGTATACAGATAGATGTCGATAGACGTATACAGATCTATCTATCTATCTATCTATCTATCTATCTAGATAGATAGATAGATAGATAGATAGATAGAAACCACAAGCATTAGGATTTAGGTCCAGTTTACAAAAAGAGAAAAAAATGATTAAAAAAAAATAACTCCATGGCCTGAATAGATGTCGGCTGTATGCCTACATGCACCTGTTGAGAGTTTCGTTCACCTGTCCAGGTAATTCTAGGCAGAGTAAAAACAAATCCAGATAATTTTACTGAAAATAAACTTAAAGTAGCCTAGATTCGACTGAATACGTGTCATACCTCTTCCAACAGTTCAGGGCCAGGAAACAGGCTACTAAAGGCCGAACCCAGCAACCAACCAAACAGGTTTTCCCTTTCATTGCTCACCTTCCACCCAATCTAGCCATCCAGGACTCACCTGACAGCTCCTACCTACTCACACTCACCTGGAAGGGGTTCACATCCACAGGGTCCGCGAACGGGTTGCTGTCAAACCCCGACATGGTGGGAAATTAAACACGAAACTATTTTGCGTAGCAGAAAAAACAGACAGCAACCAAGCTCTCCTCCAGCGGCTCCTGTCTGCTTGACGTCACGTCCAGTCTGCGCATGCGCGCTTCGATAGGTGAGCCGTCACCAGGAGGTTTGCCCTGCGAGTCATTTCTTATCAATTAAGCCACCTTTATTTTTAGAAATAATGGAAATTGGTTTCAAATGAGCGCTTCTCGTGACAGTCTGCAGGCTCGGAATGAGATTCAGTCCGCGAGCGTTTTACGCACATAGGAACACTGTCTGATAACTTTATCCTTAACTTTGAGAGTTTTTCCCTTAAATTGTAGAGATTTCTGTTACCCTGAATGCAGTATCCTTGTTTTATAGCCTACATCTATTACAAACAACATATCCCCTGATACCAAATCTAATTGTATGTTAATTCTTTCATTCTAAAAGGTGTTAAAAATCAGGTCAGTTGTTTAGTTTAAATTATACTAAAATAATTCAAATAATTGATCTGGAAAAAGGCAAAAGCATGTCAGTGTTTATATTTGGGCCTACAACTACAATGTCAAAAGAGAGAAAGAGGTGGTTTTCACGGCTCCAAAGTCCTTTTTCAAATTAAACAAGTGCTGAGGAGGAGCATAGCGGTACACATGGATGTCAATTTGTGTGTGGGGGGGGGGGGGGGGGGCATGTCGTGTCCCCTGCACTTTATCATACGTGCATTTTGGTCCCCTGCACGTTTTACTGTCTAAAACTATTTTTATCTACAGTACACAGACATTCATTGAGCACTATGATGAAGTGGAAAAACAAAGCTTAAGCTGAAGCCCACTTCCCTGAGTTTGGATCACCGTCTTTTCTTGTGTGATTTGATGCAGTGGCCAAATGTACCAGGGGGCCAGGAGGGGGCCAGCGTGTTTTCATGGGGGCACAGAAAAGCATGAAATAAAAAACAGGGCAAGGGATTCAAATATATTAAGAGAGCTGCATGAAGTTAATTTTTTTATTCAATTAGGTTTAATTAAAATTCTATGCCTTATGAGGCTAATATACATTCAAAATTTTGGAATTTAACATATTTTTGTCATAATCTAAATTCAAATTACAGTTTTCTATCAAATCTGAATTAGAACTCAAGAAAAACGGATATATTCAGCTGTAAAAATTTGAGCAATTTGTTTTGAAAAAAACATTTAGGAGATGAAAACTGGGATCCTATCTCAATACCAGTGAAGCTATCACCTTATAGCTTTTAAATAATTAGAAAAAAACAGTATTTGTAAAGAAAAAAAATGAAATAGATTAAAAGGACCAATCAATAACTATATCTGTTCCAGCGCATGTCACCATTAAATTTTTTTTTGAGTATTATGTCTTCAGTACAGGGGCCAGGACATGATCTACAGGGGCACTGGCCCTCGTTGGCCCCTGTCTGGAACCGTCCATGATTGACTGTCAAATACGGAAGAGGATTAGGGCCACTAAAAAACCAAAATTATTTTTTTAAATATTTCATTTTAATATGGGAAAAAAGTCAGAATTCTGACTTTAATCTCAGAATTCTGGCAGCTAAAAATGTTAGCAACAAGCCGTACCCATGTCTGTTTTAGAGACTAAACTAACTCTTTTGTTTTAATCCTTTATAGGGCAAGTTACCGTTTTTGGTCCCTTGCAAACCCTTACAAATTGAGTCCCCTTTGTCCCTCAGTGAGGTCTAGAAGCACAAGATCTATATCCAGCCATTCAGCAAAGATACTGCTACATGGCTGTACATCTTATTTTGGCAATTGACCAATTAGGTAAGTCCTTGAATGATATATATCCTACTGTAAATTAAGTTCAACAGAAAAAGTTAAGTCAAGAAAAAAAGATAAAAAGCTAATTGGAAATTTAAAAACTAGTTAAAAAGTGAATAAGCCTAGTTAACAATTATATTTAGGTTTATAAACTAAACAATGTAAGTGTCAGTATCAGGATTAATGCATCTAAGGTTATGTTGTTCCAAAAAAAAATGTGGTTCTTTCACTCTGAGTGTTTTTCATGTATTTCTAATAGAAGCACTTTAGTCAAATTTCTTAATATATTAAGGCAAGTTGGCGTTTCTTGTTATTAGATTGACATTCATTTTTGCCATGGTAAATGGCATGTACTTATATAGCGCCTTTATTCAAGTCAGGAGACTTGACCAAAGCACTTTACACTACATTCATTCACCCATTCACACACACACTCACACACTGATGGTGGCAAGCTACATTGTAGCCACAGCTGCCCTGGGGCTCACTGACAGAAGCGGGGCTGCCGTACACTGGCGCCACCGGGCCCTCTGACCACCATCAGTAGACAATGCAGGTGAAGTGTCTTGCCCAAGGACACAACGACACTGAGTCGGAGCTTGAACCGTCAACCCTTCGATTTCAGGGCAAACTCCTACATCCAACACCACTGTCGCCCTATCAAAATATTCACATTTTTAATGTTATAAAGGTAATAAGGTCTTGTCCTGGATATCAATTATTCCAACTATCTGCTTGAAATTTAGATTTTCAAAGTATTTCCCTGAGTGTTCTATAAAGGATTAATGACCTTCTGCTCTGCCCTGCGATTGACTGGTCGACCTGTCCAGGTTGTACCCCGCCTCTCGCCCCTAGACAGCTGGAGATAGGTACCAGCACCCCTCGTGACCCCAATTGAGATTAAGCGTGTAAGAAAATGGATGGATGGATGGACCTTCTGCTCTTCCAGTAATAAATTAGCATCACCGGGGACCCCTCGGGCACGAAAAAGTCGCCTAATTCTGTAATTTTCCACCAATGGATTACTGGCCCTCCCAAAAGACTCACATCTTTGTCAGTGAAGCTGAGTGCTCCCACATCTCTTCCTTCATGGTGCCTATCTACATTAAGATCCAAAATCTGAGATTAAAGTTATATTTCTGAGAAAAATGTCAGAATTCTAAGATTAAAATAAAAATTCTGGGGAGAAAATGTCAGAATTTTTAGAAAAAGTTAAAATTCTTCTATTAAACCTCAGCAGAATGCACCCCCCACCTTTGCAATAACACACAAGGATGCCTAGGTATTGAGGGAATAGAAAGGATATCAAAAATACATCATTTCAGTTTAACGTATTCTTCCTAATCTTACTACAATTCTAAAATTGAGAGAAAGTGAATTTCGGGTTTTTGTCCTCTGGAAGCCATAATCATAATTTTAAGTAATTAAGCCTTAAAATACACAGCTTGGCCATAAAACAGTGGCCACCGCCTCAAAAAATAGTCACAAACTAATATTTCTTTGGACAACCTTTTGATTTAATTAAAGCTGTAGTGGAGGATGTTCTTTTTCCGGGTGGATCATCAAAATAAGTGGTCCTCCTAATCGTCTATCATTCTGATGATATGTTTACGTAAGGCCGTCCCACGTGCTCGTCTCCATTATCATGTACCGGTGGTGAGTCTGACATAGTGGAAAAATTGCAAATCTTCTTTTAGAAAGTAAGCTTGTATGAGCGAGGCAAACGGAAACTTTTAAACAGTGCGTGTATAATGAGAAATGGGCTTGTGCACGCTCTCACAAGTGTTTAATAGGCGTTCCCTCAAGAGCGGGAACAGGGTTGTGCATGTGTATTATTTTTTTTAAGTGGAGAGGGCGGGTCTTTTCAAAAATTTGCAGAAGTCCTCCGCTATACCTTTAAGGTATGCATTAGCCCTGGTAGTGTTTAAATAAGCTTATGCAGTCTCTCAAGATTAATTTTATAGCCAGTATTCAATTGAAGAGGAGTCTGGCTCCTCCTTTTCCAGTACATCCCAAAGTTTCTCAGTGGGGTTAAAGTCGGAACTCTGTGGTGGCCGATCTATGACGTCTCATGCTCCTAGAACCACTCCTTCACAATTCAAGCCCAGTGAATCCTGGCATTGTCATCTTAGTAGATGCTCATGGCATGAGGGAAGGAAGATTCCAGTGACGGAATAACCTGGTCAGTCAATCAGCTGACCAACTAAAGTAGGCATCCCCAAAGTCGGTCCTCGAGGGCCACTGTTCTGCAAATATTATAGGTTTCCTTGCTCCGACACAGCTGCTTTTAATGGATAGCTGATTAACAGGCTTTTGCTCAACTGCAATCATCGTAATCAGTTGTGCTAAATCAGGGAAACCTCCAAAACCTGCAGGACAGCGGCCCCCGAGGACAGACTTTGGGGATGCCTGAACTACAGCAACCCCAGGTCCTAGCACTGTGCCACAGGCCTGCACAGTAGGCATAGGCATGCTGGTTGCATCACTTCAACTGTCTGTCAAATCAAATCAAATCAAATGTTTTTGTATAGCCCTTTACAATAGCCAAATGGTACCCAAGGTGCTTTACAACAAAGTCATAAAACATAAAGATACAATCAAAAGTGCTGTAGTGGTGCAGCACTGCAGGACATTAAAAGCCTTCCAGAGGTGCATAGAAAAGAGCACACAGAAAGAGGACATCTAGTCAGCATTATCCTAGTCAGAATTAAATGCTAATTTAAAAAAGTGGGTTTTAAGATTTTTTTTTTTTTTAAAGGCTGAGATCAGTAGTGGTGCGGATGTCGGGGTAGTTTGTTCCACAGTCTGGGAGCAGCAACGGCAAAAGAACGATCGCCTTATTGTCTTCTTATCCTGATACACCATCACTGTGGAACAGGGGAAATCTGGACCCATAGACCAAGCGTGCTCAAGTCCAGTCCTCTAGTACTATCCTGCACCGTTTTTGATGCACCTCATTTTTAACACACCTGAATTAAATGAGTGGCTCGTTACCATGCCTCTGCTGAGCTAAATGAGGGGATAGATTCTTTAGATCCAGGTGTGTTAGTGAAGTGATGTATCTAAAAGTTACAGGCTGATAGATCTTGAGGATTTGACTTGAGCGCCCCTGCATTACACCATATAACCTTCTTTATGCTTCCAACAAACTGAAGTCTGCTTTCTGGTTAGCTTCATCAATTAGTGGTTATCTAAAACTGCACAGCTATTGGTTTCCTTTCATATCATGGTTGTGGAAATGCTCTTTCACTTTTAAACATATCCTGAGGTTCTATTGTTGTTTTTCTATGATTTGATGCCACCAAAGATCTCAGTGACTTGAATCACAATTGTTCAGGAATTTTTTTCCAGCCACATTTTTTCCTGAAACTCTATGGGTTTTGTTTATTATTTTAGTTTTTTAAAAACAGTTCTTCACTCAATTTTGGTAGCTTCTGCTATCTCCTTAGATGTTTTCTCTGCTTCAATCCAATGATTTGACCCTTCTGAAACAGACTGACATCTTTTCATCTTTTCCACAACCACGGGATGGGTCGTCCCCATGGACGTTTAAGAAATGAAATAATCTCATTGCACCAGTTGGGATTAAATAACTTTCAGCTGTTGAAGCATAATTATCCATGCAGTAATGGTTTAATTGGGGGCTCGTTTTTATTTGCTTTGTTACACCAGGTGGTGACTTTTTTTTGGCCAGGCAGCGTATTTTATCCATTTATTCAATAGATTTATATGCTTTAATAAATGAATTCACTATAACAGTTTCACTCTATAAACATGTCTAACTTTGGCATGATAAAGTTTAGCTTTTGTGTTTACAATTGACTTAATGCAAACTAATTCAGGAACCATTAGTACTCTGTTTTTAAAATGTAAAAGAAAACCTCAGTATTTCTACATGCGTCAGAACAATGGAAACAGTCCAATTTGCATTCTTTATCATTTAAGGAAAAGTGTCCAAAAACTTTCTATGATCTGACAGTCATTCCTGTTCCAATGTTGTTTACACCGTTTGGCATCTAGAAAAGAAGAAACGCCAACAGGAGATGGAGGGAAAATGTCAGAAAGGAAACAGGTGCTGAAGAGTAAATGTAAAGTTAATGTGGGATGAGTTTTTTTAATTTGTTACAGAATAAATTGTGGAAAATTTAATCAGAAAAGTTAAACAAAAATCTATCAAAATCGTCTGCAAAACAAGTAGCAGTTTTTTTTTTTTGTTATGTCGAGATTCTTTCCTAAAAACAAAATATAACATACATAAACTTGGAGAAAACTACACAAATAAGGACATCTTGAAATCTTACTTCTTGTGAGAGACTATTAACATCATACGTCCAGGTGTCGTCTTTGTGAACCCAGACATAGAAATTTGGTACTGCTCATGCTAGAAGTTTTGTTGTTTCGTGAATAGTTTCCTTTTATTCACACCTGGTCAAAAATACACACACAAGCTCGGATTACTATGGTTTGTATTTATGTCCCTTAAGCCATCAACAAACTTCTGACATAAATCAACAGAAATCTGTTTTGGGAAAAGCGGTATGGGTAATTTGTTTAGTTTCTGGAAACGTACCAGGATTTTAAGCATAATCCAGTTATGTTCAGTTGGGTTTAGGCCAGGGTATTGATATTTATCTGCTTTATCCATTTCAAGACCAGCTTTCTTTCTCATCTGGGATCATTTTCCCGTTCAAACAACCAGCTCTGTTCTAGTGTCAAATGTATGACACCAACTACACTTGGCTAAGATGTTCAAAAACAACACAGAAACCTCAAAGGGTCAAGCCATCCAGTGCAACTGGAATCTGCTGGATCCCCGGTTTTACCGTTCAAAGTAAAAAACACACTGAACCTTGGGAAGATGCCAACATGGAGAACAGAAATGTTTTTTTTTTTCTCCAAATGATTAAGACTAGACGTAAGTTTAGACGAGTCAAAATGAGGCTTCAAAGCAAAGAAATACATGTAGCTTCAAGCAAAGCAGAGGTAGCATCATGCTGTGGTGGTTTTAACCTGGTAGTTGCAGATGCAATGATATAGGTGGATGGAACGATTCAACTTGCATATTGTTTAAGTACTAACTATGCAAAAGAAACTAGGTTTTATATAATCCTTTACCGCATTACTATGCAAACAAACCTTACCTGAATAATAATATCAGGATCTTTTCTTTTTCTGTTTTTGTTCTTGTCACCAATTGCTATTTTTAGTTTGTTAGAATAATTTCATTTTTCTGAAGAAAAGGCAAAATTACATCAGCAAAAAAAAAAAAAGGAAGAAAAGAAAAATCACAAACACACAGGCATACTTCTTAATAACGACAGTAGACAGGATGATTTGATGCTTTTTCTTGGTTGCCACTGACCGAAACCTTAAAAGACAGAAGATGGGTAACAATGACATTTGTCCACTATACATGGTGTGTACAGTACATTATACTTGTTGTATGGCTGGAGAACGGTAGAACATTAAAATCTTATAGGTAGGTGATGTTTTTTAATAGCTGGGATTTCTTTGGCTGGAATGAATACCAGCTGATTTGGTCCCTTTGAATGAGAGCGACATTCCCGCTGTTAGGAAGGGGGGAAAAAGCAGCACAAACTTTAAACACATGAAGGGTGGTTTTTTTTTGTGTGTCTTTCACACTCATACAGTCTTGCACAGGCAGCACAGCTCAGCACATACTCATATATAAACATCCCAGATCAGGATACTCAACAAAAAAAAAGAAGAAAGATAAATATTAGACTTCCACTACCCAGCAGAGGCAGGTGTTCCAGCTTTGTACAGTATTTATACCAGTATATTATAGGCCATAAAGCATTTCTGTGATAATAAAATTTATTAAATAAGAAACAAATTGTCCTGTAATAACAGAGTGTCTACTGCTTACACTGATTGTTTTAAACTGTAAACTGAAGCTAATAATCAGGAGCTTAAGATCCACTGAACATCTTCGATGTCTGATGGAGCCCAGATTTGCTCATTTAAAGGAAGTCTTCATCTCTCTCTATCATTCCCTGATGCCAACGTAGGGCTGGACAATAAATTCAGTATCAACATAAATCACAATATACGTTTATTCAACAGAGGTGATACGATTTTTAAACACACTTCTGATATTTCGATATGCGTTAGTCTACAATTACAGTATTTGTCCCTGACTGGCGTTCAGGGTGCCACCGATTCTAGCCGAACAGAAAGAGCCGGAAGACATCGGCTGATCTCGTGCAGCAGCCTGTTCTCACTGTTAGCATAAGCTAAGCTTCAACTGTGTCAGTTTTACCCTCAAAATGAGTGTCCATTTTAAAGTGACCAGAAATCAACGTTTTCTGCAGAGAAAATCCCATTTTTGGACAATCTGTTTCCAGAAATGTCCCTGATTTTTAAAATCTGATGAACGAGGAAAATAAATTGGTTTGTGTCGACCAGTATTGGTAGCCATATAGAAAGATGTTGCTCCAAGCAGCTGGTTGGGCTGCTTTTAATTACCGTCAGAGTAGCCTTTAAATAAAATTGGACATAAAAGACCAGAAGCGGAGTTCATCCCTTATGTCCTGTGATTTTATGCCATGTTTGCACCGATTCATTTTATTTCTACCGAAATGATCCTTGCTGTTACATTTGGCTGAAAAAAACTACAAGTGTCAATATTTACTGTGATAACTGAAAAATGAGAAGTGTAAAATAAACCAAGATTTTAAAGATATCCAAAGAAGGATGTATTAGAATAGACTAAAGACCTTCAGTTTGTATTTTTTTTATTCAAGAGTAGTTTGTTAACTCTTTTATGACGGTTTGTGAACATAGACTTGTGGCATCTACTCAGTTTGGACATACTAATGTTGCTCACAAAACAAAAACAAAGGTAAGTGATAGAAGCTGAACTATGAAAATAAAGATGCTGGTTAAAAGTGCATTTAATCTTTTGAGCTCGTTGGTTAAAAAAAAAAAAAAAAGTTTTATTATTTCTAAAATGTTATATTAGAGCGGTTTAATGGATTTTTTTTTTGTTTTTGTACAGGCGTCTGTAGTGGGCACTCTTTTTTGTGGCTTTTAATTTGATACCAAAATGAAGAAATATATTGCAATTTGTATGTTTTGGGCATATCGTCCAGCCCTATTCCAACATTCCCTTTTCTCTGTCCTGCTGCTCAGTCTCTGCCCTCCTGCTGTGGAGGGAGGAGCTTCCAAGGCACTGTGGCAGTTGAGCCCTTCACCCGATTCCACTCGCCTCCCTCAATCGGCACGGCATTTATTCCTCTAGCTTTAGCAAAAGTGGGAGTGCTTTGGTGTCACTCTGTCCTTCATACCATAAATTCCTTGCTACCGTACAATACCAGGTGCTGCGGTATGTCAGGAGGGTCCCTGCTGGGCCCGCCGCCATTGTCTCTCATGTTCCGTCTGGCACCTTTAAGTTTTTGTCTCCCCTTCTCTGGATTGTATGTGCCACGGCTTGTGAACTGAGGCTGTTCGTTGTAGACGGCGTCCTGCTCTGCCGCCGGGCCGCCGTCAAAGCTGTCCGATCGGGAGGACTGAGATGTGTTCAGTGGCTGGGGCTGAGCGCGGGCGAGACTGGAGCCCACAGCGGGAGACTTGGAGTGGAAATGAAACCGGCGAGTGGCGGCGGAGGAGGAGGGGGACGGTTGGAAGTGTGATGAGGAGGAGTAGGAGGAAACAGTGGAGCAAGAGTCGGTGGAGTCCAGAGAGTCGGGCAGCTGGGCCTGTGTCCGCCGTCGGGGGTCCTTCCCGTCAGCTCTGCGAGGCCATGGGGAGGACATCCTGGGTCCTCTCTCTGAAACCAGAGCTAAAGTCATGTACCGTTATGCAGCAGAAACGGACAGACTAAACCACCTAACACTTTTTATTTGAGTTTCTGCTAAATGACATACCAGAGAAGTCAGAAATGGTGTCTTCTGAGTCCAGGTTGAGGTTTTCCGAGCTGTCGGCTGTACCGATGGAAGCTTCAGACTCCAGGGTCTCATCATCTGAAGCCCTTGGCTCCAGTGCCAGCATCTCAACCGTCAACTCCTCTCTGCCAAAGAAAGAACATTTCACCAGGAAATGAGTAGAAATCATCATGAACAAAGTTTCTTCTATTCTTTATTCTATACTGAGAGAGTGGTAAAAGCCAAAGCAAAACATGACCAACTTCTTCTTCTGAAGGTTTTCTATCTGCTCTGTCAGCACCCTGTCCTCCTGCTGCATGGCAGCCTGCTCAGTGATGTCCACCAGCGGCTCCGCTCCCTCTTCGCCACCACTGTCTTCTCTCGCCATGTCAGCTCTGAACGACAACCGCGGACTGGCCGGAGGCGAAGGCGTGCGGCGGGTCAGCCGATGTCGATGACCTTTTCCCTGAGGAGCACATCAGCGCCACAAACACAGAGCTTTAATGATACTGTTCAGTTTCTAATTTTTACTAATCAACCAACATACACTACAAAAGGGACTCAGATAGGATGAGAAGTGTGGCCTTTCCAAAATACAACATTTAAAGGAAAGTGTCCTATTTGTATACTTTGGATGGCAACATCACAAGAGGCACAGATTTGGAGCGGATCAGCTGAGGCATCGATTAGTTACTGAAGAAACAATGTAAGGACTCATAAACATGTTTTTATATAAGAGATGATCCAAGCATCATTGGTAATGAATTGTGGCCATTCAAGTATATTCTGATCCTCCTTATAAACCTTTTTCTCCCCTGTTCCCACACCGCAAAAAAATTTTTTTTCAAAATAAGTGCATTTGTTCTTGAACTGAGGAGGTAAGTGAGACACTTTGCAAATGGAACAAGACAATTAACATTTAAAATAAGAGAAAAAACAATTATATTGTTTTAATTCAAGTGCATATTATCTAGTTATCGTATTTTAAGAGTAAAAATACTCACTCTATTTGCAAATCTTATTTACTTACTCAACTAAATGGGAAATACACTTAAAGCTATAGTGGAGGATGTTCTTTTTCCGGGTGGATCATCTAAATTAGTGGTCCTCCTAACTGTCAATCATTCTGGTGATATGTGTACATTAGGTCGTCCCACGTGTTCGCCCCCAGTTAGCCATCTTTCAGGCGTATATCTGTGGTGAGCTACGGTTTCAGACAGTCATTGAAGCTCACCTTTCTCACTGCGGTTCTTTGAAAATGGCCGAGGGTCTTAAGAGAAAAGGTGTCTACGAAGTGTATGAGAAGAAAAGGAAAGGATATATCCCAGAATGCTTTGCACGGAGAGCTCTCCTCACAAAGCATTATGGGATTTGCAGTCAGTGCGAGCCGTTGTTGCCATATGCTGTTGCTACCCGACAGCGCCGACTAATAAAGATGGCGCAGGCACCACGCAGTGGAGGAGAATTTATGTGACCAACAGGAAGAAAAAAGAGTGATCATCTGTCCGAACGGTCAGTTAACTTAAGTCGCTATAAAGTCGCTACTCTACATAGTGATTGAGGAATTTAGGGATTAGGGTGATGTTTAGACACAGTAAGCTCGTATGAGCTATGAGAACAGCAACTTTTAAACAGAGCGTTCACGAGGAGAAAAGGGCTCGTGCACGCTCTCGCACAATGAACAACAATGAACTACATTTGATCAGTGTGACTTGACTTAAACAGAAATCAACTCTTTTCTCTACCTAAAAGCAGTGGCAGCACAACATGTAGTCAAAATATTGATTACACCACAGGGCACAATCGCACAACTTTACCTTCTTGCATGTATTTGCCAGCTTTGTGGAAAAGCAACAACATAATGAAAGTTTTTTTTTATTATTCTCTAATGTCTCAGGAACAAGCAACAGAAACGCTACCCAGATGCTTTTTTTAACCTCATCTTGGAAAACTGAAGGTAGGAGAGAAAAAAAAAGCAGCAATATGGGATATATATAAAAAAAACACTAAAGCATATAGATGAAGGGAACTTTAATAGTTATCCTTTTTCCAATTTTAGCTAAAAATTTAAAATAAAAAATATTGAGAACATCTTAAAGCACTTTTCATCTCCACTGAAACTAATACAGTATAAAAATCATTTAACAAATCCTATTAGAGCAGACCTCTTGAAATTAATGAAATTAAACTGTTGCTACTGATGTTATATATTTTTTTCAACTGAAAAGTATATATGCAACTGTGTGTAAAAAAAATATCCTCCCGGATTCAACCTGCACAGGTCAAATTGTGCAGTTTTGTTAGATCTGTGCTTAAAGTCTAATAAGCTGTTGGAACCAATTGTCTAAGAGCAAAAGCATGGCTCCTAAAAAGAGCATAAAAAAAAGTTTCTTTGAAAAAGTTAACAACGAAAAATTTCAGAAGAAGTTGGTGTTCCCGGTTGGTGATCCGGGTCAAATATTTGAACAGAGAACACACTGAATGTAGAGGTTGAACTGGTGAACTCATCCAGGGTTCCTACACATCTGTAATGTCCAAATTTCAGATATAGTGGAGGATTTTCGCAAATTTGAAAAAAAAAAAAAAAATAATCCACATGTACAACCCTGTACTCGCTGCCTAGAGGGAACGCCTATTAAACACGTTCTGAGAGCATGCAGGAGCCCATTTCTCTTTGTGCACGCTCTCACAGTCTCTCAGTTTTTATAATTGAAACCTGGGCCTAAAAGAATACAAGTGGATCCAAGAGAATTTCCACTATAGCATCAATGGGAATGTTTTTTTCTGCTCCTCAACACTAGAAGAAAAAAGAGTGACTTCAATCCCAACAATACTATTTAAATATATCTTAATATAAAACTGAATTAACGTCATGCTATAAAAGTTATCCAATTTTTATTTTCTACTACAAAAGCTGTAAAACTGTTTGCTCTTTATATATTTTCTACTCTTTGTAAAGTATTGATAGTATAGTTTTTTAGGTAACGGACGTGAAATGTTAGAAGAAAGCAGCCATTATATTATGGCTGGATTATTTATAAGCCAAGCAGACATTTTCCCGGCGTTCAGTCATCTCTTACCATCGATCGTCGAATAAGGCTCAGTTTGGTCTTGGCTTTGTTCTCAGCAAACTCCAGTGTGCTGATGTCCTTTAGTCGGACTTTGTACTTTGTCATCTGTTCACAAATGATGAGCTCTACACACCTAAACAAGGAAAGAAAAATAAGAAACTTGTAGAGTTCCATGTCAAGAAAGACAAATGCCACATTATTTTACTGACTGAGTCACATGATGCTGCTCTGCTACAGGGACAGTAAAATAAACCAACAAAATACTGACTTCATCTTTATCATCATTTCCCTTTCCTTTCTAAAATCTGTCCTCATTTTCCTCCATCTGTCTGATGATCTGGGTCAGTCATCCTGGTACCTTATTGTTCTCACATGGAATAGATTAATTTAATTGAACATCCTCTCTTAATTATTTTTCCTGAGTCATGCATCTCCACACTTATCCAAGGTATAAAAAGAATACACCGTCTTTTAGTTCCCTTTTCTTACGTATAAGGCAACAATATCAATAAACCAGTATTTAAAACGTTTATCTAATCATCTAAATCCGAACTAGAGTCAAACAACCCACAACCGATTCCACAAAGCCAATATTAATTAAACAACGGTGAGGCCAATATGAAAGATCAGGTGGGTGTGGAGTACTTCTTAAATAAGTGTTTTATTTATTTATTTATTTCCAATTGCACTTGATTGAATTAAATGCCAGCAACATGTTCATACTAACTATCGAGCACGGAGGTGGAGTAATCATGATTGGTCAACCATAAACTGCTCTGTGTATAAGAGGAATGGAGAATCAAATGAGAGGCAATTTTCAGGCAGCAACTGATCTTGGCTAAATTTGTCAGTCATCCAGGTCATAGTTATTCCAAAAAAGTTAAAAAACAATCCACCGGTTTCCAAGTTTGAAGACATTTTGCTTCCCATCGAGGATCCTGAATGGGAAGTTTCCAAAAAAGTAAAAAAAAAATTCCTTTTTTTTTTTTTTTACAGTATTAGTGGCTCATTTTTTATGGACAGTAGGCAGACAGGAAAGGGGGTATGAGAGAGGGGGAGACACATGCAGCAAAGGACCACAGCTTGGATTTGAGCCCGGTTCGACTAAGGCTTCCATACGTGGGTGATGTGCGCTAACCACTGCGCCACCAAACCATGCCCATTAGAAAGTATTTAAGTAAGCCATTGTGAATTTTGAAGCTGTTTAGCTTCTGACCCACAAAATTGTACCAAAGTAGACTCATTACATATACTATTGATTGAGTATAAAAGATGTCTAAAAAATTAAATCCCATGTGTGTAAAAATATTAAGAACAGATATTTAAGCACTTTGATGTTTAATGTCTAGATGTTTTCGTTTGTATAGTTTTCTGTAGTTGATCTCAACACCACATAATGTTTGATCAAGGACTGCAAGCAGGGTCAAGCCCCAAACTCTGGGAATTAATCATATAAGCGATGGAGAAATGAAGAGGACTGGATCACAGTTTGTCTACAGAAGAGATACAAAACTTAACTTTAAAGAGCTGTTGCTGGTAAAAGGGGTTTTAATACAGAATTGATTTACTTTGCCCACAAGCAGCTTTTTCAAATTTTCTTTCTTTTTTTTACCCTTGAATTAGCATTAATAAGGTGGACTCTGCTATGTGCTTTTATCCTCTTGAGTTTGGATTTATTTAACTTTCAAACCTGCTGCAGGTCAGATCTCTTCCATTAAACTCTGACATGGTGAAGCTTAGAAAGCAAACAGGCGCTTCTGTTTTTTAACCATGGCTGCAGGCTTAAGCTTACGCCGTCGTCCTGCTGATGTCCTGGACGCTCCGCAGAGGATCCGTGGTGTCCGGGCAGCGAAGGATGCAGGGAGCAAAAACTATCGCCAGGGCATTAGCCGACATGCGGTTCGTCTCCTCTTCCAGGGAGATCCTGAAAGAATCAAATTAGAGCATTTAGTTCCTCATCTATTTTAGATCAGCTGGACCTTAACTGCTCTCTGAGATACTTTTATAAACAGCCCCATGTACCGTCTGCAGGGGTAATGAAAAGGACAAATCCAGCAGCTAGAAGTGTTGAATGGATGTTTATTGAAAAAACTTAAATTAAAGTTCAGGGAAAGCATAGAAGAAATTGAAGGTTTCCTTTTAAAGATAACTTCAGCATCGTCATCATCCACAATAATGAAAAGTATCTGAAAATGTTTTCTTTTGAGTATGACAGAATTCCAAGAACAACTCTGACCAGACAGTTACAGAACAGCTAATTTTTCATCTTTCTATATCACATGACTATAGAAGTGTTATGAGATAATTAAAGGGAATAAATGAGGGATGAGAGAGGAAATGTTTGTGTTTTAAAATAAAATACTCAGTCCTTGGTGATATAAGCTTGAAGGACCACTGGAAAGCAAAGTGAACGTTAAAGATGACTACAGTCTAATTATTTCAAGCTATCTACAGAGAAAAGGGGATACTGTAATTCAGCAGTTCAAGTTTGCAATTTATTTCAATGAACAGCAAATATTTGGTCAAATGGAGCTTTACTATTTGTTTAGTAATCATTTAGTAATACAGGAAACTGAATTTGTCTCCTGGTCTTAAAGGATGTTTCCTTCTATTTATGTCTACTGTTCAGAATGAGGGATTTCTGCTCAGTCAGATGGATCTTCCTTAGACACACCCAACTGGCACCGTTTGATCCAGCAACTGTTCACTGGGTTATAGTAAATGGTTCAGATCTTAACTATATGATTTTAAGAAACTACACTGGCTTTAAATGAACTTTGACCGATCAGAGTTTCTGTTGCAGTGACTGAACTAGAGACTTAATCTAAATGCATTTGGTGGTACGCTGGTGCCACAGCAAAGGACAAGGGCAAACTGCAGCGTGTCATCCGGTCTGCAGAGAAGGTGATTGGCTGCAATCTTCCATCTCTCCAGGAACTGTACCCCTCCAGGACTCTGAGGCGTGCGGGGAAGATTGTGGCTGATCCCTTGCACCCCAGCCACAAACTATTTCAGACACCTCCCTCTGGCAGGAGGCTGCGGTCCATCAGGACCAAAATCTGACACTACAAGAACAGTTTCTTCCCATCCGCTACCAGCCTCATCAACAAAGCCCGGAGACCCCCGTGACACTGACACTGCCTCTCTCCCTCCCCCATTCAGGACCTAGAAGCTGCACCAACGTAGCATCTCCAGACCTCCTGCCTTACATTAATGCACAGTATACTGTGTATATAGTATATACAGTAGTAGCCATTCAAAATTTCCCCTCTTTCATGATGGGCTAGTCCCTTACAATTAATTTTTTAAATATTAGTCTATTTACTAAGATATTCTTTCTGTCATGATTTGTGGACATTAAGATCTAAAGAGGAGCATCATCTCCTGATCAGACCCTGTAATTCAGTGAAAGGGTGGAGTCAGAGTAAAAGATATGCATGTCCAAAAAGAAGAACCTGAACTAACTCTGGTTCATCTACTTTCCCAAACTCTTTGGACCTTTTCACATTTTGACGCAGCAATATTTCATCAGTCAGGATTTTGTTTTGCTGAACAAGAAAAAGCAGTAAATACTTAAAAATTGGAAGTTTGTTTTTCTACAATTTTCAGCAAACTCAAGGAAATCACCTTTTTCTAGACATCGAGAAACTCTAAAAAAGTGCTTTCTGGTGTGGGAAGACAATAATTAAAAGACATCTGCTGTGATCCACCGATCCATTAGCCTCTGGCTCTATGTTTAGAGCTGTTTCCAAGCTGAACGGTGAATCTTCACATCACTTTTGTAACCTTCAATACCGGTCTTTCACAAACCTGTATTAAGGGCTATCCATTTACTCATCAGACCAAACCATTTTATGTGCCAGCTGACAAAAGGCATCCCATTAGCATAACTCGGCCACTACCGTGTTTCACCATGGGGAAGGTGAATTTAGGATGATGTGTAGTTGTTGTTCTTCCATGTACATGCCATATATTTGCAGGTATTCATTTATACCGAGATTAATTGACTTAAAGTTGTTAGGTTTACTCTTTTATACATCATGTGCATTGTGACGTTTTTAGCCAGATTAGAGAGAGTAGAAGGCCTTCCTTCACATTGTGGATGTCACTGTGTGCACGCAGGTCATCTAAATAGGACAGGCTTCTTGTCTTGTAAAGATACACAGGATATGGGCACATCTTGGAGCTGGTCTGATAAAGGGAAGCTATCTGTAATTCTTGGGCATAGAGGCAAGATGCATACAGGTCAGGGCATGGATGGCGTGTCAGTTTCTGATACGGCCAGCTAAACATCCACATGATCCAACACATAGACTCATGAGGTATAAGAAGCAGGAGATGACCTTGTTCGGGGCTCAATCTTTGCCGGACGCTCGCTGACGTTTTTTTGAGCCCACAGCTGTGCAAGCTCCAAGCATTTTCTCTGTCCTGTAATGACCTGATCTAGAATAAATTCTGTTATTTTTTACTCCTGTTTCATAGTCCTTTTTATATGGTTTTACCCAGTTTGAGTTGAGAGTAGTAAATAACTTGCTCCCAGGAAAAGAACCGGAAGGGAAGTCCCGAGGCGCAACTGCCTTCAAGGGGCAGACTATTTACTAATTGGGGGACTTCTGCAGGTTGTATATGATTTTAATTTGATTAGGCCTCATGTTTTTACAAAAAATTTGTCAAAATTGCGTTTTATTTTCCTACTTTTTCTGTGTTTATTACTTTGTATAATTCTTTTGCAATTAATGAACTGTTTTAAAGAGTATGAAATAAGTTTAAGTGTTATTTTAGTTGAAAGAACGGGTGCAGAAAAAAGAAAGGATTGTTGTCCCCTGACCTGACGAGATGAAATATGAGGCGTTCCAGGGTGTTCAGATGAGTTCTGCTGAGCTGATCGATGACAGAGTAAACCCCCCGGATTGTTTCCTTCTTGTCTTGCAAACCTGGAGCCAAAGCAAAGACAGATCTCCATTCGTAGCTCCAGACAATAAAAACATACCTCCCACCCAATCAACAGTCAGATGCTAACGGCAGAATAAACTACGCTGATCACGTACTCATTGCTCGGATGAACTCCTCATACAGCTCAAACGTCATCAGTGGATTGGGAAGGTCTCTCAGCCACTGTTTGAAGACGCTAGCAATAACGTGGATGTTGTAATCATCAAGGTTCATGTTTTCTACATCTGCAAGTTCAAACAGGGAAGCTTTAGAAATCACATTTAATCATTTCATCCCCTTAAGAGTTTGTCCTCAATATTTACCGTTGTCAAGCCCGAGCTTGAGCTCCTTAATTTTATTGGTGGACCCTGATTTCCTGTAAATTCCTTCAGTGTAGAGGCCATGCATCTCTATGTGGTTGATCAGCTTCTCCACCACAAAAGGAACAGTCCTCTCATCATTAGTGAGGCGAGAAACTTCCACTCCAAACTGTCTGGAGGACAACTCTGGATCCAACTGTTCAAAGATGACCAATAAAAATATTAAGGTCTAAAAAAGATACAGTAAAAAGCCCTCAAACAATGACCTTCTATGATTTGTCTGAGCTGCAACAGAAATACCATCGTTTATTTTAACCCGATCAATGTCAACGGAGGAGGTAAGTCAATATGGCTGACTCACCTTCTTGCTACATTTGGTGGTCGTCTTCTGGCAGCACTTTCTGTGGCAGGCGTACCGGCACACTGGATGGACACAACCAGACAGATCAAACAAGTCATTCCTGTTATCCACAGAGAGGCAGTGTCTCCTCATTATTCACTTCAAGTTTTAACAAAAGCAACCAAAAAAAATTTAAAAAAAAATTATTGCTTTAAGGACAAAAGTGATATTGGCTGGCACGAAGAAAACATCCTGGTAGAAGAAAACTGTGCAGAGAAAGGTCTGGAGAGACATGGAGCTGCAGACCTCATGAGTCCAGTTGAAAACAATCTGATTAGGGAAAGTAAGGAGGGAGATGAGGCAGAGCCTGAACACAGTCAGGCACACATTAGATTTCCCAGTGTTTGGGCAAAGCTTTTTCACAGTGCATACTTTATAAAAAAAAAATGCAATCTGTCAATAAGTGATTTGCACACATAATATGCTGATGATCTTGTCTTATATTTATCATTTCCATTTGTAAGCTGAAAGCTAGAATGTTTTTACATTTTTTTAAGTCAATCAGTGACAGCTTTGTAAGTTTGTTCTTACATGTGCTTTTCTATAGACTTTTTTATTAAATGATTAACTAGAGATGCCCAACAGCCATAGACCTATTTACCCTGAACCTTCTGATTTGCGATTGGTGGGTCAAGAGACCTGCACCACATTTCTAAAGGTAATCGTCTTATTTTGCATTCAGACTTACATTTGCACACACAGGCGCGTTCCATCATCCAGATAAGAGAGGAGCAGTATTCACAGTATGTCGGGATGCTGTACTGAGTGGATTTGAAGATGTGTCCATTATGTTCCTCTACCTACAGAGGGCAGCAAAGTGTGAATTAGCACAAAACTTCCTACTACTTAAAAAGGTAAACTAGGTTAACTCATCATGCGTCGTCCTTAATACATTCTAAATAGGAGACTTATCAGACTTACAATATCGGTGTCCTTTTTTCTGGGTTTTTTACGCTGCGGTCGAGGCAGGGGCTGTTTTAGGAAAAGATAAACACCAGATTTACATTATTTCTGTTGGGCTAAAATATAAAACGCTATTTAATGTCTAACATTAAAATAAAAAGGCAAGAGAGACAAAAAAACTCAAAGAATTCAAAGAGAAACCATTTAAAACCATTTAAAAGAAAACTGCTGATGAACTGAGATCCTGACACAACACTGGTGATTTTTTTTCAGGCTGTGGGTGAGAGAGAGAGCGCCAGAACTGAGTAGATAACAGGAAGGCTAAACAGGGCAAATGAAAATGGGCTAATATACAGCTTTTCTGCTTTCATACTTTGACAAGGTCTCAGCTGGTTTTCAAAATCGTGGGAGTCTTTTGGAAATTTAATTGTTAAGGTTCTACACTGCAAAAAATTAAAATCTAAATAAGTCCCTTTTTTGTAAATAAATACATTTGTTCTTGATTTAAAGAGGTAAGTGAGACACTTTGCCAATGGAACAAGACAATTCACACTTAAAATAAGAAAAAAACAATTACATTGCCTCATTTCAAGTGGATCATATCTAATTATCTTATTTTAATAGTAAAAATGCTCATTCTTATTTACCTACTCAAATAAAGGGTAATTTTTTTTTTCCTTTTAGATATTTTTAATTTAGTTTTTGCATTACACGACTTAAATCCAGCCATGTCTTCAAAGAAAAGCTTTTGCAGTACTGACATCACCAATATTACCTTGCTGAGAGTGCTGTCCATCAGTTTGTACTCTGTCATGAACTCATCCAGGAAAACTTTAAACGTATTGACCCAAACTTTGACAGGTGACTCCCTCCAGTCTCTTTGCTCCTGTCTCATTGTCTTTTCTAGGATCTGCTCAAACAGAGCATAAAGGTCCTTGTAACGGATGTCCTTACTGTCATCCATCTAAAGAGAAAACAGCCACAGGAAAAGCAGGCAAAATGTTAAACGAAAATATAATCAGCTTCAAGGAAACAACATAGGTACAGATGTAAACAAAACAATACGTACCACAAGGGCTGTGGAGAAGAAGTTGAAGATGTTTAAACGGAACTCCTTCAGAGCCTTTTTAAAGACTACGTCCACCATGGTGTCCTTCTTGCTGTCCTCAGTCTCCAAATCGTTGATCTAAAGTACAACAGGTCACCAATAAATACAACTCATCTGAATCCTGATCTATAGTTTGGACATGCATGACTAGGCTGAACCTTCTTTAAGAGGAAATCGTTCATGCTCCTGTAGTCGTTGATGCAGGAGAGGATCTGCAGCGCGTCGTTCTGCCACTGAGCGGGCTCCAGAGCCACACTGCTGATCTTCACGCTCCGCCTATGCTTCACCTTCGGGGACGCCTCCTTGTTCTCCTTCAAGTCCCTGACGCTTCGGTCCAGAGTCAGGTCAGGACTGCAGGGAGGCGACATGTTTTCCTGGCCAGCTGCATGAATCAGAGACACTTTGTAATGACAAAAATGAAATGAAACAGGCAGAAAAACAAAAAGAAAGAGCAAAAAGACATCTCACCGTCCCCCAGAAGTGGCCCAGATTCTCCATAGTCTCCATCTATGGACTCTGCCCCACAGATCAGCTTTTCTCTGGACGTCTTCTTATCCCCGTACTTCGACTTTCCCCAGAAACGCATCCTCCCACGAACCCTGATTCAAAAGCATTCACCATATAGACACATTTAGTATTTATGAACAAGGAAAATCTGAAAAAGAATTAAAAAAAAAATGGACTCCTGCACTTTAACAAACCTTCCATCTTGTGAATTTTTACGCAGTGACTCCACCTTGCCTAAATCTCCTGATGACATGGCTTTGTGGATCTTTTTTTGTTCTTCGGGACTCAAGGGCTAAAATAAAAAGAGAAAATACATCAAACTAAAAATGTCACCTACAGCCTTCTTTGCCCCAAAAGACGTTTTATTCCCCAATGGTCTAAAAAAAATCCAGTCACAGCCCAAAGTTTTGCCACAAGTACAATACATCTTCAAGCTCGGAAACTTTGGACTCTTAAGGAAATGGAAGTAGAATATTGATGCAGTAAATTAAATAAATAAGAAGTAAATTGATGCAGATTAATTTATTACAAAAAGCAGCCTTAGTATTAGAACAGTGTTTACACTACAAAAAATGTATATATTAAGTCATTTTTTCTTAAAATAAGTGCATTTTTTCTTGAATTGGGGAAGACTTTAAGTAATTTCCCTCTGGGATTATTAAAGTATTTCTGATTCTGATTCTGAAGTAAGTGAGACACTTTGCCAAAGGAACAAGATAATTTACATTTAAATTAAGAAAGAAACAATTGGATTGTCTTATGTCAAGTGCATATTCTCTAATTATCTCATTTTAAGAATAAAATCTAATTCCATTGGCAAATCATCTTAATTACCACATTAAGGGTAAATATAGTTAATTTAAGAAATTGTTACATATTTCTAGATAATTTTTATATGTAGCTTCATGTCAAAATACTAGTATATGGTGAAAAATAGTTCAATATTTTGTGTGGCTGAAATCAGAAAGAGAAACTCAAATAAGATCTAGATTGATCTAAGAATGAGCTATTCCCAGCTTTTAGTTCTGGTCATTTGGTCAAGTTTTGCCAAAGGGATGAAGGAAACACAAAAGTGAAACCTGCAGTGTCACTTATGAATCAGTGAATTAACTCAAAACACCAGGATTTGAGTTAACAGGTTGCCACAGTGGAAAAAATGGAAATCTCAGTAAGTCATTTTTTCTTAAAGTGCATTTGTTCTTGGATTGAGGAGGTAAAGGAGACATTTTGCAAATGGAACAAGACAATTTACACTTAAAATAAGAAAACACAATTGCATTGTCTTATTTCAAGTGCATTTTTATCTAATTATCTTATTTTGAGAGTAAAAATACTCATTCCACTGGCAAATCATCTTATTTACCTACTCAAATTGATGATAAATTACAATTTTTTTTAACTTATTTCTAGATTGTTTTTCCAGTGCAAGCCATTTCCACATTAAAAAAAATTGAAATCTAAAAAAACTCATGTTTTTCCTTAAAATAAGTGCATTTTTTCTTGAATCAAGCAGGTAAGTGAGACACTTTGCCAATGGACAAGACAATTTACACTTAAAATAAGAAAAAAACCCAATTTCGTTTCAAGCATATTATCTAATTATCTTATTTTGAGAGTAAAAATACTAATTCCACTGGCAAATCATCTTATTTACCTGCTCAGATTAATGGTAAAGACACTTAATTTAAGATTAAAAAATATATATATATTTCTAGATTGTTTTGCAGTGCATCCAAGGATTTGGAGACGCTTCACAGGACTTGAAGTCAGATTAAGTCCAGAAAGGACTGTCTCCTCCTCAAAATAATGTAACTCTTGTAGTTCTGGTTCAACTTTGAATCAGAACAAGAAGGGGAGAGGAGAGATTAACCGTTCAGATTCACATTTCACTTTCTGAAATGAACAAGAAAGAAAGAAATTAATCAATATGAGAAGAACCAAGAAAAATCTTCTCATTAAGCCAAATAACGATAAAAATCCTATTAAAGCTTTAAACTTCCTGCATTAAACAGTAGAATTAAAAAACATCCTCCAAGCATGATGCTGCACCAGTTTATTTTTAAAGCTTAAAATCAGCTCCTCGTTTGGATCCAATAAAGCAAAACCAAGCATAACATTTGTGCCTTTGTCAAAACTTCTGGCCATGACTGGGATTTACTAAGGGGCCAGTAGATGGCGCCATCCTAATGCTGAAAGCATCATTTTATTAGAGAAATGGGAATAAAACAGCAACCAAACACTGAAACTTTTACACCATATAAGAGAAACAAAGCTCTCAAAGAAGAGAAATAATTTGTTAAGCACATGCTGATGATTATGTTCCTTTTAAGAGGATTTCCAAAGTCTGATTAGAGAGAAAAAGTGCCTCTGAGTTACATGCAAACACAGCTTATTATTGATAAACAAGGAGAGAAACCGCAGCTGTTAAGGAAAGAAAAGACAAAAGTCAGCAAATCTCTAGAAAAGGACTTTAAGAGAGGCCCTGTAAAAAAAGCTGAAAATGAAGAGGTTTCATGACTTTAATAGATTCTGGTCTTCAAACACTAACATTGAGATAAACAAAAAGCAAAGAAAAAGATTCAGTATCTGGAGAAGTTACTGTGCTTTCAAAGGAAAGCAGAAATGAGATCAGTTGGAGGCAGATGTGAGATGCGGTTGGGTTAGAAAAGTCAAAAAGATGGCAGGCTTTAGCAGAGAGGGCCACCGGTGGCGTGGAGGCTACCATGTCTGAGTCACTGAAACAGGCCTCCCCTCGGCCCGCCTCTGTGGAGGTCTGCTTGGACAGGGGCAGAGTGTAATGGCGCGGGCTGGTGAGGCTGTCGCCATCGTAGTCGTCTTCGTCTGAATCGCCGGCAGCTGCGAGGCTGGAAGCGCGGGTGAGGAAGTCGGAGCGGGTGCGCGCCATCCTGGCTTTCTTTTTTGGGCCCCCGCTGCTGACCTGGAGTTTACCACACGTGACAACAGTATGAAGAAAAGCTTCCTGGACCGATGTCCACAATCCTCCCTGGATCCTTCAGCTGCTCGGCTACAGGGGCAACAGTTGGAGCTGCTCTTGCAACATTTAGTCATCCACCACACAAAACCTACACGTGCACAAACACACAAACACACCATCTAAACCCCAGATGAAAAAAGAGTGAGTGCTCACATCACGAGCCTTTATTCCTTTAGAAAACTTCAAAGCTGGTGTGGGTCCTTCTCTGGGGACAGGTACAGCTGGTTCCTTAAAGACAGCGTCAGCGTCGGATCTGATAGATAAAAGAAGAAATAACAAAAGCTATGAATATTAAAGGAGAATTCACTCATATTTCTAAATGGACAAAAGAGATTAGAATATAAAAAAACACCCATTATCTAAATTTAAATGAAACACCATCCATAGATCTGTTGTAACATTTTTGCCCATTCTTCTCTACATCACAGCTCAATCTTTTTAGAATAAGAGTATTAAGGTCTTGCAGCAGATTCTTAATTGGTCCTATAGTGAATCTGGACGTTAAGTGAAGCATAAAGGCCTTGGACTAATATATAAACTTGCTTTAGGCTCCTTCATGACTCCCTCCTAGACCTGGCTCTGTGTTCCTTGATATTCATGATGCCGTTTGTTAAATGATGTTCTCAAAGTTTTTAACCTTTCAGAACTGAGCTGAACTACTACATCGCAAAAAGAATCTAGAAATAAGTCAACATTTCTTATATCAAGTGTGTTTACCCTTAATTTGAGTAGATTAATAAGATGATCTGCCAATGGAATTAATATATTTACTCTTAAATAAGATAATTAGATAATATGCACTTAAAATAAGACAATGCACTTCTTTTTTCATATTTTAAATGTAAATTGTCTTGTTCCATTGGCAAAGTATCTCACTTACCTCCTCAATTCAAGGAAAAATTCAAAAAAAAAAATAATGACTTAGATTTTTGTAAACCCTGTACTGGAAGAAATTTAAAAATGTAAATATTTTTTTTTTCTTAAAATAAGTGCATTTGTTTTTTAATTAAGGAGGTAAGTGAGACACTTTGCCAATGAAAGAAGAGAATGTACTTTTAAAATAAGAAAAAAGAAGTGCATTGTCTTATTTTAAGTGCATATTATCTAATTTTAAGAGTAAAACTAATCATTCCACTTGCAAATCATCTTACTTACCTACTCAAATTAAGGGTAAATACACTTAATGTAAGAAATATTGACTTATTTCTAGACAGTTTTGCGGTGTATCTGCTATAGTTTAAAGGAAGTGCTTTAAATTGAGGTATTTGCTTTAGTTCTATTTGTAAATTCTTGGAGAGATCCTGTAGTTTATGGTTGGAATGTGATGACATGTTGAAAGACGAGTGGTAAACACCTTGGTATGGTGACAGTTGAAAATAGATGAACCAGCAAATCTAGAGCTTTTTATCCCCACAGCAGACTAGAGCATACAAAATTAATATTCAGTAGGTATGCAGCTCCATCTTGTTCTTACCTCAGAAAAAAAAAAAAAAAACTCCTGAAATCCTTCACCTGAGCCATAAACTCACACCGTCCTAATTTTTTACACCAATAAGTCTGACGGACATTTTCAGGGTTCAAATTCACATTAGGATGCTTTACATCTTGCTAGTGGATCCGTACGGTGGAGGTTGTGTTCTTTAGCTTCTGCTCTAGAGCAAGACATTCCACCAGTTCCTTATATTCTAAAATTATTGCTATGAATAAAATGTATATATGCAGAAACCAAAAAGCTTTTATTAAAAATTTCATGGATGTTGCAGCTCATTTAATGTCACAGCTGATGTTTCTTATGTCCCAGAGAATAGCAGAGAACTTTGCTATCAATCAGCAGGTTTACTAGTGGTTCCTAGAATTTCTAAAAGTAGAATGGGAGGCAGATCTTTTAGTTATCAGGCTCCTCTCCTGTGGAACCAACTACCAGTTTTAGTCCATGAGGCAGACACCCTGTCTACTTTTAAGGGTAGGCTTAAAACTTTCCTTTTTGATAAAGCTTATAGTTAGAGCTGCTCAGGTTATCCTGAGCTATCTCTTTAGTTATGCTGCTATAGGCTTAGACTGTTGGAGGACATAGGGACCCCTATTTCATCATTCTGCTTCATTCTATCTCTATTCTCCCACTTTGCAGAATCTGTTAGTTCAATCTCCAATGTTATGCCCACTTTGCTTTTTCTCATAGTAGCCTTATCTGGTCTGTCGCTGTTTAGCAGTGACATCATCCTGGAGAGAAATACCAGCGTGCTGCTGCCATCAACACCTTTGTCTATAGATGTTGGCGATCGGCCTGTTTTTCAGTGTAGTCCTGTTTTTTTGACTGTGACTGACTGGGTGTGCTCTCTTCATCCTCTGATGCTCTCGTCTGCCTGGCTGTGTGTTTCCTGCATGGGGCTGCCTTTTACAGTTGCCTTTTGTGTCTCTGCTTCTGTCTCCTTGAACCCCATTCGGCCATGGCAGATGGCCGCTCACACTGAGCCTGGTTCTGCTGGAGGTTTCTTCCTGTTAAAAGGAAGTTTTTCCTCTCCACTGTCGCTACGAGCATGCTTAGTGTGAGGGATTGCCTTTGAGTCAATGAGTCGATGCAATCAACTGGTTTTCTTTAGATAGAAAACTTTGAAACAATTTGACTGGATGATCTGGTGAACTGGAAAGTGTCTTGAGATGACATGTGTTGTGGATTGGCGCTATAGAAATAAACCAGAATTGAATTGACTTCAAAAGAAGGTAGATAAGGAGAAAACAAATCATGATGGAGTCAATAATAAAAGATCTATCCAGCAAATAAAGGAACAGCTTACTTACGTGGGAAATGTCACTTTGTCGTTTGGGAAGAAGAAGATGTTGCCTGGTTTGTTGGCCAGATTAACCGTTGTACCTTCTTGATTCTCTGGCTTTTTGTCGGCCGCTTTCATTCTGACACCTGATCCATTTCTGCTCTCCAGAGTGAGTTTAGGGGCCCATCCCTCGGCAGCAGGTCGGTGGTCTCTGCGTCTCTCTGTAGGAGCAGAGAAGGGCGGAGGTGGCAGCTGGGGGAGCTTGGGGCTACCATGAGCAGCTACAGTGACTGGAGAGTGAGGTGGAGGGGGGGTGGAGTCCGACTGGGTTCTTCCATGAGGAACCTGGCCTGAAGTTTTCTCAATCAGCAGGGAGCTGGGTCTGGGACCTTTGAAGGAGCTGGAGGTTCTAGCAGAATCCGGTCTGCCTTGTCTGCTCTGCTGTATCCTCTGCAGAGCCTCTCCTCTCTGCTTCTCAAACATCTCTTTCTCACACTGAGCGTATCGAATACGCTGCTGCTCCAACACTTCTGACTGCCTCCTTATCTGTTCCATCATTTCCTTCTCGTTCTGCTGCTGCTGGTTTCGCCGTCGCTCCTCTGTTGCCTCATTCAGCCGGACCAGCTTATTCATGGTGGTCTGATCGGCCTCAGAGAGGGGACCCTGAGTCCGGGGAGCTTCCTCTGTTGACGGTGGCTGAGAATCTCCCGTCTGGGTCGCAGGCTCTCTAAGGTCTACAGGAGGACGGATGGTAGGGCTCAGCTCCTCGCTGAGCGGGGTTTCTTTCTGCATGCTGATAACCACCAGCACCGGCCGCCGTGATGAACCTTGGCGCTCCTTGCAAGGGTTTGTATTGGACACAGTGGCTGTAGTTACATCTCTGTTTGGCAGAGACTCTTCGGCAGGAGGATGGGAGATGAAGGTGCTGCTCTGGCGAGCAGGGAGATAAAACGTAGGCAGGTAGTTCTGCATTTTGGGCGGATGTGAAGCAGCTGGTGGATCCATTTTAGTTGGGCTCTGACTTCCTTGGGGGAAAGTAGCTTCAGGTGACTGCGTTTTATATGGTTCAGGAGGCTCGACGCTTGATGAAACATCCTCCATATTGGAATCAGATCCAGGAGCAATAGGCGGGACAGGGGAAAAAGGATCCCCATTGTCTATTTCCTCTGCAGCCTTGGGCGGCTCTCCATCCATTACAGGAATCTCAAAGCTATATTTGAAGCTCTCACTGTCAGGCGTGCCTTGGGGTGAATCGAGAGCTGGGCTAGCGGGGGGAAACTCCAAAGACCAGCGGCGGTCCTCGGAGGGCGAAGATGCTCCTCCGCTGCTTGCCCGGACCTTCTGGAGCTCCAGGCTGAACTTGGCCTGCTCCAACTCCCTCATCCTCCGGCACTCTCGTTTGGACCGAGTGGTTTTCTGGCTTGGCTCCTCCAAACGCCTCCTCACCCGCTCCTGTACCGCCACAGAGGATATTGGGGCTGAAGTGTTTGCTTCAGTTTGTACTTCAGAGCTTCCTGCTTCTGCCTTTTCCTGCTCTTCCTCCTCTTTAACAGCAGTCTCACTGTTACTGACTAACTGGAGGCTCCTTTCCCGCTGCTCATAGGAACGGTCCTCCCAGGTGCTGAGGTCCAGCCCCATGATCTCCTCTGGCAGCTCCTTCTCCTCCTCTGCAGACGAGATATTCACCTGGCCATTCTGAAGCAGCGTTTCCTCCTCCTTCTCCTCCTCCTTCAGTCGCTGTTCTTTATGTTTCCTGAAGCTGCAAATTGAGAAATCATGGCGTTATCTCAACGTTTCCTCTTCAGTCGCTATTGTGAGAATTATAGGAAGGAAAAATATTTGCATCAAAGTTGAAGCAGCTAAAGAAATGACCACGGTCGGAGTTAACAGTACAAAGACTTGCTCTCAGCAGCTCAGCTGATTACAGAGCTGCTTTGGCTTGGTTTGCTTGCGTCATGCTATAAACTTACCGGTCTGATTGCACACTGAACAAAGCCCAAATACACTGCTGGAGCTGTGCGCAAAGATTAAGCTGCTTTTTTTCCACAAGCTTTAGTAAAAATATGCAGTCATTTACCTCTAAAAGCTATTTTCAGAAAAATGTACGACTCCTTGTATTACAGTTATCTTCTCTCACAGCAGTTTCCAGTATCTCCTACCTTTGCCTGCTGAGGAAACCTCTGCAAACTGCCTGCAGCTGAATCACAGTAGCATACAGGCGCAGGTAGGATGCCCTGGCCTGATGGCAGCGCCACGCCGTCTGAACAACCACAGCTGCAGAGGTGCGCCGACAGATCCAGAACCTCCAGGCCCTCTGTAGAACCCGTGCAGCTTCTCTCCACTGCCTGAACTTCTGACGCCCTCTGTAACCTCTCCAGTTTGTCTGCAGACACAGAGCTGCCCTCTGCTGGACACCAGGGTCACACAACTTCTCCTCCTCCTTCATGGACCGGTACGAGCGCCAACATTGCTGTGAGGCAGTGAATTATTGGTTAGATCTATACACTCCATGCATTTGTTGAATTAGAGTTTTTTTTTTTTTTGCATCACATATTCTGTTAATGAAAACACTGCTAATAATTAAGAAGCGTTGGAATAATAAAATGAGGTATAGTCGACATAAACTGCATGAATTCTCCATCAGTTTTGGTTGTTAAATGACAAAGCAACCTTTTTTCCCTTCTTACACTGCAAGCAATGTAAATCTAAGTAAGTCAATTTTTCTAAAAAGTTCATTTTTTTCTTGAATTGAACAGATAAGAGTCACTTTGCCAATAAGGAAATAGGAAAAAGGACATTTACATTTAAAATTAGAAAACAAAACAACTGCAGTCTCTTCTTTCAAGTGCATAATAACTAATTATCTTATTTTATTGGTAGAAATGCTCATTCTACTGGCATATAATCTTATTTTCCTACTCAAATTACGGGTAAATACACTTATTTTAAGAATTTTTGCTCATTTTTAGAACGTTTTGCAGTGTAGAGCAGAACTGTTTCTTATAACACAGGTTCAGAATTATACTTAGGCCTAGTACTAAACACACGATTACCAAGAAATTAATAAAGCTCGTTAGACACTGCTCCATAAATCAAAATCATTGTATAAATTTACACAGCAAATTAGTATAAACTATAAGTAGTAAAATATAGAAGTAAAATATGACGATATTTCTGGTGCGAAATTTACTTAAATTCAGAGGAAAATATTGTGGAAATTTGTAATAGAATTGATTCATTTCCCTCTCTTTGATAAAATCAACATACTTTTTAATCAGATTTTTCTTCCCCCCAAAAAACTGCATCTGCTGATGTGAGTCACAAATGCTGTTTCACAGGCCACGCTTGTTAATATCTCCAGCACATCTTTTTGTATATATTTAATGTTTTTTGTATTTTGGTAAGGAAATGAATATAATTCAAACAAACTGTGCAACTGTAAAAACAATTAGCTGCCTCATAAAAAAAGAAAAATATATATATATATCAGTTACAGGAAGTTATGAAGTGAAAGAAAAAAAATCAACCCGTGCAAAAATACTCCAATTTAAAACTGCTGAGAATGAAAGCAACAGATTTCAAATATAACCATCCCTTTGGATGCTCATTATGAACTACATCCCACTGTACCCGTTTCCCACAAGCCAAAGACAGAAAATTTAGAGTAACAGATTTTACCTGTTATCACCTTATAATAATTAGAATGGAAATCTAAACTAATGACCAACTTTGTCAACTACTCCAGCAAAATACATTTAAAAATAACTGACATAAAGATAAAGTAAAAGCCGACCTGCTGTAGATCAGATCACTAATGATGGATAAATTCACCTGAATGCAGACAGCGGCCTCCCTCATCCTAACGAACTGCTTCCTCTCCAGCCGCGCTCTGAATCGCTGCTGCAGCATGACGATGAGTCGGAGAACTTCTCTGTGGAGCTCAGCTTGCAGCCGCTGACGCTCAGCCTCCCGTAAAAACACCTGAGGGGGGGAAGACCAGGATGGAGTCAGACCGGGGGAGCCCACTCTCATACTGTGAGTAAGGCAGCTTAAGTGATAAACACACATTCCTTCATTTAAAACAAGTTCAATCAAAGGAACACAAACACACACACACACATGCACAGAAGAATGTCCGGCATGATCCTCTAATTATATACACAGCATCCCGAAAGCATGGACCCCCCCTGTCAACTTCATTCATAGCTATGACTCAAAAAAAATAAACACCAGACATTAAGTTATATCTTATTACGTCTTTTTTTTTTCAATTTAGAAAACTGAACAAATTAAAAACATTCAATCTGTGCTAAATTGATATTAAAAACAATCTATGCCACTAAATGAACTCAAATGTTCATTTCATATTTCTGAATAATCATTTATAAGCAGATTAGGATTTAAGTGCTAATATCAAGTTGCCCTTAAGGTTAATAAAAATGAGTAGATCTAGGTCTTTCCCAGTGCCTTGACCCATCATAACCTCTGAGCAGTTCAAGTGAAGAGGTACAATAAATTAAACCACAAATAAGAAATCCCCCATACATGGATATGCTTTAACAGAGTGGAGCATCTGAGGCCCAATGGCGTAGGCGCTCTGCAGTGCAGATGGGACCTTAGCAATTTCTACCCAGCAAATACTAAATTATAGCCAATAATCAACCTAAAACTGATTTTAAACCCTCAGATTTTCTTGTCCATGGTCAAAAAAAGTTAGCAGCATCCAAAAAACTGTAGTGTTTCCAAGGTAAATGATAAAATCCTTGAAATATACTAAAAAGAAAAAACTGAAACACACATTTTTTTCCTATATTGTAAGCCTTTAAAGATGGATATTAAGATGTTTCTTTGCTTGAACACAAGCACAAAACTATTCATGAATGCATCGTTGGAGCAGGGACACATCTAAAATAAATAGGATACCTGTTTGATGTAGCTGATCATTTACTCATCAATTTAATATGGAATTTAAATAAACAATGTTTTTTCTTATTCTATTTTTATCAGAGATGTGAATCAGTACAAAGGGACCACCAAAAATAAACAAAAAACTAAATATCTGATGAAACATAATAGGGCAGAGTAAAAAGCCTTGTGGAACTCAAATTTTCTTTAATTCTAGATTTAGGATAAAGCAACCAATAGAAAATAAGAGGGTTTATCTTAACTTAAAATAGACAGCAGAGATGCATACCTTTGTCTTTCCCACTTGGTAGCCCTCTGGTTGTAGATCTAGCTGACTCATACTCTCCTGGATGCTTTCCCTTGTAGGGCTCGTGTCCTCTGGCAGCAGCACACCGAAGTGATGAACGAAATCCTACAGAAAGAAAAAGGAAAAACTATTTCTGTAATGTGATTTTACACTGGGGGAAAAAAATCTAAATCTCAGTAAGTGATTTTCCCTTAAAATAAGTGCATTTGTTCTTGGATTGAGGAGAAAAAAGAGACATTTAGCAAATGGAACAAGACAATTTAAACTTAAAATAAGAAAACACAATTGCATCGTCTTATTTCAAGTGCATATTATCTAATTATCTTATTTTAAGAGTAAAAATATTTATTCCATTGCCAAACTAGCTCATTTACCTATTCAAATTAAGGATAAATACACTTAATCTAAGACATTTTTACTTATTTCTAGATCTTGTGTCCAGTGTAATTAACCAGTGGCAGGCTGTCAGCAGCATGTCAATGATATAATTCAAGTGGAAACACGCAAAAAAAAGCTGTGAGGAACATCTGGTTTGTGGTAAAATGTACATATTTGTACAGGTTCAACAATCATACAGTTATATGTTTAAACTGAGCCTCATTGAACTAAACATCAGATCAGCAGGGGGTGTAACAGGCAGACAGATGCTGTTTATACAATAAGCATGGGGTGTGTTTGACAGAGCAGAGGACAATGAAGAGGCTCTGTCCTCCTGAATGATCCAAGCAGCAAGATATTTCTCATTACCGCTGAAAACCACACAAAGGATGTTGAGGAATTTACAGAGAATGAAAATGTCTGCTGCTAAAATTATCACTGAGATCATCAGAACACTTATATTTTATTAGCTTTTTTCCTAACAATTAAAGTGTAGTTCATGAAAGAATTAAGTATAATTTAGCGTATAATATGTAAGACAAAAGAAACAGATATTTTTAGCTCAAACTTTTAAGTGGAGATGTTTTATAAAAGTTTGGAATAAATGTAAAACGATCTAGAAATTAGTAAAAATGTCTTAAATGTATCTACACTTAATATGAGTAGGTGAATAAGATCTAGGTGATATGATCTGCCAATGGAATAAATATGTTTACTTTTAAAATAAGATCATTAGATAACAGGCACTTGAAACAAGACAATGCAATTGTTTTTTTCTTATTTTAAAAGTAAATTGTCTTGTTCCATTTGCAAAGTGTCTCACTTACCACCTTAATTTAAGAACAAATGCAGTTATTTAGAGAAAAAATTGACTTATTTAGATTTACATTTTTTGCAGTGTCGGACATGTCCAGTGTATGGCAGCCCTGAAATGCAAGAGAAATTTGGAATAGAAAAGTTTTAAGTTTTTTTTTTTTCTTGTATTATTTTCTGCCCTGAAAGGCAAGTAAAAAAAACAAAGCCACGTTGTTCTCATTGTACTCTTCTAATAATTTATTTGGTCACTAGAGGCACTGATGTAATAAGACTCGCACTCAAAAAACTTCAAACTTTTCCAAATTTGTATTTTTTTTTTCTCTTGCCTTGCAGGACTTCCATACCATTGGGAGAAAAACATTAAAAATTGTACTAGTTTTGTTTTACTATAAATATTTTACATGGATTAAGCATCTTAAACTTTAGACTATTTGGGCTCTCTTTATATTGGTTTGGTGGGAGTTTGATACTGTATCTCTGACATGGACAAGGTTTTAATAGGAGAAAAACCCCAAAAAACTCCTTGTTCAGGAGGCCTGACAGATTTATAATGCTTCTAACTCTAGGCTCTGCTTAGAATATCCTACTACTTTTCTTACAACCAGTTCCTCTGATTATTTTGATGTACAGTATCATTGGAATCACTAACTAAAACATTTAAAAATCGAATTCCTGTTATCTTTTGGGGACCTCTGCTCTCCAACCTGGACCCACAGAGAATGGTTATATTCTTTATACAAGCCTCCAATAGAAAAACTAACTGGTGATCTCCAAAGGAGGATTTTACACGGTGCCATCGCCACAAACTCCTTTTTATCGGTTATAAATCAGGGTGTTTTAAACGATTGTCCTTTCTGCGGCCCGTCTGAAAACGTGTTCCACTTTTTTATGGAATGCTCAAGACTAAAGACGATTTTTAGTCTTTTAATTTGTGTTTTTGTTCTTTTTGGGACGGATTTTACAAACTCTCTTTTTATAGGAGGAGTTTGCCAGAATAAAAACAATAAGCCAAAGGCAAATATTACTTCTTAAAACTAACATTTTGATATCCTTTTGCCTTAGCTGTAACATTATTTGAAAGTTTATGGTTTCAAAACATGGCCTCAATCATTTTCTTTAATTATTACCTATTATTACAATGTTTATTTCAATATTTCATATTTAAAGGGGAAGAATTACATTCCTGCTCATTAGCATAAACTAGTAAAATATCAGAATGAGAATCAAGTTTATTGCCAAGTAGGTTTGCACTTACCAGGAATTTGACTTCAACAAATTAGATTTATATACAGAATACAGAATATTTAGCTATAAAAAATATAAATCATACAAAATGCTTTATGCAATATATAGCTATGTGCTATATACACAGTAGACTTTGCGTTAACGAGTTTCTTTAATCGCTTTGGTAAAGAAAAAGAAGCAACTTCTATATATTGTAGAAGTTGCTTCTTTTTCAGGCACAGGTAAGAAACTCAAAGAAGACCTGGAAAACATGTCTGCTATTTGATAACATAATGTCTGGTCAAGCTGTCCTTATCTAAAATCTTGGCACAAGAGGTTATTGGCACAAGTGAACAATCAAACCAAGAAAATGGAAACTACTGTAAGGAGAAACAGGAGTGGAAGGGAACCGCTCCCAGCTGTCTTCTGTCCAGAAACTAACGCCCCATCTGCATTCACCAGGACTCACTTTATTGATTACAAAGCACTTCTCCAGGGACTGACATAATTCCTGGGAGCGCCAGTGCGGTTAAAGATGGCTGCCATCTCCCACCCCCAGAAATTCCCCCCTGACAAAACACACAATGAATCAGGAACAGGTTTCCTGGAGGAAAGAAAAAAATCAGCCCTGTTATTCCACATCCTGAAAACCTTTTCGGTTTATGTCCTTGTGTAATTCCTCACCAATAAGATAGAAACTGGGTTATCTGCAGACTTACTTCCAAACAATTAAGAGCTTAGCAAAGATCATTCACAAGGCTTGTTTTATAAATCATGCTAAATACTGATCATTTAGAGAAATCTAAAATCTTGTAGTATATTTTACTATTTGCACCACATTTATAGCCTTCTGGGATTCGACAAAGTGCCCTCCACACATTGCAGGCCTTGGTGAAGATCAGGGAGAGACCAAAACACAATTACAGCAGCATAAACATCTCATAACTGCAATTTGGAAAAAACAACACCACAATTTTACTTAAGTGGGATTTTTCTGTAGGAGGAAAACTAACAGATTAAGAAGTTAATCGTTTTACCAAATTTCCCATTGCTAGTTACGGGAAATCTAATCAGGTTAATTTTTAAATGACTGCAATAATCATGTTAGTCTTCTAAAGTTGATGACAGTAAAACTTTTAATGAGTAGCCTACGTCTATTTGCCACACGGCCCCACGTTCTTCATAATGGGAACTATTATAGAGCATATAGGGTTGTTGTTTTTTTTTTAAAGCAGATGTGCTTTAATATGAATAAAATGGATAAAGGAAAAGAGACGTTCAACCAAGCTTTTCTATCTCTAGAGTCAGTGCATCAATCAAGATGTTTAGAAATATTGGCACTGTGGCAATAAGGCCAGAAAAGGACACAATGTTAGTCTGGCTTTTATTTTAAATGAGATTTTGCTAGAGTGATAGGTGAAAAAAAAAAAAAAAACTTCAAAGCTGGATGTCAGATAATGGCAGTAAAGTATGACATCATAACCATTCAGCTAACAACAAGCAGCGCAGCTGTTTCGGAGATATGCTTTTTATTTCCTAAAGTCACAAACGTTATAAATTATTTCAAAGTGATGTGGTGTCCCACAGCTTCCTGGTGAAATCCCTGATGGACTGTTTAGAAGACAATGCAGCTCCGTCAGCCCTGAACATAAGAAAACTGATTGAACCAAGGTCACTCCTGTGACGCAGTAACTAGTTTAAATCAGCTGTGACCGATTTGGGTTTAAAGTTAGACAGTGATTTTAAATGTGACAGTCAGTTTAGATGTTAAATGATGTTTCTTATAACATACAGTAAAGCGTCAGGCAAAACTAAAATCCTTTCTGTAAATACAAATTTGGAACAGTAATTCATGCTTTTATTTCCTCCTGTCTGGATTAATATAAAGGTCTTTATGTTGGAGTGAATCAGTTTCTGCTCTTGAAAACGCTGCTGCGCGTCTTTTAACTGCTACTAAAAAAATAACACATATTGCTCCTGCTCTGGCCTCCATAGGCTCCCAGTGTAATTTTTTAAGTGATTGAATCACCCTGCCAAAACCAGACCTCTCTGATCTTAAGGTCAGCTGACTAGCATCTCCTGCAGGTACTGAAATTTATGAGGAATCTCAGGAGGAAGGATCTTTTCTTTCGTTGCTCCTCAACTATAAAATAACCAACACGTACAGATAGAAGAGGCTCCTTTACTGCTTATCTTTAAAATTCTGATTAAAACCCTGTATTACTGTTTTTCCAATATGTGTACTTGTGTTTTCTCATGTACTCGTGAAACCTCACCAGCCTCCAAGTACTTTTCCAATTCACAAGAACAGCAGACCGAGAACGGACAAAGTCCCCGGATGTTGCTCTCGCCCCTCCCTCTTTACCCAGTATGCATCAGAGCAGACTTACCATTCTTGAGATTGACAGATGTCCCAGCATGCACTGCGGCAGCAGCAGCAGCTTCCAGGTTAGCGTTCACAGAGCTTAGAGTATTAAGTTATAAGTTCTCTTTTCTGTTGCTGTTGTTCAATAAAAGTAAGTTTTAAAATCATTTGAGGTGAGAACATTACACTTTTAAGCTTCACTATGTGGCCCATTTACCAATTCAGTGCGTAATAAGAAAATAAGTTGTTGAGAGAACCGTGGAAACCAGTGGACCTCCAAAGGTAACGGTAGCCAGGTCTCATCCTAGCCCGTCTGCAGCAGCCCTCTCTCAGCATAGCTGTGTGTGAAGTACCGTTGGCTCTGATTATAATTTTTTATTTTAATTTGGATAAATGTTCATTTGATTTGTTTTTATCTGACTGTGTTAACTATCATTACTGTACCCCAATAAATGAAAAAAGTAGGAATTTATTATTATCTAGAGACTATTAATAACAGGAGGTGAAATGCAGCTCCAGACGAGCCGAGTGTGTTGGAACGTCATGAGTACTTTTCTGTTCCAATTGACCCAGATATATTCTGCTTGCTCCAGGTCCAGTCCACACTTTCCTGTTTTCTTCTCAAGAACATACTTGGCGAGGACAGGAGTACTCGCATTCTAGTGAATTGAGAAACGGCATTAGTTTTTGTCTCTGTATGTTTTAAATTGATCTGATTGTTTCTATTTAAGTGCTTCAGAATTAAAAATGGTATAATTTGAGATGGTAAAATTCTATTTGAACTTACATTGGGATGTGCTTTGATTACATGGGACTAAAATTGATGTTTTAGGCTTAAATAGGGTGAATATGAATGAACATGTGAACAGGATGTGATGGGTTCCCGATCGCTTTCAGATCAGTCTAAAAGCTTCTAACAGAAAGCCAAGAACGGATCTTCTTTTACTGTTCAGTGGAGCACTAATACAAAACATGTGGCCAGTTCAACTCAGAAAAGATCAATATCAAACCAAAATAAAATCAATATCAATCGCCATCTATGGTGATCTCAGACCCTAGAACTAAACCCTATAGACAACCTGTGGGCTCAGCTAAAGAAAGAACCTGCAGGGCTCTGGATGATCTAGGGACATAAAACTCCAATCCTCAAGCTCCTTCGTCCAGCAACTTTTTTTTTTTTTTTATGAGAAGTGCCTGTTCTAAAAACCCGAATCAACTGAAACGCTTCTGCAACACATCACTGAGTTCTGCAAGGCGTCTGGTAATGAGCCAGTCATTTGATTTGGGTTTATTAAAGAGGGAAAGGTTGGAAAACACCACAAAAACTTTAAATCTTAGTAAGTCTTTTTTTTCTTAAGTTAAGTGCATTTTTTTCTTGAATTGAGCAGTGGAACAAGACAATTTATAAAATGAAATAAGAAAAAAAAACTACTGTAGTCTTTTATTCAAAATGCATAATATCTAATTATTTTATTTTAAGGGCAAAAATACTCATTCTAGTGGCAGATCAACTTATTTACCTGCTCAAATTAAGGAAATCTTTACTTATTTCTTAATAGGTTTTGCAGTGAACAATGAAAAACCATCTAGAAATAAGTCAAAATTTCTTAAATCAAGCATATTTACTCTTAATGTGAGTAGGTAAATGAGATAGTTTGCCAATGGAATGAGTATTTCTATTCTTAAAATAATATATTTACATAAAATGCACTTGAAATAAGACAATGCAGTTGTGATTTCTTATTTTAAGCATAAATTGTCTTGTTCCATTGGCAAAGTGTCTCTTTTACCTCCTCAATCCAAGAACAAATGCACTTATTTTAAGAAAAAATGGCTCATCTAGATTTCGATTTTTTCCAGTGTGGCGCTTACTGTAAGGAGCAAAGTTAGAGTTTAATGGTCTAGAGCAGGAGTTTTCAGCCTTTGACCCCAAAAATAACTGGAAACCTTCTACACATATAAACAATTACTTTGATCTATATTTATTTAAACATATAAAGTGAAGTAAATAAATAACATTTGATTATTTAACAACAGTTTAAATATACTTTCAATAACATTATGGAACATATAATTATTTGAAGGAAAAGTCGGGTCACATTCAGAATATAAACTTCTGAAAGTACTTTAAGTTTGAAATTATTACATACGTTCAATAAATGATAAGTGTCTTTAAAGAAGAGTAATTTTCATTTGAATGTGCTTTACTGGAGGCATTCATGTCTGTCAAAGAACTCTACTGCCACCTACTGGTTTGTAACGTAACGGTGCGGTATCGGCTGTTGATCAAGTCCCAGTGCTGTATCTGGTGTTTGTCACAACGCGCTATTATCCAAGTAATCTTGAAAACATTCTTCTTCCAAATGTTGGCTACATATTACGTGTTTCTTCTTTGGCCAGAAGTTTGATGGTAAAGGTAACACTTACCTCCTCAACTCAAGAAAAATGTTTCTTATTTTAAGAAAGATTGACTTCTTTAGACTTAATTTTTAGCAGTATAGTCTTCTTTAACATGGAAGACGGTCAGGGAGAAGGAATGGATTGAAAATGATCAAAATGATACAAAAGTGTGCTTTACCTTAAAGGTATACTTGACGTTGTACCCTGATTGCCGGATGCGGACCGTCTCCAGCATGCCTGTGTACCGCAGCTGTCTCAACACCAATTTATCATCAAACCGTAAGGGCAGCTGAGAGAGAAAGGAGGGGAAACGGTTTAAAGTGGGATTAAGGAGAGTTAGACAATATTTGAACAAAAGAGGCCGCAGCACGGGGAGCCCACACTTTACCTTGTCTGCATTAGAACGGATGCACTTGACAAAATAAGGCTCAGACTGACCCAGAGTCTCCATGAGCTTATTAAGAGAAGCCTGCAGGATGAAACACAGGGGAAAAAACAAAAAGCAGGCCATCAAACCCACCAGATCAAAACACGCTGAGACACTTCACAGCTGCTTAACAGGCAACACTCTGTCCCCATCTGTGAGAAACAGCGAAACATTAAAGTCCCCCCCGAGTCGCATCAGTGTCACCATCTATACATTTATGTCAGCATGCGGTTTGGAAGAAAACAGGATGCAGCCTTTTTTCCTCTGCAGTTACTGTGTGATTAAACACATGAACATATGTGTGTATAATCATTTAGAGGCAGGATGAATTTAGTCTTCATCCCCCTGCATGGGAGATTAGAGCAATGAGCACAGCACAGGATGTGGAGAGTGAAGTCATCCACACATGGACCCAGGCTGCCTCTCAGGGGCCTCGGCTGCACCTCAGACAGCTACAGCACTGTGCTCACTTTAAAAGACCATCGGGGGAGTAAAATCTTAGGTTTATTGTCTGCTGATGAGTTTATTTTCCACGACAAAGGTCCGTTTACTGAGACGTACACGATGTGTGAAGCTGATGGCCTTTCTTAAAACTAACTGGAGGAAGAACTTAAACTGATCCTAACTCACTGCAGCTGTTTTCAGAACACATTTTAGGACACATTATATAAAAGTTGCATCTGGTACATCTTCGCTTGCTCGAAAATGAAGCGGCTGATTTAAATCAAACATTAACTTCAAAGGAAGTTGATCAAAACATTTTGTTTGACAATGTGTTTGATCGTAAATGATTTAAGTAGGTTCGGATGCGTTCAAGGATCAGGAAAGAAATTAAAATATTCAGCATCTGATCTTTAGATCAGCAATCAGAGCCAGAAGATTGCAGATTCATATCCCAAACTCAAGAGGGGGATTTACAGTTAGGCAATACTAGGCAGTTGCCTAGGTGCCCCAATTCCTGGGGGCCCCACAAAACTCTGTTTACATGTATGGTTAGAACGCTTATAATAGTGTGTCTGAAAAGTCAGCTGAGTACAAAATATAGAGAGGAAAACAACAAGAAAAGGGTCAAGAAGACAGGGACAAAAGCTAGAACAAATAATGTATGTCTATTCTATTAAAATTTCTGTATCTGCATAATGGGTCTGTTTTATGTGTTGTCTTCTCAATTCAGAGGGCCCCCTGCCTGTCTTGGCCTAGGGCCCCAAATTTCCTAAATCCGTCCCTGCCCAGACTAAATGATGTGTGCTTCTCTATTTTTTTTTAGCATTGTGCTGATTGATTTATAATCTGTCATCTTTAAAGAAGTTGAAACATTTTTGCAGAAAAACTAGATCTCATCATAAAACGTGAACAAGTTCATTCTGATGTCATATATTTAAACCACAAATATGAACTCAGGTTCAGTCTTAGATTTGTTAAACTAAACTTAAATCTTTAGCAGTTCATATAGTCAACAGTGATTGTTTAACTGATCAAGACAGCAGAGATGAAAGGACAAAATGTTTTTTTCTTCTATTCTGTTTGGATTCAATTTTTAAAGCAACACTTTGCAACTTATATCCACTGGGGGCGCTAGACCTGTTACTCTGCTGAGAGCAAAATGTAACACTGCATTGTTGGAAATGAAGCAGTTTTGTTGTCTTGGTCCAGCAAACTGAGAAGTCATGAAAGAAACAACCACTCCTCCATATTAAATCCTACATCAGAGATCCAAATCCTTACCTGATCAGGTAAGCATATCTGTTTTTTGACTAAAAAATGTTAAGGTTAAGCTAACATATTTAGTCGATATCAGACTGCTGTAAAGCTGCATTTTTAGTCACATTGCGCCATTGGAAACCGATGTGACTCTTTCAGGTGAGCTTCGAGAAGGGAAGCTTAGATGGAGCATTAGACGCTCAAAAAATAAATGAAAATAAATAAATAAATAATAATAATTGAACTTTATTGATCTCATACTGGAGAAATTCACTCTCTGCACTTAACCCATCCCCCTTGGGGAGCAGTGAGCTGTTATTGTGCGGCACCCAGGGAGCAGTGTGGGGTTATGAGTCTTTTTCTCCGGTACCCAGAGTGGAGGCTGTGGGGATCGAACCGGGTACTTGCAAGCTTCTCAAGGCACAAGTGCACTGCTCTAACCCACTAGGCACGCCCCTTAATTTGCAAATAGTAAAATTTACAACAACAAAATATATAATAAATTTACAAATAATTGACTATATAACACATTGGGTCAAAACTTACACAGTGATACTTTAAGGAGAAATTTTTAAGGGTGTGTCAGTGAATGAGTAATTGCTTTCTTTCTTTCACAAAAATCAAGAACCTTATTTTAACCAGACATGATGTCACCATTATGTCTTCTGGGTGGAAATGATTACAGTACAAAAACTCACAGATGTAAAAGCTGCAAAGAGAGTTTCTTCCCCCATCAGTAAGACTAAGCAATGCCTTGAGACTAATAGAACTTTTCATATGTATAAATATAAAGTAGAGTTGAAGGCAAACCTTTTTGCATATAAACCGATAGATGTAATGAATGAACGCTGATTCATAAAGCGGTGAGTGCGTTCCTCTGACCTGAAATTGTGCGCTGATACTGGGAGGTTTCTTCTTCTTGTGAAGGTGAAGCAGCGATTTGGTGATTCTGTCATGAAGCGTCAGGTTGCTTAGGTACTTAAGTGATTTGACATTCAGTAAGTGCTGCAGATGTAAAGTCACAGTTAGTACATGACATCTAATATCTCCATCCAGACTCTTCATTCAAGCACCTTTAGTCCTACCTTTGGAAGAACTGGTTTCAACTTGTAGTTTTTGTTTCTCCTGTTTATAAAACAAATTAAATTATTAACATTTTTAATCTGCTGGAGAGCAAGTACTGCTTCGTAGGGTCAGGACAAGAACAGGGCCAGCTGAGCTGGTCGGGCTGTTTGGATCACTAGAGGAGCCTACTTGTACACATAGCTGGACATTATTGGATTTCTTTAAACCAAATAAAGTTAGATTGGAATCAAAAATGAATCCTCCAGAGTTTGTCTGTAACAAGTCAAACTTCGATGTATTCTACTGGGTAGATTATCAAAGCTACCCAGTAGCTTTGATAATCTACTTGGTAGAAAAAAAATTAATAAAGAAATGTGTCGCAGTGGGGTACGGGCTAAAATCTTTAAGAAGTTACTGACATCAGGATGTCATGAGCTCGCTCCAGGAGTCTGCTGCTGGCTGAGTTGACAAAGATGCCGTCTTCTTCTGTGTTGGAGCCGCTTGAAGGCAGCCGACTCCGCCGACCGACACGCCCATTCCAGCCAAGGCCAGGAGAACTCCTTCACAACACAAGGAGTCAGGAGCAACCATTAGATTAGACTAAAGCTTTCCCACTACTACTACTAAGGTATTATTTTCCTCATGAACACAGAAAATAACTACAGCCTATTCAGCAATTATTAAATACATCTGATCTTTTTTATCTGCAGAAACTTTGTTCTGATTATGATCTTTCTGGGTTTAATTATCTGGAATCTGTTTCCATGTGTAACAAAGACATTTTTGCAAAATATCTCAAAGCCATTCTCAATAGAACCACTTTTATAAAGGATTTTGGAAAAGAATGCAGACATGTCATAAACTACAGACTAAAAAATTAATGCAAAAATCAATATTTAGGAAATTTGGGATCGTGGACATATTAATGTCAAAAGCTTCATAGTTGGCTATCCAGACATACAGAAATATAGACAGATAAAATATTTCTCCATATTTATTTTTCCCAGGTTATTAATAAAGTAAAAAATCCCTTTAAATTCCACAAAGTTCTAGTCTGCAGAAAAACCGTGAACCCTGTTATTCTGCATAATGAGGAAATCCCACCGTTTTCAAATACTTTCAAAGCTATTGCTAATGATTGCTGGTGATGAAGGAAAGCAAGTAAGTAAAAATAAAATGTTTCTTTAACAGACTTATTTTAGCTCATAAATCTTAAAAAAAATGAATGAACTACTAATTTTTCATATAAACCATTAATTGAAATGGTTTTAAACTGTTTGCTTTATTTCAGCCGTAACCACTTTCAGTACCAACTTGGATGCAACATCAGACTATGCTAAAGTAAAATCCTGTTCTTTTGCCATTTTATTTCCGTGGTCTGAACCCACCATGACCAGCTGTTTGTATAGATTTGATACACAATATTACAATGCATCCTATATTTGTATTAATTAATCTTATCGATTTAAGAAGGGACAGTTCAATCGAATTCTTTCAGGCTGATCCTAAAAGGACAAATCAGAGCAGTATTATTTGCCATCAGATCACACAGAAATACACTAAAGGGTTTAAAGCCTCACATCTGGAGGTAAAACGTAACCACTTAGCCAGAACACAAACAAAACCAAAGGAGTTTTAACAAACCAGTATTAAATAGCTAAAAAGGAACTCAAAGGCAACATCCAACAGCTAATAAAAAAAAGGCTGTTTCTTATGGTTGGGAGTAAAGAGAAAATAGAGGCTGCAGCAAAGGCGGAATTTATAAAAATCTAGTGCAGCTGAGCAGTTTGTTTAGTTTCCATTTCCCTCCTTTGTAGATTTACGAGAAATCCACCGGAGGAGTTAGAATACAAGCCACACAATGAATAACGCACACCAGCAGCAGCAACATGTGTGGAAACTTGTTCTGTAGTATAAAAAAACAACAAAGAAAATAAATAACATTCTATATAAATTAGAAAGCCAAGCAGTTTTTTTAATCTTCAGATAAAAAACGAGCTTAAAGTATTTCACCTACTGCCTGTTCCATGTTTAATTAAATAGAGATATTTCAACAAAGCTTTTCTGCATACGTAGGTCAACACACCTCTCTGCAGCTTCCACTGTTACCCACTCATTACTCCATCCAGACAGTGTGTTGCCTACGACCAAAATCAAATAAATTGGAAAAGAATCCCAAAGGAGTAAATCCTGATAATCTAATTAAAATAAAAAGAACTTCAATTGGGGGAAAAGTTAAAACCATTAACTGTGGTTTATATAACATAAGATCTCTTTCTTCAAAAAGTTTGCTAGTTAATGACTAGATTTGTGATAATCACATTGATTTATGTTGCCTTACAGAAACTTGGCTGCAGCAAGAGGATTATGTGAGCATAAATGAGGCAACTCCCTCTACTTATTTAGATTTTCACATACCCAGATGTTCTGGGCGAGGAGGAGTAGCAACAATCCTTCAGTCTGACTTACTGATTACTGCAAAGTTATTAATTACAACTCTTTTAAACATTTGACCCTTAGTTTCCCTCATCCAAATTGCAAAGCCACAAACCCTCTTCTTTTTGCAACATTGTATCGTCCACCAGGTCCTTACTTTTATTTTTTAGATGAGTTTTCAGAGTTCCTTTCTGATTTGGTGTTGAATCCTGACAGAGTTATAGTAGGGGAATTTTCAACATCCATGCAGACATTAAAGGGTATAGCTTAAGTGTAGTCTTTAATGCTATCTAACATGCTATTGGTTTGTTCAAAATGTGAATAGTCACACACATTCTCATCTTTATACTTTGGACCTTGTGCTGGCATATGGCATTGAATTTGAAGAAATAACAGTATTTCCTATTAACCCTGTCCTCTGACCACTTTTTAATAACCTTCAGGATTACTTTAACAGATTTCTGCTCTCCCGAAAGAAGGTTCACTTAAGCAGATCATTATCAAATATAGCGGTTACAAATTTTAAATAATCTGTTTCACTTTTCTCTCCTCTGGGTCACTTAGCAGTGCTGCAGAGGGCAAAATTTAGTTTCCTCCCCTTCAAAGGGTTGATGATTTTGTTGATGGGGTTGCTAGTTATCTGCGTACTGCCTTAGACAAGGCAGCCCCTTTGAAAAAGAAAAACTTTAAAAATAGAAAGCTGGTTCCCTGGCTTTATGCAGAGCTGTGCACTCTGCATACCTATGGGACTCCTACCTAATCTGAAAAATAGTTTACTGCTGTATAAGAGGACCCTTTGTAAAGCAAGAGCAGCATATTTCTCCTCATTAATAGAGGAGAATAAGAATAATCCTAGATATCTTTTTAATACAGTTGCCAAACTCACCCAGAGCCATAGCTTAGTTGAACCGTCCATTCCACCTGCTCTTAGCAGTAAATATTTTATGGGATTCTTTATACATAAGATTGGTCTTATTAAAAATAAGATCATTAGCACTCCTCTATCTACGATTGGTTTGTCTCTTGAAGGTGAGGCAGCATCTGAGGTAGCCATGGAATCTGAACCAGGTCTAGACTGCTTTGATCCAGTTGAACTTTCAGAGTTAGCAAAACTATCACACTACTTTATCTAAGCCTTCAACTTGTATGTTAGATCCAGTTCCATCCAGGTTAAGGAAGTATTCGCTTTGATCTCATCTCCATTTTAGATGTGATTAATCTACCCTATTACAGGGATATGTACCAAAGACTTTTCAGGTAGCTGTATTTAATCCTTTACTTAAGAAACAGTCTGTTGATCCAGATGACTTGGTCAATTATAGATCTATATCTAATCTTACTTTCTTATCTAAAATTCTTGAGAAAGAAGTTGCCAAACAAGTGTGCGACCATTTGTACAATAATGAGCTTTTTGAGGAGTTTCAGTCTGGCTTTAGAGCTCATCATAGCACTGAAACAGCTCTGGTGAAAGTCACTAATGATATTCTCATGGCCTCAGATAATGGACTTGTATCTGTGCTCGTCCTGTTGGATCTCAGTGCCGCATTTGATACAGTTGATCACAATATTCTTTTAGGAAGACTTGAATATTTTGTAGGAATTAAAGGAACAGTGCTATGCTGTTTTAAATCTTATCTGTCCGATTTCAGTTTGTTCATGTCAATATTAAATCTTCCTCATGATTCAGGGTTACCTCTGGAGTACCACATGGATCAGTGCTAGGACCAATTCTCTTTTATCTATCTATCTATCTATCTATATATATATATATATATTAGTATAAAAACAACACAAAAAAATCTATATATTATCTCACCCTTAGTGGGGTGGTATGCGTCATTCTCAAGCAGAGGAGGTATTCTGCCTTGTTGCAGGTACTTCCCTGTCTGTCTTAATGGGCCATAACTGAAAGGCTTAACATCCCAGAAAACAGCAGCTGATGTTAAAGGGCCTGTTGATCATCTGGAGGACAGCTGCTGCCCCTCTGCTTTGAAAGGTGTAAGACAAGGTGTACCTTACCATGGCAGTATTGCAGGTCTAAAAACTCAATCCTCATTTCTGCCATACCCTATACCCCGGGGTTCTCCAATCCCTGTCCATAGGAGCCACTGATCTACAATGTGTGGGTGCATCCTTGCTTGCACACCTGAACTAAAAGAACAACTTAATCCATATCCACAGACATAAATAACCAGTACAACATCATAACTATACATTATTTCTTCCTGGGATGAAAAGCTTTTTATGCTGCTTTTATACGGTTCTTTCTCAGGAGAGCATTTAAGTGATTAATTTTTTGCTGAGCAGGCAGGTTTGCAGAACAATAACTAGAATTACAGCCTGACATGTACCCCCAGTAAGTAACAGTAAATAAAAACCTTCAGATTTATTTTTATGCATATTGTCCATGCCCAAATCAGATCTAGACCTCTAGAAACTGAGATATGTGGTTAAAAACTCTCCTGTTTTCTCCACCATACAAAGAGACATTTTTCCCCAGTTGATCATCGATCCCGGTAAACGGTGACACCACACTATGCCTTTTGTAATGACTGTTTATCTCTGTGAGAGTCGCATAAAGCACTGCACTCTCTGCAGTTGTGTCCAGCTGACACACACTCAGCAGGGAACTGCATATTTATCTCTCCCTGCTGGATGATCTTCTGCCATGCATAGCTCTGACTTTACATCATGAAGGAAGCAGCTGCAGAGGGTTTAGTTCTCTCCGACTGTGTAGCTATGAGTGTGCGTAGTGAGGGAGGGCAGAGGTCAGTCAGTGGGATTTTAGTGGTTTCGCTCTGTCCCTTCGGAGCGTCTCCGCTTTGCAAGGCATGGTCACTGCTAGTTAACCTCACTGTCAGTGATAATTAGAGGAAGTGCTGGGCTATGGTTAGCGGAGCATAAAGAGAACATCAGTCAGAGTGTCAACACTTTAGTCAGAGTATTTCTAGTGCTGGGCGGTGCATGTTTCAGAAAGGTGCAGATCATAGAAACTGCCAGAGCAGCAACACACTAACACACCAAGAACCTGTTTAGATCATTAAATAGAATTAAACAGGAAAAACCATAACATGAAATGAGACAAGCTCTTTATGCCTCATTAATTAGCTACCGAGTGCAGCCACGCAAGCTTTAACAACAAAAGTCACAAATTAAATTAAACATGACAGTAGTTTTTAAGATTTCAATGTTAACATTATTATTAAATAAAAAGGAGAAAAGCAACTTGAAAAACGTTGAACTGATTGTTGTAGCCATCTTGCTGTCTTCCTCTCATGTTTTAAAACCCTCTTTTTCTGTTGTCTGAAAACTTTTCCTGATATAAAACAACTCTTCTTAAATAAAATGTTTTTATTGAAAATGTTTGCAGTGTTTTTTTTTTTGCTGTTTTTTTTTAAACCAACAGTTTTGATTATATTGTATCTTATCAACTGTAATAATATAAGCACAATTAGTTTGTGGCAGGTTGTATTATTCCCTTACTGCCTAAACATAATCTATTATGAAAATGCGTTACTTTTAGATGAAACTGTATTATTCTTTGGGAAATTAATGGAGACAACTGATAAATGTGTATGTATATATATATATATATATATATATATATATATATATATATATATATATATATATATATATATATATATATATATATATATGTATATATATATATGTATGATGATGAACTTCTATAAAACCTGAGTTAAACTGTTTAAAAATAGGTTTTTATGGCGATCTAATCCTGTCCTTAAAATGTCCCTTTAATTTAAAATTCAAGTCAGTTTTATGGACAAAGCCATTAAATTCATCTTTAATGTTTAAGATTGTGACGCTGTTTGATTGTGTGTATTTTGTATCAGGTTTTATTTGCTGTTTGTTTTTGTTTTTTTAGTGTTCAGGTCACTGCGGGTCACTCCTAAAAAGGACCTTTTAAACTGATTTTTCAGGATTAATTTCATGATTCATGTATGTGCTTGTTAAACCCTGATAATACATGCCTGTTAGGTGTTAAGGCTCATGTTTTCCCAAGCAGTTTATCCAGTTAGAACAAGATTGGGAAATAAAAGGGGAGTATATGAACCGACTGAATTATTCTTAACAGAGAGTGCATTCGGGCTGTCCTTGATCTAAAAAGACCTTGAATAATCTTGATATGGCTGGAGTCAGTGAATTCTCATTTACAAACATGCGTATGATGTGGCAGGGTGGGACCCTGGAGATGGATAAAATGATTCTTTGGAACATTATTCACTGCTGACTCTGACAAATTGAACCGGATGCTCCAACCTCCCTGGTCTGAGTAAGATTACCATTCTGTAAGGGCTGTAATGTTTTCTATTCATTTCATACTAGAAACCCTATAAAGTGTTATCTAAAGTGTTTGTTCAAAGTGATCCCTTCTCAGGAAAGAACCGGGTAGAGGAAAATTAAAGATGTAAACACAGAGCTTTCCTTTCACAAAATAAGTTATTTTCCTGGTTAAATAAAAGATTTAAACATGCATAATTTATGGCGCTCTCTGACAGGAGACTAAAGGCTCCTTGAATATCTAAAAAAAAAAAAAAACAATCTATGCATTTAATTGCTAGTTTGGAAAAATGTAATTCTGTTTTGAAGGAAGACCACATTTTTAACAAGCTACATTTAAAAGCCACCAATATTTTCCACCATTCTGTTCATGTGGTTAATACTCCTTTTATAAAACAAGAGAGGCATTCTGGGAATCCCTCCTGTCACCTGACACCTATACGTCCCAGAAGCTGTAAGCCAGCTGTGTATACTGACAGCATGCAGGGGTCTGGCCTGCATGGTCATTAACTTATTTGATTAGTAATCAAATTACAAATAATTTCATTACTATTACTAATAACATTGTATGATCTGGTGAACTGTAAAGTGCCTTGAGATGACATGTGTTGTGAATTGGCGCTATATAAATAAACTGAATTGAAATATTGCACACTTCGAGAGAATATATAAGTTAATAAATAATGAGTATAAATACGAAAGTGATCAAATGAATGGTTCCTGCTTTCAAGGCTAGGCTTAAAACTTTCCTTTTTGATAAAGCTTATAGTTAGATTGGCTCATGTTATCCTGAGCTATCTCTATAGTTATGCTGCTCTAGGCTTAGACTTCTGGAGGACATAGGGACCCCTATTTCATCATATGCTTCATTCTATCTCTATTCTTCCACTCTGCAGAATCTGTTAGTTCAATCTCTAACATTATGCTCTCTCTGCTTTTTCTCATAGTAGCTTCATCTGGTCTGTTCCTTTTTGGCTGTGACTCCATCCTGGAGAGAAATATCAGCTGTGCTGCTGCCATCAACACCTTTTTGTATATAAATGCTTGAGATCGGCCTGTTTTTCATTGTAGTCCTGTTTCTCTGACTGTGACTGGCTTGATTCGCTCTCTTTTATCCTCTGACATGGGAGCTGGCTCAGAGCTTGTCTGCCTGGCCGTGTGTTTCCTGGATGGGTCGCCTTTTACAGTTGCTTTTTGTATTTCTGCTTCTGTCTCTCTGAACCCCAGTTGACCTCTACAGATTGCTGTTCACACTGAGCCTGGTTCTGCTAGAGGTCTTTTTTACTGTTAAAAGGGAGTTTTTCCTCTCCACTGTCACAACAAGCATGCTTAGTGTGAGGGATTGCCTTTGAGTCAATGAGTCGATGCAATGAACTGGTTTTCCTTAGAAAACTTTATATCAATTTGACTGGATGATCTGGTGCCTTGAGATGATGTGTTGTGAATTGGTGCTATAGAAATAAACTGAATTGAATTTACATTAAGCTCTGATCTAGAGAGGATTAAGTAATCTGTATTTGCTGGTATTTTGATATATGTTGATATAGTGGCCATACATGCATATGCCTCTGCATACACTCACATATGCATGTATGGGTTTTAAATTAAGAACTTGTTTAATGATAAAGGGACAGGACTAGATAAACTATAGCTTTATCATGCTCCCTTTCAAACATCATGAGATTTGTTTACAAAATCTTTTGTTTGATGTTTCATGTTATTAATTTACTTAATTTGTTTAACTGCTCCACGTGTAAACATGTGTATAATGTTTGAAATAAAGAATAAAAATAAATAAATAAATACAGAAATGTCTGTGTACTTACCGTGGGGATTTTTCAATGATGGTGTTGCTTCCCTGAATGTCTGATAAAGGCATCCGAGGCGTCCTTCTGGTCTCGCCTGGTCACAAACAAACCGGTATTAAAGAATGCAAAACAAAAAAAAACAAAAAAAATCCTGAATAAATTCATGGATTCACAGAAAGGACAAAACAAGACAGTCACACAGCAGCAAACAAAAAACCCACTTCTAACTCCATGGTGTTATTGCAGTAAGTGTTTGGTGACTTTTTATGATCCATACAACCTACCAAGGATGATTTAGTATTAAATGGAAATCTGTGGGGTTAACAGTGATTTGCTCTCGTTAGTGCTGAAATGTGAGAGATGAAGCTAAAGAGTTATTTACATTAGTCTAGACTAAACTTATTTGATTAGTTATTTTAAAGATGACCCCCTTTTAACGACCCAATAGAAGTGAAAATCTAAGTGTGGTGGCAGAGTGAAAGGGCTGTGGTGATTAACTATCATTTCCTCTGAGGTCGTGCTGAAGAGTCAGAGATCTACAGTGTTAGCCTATTCAGAAAGCAAACTGGGACTGAACGTTATACCATTCTCTGTTTCATCATCACTTTGCACAACAATTTCACTCTCATCTGGAGCTGCAAGGTAGCAAAGAACAAACACAAAAAAACATTTGAGTGTAATGAGAAGTTCATGATGCGTGTCCAACACCGTGTGAAAAAGCTGCCTGTGAGCGAGTTAGTCAGGAAACTGTCGGTGTCATTATTTCCCATCACCGGTACACAATTTGTTAGCGACATCTGATGTGAAGCGGAGCTGAAATGTCAGCTACACTAACAGGCTTTAATGTGAGCTACACCCCCTGAGAAAGGACCCATAGACTCGCTGGTGCCCCGGATTAAAGTCAGCAGGCAGAGCACTGCCACCATGCATCCATGGTTCTGCAGAAGTAGCCACATGTAACAGAAGTGACAGAATGGTTGAAGCATGCTAATGAACATCATGCAAGAAGGAGACAGAGGGATCAGAGACCAAGCATCTAGTCTACCACTGGAGCTGCAGTGAACACAATAAAAATAAATTAATAAACATCACAAAAAACTTTCATAATGTTTGAACCTTTTCACATTTAATCACATAAAGTAAAATTCTGTTGATGGGATTTCATGTGACAGACAACAAAAAGGATAACTGCTGTATAAAATGGATTGCTTCTCATATTTTTCCACAGTTTTTTAAAAAATTAGTCTCTATATTTAAAGCAATGCCTCTAAAAAAGTTCCAGTACCTTCTGCAGTCTTAATGTAATGTTTTATTCCTTTCAATATAACCTCAGTATAAACACAGCTTCTTATTAAAGTCGGTGTCTTGAGAGAATAATGCAGAAGACCAGCATGGAGACCAAGCAACACGATATTCTGAAGAAGGTTGAAGCCCTGTTAGGATATAAAACTACATTTTCCATTTTTTTAAACATCTGATCTTAATTTGAGAAACAGCTAAGGTCTCCATGGAAACTCTGAAGGAGCTGTAGAGATTTACAGCTCAGGTGTGAGAATCAAATGACGGGACATTTATTTTACCGGCTCTCCATAAACCTGGTTTTGTAGGTAACAAAGTAAGAGAAGAAAGTCCAATTTATTTACTGCCAAAAACCACTTATTGTAAACTCTATATAAAAACAGTGGTTTAGTTTTGGTGAAAATGAGAAAACCTTGATTTTTAACCTGAAAGCACTGAAGTAACAGTGGCCATTACTCTGAACACACCATTCCCCAGCAAAACAAGGTGAAGGCAGCATCATGCAATGGGCAGCATCAATGCTGGTCTTCAGTAGTGTCAGAACAGAGGATAGGGATAGATAAGAAAATGTTTACTTTAGGACAAACCTTAAAGAAAAGCTGGGGCAGAGGTTCATCTAACAGTAAGGACAATCGCTCTACAAGGAAGCAGGAGCAACCATGGCACAGATTAGAACAGGGGTGGAATATTCTAGTTTATGAGGGACTCTATTAGATTTATCTTTTGGTTCAAAACCTGAATCGAGTAATTTGGTGAGTGAGAACTGATTGGATATTGAAGAGGTAATTCAGCTATTCGGGTTTGCTGGACCAAGGATGAATCAAACAGTTGCTGGATAATGGCCTTCAGGAACTGGAAATGCCCCTCTCGTTTAGAGAGGAATTGCATACTATGGTGGCAAAGCCCCGGTGAGTTGATGATATACATCTTAAAAGGTATAGTGGAGGATTATCTATTTACGTGTGGATCATTAAAATAAGTGGTCCTCCTAATTGCCAATCATTCTGGTGATATGTTTACGTAAGGCCGTCCTACGTGCTTGTCCCCATTTTCACTTACCGGTGGCGAGTCTGTCAAATTTCAAATCTTTTTTCGGAAAGTGAGCTTGTATGAGCGATGCAGACACCATCTTTTAGAGTGCGCATGAGGAGAAATGGGCTCGTGCACGCTCTCACACACTTTTAATAGGTGTTCCCTCTCTGGAGCGGGTACAGGGTTGTGCATGTGTACTTTTTCCTTAAAGTGGAGAGGGCGGCTTTTTTCAAAAATTCGCTAAAATCCTCCATTATACCTTTAAACTGATTTTCAAACTGCTTTGCCAGGAATAGGCAGAAAAGGCAGTCGATAGATTTGCAAAGGAGTTGATAGATATGCTGATGAAGGATCTCAGTCATCCAGGTCATAGTCATTCCGTAAAAATTCAAAAAATATCCACTGGACTTGGTTTTCAAGATTTGAAGACGCTTTGCCACCTCTCCAGGAAGCTTTCTCAGAGAGGGTAAAGAGAGGGGCGTGAAGGAAGCCATCTATGTTAAGAGAGAAAAAACAACTTTAAACAGAGGTGGTGGACTCAGATTCCAGCTTTCAAAAACATACAATTCAATCATAGACATGATCCCTTCCAGATATCACCAAACCCCCCACCCCATCACAGAGGAACGAGGGACCTACCCGCTCCAGCCGGTGAACAATACCTCCTTAACGACCGACCCTTAACAATCATAGACAGGTTTCAGGTATTGCAGGACACAATCCCCCCCCTAAACGGCAATCCCCCCTTTAACAACCGACCCCTAGAATCATAGACAGGTTCAGATATTACAGGCTAACGATGGAACTAAACGACCCATTCATCGGTTACCATTTGCATGTTTCCAAGCAATACAAGGCCTTGTCCATATAAGACTTAAACTCACTGCGGATCCAGACATTTGAATTGAGAAAGCTTCCTGGAGAGGTGGCGAAACGTCTTCAAATCTTGAAAACCAAGTCCAGTGGATATTTTTTGAATTTTTACGGAAAGAGTTGATAGATACTGCAAAAGCCTTGCATGTAACTGATGCTATAGAAGCTAAATGTTGGAAAGAAATACTTACCAACACAGATTATTTGTAAGAAACTTTGAAACCATTTATAATTTTCATTCAACCACACATTGTGTTCTATCACATAAAATCCCAATGTTTTAATTTGTATTTCCTGGATGAGACAAAATGTGAAAAGGTTTCAAGCCACTACACAGGTTATAGATTAGTAGCCATGATGGGGCTACAGTAGAGCTGATGATGTTGGTCATTCTCATCCCAACCGTTTCCCAAAGTCATGGTCTAATATCAAAGTTAGGAAAGGTTATTGTTTTCTTGGCAGCCTTACTGTACTTCTCCTCTTTGCATCTCTGCAGGATCTCTAAGCTTCTCTGATGCACAGGGTGCTGCAGAAAGCTAAAACTATCCATTTTTTTCAGTACTGCACAGGGAGCAGCGTCATCATGCCCTTGGAGAAGCAAAACAAAAAGGAAAGAAAGGAGAGAAAGAAAAACATAAGGACAGAGTAGAGAAAAGGGAGAGAGAGAGAAATAAAGAGATTAGACAGTGCAGAAGTGGAGGATCACAGGAGATGCAGTTTTCTACTTGAACAAGAGAAGATGGCAGACATTTCAACACGGAACTATGAGGTTTCCCTATGGGTCTCTGTGTACAGTCAGGGCCAAAGGTTTTTTGCCGTTTTCAAATGTACAGCTTCAGTTTTCTCTGGTTTTAAATTTTTTTTTTCCATTATAAAGTTCAATCATAGTAGAAGTGAGTCTCATTGTAATTTTGCACTGAAACAAAATGATCAGCAAAATTATTTTCAATGTTAACATTCAGTACCTCCCTCTGAGGAATCCAGGATTATTTTACCACCACTGCAGAGCTTGGTTGGTGCAGGGAGAAGGTGGGTGTGGATGGATCTGCACACACACTAGCTACGTTTACATGCACAAAATTTCCCTGATCTGATCTAAACCCTGGTTGATTGGAAATTTAAAATCTCTGTTTACATGGACACTAAATAAAATTATCCAATCATGACATGTGTATAAAAGAACCAAACTACTGATCAGAATAAAATTAGATTAGTAGCACTGCTGCGTTGCAGCAAGAAGGTTCTGGGTTCAATTCCCAGCCGGGGTCTTTCTGCATGTTCTCCCTGAGTATGTGTGGGTTCTCTCTTGGTACTCCAGCTTCCTCCCATAGTCCAAAAACATTAGGCTTCCCTAAATTCTCTTCTTCTCTTCTTAGGTGTGTGCATGAATGGTTGTTTGTCTCTGTGTTGCCCTGCGATGGACTGGCGACCTGTTCTTTGTGTTCCCCGCCTCTCACCTGTAGACAGCTGGAGATAGGCACCAGCACCCCTCACCACCCCAGTAGGGATAAGTGTGACTGAAAAGGGATGGATGGACTTTAGTAGTAGAAGAAGAAGCTGCCTGCTTATCCATACGTCTCAATTCTCAACTTTAGCTAATCTTGGCACCTGCCCCTTACATTTCTGTTTCTTCAGTTCTTCAGTCATGTCTGTTGATGTAGTTTTTTCAATTATGGACCTTCATCGCATCATACTTTTGTTTATGGTGGTCCTTTTGCTTAAGGGTCAGTGGTACCTTATGGTAACACTTCTTCACGACAGGGGTAGAAGAGGGCATGTTCATCCACACATTACATTTTGTCAGATTGGACCGAATCTTCAGCCCGACACATTTACATGAAACATTTTCCATCTGATCAGGCCTTCAATACAATATCTGTGTCCATGTAAACGTAGCTAATGAAACAAAGACAACATCCTAGTGGAAACTCCTATCCAAGACAAGGATCTTGGAGAATTATTCAGCAAAATGTGCAAGACTGCAGACATATTTTATCTGTTTTCCGAAGACTGCTGTGAATACAGTGCCATCAAGCAGCCATTCAGAACCAATTTGGAGTAACATTTTCCAGGATGATGTAAAGTAAAGACAAAATGCACAAATAATAACAAATTACTTAAGTTTAAAACTCTTAAATCAAACCATATGTCAGAAATCGTGATGGATCTTAAACCCATTGAGAACCCGGAGATGTTTCTCTAAAACAGAAGCCAAGTAAATGTGATCAGTTCCTACCACTAACCGTTCAGGAATGTCCTCGATTGGCCAGGATTTGGCTAAAATGTCGATATGAGACGTACTGAGGAGGAAGCTGAGCGCCGTCAGTGCTGGCTCCTCTGAAAGCTGATACGTTTGCTGATTGGATGCATTTGAAGCTCCTGGCTTTAATTACAAATCAGCAACAGCAACATGCTGAATTAACCTCATTAATCCAAAGGTTTGTATCACTGGCAAAACATTTGACCAAGACTGTAGATGCTTAACCCATAAGCCTCTTCCATGCATTAAACTCTATTTTCTTTTTCTACACATTTAGCCTCTTTAGACAAGAAGATTGCAAGTGACTACATCAGTTCATTAGAATTTAGTCAAGAATAACATTAAAACATTGCATAGATTTCTCCTTAAACATTTTATGTTGACACTGATTTATTCTGAACTTTAGTTGAAGGATTTTTAACCATCTATTCAAACATCTACAGCGAAAATGACGGAAAGGCTTTAGAGGGAGCAGAGTGTGTCTGATTCACACACTGACGCTCATTTTAAAATGATCTATACTGATATTTATGGCATCAAAAAGAGTCATTTTAAAAGTGAACTCTAAAAGGAGAAAAGGGCATTCAAAGGAAGAGGAAGCTGAAAGAGGCGAAGAGCAGGGACTTCTGTAAAATCCACGGTAAAACTCCTAGGACTATGCATAAAACAGTACAGAATGAGGACTACAGATGGGAAAACTGAATTAAAAGTCGTATTTATTATCCTGCCTTGTCTTCCAACAAGTCCTGAGCAGTAACTGTTCGTACAGTTTTACTTCTTTTAATAAGATGCTAAAAATGGACATATTTCCCATTTATCTTTCAGCTTGGCTTAGTCATTTTATCCAAATAAAATATGCAATATATAACAGTTTTCTTTCAGTTGGAATTGTATCTGGTTTTAGCAGGAGTTTGTTGTGACTAGGGTTGAGTATTGGCATAGGTGTTGCGATACGACACAAATCGCGATACTTTGGTTATCACGATTTTTCAATATCTCTATATATTGCAATATTTTTCCCAGCTGTCTAATTAAATGTATAGGGGAAAAAAAGCAAGTGTTGTAAATTTTTATCAGAAGAAGGTGATTGTTTAGTTATTTTGGCATCCATGATGTTTAGGGTTTGAGTCTTGACTCAACTACCGATATGACTCTGCGCTGCACAGCAAAATGGCTCCACAGCGCCATCTACCAGAGTGGCGGTGCAGAGGTAGCTAATTTTCTCCCGTTGTTTTAGGTTAAAATGTTTTTTAATTCATTGAAAGATCAATATCATATCGGGCAGCCGAAAATCATGATATATCGGCAAATATACTTTTTCCCACACCCCTTGTTGTGACAAAATATTCTAAATATCAATTAAAAATATTTGGACATTTTTTCAAATATATGTTAATAGCCTAATACAATGAATTTTAACCTGATGTTTTTTTTTAACTGTCTTACTAGTCCACGCTGACTCGCCTCACAATAGTCGGGGTAATCTTTCTCTATATGCAGTTATTAGAGTAGTGCAACATTTAACACTTTAAAAGAATTTAAGTAGTTGCTATAGATGTATTTTCTCACCAGTCTTCTTGTGCGTGTGTCTCTTTCCAGCCTCTCTAAAAGCCACCAAGGCCCTGAAGTACGTTCTGAGTACTGCCCAGCGGAAAGTGGCCGAAGGGTCGATGCCGATCAGGCTGCAGATAAACGCATTCTTGCTGCTTTTTAGCAGAGCTACGATGTCAGGCCGCATGTGATCCGTGTTCTTCTCCCTAAAATCCTGGGTTGGTATACGAATTATTCTATGAAATATTCTGAATTTCCTTCCATCTGGATAGAAATCATCATCTTTCACTTACAAGGAGATATCCAACTGACCTTAACGCCGTATTTGACTTTACCAGCATAGTGTCTGATGATGAAGGCGGGCTCCATGACGGCAGGGAACTCGATGTAGCTGTTTCCTTCATGCTGCCGCTTGAACTTATCCAACAGCGTCTGATTGGTTGCTTGAGGGAAGCTGGAGTTAAGAAGAGAGCACTTTAAAGAACAAAAGATCCTGCATCTGCTTTAAATGCTCGAAAAACAACAGAAAATCAGTGCACCGAAGCACTTGTTTCAAGCTGTCACATCGTGGATCCCAGATCATTAATCATAAAAAAAAATTTTTAACAGGTTTTTGATCTCTACTCGGAGCATAAGTTGATGAAGAACAGAAAAAAGTCATAAATCTGATCTGCAACCTGTAAGGAGAGATCCCACCCCAATTAGATGACATGATGCTCCTCTTTTCCACAAGCTGAATCCCTGTTCTGAGGCCAGCCAGGATGGTTAAACTTCACTCATATGTTCTCAATTACACTTTGGGCTCCATACACTTTGGGCTTCACCTTGATTGTATTTATTTTCTGAGTTTTTTAGGAGGCCATTTTCTTTTCCTTACAACATCAACGCTCAAAATTGAGCAGGAAACTATACAGCTGGGCGTACTGTATAGTTGGGAGTACTGATGTCTGCTGAGGCGCAACATTAAAACACATTTAGAGTTAACGCTGCTGCAGCAGCTATCCGCCTGCTTTTTGTTGCTTTTTTGTTGCTTTGCACACGGAAAGAAATAATTAGTCATAAATCTATAAAAAAAAAAAAAAAAAAGATTGTGTAATTTCAACAAAGGTAGCAGTGACTTTAGCGATTTCAGGTCAGATTTCTTTATGTGTCATTAATAGCAACAGCCAGAGAATCTATTAAGAAAAAAAAAGAAAAGACGAGGCGTTTACAGGAAGAAGATGAAGGAAGAACGAGACACCAGGGGATCTGGAACAGAGTGAAACCTGAGCTTCAAAAACAAGACAGCTGAAAGACTGTGTGCTTTCCGGCTTTTCCATGAGGGAAAAATCTGTATCAGTGCTTAACAGGAGAGAAAAAGAATTAAAGAAAGAAATATTGTTCCTAAATTAGCCATGGATGTCACAGAATCTTTTCCTGCTCTGAATCAACTGAAAAGAAAACAGAGCTGTGATCAAATCAGAATGCACGCCCTAAACCTTTTTACAGTATTAACCTAAGAGGACTATAAAAAACAGAAATATCACAGATAGTGTTGCACCGATACCGATACCAGTATCGGACGGGGCCCCGATACTGCCCTAAAATGGTGGTATCGGTATCGGCGAGTACCAACAAATAGGGCACCGATACCATTTTGAGAGCTATAAGTTTATTCAACTATTGTCACCCACTCCTGTTAGGCTTTTAATAAAAAGTTCTACTGGATTCACTTTGTATTAGATTTTTTCCTGCTTCACCAAGGTAGGCAGCAGCTTGACAAAGCCATGATGGCAATAATTTTACGTTATTATGGTATTGGTATCGGCCGATACTGCACAGCCAGGTATTGGGTATCGGGGCCAAAAAATGGCATCAGCGCAACACTAATCACAGATAGATATACGGGTTGAATTAAACTTCCAGGTTAGCTGAGGTATGAGACGAATAAATGCTCTCCTCCTTTAATCAATACCAAGCTCTGCTCTCATTTACCGAACAGTAATGTGTCATACAAGCTCAAAAATCAGCAGTAAAGAAACATTTTATCTAGATTCATCTCAACAATCAGCCTTGATTTTAAATAAGACCAGGAAGAGGTGAAACATTGTTGGGATGCACAAATTCTGCAGCTGCTGTGTCAGTATTTTATGTTTTACATCTGATGGGGTTTAGTGTTCAGGCATTTTTTTCTAATAGCTGACAGCATGAAGACAAAGAGGCGGTTGAAGCTGGAATAACACCAGAAACCTTGCAGCCGTGTCAGAATGCCTGCCAGTTAGCTTTCAGCCAGCCAAATGCACCGGATGAACTTTTTAACAGAGGCAGAAATTGTTCCTGAAGAAATGAAGGGCTAATGCTAAAATACTCACTTGCATTCTTCATCCAGCAGGTGGAACAGTGCGGTGGGCTTCTTGCTGACCAGGTTGATGCAGCCAGTATTGTCGATATAATCGATGTTCATCCAGCTGATGCCCTCTGCTCTGTACTCCTCCTGCATGAAACAAAAGAAGAAACATCCTTCAGTGATCAGTGATTTATTAATATGGTTTTGGGTGACTGTGTTCAGAAATATCATGCCTACTTAATTTAATGTGGAGGATGTTCCTTTTCCGGGTGGATCATCAAAATAATCGGTCCTCCTATTTGTCAATCATTCTGGTGATATGTTCATGCAAGGCTGTCCGACGTGCCCATTTTCACTTACCAGTCTGACATAGTGGAAGAATTGTCAATCTTCTTGAAAGTACCGGTAAGCTTGTATGAGCGATGCAAAAAGCAACTTTTAAACAGAGTGTGTTTTAATTAATTAACTGTAATAAATTAATTAAAGACTCTACTGTGGCATCAGCCCCCTTCTATTGCGTAATCTGTTTGGATACAGAATTGCAAACATTAAAGAGAAAATACTCAAAGTTACAGAATTCTTCCAAAGATGACATCGTCATGAGCTGATGGATGCAGGGTCCCAAATTAACATTTTGACTCACCGGCAAAGTGGACCGGAATGAATGAATGAATGAATGAATGAATGAATTAATTAATTAATTAATGAATAGGACTTTTATTTCAGACAATTTAACAAACAATGAATTAAACAAATACACACAAATACACACAAAAACCAAACACCAATTTCCCAAGTACACCAAGTAAATTCCCCTGAACATAATTTAAAAACAAAACGCTTTTCCAAATAAGCCTGTCGGTATAGAGAAGAAAGAAAAAAAACAGAGCGTGCACGAGGAGAAATGGGCTTGTGCACGCTCTCATACAGTTTTATTAGACGTTTGCTCTCGGGAGCAGGTACAGGGTTGTGCATGTGCATTTTTTTTTTAAAGTGGAGAGGGAGGGTCTTTTCAAAAAATTTTTGAAAATTCTCCACTATACCTTTAAGTTTAGTTGCTGTAAATCAGGGCTCCACCCTCAAATCATGTGTATTCATCATGGTTATCATCCTGCTCACTCTGTTTATGGACAAAAATATCCCAAAACCTAACGTTGTAAACTGATAACTTAAACTTTATATTGCTGTGCGTCATGACTCGTCCGCAGGCGTCACAAAGCCAATTGTTTTAAATTTAAACGGGAGGATGGGTAAGAATTTCCTCCCAAGAGAAAGACTAAAATACATTATATAGATGCTGAAGAATTCCCAGTCATCCAGGTCATAGTCATTCTAAGAAAGTAAAAAAAAAAAAAATCCACTGGACTTTGTTTTCCAAGCTTGAAGATGTTTTTAACCCATTACAAGGCTGTTGGGCTACTCTATAAAGCTTGGAACTCAACGCTAATCCAGACATTTTTAATTAAAAAAGCTTCCTGGATGGGAAGCAAAACATCTTCAAACTTGGCAGAGTCCAGTGGATTGTATTTAAACTTTTCTTGGAACATTATATAGAAAAAGTCTCTTTCCAAATAAGAATTTAACCAACTTACAAGATAAATTAAATTAAATAAAAGGTGAATCCTGCTTGTGTTTTCAGCAGGTTAAATTCCTCTTAGAGTATCTACACATTTCTCTGGTGTATAAGGAGATAAATGGTTTTGGGCTGGCATACTGTAGATTTTAGCTACTTGTGTTTCCCCGGGCTGAAAGTAAACAAATACACCCAAAATCAGAGTTTATCCATAAAAGCTAGTATTTGCTCTGTCAGATCATTTCTATTAAGCTTTAGAGTTATTAAATACAGTGGAATCCTTATAGTGACCACGTTGTTCCAGAACATATTTGAACACTATAAGTGGTTGATTACTATATCCGAATTTACCGTTATTTCACTAATTCTTGATGCAGAATATCATCTAAATGCCATTTGTATGGTTTTTCAATGAGAAAAATGAAATTAAACGGATAGCTACTGCATTTACTGAATTTTATTACAGTACCATGCAACATTCATCACAGTGTACTGCGCTGTGCACAGTTCTATTTCATCCCTACTGACCGCCAGAGGGTGGTGCTGAAAGCACTGAATGTTCCCTTAGGGCATGCGCAGTTCGAGTAATTATACCAACAGAGTCACACCTGTGTCACCGGATGACCACTCAGAAGCTATATAGCCTGGTGTCATCCTTTTTTCTTCTCGCAAGCGGTTCGCTAACTTCCCCGTTGTCTGAAGCCCCTGTCTCTTGACTGGAGTTGCGGTTATTTTCCACCCTCCCAGGGCTGCAACGGGTCGATTCTGAGGATTACGGAAGGTAAGTGAGTTGTTTGCTGGTGATGGTAGCGTCCGCGCCCCCTCTCCCGGCTCACGGCTTTAGCTTTTTACCTACAGCTTCGTGCTGTTTTGTTTCAAACTGGTGACGGCAGCGATTTCGCCCCTACTCCCAGTGTGAATAACTTCACTGCCGAAGTTATATACGGCTAACGTAGTTAGCTTCTTAGTTTGTTGGTGTTATACCTGGTGACGGCAGCGGTTTTCGCCCCCTCTCCCAGTATATTTCCTACTTTTGCAGCCTTCTTCCTCGGTCTGCTTTGTTATAAATGGTGACGGCAGCGTTTTTCGCCCCCTCTCCCAATATCAACCTTTTTGGCAGTCTTTTCCTTGGTCTGCTCTCTTAATTGGTGACGGCAGCGTTTATCGCTCCTACTCCCAACTTAACTTACCATACAGCTAACGTTGTTAGTTTTTTTTTGTTTTGTTTATTGCTTTTATACCTGGCGACGGAAGCGGTTCTTGCCCCCTCTCCCAGTATCGGCCGCCTTGTGTCCGCAGCCTCTCTTGTTTTATCTGCTATAATTGGTGACGGCAGCGTTGTTCGCTCCTACTCCCAACTTAAGTTTCCCTATAGCTAACGTTGTTAGCTTTTTCGGTTTATTGGTTTTATTCCTGGTGACGGTAGCGGTTCTCGCCCCCTCTCCCAGTATCGGCTGCCTTGTGCTCGCAGCCTCTTTCGTTTCTCTGCTGTAATTGGTGACGGCTGCGTTTGCGCCCCCTCTCCCGATTTTCGATACTTTCCTTTCTTTATGCCTTGTCGGCCTTAGACATGGATGGCTCTCACAGCTGCATGGATTGTGGGGCTGCCCTGCAGGCAGAGGATGGCCACGACCTGTGCCCTACCTGCCTTGGACATGAGCACCTTTTGGAGGCGCTGTCTGAGAACCCCTGCATGAACTGCAGCTTTATGCCCCATGCAGTGAGGGTGGCTTGGTTGGCCCAGTTGTGCCCCCAGGAGGGCTCGGACCTTCCGCCCTCTGGGCAGGTGGTTCCCCCCAAGCGTTCTAAGCGCCGTGGTGGGACCACAGCATCTGTGCCCCTCCCCCGGACGAAGCGGGCCAAACCTGACCAGGGCCTGTCCACAAGAGTGGAGCAGTTGTCAGCAGAGCTGGCAGAGATGAAGTCCTTGTTGCAGACACGGCAATCTGATCCCTCGCTCCCATTGGTTGGGCTCTCTTCCCCACCAATGCCCGAGCTGGTTGTAGAGGATGACGTTATCTCTCTGGCTGCTTCCGCTTCCCATTTTAGAGATGAGGAGGAGGCAGGGTCCTCTCAAGCCTCTGAGGCTGGTTCATTTTCATCTCAGAGTGCGGTTGGAGAGGCCGGTGACGGTTCCATGCGGGAGGTCATGTCTACGGCCCTGAAGCAGCTGCAGCTGGAACTCCCACAAGGAGAGGCATCCAGCTCCGGGAGTGCTTTTTTCAGACGTGGAAGGGCTCCTACTCCCTTTTCTGTACCTCCATCAGAGGAGTACCTTAAGGAGTTACACGCCTGTTGGCGGGAACCGAGAGCGCTGTCGCGTCTCTCCTCGGATGGTCGTGTATTAGCTGCCATGCATGAGTCGGTGAAGGCCGGCCTGGACCGTATGCCAGCAATTGAACCCGCCGTTGCTTCACTGATTGTGTCACCAGATGAAGCCCTGCGTCCTGATGTCCGGTGCCCGCGGACTCAATGTCGGGTTACAGATTACCTCCTCTGTAAGGCGTACAATGCAGGAGCGCGTGCTGGCCGCCTTGGCAATTCCCTGGCGCACCTCATGTTTGCCCTGTCTGCATCTGTTCAGGACACTGGTGGTGCAAGTGTGGCGGTTGGTTATAGTGACGCAGCGCTGCAGGCCTTCGCGCTGATGACCAGAGAGCTTGGACGGGTCATGTCTTTCCTTGTCCAAGCTCGTAGACAGGTCTGGTTGGCACAGTCTCCTCTGACTGAAGCATGCCGTAGGACCCTCAGGGGTGTCCCGGTTGTACCAGGGGAGCTGTTTGGATCAGCTGCCTTGGAGGCGCTGGAACGGACTGCTCAGGCACGTCAGACTAGCCAGCAGCTTTCCGGCCTTCGCAGCAGCATACCTGCATTTCCCCAGCGTTCGGGCCGCCCTGCCACTACCACCAGCGTTCAGCCCCGACCTCAGACTGGTGGCAGACCTGTTGGTTCCTATCCCCATGATGTGCGGCAGAGACCGAGAAGGGACTTTCGTGAGGCAGTCTGCCGCCCTGTTAGACAGACCCGGGCCTCAAATCCTGGATGCCCTCCCCCCAGAGCCCCCAGGGGCCGTGGGGATAGAAGATGATGCCACCGGGCCAGCCGTAGGGCATTTTTCCCATCAGCAGCTGAATTTCTGGGCTGCTCATGCCGTAGATCCATGGGTGGTTGCCACCTTAACCAATGGCTACAGGCTCCAGTTCCGACGGCGGCCCCCCCTCTCACCCCTGGTCAAAATGACTGTCATCACAGACCCGGTGAAATCTCAGGCACTAGACCAGGAGCTTTCTGCCCTCCTGGGCAAGGGGACAACCGAGTCTGTAGATCCTCTGCGGCAACCCAGAGGCTACTACTCAACATACTTCCTTGTGGCCAAGAAGACCGTGGTTTTCGCCCCATTTTAGATCTAAGGGGACTGAATCGGTACCTGAAGGTCCTTCCCTTCCACATGCTCACCATAACAGAGGTCCTTCAGACCATTGTGGCGGGAGATTGGTTTACATCAATAGATCTGACAGACGCCTACTTTCACGTGCCTATTGCGGCAGAACATCGCCGTTTTCTCAGGTCGCCTATCGGGGGCGCCATTGGCAATTCCGGGTGCTCCCATTCGGGCTCTCCCTTTCCCCGAGGGTGTTTACTCGATGCGTGAAAGCAGCCCTCTCTCCTCTACAGGCCTCCGGAGTCAGGATTCTGCCATACCTGTACGATTGGCTTCTTTGTGCTCCCTCTCAGGTAGCTGCCTCTCGGGATACGTCCCAGCTTCTACTTCATGTGTCACTGTTAGGCCTCAAAGTCAACTTGGTAAAGAGTTGTCTGGTTCCATCTCAGACAACCACCTTTCTTGGGATGCATCTGGACTCCGCTACCCTGATGGCCCGTCCATCTGTTCACAGGGTGGACGACATACTCCAGCTTGTCCGTCGATTCAGACTGGGCAGGGAGTTTCCCTACATAATCTTCCTGCGAATGCTGGGCAAACCGACATCAGTCACTCGTGTCGTGCCCTTAGGGCTGCTCCTTCTGCGTCCTTTGCAGCGATGGCTCAACAGCTTTCGCCTAGACGCCAGGCTGCACAGGCATCGCAGGCTGATGGTGACCAGGAGCTGCCTCCATGCCCTAGCTCCTTGGCGAGAGGGGACCCTTTTGTCCAGTGGTGTTCCAATGGAGCTAGTAGTGTTTCGAAGGGAGGTGGTCACCACGGATGCCAGCCTCATGGGCTGGGGTGCCGTGTGGCAACACAGTGCTGTTCGGGGTCTCTGGGACCCAAGGGAGCGCACCGAACACATAAATGTGCTGGAGCTGCGGGCTGTGCACATGGCCCTCCAGTGCCTTTTGCCCCACCTAGAGGGAAGGCATGTGCTGATTCGGACGGACAACACCTCTGTTGTATATCATATAAACCACCAAGGGGGCACCAGGTCAGCGCGTCTCTTGAAGGTGTCAAGGGATCTCCTGGAATGGGCGTTTACCCGTCTGTGTACCCTGCGTGCAGCGTATCTGCCAGGACGGCAGAATCAGGTTGCGGACTCTCTATCCCGCCAGGCACCTGCTCAGGGAGAGGGGTCTCTTCACCGCGACGTAGTGCGCATAATCTGGAACCTCTTTGGGCAGGCAGAGGTAGATCTGTTCGCCACAGAGGAGTCGACCCATTGCCCCCTATGGTATTCCCTAACCGGGTTGGCGGGCGCACTGGGCCAGGACGCACTGGCTCATCCATGGCCGCAGGTTATCCTGTATGCCTTTCCACCCCTCTCACTGATTTGGCCAACTCTACGGAGGGTTCTGGAGCAGGGCCACAGAGTGTTGCTGGTAGCTCCGTTCTGACCAGCGCGGCCGTGGTTCCCGCTGCTTTGGAGTCTGTGTCACGGTACTCCATGGCGTCTTCCAGCAAGGAGGGATCTGCTGTCTCAGTTGGGGGGACAGATATGGCACCCCAACCCTCAACGTCTCCAGCTGTGGGCATGGCCCCTGGGAGGCTGACTGGGTGTTCAGACACTGTGAGACACACCATATTGAGTGCTAGGGCTTCCTCCACTCGGCTGCAGTATGCTAACAGATGGCGCCTCTTTTCTCAGTGGTGCTCTGCCCACAATGAGAACCCGGTTTCCTGCTCGGTGCCCACTATCTTGGAGTTCCTCCAGTCTCTCCTTGATAAGGGCCGCTCTCCTTCGACCCTTAAAGTGTATGTTGCAGCAATTTCATGTCTTCACCAATCTGTTGACAACCATACAGTGGGGCGCCATGAACTGGTTTCACTTTTTCTGCATGGTGCTCGTAGGTTGTGCCAGCGGCCCGCTCCACGAGCCCCAGATTGGGATCTGCCGTTGGTTCTCACAGCTCTGTGCTACCCTCCATTCGAGCCTTTGGCACAAGCAGAACTCAAGTGGCTTTCCCACAAGACTGCTTTCCTGATGGCTATCGTCTCAGCTAAGAGGGTCAGCGAGCTATATGCTCTTTCTGTCAGCCCTAGGTGTATCAGGTGGAATCCAGATGGCTCTGGTGTTACCCTGTGGCCTAATACTGCGTTTGTGCCTAAGGTGTTGTCTCCTTTTCACCGTAGCCAGCCATTGCGGCTGGCTCGATTTCAGCCTCAATCTGGTACAACTGAGAATGAGTCTGAGTTGTTGTGCCCAGTAAGAGCGTTGGAGGCATACATTGCAGCCACCGCCAATCTGAGACGCTCGGACCAGCTTTTCCTATGCTATGGGGGTCCAAGGTTAGGCTATCCTCTTTCTAAACAGCGTCTGTCCCATTGGATTGTGAGTGTCATCTGCCACGCCTACGCTGCAGGTCACTGCTCCCTGCCAGTCGGTGTGAGAGCACACCAGGAGCGTCACCGCTTCCTGGGCTGCTTTGAGAGGGGTTCCGCTGGAAGCAATATGTGCTGCTGCTTCATGGGCTTCCCCAACCACCTTCACAAGGTTCTACAGTGTCAATGTGGCTGCCCCTCATCCCCTGGGTCAGGTCCTTTTACAAGGTTCTGCTGGGCCTCCTCTGTGAGGTATGTGCTCAGGATTTGTGACATCGTTGGCATTAGTTATTCAGTGCTTTCAACACCGCCCTCTGGCAGTCAGTAGGGATGAAATAGAACGAAAGTTACGTATGTAACTACGGTTCTATGAATCCCGGATGACCGCCAGAGCTTCTCTGTCACTCAGAATCCTTGCTTTTGCGAGAAGATTCTGTAGGAGCAGAGCAAAGGATGACACCAGGCTATATAGCTTCTGAGTGGTGATCCGGTGTCACAGGTGTTACTCTGTTGGTATAATTACTCAAACTGCGCATGCCCGAAGGGAACATTCAGTGCTTTCAGCACCGCCCTCTGGCGGTCATCTGGGATTCATAGAACCGTAGTTACATACGTATCTTTCGTTTTAACCACCGGTGCTTTTTTTTTTTAACAAGTCTTAAGTTTGAAACAAACTGTTTCATAGAAAAACAAAATAGCAGATAACTGCATAGGCTACAGAAAATTAAAGCTAGCCTACGTCTGTTTTGTGTTGTGGATCTGCTGTGTGCATTAAGAAATCACTTAACATTTTTATCCATGGTTCCCTGCATTAGAGTGTTGTCCAACACCGAGTTCACTTCTTTTTCAAAACGATAGAAAGGGTCAAAATTTTGAAACCAACATGCAGGAGACCAGTCTTTAAAATGCAAACTGCATTCCATATCTCAGGTCTGGAAGGGACAACATTCTCTACATCTTCATGCACTGGTACTAGCATCAAAGCACTCTTGTACCTCCTCGATGATGTCCTCATCCTTCACGGGCTCTGACACTGGAGTGCTGTCATCCCTTTCGATCCACTTATTAATTATTTTTGCACATGTTTACATTCATAAAATGGCCAAAAATTAACACTATAAGCGGATTTCTTGATTACTATAAACACATTATTTAAACAGCATTTGTATAGAAATGATTCTGTCCAAAGCCTTTTGACACTATAAGTGGTTGATTAATATATACATAACCACTATAAGCGGATTCCACTGTTTTTAAATGTGCTTTTTTTCATAACTTTTATATGTTGCTTCATGCTAATGAAGTTGTTCATTTAATCTAGTGTATTTGTGTTAATTTTGTGTGTTACCACTTTGAATGAACCAGAGCTTTTTAAACAAGCCAACCTTTCTTTTAGAAAACTTGAATTACCTCATACCAGCATCAGTTATTTACAGGCTCATCATTTACCAATTTAAGCAACAACATCTGCAGAAAGTGTCTGAAGTCTTTGTGCTTTATTATTCAAATAATCCATGTCTTTCCCAGTTTCATGTGTTCCTGGAAAAGACATTTAACCAACAAAGACCTTAATCCAGGGAAGGTTTAATAAAATGACTGGGTTTTTTTTTCTTGCTTCTTTCGTCCTTACCCTAAAGTCAGGAAGCTGGAAAAAATGGGTTTAAAGATTTGTTTATTCAGTCTCTGTTCAGGAAATTTAAGATTCAAGAGGCAAATGTTCAACAACATCACTTTATATTTAGCAATCCTTTAAGATTAGCCCTGTGGCTTTAATATAAATAGAATGACATCAGCTAGGTACTATTGCTTATTAGTACTATTTTCCCTTTTTTATAGATAAATGCTTTTACAAAGCGATTGGAATTTTATTTATATATATATATATATATATATATATATATATATATATATATATATATATATATATATATATATATAAAATTTATATTTTCCTCAAACACTTTGTTAAACATCCTTTAAGTTCCTTTTTAAAGTATTTATTTTTCAAAAATGTCACCAAAGCAGGCAGTACGCAGCCAAGTGTTAGGATAAGCAGAAAGGGATAAGCACGGGTGAGATCAGGATGATGGAAAGTGACAGTGCATATGATCTAAATAAATAATCCAAGGACCTAAAATAAAATGCTTTGCTGAATAATGGATTATAAAATCCTGACCTGTAAAATGTTATTGATCAAAGCTCACTGTTCTAATTCTGTACTCACCATAAGGAGCCTGTGTCTGTTTTATGGAGGGTTGCATTTGTTTTCGGAGGTTGGAATAAAAATTCAACTGCAGTATCAATGTTTGCATCCATAGAGGGCAAAGGCCTCAACATAGCGGGATTACTTCCAGCATATCCATCCTATCCAATCAGGATCAGCTGTACCACAAAGTTGACCATCCATCAACTCACTAACTCAATCAAATTAGAAGCGATCATGGATCATGGAACGTGCACACATGAAGGGGCGGGTTCAAGGTAGGAGACCAATCACAATCATTGAAGGGAGGGTGCCATATTTCTCTTACAGAAATATGAAAGAGGGGAAAAATAGCCTCAATAAAAAGTCCAACATGGTGGCAGAACGAAGGAGATGTGGCAAAGCCAGATTTTTATAATGTGGTGAATATGCACTTTCACAGATATCCAGGTAGTGATTCACCTACGATGCATTCAAATCCTTCTTTGATAGACTGTGTTCTGGTTAAACTTTCCTGATGTTTTACATGAAGCTGCTGGTTGCATAATATCTCATGGCCATACATGCAGTCTGTGATAAAGTGAGGAACGCATTCTTGTGAGCTGCACAACCGACACACAGTTCCAGGATCCAGCATATATGAAAGTAGTTCTCATAGTGATCCAAAGGATTTTCTTCCAATTTGAGCTCTGATTTTGATTATATACTGTTATTTAGCTATATTTACAATTTATACAAGAAACTGCCGGGTGTGTATGAGGACATCAGACAGGAAAAAACAAATACAAAATAGCCAAAGGTGTTAAGCCGGGCTTACACTGTATGATTCTTTGCCCTTTTCGGGAGAGTTTCCAGTCGTGCGAGAATTTTCCGATCGGCCCTACTTCAGCCTGATCGTGTGTCATGTAGTGAACAGGGGATCAGCCTCTCACGACCACCTCCCGATTAGGGATCGTGAGGTCGGGAGAAAAATCAAACATGCAAATCGCTCAGTGTGCATGCGCAAACAGGGACTCTTCTTCTTTTTGGTTGCCTTTTCTTTTTAGGGCTTTCAGGACAAAACTGCACAAACTGCCAAGGCAGCGCGTTTCACTCTAGTGAATGGCAGTACAGTTCATTTGTAAATCACGTGATGCATACATTATGATGCAAAAAAACTTTTCCCATTAGTTTTGTGAATTTTAACAATTTCGTTACAACTGAACAAATACCTCATCAAAGTGTAAAAACATTGTCGATAAACAGTTTGTTCAAAATTCCAGTGTTTCCCTTTAGCGAATCTATTTTTATGATTACAATTTGCGTAATTTGATGGTCAAAGGAAACAAAGCTAGTAACTAAAGTCTGAAGTCAGTTAAAACAGAACAAAAAGGCGTTTGTAGAGGATGTGTCATAGATGTGCGTATTTAATGAACTTTAATTGTGTTGTAGGCTGTGGTCAAGTGGTCAAATTGGGGTATATAGATTTTACATGGACATAAGTAATTGCAATAAATGTTCAGTTGCGCTAGAACTTTGTCATGTGAACAAGCCAGTCGGAATATTCTGATGGGATTCGGCAGGGCAGGATGGGATTGTAATCTAACAGAAGGGCCTTCAATGCTGATTGATAATCCAATCAGCGTGCATGTAAATGATCATCAGGATCCAGTTATTCTGAATGAGGCAAGATGACCCGAGTGCACATAAGCACTCCACCTCAATGCGATTCATTTCTGCTCTGGTAGCTAAATACAATATTACATCTCGTAATATTCTGACTGACACGTTTGCGTAAAATATTTTTAGTCAGATCTGCAGTTTTATTCCAGTGACCTATGTAAATATAAACAGAACCTTAAATTTTTGCTTTGCTTTTTTTTAAACGGAAAAAAATGTAAACATTGCTAGTGTGCTGTTTGTTAAAAACACTTTGATCACAATGTTTGCCAAGCAGAACCTGATGATTTTGAAGCAGCACATATCAAGTGCCACATCTTCATAATAGTATAGCCAAATACAAATATAAAATTTCAACCTGTTTTTGGTTGTTTTTTCCCCCATTTATTTTACTGTACTAAAAAATTCTCCATTTTCCCTAGATCTTAATCCACTAGTGATTTTTCGATGCGATGGAACAGGAAATTTGCATCTCGGATGTGCATTAGACTAAACAGAACTGTAAAGGTCTGATATGGATATGCAACAGTGATGGTGAAGCGACGCAGGATTATGGAGTTCTAACTGAAGCAGAGAAGCTTTGCAAGCTGTGTGGTCATTTTCTCCAGGTATCCAAAGAAAATTGTACTAAAATATGTTGATAATTTACATTACGTCGGTCAATATCAATCATAAACCTTAACAACCAACATTTCTACCCTATAAACACATAGGAGGGCTTTAACTATGTTGTAACCGTGTAATTATGAACCTGCTGCGAGGCTTTGAAGGCTCCCAACATGTCTGGGCAGCCTGCTCACTTAAACAAAGTAACACAATCTTTAACCTGCTGGCAAATCTTAAATAGTGACTCTAAAAGGCCTTTGAAGTTTAATCAGATCACTTAGGAGAGCCTGTATCTTGGCAAAGTGGTTAAAGTGGACATACTCTCAGCTATCCTGTTGCACAAGTGATGACAGGAAACTCTGATTTATTACAGTTACTATAATGTGCATGGATTGTGTGGTATGCTAAACCAAGGATTTTGCCTCAGGTATGAGTAAACAGGTTGAAATGTTGTTGAAATATTGGTTGCATAATAAAAACAGAAAATGAGTTCAGGTCCAGTCCCAACAGGAAAGCTGTTCCTCTGAAATGGGCTCATCGTTTGCATATTCAATAACAAAACATTCTTCTACAGATAAACCAAAATTAACCGACCTGTTCGAGCTTAAAGATGTGCTGATTGAAGTAATGCTGAAGGCGCTCGTTGGCAAAGTTGATGCAAAACTGCTCGAAGCTGTTGTTCTCAAAGTCCTCAAAGCCAAAAATGTCAAGCACACCGATGGACAAGATCTGAGGGGGAATAAATAAATTGACTTTCAAGAATATGCTGTAAAATTCAAGTTATAATTTCTAAGCATTAAATCGATTTTACTGGTGGACATCTTCCGTCTCATTTTACCTTGGTGGTCTCCTCCAGGTCTTTGATGTTCAGCAGAGCGTGGTTGATCCTGAACACAATCCAGTCAAACAGAGCGCTGTACAGAGACTTGGCCATCGAATCTCGCACCGTTCCAGCCTGAGAGGAGAAGGGACACACTGGCTGTTAAACATTTATTAGGGCATTCACCAAGAGGACCACTTAATTATGATAAGTCGACTCACCTTAAAAACTCGAAAGTTGCCCCCTGGCAGGTGTGGGCCTGCATGGCGGAGTGTGTGCATCATGCAAACCTGGACTCTTATTGGCTCATTTTATGGGCTTAGTAAATAGACCAACCTGATATAAACAAGGCTGTCAATGCAGACATACGAATTTTATTTTAATTTTATTATTTTTATATAGATGAGGGCAGTTTTAATTCTTTCTGCTCCCTTTAAGTTATGAATGAAAGAATTATGTTGTGTTTTATTGAATGAAATAAATAAACTAAAGATATTGCATAGCTCAGTTTAGAGTTTCACCACCTACACCAAGAGCTGCATGCTGTTCAGGGTCCCTTCTAGAGCTTTTATTGTCTCATCTTAGCCCAGTTAGACAACCTGCCACCCCGAATCGGTACACGCATTTCTTGCCAGGATACCAACACATAGCGTGCCTCTCTCTGATTGGTTGTTGTCTGGCAGAAAGAGTTCGGATTTTTTCAACTCACGCCTAGGCTGCTCGTCACGCGCCTCGGAGGCTTAAATGTTCATGATGCGTTTCTTCAGCTGCTCGAAATGCAGCACCTCTTGATGCGCCCTTCAACCATAGACTTTACGCGTACACCAGCTGCTTCTGCTGCTCAAAGCCGGCCCCCCCTCCCTCAATTAATTTGATGATGTCATAGAACGAGGCATCGACTCGACTTCAACTTTTACCGTCAAAACAAACTTATCTGATTTGGTGATGTTTATCTCTGGGAAAGCTGTGCTATTCTATGATGATATGAGTTTGTTGTGATGCCTGATGAGGGAACAGGCAAAGAGGGAGCATTTGACTTTCAAGATGCCCACCAAATACCACCAAAATATTATAAGACGGGAGAAAATAGTTAGCTGAGAAGTAAAAGTTTACAGGGCTTCTAAAAATTAGACTTATGCTACGTTCAGACCGCAGCGCTTGAGGCAGCAGAAGCAGCTAGTTTGCATGCAAAGTCAATAGTTGACACACATCAAGGTGCAGCAAAAGGTCCTGCAGCGCGTCCGAGCAGCTGTAGCAGCGCATCATGAGCTTCTGAGCATCTGACGCACACAACGCGAAACGAAAAATGTAACTTTTGCTGCTCGACGCGCCATCATCAACCAATCAGAGAAGCTGATCTGGAAGCTGGCAGGGAGACAGACACAGCACTGCTGATGCAGATCGCTATGATCACTCCTCTGAAACAGTTTTTTAACGCCTAAATTAACTTAAAATTTCGAAACCTGCCGGCAAAATATGTTTATTATTCTGGTGTTTACAGTTTGGATAACATACATGAAAAACGCCTTCCAGCCGCAAGCAACAGTAGTGGAAAACCCACAAGAGGCGACTGGGCCAGAGGCTACTGTTGAAGGGGATTTCCAGTGAAATAATATTTGAAGGCAGGATCATAATCTTGATGAACTGACTGCATAGATGAAGATTTTAGGTGGACTTTCTCACTTAAAAACATTAAAACTACTTCTGGACACACTTTACTGGACGTCTGACTTTAATGTGGACAAGCATCAAAATTGAAGCAGCAGAAGCTTTTTTGCAGCTTCCAGTGCTTGTGGTCTGAATGTAGCATTATTCATTAAAATAAGCCAAGCGACCCTCTAGATTCCATCCTCCATTGTTACAGACAAAGAAAGGATAGGGTAGCTCCACCCAACTCGCATCAGATCCACTTTTCGACTGCGCAGCTATAGCAGCAGAGATGCTTCGGCCGTGCATCAGAACTAAACTTGAATTAATCTGAGCATTATGTAGAAGAGTTTCTTACAGAGATGCGCTTCCTTTGGTTATTGATCTGTCATCTTCACTGCTGTTCTAATTTCCCCTGTGAGGGAAACAAAGAGTTTTTATCCCCCGAGTACCTCCTCTGGTTCCCGGTGAGACACATCTGTATTAGACATTACAGTTTAGCCAGATGTATTTGACTGTGCGGCTGCTTTTGTGTTTGGCGGTTGTAAAATAGATTAAAAAAGGGATCGAAACATGGAGAACAAGTGATTTATCTGTTAGGGGAAGATATAAAATTCAGACAGAGTATATTCTAAGAGGTTTTTTCTTTTTCCTTTTTCAAAATGTACCATCTCTGCTTTAAGAATCAAGCTTTTAAATGTTTATCTGAAAATAAATCCATTCCCCATAGTCTTATAACTGATATAGAATATCCAAAAAGCAGAAAGAGGAAAAAGGCACACAAAAGAAGAGGAGACAGCATTTTAGTGAAATTTTTCCCAAATAACCAAACTACAGATGTTTTTGTTTTTTGTTTTCTTATCCAGTGTATCTTTAAGAACAGATTCAATGTCATTTTACTGAACCTGTGTAATAACTGATTACACCTTCCAGTAAAACCAGAGATTCAGGGCAGAAATCCCACATTTGTGCTGATAATTAACCATTTATTGCTCACAATCCCACCCTACATTTGTTCATTACATCAGGAGGGATTTTAATTCAAATCTCTTTAATGATGAGAGCTTTTCATTAATGGAGGATAGGCAGGTTTAAGACCAAATGAAGAAAACATAAAAACATATTAGTTGATTTATTTTAGGTTTTTCTTTTCTTTTCTGCATTATTGTAGTTAAAAGACTGTTGAGACCGTCTGAGTAATATTTACACTAAGACCACCCAGTGAGCTCCCATAACAGCAACTGTTTGTTCATTTAGAAGGACTCCTAAATATCCAGCAGGTCATTACGAGGTTTGGTGGGAATATTTAACACAGCACTGTTTTCTTGGAAAGTCTGGAGATAAATGGTGCCAAGATGCCGTAAGGAAAAACACAAATCTCTGACGATTCCTTACAAATTTCAACCTCCAAAGTTTGAATACTTTCTAATCAAGATGGGTTTCATGTTAAAATCGGTAGAAACTACAATTTGTTCAGGATCCGCTGTGTATTTCTGACGCCTCCCGCTTTTAGACCGTGACGCTTGTTTGTTTTCAGAGCGGAGGTCCCAAAGAAAACTTTAAAGGGGGGGCTCAGATTGCCTGCTTCTCTCTGCACATGCTGAAGGACTTTGTGATCGTCAGTTTGCTGATGCCTGCATGTGCGCATGCGGAGCTGCAGACGGAGGGAGTCAGCAGGAGGAGATCCGGTGCTGGTGCACCCTGTCCTGTAAACATAGCTGCGCCTGACGCAGAAAGAAAGGCAGCTATGATGAGAAGGTTGACTACCCACCTTCAATGGTACAGGAAGTTACTCGGACATGCAGCTAAGGGGGGGATCTGCATGTCTGTCAGAACAATTTGCCATAAAGCGGGTTTTACTGTATTCATTTAACACAAACTATTCAAGGTGCCTTAAGGACTTTTTATAGAATTGAAGTAAGATCATAGTCACAGACAAAATAGTACTAACTTGTAAAATGAAGAATGTAAGTGATTTTAGGTTTCCGTGTTTGCACGTGTATTTATTCCCCTTCCCTCCAACAATAAACAAGCGCCTTCCAAACTGAACTAGTAAACAACAACATCTGACTATGATACCCCTTTTCCACTGGCCGAAAAAGCTGTTTAAGCCCACTAACAATGTGCTTTTAGTGGCATTGACCCGGGTAGACACATGTCTGCCCGGGTCAAACGACTCGACAAGCGATCTGCGTTAAAATCGCCTTGGCTCTGATCCGCATGTAGTGGAAACACCAGACCCAGGTTAACCAGCTAAATTACATGAGGACTTTGAGCTCAACATACGTACTTTACAACATTGCGTCCATTGCGTGTTAAATAACAAGCCCAAACGACTCTGCTTGTATTTAAGAAACATGGCACAGCACTGCCAAGATAGAGAGATCTGTGCGCTCCTTATGATTCGTGGAGAAGAGAGGATTCGTCACCAGGTTTCAGGCACCATGTTGCTCTCCATTATTTACTTCCCTGATTTCCGTCACACTGTCAACATCAACAACACTCACCCAGTGTAATGACGTCATCAAACATGCAGTGGTGGGGAACAGTGGCTACGCAACTTGCCAGCAGGGGGTTAGACTCGGCTTTTCGGTTAAAATGGCAAAAAGAGCCAAAAGCCGATTGTTAGCGGGTCAACCTGGTTTGAAAAACCAGGGTTTTCAGTGTGAAAGAGGCTTTAGAGAACAGCATCATGAAGACCAAGGAACCCAGGTAGTGGTACTGCCACCCTGTGCAATGGCCTGGCCACCCCACCTACCAGTGTAAATTCCAGTAGCATCAGTTTAGTATTTCATCCCATTATGCACAGCCAGCCATGAAACATAAAAAAAATTACACTATAAATCATGATATGAGGAGTTGTTTTCTTAAGTCTTTATGATTTCTACAGGCAGGCTTTCCAAAATGGTAGATTCAAACCCTGGCGCCACTGCAGGTAAGGGAAAACAATGATGGAGTTTTGGTTGGGTGCTAAATTATCACACAATATTCCTGACTTCAATCCTTAATATGAAAAAAAGATAAAACATCTGCAAACGTAAGAAGCCTAACAAGCCACACAAATAGAGCTTTAGTAAGAGAAGCAGCCAGGAGGCATTAATCTGCACCGAGTTCAACAGATATTTTCAGGCAAATGACTTATGGTCTACATAGAAACTCATAAAAAAAAAAATCAGTAATAATGACAGTGATTGTGTCTGTCTAATAAGTGATAATACAGAGCTGTTGGTGTGAAGCTTTACTCCCAGATCGTCTCTAAAAACAGCTAAGCTTAGAGCAAAGCATCCGTTTCTGTTTGGTGTTTGGAAGAAGTGGAGAAGCAGCTGCAGCCTCACCTCAGCCAGCTTGTAGGGAACAATCAGCTTCTCTCCCACGGTGACCGTCTTCCTGGTCGTCAGAGCTTCAAACAGCATGTCCTCTCTCACCTGGCCGTAACACAGGCAACAGGTCAGTTTTCTAAATGTCCTAATTCCTTCTCTTTCAGCTGCACCTTTGAAAGCTAATTCATTTAATGGGGCTTTATTTTCTACTTGGTAAAACAGAACAAGTGAAGTGAAGCTCTTCTGCAGTACCTCCAGCAGCTCTGAAACAACCGGCAGCACCTCAAGGTTGCAGATGTCGATGGAGTCGTCCCTGTACGTCTTCTTCTTGTAGCGGATGTTTCCCAGGTGAAGGATGGCCGACAGCAGAGAAAATATCCTGAGAAATAAGAAAATAAAAAAAGGATGTCATTTGACACTGGTGGGAAAGCTTTAGGGAAGCCATGGACGGCGGTTTTCCTGCATCGCTTACTGTTTGCGTGTGGCCGGAAGAAAGCCCACCATCTCCATGGCCAACTGGAGCCTCTCAAAGTCATGCTTCAGGTCCTCTCCTTCAACGGTGAAACAGTCCTACAAGAAGCAGAGCCAGACTGTTATCAGCCCTGGATCCACTGGGAACCATGACCGCTCACTGTGAGCTCACTGAAGCCTGGCGTTTCTTATCACAATTAAAGCAAAGTCACTTAAAATAACTTTTTTCTATGTTTACTTTGAAGCTGAGACAGAAACAGCATGATAGCCTAGATCGGCCAAAATGAGCGACTCGTGCCAGAGCAGGCTATGATTAGGACTCTCTGGGTCAAACCAAACAGTAACCCTTCAGCCTGATGTGCAGAGTGACTTTTCTTCACTTTACACTCATGAAGTGGAAAATCTGGCCCGGCTTCCCCTTTAAAACGAGTCCACAGAAATCTGGCGAGCTGTCAAAACAGCCGAGAGCAGCTGTGATTTATGGCTTTGTTTGTGTTGAAGTGATGTATGACAAACTAAAATAGCAGTAAGGAGAAAAAGGATGCATTGGTATTTAGACAAAAGCAGTGATGTGTGAAAGAAGACGGAAATTTAAATACATATAAATACATACGCTGGACGGATCCAAAGCCTAAATTAGCACAGCAGATGAATACAGGGCAGTAAAATTACAATCATGCAGTCACCCCGATAAAGAAAGAAAAATCCTTATGTAACAGCTGAGGCTTGCATAAACTGTTTTGCAGGCATGGATGTTTCAAACAACACAACCTTTGGAATGAATGTAGACTTGTTTGTTGATGAATGGAGGATAGACTTTTTTCGCAAAGGTACTGTAGTAGAGCTACTAAAACTACTGCTGCGCTGTAGTTTTATCCAATCAGAGCATAAACTCAGGCTGACTGAGAAACCACCTTTTAAAATATCTGTAATTCCCCTCCAGTGAGTCAGACCTGCTCACAAATTTAAGGCCGTTTTAATCAGACTTTGATCTTACTTCCTGAGAATCTGTCAACGACTTGCATTAAGCTTTGCTGGGTTTTTATTTCTTTATTTTCATTTAGTATAACACCTGAAATAATTGCTGTGTTTTGTGGGATATAAGCTAGATTTATGTAAAGAAGTGAAGAAGTTCCAGGTCTCAGATATCCGACAGATGTCATGACTCAAGACCAGAGAGATGCACCATGGTTTGACTGATGATCTATCAGATTAAACCCGGTTATCTGTGATATTTTCCAGAAATGTAACTACAAATGAGTGAAGGAACAAGTGGGTTTTACAGTAGTAGCCATTCAAAATCTTCCCACATTCCTTGATGGGCCCTAAGCTGGTCCCCTATAAATCCTTTTTAAACATCTAAAATATTCTGTCATGATTGTTAAGATCTAAAGAGAAGCATCATCTCCTGGTCAGACCCTGTAATTCAGTGAAAGGGTGGAGTCAGAGTAAAGAAATATGCACGTCCAGGAGATGGCCAGTGGCTGCAAGTTGGAGGGGATTTTGCTGCCATTGGGCTGGCTTTTGACTGGGAAGGACCATTTTGAATGGCTGCTACTGTAAAATATATTGGAAAGATCCTTTTTCTGCATTTTTGGTTCTGTGTCAAACCAAAGTGATGTAACTCAAACATTTAGGGAACATCTATCTCAAGACGATCAAGGAAGGAGGTTAAATCCAGCTCAGTCAAACTCTTACCCAATTCATAACGACATGCTACCGCTTCTCACATAACTACTATCAGTCCCCCCCTACCATTGTAGATGACCGTTACTCATCAGTTTGTTTCTCTCACTAGTTTGGCATCAAGATGAAATGTAAGGAAACTAATAATAAACACGCTTAAATCTTACATATAATGCAATTAATGTGTAAAAATAAAACGTTCATCATATTTATGTTTAATTTGATTCCATTTGGACCTGTAGACCAGTGAAAAATGTGACAGACCTTTATCGTTACCTTTTCCCAAAATATTGGATTAACAAACACATATTTCATTGAAGCGGCCAAATATTGTCGTTTCCTTGACACTTTTCTTTAGCTTTACTGCTTCTTTTACATTTTTTACTATATGAGAAGTTTAGAAAATCAAGGAGCCTCAGATCAGCAACATTTCAAAGCTGAAATCAAGAGTGAAACCAAATGAAATAATAATCAAAAAGGAGAGTCCACAAAAACCAGACACAGAACAACCTTTTTATAACCATCTTCCTTAATCCAGCATTTCCACATTGGATTGTTAATCCACTCAGATTTACAGGCTGAGCAAATTTGGGAGGATTAGAAGGACCCTGAAACCCAAAGGTTCTGAAGGATTTCCCTCTAAAACTGCTCAAACCTTCCATGTCAACGATCTGAGGGTTTAAAGGCCTCTTAATGCAAGACTGGAGTGAGCAGAGTTTTCTCTGACTGTATTGTGCACTTATGGTCAGCAGGCTGAAAGAGTTCTGGACATTATTGTAAAAGGATAATCTATTTCATTGAAGTCACCTAAAACAGTAAAACAGTCAGTAATGGTTACGCTAATAGATGACCACCTAAAACAATAGTTTCTAAATATTTTCCTAATATTTACTGGCTTGCTAACTGAGCAGGCAGCCCAACTAATTATGACATCTATATCCACATATATAACTATATCCCAATAAGCTAAAATATGATGACGCTGCATTGATAAGGTGGTATATTTACTGATGGCTAAACTGCAGAAAAAGCATAGAAGTAGGGGTCTGCGATATATCGAATATACTCGATGTATCTCAAGTTTTCCCACGCATGATAATTAAAATGCATACCGCGAACATCGAGTACAAATTCGCATGACAACATTAAGCCGTCTGCATCTATTTCACTGAGAGTTTTATTTTTCCCCACACACTTTGAATGCATCATAAAGCCATCCTCCAAACAGGATTATTTTCTAGCACACTACAGCAACCAGCAAACAAAATATGGCGGCAGCAGGTGTTTCAGCTGAGCAATATAAGGCAGTGGTTCGGATTTCACGCCAAGGACGTGAAACAAAATGTGCTAATTTGTAAGACCAAAAACCATTGCTGCAAAAGGTAGGAGTACAAATATACTCCACCACCTAACAAGTAGTCTCCCCGCACACTAATTAAATCATTAAATAAATCATCTGTGAAGTCGATGACGTTGGCCTCGTCGTTTGAAGAAGCGATCGATGAGAGAAAAAGTAAGAGATGGAGGGAAATCGCAGGCATTATTTATTACATTATGTAAACGTTTTTTTTTTAGATGCTCTAATAATTTTTACAACTTTTTGTGCTTCTATAAAATTCCCAGCACCTAAAGATCAGCGCAAATACTTTGGAGATGCTCTGATACGCTCTGATTTTTGGATGGTATTTCCACTATCATTTTGGTAATTTGAGGTAAAAGAAATAAAATAAAATCCTATTCTGATTTTTTTTATTATTATTATTATGCACTAAAGAGCCCTTATTTATTTTTGCATTTTATTTAGTATTGTGTGTTTTTGCTTTATTTCCTGTTTGGTTGCTGGGATATTTTTAAAGGTCTAATACTGAAACCCAAACACATCATGTGGCAGGAAAGATTTGAGCCGGTTAAAATAAAATGTTTTAAATTTGAAACCAAAAGTTTGAACGATTATATCAGTGCAATCTTATGCACTCTATTGTTTTTGAAGGTAATTTAAACATATTGTGATATATATCGCGATATAGCCCACATATATTGCAAAATTTGATTTTCTTCATATCACCCAGCCCTACATAGAATGACTCATGACTGACAGAAGCTCACCAAGTACTCTGCATCTTGTTATCCTAAAAGTTATTAGCACAGCCTGTGTTTTGTTAAAGGATTTAAATTGGAAATGCTGCATTGGAAGAGATCAGAAGTATGTTATCATAACAGCAGAGACAGCTACTAGACATAACTTAGAGAAGCAGCACAACAGAGGAAAGGCAAAAACAAACAGAGCTAAAATAAACATAAAGCAAACCAAATCAGGAAACCCAAAAAAGAAACAAACTGAGTGGAGGAAAGAGGCACTGAGGGGGGGGTGGGGGTGCAGGGAAGGCATAGTTTACTCCCAAAGTGTTCAGGTGATCTAATTATCTAAAAAAAAAAAAAAAAAAAAAACTGTGCAGATAGGTGTGCGGCTCACACTGAGGCACAAATACTGACCGGTTCACTCTCATCACAGTAACTGTCCCAGCGAGGCTGGCTGCTTGTCTTTGTCATCTGGAAATGTTAGGGCAGGGGTCACAGGCAGGTAGGTCAGGGTTAGAAGCTCGCACATTTCAACATGGAAGCTCATTAGAAAAAAAATAATAACAGCAGCAGAATGATCGGCTAATTGCATTTCAGGTTAATGTTTGTTCAGGTCAACATTCAATACTAGAAAGATTAAAAGCAGCTAAGCTTTCATACAACAGGGTAGAAAACAGATAACCAACAAACACATTCTCACAGTCAGTAAAGGACATATATCTCTTTGTTATTTCCTGGTCAATTAAATGTAAAAATAAAATTAAGCCAATTAGTGCATTAATTAGATAAGTAAGAGTTATCATACTGTTTCCTTCAATTATTAAACAGGAACCATTTTTAATTCAATTCCAATACCTGCTGTAAAATGACAAGGAATGCCAAAATATAACAAAACAAAAAAAAAAAAGCTGCATTCGTATTATATAAAATATGATCAGTTTATTTCTGTTGTTTGGTGTATTAAGTTGTTTTAAATACTAGATTCTTTGCTATGTCAACATCCTCATAATATTTATATATATTACATAATGGCCCACCATTTCCTTTTGTTCACCACAGATAAGAGCAACTTAGTCAAACTAGGACAGCATGTTTGATGACTGTGGCAAAAATTGTGATTAAAAATATATATGTTACACTATATATGTTACACACAAAACTAAACTTTTAAGATGTTTCTGGGGAGAAACTCCTATAAAAGCACTGCAGGTAGGCCGCCTCATCCCAACCACCTGTGGTAACAAGCAGAGAAACGATAACCAATGGGAAAATATTTACAGGGAATAAAACGGTGTTATAACAAAAAGAGCATGCCCTGTCATGGTAAAGCTTGCTGTCCGGTATTACTGCTAAAAGAAGAAGAAAATGGAATAAATATGACAGAAAAATAAGCTCCTTGATGCAGGACAGTCCGCTTCAAATGCTTTTAAATCACCTCCGAAAAAAATTTAATTTAGTGGAATTGGATCAAATTGCAATTAACTTAACCAGTTAATGAAATGTAGCTTATTTTTATAAGGAAGTGGAAAATGAATCTGTGCAACATTTATCTGAATCAGTTCATCCATCTGAATTAACACTTATCGGTCTAACCATCCGTGAAAAGGTGTATTATTTAAAGGAGAAGTCCGATCATATTCAGAGTTCATACTTCTGAAAAAACTTTAAAAACACTTATCATTAATCGAACAGTATGTAATAATTTCATATTTAATTAGGAGTAATTTTCATTTGACTGTGCTTTACTGGAGGCACCCATGTTTGTCAAAGAGCACAACTGCCACCTGCTGGTTTGTGACGTCACGGTGTGGTATCGGCTGTTGATCAAGTCCCAATGCTGTATCTGGTGTTTGTAACAACGCGCGACTTATAAAATTGTTGGCTACATAAACAGTGTTTTTTTTCTTTGGCCAGAAGTGCGATGGTGAATCCTCCCTCTTCAGGTTGGCAATTCAAGGATGAACCCGTCCTTGTAGGATCAGGAATCCGAAAGGTGAAATAACTTTTTTTTTCCCACTTTTACCCGATGTACTACAACATCCAGCTGCCATGCACGTTGGCATTGTCAGTTTAACTATAGCTCTGGTGAATTTCAATGGTGAAGTCCTCTGTAAATATTCAATAATTGTTGTTGATTGCAGATGTGTCTAGTAGTTCCCATTGATTTTGCTTATAAAGCGGGGAGAACGGCGCTAGGCTTACTGCACCGTGACGTCACTGCCGGAAGATGTCAGAAGTAAGGTGCTCAGTGACCACGACAAAAATTATTGTTTTTGTTTTTTTACTGATCAACGCTAAATTCATTAAATCACTTGGAACAAATTAGTTTTAGGAATAAATAATGATTCATTGATTATTCCTTGCTGACCGGACTTTTCCTTTAAAGTCCACGCTATGTAAATATAGTCCGTACTTCACACGAGCCTGGCTTTATGACAACATAATAAAAGGATTGGACCTTGTGCCCTGTTTATCTATCTTTGAAATAAATCCCTGATAACCACAAAAATAAACAAGTTTTTTTCACTTATTTTAAAACTAGAGGTTAATTAGTGCAGAATTAACTTGGTTTAATCAGCATAAACATCAGCAGGGCTGCAGTTCTGGATGCTGGAACAGTTTTTGGCAAAGAGAATAAAAAGTAAGGCCCCTAAGGATTCATAGCTATAAATGACAGCAATATATCTTGGCAGCTTGTCAATAAATCCTAAAAAACCAGGTGGGGTCAAAGAAAAATGTATATGTGAGATCTTTCCGGAGCAGAGGGCAAGTTACATTTTAAACTAAATCGAAATATGCCCCCCTCAAAAAACAAAAAAAAACAAAACAGATATATGAGATGAGGAGGATGAGACCAACGTGCATTAACGTGTGCACGGATGCATCCATGTGTTTGTATGTGCACACTGGGAAGAATGGGAGGAATTCCCTGCTCTCCTCTTTGCAGGAGGAAAGGCTCTATTGGGGGAGTAGCAGGTCCCTGGGTGTCATATCGTGACTAGGAAAGCCCAGAGGCGAACAGGCAGCAAGTTTTATAGGGCACAAACATTCCATACAGTCAAGGTGTTTTCATGCCAAACCTGTTTCTGTAAGGAGGAAAAAAAAAACCTTTTGATGAGTCAGTCAGCATGTGCTAAAACATTAACACCTCATTCATATGCAATTAATGTTCTAACAAATATGCCAGCATAAGGAAAACAAACAAATTAAACGGCTCCTTAAACAGCTGAGAGGGTTATAATGGTAAAGGTCTGCTGTGTTTGTGAAGGGAAGAGTAAAGAGTCGGGGGTCTGAAAGCCGTCTGCAGCGTTTCCTTTGTGTCCCGAGGTTTTGCTTTCCTGGACACTGAGAATGATGAGCGGATGGCAGAAACACCAGACTAAACGTGTGCAAAACGCTTCCAAATACATGGATTCTGCTGAAAGAGCCTCTACCTGACTGAGGTAATGATATTCTTCAGGCTTCTTGAGGTGAAAGGCTCTTTGCTCTTCTTCACTTGCTCCTGCCAGCAGGTAATAAAACACGTGGTAGTTTCTAAAACAAAGAACAAACAGGGAAAAGCAATCATAAAACGGTAGACTTTATAAATTAATAATTAAGAATCAGTGGTGGGCATAGATTATTTTTTAACCTAGATTATTTTCTCACTGTATTCTTGGAATTAATCTAGATTAAAATCACTAATTTGAATTCTGCCAAAGGCATTCATTATGTGCATGTGCTACCTCCAGAATTTAAAATAACAGGTTTACTTTTTTTGTTTGCAAAATCACACAATTTCATTTTCTTAGTTAAGATGTTGACAAAGTTGTAAATGCTTTTTTTTGCTCATTTGTTACTGAGTTTTTGTTGCAAAAAGTATACAGTAGTGTCCCACTTCCAATTATAAATGTCCCACTTTAACAGTATAGCGCAGCGGTAACCAATTAAAAATCAGCAGGGTCCAAATAAAGCAAATCAACAACCAGTAAAGTAATTTTTTATTATAATCTGTTACTTTAAACATAATTTAACACTGAAATTAAATTGTGTTTTTTATGCATTTTATGCAAAAAATAAAATAAAATTAAAAAAATTGAAAAAAAATTAATTTTTAAATCTGAAGTGTTTTTTTTCAATAATCGTTCAGTTCGGTATATAGACAACTTCCTGATTGACATATTTTATAAAACACCTTTTTTTTCTCCTTTCTTTTTTATGGCTTAATGAGAGCAGTGGGCTTTAGGCTGACCTGCAAGGCGTTAAGCCTGGGTTTGAATGGAGACAAAGCCATTCTAAAGCACATATCAAGGTGCTCATTTTTACCCTGGATCCATATTTATTTTTGATTATGTTCATGGTGGAGAATCCTGCCATGTCCAAACATACTTAAAATGTTCAAGGTCATCTTTGAGCACACCATTTCACTTTTCTTTCACCAGTTCACCGCAGTTCTTCCAGCAGTCCACACTTTCTCTGCTCTCTTTTTCTCTTCGTATTCTCCTTCTTTCCCATGGCTCAGCTTGCCACAGGTTTTCCTGCGGTGTCTAAAAGTATCTAGTAGCAGCAACCCAGACTGACAGCAGCTCATTGGATAATTTGTAGGCTATATACAAGGCTATACCATGTTAGTAGGAGAGGCGGCGCAAGTGACGTTTAGACACTGTCGTCGGACAACATGTGGTAATTTATAAATTTTTTAAATCAGGTTGGGGCTGTATCCTGGTACACTAATCTGTGACATCTGATAAAGTGTCTCTAAAAATCAGAATCTGGGGCAAATGTCTCTTTTGATGTGAAGGTTTTAAAAAATGTATCATGGGCTCTAGAAATGAAATAGGCTGATATGCAGAGAATCATCTCCCTTTTCGCACAGTGATGAGAAAATGGATTGAAATATGAACAAAACGGGAACTATGAACTTTTTCATATTTCTTATGCATGGATGCCCTAAAATTGATTTTTGGTGGACATATTTCAGTATGTTTTTTCATCAGTGTGCGAAAGGGGTGGTAATTATTGGCAGGCTGGTCTCGGCTTAACACCAGATATGTCACAACACGGGCGTCTTTATAGCTGCATCCATGTCACCACGTCACATTTAATGTGGTAATTACAGTACGCCTACAAAGCTTGGAAGGCTGATTCGTTCTCGGCCCCAGATATACATCTGCTCTAAAATATCAAGGTGAAAGTCATCATTAGTATAGACCCAGCTCCCAACCCAACTGTGAGAATAAATTAATGGAGATATTTTTTTATCCCGCAGTAAACGTCTGGCGTTAACACAGCCATTAACAGCAAGTGGCCCACCACTATTAAGAATATCTGAAAAAAATAATCCAGATTAATTAAAGTCAGTCTGGATTCAAATTTTCAGTCATTAGGAATCTGGAAGCTGATAATCTTATGGAAAATAGTCAAAACTTTTAGTGTGAAGATATATAGAATAGTAGTATATAGGTCCACACTAAATTCCCCCCAAATAATCCATACAAATATCTGAGAGGTGCAAAGTTAAAATGAAGCAGTCAGACTCAGATCATGGATGTCAGGTCAGGTTTAGAAGTTATGATAAATCTGAACATTTCCTCTTGGCCTTTCTTCAAACAGCAGGGTGTGATCTTTACAGCCTTTGGTTTGTGATCAATTAACTGTTATCAATCACTAAAGGAATGGGTGTTAGGCATCCCCTAATTAAATCAGAAGCTGTGACATGTCATCTCAACCTTAGGTTTCACGTACCAGGGCGGGTCTTTGGCTCTTCACAACCACTATTGAGCATTTTGCCCATGGATAAACCTTACATACATAAGCGCACATTCACAAACACCTACAGGTGCCACATTTTATCTTCAGCTACAACTGCATGCATTCCGTAATGATTAATACTCGAGGTTGCTGTATTGTATCTGTAGTTTTATATCAGTTGGTTGTGCTGTTCTTATTGTATCTCTCTTTGCAGGATATGAAGCAGACTGAGGAAGTTTTGTCAATATCTCTTTTACCTCCACTCTTTCATCTTTTCTTCCTTTTTATTGTGTCCTCATAACATTAATCATTCCCTACATAAACCATAATAAAAGTATTGGTTTTATTAACTGGCACTAAACCAATTCATATTACAAACATTGCCTGACAAGACGCTAAAGGAAAAGAAAGAAAAAGAAGCTTTGAAAAGTCGCAAAATAATTTATTTTGGATCTGCACTTACCGCTCATTGGGCTCTTGATTGACCAACCTTGACTTCTCCAGGAGGTATTTCTCTACGTACGCCCTACAAGGAAACAAAATACAAATTACATTTCAGGCAAAAACTCTTTAAGGCACTGCCGGATTAAGATTTAATCCCTTATTCAATGGAGACTGAAAATATTTCAACATTTCGAAAGAAAATATAAAAATTTATAAAAAGAAATATGAATGTAATGTTTTATTATTGAGATGCGATACTGAAATTCAGAAATTTTCATGTCCCCCCCCCCCCCCCCCCCCCCCCATCTGTGGCGATGAGCTTCAAGCTCATCAAACTGAATCTCAATTAGATCAGCAATCACACAGATATACTGATCAAATAAAAATTATACTTTAAATATAAATCGTTCTCCCTCTCAGCCCCCACCCTTATGTATGTGAAGTATTGTGATTAGCGGTTTGTACTGGAACTGACATCTTGATTTCAATGTAAATTGTAGTTTACAATAAAATTGATTGATTGATTGATTGATTGATAGATTGAAATCGTTTGGGGGCTTAACTTTAACAAACTATGGAAACAACAAGTGTTCAGAAGGTGTGGCCGCCTCCTTACCCTCTCACCGTGCCGCTCTCCTGGTAGTTCACTTGAATGAACTTCCCAAAACGACTGGAGTTGTTGTTATGTGCCGTCTTTGCATTCCCAAATGCCTGCAGAGGGAGAAACAGGAGGATGTAATCAGAACAAACGGAAACTTCCACTGAGGTTAGCGGCAGACATCAGAGGTCAGGTTGTGAGTCAACTTGAGGCACGGACAGTCTGAGTGAGTCAAGTAAACAGAAAGTTTATCATGAAAAAGGTTGCTGTTAATAAAGCTGCAGACTTCTGCCCCTGCACAGCTACTTTAAGACATCCAACAAAACAGGTTTTGTCGGATGTCTTAAAGTCGGGGTCGGACAAATTGCCAGAGGAACGGTAAAAGAGAGCCAACAGGGCTGATAGGGGGAAAGAAATGTCGTCAGTGAGTAATGGGATCCATGTGGCCGGGTGGAACATGTGCAGCGGTGGTGCTGCAATAACGTCCAGACAGTGTTTCCTCTCACAGCTCTATTTATGTTGTATGGCTGCCTGGAGAACTATGTTTTTTTATACCATATTTAAACCCTGCAGTTATTTGTAGTCCCACCACAAGTAAACAAATTCCTCTGTGAAGCACTGAGAGCTGTCTAAAGCCTTGCGTCTGTGAAAAGGGAAAACACCCTTCCCTGACCTCACCCTTCACCGATGCTGCTTACAAACATGCAAGCCTGTTGACTGAAACTTCAAAGACAACTTTAAAAAATCCAAGTTAGTATTGCTAGAGCTTAAACTGCAATAAAAGCTACGATCTGATCCAGACACCACCAAGTGGCACTACAGTAGTATTTGTCTGGACAACAACCAGACCAGATTTTAAGCTCTCTTTAATTGGTTATTTGTTGGGATGATAACAATAACATATATTGCTCAAAATTATAAAGATTATGTAGACACAACTCGTTCCGACATGTCAGCGCCCAAAGACAAATGATGGATGAGCTACAAGGCCATCAGGAAGAAGAAACAACAGGCGTAATGGATCATATATAATCCTCACTGTTGTGTACAGAGGTGGAAGCATTATGCTCTGGGCCAGCTTTGCTCTTCACAGTGGAGATTCACGGGACAATGCACTGTACTGTAGCACAAGATCCCGTCTCTTGTCGTACATAACACAGAAAATGGCTTCTGGATTGGGCTTCTTTAAATCCTGGCGCTGACATTCAGAGCCACTGATGTTTTTAAGACCAGACCTACAATAGCAGCCATTCGAAATGAGCAAAATCCCCTCCAACTTCCAGTCGCTTGAGTGACCCCCTCCTGCATATTTTTTTACTCCAACTCCACGCTTTTACTGAATTACAGGGTCTGAACAAGAGATGATGCTTCTCTTTATATCTTAATGTTCACTAATCATGACAGAAAGAATATTTTACTACAAAGATTGATGTTTAACATGGAATTGTTGGGGACCAGCCAAGGAGCCATCAGGGAAAGTGAGGACATTTTGACTCATTTTCACTCATTTTATGATCAGTAGAGAGAGGATTTCTTATGGCCACCATAGTTGATTTATTGAAATGTTCTTATCTATTGGATTGGTTTAGCTCAAGTAGTACTGCATTTTTACCAAAGTCAAATTCTATTATATTTTAGTATTTCCTTTGCAAGGCACGGTCATGGATGGGCCTAGTCACCACTACTATGCCAAAATCCTACAGGAAGTCTGCAAAAGAAGCTAAAGTTTTCAGTGGGAGAGAGCAGGCCATGAAACAAAGGGTACAGAGGACCACCCAGCAGAGTGGCTCCACCACTTATAAATTGATGGAGGTGAAGACAATTTTCACAAAGTTTCGTGTTAAGAAGTGGTTTGCTCTTTGATCCCCGAAAGCTGCCAGATCTGCACCATTTTAATGGTCCAATTCAGTCAGATAATCCGCCATCTCATAGTTTTAAGGATTGAAGCACATGAAGAAGGTTTAACTTTAAAAAATCAAATGATTAATCCCCAACCTTGAGACTAATGCTACATTCAGACCGCAAACACTAGCTAGTTTACATGCAAAGTAGATGGTTGACGCACATCAAGGTGCAAAAAAAGGTCCTGAAGCACATTTTAAGCAGCTGAAGCAGCGTCTCATGAGCTTCTGAGCATCTGACGTGCTGCAAAAGCAGCAGCTGCTGGAGTTGAAAAAATTGAACTTTTGCTGCTTGATGTGTCACATCAACCGATCATAGAAGCTGGTCTGGGAGCTGGCAGGGAGACAGACATTGATGCAGATCGCTATGATCACTCCCCTGAAAAATTTATTAAATTTTATTATTCGGATGCCTGCAGTTTGGATTACGTACATAAAAAACACCTTCCAGCCGCAGCGAATAGTAGTGGAAATTCCCCAAGAGGCGACTGGGCCAGAGGCTGCTGTTTAACGGGATTCCCAGTGACAGAACACCGCTGGTGTACAGGGGTCTGGGTGGCTCCGACAGAGAAATAATATTTGAAGACAGGATCATAATCTTGATGAACTTAATGCACCGATGAAGTTTTCAGGTGGACTTTCTCACAGTTTTACCTACTTATAACAGCAAATATAGCAAAGCTGCTCTCTGCCTTTGAACACAGGAGCAGAAGAAGCATCAGATGCATCTGGACACACTTTACTGGACGTCTAAACTTAATGTGGACAAGCAAAAAAAATGAAGCAGCAGAAGCTTTTTTGCTGCTTCCAGCGCTTGAGGTGTAAACATAACATTATTCATTAATATAAGCGAAGCGACTCTTTCGATTTCATCCCCTATTGTTACAGGAAAAGAAAGGATAGGGTAGCTCCACCCAACGGGCATCAGACCCATTTTTAGACCACGCAACTATGGAAGCAGAGATGCTTCAGCCGTGCATTAGAACTAAACTTGTACAAGCATCAATAATGCAGAAGCAGACGCGTTTTTGCTGTTTCTGCTGGGTGCGGTCTGAACGTAGTATAAGACATGGGATCCGGCAAGCCAGTAGCCAAACAAGCAGAGGAGGCACTTCGGTGAGATAAAAGTTTTTACCGTGTGTATTGGTCACCCTGCTTCCAACAGCAGGCAAATCAATACCAACAGATGCTTTAAGCAATGGAAAAAAGAACAGCGATCACATCTCTAAACATCCTAGAATGTGACATCTGATGGAGGAAGAGGAAGGAGGATCTGCTGATCTGTTCATGGCCCCATCTCCCTCTGAACCAGGTGAACCTGCCTGCTTCAGGAACCGCAGGTCAGACGAGGGCAGATCAACAACAGTCTCTTAGCTGATGGGAAAAATATTCCAATGTCCTCGCCCAATGAACACGCAGCAGAAATTGGAGCGTTTCTGTGCTTCTTGTTAACATTTAGCAGGAAGCAGGATGTGAAACAAAACACAGAAAGCTGATTTATGTTGGAGCTCTGGTTGGCTCTTCCACCTGTTTTGTGTAAGAAAGATGCACCTTTCAGAAAGACAGAAGCCTAGATAACTAAAGAACAGTAATGCACAAATAAAATGACACGCTGATATCTATATTTATTGCTGTGAACATAATTTCATTATAAAAAAAGTGCAGATAATAAATATTAAATCGCTTTCCCATTTAAAAGCAGAAATTGTTGGAGACGACTGTACGGCTCGCTGGGAATCTGAACATAAAGTTTCGATTTTTCCCCAACAATGTATCAGAGCTCATCCTCCTTCCCGTCATCAACAATTATTAAGAAAAATCTCAAACACTGAAGTCAAGGAATAAAAAGCTTTTGAGTAAAAGTTTATAATATTAATAGAGATATTAAAGATTCAGATCTTCTCTCCTCTTTAACCCAGAGTCAGTGGGACAGCAGGACGGACTGTGTTTATGCAGACATGATTCTCACCACTTCAGTTACTCTAACGGGTCAACAACATTATTCTTGGCCTCAGACCACAGAGTGAGCCAAAGGCAGAGCAGTGACAGACTTGAGGCGGTTCCCGTGTGTTCGGGGTGTAATGTGTCTGAGTGCGGGCTGCAGGCAGACAGACATGCTGCCACTACGATGATGTTATGTCCTCACAAAATGTTTTAATTAGACGTCTGCCTGTCCATTTAAAATCTTTATTTTTTTTTATGAGCGTGAGAATTTTGATTTTTTTTTCCCTTTCTTTTTTACTTTGATCCAAAGACAACAGTATGGCCCATTTTTAATCCAGCTTCTCATTCCTAATTTTAAATCTATTGCTGTTTTAATCAGAGGCTTTCATTTCCTACGGTCATAAAATATTATTAGACAGAACAAGTGAGCCACACATCTGATCCATTGCTGTCAATTGTTCATCTTTCCACCTCTTTTGGATTATCCTTTAAAGCAGCTATACTGAGTGTAGTTTAAGCATCAGCTTCAACGTTTGCACTGCCTCAGAGGACAGTCATGTAGAAATATCACCATGCTTGTCTCACACAATAACCTAGGGCAGCAACTAACGATCACTTTGCAAATCTATTAATCTCTCGATTAGTTTTTTAAATTAATAGATTAACAATCGGAAAGCCAAAGATCCCTTAAAAAATTATTTTTATTATGACATTAAACCAGGTGAAACTAAAACTTTTCCTATTGAGGAATTCTGGTTAGAGCACATTGACAGACACATGTTTTATATTAATCTGAAATTCAAAATGTTTATATATTTTTTACTATTTTGGTATAATTACTGCTCTAAGTGGGTTGCTCTGTCAGCTAAAGGCATGTTTTAGATTCTCTATGTTCCAGTTAACAATTAATCGATCACTAAATTAGTTGAAGATTATTGAAATAATCCATGAATCACGATCAATCACGATTAATTAGGTTAATTGTTTCTGCCCTTCATGAAACCATGACGCTATAAGAAACACTTCAATTCTTTATTCCATTATTTATTATTCTATTTATAGTTTAATCATTAATATTCAAGACTTTCTAAAGGTTTCTTTGTACAAAAAGGCTTCATTTTTTTATTTAAAATACAATTGAATTGTTATACAATTAAAGTATTTTAAGAGGATAATATTTGTTTTTCAGGCCATTTAATCTTTAACCTGTGGATCCAACCTAAGATAATTTCCCCCTTTCTTTGGTTTGCTGGTTTTTCTAAGAACTGTAAACATAAAACAGAAACTGAAAGACTGCAGCATCGAAATATGCTGCAGAGCATCTCTTCCTGATCTTTTCATCAAACTAAATAAGGTACAGAATGTAAAATTGTAAAAAAAAAAAAACAGAATTCCTAATTAGATAAAAGAAACAAATGAGATTATGATTTTTCAGATTTGACTGATATTAATCCTATCCATACTATCTTGTTCTTCTAAACCACCTGTCGTTTGACTATAGAAATTAGGGCCTGTAGCTGACAGAGCGACCCAATAAAAGCAGAAATTATACCAAGATGGTAAAAAAATATATAAACTTTTTGCATTTAAGATAAAAAACAAATGAGTCTGTCAATATGCTCTAACCAGAACTCCCCAATTGGAAAATTAGTTTTCAATTTAAAAAACAATTTATGTCAATATTCTTTATCCAGTACTTCTCAAGGGGAAAATACTGATTTCACCTAGTTTAATTTTGTAAAGAACATTTTGCTATCCGATTAGTGGTCACCGGATTAAACGAAAAAAATAATCAACAAATTAATCGATTTACAAAATAAAAATCTCCTTAGAGCCAAAAGCAAAGCCGAACCTGCAGCCCCACCCCACACAAGCAAAAAAAATGACAAAAAAATTACTTAAAATAGGATTTTTTTTTATCATCTTTTGTCCAAAACAACTTAGTTATCTTATCTTAAGAGCTCACTGCACAATATGCTCTCATGATCTGGTAATTTCTGGGTAGAAAACTGAAAACTGAAGCTAAAATTGAAAGGAAACCCCGAAAAAAAGACATTCAGAAAGCCTACATTTAAATCATTTCAAACCCAAAGTCAGGCCCCTGACAGGAAGTAAAAAACATCAGGGATGGTTTGGAAACAGAGGATAACTGCATGTGTTCTAAGAGCTTAAGCACAACAAATCAAAGTTATCGTCTAAAATCTGAGATTTTCCAAGACATTGTCATTTACTCGGACTCAGCTAAATCGAATTTTCCTTTTCTGTGGCATAAAGCTCTTTTAAATTGATGGCACTATGATTTAACATTTAGCATCCATCAAACCAACCCAGTGATGTGAGCTTCAGGTAGACCAGGATGACCCAATTTTCAGCTTTCTGTTATTTTGAAGGGATCATGCACATCATCAACAGCTCGGAGGCTGAGCAGAGACTTTCTCACTGCCTTGTGCTCAGAGATCATGTGAGCCAAACAGCGAACGGCTTTGTTTTCGTTTCCACTCACTTAAATCAAACGAGCAGTCATAAAAACAGCATTCATCCAATTGGATCAGATTTCAGGATGTGCCACCAAATGTTAACCCTTTCTTTGCTCATCTGACCTCCGCAGATTCACATCCTTTCAATGCTTTCCACCAGCTGACTCATCCACCACGCCGTCTGGACAGGATGACGGCAACACAGTGAAACTGCGGCCAGCTTGACCCCTCAAACAAGCAGGTTATTTCCCAGTGGTGTGTGTGTGGGCTGATAACGGTCTCCAGGGGCCAATTCATTGCTAGGACCGTTGTAAGGCAGAGTTTCTCCGAATGGACTGTGGTCTGTGTGGTTGTTTAAATACAGCGGTGAGAGGGGCAGTCATGGGTTCTAGCTGGGAGAAAGAACAGTGGGCTGTGGGTTCTGGCTGTGCCTGCTGCTCTCCGGACTTTTGGAAAAACGTGTCTGAGAGCAGCAGCAATGTGGAACATGAAATGAACAGATATAAGCTCACTTCTTTCATCGTGACAATGCTAAACAATAAAGCTGTGCATGGACAAAAGCCTGGACTTCAGCTTTTATTAAACATTAAAGTTGTTATCTTGTCTTTATTACGCTATTAAGATGATTATGATTTATCTAAACTAAAGCGGAAACAATTAATTTAATTGATATTCATCAATTATGGAAATAATAATCAATGAATAATAATTTATTAATCGATTAAAGGCAAAGTGGAGGATTTTCGCAAATTTTCAAAGACTTGCCACTTTTTACAAAATGCTCATGCAAAACCCTTTACCCGCTCAGATGAGGGCACGCTCGTGCGTGCGAGAGCATGCACAATCCCATTTCTCCTGGTACACGCTCTGTTTAAAAGTTACTGTTCTCATAGCTTTTAAAAGCGTACTGTGTCTGAACGTCCGCCCTATCCCCTAAATCCCTCAATCCCTATATAGAGCGGGGACTATACATACCGGACTTTAAGTGAACTCGGTTAACTGACCGTTCGGACATGATCACTGCTTTTTGCTCCATTGGTCACGTAACTCCTCCTCCGCTGTGCAGTGCCAGCGTCATCTTTGTTATTAGTCGTAAGCTAATAACTCCCGCTATCCGACAGCAGGTCACTGTGACAGCAAATCGCATGATGCTTTGCAAGGAGAGCTCTCCGTGCAAAGCATTCTGGGATATATGTGCCTCTTCTGAGGCCTTTCATTTCTCTTCATAGAAACTTTTTCTCTTACGACCCTAGGCCATTTTTAAAGAACCGCGGTGAGAAAGGTGAGCTTCAATGACTGTCTGAAACCGTAGCTCACCACATATATGCCTGAAAGTGCGCATGGGACGAGCAACGGGACGAGCACGTAGGACAAACCTTACGTAAACATATCACCAGGATGATTGACAATTAGGAGGACCACTTATTTAGATAATCCACCAGGAAATAAAAGATCCTCCTCTATCATTAACTTTAATAATTTGGGAAAAAAAGGGGAAAACGTTTAATTTTACCTGGTTTAATTCTGTAAAAAAATCTTTAAGGAAACTTTTGCTATCGAATTATTAACCAAAAAAACAATCGACAGGTTAATCGATTTGCAAAATAATCATTAGTTGCTGCCCAAACCCAAACCAAAAATTATGTCAATATGCCATATTTTAAAGACTGTGTGGTACCAATGTATATTAAAATGATGCTTCACACTGATAATCTATGGTTTGCCGTCATCGTTTCCATTAGGAACAACATAAGCTGCAAAAAACCATCGGACTGAGCTCATTAAGTCAATATTTATGGGGTGACTGGCTATCTAATGCTTACATCACGGGAAAACAGATCACCTGTTAAGAGTTTAAAGCATCAAAACAACAACAGGTCAGCTAGTTTAAAACAACAACAACAACAAAAATCACACTAACAATGTAAAGATATAATTGTTAGTTCAATTTTCTAACAAACATCTTAGCTAATAAGGAACATTTCTCAGGAAGACGACAAAAACATCTGCCTTGTTACCAGAGCAGAGCTTAGTTTCAGTATTTGGCCCAAGCAAAAGCTCCTCTGTTGTTAGTAAGAAGGAAGAACACATTAGACACAGCGATTGAGTTAAAAGCCAAACCTAATAGAAAAATAATCACGGATATCCAGCTCTCCTCAGCTATCAGAGGCATCTTATACATCACATAAACCTCTGTGAGTTACAGCTGAAGAGAGGAAAACATTCCTGAGCTGCCCCCTCAAAGAAAGAAGCAGAACAAAAACTGTACTCATATTAAAAATTAGCAAATTAACTTCCTCTGCTGTCCGGTAAAGAATCAACCTTTGTATGAATTCTGGAGCCAAGAGTGCATCCTTATCCTAAGGCAACGTAAACAGTCCCATCGACTGCACCGTTTGAACAGTGAGACAGTAATGCAGGAAATTGAGCGGACAGAGAAACAACAACAAACCAAATACTGCAGGATATACGCGAGAATTTATTTACAGATAATCATCTGGCAGCTTTGGAAAGTTAGGAAGCATTAATAGCAGTTTCTTCTCTAAATCCTAAGACTTCACGTTAAGTTCTGCAGAAACCACTGTGAGACATCGCAATGCTAATAAGCAGCTGCAGGTTGTTCATTTTTTTAAGGGGTTGTTTTTGGAGAGAATACCTCATTCATTATTCGGGGGGGGAAAGAACCTCAAATCTCAAAGCAAAACAGATAAAGACTTATATAGTTCGCTAAAGATGTATTTTGGAATCTGCACACACTAATGCACAAGATCAAAAAAGCAATACATCCATCTGGTGTTTACTCATCAAACAGATTCTTACTACTTTGATCCCTTTTTTCTGATTTCATTTATTTTACTCATTTTTAACCTACAATAGTAGCCATTCAAAATGTCCCCACTTTCCTTGGCTGGTCCCCTACAATTCCTTTTTAAACGTCGAAAATATTCTGTCATGATTTGTGGACATTAAGATCTAAAGAGAAACATCATCTCCTGGTCAGACCCTGGAATTCAGTGAAAGGGTGGAGTCAGAGTAAAAAAATCTGCACGCCCAGGAGAAGACCAGTGGCTGGAAGTTGGAGGGGATTTTGCTGGTTTTTGGTTGGGAAGGGCCATTTTGAATGGCTGCTACTGTAAAAGCATTAAATCCCACACTCTTAGCTGATGCATTTGAAGACCTAAAATAGTAGGGGTTAACCATTTTTTTGCAAAAACTGAGATATTGCTCAGATTTTCCTTCGCACTAATCATAAGCATGTAGATGTTTCACTTCAGGGTTTCATTCTTTTCATGACCTTAAAGGCTTGCTTGTTTAGAGTCAATTGTCACAGGATTTTACTGTTATCGTGTGGAAAACTGCTTTATTTTATTCTTATGTATAGATTTCACGTTACCTGCAAATCTCTTCCTGTCTGGGTGGCAGCAAACCCACTTCAAGCATATTACTGACACTAAAGGGCTGGAGTGGGAAAGTCAGCATCTTAGTCTTGATAAATGCATTGATACCATAAATTAATTTTCAGTTCAATTCAGTTTATTTCTATAGCGCCAATTCACAACACATGTCATCTCATTGCACGTTTTGTTAAATTGCGATTATAAAATTAATAGTCCAGCCCTTATAGGAGATCTAAACGTTGATCCCTTTAATGAACAGGACAAAGAATTTATTTCCATTTCTAAGTAAAATATAGATTTACTTTATCAGTTTAGTTTCACAGAAAAAAAAAGAAGAATATCAACAAATATTTCTGTTGGATAAAAGCAAAGAGTCACACTCTCCGCCTGTAGACAGCTTAAAATGATTTCTTATCACGCCTTGCTTTAAAAAAAAGCTTTTAAGCTCAGTTTTTTTCATTCAGACCACCTACTAATAAGAATCTTTAACCCGTTTTACAACTAATGGGGCATTTTTATAACATTTATGATCATAGTTCTTAAAAATATAACTATAATCAATCAGAATCATGAAAAGTAGTCAGAACCAGTATCTGCTGTTTTCACCAACAATAAAAAGAAACCTTTTTCCCACCTTACAGGTTCATTTTAAATTAACCTATTCTTAGTATTGTCATTAGTTGACATTGTAAACTTCCCACCGTGCTTTAATATTAGACACAGCAATAAATTACTCCAAGTTCAGTTATTTACTGTGTGTTTGATCCTTTTTTTTAATGCATGCTTTATTACTGGTGCCAGTCAACAAGCATTCATTGGATCCTTCTGCTTCAGGCCGTGATCTTCATGACCTGACAGAACATGCATATTAAAAGCAATGGAGGCACCAGACAGTTGGTAAAAAACGGATCTCAATGTGTAATTGCAAAGAACTAAAGAATCCCCCCCCCCTCTCCATTAATAAGTCTATGTCAGATGTATCTCTGCTCCAGCTTATATCAGATTCCACTCAATGCTTCAATAGCTTCTCCATATTCATGGTTGCAGCACAGAAACTCCTAAAACATGCCCGACAACGGGACTAAGAACCACTGCTATAAATTAACTTTCTTTTACATTGAACTATGACCCTTTAATAAGAGTATCAGGATTACATTTTTAAACTTTTGTGTTATATTTCTTTAAAAAAACACACACAAAAAAACGGGTTGAAATCACAATAAGTATCTTAGATCTCAAAAGTCAGCGTCAGGGAAGAAAAGACTTATCGGTGCCTCGCTACTGAAACTGAATTCCTAACAATAATCTCATTCAGAAGAATTTGAGCCGATGGCTTACTTTGATATGATGCTTTTTCTCACACTCATAGAGTCAGTTATGTTTCTCAGCCTCTGCTGCCGTGCAAGTACTAATGTTCCCTCTGCTGAACTAGTAGCCCACAGTTACATAATCCCTCAGTCTCCTATAGCATAACAGGGTCACTAAACATAACTTACTCTGTGTGGAAACCAAATTCCTCAAAGTCAAAAGGGAAAAAGGACAGCAGAACAAAACCGGACCAACGGCCTCTGTGGCGTTCTGGTAAATCTGGAGCTGGAACCAGACTGAGGAACTGCTGAGGAACTGCCGTCTTTTCCATTCATACAAAGATTAGGTGATTGAAATGCATTGAAAAAAAAATTTAAGAGAGTTTAAAGTCATTTTATTTACTTTTAGCTAATAGCATAATAAGCCCAAAACATCAGGTGTTAAAATCACTGCTTCAAAATGGACTCCCCGACTCCCCCGTATAAACTTTTTATACAGCACTCCATTTGGCTCTATAATGGGAATCTTTCCAGCCCATCACTGAACGGCGCTGCTGCCTTGCAGCAGGAATGTCCTAGGATTTAATCCCAGCCTGAGGCCTTTCTCCATATACTTAGGGCTGGTTTATGCTCAGAAACCAGGTCGTCTGCATGTGTGGTGCAGTCAACGCAGATATGCCCACGCCCCTTCCAAAGACACTCTGGTGCACCTCTCCAAAATTGTAGGTGTCCGCAGACAGGAGGCCTCCTATTGGTCAATTCTACAGCCGCTCTACACCATGCATATCTGCTGTTCGTACCTTAGTGGCTTATTTTGTTTGTATGACCGCCATTGTGGAAAACGACTCGTTACGATGGACCAGCTAGAAGAGCCAGGTGCGCGAGAACGCTGGTACCCTTTTTCCACCTGGATCCCCGCTCTTTTTCACCGTTTTTCCACTTCCTCACCACCTCTGCCGTATCTACAACCACAGCTAGTTCCTGATTGTCCCTCTTGCGGTTTGGCGTAGAATAACATAGCACAGACCGTGCTTCAAAATTGGGCATAAATCAAAAATTTCTGCGACAAGCTCACTGCGAGACACTGCTGCAGGAGTATAACCAGCCCTTTAGCATGCTCTTCTTTTCAGCATCCTCCCACAGACCATGAACATGTTTAATTATCACTCTAAACACCCTTGGGAGTGAGAATGACAGATTAAGCAGCCCATAGCAAAAGTAAACCTTAAAAAAATATGTTACAGCTGAGAAGACTGTATAATAGAATGCATTTTTATTTTTAAGTTAGCCTGTCTAGTCTATTTGCTGTTGAAGAGCTGTTGTCTCAAATAAAGAAATTCTGTCATTCCTTCCTCTCAACCCGCAGAAACAAAGTGGAGCTCTGAGTCACTCCACCAACATCTCCAAGAAACAAAATCTGATTGTTGAGTGAAACATCCGACTGACCACATCACCCAACACCATATTCAGCCACTTAAACTGGAGCTGCAATGCGGTGGAGGGTAATTTATTAGCCTGGTCAGTGTTCGCCTTTGCTAATGACAGCACTCATAGGACCACCGGGCCGGCATCACTCATTCTGATGCACATGCTGTGGCAAACCAACGCCAGCAGATCCCCCATCCATCCATCCAGAGTCAGAGTTCAGCTTGTGTGTCTGCAAACAAACTAGAGCGCTGCAGACATGGGCGCGGCCCGCTTCAGTCCGTTTATCCAAATGGAGGGATGTTATGAAGCCATTTAGTTTAATTGATAACTTACTTAGAGAGCACTATCAATAATAAAACCATGGAGCTTTACTTTCAAACTGTCACACCCTCGGTCAAACGAATATTACAGGCTCAAAAAAAAAAAGAGGTTGAGCAGAGCTTACAAAAAACAAATCCAAAATAAAGGGTAATTATTCAAAGAAGAATTTTACACCCAATGAAAGAAAAGCAATAACTGGAAGAAAAGATCATTTGATTGAACAGGGGAATCCCTATGTTTTATTATTACTACGTTCTTGCACATTTTCCAACTAAACCTGAATACAGTGACATCATTGGTGTAAATATAAAAAATAAAGTAACAATAAAGCCTCTAATAATGTTACTATAATAGTAAGGGCCATAGTGGTAAAAAGTCCCTAAGAAAGAAGCATCAGAAAATCTTCAGCTGCTTCATTTTTGATGCCTGTTCACATTAAGGTCAGGAGCGTTTTTAAATATACAAAGGTCCTCAGAAGAAAAAAAAAACGAGAAAAAAAAAAACACAAAACAAAAAAACAGAATCCATCCGCTTTGAATGCATTGGCAGATCAGACCACAAACAAAATCAAGTATTGGTAATAGCCTGAAAAAGCTTGAAGAAAAAAAAAAAAGGAAAAAGATTGAAGGGGGAATCTCTAAAACATTGTTCATTTGATACGACTTTAGCAAAGACATACAAAATATTCACTAATTGGTAGTTTTTAACTAAATTCTGCTCTTTATAATGCAACTTAAGAAAGGGTCATTATAATATTAGCCAAATAATAAAAAAAACATATATAGAGTGCCATGAAAAGTGCTGGATTAAATTTTTTCACTATTTTCTTGATCTGTAATATTACCAGACAGCTGAAGTGGATTTATGAGGAGCATGGTGCAGCCTTCTGCAGCACCAAGGAACAGATAGGTCAGAGAAAAACACACAATTATTTGTCGGATTTTGTTGTCTCAGTCCATAATCACTTTGCTTGTTCTGTTATGTGCTATTATGTTTAACAGTGAAGGCTCTCTTTTAAGATCAGGCTCAGTTGCATCTGAACAATATTTTACTTTGTGTAAAACAGTCAAAAAATATAATACTTGAGCATCTCCAGAGTACTGGTTGGATAAGCTGTGTTGGAGTGCTTTACTTGTTTGATTCTCATTCATTTTAGAGTAAAATCTGGCTCTGCAGATGCTTTGGTGAAGCTGATGTTCCAAATTACACAATAAACTGCAGTTATACTCTTCCCTTTACTGGAACCTTCATAGTTATCTGACGCATGGTGAAGTGAGATGTGTAATAGTATAATAATAATTTAACTAGGGCTGCAACTAACGATTATTTTAAAAATCGATGAATCGGCCGATCATTTTTTCGATTAATCGATGAATCGGACAACAATTTTTTTTATATTAACCTCTTTATTCCAAAATAAACATTTTAGACAGAACAAACAAGCACACAAGTACAGGTTGCTCATTAACTGTCCTGGTGCAATATGAAAAATAAATGTTTGTGTTAAAACTACGCAAACTTACATGAGAAATGTAGCTGTACATCCACAAAATATAGGGTACTTTGTTTCATAAAGCGCAAAAAAAGACATTTTTGTTTTTAAAAGCCCCTAAGGGGTTCAAACAATAGGCCCCCCCCATTTCAACAAATGAGTTTTTTTATAAGACTAGAAGAGTTCTGCCTTTTAAGACAGGAAAGTATAGCAGTTAAAGTTGCTACTTGAGAAAATACTTAACCATAGAGATAAAAATAGCCCTGTGATTCAAATTATAAATTGTTTTTGGAATAAAAATGAGAGAACTAGGGGTGCTAAAAAACACATCCTCCAAAGACAGATATTTACATGGGAATGTGGCAAATAATTAATTGACATATTACTGATCTTGCTGGATTTTATTCTGCTTTACTTCCATAAATTGCAGGATCTTCTTTACTTTATCTTTGCCAGAAGATTTAAACTTTAAAAGCCTTGCCCTCATAATTTGCAAGTTAATTTATTTATAAAGAAAATATAAACGCTGCTTAAGCTAATTCAAATGAAATTAAAAGTAAAATAAGTAGCCAACCTTATCACTGTCTGTAACCTACTAACACGGTAAGGAAAGCATCAGATGAGCTACCTGAGAAACTAACGTTACGTTTCCCCTCTTTAAAACAAAACAAACATGGTGGTTCCGTGCCATGTTCATTTGTTTTGACAAAAGTTGTATGTTACGACTTACGAGCAGGCTATTTTAATTATTGTGATCAATTTGCGCCTTCAATCCCGGCGCATGTGCGCTTCATTTGCAGTCTGGACGCTGAGGGTAAACATCCTCTGACTGCAGCGCTGAGAGGGACTCCTGCGGGAGAGAGGGGTTGGAATGGGGGAGGCGCCCCACGGCAGAGTAGGAACGATGCATGCTTTCATAAGAGTCTCCAAAAGCCGCCAGTGACACCGTAAAAAGTCGCCAGATTTGTAGCTAGTCGCTTTTTTGAAAAATAGTCGCTGGAGGGGTCTGAAAAGTCGCTGAGTTGGCAACACTGCACCTGCAGCGCTGGCTCACTCTGTCGTATTTTTTTTTCTTCCCCCGTTTCAGTCAAGTGGATGTGATGACAGCGGCGGTGGATGACGCATTAATCGCGCGACACAACTAATCGATGATGAAATTCGTTGCCAACGCTTTTAAAAGTCGATTTTATCGATTCGTTGTTGCAGCCCTAAATTGAACTTTATTGATCTTACTCTGGAGAAATTTACCTCTGCATATAACCCATCCCCTGGAGGAGCAGTGGGCTGCCATTGTGCAGAGCTCGGGGAGCAGTTTGATGTTAAGGGACTTGCTCAGAAACCCAGAGTGTAGGCTGTGGGGATCAAACCAGGTGCATGCAAACTTCTCAGAGCACAAGCGCACTGCTCTAACCACTGGACCAACACTCCCCAAGACAGAAATTTTAGTGGTATATGGTAAATGGCATGTACTTATATAGCGCCTTTTTTCAAGCCAGGAGACTTGACCAAAGCGCTTTACACTACATTCATTCACCCATTCACGCACACACTCACACACTGATGGTGACAAGCTACATTGTAGCCACAGCTGCCCTGGGGCTCAGTATGGAATCTTACCAAATCTGAAGGAAGGGTTAACTGAATTCAGTTAAATTGACTAAACCCTTTTTGGTGTGCAGTACCCTGCACCATCTGTAATGCACTGTTCAAACAGGAGATTAAAGGGAGATTTGGGGGGGAAAAATTCGGGATCAAATGTAGCAATAATACACATTTCATCGTCTCTTATAAGGTACTTTAGTGAGTTGGGCTGTGTTCAATTTAAAACAGTTTAAAACTTCTATCAGGGGATCACATGTCATATATGTCCATTATTTATGCTCTATTTTGCTGGCATAAACTTTTAGATCAGCTGTAACAGTTTTTATTAGTTCTATAATTAAAAAAATCTAAATCAACATTGGAGCCTGCAATGATAAAAATATTGAGTTTACTATGTCGTGCGCTCACTTGAAAAATAGTTAAATAAAATAGTCTCGTCTCACACAAAAACCATAGAAACCATCCAATAAAATGTTGGCGTAACAGTTTACATGCCTGAGCTCTCTAATGATGTAGCGTTCCACACCAGCATCTACTTACATTCCTCTCTCAGGGCCTCTCCTCTCAAAGTGTTTATTTCGTTGGCTGGGTGGGGATTACATCAGGTTCAAGTACGCCTGTGAACCTCTCAAACAGGATGAGTGACTCACACTCTAGTGCTTTTATTGGTCAACACATTTTTATTTATGGGATGGAAGCATAAACTTTTATTGAGAATCTCAAGAACAGTTCTTCAAGAGAAAACTGCAGAAGTTCACCCAGAAGCCTCAGTCTCAACGTAGATTATCTGTACAGTGTAGCAGTTTAACATCTACTTACGTCTTTTTTTTAAAAGACATTAGTAGCCTTTAACCATAACATGCTTCAGTTTGCTCTCGTTGACTTAGCAGCTGCAGCTGAGATAAATACCTGTCAGCTTTTCAATGTGAGCAAATATCTAAAGAAAAAAAAAATGAAGATAAGCTGCTGTTCCTGCAGGAAAACATTAAATATGAAGGTTGAAAATACCCTGATGGATGATCATTTTGGACTTCAATCCAGTTTTAACATTTGGCATTTGCACCTTTTTGAGGCGTTTATTCTCTAACTTACATTTCAAATCGCCATTTGGTTATGTTTTAAACAAATAGCTAATTTTTTTAAATGTTGCCAAAAATAAGGACGTAATGTAGACAAGTTTGCATGAGCTGGTTTGGTACGAATTAAGCAAACTTGGCAAACTGGGTAACTTTATCAGAAGCTGGCGTTACACATGGCTGTTATAAACAGAGGTAGCAAACTAATATGGAACACATGTCTGAGAAAAATGGAGAGGGTTTTTCTTGAATCTGTTGCTATAAGGCAAGTTGTAATTGTTCTGTCACGTCAACTAGCACTGGCGATGTTACATGCTGTCTGAAAACGTGGATAACAACGTGCCTCAGGGAAATATCCGGGAAGACGCAGACGGGGAAAAAAGCTAAATAATCATTTGAGGTCAATTTTAACTTTGTAAGAACTGGTTTCCGCCTCTGAAACCACCTCCAGCAAGCCTACACGTTTTTCCTAGAAACTAAGGATGTTATTTCAAAAGTTGCCATTTCCAGCTAACCTGACTCCGCCAGATGGATTTGCTCCGCATATCCATCTGGAAACCTTCCGTTGAAATAATTTTGGGAAGGGGCGAAAATACTGGTTAGCTGATTGACCTATGTTGGTGATAGACGGGCCAAATAAACCAATCAGATCAACGAAGCATATGACGTACTAACAGCCAGGCTACTCTTGCCAAAACTAGTCGGGAGAAGAGCAAAAACATCTTTTCCTCTGAGAAAAGCCTCCAGAGCAGTGTTTTGCTCTTCTTTCAGTGAAGAAATACTCTGTAATTCCGATAAAACTTGATCGATAGCCACGCTAACGCTAGTTTCATCGGCTAAAGCCGCCATGTTCTTTAGACTGAACTGTCGCGCTTCTCGTTGCATCACACCTCAACCCGCCTCAAAGCCAACGCTGATTGGACGTTCGTTTGGTGAACGGCTCCAAATTTTCTTCAACGGAGAGTCTCCAGACTGATTAGCCAGTGAAATCTTGAAAGCTTGCGAGATCAGGATGGTCTCACGAGGCTAATGTCCAGCATCCTTTTCTAATGGAATATTTCAAAATGTGCATTAGAACGTAATTTCTCTACTTTCACAAATTAAGGGGTAAAAGAAGCAGTTAAGTTATTGTTTGAATGGGACTCTGCGTCACTTATGGGCTGTTTGGTGCAGCAAAAGCTGAAAGTATTGAAACAATTGATTTGGTAGATTTTGGGGGCCTGAATGTCCAACCAGACAAGCCGCCAAAAAAACAGGATATAGTTTGAATAACAATACTGTCCAATTTTACAGAAGGTTTGAGTTTCCAAAATGGAAAAGAAAAGGTAAAACTCCTTTGAAGTTTGGATTTCAGGGGGAAAGTCTAAGTTTTCTGACCAGGACAGCATGATTTAATCTGAGGTTTATGCTGCCTTCATGTGGTATGGTAAAGATGATCCTTTCCACTTCACATGAGGAAATTACCAGCGCATTGTGTTTAGTGCTGTTGTTGTGGTAGAGAAGAGAAACATATTGGATCCAGAGATTATTTTGACCTGCTACTTGGGTTAGAGACTTCAGTTAGAGACTTCCTGGTTCTAAAGGAAGAAGAGGATGCATCAAAAGCATGGACTGGCTGTTAGTGAGCATCTGATAAAATCAAAAAACTCTGCTCTCTGCCATGTTGAAAAATAAAAGTTCACCTAATCTCAGCAACTTTTGTATCATACATTTTTTTTTCCAGTTTTCCAGTAGAAAATGCAACATGAATTCAGCTTTATTGTCATTGCATTGTCACAAGTACAAAACAATGAAATTCACTCTCTGCTTGTAACCCATCCCCTTGGGGAGCAGTGGGCTGCCATTGTGCGTCGCCCGGGGAGCAGTGTGGGGTTAAGGGTCTTGCTCAGGGACCCAGAGTTGCAGTCTGTGGGAGAGGGGCTCGAACTCACAACCTCTGAGATCCAAGCGCAATGCCCTACCCACTAATGTTCCACTCCCCCGAGATGAGTGGGTGTTCATGTGCAGTTTTGACATTTCTTATTCAGTCAATATATAATTTCAACATCAACATAAACATAAGAAAAGCCTCAGAAAAACTTTCAACAATACCCACAAGAGAATCCTCTACAAAAGACAATTAATGATCCAAGTTTAAAAAAACTTTAATGTAACATATTTACAAATATTTATCTTTGACATGAAGCATTCTGGCAGCCAGGTATCGGTTGGAAACTGATCAAAAATGAGGCATCACTCATGGACTCCAATATCAACAGGGAGAGTTGGTTACAGTGCTCACAAAAATATAGTTTATTCCACATCATACAAGGAGCTAAAATATTTATATGGAAGTGTTTTTACATCTGGGATGTTTCATAACAAACAGTCTACAAGTTCATTGAATCTGCCAAACGCGGAGAAAAATCAAACTGAGTAATGAAGCAGATTTGGTGACATTCCAGCCGCCAGTTTGCTTTGATGATGGCCGAGGGCTGAGTGACCCAAGTCAATTTGTTGGCCTGTTTAGGATGTGTTTAACCAGCGCTGAGCAAATGTGCTCTGCCGTTAGGAAAACAGGCCTATCTTTTAGAGCAAACACTAATCAAAGTTACTCCTGCAGACTGTGTCAACAGGGGATTTTTCATTGTCAGATAGCCGTTTTACGCATAAACTGTGTTCCATTGATTGCTTTTAGAGAACAGGCGCATTTTATTAGCAATACCTGATGTTTTGGGAGGAATTCCAAAAATCATACACAAGGGATTTGGATTTGAGGTGTCCTACTGGAAGAGCAACAGCAAGAGGACTATCAGATCCAAATGAACACACATGAACTGCTGGTTGGCACACATCTTTTAAACATGGTTTTTCATTCAGAAGAAATAAAAGTCCTTTCTTTCTAGAGCAAGTAAATGTTTACACAACCATCTCCAGAGAAATTAAATGTAAAGTTCAGCAACAGGATTAGTCTAAATGTGCAGGTCGGTTTAACTGGATTATTTGGCATGATTACCGGTAACAATGGAAATGTATTCGCAAGCAGAGCCTCACATGTTTTGCTCATTCTTACAAATACTTCTGTGATTTGTGTGTTGGTTTGTGTCAGTGTTATTGGAGGTGTGCCATGAGGGTGGATCTATGGAGTGGTGAAAGATATCCGGCGCAATAGAGAAACTTTAATCCAACTCTTTACATTCTGACTTTTTGTGCAGACACGGGGAGCTACTGGTCCCTTTTCAGCTGAATGATGAGCCACCTCAGGAGAGTCAGCGAGCACCAACGCCCAGTAGCAGACAGACAGAAGAAAAGGAAAACACCTGTTAGATCATTTCTCAATTTGCGTCTTTTAGGTCTCAGATGTGACTTTAGGCACCCATTGAGAAAATGAGTTCAAAAAGTCCCGCTTAAAGCGGGGATAAAAAAAAACAACTGGAAACACTTGTAGCACAGAAATCAGCAGAAAGAGAGGAAATACACAAGGCGTAGAGAGAAGCTTCCCCAATCTGGCCGCCATACAGTGAAGTGGAATGTAACAGTGAGAGGGAGTGAAAGGTGGGGACACAATGTCCTGGAAAACACAGAGCCACGTCCCAATTTATGCTGTTCACACATGGCGAGTCAGGAAAACTGCAAAGAGTTGTAACAGATTTGAGGACCGACTGTAAGGCGGCTTTAAATTAAATTCCTGCAGACCTTCAGATCTACTGTTGGTGTGTTATTTCACACCAAAACGCAACCAAAAAAAGAGCTAAAGAAAAATCTGGATTTTAAAAAACAACCGGCACTGATATAATAGGTTATCGATCACTTATAAGGAGAAGTTCATCGCTCTAAATTTGTTACTCCTACGTCTGCTGTTTGCACTGAGGAAGGGAGTGTATTCAGATCCCTGATGAAAGTGACATTTATAACACAGAAAGACAGAATGACCTGCATATACAGCCGAGTGTTTCCTGACATTTTCTGCCGGCTGCAGCGGAAATCCAAGTCAGGGGTTAGCTTTGACCAACAAGATCCGACAAAAACACTGATTAACTCCACTGTAGTGGGCTGGCATTATGTTTAGTATTACTTTTAATATTAGAGCATTGGCTTTATCAACACATTCCAGTAAGCAACTATTCAACACCATCAAACAATGGCTGTCAGAGGATAAAAATAGTGCTGCTCAGCTGAGTCCAAATCAGATAGTGGGAACAAAAGATGCATTCAAAGCCCTGGAGTTGTCATTCTGCTCCGACACTACAGTAAGTTACAGTCAGCTTCAGTAAACACAAAGACATATTTGGGTCACACATGGTCAGTCTGTTTGGTCATTTCTTGAATTTGGAAGCAGGGAACTTCATGACTATTTAGTCCATCTTTTGTTTTGTGTTATGTTCCAATATGAATGTCTATTAGAACTACTCAAAATAAGCTGGTGTTCATTTTGTAGAGTTTTTACTACATTGTTTAAAGGGAAACTATAGCTTTCTCTGTCCAAGTAGGAATATACAATATACCATTATTAAAAACATTGGTTGATAATTTATTAACATACCAGCGACATTCCCATTAGAACAGTCAAAATATCAGTAAATGTTTATTTCCAGCTTGTTGTCATTTTTGTGCCTGTTATGGGATATTAAGGACGATGATGCTGGAAAAAAAAAAAAACAATAAATCTGATTGATCGTGATTAATCAATAATTAAAATAATCTTCAACTATTCAGTAATCGATTGTTAGCTGAAGTATAGAGACTGTAAAACATGCCTGTGGCTGACGAGCGACCCACTTAAAGCAGCAATTATATCAATATTTTAAAAAATTTTATAAAAATTTTACATTTAAGATGGGGAAAAATGAAATTGTCAATATGCTATATCGACAACTCCTCAAGTGGAAAAGTTTTAGTTTCAACAGGTTTACTGTTGTTAAAAGTCTTCTTTAAGGAACCTTTGGCTATTTGATTATTGATCAATTAATAGGAAAATAATCAACAGATTAATCGATTTGCAAAATAATCACTAGTTGCAGCCCTAAATAAAATATGACTAAAAAGACCATATCAAGAAACACTGAGTCTTTAAAAAGCCTTGAGAGTAAAACCAATTCATACTTTACTGCCCTACACATCATTTTCTTTGTCCCCCTCATAAAACGACATGCATCTCTACTAAATGTAAAAATTGCATCACCTGTGAGTCCAAAATAAAAAAAATGGGATTAATACAGGAAAAATAAAGAAACAAAGATAAAATTGTAATGAATATCAATGAAAATGTTACCAACGTTTTCTAAAATATTGACTTTAAATGGCATTCCATTTATTTTCTGTGCTCTAAAGAGTAACTACATCTACCAGTCAGAAGCTGCTCATCATGTATAAACTGTTTGATGTGTAACTAAGTGACCTTTTAATCACTGATGCTAAAAGATAAAGTTAATGTCTAACTTCAGCTGACAGAAGAATGGCCGTGGGTGTCCCTGTGTCTAGTTTACCCCCCAGCATGTGTATGTTGACCTCTCTGCCATTACTAAACATCCAGGTCACATGAGTAAATCTCCATCCAAATGGCTTCCCATGAAGCCCCAAAGCCGCAACAGGTGGTCGTATCGCAACACACCCATATGTGCGCCACATGTCCACCATTAGCTGCCTCACGTTCATTGTTAAGCTGTGGCAAGAGAGTGTGGCCAGGTGTTGTTGAGTGACTAACAGTAGCACAAGCTCAACAGTAAATCTTATCCACCTGGTCAGGCCTGAAAAGGGGGTCAATCCAATTAGTTTGATCGGGGAGGCGTGAACATCAGCCGGTGTCCAGTTCAGACCAAGAGAATCTCTCTTCCTTTGGGTTTCTATTCTACAGTATACACATGGATATACTTGAACAACAAAATTACACACATAGATTATGGTGGGGGAAAATATTTTTTTTTGAATATTAATGGATTTATTTACTTGTTACTATGGAGTATACCCATTTCTTTGGACAAAAATAGGGCAATATTTTTACTACATTGGTAAAATCTTCAAGGCATTTTACAAAACCAATTATAAAGTTCTTGAAATACTTGAGCCAGAACACTTTTGTGAATGCATTCTTTTTTTTCTATTCAGGGGTTTTATCGAAGAGAGTCTATTTAAAGGAGTTAAAGCTGCAATGTAACCGGTGCATACTGGGTGCTGCACTGAAATACTGCAAGGCTGTACTGTTTCCTCGACAAGTCTTATTAGCATAAGACATCCTATGTGAAATTAAACCAACATCTTGCCTTGATGGGTGATTTCTTCATGTTCATATGCACCTATGGGTGTTAGGGTTCTGCCCTTTGTTTAGCTTTATTTCTAGTTTCTTAGTAATTGTTTTCTAGCAGTGTTGCATTTTTGAGTTACCCTCTTTTGACCCCTTGTGGCCGTTTTCTTTCCCCTTGGCTCCCTTCTAGTTACCTGTATCCAGACCTGCTCCATATCAGCTCATTAGCCCATTCTTTGTTCTGTTCCCCATATATATATACCACCTCTGCAGTTCCTCATTGATGGTTTCTTGTAGTTTTGTTGCTTTGTTGTTACTTGTTTCCCTGCATGTGTTTCTCCCTGGCATCTTCTGATGTTTTGATTTTCAATATTTTGTATGTTCGCCCGTGTTTGCCTCTGGATCTTTCATTAAAAACAGCAAAACTAAACTCTGCATTTAAGTCCTCAGCCAACCTCCACCTAAGCATGACAATGGGTATTTAAAGCAAAATGAATAGGAACGTAACGGCACTTAATTGGCATCGGAATTAAATTTAGCTATCAATATTCCTGTGTTTGCCTCTGCATTGTTGCAAACTCAGTGACTTTATAATTATATTTAGCACCTTTTCAGATCCCTCTAGCAATTTTTTTTCCTCAAAAAAGTGACTAGCGACAATTCTAGCTACTCTCAATCACTATGAGTTTACCTTCTAAAGCGGACACTTATACCGCTTTCACACTGGCCGAAAAACCGGGGAAAAACAATTTACAACAATTTAAAACAATTTTTTTAAACACTGTTTAAACCGGGAAAATTGGGCTTTCAGTGGAAGTGGGAACAGCTCACTGACACATGTCAAAAACTAGCAAGATAGACCTGTGAACTCCTTATGATCAGTGGAGAAGAGGAGTTTTGTCGGCATGTTTCAGGCACCATTTGAGTTTGCTCTGGCTTCCATCCATTACTTACTTGCCTGATTTCAGTCACACTGTCAACATCATCAACGCTCACCCAGCATGATGCTGGGGGACAGTGGCCACGCAGTTTGCCAGCAGGGGGTCAGACTCGGCTTTTTGGTTTAAATGTTACCAATTGTTAGCAGGTCAACCTGGTTTGAGAAACCCGGCTTTTCAGAGAGAAAGCAGCTTTAGTGAGCAAGCCCCTCTCTCCTCAAAAACAGGGACTCAGATGCAATGGCTTCATCCCGTCACTCAGAGAGCAGAGTATCTCTCCTCTGTGAACATGAGTCACACATGCTCAAACCGTCCACTGATCTGCCCTGAATTCAAAATCAGAATATAAATATAAAACTTTTCATTACTTTTAAGAACTAATCTTATATTAATGTTTGTCTTTTTAATCGTTGAAATTCAGATGGATGATTGGTCTGACAAACTGAGAACACATTATACTTTTCACGTTGTTTAATATTTCAAAATATCAAAATCAATTGTGTTCATTCATAAAACGTCAACTGCAACTGTCTAAAAACATGGAATAACAGCGATATTACAAAACCTGGATGTTGCAAGACAAAAAAAAAAGGCTGTTATGATTGACAGCAACAGTAAAGCAGCTGCAGGAAATTCTGCCAAGAACTGGCTGCTTTCTCTACATGTGACCACAACCTCCTGTATTCTACATATTTCTAGACTATGGAGTAGGGCTGCAGAACAATAGCCTTTTTTACTCAAGAAAAAAAAAAACATTGAGGCCTGGTGAGAAAAAAAAAAACTTCCAAAACCTTAAGGATGAGGAAGAAAACGTTATGATGCAATAAAATCCTTCCTGAAACTTTACACAGCAAATTCAAAAAGCTGTGTTAGGCACAAGTGATCATTCTGTAAAAATAAAGGATAAACTCCCCATGTAGTCGAACAAGGTAGTGGCAGCATCATGATCAGGGGTTGTTCGATAAAGAACTTGAGCAGAGAATACTGTAGATAGTGGGGAGTACATTTTTGCTGCACCGTGAAAGAAAGCATGTATAACAACCAGCAGATTAAACAGAAAAACAAGTTGGAAAGTTTTTGCTACATAAATTGGGCAACTATTAGCACTTTTTAGGTAGTGGGATATCAATAGACTCCAACCATTTAAAGACTGAATGTCAAAAAAAAAAAAAAAAAAATGCTTCAATCGAGCATCAATTTGATTCTGTGAAATGTTTTCCAAACAAGTTCTATTTCTACTTTAACATTCATATTTGTTTTCTAGGAGCGGGATGAGAAATTAGATCAAAATCAGGGAATGAAAATCTACAAACAAACTACAGGAAAATGCAATCTGCTGCACATGACCAACCGCAATAATCTTTCCATGAAGGATTTGCTCCGGGGTCACATCGCTCATCTTTTCTGCTCCATTCCAGATGTCTGCACTTTTCACACAAAGTTTTATTGCACCACATCTGGACATGTGGGAAGCACAAGATGACCACAAACCTCAATCGGCATATGAGGGCCTCACAGCCGAGAGGTCACCTGCAAGGATTTATGCAACTCAAGTGAGGAGTGGCGGGTGTGCTTTCAGCAGTTATGTAATCCTCCAACTCAGGAGGGGGATGGGGGGGGGTTATACTCACATACTCATACTATCAGCTGGGGTCCATCAATGAGCATCATCAAAAAAAGCATGTCATTCAGAAATAATACCTGAAAATTGCCACATATTTTTCCCTCAGCCAGTTGAAAATGTTATTAATTTATCTGATCAACTCATCTCACACAATAGAATCATTCAGGTCCTTCAATAATTTTTTTATGGCCTCTAACCTGATTTAACTTTTGTTTTTTTGCTTATGTAATACAAATACACACAAACAAACACCGATGTAGTTTTGTATTTTTAACAATAAAATTCCATGTCAATGATATCAGCATTTACTTAAAGTATTAGGGTGCTGCTTAGAGTGTCATAAAAATAATTAAAGGAAGCATAACATAACATCCAACAGTCCAGCATACGGGAACCCTCTCATTTAAGTCAGGATTGAAGCATTTTCACATTCTGAATAACTTCCTGGTTTTATTTTTTATCTGGGATTAAATAAGAACCCAACAACATGTAATACCAGTTTAACATATGTCAACATTTTTATATATACAGTGAATTATACCAAAACGGGTCATAATTTCACTGCATAAAGTTGGGTGATTTTTTTGCCCTTCTCGGAACGATTCTCCAGTCGTGCGACAATTTTTCTATCGGGCCCAGTTTTACCCTCCTCGTGCGTCGTGTCGTGTAGTAAGTTACCTTGTGGGTGTCCCGTTGCTACTAGTAACAAGGGACGATGAGCCTCTCATGACCACCTCCCAATCAGGAATCGTAAGGTCAGGAGAAAAACAGCCGGCCGTTGTGAGGTGTTCGTGGACAAATCCTGCTGTTGAAGCAGACCTACGAGCCGATTTACCAGAACCTCCAGCACTGTGCATACGCAAATAAGAGAGTTCTTCTTTCAGGTTGACGAGTCCGACCAGTGCCATCACTCAATGCTGAGTCCAACGTGTGGACGTAGTGTGAGCAGGTAGATTTCATCAGAGCATCAGGCCGCACAGTGTGAGAACATACATTGTGAGCTGTGAACTTTTAAACCCTGCAGTTTTGTTCTAGTGTGAGCTGTAGCTGCGTGCAACGATTGAAAATATTGCACAGTGTACACCCGGCTTAAGCAACATGAGAAATAAAACACTGGTTTCATCCAATCTTTCCCAAAAACAGTCAACAAAGAAAATAGTATAACAATTCCTACTGTTTTTAACATTCACTCATCCATTAAGGGCTCAGAAACTACCCAGAATTGAAATATCAACATATCAATAAAAACATTAATACTCCCCAAATTCAATGCTTCAAACAGAAATTGGAAAATTAAACACTGAAAACCGACAACAGCAGTTTCCTAGTAAAGAACAGACTAAATAAACTGCTTTCGCGCTAAAACAAAAACCTACATCACCACTCAAAGTTTAAACTGGAACTAGAGGATTTAAGAACACCAACAATCTCTTGTATGTAAAGCTCCAAACGGCACTACGATTGCATCTAGCATCCCTCCTTTCGTGTCGTTTAACAGTGCAGCTTTTCTGTGCGCCTGATGTTGGCGTAGCGCCCTGCTGCAGGTGCGACCGGGGCAGCATGACAGCCGACCGCAGGTGCTGGCTGGGACTGTGAGGGAGTCATGTCTATAAAGCACCTGCAAACCTAAGCAAGTCGCAGCATAAATGAAGGGCCTGTGAACAGAAACAAACAGGTACATTGTCGGGCTGCTGCTGATTTGGTGCTGATGAGCAACAAGCCTGAGAAAACTAAATGAATGAGCCCCTGTTTATCGCTCAAGAAGTAGTCCGAAAAGATAAGATGAGAAAGATAAGAACTGCTTCCACTGCTATAAGATCATTTTAAATACTATCTTTAAACAAGTCTTCCAGTGCAGAAAATGGACAGAAAAGAAGGACTTTGCTTTGAAAATAGATGAAATAAATATCTTTTAAAGAAACGAACCACTGTTTTACCTCTTTATTTGCATGCTATAGCTTTAAATAAGCTGAACGCTTGCTCTGGACATATTAACCAATCCATTTAGATGTTGGATCAAATTCTTGAGTTGTGTTTCTCTAAACTTTTGCTAAATTTGGTAAAAACAGGAACCACGTTCAGCCACCTAGAGTACCAAACTGACTGCTGAAGCAAACTTCTTTGTAACCTTTGGCCTCATGCAGCTACTGAGCTTAGTTGTGTCTTTTTCAACAGATGGGATGACAAAACAGGAATGTCATTTGCTCCCGCCCGTTCCCAGCCATGGTTATTGTATACAGTTATAGAGAAAATAGGAGCCTGGCACCAGGGTGCTGAGATAAACACAAGACAAACGCTACAACTGCAGCTGCTTGAATTCGTCACGTTCTTACTGAACAAAATGCCAGAACACCAACTCTGTAACGTTTGCTTGTGGAAAGCTGATTGTCAGTCTCTTGACTGAAGCATGTCCACTTCTTAGTACTGATTCATTTATTGATGGAAAATATATTCCTAATGTTCAATGTCAGACTGATAAAAGGGAAGCTGGATGTCAGGATTTCTGGTAGGTTAGTAGATTGCTGCAGCGTCCCATAGGCCAAAACAGTGACTGAATGTCAGCACAGTGACTCATGATCTGTTTCAGTCTTTGTAAACATGTGGTCATATAGTCAAACACCCTTATACAGCGAGGAAAAAATGTATTTGAACATCCTGATATTTTGCAACTTCTCCCACTTAGAAATAATGGAGTCTGTATTTGTCATCATAGGTCCACTGTGAGAGAAAAAATCTAAAAAAAAAACAAAAAAAAAAAACAACAGATATCACAATGTATGATTTTTTTTAAACTTTTTTGAATGAAACGGCAGCAAATAAGTATTTGAACACCTCAGAAAATCTATGTAAATATTTGGTACAGTAGCATATGTGTGCAATTACAGAGGTCAAACGTTTCCTGTAGTTTTTCACCTGGTTTGCACACACTGCAGCAGGGATTTTGGGCCACTCCTCCACACAGATCTTCTATAGATCAGGTTTCTGGGCTGTCTCTACTCTCTAAAGATTCTCTATTGGGTTTAGGTCTGCAGACTGGATAGGCCATGCCAGATATGCTTCTTCCAAAGCCACTCTTATTCTTTAACTCAAACTTTAATACTTTTCATTTGGTAGCTTAGTCTTTAAAATAACCACTTCCTTAAATTTCCTCCATCGATTTATTTTGAAGTAAAAAATGAATCAAGACGACTTATTTCCTGGAATATGTCTCAATGAGTCTTTGTCATGAGTTACGATAAGTTCCTGATCAAAAAAGAGGGAGGAAATTATGTAAAGAATTATCAGCAGTCTAAGTCATTTCATTATTCGCTATCTGGTTGATGGAACATTGCACATGGTGTTTAAGTTACAAGTGAAAACAAATTACTGAATCTGTAAATAAATAATCCTAACGTATCCCAAATGGAAAATGTTTCCAACAGAACACTTTTTAAGAGCACGTATGGATCATTTAAAATGTTGAAATGAAGCATTTTCTTATCGCCCTCATAATTAACTTTAGTTCACTGGAATACTAACAGAAGTGTTCTGATTCACCAGGGGATGTTTTAATCAACCTGTTTAAAATAGTGGAAATTTCCTTTTCTACAAGTAAGCCCTCCACTCGACGCCTGTTTGTAGACTTGAACTAGTTTGAGTTATGACTTCAGCTCTAAATAATGAAGCTACGCAAGTAGGTGATGGAAACCACCGCAAAGATGATATAAACAGATAAAGCTGACTGATTAGGACAGAAGACATTTCTTGAGTTTTTTGACCACATCACGTATTTAAAGATGATTTTTATACTGAATACAAAACATGTAGCACTTTGAGATTTTTGTTAAGGACCACATGATTTTTATGATGTTGATTTTTATCTTTGATTTTATTTGCACTGTGTAGCACTTTGAGATTTTTGTTAATAAAAAGTGCGGTACAAATGGGATTTATTATTATTATTATTATTTCTCAAGTACAACAGGAACCCAATAAATGATGCTTATGCAACTTATTGGACTATAACATTATTTAAAATGTGTAATTAATTGGTGTTACCTTCCACTTACCATAGCCAGGTTTCTCTAAATGATTTCCAAATGATTTAAATATTGATCAATTTGAGGAAAATCTGTCCTCAAACCGTATGCCTTTTAAACTAATGCCAACACTTTCATTGCCAAATTCTGGGTTGTCCGTGTTTGCGGCTTTTATCAAATATGAGAAATGGAAACGTCTCAGCTGAGTGGAGTTTAAAATTTTAATTATTTTTGGCTCATTTTAAAAGAAATCTGTGAAGCAAAAAAAAAGAAATGCTTTTGCCTCTTATGTTTATCTAACTCAATTCAATATATTTTATTTATATATATAACTGGACTTTTATGGCTAACGTCAAATAACAATAAAAGACCAATAATTAAACTTTAATAAAAAACTAAAAGCTTTGATAGATAAGACTCTTAATTCCAGGAACCATCCTCGTTTCAATCTAGAATGTAGACAGCAAAGAGTTGTTCCTCTCTCCTGTTCAACCAAAACAATAATTCCCCCTAACAACCCACCTTTCAGAGACATAGACAGGTATCTGGTATTGCAGGCTAACAAAGAACCCAAACGACCCCCATTCCTAAGGCACGGATCCATACTTCTGGTTCAATTTGCATTTTTTCTAAACAAAAACAAGGCTTTGTTTTTGGTCCACACTATAAAGCCAGGTACTCAACGTTATTTCTGACATTTGGAATTGAAAAAGCTTCCTGGATGAGAAGCGAAACGTCTTCAAACTCTGAAACAAAGTCCAGTGGATTGTTTTCTTTTTTACTTTTTTGAACTCTTCATTCCCTAACCCTTTTGCTCTTTATTCCATCTCAGCCTGAGGTAAATCTTATTTAACCCCACCCAGTAAAGGGGAAAACCTGCATTAAACACTAATCTGCTTGGTATTAGTCAGGGGTCTGGACAGACTGCATTATGTGTGCACCTCTGTGTTACTGCAGAAGTGTAGTGAAGAAGCACTCAAGTAGATGCTGAGAAATTAAACTGCTGACCTGCGATGACTCACACAAGGGATATTTGTTTTGCTGGGAACACAAAGGAGCCCAACAGGAACTCAAGAACTTACTGCGCCAAGGAGGTCTGGAACAACATCTCAGGACTTAAAACACAGTCAGCAATGATGCTGCGATTATATCACCTTGTAAGTCTTAGAAATCATATCCTGATCTGCATCCTTGATGGCGAAGGCAAAGAGGTAACAAACCCGTCTTAAACCCTGAATAATGAAAGCAATTTATAAATGACATATTTTTTCCATTAAGTTCCAATTAAAGACCTCATGCTCAAATGTTTGGCTGAATTAAACTGGTTCATTCTGTACGCTTAAGCTCATTCATGTCAAAGAAAAGCTATGTTTATTTCTTCTCATTTTAAAAGTTGGACTTTGCCAAATTCCTTGGCTGGTACTAGCGAGTCAAAGCAAACTTCAGTGTCCTCCTGAACACACTCAAAAGGAAAACTTAAAAGACCAGAGAACGTTAAGAAATTAAAATGAGTCGTATAAATTTAACCCATTTGAAGTATTTAAGAGTATCGATTTCCGACCCTTTTCCTGGAGCAACATGTCTATATACCTCTTAAACTACAGTGATGGAGGAAAAATAAAACAAAGCCTTAATGCCTAAATTAGATTCAAGAAAGGATCATGGAGGTCCAGCCATTCAAAAAAGGACTAAACAAATATTAACAAATATTGAGTAAAATTATTACTAGAAAGTACTAACAAGACTTCTAAGACAAAGCCATTTGGATGGGTGACATTAAAATAAAGATGTCAGGCCATAACACACCATTATGTAGGAAAAAAAACCCAAACAGCTGGTAACAAATACGTCACACGAGTAATCGTGCATGGGGATGGAAGCTAGATGATTCCAGTTAGTTGCCGGCTGCTTGCACACTAGAAATTCCTGTACAGTAGCAAATATGTTGACCTGATGCAATGACTTGCAGTAACAAAGTAAGTCTTGTGTACTCTGCATTGACAGATGAAATAACTTGGATTGGAGCCAGGACAAATATAAACATAACAAATCCCCGTTACTGAGGCAAATGGAAGAATTTCCTCCTGCCTCATTTCTGCAATGAGAGACGACATGTAAAGATTATGGCATGACACAACAAAACAAAAAGGCAGTTTTGTGGCCTTCCAACTCAGGCTATTTCATTTGAGATTTACTGTAAAGCCTTCAATCATTCCTAAATGTAAAGCGGCCACCTGAAAGACCCTTAATTCAAAAATATTGCTGGTTGTAGAATGCCAGGTCATTATAAACCGAGGTAAGACATTATTTTAAAAAAAATTATTCGGAATAATCTGCCTTACAGACCACAAACTGGGACTGAGCAGAGAAGTACACACAGCTTTATGTCTTAACGTTCATGTCGGAGAATAAATGAAGACATTCTACATGTATAAACAATCCCACAGAGGAGAGAATAGATGATAAAACCAACGCAAACAATGTACAGCAGTAAATTTCACTGTATATGCACCCAGTCACAGGACTTAGAGGTTTAACGTCATTTCAGACCTTTCTGCCACAAAACGTTAAACACTGCGAGGAATGACAGACAGCAGATAAGCGCTAAAGCAAAACTGTGTTAAGTATTTGTCATATTTCACGTATGCCTGTATTTGTCTTCAGCCTACAGGGTCAATTCAAGTCCAAAGCTGTTCAACTCAAGGCAGGAATGGTAAAACTCCTTTATGACTCTGGAACTCTAAGGTTGAATTATACCCTGTCAGACTTCTGAGTTCCTCTATTTGGACGTCTCTCTCTGCACTTTTCTTTTAACAGTAAGTGGAAAATGTTGGCTTTGCTTTGCTGTGGAACTGTTTAGAAGCAGATGACAAGCCACTTTAAAGCAATGATCCGACCGAGCCTCGACTCCTAACACCCATACTGACATGTTCTCCACTAATTCTGGAGGATTGGAAGTAAAAATAAAGGAACTAGTAAAGGAGGGGGACGTTTCTGGCATCTCTTGAACATTTTACATACTATTTCCTTCATGTAATATTTTCAAGACAAGACATTCTATTGAAATGTGAATCACAAGATGGAAGAGTTTTTTAACAAGTCAAAATGTTCTGCTTTGCATAAATGGTATCGCTAAATTTGAATACATCAAATATACAACCAGAAATCATTATTAGCCAATTCTAATTTCACTGAAGGTCCAAAAATTTAAATAAAAACCCACTTAGAGCAGTAATTATATCAAGATTGTAAAAAAAATATATAAACATTTTGCATTAAAGATAAAATCTTTTTTTTTTTCTGTCAATCTGTTCTATCCAGGAAAAGTTTCAGTTTCACCTGGTTTAATTTAATAAAAAATCTTCTTTAAGGAACCTTTGGTTAATAGATTATTATTAAATTAAAAGAAAAAAACAATCAACAGATTAATTCATTTGCAAAATAAACTTTTGTTGCAGCCAATGTAAAAAGTAATATTCAACATATGAGCAAAGTGACGATAAAAAAACGTCAATCAACATATTTACCAACATCAAAAGAAGATAACCAATGTCAAGTTATTAGTTGCAAAACCTAGAAAATAAATATGTTTTCTGTAAAGGACATGCTTGGAATAATAAATATAGAGATTTGTGTAATTACTTACTATTCTGTTGGCTCTGAAACCTTTATAAAGTTACTCTTCTTTCCAGAGGTCATGGATTAGTGGACCGCGGTCCGGATCCGGACCCACTTGATTTATAACATTTATAAATTACTGCTTGTTATTTGACGACAGTGTCCAACTTTAATTGTGCGGCTTTTCCTATTAACATGGTAAAGCCCTCCGGACCTTTCGGCACCAGGGTGCACGTGATACAACTTATCCAATGAGCCGCTGTCAGTCTGGGTTGCTGCTGCTGCTACTTTCAGACACAGCAGGCAAACCTGTGGCAAGCCGGGTGATGGGAAAGAAGGAGAAGAAGATGAGAAAAAGAAAGCAGAGAAAGTGTGGACTGCTGGAAGAACTGCGGTGAACTGGTGACAGAAAAGTGAAAGGGCGTGCTCAAAGATGACCCTGAACATTTAGAGTATGTTTGGCTCAACCTGCTGCTGTGAAGCAGGATTCTCCACCATGAACAGAATCAAAAATAAATATGGATCCAGGCTCAAAATGAGCCCCTTGATATGTGCTTTAGAATGGCTTTGTCTCCATTCAAACCCAGGTTTAAAGCCTTGCAGGGCAGAATAAAGTCCACTGCTCTCATTCTCACAGTTCAGGTGTTTTAGAAAATATTCCAGTCAGGAAATTATCTATATAACAAACTGAACGATTGTTGTTTAAATTGGAAAATGTTTAATTTTTTTATTCATTTATAAAAAAAAAAATTTATTCAATGTATAGCATGGATGCATAAAAACCTCATTTTATTTCAGTGTTAAATTCTGTTTAAAGTATTATTATAAATAAAAAGTTCCTGGACCTTTACTGGTTGTTTTTAATTGGTTACCACTGCTTTGTTCTAAAGTTGAACCTAAAAACAAAATACAAATCACAACTAAAAATAAATTTGCCCCAGTATAGATCCCTGAGGAACTCCACAATAGGAACTAAAGAAGAAACAGATTCTCCCAGACTCACTGAGAAAAGCCTTACAGAATGATAAGACCTGACATAGTCTTTCACAATGCCTTTGACACCACAATGCTCCATTCGAGAGATTAGGAAGCTGAGGTCAACAGGGTCAGGCTGCTTTCAAACCAAGAAGCAAGAGAACGACTCCTCCTGAGTAAACAGCTAATAGGTTCTAGCACTTTGAGGAGCTTTAACACTAGACTCCCTGCATTTACCTAAAAAAAAGAAAATAATACTATAACATAGCAAATATCCACCTTATTACATAGAAATAACAGTTTCCAATCCTGGTAGGACATCCCTAAAAAAAGAAAAAAAAAGAAAAAAGACTCCAAGAAGCAGAATGTGAAATGATCCCACTGAAGTTAAAGTTTCCTGCACTCCTCTCGTCCATCTCTCCCTGCAGAAGCACAGGAGCTCCAGATTTGGCATCAATCACCAGCAGGGAAGATATGCAATCTCTCTGTGCAAACAATTAAGGGCAGCTCCTCTGCACTCAGAGCTACTCACTCGTGTTGGGGCACTGCTGATTAACACAATGTGCTTACACATTAGCTTGGGAGTCACACACACCAATGGCATTCCTTTTGCCAAACGAAGAGCAATAAAGCGTAGTTTGGAGCTACCTGCCGCCTGAACTGTTGTCTTTAATGTTACCTTTGAACTTGGCCTCTGAGGTCATAGTTGTAAATTGACTTTGATAACAAAAATAGCTAATGATTTCATTTAAATAATTTTTGTTATAAATAGGAATTATATCAATTTTTCCCCCTCTTTTTTGTTGATTTTACAAATCTTGATGTTTTCTTTAATTTAAAAATAATTACTTTAAATAAAGCCTTTTACTCTGACAATGTTAGAAAAAGCTGTGGGAGAGAAACAGTCCCGCAGCATCACAGATCCTCCACAATACCCGCTTTGCTTTTGTAAAATGCTTTTAAACATTCATATTTTGCTTTGACCCGACACACCTGAAGAGTTTCCTAAATCTCAACCTTCAGCTCATTTAAACCAGAAGCACAGCTTCTTTTTCCATTTAAAGCCTCAATAGCTTTTTCTCAAACTTCAGGCAGTTATGTTTGGGAAGAAAACACAAAAGGATTTTTAGTTCATAATCTGGTGAATCGTCATAAATCATAGTGAAGCGTTCCTTTTTCAGCAGCCTAAACCCATAGAAATGATTGACACTGCCTCGTTCTTAACAAGCGGACCAAAAGTAAACATGTAGCAACCAGGAAGTGTGACGGTGAGCAATGTAACCCTTTGACATCTCACAAGAATCTTAGCATAGTCCATATTTGCCTTTCATAAGGGCACCACTATGCATACCGCTGATCGATGTTGCACAACTCTCAGGAATTCAGCCGGGCAAACAGAAAAGAAAAAAAAACAATGTGCAGTTGTGAACTCTTCAAAGATTATAAAAACGATTGTATCAGAGTCTCAGGTCCCCAAAAAAAAAAAAAAAAAAAAAAAGAAAATGAGTGGAATGTCTTGAGTGATGGGAAAACAACCAGTTTCCTTCACAAACCTTTGGCCGGGCCTCTACAACATTCACCTTGAGACTCTGTTTCCACTCTAAAGAAAAGAAAAGAATCTAAAACGACACCATTGATAATTCACAGCCTGCACACAGAAACAGTTCCTCTGCGCTCTGAATAATCCCTACACAGCTGGATTGAAACTGCACTAAATCTCTGGATGTGCCAACATGCAAGTCAAGAGCAACAAGAGATAGTAACAGAAAAGCAGCATTGTAGAAGTTTTGTTAATTGTGGTAGCAGCTGCGATGAGCACAACTGTCTAAACTATAACTCTGAAATAAATACACTCTATTTTCTAAAGTTCTAGCAGGAGGAAAGAGACTGAGATTGTGAAACAGACGAGCTCAAGTTCATTTCTTTAGCAGGAAAAATATTTTATCAAGGTTCATTAAATCTTTTCAAATCTGGTTTAACCAGATCCTAAAGATCTCACAATCCCAATCAGCTCTGAAATGAAATGTATCAAACTTACTGCTGCCCTTAAAATGTGAGGTCTTCACAGTTTGGGTCGTATATAATCCTTGCTTTTAAAAACTAGAGAAATATATTACTTCCCTCTTCACAACCAATAACTAAAATGTAGTAAATTTGGAAAGAAAATGCCTAAAACCGGTCCGTCTTTCAATTATATGTAAATAACCCAGGCCTAATTTCTACTGTAGACAAGCCATGATCTGCTTCTCTGTTCACCTTTTTCATTTGGATGAAATAATAGCAGCATGAATCATGACAGCAGACAAGATGGAGGAGAGCAGGAGGCGGGGTTACCAATCTACTTGCTCAGGAGGGCAGAGTTTGCTGCTTTTATATGTTGTCGCCAACGTCTCCACTAGCAGAAAAAAGTCGCTTTTTTGAAATCAAAGTGCTAGAGGGGTCTAAAAAGTCGCTAAAAATCAACCTTTTTTAAAATAAAAAACATAATTAATGTGAACAAATAAGTAATAGCTGTATTAACCATACATGTAAAAGGGGTTTTATGGGGCCCCCAGGAACTTGGGGCCCTGGGCAACTGCCTAGCTTTGCCTAAAGGTAAATCCCCCCCTGGTCGAGGTAGATAATAATACCAAACCATTGATCACTAAAGAGGTATTAGGGAAAGTAGGATTATCCCGACATAATAGCATCACCACCCCAAAGAAAAAATAAATACACAAGGACCTTAAGTTCTATTCATATAGGAGAGATCCAACTATTTTGTTAATCAAGGACAAAAGTGCATTTCTCACCTCTAATACTGGTCCGGCTCCCAGGATGATTTGCTCCACTCCACTAGCAAAGCCCTTCTGACTGAGGGCGGTCAGATGATGAATGAGAAAGTTTGTGCTTTGAGTCTTGCCAGAGCCGCTCTCCCCAGATATGACAATGCACTGATTCCTCTGTCTCCTCAGCATGGTGTGGTAAGCCACGTCCGCCACAGCGTAAATATGCGGCTCCAAGTCTCCCAGCGTATGATTGTCATACATCTTTACATACTTGGGGTTGTAGATTGGCAGGAACTTGAAGGGGTTGATGACAATGAGGATGCTTCCGACGTAAGTGTAGATCTTTTCCTGTCGGAACCGTGAGCGCAGGTTGTCCAGCAGCGAGTGCTCGTTGAGCTCCGGCAGGCAGCACAGATCGGCGTGGTCGCCCTGAGAATCGGGCTGTGGCAGAAGCCCGCGTTCCACCATGCGTCTTCTCTCCTCCGTCACCTGCAGCCACATCTGGAGGCTGTTTTCATAGTGGATAGAGCCATCCAGATTCTTCTGCCTCAGGAGGAAGCGGTAATCCTCGCCACCAGATAACGGGCGGTGCTCTAAAGCCACCCGCGGCCAGAGCATCATCCTCTGAACGGGACAGTCGTTGGGGTTCAGAATCCATTCTTCCCCACCGAACTCCTTCACCTCAGCTAAAACGTAACACTTGGTGCGGTCCAACTGCAGCCGATCAATGACGCGCTCGATGGCCTCATGAGCTGTGGTGGTTTTGCGGGCACTGATTGGACAGTAGATGGTACCCTCAGCGAGGGCGCCTGGATAAATGCGCACCGTTAACTCGGAGTTCTCAAAGCGATGCCGTCGGCCCAGGGTGCCCATGCCAACACCACCAACGCCATCGCGAACACTCATGGCGCAGCAGGAGCTCCCATTAGAGGGAGCAGCCCTGTACTGGCACGTCCTTCACTGGACTGGTGAGGTCATTACTTCAAGACATTACCACTGCAAAAGAGAAGAAAAAAGAAAGTATCAGTAACAATCAGTACAAAAGATCTTCTATTAAAACATACACCAGTTTCAACATCTGTAAAATGAATTAACTTGTTTTAAACTGCTTTACAGTCAGGGATTTCTGCACAGCCCACTCACACCCACCAGATTACGAAATGTACCAGATTATGACACGAGACCCTCATGGGTTGTTACGTAATCCGCTAAAGCGTTGTAATTTTTTTTTTTTGCAGTAACCCTACATGCAAACTCACACTGGATATAGGATAAGTCATCAGGCGCTGCGGGATAACCATTAACACTCACATGCAAACGCTCACATAACCTCCTCACAGATCCCAACAGCAGCAGCTGCCATCCTCTGTGCTCTTCACACAATCATACTATTCAAAAGTTCCTGCTTTAACGCCGGGTGACGGGGCACCGAGGGAGAGCAGGGGGTCACAGAGAGAGATGAGAAGAGGCGAGGCTGAATTAAAGCATCCAAGCTGCTAAGAGGATCTCTACCACTCTGATTTATTTCTAATCATCACACTGGAGATGGTTCACCCTCATAAATGTTGCAAACAACACCATAGTTAAGAGACAAAATAGTTTTTAACACTGAAACTCTTTCAAATGGTGGCAACATTTTCATACTGGATAACAAAAAGCTGTAAATTACTGCAACACTGTGAAGATTAAAGTCCTCAAAGTGTTAAAAAACGAAATATTTGAAGCTATTTTGAGAGGCTTTGACCTTTAGTGAATGAAGTACTATATTGGCATAGAATAATCTCCCCCTTTTCTATTTCTTTAAATTATAATGTTGTAGATTAAAAAACAACAAAATTTCTCGTTTTTTTGAATGAGTCATTGTTCCCATTTTTTGTTCTTTCAAGGTTTGCTGTGTAAAGAAGCTGGATTGATCTCAAAGATAACCCCTCACCTCCTTAATGCAACTATCACAACCACCTAAACAGCTTCTTCTGATCTTATCTTTTGTCGTATTTTTTTATAAGCTTAGCACCACTGCAAGCCTTATAAGTTTCAACACAGTTGAATTCAGCTATTCCTCCTGGTCTGGATTTTGTTTCATGTGTCCTTTGAGACACTAATGGACCGCCACAGTATATAAGCTTTCCATCCTTCCATAATTTTCCACATGGAGGACTTGCAGTTTATGCCAGGACTAGATGGGGCATATGGTCCCTCTAAAGGGTTCTAAAGTGGGGTCTCTTCTCGATAGCGCATGCCTACAAAAAGCACCAAAGAGAGGGGCCCAAATCAACCTGCAAAGACTCCTTTGACTCCAGAGGAGCTCCATTTCTCGCAACATGAAGCTGCTCGCATCAATTGCTAGGATGAAAAGCCAAGTTATATTGCAATCAATGACACAAAACACTGCAGTAAGACGCTTGTTTTTCATTAATTTTGGTTCATTTTCATCTCTTTGTTTTACGATTACATAATAGAGTACCAGTGCCAGTTTTTTGCTTTTGCAAATGAGTCCCATTCAAATTATTTTTGCTTAGTGCACCGATTCTGAAAGGCTGAGGGACACAATGGTATTTTGTTTCAGTACTTGATAACCAGGCATTTCAAAAGTTTCAAGGAATGAAGATACCATCCTGTCGTGTTAAGGCTACTTTTTGGTACTCAAGGTTGCAATGTTTGTTTTGCTTCCATACTTCTCGTACTCAATGAGTAGCTCAGCAGCTGAAGTCTGCCGAACACGTCACTGAAGATCGATGGAGAGCCAGCGGGGGAGGGGGGCACAGAGAGCGGGTCGACTAGCACAGAGCAGGCAGAGAGAAGAAAGTAGAGGAGCGGAGAGAAATAAGAGCTCAGTGTGCTCTGGTGCTATTTGCAGAGAGTGCAGAGCCCAGGGGTGTGTGGTGCTACAGAGGTTGGACTGCACCACTGGGATCATTGATAGAGGAAATGCTGCAACGGTACTGAAGTAGCAGGTTTAACTGCTTAAGCCACCACATTTAAACTGCATGACTAGGGCTGAAGGATTTTTCCAAAAATTTAAATTGTGATTATTTTTAATAATAAAAATATTAAAAATAACGCAGCGAGTGAAATGCCCTTTGGATTTAAAAAAAAAAAAAAAAAAACTAAAAATAATTCAAACATACCGTTTATATGGACATAAGTAACCAGAATAAAATGGCAGATTTGACTAAGAGTGTGTCAAGTAGACAACATGCCTATTGGAATATTCAAATAAGACAAGAGCATGGATGCTTGAGTCCTGGAGGTTCTGAGTTCAAGTCCCACACACTCCCACATACTGCCGCTCTGGGACCCTGAGCAAGACCCTTAACCCCACACTGCTCCCTGGGCACCAACAGTGGCAGAACACTGGATGGGTTAAATGCAGAGCGTGAATGTCCCCATTGTGGGACAATAAACAATTTAAATAAAAGCTACCAAGAGCAATTAGTTACTAAAGTGAAAATATGGACCATTGAAACAGTGTGGACACGCAACCAGGTCATCTCGCCTCAATAATTTGATCTTGACCAGCATTTCCATGGATTACGTCCAGATTATCAATTTTAGATTATCAATCGAGTTGAAATCAAGAGCCCTACACAAAATACAGCTTCAATTAATATAAGTTTTTTTTTTTTTTTTTAGTACAGTTTATCTTTAAGTCAAAATGTATTCTCCATTACAGTTTTTGATTTTTTGCTAGTTTTAATAACTATTATAACTCTGGTTCACAGAGAGGAGTAAGCATGGAAAAGCCAAAGCTGCACCCTGTCAGCCTGCATCCAGCCTGCCAGGCGTTAGCTCAGTAACTCTGATACAACTCACATCTCAATAAAATTCTGCATAAAAGAAGGTTCCTAATTATAAAAGCAGAAAAATAAAAACAAAGAAAGAAATGTCTTTTTTTTTTTTTATAATGGCAAAGTATTTTTATATAAGCACAGTAAACTGAAGGCTGTAGAAAGGGTGTCTGTCATCCTGGTTAAGCTTTTAGTTTGTGTCTGCAACCGTGAGAGCATGTTTTAAGCAGCAAGTTGTGACCTGCTGTCCTGAACAGATGGTCAGCTCACTGCTTAACGGAGAGGGAGGGGGGGGGTTAGGATTGTGTCAGCGTTAGATAGCACAGGGCATGCTAACTGAAGTTATATTCCTTCAGGCAAGAACCCAAATCCCATCCCATCTTTCACTGAGAAAGTTAAGAATGTGAAACTTAAAGGAATCATATAGGAGTGAAGCTGTTGGCTTTACTGGACAGAGCTGTAAGGTTGCTTCCAGAAAGGTAGAGGCATGGAAAAAAGAAACTTTCACTGAAAACAGGAACATCTACTTTAAAATGCCTTGAAAATCACACGTTTGTATGTCAAATAATTACCAAACAAATCTAAAAGCAAATATGAAAACAAATGTATAAGTTTAATAAAAATGACAAAATTCTTTCAAAAGTGTTACGATTTCCACAACAATGCAACAATATTGTAAAACAATAATTTTTCGTGACAAACTATGAAAACGCTAAATGTTTGCAGATGGCGGTTTTGTATTGAGCTAGTTTATCAATTATGAGTACATTTCTAAAGGGGAAAGTGTGATGAACTAATGTCACTCTGAGTTATGGAGGCTCAAAATCCAGATTTTCCACAAAAAAAAAATTAAATATAGGATAAATCAATCCAATTGATTAATAGACTAAACAGAAGTAGAGATGTCTGTTGTGATGAACAGATGACGTTTGGAGAAAAAGCAACTTCAGCACAAACATCTAATCCTCAATCTATCAAGTAAGGTGGTGGAGGGATGGTGATTGGGGCTCGTTTTTAAGCAAACAGATCAGAGCAACTCGCAGTCAATAAGTCAACCATAACTCCATCGGCATGCCAAAATCACAGGCCCACTGAGAGCTAAATCTGGGTCATTGGCCCCATTATTCAGTTTTTCTTCAGGTTTGATTGGAAAAATTTAAATCTGGTTGATTGCAGATTTCCTTTAATAATAATAATAATGCATAACTGTTTTTTTACATATACCGCTACATTAACAATAAGACTGCAACTATGGATTATTCTGCAAATCGATTAACCTGTTGATTATTTTTTTAGATAAATCGATTAGTAATCAGGTAGCCAAAAGTTCCTTAAAGAAGAGTTTTTATGAAATTAAACCAGGTGAAACTAAAACTTTCACACTTGAGGAGTTCTGGCTAGAGCATATTGACAAATGAAAACATATTTTACTTAAATGCAAAATGTTTATATATTTCTTGTTACAATTTTTATATAATTACTGCCTTAAATGAGTCATTCCATCAGCTAAAGACATGTTTTAGAGTCTCTATACTCCAGTTATCGATTAATGGATTTATAAATTAGATAAATAATCGATTAATCGTGAATAATCCGATTAATTGTTTCAGCTCTAATTAAACAGACAAATGTAACACTGTTGATTAAATAAATATCTGCAAAATTGTGGTTTTAATCATTCAATCATGGTAAATGGCCTGTTCTTATATAGCGCTTTTTTGAGTCAGGAGACTTCAAAGTGCTTTACACTACATTCAGTCATTCACACACTGATGGTGGCAAGCTTCATTGTAGCCACAGCTGTCCTGGGGCTCACTGACAGAAGCAAGGATGCTGTACACTGGCGCCACCGGGCCCTCTGACCACCATCAGTAGACAATGCAGGTGAAGCGTCTTGCCCAAGGACACAGCAATACTGGAAGCCGGGGCCGGGGCTTGAACCTTCAACCCTTGAATTTAAGGGCAAACTCCTACACCCGACACCACTGTCGCCCAATCATGCACAAAATGGCAAAAATTAAGAAACGAATGACGTTCAGGTGAAATGATCTCATACCTCTTTCTGCCCATCATGTCTCCAAGCAAATGGAAAGGCTTTAATCTAGAGAGCTGTCAGGTTTGCACGGCTAAAGGAAACCAACTTCAGCCTCTCCTCGTCTCCTTTCTGCTCAAAACGACTGAACCAGAAACAGATCTACTTACGTGACATGAATGGTTAGCGTTAAGGCACCACGGACGGCTTATCGGACCTTAAATCAGGGAGAGCATTTTTTTTTTTTCCTCAAGACGCAGCAGATGGGGCAGATACAATCTCAACTAACATACCAGAAAGAAGCAACACTGGAATTCACATGAGGTAAATATTGAATTTGTAAAACACACAAGATGAGAGTTCCTGCTTTGAGCTATTGTTAAAGTTAAACTTGGGTCAGATGCTATCATAGTTCAGAAGAGGGCTGGAGGCAATTATCTGCATTTGGATTACAGGCTTAGCGCGACCTTTAAAACAACCAAACCATGGAGGAAAAAGTTGTTTTTTTCATACAATACTTAACGATCATCTGCTCATCTGCACAGCAACCGATGACTTAAGTGTGTGAAACTACAGACCTTAAAACTAGTCATACTGTATGGTGACCTAACAAGTGATTGCATGATCATACAAATGATCCTGCATTCATCTCTGGCAGAAATATTACTCTAAATTACAGTTATTATCAAATGTTGGACTTAAACTTTAGAGCACTTTCATTCCAGAACAATTTAAAACATCATGACAAACAATACGCCCTGAACAGAAAACCTGGAAAAAATAAATCAGCTAACTTAATGTCAGCCGTTTCAGCTTTCCTCTAATATATGAAAAATCCACTGAGTTATTATTTAAAGTAATACTTCTGGTGAACGTAAAGGTTTTAGAATGTGATCAGATACTCATGCATAAAACAAAATATCTTCACTGCAAAAAGTGAACAAAGAGTAAGAAGATGTACAGGTTTTATTACTTATTTTATGTGCAATATATGAGTAAGTGCAATCCACTGGGATCAATACAATAATAATGAAATCAGTGCAATATCAGTGAGAGCAGGGCAGTAAAAATAACTATTTCTTTCTTAAAGTCTATAACTTATTGCTTGTCTGTACTGTGATTAGCTTTATGGTGCGCACTGCAAAAAACATCCAAAAATAAGTAAAAATGTCTTAAATGATCTTTATTTAGCCTTAATTTGAGTTGGTAGACGACATTATTTGCCAATAGAATTCTTTTTTTTTAACTCTTAAAATAATATAATTAGATATTATGCACTTGAAATAACACAATGCAATAGTTTTTTTCTTATTTTAAATGTAAATTTTCTTCTTCCATTGGCAAAATGTCTCACTTACCTCCTCAATTCAAGAACAGATGCACTTATTTAAAAAAAAATGTACTTACTGAGATACATTTTTTTGAAGGCTGATGGAAATTAAGCTATAATCTGGCATATTTACATTGTCTAATGTAAAATTATCTTCCATTGGAATACCATTTTTACACACGAAATAGGAAGGAAACTATGTCATTATGTTACAGTAGTAGCCATTTAAAATGTCCCCACTTTCCTTGGCTGGTCCCCTAAGATTCCTTTTTTAAACATCAATCTTTGCACTAAAATATTCTGGCATGATTTGCGGACATTAAGATCTAAAGAGAAGCGTTATGTCCTGATCAGACCCTGTAATTTAGTGAAAGGGGGGAGTCAGACCAAAAAAAAGATATGCAAGAGGGGGTCACTCCAGTGGCTGGAAGTAAGCTGCCATTCAGCTGGCGTTTGACAGGGAAGGGCCATTTTGAATGGCTGCTACTGTATTTGAAGAAAAAGTCGATATATTTATCTAATTTTAAGGGCTAAAATACTCACCCCATTGGAAGATCATTTTACTCACTCGGTCAAATACACATTTTTCAAAAAACCTCATTGCTTATTTGTTGCACTAGTGTTGCTAACATCTCATTCTTTTTATCCAGCAGCTTTCTTTATTTTCTCCATCAGTGAGAACCATCAAGACAAGAGCCAATCAAAGCTATGATTAGATCACATCATCTAGACCTGGGCTCTTTAACCCGGGGCACACACAGAGATAATTAATTTGGTTTTAGCTTTGGTCCAGTATTTTTTAGCTTTTGTCAAGTATTTTTAATGAATAATTGCCTTAAGTTTCCTCAACAGCATAACCTAAAAAAGCACTTATTTTTTCAGTAAATTTCGACAAATATCCATATCCCATAAAGCAAACATATCCACCATCTTTTGCATTTTTCTTTCGTTTTAGGAATCCTTCTTTAAATCACTATAAGTGTTTTTTTTTTTTTTCAAAAAGCAATTAAACATTAGTGCCAATATACAAGTTTTAAATAAAACTGAGTTTTTTAGCTGGATTTAGCTGATTTAACATGAAAAGAATAGCAATGCAACCCATGTTAGAAAACCTCGGTAAAACGGGCAGTGATTTTTCTGTCCTTGAGCCGAGCCCTTTAGTTTACACAAATGAACTCCCAGAAATAGCTACTGTAAAGGGATCTACCGACAATATTTTTCACAGAAACCGTCTCATGATTTAAGCCAGAGATTTAACTGGGTTTTATACCTTTAGCTTTCAAGGTATGAAACCCTGGAACTTTTTTTAGACTTATTATGCAGAAAGAAAGGAAGAGGTGTGAGTAACCATGCTTTGTTAATTTAATTTAACAACAATAGGATCGTGTGTCCTCAGGTGACTACTGTTTCAGTTTAGGACACACTAAAGCACCAACAATGTATTTGCTGTAATAATTACAAGGATGCATTTTTTAAGCCAAAATGTAATTCTGTTATCTTCTGCATTGGTCCAAAAACCAACCGACCTTTATAAAAGGCACTTTTTTATATTTTCAAGGAAAGAGTTGCTTTTTTTCCGCACTGGACTAATTTTACTCTTCTGCTGTGATGAAAGCAGTCGATACAACTCCCTGCAGAAGATCTAAATAAACTCAAATCATGCTACAATTAATCCAGATTAGTAAATATTTCTGCATATTTCAATATTTTTGCTGTAGCTTTTTTTGTGCCTTAAGCAAAGGAGGGTTAATCTGTGTATCTAATGAGTGATGGATTTGACAGCTCACTATAAAACTCTTTTTAGAAGACAGAAATAAGCTAATATCTCCTGAGGAAACATGGGGAAATACTTCAAGAACTAGAGATCAGTATGAAATATTGAACATTCATCAGCTTTGAGGAACCTATTTTAGATTTCATAAAAATCAAACATTTTTTTTATAGATGAATGGGGAGTAATGCATGACACGGATTTAAAGCTCCTTTATCAAACAACCTGCAGCATACTTTTATGTGCTATGATCCTTAACCCTTTATAGGGCGCTTAGTGAAATACTTTGAAAATCAAAGAAATTTCAAGCCAATAGTGCTATTGGAAGCCAAGACCTTATAACCTTTGTAACATTAAAAAAATATGGATATTTTGATGGTAAAAATTAATGTCAATGTAATAACAAGAATGGCCAACTTCCCCGAATATATTAAGAAAAATAACAAAAGTACTTCTATAAGAAATTCATAAAAAACACTGAGTGAAAGAAACACATTTTAGTTTATAAACCTAAATATAATTGTTAAGTAGGCTTATTAATGTTTTAACTTTACTTTTTAACTTTTCAAGCTTTTAAATCTTTTTTTTTTCTTGACATGTTAACCTTTTTTATTAAGTAATATATCATTCAAGGGCTCATCTAATTGGTCAAACACCAAAATAAGATGTACAGTCATGTAGCAGTATCTTTGCTGAATGGTTGGATATAGATCTTGTGCTTCTAGACCTCCCTCAGGGACGGGGAGACTCCATTTGTAAGCGGTATGCATGTGATTTAAAACAGTAAGTTGTCCTATAAAGGATTTAAAAAATGGAATACGTCAAAACTCAAAATGAAAACTAAAATCTCAAGCAAAATCCTGATATTTGCCATTTTTACATTAATGTTGCGCTTTGTGTATAAAACTGGCTTTTCATTTGGGTACATCAAGTTCATAAATGTGAGCAAGAATATAATTTTAAATGATACTTCAAATTTAAATCTCTATGTTTTTCGGCCACCTAATCAGGAAGCAATGGTCTGAATCTGTAATACCACCTAGGTGGGAATCCTGAAAGACGGAAAACAGGAGAGGAAATGGACCGTGGGAAAAGAAATGCAAGAGCAGGCAGACACACAGGCTAGAGTACAAACATGAAGTTGTTAGAAGCCATCAAACACAGACGGACAGAAATGATAGGATGCTAGTTTTCCAAAATGTGAGCTGTGGTAATGTGAGAGCAAGAAGGGAGAAAGGGACTAATTCTAACAACCAGCCTGGCATCAGCATGCTAAGCATTCATACATCTGAGTAGTTAGTCCTACAAAGTCTTCATGGCTGTATGAGACATAGGTGGCAATTCCAGGGTTATTCCATCAGAAACGGTAAACGTTCTTCACATTTTTAACAATAAATGCACCCTTATGATGTGTGCAATCACATTATAAAAGAAAGATAATAAACATACAGCATGTAAACACCACAGGACACCTCCCTGGAAGCCACCCATCTGATCCTGCTGGGGGAGGCTGCTGCAGGCTGAAAATTCTGCAAGCTCTGCACACTGTTCTGCTGGGTGGTGCTTGCTATTCCTTTGCTATGCTATAAAAATAAACATGGTTCGCAAAACAAAAAAAATATGTTATATTTGATTTTGTTATTTATATGTTTAAAGTGGGGAAACGTAACGTTAGTTTCTCAGGTAGCTCATCTGATGCTTTCCTTACCTTGTTAGTAGGTTACACACAGTGATAAGGTTGGCTACTTATTTTACTTTTAATTTCATTTGAATTAGCTTAAGCAGCGTTTATATTTTCTTTATAAATAAATTAACTTGCAAATTATGAGGGCAAAGCTTTTAAAGTTTAAATCTTCTGGCAAAGATAAAGTAAAGAAGATCCTGCAATTTATGGAAGTAAAGCAGAATAAAATCCAGCAAGATCAGTAATATGTCAATTAATTATATGCCACATTCCCATGTAAATATCTGTCTTTGGAGGATGTGTTTTTTAGCACCCCTAGTTCTCTCATTTTTATTCCAAATACAATTTATAATTTGAATCACAGGGCTATTTTTATCTCTATGGTTAAGTATTTTCTCAAGTAGCAACTTTAACTGCTATACTTTCCTGTCTTAAAAGGCAGAACTCTTCTAGTCTTAAAAAAAAACTCATTCGTTGAAATGGGGGGGGGGGCTATTGTTTGAGCCCCTTAGGGGCTTTAAAAAACAAAAATGTCTTTTTTTGCACTTTATGAAACAAAGTACCCTATATTTTGTGGATGTACAGCTACATTTCTCATGTAAGTTTGCGTAGTTTTAACACAAACATTTATTTTTCATATTGCACCAGGACAGTTAATGAGCAACCTATACTTGTGTGCTTGTTTGTTCTGTCTAAAATGTTTATTTTGGAATAAAGAGGTTAATATAAAAAATATTTTTTTATCCGATTCATCGATTAATCGAAAAAATAATCGGCCGATTCATCGATTTTTAAAATAATCGTTAGTTGCAGCCCTAGTAGAATGTGAATAAGAATAAATGTTGAATATAATTTTGTCTATAAATATATTCAACAAAATGTTGACAAATATGCTAATTTATATATTTGTGTTGAAGTACTGTAAACAATTTGCCATTTATTATACTTTTGGAATAATTGGTTTAAAGGGTTGGAAATCGGTTTCATTATTTCACAATTTTATTGTTATAGATGTTGCCCTGCGATGGACTGGCAACCTGTCCGGGGTGTACCAAACCTCTCGCCCAGCTGGAGGTGGGCACCAGCACCCCTCCTGACCCCGCTTGGTATAAGCCTGACAGAAGATGGATGGATGGATGGATGGATGGATGGATGGATGGATGGATGGATGGATGGATGGATGGATGATAATCTCTTTCAACATTTCAACTATGAGCATATTGACCAACATCAACACACAGAATGTCTTCATTGCACTATCCATTTCAAACAAGCCTCTCAGGCAGAATATCGTCTGTACCAAAGAGGATTTAAGTCGTCTATCTGCTCAATCTGTATAAAGATTTCATGACAGAAAACATAATTAAGACACTCAATTTGAACAAGAAGAAAAATGAGGAAAAAAGGTTTAAAAAACATAAAATAAGCAAAATGTGACAAGTGTATTATTTCAACTATGGAGCAGACCAGTTAGATCTATAGATTCAATGCTTAATGGACTCAGTATTCAAATTAATGTGAAAAAAAAACAGCAAAGCACTAAATGATGCTCGAGGTCTTTTTTAAATACACAACTTTTAAAAATTAATTTGAGAATAAAACACACCTATTCTGATCTTGCTGTATGTAGTGGGGACAATGAGTCATTTTCAACCCTTCCTTTGCCATAAACCTGACAAAAACCCTAAACTTAACCATTACCTGTGCATAACCAACCCTCACCTTAAACCAAAACTGAGCTGGCACATAAGTCCTAAACCTAATAGCAAAAAACAAAGTGAGAACCAACAAAATGTTCTTAATTTGGTACAAACATTCATAATTTAATGGTGAAATCAGGAAAATGGTCCTCACAGTGATGGCAAAACAGGAGCACACAGACATTTAGTGTTCATTTAGCAACCATTTACTGAGACATAATTTCAAAAAGCTTCTTTAATGTCAAATGAAGTTACTACCACACAGCTTAACATTCAGGTCTCACATTTGCAGCTGTAGAGTTGAACCTGGGATTAAGTGCCTTGCCCAGGGGCACACTGACCTGTGGCAGATTGGAAGACAAATACTCCTCCCATATAAACACAGTCATCCACGGGAAATAATGTGGAAAGATATTTAAACTGCTTAAATAATAAACAAAGACATTGTAACTGAGATAAGTCACAGTTCCTGCTGAGGTTTTATAGTTGTTACTAAAACACTGATGACACGCAGCAACAGGCCTGGGCTTGAATCACTGGCCACACATAATTAAAAATGACTGCAGGCCTATGGAGCAGCGGATATCTGAGGCAGGTCAGTCTGAACGGAGCGCTCAGGCCATGATCGACTCCCTCCACATTCCTGCAAGCAAACGTCAGCAGGTGACACACAACCAGCATGAAAATATGACACTAAGGAACGTGCCCAGGGTGCTTTCTAAATAGGCATGAATGTTCTGTCAAGGATCCAGTTATTATTGCTGCCTATAGAAATATGGGGGGAAAAACAGAGGAAGGAAATCAAGTGAGTGCAGCTTAAGTCCCAAGGACAACGCTGAAGGGAAACAGTCGTTTGGTTTGGATCTGCAAACTGGGAGTTAAGACTAAACCCAGAGTTAACTTTTTTAGTACAGAAATTTATATAAAAATTTTTTGTTTGTTTGTTTTTGTTTTTTTAATGCTACCAATCAAATTTTGTCTAAAACATGATATAAAAAAATCTTAGTTCAAACTTAAGCACGTTAAAAACCTGAAAAAAACCTTTTTCAACATGTCCCGTTTCTCATTTTGTGAACCTGCTGACTTTGTGCCGCGCTTCATCACGCTCCCATCTCGATCAGATGAATAAGCTGAAACATACACTCATTTAAACCAATATACTGCACTTTTATTAAAGCAAAGACCAGCTTTTTTAAATGCTAACTGCAGGTTCTCTATAATGGAACACCGATCCGGGTAAACAGCACCACTCCTCTGTTGTTGCCATGGAGACTTTCACTTCCTGTGTCCACTCCCAGGACAATGACAGTAGCATTGGGTGAAACAGGAAGTGTCCCACTGTGGGGGGCTTCAACAAAAACACCATCGTGCCATTGTTATTAAACACAGCTGTTCTTTAAATGTGAGAAATGTCAAATTAAAGTTTGAACTTTCTCTACAAGAAAATCAATATCTTGTTTAACCAAAATCAGCACAAACTGTGCCACAAACAAATGATGCATCCTTGTGTCATGATGTATGATGCATCCATCATAAAAATTATCCCAAAGATTAAAAGCAAAACATTACTTTGACTCAATGCAGTGTGATAAACTACAAGTATCTGTTAGCGTCAATTGTGGTAACCGTGGCTTGCAGAAAAAAAAAATAGTTACTTAAAGGTAGTTTGCTACATGAAGCCAAAAAGGTTCTATTTTTAATCTGAGGATTGTTATGCTATTGTTGACACATTCACAGGGAAGTCTGCTTATTTGATGCTTTCCAGGAGCCAGTGACTAAAAAAAAAACTCAATTGGAGGCTGTTTTTAAAACATGGCTGCTCACAGAGGGCTCTATCCCAGAATACTAATGGAAAGTTAAGGGGAAGGAAAAAGTAGGGCCAGTACTATATTTTTTAAGTTTTCTTCCATTACATTGAGCATTGATTAGAAGTCCCCCTCCCTCTTCTATTGCTGCAAACTTCTGCTCAGCTTTGCTCACCACACAGACATATTTGGCTGTCTGGAAATACGAAGAGGTCATGAAAGTTACCTTATCAGGGTGAGTTTTGAAACTCTAGATAGAAAACTACAGGTAGCGTGTCAAGAGGCTGAATACCGCATAGTTAGCTGAGAAGAGAGATTGAATAATTAACCATGTACTTTAAATGTAAGTGGAGGATTTTCGAAAATTTTTGAAAAGACCAACCCTTTCCACTTTAAAAATAAAAATGCACATGTACCCGCTCCAGAGAGGGAACACATATTAAATGTGTGCGAGAGCATGTACAAGCCCGTTTCTCCTCGTGCACGCTCTGTTTAAAAGTTGCCATTTGATTTGCTCATAAAAGCTTACTTTCCAAAAGAAGATTTGCAATTTTTCCCTCTATGTCAGACTCACCACCGGTAAATGAAAATGGGGACGAGCACGTAGGACGGCCTTACATAAAACATATCACTAGAATGATTGGCAATTAGAAGGACCACTTATTTAGATGATCCACCTGGGAAAAAAACATATATACCTTTAAGTAACAAAAAAGTGAAATACCATTGCAACACAACTCAACTCAAATTTTATTTATAGAGCACATTTAAAGGAAAAGTCCGGTCAGCAAGGAATTATCAGTGGTTCATTATTTATACCTAAAACTAATACATTTGCTGTGATTTAATGAATTTAGAGATCACAGACTCTGGGAGTGGCCATTTTTGCCCAAATATAGTAACACCTCCCTCCTGACATCTTCCAGGCAGTGACGTCACTGTGCGGTAAGCCTAGCGCCATTCTCCCCACTTTACAAGCAAAATCAATGGGAACTACTAGACACATCTGCAATCAACAACAATTAACTCACAATGCCCAAGTGCATGGCAGTTGGATTTTGGAATACATCAGGTAAAAGTGAAAAAGTTATTTCACCTTTCTGATTCATTCGTCGTTGGATTGCCAACTTGAAGAGGGAGGATTTACCATCGAACATATGGCCAGAGAAAAAAAGCGTAATATGTGTTGGAAGAAGAATGTTTTCAAGATGACTTGGATAATAGCACATTGTGACAAACACCAGATACAGCATTGGGACTTGATCAACAGCCGATACCGCACCGTGACGTCACAAACCGGTAAGTGGCAGTAGTGTTCTTTGACAAACATGGATCTCCAGTAAAGCACATTCAAATAAAAATTACTCTTAATTTAAAACACTTATCATTTATTGAACAGTATGTAATAATTTTATATTTAAAGAAATTTCAGAAGTTTGAACTCTGAATATGGCCGGACTTTTCCTTTAAAAACTACTAGAGGTGACCAAAGTACTGTGCATGTAAAATAGCATGAATGATAAGAGAAAACAAGAAATTTATTTAAATTAAAATCTTTTGCAAGAGAGAAAATAATTTTTTTTTAGCAAGGATTAAAAAAGCCTAAACTGATCTGGCAGATCAAACATGACAGGGAAAGTTAATAAAAAGCCGCCACCACAGAGGCTCGGTCACCTTTGGTAACATAAGCCTATTAACATGAAAACTAACTTGAACTTTAGCAGGTAATCATTTGTTATCTTTTTATCCATTCGATTAAAGTTTATTTAACAAGGTTATAAATATTTGCTTCAAAATGGCCAACTTTTTCGGCTACATTGCACATTCCTAACAATCGTGGAGTCAATCCAATTCAACACTAAGCCATTGATTCCAGGAACCAATAGTAATTAAATACTATGTCAATAATAATAATCATGATATTAATAGATCTAATCTAGTTCTCAGCTTCGTATCCTCTCTGTTTTTTCCAACACACCCATTTCAGCTCTACTTAACAAATGTGGCTTTGCAATTACAAACCAAAAACCAAAAAGATATGATGTAAAAACTGTGGTTTAGGCTAAAATATGGAGTCTAACAGAAGTCCCAGATTTTAGGGTCACGTCATGCTTATGTTTTATTGTTGTAGAGAGTGGAAAAATGTTTTTTTTTTCCCTTTTAGATTCCAAGGCAGCTCTGGAAACATCAATATGACACACTCGTTTGGCTGATACAGTGGGAAAAGTGCACCACCCTGCATAAAGTTTTCCAGCAGACAGAGGGTACATCATTAACAGCTGCCTTTTGGTCCCATTTTCTTTTAAGTTAAAAGGTTCACTGGAAGTAGAAATAAAAAAAAAGTGGTTAGATTCCTGTTTCAAAAGATCGCAAAAACATGGGCCTTTTCTAAGTGCCTAGCACGTGGATGTGAAAGTAATGTTACATATGCAGAGTCTCACAAATACGTGCAAGCCAAAGAAAGAAGGGGCTGGATTCCACCTGGAGCAGCTGGGTTACATTAATCTGAGCAGATCACGGTCACTCCAAACGACTCCATCTGAGAAGCCACAGCACGTTTCACAAGCATCCCAATGGTGGCTCTCTGGTGAGCTAAAAATACACTCCTATTCTAGTTTTAGCTGATGCCGAGGCGAGCAGTACTGAGCAGCAAACCGGACAGAGGTCAGAGACAAAAAAAAACAAAAAAAACTTAGAAGGCAAACCCCCTGGTCATTGACTATAACGTACCAAACTAGGACTGAAACTTATACTGCTTTTCAATTAATTTCTTAATATTATTTTTCAATTTATAAATGGACAGCAAATGGTGCTTTATAGGAGTTTATTGTTTTAGAGAATTGGAAGCAGTTGAAGCTAAAACTAAAACCAATCGAGGAGTTCTGGATAGAAGACATTTATGGATAACGGAGGTTAAATGCACAACATATTTGTATTTCGCACACTTTTGGCAAAATATCTGCAAATCGCATGTTTTAGAGCAGAGGTCTTCAACGTGACTGATGAAGTTCCAAAAAAGGAAAATGAAAAACAATCCACTGGACTTTTTTTCCAAGTTTAAAGAGGTTTCATTTACCATCCAGAAAGCTTTTTCAATTCAAATGACTATAACCTGGATGACTGAGAACTTTCACCAGCGTTGATCCATGGAGAGACAAGCAAGGAACCCCTTGCCACGTCAGGTAGGTCTTAGGTAGGAGTAGGGTACAAAAACATCCACATCTTTTTAGGTATTTAGAGGAAACAAATGCATTAATATAAGCAAAGCACGTGAGAACACTGGACAGATAATAAAAGGTTTGCACTGAAGAAAGGGGGTTCTGCAGAGGTGCAATAATGCAAACCACAACAGCAAGGCCAATATGGGCCAAAATCCCTCCTTCGCATTTTTTTTTTTAAGTTTTGAAAGTAACACCATAATTAAAACACAGCATATTCTGTTGTCTCATTTTTTTAATGATCTGAAAAACTGTGTGACTGTTGTATAAGAAATAATGAAGGGGATGAAGACTTTCTCACCACTGCATGATCCAAATAGTGCTTTAGAAAGAAGAAAAATCAAGCAACTGGGGCAAATTATGGGCAAAAAGGTTCATCTCGGGTGCGTCTGCTGCATTGTGAAGCCCAGAGGAGCTCCAAGCATCACAAACAGCGCATGATGCTTGGAGAAGTCAAATCAGGACAATTTATGAATTTTAGAAGGGTTAAAACTGCTTCACTCTTATTGTTTGACACCCAGATATTTTCAGGAGTTATACTCTAGAACACTGGAAGCAGGAAGATCCATCCATTGCTTATTCTGGTGCATTTCATGTGTAATTGTTATATATTTTGATTACCTTAGTTAAGCTCCAAGGCATGTAATTGATGAATGTGTGCACTTGCTAATATGCACACATATAAATACAGATGCAAATTTATCAATATAGTGGCTGTGTCCAAATGTCCCCCCAATCACTATATAGGGCACCATATAGTGGCTGCACCATTTTAGATAAGTGTCCGAACGTCTAGTGGATGAAAAAGTAGTGGACTCAAAATTTCCCACAATGAACCTTGAAAAGTAGTGATCGTCCATCGTCCAAGACGAGCAGATATATCCTGGGATGCTTTGTGAGGAGAACTGTTCTTGCAAAGCATCGTGGGATTTGCAGTCACAACGGTCCGCTGTCGCCATAGGCTGCCGCTACCCGACAGTGGCAACTAATAAAGATGGTGCAGGCAATGTGTGGGGGAGGCGGAGTCACATGAACACCAGAGAGCGAAAAGAGGTGACCATCTTCTCCAAACGGTCAGTTAGCTGAGTTCACAATATAAAACCCACTATATACACTCACCGGCCACTTTATTAGGTACCCCATGCTTGTAATGGGTTGGACCCCCTTTTGCCTTCAGAACTGCCTCAATTCTTCGTGGCATAGATTCAACAAGGTGGTGGAAGCATTCCTCAGGGAGTTTGGTCCATATTGACATGATGGCATCACACAGTTGCTGCAGATTTGTCGGCTGCACATCCATGATTCGAATCTCTCGTTCCACCACATCCCAAAGATGCTCTATTGGATTGAGATCTGGTGACTGTGGAGGCCATTTGAGTACAGTGAACTCATTGTCATGTTCAAGAAACCAGTCTGAGATGATTCCAGCTTTATGACATGGCGCATTATCCTGCTGAAAGTAGCCATCAGAAGTTGGGTACATTGTGGTCATAAAGGGATGGACATGGTCAGCAACAATACTCAGGTAGGCTGTGGCGTTGCAATGATGCTCAATTGGTACCAAGAGGCTCAAAGAGTGCCAAGAAAATATTCCCCACACCATGACACCACCACCACCAGCCTGAACCGTTGATACAAGGCAGGATGGATCCATGCTTTCATGTTGTAGACGCCAAATTCTGACCCTACCATCCGAATGTCGCAGCAGAAATTGAGACTCATCAGACCAGGCAACGTTTTTCCAATCTTCTATTGTCCAATTTCGATGAGCTTGTGCAAATTGTAGCCTCAGTTTACTGTTCTTAGCTGAAAGGAGTGGCACCCGGTGTGGTCTTCTGCTGCTGTAGCCCATCTGTCTCAAAGTTTGACGTACTGTGCGTTCAGAGATGCTCTTCTGCCCACCTTGGTTGTAACGGATGGTTATTTGAGTCACTGTTGCCCTTCTATCAGCTCGAACCAGTCTGGCCATTCTCCTCTGACCTCTGGCATCAACAAGGCATTTCCGCCCACAGAACTGCCGCTCACTGGATGTTTTTTCTTTTTCGGACCATTCTCTGTAAACCCTAGAGATGGTTGTGCGTGAAAATCCCAGTAGATCAGCAGTTTCTGAAATAGTCAGACCAGCCCTTCTGGCACCAACAAACATGCCATGTTCAAAGTCACTCAAATCACCTTTCTTCCCCATACTGATGCTCGGTTTGAACTGCAGGAGATTGTCTTGACCATGTCTACATGCCTAAATGCACTGAGTTGCCGCCATCTGATTGGCTGGTTAGAAATTAAGTGTTAACGAGCAGTTGGACAGGTGTACCTAATAAAGTGGCGAGGAGTGTAGTCCCCACTCTATATAGTGATTGAGAGATTTAGGGGGTTAGGACGGACTTGGTGAGTTGTTGTTTTTTTTTTTTAAGTAGCCATCTTTAGTTAATCGTTTTTTTAAATCCAGTTGGTGTGATCATTCATTTTCCTTTTGGTATGATGCGATTCCTACTGTGATCACATCTGACTAAAGAGGGCCTGTATTTGTTAAAGATTTTTTTATAAAAGGCACAACTTTTCCATGTTTCTTCATCATTAGTTTGGTGGTAAACAAATAGATCTCCAACAAATCCACTGTATGCGTCATTGTCAAGGTAAATTTAATCCAAGCAAATTTGTTTTGTGATTCTGTCTAACAAAAAGGCAATCAATTCTTAAATAAAGAGCCGTTTGAAAATACTTATCAGAGCTTAAGAGTGACAGTAAAAACCTTTCATCTAAATTAAACAGAGTAAACACAGGGTTCACTTTTTCAGCTATTAGTACTGACACCACATCCAGTTTAAGCCCGGTTTAAGTTGCAGAATTATCCAAAGCACATCTGTTTAGAGTATTAGGGGGAAAAAATCTCGACCTGTAATTACAAAGAGGCGTTACAGAGGCTCTCGCTGTCTTCTGCGAGGATGGGGGATGACTTGCCTGCTTTCTGCCCTCAGCAGATCGGAGGCCGTTTGAAATCTGAGCCCTTAGGTTCAGACGGAGCCGCAGCCCAAGGAGAGACAGCAGGAGCTGCTGTGTGATAACACCGATTTTGGCTGCCTGCCTCAAGGATTGGGGGGGGGGGGGGGGGGGGGGGGGGGGGGTTCATGGAAGATATTAAGATATTGGTGGGAATGTGTAGTGAAGGAGCAGAGAGTGGAGGACTTATGTTTTAATTCAAATCATAAAATGATACATGATGATTCATGATACAAGCAAGTTATTGTTGTATTTAGCCTTCTTTATCTTGTTCAAGTGTTTAGTCACTGAAGCAGCAGTGTTACCAAGAGTCAAGTGTTTGTTAGTCAAAACAAGGCAAGCAATTAGACATAGGCTTTTTTTAGACTTACACAGACTTTTCACAGAAAATTGCACATTAAAAACATTGTTGTCTGCATTGCTCTAGTGAAAACACATCCCTACGTTACATTTAGGGTAACTAAATAATTCATTCCCTCGTGTTTTTGGACCGTGGGAGAAAGCCAGAGTACCTTGAAAGCACAACACATAAACAGGGAGAAACTGTGCCGAAATAGATTAGATAGTAAGTAAGTAAGGTTTATTTATATAGCACCTTTCAGAGACATAGAGGTCACAAAGTGCTTCACAAAATGACAATTCATTTACAGAAGGGGTGGAACGGTTCACAAAATCCATGGTTTGGTTCACGGTTTTGTAGTCACGGTTTTCGGTTCGGTATATGTTGATTGTTACACCGAAATCTCTTAAAAATTAATGAAATTAATGAAAAAATCCCCCAAAACTATAGAATGTAATTATTTTTAATGATCCGCGGAAACCCTGAATCATTTCCGCATCTCCAAGGAACTCAGAGCGGAGCGGACGGGAAGCCACAGCAGAGGCTATAGGCCTTGCTTTGAGCAGGCGGTCTGGAGCGCAGCGGGGTGGAGCGCTGACGGAGTATGAGGGATTTCGGGGTTAGCATGACATGTTGGTCGTGTTGCTGTTAGCATAAACAAAACGTGTTGCACAATGCTTGCACACTGTTGCACTTTTATCCACAACTTTCTTTCCGCCATCATCGTAGGTCACTCTAAATGCAAAGCGGTCCCATACAGCAGACCTATAAAGTGCTGCTGGCGCGTCTTCCAACTCCTGTTCTTTCCCACTCGCCATTCCGACACAATTCTCCAAAACAACTGATTTTTTTCTGCTACACCCGGCTACGCTGCTTCGCTTCTTCTTCTTCTTGTTTACTACTGGTGGTTGGCTTTGGTCGGAGTACCGCCACCTTCTGCTCTGGAGTGTAAAAGCTTCGCCTATGAGAAAAAGGAGCAGCGCATGAACCGAACGCAACACACGCGAATCGAACCGAGACAGTCGAACCGAACGGTTCGGACGGTTTTCATAAACCGTTCCATCCCTAATTTACAGTCACAAAAGAAATGGTAATAAAACAGCCCTTAATCTACTAGAATTGAAATGTTTTCTTAAACAAATAGGTTTTCAGTTCGCTCTTAAAAACAGCAGAATCAAATAAGCGCAAGGAAAGCGGGAGAACGTTCCAGAGCGTCGGTGCAACCGCCTGAAAGGAGATCAATGGAATATCCTCTTGCTCCAAGGCACCAGTGTCACTAATATCTCCACATTTCAGCTCCTAAAATATATCGCTTTAAACTTCCTTTCAAGAAGTTATATGAAGGTAGTTTAATACGGATGTTAACATAGTACATATAATATTCCGGTGAGGAAATATTTAACTGCAGCATTTCATATCTGCAGATCCATCTGTTAAGTTCTCATGCGTTTATTCCACTAAAGCGGGTCAATAATCCACAGAAATAAGCATTGTGAACAAACTCCTTAACTGAACAAAAGCTTATTGTCTCAGCTGAGAAGGTCAGAACAGCCAGCCCTTCACATCAAGTCTTACTGAGCCCACACGAGCCTGAACTTTCCATCTCCATAGCTAGATCTGCTGGACGCCTTTTACACTGCTCCTGTTTAGAACAGAAACCCAGACACAAAAAGAAGACCAAAAATATCAGCATAACTGTGTTAAAGACTAGTGAACAGGATTATTCCCAGATGGGAAATATATGTTTCCAGCAGACTCGGGACCTGCCCTGAGGTCTCTTCTACAAGGATCAATCAGATCCCTATCAAGCCCTTTTGATGAGGAGAGGTTGTGGCTCTACTCTGAAGACGTCAGAGATCACAGAGCTGCTCAGCTTCTTGTATCCATGATATTCTTCTGACCATTATCTACAGCAGGCATCCCTAAAGTTGGTCGTTGAGTGTTGCTGCCCTGCAGGTTTAAGAGGTTTCCCTGCTATAGCACACCTGATTTTCATTGATAGCTGATTAACAGGCTGTTGCTAATCATCAGAATCAGCTGTGCTAAAGCAGGGAAACCTCAAAAACCTGCAGGACAGCGGCCCTCGAGGACAGACTTTGGGGATGCCTGCTCTACAGTGATGTAAAAACTACTAGACCCACTCTGGTTTTCATCAATTTCTTGTTCCAAAAATATGTGTTGACCCTGTCACACCGATTTAGCCAGCGTATACCCGAGGTCCCAGAAACGCTGGCATACGCTGAACTTTTTTTTTCAGTTTTGTGCATATACCTAGAGTATTCATAATGAGTCCAGAAATTATGTCCAACGACATCCTAACTTATGCATAATGCACGGCAGATCATCCCTTTGAAATTATGCACCAGCATCAGTTAAAGCCGCTTCCCTCAGGTGCCCTGTCTGCATAAAGAGATGTCTTTGATGGCGGTATTAACCTAACTGCTGTTTATCGCAGTTGTCTGGAACACATCAGACTGTAACTTATGCCCCACATATGAGCATACGCTCACATAAGTAGGAAACTGGAGAGATGAAGCGTGGACCCCCTAATTATGTATATTGTATGAAATTGTGTTCTATCAAACTGGTCCTATAGTCACTCTATTACAGATGGAGTCATGTAACGAAAGTAATTTCGCCCTGAGATTATTAAACTATTTCTGATTCCTCACTGATGGGACAGGTGTTGTGAATGAAACGGTGCCCAGCTTGAACGTTTTCCTGTGTGTCGCTAAATGTGTGCATTGATGACTGAAAGACATCTTCTGCCTTCATTTATCTGTTTACTACAGTGTGTTGAATTCATGTTAATGTGGATTTAAAGACATTTCATTTAGTGGAAAAAATTGCAGTTGGGAATATAAAAAAAGTCCAATCAACTAAGGCCCCGTCCACACGAAGCCAAACCCTGGTCTAAACGCACAAATTTTTCACCAAACCAGCCTCTCATCCATACGAAAACGGCGTTTCAGGGGTCTGTAAACGATCTTTTTTTTATTCAGCCTTCAGAGTGGGAAGATTTTGAAACGCCGTTTTCGCATTTCCATCTTTAAGCTCTAACCGCATTTTTTTTTTTTTTTTACACGCATGCGTCATAGCGTCGCCTCTAAACACGCATGCGCGACACAGTATCACAACAACAATGGCGCCGTACTGTGTTGAATGGTTGCTGCTCATGCTACTCACCCTGCTGTCGGGCTTACAACAGAATCTTCTTCTTCTGGAATATCTCCAGGAAGAACAGAGCAATATCGACGACATGGTTCAGCACCTGAATTTGACTGAACCACGAAAATGGACCCGCAGGGCAACCATGTATAAATATTGGTGCGCATGCCCAACATTTCGTCGCCTATTTTTGCTTTGGCACCACAGCGCCACTTACAGGCCTGGCATACATTTTGCAGCGTTTTCATGCATTCGTATGGACGATGACATTTATTTTACGTCTCCGTCTTTATGACAAACGTTCTGGAAAATATTAGCGTTTCGTGTTCGTTTTGACTTCGTGTGGACGGGGCCTAAAACTTTTGCGACCCCCATGCAGTGGAGTCTCGGACCCCCTGTTGAAGACCTCTGGCTAAATCGTCAGGGTGTGACGGGGCCTTGAATACAACGAACATGACAAAAAAAGGTCCGATATTTTTTTTCTTCCAATGACTGTATATCTTATGGCTACATCAAAGGGCTGGAATGTAGAGCATTTTCTCTTCTGGCTCAGCACCTTTTTCCCCATGACGGATCAGGGCTACGCCTGCATGAGACTGCAAGGCCAAAATTCAGTGATCCATTCCAGTGTTAACAAGATGGTAAGATTCCCTGACCCAGAAGGACCTACCCACCACGGACTCATGATGTTAAACATTTGATTCTCATTCCGGCTGCTTAGCTTAGAAATGAATCACCCCCATCTTCCAATAAAATCATTGCTTGAAGAGACCAGCCTAATCATTTTCCTTGAAGGATGATTCACTCACACAAAAAAAATTTATTTCCACATCTACAACTGGAGATCCTTTCACTGACTTTTCAAGCAGGAAATGAGACAAGGGGCGGTCAGAGTCCAATCCATGCTGTTAACAAGCTCCACTTTGTGCAAAGAAATGCCTCAAATACAGCCACAGGTCTTGTTTTGGTACAATATAGCTTTATTATCCTTTAAGGCAACTGCATCCCCATGTACTGTTGAGAAGTTGTTCAATTGTGACAACCAAACTCGCATCAGCCTCAAAGCAGTTCCACAGTGGTAACAATATGATCCACTATTCAGGGTAAAACTAAAGCTGCTCCTCTTGTCTGACCATATACCCCATTTACACTACCCTTGAAAAACCGGTGCGAAGTAACTTAGATAACTTATCGTGTTTAAATGGAAAGCAAACTGAACTGAACCGAGCTAGACACAACCGAACCGAGCTAACTCCAGACCAGTTCCAAAGGTGGGCTCGGCTCGGTTCTCTGATAACAAAAGCGTATGAGCAGAACGCGTCATCTCCGTCTGGCTGAATCTTCCCGATTCATACTCCATTCCAGTCGTTGGCGGTAATGCCCCTCCGGAAGTTGCTTGCCAACCAACAAAAAACAAAGAAGAAGAACAACTATAAACATCTACGAAAGGTTCCCGTCTTTGCCTGACCCTCCGCAAACACCGAAGTAAAGCAATAATAATCAAGCATAACTTTCTGAATGTGACGGGCGCCGCCATTTTGATTTGCTTGATTCCCTCCTTCTTCGTCTTCTTGTTCTTGTGTTTTATGGCTGTTGGCAAACAACTTTGTGCATTACTGCTACCAACTGCTTGATTTCCTCCTTCAATACTGGCAGTAATACCGCAGATCGTGACTAGGAGGCCAGGAGTCGAGGAACCGAGATAGCGTGATGTGTAAACGGTCGTCAGAACCAAGCTCAGCCTGGTTACTGATCCGAGCTCAGATCGGTCTCGGCATGGATCCGTTTTTCAAGGGTAGTGTAAATGGGGTAATTATACTAGTGGTCTTTTAAAGCTGGGTGGGACAGAAGGGTGCATGTAGAGCAACATGGTGAAATAATTTCTTTATCCATATTTTAGAAGCTCCAGATTTCACTATTACTGTGAAAGAAAATGAATCAAGTTTGATCTCCAAGAGGTCTACATCATCTCGTCATTCACCATGACAAGGCTTACCTGGCATAGACCAGATAGGCTTATGCATCACTCGTTTTTTTAATCAAAGAAATACAGGGTATTCCAGCTAAAAAAGACAGAATAGTGGAGTCTACAGTTAGTGCCATTGGTGCAGCCATGTTTGTTTTGCTTCAGCCAAGCATTCCTGGTTGACATCTTACACATCGCTGCATTCCATTAGTTTTAAACCTATCTTCAATCCAGGCTAATTCATCTATTGGCTTCTGGTAAGATGTATTTTCGGGAGTTTGTTGATTCAAAGATCTCTGGACAATCCATCTTGCTTTACAGGGAAATGGTAGGCAGGAGAAGACTGTCCCGCCATTAATAAGCCCATCTAAAGAAAGCTAAATTCAAAATCCATCTCATCCAGACTGGTTTTCCATCAGTACCTTTCAGCTATCTCCACTCTTCTTCCCCTTTTTACCTCCTTCTGACAGAAAGCAGACTACTGTGGACTGCCAGAATATTTTATAGATAAGAGGAGCAGAAGGGGAAGCAGCGGAGGAAAAACTCTAAACCATCCCTGACATAAACCTGACTGTATAACCGTCCAGTTTCCTTAAAGCTACAGTGTGTAATAATTACAGGTATATACAGTCAGAAATGTAATATATTATACATAACTATGTTATTTATCATCATCTACAAGCTCAGCCTCTTAACCTTAATATTTGCGTTGCCTTAGAATTCGTTATTCATAATTACATAGGAGCGGGTCTCGCAGCCATGGAGGCAGACATCTTTGCGCTACGGCAGCGCAGAGCCAACAAACTAGTGATTGTGAGATCGCCAAAATGTCACAACGATGTAGAAAAAATAACGGGTATATTTATTATCTTAAGTCTACATGAAATCTATACCCTACACAGACTAATGAAATACTATCTGTAAAATTATCTATGTAAACAAACCTCATCACTTGAGAAGGTAGGTGATGCGGACGTCGTGGAAGACATTTTGTCCCGTAACGTTCGCCGTACTGTTGGGGGGGAGAAGCGGTGGGGGGGGGAGATGTTCATGTTACTGCAGTCTGCAGTCTGACCGCTAGATGTCGCTAAAAGTTACACACTGTAGCTTTAAAGTTTGAATATCAAATTCTTTTCTGAGTGGCTGTTGAAAAATATGCTTTACAAATTACTTTTTGGTTAGAAACTCTAATTTTTATTAATGTTTTTTTTCTACAATTTAGTAAGCATTAATGTAACAGACAGGTGAGCGCTCTCATCATGGCAGGACTGCTATTGTGTACCATAACAGAGCAGCACATGCCTGGGGATTAACCACGGGCCCTGTCATGTCTGTGTTGAGAGGCTGCAGGGGGGCCACAAGCTTTGTCACCACTGTAATACAACACTCACAAATTCAGCAAAATATGGCTTCAGTCTGAGGGGACGTATGTACGAGCTCCTGGCATTTAACCCATATGGCAAAAGCACAGCTGCTACCAACCATATCAGTGCAATCATTTTAAAATAGACGTTGTAAAGGCATTCATACCTCTTCAGCCTCCCTTCTTCTATATTTTGCATTGTAAACACAAACTGCAAAGTGTTTTTACTGAGGATGTATCCAATTAAAGGGAAAATTGGAAGTCAATGAAAACTGTTAAAGGGATCTTAATATTTTTACAAAACAGTGTCTATACATTTCCTACCTTTGACCTAATTAACTGAAATACTGCATACAAGCAATAGACTTAAAAAGAGAGAAAAACAACTTAATTAGCAAATTTGAAGTAATTAACCCATGTTGAAAATGTTAAAGATGAGGTTATTTAAGTTGTAAAACTGGATCCAAACCCTTTGATTACGCCACAGAGCCTTTTACAATCAACCATCCATAATATGAAAGAGAGTGGCCAATCTGCAAACAAATCAGGCCATACCAATCAATCTAAAAGCTGATTTATACACAGAAACCAGGTTGTCTGCGTGTGTCGCAGTGAATGTAAAAAATGTGTCCCCACCCCTTCTGCAGACACTCTGGTGCACCTCTACATAATTGTAGGTGACCGCAGACAATGCCGCAGACAGGAGGCCTTTGATTGGTCAATTCTACCAGCTTGTTTTGTTTGCATGAACGCCATTGTGGAAAACGATTCCAGAAGATGGACCAGCCAGAAGAGCGAGGTGCACGAGAATGCTGGGACCCATTTTCCACCTGGATCCCTGCTCTTTTTCGCCCTCATGTCCCTACGTTGTCGCACAAACTTGCCCCCACTTCCTCACCACCTCGGCCGTATCTAAACCCACAGCTAGTTTGTGATTGTCCGTGGCATATAGGCTGCATGGAAGGCATGGAAAAACAGAAACAGAAGAACAAAATTGAAAATGGATCGATCAGATACTTGGATCGTATATCTTCTCCGATATTTACAAATTAGCTGGATCGGATATCGGTGATTTGATATTGGAGATCCAATCCAGTGCACTTTACATAAAATGTCTTTCTTTTTGCCGCTTATGTGTTAATAAATAATATAAAGTACATTTCTACCCATTTGTTACCTTTTTTAACAATATTTATCTCAAGCTTAAAGTCTTCACTCACATGGGAAGATATATGGTTCCTTTATTCAACAGTTGAATCAGATCGGCATCGGAAATCGGCCGATACTCTTAACCCAGGTATCGGGATCTGACTGGATCAGGTGCATCTCTAGAAAAACTTATAAGGTCTAGATTTACAAAGCATTGACTCAAGAGGACCGATAAATACCATTACAGTTTGGGTTTTTGTTTGCCTCTTTTATTTGACGTGTACAGTGGTGCATACCATCATTAAAATGTAACTCTATGACATGTTTACCCCACAGATATCAGAGTGGACTTCCCCATTAAGATACTGATAGAAGTGTTTTGCTTTATAAACAACTACTTGGTTTTATTTAGTTTAAGAACAAAGCAAAAGTCTTTCTGCACGGTGTCTCCCTCCAGCTAGCGTTAGAAGCAGCAGTGAGTTAATGAGGGGAAATGCAAAATGTGAGGAAGCTTGAGAGGCCAAAGCCTCGCTCACATAAAGGCCTGCTGAAGAAAGGGGAGCTTTGTTCAGAGCAACACAAGCAGGTTCCTCTTTAATGACTTCATGAGCATGCCAATCACTTACGCCACACAATTCCATCATGCAGCCACACCATTCAGAGATATCCCCATCATGTGAGCAAAGTAGCACGTGATTCTTAGCACAACACCCCCCAGTTCAGTGTACTGACCCCATCGTCAAGAGGATGGGGTCATTTTAACTGAACCGGTAACAGGGCGCTCGCTCAGTTTCTATAGCTCTGAAATGGTGATCGGAAACTTTGATCCTTTTTATAGAGGATTTTTTTAAGCTACAACCAAGAATTCATCTGATGAAGGCTGTCTAGTAACCACCGTTCCTCAAGCTTCTCTTGGATTTAATAACATTTTCCCTGATACCTGTCAGGGTATCAGGGAAATAGTTATAATCATAATCATAGTTATAATCATCATAGTTATAATTAGGGGTAATAACCTTTCCTATTTCACGTCCACTGGGCTAAACAAGGATCAGAACCACAAACAACCTTAACAGAGGTCAATTTCCAGGTACAAAAAAGTAATGTGCCTATCAATTGCACTAGATCTGAAATTTGAGTGTATTCCTTTCCGTAAGCAAGTATTTAAATGTCTAAACTAGCTAAATAAATACATTGATAAAATCAGGTTGACTGCATGGGAACTGACCTATTTGTTTACAGATACAAAGTGGGTAAAAAGTGAGGGCATGGGTTTTAGCAAAAGAGCAAATTGTAGAAGTGTAGGAAAACCATAACAGTTGCTTTTGTTTGAAGGAAATACTTGATAAACTGTTACTAGACTTGATTACCAGCTTGTCTAATGGTACTACATTGAGGACAGAAAGAGTGTAGGAGTAAGCAGCATAAAATTATGTCACACACTTTGCATATCTTTCACTGTCAGAATGCTTTCTAGTGGTAAAGGTATCAAGTTCTCTAACAATTGCAGCTGGTCCTTGAGTATGCAGCCCACAGCATCACACCTCCTCTAGCAATTCAATTCAGTTTATTTCTATAGTGCCAATTTACAACACATATCATCTCAAGGCACTTTACAGTTCACCAGATCATCTAGTCAGATTGATTCAGTTTTCTATCGTAGGAAAACCAGTTGATCGCATCGACTCCTTGACTCAAAGGCAATCCCTCACACTAAGCATGCTTGTAGCGACAGTGGAGAGGAAAAACTCCCTTTTAACAGGAAGAAACCTCCAGCAGAATCAGGCTCAGTGTGAGCGGCCATCTGCTGAGGCTGACTGGGATTCAAGGAGACAGAAGCTGACATACAAGAAGAACCAGAGATACAAAAGGAAACTGTCAACCAGCTCCACAGGCGGCTCTATCCAGGAAACACACAGCCAGACAGACGAGCTCTGAGCCAGCTCTCATGTCAGAGGACGAAGAGAGCACATCTATCCAGCACACCTACCTGTAAGGTCTGAGGTGATTTTCCAAATCCCTATTTTAACCCCTTTAACCAAACCAATGAGATGTTTGGTGCCGAAAAGCTAAGTGTAAGGTCTATTTCAGGTAAAACGCTTCACAAAACCCCCTATTATGGATGACTTCCTCCTCTAATATCTTACAAGTTAGTTCACTGAGATCAATGGTCCTGTGTGTATATCCGTTTATGGATTCCACTCAGCAAATACAACCTTTTTTCAGTGCCTTAAATTCTAGCAGAAGTGTTGTTTACCATCCTGACACACTCCAAAATATGAAGGTGGATAGTCAAAGAACAAAAGTTTTAATATCATGGGAACAGTGTTTAGCATTTCAATTTAAGTAGCGTTTAGGGGCATCCATACATTTATGTTTAGGAAAGAAGAATAAAGCTGAATTTCCCCTGATATACCAACCAAACAGGTCAGCATGGAGTTCCTTAAGCAGCGAGCTTTGGAGTTAACTCATCTATAGTCTTCTCTGCGCATCCTGCAACGATAACTTCAGCTTCTTTCCCAGCCTGTCGGCCAGAGGGTGCGTTCAATTTAACGCTCGAACTGGGAAATCAGAAATGGCATAATCTTCAGGGTGATATAGTGTTGTGGACCCTCCTTATATTCCACATCATTCATATCCGACCTCTCTGTATCCACTATTACAACCATGACATATTACTATTGTAAGAGATATTCTGCACATATAAACAATGATGGAACTTTAAACATCCATCCTGAATGCGGAAGTTTTTTTACTTGGAAATTTGAATTTTCTGGAATTCTAGTTGAATTTTTTTTACTCTGAAGTCAGAAATTCCAACCTCAGAGTACAAATGGAGATCGCCTTTCATGTTCAAACCTCAGAGGAACAGGAAGCCGTTACTAATAAAAAGTATCTTTACATATTGAGCAGTAAAAAAAAAAAACAACAAAAAAAACACACATTTCAAATTTTTCAATTTAGGTACGAATGTTTAAAGTATCCAAAAAGTTTAGCCAGTTGAATAAAAATATAGATTTCTAAAGTTTCCATGCTAAAATGATGCAGATGGAACATGCGTACCGTATATATTTACTTTGAGGTTGTTGTTTTTTTCCCCCATCTTTACCCAGCAGGAACTAATTAGTTCTTTTGTACGTTTGAAAAATAGCTCAGTGACACTTTCAGCTTCAAAGACATCCGGTTTGTTCGTTCATTGAGAGGCCACACATCAGGTCTAACAGGGTGGCGGGCGGTGATGTAAGGGGATGACAAAACCTGAAGTCACTCATTGTTTCACTAAAGCCATTTTTACGCATGACTAACACCATCCTCACAGCTTCATCTATTTGCTCAAGTGACAGCATGCAGTGCTTTATATGTTACAGAAAGAGATCAAACTGGCTCCACAAACAGTATTTGTATTTAACCCAGCCGGTACACATCATTAAGGAAACAGAACAGTGAGTTAGATAAGTCTGTAATCCATAGAAGTTATCAAGGGGTCATAGTAACAGTAATTTTATAATCTATAACAACTCTCATTAGGATGCAAAGAAAACAGTGGACCTGAAAATCAATTATAATATTAATCTATCACATATTTAGGCTAACTGAACTGTTTAGATGCACTGTTTAATGACTTAAGGGTCACCTTAGAGGCTCATCTTTGCGTCCAGGCTTTTAGCAAGCAATGTGTACCTTGTACGGCCTTTACTAAAAAAAAAAAAAGGCTTATTTTACATGCTGTTTTTCCCCTGGAAACGTCACCCAAATTTTCAAAAATTCACAAGCAGCAGATGCTGGAGTTGAAAAAAATTGAACTTTTGCTGCTCGACGCGCCACATTAACCAATCAGAGAAGCTGATCTGAGAGATGGCGGGGGAAAAAAGAGAGCGCTCCTGATGCAGAGCGCCATGATCACTCACTGAAACTGTTTATTAACGCCTAAATTAACTTAAAATGTTGAAACCTCCTGGAAAATTTTGTTTGGTTTTATTATCCTGATGCTTGCAGTTTGTGCCACATACCTGAAAAACACTAACATCTACTTCTACCTGCAAAGAACAGTAGAGTGAAACCTCCCAGCTGCTGCTGGGGATTCTCAGTGACGGCGCCTGCATCCTAAATGACAGCTACATCATATTTTAAAGGCAAAGTAGTAATCTTGATCAACTCGATGCACAGACAATGTTTTACTTTGAGTTTCTCGGATAAAAATATATTTAAAATACTTTTTAACAGGTTAACCAGCAAATATAGCAAAGCTGCTCTCTGCCACAGGAGCAGCAGAAGCATCAGACGGATCTGGACACACTTTACTGGACGTCTGACCTTAATGTGGACAAGCATCAAAAATGAAGCTGCAGAAGTTTTTTTTGATGGCGTTAGGTATGAACGTAGCATTATGTTTTCTCATTGTTTGAATGAAACACAATGTTGTACCTGAAAATGATCTCATGTCTTCCTTATAAAAATTTCCACCTCTAGTCATGCACACATACTTCCCATAATCAGCACAAAAGCATTGATGTAAAAGACAAAAAAATTATCTGCATTCCACCTCAAAATGCAGGAAATGGCGTTTCAGAGTCTAAATTCCCGCATTTTCAGGGGGAGGAGAACCTCGGACCCCCCTACGCCGCGCAAATCTTAAAGACGTTACACACCAAGGTGTACACCCTATGAAATATTCCCAGCTAAAAGCCTTTTTGCACCAATCCTGCTGTCTGATAAAGGAGAATCTCCATCCAAACAGAAACACTACGTTCATTGATCGGTATTAAACAGAAATTGCATGAAATTTATGAACAGAAACTTTGTTGTTGAAACTTTTTATAGTTTGCAAACATTAAATGACAAACATTTTACAGCTTTTACTGACGCCTATGGAAAAACCAATGCAGGGTTATTAAAGATATCATTAGTGATCCACGGTTTCCCTGACAGGAAGAAATAAATTAACCTTGAAGTGCTTATCAGAAAGGAGAAGCAGGATAGTTTGAAACAACTACTCCTTCTACATACGACCCCTCTGCTCTTCTCACTGAGAAAGAGAGTGATATCAGCTACACTGCCCTGATTAACACTTTCCCCTGAGTCCATGATAAATTCATTCAAACTGTGCCAGGAGGTCAGATTCTAAAACATTCATCCCTCTTTTTAGCATCCTGATGTTGCAGATGTTTAGTTTCCTTTCAATCTGTGCTTTTTGTTTTTTTACGAGTTTTTAGTATTTCTTAACTTCCTTTAAAGTCAGAACTGTGATTAAAGGAAAGCCAACAGTTTCCATCAACAGCAGCATTTATCTCCTGCTGGGACTCAAACCAGAGTTTTTTTTCCAGTCTCCATAACCTCTACTCTCCCTATTGGCGTCTGTCGTATCGCTGAATGCGCCCTGACGTGATAGAAAGCTGTGGTCCCTTTAGAAATAGCAGACCCAGGGCCTGTGGGGTGTCAGATGTCAGCGGGGACCAGTTGCTGGAGTCTGAGTCCAGGCTGCTTCCCTCATACTGAGAGCAGCTGTGTCTTCTCAGAGCTCACATTCCTTCAGGACAGACCCACTCGGCTCTCGTCACCTGCGCTCATCTAAACAGCTTACAGTTAAACGTAGCAGCAGAGAGGTTAACTGTATGTTTTATGGTAATAAATGACAGAAATGGCCTAGAGTGGGGCTCATCTATAAGAAAAATAAGATATTTTTTCATAGATCTGATCTGATAGGCTGGTTGATTTCTCGATTGTTAGCTTTTTTTTCTAACAGTTATATAAATCAAAACAAAGTGCTCACACAATCCTTGGCATCCTCCAATAAAATGCACTTTTTTTCTCTTTTAGCAGTTAGGTAAATTAGATTGGATTCAAAACTACTAATTCCATGAACGAAGATGCAGAACTTCTTTTTTTTTCTTTTTACTTCTGAACTCTGCTCTACTTCAGGATAAAAGCAGAATTGGTCCAAAGTGGAATCAGATGCACCTAAAAGGCACTGAAGACCAACACTGGATAGGCTGAAAAAGCTTTGATCTGTGCATCAGCAGATTAAATGTGATCCATCAGACGCCTCTGTTTCTGAGGACTCCATCCATTGACAGGCTGCAGGGCATGATTCAGCATCTTCCTCACCTTTCACATCCAGCTGCTCTGCAGGAAGAATCGCCCTCACTGCATTATAAACTGCACTGTCTGACCTCTAAATAATACATGTAAACATCACCCATCCCACCAGGCTGCAGCCAAACACTCAAAACACCATCCACCTCCCTCCTAGGTCCCAATGACCCTGAAAGATGCAGCAATTATTTCCCTTAAAGCTTTTTACATTACAGTTAGAAAAGGTTGTTGATGCAAACAAGCATGAATCTCAATCAATCCCACTTGTAAGGATTAATCTGCACAGGAAGCAGTCTGCAGCTACAGACAGAACTTGTTCCAATGCTCAAATCTTACTCAAACATAGACATGCACGCCTTTAATTGGGATTAATCATCTAATTAAGGGATTTCTGTTACACACACACCTTAAACTGATGACAGCTGAATGCATTGTTGCAAAAAAACTGCAGATCAGAGGAAGAAGTTAGAGCAGCAGTGATTGGTTAGATTCTAGAAGCTGTTTCCAGCCCAAACAACTGAACATCTCTTACCTCCAGGCGAGTTTTAAAGTTAATTCAAAGCTCCTGTTTTCCAGTCGGCCTGCGCTGTAGCTTCTGTTCCTGCAGATGGACTAAGTCTCTGTTTTAATTCTCTGCATTCCCGCTGAATGGAAGAGTTTTAGGTCTTTTTTCTTTCTTTTCCAACCAACGCAAGTCGACAAAGATCCTCGGAAATTCAAGTCCGCGGTGAAAATTTAAGGTGATTTTCTCATTGATTGTGTTTTTTTTTAATCCCAGCTGTTTGCAGTTTGGTTGCAATTTAAAAGGCTTCTATCCGCGGCTCGCTCGGTGAGAACTCCTCTTTGGTTTTTACTAATCAGTGCGGCCGCTCTAAAGCGCGCTTCAATGCGCGTTCACGCGGCGGCTTATGGGCGGAGAGAGAGAGAGAGGCGCGCTCTGTCTTGGAGTGGCGCTGCGTTCAAGTCACATCGGAAATTAGAAGTGTCGGGAATCCAGTCCCAGCCTCTGGTTATAAGATACAGTGCGTAATATGCACTCAAATTCTAAAGTAATTACAAGTAGATGTTGTTTAGTCATTTTAAAATGTTTGACGTAATGGAGTCTGAGTTACAGATTTGTGCCTCTAGGAGTTTAAATGTAGCTTCTGTTTTATTATTATTATTTTTTTTGTTTGTTTTGGAAACAGTAATTATTTTATTCCACTAAGACATTTTATGGATACTTAATAACATGGTTTCTCCTTTCCTTTTGTAAAAATAACTGCCAAATTTATTTGCCTCTTAAGAATGACACAAACTGTCAGCATTCTTCTGAGTTGATTTAATAATTCAAATTGAAATTCAATTTTTTTTAAATGTATTGTCATTACACTTTAACAAGTACAGGGCAGCACAATGAACTCTCTGCATTTAATCCATTCCCTTGAGGAGCAGTGGGCTGCCATTGTGTGGAACTTGGGGAGCAGTGTGGGGTTAAGGGTCTTTTGCTCAGGGTGTGCTTCGGTGTTGCAGTGTTTAGCTCACAAGATCCATATATGGAGGCCTTATTGCTCGAAGCAGCTGACCTGGGTCCGAATCTGACTTGTGGTCCTTTGCCGCCTGTCTCACAGCCACTAGTGTTGTGAAAACTCAAAAAAAAAAAAAACTCAAAAAAAAAGGGTCTTCTGCTCAATGACCCAGAGTGGCAGTCTGTGGGAGTGGGGCTCAAACTCACAACCTCGGGATTCAAAGCTCTATGCCCTAACCACTAGGCCAACTCAAGGGATAGGCCTAATTTTTTACCATCATAGCAGTAAATAAACAGCCCAATATTGACAGTATATGCCTACTGAGAACAACTTTATGGATACTTTGTCATATGAAGTGAGCATAAAACCCAGTTAAATATTTTTAACAACTTTTGAGGAGTCTTTTTCAATTCTCACAGTTCTAATGCGAACCCCCAGAAAAATAATTTAAAAAAACTGAGCAAAGGTCTGGCTGCCTGGGAATTGAAGCCTATTTTCTGGTTGCCAAGATCTGGGTGACTAAGAATTTGCTGCTGATCTTAGAACTAGAAGTGTCAGAGTTCACCTAAACTACATAAACATAAATCAATTTTTTAAATTTTTTTACTTACATATTTTATTATGATATTATTTTAGATATTATTTTGAAATGTATGGAAATGCTGTTTAATGGAGGGTTAGGCTATTTCTTAGAACAGGCTTATGGGATACTCATGTGGGGGTACATGATTCCTGCAGGAACTGAAATGGTGACCCCCATGTCAGAGTGCTTAAACACTATCTTTATATTTTATTTTAATATTAGTCAAGGATTTTTGCCCATCTCTCTTGCCATTTTTATTTTGATTACACACTCCTACTAAAAAAATGTTTTGGTCACTTAAAAGATAACAAATAAAAAATATTTGAAAGAATGTTAAAACAAATCTGAAAAGTATCAACATCAGCAAGTGACAAATTATATGGATTTTCTTTTAAAATAATGTATTTAATTTATCCATTTAAAACCATCAAATTCCTCAAATCAGATTCAGAGTAGCCATTAAAGTAAACAGCTGCTTTGATAAGATTAACCAAATGTCAATTTTCATTTAAGTGCTACCCCTTTGTTACAAAATCTGTGCCTAAAACGTTTTTTTAAAGTTCAGTATTTGGGTTCAGATCCTCAAATTAACCAAAAACACCTTCTTCATTTTTATCCATCTTAAGATAAGTAATCAAATATATTATGTCGTCGGAAAATACAGGACATCCATTGTTTTCTGTGTATATGTGAATTCAAACAAAAGATAGAGTTAATGAAAAAGTATTTGCTCCCCTACAGAATATTAGGCTACTTTCCTCTATTAAAAAAAATTCAGGATTTTTTCAATAAATAAATATACTTTTGGACATTTCGTCACTACAGTCTCGAATAGAAACATAGAAATTCCGACTATTCGGGAGGTAATTAAACACACCATGGCAGCAAGATCCAAAATAACACGGCAGCATTAAATAAAGACCCATGGTTACGGGTTTTAAATATTTGGCAGAACAAAAGACTCGTTTAGAGTCGTTTGTTTGTTTGTTTTTGTTTTGTTTTGTTTGTTTTTTTCTGCCTACGTGTAGTGTTCAAAAAGGGTTCCCCCTTCAGTTACCCCCATCCAAATACCCGGATGTAAGGAACCAATTAGAGGCGAGGAAAGGGGAAGGTAAATCACTTATTAGAGGGTAAATTACTTATTAGTAGGTAAATCACTTATTAGAAGGTAAATCACTTCTTAAGATTAAAGAAATTGAAACATTGCAAAAGAGGTGAAATGAAGATAAGAAAGGAAGAGATTAAATAAGGTACAAATATCAGTATTAAATAGAATCATTAATGAGAGAATCAGAAGGGAAGAAGTAATAATGATCAGATTAAGAGTGGGTCATACCTTTTTAAATGACAATTTATATTTAATAGTGAGGAAAAATAATGGTAAATGTGAAGGATGTGGAGAAAAAGAAAATGTATTGATGAACTGTAAAACTTATTAACATGAAAGGGAGAAATAGAGAAGGATGGTTGGAAGGATGGAGTCTTAAAAGAATATTGGGAAATGAAGGAAATATAAAGGATATTCACAGATTAAGGAAAGCATTTTTTTTTATTATTTATCTACAAAATACAAAATAAAAAAAAAATGAATTTGATGAACAGTAATGTTGCTACATGTACAATAGGTGGCGGTATGCACCTTAAAGTTGCTTGCGATCCGCCATAATAGAAAAGAAGAAGAGGAAGAAGAATTCTAGAAGGAGAAGAAGAAGTACAGATGCAGCTTATAACAGCCAAAGCAATGAGGGAGCAACAGTGTCATTTTTATGGTGCTTCTTAGTTTATCGTGTCTCTAACAGGTAGGGACATTAAACAAACCCAGCATTTAATTTTTTTTCGATGTATTTATTATATGTTATGTTGGTTGAGAGTAGTTATTTAGCTTCGTGTGAAGGTGAGGTTAGCTAGCTAGTTAGCTAGCATTAGACTGTGTTGACTGTTAGCTGCAAGAAAAATATATAAACTAAACTAATTGCAGCAATACACTTGTTGTGTTTGAGCAGAAAGCGGTGCACCTTTGATAAACACCAAGCCGGAATTATGAAATGAGTTCCCCTTTTAAATGAAGTCAAATGACTACAGATGGACCTGCGGCTGTTTGGTTTCTGTAAAGTCTATCAGCTGAAATGATAAGAGTTTGGCAAACTTTAACACATATCGATTCGTGTTCATTACTAGTGTTTAAAGAGCCATTTTCTAGAGATAAATACCCCTGCTTACCCAGGAGCATTATTGACTGTAAAATGACTTTTTAAACAAATGTGTCTCTATCCAGTATTTTCTTTGTTGATCCATTTATTTTAGAAGCAGGTATGAGGTAATAAGTTTCCTAAAAATTGCATTAGATTTTGGAACTTGCACACTGTCTTCTCCAAATAAATGCTTAAAGCTAGCAGAGCAATTAGTAAACCATAGATGAAATCAGGTGACATTTTTTATTTATTTATAAAGCAAAAAATAACATTTTTATTGCTCCTTTATTTGTCTTAAATGTTTGTTTTGATTTTGTAGAATAATGTATTTCACACTATTAAAAGCAGTGGAAGACATTTTCATTGAAACGAATTAAATTGTTTATCTTTTAAAATTAAAAATATATTTTTAGAAGAAAAAAAACATACATTTAGTTATTAAATGGTTCCACTTTTCAAAGGAATCCCAACCTAAGGCAGGTGAATTTATCCATGTCAAAAACTTTAATAACAGGGCTAAGCTATATCATTAATGCTAAAGAAAAAAAAAACAATGATAAAGGTTTGTTGACATTGTTGATGTGGTTCTCAAAAGCTTGATCCTGTTTTTTAGGAGATGGCACAGCCCATCCGGAGGAGCTGCAGAATCACTGATAGTAACATAGCTATTACCTTATTCCCTTTGCTCAAACCTAAACTAGGAGCTTTTTTTTTTCAGACCAACCCTGCCCAAGAATGGATCCTGTAGTGCTGAGCTACCAGGACAGCCTGCTGAGGCGCTCTGATGTGTCCTTACTGGAAGGACCTTACTGGCTTAACGACCAGGTCATTGGTTTTGCCTTTGAATACTTTGCTAATGAGCGCTTCAGAGTCCTGGGAGATGCTGTTATCTTCATTAGCCCAGAGGTCACCCAGTTCATCAAGTGTGCCTCTTGTCCTGATGAGTTGGCCCTCTTCCTGGAGCCACTGGATCTCCCTTCTCGTCACTGGGTCTTCTTAGCCGTTAATGACAACTCCAACCAGACAGCCGGAGGGTCCCACTGGAGCCTCCTGCTCTACCATCATAACACCAAACACTTTGCACACTACGACTCTCAGAATGGCAGCAATTCGCTGCACGCGCGGCGCATCGCCAGCAAGCTCGAGCCCTTCCTCTGTGCCGGGAGAAAAACGTTTGTGGAGGAGCCCTGCCCGTCGCAGCAGAACAGCTATGACTGTGGCATGTACGTTATCTGCATTGCAGAGGCCTTGTGTGAGAAGGTCAGGCTGGAGGGCTCGCCCCGACTTACCATGCAAGCCATCACCCCAGCCTATATTACCCAGAAGCGAGCCGAATGGTGCAGACTGATCCAGAGTCTGGCTCAGAACGACCTCTGCTGCTCTTTCCCCTAGCACGTTTACTGGAACTTTTTATGGATGCAAAACTGCGCTCCTCACATCTACTTCTAAAGAGAAACCCAATGCACTCCTCGCACACAGTATATAAGTAAATATTTAATACATTTACCTTACAGATAAAGTTCTAAAAATGCTTCAGAGAAGAGTGATGTGTTGTTTCTTCCAGTGTATATGCACAGCTACATTCAGTATTTAATGAACACCAGCATGCCTATAAACCGAAAACATGTAAATGCTTTGTGAGCTTGAAGAATGTGCCATGTGGAACAGGAAGCACTGAACCTTTTATCTTGTTGGTGTGAGGCGAATGTAGAAATGTTTACACAGATTATTGCTCAGGGTCATTTTAAGTGAACTGAATTGACTATAAGAATGTTCTACTAACGCGGGCTCCTATGTCTTACCACATTATCTTGCTGATTTCTTTGCTTTTTGCCATCAGTTTGAGCAGGATTTATTTCTACAGCTGCAGTTTTTAAAAAGAAATGTTCTGTGCTGTCAAGTGTTTTCTTTTTGGGAGAAAGGGCAATGTTGAGTGGAGGAGCGTAATGCTATGTTCTCACAAACTGACCCGATATTTGTTGGCAGTGCTGCCACATCTCAGCAAACAAAGACTGCAAAATTGCTTTGTGGTTTTAATCTGACATAATTTGTTTGGCTGCAGAAAAATCAGAATCACTTTGACTTTTTGTTTTTCATATGTCGTCCTTTGATGAACAGCATTCAATTCATTTTAGACATTCTATCAATCCGTATAATTATTAAAATCTGAAATATAATCTTGTATTTGATAAATATGCCTGATATAAATACTAATACTTCAATGATTTAATGTGATTGTTTACCACAGTGAAAATGTAATGTCTCAAAAATAATATTTTATGACACGGTTTTCCTTCCACCTAACTTTCAGTTTGATTCACCATTCTTCAAACATACATTTTCTTTAGCAATGATCTTCTGGCTTAAAAATAAAAGTCTGGTCACAATCAGAATACAAACTTCTGAAAGTACTTTAAGTATGAAAATATTACATACTGTTCAATAAGGTGCTTTTAATAAAGAGTTGAGGTTGTTTTTATAAACAATATTCTAATATTAAGACAACTCTATCTGTTTTTTTATTCGCCTTCATTAGTAGCACAAACCAGCTGCTTCCTTTCAAATGCAGGTCTAAATCTCTCACAGAGGTAAAACCTGTCACCCATAAGGAGGAAGCTAATTTCAGCCGCTTCGATGCGGGATCTGATCTTTTCTTAGTCTTGATTCATATCTCAAGACTACAGATGAGGGTCAGAATCTAGTCAGACTGGTCCATCAAGGGTTTTGCATTTTTGCTCAACAGTTTCCTTCCCATCTTGTCATCACTCATTAAAAAACAAAACAGATAAACATACCTAAACTTCAGCTGGTTTCAGTTTCCTCAGATTCAGTTACTATGCTTACAACCTTTTTTTTTTTTTTATCTTGCTAATTATAACAAAAGATGCCCACAGGGATGTAGTGACTCAGTTTGGAACAATGATTATATGATGATGTGATAAATCGTTTATCACTGAGGACATATTCTACAGTTGACTGTTACATGATGACTGACAATGATTTATGAAATGTTTTAAACTATAAAACTGGGTAATTCCTTCTGTAAACTGCAGCTTATGTTTGGTATTCATTTGTTACCAGTAGGGTTGAAACAATCAGATTAATGGTGATTAATCGGTTATAGAAATAATCATTAACTAATTTACTAACTGATTGTTAACTGGAGTATAGAACGTATCATTAGCCAACAGAGCAGCCAACCTTGAGCAGCAATTATATTTGGGGTTTAAAACCCGTCCCGGGGTCTTTCTGCATGAAGTTTGCATGTTCTCCCTGAGCATGCGTGGGTTCTCTCCGGGTACTCCCGCTTCCTCCCACAGTCCAAAAACATGACTGTTAGGCATGTAAAATAAGTACAGCGCACCGCAGGTGAACTCACTCATCACTGTATAGTTAATGGACCCAGTTTTGGTGGTTTTATGTTCACCTGTCGTTTAAAAGCCCTAATACATGTAGTGGTCACATCTACATGCATCAGCACTCAAATACAGCCATGTTATGAAATGGTGTGACAGCCTGTATGTTTCTGGCATATATAAATAAACATATCAACAAAGAACCTTTTAAAAGGTCATTTAAAATGAAATTCAAAAAGCCGATTCTGGTGAGGAAAACATTGCACAAAACATTGGGGTTAAGGGAGTGGGCTTGAATTCAGAATCTCTGGATTCCAAGCTCTATGCCCTAAACACTAGGCTGCCACTTCCAATGAAAGACCTGCTTAAAATAAAGAAATGGAGAATCCAGTAACTACTTAATGACCTGATTGTGTCCCACTGTGGTGACTTGAAACAGGCTAAATGTGTAAGAAAACCATCTAAAATCTCAGAGTTCAATTTGAGGAGTAAAAACTTTCTTTTGAACTGATGTCATAGACAATGTATCCAGAAAATCTCATTAACTTTAATGTTTAACATGAGTTTATTTGTGTGGGCCATTTGCTAACACAAAGTACAATCTGTTATGGGTCACTGCTCTTCCCATATCAATATCTGCAGCTGCTGACCACATCTAGGGAACATGTCTTTATAATTAATTACCTGCAGGTTTGATTGGGTCTGTCATCGTCTCTGGAGAGGATCTACAAACAAACAACCCTGGCAGCTCTGCTGCTACACCTGGTTCAAGATGTAGAAGAAGGTCATGTTTACATTATAACAAAATGGAAAAGGTCACAGTCAAAGTAACATGACTGCAGCGAGATAGAGCTCCCAATGGATTAACAAACCAAACCACTACGATTTAGGGGGAAAACCAGTAGAGTTGAATGATTCAGAAATCCACACAGCCCCGGATTAGCAGCGGAAGAGGCCTGCTTTAGATTATTACATACTTTCATCATCTCCATGTAATATCTGGAACATCAGGAAAACAAAGAACACCTTGAAAAATCTCTGAACTCTTAACAAGCTGTAAATGATGTTTGACTTTTGTTTGAATTTCTCGGAAATCAGTAAAATGGAACCACATTTATTTCTGTGTGAGACTAATGCAGTGTGACTAACTCATGGAAACGGCACCAAAAATCCTTAAAAAATGATTTATTCTTTTATATCATGCAAAAACAGGTGGTTTAGAGGTGCATACATGACATTCTCTCCTCATACTGTAATAATCGACCTCTATCCACTTTAGTTCTGACCATTTGGAGCAGGGGTTCACCTTTCCTGCAAATAACAAGCCTTGGAGAGTTTTTACATGATTTGTGGTTTTCCACACTTTGTCACAATGCAACAACAAACTTCAGTCTATTTAAATGAAATTGTAGGTGTAGAATAAAACAATAATGCATATTGGTAGAATGGACAGAAAATGGAAAAATGTTTTCAATAAAAAAAAAAAAAACTAAATAACTTTGCAGTTTGGAAAAGGTCCTTTCACTTGTTATATAAAAGAGGAAAATGAAGAAGGTGGTGGACAGATTCAGTACATTTAAGTTATTAAAGTTTTTAGCTGTGTATTATAGCATGCTTTATTTAGCCTTTCAAAGTTAACCATAGGCATAAATATGAAGAAATAATCCGTTTTTATTTGTCGTTCATTTTTTTTAAACTTTCTATGGGGAGTGGTGGCCTAGTGGTTAGGGCATTGCACTTGGGTCCGTGAGTAGGACCCAAAACCCCACACTGCTCCCTGGGCGCCGCACAATGGCAGCCCACTGATCCCCAAAGGGAAGGGTTAAATGCAGAGAGGGAATTTCATTGCTTTGTGCTTGTTTCAGTGTAATTACAATAAAGTTTAATTCTATTCTATTAACAATATGGCAAGCCATTGTTATCAATAACCATGCCCACATTAAGGAGTGTTCCTAATCTGTGTGCAATATGAATAAAAATGAGTGGTTTAAACAGCATATGAAAAGCATGTGGTAGCATTTGAGCATATTTTATCATCAAAAGGATGTCCTTTTATTTAGCTAGATTTTAAGGCATGTTACCCATGTAGTTCACTGCAAGGGTTGAAGGGCAGGAGATCCCTGATCTCTGGGAAAGACGGGAAGAAATTGCACCCAGCAGTCTATTCCTCTCTAAATCATACAGTGATGTATATCATAACATCTGACATTTAAAGGTTGAAGAGAAAAGCAAAAAGTAATGAGAAATTTGATATTTTAAAGACTATAAATAAATCATTAAAAACATACAATGCAAAAGTTAATAATAACAATTCCAGGAAAAAGGAAACACTTTTCCAAACCAATTTCATTTTTATCATACATCTTATAAAACCACTAACTTCAGTGACAATATTTACTAGCTTGACCTCCCTAATTTTAATATTAACTGTCTTAGTCTGGAGAACTATTTTTAAACAAGCTTGTTTTCTATTCAGTGTAATTTGCCTCGATGGATGGATCAGTCAAATATTCTGCTCCAGTAAGTGTAGCGATATTTTATCAAGATTTTACTCCAGAAAAAGTTTATTTTAGTAAAAATGAAAATAACAACAAAAGCATATGGATAAGACACTGCAGAAAGGATAAGAGCCTCACCTAATACTGTGTAGTCATCTTAAACTTTCATCCTGGCTCTACTTTTAATTGCTCTTTTTTTAATTTTTGAACCTTTAAGATGTTAAAGAGGCTTAAAAATCAACTTCTGACATTTAGAGTGAGATTTAGATTTAATCTTAGTGTCAGGCTTTACACCTTTTACTGACATCTACTGTAATACAAGAGAAACTACAAGTCACTATCTTTTTATATATATATATATATCTTTTGTCATTTTAAATTTTTCTTTTTTTGATGAATGGACATGAATGTACACTAAGTCATCAGTCCAGGCATGGTACGTGTTGAGCAAAAAAGAACTGATTACCTGTTAAAGATAAAACTTATTTTTTCACCTAAGGAGAACAGTTAGAGATTTTTATGTTATGTTAGACTTAGAAACACTTATGATTTAGACAGGAGCATGTTTTTTTCCGTCTTCCCCCAAAGATCTGGGGTTCTTATTTATTCTATTTATTCACTGGATTGCTGATTGCTCATTGGTAGTACGGGCTTGAAGTGAAGCCATCAGACGCCATATTGGTACGCCCTACTGTAGTTAGACCGGTCGCAATGTAAACAATGTGTGTGCTACAGCATTGAACAACGATGATGTCCTCGTTTTCAGGGTGACTCAAGACTTTAAAAAAAAAATAAAATAAATTCTTCACTTTAACACACACTGGCTGTTTCATTGCATAAGTAGATTACTGTAACTTATAACAAAAAAAGGCAAATCACATTGCATAGTCAGTATTAAGTCAATAAAGTCTCTAAATCATTTATTATAACATATTGTACAAATCAGTCACAAAAATATTAATGTGTTAATGGAGTATATTAATACAGATGTGCCAAAAGTAATAAACTGATGATGTACATGTAATATACATGCATTAATGACATTGTTATGGTAATTAAATCTTACATGTCTGATAATGCATGCAATATATATATATATATATATATATATTGCATGCATTATCAAAGACATGCGATGTATTTCAGCACATAACTTTTTCTAATGAGAAATACAACAAACACTAAAAAAATGACAGCATCATCCACTTAATAAAGAAGTACTACGTTAAAATTCACAGTGAATTACTTTCTGTTTACTCTACTTTCTATTTTCTAACGTTAGACACACTGTTAATGACTAATTCAGTTAATAACTTCCATTCAGTCCGAAATAGCCAGACTAATGTTACTCTACATACTATACTATATATATAGGATACTTTGGCGTATATATGGATTTTCCTGGTTAGTACATCCAGTGACTGTGACATTACCAGTGGAAGGTCTTCCCACAGCCAGCAAACCACTCTTTTTTGCAGCCAAATGCTACACATGTAGGTATTTTACTGCGTGTCTCAGTGGGAGTGGGGAATACCAGGATGGCAGATGGTGGCCTCACTTTTTTTGGGCAATCAGCAGTCAAGTGAATAAATAGAGATCAGTGGGTTCCTACCATTCAGGTGAAATTATTGGGTTACAGGTCTCTTGATGACAAAATATGGATAAAGCACCAACATTCTATTTACTGTGCATTCTGATCTAAAACACTTTTGCAGAACTTTTGCAGCTTGACGTGGAGCGTACACCATGAAAAAACGTTGATCCAGGAGTTTTCTGGGAGACAGACTCTTAATGCAAGCTGTGATCACTTCTCCAGAGCTGTCAGCATATGAAAAATAGATCCAATCTGAAAAACGCACAAAAAGAAAGAATATTTTATGACTTTGGCGCTCAGGCCTTGGCAGGGTACATTAACAATGAGTTTTACTCTGATTACATGCTGAATGAGGAGAGGGATGAAGCCCCCCAGGGTCGGAAGCTGGTGGTGGAACAGAGACGGAATGAAGATGAATGCCAGCTTGAACAGGGCGCAGGTTGGTATGAACCTCATTAATGAGCAAGCATAGAGCGACAGTGGAGAGAAAAACAAAGTCCCTTTGGAGAGAAATCTCTTGCAGGACCAGGCACAACAAGGTGGCCTTCTGTCGGACCGACTGGGGATGCGTTGTGACAGCAGCATGAGTCTAGGGAATTAGTTCAATGAGGGTAAACAAGGATATGGAGAAGGTCCCAGATGAGCTTGTAAGGATGGTGGTGAAGGGGGTGGAGGAGGGTAATAAGAATCAGTCTTACATGCAGTCTAACTAAACTATGCTTGTTGGAGGCAGGTTAAGCTGCTGATTGAAGTCTTTTAAAGAGCACTCAGGTGTTGATTGGAGTATGAGCAGGTGTGGATGAATGCTAAATAGCTGCCTTACAGATAGATGCATGAGAGTAAGCAATCAGTTTATTCAGCTGAATTTCTGCCTAGGTTTCATTTTATATAATAGGGTTAAACTCCACTGGCTTTTAATAAAAAGCCAGCAGAATTTATTTTTTATATAAGGACTAGAAAGTGCTTTGATCATTATTACACCACTAAAATATTTTCTTAGTGAATTGTGGTGAAAAATGTTATGAATACATTAACTAAAACTGTTAAAACCTCTAGACGAAAAATATCAGATTTTATATTCTAGTACTTGCAGTTTTTACCACAAATCTAAGAAATGCTTTTAATGCAAATCCCTGACAGCCTGGTTGGATTCAGAGAGCTTTAACTGGGGAGTCCCAGCTCTGTCCCCCCCACTTTTACATTGATTTCCTAATCAGATGTTTCCCCTGCGTCCTCCTACAGCTTACTGGATAAATATTCGGTGCTCGTGCACAACAAGCTGTGTTTGTGGTGCAAGAGAACTACAGACACAAAGAAAGCTCATAAGTGTTAAAAACATTTGTGAAAGAATAGTTCACTCTGAGGAGCTCAGCATAGTTCAGCGGGGAACTGTGAAAGGATCTCACCTGTGAAACAAATCCAGTTAGGAAATGTCCTCGCTCCTAAATGTTTCACAGTTAACTGTCACCTGTATCGTTAGAAAATGGAAACAACAGCAATTCAGCAACGTAAACCAATAGAGTGGAGTCAGCGGATGCTGGACCACCTTGTTCAAAGAGTTAACTAACTTTCTGCAGGGTCAGTCAATACACACCTCCAAACTTCATGTAGCCTTAAGATTGGCACATGAGCTGCATCCAAGCCACACATCACCAAGTTCAATGCAAAGCATCAGATGCAGTGATGTAAAGCACGCCGCCACCGGACTCCAGAGCAGTGCAGACGATTTCTCTGGAGTGATGAATCGTGCTTCTTCATCTGAGCTTGCCAGGCTGTTTTTCAGGAGCTTTGTTTGCACCCTTATTTCTAGTAAAAGGAACTCTAAACACTGTGGGAACAGTGCAGAGCTGGCCCCCTTCCTCTCTAAACATCACTGTGGACCAGAGCACAAAGCAAGATCTATAAAGACACAGATGGTAGAGTCTGCTGTGGATGAATTTGATGAAACACCTTTGGGGTGAATTAGAGCAGAGACTTAGAGCCAGTATTACTGTCTGACCTCACAAATGCGCTTCTGGCAGAATGGTAAAAAAATCCCATAAACACATTCCTAATCTTTATGTTGAGCATTTTCCCTGAAGATCTGGAGCTGTTCTAGCTGCAAAGGGTGGACACAAGTCATATTGAACTCCTATTGGTTGATGACTGAATTACATTTATTTCAAGATGCCTTTAAACAATCAATGTTACAATATTTTGCCATAAAACTGATGTGATATACCTGAGTATAAATTAGGGTATTTTAAGTCAAAGTGTCTTCTTGTTTCCTCACCAGAACATGCATATAATGTTACATCTTAGGGATAGTTTTGTAAAACCTTTAGTCTTTTTGTTGAATTTTTTTGATGATACACAACATTACTAAAATCTTGAAGTATAGATCAGTTTTATATTGAATGTCTCTAGATATTTATGCATTTTAGAAAAACACAGTAACATTTCAAAACATGTTGTGATGTTTTATTGCTTCATTCTAGTAAAGTTTTACCAGTTTGTTTAATGTTAATTAACTCTGGTCCCCCCATAAATCTTTTCTCTCTGTCTTTAAGTTACTGCAGCAGACCTCCCTTCATACAAGGACCAGCTGGAACATTGGATCAAGACTTGTTGCACACATTACCTCAGACGCATTCAATGACTGCTGGAAGTAATGAGTTCTTGGAAAACCTCCAGCTTGGTCGCCTTGGATGTGTGATGATTTTAGGGTGTGACACAGATCATAACCATGAAGTCAGACTAGCTCACACCGAAGGGGTCAAAGGTCAGCCCAGCAGCATTCCAGGACAGACAGTATGACTCCCTGGAGGATGTCTGGGCATCTATTTCAACCTACCCCGACTTTATAGTACTGCTAAAACACACAGTTGCTGTCCTACTGAGACAGCTAAACCAAAGCTAATGAGCGAATGATTACAATGCATGTGGTTTTGTGATATAGTAGTATGGAGTAATAAGAACAAAACATAACAGAAATATTGTGGTGTCGCAGGCTCGTGTCACATGACATCACACCAGCATTTTGAGGCAATAAAAATAAAAAGACAGTCCTGGGTTTTTAAACCAATGTAGTTTGCATGTTCCCTCCATGCATCATTGGTCCTCTGCAGGTACACTGGTTTCCTCCAAAATTTTACACAATTTAGATGAAAATAGATAGCAGCTAGAGATGCGTCTTATCGTGTCTCCTTATTTTTAAGAGAAAATAATCAGCGCGGACCCACTGTGTCTTGACGTTACTCCAACTTTATTGAACAACCAACTTCCCAGACGTAAGACGTACCACACCCCGTGATCCCACACACACGCTCCTATTGGTCTACAATACTCCCTGTACGTAACCTGCGTAAAACATTAACCCTTCATGCACTGTATTCAGATACACCACATCTCCCCTCGTGTATTTATTTATTTATTTATTTTTTTTACAGTCCATCCTCTAAACCTGTGGAAGAAAGCAAGGTTAAACAAAACCTGTTAAACAAACGCTTCTGATTCTCTGGCTATATCTGTCTTAACTCCTTACATTCTATTTCCCAAATACAACATTTCGTCCCCATTATGAACATTAACATCAACTCTTTTTTTTTTTCTCTTGCTCATAAGTTCAGTCTAGTGGGCTGTTTAATCACCCTTCCAGACCTGGTTCTGAGAGTAGAATCTCCCGGGGAAGGCACTGGAGTCCCCAAAGCCGGTGGTGCATGATCCTGCTCTAGGACCGACAGCGGCTCCTGTTGCTGCTGTCCACCCTCATCCGGTGCTGGCGACTGGAGTGGTATAAGATGCAGGCGGTTTCGTCTTACTTCCCCATGCGGTGCATCCACAAGGTAAGACCTCGGCGAAGTGTGTCTCTGGGTTACTGTCCCCGATGTTTTTGAGTCAGTTATCCACACCTCCTGACCTGGTGACAGGTTACTGAGTGGCTTCGCACGATGACGCCTGTTGAAGTTAGCAGCATCTGTCATCCTCTTCTCCCTTTCCTTCTGAAACAGCAAGCTGCGGTCCGGCAGCGCTGGTTGTAGCTCAGCTGGATGTGTCGGCACCGTGGTGCGAAGACGTCGACCCATGAGCAACTGTGCCGGGCTGTATCAATTTTGAAGAGGAGTGGCTCTATATGCAAGAAGAGCCATGTACGGGTCGGCTGCTTTCTTCAGAAGATTTTTCATGGTCTGTACAGCTCGCTCAGCCTCACCATTGCTACGTGGGAATTTAGGGCTACTGGTAAGGTGCTTGAACCCATAAGCTGTGGCGAAGGAAGCGAACGCCTGACCGGAAAATTGAGGCCCATTGTCAGACATGAGACTCTCTGGGATGCCGTGTCTGGCAAATATTGATTTGAGATGGTTAATCACATCCTTGGATTTTGTGTGTGTCAGCAGGGCGAGTTTGACATATCTGGAGAAGTAGTAAACAACGAGGAGATAGATCTTCCCCCCTAACTCAAAGAGATCGGCCCCCAGCTTTTGCCACGGGCGCTCAGGGCAGTCTGACGGCATGAGCGGCTCATTGTGATTACGGCGCTCTTGCAGACACGTTCTACATCTGAGCACCATCTCCATGATTTGTTGTCCGAGTCCAGGCCACCACACGGTTTGACGGGCACTTGCTTTGCACTTCACAACCCCTTGATGACCCTCATGCAGCCTGTCCAGCACGTCGTTCCGCATTGCTGATGGAATGACCAGACGCGTGTCCTTCAGCAACAATCCATCTTGTACAGTGAGTGTGGCTTGTTCAGGCCAAAAGTGTTTTAGGAGCGGTTCCTGCTTTGCGTGCTCTGGCCATCCCTCTGCACACATTTTCATGACACGGGAGCACACACTGTCAGCCTCTAGCTGTGCCTTGAGTGTGTCCATGAACGTGGGACTGACCGGCAGATTGCTGACAATGCAGTCCACGTAAATGTTCGTGCTTTCCATCAGTTCAGTGTCATCTGCGGTCATCTGTTCCTGATTTGGTGACCGTGACAACGTGTCGGCCGTCCAGAGCGATTTCCCCGGAACATGCACAATTTCATAAGAGTAGCGCATAAGTCTCATTCGAAAGGGCTGTATCCTTGGTGGCAACAGGTTGAGCGCTTGTGCGCCCAGTAAGGAAAGGAGTGGTTTATGGTCAGTCTCTAGACAGAAGTGCTTTCCTAACAGGAAGTCCCGGAAGCGCTCACATGCCCAGGTTAGACCCAAGGCCTCCTTTTCGACCTGCGCGTAGCGTTGCTCTGTGGGTGAAAGTGAGCGGGATGCATAAGCCACCGGCCTCCACTCACTGTCCCATTTGTGGAGGAGCACACCCCCCAGTCCGTACGATGAGGCGTCTGCCGATACTTTGGTGTCCAGGCTCGTGTCATACATGGCCAGAACCGGTGGAGAGGTCAGTGCCTCTTTCAGCACCCTGAAAGCCGCCGCCTGGTCCACACCCCACAGCCAACAGTTTTTCTTTGAGAGGAGGTCCCGGAGAGCTTTGTCTTTCTCTGCCAGTTGGGGTATGAATTTCCCCACCTGGTTTACCATTCCCAGGAAGCTCCTCAACTCGCTCACGTTCGTAGGCTCTTTCATGTCCCTAATAGCCTTTATCTTCTCTGGATCAGGCCTGATACCTGACGCAGTGATGACATGCCCGAGGAAGACCACCTCGCTCTTGGAGAGCTCGCACTTTTCTGTATTTAAAGTTACCCCTGCTTGTTCGAGCTTTCTCAGTAGGGCATGTAGACGAACGTCATGTTGATCTTGGTCTTTTCCACACACCAGCAGGTCATCGATGTGGCAAACTACTCCATCCAATCCGTCTATGACCTCAGCCATAACACGCTGGAAGTGCTCAGGTGCAGAGTTAATCCCAAACGGAAGACGCTGGAAATGGTACCGTCCAAAAGGTGTTATAAATGTTGTGAGCTTCGCTGACTCCTCTGCTAAGGGAATCTGCCAGAAACCCATGTTCGCGTCTAGCTTACTGAAGACCCTAGCTCCTGCTAGCATCCCTAGACTCTGTTCGACTGCTGGTAGGACGTACTTCTCTCGGCACACATACTGGTTCAAACTTGTGAAATCCACACACAGGCGTAGTCGCTGGCTGTTCTTCTTTGGGACAACAACGATGCCGGCGCACCAATCTGTAGGCTCTTCAACGCGCTTAATGACCCCCATCTCTTCCATTCGCTGGAGCTCCTCCTTCACCTTTCCCCTCAGTGGCAGAGGGATTCTCCGTGGTGTCTTTAGAGAAAATGGTACAGCGTTAGGCTTGAGCTTGATGTGGTAAGGTCGTTGAATGTCGCCTAGACCCTTGCAAAGTTTTGGGTAGGTTGTCTTTAAAGAGTCCATAGTGACACTGTCGACTCTAATAAGTAAGTCCAGGGCAATAATGGCGGGTAATCCAAGCAAAGGTGTTCCCAGGTTTTTAACCACATAAACCTTCTCCTCCGTCTGCTTAGCTTTATGTTTTAGCTGCAGCTTTGTATAGCCCATTACCTCTAACTGTGTCTTTCCTGGACCCAGCAAAGGTTTCTCTGGCTCACGGAGAACAGGCTTTTGTGTCCCTGTGTACAAGTCTTTCAGATCATTTTCAGAAATCGCAGTTACATCTGCGCCAGTGTCAATTTTGAACTTCAGCCGTTTTCCTTTTATCAAGACATCCACCTCCCATTTATTATTTTTGCATGTCGCAGAACCTAGGAAGAAACTTTTCCTATCTTCTTCCTCGATGCACGCTACTACAGCCTTGTTTCTGCAGACGCGCTGATAGTGGCCTTTTTTTCCGCAGCCCCGACATTTTGCATCGTTGGAGGGAAATTCCGCTCTGGTGTGAGAAGGACCTCCGCATTTGAAACACCGGACGCTATGCTGCATGTCCTTGTCTCTGCCTTGCGAGCGTTGGCGTGCACGTGCGCCACTGCTTTTCGAGTTTACATACTTCTGTCCTTTCTTCATCAGTCTGTCTATGGAGCCCCCCTCCATCTGCATCACGCTGCTAGCGTCACTCCTAATTGTGCTCTGTTGCTTTTTTACTTCTTCCGACTGTCAAGCCATATCTATGGCTTTTTGCAGAGTCAGATTCCCCTCCATCTGCAGTCGTTCGGAAAGCCTGGTGTCTGCAAGCCCCACTACGATCCTATCCCGTATGAGTTCATCATGCAAGTCTCCGTATTTACAGTGTTCTGCTAGAGCATGCAGAGCGGTAACAAATGCTTCGACAGTCTCATTTGGCTCTTGTTTTCGCATATTGAAATATGCGCGTTCAAACACAATGTTCTTTTTCACAACACAGAAATCCCCGAATCCATTCTTTACCTTGTCGTACTCTTTCTTGTCAGCATCACTTAGCTTTAGTCCTCTCAATACATCGTCGGCTTCATCCCCCATACAATATATCAGAGTGTTAATCTGTTGCTCCTCGGAGTTCGTGGCCAAGTTGCTTGCTTGCCGAAATCTCTCAAACCTCCGGATCCATTTTGTCCACTCGAGCGGTTTGTTGAAATCGAAGGGCTCCGGTGGCTGGATGCTAAATGTAGCAGTCGGTGCGTTAGCCGCCATGCTCGCTTCCCTCTGCTGCACGTCAACGTTTTCCTCACGTTGTTCGTTCATAACATCCACCAAAGTCTCCCCTTCCGTCTCTGTCGCCGCGGACCAGGTTCACATTCAGTTTTTCTTTCCCGTCATAAACACAGCACTTCTGACACCATGTCGTGTCTCCTTATTTTTAAGAGAAAATAATCAGCGGGGACCCACTGTGTCTTGACGTTACTCCAACTTTATTGAACAACCACCTTCCCAGACGTAAGACGTACCACACCCCGTGATCCCACACACACGCTCCTATTGGTCTACAGTACTCCCTGTACGTAACCTGCGTAAAACATTAACCCTTTATGCACTGTATTCAGATACACTACACGTCTGACTGGTAAATAATGACATCATTTCTTTTTTTCGACATAACACAAGTTCAGAAGGATTTTTTTCTAGATTTACAAGAGCCTATAACCAGTAACAGTTTCTTAGTTGTGCATTATGTGGAGTAATTGTATGAACACCTAAGAAATCTCAGCAAGCAGGACAATGACAACAATAACAAAAATGAAAGCCCATAACCAGATGAAATAGCTTCAGGATCAAGACATCTATATTTACTTCAAGGAGGTACAGCTTTTGTGCCTAATCTAAAGCTATTATGGTGAGTAAGTTATTTTGATGGTAATCTTATTACCAAAGAAAATACCAAATGTTCAGTTTTAACTTGAATAATTTAGTTTTTTTTTAAGCAGGAAATTTTTCTAAGAAGTGACCACATATTGTATCTGAAACACAATGTAAACTAAGGGTCAGCATAGCATGAGAACTTCAATAAGAGAGGCTCACAAAGTAAGAAACCAGAGGCTTCATGATGTCCATGATTCCACTGTGAGGCCAAACCTTTAGGCTTTTTTAAAACAATAAACATTATTCAAACATATAGACTATATAAGGAGCAAAGAAATCTCTTTGGATGAAGAAAAAGTCCTGTTTTATGCCAACTACTAGCCATTCATGTATGTGTGGTTCCTTCTCAATCGAAGAGATTAGCTTTATAGGAGATCCATTCCGCAGATTGAAGCATGCATTTCACTGACAGAGCTCTTGTATGTCACCGTAATATTTCTTCTGTGTATAACCTGTTTTTTTATTTGAAATGGAGTGTGTTCCCCAAATAATGCAAAAGGAGGAAAAACATACTCAAGTACTGACATGATGACTGATGATAAGCACATTACAGAGGACCTCAGTGCTGGACCAGTACCAGATCAAATGAAGTAGTAGTAGAGAATAAGGTGTATTTATCCTCACCCTGGGTGTTTCCAGTATCTATCAGTACTTTGTACATGCAACAGAAAACTAAACCCCAGAATCCAAATAAAACTGATTCCCACAAAAGTCTAAGCCGCTGCTGTCAGCACATGCACCGACCACAAAGGCAATAACAGCAGTTCAGCTGGTCATCCTACATCTAACATAGAGCAGCGTATAGAATAATGTCTCCTCACACACATACAAGGTTGATATTACCAATATTCATCTCTAAGAGCAGAATGTGCAGAGCTCTTTAAATGTCAGGGCAGCTTCTTTCAAAGAGGTTCAGTTCTGCAGCAGGAGACTTAAAATCCACCAGGAACTAGATTAATAAGCATGTAACAACAATAATAAATGTCCAGTTATTATCGAGAATAATGAACATCCTGACATGGATTTCATAGTTACTACTGACCCCAGCATGATAAGTTTTAAGATATGCTAAGATTTTTTACTTATCAATAAATAAATTAGACGACATGATTAAAAACTCAAGAAACTTTGTCAATTGTCAGAACTTTTATTTTCACTATTTTTCTTCTTTTTCCTTAACATTTCTTCCATTGGGGTGTTGATAAACGTGAAGAATATTATTAAATTTAGTTACAAGATTGTTCATCACATAAATCATATTTTTTTATGTAACTGGTGTCCTGAAGAAGCCGATTTCAAGTATGTATATTCCTCTATTGTATTATTAGTGATTGTGGGGCTATAATTGCTGTGATAAGCAGTCAGAGCCATAAGCCCCATTTACACTGCCCTTTTAAAACCGTGTTGAGAATGATCCGAGCACGGTAACCGAGATAACTGTTGAGATTAAACAGAACGCAACTGAACTGGACAGTGCCAGACACAACTGAACCGTGCTAATCTAGTACTAGTTCAGCAGTAGGACTCGGCACGGTTCATCTGTGGCTCGGTTCTCAAATAACATAACATAACTGCATCATCTCCTATTTACAGTCAGCTGACTCATTTCACATGTTTTCTGCTGTGTAATTTTTAATTCACCTGTTCACAACACAAACCTCTTCTCAGCCTATTAACAATAAACAACATCAAAAGGGCGTGTTGCGACCTGAGATGATGCTGAGACCATGGCCATCATTGAAATTTGGGTGGAGGCCGCTATCCAGGCACATAAGTTCCTGAATGTTATGGGCGCCGCCATTTTTGTTTGCGTAATTCCCGCCTTGAGAGCTGTAGTATCGTTTACCGCCGCTGGTTGGAAGGAACCGTGCTAGCGTGATGTGTAAATGGTTGTAAGAGCTAAGTTCGGCACGGTAAACTGATCCAAGCTTTGAACTCGGCATGGATTGGTTTCAGAGGGGAAGTCGAAATGGGACAGGAATATTCTCTTTTATTGCTATCACGATAATATCACCCAGTATCGGGATTAGGTTTTAGTGCGTGTTGCCCAGACCTACCTGAGAGCTCAGTGAGCTTTCTTTATAGGAGTTTGTTGGAATACATGTTAACTTTGATCCAAAATGGCTGAAAATTATTTCACAGCTTATTGATTAATCTGAAAATTAGGGGATTTTTAAATTATTTTTTTCTCGATGTGAAAAACGTGTCTCAACAGAACAGACAGCTGAGTGGAGATATTAGGTGCGTTCAGGTTGAACAGCTCCTCGCCTGAAATGTGGATGAGAACTTCTGGTTCCGGTGCAGAAGCTGGACAGAGCTGTCTGCAACTGATCCAGAGAGCTGTTTGAGTTATGCAACTCACCTTTGGAAAATACACATGAAAACACTTAGAAACATGACGAGCTGAAAGCTCAGGTCCACATTCCAGGCCAGGTGCTGTTCAACTCGGAAATTAATGGCGAGGGCATAACCACCTTTGCAACTAAATAATAATATCTCCACTTCTCTGTCACTTCTGTTAGACTGGCCAATAGGAGCACAGGCCCGCCCATGACAGGTTTTTCACATCAAGAGAAGAATCCTTAAATTGGGAGCAAAAACTTAGGTTTTGAGAGAGAGAAGAAAAAAAAAGTTTGGAGATAGAAATCTATTTTTGAGAGAAAATATTTTCACTCTGATGCAAGAAATTAATATTCGAGACTAAAAATACATTTTTGAGCAGGTGTGGTGTTTTCTTTACCGTCAGAAATAATTTTCCAAATGTCAATTATCTTTCATTTATTCTATGACAAAGTATTTTCTCTACAAACACATAAAATATCATCATTTTTATCTATCAATGTGATTTATTTCCTCTACAATATATTTTTTACTTTCAGAATCAATTTCTTTCAGATAGCTTTTTTTTTTCTTGAATTTAATAAAAACAGAAAACTATAATAAGCCCATTCGCTCACAGTACGTTCCTCCATGAACATCTTAAAAATGACAACTGAGTACCTTTACAGAAGCAGAAACACTTAATGTCACTGTGACTGAAATGATTTAGACATAATGTTTACCAGAAAAAGTGCAACATCATCACTAGATTTATACTTTACTCTAAAGTTAAACTAGTTTGCTCAATCATTCAAACATTTAGATCAACAGAAATACAGATGTTTCCTTACCATCAGCATTCTTATGTATCTTTCTTATATCTCATTATCTATCATCAAACACCATCATCATCATCAGTGTGAGGATTTAGCAGTAATTTTTCCTCTCTTCACATTGAAGCATGAGGCAACATCTGTGATATAAACCGCTGAGCAGCTGTAACAAAATCTACATAGAAATAAATATACAGTCTGTTTGCATAGCCTGGAAGTGATCATGGGTTGGGTAATCATCCCGTAACCTCAGGCGCCTGGATCCTTGATGCTGTAGCCAGCGGAGGGGTTTGTTCTGGTTCTTTAACTGTGCAGGTTGACATCATCGGGTCCCAGCATAAGGAGAGTGAACAGGTGATTAGAGGTTACCTGAAACAGGAGAACATGCTGTGGTTAGTGGAAACATAATGGCTTGGGTCTATTCCAACCTTATGCTACGTTCAGACCGTACGCACTAAAGGCAGCAGAAGCAGCAGGATTATATGCAAAGTCAATGGTTGACGCACATCAAGGCGCAGCAAAAGGTCCTGCGGCACGCCTTGAGCAGCAGGAGCAGCGCCTCTTGAGCTTCTAAGCATCTAACGCACTGCCAAAGCAGCAGCTGCTGGAGTTGGAAAAATTTAACTTTTGCTGCTCAACGCGCCACATCACTAATCAGACAGGCTGATCTGGGAGCTGGCAGGGAGACGGACACAGCACTGCTGATGCAGTTCGCTATGATCACTCCTCTGAAACAGGTCTTTAATGCCTAGCTTAACTTAAAATGTCGAAACCTGCCGGCAAAATATATTAAATTATATTATTCTGGTGCCTGCAGCTTGGATTACATACATGAAAGACACATTCAAGCCGCAACCAACACTAGCGAAAAAACCCCAAGAAGCGACCAGGCCAGAGGCTGCTGTTGAACAGCATTTCCATTTGACAGAGCACTGCGGGTGTATGGGGGGTCTGAGCAGCTCCAACAGCGAAATAATATTTTAAGGTAGGATCATAGTCGTTATGAACTGACTGCACAGATTAGGTTTTCAGGTGGACTTTCTCACTTAAAAACATATTAAAACAAATTTTTACCCACTGATCACAGCAAATATAGCTGCCATTGTTACGGGCAAAGAAAGGATAGGGTAGCTCTGCCCAACATGCATCAGATTCTGATGTCACCTAAAAGATTAATAGCTTATATCTGCTTGTACCTTTAAAACTGCATCATGACCAGAGAACAGAAGACAATTGCGAAAAGGTTTAAACAAATATTGGTTAATAAAATATTATCTTAAACTTAGCACATGTGAGGAAATGAAACATACCCGCACATGAATGTCCACCTACACTAAAAAGATGGGTGAAAACATCATTAATTATAGAGGCTGCAAGGAAGGAAACTCTTGACACAACAAGTCTTAGCTGCGCTCTAAAGGTTTAACATCTAGGACAGAGGTCTTCAACAGGGGGTCCACGGAGGTCCAGCATGGGTGTTGCGAAAGTTTTGGTTGATTAGACTTTTTTTTTCTCCTCCCTGCATTTTCTTTCCACTTTTATTGAAATGTCTTTAAATCCACATTAACATGAATTCAACACATTGTAGTAAACAGATAAATGGAGGCAGAAGATGTCTTTCAGTCATCAATGCAAACATTCAGTGACACACAGGAGCTCTTTCAAGCTGGGCACCGTTTCATTCACAACACCTGTCCCATTAACGAGGAATCACAGTCAGATCAGAAATACTTTAATAATCCCAGGGAGAAATGACTTTGCTTACATTACTCCATATGTAATAGAGTGACTATAGAACCAGTTTGATATAACACAATTTCATGCAATATATACACTCACCGGCCACTTTATTAGGTACCCCATGCTAGTAACGGGTTGGACCCCCTTTTGCCTTCAGAACTGCCTCAATTCTTCGTGGCATAGATTCAACAAGGTGCTGGAAGCATTCCTCAGGGAGTTTGGTCCATATTGACATGATGGCATCACACAGTTGCCGCAGATTTGTTGGCTGCACATCCATGATGCGAATCTCCCGTTCCACCACATCCCAAAGATGCTCTATTGGATTGAGATCTGGTGACTGTGGAGGCCATTTGAGTACAGTGAACTCATTGTCATGTTCAAGAAACCAGTCTGAGATGATTCCAGCTTTATGACATGGCGCATTATCCTGCTGAAAGTAGCCATCAGAAGTTGGGTACATTGTGGTCATAAAGGGATGGACATGGTCAGCAACAATACTCAGGTAGGCTGTGGCGTTGCAATGATGCTCAATTGGTACCAAGGGGCCCAAAGAGTGCCAAGAAAATATTCCCCACACCATGACACCTCTACCACCAGCCTGAACCATTGATACAAGGCAGGATGGATCCATGCTTTCATGTTGTAGACGCCAAATTCTGACCCTACCATCCAAATGTTGCAGCAGAAATCAAGACTCATCAGACCAGGCAACGTTTTTCCAATCTTCTATTGTCCAATTTCGATGAGCTTGTGCAAATTGTAGCGTCAGTTTCCTGTTCTTAGCTGAAAGGAGTGGCACCCGGTGTGGTCTTCTGCTGCTGTAGCCCATCTGCCTCAAAGTTCGACGTACTGTGCGTTCAGAGATGCTCTTCTACCCACCTTGGTTGTAACGGGTGGTTATTTGAGTCACTGTTGCCCTTCTATCAGCTCGAACCAGTCTGGCCATTCTCCTCTGACCTCTGGCATCAACAAGGCATTTCCGCCCACAGAACTGCCACTCACTGGATGTTTTTTCTTTTTCGGACCATTCTCTGTAAACCCTAGAGATGGTTGTGCGTGAAAATCCCAGTAGATCAGCAGTTTCTGAAATACTCAGACCAGCCCTTCTGGCACCAACAATCATGCCACGTTCAAAGTCACTCAAATCACCTTTCTTCCCCATACTGATGCTCGGTTTGAACTGCAGGAGATTGTCTTGACCATGTCTACATGCCTAAATGCACTGAGTTGCCGCCATGTGATTGGCTGCTTAGAAATTAAGTTTTAACGAGCAGTTGGACAGGTGTACCTAATAAAGTGGCCGGTGAGTGTATAATTAGGAGGTCTAATGGTTAAAGAGTAAAGAATACTGAGTGCTGTTAGCAGTTTGCCAAAAGCCATATGGGGATGCAATAGATATACGTGGCCAGGTGCTCTAGTCAAGTGAGCCCAAATTTATCAGCTAGTTGAAACAGAGGGATCGTAGCATCCTGACCTGGTATGGCCGTCTTTAACACTGGAAGAGCTGAATACAAATACATGCCACCCTCTGCACATTTTTACAATTATACACTACTTTTTGAGGGTTATGCCACATAAATATCAAACCTACACTAAAGCTGGTAGCATAAGAACAAAATTTCATTTATGAATACTGTACTGTGTTCCACATTACTGCATGAAATCTCTAACATCAGTCTCGGCTGAAAGACAATAAAAGAATATATATATATGTGTAAGTGTGGTACCTTTCTCTGAGGGGCAGATTTGGGTTACTGAGGAAGGAAAGCTGCTGCTCCAGACTGCACACACGAAAGGCCAGATAGCACGATGACAGGATGAGGAGAATTATTCTGATGAAATAGAAAGAGAAGGAAAGTTTCAGAACTGTAATTTCTCTCAATGAGCACTAGAGGGCAGTGTTTGCTTTCCTCTCCTGCTGCTTTAAATTATATGCAGCTGAGAGAATAAACTTGTTGATAGTAAAAAAATAATAAAATAAAATAGATTTTAGTGAAAAAAATATATTCAACATATCTGAATCAACATATCAGATATGTAAAGTAATTAAAAACATAAAGAAAATGCAAAGTACATTTAAAATGTAAGAAAAAAGATATATGGAATACAAACAAATATATCATGAAGCCCAACTTCATAAAAATAAAACTGACAGAAGAAAACAAATAATAATTTACTTAGAGAACTGTGATTGTTTTATCATAATTAAATAGCAAATACCTGGATTTAGAAAATATGGATTGATAGTAATCCTAAAATAAATAATCAAAAAAGTAAAAGTAAAAAACAGCATTTAGTCTCACATTTTGGCTGTATAATATCAAAGATGTGTTGTTTTATTCTCAATTGAATCTTCTGAATGTCATTAGTTGAGCTGTTTACTTTATAACACATTTAAATATGTGTTTTTCTTCTACAGTTGCAAAAGGCTGGCATTAATAAGAATGTTTTAGTATGTTATAAATATATATGGAAGGGCTCCATCTGCATTTACAGCAGATTAAGCTTATGTATAACTAAACTCTTCTGTACAAACAGATGAACATGAAGCATGTGCTGCATTATGACACACAAAGTGTAATATTGTTACGATATCATGGGAGGGTGTTTCTCAGCGGAAAAAGTGTGATGAATAAGTATTTTAACAGCTCGGATCCCTTGTGCTAAGCCTGCCTGAATCACCTCCTATTTATATCAGCACATTAATGCCCAGAGTGTGTGTGTGTGGAGCTGTGAGTCAGCTGTTGAAGGAGCTGGAGGTGGAGTTGTTGCTTTCTGCCTGTTTCCTTTGTACACTCACAGCAGGGTGAAGAACTTGAGCAGCTGGTACTCCATCTGGCCCAACTCTGCCACCGGCTCCGATAAAAGACCTCTGTCTGTCTGCAGACCTCTTTCTGAAACAACACGTCATAACAAACGAAACCATTAAAATTACTCTACTGTCCTCGTTACTTCAAATTTAACACAGTGGGCAACATTTCTCCATAAATCTGTACTAAAATAAAATCCTTGCCCTCAACTGTTAGGGTTTAAGTTAAAAATGTTGTGGCTGTAATCCTTTGAATAAAACATGAAGAATAAGGACCAATAGTTGAGTTATTCCATTTACCCTTTTATTCATCATGCATCTTTGTTTTTTCTTTGACTGCTACTTATGACTGTTCTTCTTAAAATAATTCAACAGTTTGAAAGTGTTTCCAAAGAAATTAGGGCATATTCTTAAAATTAAAGGTTAACTTAAAGGTATAGTGGAGGACGGACTATTTCCGGGTGGATAATCAAAATAAGTAATCCTCCTAATTGTTAATCATTCTGCTGATATGTTTGAATTACTGTATGCTCGTCCCCTATCGTTCTTTCTCTGCGAATACAAGAGTTCATACTAAACCGATTTACATGATTTTATCTTATCTCAGAACTAAGAGCAGTTTCTCTGGAATATTCAAAAAATTTTCAAAAATCTTTTACAAAAGAGCAAAAAAACAATAAAATCATATCAAAGTGTTATATTTAGCACTTGTAGAAGGTTTCCTGATGCAGATAGGGTTCCTTAAAGGAATAGAGGACAATCTTTTATTTCCGGGTGGATCATCTAAATAAGTGGTCCTCCTTATTGTCAATCATTCTGGTGATATGTTTACGTAAGGACGTCCTACGAGCTGGAACCGTTAGCTTTCTTTTCACTTTCAGGCGTATATCTTTGGGAAGCTATGGTTTCAGACAGTCATTGAAGCTCACCTTTCTCACAGCGGTTCTTTGAAAATGGCTGAGGGTCGTAAGAGAAAAAGTCTCTACGAAGTGTATGAGAAGAAAAGAAAGGCCTCAGAAGAGAGAAGCAATAGTGTTTTTGGGAGATTCTTTAACGCCATGGCGTACACTGAAAGCACAGGTCTGGGCTTCCCACTGATACCTCGTTTGCAAAGTTTCACACCAGTGCTAATAAAAGTTATTTACCTCTATATTAAAACTTTCCAGGAAAGACGAGTTTATTTGTTTTGTAATTTGCATTGTTAGTAGTTGTATGATGGCCAAAGATCCTTATCTACCTTGCAAACATGTCCACGTTTTCACTGCAGCACACAGATACAAGCACGCCATGATTTTAAATGTAGCAGTAGTCTTATTTGCAGGGAAACTTTTTATATAGAAATATGATTGAGATGAGATCCATTCAAGAGATAGTCTTATCATTGTGTACCCACTCATCCTCAAGGATAAATGGACTTGTGCACGCTCTTGCACGCGTTTAATAGGTGTTCCCTCTCGGGAGCGGGTACAGGGTTGTGCATGTGAATTTTTTTTTTAAATAGAGAGGGTGAGTCTTTTCAAAAAGTCACAAAAATCCTATATCCCCCTATATCTTCAAATGTGTTTGTTGTCACATCTTAAATTATTTGAGATAAAGTTAACGGTGAAAGAAAGACCAGCATGTAGCAAGTGAGATCAGGATGACAGGAGTTTTGACAACGGCGAAAGGAGCTAAGGATGCAGCTGACGGGGTTTAAGGATTTGATCATTCAAAGAGCTGAAGTGTAAAAGTGGAATATATCAGAAATCTGGAGACTTAAAATAAGCCTGTCTCTGTTTTTGTTCCTCATTACCACTGAGGGTTTCATATCTATTATTGATTGGATCCATTAAATTGTCTCATTTCCATTGTGTTTGGTGCAATGAACAATATTTTTGAAGAAATATTTATAGTTTGATTCAAATTTTTCAACAAGGAACTGGAGATGCACTGGATGGGGGGGAGGGCGGAGCACGTAGTGTAAAAAGGAAATTGTTTTATTGATTTATTTTTATGTTGAACATATTTTATAGTTTAACGTTATAATTTATGTCTCACTTACATACTCAGTCTAAAGTGCATGTTGCCAACCTGGAAAGACGTGTGACAAACTCTTTGCAATGTGCATATTGTTTTATGATGAAGGGTTAAAAGGTTCAAAAGTTGCTTTGATTAAGTTAAAAATCAACACCATGCTGTGCGGGATTTATTGGATAAACATGAGATAAAAATATGAAAAGCTGCTCCTCATTTCTTAAGGTTTTGGTTTCTAGTAGGCAGAAGTGGCTCTAATACAGTATATGGACTTTCTGGAAGTCTTTTAAAAATTCTTCCTTTGCCTTTTTTTATTGTAAAGGTGGATAAGATGATAAATAAAATTAATTTCAGGTCTTCAAGCAGATACACAGTGTCTGTAATTCAAACCTTTAAAAAAGAGGAAAGAAACTCCAACAAAGACTCAACAGAACCTGGAAAATATAGCTTTCTATGGTAGCTGGTCTATGGTAGCTACCATAGACCAGCTACTATCTACTTAATCCAAAGTTTTTAGCAACGCATAAAAAATAAAAACATTGGTAGTGCAGAAAAAATTAACTTTATTGCATCAAACTGCATGTTATTATTATTTCTTTATAACAAGTACATTGGAAGGAAAAATGGTCTGTGACAACCAGCTGGTAACAAAGCAACCAACCGGTGGCTTTTTTTTAAACAGACTGAAAACTCATCATTTTGCTGTATTATTTCTTCTTTTTTTGTGTGTTGACACCCTTCTTCTTTTTTAAATGTGTCTTAATACGTTAGGTTTTACTTACTTACCTACATACTGCCTATCTTATGTGCTGCTAATATAAAGTATTCAACATGTTACAGGAAGAGAAAAACATTATTTTATCCGGTTGTTAGAATATGGTTCCGGTAGACGCTGTTTTTATTATAATCTCGACTAAATCTGCACGGGCACAAAGCTTTTTAATACAAGCCACCATGTGATTTAATCTCTGTGGAGCCTCATGTCTCATTGCGTAAGAGAAAAAAAAATCCAAAAGGAGATTATTCATTTGCTCTCAATTTCACACAAAAAATAGGACCCACAATGGAAACAGAGGAGAGACGCTAACGACTCATCTGTAATGATGGTACGCTTTAGGTTATGGATTTTATTCAAGAAAACGTTGACTTCATTCAGTATTGGAACACTTTCCTCTGATTATTAGTAAAAATATTTGCCTTTACAGTTGAAATAAATTTAAAAAAAGATTAGAATGACCTGTGAACTTTACTGTAGCCTCATTATTTCTAAATCTCAGAAAAAACATAAGAAACTCCTGGAGTGAATCTTTTTAGATCAGGTTATACTGGAAAATTTTCCTGACCTTAATATCACCTTATCTTTTAATGCAGCAGCTTATTTTGACCATTATAATAGAATTATAAAATATAATATGAGAATTTTAATTCAGGCCAAGGGGTTCCATTAGTGGGCATCAGGAGATATCACCCATTTGATTGTCGCATTTCATAAATAAATGCACCATTAAATAAGTAGATGTTCATTAATTTTTACTATTTACAAACATTTCCATTGACAGTGTCAAATTCATTTTATTACATTCTGGACAACCTGTGAGAAATGGAAAAGCAAGGCTCCGTTTAAAGTAAATTTTTTTGCCCTATAAAAGAGGTGGACTTAAAGACCCATTTATCAGATGGTATGATACGGCCGCCCAACTAACATCAGCCACGTAGACACTGAACAGCAATCTGCTCCAGATTTCCCCTTAAACACCTTTCTATATTCTTCGCATAAAGAAGACACTAAAAATCCCCACAAAGGACCCTTTCTTAAAAAGTACAATTATATCTTGGCATGCAGCACATAAACATGTAGGTGACCGTCCAGAGCGATCACAATCTACTCCTATCCGGGGTAATGAAAAGTTCACCCCAAGGAAAAAATGAGGGAGGATTTAAACTCTGGAAAACTAAAGGCATTCAGAAAATGAAAGACCTACAGTATATGCTGATGGCATGTTGCTTACTTTCGATCAGTTATGTAAGAAGTATTTAATACCCGCAAAACAATTTTTTAAATACTTGCAATTGAAAAAAGATTTCATAAAAACTGGAACGAATAGTTGACATTCCACCCTTAACGAAAATAGAGCAAGTGTGTGTTGGGGACTTATAAGGAAAAGGTTTTCTTTCTGTGTTCTATAATTTGTTTATACTTTCCTCTAAAGATTCAGCAATAGATGCCTATATATCAACGAAGAAAACTGGAATCAGGCATGTTTAAAAGCACAAAAACAAACGATGAATGCAAGATTTAAACTTCTGCAATATAAATGGATTATGAGAACCTATATAACACCAGTTACGCTTCCTCATATATTCAGTAATATTCCAGATAATTGCACTAAATGTTTTTTTAAAAAGGGAACTCTTCATTGTCTGTGGGAATATCCTAACGTACAGAAGTTTTATTAGGTGTCTATCTGAATTGTCCCATTAGAGGTTAAAATCTGTGTTCTTAGAATAAACGCAATTAAATTTAAACAATTACAGAGGACAACTACACTGATAGACTACGGACTTCTTCAAACCAGAAGATTTATTGCACTATGCTGGAGGAGCACGGAGGCCCTCTCCATGGGACTGTGGAGAAAAGAAGCTGCAGGTTCACTTGGACTGGAAAAACTAACATACATTGCCAAGGGTAAACAACAGGACTTTGAGAATCTATGGAAGCCATATATGAGGATCATAGGGACTGAAGGTGGAGCTTATTGATGGGCGTCTTAAATGGATGTCTTGACTACAGTTTCTATTCATATATTTACTTTTTATTTTTCACGGCCTGAATCTAAAGGGTTTTGTATATTTTTGGAACTAGAAAAATGCAGGTTTGAATGGTGAATGCATGAGTGAATGTAAGTGCGTATAAGTACATGTTACCAGGTTAAGTTTGTTGTCTGTAAATTTGTTTTGTCAAAAAAGAGAAAATTTGATAAAATATATATATAAAAAAAGATTAATTAATTTAATTAGTTTTCTCTCAAATATAATTCAAATATTAAATATACCAATAAATTGTAAAATGCACAAGTGAATAATTGAATGTTTCATTTAAAAATGAATAAAAATATTTCAAATGATAAATTAAATCATGAAATTTACTCTATAAAAATAAATAAACTTAATATATAATTCCTTCACTTTATGTGTATATTTTAATATAAAATGAGCTAATTCAGTGAAAACATAATTGTGGGAGTTTGCCAGTCTGTTGCATTGTTTTTTTTAGTGATCTGGCTGAAATGTTGGGCTTTGGGGAACATAAGAGCACAGGCTGGATGAGCGGCCATGTTTATCAGCTCCCACTTCACAGTGGGCAGGATGGTATTAGAGGTAAATTAGGATCTCTGAAGGTAACACCAGAGGGAACCATACCAACTTTACCATACCAACTTTATTTATAAAGCACTTTAAAACAACCACAGTTGATACAAAGTGCTGTACAATTTAAGAACACAACATAATAAAAGTAATTTAAAAACAGTTTAAAAAACAAAAACATACAATTTAAAAACTAGATCCCACTGGTGTTGAAAGCCAAGTAAAATAGATGGGTTTTAAGACGAGCTTTAAAAATGGGCAGAGAAGGGGCCTCTCTGACCTGCAAAGGTAAGTCATTCCATAATTTGGGGCCCATAACAGAGAAAGCCCTGTCCCCTCTGAGCTTCCTTTTTGTTCTCGGTTCCTCCAAGAGCAGCTGATTTGCTGACCTGAGAGACCGATGGGGTACGTAAGGATGAAGAAGCTCAGTGAGGTAAGCTGGGGCAAGATTATGCAATGATTTAAAAACAAAAATAAGAATTTTAAAATGAATCCTAAAATATACAGGCAGCCAGTGAAGTGAGGCCAGGACAGGGGTCACGTGTTCTCTCTTTCGAGTACCTGTCAAAAGTCGTGCAGCAGCATTTTGTACTAGCTGCAGACGTGAGAGCAGCGACTGACTGACTCCCAGATAAAGTGCATTACAGTAGTCCAATCGAGTTGAAACAAAAGCGTGGATCAGTGTTTCAAAATGCTGCCTGGAAAGAAAAGATTTCACTGACGCCAATCGCCTTAAATGATAAAAGCTGGCCTTAACCACGGCTCTAATTTGGCTGTCCAATTTAAAATCACTGTCCACCTTAAAACCAAGATCTGTAATAACAGGTTTAAAATGTACCTGCAAAGGTCCCAGATCAACAGAGGAGGACTCACAGGAGCCACTGGGTCCAAAAACCTCACCTCTGTTTTGTTTTCATTAAAGTTTAAAAAGTTCAAGGCCAACCAAGCTTTAATATCTCCTAGACATGCCAGGAGATGTTTGACTGAATGTACATCCTGCTGCTTTATGGGCAAATAAATCTGACAATCATCAGCGTAACAATGAAAAGAAATCCCGTATTTCCTAAGGATAGAACCCAGAGGCAGTATATAAAGAGAGAAAAGCAGAGGGCCAAGAATTGAGCCCTGTGGGACACCATAAGACATTGAAGCAACAGAAGATTTAGAGCCACTAATATTCACTGAAAAAGTTCTCTCCTCCAGGTAAGACCTGAACCATTTAAGAACAGTGCCATCAATACCAGCAATGTGGTGTAATTGCGTGATTAAAATATTGTGGTCTACTGTATCAAAGGCAGCAGTTAGGTCAAGTAACATCAGAACAACATGGTGTCCAGAATCACATGCAAGAAGAACGTCATTAAAAAATCTTATTAAAGCAGATTCTGTACTATGAAGAGTTTTAAAGCCTGACTGAAAAACCTCCAGAATGCAATTGTCATCTAAAAACTGTGTCAGCTGACAGTACACAATTTTCTCTAAAAATTTAGAAAGAAAAGGCAGCTTCGAAATAGGCCGATAATTAGCCAGAACAGTCGGATCAAGGCCAGGTTTTTTAAGCAGTGGCTGCACTACTGCATGTTTAAAACTAGCAGGGACCACACCTGAGGACAGACTGCTATTTATAATTGCAAGAACAGGCTGCCCTATGCTAGGTAAAATATCTTTGAAAAGTCGTGAACGCAGCCCTAACAAGCTGATTTCTACTTTGGTCTCCCAGTTACAAAAAAAACAGGAACTGAAAAGGTCTAAATTAAAAGGCCATCTCAGTTCCTAGACTTAGAGGGAACCAGGGACTCTGAAGGACTTTAACAGGTAGTGACGGCCCTCTGAAATGTTACAGGGGAAAATCAGGTCCTGTCCTGTTAGTACATGGTAGCTGAGAGAGGGTCCAGTATGGTGTAATATCAGCACAGACTATTACCTCACCTTCTAGAGATGGCTCTGTCTTAAAAGGTGAGTCTGCTGTTCCCAGGCCGCTGCTGGAGCTGCCCAGGAGGTCAGGAAGAGAGGAGGACACAGACACCACCGAAGGTTTCCTTCTCCACTTTAACACTGAGGGGAACTCATCGACGACGGGGAACTCATCCGGAGTCGGGAACTCATCCTACGTCACAGCAGAGAGGGGAGGTTGATAAATGGGCAGGACAAAAAAGCATCTTTTGGGTTTCAGATCAACTTAGATTTGATTTTTACTTTGCTTCTTTTTTTTGGTATTTTACATAAAGCAAATTTTTTTTATTCTGTACTAGAAGAACGAATCAAAATCTAAGTTATTACGATTCTTAGATTAACGAGGCTTTTATTTTAGAGTTTTTCTTCATTTGAACAATATATTTTCATAACTGGATTTCCATTATAAATCTTTAACTGTCTTATAAAACAAAGGTTTCAGCAATAAATCATGCTCTTTTTGGTCCACGGATGTGAAGACAAAACTCAATATTTTACTTTATTTATGGTTAAATTACGTTAGTTCTCTTTCTACTTCTAACAAAGCATCTTATGAAAACATATTTTAAACCTACTATGCAGGGGGAAAATATTAGAGCTAAACAACACATTTCAATTAAAAGAAAGAAATTCCTGGCACTGTTCATGTCTGTTCACTGTTCAATCATCATTTGGGTCAGGAGTTCCCAAAGCTACATTATAATGATTAAATTTTATTTTTTGATGGAATATCATCGTGTTTGGAAAAAGATCAAGACGCTAATAACTTACAATCCTGGTCCCCATAAGAATAAAGGGCCCCATGATGTGACAGTGAAAATAGATTAAAGTCCCCACACTGTGATAAAAACAAGTCCACACACACACACACACACAGCTTTGTTTTTATTACATATGGGGACATTTCATTGACTTGCATTCATTTTATATGACCTAACCCAGACCCTTGCCCTAACCCTAACAATTACCAAGATGTACCTAATCCTAACCTAAACGGAATTCACACCTTAGTTCTAAACCTAACCCCAACTCACAGAACAGAACTTTACCATATAGGGACCAGTTGTATGTCCTCATATGTACCTGTAAGTCCTTGCATTTAGGATATTTTACAAAATACTTCCCTCACATTGTAGGTAAAACAAGACACACACACAGCGATTCCAGAAAGCTCCTGATTGCATCTTGCCAACCTGGGGAATATTTCACTGCAAGGCTGCAGCTGAAGCTGCAGCAGAATGATCAATGGATCCTTTCTGACTAAAAACAGCCTTTAGGTTTGAAGAGTTTTGCTTCACTAAAACACACCGCTGCTGCCTTTGATCTGGGAGTTTGGCAGACTTTGCAACATGTAATGAAAGTCCCTCTCTGTTTCAGAGACTTCCACTCACCAGCGATAAGGTTGGCTCTTCCATGAACTGTTTCAAGCTTAGGCTCTTCCCGTTGACCTGCAGAGAGAGAGAGAAACACAGTCGCCTCTTTATCTGAAATGCTGTGGCACGGTGCATGGACTTAATGAATAAATGGCCATGATGTGTTTGTTCACTGACCTGTAAGTGTGTGCAGATTCTGCGGAGGACATCATACACACTGTCTCTTGATAGCAGAGAGACAAAAACATACTGAGGAAAGAAGAGAAAGTATCCAATGATGCCACAAATCTACGAATAAAATTAAAGGAACAGTTTCTGCTACACTTGAGAAATAAACACCAATCAGACGCAATATTATGGCCCCTTGTTATTAGAATGTGAATGTTTTTATTCATTACATGTGTTCATACTGAGTTATGGTAGCTGCCTCAGTCCAGTACATGCAGGGATAGAATACAAGAAGAAATTATGATGGGAAATTGATAAAAGCTACAGAGACTATAAATAGTGTACAAAATATGTATAGTAGGAACAAGATGAATAGTTTCTGTTTCTGAGGAGCTATGTGTCAGCAAATATCTTTCCTCGATGGGGCCGCCTATGCTTTTTGTATCTCTGCTTCTGTCTCCTTGAACCTCAGTCGGCCTCAGCAGATGGCCGCTCACACTGAGCCTGGTTCTACTGGAGGTTTCTTCCTGTTAAAAGGGAGTTTTTCCTCTCCACTGTCGCTACAAGCATGCTTAGTGTGAGTCATGAGTCGATGCAATCAGCTGGTTTTCCTTAGATAGAAAACTTTGAATCAATTTGACAATGATAGGTTGAGATGTAAAGTGTCTTGAGATGACACGTGTTGTGAATTGGCGCTATATAAATAAAGTGAATTAAATCGAAATGAATCTTCTATGCTCTGCTCAGGTGAGGGGGGCAGTGTCTCCTCTACATGGTTCATCAGAACCCTCAGGCAGTGGAGTCTTTGCTGGACCCTTTAAAACCACTGCTGACCCTTCCTTGGATCTGTGCATTGCCAGAACTTAAAAGCTAGTTTTTCTGCAGGTGCAGCTTCTTTGCTTTCTCACATCATTAACCATCTCCTCTGCGGTGTTCAACTCAGGTTTGCAGGATCAAACATGTTTCCAAAGAATCCTCCTTTCTTTGCTGACATGTCCTCTCCCCATCATAGAGCCTTATGTGCTCCACAGTTAAGAAGCTCGCAGACACCGCAAATGAAAGCATTATTCAACAGTCCAGCTCCATGTTCCTGTTCTGATTCTCGCCTGTGCACTGTTCTTTCAGTCTAAAATATATCCTTGCTATTATATGCCATCCACTGCAGCACTACGACAAGGAGATAATCTGTCTGTTTTACCTCCCCAGTCAGTGGATATTATGTTTTACCCAATCGGTTCACTTTGCCTACATGAGGGATTTCAGCTGCACTCCTTTCCTTCTCTGTGTTGCTCAGGTGTCTACAGTGGAATGATATTAGCTGGAGATTTCAGCAAAAGCAGTAAAAATACAATTATATTGCTTTTTCTGTTATGAAAACAGGAGAGTAAAGATCCAAAAAATGCACTCAAGTAAAAGTAATGTCACAAGTAAAAATAGAGAAATAGACATCCAATGAATGCAGCAAGAGCAAGAAGGCATTTGGTAAAAGGCAATTGAGATACTGAGTTTCAGGCTATAACATACAAGTAATGTGCAAATGCATTTTCTTTTAAGAAATTAATAAAAATAAAATCATCGGGGGAAAAAAAGAATTCAGGCAAAAGAAACATTTCTTAAAATCCTTTTTTTTTTACATATAACAAATCAAATCATCTCCTAAAGTATATATGACTGAGCAGGGTTAACTACCTACAGTGACAATAGATGTTTTTTATTGTTTATTATATTGACCTCAATGCCAAAGTCGTCTCAGCAGATTAAAAGTATCACTAAAATAACAGATTAAAAAGTAGCACTAAAAGTTTTGGTATAAAACAGAAAAACCATCATGGGGAAACTGCTTTAATGAATTGTCTTACAGTAAGTAGAGTAGTCAAAAATGTTATGATAATTCAGCATAACATCACTTAAGTTAAAACAAAAAGGATGTTGCAGTAAAAAATACTCCTAAAAATACATTTTAGGTACTTTTAGGTACTCCCTCCTCTGGTAATCAAATAAAGTTTTGAAGCTATGCAGCAGAATCCTCATGCATCTGATTTATTTGCACAATACTAAAAGAATGAACATATAAGCTCAAATTGCAAACATTTAAATGAGCCATTTTGATGTTATTGTTGGTTTTAGTTATAACAGGTTATTTACGGTGCTTGTCGGATTGGATTCATCATGCTGTAATAAAGCTACACTTGTTGACTTTAGAGGTGATTTTGCACATTTTTCTATAAAAACAAAAATCATGACTTAGGTTTTACTGCATTTTTAGGAATTAAAGGTTTTTGTTGTAGTTTTTAAGTCAAAACTCTTCAACAAAACAAAAACAAAAGGAGAATTATTTAATGAATGTTAGTGTTTCTGCTGGTTGTGACTCTATACCTACCTTCTGGTTGGTGTCTGTTGTGATGGCTAAACCGTTCGGCACCAGGCCGGCTGTTTTGTGCTTCTTTACCAGCCTCACAGAGACGACAGGGATAGCCACCTGAGAGGAATGAAAGCAAAGTAGCGAATAAGTATTTACAGGGAAACGGGAGTCTTGTATTTGACCTCTGAAACACCCAGAATGAGAGAGGAGAGAGAAAAACCCCTCTATGACAAAAGAGCCCAGTGATGGGCCCTGCAGAAAACCAGCAGGCAGCACAAAATCTACGTTATTTGAGTCAGAATGTCAGGAATGCATCTGGAATAGTTTCGAAACAAAATAACCTTCATATTAGTGTCCCTGAAAACCTAGCAGAGCTTTAGTTTCACGGAAATGAAGGTAAAGCTAGAAAGCCCAGCATCAAAGAGAAAAATCTCAGAGCAGGTTAAGTTTAAAGGTTAAATATGTGTACAGATTTTTCAAACCCGCCTTCACAGTATAAAGATTTTAATGTGTAAGAATTGAGACTCAGAAACTTCAAGTTGAGACCTAATCCTGAACGACTACCAGTAAAATCGTTAGTAAAGCCGTCTAATGAGCTTCGTCAGGCTGTGATTTGAAATGTCACCGGGCTCAGGTTTCCGCGTTTATCAAACAGTCTGATACCTTGATGTCCTTTCCAAAGAGGTTGGCATAGAAACACAACCAGTGTCTGGAGATGTAGAGCCGACCCTGCAGGAGGATGTCTCTGAGAAGAGCACAGGAGTACACTAACAAAAGAAGGACAAAATATTCAACCAATGCATAAAAGATAACTGGAAAAACAGGATTTTAACAAATTTTAGTTCATTTTTACAAGGTTACAGAGGGAAAAAAAACCCACAAAGCATCTATTTAAAAAAGTAGAAAATAATCATTAAAAGTTCACTTATTTATGATTGACATGTTTAAAAGCTGTTTTTAACCAGCTCTTAAACCAGACGTGTCTAAAATCATTTTACTGCACTTTGCTGATGTAAATGCAATTCTTAGAACTGGACTGGTTCAATGGGATGGGGCGATTTACCAGATGTACAGAATGTTTTTATACATGAAATAAAGAAAAAAAAAAATATATATATATATATATATATATACTAATAAAAATGTTAGTATGCTGGTGAAAGTTCTCAGTCATCCAGGACATAGTCATTCCAAAAAAATAAAAATATTCCACTGTACTTTGTTTCAAGTTTGAAGACGTTTCGCTTCCTATCCAGGAAGCTTTTCAGTTCAAAATATCAGTAATAGCATTGAGTTTGAGGTTTTATACAGTAGCCCAACAAAGCCCTGTTTTTGTTTTGAAAACATGCAAATTGGAACAGATGAAGGGGTGCACCCATTCGGAATGGGGGTCGTTTGGCTTCTTTTGTTAGCCTGCAATACCCAGTACCCATCTAAGTGTCTGAAAGGTCAGTCAATAAAGGGGATTGTTGGAATGTAAGTAGTTAAAAACATCTCACTAATTACCTTAACTGAATTTCTGTGGTAGTTTTTTATTTGCTGTGGTGGATCATCATCTGGACCCTGCTTACTAAAGCTTTCTGGAGCTGACCATAGCCAATGAATAACAACTATTTGAAACCTCAGCTTACTCGTCACAACAGACCCGCTTAACAGCTGAAATATACAATATTGGAGACGAGTATAAAAGGGGGCTGACTTCCACTTAGAAGAAGCTCTGTTTTTTGAAAGTGATCATTATTACCAACATTCCTAAGCTGGTGGACTTCACAATAAAATGTTTGCAGTAAATTAGGTCAGTTTCCACCCTAGAGGATGGAGGATGCCGATATTAAAGGTATATAGGAGGATTTTATTTTTTTTCGTGCAGATCATCAAACTAAGTGGTTTCCCCCTCATTCTCAATCATTCTGGTGGTATGTTTACGTAAGGCTGTCTTATGTGCTCGTCCCCATTTAGCTGTCTTTTTCTGACAGTCATTAAATCTTGACTTTCTCACCATGGTTCTTTGAAAATGGCCGAGGGTCAGAAAAAGTGTATGAGAAGAAGAGAAATGCCTCAGAAGAGAGAAACAAGACCAGAGTGTCTTCCCACTGATGCCTCGGTTGCAGTTTCTACTCGACAGGTAAAGTTTGGCATGCTGTTAGTGGAAATTCATTTCATATTACTGCTAAGTAAAATTCATTTCCCTTTATATTGTAACTTTCCAGGAAATGAGTTTATTCAGTTTGTAATTTGCATCGTTAGTAGTTGTACGGTGGCCAAAGATCCTTATCTACCCTGCAAACATGTCCACATTTTCACTGCAGCACACAGATACAAGCATGTCATGATTTTTTTATGTAGCAGTAGTCTTATTTGCAGGGAAACATTTTATATATAAATATGGGTGAGATGAGATCCATCCGAGTGACACTCATCATTGCGTACTCAAACATCCTCGAGGACAAATGGGCCCCTAGATGCTCTTGAAAGCGTAATAGGCATTCCCTCTCGGGAGCAGGTACAGGGTTGTTCATGTGAATTTTGTTTTTTAAGTGGAGAGGTCGGGTCTTTTCAAAAATTCACGAAATTCCTCCACTATACCTATAATATTAAGCATGATTATCATAACATTCTCATTGGTTGTTGGTATCTAAGTTTCACCCCTTTGAGTTCCTCTTGGTTAGAAATGCTGATTATAGAAGATAAAGCTATTATTGTGCCGTCCCAGTGGAGCATTTCCTGAACATTGATGGACATAACGACGGGACTGAAACAGCCAAAATATATTAGTTGCATCTGTTAATTCATCTGGATATGTCTGACTTTTGCAGTGGATTGACTTTCAAAATAAGTCCAGTGCAAAAATGTCCCAATGCCTTGTGAAAATAACGTTTCTTTGCCACCTTCTGTCTGCTAAAGATAACTCTCAGACAAAATATTTATTTTACAATAACAATCTCTGACCAGTAGACAATAAAACAGCACTCCTGTTTGACTGCTGCACGTTACATTAAATAAAGGCCACCAGAAAATAACTGAAAAACTTATTTTCCTTTTCTTTTTAAAACAGGTTGCAACAGAATCCAAATTTTGAATTTTATTAGCAGCATATAAACATGAAACCCAGAAATTGCATTAGTGGATTAGTGATGTTCTCATTAATCGTGATCCTCCAGATCAGACTTGGTGATAAACAGTGAAGCTGAAGTTGAAAACTTTTATCTATTCACTTTTATAGAATAATGAAGACAGAAAGAGTTATATTCGCTATTTCAGAAATAATTAAAACTACCGCAAAAAAATCCCATCAACAACTTGTTCACAGTTAGCTTTGGCCCTGCAGAAGTAACTAGAGATGTACCAAAAAAATCACCATAATGCTACCAGATTGCTACATTAAGTGTAGATGTTGTGACAGAGTGAAGAGGACAGAGTTGGGTCATTTCAGCATCAACGCGATGAGAAAAAATAATGTTAAAAGAAGCAATGAAGGTATCAGAAGCTTCTAGAGGAAACTATATTTTGCACAGAGGGACGGAGCATGTTAATTTAGGCAGATAAACAGGAAGTAGGACTTATGCAAATAAGGGAATTTATTAATTCTGTTTAATCCTTATTCTGCTATAAACATCTCGTTGTAAAGAATAAATACACTATATTGCCAAAAGTATTTGCTCACCTGCCTTGACTCACATATGAGCTTAAGTGACATCCCGTTCCTAATCCATAGGGTTCAATATGACGTCGGTCCACCCTTTGCAGCTAGAACAGCTTCAACTCTTCTGGGAAGGCTGTCCACAAGGTTTAGGAGTGTGTTTATGGGAATTTTTGACCATTCTTCCAGAAGCGCATTTGTGAGGTCGCACACTGATGTTGGACGAGAAGGCCTGGCTCTCAGTCTCCGCTCTAATTCATCCCAAAGGTGTTCTATCGGGTTGAGGTCAGGACTCTGTGCAGGCCAGTCAAGTTCATCCACACCAGACTCTGTCATCCATGTCTTTATGGACCTTGCTTTGTGCACTGGTGCACAGTCATGTTGGAAGAGGAAGGGGCCAGCTCCAAACTGTTCCCACAAAGTTGGGAGCATGGAATTGTCCAAAATGTCTTGGTATGCTGAAGCATTCAGAGTTCCTTTCACTGGAACTAAGGGGCCAAGCCCAGCTCCTGAAAAACAACCCCACACCATAATCCCCCCTCCACCAAACTTTACACTTGGCACAATGCAGTCAGACAAGTACCGTTCTCCTGGCAACCGCCAAACCCAGACCCGTCCATCAGATTGCCAGATGGAGAAGCGCGATTCGTCACTCCAGAGAACGCGTCTCCACTGCTCTAGAGTCCAGTGGCGGCGTGCTTTACACCACCGCATCCGACGCTTTGCATTGCACTTGGTTATGTATGGCTTGGATGCAGCTGCTCGACCATGGAAACCCATTCCATGAAGCTCTCTGCGCACTGTTCTTGAGCTAATCTGAAGGCCACATGAAGTTTGGAGGTCTGTAGTGATTGACTCTGCAGAAAGTTGGCGACCTCTTCGCACTATGCGCTTCAGCATCCGCTGACCCCGCTCCGTCAGTTTACGTGGCCTACCACTTCGTGGCTGAGTTGCTGTCGTTCCCAAACACTTCCATTTTCTTATAATACAGCTGACAGTTGACTGTGGAATATTTAGGAGCGAGGAAATTTCACGACTGGATTTGTTGCACAGGTGGCATCCTATCACAGTTCCACGCTGGAATTCACTGAGCTCCTGAGAGCGACCCATTCTTTCACAAATGTTTGTAAAAACAGTCTGCATGCCTAGGTGCTTGAATTTATACACCTGTGGCCATGGAAGTGATTGGAACACCTGATTCCAATAATTTGGATGGGTGAGCAAATACTTTTGGCAATATAGTGTATGTTGACAGCAGAAAGATCAAATCTGTAGGTCAGAGCTTTGTAAATCGGATATTAAAAATGGGCTAAATATCTCTGATCGGTTTATCTCTAGCTGCAAATGAGTTGATTATGATGGAGCAACAACAGAAGCTAAAATGGTCCCGTTTTCAGTGAACTTGTTTTTACTACATTAAATATGAATATATTTATTTACCTGATAAATAAATGATACAGCAAAATTATACAATAACTCCTACTATATACACTTAAAATCCTTTATTTGTTTAGTACAGTATAAGTTCATATTATCCCAGGTAATAAACACATCATGAAAAGAAGACATCATAAAAGTACCTTTCATGAGGATCTCATCCTTGGGGACGCATGCGAACAGTTTGTGGTACTGCGAGTTGTACTTGCTGACAGTCTGTGCAGAGGGACAGGGCAGAGTCATGAGCAGCTCCTTGGCGGACCGGCCTGTCTGCACAGTGCCGGCCCCGCCGTCCCCTCCACCTTCACCGCCGCATCGGCCACCGGCCCCTCCGACTCCGCTCTGCGCAGACACCATCCTCTCCCACAGAGGACGGGGGCTTTGCACCAGGCTCAGCACGTTGGCACCGTACTCACACACACACTCTCGCACATCCAAGGCCTGGAGCAAACCGCTGCAAGACACACACTGTTCCCCCTGTCGCTGGTCAGTGCTGGGCTGAGGTTTCATCTACTAAACATGCACGTGCTACGGTAAACATCTAGCTCTAATGCAGCTAAAACACACAAACACATACACCTACTCTACAGACTAACAGCCACTATGTCTCATCTTACAGCCTCTCAGCTCCTTCTCAACCACAAGGTTCCCTTCTGTCTCAAATAAACCTTCAATGACTCTACACTTCTCCTCCCTCCCACTCCTCTTTCTTCACACACATACACTCACTCTGTCCTTCATCCCTCTGAGCAGGTACACCCGCCCTGCTACTATCTGTCGGTTTCTCTAACACAGAGAAATTAAAAACTGAACATTTTTCCTCCCTAAAACTCCAATAGATCTCATCCATCGTCATGCCTTCTTCACCTCCAACCTGCAGGATCTCTGCTACAACTTTGTTCACTTGTATCCTTCTGAGGCCACCATGTTTGTTTTTTCAAAAGTCTTATGTGTCAAGATGTTTGGAGGCAAATTTGAGGCATACTTTGTGTTTCTGTAGGTCAGCAGTGGTCGGACACTGGCTAATACTGTAGCTTGTTGGAGTGCCAAAACTTTAAAAAAAGTTTTAGAGACTCTTTCCAGACTGATGGATGTCATTTACCTTTTTCAGCTGTTTGTGTTTAGATTTGTTGTCTTTTTAGAATGTTTAGCCTACTTCATCCTGTCAGATAGGTCCTTTTAACATCATTCATCGAATCACGAGGTCAGGTAATAGCCAGACCACAGTGAGGTGAGGGAAATTGAGCGCAGTTTTCCAAAATAAAAGTCCTGATTTAAGAAGGTGGCACTTACTTTTTCATATGGAGTCATGCTAGTATAAAAACCTTGTTTCCTCAATGATTGAAATTAAAATGTAATTTACTTATGCTTTGTTGGACATTACAATTATATGATGATCTGACAAATTAAAATGGCACAAAAACTTAACAAATCCAATAAGAGGCTATTTTTTTAAAAACAGCTTTGCAATTTCAGCTACATTCTCAGAAATGTGCAGAAGTAAGCAAACTTTTGAAGCCCTATCGTACTACGATCAGCTAATATTACATCTTTGCTACACCAGCTGAGGTTCAGTAGGGATGAAACACATAACTCACCGATCCCCTGTAACATTTCTTCACATCTTCGTATGAAAGCTCTTCAATCAGCTGAAACCTGAGGGGTATGGAAAAGTAAACAAAACAAAATATTAAAAACTGTGAAACATTAATCAATATTCATTATAGAGGCAAGAAAAAATTACACAAAGTAAACATAAATATACTCATGCACATTTGTTAAATTAGTGCATAAATAGGCAACATTTACAGTATGCATACATTTATTGCTGCTAATTTAGCTTGGTTCATTGCACATGAATCCAGAAATAACAGTTGGCACTAAACGGCATTAGATATAAATACTGAGCAGCTCAAACTTGTATTGTAGCCAAGCCAGGAGATTATCTGTGTCACTCTTTTAATAGCATGCGTTTCACTTCAAACCGCCTCCAGAGGAGTAGTCCGAGCAGAGCAGCAGATGTCCCAGCATGATGCTCATAAATCTGTTTTCAAGGCAGAAAATACAACCCAGCAAATAAAATGCAGCATAATCAATCCATGAAGGAAAATGTCACCAAACTGCTGCGTTCAGGTATTTTTGGGAGGATGGAGGCAGGTATGGACCAAATAAAGACTGAATATGTGAAGGTATTTACATAGAGAGAAAGAAACACATGCCTCTTTCATGCAGTATCTCACTGAGTGTTTGGTGATTGTCAGGGAGCTTGGGGAGATGTAATGCTGCCCTGATATGAAACCCTGCTCCTGGAGGATGCACAGATAACAGAGCAGCTATATGCATTCGCTGCTATCGCTGGTTGAAAGGTTTCCAAATGAAAAGCAGGAAGGTGGCTTTGATAGCTGAAAGCAGTCAGAAGTACAAGTCCACAAAGGAAGGAAGGAAGGAAGGAAGGAAGGAAGGAAGGAAGGAAGGAAGGAAGGAAGGAAGGAAGGAAGGAAGGAAGGAAGGAAGGAAGGGTGAAGAAAAAAACAAAACATCCAGTTACACTCAGTCTGATAGGAAGATCAGTGGCCAACTAAGGGTAAGGTGCCTTGCTCAGGGGAACAACGGAGGAGGAACCTAAAGCTAAACCCAATGTTTCACTCATTAGATGTCTCGTCTTTCCATAGAGGCATGGTAAAAAGCATCATTATGTATTCCAAATGCATTAAGGAACGATTTTCTTTTCATCTTAGTCAACTTAAGCTTTCAATCAGATGAACTGATCTTTAAACATAAGAAGCTTTAGCTGATAAACGTCACAATATGAGCAAATGCAGAATAGGTAAATGCCACTTTTTCAAGTGAGGAGACTTGACCGAAGCACTTTACATTACATTCAGTCATTTACACACACACACACTGATGGTGGCAAACTACATTGTAGACACAGCTGCCCTGGGGTTCACTGCCAAAGGACACAACGACACTGAAAGCCGGAGCCAGGGCTTGAACCGTCAACCCCTCGATTTCAGGGTAAACTCCTACATCAGACGGCACTTTCAGGTGTCAAATACCCCCATAGACAGAAAATAGATATGAGGGGGTTGGTGCTGCCTTGTCCTGATCAAATGGAAGTTACTGTCTGACATGTAGCACTTATTAAAAACAGGAAAATACTATAACGAAGGAGATTAAGGAGATTGTTGCTTTCAGTGTTAATAGCATTTTTATTTTTTACAGGTGGACTTGTTTCACTCTCTTTAATTCAATCAGGGACTTGGAATTATCTATACATCTTATAAACCTGATTACATTCATTTTTTATTTTTAATCAGTCTGTCTGAAAGCTAAAGCTGGGTCACAACTAGTTCATGAAAAATTCAATGTGAAACATTCATCTTATCACTTTTTTTTTAATCAAAAATGAAGAATACACAGTGAAAAAAGGTTAAAAAAAAAAATCAAGTGCTCGAAGTGGCAAAACTCCACCCTGACCTGTTTGGAACCTCCAAAAAACAAAACATGCACAAATTCAGAGTAATACTGTTAAACACAGTAGTGACACACACATACATCTACAAACTGTACACTCATACCTAAACACACATTTCCAGCATCCATGTCATGGTGTGGTGCTGTCCAATCCATCATTAAATCATCTGAGATTTGACTGTTAAACATTGGGTTGCTAAATGAGAAAAGCTATTAAAACTGACTCGTATTAAGGATATGAACAGATGCATTTCCTTTAATGTGGACATTAAACTTCTGGGGATTTTTCCCTCAGTATATAAGAAGTTATACATGGAAACCCATAGTTCAAAATATGTATTTCATAATTTGTCAGAATCTTTAAGCTTTGAAATTAAGGTGAAGGGGTTGTTCTGATGGAGATGCTATTCTAACAAAGCGTTTCTAGAGAAACAAAGTAAAATCTGGCAAAGAGTAGTGGGGTAAAGGCTTCCTATATGTTGCAGTATGTGAGAAAAGGATGCAAGAGGCTAAAGACAGCTGCATCTGCTAAGAACGAAATGTAACTGGTTCATAATTTGGTTTGGTCCTGCAGAAATAAGTAGAGATGTACAAAGAAACAATCTGATAGCCGTTATGCTTGAATGATGGCCGACTGGTATGAAGCTGAAAATGAGAACTTTTTGCTGAGCAGTGAATGCACCACACCCTTCTGCTACCAGATTCGATTTTTTTTTTTCTGTTTTCAGAACTTTGAAAGAACTGTTGAAAATGAGAGGAGTCCAAAAGTTGCTTTAGTCCAAAAGTGCTGACTTTGACCACCTTACCTGCTCTGTTTGAAACGCTGTTGTACAGTAGGAAAGAAGATGCATTAGACTGAGTCACACAGGAAATATCTCCTTAAACTGGTCATTGCTAAAAGAGGCTTTTGATGCTCCAGAATATTTTCTCCATATCATTTTAATAACAACTGACAGAAGGGAACCTGGATGTTTTCATACAGCTAAGTTTAGATATAAATCCTTTTAGAAGCTGTTTGGAGCAGAAAGTTAAGACTTCCTACAAATGCCAACATAGACTTAAAGTACTAACTAACTTGGAGTATTAATCAGGTCATGAGAGGAATTAAAAACTCCCCTCCGTTTAACCTCTTCCACTTTTAATTATTTTACGCAGCTTGACCCAGAAACAGAAAAAAAAAATCCCCTTTCCTGGAAAACACATCTCTTCATCTTGTGACCATGCTGTAAACAATAGTGCATGTGTGTTGCTCTTCCTGCCTGCTGGTTTCCTCCTATAAATAGGCAGCACCGTGTCTCTGCACTCTCAGGTGGAGAAGAGAGAGTGATTATTAAAAACATGCAGCCCTGTGGGGACCGACCAGCTTTCTTGTCTCCATCTGTCTCTCTTACACGAGCTCCAGCGCCTCATCGATACAGCACGGACGATGGAGGGCCTTTAGAAGAGCTGATGAGGCGTTTTAGGGGATTCTGGTACAGATATGCAGAAAAAGTTTAACTCCCTTCACAATTTTGGATTCGATAACAGAAAAAAAGGTCAAAATGTGTTGCTTGATTTAATAAAACAGTGAGGAAAGTAAATTACTTTTAATTTACAATGAGTATTTGAACTCCACTAATCCTGCAGGTATAATACAGCGACTCTCTATGTCTTCCTGGAGCAGAGGTTTAGAAACGGGAGCTAAAATGCGACCCGGCATCTTTTTCCTTGAGAGCAAAGCAAAACGTTGCCTGCTGCAGTTGTGTTTGTGTGCATACGCATGCGCCTCTTCTCCAGTATCACAGTGCCCTTGGCTCAGAGGCAGAATGGTGGAGCTAATTACAAGCTCAAAGAAGCCCAAATTAAATCCCAAATTAGAAAGTGAACACCTCCCATCGGTGACCGGTGAAGCTACAGACTCTGAGTCAGTTTAGGAAGAAAACTGGATTGAGAGAAAAGGAGAAGAAAATGTAACCTAAAAACTATGAAATGAAAGATTTAGAACATTAAACAACATAAAAAAAAATAAAAACTTATCTATTAAAGGCTGCAAGAAAGAATATATCTTTATAGTCTGGATTAAAACAGCATAAGAATTGAAATACTGTAAACTATGTTGTAGTTAGCTGTTTAAAAATACAAACGAAAAATAAAAATGCTGTTACTTGCGTTAAAGACAAATTTTACACTTTAGAAAAGAATCACTGCTGAATTAACTAAACCTCTGTCTTCTGAATGGAGCAACTGGTTTTGTTAGAGTTCTTAAGTCTTTAAACTCAGAATTAAGATGGTGCTTTAATGTTTTATTCAAACCAGATATGAAATATGCCCAGTCTACTGGTTAGTTTACATTTCCTTGATTAGGTTTGTGTTTTGTTTGTTTTTCCTGTGAGGCGTGAGCTTTCTACTGGTGGGAATGCTAAAAAAAAAGAGATAACCCTTTAACTGGGGCAGGTGATTATCTCCAGAAATCTGAGTAAGCAGACCTGTGTTTAGCAGAAAGGATTAAATATTATTAAAAAAAAAAGGATAACAATTCCTAAATCTTCTCCTTCTCTTCTAGGCCCTACAGGTGACTTTACAGAACTTGAAGAAACCAAGCATGGATGTGGTTCCACTTTATTTATTAAAACATGTATATGAAGAGAAATATATATCCTGTTCTTTTAAGAATCACAAAAAATATTAGGGGATTTTCGTTATTTGTTTGAGAAAATAAAAACTAACTTGAATAGTACAGTTAAGCAGGGTAGTTGTAAGAAAGTTCCAGCCAATCCAAGCTTAGAAGAAGTCAGCTCAAATACAGTTATGTCCCAGCACTTACTAATATCCATACATTTCAGTGGAATAACCTCAAAAATCCAGAATATAGAAGGTAATTTTCCAGAAAGCTCATAGTTATACGTGCTCAAAGCTAACTTAGTTGGGGTGTTCCAGATAGTACCAGGCAACAAAATCGCCCAAAAATAGAGCTAATTTACAAAAAGTAACCCATAGTATCTCAGAAAGCAAACCAAGAAAGTCCAGTCACATAACTCTTCATTCCAAAGACGCATTCTGGAAAGTTTTGGAAAGTTACCCTTTAAGTTTTAGATGAAATGATGTGACAAAATCATAATAAAACCCACTTCCTGAAAGTTACCTGTAAGTTGTTGATAGAAAGTTTTAAACTCATTTCACAATAAAGGCAAGTACTGGAACGTAACCTATGAATTCTGGAAAAGTAACTTGACAATAACTAAACATAACCTCGCTATAATTACTAGGAAGCAACCTGTAAGATCTAAGATGCATCTTGAATAAGTGTTAGTTTAAAAGTCCCCTAACAATGCAGCTAGATCTTAGATTTTAACAGTGTTCCAGACAAGGACCTGAAAGTTTTGGAATGCAGCAGCCTGTAACTTTCAGTTCCTGTCGAGATACAGAAAGTGATGTTTACAAAGAAAACGTTCTAGATCGTGAATTACCTAAAATTATCCCAGTCCTCAAAAATACCGTTTACTTCTGAAAAAAAAAGAGCATAAATCAGTTGTGTGAAGTGGCAGTAGACATAGTGGCGTTTTTTCATTGATGTATTAAGTGAGATGCAGATTCAATTGCAACTCTAGAGACCACCAGATATAGCAGATAAAAAGTAGGAGCGCACCGATTTATTGGCCACGATTTTCATTTTGTGAGATCGACCGATACCAACATGTTAAACCGATAATAACCACTGATGTTAATACTCTAAACTTGAGCAGTTAAAATGAGATTTCATTGTTTCAATTTTTTTTGTTCAATAAAATCAGATAAACATTTACTGTGTTTTCTAATCGTATAACAACTGTTATAACATATTGGCCTCAGTCAAAACTGGAATCTACATGTCAGGCTTTTTAAAGATTGGTTATTGCCCAGAGAACGATAACTGGTGCACCCCTAAAGCTGCGATCCAATCACAATACAACTAAAGCTAAAAATGCAATGCCTTTTCAAATTATTGATGGAATAAAACTGTAAAGATAAAAAAAAAAAAGAAATGGATCCAAAGAACCATTTAGTTACGGTTTCTCTATAAGACAATTTATCAAATAATATATCTTAAGTATAGGGGCCATAATGGGGTCCAGGACCATTTCTACAGGGAAACTGGCCCCTCGTGCCCCTTGTCTAGAACCGCCCATGGTTATGTGAGAAGTTATACCTTCCAGCACACAAACCTAAAAGAAAATAACCTTCTATCAGACTCTGATTTGTAATTTCTATCCAAGTGACCGTTTATTTTCCAAAAAGCAGCCTGTAACTTCCAGAAAGTAATCTGCAGAGTATAACCTGCAATATATATGGCTATAAACTAAAACACACAATAGGTCCACCTGTGCTTGATACCATAAACATCTCGTTAAAACATTGAGTAGATAAGATGAGAGCTGAGGTAAGCTGCACATTAAGAGGATGCACGTTCTGCTCAGACTCCTACAAGATTAAAACCAACATGTGCATTTAGTGTTAAATTCCCTCTTATTCATTGAGTTTACAAACACAATGTGTTTCAGAGCCAAATCTCATCCCAGAACAGATTCCCCAGGATTAATCTGCTTCTGCCTGCAATCCTTCTTATATAACAAATATTTTGTCTGACAGTAAAAAAAAAGAAATAAATGTAGCAGTGTATTAAAATGTTTCATTTTCCTATTCTTCATTTTGTTAAAATAAATGCAGCATAGATTTTTAAAGGCTTTAAAATGGAAAATAAACACATCCTTTCTAAATCTCTGTTTTTAGCCTCTGTGTGTACCAGTGTGTGCGCTTGGCTATTGTTTGATATCAAAATGAGGCTGTGAAAATAAATCTCCCTGGGCTGGAACCCATGATCATGGACAGGATACAGATGGTTTGTGTACAGAGGAAAGAAAAAAAAAAGAAAACACGTCAAAGCAGTCAAAGTTGCAAAATTCTGAGCGATATTTGCCTGAAGTGTCCGTGTGTGTCGTCGTCTTTGGAGGGATCCAGGTCGTGTGCTGAGAGGAGGCCACTTATTTCACCCTGCTCCTGCTGCTCAGTCATGCTCCTGGCCCTGGACACACAAACACACAACTCTATGTTAACAGCAGGCCCCTCTGTGCTCCACTTGTGGGAAATGTTTGTTTTTCGGTCCCCATGTTTGGCTTCAAAGATAGAACTCTTCAGAATGGTTTATGGGTCAAACAAGTGGACTCTGTCTTACCACCGTGATGCAACAACGCTTTGATTTGACGTGTTTGCAGTGCATCAAAAAAAGCCTAGTTAGCAAAATAAAATTGTGTACCTGTGCTTTTGGTAAATGGGTCAGTGTGTACTCTTGCACAGATGCCTAATGCAAAAAAAAAAAAGAAAAAGTGGAGCACCTCAGAGATTGTGCAGATGGCTGACCTGATGTGCTGCTCTGGTTGCTTTAAAAAAAATACATACTTTTTATTGTCTCAGCACCAAATTTGTCTTGGAGTACAATCTCAGCATGTTGCAAAAAGAGAACACAGCTGTGAGGTGTTATGGATTAGGGAAAGTTGTAGATAATGTTTTTTTGAAAAGTTTGAGTAATAGATGCTAGTAAACAGTTACGCCTCACATGAGGAGGATTTGGACTGCAATGAAACGAGAACTTCTTGTTTTGTGTGATGGATTATGTTGCTCAGGTCAGTTTAAGGCTCATTGAAGCTACTTTGCATGAAGTTCTAAATAGTCTGTGTCCCAGTCTCCATCTGTAGCTGTGGAGGCATCAGGAAGCTAAAGAGGTATCTAGTTCTGGAGAAAGAAGAAGGAAATAGGAATGGTGTGCAGATAAATTCCTAAATAAGGAAATGCAGTTTACATTTATTTTATTTCATCCCATCAATATTGCGACTTTGTGTAGCCCTCCTCCTTTTAGAAGGTTTTAAAGCTTGGTTAAAAAATAAATAAATAAAACGCCAACAATGTAAAGTGACAGCAGCTCTGGAGGAGATGCAGAGAGCCAAAGCTCGTGCAGGGCAATCTGTTGCTATAGCAACTGTTAGTTCGGCACTCGTTAACTCTAGCCTTTATGGAAGCTTATTGCTGCAAAACAAACAAAAAGAAAGTCAGAGTCTTGTTTCATTTTGAAAAAAGCTTTGGGGGAATCAGCAAACACTTGGAAGATGGTGTTTTGGTCAGATAAGGCCAAAATTAAACTTTATGTTCCCAGGAAATATAACACATACTAAACAGTTGATTCTGGAGGGAAACCTGCTAGAGGTTTCAACTGACTTGAATCAGAGAAGCGATGAGAAGACCTCTCAGCAGGACAGCCTAAACATACAGCCAGTAAGGAAGGGCCTGGATCAAAACAGGTTAGCATGTTAGAAAGGGCACGTCCCAGTTTAGACCTACACTGCAAAAAATGTAAATCTAAATAACTCATTTTTTTCTTAAACTAAGTGCATTTTATCCTGAATTGAGGAGGTAAATGAGACACTTTGCCAATGGAACAAGACAATTCAGAAACAACAAGAAAAATTAATTGCATCGTCTTATTTCAAGTGCATATTATCTAATTGACTTATTTTAAGTGTAAAAATACTCAATCCACTGGCAAACTATCTTATTTACCTGCTCAAATTAAGGGTAAATACACTTGATTCAAGACATTTTTACTTAATTTCAGATCGTTTTTGCAGTGTACATTAAATGAGGACCTATGTCAAGATTTAAGATTTGTTGCCAGCAGACGCCCTCCAACCAAACTGAAAGGTCCTTACGTAGTTTTAAAAAAAAAATGGGTAAAGATTTTACCTTTAGATAAGAAGATGTTGGGGAATCTTAGCACTAAAGGTTTGCAGACATGCATAAAAATAGGACTTTAAAAAATCTCCATGGGGATTGAACACATATGTCACTTTACTTTAAAATAGGACTAATTTGTGTTGGACTATTATATAACCCTGGTTCTTTGAAAATGACAGAGGGTCAAAAGGGAAAAATTGTCTAAAATGTGTATAAGAGGAAAGGAAAGGACTCAGAAGAGGCAGGTCCCAGAATGCTTTGCGCGAAGAGCTCTCCGCGCAAAGCATTCTGGGATTTGCTGTCACAAATGTCGCCATAGGCTGCCACTATCTGACAGTGGCGACTGATAACAAAGATGGCGCAGGCCCCCCAGAGTGGAAGAGGAGTCACTTGACCAACGGGGAGCAAAAAGTAGTGATCATCTGTCAGAACGGAAAGTTAACCGAGTTCGCTTTAAAGTCTACTATATAGTCCCGGCTCTACAGTATATAGTGATTGAGGGATTTAGGGGTTAGGGCAGATGGTCTGACAATTCAACTCAATTCAGTTTGTTTATATAGTGCCAATTCACAACGCATGTCATCTTGAGGCACTTTACAGTTCACCAGATCATACTACCAAATTGACACAGGAAGCTTGTAGGAGCTATGAGAAAAGCAACTTTTAAACAGGTTGTGCATGAGGAGAAATGGGCTTGTGCACGCTCTCGCACGCGTTTAATAGGCGTTCCCTCTCTGGAGCGGGTACAGGGTTGTGCATGTTCTTATTTTTATTTTTTTAAGTGGAGAGGGCGGGTCTTTTAATTGATTCACAAAAAATCCTCCACATTACCTTTAACCATTTAAACTTGATGAATATTGGACCTTAATAGGTTCCTTATGCTCAAAATATATATATTTATTTAATGTATGTCTCTCCAAGAACTTTGGATGCCATTTTTCTCCCTGTTCATTTGTATGAGTACGATTGGCTACCAAATAAAGACCAGGGTAACTTTCCCACAGCGCTTCAATTGAAAGGAACCACGGAAGACTTAACACTTCTTTAACTATAAACAATAATTTTTCAAATGAGATTTTTTTTTTAGTTAACAAATCCCTTTGGCCTGTAAGTTTTAGTTCTCTGGGGATATTGTCATTATTTATACACCCTGCACTGTTTTCAGTGAATTTCACTATAAGAACTTTTCTTCTAATAAATTTTATTACAAGCAAAAATATTAGATTATAAATCATCATTTAGAGGCTAGTAATACTCTCTATGATGGTTTAGTTTTCCGAACAAAAATCCACACATGGCTGATGAAGGATATGTGATGACAGATCTTCTCAAAAAACCCCAAATCAGATTGAAGGTCATTTATTTTACAAAAGCACTATACTAAGTAAAAACATCCAATAATCAGTTTACTGAATTTTAATGAAAAACTATGTATATATATATATATATATATATATATATATATATATATATATATATATATATATATATTTTATTTATTTATTTATTTTTTTTTGAACTACAATGTCTGAGACTTAATGTTAATGTTTTATTTCCATCAGCAGGAAGCTTTAATCAGCCCATGATTTCCGTCCCTTTACTGTTCATCTTTTTTTGTGTGTCATCTTTAACATCCTTTGGGGCCGGGGGAGTCGTTACCACCTGCTCCTGTGTAATTACAGGTGCTGATGGAAATAGGCACCTGCATGCAGTTTCCAGTGAATTATCTCTAATTGGCCAGAAGCTTTACGTCAGCCGCTGACCTGTTCAAACAACAGGGGCTTCCTGGCGCTGGAAGGTAGATTTGACTGCTTATCTGGGATCGCAGAGTATTACATGGGACGTAAAAAGCTCTGTTGTAATAGATAATGATTGGAACTGCAGCTTCTTCCCACCTTAAACACGCAGTTTAAAGGATTCAGGTGAAGTCTGGGGTAAAACGGCTTTATTGCACAATTATTTGTCTCCAATGAACAAAAATAACAAACATCAACTCTAATACAAAACCTGTATAGGCCTGACATCAATTAGAGTAGAGAGGAAGTAGCCTGGGGCACCAAGGTTTATGGTTTGGGTCTAGTTTCTCTATAAATCGAGTGTAGAAATTGTTAGTGTTGATAACCACAACTCAAAACTCAATTGTTAAAAAGGCAACTTATGCCCTAATATTAAGGAATGCAGAAGGTGGAAAACCAAAGCTTTTAAGTGAGACACCCAGACGTGTTATGGTGAAATCACCAGAATGTGCTATAACAAAATGCTTACAGAACTGCAATGGCGTATGCAGGCTGAGCCAAAATAAAAGGACGTATTCTAAAACACAACAAACTTAAAAATCAAGATTTCTTTTTGCTCCACTTATATCTGTGGTAGAACACCTCAGGAGGTAATTAAAAAATGCAATAAAACTTTACATCAAAGAAGAACAAGAAAAGATGGTAGGGCATCACAATGACTCAAGAATCACAGAGCCTGATAAACCATCCCACCTTAAAGACATTTCAATAAAGCAGTCATCAATGCTCGCTAAAAAGATGGACAGAAAATGTCACCATTTTCTGATGCATTAAGGCTTCCATGCCGGTGTTCTGTCAGATGAGCATACCACATCAGACCAGCATACTCTTAGTTAATATGCATGCGCGAGACGTAAGATTTGCGTTTATCCCTTTAATTTTTGTACGAAAAATAGATTTAAAATACCTTAATGGGTGTGTTTCCCTTTAGCTATCTACAAAAAACCTATTTAAGGTCAGATCCCCATACGCTTAAAAAAAAACACCAAAAAGTAAGTGCTTAAATAGTTTTTTTTTGTACATGACTAAAGGGAAACATGCCCATTGAGTTAGTTTAATGTTTATTTCGAATACAAAATGAAAGAGATAAGCTAAAGAGATAAACAGGTATTGACTATGGGTATGCTGGTCTGACAGAACACTGTGTGTCCAAATAAAAGCACTTAGAGGTCTTAATATGAACGTTTATAACCATATCACAGAGAAATTATCCATTTATAGTTGTATTTTAGCCTTCTTTATTATTATCAGTCAAATAATGGTCTAAAGAATCCCTCCCATATTTGAGCTTTCCCATATATGGTTTAAGTTTTTTTTTAAGTAATGGATGCTTATGAAACAAACTTTGTTTTTAAGTTTGTATAGAAAACATAAAAACTAACATCTCAGGTGTTTTAGATTGTTGGATTACCCAGTATTTGATATTAGCTTAACAAACACAATCCTAACCCTTTACCTGAAAAGCATCAGATGTAACATAAGCAAGCTTTAGGCTCATACGCCATACCTGCTTTATCCTTGGTATAATATGGTGGTTACATACAATATTTCTATGGTGGTTACATACAATATTTCTATAGTGGTTATATACAATATTTCTATGGTGATTACATACAATATTTCTAGCCAATATTGATTACAATATTGGCTAGAAATAGTCATCCAAGCTTCTCGTGGTTTTAATTGTTTCTTTTATAACAAAGATTGTTTCAGCAAAAAATCATGATGATAAGATCTTAAAATCTTGAACTTAATGTTTGTTGTTAAGTTAAATGTTTGCAACTAAAATAAATCCTCGCCCCCTGATCCAGCGACCGTATCAATGTCTGAGGTCATAGGTATCATCAGGTGATAAGATAGGATCAGGATATAGTCTAGTTGATGGGATCTGGAGATTCTCCACCTTCTCCAGCAGAGTGCGCTGTGGATCTCCTGGGCTGGAGCCCTCCAGCACAGCTGACGTTCATCAGCCCATCAGGAGACCTGCCTATATAATCAGCAGCCAGACCTTCCTTCAACGCCGCAGTGTTGACCAAGTTTGGTTAGCGAACCTGAGCCTCTGAACAACTAGAATCTTTGTCTCTAAGAGAAACCCAATTCTAACCTGCCTCTGTCTTCTCGCTCATAGGAAACCTGTCTCTCGTGTGAAGCTCTGGATGAGCTTAACCTGTTACCTGCCTGCCTGCCCTAGAGAGCCAAACCTGAAGATCTCACTCTGGAATCCACCTGCTGCTCTTAAGGAAAGAGCTAATCCCTCAAACCAAGGTCTGTCACTAGAAAGTCAGAAGCTAGACGCTGCTGCTGCTGAGCACTCTGCTGAACCAACAGTCTCTGGACCCAACCGGTTCCCTCTCTCAGAAAAGAAAGCCTGGACCTCTTCAAGATATTTTCAGAAACATCTGAAAACTCAACAACTAATCTGTTAACCTGGCTAATCAAACTATCCGTCTCTGCAGACGCCTGAGAATCCTGCCCGGACCAGTTTCCAGAATCCAGTTCATGATATCTCTGTGCAAACCTTTAATAAACTCTGTTAAACTTTTTTATCAGTCTCCAAGTGGTGTTCTGCATGTGGGTTTGATTTCTAAACCAACCATGACAGAACACTGCGGCCAAACTCAAACCCCAGCAGATCACCTCCGGAGGAGGCTTGAGGAGCAGGACGCTCAAATCCTTGGTCATGCCCACACCATCCGTGAGTTACACAACAAACTTGAATATCAGAACCAAGTCTTGCAGAATTACGCTGGCTACATGGGAAATGCTAATGCTACGCCTGCAGTCCGTTCTGCGTTCTTCCGCCACTAAGGTCACCGTCCGTGACGTCATTTCCTGAGTTCCGTCCGAGTCTTCCTGAAAGATTTTCAGGTAACCAAAGGGAGTGTAAAGGATTTTTGTTTCAATGTCGTTTGCTTTTTGATCACTCTCCTGGCAGTTTTCCAAATGATAGGAAAAAGATTTCCTTCATTCTCTCTCAGCTTACTGGTCGAGCCCTTGAATGGGCGGAGGCAAGGTTCTCTTCTGAGTCCAGCTTTTCATGTACCTTTTCTGAATTCATATCTGATTTTTCTCAAGTTTTCAACCATGACTCAGATACAACTATTGATTCCCGAGCCCTGCTAAATTTAAAACAGGGAGATTCGACAGTAGCTGAGTTCTCCATTGACTTCCGGGTTAAAGCCGCAGCCTCAGGTTGGAACGAGTGCGCACTTAACAGTGCTTACTTTAAGGCTCTGAATGACAACATTAAAGATGAACTCGCCACATTAGACGAACCTGCTAGTTTGGAGGATTTAATCCGTTTGACCATCAGGTTGGATAACAGACTTCGGACTAGAAATCACTCAAGGCAGAGAAACCTGAATTTTCCTGTTTCAACTCCTGCATTTAATTATGCATCTGTTTTTTCTGGTTCCCCAGAACCCAGTACCAAGCCAAGGTCTAAGAATCAGACTCTTCCAGCGCCTGTCCAAGTCTCTCATTTCTCTTCTTCAGAAGGAGCGGAGGCCGAACCCATGCAAATTGGACACACCAGGCTATCCCCTGAAGAGAGGCAACGGAGATTTAAAGCTAAACTGTGTCTGTATTGTGGTGAGACTGGCCATTTTATTGCTTCATGCCCGGCTAAATCAAAAGCCAGGGCCCGTCAGAGGATGTGAGGAGTCTGACGGGCCACCTAAGATCTGAGAAATCTCCTCATTTGTTGTTGCCTGCTACTCTGTTCTTTTCTAACCAGAATCTCACCTTATCAGCATTCGACTCTGGCTGTGAAAGAAACCTTATTGATTCAGACCTGGTCCAGCAGAAAAAAATTGAGACTGTTCCTTTAACTAAACCTCTCAGAGTTTCTGCTATCGATGTTCATAAGGTTCATAAGAAACTATAGCCAGACAGCTCTACCCCTCACAGCTCTTACCTCTGTCAAAAGAACATTCCAATGGACCCCTGAGGCCGAAAATGCCTTCAATAAATTAAAGAAACTCTTTTCCAGTGCCCCCATCTTGGTTCAGCCTGATCCTACGAAACAGTTCATCCTTGAGGTGGATGCATCTGATTCCGGTGTAGGAGCTGTTCTATCTCAGCAGTCAGATTCTGACCAGAAAACTCACCCATGTGCTTTCTTTTCACGCAGACTATCCCCAGCCGAACAAAATTATGATGTTGGTGACCGAGAACTTCTTGCCATTAAGCTCGCCCTGGAGGAATGGAGACACTGGCTCGAGGGGGCTGAGCATCCAGTACTGGTTTGGACAGACCACAAGAACCTGGCTTATATCAAATCGGCAAAAAGATTCAACGGCATTCAAGGTGGTCTTTGTTCTTCTCACGCTTCAATCTCATCATTTCCTATAGACCTGGTTCCAAGAACGTCAAGCCGACTCTCTCGTCTGTATTCCACCGATCAACCTGAGACACCCGAACCTGTTCTCTCTGCCTCATGTACCGTTGGAGCCGTTTCCTGGGAGATCACTGATCTGATCAACTCTGCCCTGGCTTCTGAACCTGACACAGGTAATGGTCCTCCAAATAAAATGTATGTCCCGTCTTCCGTCAGATCCCGCCTCATCCAGTGGATGCACGCAGCTAAATTCTCGGCCCATCCTGGAGTGAGCAGAACCATCGCCCTCATAAACAGGCGATTTTGGTGGCCGTCTCTGCATAAAGACGTCAAAGAGTACGTTCTGGCTTGTCCCAACTGCGCTAGAAACAAGACCTCCCACCAACCACCTTCTGGTCTGCTGCATCCTCTACCTGTTCCAACCCATCCTTGGTCTCATATTGCTGTCGATTTTGTCACTGGTCTCCCGATTTCTAGAGGTATGACTACAATACTAACCATCGTCGATCGATTTTCCAAGGCCTGTCATCTTATTCCCCTCAGAAAGCTCCCCACAGCATTCCAGACGGCTCAGCTCGTAGTGAAGCATGTTTTTCGCCTCCATGGAATTCCTCAAGAAATCCTCTCAGATCGTGGTCCCCAGTTCATCTCACAGGTCTGGAAAGCTTTCTGTTCTGCATTAAATTGCAAATCCTCTCTCACCTCTGGTTATCATCCTCAATCTAATGGGCAGACGGAGAGGATGAACCAGCAACTCGAGTCCACTCTCCGCTGCCTGACTTCCAACAATCCCACTGACTGGAGTCAGTTCCTGACGTGGATTGAGTATGCTCATAACTGCCTTAAAACTGCTTCTACTGGTTTATCCCCCTTTCAAGTTTCCATAGGGTATCAGCCTCCACTCTTCCCCGCAGACGAGAGAGAGATAACGGTCAGATCAGTCCATCATCACATCCGCCGCTGCCAACGTATTTGGAGGGATACCATCACCACCCTCACCCGCTCGTCAGCCTCAACCAAAAAGTTCGCTGACTCCAAGAGACGTCTTGCCCCTGACTACACTCCAGGCCAAGAGGTTTGGTTGTCGACCCGAGACATTCCCCTGAAGGCTATGTCCAGGAAACTTTCACCCAGGTTCAACGGTCCATACAAAATCGATCGCAAAATTAACCCCTCTGCTGTCCGCCTGCACCTGCTACCTTCTCTGCGCATCCACCCGACATTCCATGTTTCCCAGATAAAGCCTGTAGTCACTAGTTCTTTGTGCCCGCCTTCCAACTCCCCTCCACCCGCCCTGGACATCGATGGTCATCCGGCTTACACGGTTCGCCGGATCGTGGACTCCCGTCGGCGAGGTCGCGGTTGGCAGTACCTCGTCGACTAGCAGGGCTACGGTCCGGACGACCGCACCTGGGTTCCTGGCTCGTTTATCCTCGATCCGTCCTTGATCGAGGATTACGAGAAGTCCCTCCCGTCCACATCCTCGGGACCGCCAAGAGGCGGTCGTTGAGAGGGGGGTACTGTTGGGATCTGGAGATTCTCCACCTTCTCCAGCAGAGTGCGCTGTGGATCTCCTGGGCTGGAGCCCTCCAGCACAGCTGACGTTCATCAGCCCATCAGGAGACCTGCCTATATAATCAGCAGCCAGACCTTCCTTCAACGCCGCAGTGTTGACCAAGTTTGGTTAGCGAACCTGAGCCTCTGAACAACTAGAATCTTTGTCTCTAAGAGAAACCCAATTCTAACCTGCCTCTGTCTTCTCGCTCATAGGAAACCTGTCTCTCGTGTGAAGCTCTGGATAAGCTTAACCTGTTACCTGCCTGCCTGCCCTAGAGAGCCAAACCTGAAGATCTCACTCTGGAATCCACCAGCTGCTCTTAAGGAAAGAGCTAATTCCCCAAACCAAGGTCTGTCACTAGAAAGTCAGAAGCTAGACGCTGCTGCTGCTAAGCACTCTGCTGAACCAACAATCTCTGGACCCAACCGGTTCCCTCTCTCAGAAAAGAAAGCCTGGACCTCTTCAAGGTATTTTCAGAAACATCTGAAAACTCAACAACTAATCTGTTAACCTGGCTAATCAAACTATCCGTCTCTGCAGACGCCTGAGAATCCTGCCCGGACCAGTTTCCAGAATCCAGTTCATGTTATCTCTGTGCAAACCTTTAATAAACTCTGTTGAACTTTTTATCAGTCTCCAATTGGTGTTCTGCATGTGGGTTTGATTTCTAAACCAACCATGACACTAGTATAAAATTAACAGCTCACATCACGAGGACTACAAGACAAAAATAATTCATCTCTAAAACCATGAGTACAATTGTGCAAATATGAAAGGAAAAGTTTGCAAAAGCATGTTGTGATAAGAAATTTTTGACTTGAAAAATTTACCGCATCAAATTCAGCTTTTGATGTCGTAGTGGTAATTTTCTCAAATAAATTCTTTACACATGAGATGCAACACGAAAAGCTGCAACATCTACAGTATGACATTACAATCACTAACAGTGGATTTAAAAAGGATTTCATGGTTTTCAACTACAAAACGTAGTGAATAGCTAGGAAAGAAAAACAACCTTTTATAGGCCACTCAGTGAAATACTTTGTATTTCAAACTTTCAAGCCAATAGTTTTATTGCAGGACAGAAAAAGACATTGCAACGTTTGTAACATTAAAAAAAGGTGTTTTCATGGCAACGATCAAGGTTAATGTCATTAACAAAAACAGATATTCCCCCTCATATTAAAATCCAAAGAGTGCTTCTACAAGAAATTTGTGAAAACACTCACAGCAAAAAGCAAACATATTTTTTGGTGACAACGTAATCTTTATTAGCTACTAGTCACACAGTAATTAATAATACAATACATTAATAATATAATAATATCTAATAACTACAGAGGTACTACACACTACTGAAAATAAGCACAAGTAAATGAACAAATAAAAGGGAAGGAGGGGTTTAAGAGTCTGTTCAAAGTCTCTTAGGAATGTTCAACTTTTAAAACTTGATGCATAAAGTGTCCTTTAAAACTAGCAGCAGATAAATGTGAATAAACCCTGACGCAGAGCTGTTAACTGCAGTCAAAACAGTGCAGTTTCATTCAGTTTTATAATGAAAAATTACTCAGGAATGCATTAGACTGTGATGAGGTTGAAAGAGAAATGGGTTAGCTTAGTTGGACCCAGGGGTTCTGGTCAAGACGGGTCCGGCTGAAACAAAGGAACAGTTAGGGCTTAAAATGCGGCTTCTATAATGTGTCCAGCATAAGGTAATCTGGGAGCTAACAATGCTAGCCAGGACACTGCAGCAGTTTCATTGGATCCACATGGGTCGTTCTGCCTGTGCAGTGAGCATTAGCATTCAGTTAAAACTCTTAAAACCATCAGCAGTTGAGTCAGAAAGCTTATTTTAAATAAAACACCAACACAACTATCTATTCTACCTAGTTCACCCAAGCGGAGGACTTATTAAACATCAGATGGAAAGAGGGAAGGATGGATGTAACTATTTCGGTTCGATGGAATGGAATGGACTTTCTGCCTTGGTTCAGTTTTCTGCAGGCCCATCTTCGGTTCAGTCTGTTCAGCCAACAGTAGCTCTCAAAGAGATTTAAATTATTCCGAAAGGAATAACTAAAGGCCACTTTGGAGGGGTTCATTTTACAACTCACGGTAGCCCGGAGCGTCTCCCTTTAGCTAAGGAGGTTAGCTGACAGCAGCAGTGGCTCTTATGTAGCAGGGGCATCGCATATTATGCAGGGGGACCAGCATGGTACAGGTCAGTGGCTTCTAACGTGTCCTCAACGAACAGCAAGGCGGCGGATTCAGGAAACTGTGTCCAACTCCTTCTGAATCGAAGCAAAGGACGGTCACTACGATCAACTCCTTCTGAATCGTAGGAAAGGAGGGTCACTACAATCAGCTCCTTCTGACTTGTATGAAAGGAGGGTCACCACGTCCAACTCCTTCTGAATCGTAGGAAAGGAGGGTCACCACCTCCAACTCCTTCTGAATCGTAGGAAAGGAGGGTCACCACGTCCAACTCCTTCTGAATCGTAGGAAAGGAGGGTCACCACGTCCAACCCCTTCTGAATCGAAGGAAAGGATGCTCACTACGATCAACTCCTTCTGAATCGTAGGAAAGGAGGATCACTACAATCAGCTCCTTCTGAATCGTAGGTAAGGAGGGTCTCTACAATCAGCTCCTTCTGAATCGCTGGTAAGGAGAGTTACCACGTCCAACTCCTTCTAAATAGTAGGAAGGGAGGGTCACCACGATCAACTCCTTCTAAATCGTAGGCAAAGAAGGTCACCACGATCAACTCCTTCTGAATCGTAGGAAAGGAGGGTCACCACGTCCAACTCATTCTGAATTGGAGGAAAGGAGGGTCACCACGATCAACTCCTTCTGAATCGTAGGCAAGGAGGTTCACCAAGATCAACTCCTTCTTAATCGTAGGAAAGGAATCGTAGGCAAGGTGGTTCACCACAATCAACTCCTTCTGAATTGTAGGAAAGGCGGGTCACCACGTCTAACTCCTTCTGAATCGTAGGAAAGGAGGATCACTACAATCAGCTCCTTCTGAATCGTAGGTAAGGAGGGTCTCTACAATCAGCTCCTTCTGAATCGCTGGTAAGGAGAGTTACCACGTCCAACTCCTTCTGAATCGTAGGAAGGGAGGGTCACCACGATTAACTCCTTCTAAATCGTAGGCAAAAAAGTTCACCACGATCAACTCCTTCTGAATCGTAGGCAAAGAAGGTCACCACGATCAACTCCTTCTGAATCGTAGGAAAGGAGGGTCACCACGTCCAACTCATTCTGAATCGTAGGAAAGGAGGGTCACCACGATCAACTCCTTCTGAATTGTAGGCAAGGAGGTTCACCAAGATCAACTCCTTCTTAATCGTAGGAAAGGAGGGTCACTACAATCAGCTCCTTCTGAATCGTAGATAAGGGGGTCACCACGATCAACTCCTTCTGAATCGTAGGAAAGGAGGGTCACCACGTCCAACTCATTCTGAATCGTAGGAAAGGAGGGTCACCATGATCAACTCCTTCTGAATCGTAGGCAAGGAGGTTCACCAAGATCAACTCCTTCTTAATCGTAGGAAAGGAGGGTCACTACAATCAGCTCCTTCTGAATCGTAGATAAGGGGGGTCACCACGTCCAACTCCTTCTGAATCGTAGGAAAGGAGGGTCACCACGTCCAACTCCTTCTGAATCGTAGGAAAGGACACTCACTACGATCAACTTCTTCTGAATCGTAGGAAAGGAGGGTAACCAAGATCGACTTCTTCTTAATCGTAGGAAAGGAGGGTCACTACAATCAGCTCCTTCTGAATCATAGGAAAGGAAGGTCACCACGTCCAACTCCTTCTGAATTGTAGGAAAGGAGGGTCACCACGTCCAACTCCTTCTGAATCGTAGGAAAGGAGGGTCACCACGCCCAACTCCTTCTGAATCGTAGGAAATGAGGGTCATTACGTCTAACTCCTTCTGAATCGTAGGAAAGGAGGGTCGCCGCGTCCAACTCCTTCTGAATCGTAGGAAAGGACGGTCACTACGATCAACTCCTTCTGAATCGTAGGAAAGGAGGGTCACCATGTCCAACTCCTTCTGAATCGTAGGAAAGGAGGGTCACTACTATGAGATCCTTCTGAATCACAGAAAAGCCTGAGGAGAGCTAAGTCTAGGCCTTTCACGGCCACAGACCACTGGAAGTTGAATGGGAAGTACTTCCTTTATAAACTCCATTGCAGGGGAGTGGCCTTAGAGGGGAGTCGTTCCGGTTATATCACTGACGTGTGATCTTCACATTCAAAACATTAATGCTGATACAGGAATTAATTTTTTTAAGTTTTTATCTGGCTTTATAACTTTTTACTTAGCATATTGAGTTTTTAACTTAAACTATTAAAACATTTTAAACCATATTCACAGTAGGCAATACTGTCCTTCTGGTGGTATTTCAATCAGAAACAGAGATCGCAGACCCCACAGACTACAGAGTTTTACCTTGTTTGTTGCAAAATGGTGGCTATATCTAGTACCAAAAATGGTAAGTTAGATGATAAAGAATTAAAAGAGAGACTTTAATTTGATGAAGTGCTCTCATACTGATAGCGCCTGTAGTGCTACCTTCTGCCTTCTGAGGGTACCTCAATCCATCAGTGGGAACTAAGAAGAGTATATCACACTTACAAACTCTCATAGACATGGCTCTCCACCTGATCTGACAAGGAGAGTATTAATCAGAGATGCAGTTTTGGACTCTGGAGGAGCTACAGAGATTCACAGCTCAGCTTTGAGAATCTGTTCATGGGAAAAGTATGTCCTGTGTCATCCCATACTCAACTCTTGTCACAATAAACACACTTTAGTTGGAAGAAACAAGTGCTGTTGTGCCACCAGACATGGAGGACCAGGAAAAACTAAAATCTAATCTTTAGGCATGCATGGAATGGACAAAACAAACAAGCAATCAGCTGTAAACTCACTGTTGCCATGGTAAAACATGGAGGTGGCAGCATCATGTTGTGGTTTTTATTTGGCGGAGACAAGGGAGCTAATTAAATATGATGGTAAGACAGGGTGATACTGAAAGAAAAGTTGTTGAACTGAAGAGGACCTGAGACTGAGGTAGAGATTCATCGACACACAAGAACAGCAAAGAAATGTCTTCAATCAAAGGATCCGTCCGTCTGTGTCCTTCTTTGTCTCTTGGGAAAAACGTTCTGCTATGTCACAAGACATCCCCCAATCCAATAAGCTGTAATCTTGTTAGGGTTGTTAGTCAGTGAGGTGGTTTTAAGCGCTTTCTCCGCTCCTACACTGCAACCCTTCATCAGACATGTTGATGGTGTTTTAGTTTTATGCAAACCACCGAAAGCTCCACTATCAAACACAGAGCAGGTTCTTTTTGACACCATCAGTTAACAGTGCTGTCCTGTGTTTTTCCTGCAATTTAATCACAGGTATTTACATAGAAACAAATTCCAAGGCCTGCAGCAGCTACTGTACATTATTCTTACCAGCCTTTGCTGTGAGACGCTACAGTAGAGCACAAGACAGCAGCACGCCAGGTAATTGTTAATACTGGGGGAAATATTTCATAAGATGAGCTTGCAGAGGGTTTCCCTGGTGTGTGGCTAAAAAATTTGACAAACAACGGCTTGATTACAAAACAAACAAAACCAAAGTAAATGCAAAACAGGAAATGGATGGCTGCCACTATTACCACTCAGGTTTAGTATCTTTCCCATTTTGTTGCACCTCTTGGCAACATTATTGTCTTTTTTTTCTTCCCCTCCCTTTGCGTGTCCTTCACCCATGCTTTTCCTTTTTTCCTTATTACTGCATATCATCTTTATTGGTTCTTTCTCTATTTTACGGGCCGAAAGCCCATGAAAGCGCAACAGAAGTGAAGCCTTTGGACTCTGACATCTGCACTGCTTGAGGCCTCCTGAAATAACCTCCCCATTGTGCAAGTACCTCAAAACAGCCTTTGATGAGAGAGGTGTGTTAAAGTCTGCACAAAGCTTCAAGTGTTAACCTTTCCGAAGATTAAGGGGAGCACAATAAGTACTGTTTAGAGTTTGTTAGGATTTGAGGATAAACACAAATTATTATTTTTTTTTAAAAACGTTTAGGGAAGCAAATAAGCCAATGTGTTTTTGTTAATCATACCGTCCACGAAACAAAAAGTAATATTTGATTACCATTCAAATGTAATAACGGTCAAAACACCTGTTGTTTTAAAAGTAAATGCATTATACCTCGTTTAAAAAACGTATAAAAAGAAAGTTTTGTAATTTTATTATAAATAATATGGATGTTATTCCTAAACATGAGTGATGTTTGAAGAAAAAAAAACGTTTTAATGTAGTTTTTGTTTTGTCTTTCAAAATAAAATAAAAAGGCAAAATTTTTTAATAAGAATAAACGTCATTAAGCCCGTATTGCATATTGGGTACATATTATAAAGAGGTTTAACTTTAATGATGACAGGTCGCTTATTGATAAAATGAACAGGGAATTGGTTATGTTATAAAGCCAGTGGTGTTGATGTAACTACCATATTTTAACCGTATTTATGCAGACATTAGTTTTCTATTTTATTTGTGAGGTGCCAGCCGGAAGCTGTTACCGTGTGGCGCGTCTCTGTCTCCTACCTGCGGCTCTCTATCTGCTGCGCCTCCTTCCTCCGTCCTCCCTCCCTGGTACTCCGCTCAGCTCTTCAGGTGTATCTTGCATCTCCGGATATCATCTGAGAGGTTTTATCTGCTGAAATAAACTGGCTCCTAGTCGTAGTTTTCTCACCAAGCCGAGAAGAAAGTCACAGTAAGCTGCGCGGTCCTCGCAGCGCAGCATCAGCGTGTCGGTCTGTGGAAGTGGGCTGAGCTTTTACCTATCAGCCCACTGTGGGCTGGGGATTAAAACCCACAGACGCCCACAGCAACAACCTGCACCAAGTCACCTGGAGTTAAGTGGATAATTACTAAAGAGACTTTAAAATAATCCTATAAATTATATATATCTTTATATAGCTATGGATATATATACAGTATTGTAGTTGTAAACAAATATATATACATATTAGTATATATATATATTATATAAAGATATATACATAATATTATTTAAAAAAATACATTTTTTATATATTATATATATTTTTTATCTCTCTCTCTCTCTCTCTCTCTCTCTCTCTCTCTCTCTCTCTATATATATATATATATATATATATATATATATGTACCATAGTATTTCTTTATTAACCTAAAGCATAGTGCTTTAGGTTAATAGCCTATATTAATTAGGCTATATATGCTTCCAAAAAAAAGGAAAAACTTCAATATCCCTCTTGTTTTTTTATTTTTTTACAACCATATATATATATATATAAAGATATAGTTATATCTATATATCTATATGTATATCTATATATAGATATGTATTTATATACAATACTCTAGTTGTAAATAAATATATATATAATATTATTTTTTGATATATGTATGTCTGCATTTAAATGTATTATTTCAAAAAAGACATTTTTATATACTAATATATAAATATATACAAATATATATTTTATATATATATTTAACAATATATATATTTTACATATATATTTAAAATTATATATATTTTACATATATATTTAAAATTATATATATATATATATATATATATATATATATATATATATATATATATATATATAAAACTAAACTACTATATATATGTTTGTATACAGTAGTTTAGTTGTAAAAAAAAAAAAAAAAGGGAGATGATGGAATTTTTTTTTGGAAGCATACATAGCCTAATGAATATATTCTATTTGCCTAAAGCAATATGCATGGTACGGTTGTTCCATGTCAGGTACGCCGGTCATTGACCTTGACCAAGGCACCTTACAGTAGAACTGCAGTCAGTTCCTGGACTGGCATGGCTATCAATGCCCCTATATAGTTGGGGAATTATTTCCCACTTGGATCAGCTTCATAGTCATAGTAGGACACTTCTTTGAGTTTATTTATTTTGCTCAGGCTACTTGTAAGCCCACAGCCAAATGTTGAAAGGGCAATATTATTGCCATTACTGTTAATATATAGTAGAAATTGTACACATTCAGTGATAAAATGTCACATGGAATGGTATAGGGGAATGGTCATTTAAGAAGGGGGATGCCACCCCCCCTCAAGTCGAGTACTGTATATATATTTATATTTATAGGGATTAAAAATTGATATAAGGAAATAATTTAAAGCTGTTCTTTTTTCCTTTGGAAATATGGAAATATATGTCCTCTACTTATATTGTGCAACATATATGCATGTATATGTGTATACATATATATAAACATTTTATACACAGCCATATGTAAGCAACTATTTAGTTTAATAAAATATAATACATTTTGTGTACTGAAAGCCCTAAAAAGAAAATGCTACGACGTATTTTGACAAATATATGGCTGAGCAAACGTTGCTACTACAGTCTGTCAATTTTACAGAAAGAACTGCATTTCACTCACACCCAAGTCGGCCCGATCGACAAATTCTCACATGACTGAAGAGTCTTCCCGAAAAGGACAAAAAAAATCGTACAGTGTAAGCCTGGCTTTAGTAGAGCCTAATTATAGATTACGAGTGCTTAAGGGTCAAACATCAGTAGCTCAGTCAGACAAAGCGTCCCGTACTACACTCCTCAAATGACAGATGAATGTTTTACAAGTATTGAATGTCATTTGCAACATAGTAAAATCTGAAGATCATTTTGCGATTCCAGTGGGAAGCTCAATGCAAATAGATGAGGTGTAAAGGCTGGTTCACCAAAAAGAGTTTGCTCTCACCAATAAGTTTAAATATGATAATTTAGAAATGGGTTTCTGCATGCAGTCCCACCTGTTTAATAAGCCTTTCCTCTCGGGAGCAGATACAGGGTTGTGCATGTGCATTTTTTTTAAAGGGGAGAGGAAGGGTGTTTTAAAAAAATATGAGAAAATCCTCTACTATAGCGTTAAAGTGTACAACTTATAAGTACTACATTTTTTAAGTAAGAAAAAAAAGTGTTTTAGGGCCGATACATTTTTCTGTAATATCAGGAAACTTAATATGATTTAAAGTGTTTTTCAGACTAGCCAAGTGGCAGAACCACTGCTTTTTTAGAGGTGGTACCATTAATGAGATCTATTTAGTTAGGACACGCCTACCTTTTAATTTATTAAATCCTATGGAAGCTGCAACACTGTACTTTCAGTGCTTTTCCCTTTTTATTCATACTTCTCGTCCTAAACCAATTTTTTCCCAGATATGTAAGGTTGGAAGGTTGTGTTTTGCTCCTAATATGCTGTATACAAAGAATTAGCTTTGCCCCGAAACTGTTTACTATTTCATTCAACATGACTAAAACTTAGCTTCTTACGGTGTTTATCATTGTTTGGTTTTTCCCATTAACAGTACTTGCTAATCATTTGGTCACACAGTTCAAACCTGTGAAAATATTAAAAATAAAAAATATATTTTTCATTAAAAGCCTTCTTTGTCCAATGCAGGGGTCCATTACCTAAAACTAGAAGTTCCCACAGTAGTATTTGTTCTTGCCATTATCCTGCTATATAATATTTCAGTGGTAAACATAAATAATGTAAAGAGTACTGTTGTTTTAAGAAGTCATTTTCTTCACCAAGAGGTCCAAAAATAAAAGAGGTATAAGTTTTAAAAACAGCATTAGAATTACTTTTTTTATTATTTAAAAATTTATGATTGTTGTATGCATTGAACAAAACATGCTTTTTGTTTCGGACAGTTTTATTGCATTTGTTTAAAGTTTAACCACAGTAAAAATAATTTTACTGAGGTGCTGCTAAAGCAGAAACAATTTCTGTAATATTTTAACATTGTCATTTTCTTCCCTGCAAAATGGTGCAAACCCCCAGAATCTGTCTTTAAGCTTTTGAGCAACATATTCTGCCATCATAATGTTGTTTTTTTGTAGGCACAATGAAGTGTCACTGCATAACATTGAGCAAGTGTTACAGGAGTGACTCTGCAGTACGTGTTAAGCTTTCAAAGAAGCCGACCCGCAGTTCTAAAGTCATTTCTGGGGGGAAAAAAAGAGAAGTGCTGCGCAGCCATATTGCAAAAGAACTTAAAAACATTGCACAACTTCGCCGTATGGATAATATTTAAAGAACCTTATGGCCCGATGGCCCTGCAAATATAAGCAGTATCATAGAGGAGGGAATGGAAGAATTAAACTGGATAAATGGCTGTTTTACTGCTAATTTGTTCTGTTGATTTGGATTTTCATTCATTCTTAAGGTTTATAATAGAAATAAAAGGGATGACTAGTTTTTAGAAACAAGATTAAGCCCAAGTGTATCGCATTTTACAAACAGATGTTTGAGACTTCTACATTATAACTGTGTTATCTTTGTTTTTGAAAAAACAGTTTTATGCCATCAGATACATGCAGTGCACAGAAAATCTGTAATTAATTCTGCAGAAATACTAAATGCATCATAAATGATACAAAAATCGTATGATTTGACGTTAAAAAAAAATTGGTCTTTTCATTAGTCAGAAGGTTAATTGGCAAATCTAATTATTATTATTTAATGGTTTTTGGTTTAACAGGGTTATTTTCAACTGGAAATGAATGAATTTACCATAATCCATAAGCATATGCTCCTGGCCTTTTTCTGATCATGAATGAACAAAACAATCTTAAAGTAGATGCTTTTGGTTTTGATATTCATGAACTGATCATAAAATAGGTTCTTAGTTGTGATTCATTCATCAACAGAAAGGAACATCAATCTAAAACTGAGTGTCTATTTGTGGCCAAATCATGAATCTTTCCTTATAATGAGCTCTCATTTAACCTTTATATGCAGTTGTTCTTATTCCACTCTTGGGGGTACTAACTGAGCCCCACACACTTTGCTTTTTACTGCAAGGGACTCAAAGAAAGCTAACAAGTGCTTCCCTTGGGAAGCCCCCACTTACGTTCACTCATTATTTACATGCACGTCTGCTAAAACTGCCTCTCAGCAGCACCATTCCCTCTGGCTTTCATAATAAAATACATATCATAACAGGGTAGTAAAAGGAAATTGCACAGGACAAAAGTTATGCAAATAAAAAAAGGACATTTGTATTAAACATCTCACACCTCAAGGCTGCACAATTATTATACACTTTTTTTACTAATGTAGTCAAAGAAAATGAGGCACAGGTGACAGATGCTGCAGACCGGTCTCATCTCTGTTCCAGCACTTTTAATCCGCTCAGATTTAACTATTTGTGGAGCTTCACTGTCATGAATCTCTTAAAAAAACATGCCTAAAGAGCTCCATCTATTTTGAAATTATATTTGATGTTAGTCACATTGCCTTTTACAACCAAAACCGTTTCTTTAACTCAGATTTTAAAAAGGTTTTTATGTAATTAACTTATTTTTTATTTTAAACCTACAATAAAGTGCATGCAGCAGCCACATGCTTTTAAGTTCAGTGTTTACTTCCTGTGGGGTGTTGACTGACCTGGCTCTGCAGGCTGCTATCCTCTGACTGCAGTTACCATACGGGTGGCTGTAGTGTGGGAGCTGGTAGTATGTGTCCTGGCCTCGGGCCTCGTCTGCAGGCAGAGCCTTAGGGCTGGCTGCGTAGATAGTGCATCCCATGAACACCTCTTGGAAGTCGCCCTGTGTCCGAGGAGCAGCGGCGGGTACCAGTGTCCTCCAGGTATCCTTCCTGTGAGCGGCCTGTCCTGTCCTGATGCCAGCCAGCTGCTCTGTGGAAAAGCCATTGGCTCAGCACATTGGTATCTAAGCCCCCCCTCCCCTCTGGATCTCTCCTCCACCCGCCCCTCCTCCCTCCCGCCAAGCAGAGAGCATAATCAGATTTCACATTTACACTCAACAAAATCATCCCCGGCGTAATCACTTTCCATCACTAATAATGCATTTTACTAATGTACAGAGCCAAGTTACTTCAGGGGCATTAGGGGCAGTTAAAAATACCTTGGCTGCCTCATTTCAGTGAACGCCACATCAGAGCCAGTTAGGGCTGTGATAAAGATTGAGCTGCTGACAGTTGGGTCAGATGTGCACCGTCAGGGGCGCGTTGAAGAGGACTGGCTTAAACAGTACTTCAATCATCTATCACAGCTTTACATTTCACTGAAAGAGAAATTCCTAAAAACATGTAAAACCCAAAGAAAAGCAAAAGTAATCAGGCAGATAAGGGTCTTCCTGAGACACTGAAAATGAATGTCTTTGCTCACATGTTTATTTTGCTTTCTCTTAAGAATCAGTAATTTAGTAAGTTGATATTTCTGGACTTTTTAAACTCTAACAAATCTATGTCTATCAAACTCAGATTGAGTTTTCTCTAGTTGAGTCTTGATCTTTGAAAGACAAAACCTAAACCAGTTTTGAAAGAAATTAAAAGCAGTTCGCTTAGAGATACTGCTCTCCTGTGGCCACATGGATCAGTACAGCCTGCAGCAAACAGTGAAGGCAAACTGTTTATTTGTGCTTTACGTTTGGGGGCATGTTGGAATATTAAAGCTATACTGGAGGATGTCCTTTTTCCAGGTGGATCATCTAAATAAGTGGTCCTCCTAATTGTCAATCATTCTGGTGATATGTTTACATAAGGCCGTCCTACATGCTCTTCCCCATTTTCACTTACTAGCGGTAATAATAATAATGAATTTTATTTGTAACGCACTTTACATTTGAATTCAAATCTCAAAGTGCTACAGTTCAAAAAGGGAAAATTAAAACAAAGGTTAAAAGACCATAACATTAAAACAGAGTAAAAGACAATCATTTAAATCAATATACTTGAAGGCATACGTAACCTATTATAAAATCTAAAAATCAGCAATTGATAGCATTTCAAAAAAGGAAAGTTTTCAATCCTTTCTTATCTGGTGAGATAAAAATGACAAATCTTAAGGAACGTAAGCTTGTATAAATGATACAAACAGCAACTTTTAAACAGAGCGTGCATGAGGAGAAATGGGCTCATTCACGCATTCAATAAGCGTTTCCTCTCGGGAGTGGGTACAGGGTTGTGCATGTGCTGTTTTTTTAAATGCACAAAAATCCTCCACTGTACCTTTAATATAGTGTATAAATGCTAACAAAATGAAAGAACAGGTCCTAGTAATAAGAACTGTTTAAGCATTTCATGGATTGTCTGACACATCAACAGCAGTGTCCCCTGACACCTGAGGAAAATGTTTTTTTTTTTTTTTCTTTTTGAGTGCCCGTATGGACTGTGGAAAAAAAATTAACATGGTTTTAATACTGTGATTCTTTTTACTTTGTCTTTTGATACATCTGTTTCTTTCCACTTCTGATTATGTTCACCTGGGGTTGATCCTTTTTTGTATTTATTTAACTATATTTTTATTATTTTTTTTTTTTTTTGCATTCCGTATGAGAGTATATATGTGGGTATATTGAGGTTTGTTCTAGCCCAATTATGTTTATATGTTAAAGGTACATTGTTATCTATATAACTATTTCTAATATCTTTATATTGTACCACATGTTAAAGCAGAAATAAACTTTCATGGATTAATTTCTGACACAATCCAAACAGCCTTGTTTGCGCCAAGAGGTTTTCACAGCATCATAAAATAAATCTAGTAGGATTTGTTTGGATACAGAGAAGAACTGATTTGACTTCTGCTTAAAACATAAAGGGTACTTCTAAGTCATGGCAGCATCATGGAGAACTTTAAAAAAAGGGAATTTATGTAGATTTATTAAAATTTCCAAGATTATGGATTTTAGATAAAAACTAATAAATGTCAAATTAATAAAAATTAGAATATAACATTTGATCAATAAAAAAGGATATTTTAAACAGAAATGTTTGGCTTTGTGGGAAAATCATTTCTATTTCCTAAGTACTTGCTTTGCCTGAAAGATGGCCTTAGTGCAGCAGGGTGTGTGGTTCTGCTGAGGTGTGATGGAGGCCCGGGTCGCTTTGATAGCAGCCATCAGGTCATCTACATTATTGGCTCTGGCGTCTCTAAATGACACCATAAATCCTTGTTTATTACGTTCAGATCAGAGCAGCGAACTGGCCAATGACCCACATTTAAAATATACTCTCCTCACCTTTAGTTTCAATTATTTTAAATGGAGTAAACATTTCCAGAAGCCTGTAGCTCAGAACGTTCTGCTCTTTATAGAGAAACACTAAGGTAAACCAAGGTGCACCGATGAAACGCATGGCCACAGCACTATGCTGCTATCTTCTCACCAGTGGGTTTTCACCTTCAGGGTGATGTGTTTCTGTGCAAACCTTTGCCAAGATGTTCAGTTTCAGTCTCATCTGATGAAGAGCTTGAAAGTTGTCCTATCAGTAGATCTGCAGCTCCTCCAGAGTAACAGTAGGTTCATTGGCTGCTTATCCAATGTACGCCCTTCTTTAAGAGCTGGACGTCTCTGTTGGTCCACAGTGGTGAACAGCTCAAACACTGCTCCAAGGAATCAGTGAAATCCTCAGATGTTTACACCGAGGCTGAAGCATTAGAGTTGATGACATATTCTTCAACTAATTTGGTAATCAAATGAACTGGAGTCCCCGTTCTAAAACATTTAAGAACTCTGAGCACTATTTATACCTTAAATCTACAAAAATGTAACATTTTACGAATATGATCTGTAGAAAACGTAGGTGTTGTGCAGCTTTAGCCTGGTTTAAATTCATAATTACATATGTATAACAATCTTTTTTTTTTTAAGATAAAATGTTAAATGGAAACTTTCCCTTCAACTTGTTATACTGCATAAAACGCCATTATTAATAGTTTAAGGGGTTCTTTACAACATTTACACCAAAAAAAAAAAAAATGTAAATGCAACTTTAGTGAGGATTCCAATAAAGTTAGAAACAATAAAATGGACTTTGTTTCCAGGTTTGAGGACGTTTCGCTTCCCATCCAGGAAGCTTTTTCAGTTCAAAATGTCAGAAATAGTGTTCATAGTAGTTTGAGGCTTTACAGGAGGCATTGCAAAAGTCGGTCCTCGAGGGCTGTGGTCCCGCAGGTTTTTGAGGTTTTCCTGCTCCATCACAGCTGATTTACATTGAAAGCTGATTAACAGGTTTTTGCTGAACTTCCATGATCATAATCAGCTGTGCCGAAGCAGAGAAACCTCTAAAACATGCAGGACAGCGGCCCTCCACGACCGACTATGGGGATGCCTGAATTATAGAGTGGACCAAAAACAAAGCCTTGTTTTGGTTTAGAAAACATGCAAAGTGAACCGGGGCTTTGTTTTTGTTCCACCCTATAAAGCCTCAAACTCAACGCTATTTCCGACGTTTTGAATTGAAAAAGCTTCCTGTATGGGAAGTGAAACATCTTCAAAGTCCAGTGGATTGTTTTTTTTTACTTCTTAATTAATTAAAAGAAAAAAAAATATCTGATATGATTCAACTTCAGCAGGACAGAGAAGAGAGAAGCCACTGAGCAGTTCCCGGGACAGATTGTCTCATAAAAAGATTTATTTTTTTCCAGCCCAAATTTACAAAGGCAAGTTACAGAGTATTGTATAAAAAAGAACCATGGTAATGTACACTTTACACAAACTCCTGAAGGGAAAGACAACAGAGGAGAGAGAAGAGTTCTGAATTTCTCACATAGAAAGAAAATGAAGACATTGTAAACATCCTTGCAAGCACCAACTGTGGTGCTTTTGGAGAAGGGAGGGGTTAGGGTGCAGGTCGGTGGGGATAAAGGGGGGGGGAGTGTAGGAAGGGGGGGGTGACAGGAGGTGGGTTGGGGGGGAAAAGACAAACGAGCAAGTGTCTCTGTGTTTTCACAGAAGAATGTTCGACTAGGCACCAATTGAGACAACTGCTGGCCAATAAATATACTCTTTACCATGAAACAAATACAGTCCTGCAAAATACAAGAGCCAAGCACTTTCCAATAAGTTGAAAGCAAAAATTACTTTTCTGGCTTTTTCATACACTTTAGAATAAATGATTTTCACTGGGCTTTGCTTACTACTGAGATAACACTACCCTCAGAGCGAGAGAACAAATGCACTTGTCACAACCATTGTCTGATAAAACTATATGCAGTCTGCTGGTACTAAAACCCCACTGACTTTAATGACAACATCACAGCTGCCTAGATTACCCTTACAGATTAAGTACAAGTCACACACCACCACATTCAGCTTTTAAATCATGTCAGCCATTCCTCTTTATACTGCGCACAAAGTCAAAATATAAACCGTCCTGTGAGCTTGGGGTTTTCTTTTTTTCAGTGGGAGGGAAGGAACTGGGAAACTTTCTCAAATGGAATGTCCATCAACTTTAAAATGAAGAGCTGCAGCTTTTTAACAGTGAGAAATGCCTCGTTTCGACAGGAACTTCATGGGTTCCTAAGGCCAGAAACGCTGTTGGTGCAGAGCCTCGATTTATTTAAAAATAAAAAATAAAAAGAACATGGGGGCGATAAAATTATTTCAAAAACAAAATAATGAGATAAAAACATGGCCATTAAAATGCTTCAAACACCATGTTATGACCTTCAGCAATCAGTAACCTGTAATTAATGTGAGCACCATATGGATAGTATTTCACTTAAAGCGCCTGTGGTTTCCATGGCGTGTAATCTAAAGCCTCTGGTGGAGCGGGGCACGCTTTCTGTCCACCTAAAGCTAAAGGTTGGAAACTTAGCGAGTGGGACCCACATGCTTTGAGGTGCTTCGTTTCCAAGCCCACTGGACAACTGCGAGGGAGTCCATTTGACGCATTTTTATCTGTTAAAATCTGCTGTGGTTCATTGTCATAGATTTGACCTAGATGTGAGCACAGGAAACACGCCCACTGATGTCTTTTTTTTACGGTGAAGCCACATGAGTAAGGGAAAGGAAAACCCTGCCACTTGATCACAGCCTAAAAAAAACCCTCTCACCTCCTTTTGTTTGCCACCCAATATGACTGGATTAGCAGGTATCAGACGGCAGTTTAGATGTGGGACTGCACATGTTGGAGGGAATGGAGATGTAAATCCAACAAGGCAAGACGGGCCGAACCAAAGCACCAAAGAAAACGTACAAAACATCCAGCAGCAGCATCGAGCCGAGCTCAGTGTGGCAAAAGCAGACTGCTTTTTAACAGGTTCTCTACAGTTGCATGCTTGAATAAATACAAACATTTATGCACAGAAAGGTTGTAAAGCCTCTATATTACAGCAGAAAAATACATGAGCCTGAATTTTACATTGTTTACAGAAAACAGAGTGAGAGAAGCATGGTCACTGAACAAAATGTCCACCGTGTGCGGCCTGATCGCTTGCTGATGTGGCTTCACCGTTTGAGTGGATGCGACTCCTTTCATGGTGAGGGAGGGAAACAGAAAAAACATTAACGACACCAGCAGGAGACACTTCCAAAGATGGACGCAATGATATGACAGAGAGCTTACAGAGAAAAGGAGACATGAATAGTGTTTCTCCATGAGGTGTGTGCGGTCCCTTCGCTAAAACGTGACGGCGTCATCCCTGAAACTACCGATGAAGAGTTCCTTTAAAAAATAAGGAGAACTGATGAAGATGGGAAAACTTCAGGCTCAGGTTTTTAAGTCTCTGAAGGAAGCAGCTGTTACAGTCCCCATGCCATCCCCCCCCCCTCTCCTCCCACTAAATATAGCCGAACATTTGTCAAGTTTAGGATATACCGTTGTTTCACGGCGCACTGTAAGCCCGTCTTTCAGTTGACGCCTCTCCCACCCCACTGTCAAACCCAAACCCCTGCCAAGTTCTTTCTGAGTGACAAGAAGAAAAAAACAATGCAGTCAGGAAAAAAACAAACAAAAAAAGAGAAAGCTGTTCTGGCAGTCCAATAGTCTCTTTTTGCATTGTTTTTGTCGACAGTGCAAAGACTAGATGATCAGCGGGCCGGCGTTTCCTCTGCATGAAGGAGCAGAGTCATGGCTTTGAACCTGGGTTGCTTTTAGTCCTGTTACAGTCCTCGCATCGGAGAATGTGGGGTCTTTTACGAGGGGAGGAGGAAAAAAAATAAACAAAACCAAAAAAAACCAAAAAACAGCAATTCAACATTCTGCCTTGCCTTGGAGCAGGGGAACTAAAAAATAAAGATAACACCATTCAACTGATGTCTAGAAGGTAACAACCAGAGGATGTTGCTCTCATGTGAGCCAGTCACATGAACCTCTGCAGGGTTGAGGTGTGACGGTCAGGTTTCCCTACAAGACACAGAAAGGAGAAACTGTTAATAACAGATTATTATGGATAGAGAACGAGATCCTGAACATTGTTTTTAGATCCCCCGTTAGCATTAGAGCAGCATGCTGCTATCGCTATTCTTCCTGAGGTCAGTTTGCATAAAAATGCAGATTTCATTTAAAGAAAATCATATCAAAGAAAAGTCTTACAATACCCATTATATAAAAAACACACAAAACAATTTTGCATGTAATTTTACACACATTTTCATTCAAGTTCTTTCTTTTATAATTCAAATTTTCAGATTTTTGTGCATATCCAGCTATTATTCATCTCACTCCTTAGACACAGAAATTAGAACCATCTTTCCCGCCCACCACCTACACTTCTGATACTTTATTGCAGAGGTCTTTAACAGGGGGTCGTGAAAGTTTTGGTTGATTAGGATTTTTTTTTTATTCCCCCCAGTTTTTATTCCCAGTTTTGGGGTCCTTGGCCTGGAAAAAGTTGAAGAAGCTTGCTTTATTGCAAAGCTTATTTTATTTTAGAACATGTTGTTCTAAGTTTGATCAGACACTTAGTTGTGAAGTTCCAGCAGTATGAAGACTACAACGACAGCCTGGGGATGGCGATTTTAATGTGCAGAACCTTTCTGACATATTAGGATGCTGAGAAAGGGATTGATGCCTATTTTTGGGAGCAAACAGTAGCGTAGATAACCTAAAATGGTGGACCTACACTCACCGGCCACTTTATTAGGTACCCCATGCTAGTAACGGGTTGGACCCCCTTTTGTCTTCAGAACTGCCTCAATTCTTCGTGGCATAGATTCAACAAGGTGGTGGAAGTATTCCTCAGGGAGTTTGGTCCATATTGACATGATGGCATCACACAGTTGCCGCAGATTTGTCGGCTGCACATCCATGATGCGAATCTCCCGTTCCACCACATCCCAAAGATGCTCTATTGGATTGAGATCTGGTGACTGTGGAGGCCATTTGAGTACAGTGAACTCATTGTCATGTTCAAGAAACCAGTCTGAGATGATTCCAGCTTTATGACATGGCGCATTATCCTGCTGAAAGTAGCCATCAGAAGTTGGGTACACTGTGGTCATAAAGGGATGGACATGGTCAGCAACAATACTCAGGTAGGCTGTGGCGTTGCAACGATGCTCAATTGGTACCAAGGGGCCCAAAGAGTGCCAAGAAAATATTCCCCACACCATGACACCACCACCACCAGCCTGAACCGTTGATACAAGGCTGAATAGATCCATGCTTTCATGTTGTAGACGCCAAATTCTGACCCTACCATCCGAATGTCGCAGCAGAAATCGAGACTCATCAGACCAGGCAACGTTTTTCCAATCTTCTATTGTCCAATTTCGATGAGCATGTGCAAATTGTAGCCTCAGTTTCCTGTTCTTAGCTGAAAGGAGTGGCACCCGGTGTGGTCTTCTGCTGCTGTAGCCCATCTGCCTCAAAGTTCGACGTACTGTGCGTTCAGAGATGCTCTTCTGCCCACCTTGGTTGTAACGGGTGGTAATTTGAGTCACTGTTGCCCTTCTATCAGCTCGAACCAGTCTGGCCATTCTCCTCTGACCTCTGGCATCAACAAGGCATTTCCGCCCACAGAACTGCCGCTCACTGGATGTTTTTTCTTTTTCGGACCATTCTCTGTAAACCCTAGAGATGGTTGTGCGTGAAAATCCCAGTAGATCAGCAGTTTCTGAAATACTCAGACCAGCCCTTCTGGCACCAACAATCATGTCACGTTCAAAGTCACTCAAATCACCTTTCTTCCCCATACTGATGCTCGGTTTGAACTGCAGGAGATTGTCTTGACCATGTCTACATGCCTAAATGCACTGAGTTGCCGCCATGTGATTGGCTGCTTAGAAATTAAGTGTTAACGAGCAGTTGGACCTAATAAAGTGGCCGGTGAGTGTATATCAGACACATGAAAAATGAGCTTTCATCCTCTTTATTTGTACTTTTTAAGGGGAAAAAATAAGCGTTGGTGGATTGTTACTTTAATGGTGATTTTACTTTAATGGGAAATAAAACTGGATATTACTTTTCTTTGGAGTATCAAAGACAAAATGTTCCCATATATGCAGGGATAGAGAGTGTTTTGGAACACCAGAAGACAGAAAATGCTAGGAAGTGGAAAAATTGATGACAGATTATCAGTTAGACTTAGACTCAACTTTATTTATCCATTTTGATTACTTGTTAAACGGTCGAGTAATAGAGAATATTTTTTTTCTTAATGGTAATTTCTGGTATAAACAGATGGTATTTTTACTAAAATTATGTTATTTAGAAAATGTATTGATGCATTAAACCCTGTATCCTTCACCCATAACCAGAAAAACTGATTATGCTTTTCAACAAAGTTTGTTCAGAGATTTTAGAGCAACACAATGTGTTCATAGGTGAACAAAAATTTTCCAAGCTTTAACTGCTTTAAAATATCACAAAAGATCACAAGATTTCAAATGACAGCATACTATATAATTAATCTAATATGTTAATAATGTTAATTATAGATACCAGATGCAGATTAAGCTAATATTTATTCTTTCATTTTATTATTTTTTTTTCTTTATCAACTGTGTATTTATACAGAACTATATACAAATCTCATCTAAAGGGGTTTTATAAGTTCAAATTCACATCAAATTATAGAGCATCAATTTCGGTCCAAATTAATTCAGTTGATTTCCAAACAGTCTGATTTGATTTTAACTAAAACATAATAGCCAACATTAGGGGACTGTTCAAAGCCTATTGGTTAGAAGGTATAAGAGTCAGAGCGGCTGACCGCCTCGAGTGGCTTTGCAACAACCCCTCCTACTGAGCAGCAATGTGGTGACAGCTGCACTACAAACGCATAACTTTTATGTTTTTTTAACTTCCTAAATGATAAAATTAAGTTTTCAATGCTGAGAATTGAGAAACTCCTTATTTATTCAGAAGCTGGAAATGATAAGATGATTTATATGAATAAAAGCAACTTAACATGAAGGACTTTTAGAGAAATTTCATTTGCTTTGCGTTTCAAACCACAGAGTTAATTTACAGTTTCCATGTGGGAAGGTTTCACTTTTCTAGGCACCAATTTAAAGTCTTTTACTTAACTGAGGAAAAATTCTGCATAATTATTAGGTCAGTAAAGTCAGTTTTAACTTTAACATGTCACTATTCAAAGAGTTCAAATAAAAAACATTGATATATATCCCTTATGGCAAGACAAACTGGTCTAAAGTCACTTATTTCACAGAGGTGACTCCATGAAGTACATTATAGAAAAGAATTGCATCACAACCTGTCCAGATTTTTAACCCATCACTCAAAATGTTCCATTTTATGTAACCTTTCCTGTAATGCAATTTTTACACATAATTCCACTGCGCAACCACTAGATGTCGCTGCAGGCTGCAGAAGCTGTGCGTCTCTGCAGCTCATTCAACATCTCTATTATAAACACTGTGATCCACTTGTCCTCAAAGGACCTACTTAGACTGGATGAGCTGAGAGGCTAAAAGCTGCGCTGCATATTGTGCTCGACTGCAGCAGAGAGAGACCAGGGCTTTGTTTGGACACGATTTAGTTTCTTTGCAGATTGCTGCCTTTGAGCCGACAACATAAATGTAATTGAAAAGTACAGCGTGAAGCCCGAGGGTGTTCCACTCAAATAAACCCTGGACAAAGAAACACTCAGTTTTATTTCTACAGGACAGACATCTGGGCTAGAAATCATCTCACAGCCATTACTATTTTAAACTGAAGTTGCAGTGTATTTCTCAGCCTTCTGTGCTTTTCTGGTCTGCAGTCAGAAAGCTGGTATTGAACTTGAAAGTGTTCAGTTTAGGGACTAGTAATAAGATCTATTCACAACATAGAAAAACATTGTTTCACGTGGATTCAACTAATGGTTTATTAGATCATCTTGATCTTCTGTTCACTGTGCCATGAACAGAACATTTAGGATCACTGTGGACCGCCGTACCTGTGGCATAGGACAAGTCGTACTGCGCTGAGATCAGCGGGTATCCCAGGTGGTGGTGAGAGGGCATGATTCGCTGGGACGGTGAGGTACGCGGTCGGTCCACATCCCTGTCTCTGTCCCTCTCACGCTCTCTTTCCCGCTCTCGCTCCACGGCAGCCCCTCGGTCCTGGTCCCGTTCTCTGTCGTGGGGCGGTTTATCGCCAACCGTGGGGGATTTGCTCTTGTACTGCGTGACGCAATGATGTAGCGCGTCCAGGGCTTTGGGGTCCGTTGCCGTTTTAGTGACGGTGGGGCTAGCGCGGGATTTCTCGCTTCCTTCCTCAACTCCAGCTATTTTACCCCCGTAAGTAGAAAATGGATAACCTCCAGATAGATAACCTGAAAGCAGAGAGAAAAAAAAACAGATAGATTGGGACACTTTTTACCTTCACTACATATGTTGACGTCATAAATGTGGTTTTATACATCAACTCTTGAAGAATTTTGTAATTTTTAGCTAGAGTAAATCATTCTGTTATCTTAAATGTTTCCAAAAAAAGAAAGAAAGCACAGGACAGCAGCCTTTGTTAAAGATATTTTCCCCCTTGACCAACCAGTTCAGATGCGTCTCTGATTTTTGTTTGATCTGTCATGTTAAATTTTGATTTGATAGACAGAGGAACTTACTGATTACATTGTATTTATGAGTGCAATATGAACCACAAACTAAACAGTTCACCGCAGTTTTAGCTACGGGTCTGTTATAAGTTCAAGTAAGGATTACAGCAGTTTGTAGTGATAAGCATTTCTAGATGTGTAGTTGAAAGTTCAAGGTAACCCAGAGTTAAGTTTCTTTACGCTACAGCAGCTACAATTCAATTCAGTTCAGTTTATTTCTATAGCTGTCACAGCGACAAGCTGTCGCCATAGGCTGTCACTACCCGACAGCAGTTGCTAATAAAGATGGCGCAGGCATCGCGAGGTGGAGGAGTTACATGACCAAAATGGAACAAAGAGTAGGATCATCTGTCTGAACGGTCAGTTAATTGAGTTCGCTATCAAGTCCACCATATAGTCCCCGCTCTATATAGTGATGGAGGGATTTGGGGGTTAGGGCAGACATTCAGCATTCAGATGGGGAGCGGTGCAAATTTGTGCATGTGCTTTTCTTTTATTTATTTTTATTTTTTTTAAGTGGTATGGGCAGGTCTTCAAAAAAAATTGCGAAAATCCTCCACTGTACCTTTAATACGGAGATCTGACCAAGGTGAAATAGGCTAACCTGTTACAATGTGTGTGAAAATATTCTGTTTATTCAGTGATTACTTATTACAGCTGGCACAATACATAAAAACCAAGTAATGTAAAAATGTATTAATTTTCTAAAAATAATAAAACCTGGATACCTGGATAATTCTGCATCATGACTGAAGACATGCCTCTGTATCCCGGGTGGTTGGGGTCATAACCTTGTCCATAGGGGTAACCATGCATGTAAGGCAAGTAGCCTTGGTGCTGTGCTAGTGGCGATGTGAACTGCATGTGGGGGTTAGAACGAGAGTCTTTGCTCATGGCTCGATGTTCTTCAGCACTGATTCGAGGATCGTTACAGTCTTTTCCGTCCTCCTTGGGTCCACTTTGACTGTCCTTTGGCCTGGTCCTTTCTTCCTTTAGCTTTCGATCTCGTTCCCTTTCTTCTTTCCTGCGATGCTGTTGTTGCTGGTGTTCATCCTCTGGTTGGAGCTTCTGGCTCTCAGGGTACTGCTGAGGGAAAGAAAGCAGAGTCAACACAAACCTAAAATGTAAAATGATAAAATATTTTCACTACGGGTTATACAGCGGTACTACCTGTCTGTACCACATGGCCTGCTCCATTCCAGCCTGGCCTCTTGACTCCAGAGCTTGCAAAGAGTCTTCCTTGCCATGGTGACCCCCTTCAGACAGTTTCATCTTTAACCCCTCAGCTTGCTGGGATTTTGGGTCCTCCCCCTTTATGCTTCCAATAGACTTGGAGGTCAACTCAGAAGGCGAGTCTCTGGATTTGCTCGGCGCCTGGGGTACCTTTCCAAGATCGGACTGACTTGGGGCTTTGGAAAGGCTTGGTGGCATTGGGCTCTTTTGTTTCCACTCCTCCTTCATGGAGGCCTCTCGCTCTTTCATGACAGCGTCCGACTTCTTCTCTGCAGCTCGATGCTGCTCAGCCATCTGCCGCTGCCTTTCCTCATACTGTTGCCGGAAGGCTGGATTGGAGTTCATCAAGTGGTTATGGTAGCTTTGATCATGACTGTAGGCATATGGAGGGACATATGCATACTGATTGTAGTAGAGAGGCTGCATGTACATGTTGGACCTCTGCTGGATGACGGAGGGTTGCTGTTGCTGTAGGCCAGCACCACTGGGGTCAGATTTCCGTTCTTCATGAACTTCAACCTTTACTTTATCCTCAGCTTGGTCATGTTCATCATCTCTTTTGATCTTAGCCTGACCTTCAGCCGCTGGTGCAGCTGGGTTTGGGCCGGCAGGACTGGGGTTGACGTAATTAGGAGAATAATAAGTGTCGTAATTGGTATAGTAAGGGGATTCTTTATTGGGTGTTTGGTTTGGAAAGAGTGCTTTTTTGACGCCTTCCCTGATGGTTTGGTCATCAGTCCTGACCTTGACACCTTCTGGTTTCCCTTCTCCATCCTCCCCAGCATCTGAAATGTCTGAATACGCTGGGCTATTGGTTTTAACTGAGGAGTTGTCTGCACCATTCTGATTTACCACATGAAGTGGTGTAAGAGGTTGTGGCATCCCACTGCCATCTATCCGACTGGCAACACCAATAGACGGACTTGGAGCATTGTCAGAAAAGCTGTAAATTTTGTCAGCCTCTGCCTTGATACTGGCCAAGCGACTCTGATGGGGGTCTGAGGAGCCATTGAGGAGACTCTCGCCCTTATTACCTTGATCACAAGGTTCAGAGTATGGAAGCTTTGCTTCCTCTAATTTTCCACCCTTTCCTGGGGGCTTAGGGCTATCAGCATCCTTTGCTCCATCCTTTTTCTTTTTGTCCTTTTTCTTCTTGTCTTTGGAGCTACTTGATGCTGGATCTCCAATAACTGGAGGTTTAGGCTGTGCACCTTTCATTTGGGGGCTCTTGGGGATTCCTTGCATCATTGGGGCTAGCCCTGGGGAGGGATTTTGGTTCCCAGGCGGAAAAGGATACATCTGTTGGGAGCCTGGTGGCCCAGGGCCAATAGGACGTGGTGACTTCAAGTTTTTCTGGGCAATTTTATCAGTTTTTGTACCAGTGTTAGCCTTTTTTGATTTATCCGATCCTCTCTTATCGTCTATGCCGTCATTACTAGCCTCATCAGTAAGGCATGGTCCATCCTCGCAGCCATCCATTGGTGTACCCCCTGTGTCTGGATCTGTCTCAGCTGTTTTCTTTTTACTCTGCTTTGAACCAAACTTCCCAGGAGAGGGGGAAGGACTCTGTGCATCAAAGTTCCTGCCCTTCGGAGTAACTGAACGAGCTGGAGACAAACATCCTTTCTGGGAGATAGTCGCCCTGTTACAGTTTCCCGGTTCAGGATGGAGAGTTGAGTCCTCTCCGTATTCACTGTCTCCATCCAAGTCCAACTTTATGTCATCATCATTGTGGGCTCGGGCTTGGTGGTACTTCAGTCCATTGATGTGCTTGTATTTTTTGTTGCAGTTGGGATGTGGACAGTCAATAAGAACTGGAGATGGGCAGCCTCGATCGAGTGGAGGTGGAAGAGATTCCGTCTTAACAGCAGGGATTGGGAGACCTGCAGCACCCAAGCCTCCATTGTTGGAATTTGTCCGCATGCGCTTGTTGCCTTTGGTGTCCTCTGAACTGGAGTTGGGCTCCATATCAGAGGCAGGTTTGGTCTTGCGTTTCCCAGCAGAGGAAGGGCTTGCTTTGATGTCCTCTGTGTTGCTGTTCGGAGGGGTGCGGCGCTCTGATGGCGTCTGGCTGCCCCTGCGGCCCTTGGTGTTTGAGGCAGCACGTGTCTTGTTGTTGGTGGCACCCTTGTTGTCTGACGAGTTGCTATTCTCGTTGATCGGGGTGTTGCTGTTCGGTCTCATCCGCTTACCTCGGCCACGACCATTTCTCATTTCCAGATCACTTGTGGGCGATTCACAAAATCTGCAGTTTTGTTGAAAACATGTATGAGCTAGTTAGTAAGATATACATGTCAGACATTTAAAATTTTATGTTTAAAAAAGCAAAAAATCGAACTGTCTTAATACTTTTGGTTATAATTCAAAAAAGATTTAGACATGCCTTTATTTAGAAGATTTTGTTAACTTTAACAAATTTGTAAGGAAATCTAATTTTGAGTGGTTGAGATAACACTGCAAACAAAATCAACATTTGAGATCCAAATGTATATGCAAAGCCATGCCACAACTAAAATAAAGCTTCAAATGAAAAATAAAATAGTTTTTCAGCCTATTCTGAACCTCCTTTCAAACAAAAATCTATTTATTCATGTGACCATAAATAAATTTTACATGGTGAAGGGTGGAAGTAAAAAATGTAGAAAGCTATACTTGTTAACTACTTCTGACACTATAATTTATCTGTTTAGATTTTTTTTAGTCAGATCATATAAAACCTTGGTGTAATGCCAAGATTAGAATAGATTAGAAAATCCCTGAGTACCTGAATTCTTCTTTTGACAAAAACAAATGAGCAAAAAACGGGAGTATAAAAATTGACCAAATGCTTAATAGTGAAACTAATCTTTATTTTCCTCATTATTGTATTTATAAACAGCTATGGAAACACTGTTTCCCTACATAATCTCCTACATCTTAAAAACAAAAACAAATGAGCCTGTTAAAAATGAAAGCAAAGCAAATACCATTTGAATAAATGAGCTTTGAACATTCAAGCTCCTTTCTAATCAAAACATGAAGTCATTTAAACACTTCAAATAGCAGTGCGGGATTATCTTCCACTAACAGTAACCTAATTATCTTTCTGCACAGCAGTGAAGGTTAGCAGTCTGCCACAAAGTCAAATCCAGAGCTGCCATGACTCACGGCTTCCTCTACAAGTCTCTCTAAACAACTTTAGCCCCAGCAGGGGATGTGAATACATCCGCAGTCTGACAGCGGTGCAGGAATTTAGACTCATTACAAGCCCAAGTTTATATTCAGTCTGCTGAAAGATTTCTGAATAATTTATGGTGGGTCCTTTATGTAGTCATGCTGCAAACATTAAGACAATCTTGGTGCAAATGCACCATAGCAAACATTATAAATTGAGCTCCACAGTAATACATTAGTGGGATAAAGTATCTACTTGTTTTCCATTAGGCCTGATTTAATCTTGATTTTTTTTTTTTGATACACTTAGTTGCCAATTTGAATTCTAGATTTCTATCTACTGTTGGTTACAGCAGGTGTTTAGTAAAGCTGTGATGTCATTTTACAGTCAATGCATTTTACATCCACAATGTTGGGGTATTTGCAGAGAAAAGACCAAATAAATACCCCCATGCTGTTGCCATGAGACTGATGTTAGAAATGGCTGCCTTTGTGATAGAAAATGCTATCCAATGTTGTGGGGGGGAAAAAAGCTCTTAGTCCAATAATTGGATTCTGCAATCTGGCTTGTTAGAGTAGCTTTCTGTTTCCACTGCTGCCTCCTGAGACATCAGCTGCTTGCCAATGAATCCTGTTTCTCTAGGCTCAACATAAAGACTAACATGCACTCGGTGGTCCAGCGGCACACTGGCAACTCATTGCATTAGGGCTGTCTGTGCTCGAGCTGTTGCTGCTACAGCAGATTCATATCACATGCAATATGAAAAGGTTAAGAGGCTTTGTAGGGAGAGTTTGGATAGAGTATGCATCAGTGATTTGTGATTGTAAACCCTCTTTCACCTTGACATTTACAATTCCTGTGCACAACAGCAAATTTAATTGCATGCTAAAGCTGCTTTCTCCACTTGAAAGGAACTAAACAGGGGATGTGTCTTACCTGGGGGGAGCCCAGTCATGCCGTGTGCAGTCTAACAAGGTGCCCACATATGTCTTGTTCCTCCAAGTGACATTGACCACAAGCATGCCTGAAAGAAAGAAAACCATAAATTCACACTTTTGCAAAGCAACTATTGCGTCATAGTGGATTACAAAAACAGGCAAGCTGTAATATAGACAGTTATAGGGCAGGAAACATTGCATTGCCTTCAGACTACAAATAGAAGGGCAATAGGGATGCAGCTTGAACAAATCTTCTCTAAATGATGTCATAAGGAAGATTTATTTTTTTTTAAATCTCCCCTCTAAAGCCGCAGGGGAAGGACTGCCTGATATCCCATAGATGACTTGGAAGAGACTCTGTGGCTGTCAGTATTATAAAACCTGTTCAAGATACTAGCATAGGGTCTCTCAGAGATTTTTCTAGTAGTACGGTTACAGGGAATGAGGGAAAAAATCCTTTGTGTTAAATAAAGTCATCTCCAAATGTAGGAGATTTCCCTGAAGGAAAATCACTAAGGGGGAAATATTTCTTTGTAACACTCTGCTTCACTCTGCAGCCTGAAGCCTTCATCCTCAGGGAGGGTTTGACTACAGCAGCACTTTGAGAAATAAGCGACCAATTCAAAGCAAACGGTTCTGTTTGACGGACTGTAAATGAGTGTGCAAGAAAAGCCTGTTGACTTCCCTGGTATTGATGCAATCTGTCACACCTAGAAGCTTCTGTGTTGCCATTTGGCCAGCGTGAATTATGTAGCACTCATCATACGCTACCCAATCTGCCCAGCACTGAGTGAGACACCTGATCTCACATTTAAAACCTCAAATTAGTTCCAGAAGATCACTTCCAATACTAAGTTTACACCTAAATAAAGGACTAGGGTTTAGTCCTAGTTCTGATTTCAACCATTTCTTTCCCTGCTGCGTTTAAAGGCTGCTTTTAAAAAGAAATAAGGTTACATTTCCAACAGATTCTCTGATAAGGACACTAGTTTCAGATCTAATGAAAAAATTTATTAATGACAAGATTATCACAATTTATTGTGATAATGCATGCCGAATATTTGAGTTTTAAGCCTGGTGTTAGGTTAATGTGTCACTAAGGTAGGGCTGGGCGATAATTCAATAACGATATATATCGATCGATAGACGTGTGGCGCAATAGAAAAAAAGAGGGTCGATAAAAGTTAGATAAAAAAGAAACGCAGTTTTCCTTCCTTCTCATAGTAGCCTAGCATGTAGGTTTATGCTAGTCACTGCTTCCTCCCAACCAATCACAATCGCGGACCCAGGCACGCCGTCACCAAGCGCCGCCCTCTCAAACCACAACACAGAGTACATGAAAATGTCGCAGCAGGAGAGTCGGAGGAAATTGTTCCAAAGAAGGGTTTTTGTAGTTCGCCAGTCTGGCAGTATTTCGGTCATGGCAAGTTGGACAAAAAACAAACCACAGTCATCTGTAAAATGTGTCGGGAACCAGTGAAAACCAAGTCTGATAACACAACCAACTTTTTTTTTTTTTTTTTATCATCAGCCGCTCACACCCGCAAGAGTACGAGCTGTGTAGGCCCCGGCGCGGCTCTCCTCCGAGGAATCTTCAGGAATATATATATATATTTTCAGTTCTGGGCAGTTTCCCACGTAGTTCTAACAATTGAGAGAAAAATGCTGAGGGGCCAGAAACTAAGTAATAACTCAGGTTAAAGCAGGAAACTAAGCTGAACCAGGTTTATTTGTTATATTTATTTTGGTCACTTTAGTTTATTCTTTGTCAGTATTTAATAACATAACCCAGGTCTCTTAAGTTATTTTTCTTTAAAACAATTCTGTTATGGTTAAAAAAGTTGGTTAAATAAAGATTTAATTCGAAGTCTGTGTTTGTGTTTTTTATTAAAATTAAATCATTTAGCAATATTATAAAAAGTCCAGGCAGAGCTGCACATAAAATATGGTTTCAAATCTTTTCAATAATTATCGATATCGATCAATATGCATTTTTTTTTATCGATAAGCTTTTTTTCTATATCGCCCAGCCCTACACTAAGGTATGTACAAACATATGGCGGCCTGTTTTACAACAACATGGGAAATTTGTAACTACTGTATGCTAACATCTCTGTATGGAAGAACATGGCGGACGGGCGACACCTCCTACTGGCAAGGATTGGCAGATACAGACATCTTATGAGTTGGCCTACATGAACGGATAGTGAAATACTTTTTTTAAGAAATGATTGTCACTCTATGACTCAAAGGGGCTACTCTTTACATGCAGAATTTCTCCTGCCAATCACTAGATCAAGATGGGAACAGATCAAAGGAGAAGTAACCGAATTAAAGGTGCATTTCGAAGACGAGCTAAAAGGATCATTACTATCTGTTCCTCTGACTCTTGTTGGATGTTGTTTATTGGGTAGGATTATTAAAGTGTGAAAGAACAAGACAGATGGGCCTCTTTAACTACTTATTCAAATCACAAAGGGGAGTCTCAGTAGGGCTGGGCGATATAGAAAAAAAGATTTAAAAAAATGCATATTGATCGATATCGATAATTATTGAAAAGATTTGAAACCATATTTTGTGTGCAGCTCTGCCTGGACTTTTTATAATATTGCTAAATGATTTAATTTTAATAAAAAACACAAACACAGACTTCGAATTAAATCTTTATTTAACCAACTTTTTTAACCCCAACAGAATTGTTTTAAAGAAAAATAACTTAAGAGACCTGGGTTATGTTATTAAATACTGACAAAGAATAAACTAAAGTGACCAGAAAAGTGACCAAAATAAAAATAACAGATAAATAAATGCCCCCCCCACCGCCCCCGCTTACTGCTTTAACCTGAGTTATTACTTTGAAGTTTCTGGCCCCTCAGCATTTTTCTCTCAATTGTTAGAACTACGTGGGAAACTGCCCAGAACTGAAAATATATATATATATTCCTGAAGATTCCTCGGAGGAGAGCCGCGCCGGGGCCTACACAGCTCGTACTCTTGCGGGTGTGAGCGGCTGATGATAAAAAAAAAAAAAAAAAAGTTGGTTGTGTTATCAGACTTGGTTTTCACTGGTTCCCGACACATTTTACAGATGACTGTGGTTTGTTTTTTGTCCGACTTGCCATGACCGAAATACTGCCAGACTGGCGAACTACAAAAACCCTTCTTTGAAACAATTTCCTTCGACTCTCCTTGCTGCGACATCTTCATGTGCTCTGTGTTGTGGTTTGAGAGGGCGGCGCTTGGTGACGGCGTGCCTGGGTCCGCGACTGTGATTGGTTGGGAGGATGTACTGACTAGCATAAAAATACATGCTAGGCTACAATGAGAAGGAAGGAAAACTGCGTTTCTTTTTTATCGAACTTTTATCGACCCTCTTTTTCTATTGCGCCACACGTCTATCGATCGATATATATCGTTATTGAATTATCGCCCAGCCCTAAGTCTCAGTACTATAAAGGGCTGGTTATAGTCCCACAGCAGTGTGTCGCAGTTAGCTTGTCGCAGGTATGACGGAGATATTTTTGATTTATGACTAATTTTGAGGTGTGGTCTGCGCTGTGTTATTCCACAGAGCAAAAGGGACAATCAGGAACTAGCTGTGGGTCTAGATACGGCCGAGGCGGTGAGTAAATAGAAAAACGCAAATTTGTGAGACAACGGAGGGACATGAGGGCGAAAAAGAGCAGGGATCCAGGAGGGAAAAAGGTTGCCAGCGTTCTCGCACACCTCGCTCTTCTAGCTGGTCCAACTTTATGATTTGTTTTCCACAATGGTGTTCATACAAACAGAAGATAAAGTACCAAACAGGAAATAAGCATAGAGTAGAGCGGATGTAGATTTGACCAATCAGAGGCCTCCCGTCTGCGGACGCCTACAATTTTGAGTATATTTAAGGGACCGTTGTGCGGTCACACTCTACAAAAAATCTGTTTGGCATTGATGGAGAAATTTTGGCAAGTTTATGTGTCCAACATAAATCTACTCAACTCTGATGCTAAACCCACATGTGTTTTTCTCACAAATGTGGCGTCATTTAAAGGTGAAAAAAACAGACTCTCCTGTTTATAATTACAAAGAAGCATTGTTTGATTGAAGAAATAAAATGACGGATCATAAATATCCTCAGTTTTTGAGGCGAGTCTATATATGGACAGGACATGGTTACAAGTGGCTGTGTGAAAGTGGTTTCAAATGAAGGCCCCAATTGAGGCTTTTTAGATTTTTAACCAAACGGCCTCAGAGGATTTGAGAACAACGACTGCGTGAAAACATTCAGGATTTATTGCCCACACCCTCCCTCTCGCTCCCTGGTGGTGACCTCAGCTTGCCACTTCAGCACTACAGAGAAACTGGAGGATGCAGTGAGCTAACTTATCTAATGACACAGGAATGCTGGCTGGCAGCTTCTATCCTCCAGAGCATTTTATTAGCTTAGGAAACCTCTCTCTTGCTCACCCCACTTTCTCTCCCCTCCTTCACCCTCGCCGTCATTTCCTCTCTTCAATGGTATAACCATCCCCGTCTCCCCCCCACCTCCCGTCTCCCACACACACAATTCACATTTCAGAACTCATTTTTCTCTTGCTGCCTCTGGCATAAAGCGAGAGGAGCATAAGGGATTTATATATGTTTACAGCAACCTGCTGACATTTGGCTGCATGTCTCTGCCGTGAAATCTATGGCTGCAAAACATGAGCACCTGGTCAAGGCTATAACAAACAGCAAATGTGTGTTTTGTGTGTGTGTGAGAGAAGAGTGCGGGGTACTGGAGAGGTCCTTGAGTTCGGATTTCTGTCACATTAAAAGAACCCAGGCCCATTTTCTAAAACGCCTTCGAGAGTCCGCCCCCTAAGCTCTTGAAACACTCAAACACAAAATGGCTCTGGCAGCTGGTCGAGGCAGGGATGTAAATCAAGACAGAGCACATGAATGACTACCCTTTCATGATGTGCAGGATATAGCCTTCCTTTTGCTCTCCAGAGAGAGGGGGTTAGAAATGATACCGCGAATTGTCGAGTCTTAATGATGTTAAATTAGCCCTTTAGATTTTATGCAGCCGTTTATGCAGCCGGGCATAATGGAGAAGAGCCACGAATGAGATTCAAATGTTTTTGTGTGATTTCTAATACATTTATCCTTGCCTGGAGTTAAAGGAGAGAATTAATACACCCAATTTGTTTGCAATCCTCTTAACAAAAAGAAAAACAGGCAAGCTGTAAAAAACAATTGTATCTTATCTTAAAATAACCAGTTATAAAATGTATACATCATGCCACCTTTATCTTTATTTTAAAGACGTAAAAATAAACATTTACTCTAGCATCCTGCATTTTCTAATTCCCCCCAAACATTGAGAACCTTTGAGTACCAATAATCTACCCCACATAAAAATAATTATCCATATTCACTGTCATAATATGCAAATACAGCTTTTTGTCTGTGATTTCTGGATGCAAAGCGGGCGGGGTTTTGAGGGCGGGACGACTAAGCTTCACGACAGCAACAACTATTGAACAGTTCTCGTTTGACTCAGCTTTGGAATCAGTTTGAAAAGAATTAGACTTGGGGTTTTTTCGTTGAAACGTGAGCAGGAAGAGACTAATTTACACATTTAATCTGGTTTATCAGACTAATTATAGTTTGCAGATACAACAAAACAGCTGCCTGCTCATGGTAGATTTAAAGAAGAATGCCAAGTAAGACTAATGTATAACAAGGCAAAATCCTTCGTCATCTTTACTGTCGACAGGCAGCAGCCATGTCTGGATTTCCCTGTTTTCCATCCACTTTTGCTGAAATTTGTTACGTTTAATTTTCCCATTCTGTGGCTTTTTCTCCACCTCGAGCTTCTTCTCTGAACATACAGCTTTACGATCAACCGCAGGCGGTTCCACGCAAACACAAGGAACCAGTTGTATCCAATATAATATATCTGAAGAAATTGTTTTTATAAACCTTTTAAAAAATAATTTTAAATGCCACGATAATCACATTTAATGAATTTTAATAGCAATTAAGGCCTTAATTTAAGAAAATTATAATTTAACGTCTTTTAATGACCCCTGGAAACCTCGAGGTAAAAGAGCAGCCTGGATATGTACAGGAGAGAGAGTAATGGAAGGATATAAGCTATGTAAACATAAGCTTACTTTACCTACTGCTAGCTTATAGTTAGCAGCTAGTGATACCGCCCCCCCTAATCAACTGGTGACAGCAAGTCCTGTGAAGTTCCGTATTCGTCGGAATGGTTTGAACCACAAGTGAGTGAAAATAGTCACATATCAGTACTGAATCCCTTTAAGTTGATAATAGCGGAAAAGAGGCACTGATCTCTGTGATACACAGATCAAATGTGGTATCAAGGTTCTTGTATATCAAAGATAGAGCAGGAAAATGGACAGCTAGGACGTGAAGTTGATAGCTAGAGAGATTTTCCCTCAGGTTAGTTTGCCTAAATGACAACAATTTCATTAACCATCCAAACATCACCATCAAGGTTTTCCATCCAGTCTGAGCTGAACCTCCCTCTATCAGTGACTTTTTGCTGTGTTTTTCTGAGGATTTGTGTGCTGTGTTTGGCAGCGGGTTAAGGATCCCTGCCTTGCCTCGAGATAAATCTTCTCCACAACCTCATATTGCTTGTGCTTGCTGTTGGGTTTTCCAGAGGAATTTCCCTGTTTTTCCCTTGATATAATTCATTGCCTGTAAGTGAAGCATAGCTCGCAGTGTGGAGCTGCATGAAAGCAGCTGATAAGAGGGAGGGACGGTCGGTCTCACTGAGCACTTCAACTCTAAATGGGTGGCCGGTGAATTGGCCTAACTAATTGCGACTGGTTTGAGAGAAAAAAAATGTTGACATTACTGAACATCTTTTAAAAGAAAACTACATTCAGATGGAATGACAGAATATTTATGAGCTCATAAAAAAGGCAGCTGTACTTAGAGAGACGTTGCTTGCTTTGGTGCCAGGTGATCGCCTTTGTTTTTTCCCCCCTTCTTCCTTGTGGACAGCTTCGGTTACCAAAGCCTGGAAGGAACTCTCTAATCTCAGACTTCTGAGTCATTTCACTTTTTAGCCTCTGGCCTTTTCTGAATGATAGTGCCGCTGCCTTAACACAATGTAGGGACAACTCAATTACATTCCACAATGATTTTTTTTTTTTTTTTTAAAGAGCTCTGGATTTGTTTGTTTTTTGCAGATTACACACAATAAACAGGAAGAGTTCCCAACACTAAACTTCCCTCTTTAGTTCAGCAGTTACACTAAATGACTGGAAAACAAACAGCCATTTAAATTATACTCACTGACTGAGTAAAACTAATCATTTTAACTGAGAATGCTTTCATTACAGTGATCATTCTCAAAACGGTACAACTGAACACATTTTCAGAGCTGCAGTGTAAATTAAATTACAACCTGCATCACAGTGCCGCAAAACTAAATGAGCAAAAATCGTATCATGGATGTAACATATGGAGATGTAACATATGGAGATGTAACATATGGAGATGTAACATATGGTAACATATTTTGACATTCTCAACATTACCGTTTTACGTACAATATACTTAGTTGTATCAAAACAAGGGCTGTTTTCCATTTCCTCAAGTGGGCACAAGAGATTATATAATTAAGATTATATTTTTTCCATCTTTTAAAGAGAGGATCCTTTGTCTCCAAAAAACTTTTTAAGGTGGTATGAAAATGTTTTCAGCCCTGGCTTCTAATAAACTAGTGTTTTTTGCTACCTGGATGGATTCTACCTCCTTTATGTGGAAATATTTAGATCAATGGCAATCAGCTTATCCATCACATGATGCTGTGCATCTTTAGATAGAGACGCACCACAATCCACTGGTCTGAGGTCAAATAGAAAGTTTTCTTTTCATGGAGTTTAATCCATGCAAGTCAAATACTGTAAAGTATATTTATTTTTTCTTTATTCGGGATGTCCATTTAAACTAATCACATTCAGCTATTTTTGGCCAACATACGCATCAACATCGATCAAATAAATTATATTTTTTAAAATGTATTTTATTTTCCCTTCTTGCAGCACAAAGAAATGTGCATTTTCTATGTGTCTCTAAATTATACAGTAAGATGAATTTGAATTATGTTTTCTGTTTGAAGGCGACAAGAAAAAGAGATTTCGCATTAAAAGTAAACACAGCAAACTAAATGGACAAAATTCCTCCTGCCATCTAAAACAAGTGTCTTTTGAAAACTACACTACACTAATGGCGCTATTAAAGATGGGGGAAGTCGGTAAGATTCATATGAGGAGAACTATACTAGTTTAGTATCTTGTTTTTCTGAAGAAGCAATAATCTAAACATTATAATCTTTTGGATTTTAGTTGGCAAATTCATCTACAACTCAGCTACAGTTGGTTTTGGAGATGCATGAATAAAGCAGAGTTCTGATCAGGTGGAGGTGCAACCATTGTAGAACAATTCAGTTTTGAGAATCTTATTTTTTTTAACGCTATAATAGTAAGCACAATCCTAAAACGCTGCAATCTTAACACATCTTTAACAAACTGCAGTTTTAGATGAAGGCTCTAAAGCTGTATCTGTTATTGATACATTTCTTTAACTACTTGCATTTGAAAGTGTAAACATACACAGATAAAAAAAAATGATCAATTATGGGTGTTGGCAGTTTTTTTTCCTCATTAAAGGAATTTAAGATGACTTGATGTGCATCTTAATCGTTTAATGTAAACGTGTTTGTTTGAACCTTAATCTTGTTGACTCACTGGATGTATCAGGATTTAGTCTAGAAGGGGAAAAAGCAGCTGGGGTTCAAAGATCAGAAAATAAAACTTGCTCTGCGAAGCTGCATTACACTTGGGATTTGTTCTCTAGGGAAGGGTTTCAGCAGGGGGAGAGAAAAGGGACAGGCTGATATAAAGCAAACCCAGTTCCCTGCCCTCTGCCCTCCCCCCTTATTGTGTCAGGCTTAATAGGGTCACCCAGGACAACTGAATGAGGCCTGCATTAATGAGAGGAATTGGCCTGTAATTTTAACACTCATTTCCTTTCAGTGCTGTTGAACAACAAATGGCAGCTCTAGTTGGGCTCTGAACTCCAACGCGTGAGATTACTTGGATGAGAGGATAATGAAAGGCGAAAAATTAAGTCAGGAGCAGCAAGTCTGCCATGTCCCGTTTTTAAACCTCCCCTCCTCCCCACTTAACGCATTTCATTAGGTTCCAGTGGGAGCAAAATATCAGGTCTTCTGCAGCTCAAATCTGTGAGGCCTGAGATCACGGGCTGACCTCTGATCTCCTCCAGCTCAACAGGAATCTCCAGGGGTTAATGGCATTTTCACTGACTGACCTCTTCGAAATGCCTCAGTTATCTCTGAAAATGGCAAATCGTTCTCTGCAATAATTAGGTGCAACACTGAAGTGATATTAAATCAAAGGTTTCTATTAGTCTTTAAATACGCTGAAGACATCTAGGCATGCCTCAGAAACAACCGGAATGTGTCCACTTGTGTGAACGATTACCAGCGCATGCAATTATCACCTTTCAAAACAGGCTCAGAAACTAATGTGACAGATCAACTGTATATCCTGCTAAAGGGATTTGTTTTTCCTCAATTTCTTGCTCTCTGTGCTGTGCCGAAGCTTTGCTTTTAAAGACTTGTGCGTAGATAAAAAGCAAAAGAGAACAATGAGAAAAATGGTGTCAGTATTCATCACTGGAGATAAAAGATAACTGGGTGCTGCCAAAAGCAATAACCGTAACCTTGACAAATGAAGCGTTTGAGCACCCAAGTGTCGAGCATGTTTTCATTTTACTGTGTTATTCTGCTCTGGCGGTGCATAAAGTGAAGTAGAGCTTGTCTGGTTATGTGAGTGTCAAAACACTAAGTCCTCAGGATGACCTTTAGCTTAAATGCTGGGCAGACAGCAATTTAGGACGAGCGGTATGAGTCACTTTCAGCACCGAATGTGGAAGCAATACATTGGAATGCAGTCCTGGCAGCAGTCTGTAAAAAACCCCAAAGGGGTTCAGTGCTCCAGTTTGAACACTCCTGGGTTAAGAGTTTGTGTGGTCCACCATTATAATCCTCCCTGATGCACTAGAGACTGAATGTGAATGAATGTCATAGATTTCAGATTGGTGGTTCTTATAAAAACAAAGATGGTTAAAAAAAACAAACTATTATAGATAAAATTTTACAAAGTTAGCATTGCAGTGTAGCTAACATTAAAATTGTTTCTTTACCACACTAAAGAAAAGTGGAGTTATTTTACCATCCCCGCTTACTTGATAAGAACAGTAGAACCTTAAAAAGCAGTAAAGCAGCAACTGTTCAGTTAGCATCTATTTTGTCAACGGTCAATAGAGCAGATCAAATCTTTCCATAAAAATTAGGAATATGGTTCTGATGCATCTATTTAACATTTCATTTCAAGGAATATAAAACATAATTTTCTGGTCATCTCATAACAACAAATTACATTTCAAAACAGAAACATATAAATTCAACCTTCGCTGTGCATCATGAGTCACTCTGTTCGTTTAAGCCACCAAAAATATTACCACTACTAACACTAGTGCTACTAGTAGCTAGGGCTGGACGATATGAAGAAAATCAAAAATATTTGGGCTATAATCGCAATACACGATATATATCACGGTATGTTTAAATCACCTTCAAAAACAATAGTGCATAAAATTGCACTGATTTACTCCTTCAAACTTTTGGTTTAAAATTTTACTATATTTCATTTTATTTTAACCAGATCAAAGCTTTTTAATAATTCTGCCTCATTATGTCTTTGGGTGTCAGTATCAGACCTTTAACAAGATCCCAGCAACCAAACAGGAAACAAAGAAAAAACATGCAATACTAAATAAAATGCAAAATATAAAAGGGCTATTTGGTGCACAATAAAAACAAAAATGGTGAATGAAAAAAGAAAATGACCTAAAATTACAAAAACAAAGTGGAAATTATTGGAGCATCTCCAGTTTGGAAAACACCTGCAAAACCTCTGAAAATCACATCACAGGCATTAGAGCGTCTAAAAAAAAAACATTTAAATAATGTAATAAATAGCGCCTACGATTTCCCTCCATCTCTTAATTTTTCTCTCACTGATCGCTTCTTCAAACGACGACGCCAACTTCATCGGCTTCACAGCTGGTTTTTTTAACGTTTTAATCGATGTGTGGGGAGACGCTGACATGCAGGGTTTACAACATTCTTCTTTTTGCAGCAGACTACTTTTTAGGTGGTGGAGTATATTTGTACTCCTACCTTTTGCAACAACGGTTTTTGGTCTTACAAATAAGCGCCTTTTGTTCGACATCTTTGGCGTGAAATCAAACCACTGCTGTATATTGCTCAGCTGAAACACCTGCTGTCGCCATATTTTGTTTGCCGGTTGCTGTAGTGTGCGTGCGTCACATGCAGAAAATTACCCTGTTTGGAGGAGGGCTTTATGATGCATTCAAAGTGTGTGGGGAGAAATAAAACTCTCAGTGAAATAGATGCAGACGATTTAATGTCGTGATGCCAATTCGTACTCAATGGCTGCGGGAAAAGTCGAGATACATCAAGTATATTCGATATTTCGATGTTTCTCTGGCCGTGGCTGGGTGGATGTGCTCTCTTCATCCTCTGGCATGGGAGCTGCCTTGGAGCTCGTCTGCCTGGCTGTGTGTTTCCTGGACGGGGCCGCCTTTTACAGCTGCTTTTTGTATCTCTGCTTCTGTCTCCTTGAACCCCAGTCGGCCGCGGCAGATGGCCGCTCACACTGAGCCTGGTTCTGCTGGAGGTTTCTTCCTGTTAAAAGGGAGTTTTTCCTCTCCACTGTCGCTACAAGCATGCTTAGTGTGAGGGATTGTATTTGAGTCAATGAGTCAATGCAATCAACTGGTTTTCCTTAGATAGAAAACTTTGTATCAATTTGACTGTATGATCTGGTTGAATTGTAAAGTGCCTTGAGATGACATGTGAATTTGGCGCTATATAAATAAACTGAATTGAAAAAAATTGAATTGATATATCGTCCACCCCTACTATTACCTATACTACTAATAACACCATTACTGGTATTACTTCTACTACCCCTACTAGGTGTACCACTAGCACTGCTATTAGTACCACTTTTACCAAAACGATTACCACTGCTAGTACTACTACTACTACCATACTAATATCCTACTAATAAACTACAACTACTAGTACCACTACATGTCAAAAGAAGCCCACTCAAATTTGCAATACCTCAAAGTGTCATTTTGTTATTTAATCCATGTGTGTCTAGATGTTCCCAATCAACTTAAATTTGCTGTTAGGTCACAAGAACTCCAACCTGAGACAATCAAGGTAATTCTTACTCAATTCTAGTAAAACTATTCATAGCTAAAAGAAACAGTAATACTACAGGCTTTCATTCAGTTACATCTCAAGTATTCATACCCACAATGGAAAAGTTGTCCTTCCTGACAAGACCACAAAAAGTACAGTGTGAACTTAGCCATTTACATTCGTGAGCAAATCTATAATATGTGATATTGAAGAAATTAAAACTCTTTGGTTCTCATTTTATTTCATGATTGCCAGGCTATGATTAGTTTCTGTTCATAAAGATGCACCGACTGCAATTAATGCAATTTATCTAAACACCTTCCCTTCCCAAAAAAGGACAGATTTTAGGCTCTGAGATGAATCTAAAAAATGCAACAGATAGTTTCTGGATCTGTGTTGGGCCTGTCTGATGATTTTATTTGGATTAAAAGGTTGCAGTTGAAAAGTTCAGGCTGCCTTTTGGTTTATAAAAAGAGTAAGGTAACTGTCACTGACAGGATAACAGCCAGTGAGAAGGTCACTTCTCTTATACCACTGAGAGGAAGGAAACAGAGTATTAGCATGCTTTCCACATTGTCCAACACTATCAGCGGCATGCACCGCTCTATACCTCTAGAAAAAAAAAGAAAAACAGTTTATTTAAAACAGAGCAGCACTTCCAAGCATGAAATTACCAAATTATTAAATCGTTGACATTTTCCCCCCATATTTACACGCACATATTTCTTTAAATAATCGGTGCTTGAGCAGGGTGCAGTTGCTTCAAATGCCATGTGGGTGAATCTACAAGCTCTTGTTAAAACAATCCCTCTGGTGTTTTTCCTTAGAGGAGATGGTGCTGAGATTAAGAGACGGGTCTGCCAAAGGCACATTACTCAAGCTCTCCTTGACGTGTATAAGGAAAACATGATATCTTGTGACAACCACTGGCATAGCCTGCAACTCCTTCAGGCTTATGATTTATACTCTCAGACTGTTTAAGTGCTGGAAAGAGGCAGTTGTCAGCCAATAAGAATAGGAAGAAAAGTTTCTTTTCTTTTTTTATGAGATTTGGGTTAAATCAGCAACCATCCAGCCAACATCACCTCTCAGACTAAATGTGTGACTAACAAAATAAGGCTCTCCCCCTCAGGAAAAATAATTTGTGACTATTATGTTTTTTTACTGTCATTTTAACTAGATTTTTTAGGTAAACAACCTTTTAGCTTGTAAATTTCCACTTTCTCTCTTGCAAAGTAAGTACTGGTAAGGGTAAATATTGGTTGAGTGTTTCCACAGAACATTGAAATAATCTGTGTGCAGACAGAGGAAAGAGCATTTTACTAGTTATGCTCGATTCTTTAGCATCTGTGCCCAACTGTTAATAAAAATTGATCATCTGTAATTGACTATTAAATTCAACTGCCTGCTGTTCATTGGTACAGTCGACAGCTACAGGCCTCCGGACTACGCTCTCTCTAATTTCAAGGACAGTTCCTCTGGCAGCTTCCCGGAGAGCGGCCATGGCTCGTCTGTAAAAACAATCTGATGAGTCACCGATATGTGGTCGGCAGTGAAGCATAGCTAGCAGCTAAAATAGAGACTTAAACATGAATTTCTGTATTCAGCACTGGGCTCAAGATTAAGGAAGTATAGAAAGGGGAAATTAAAAATCCTTCACCATATCATTAGGGGTATGATGATTTATGTAACTCATGAATCAAACTATGACCGATACTCTTTTGAGTTCAGATGTTAATACTTACGAGGGAACTGTGAAGCTGTCCAGACCTATAGATATTTTGGTGTAATTGAGCGGACTACATACTCAGATAATGTAGTGATGACATAGAGACCCACTTCATAACAGCAGACTCTGTTGTACTTGGCCAAAAAAAAAAAGAAACAATAGTAAATTTTATATTATTACTATTGCCCTAATTTCATATCTGTCATGCTTTAGTGAAAGATATTTATATAACTGTAAGCTAAAGATGTATATAGAGGAGGAAAGTTGCAGCAAGTGTTTAAACAGTGCTGACAGGCCTCTATTATGAGAAATCAAGAACTTCTGTCTCAATGAGAATACATGTATAACAGTTTAACAATATGAATAAGTCAAAATAAACATGATTGATGCTAGTTTTGGGAGAATCTTAAGCCATACATTGCTTTAGCCATGCCATCGATTGTACTTTTTAATTTTTAGGTCAACGTTATGGGCACCGGTTGGGAAAGTAAGGGTATTGAAATTCCACAAACCATGTAGATACAGATTTATTTTAAGAAAACAGTGAAAAAATTAATTCAAAATTATGTACTAGAAATAGTGTTGGTTGATGAGGCTACACTTTTTGATTTTGTCAAATGAGTAAGGGATCCACAATTTACCCAGCCTGATTAACCAGACTAAATGAGAAATTAAATGTGTAATTTAGTCTAGCCCCGATGAATGAGACATCAGAAGATTGTTGATGAGAATAACCCGTTGTTTTTCAAACCATGTCTGTGCCTATTGGCCAACGCTCTGACCAATGAGTGCAAATGCCTGTGACGTAAGGAAGGGCGACAGAAAGCTGGTGGGGGAGTGTAAACAAACAGCCTGTCGGTAAAATAAAGAATACGTCCTTCTTAAAAATGAATGAGCATAAAGCTTCTTCCTGCTCACGTTTCGGCAAAAAACCCCAAATCTAATCCTTCCAGAACTGATTCCAAAGCTGAGTCAAACGAGAACTGTTCAACAGTTGTTGCCATCTTCCTTGTTTTGCTTTCTCCAGCGTCACGCAGCTCAAAACCCCACCCACTTTGCATGCAAAAATTCAAAACACATCTCTGCATTGTGATTGGCCCATCAGTTCTAGGGCCTGGGGCATTGATCGAGGCTAGACCACTCGCAGGCAAAAATGATTTTGGCCCCTGGTAGCCGGGGCTAGTTTACTAGGCTACAATTTACCGACTGCTACAAAAAAAGTCTTTAACCAGTGTAATCCAAAAGTCTAGTTTTCTTAAACACATATTTTACTCCATTAATCTCAAGTCAGGGCTATTTCTATGGTTTGTTTTGTAGAGCAGAAAGTACTACTTGAATATAAGCAGGTTCTGCGTAGTGACACTAACTTAAGAGAAATTGCTGCTCGGTTAGTGTTTGTTGTCAGAGTCTGAGAGAAAGTAGAGGGCAAGGCTGTGGATGGCAACACAAATCACTGAGTAAATGCAGGTTTATGCTCGACACATCTATGCTGTAATGAGACACTTGAAAAAGGCCAGTGACCTTTGCAGCATTTATACTCTGTGCAGCTTTTTCTCCACTGCAGCTAATATTCTGCTAGACTCTAAGGGACAATGTAGGGCACAGAAAGCAAGCTTACAACACCACACTACATGTATAAATAGAAAATACAGTTGTTTAACATTTTAATGCCTCCTAGTGTCAGTCAAGTGTGACAATTTCTGTACAAGTGTTCCAAACAAAATGTTGGTTAAGTAGGCATTTATGGGCCAAATCACTACATGTCTGCCATGTGTTATATTTGTGAACCCCCATCAGATGAGCTCTAGCTGGTCCATCATCTTTTTCAACACAAATCTCTCCAACCGTGGTTGCGTTTGAGGCTATGCTCGGGAATAAATTATTGGAAAAGCATGAAAGGAAATAAAATGTGCCACACTGAAAGAAGCTGAGTAGAGATGAGTGGGAATGAGCCATATGTTTTATATTTATATTGGATCCCTTTTTTTCCACCTCACTCTAGGTATTTTAATGGTTAAAACAAAAAGAGGTGGTTATTTTTTACTCAATTCTTTTTTTTTTTTTTTTACAAAGAAATGACAGTTTCAAATACTTCAAATTGTGTTTTTAATCATATGTGACAGGCCTTGGTAAGACTATCAACAAGGCTACTTGGTGTTGTTTATAGTTATTTACATAGTCTGGAAGAGCTGCGTCTAAGCAAATTATGTCAAGTTTCTGAAAATAAAAAAAAATCTGAACATCTGAGATTTAAATGTTGGCCCTCTGTATGGTAGATTAAGGAGAAATCAGCCTTCAAACTTTTCTTAGATCAAGCATGGAGCCAGCATTGCACTAACAAAGGCTTGGCATTTGAATAACTTTGTATAGCTCTCTGCTACACCTCCCCCAGCAGTCCTTGTCAACAGAGGATTCATGTCCACAAACTGCACTATTTCTCTATGTTAAGGCAATCTAAAGTACTGCAACACGATATTTGTGTTACATCTGCACACTGACCAAACATTTTTTCAGTTGTCCAAAAATTTGTAAAGGATTTAACAGTATTACAAACATGCACAAACAAACTTATTGAAAAACTTAAAAATTTGACATTTGAAAATCTGGTAAATGTCAGTCAGTTAATAGGATCCTTGCCTTTATTTTCTACCGTGATGCAGCACATAAGCACAACTGGAACTGCCTTCTATCCAGTCCTATCTGCATAAGTAGTCATGTGCTTATCTAAAACAGGCAGATTATTGGCCAACGTACAATTCAAAAGCCTGTGCCTTGTCAAACAAAGCTGCTATATAAACTAGCTAAGGATCTGCCCCTTCCTAGATATGCTGAAATGGCCGGGTGAGATTTTACAGCAAAAACAGGCCAAGCAATTTGTTTCTTTTTTTCATGCTACACCCAAATCGTCTTTATTCTGGTTTTTAAGCCCACTCCTTTTTCTTTAAATCTTTTATCTACGTTGGAGGAAATGTTCATATTTCCCCTTAATATGTAAATAATCAGAGACATTTAAGTGATCCACCTGCAGACACGGAAAGAGCGCTAGGCACCAGCACATGGATGATGGTGTTCTACTGGGTAGAAGAAAAAAAAAAAAAGAAAACTCAGACCATCAGTCCTTTCAGCCGTTTGGGAATCCTAGACAGCACTAAATGAGAAAGATTTCACTTCTTTGTCTTATACATTCACATCTCCTCTGCCTAAAAGCAAAGCAGTTTCTAACTGCCATGATAAAACTATAGCCGCAGATGCTGCAGTGATGGCTGCTGTATAAATAATCCATGAGACAAACATTTATCACAAATAGCTTATATTATTCATCTATTGGGGAGCATAATAAGCTGTGGGACCTGCTTTGGGAATAGCCTGCTGTGAACTGAGGAGAGGGGTTGTGTGTGAGTGGATGTGAGTTGGGGGTGTAAACGCCACACTGCCACTGGCATGTAGCTGCAATGTTGGGCTAAAGGGGCCCCCTCTGTGTTCCCTTCGCCCTGGAGCAGGAGCCAAGGCGTTCTGGGCTGTATTTCAAGACCAATAAATTGTTCCTGCATCTCAGAGATGGCATTTGGAGGTATCAGCCTGGGAGGGGACGACCCCGTCCCCCCGCCGACAACCCTGGGAGCTGCCACTGCCTCGTCTGCTCTGAGGGGATTTGTTTCAGTGCTGGGCTTTAAAATACCATAGCTGTGACCCCCCCTCCACCCAACCTCCCTTAGACTCTATGCTTCATTTGCCTCCAGACTGACAGGAGACAGAGACTCTCTCCTGTGTGAGACCTTTATCTGCTCTCTTACACGGATCCATATAAATCTATCTTTAAATCATTTTAAAGGGTATCTGCGTTATTTTGTTCAAACAGCAACTCATGATGCATTTTGGCTTCTATTAAATCATTACCCTTATGCAAGTGTGCTAAAAAGCTCAAATTACACTGGGGGAAGGAAAAAAAAACAAACCATCCTCATCAAGCAAAAATGTTGTCAGCTCTGACCAGAGGTCCAGCTTCTTTGATCGCCTTTTATTATGTGCTGCTTGCTTCCTCCTCGTCTGCTTCCTTCTCTGGCATTGAGCGAGTCGGGTGAGGCACGGACAATTACTGGGAGTTTGTTGTTCATTTACTCCCACTAGGCCAAAAGGCGGAGGTGATGAAGCAGCTGTTGGTTGGCATGCTGAATGATACACACACACAAACGCCTAATGTCCTTGCCTATGAAAGGATGTGGAAAACTTTTTAACTTCACCTGTAATCACAATGCCTCTGCTTTGTCTGTGAGGATTGGTGTGATCCCAGTTCTTTGAGTAGATTTGCCTGAGTTGGTTCTAATTTGTTGAAGGAACAGCAGCTGTATGGGAGTGAGATGCAAATGGCAACTAGGTCGATTTCATTTCAGAGCTACTCAGCGGATTTTCAGGAGGTGGTACTATAGAAAATGATGCAGAGAGAAAATACAGCACATATCTTTGAGTTGTTTAACGTAGTGTGAAAAAAGCAGTACAATAGAAGTCATTGAGAATAGCCTGACTGCAGATACCAGAACATATATCTGTGAACGCGGATTATACGGCTATGATAATCAATTGCTTGGTTAAATGTTTAAGATGAAACACTGGATTTTCTTGCAAACACCAGCAAACATTTTCGCAGCATATTCACAGCAGCTTGTTTAGTTTTTTCATGGTGAGTGAATTAGAAACAAAGCTGCATAATATCATTAAAAGGTGGGTTTGAGGATGATACTTTTATTTACCTGGGAAGAAGGCTAAATTGTTGATACTTTGATGGAAACCATAAGGTCTCTTAAGATAAAAACTAATTATTTGGTTATAGAAAAAAAATTATATCCAGGTTTTAAACCCGTTTCTGTTTTTTCCTTTGTACCTCGGCTCTGTATGTGTTAATCTATTCAAATATACCAGGACTGAAAGGACATTTATGTCAACAAACTGCTGAATAAATATAAACAACCTTCAAAATCATCCAATTTCTCGATATGTGGCAATGATACATAAAAAAATTACTTGTTTTATTTCTGTTAGCTAGATCACTCGTGTCCACAGAGCTTTCCATAAAGTTGTAAACAAAACATGAGTAAAAATCTTAGCTGTTCAGCACAGATTTCAACCCTTTGATGCCACCATATAAAACTATATTCTCATTTCATGAACATATATTACTCTCTTACCCTGATCATTGGGATCAAATACATAGGTTGAGTTATTAGAGAAACATTGTAGCTGATATTTAAATGAGCAGCACAGAAATAAGAAAAACCACAGTTGTTTTGAGTGCTGTGTCAGTTATTTTTCATAAACCGGCAGTTTTATAGATTAAAAGAACCTTTAAGTTCATAATCTATTATATCCATTTGACTATAAAGAGTGAAAAATCTGACACGCATTGATTAACAACATAAATATGAATTGATTTGTTTCTAAGCACAAAAAGCAAGTGGTGCTGTAGGCCTATAAATAACCCCAAGTCTTTTATAAGCATATTTTACCTGCGGTTTTAATGCAACTAAAACATTTATTTCAATAGTGGTGCAAGGACTGATCGTCTATAAATTCAATGTAACCCATGTTTCTCCCGGCTAACATATTAATTTGTCTATGACAAAAATCCCCCCCTAGAAATAAACTGAATACATTTGCTTTTTTAACATACTTACACAACATGATTATCCAACTCATTGCAACAATAGAGCCACTATTATATATCAACATAAAAAGATAGAAAATAAATTTAATGTTTTACCACATGTAGCCCTTCCTATCAAGTTCTCTAACATTAATTTTTAAAGCAAGTATAAAACCCTGACTGGAATAAATTCTGTCTGCCTGACAAGTCTTTTTCCTCTTAGATAAAAAAAAAAAAAGGATCTTCAAAGTGAGTGCACTTGTAATCTTACCCAAGTGGTCTCTAAAGCTCTGACAGCCATAACAACCTGTGTGCTACACCTGCAGAGTGCCCTCCCCCACACCTCCAAGCACCCCCACCTCACCACTTTAAAAACCACTCTAAAAGCATCCACCTTCGTCCTCCCCACTGAGTCAGACAGGACAGAATCAGAGGAAAACACAGCTTCACCAGACCAAACCACTACCTCTTTCAGCCAAAATACCAGCTTGAGAGAGAGAGAGAGAGAGAGAGAGAGTGCAGGCGAAGGACAGGCTTGGTAGTGGGAAAGGGAAGGGGGTAGGGCAAAGGGGGGGCTCAATCACTCTGTGGGAGGCAGAGAATGAGGGAGAACGGCATAGTACTGGTGTTGGCTCAGAGCCATGTTTGTGTCACTAACAGAAGTGGCCTTGTCTTCCCCAACTCAGCCCTCCTCCCCCACGCCATGCACCAACTCTCTCCTGCTTTGCCTGGATACAGAGTCAAGGGGTGACCGGCTGGATGCTTGGTAACAGAAGAGAGGAGAAAAGGAGGGAATCAAAAACGGCTCAGAGCGGGAGCAAAAATCAAAAAGAAGGATAGAAGAGGAAAAGCCCCTCAATGGCAGGGACTGTTTTTAGGAATGTTGATGAGGCAAAGAGCTTTTTTTTTCATCCGTTTTTGGATCCTCAAAGTGAACCAACAGACAGCAACTGTGGATGTGTGGGCGATTTGTACTCAGCATGCCCGCAGAGCGGCTGAGCGCCGGCTGCTTTGAAGATTCATTATTTGCATTATTTCACATGCACAACAGGAAGGGAAAAAATGTTGAGCCGGGTTTCTCAGATCCAACAGAACCTGATAATGATACTGATACATCTTAAAATTAAATAAGCTCAATGTGGTTTCAATCAAAGGCTGGGAAAGAGAGTGAATAAGATTTCACTCAGATTGCACCGCAGGAGATGAGCCAACTCTATTCCCAACTGGCAGGATTGAAACAACAACAAAAAAAAACACAGCTTTGTTATAGAGGCATGATGTTTTCTAGTAGATATCTCTGTGCAACAAACTCATCTACACACTCACTGGCAGGAAAAACAAATCAAGGCCACCTAAGAACTTGTTGCCAACTTCTGCCAGGCAGTATAATGCAGTATGTGCTGTTAAAGCACAAACTGGCACCACCACCATTTCCAGATTTCAAAAGGAAACATATGAACAGTAATGACATAAACCTTTAAAAAGAAATTATTTGATACATTACATAACAGTCACCATGTACACTTAGGTCAGAAGTTTGCATACAATTATCTTTGGCTTGACCATTTTAATTCCCTGCCTTTAATGTGTTACAAATTCTAAGGTATTTCTGACGTGTCTTGAATCATGCAGATTAAATTAAATTCGGATGATCAAAAGCCTACAGATCTAGCTGAAACATTGGTGTCTCTTACATCAGAGAAAAACTGTTTCTCATTAGGATGGATGTTAAGGCTGTTTACCAAGATGGGCATTTGTGCTCTAAAATCAACATGCATGAACATTTACAGCAGCCCTTACAAATAGGCATAATGTCCATGAGGTATTTGGCATATTCTGGTACAGTGAAGGTGAGGCTTTTATATGTACAAGCATGGTGGTGGTGGTGTTATAATGTGGAGCTGTTAAATGCAGAATCATTATCGGTTCATTATGCAAATTCAAAGGTAAAGTTTTTATTTCGCATGCATGGCCTGCCATTTTTCCAAGGTCAAAAATTAGCTTGCATCTTTTTAAGAAAGTTTAGTCTACTGGCTCTATTGGTCAGTTTATTAGTGAGATTTGAGTCGAATTCCCTGGTGTATTTTTGATGACGTGCTGTGTGCTCTTAAGGCTAATTTATGCTTCTGACGCATAGCCTCTGCAACCGTCAAATCTGTCTCTGTGCGGAAAAAAAATCACGACTACGCGTCGGACGCTCGCAAACCTGAAGACAAAAAGCAGCAGTGGTTGGTCCTTGATGTTTTAACACTGAGGAACAACTACATTGGACAATTATGACGAAAGGTTAATCTGTCTTTTTGCCAACTCCATTAACAGAACCTGTTCCTCTTCGATGTCAGGCAACTCTAGATCCATCTCCTTGCCCGTGATATCTTGCAGATGCGCTATTGTTGTTTTGGGGGAAAAAACACTCCCGCCGACACCGCCTGAGAAGTTCTCGTGACCATCTGCCAAAGTTCTTGAGAGTACTCGAATAGCCTCCCCCTTGCGCTTTGGTGGGAGACTGCAGTGTATCCCTAGAAGTTCCAGACTGATGGTGCAGAAGCATACCAGCAAAAAACAAGACTAGGGCTGCAACAACCAATCGACAAAATCGATAAAAATCGACTTTTAAAAGCGTTGGCAACGAATTTCATCATCGATTAGTTGTGTCGCGCGATGAATGCGTCATCACATCCACTTGACTGAAACAGGGGAAGAAGAAAAAATACAGCAGAGCGAGACAGCGCCGCAGGTGCAGTGTTGCCAACTAAGCGACTTTTCAGACCCCTCCAGCGACTATTTTTCAAAAATGCGACTAGCAACAAATCTGGCAACTTTTTACTGTGTGTCACTGGCGGCTTTTGGAGACTCTTACGTGAAAGCATGTATCGTTCTTACTCTGCCGTGGGGCGCCTCCCCCATCCCAACCCCGTTCTCTCTCTCCCGCAGGAGTTCCCTCTCAGCGCTGCAGTCAGAGCCGCAGGATGTTTACCCTCAGCGTCCAGACTGCAAATGAAGCGCGCATGCGCCGGGATTGACGGCGCAAATTGATCACAATAATTAAAATAGCCTGCGCTTTGTAAAGTGAAAAAAGTCGTAACATGCAACTTTTGTCAAAACAAATGAACATGGCACGGAACCACCATGTTTGTTTCGTTTTAGAGTGGGGAAACGTAACGTTAGTTTCTCAGGTAGCTCATCTGATGCTTTCCTTACCTTGTTAGTAGGTTACAGACAGTGATAAGGTTGGCTACTTATTTTACTTTTAATTTCATTTGAATTAGCTTAAGCAGCGTTTGTATTTACTTTATAAATAAATTAACTTGCAAATTATGAGGGCAAAGCTTTTAAAGTTTAAATCTTCTGGCAAAGATAAAGTCAAGTAGATCCTGCAATTTATGGAAGTAAAGCAGAATAAAATCCAGCAAGATCAGTAATATGTCAATTAATTATCTGCCACATTCCCATGTAAATATCTGTCTTTGGAGGATGTGTTTTTTAGCACCCCTAGTTCTCTCATTTTTATTCCAAATACAATTTATAATTTGAATCACAGGGCTATTTTTATCTCTATGGTTAAGTATTTTCTCAAGTAGCAACTTTAACTGCTATACTTTCCTGTCTTAAAAGGCAGAACTCTTCTAGTCTTAAAAAAAACTAATTTGTTGAAATGGGGGGACCTATTGTTTGAACCCCTTAGGGGCTTTAAAAAACAAAAATGTCTTTTTTTGCGCTTTATGAAACAAAGTACCCTATATTTTGTGGATGTACAGCTACATTTCTCATGTAAGTTTGCATAGTTTTAACACAAACATTTATTTTTCATATTGCACCAGGACAGTTAATGAGCAACCTGTACTTGTGTGCTTGTTTGTTCTGTCTAAAATGTTTATTTTGGAATAAAGAGGTTAATATAAAAAATATTTTTTTCCGATTCATCGATTTATCGAAAAAATAATCGGCCGATTCATCAATTTTTAAAATAATCGTTAGTTGCAGCCCTAAACAAGACCCAAGCAACATTTGATGTTTGCGGTTGCAGAAGTGTAATCTGCCTCTCATTCACCAGTCTGCTGCTACGGCTTGTATTAGCAAGATAAACGTTTCTAGACATGAATCACAAATGACCACAATTGCACCTCAAACCCCATCAGACTCCAAACATGAGTAAGAAGATTTTATTTTTGCCTTCTGCTGTGAAGGACAAACTGGAGTCTGAATAAGACGAGAGTAAGTTTTAGGGGATATTTCTAATAAGTGGCTAAATGTTTTCTTTGACAGACAAGGTAAAAAACATAAATAAAATCCATCATAAACTACTTTTTATTTTAAAAAATATAATTAAACCTCGAAAGCTTTTATCTCCGGCTGTGGTCTCAGGAACAACATATCGTCTTAATGATAAAGTTAAACAATTGACCTAAAAAGACATCACACCTCTAAGTAAATGAACTGTATTTGCAGCTGAAGACAGGGATTGCTAAGACCTTTTGCAGTTGCTCTTTGTTCATTCTGATCCTCCATCTGGATTGAAATAATTTGTGGAAGGATGCTAACATTAGCCCACCTTGCTATCACCACAATTCCAACTATCAGGGGCTCACCTGCAGGCAGTTCGTAACATATGCAGGTTATGCAACTTTTCTTACCCATATTGTAAGAGACAGAGAAATTATGGTAAAGATGGCCATGACACACTTCCTAGATAGCAAATGCTACATCCTCATGTGTTAAAGGTAGAGCAAATGAAGAGGCATAGATAAACACAAGCTAAACTACAGTGTGTGAGAAAAAAAAAATGGGACTAAGCGTGCTCCTTTTAATTCCTTTTTTTCCAGCTATAAATAATTAAAACATTTATTTAAAATCTATTTTAGAAGGATTGTAAAGGTAAAATACCAGGTTATGACCATCTTCCCTTATCCCCAGAGTGGCCAAACATGCAGAGAACTTTAGTTATGCTGCTTTAAAGCTTTCCTCCACTTTCTCTCTACTTAAACTCTACTAAAAAATTTGACGATTGGTCGAAGTATGGATAGATTGGGTCCACGAGGAGGACAACAATTCAAACCACACATCATACCAGCTTTTTAAATAAACAGCTTCTAGTCGCTTTTTTCTTAAAGTCTACTATGGTGAAAATTAAAAATTTAGGTACCATACTTACAGGGCAGTTCAACACCACTCGATAACTGAGCTCTGCTGTTACACTGAAAAGTCTAATTGCTCCAGTGTTTTCTTAAAGGCCCCAGTTAGGTTCATCCCCCAACATTTTACTACTTTGCTTTTAAGCAAAAAAAAAAAAAAAATGCAGAACTAATGTGTTTCACAAGGAAGAGATTTTCTGAGTATTATGTTAAGCCACTTCTCTTACCGTCTTCAGTTTCTTGCCACACAATGCCTTCAAGGTTCACGCTGGTGCCAGGTTCGCACGGCCCCAAGCACTCGGGTTCTGTCGCCAGGGCCACGTCGGACGTGTTCACCGCCACAGAGCGCGTGCGCACCATTATCTGCTCACAAGGTGAGGCGATTTCGCTGTTTCCGACCGCGGCCAGGAGGTGGAGGGGAGGAGGAGCTGGCGTGGAGACGGGGGATTCCATCTGTGGAGAAGGACGAGGAGGTTTGAGACAAGAGAAAGGAAGATGTGACACACTTTAGAACGTTCTTTATGATCTCATACAGAGCTGATGCTGAGTATTAGGCCACAAAGAAAGGAAAAGAACAGAGAAATTCTGCTGTTTCATTAAGCCTTTATAAGAGATCCTCTACAGAAAAAAAAACTAAGTAGTTCATTGTACCACTGTGTCTTTCCTTCCGTTCTCCCCAACCTCAGAGGTGATTAGCAGACAGAGAATGAAGGAACTGCCTCAACCACCTCTGTGGAAGGACAGAATTAGAAATGCAGGGTCGGGGCAAACATCCCCCCCACTCCCCAGCTTTCCTCCCTCACACGCAGCAGAGCTAGATCCATGACACCAAATCATCTCACACGCTGATCGCTCATTAATTCTCTCTATTAAAAAGCTAGTTGTGGTAAGGGAGTAGGCCTCTGAGGGTCAGTAATTGATTTCACCTGCTCTGACACGCTGTGACAGCAACGAGACGACAGCGGGTCCGGGTGGAAAAGGAAAATGAAAAGGACAGCGTGGCAGGGACACTACGAGAGCAGCCAAACTATAAGCAGGAAAAGCTTGGGGACAAAAAAACTAAACAAAACAGACACAGAGAATAACACTGATGATCATTTTAGGACTGCTTTGCCACCACTCCGGGTTCTCTTTATTCAAGGCAGTCAATAATAAAGCGCTCCAAATAATTAGCAGTGAGCTGCAGGAGGAATGCCAGGCTCCAGCCAGCAACGAGCATTTATTAATTGGGCATAAACCACTCAGTGCTCCAGAATATGCTGCCAACGCTGAATCCAATTACGCTTAGATGACAAAACAACAACTGACACAGTAGATTATCAGCGGCAAAGCCTTTAAATTAATGTTTGCAGAGTGCTTAGGGAACCAAAAACTTAAAGCACTTGCTCCTGAATATGAAGTTTGATGCCTTTAGGCAAGTCAGCGAGGACAGAACTTTTGACACAGAAACGGACAGATTGACACCAACTTCATTCGGCGGGTTTTACTGATGGTTTACTGGATGAACAGGATTCCAAAATCATGACAGTGTATCGGTTCATAACCTTTAAGTTATTAAACATTTTCAACACAGTCTACTTTAACAAATGAGAATCCATTAAATTATAGATACCAAAGAGAGGTTACTTAGAGGTACTTTGGTCGGTTATACTGGGTCATACTTCATATGGAATTGAGAATCTTAAGAGGCTAGAATGACGTTGAATGGAAAGTTTAAAATAAGGTACCCTTAAAAAAATATATATTTAGATTCAAGCATTTTTAGGACCATCAATATCACAAAACTAATTGCCTTGTAAAAAGATAGATAAACATGGCTGTGATGGCCAAACTTGTGGCCACACCTTAGAAGTCTGTACTATACATGCACCTTTAGTTTGCAATATGGCTTTATTCTTAGTTCAAATACACGTGTTCTATTTGTAAAGGTGCACATTTAGTTCACTGTACTTGTACGCACTGATTCATATTTCTTTGTGTGTTTTTGTCATTAATCTGTTTCCTACCTTCCATGGTGTCTCAGAATTTGGCCAAACATAAGATGGCAGCCAGGGCTCAGATCTACTAAATGCAGGAGGGGAAACTGGACTTTTCCATCAGCTGCTGCTAGAAGGGGGGAATTTGAATTTTCCTTATTTTTCTAATTTTTGAATTTTCAATTAGGATTTGTTTTGTGGTTGGTGTGTTTTCATTTTTCTAAGATGTAGATTAGTTTATTGCCAAACCTAACTGTACTGCTGTGTTTTGTAATTTGTGCTTGTTTGGTTAGTTTAAATTACCCCTATTCTGTTAATGGTCTATCAGCTAGTATATATATATACCCCTGTGTGTCATTTCTTTGTTAAGTCAGTTATGTTTGTTTATGCAGTCAGTTAGTTTATAGAGTTAAATTTTCTCTTTCTGTTGACCTCTTTAATGACTTGAACCCATGTATATTTTGCAAGTTTCTTTTTTTGGGGTGTTAAAAATAAAAACCTAATTTTGTATTAATCCCTGTGACTCATGTTTCTTACCTCGGTCCCTCTCAATGGCTCACAGCAATTTCAAATGCATAAAATAGAAACAGGAAGAGACAAAATGGTTTTACCAACGTGAAAATGGGATCACAAATTATTTAAGAGTTTAACCGAACCCCTGCCTCAGCTGAATCAGTCAAAATGTTAAGGACACGGTTGATTTTGCTTTTTCAGTTTTAAACTACAGGAATCAAATTAGATTTTGTCATTATCATTAGAAACTTTCCCTGCAGCCTTGGTTAAAACCTCAATAATTTAAACTTGTGATTTCTACTTTTTTTTTGTGTGCTTTGAATTAGCTGTATTAAAAATAAAGAAATCCGATTAAAACACATAACAGCAAAGTGCTTTAGATTTATGAATAATTAACTATAAAACCGTTTTCAGTTTGATTGTCTCAGCAGCCCCTACATAGGAAAAATTATAATCGAACTGACCAGCTCCATTCTGAACCCAAAAGTCTGGATCACAGTCTAGACCAATATCTCAAGAATCCTGAAATAATCACATATAGGATAACCTTTCTCACCTTCTGTACCTTTTTAATCAGGTTATATAAGTTTTTTTTATGGTTGTTGTTATCCCCATTTAACAATATGATAAGGAACAAATTAGGGGTTTGTTGTGCAAAATATGCATTTTCAGTGAGTTGGGTGAATAAAAGCAAAACTGTCAATGGAGCGATGGATGCGTAAATCCGTCACATTGCATTAACCAATCTGGGACTGGATATGATTCAGAAGTAGGTGGAACAAGGGCTGGGCAATTAATTGCATTTGCAATATAATCACAATGTAGAGAAATGTAATTTACAAATCGCAGAGACACTTAATTTTAAATCACAATACGTTTAACAAGAGCAATACTCTAAATTTCTCCCTCTAGCCCTTTAGGTAGCGGTAATATGAATAAAATGGGCATTTTGTTGCACAAAAGAGCACAGAGGGTTGCAGCTAGCACCTAGATTAACGCTTTATAGTCGAAGTAAGAACTTTTTTGTGCAAATGTTACAGTAAAGTCCTGCAACACTGGATTCTGGACAAGCAGGCTTTCAAGGTCATAAAAATCCTGAAACCTTGTAAATCATCGACATGCTTGAGTTTGGTGCAAAGAAAAATCGCAATAAAGTCGCAATATTGGTAAAGAATAACTGCAATTTTGATTTTTGGACAAATCATTCAGCCCTAGCGTGAACGAGAGTAGCTGAGATAAAACTTTTATCCCTCAAAAGCTCAATTTTTGTCCTAATTGTATTACATTTTGCTTAATTATTTCCATTAATGTTGCGCTAAATTTTACTGTATAATCTTAAAACGATCTCTTTGAAATGCTCAACTTCTAATAAAATTCTAATGATAAAGTCAATGTATTCAAGTCGTAGAATTTTCCTAACAAACTCACAGACAACACCATCCATCCATCCATCTTCCTCCGCTTATCCGGGGTCGGGTCGCGGGGGCAGCAGCCTAAGAAGGGAGGCCCAGACTTCCCTCTCCCCAGCCACTTCTTCTAGCCCCTCAGGAGGAACCCCAAGGCGTTCCCAGGCCAGCCGAGAAACATAGTCTCTCCAGCGTGTCCTGGGTCTTCCCCGGGGCCTCCTCCCGGTGGGACGTGCCCGGAACACCTCACCAGGGAGGCGTCCAGGAGGCATCCTAACCAGATGCCCGAGCCACCTCAACTGGCTCCTCTCGAAGTGGAGGAGCAGCGGCTCTACTCCGAGTCCCTCCCGGATGACCGAGCTCTCTCTAAGGGAGAGCCCAGCCACCCTACGGAGGAAACCCATTTCGGCCGCTTGTATCCGCGATCTCGTTCTTTCAGTCATGACCCAGAGTTCATGACCATAGATGAGGGTAGGAACGTAGATCGACCTCACAGACAACACTTGAATAGGATTCATTAACTTGACACAAATGGAAGGTAACAACACTATTTACACGGAGAGTCGACATGAGAGTGAAAAGAAGGATTTCCATCCTTTGGGTTGGAGGGTATACACAAACAGCAAAGTGCTCAACGTTTGGTTTGAGGTTTTGAAAAACCACAAGCAACTGAACTACAGAGCTCATAAGATTATAAGGCTTCACCCAACGCTCCAGTCTATGCCAAATTCCAAGATTTCCTCCCCTCCTTGTAACACTTGACAGACGGATTTTCTAAACCACAATGCCTGACTGTCACGCAATCTCTCTCTAAACTGAATCCCAGTGCCAACCGCCCTCGAGAAAGCCACACTGGGAAAAATAATATTTAACACACTGGGCCTGGAGCTGTGTGTAACCAGTGCTCTGACTGAAGGGGAATTCTGCCTGGATTTCACACAATAACCCCAACAGCAGTAAACGGAAACATACTTAGCCATAACTGGGCACAGTAGTCTTAACTTTAACTTTCATTACACACAAAACAAAGTGTCACTATGAGACACATGTAATTGTACTCGTATGGCTGATAAAAACACAGAAGGCTGAAATATATCTCTTCTGGTAACAACCGTCTGTTTATAGCAAGATTCCCAACAAACAAATTCAAAGAAATGCAAAAGAGATCAACCATCTCATGAATTTGGTGACATATAGTATGTTATACAACAAGGGAGGACTAATTTAAAGGCTCCCAGCTGGCTCGCTCTTCAAGCAATAAAAACTCTGCTCTGCTCTGGATGATTGATAAAAATGTTTAAATCTTTCATCTTTGAGACAAACGCCCTGAAATGGCACATAAATGAAGACACAAATATATTGAATTAATCACCAGAAAGTAACAGATGAGGAGCAAAATGCGGTTTTACTGATCAGAGGTGATTTGGAACATTTGTATTAATATAATCTGAGACATTTCGAAGTTTAGAGAGTTTGTTTTGCGGGTTAATCACCATCACTTCTCACTTCTCTAAATAGGCAACGGCCCATGTGACTTCCAACACTGAAAAAAGTCACATCAGAAAAAAAAAAAAAAATCAAATCATAATAATCCTATAGCTTAAAGAGCTCATAGGAAGCCTCTAATCTAATCTAATCCTGTCATGTATGTGGCATAGTTCCTGGTTCTCAAATAGCTATGAGTCATTGTAAACAACAGAGCATAGACTGAAATTATTTCAACACAAAAACCTCATGGATGTATAATAACTGGTTTACGTGTTCATAAGAAGCAGCCGCGGCTCACAGAAATCATGGCTGCATGTCTGTGATTCTAAACAAACGCTTCTTAACCCTGCAATCGTATCTTAATGGTGTTTTCTTTGAATTAGTATCTATGATCAAATAAACACTAAAAGCAGCTTTTCGTCTTCAATTCTAATCATGATTTCTCTGCTCAGTTTGCCTTGATGCAATTTGAAGTCATTTCCTCACATCAAATCATCTGAACTGGTTGTAAACCTTTGGAACCAAAAACCATTGAAATAAATCATGTAAATTTGCTACAGTTTATCATTAAGTCAAGAAGGTAATTCTGATCATAAGATCTATTACAACTCAAATATCCTTGTCCGTTTTAATGTATTAGAGGATATACTTATCTAAACATGTCTGTTGGCATACTTGTGTTGATTAATATAGTGTTTACTGGTGCAAAATCACCATCTGCAGTTCAATTCCCACCTGAAATCTGTACATATACAATGAAAAAGTGAAGTTCATGTACACTTGGACCAATCAAAAAAACAAAACAAAACAGAAACTTGAACTTTCTTGATCTCACACTGGAGAACTTAACCCATCTCCTTTTGGGAGCAGTGGGCTGCCATTGTGCGGCGCTCGGGGAGCAGTGTGGGTTTAAGGGTCAGGTTTAGGGACCCAGAGTGGAGGCTGTGGGGATCGAACCAGGTACTTGCAACATTCTCAGAGCACAACCACACTGCTCTAACCACTAGGCCAACACATGCCCACTAATCAGGATTTTCGGTTTGTGATACCCATCAGTTATTTTATATAAGGCATTTGCCAACAATTAATCCAACATTACACTATCAGTGGGACTTAGTCTCAATTATCTTACCGCAGACATTCAGGGCATCCCAAAATCGGCTGTGCACTATAGTGACATATTTTGTAGTGGGCTTAACATGCTTTACTTTCAGAGATAAATAAAATGTTCTAACAGCATGTCACCTGAAACAGATTTTGGTTTAACTGCACTCTGTTGTATACAAATAATTCAAGCTAGTAATGTCATCGGGAGCACTTAACGCAAGTAATAAGGTACCAGGCTTACTGTGTCTTTGCATCGGTCTCTGACTTGTCTCATAAAATACTTATGGTATGTTTACACCTTCAAGGTATGTTCAGAGGTCCTGCAGCTTGTTTTTAGAGTGGGGGAGGCGCATTTTGAGAGTTGAAGCGTCAAATGTGTTCAAAGAGACAGACGCCATAGTTGGGAAATTGCAGCTTTTCGCGGCTTGATGCAATGTGTTAACCGATCAGATAAGCTGACTGAAGGAGACAGATACTGCAACCAAACCAGGATCTTTCTTCCTGCAGAGCTGCCTGCATAAAACCATGGGAAATGTATACAAACAAAGGTGTTAAAACTTTACTGCGTTTACATAAAGAGGTAAGGATAATGTATTTTTCATATGAAAAGAACAGTGAAAGTGCTCGAATCCTTGGTAATCCAATAAAATGGTCTCTTCCTGAACTGTGGCCAAACAGTTTTATACTTGCATTAACTAAAAATGTCAAAACCTGATGTTAATATATATAAAACCTCCTTCAGCTGCTATGAAAGGCAGCTTAAATTCCCGATAGCCTGGCTGTTTTGAGGGAGCTTTTACTAGTGACTCCTACACAATCCCGTGGCTGGAATGTGGGGGTCTGCCTCTTGGAACAAAGACAGAATATTTAAAAGTAGGATCATAATCCTGATGCAGCAGTTTGAGGTGTTCTCTCTAAGAAAATAAAGCCAAGCCCCCTCTCTCAATCCCATCTACCATTGTACAAAAGGGGGAAAAAAACAACACACCCCAAAAAACAGGATAGCTCCTCAGAGGCATCTGAACACGCTTTGCCCTTATGAGTATCTAACTTAAGGTGTTAGGACGTTATTTTTAAGCCCAAAATGCATTAATGCGAACACAGATTAGGGGGAGTATTGGCCTAGTGGGTTAGAGCAGTGCACTTGTGCTCTAAGCAAGACCCTTAACCCCATAGTGCTCCCCAGGCGCCGCACAATGGCAGCCCACTGCTCCCTAAGGGGATGGGTTAAATGCAGAGTGTTAATTTCTCCAGTTCAGCTCTTTGAGGACCCATGAGATATCTGCCATATAATCATGCAATTAATAAAATAAACTGCCTCTGACGTAGTTAAACAAGTTGTGCACACAGAACCACTCCCTAACATTGCTTTACACTGCGGGAGTAAACTATAGCGACACATCTCCCTGGAGGTGCAGCCAGCTGTAGTTCTCCAACACTTGAATGTTTAACAACAATAAATAGCTATTTTAGCTATCAGTCTCCTCTCCTGTGGAACCAACTACAATTTTTAGTGTGTAAGGTAGAAACCCTTACTACTTTTGAGATTAGGCTTAAAACTTTCCTTTTTGATAAAGCTTATAGTTAGAGTGGCTTAAGTTATCCTGAGCTATCTCTATAGTTATGCTGCTACAGGCCTAGGCTGCTGGAGGATTTAGAGACCACTTTACATAATTCTGCAGTATTTGTTAGTTTAGCCCCTAATTTTATGTTCCATCTGCTTTTTTGTCATAGTAGCTTCATCTGGCTGCTGCCATCAAAACCTTTGTTTACAGATGTTAGAATTTAAACTGTTTTCAGTGCTTTGCCCTGTAATTCTCGTAGATAGCTACAGGCTAAACATTTACTTTGATAAACTATGTGCTCCTTTTAATCCCTTTGACATGAAAACTATCTCAGAGCTCATCTGCCTAACTGCTTCTTTCTCAAAGCCCCCCGTGTGGGATTCCTTTCGAGTCAATGAGTCGATGCAATTAACTGGTTTTCCTTAGATAGAAAACTTTGAATCAATTTGACTGTATGATAAGGTTGAATTGTCTTTGTAAAGAGCCTTGAGATTACGAGTTATGAATTGGTGCTATACAAACAGAATTAAATTCTTCAGCTATACATTATTGTCTTGATTTGATCAACTTCATCTAAGTGCTGAAGACAAAAGGAAAGTAGGGATGCACGATATTGGGATTTTGGCCGATATCCGATATGCCGATATTTTAAAACTCATGTAGCCGATAACCGATATCGATACCGATGTTAAAGCTGGACAAAAATAAGTAGTCATTGAAAATAGCAGTTTTGTTATCCATTTCTGACACTTTGAAAATTAATATACTCAAATATATTTTCATATGCTGATATCAAATTGATTTTTAAAAACGCGGTATCGATCTATTTTACTTTCAAAATCTTGTGAAATTTCATCTGTTACAAACTCTCGTGGTATTTTGCAAATTCTTGTGAGATTTTGTTAGTAAAATAGATCAATACCGCGTCAATATATCAACATATAAAAATATTGCCAAATTTCGTGAATTTTCGGGGGATTTCGTAGCATAACGATGACATATAGCAATATTTCATTAGTAAAAGAGATTGATATGGTGTTTTTAAATGGCAATATATCAGCATATGAAGATATTGGGATATTTTAATTTATCAATATTTTTTTTTTTTAGACTTTAGAAACTCAGAAGCTGATCAAATATCGGGTTAAATATCGGTGGGGTGGCCGATGTCCGATATTCAGTTTTAAGGCCGATACAGGCCGATACCGATAGAGGCCGATTATATTGTGCATCCCTAAAGGAAAGTATATTAAAAAAAAACTTTAACACTCCAAGTCTTTGAAACCAAAGTTAAGAACACCTTAAGCTATTGAAACTGAGATTAGAATTTGAATGGAAGGAATTATATAACAAATTTAATGATCAAATTTTGTCTAACAAAAAATATTCTACTTAACCAATGAACACAAAGCTTAAAGGTTGAACTAACTGTGTGGCAGGGGAATATCTCATTTTTATCAAATTACAGATGAAATTCGCTGAAACAGTAAACTCATCAGATCCAACATATCGATTCACTCTGCTGGCAGGATAGACGCACTTAAAAAAAAAATAAAGATAAGAAACAAAGAAAAAAAAATTTTAAGCATAAAACAGGAAAGAGAAGTTGGTATGTTTGACAAGAAATCCTTTGATAAAGAATAGTGGTTTAAGACTTTTTAGCTGCTCCTGGTTTAATTACGAAACTGTGACTCAAAGAGCAAACCTAGTTAAGCTTTGTGCTGAGAGGCTTAAACCTAGAGGAGGGACTGTTCTTGCACTCCTGTTGGCTCAGATCACTGCTTCTTTTAACTTTAGAAAAGGAACAAACCTGCAAAATTCCAGCTCAACTCACTTGGTTGAAATCATTTTCAGAGTCTGGTTTTTTTTTTAACCATTAGTAGAACATAAACTCTTCCATTGTAGAAAACAAAGCATTGCAAGCATACAACTGCAAGCTCATTCAGGGAAAAATACTCTCTTTCCAAGTGATAAATTAATAATCTAGACATTTATACCAGACGGGCTACCTACAAACCAAACAAACAACAAAGAAAAAGACACAAAATGGAAATGTTTTCAGACGTCGCACACTTCCTTTTCCTCGCTCTCTTTGAAGCTCAGACTAATCACAGACACACTGAGAAAACACAAACGGGAACACCTGACAGCTTTTGTAGACTACCAGCTGGAAAAGGTTCTCAGTTTCTAGGCAACTCCTCTCAGTTTCAGCTGCTAATGTGATTTCGGGAAAGCATAAATAATACAGAGAGGAAACCAAACCACGATGAAATCAGTCACCCCTGACCTGCAATCTCTCTAGAGCTGTAATAAGCAAGGAAGGATCTAAACAATCTAAAGAGCTACAGACTCAGCTACTTGCCGTTTGACACTATAATGCTATATGTGCATGAAAAAGACATTTTAAATAAAACATCTACAAGCTCAGAGACAGGCTTCACCAAGCATGCAGATTGTAAATTGTTAAATCCATATTTCCAAACATATTACATACTGTGATTTACCTTTAAAAACTCAATATAAAGTAATATTCACAGTTTTAAGCAACAGTTGTGAAATGCACCTCATATTTTGGAATCGTTCTAAAAACAAATGCATTTTGATATAAAGAAAAAAAAAAGACATTTCATATCAGCGCATTACAGCTATGCTTTGTGAATAATCACTTTGATACAAAAGAAACTCAGAACAAAACGTTTTTTTTCCCCCCAATATAAAAGCACAAAAGGCTTTAGCTGAATAGTTCCTGATGTAAAGACAGTCATAAAGATAAAAAAAAATGCTGCTACAGCTACCAGCAACATAATGGGAAGTGAAAGTGATATAAAAAGGCATAAGGCGCAAGGGACTGGCGGGCAGGGAACCGAGCCAAGGTAAGTAGAGCTTACCAATTTGTTCACTTATAAAGCAGTGGCCTAATTTACCAAGTGAAGTCACTGAGGATAGAATCAGTTTTAATGATATGACCAAACTGGGGGTTGGAATACTAAGTCTGCATAAAAACTGGCTCTTGTTATCAAGCATTAGGAGTTTAAATGGTGTTTTATCCTAGTAAAACTGTGGTTTAGTCTAATTATTGTAACTACTTTGGTAAATAAAAGTAGAAAATAGAATATAGCCCAAGTACAACATATAAAAACTTAATGAAATTATTTTCTTTCCATGCTGCATGTGAATAATTAAAGCACAGCATCACTTTGAGTTTTACTGTTTTTGTCACTTGTCCAAGTTATAATGCCAGCACTCCCGTGTTCAGCATGGTATTGTTTACAATAGAAATGGGGCCATTCTGATCAGATATCAGAGTGAGACTCTGATCACCCACTGATCATCCACCTACCCAGACAGCTAGGTCATGCTGAAGGAGGTCATATTTTGACTGATTTTAGAGCTAATGTTTGAAAAAAAACAAAATAAAATACAAATTTTTGGCTAACATAGAAAAAACTGTTTTTAAGAGAACCTCTGAGTATTTCAATTAAGGTATTTTAAAATGTGTCTGATTAAAGTTTAAACATATGGGTACAGAAACCTGGCATTACTGCAGAAATATATATGCTTTTCAAATAATTTAACTGAATTTTACAACTCTATGTATATAAAGCTATCAGATTCTTCTAAACTTCTGGAAAATCATTTAATTCTTCCATTTATAAAAAAAAAAACATTCTGCTTAAAATCCCTGCAGCTCTGTGGCATAATGTTAAAACATACAAACACTGCTCAGAGGCACTTATGTAAACATAATGTAATTAAAGTTATGAGCACAAATAAGAGCAGGATAGCTGATGTTGCCTTTGTGATGTTGTCAATATACCAAAACATTACAAAAGGGAGGCTTTCTGTATCAAATAAGTTGATCTAGTGTGCACAAATTCACTACCATATAACAGCAGGAATGTACTAAAAACATTTGAACAATGAGTATGTAAACAATTGTTTTATAAATATATTAATAGTGACATCTGGTTACGATGCCAACACTGACACAAAAGTAGCCTACATTAATAGGATTAAAGGTTGAAGTCACATGAGACAGAACTCAGATATTGTCAGATCATAGTCTCTGTGCTAACTCAGAGAAATGGATCTTTCTGCATTTAAGCAGACCAAAAACAAAGCAAAACTAGGTTGAACACTGATCGAGCTTTTCTTTTGAGTGTTGGTGCTGACTTGTAGTCGTAGAGGGACACAGAAGCCACATGGAGGTTTGTCGCTTTCCTTCTGAACAGGTGAGTTAGCTAGCAAAGGTAAACAAAAGGTTTGCTAACTTTGCATTCATTAGCAAAACCTGGCAATTGATTGGCGAACCATACAAATGAATGTTCGAATGAGAGCAAGAAAAAGTGCACTACATACTGAGTTAAACTATCACCTTAAAGGTCAAAGAAAAAAATTAATGTGTTAGCTTTAGGAAAAATATAGTATGTATATTGTATATTAAACTGCTGAAGTATTTCACACTTACTTCCCAACAGGTTTGTCACGATTCTAAAAATTATTAATTTCTGTTGAAATTTCTTTTTGATATCCAGGAAAATATTTAACGCTCAATATTATTTTTGATACCAGTAGGGTTAAAAAAAAAATTGGAAAAACTTTCCTTTTTCAATCTCACCATGGGACATGCTTTCTCAACAGAATTGGAGATGCTAGTTATATAAATCTGTAAAATAACCCAGAAATCTAAAATTCAGTATGAGAAAAGCGGCTGAGAACAGCAGACGTTCGGATAAGTCCACCTGGGCGGAGAGAGGCTAAAGCTGGCCGAGGGTAGCTAGACTAACTGCGGAGGATAGGATACTAGTGACCGGGAGAAGAACAGCTTTACTTTGGAAAGCCAACCAGGAAGAATGAGCAGTGAGAGGCTCCGGCTAACCTAGGCTAATCAGGATTGTGACTTTAGTGATCATAGCCCAAAATCTGCGCATAGACTATACTATAACAAATAATAACAATGACAACAATATTAGTATAAACTACCATGCCAAATTAGTGCTGCATCCAAATACAGCATTTCAGAACATCTGTACCTTTGACAACCCTACTCCCACGTTAATTTGTTTTTCTAATAAGGGGCAGATTCAAACCCCATTTAATCTAAAGGCAGTTTAGAAGAAAAACAAAAGAAAAAAATAAAACACATACGGAAATAAATGATCAGTTTTATTCAAACAGACAGAGATTGTAAGTCAACTTAAATTCAGCTCAATGTCAAAAAAATGCAATCACATTGAAGATTTTCAAAGTGGTTAAAGGGTTCTCTATCCAAGGAAATGCAGCTAAATAAACTGAAAAACTCACTAGCAGCATTTCCTCTATCTAAAAGACCATGTAGTGATGGCTAAAAGACCACTGCATCAAGTTATCAACTTTGGAAGCTGCCATTTTGAACATTTTTATATCTACACAAAACAACTCATATCAAGTCACTAAAAAGGCAAAACGTTCGATTACAAAAAAAATTGGGCAATAAGGTAACATGCGAATCAAACAATAAAACAAAATTCACGGCTCAGTTGAACAACGTATACAAGCTTACGAATACCAATCAATCTATTCTTTTTATCATCAGGCCATGCTCTGAACACCAACTTAAAATAAAAAGCAATTCTAGAAAGCAGTAAAGGTGGCTTAATTGCTTAATAAAAACAGTTGACACCAATGAGTGGCCTATTTAGCCGGTAGGCCTCATAGCAGGTTGGTTTACTGGCTAACATTCAGCAGGTGGAGTGGTGCACTTTCCCCACGTCTTGGTTCATTTGACCTTGTCAACCTGATTCCTTCCTCTCTTTTCTGGCTCAGCTGGTTGTCTGAGACTGGGCCTGGTATTGTTTGTTAGCTCTCTATGTGGGGGTTGGGTGGAAAGTGCACAAGGGCAGGCTGTTTGCTATCATGAGCAGTGAAAGCACTGTGCAGAAAAGCAAGGCAACCTGGACATCCCTTTATGTTTTTACTGCAGTCAAAATATGTGGCACAGTATGAATTTAGTCTTAAAGGAAAAGTGTGTGCCTATATTGGTATTACAGATCAGTGAGAATTACAAAAAACTGATTAGAATGAATACTTTAAGTAACACTTTGAATTTGTAAATTAAATTTGAAGCTACAAGATAAGTGACCAGAATCATGAAAACTGTTCAGATATCTATAAAGTCCCACTAAACGTTTGGAGCCATTCTATGCGATGTTATAAACATGGAGAAAGGGCTGAAAAGGAGAAACCACAGAGATGTAAGAAGTTGTTTGACATGGAGCTATTTTTCACAACATGTCGAGCCATGTCTGCACTTTATTTGGGTTGTAAAAGTTTAAAGGCACAGCTTTCAGGAGATAAAGGGAAGGTCAAACTGAGTACAGAAACGTCTCTTTGTCTTTTCCTTTTGAGCCAACACACTCTGCCTTTCAGGCTGGATTTGAAAATGTTAACAGACTTTTGGAAATCCCCTAGTTAAAGCAAGGATATACAGAATGTACAAATACAGAAGTGCAAAGGCATAGCTTCAACTCTGCTCCAAACACAAAAAACAAGTCAAAATACTGACAGGTAGGCTGTGAAAAAAACAAACATCTTCAATGTTTCTTTCATTTCTTTTTATATAATAGTTTAAAGGTAAATGGAATCAACTGAGTATTGGCTTCGAAAAATGTAAACTGTTCACAATACTGAGAAAATGGCACCATTTCAGAGCATTACAGTTCAGCATAGGCTATGAAATTATTGACTCATTAATGCGGCTGTTAAATATATTGTTAAACCGATTTAAAAAGCAAGCAGCATTAGAGCAGACCGTCCTTTTACACACTGCACATTGCATCATTTCATGTTGCATTTCTTTTGTTTTCATCGGCTTTACAAAAGAAAATTTAATTAGGTATATTTTACAGGAACGAAAATCAAACCGATTGACTATAGAATTCGAATTAACTATTAAAGCAGTCATACAGCCACACAGTTAGTTCAACCTTTAACTATCTAAACATGCATCTGGGATTCTTTCTGCTCCTCACATTCCTCATCCCGACTATATACACAACAGTATCTATTACGATGATATGCCCCATCCTTGTCAAGGTCACCCACTTGCCTCCGACAGAGAGAGAAGCTGTGCTGGGAACAGAAATCCAGATAAGCTAAGCTGAGCCCATGAGGATTTCTCTTTTGCCAGCTCACTCTATAGTCATAAATCTTATCTCATGGTAAAGGGAAACCTGACGGCAAACTGAAAGGCTGTCATCAACAGCTCAGCCACCTAAATTCCCACCCAAATGCCAATGATTCAGACCGCTCTCAAGTGCAAAGGATTTGTAAAAAGAAATACAGCCAGGAAGAAAAACATGGTTTACTTTATTCATGAAACAGCCTTGAGCAACAGAGTTTTTTTTGTTGTTTTTTTTACCTTTCAACTCATTCTCTGCTTTGTAAAGCCAAAGGCGGTTTAAAATCAGGTGGGGTAACACTTAAACCTAGACATACTATCCTGAAATCTTATCAGCTTAGCAACCAAGGACATTTTACAAGTCCTATATAAAGTACAAAGAAAACAAGTTGCTATTCAGGCTGTGAGATTTCCCCAGAGTTCCCAACCTCAGACTATTTATAGATGTTCTGTTAATCTGTTTCCCTTGTGTTAACACTCTGCTGTGGGTGGTGCCTTCTCCAAACAGTAGAAAGACAATCCTGAGACATGCATCAATAAACACAATTTTCTAAGATGAGATTTATGCCAAATTACTCCCAATTGTTCTGTGTAGTGTTGGCTAACACCAACAAAAACAAAGCCTAGGCTTGAACCAGACTGTGCACTTTTAGTTTGTAGTTAAAAACCGACACAGACAAGAAATACGGATAAAAAATATAGCTACAACAACAAAGACATATCATTGAATAACCCTTTCAACAGCTCCATAGGATCACTAATAGCTTATCCTCCTAAAAAAGATGCAGCCAAGGTTTTAGGCGTTCAGATAGAGCCTGGGATGATAAATGAGTGGGGCTTAAGGCTTTTGCTGTAGGAGTAGAGATGTATATCTGTACATATGGAGGAGTGTACTGAGCTTTGTTCTACAAATGGCCCTTGAGCTGCACTCCATGCTCTGTCCCTCAATCTGCCTCTCTACCCAGGGCTTGCTACTCTCACTGACCCTGACTGCAGGCTGTCTCATTGAACCATGTCTACCTTAATGGATGGTGATGTGTGCCATTACCAAGTGCCAGTAGTTTCTGCACTAAAACCTCAAAAAATCCGATAGACCATGACACCCTAAGGTGGAGACTGGTGCAGCTTAGAAAATGCAATACAGATACTGTTAAAAGGCAAACCAGCAGGTTATCAATACCGTAAGGAGGAGTGGGTTACTACATAATAGGGCAGTAAAACTGGTCTGGTTTTCTAATTCTATATTGATGAAGCTGTGACATCGCACTTTCTAAACCCTTGTGTATGCTTGATGGGCACACAAAGTCTAGCGCAGCCAAATTAGATAATTTTAGTATCCATGCCCCTAAATTTCCACACTGCGCATCTAGAAATGAGATAAATGTCAAGTACGTCAATCACCATGATCAAATTATGTAAAATTCTTGGAAAGAAACTCTATGTCACTCTTGGATGACACAATGAGGCTTGGAAAATGTTGTAAACAGCTGTGTTTTCGTCTTCTACATATTATTGTGTGGTAACCTTGCAATCGAGGCAGAAAACTCTGGAATATTCTGGAGCAGAGGGGGAAAACTGCATGGAGAACATAAGCTGCAGACACCGTGTCCATGTGTTTCATTACCAGGCAGGACATGCATGCATCAATCAAAATGAATCCTTAAGATTTTAAGGTTATTCTTATCAGAGTTCTGCGATCCGACCTTGCTCCTGCATGTGCTTAGGTCTGAGGTCGGACATTGTTTGATTGTGGTTCCGATTCCTTGTTTCTATTCTAGTTCCCATCAATTCTAGCTGTTGATTCTTTTAAGAAGAAGGAAAGTTTGTGGGGTGCTTTGGTGGCGCAATGGTTCGTGCACACGACTCATGTATGGAGGCCTTAGCGCGTGACGCAGGCGACCCGGGTTGGAATCCGGCCTGTGGTCCTTTCCCGCATGTCTATACCCTCTCTCGTAACCCCTTTCCTGTCAGCCTACTGTCCATAAAATGAGCCACTGGTGCCGTAAAAACTCAAAAAAAAAGAATAAATAAATAAAGGAATAAGTTATGAACTTCTGTCAAGACAAAACTTCTCAGTGAAATTGAATCCCTTGAACATTGGTTTGTGTGAACAAAGTGAAAATTCTAACAGTTAATTTCAACCAGTATATAAATAAGAAACCAATGGATTTATAGATTACAATATATAGATTTATACTTGGAGCTTTCTTTATAAAAACCTCATTAAAACACATCTACATATACCTAGAGTCTGGTACAGGAGGTAGTTAAGCTGTATAAGAGAATTGTATTATTTGATTTGCATGATTCTGACTGTGGAGATTTTAAGCCAAGCGTTGGAACTAGAACAAAGTGTTTTTCAATATACCCAGAATACGTAGGAAATGAGGCGCCTATCTCTTCAGGCTTACAGTAAGAAGAAGAAACTGTTTTTTTTTTTAAAAAGCCCCCACTCTCTCTGCAAAAGGTGCATTACTAATTAAGCGGAGGAACAAATTCCCTCAGGAAACCTACTTTACAACAGCGGTGAGGTGGGGCAATGAGGAGGCTCTCATCCCGAGTTAAGATGCGTTTCATTACGTCGGCCGTGCCCCGTCCTTTTCATAATAATTCCATCACCAGTTGCAGGTAGCCGACTGATCCTTTCTTTAAATAATGTTTAGCCACACTTTTGATTGCCGCCCCAAAGACAGAAGGTGACGCACACGCCGGCAGATTCTTCTTTACTTTTATTAGGCAGCTTCTATTTGCAGTCTGTAAACTGGGCATAGAAAAAAGGAATCTAAAAGAAAAAAATCTGAACAATTCTTGGAGAACTGAAAGGTTAGAACGGGATATGAACGACTATAGATTTTCGGTGCCTAGTCCTACTTTGTTCCTTAACCACTTTAACTTCTACTTGTTTTTTGTTTGCATGTATGCCTCATCACACTCTACACAACACAACATACTAATCTCTAATAAACTTTGTGGAAGTATTCCAAAGTTTAAGAAAAAATTCAAGTATCTCACAGTACAATTCAAAGTCCTGTGGTAGAAAACCAGCTGCTGATGGCAGACATGGTGCAGACTTGCATATGTCCCTTTCTCATTGTGCAGAGTGTATAAGGGTTGGCATTGGCTCTGCACATGCAGCCTGTTTGGTAAAGCCCAAAGGGGTTATGGTTAAGAGATAATTGCAATACTTCATGTTAAAATAGTTTTTCCTCTCCACTGTCTCTACAAGCATGCTTAGTGTTAGGATTAGTGAAGGATTGCATTTGAGTCTATGAGTTGATGCAATCAACTGGTTTTCCTTACATAGAAAACTTTGAATCAATTTGACTGGATGATCTGATGAACTGTAAACTGCCTTCAGATGAGATGTTGTGAATTGGTGCTACATAAATAAAATGAACTGAATTGAATACTGTGACCTTGTGGAGTGTTAGCTGCTAATAACATTTTGAATACTAACTATTAACATTTGAAATGTTTTGCTGGTTGGTGGTAACACTTATGCAGAGATGGGAAGTAACGAAGTACAAATACTTCGTTTCTGTACTCAAGTAGATTTTTCTGATATTTTTACTTTACTACTTATTTTTATGGCGACTTTTTACTTCTACTCCTTACATTTTTACACAAATATCTGTACTTTCTACTCCTTACATTTTAAAAAATTGGCTCGTTACTTTAGTTTTGAATCATTTCAATGGAGTTACCGTTATTATTTTTCACGTCATCAATACCAAATTCAATCTAATTGGATGGGAATCTACGTTGCATTTGACGCACCACTACAAGATGAATCGACAGATTTGGCGGTATTCATTTGTGGCAAATCATTGCACCTAGGTGGCGGTGGCGTTAGCATAGTAGTATGGGCGACGAGATGATTGAAAATGAACACAACAGAGATCTAGTCCTATTGGCAGACATCCATTTAAAATGTAGGCAACGGCATGAAAAAAGGGGTTTCTACTTTTACTTTTATACTTTAAGTAAATTTACAAGCCTGTACTTTGTTACTTTTACTTGAGTAAAGAAGTTTAATCAGTACTTCCACTTTTACCAGAGTATTTTTTAACACAAGTATCTGTACTTTTACTCAAGTACGGAAAGTGAGTACTTTTGCCATCTCTGCACTTATGTTACATCATACTGCAACAGAGGGAAACTTGAATACCTAACTAGCAAAAATATGCAAACTGTCACCTAAGCCAATATAGGAAAATATCCAAAGCCATTTCTTAGTCTAAATTCAACTATCTTTGATTTCTGGACTTATCGAATGAACATTTTATCTACTAATATAATATTTTTTCTGAAGGAATACAAACTGACCTCTGAAAAGTGGAAAAGACTTTTTAACCAATCTAGATTCATTTTCCCCTTCTGAACTTTCCCGTTAGCTAATTCGTTCATATTAGCATTTTAAAACTAAATTATTGAAAGGATCAATTAATGAATGAATAAACTAATACATAGATTTTTAGACAAATCAATAAAAATGAATTAGAAATCAAACATATTGATTTACATAGATAATTGCTTTATGTGTAATCTATTTCTTATGTATTAAGAACTACATTTGGGCAAAAAAATGGCCGCTCCCAGAATTAATGATCGCGACTTAAAATATTGTTTTTATTTTCTTACTAATTAACGCAAAATTCATTAAATCAACGCAAATGTATTAAGCCTGATTTATACTCCGAAACAAAGTCTTCTGCATGTGTTTGTCAATTTACGCAAATACGCCCCTCACCTTCTGCAGACACTCCGCTGCAACTGTCAAAAATTGTAGATGACCGCAGACAGTAGGCCTCTGATTGGTCAAATCTACATCTGCTCTACTCTATACGTATTTCCTGTTTGGTACCTTACCGGCTTGTTTTGTTTGTATGACTGCTATTTTGGAAAATCACTCGTAAAGATGGACCAGCTAGAAGAGCGAGGTGCGCGAGAACGATGGGACCCTTTTTCCACCTGGATCCCAGCTCTTTTTTCACCCTGATATACCTCTGTTGTCTCAGATACTTGCTCCTGCATTTTTCCACTTCCTCACTGCCTCTGCCGTATCTAGACAAACAGCTAGTTCGTGATTGTCCCTTTTGCGTTGTGGCATGGTATAACATAGTGCAGATCACGCTTCAATATTGGGCATAAATCAAAAATATCTGCGACAAGCTCGCTGTGACACTGCTGATTCATCTGTTATTCCTTACTGACCAGACTTTTCCTTTAAAGGAAACCAGTTTGAGCCTTTTTTTGAACATTCTCATGCTTGGATACCGCTTCGGTGTCACGCCAATTCCACACAGAGTTTATTTAACACTTTAACACCGTACATTTTTTCCATGTTAGTTTGAGCATTTAAGATTTGGAGAGCAATTGGAGACCTTTAAAGTTGTAATGCAATTCAGAGGAGCTCAGAAACTAAATTCCCAGGCAGAAACGCTCACATAAATAAACCCTCTTTCTTAATCATTAACAACCTCTATTAAAGTCAGAAAGTTGTGATGTTAAGGCAGCAGTAGTAAAGTGAAACCCACTATATCACAGCAAATCTGCCCCTCCTGGCCAGAGGCTCAGTAGAAGTCTGCAGCTCTCAGCTATTAGACTTTGATGACCTTGTTAGTTTGAGTGCCTAATCTGCTAATGCCCTGATAAAAATAAACAGTCAGGGCAGTCATTGTAGCCCCCCCTCCCCATCCTTGTCCCTGTCTGCAGCTGCTATCCATGAACACAGATGATACCTCCATCTTTATTTATCCTGAGGCCTGACTGTCAAGCTGACAGCAAGAAGAGCCAGAGGGGGGGGGGGGGGGGGGGGGGGGGGGGGGGGGGCATGCTGTAACTACTCCCGGTATAAAGATGGATAAGTGCCCTTTAACATGATGGGACATGTTTATGTCAAGTATCAGTGCATGCAGTAAATTCTGGGACATTATTAGAAATGAGTTTATCTGTTTTATGGACCGCCACTAAACCATTATTAGCCCCAGGCCTATTAGGTAAGAATATATTTTAAAGCCATACGTGTCCTTTAGGAGAAGTTTTTTAAATTTTTTTTTTTCAAACATCTTTTAACTGATTGCTTTCATAGATGTTAATAATTCATACATAACAGGTTGTTCAAGAATAGGTCGGATGAATAATTCAACACATAGTATAAAATACATTTCTGCAAAAAAGTACAGAACTAAAACACAGTATTCTTTTCAGATGTGATAAATGTCTCCATTGTAACCAGTAGTCATTTCTCTAATCTACACTTAAATCCTCTACTCGAGTACTTACTGCAGCATCTAACTCCATCAAATGGAAATGAGCAGCTAGGTCTCTTTCTTAAAAGGATACATGAGCCAAATGGATGTGATTAAAAAGAATACAGTTTTCCAGATGGACACAGAAGTCCTTCCTGTAAAACATAATTAAATGTGCTCAACACTAAACAAGTCCTCATCCTTCCTTACAAACAGGAACTTATTTCTTTTCTCACTTTATCCGCATCACTCTCCCCTGCAGCTACATCAACTAAACATTTAAAAATTAGAAAATAATGAAATATAGGAGTGTATTGGTGTATCAGAGGGTGCCTGAGAACTAAACAGCGTCCACTCAAGAGCTTTACTTGTCTACAGACTAAAAGGATCACTAACAAGTAAAATTATTTTTTTGCTCTCTATCCATTCATTATTCAATAAACCTGTTTAGTGAAAGAGCAAAGAAAAAATCAGCATGTCAAGTGACTATACCAACAGATTGTTAAACACCTACAATGTTGCTCACATTGCAGCCTTTTATTCACTAGAAACAAAAGTAGATTAAAAACTCTACAAATAAATATTTTTGACTGGAATGGCAGCCTCCTACTGGATATATAAAAAGGTAATGAATGTGAAAAAGCTGACACCTTCAACGTGTAGTAGTATTTAGATTTACGCTAAGCACCCATACGAAGAGTATGTCAATACACGTGCTGGAAAATACAGGATTATTGGTCCGCCATGCCCGTCTCCCATTAAGGTTCATTCCAGCTCTGATTATGTGTGTTGCAGTTTACATGGGTACATGGTTTATGCAGAAAGGCTTATTTTTAAAAATAGCATGCACTTAAAGGAGTGGTAAAGTTCCACCGTTTGCATGATAGCATATTTCCTCTGCAACTTTTCTTCAACAATAAAAAAAGAATACTAATAAATGTAAAACAAAACTACAGGGCAGTTTTCAGACACTTTAGCAGAGAGTTGTTCCACAAGACATAACATGGATGCAATTACTGAATCAGCCAAAATCTGCTGCAGAGTACTGGAAATCAAAACTGTTCACTGGTGAATTGGAGCAAACAGATCAGCTTTTTGGCAACCAAGTCAGTCAGTGCAACATTTACATTTGTTGTTTAGAGTAAGAGAGCAGGAAATATAACTGTGGTGGTCGATTTAGTTCCCTGTTTGTACAAGCTAAAACACTGTGGTGGTCTAGGTCTACCTCAGACAAGTGTGGGACAGACTGGAACACTACACAGCAAGCTGAACTAACCCTAGACTTTGACAACTACAACATTAAAACAAAACTATTTAACTGGTGCACCAGCAGCAGACCAATTCCTGGAACGTTTGTTTACAGACCTTGCTGACATACCAACAAGTCCTTTCCAAACAGAGCTGATGGGGATAGAGTTAACCCGTCACACTGTGCAGTTTTTCAGCAACCAAAGAGCACTGCTGTAGAAAAACCAATAATCAAGTTTATTTACAGAAATGTTATATTACTAGACCTCCAATCAGGAATTTTCTCATGCAATGAATAAGGTTAAATTTTATTGATGACTACAGAAGAATTTGCAGTTCGCATTTGATGCTAGCTAAGAGCATTGGCGGGTCAATAGAGGAAATAAAAAGAAATTAAAAAAAAAAAAAAAATATATATATATATATATATATATATATATATATATATATATATATGTATTATTTTTTATAATCTAATTTTAAATTAAAATGTAAAATATTTCAAAATTTATTGATATCTATTTCTTAGATTTACAAGATAAATATTTAATCTTTAATGACTAGTAAAGCATAATTAAAATTTTCGTCAGATTGGTGACGTATTTCCACTCTAGGGCACAAAAAATCTTTGCCTGTTGACTCTCGTTAAAAGTTGTACAAGCGCAGTAGCTCCTCTACAATACAGAAGTATAGGAGAGCTCAGGGCGCAGCTGACAGGAAGTGTATTTGCTCACTACCGCCCATGTTCTGTGGGTGATTGACAGGTCGATTGGCAGGAGTTGGAGAAGCAGAGAGAGAAAGAGAGAGGAATCATGCAAGAAACGTCCTTTTCCAGGACCTGGTTTAGCTACAAGCTTGGCCAACTGCATGCAGCAAGGCTGATGCTTTATCCTGCTTTCCCTGCCTCCTTTTTTAGACGTCAGGATCTGACCCAGCATGGATAAAGACAGGTAGGACTGATTTAAAGCTCTTTTTAGAAAAGACAACGAACCATGATCAATCTGGAATTTACATGGAATATAGTCTACTTTTTCTAGATGTTTGTTAATTTGCATAGTTGCTCTAAAACAAATTCTAAGCAAACATACTTTTTATATATTAAAAAAATATATAAATTTTTGTTTAGGTTTGTGACACAATATTAGACCATGCAAAAAAAAAAAAAATTTGCCTTCACAAAGCCTCAGAAGGGCAAGATTTATGTACAAAAAGTACATCTGTACAAGAAATTCTGTTTCGTTTTATAATGTTTTTTTTCTTGGCATTCATATAAATATACTGGTGTGATAAATTAGTATACTTTTGATTGGTTTTGGTATACGTCTATGTTGAATTCCCCCCCTGGAGAAAACTCCACTAGCCGCCACTGGCTAAGAGACTGTGATTCCGTCCAACATCCATCTGGACAATAGAAAGTTTTCACCCTGCACGGCTAAAAGCAAATTATTTCCAGCTGCATCATCCATGCCGTAACTTATCCCAGAAGTGTTCCAACTACAGACAAGACTGCTGACCGTATGGGTCTGTGAAAAGGATGTGAGAAACAGCATGATACGATGAACAATGTTTCAACAGGGGACTCGTTCTCACAGCAGATAATGCAACGCTTCAGTATTCAAGGACACCGATGCAGTCTCTGGTGAGCATATCAGCATTCATAAGAGGACTCTGCCGTGGCAGGGGTGACTTTGATACATGTTTAAGGCAAGCAAGAAGCATGAGAAAAATCAAACCTTCCTGCACAGGGGACTGTAAAAGTCACTGGCATATAGCCAGTTTCTGAGAGAGGCATAAGCAAACCGAAATGTATGACTTCTGTACAAATAAAGCTTTAGATATTGAAAATTGTGTAGCAATCAATAATGTAAAAGACAAACTGGCAAAGAAGGGATTAAGACTGAAAGGAAAAACTAGATTTCTGGGAGCAAGAGCAAAATAAATTACTGATGTTGCAATAAAGTCTCAGGTAAGATGTCAAATTCAATATTTGTAAGAGTAAGTCAATAAATCCTTTATATGGTACCCCATCCAGTTTATACTAGGAGCCTTTATCAAATGTTTATTTCCCCGACTGAAAATGTACTCAAAGTTATTGTTTGTCCCTGAAAAACACAGAGCTGTTCCGCTAGCCAAATATCTCTTCTTAACTCGGTTTGGTCATTTTTTTCCCTTCACAGTCCAAGTCTGACTCGGTATAAATGCCTGTGCCAACTACATCAATTTAAAATGTCATGTCAACAGTGACCCCCTTCGCTATGCCAAAGTCAAACAGTTATATGTTGTCGGGGCTCGGAGAAGTGTGGCGGCAGAGCTAGGGAAGACACACGTTTGTATATTTAGTACAGAAAGTGGATTTATTTTCGTCTCTCTTTCGGGAGCAGCAGATTGGCGTGAAGATTTCAGTGGGGCAATGACGAGACAAGCAGTTGGACCGAGGCCCGGTCCACTGTGCAACAAGACGCTTTACCTCATTTTCAAACATCCACATTTCCCTGCATACTTAACACAATCTGTTTCAGAGTAAAGCTCTTTTCAGAATAGCGTTTCTAAATGAGTAAATCAAAGGCAAATGGAGTTCAGCTGAAAAAAATTTGCCCTGAATGAAACATTCATTTTCACTCTAAAATTAATTAAAAATTGAAAAGGTCTACTTATTTTAGCTGGACGTGTTTTTCTTAAAGAAGCCAATGTACGAGTTTTAACCAGTTGTCAAGTCGTCCTTGAGACGTGCCAGATTGAGCCCTGCAGACCAATTTATCAAGCTCCAAAAAACAGATCTGGACATTAACCAGGCCTGCCCTTTGACACATGTAGCACACATCAGGAGATTGACAGTGTCATGTTATGAGCTATGCCAGAGTGGAGCACGCAGGAGGAAGGGCGTGATGATGGAGTACGCCGCGGTCCCCAGGTCAGTCCTTATCGACGGAAGCTTCTGGATCTAATCTTCTCACCCAGTAAGACATTCTTAAGAGGAGTCTTTGTGTTATTAAGCTCTTCTCTGCATTCCTGTTTGTCTTTTTTTTTCCTTCCCAGTTTTGCAGAAACATGTTCAGCTTAGGGATTCGCTGAAAGCTTTCTTATGCCGGTATTTACTCTGGTCCCATTTGGGCTAAACATAATAATACACAGATGGGTGATGGTGAGGAAACATCTAATCTAGCCTAAATGGATGCTAATCCACAGTTGCGTCAATCTACATTTGGTAGCCTTTTTGTGTGTATCCTTTTAGATGCCTCCTCGCTTGTCTGCGATTCCTCAGATCTTTTAACCCTTCACCCATATATTGAAAAAAAAGAAAACAGAGATAAATAGCAGTCCCTAATATGAGTAGTGAATGTTCAAACAAAAGAGTGCTGACAGAGCCAACTGATAGTGATTAGGTATGATGCCTTCACTGACCGGAAAAATGATTATTTTTCCACTTTTCTCTTCTGGCTAAATATTTTTTTAAAAGTGGAACATTTGATTCTAGCACAGAGGCAATTTCCCACCCGTTGCATCAAAAATCTTTTAAAAATCGACAGGATTTTACTTTCCATTTTGGAAGCGCAATAATATTAAACTTAAAGGAATAGTACACCCAAAACATGATTAGCCTTCATTTTCTACTCACCCCCATGCTGAACAAAACTCTGGAGTACTTTTTTGATATCTCAAATGCATCTGGAGATCTGGGAGGCTTCTTGCTGTCTGCTGACATTCAAATAATGGAGGTCTATGGTGCCCGAGGCAGAAAGGTCCATAAAAGTCCACAAAAAACGTGTCAATATTCCTCCATACTGCTCGTCCAATGTATTCCAAGTATCCTGAGTTGGTAGCGTCCATAATTTACTCGAAACAAAGTCATTTAGAATGTTTTTAGAGCATAAACAGTAGTGTATAGGATTTCCTAAAAGGGCGCGCCTGCGAGGTCACGAGCCTACGGAAACTGCGGCAGACCAAGCCAGATGAAAGTGCGCATTCAGCGTCTGCTCTTGATAATGCAAGCGTAGAAGAAGAACTGTGCTGTTTACCTGTGCAAAGAAAGAAACAACGAAAGAAAAATGTCTGAGGACTTCAGTGTTGAGGAAGAGCATGAGTTCTTTGCCGAGCTGAATGCGCACTTTCATCTGGTTTGGTCTGCTGCGGTTTCCGTAGGATCGTGAACTCGCAGGGGCGCGCTTTTAGGAAATCCTATACACTACTGTTTATGCTCTAAAAACATTCTAAATGGTAAATGGCATGTACTTATATAGCGCCTTTATTCAAGTTAGGAGACTTGACCAAGGCGCTTTACACTACATTCATTCACCCATTCACACACACACTCACACACTGATAGTGGCAAGCCACATTGTAGCCACAGCTGCCCTCGGGCTCACTGACAGAAGCGAGGCTGCCCTCTGACCACCATCAGTAGACAATGCAGGTGAAGTGTCTTGCCCAAGGACACAACGACACTGAAAGTCGGAGTCGGGGCTTGAACCGTCAACCCTTCGATTTCAGGGCAAACTCCTACATCCAACGCCACTGTCGCCCATCATAAATGACTTCGTTTCGAGTAAATTATGGACCCTACCCACTCAGGACACTTGAAATACATTGGACGAGCAGTATGGAGGAATATTGACACGTTTTTTGTGGACTTTTATGGACCTTTCTGCCTCGGGCACCATAGACCTCCATTATTTGAATGTCAGCAGACAGTAAGAAGCCTCCCAGATCTCCAGATGTATTTGAGATACCAAAAAAGTACTCCAGAGTGTTGTTCAGCATGGGGGTGAGTAGAAAATGAAGGCTAATCATGTTTTGGGTGTACTATTCCTTTAATAACTATATTTTTTTAATAACTTATCCGTTTATGCAGACAAAAACTAAAAAGAAATGAAATCTAAATTAGATATTTCGGTTTAGCTGTACTATATAAAAACAGTCACTGTGCTTGTTAAAGTCATAATAATTGGAAACAGGTTCAACTGTTCTAATTTCAGCTGCATGTGGTGAAAGAAGTGCGTCAACTCATAAATGTTTGACATTGGTCCCAAAGGATGGACGTGTTCTCCCTTTAATTTCTATCAGGAGAATAATCCCCTTTTGAAAGCCTTTTTAGGGTGAATTAGAAAGGCCCAGTATTCAAAGAGATGAGTGCAGAGAAGGGGGCGGGAATAATCACAAGGGCCTAGCTGTCTGTGTGGATTAGAATAGGAAGAGAAAATCCTTTCATCTCAGATCTGTACTTCCAAGCTTAGAAGCATTCTTGCGCTCTCATTTGCCGAAACCTCTAATGCACACTCCTCATAAAAGAAATCCAAATACCTCTATATTGTTTTATTCTGTTTTAACATCCAAGAGACAGTTATTTAAATTCAAAAAGATGAGATTCAATTATGAGTCTGACAGTCTCGGGATTAGAGGCGCTTATTAAAAAAGTGTTGTTCTCTAGTCGGACCTTTCAGTTTGACAACGCAAAGCCCAGGAAGGCACGCTCATGATCTTACTTTCTTCCATCAGTTCTCAAGCTGAAATGACTGCTGCACTATTTTAGTCAGACAGCTTGTTGACAGAACCTCCTTAGCCAAAGAGCAACAGCTAACGCCTCAACCCAACACCATCTGACAGATAAGAAAAATGGATTAGCCATAATGTGTGTTTTCTCAGTTGTCTAACTTTATAAGTGTGAAAACAACTGTGCGTTTATGTTGAAGGAACTAATACTCTAAAATAAAATAACTAGAGTACAGTTTTCACGATAAAAAGAGAAAAGTTTTGCAGTCATTTATTTATCCATTTCTGTAAACTTCATGAAATTTGGGAATAAAAATGTGAAACTCACAAAAAATAGATAGCATAACGTTGCTAAAAATACACTCAGGTTTTTTCATCCTTACTAGATTTTGTCGCCTGATAGGATCTGGAGTGCAACTACATTCCTAGATTGCTAGAGTGGATCAATGAAAACATGATTGTGTTATTGTTTATACTTGTGTCCCTAAGAAGAGAATGGTGTTTTTGAGGTGAGAATAGATAAATGAAAAGCAGTGGGAGATTGTGTATTGAAACATAGAATGAAACCAATCAACTGTAAAATCGGAACTTGCTGGGGAAAAATGGAGAGAATTGGTAAACCATCAGAGACGGGCCTTTTTTTATACTCTTACTCAATTCATCTGTGAATGGAAAGTAAATGCACGAAGAAAACAAGCACCAATGACATGAAACAAAGACGCCTGCAGGTCCAAACCAAAGCAGAGGGAGAAAAACAACATGCAAACTTGTTCTGCGTGAGGAGACTGCTGCCATCCGCTTCTAAACACCTTATTACTCAGGTACTTCAGAAATTTGTGTCACATTCCTTGTGCAGACGGTTTGCAGTGCAGTGGACACCAGGAGTGTAAGAGCACAACTGCACAATGTATTGAATTGCAAAATGACAGTCAACAGGCAATGTAGTGTTATGCATACAAATTCTGTATATCAATAGTCTAATTTTTTGCATGTTGCAAGGACTTACCTTATCTGAATTCCTAAGCTGTGATGATGTTTGCACAAACAATACATTAGGTATTATACCTAGCAAATGCTCAAACGATTAGTAACCCAACAGGGAAGAGAACCAAATTCATTGTTTCCATCGTTACTATCGACAACCCATTCTAGTAAAAATCAACTAGTATGCTCCAGTACCTAAGCACATCACCGTTAATTGGAGGAAATGGAAGAGGGGTTGGTTTTCAATGCTCAACATGAACACAAATGGCTAATAGAAAGTGCTCTAGAGTATGGCTCTACTACTCAAAGTGTGATGCAGATTACACGGCTGTAATCTCTGTGAGGCAAAGAGCAGTGTATCTAATCCGTGGAAGCATCTGGTTAAGTGCGGCAAAAGCTCCTCTAATTGGCACGGTTAGCATTCCTTAACCCGGGCTTACACTCTACGAGTTTTTTTCCCTTTTTGGGCCGATTCTCCAGTTGTGCGAGAATTTTTCGATCCGGCTGACTTTCAGCCTGATCGTACGTCATGTAGTGTACAGGAGGTAACAAGGGGCGATCCGCCTCTCACTATCACCTCCCGATCAGGAATCGTAAGGTCAGGAAAAAATCAAACATGCCATCGTAAGGTTGAATCAGAGTGTCGGGCTGTGAAGTGTGAGAACATGCATTGTTAGCTTTGAAATTTTAAAGAAATCCGGTCATATTCAGAATTCTGAGAGTACTTTAAATATGAAATTATTACATACTGTTCAATAAATGATAAGCGTTTTTTAATTAAGAGTAATTTTCATCTGAATGTTCTTTACTGGAAGCATCCATGTTTGTCAAAAGAGCACTACTGCCACCTACTGGTTTGTGACGTCACGGTGCGGTATCGGCTGTTGATTAAGTCCCAGTGCTGTATCTGGTGTTTGTCACAACGCACTATCATCCAAGTCATCTTAAAAACATTCGGCTTCCAAATGTTGACTAGATATTACGTGTTTTTCTCTGGCCAGATGTTCAATGGCAAATCCTCTCTCTTCTAGGTGGCAATCCAACAACAAACCTGTCCATGGAGGATCAGGAAATGGAAAGGTAAAATACATCATGTTTTTTCCACTTTAACCCGATGTATTCCAACATCCAACTGCCATGCACGTGGGCATTGTCAGTTTAACTTTCGCTCTGGAGAATTTCAATGGTGAAGTCCTCTGGAAATGTTCAATAATTGTTGTTGATTGCAGATGTGTCTAGTAGTTCCCATTGATTTTGTTTGTAAAGCGAGGAGAATGGCGCTAGGCTTATCTCACCGTGACGTCAATGCTGGAAGATGTCAGGAGTGAGGTGTTACAGTATTTGGGCAAAAATGGCCGCTCCCAGACTCAGTGATCGCAACGTAAATTATTGCTTTTAATCTTTTTTTACTGATTAACACTACATTCATAAAATAACTGCAAATTTATTAGTTTTAGGTATAAATTATAATCTATTGATCATTCCTTACTGACCGGACTTTTGTATTTAACCCTGAGGTTTCATCGTACATTGAGCTGAAGCTGCGTGCAACGATTGAAAATATTGCACAGTGTATGACTGGTTTTAATGACTCGTCATCTGCAGCAGGCAGCATGGGTTAAGAAATGTATTAAAACATTTGAAGATGGCGAGGCGACAATAACGACAGAAGTAAGACAGCCACATCACCATCTTCTCTGCTCCAGTTAATGCCTAGTGCTTTAGGTATTGTCAGCATTGCATTGAAAACAGGTATTGTTGAGTAAAGGTGGTTTAAATGTGAACTGCACCATTACCTAATCCCAACATGTGTGCGCAGGGAGGGGTATACATTTCAATAATCAGGAGAAATACCTAAACTTACTTTTCAAAAGTGAGTTCATAGCTGAGAAACCTCGTCAGAAATACAGTTAAAGCTAAAGAGCGAATGTTTTCAGCTCTTCATCAGCAACACAAGAGAGTCCCTAAAGTTGTTTCACCGAGCAAACAGGCTCCAAACAATCCCTTTAGGGGAGTCCAATCTGTTTAGAGGGAGGGCAGGCAGTAAAATACTGCTCTCTGTATCACTCTTCTTCAAACAATGCCTCCCTGTTAACTTCCTCTTTGCTCCTACTAAAAACGACAAGCAAAGGGGATTGTTAGGTTACAATGATCTTCTCAGTCCCTTGCTACTGATAAATATTTTCCACGTCTTTTTCACAACAATGGTTGAACAATGGTACCACCTCGGAGACAAACCCCCCTCAGAAAGGAGTGAGAAATCCCCAAGCAGTCTGCAAACAGTTTTACAACGGCGGCAAGCCCGTGCAAAGTTTGAGCCTCCTCTTTCCGTGTTGGAAGAAAATTCCAGTTGAAGGGGTGTGCGGGGGTGTGGAAGGGGGGAGCCACGTCTGCTCCTCCCCACTGTGTGGGTTTTGTTCTGCTAATCAGACCACATGCCTCAAGGATTCAGGAATCCAAGAGCTCTCAGCCAGCTCCTCTCATTCCACACACAGCCGCAGCGGCCTGTGACAAACTATTCAGTGTGCTGTGGGGTTAAAGACTCTATCCATTCATAACATTGCTCACCCTCCTTCCCTCCTCTCCTAATCTCACACAGTTCTATACCCCCCCTCCCCCCTTATCTTGCCCCTCATATGCCCTCTCTCTCCCTTCTCACCACAGCAGTGGCTTCTTTATGTCCCTGCATTGGACACACTGATGCTGAATAGGTTTATTATTAGACTGTACTCCAACCACACAGCCACCGCAAAATTAAATAGAAAATGCAAAACTATGCATATATTCACTTAGTGCTGCCAGAGCCTTCCTCTTTCTTCTTGTTTTCTCTTATTTTGGTTCGTCTCCTCTCTGTTCTCTCCTCCCAGGCTCTCCTGCTACTCACGCATTAAGAGGCGAAATGAGGCACGTTGGAAATTTGCAGGCTGACAATGGCAGACAGCTGCTCTGGCTGCATAAGTCTTTCATGAGCTGAATTAGTTGTACAAGCCTGAGCTCCCCTCCCCCCCACACATGCCTCCCTGCAAGCTGAGGGAAAGACAAAGCGTGACAGTCGCTTTGTTTGACAGTTCTAAGATGATTTCTTTCTCTCAGTGCTAAACTGGACCAACACATTTCTGTTTGTGTGCTTTTGATTCAGCACATCTAACAAATACAACATGATGGAGGAGCTGGACGTTATTGAACAACATGAAAACAAGCTAACAAAAGAAAACGACTCAGCCTGACATATTCTCATTTGCACAAACCTTAAATATGCTTGAATAATACATGTATAGCATAAGAATAGGACATTATTCACCCACTTTGAGGAAATAAATGGGGAAATGATAAACAACCACTTTAGCATAACAATAACAGCAACGATAACAACAATGCATGTTTGATATACTTTTTCCACGATTTTCCAAAAAAGTCTAACTCATTGTACTTATTTCTTATTCAGCATTGCAGAGCTACAAGCTAAACAGAATGAATGTTTTTTGACACGTTGTTTTGGATTGGCTAGCTGCTCGGCTTCCCATTACTACAGCAGATGAGAGCTAAAACATTTTTATTATTCCCTATAGGCTATGGTTATAACAATACATCCAACTCACAGGAGTGGCTCATCTTATTACACAATTTAAAAAAAATGTAGAAAGTCTTTGAATTAAAGCAATTAAAGCTGCAATGCTACATTTTTTATCCAAGTATTAGCTTGATTTCAGACACATTTAATGATATTTCAGGTCAATATGCAGCACTTGGCCCATCTTGATGCCCCATGTGGGCTCCCTACTCAAAAACTCAATGTAACAGGAAAAGGTCGGCACCACTATATGAAAATCTAAGCTCCCCTGAAACAAAAGAGCTAACTGAGCTAGTAGTTAATAGGCAAGAAAGCAGATATCACACTAACCCGATCAGACATTTATTCTTCTCTGATGTTAGATTTAATCCAGACGGCTGAATGTCACCTTGTCTTTACAATTAACTCAATGAATTGACAATCTCCTGGTCAAACGTGCTCTATCAGAAATGGAGACCCTTTCATTTGTGGCTAGGTGCTTTCTGGGACTAATATATCTGGGGATAATATCCACTGCTTTTTTTTTGAAGCTAGCGTCCTTTCAGAACTGCAAACTCTGTCAGCTAGGCATATATTGTTCTAATACCGATTATTTCCACATTGAATTTTAGCAGCAGTGTACCGACCAGCAAAAACATATATTTCTTTAACTTTTAAAACTTTAATTATACTGTTGTTTCTTGGATGTAGAAACGGGGAGACGTGATTGAAGTTTCGGGGATGTTGAGAGAAGAAGCCTCTAAAGTAAAAACTATATTAGTCAGTCAATATTAATTTAAAATAAGTAACTTTAATAGCAATAAACATGTGTTCAAGAATTTAAATTTGGTTACATTTTGATTTCATGTTTAAAATCATAGAAAACATCGGCTGTGGTTTATATTTTGACTTGGAATTCATTTAGATTACATAAAAACTAATTGTATGCCGATATGACTGCGTATGCTGTTCTGACAGAGCATCGGCTTGTCAACCATTGCAAGTTAACTGCTACAAGCTTCTAGATAAGCAATGCAGATATCATCAGAAGCATGCTAGGGTACGGTTACATCCGAATGAGGTCACACATGCAAAATTTACTTCACTAATTAAAGTAATTGATCAAAATCATTTCACATCAAGAACAAACTCTAGCCCCCCATGAGAATGACAACCAGGTCACTGATTTGCATCTGACATAGAGCGCACCTAAGAGGACCAACCTCAACGTACTTAAAAAAAACTGCTGATGCAACTATTGGTCGCTTCACTATGAGCCACCAGACTCCTTAACAAGAGTGTGACACAATTTATCATGATACATTAAGGCGATATATTGTGAATGTTATAATAAAGCTCTGGAAAACAATCATAAGATTGTAATGTTGCTTTGTTGCAGCTGAATCATGGGCTCTCGTATGGTGTGCTGCCAACTAGTAGCTAGTTGGTTTAAAGGCCAATTTAAGCTTCTGATGCATAGCCTGCGAACGGTCGCAAACCCGCGCAGACCCTCCAGCGGAAGTTCACAGACAAAAAGCAGCTGTGATTGGTCCTTGGTATGCCTTTCCAGCTGTCTGTGTGGTTGTCCTTCTCGATTCGGTGCAGGACAACTACGATGAAAGATTAATCGAGGAAGTTAGGAAGTACAACCACTTGTACGAGCCCACAGACAAATTGTATGAATAAATATATCCTCTTTGAGTCTAGCAGCTCTAGGTCAATCTCCTTGACCATGATATCTTGCAGATGCGCCATTGTTGTTTTGGAAAATAAACACTCTCACCGGCGCCGCTGAAGTTCTCATGACAATCCGCCGAAGTTTTTGCAAGTTCTCGAATAGGCTCTGGTGGGAAACTTCTATGTATCCCTAGAAATTCCAGACTGACTGTGCAGAAGCATACCAGCAAAAGTGGTTCGCAAACGAACGCAAGCGACATTTGATGTGTGGGGTTGCAGAAGCATAATCTGCCCTTAAGAGTAATAAAAGTTAAAAAAAATGAAGTGTATGTTTGTCTACAAATATTTTTCAAATCCATTCGTCTGTATTTTATATTGATAAAGTATTTTCTAATAAAATATTGCGACAATTGTATTTTGAATCTATACAAATATGGTCTAGTGAAATAATACATCCCTACTGAACAACTGTTAAAACATTTTCAGAAAAACTGAGCAAAAGTCTGGTTTTCTCAGATTTATGCTTGTGACTAGCAGCAGCCCTGTTTGTTATAATGGAGCCATGTCCACACGTCACTACAAGTCAGTGACTGTCTTCCCTGGCACCTCAGAGGCTTTAGGTTACCTTCAACACCACGTTTTGCAAAGTCTATTACATAACACAGATAAAGCTATGTAGGACATGCATAGCTCTCAGCTTGACAGCATCTTCTGGAAAAAAGAAAACCCCACCAAGATAGCTAAATACAACCTCAATCATCTCATGAATAAGCACCTGTGAACTTAAGGGAGATTACTACATGACAACTCATTAGCACTACTTTTTAGTGTGAAACAACAAAAGCTAAGTGTTATTCAAAACCAGTGGGGAGAAAGGTAACATCAACACAAGCAAGAACTGCAGTTTTCTTGTGGGTTGATTGTTATTCTGCCACCTCGTCTTTTCTAAATGTTCAGTCAATTGCTTGGTGGACAATGCACAGAAATCCTGGTATTGAAGCCGCCAGCCTTTAACTCAGAATTTGTTTGTCACCTCACAACAGAAATTCGGATTAGGATGTTTGCAGAAAGATTCTGAACGTGTGAACTTTATCTGTAAATATCTTATCTGAAGAAAATCTGATCTAAACATCAGTGCAGACAACAGTCTTTCATCAAGTCTAAACTGAACATCAAAAAAAGGGGGAATGTGGTTTTACTCTTGAGTGTAGGTCAAGCTTGAGGCAACAGATTTTGCAACACAGATTTTGCAAAAACTTAGCAATAAAATTCTTACACCAAATTAAATTATCGGACAAAAAATTGGAATTGCCGAATTGGAAAGATGTGGTTCAGCTATCAAGCATATCTAAATAAAATTAATCATTAGTATGGTAATCTGGGTCCTCCTCATATGGCAAATAATGTTTTCAGTAACTATTCTGCAATGCTAATGACGGGGTGCATATACCAAAGAGAAACAAACATTTTCACATTTAGCACTGCATTTTATTAAAACCACCATTAAAACAAATGCTAGACATGCATAATGGTGACAGAAATAAGAGTGTAATTATAATATAATGAACCCAAAGTACCCAACTACAATATTCTGCAGATCATTCTGGTATTCAATTCACAAGAGAGACTTAAAGTTGGAGCATGGATATTGGCTAGAAGCTTAATGTAACCATAGTAGGAAAACATTTTTAGTCAGGAAAAAAAAATATTCTCGATCTTGCAAGGCTTTCCAGAGCTATATAACTATCATATTTGTTAATGTGTTGGGATTAATCAGGATAAATCATACATACATTGTGATATGCATTGGATTACCGAATTCTTGCCAATTCACACACCTAATAATTAGCTAAAATGCATTTATCTGCCACATATTTGTTTTACTTACAATTCTGTTTGCCAACAGGATGATATTTGAAGGCTAAAGGTTGGTGCACCGGAGGAATCCCAAACTGATCTGTTGCACTATACAAGTGCAACCGATTTGTGACATCTAAAAGAAAATATTCTTTTGTGTTCCCATGAAGAGCTTCAAGCCATTTTGATTTACACAAATCCTAAGAGGCAGTTTTGATTTGCACTAACATGTCTGCGAGGGATAGGGCATGGTGAACCTTGAAGATGTGTGGTATGCGTGGTATGCTCCATGCTGTGCTGCCAAAAGGAGCGTTCCCAGGAATAAAGCATAAGGACCAGGTCATTATCTGATCACATTACTGCAATTATCACCTACACCTTCACGCCAACCTTACACTCACCTAATGGAAACATTTTACATGTGAGTGAGTAAAAAAAAGGATATTATTAATTAAATCTAGGGGTTAAAAAAAGGAGCATATAAACCAGGACCATAAATGTCGATTCAAAAGTTCATCTGGGTTTAGTTTTTTTGTTCGATTCTTGACATTTAATTTTGTTTTGCCTACAAGCCTGAAGCAATTCACTTCACTGTGAAGGTGACTAATGGTACTTGTGGAAAAATGATTAGTGTCAAACATTTTTCACATGCAGCAGCGAGCAACTCCCTGAGGGCAAATTCTTCCACTAGGCAACAATGCAGAAATCACAGCAGCGATGAGCCAGAGCAGAGACAACCCTGCACAGGACTACATATCATCTACCATTCTGTGATCTCAAAAGCATGTCGCATTTCAAACGGTTCCAAATAAATGACTCCAAACATAACTTTTCCATAATATTAAAGGCGCAAACATGGCTATGTAATGGTACAGAAGAAATGTGTCTCATGTTATGTGTCATTACATAGATTTGTTTGAATTGGGTTACAGGTCCTTAAGGGGATTTCATAGTGCAGAGTTTTGGAAATAAAATCATTTAAGCAATGGTTCTTTATATGAACTCAACCAAACAGCAAATAAGGACTCTGCAGATATTGTGCAATTTGGAACAGCACTGAGTGGTGGAGATGTTTTGAGCATTGTTTAATTGGTGCAACATTTTTGGATCAAATACCAGACTGGATTTCTAAATGTTTCTTAAATGCCTTCTTTGTTCTCCAAATGCATGTAAAAATGCAAATTAAGGCGTTGACTCAGAACAGCCCTAAGGTGTCAGTGAGGATTTGTGTCGGCCCTTTGACAGATGTGAGCTCCGACATTAAGAGCAGCTCATTTTGTTGCTAATGTTTTTGTAAACCATCTGATGTTCCCTTTGATCAATGCATTGTTTAAGGACTAATCAGGAAGGATGTTTTTTTTTTTTAAACTACTGCCTTAAAGAGCAACTATCTATACAAGTCTGTACAATGTTTTAAAATTTCACCTGATGTAACAAAATTTTCAAGGTTTAAATTACATTTTCCCCTTTGAAAAATAAAAAAATAAACTAATTTGTTACATTTCTGGCCATGAAAGGAAACAGAAACCCATACTGTGAAAATGAAATGAGCACATTTCACCTGAACACAGGCTGGTTACAGTAGCAGATGCTCCCACTATACAATCTATTTACATTAGCCTGTGAAATTTGTGTCACTTATTTAAAAGCAGATATTCCAACACAATAACAATTGACTTGGAATACTTACTCTAAAAGCACTTAGCAAATGCAGCCAACGAGTATGTAATATTTTCAAATGTGTGTTAAAATGAAGTAAATACATGTAAAGCATAGCATTATATGAGTAATAATATTTCAAGGCTGAAACAATAAAAGTGAAGCAGCTACTGGCTGCAATTAAAAGATATTGGGAACAATAAAGCAGAGTGCCTTCACTGCAAAATGAAAGAAGGTTCCAACGTAAAGCTGCATGTCAGAGCTGTTCATCCTACAGTGCAGCCAGAGGACAGTTTGGTTCTGCTCTGCAGATTAGTTTGCAGGTATTTTTAGGTGTTAAATAAATCCAGGACTATGGTTCTATTTAATTTGAATATATTGTGTTCTTATTATATTGAAGAATGATCTTACAATGCAGAATTCAATATTTCAGGTTTTGTTGGTGACATTTTATCTTTACAGTCAGCTGGCACTATTAAAAGTATTGTGGAGGATTTGAGCAATTTTTAAAAAGGCCTGCCCTCTCCCCTTTAAAAATAAATGCACATGCACAACCCTTTATCTGCTCCTGAGAGGGAACGCCTATTAAACGCATGTGAGAGCAAGCAGGACTCAATTTCTCCTTGTGCACACTGTTTAAAAGTTGCTGTTCTCATATCTCACATGAGCTGAGGAGAACTCTCTACGCAAAGCATTCTGGGATAAATCTGCTTCTTCTGAGGCCTTTCTTTTAATCTCATACATTTCGTAGACACTTTTTATCGTACGACCCTCTGCCATTTTCAAAGAACCACGATGAGAAAGGTGAGCTTCAATGACTGAAACTGTAGCTCACCATAAATACATGCCTGAAAGCGTGCATACGTAGAAAAAGATAGCTAAAGGGAAAAGCACAAAGGATGGCCTTACGTAAACATATCACAAGGAAGATTGACAATTAGGAGGACCCCTTATTTAAATGGAAATAAAAGATCTTCCTCATTAATTTCAAATCAACATAGAGAGGCTGAGTTTTTGACACTTTGATGCCAAGATCATGGTACGACTTTTCTCTGGCCTTTTCTCCAACCACCAGGGTCGGAAATCAAAGTTAGAAATCAAAGGAGAAGGAGCTAATTTTCATTTGATACAAAAGCATGCTAGCAGCAGGCAAAATGTGTCCCGAATTCACATTTTCTCATTTATTTGCTGCATTAAAGCTGTCAAACATGGGAAGAGACTGTGTCCAACTCCTCCAGAGCTGAAATAAACAGCTAATGAAACCCCATCTTTCATAAGAAGCTCTTACTGCCACGAGCCAACAAGCTAACGGGAGCTAGCATTCTTTTTCGTCCCGACTCTAGAAGATATGTGCAGAGCACACTACAGGTTTGGTGGCCGACAGTTCAGTATATATAAGCAGCTTATAGCCCGTTGTATGTATGTTTCCAGTAAAAAAGAACTCAGCAAACTTTGCATAGGTTGCTTCTCAAGTCCCAACAGGTACAATAAAAGCCTCAGCATGAACTGAGCTAGTTGAAGTTTGCACTACCTCCAACACAAGCAAGTCTCTCTTCTGTTCCATAGCTTTTACAATCCTTGGCACTACTTAAAAGAATGAGCTGCAGAACAAAAGTCTGTCAGGCACAGCAAAGAGAAAGAGCTCAAGCTAGCTCTCATGAGATCCCTCCAACCCCTGGACTGGACATAAGCAGTAAAGCAGAGCGGCCGCACAGGTCTTTCATTCAGGAGTACCCTTTCCTTTCTCTCCCTCCCCCTGTTTGAAAGTAACACAGCCAATGTAATTTTCTCTGAGCGCTGCTCCATTTATCAAGGCCAGTGGCACATCGAGGAAGCTGACAATGCCTCACTCCTCTAGATTTGTATAATGAGAGGTGGGAGAGTGAGACACACTCACAAGGTGGTTAGCACTTGTACGAAGGAAGTAGAGATGATTTATTCAGCATCTGAGAGCCAAAGCTTTGGGGAGCTTTAACTTAGGACATAAAAAATGTAGCCACGGCCATTACAGCAGAACCATGGAAAACAAGATTGCTGAAGAGAAGCATACTGATTAGTAGGAGGATTACACAACTCCATTGCCTTTGAATGAACCCATTTTTAACCTGTTTTCTAACACCCTAATCCTCCTGCATTTCAACTGATCACATCTTACACAATACACAGTAAGCATGAAGTGTCCAACTGATTACAAACCTCACAGCCAGGATAGTTGTTTAAAATAAAATGGGCCATTAAGTTTGACACAGTGATCCCACAGCAGGCAGTGCACGTTCAAGATCGCTTCTCTTTTTTATTAACTTCAGGTTATTCAGAAGTTCATTTTCAACTACTTTTTTTACGATGCAAAAAAGGATGCTAATTCATTCACAGTGTACTGGATGGTCCTTAAGGTAGTAATACAAGATGACTTTAGTGGCAGGAGTGGTTTTCTATGCAGGAATGTTTTCATTACCTGCTTACACAAATTTTAAAAGCTACATTGATTTTCTAAAACTTAATTATGCTTAGCTCAAGGCAGTGATGTGATTATGGTTTGAGTATTTATTCATACATCACAATTGGAAAGAAAACTGATGAAATGAAAACGTATTATTTTATCAATTTCACTGTTTTTAAGGAATTTAAAAGAACAAGCTGTAATATAATGGGATGACATCTTGACTCCAGAGTAGGGCTGTGCCATATATCGAATTAATTTGATTAATTCATGTTTTTAGAAGTCCATGATTTGAAATTTTGCTAAATCGTAAAATCGAGAACTTCTCTTCTTCTGCAATTTTTACTTGGGCGTTTGCTTATGCCGCCTCTTTCCTCCTTCCGCCTGATAGCATGCTGCCCTATCTGAAGAGTTGGTACAGAGAAAAGAGACTCGTGCTTCGTTGATTATTTGGAAGTGGTTCGGTTTCGACAAGGCCGATGTGGAGCAGACTACAGCCGTGTGCATCTAAGGCTACGTTCACACTGCAGGCCTTAATGCTCAATTCCCTTAATGCTCAATTGCCCAAACCCTGGCTGCCTCATTTTCTAAAGCGGTGCCGTACGACAAGTGTAGTGTGCTGTGGAAGCAGATGACCGACGCTGTAGCTGCTCATATAGCGATGGACATGGTCCCCATTTACATGGAAGGGAAGCCTGGCTTCCTTCACACGTACAAGTGTGTGATCCAAAATATGACCCGACGAGTCGCAAGTAGATTGCGGAGGTTGTGCTACCAAACCTGTACAACCAAACACGACAAACACACTATGAAAAGTGGGACTTTGCTTTGTTTTTTTGAAACTACTACAGAGTTTTGGTCCAATCGATCTCTTCAGCCGTACATGAGTTTAACTGTGCATTATATCGACATGAACTGGGCTCTCAAAAGCTGCTGTTTACAAACCACCATCTTCCCAGATGATCAATACAAGTTATTGACGGTTCATTAATCGCATATTTCAGCAAATGATGCTCTTTGGGTTTTTTTTTTGGTTTTGTTTTTACACTTGTACTGAATATACAGGTGTACATTTTTTTACTGGTAAAAAAACCTTTAAAGTTCTTATTGGGTGAACATTAGTGTGTTACTTGCACAAGATTTATGTTATGATTGTAATCTCCTAGATGACATTACGATTTTAATAAAAAAAAATAAAGATTTTTTTTTTTTACAGTGCTAATTAAAATTCTTTAACAGCTACTTTTAGAAAGAACGTTCATAACTTATCAATAAAGACTAGGTCACAGTGATTGGTTCTCCTGGTGGTTCACCACTCAGCATTTACAGACCTTCCTTTGAGTTGCCTATCTAAAGCTTATCATAACAACTATGAACTCCGGGGTAGAAATACTGCACTATGGTGAGCTAAGTGATATAATGCAGATGCAATTTATAGTGTGTAGTGGCAGGACATGCACCTTTTGATCTCCAAGAGATCTGAGAAATATGTTCCTCACTGAAATTTCATGCATATGACATGTTAGAGATGATGCAAAGCAGCTGGGCTTGTATTCAAAGCACTGTGAAGCAAAGTATTTTAAAAAGGCCTCCATGTGGATCACAGCAGCAGCTTGGGAAATCCACCACACTTCTAACAGACTACTCACATGAGATCAGTTGATCGGTCATGCGAGATAAAATCTATAATCTACACAGCTATACTAGAACATTACTATAGTGAAGCTATAGCATCTACACAGGATGCTATAGCTTCACTAGAGTAATGTTCCCACTGAGAACCCATGTTTTTCAAAAGCTGGTTGACTCTCTAGCAATCAGCTTTTGGCTCTTCTCCCATTTGACTGAAAAGCTGAGTCTGTACCCCACCACTGCATGTCTGATGACGTCATCACGCTGGGTGAGCGATGACAATATCGACAGTGCGACTGAAATCAGGGAAGTAAACAATGGAGAGCAACCATTTCAACAGATCAAATATATATTTTAACAAGGTGACACCTTGCCGTGCTCTTATTTTAGTGAACATTTCTCCCCTCATTTCTTACTCCTGCCACAACCCCTTCACTCTTTTTTTGTCTTGTTATTCTCATTCTAAAGGCTTGGTTAATTCTGTAGCCTAAATAATTTCTAAATCACAAAGGCAATGGATTTAACCAGAGTAAGACAAACTTTCTCACACACATTATTTGGGTGAAGGTCATTAGGTTACCATGGGTTAGCTGCCATGCAGCAGTGAAGAGAGAGAGTTGCAGCTACCACACAAAAATTCTGGTGCCAAAAAATAAAAAGCCCAAATTGTCATCAAAATATCTGATAATTTTATCACCGTCCCAAGATTCAGCCCGGATACAGGCTGGAAAACTCCCAAAATATTCAAATTATAACGATCAAATTCAAGTACACATCTCTTGACTTTTTCAAAGACTGCAAATCAAACCTCACTTAAAAGTGAAAGGTTTAAGTAAAGCTATCAATATAAACGTTTCCTTCAGGTTGACCTTTCGTTTTGATGACAATTTCTTCTGTTACATGGTGGAGCAAACTAATAAACTAATGAGAACTAAGTGCTGCTTTTGAACATTTTCCTTTCTTCCATTTACCGGTCTTACCTGACTAAATAAAAGAGTCATTAAGCCAATATTGCTGCTGTAGAATCACACCCATCCCATGCTCTCAGGGATCCACTTTAGCAGCTTGTTGCCTTGAAGCAGTTTTGACCTCCGCCTTTTATTCATAGCTGCCTGTTGTTCTTGAGGTTGTGCCAAAAAAAAACCTTTTTATTCTAAATACATTATGATTACAAAGACTTTGCTAGAATTCCTTTCATAGCCGTCCAGCCACAGGAGGCTCTACAGCTTGTGTTCATGACTGGGTGTCCTGGATTTAAGGAATCAAACAGGCTTCCTCGCAGCCCATCCCCCCACAGGAAAAAAACTGAGGAAGGCGTGCTGAGCACCAGCTCTCCCTCCACACACACACTTACTCCACCAGGCATTGCTGGGGCTTGTGGGATTAAGAATGGAACACGATGACAGACAAAAACAGTCCTTTGCACCTCCCCGCTTTGCTGTCTTTTATACTGCAAGAGCATGAAAAGGCTGCTATGAGGCACACAAAAGACACAGTGATGGATCAGCTCTGAGTGAACAAGATAAGTGTGGGTGAAGAGCTACACAGATCTTTATATTCTTGTATGACAGTGTCGGTGTTTAAAATGTTCAACAACGAGAAAAAAAAAAAATATATATATATATATAAATAAATATATAACAAATGTCAAATCCTGACAGGATTTGACATTTGTTTCGCTTCACAGGCGTAAGGCTTTGTACAGCTTAAAGCCGACAGTGTCGATTATCTTCCAGTCTGCAATTAATTTTTTATGGGCTAATATGGAGAATACAACAACTTTACAACTTTAGATAATTACAAAAGATGATAAGAAGAATTATTACTTAACATGCCAGCAGAAGCGTTTCTAATGGGAAGGGAACTGTCTATTCCTGTAAGACAAATAAAGCCTGCACAGCCAAGTCAGGAAAAGAACATCTCCACTGTGTGGACCATTTCCTGTGGTGGGTCACGGCATCGCATTCGTCAAGCACTGCCTCGTTCATAGGACGGTGATAAAAGAGAAAACAGCAGTGGGCCTCTTTGCATGCATCACATGTCAGATTGCTTTAGGGGATGCAGTGCATCTTCATGCCTGCTGAAAGCAACAGGCTGTCAAAGCGCAACGTCAAGAGGTCTAAAGCCCTGGGTCAGATTGCATTAAATTAAAATCAATGAAAGACAGTTCTGTTTTTTTTTGTTTTTTTTCTTCTTTAAAAGAGCTACATCTGAGGCTTCTAAAAACCCACACCAAAAAAAAAAAGAAAAACCATGATCTCAACTGTTCAAAGCACAGCCAGCCTTTTCAATATGTTTAAAAGACCAGTCAGAAGATCGTGCTTTTTTCTTCTTTTGAAGTACCAATGCTTCGATCTGATTGGGTAACGATATTAGTATATCCCCAGTTCAAGAAGGAATTGATATCAAATGTTCTTCAAATGAGATTGGTCAAACTGATAGGACATAAAGCACATTCAGCAACCACTAAAAGTAAAAACAACTTACCTTCTCGCTTTTTATCTTCTTTAATGTCTTGCATTCACTGTTCACATTTTCCACCTCATCTGGTTCAGTTTTCGTGGTCAACGCTGGTACTATCCCAACAGATTCAAGTGCAATATTCCCCATTTGATTAGCATCTGCCAAGTCTGTTGATTGTGTGTTCTCAAAGGACGCATTACGACTATTTCCCAAAGCAACCTGGGCCTGAGTAACGTCCTTGTCAGAGACGCCAATTGCCACGACTGGGGCGCCATCTGTTTTGTCTTTCTTATTTTTCCCACTGGCCCCTTCCTTGTCTTTTTTACCTCCAATAACACCTCTGGAGGCTTTGCCCCCTTTTTCCATGTTCTTGGTGGAGTTGTTGCCTGCAGCTACTGCGCTCGCTGCTGCACCTATTGGCTCCCCTTGAGTCCGTCCGGTGGCTTCTTTTTTACCCCCGTCCGTGGAAGCTTTGCTGCTATTGTCTTTAGAGTTCTTACTGCGCTTGTATTTTGATTTGCTCTCCTTGCCTTGAGCGCCAGAGACTGGGCTAACGAATCGTATATTGTCGGGCAACGCCGCCACTGCGCTGGGTGGTGCCGCCATGCCGTCCTTGGTGCCAGACATTTCAAGTTTGTCCTTTTCTAAGTCAGCGTCGAGGTCAATGATCAGATTTCCAACACCGATATCCCACTCATCCCCGCTGTCGTAAGTGTCCACCGCATTAGAGTCCACACCTTTCCCGCCTGCAGTGCCACCACTTAGGGACATTTTAGTGCCAACGGCCCAGGAATGCCTCGGTAAGGTCCGACACCCTCTCAGACGGTTGGGAGTCAGGGGCAAGGGTTAGAGAATCTTCACGTTCTACTCCTTCCTGTCCCATTTAACCACATTCTGCCCTGGAAAGAGAGAAGAAGAGGCAAATTAAGCCCAACAGTTCAGACACAGAACAACAGCACGGCATCTGAGCCATGGAAGAACACAGCAGTTCATTGTAAGACAAACGTTTGATTGTGAGCCAGTAATTCTGGAATGATCACTGTGCAAACCACCATGCTAATACCCACTGGTGTGACAGCTCTGCTCTGAACCACCCCACCCCCTCCATAATCACATTTCCCACGGTCGTCATGGCAACCGTGGGAAATGTAGCCTAAATCCTGCTTTGACAACCAAGGTGGCCCCTCTGTTCTGAATGACTGACTTTCTTTTCACAAGGCACCGCTGATAGTGTCACTGCTGATAAATAAGAAGTAGATAGCCGAGCACACCCTCACTTTTTTATACAGCCGTGCCTTTTCAGCTACACAATGCAACAATCATCTTGCATAAAAGGGGGCATGAAAGCTGGAATAACCAAGTGAATGTTGCAGGAAAAAAATAGTTAAAAACCAGGCTGTTCAATTTGCTCACAGACGAGGTAAAGGTCATGATGTTATTGTAAATCTATACGACAGTCTCACACACATTCTGCATCAAACTTGGGATAAATTAAAAATCAGCGAGGGCAGCAAAAGGAAAAAGACAAAAACAATTCCAGTCCTCAAGGTGTAAATATGTGGTTTTAAAAGAGTGAAGAGGCTCATTACTCTGTCCAAATATTCCTGAATTATTGCTTGAATGAATATACAGCGACTGGCTGCAGAGACGACAGATCATAAGTCAGCTGATTGCCACCATGTGTCTGAAATATTTTGTGCATCTTTTATGCCATTTTAGCATTTCAAAAGATCCTGGGAAAGGAGAAAAAAAAAACTGAAGAATAAAAAAAAAAACAGGCAAGGAAAATGATCATAGTGGGCATCACACAAGCAATTAAACTACAGTTTTCAGCTGCATAACACCATCATAACTCCTCTCACTTTTTTTTTATTAATACGCTACAAAGTAACAAAAAACATTCTGAAAAAAAAAATATGTCAACACATTTGAAGCACTTAAAAACTTTTAAAAACAGAGGAGCAAAGGTTCTTCTCATTTAACCCAGGTTTTATACAGGAATGAGAAGCTCTAATTAACACTTTTTAATGCTATTAGAAAACATTCTAATGCCATCAACAAATAAATGTTTTATTTTAATTTTAGTATTTTAAATGCTGCGATATTCACATTTTATGAATTTTAATGCCAGTTAAGGCCTAACTGAAAAACAATTATAATGTAATGACTTTGAATGATCTTCAATGACCCGTGGAAACCCTGTAACCTCACTCAGCTGCCATTAGACCGACACTACAGCCCAGTCACAGATTGCACCCCCTTCCTCTACAGCAGCAAGGGTAAAACTGTTCAACAACCATTTATTAATTGCACCCGTTTCTTACTCACAGATGGTTCCCCAAAGGAACAACAGTGAGCGGCTGGTTTTTGTGGGCGGAGAGCTGCAGCTGTCCCTGTAAGACTGGCTTAACAGTTGTGAGGTCCAATTTATCCAACTCCTCCACAAAGGAAAGGTTGTAACTATCGGCTGTTGACCCACTGCACACCCTTCGCTAAAACTGCAGTGATAAAAAAACTCTGCTGAGTAAATGTCCAAGCAAGTGCCTAATTGAGCAAGAGGCATGGAGGCTGCACAAGTCCCAGAGCGCCTGTCCTTTTCTTTCTACTGATCCAGTTTCACTTTGCTGTCCATCAGCAGCCATGTAGGGGGGACTCTGCTTTAACAGTGCTAATTTGAAGACGAGGGACAGTAACTGTTTACCAGGGAATATAACTAAATGAAACATAGCATCAAGTAGTTTACATTTGACTACCAGATGTGTTTCAGTGAACGTGGGTCAGAGAGAACAGGTAATTTAAGGGCTTTTTGAACACCATTTCGCTGTGATAGCTCCAGACCACGAAGGGTTTGGAGAAAACAAGATGCTTAGCCAAAAAGATCCTTTTTTTGGGTGACTCCTCACATATGTTGTGCCCAGTTATAGGGCTTAGATGCAACCACATAAAAGCTTCATATCAAAAACAAAAAATAATAGCATGTGACAGGCAGCATGTGTTTCAAATAACAGTGTAGGGAGGATAATTACTGTTTCACATCCACATACAGAAAAATAACTTCTCAACTAAACATGATGACAGAGGCTTTCCACTTAAGATATACATGATGTTGGGAAAAAAACATTAAAGCTAAAACAAAAAAATCCTCAGGGAGAAAAAGATACATATTTGCTAACAAAGAATTATTGGCTTTCCTTTGCTATGATGGAGGGTACGACTACAATTATAATAGAATTTACAGTCTCAGAATGGTTTTAGTTTTTCATTGAGGTACAAAGCCACTCATGATTATTATTCCCCCTGTCTGATCCCAGAGCTCCAAACCTTATTAAATCAGAGAGGAGATTCGCCAAAGTTACTTTTATTTTAATTGTCTTGCACTGACGGGTAGGAGAAATCACAGGAGATTTTAATCACTCCACAATCTCAAACACATGCCCTGCATACTGACGGTGCCATGCATCGTTCCAGCACCAAGTGGTTGGACAAGAGAGTTTTCACCAGGACTGGACCTGAGCCAGCCTCCCACACATCGCTGAAACAATAAACCAAAGGGCAAACGCAAAGAGATGGTTTGTTTATCTTCTGTCGACTTCATATTCTTTCAAATTGAGAATATATGGATTTATTGACTTTGGTTAGGAAAGATCAACACCTTTGAAACCTGCAGTTGGTGCCTCTAGCTTGTGTTTGAAATATAACTTTATTTAAGAGACATTGTTATTGGTTGTGAAAAGAAAAGGCAATGTTTTTTCTCTGTAAGGTCTGAAACTATCCATACCCAGAAATATATGTAACTGGTCATATGAACTATTTTCATCTCATGTGAGGAGCTCAGATTTTGAAAAGCTGGATTTTGTAAAAGAAAAAAGAAATTGGATATTTGATTTTTAAACCATATTCCCCAGTACTTTAGTCCAGTGTAACCCAGTATTCAAAAGCAGAGGCTTATCTTAAAGTCAAAGTCAGGATGAATGTAAAGAGATCATTCAGCCAGCAAGGTCAGCATTTTTCCACTCTTAAATGCATCAAAACCTTAAACAACCACTTTACGTTCTGTAAAACCCTCATCAAACAGTACATTATTTAAATCCATTCAATCTCTACTGCATTTTATTCATAGTCTTTGATACCTGTCGAGATAATGAAGAAGAAAAATCTGCACCAGTCGGCAAAAGTCTGGTTGGACATCTCTTTCAAGTACTGCTACATGCATGCAGACTGGGAAAGAAACATGTACCCACTGACCATTCAGCTGCTTCAGAAGGATTGCATTAAAACGCCTGAATTTCACATTGTTCCAATGTACAACCATTAGATAGTTTATTAGGAATAAAACATACAGAAATCACCTTGTTTGGTGTCAAAAACTATACAGCAGTTTAACATAAAAAGCTGACTCTTTTTGGTACAGGAGGCTAAATGATTTGGAAGCACTTGACAAAAGGTTTCATAAATTAGAAGCAATGGTTTTGCAGAAAGCAGTCCTTAAAGCATTAGGGATTAAGGTCCTACACAGTTAAGCTTTCCGTTTCAGGCAGACCTTTTGATAAAGGGTAAAACCTTCCTACATAAATCTATATATCTTTGTAAAGCATTTAATTAATACATGCATGTTAATTGGTTTCTACCTACTGCTTAATGCAAACATCAGAAGCCTCTGCTTTCTTCTAAAATGTCACAGCAGCGATAGCATTGCACAGAATATGGATTATTAATATACAGTATGGCACACAATGAGATATGCTGTGTCAGAAGTGGAAACAGGTAGTTATTAACCGAAGCAGGTTGTTATACACATGATTCTGCAGTCTAGATTGGTTGGTGTGTAAGGGGCTGCATCATATCACACATCTTGAAAAGACGTTATTGGGCAAAATGTGCCTTTATTCTCTCCTTTCCTTTGCTGTACAACCAACTTTCCATCATTCAGACATTTGGCACAGTAGGCGACATTGTGTATGCCAGCTACTGTTCAACACAGATTACATTAACATGAAAAACGCAACTTCATAGCACTTAGAATATATTAGCCAACATCATCGCCCTATGAACAGTTCTTTGTTAAATGAAGATTGGACACACTGAAAACGCAATCATTTGGATCTGATACATTTTTCAACCTCTGTAACCAACCTTTAAATTAGCTACTTAATCACCCAACATCTTAGCACTGCTTATATATTATTTCTTTTACTGGCTAAAAATAAATCCCAATTTTAGCATCATTTAAAGCTGGGCATATGCTGTAAGATTTTTTGCCCTTTTCCGGATGATTTTCCAGTCTTGCGAGAATTATTTCGATCGGGCCGACTTTCAGCCTTATCGTACGCCATGCATCATGTAGTGTACAGGGGGTAACAAGGGGTGATCACCCGCTCACGACCACCTCCCGGTAAGGAATCATAAAGTCGGGAGAAAATCAAACATGTTTGTTTTTCAGTCGGCCGTCACGGGCAAATTGCTCAGTAGGCATGCGCAAAAAAGGACTCTTCTTCCTCTCAGATGAAAACACAGAAGCATGGCGGGGAAGCATCTAGAGGGCTCTCCTCATTTTCACCTGCAGGGGGCTGTGCTTCCCCTTTAGATACTGGAGATTGCCTGGGAACAGTCTCAGAGGAGTTTCCATTCACGCAGAGCTCTTTGTTTCTATCGGCACGGTATAGCATTAGTCCCTCCAGGCCAACAGCTACATACGGTACTGCTGGACACAGCCAAGACCGAATGATGTGGCTTCCCTTTCTACTCGTTTGGCTTCCGGATAGACGAGCCGAGTCCGACATGGTTTTTTAGATATACAGTGCGAGCAGGTGGTATATATATATATTTATTAGGGGTGGAACGGTTCACAAAATCCACGGCTCGGTTCCGTTCACAGTTTCGTGGTCACGGTTTTCGGTTCGGTTCGATATATGTTGATTGCTACCCCAAAATCCCATTAAAATTAATGAAATTAATGAAAAAAATCCCCCAAAAAATAATGAATTGTAATAATTTTTGATGATCCGCGGAAACCCTGGATCATTTCCGCATTTTTGCTGCTTTGAATTTAATCATCTCGCGCATGCTCTCTACCATCTCCAAGGAACTCAGAGCGGAGCGGACGGGAGCCACAGTGGAGGCTGTAGGCTTTGCTTTGAGCAGCCGGTCTGGAGCGCAGCGGGGCGGAGCGGAGCGCTGACGGAGTGTGTGGGATTTCGGGGTTAGCATGACATGTTGGTCGTGTTGCTGTTAGCATAAACAAAACGTGTTGCACAATGCTTGCACACTGTTGCACTTTTATCCACAACTTTCTTTCCGCCGTCATCGTAGGTCACTCTAAATGCAAAGCGGTCCCATACAGCAGACCTATAAAGTGCTGCTGGCGCGTCTTCCAACTCCTGTTCTTTCTCACTCGCCATACCCACACAATTCTCCACAACAACTGATTTTTTTCTGCTACACCCGGCTACGCTGCTTCGCTTCTTCTTCTTCTTGTTTACTACTGGTGGTTGGCTTTGGTCGCAGTACCGCCACCTTCTGCTCTGGAGTGTAATCGCTTTGCCTATGAGAAAATGGAGCAGCGCATGAACCGAACGCAACACACGCGAACCGAACAGAGACAGTCGAACCGAACGGTTCGGACGGTTTTCATAAACCGTTCCATCCCTTATATATATATATATATATATATATATATATCATCCAAAATGCAAGATACTTAAAGGTAACATCCCTCATTTTCCCTCACTTAATGTTAAAGGTAGAAACTGAAAACATTTTAAGGACTGAAGCGAGTCGAGTTTTGTAATATTGACAAAGTGATAAATAGCATTCATCTTTAGACTTCCCAACGTCCTCTTATAAAATGTCTTTTCACACACCTGAAGCAATTCATACAAGTCTCTGATCAATTAATGTGCATGTTAGAGGGCAAGTCTTTGTTTTTCTTTATTAACCCCCTCCTTCATACAATTTTGAATATTGGATTATCTCATATAACATCTTCTGAGACCTGGAGGCTTGACTGTGAATCATTCACACGTATTAAAACTTTACCCACGGGAGATGATGCATCAGTGCACAAACAACAGGGTGACTATTAGCCAGGGTTGTGACTGGAAAACAAATATTTGACAACATGCAGGTTGCTTAGTTAGAATGTCAGCACTCATTTTTTGGAGGAGAGCTTCAATCCTAAATGAGTTTTATGCTTAGTAAATCTGTCGTTAACAGTAACGTTGTGTTAGTGAAACAACCTCTCATTTCACGAACTGATTCTGTTTGATCTGCAGAAATGCATGTTTTGGGATAATGTTCTCGTCAGATGTGCCTTAGAATTTATATATTCAACCAGTTTTTTTTCCAAACAGTATCAACACATGAGTAAAAAACTATGATACAATCAGATTGCAGAGTATGTTGTAATCGTTGGTAGAGCTCACTAGCCAAATTAATAATGTCCTTTGACCTCGTTTTGCTCATAAACTGTGCAACACATGAACTCTCCTCTAAACCACAAGCCAATAGACAGGTCTAGTTCTTTAAACACACACCAAATCAATACATGATCACACCCACACATAGGGCTTGCAAGGAATAAAGCCATATTGTGGTAACAATAAAAATATCGCTGAGTGTTGAAACGGCAACCAGCAGCAAATGCAATAAACATTCAATTAATGCCATTGCCTAAGCATGAACTTTCTGTAACTCTAGATAAGCTATAGCAGCGGTTAACTCATTTTCAGAGCAGCACTAATGAGGCAAAGTGGGGCTGTAGCAAGACAACATCTTGAGGTGACATTTTGGATTATATTTTGTTAGTTTTAAGATGATGTTGCAATTATGTTGAGTACTTAAGTCTCTTCTTTTAATGATCAGAGGGAAAAACATAGGTTGAATATTTGAAAATCGCATGACTTAATTGGCCTTTTTTTTTTTTTAATCAACTGCTTCCTTTGTGGCCATATCTGCAGAGAAAAATACTTTCTTTAAATAACCAGACTGCCATAGATCTAATCTGCAGGTAGGTAGGTAAAGATGCAGTACTTAAAAACAGAAATGCAATGCACAAGAAATGATAGAGTAGAGATAATCTGAGGTCAGTTTATTCTTGATAGCTTTTGTTGCATCTGATGAAACGAACATCCGCACACTGGTCAGCGTGTAAAGAAGCCCCCAATGTTTAAACACTGACGAGGTGCCAGATTGATTTTTCCTGCATTCAAAGGTGCCTCGAGCAAAGAAAACAGGAGCGGCTCCATTAGCATGCCGAGCCGTTCCACTCCACAACCATTTCTGAATTACACAAGCAGTCACTGAGATTCTCCCACCACTTCTAATTATCGGAGCTCTCGTCAGTCTATAATTGAAGCACTCTGTTTCAATGCGAGTTGACGGGGTAACAGCAGAAGCAGCCGCTGCGGTGCACTGGTTCGCCTTTGTGGGTCAGCAGAAAAGAAGGCTAACTGAGAGCACAGGGAGTTTAAAGCCTGATTATATATCATTACAGCACCCATCTGTGTTGGTGAGTTCATAAGTGTTTATACCTGTCTGCAGAGCGCATACAGACATGAAGATGACAGTAGTCGCACACACAGCTGTAAAGGCATTGTATATTTAGAACAGCATAAAGTAATGAACTAGCAGATGTTTTACAGATCTGGATTGGTTTGATTTCTCTAAGCCATTTCATATAACACTGTAGGGATTACCAAGCTCCTGTGCATGGTCTTTGTGTTGTACAAACTGGTATTTCCCAATCTGATAATACAGCAGCCTAATTGCAGAACATTTGAAAAAAACTTCTTAGCAGATAATCAGGTAGTTTTCAGCTCTAATTTCACGACTCTAAGCAGCAAAATCTCAACTATACTATAACAAAGGCACCCCTGATCAAGTTACTACAAGTTCCAGCTAAGCTAGAAAAATACCACTTCCTCAGATATCAAGCCTGCACTTCTCTTTTAGCTTTCTGATGGCCACAGTCTCTGTCCAAAGACTCTGATACACTGCCGCCATCCCAAACTCGCTACAGCAGGTTTGGGCATGCTTAAATTACTGTAAACACCTAGCGTGTATTTTGTGTGATGAAACCCATGCGGGTAGAAAATTAGTGGCTGCTAACACCTCAGCAACATTATGATAATTATGATAAAAAAGTGTAAGTAGGGCATCAAAACAAACTTTTTTTTTTTTTTTAGTAGTAATAGTTAAAGAAATTATAAAAGGTAACATTTGATCTGTAAAGTTCAAATGTCCAAAGTTAAAAAGAAAAAGCTGTGATTTATATGAAAAGAAATCAATCTAAAAAGCAAATTTCACATCTGGACAATATAGCCAAGATAAACACTGTTTACATAAAATTTAGTTATATAATTAATTTAACCTTTTTTAAAAGTATTTAATTGTCAGAATATTCATTAAAATTGGAGGAAGCCAAACTGAAAGATGAATTAAAGTAGGATGATGACGAAAATCTCAGCTAACAGATTAAAAGTGGCGTTAACACTGAAGTTTGGTTGTTTACACACCATTCGACAGAGACTTCACCAATTAACCCTATTCTTTGTGTTATCCAAATGCCTAAAGCTATCTATAGGTACTTAATTCAAATTCAGAGTTGCAATTAAAACATTCTAGTACAAAAGGGGGTGCTGCTTCAAGGAGTTAGCAGGTCATCGATTGCGACCAAATCTAAGATAAAGCAAATGCTTGACCTTCTCCTCGTCTCAAAAAAAAAGCAAAGAGAAACATCCTCCCCCACCCTTAACACTGGGTGGCAGAGAGATGGTTCTACCTCACCCTGATCTGTGCAGCTTTTATCTAAATTACATTTGTTCTGTTAAGGATTATGTATTAAAATAAGAATACAAACAATGAATTGGGGCTTATCAATTGAATTTAACTTATTTAGAGAGTCCTAGGAAGAATGCCTGAAGAATTAACAGTGATTTAAATATTAAAATCTAATTCATGGTAGTGATATAACATTTAGCTGTATGCAACTAAATATAATCAGCCAGAGAGACCCATCTCTCTCATTCTTAGCTGCAACCAACTATTTCAGCCTAATGGGGATGATAATTGTCTCTTTAACAGCTCATTGGTTATTTCTATAAAACAGTTTCCGTTTTTAATGCAAACCAGCGTTTGACTCGAGGTTGGCTTAATCAGATGGAGGATTTAGCGGGAGACTGGAGACCATGGGGCTTTGTGAACCATAAAGGGTCCAACTCTTCCACACCGTGAAGAACGAGCGTGACCGTCACGCCTGACTGCCTCCAGTTAGCAGGACTTTAGTTAGCCTCCAACACCATTTACTGGAGGTTCTTTTGATTGTTTGTAACGTGACCTAAAACAGATGCTTTTTGCCTGGCCGAGCTATGGACAGCAAACAGCACCCGAGTGTGGTTTTGCTGATACACACCAGGACAGACTAAACCCAGAGGGAAACACGATGTCAAATACAAATGTTCCCTTCCACCCAAAGCAGTAACATTAAGAAAAGGAAGCTACTATCAAAGCGGACCAGACTGAAGGATCAGAATTTCCCAATAAACAATGTAGTCAAAGCAATTCACCTCCTAGTTAGTGTCCTCAACATTTATTGAATAGATTTTACAAATAAAACTTTTAACTAAACCTTAGAAATCTACTGAGTGGTTGGACATATAAATCTAATAGTAAAATTCAAATAACAGATGCAGGAAATGGACCTAAAACTGCTGTCCATAAACACACAATAGGGGTAGGAAATACAGTAATTTCCCTGATAAGGGGTTTAGTATAACAAAATGATAATGTTTGCAAAATCCAAAACTTGGCACCATTACTTGTTCTGTTTTTTGTTCTGGTTGCACGAGAGCATCAATTGATATCAATACATTATTCAAACAGGATTAAAAACAACTATATTTATTCAGTGGCACTCGTCATGTAACCATGAAATCAGATCAGTTGCCTATCAGATCATAATTTCAGCTTCAGAGCAGTATTTATGTTGCCAAGTCTGCAATACATGTATTGCCAAAAACAGTTAATTAGTTCTTAAATGCTTTTTATCTGCATATTCATTAACAAGCTAATAAATAAGATAAAATACTACAAACATTGAGTCCATATTCCCAATCCCTTCCACACAAAAAGCTGAAAATGTGAAGCATTATATAGAAACAACATTTGCTGCGTGGCTTCCCTTTATAATTTAAAAATTCAATGCAACACAATGTAAAGGAAAGCACAAAAAACAGACTGCAACAAATAATCTAGGACAGCTGAAGTAAAGCCAAATCTTTTTTCGCTCTCTTCTATGCTGAATTGTAAACAAATGCAACACACATCTATGGGTACAGACGGTTCCCATGTCATCTAAGCTCAATAGGAAGGAAGACTTGTGAAACGGCAGCTTGCAGTCTGTTAATTGACAAACAGTCTGAATATCTACGAAGCTAAAACAGCGTTGCTCATCCACCGTTTTCTGTAAATTGTTTATGACATGCATTTGTGCACAGGCAGCTTGTCAAACAGGATTCCTACCAATTCTGAATAAAAACCAAAGTACACAGTGGTTTGTTCTGAACTGAGCCAAACTGCAGGCGTCCACTAAAAGTTTACCTCTTAAAGAATCCAATCTTGAGTGTAAATCTGCAATAAAAGCATGAAAACAAAACAGAGAATGTAACTAAAAGCTACATCTATGAAAAGAAACCAGGCAATCACTGAGCGACTAATATACAGAACTACTGTTTGTACCATAGGCAGCTGTGCTGCTGCCATGTGAATGTCTAACTAGAGAAAGGGCACGGACAACCATTAACCCCAAATATCTGCCTGGCTCTCTCCCAGCAGCTGCACAAAGAGGCAGAGTCATCAAGAAACAGGGCTTCCAGCAGCATCAATGGTCTGACACTTAAAGCTCCAGCAGCAGTGACACATTTAAAAATGACAACATTGGTTGACAGCATTAATGCAGACCCGATTCATCTCTGACCAGAGTCATTTTAACGCGGTAGTAACTGTCCAAACTGTTTTTTTTTTCTCCCCCCAAACGCTGAAGCCTTCCATGTAGGGGAGCACTGTTTTGCAACTGAAATATTGCTCATAAAAAAGCGCTCAAGCTGGCAATAACAGCTGACAGTAAGTGCCGACATGTGTACACACTCAATCACTGCTGGCATTTGAAAGGCAGGAAAATGTGCGTCAGGGAGCAGAGGCTAGCACGCCGTTTATAAAATAGCTTTTTTTAGTCAGAATACTGATAGAAATCAGACCGTTATAGTCAAGCCTTGAGACTTTTCACAAGCAGCTTTATTGAGGTGCAAAAGTACTGCAATCTTTGATTACATTTTAGTTCCTTGAGAAATAATGGAACCAGCTAATTATAATAAGGGGAAGTCTAATTAATTCTATAAAACCTCTACGGCTGATGCTCTTGATTCTTCTAGTAATCGATTAATCTATAGCCTACATTATTTTTTTTATTAATCTAAAAATAAATACTTTTATTAAATTACCATTTCTAAATTAATGTTTTTTAGAATTAAAAAAACTATTGTGCATTTTAAATGAATTATAAACTGCAAAAATGTGAAAGTCTGTGTGCAATTAATTTAGGTTATGATTTGAGCTCATTACAAAATTAGACAACTTTGACATTTATTTTAATAATCGATTAATAGTAATAATTATAATAATAGCACTTTATTGATCTTACATTGGAGAAATCTATCTCTGCATTTAACCAATCCCCTTGGGGAGCAGTGAGCTGCCATTGCGCAGCGCCCAGGGAGCAGTGTGGGGTTCGTTTCAGCCCTAAAAATGTCCACGGGTGAATTTTAGAATCATCTTAAAAAGAAAATCTGCAGAACTTTGACCCCCAGATTGATTTATAAACATTTCAGCTGCAACATATAGCAAAAGAGGCAACCACATGTTCAAGATCACCTACAAAGATGAAGGGTTCTCACCAACGGCCAGTTCCGCTGTCAGTTCACAAAATGACGCTGACTGGAGGGAGTGCAACGGCTGTGGAAACTGTGTTTTTGAACATATTCACTTGTTAGAAACCTGTCAGAGGTGTTATTTTAACAGTTACAGTGCACTTGTTTAGGTCTTTCCTCTATCATTATCAAAGAGGGGTAGGACTGCCTTCCCCCTTGTTTTATACTCTATCACCAATGTGAGACTCGCTCACATGCAGGTGAACAGATAAGAGGAGAATGTGCAACCTTTGAAGCCAGGGGTGGAGTGAGCATAGGGAGGTTTGGAAGGGTTTCCAAACAGCTAGACTGTCAGGCTGACCCAGGTTAGAGTTTGTAACCCCAGAAAATATCAGATGATCTTGGTAATGGTGCCCTATTGGTTGGGGCAGAGTGCTTGCATTCTGAGAAGATTGTGAGGTTCAAAATGTATTCTGCATCCTTTTCGCCATTAAACAATGTAAACAATCCTGGAGCTGACTATCAAACGATTCCATGGCCATTACTCAATTCACAAGAATGCAAGTACGGACTCGTGTCCTGGCTAAGTCCGTTCTTGAGAAGAACACAGGAAAGTATGGACTGAAGCATGCAGCATAAATATTGGTCAATTGGAACAGAAGCATAGTTGTGACGTCACCACACCCATGGCTCATCTAAAGCTGCATTTCACTTCCTGTTATTAATAGTCTCTAGATAACAACAAATTATAACTTTTTTTCAACACAGTCAGATACACACCAATCAAATCAACATTTTGCCAAATAAAACAAAAAAATAAACATCACCATCAGAGCTAGCAGTGCTTCACACACAGCTATGCCAAGAGATGGCTGCTCCAGACGGGCTAACATAAGCCCTGGCTGCGGTTAATCTCGGAGGTCTCCGGTTGCAACGGTCCTCTCAACATTGAAACATCTTTTTAATTATGCACCAAATCAGTAAATGGGCCATATAGTGAAGCTTAAAAGTATAATGTTCTCATCTCAAATTATCTAAAAACGTACTTTTATAGAACAGCAACAGAAATATTTTGCAATAAAATTAAAACAGGACCTACACAACTCTAGAAAAAAAAGCCAGCACACTCTATGATCCCATTAATTTTGCATGAAAAAAAAATGTTACCTATCCATGTAAAAGCATCAAAGCCCTGAGAAAGTGGTCTCCTCTTTGCTCATGCTGAAATTTGACATCGCCATTCCTTGCGGTTACAAGGGGCTTACAACAGAAAACTGCAGTCTATACACGTTTAGTTTATACACGTAAAGTAGCAAATCTGTTTAAAGCATAGTAATGATTTTTACAAGCAAATAAGGTAGAGCACTAGTTACTACAAAAGTTATTTTAATGCGATCCACTTTTCTATCACAGCACAGCAGAGAAGGAACACTGCGCCCCCATGGCGCACAGCTACAGTAGTAGCCATTCAAAATGTCCCCACTTTCCTTGATGGGCCATTGGCTGGTCCTTGGCTAGTCCGCTACAATTCCTTTTTAAACATGTAAAATATTCTGTCATGATTTGTGGACATCTAAAGTAAAAAAAATATGCACGTCCAGGAGAAGGCCAATGGCTGGAAGTCGGATTTCGCTGCCATTCGGTTGACTTTTGACTGGAAAGGACCACTTTGAATATTTAGGGGATAACATATGGAGTTTATCTTGTTTATATTTACAAACAGAACCGAAAAAAGTGCCTTGTGCACCCTCGTTGTTGCCATGAAATTCTGTAAATATTCACAAACCGCAGTCTGGATAGGCTTATGTTTTAGCTCTAGCGTACCTCCGCAGTGGACTTACTTTTCTTGCAAATTTCAGCCAGGTTCCTCACCGAACAGCTCCGCCCTCTAGTGGACACTACAACACTGAAGGAAATTCATTTTACTCTGAAGTTCTCAATTAATTACCAATTACTAAAAGGAACTGTGAATCAATGCACCATTAATCGTGCGTCGATTATTGGTTCCCATCCTTGTTTGAAACGATTTCTCACTTCCAAATTAGATATGGTTTACCATACATAATCTCAGGATAGCGAGCATTGCTGACAGGCAATGAGAGTGTTTAAGATTAAAACATGTAGGCTAAACTAAAGCTCACCATTAAATTTCTATGTGTGATTGGTCAAGAAAATTCACTGCAGACTAAAAAATGGATGATGTAATTTGAGTTAATTTAACACTGTAACAGCTGATCAGTGCTAGTTTTTTGGTTAATCTGAGCTCACTATATGGTGTTGAGTTTCAGAAATACCCTTCTTCACTAAGGGCAACATATGTTTGTTCAACTGCATTTGCCTCATCCACATATCAGACAGCCCTGTTTAAACAATTGCCGTCACCTTGACTGCCATGTCAACCAAATCAAGGTGATGCAACCCCCCCCATAAAACTACATTCTAGCTCCACGTTTCAACTTCAGACACACTATGACCCGGAAAACTAAAACTGCACAAGCTTGCTTGCTTTGTCCTCAGACTGTCGCTAGTATAAACAAACTCTTATCCTTCACGTCTTCCATCAACCTCTCCTGTTCTAAAGGTCCGTCTGCTTTCAATTTCTCCAGCACCATCAATCTCCCCTTTTAGTGTGTGTCAAGTTAAGATTCAAAGCAAACAGGTTGCCTCTGAGGCATTACATTCATCCGGTTTGTGTCAACATCCAGTCTACAATACTGTAACCTGTTTTTGAACAAATTAAGTGTGATATATTCTCAAATGTGATCCTCCAAGTATTTCTCTCCAGTACTACAAACAGTAAAGCTCAATTTATACTCCAGCAGTGACATTTGGCTTCCTCATTCTCCAAGAAATTTCTTACAACCGGAATATTTATAGGTATAGTTTTAACAGACCACGGCTGTGACACAGCTATCTCACTGAAAGAACATCTTGTACTTTTCAGGTCAAGTTGTTGACTTTGGTCAAGGCTTATTAAGCATGATTAAAATCCTGTTTCAATAGAGAAGACAAAAAAAAAACACACAATGAGGAAACAAATAGTATGACAGAAAGCAGACGTAGCTGCTTTTTGTCACCATGCATGTAAATTCCTCATTGCAACAGAAAAGCTGAAGGCAAACTTAGCTTAGTGAACTATAACACAGGCATGTTATTTTCAAACCAGTCACTTCAGTCTGAACAACTCCCATTAAAGACAAGAGATTGCTTCTCTAGCTGCTTAGACAAATGTCCACACTGAAAATGTTTTTATCATGGCCAATAAGCTTCATAGTAATGGCACTGAAGCCAAAGGAAAACAACATGCACTCCCTGCAGCTACGCAGCGTGATCTGTCCAAATCCATTACGGCTTTTTTTCTCTCTGAACTCTTGCTTTATTTGCTTGTATAAGGGTCTTTACTCTTGAGATTAACTGTTTTTTTCTATTGATTTTCCTCAGCTGAGGCACTGCATGACGCTGTTTATCACGGCATGGCGTGCGTTTCGGTTGCATCACCTTGATAGATTAATGAGGAAAAGAGCAGGGGAGAAATAATGACGATGTCCCGCAGCCCGATCGGATCTGAAGTTAGCGACAAATTCAACCGGGTTCACTGAAAAACGAGGCAAGCAAGGGCATTTGTTTAACAGTACGCCAAAGCTTAACTGTCAAAACCACAGTAACACTCAGGTTTATCTGAAACAACATTTCATGTATTAGTTATTACAAAAGCATCACAAGTTCTGTTTTTCTTTTTTTTTTTGCAATATTTTGTTTTGTCCCTCAGAACCCAGAAACAAAACACTGTATTGGGAACCCAATGAGGACTTAAGTTATTTAAGTACATGAATCCCTGACTAACCTCAACTTCACTTGCTGACAATCTGCAGGCTGTAAATGTTAAGTCATCCTAACACCGAGCCAGGCTGTATTTTGCATGACCAATTTATTTTTCAAAGAAATTATTTTTTCTAAGAAAATGACTTGCAAAATTGTGTAGACATGAGTGTATTGCTTCAGGAGACATGCAACCAGAACATACCGGCTTTCAGAAACCAGTGTTGGTGTAGCATATTAAAGCCTTGCTGTAGACTTCCTCACAGGGACAGGAGAAACAGAAGGAACTACAATGTTTGCATCAGTTGTTTAATACTGATAAAACTCAGTGTGATAAATGTCAAACCGCTTTCCCACTGAAACCCAATGTTTTTCAAAACCAGGTTGACTTGCTAACAATCGACACTTGACTTTTTTCCTCATTTGACTAAAAAGAGGAGTCTGACCCCCAGCTGGAAAGCTGCGTGGCCACTATCCACCACCGTGTGTCTGATGACATCATCACACTGGGTAAGCATTGATGATGTCGATCGTAAGTGCGATGGGAATCAGGAAAGTAAACAATGGAGAGCAACCTAGACGGGAGCCAGAGGGTATTCGATATTCTTTATTATTTCGCCCTACTATCTGTCTGAATCCCTCCGACCAGTGCTGCGCAATGGTTATCGAATATAAACAGAGTTGGACCAGAGATGGATGACGTCCGTACGTTGCGTTCATGTAATTTAGTGGGTCAACCCGGATCTCGTGTTCCCACAGCGTGCCCATCAGAGCTGAGGTGATTTTAATTCGGGAAGCTTGTCGAGTCGTTTGACGGTACGTGTCACTGAGTTGTTCCCACTGCCTCTAAAAGCAGGTTGTTCCCGGGTTTAAACCTGTTTTTCAGCTAGTTGGAAAAGGGGTATTATAGTTGCTATGTTTCCAAGAATATAGACTACACATTGTATTGACTTCAACATAGCTTCAAACCTGTTCTTGGTAAAGCTCCATTATTTAGTTGACTTATAAGTGTTGATTTAGAAAAAGGAGGGGTACATTTCATGTATTTTTGCATCTTTATTTAGGTTGTACAGTTTATACCACAAAAATCACTAAAGAGGCTGGAGAGGGAAGCATAGCCTCAATTCCCCACTGAGCAGTGACAACCCAATCCCATTCATTACTGTGGCTTGAAACAGTAATGGCTGAAAGAGAGCACAAAAAGTGAAGTTTTTCAAAATTACACTTTCTTTGACAATAGTTTTAAGAATGATCTTGTCTGTTTCTTGCTGCACTACAGGCAGCCGTCAGCGGATAAAGACTGATTAAGGCTATCCATCCCCAAAATCTAGGCTGCGTCTAAGCCGAGAAGGCATTGATAATACACCGGCTTCAACACTGAGTGAAGTCAGGTACAGTTAGAATTTAGTCGGGTGATATCTAACAATTATTGTACATCTTATTCCAGTCTTTCATTTGTAACCAAGATTAACAATTGAGGTTAACATCAGGCTACATAATAGGATAGATTTATTTACTTTAAATGTCTAAGTGGGACATGGTAGAGTATATTTGGGATAAATATTTCAGTCATCTTTATTTTTTTTATGCCATTTTAGAAAAATTAACAAACAAAAAAAAGCCTGAATGAAGAACCTGCAGACAAGCTCATCTTTTTATGCTAGTTTAAAATCCTTGTTAACATCAGGCATCTCTAAAAGCAGAAAATTTTGAAAAAAAAAAAACATGTAATACATTTTGATCTTTCACGTTTTAATGGTAAAAAAATATATATATATATATATTGTAAGAAATAATATTTAACATAAATGAAATAAGTTGAATTTCAAATGACTGTTTATGAATTTTCATTTATAAAGGTAATAAAAAAAGGATATCGACAACAAGAGGGGATGAAGGGACATTCAAAGACAACCGACTAAGGCGTCATTTTTTATGACATAACATGATAGAGATCGTTAAAAATAATTCATGATAAGTAAAATATTAAAATAATCAGTTAAAGCCCTTGGACTGATAAATGTGAGAAATGCAATAAATGATATAAAATTACAGCTCTAGATTTTATCCTTTGTTTCTGGGGGCTACTTTTGTTTGTTTAGTGATGTGAACAAAGGTTTTCTATTTCCTTTGCTAAACCATGTGTGGCTAAGAGCCGCTTTGATAAAAATAGCTTTTAAAGTAAACATCTGACGAGCTGTGAGACATTTGTTGCAACATATGCTGACAGCAAGATGAATCCAGGCTGATTTTCATAAACATCAAAACAGTTGACGATAAAGAGACCTTTATCTTCCAGAGAAACTGAGGTTCTAGCTGATCATCCATCCTTGCTTTAGTGTGCTGCAGCTGTGTAATTTGTGGATGTTCTCTAATTTACTCATCAATATCACAAGTGAGGCTGATGTCATCCGAGAAGCGGCGTTATTATATATTTTTTTACCCTCTTTGATTCCACAGATGACAGCGGATCCTGCGCTATGATTAGGGCAACAGGGACAGATCCTCCCACACGCTGCCACCGTGCTACAGTATTGATGTGCTCTGAGGCATTCCCGCACATCACTTCTTCAAAGCCCTTTCATGCTCTACACTAAGCTCAACACAGAAACACATCTTTCTAAAAGCGGCGTGACATTTCCTCCTGAATCGGGGAGGACACTTAACTGCTTTCTTTCAACCAGCTCAACAGCTTTCTGCAACAATCATTTAAGTCAAAGATTCAATTAATTAATTGTAGATGAAAAATTACCATATGCGAGTTGCAGGGAAAAGATAATCAGTGTCAGCGTCAAGTGAAGCACGACTGAGTAATGAGGTCATGTTGCTTATGAGTGGATGAATGAAGGCGGTATTGAAAGCAATAGTGCTTTAGACATACTAAACCGAATAACACTGAGAAAAACTAATCTTCAATAGAACTAAAATTTCTTTCTAAGAACACACACAGCATGTTACCTAAAAAAAAAAAAAAGCAAAAGCAAATGAGACAGCCTTTCTGCAGCACTAAACACTGTGCACACAGGCTATAAAAGACAATATCTTTATAGGCGGTGTGGGGGAAGAGCTGAATCTAACCTGGGCTCTGATCCCAGGAAAAGATGGATCACCAGTTCTACAGCAAAGAAGCAACTGTGCAACAAGCACTCGCAATCTTCTTTCCTTTACCTGGCAATTCACAAATCAGAAATCCAATCTATGCTGCAGAGGCTAGTGCAGAGTTGCATATTCCTCAAGAGTTTCACAGCTCTCTCCACATACCGTAGAGTCCACAAAATGGTAGCCGCACAAACCCAAAGGACACATCTCAGGTTTAAAGCAGATTTCAGTTTTTCAACTAAACGCAAATGAATAACATTACCTTAAGATCAGATAAAACTAATGTCAATATTTCAAAGTTTTTCTGATGAATCATTTGTCTCAAAACCTGTTTGGGTAAAAGGCCAGATGACAAACTGTAAGAACACTGCAAAGGACAGCATTTAATCAAAATACAATTTCTAATCCACCCATTTTCTTTTTTACAAATAAAGAATAAACTAAAATCTATGTTTGCAGAACACAAAGTATGAATTTAGCCATGTGGCAATTTCAACCATCTAATTTCTGCCAATGTCAGTCAGCTCTACTCCTGTAAGCGGCCATTATTCATGACAGCAGAAAAGACCATCGCTGTGTCCAAATGTCCACCCTAATCACTATATAGGGCACTATATAGTGGTTACTCCAATTTAAATGAATCTCCAAACATCTAGTGGATAAAAAAGTAGTGGACTTGAAATTTCCCACAATGCACTGTGAAAAGTAGTGATCCTCCATGGTCACTACATGAGCAGATATATCAAAGAATGCTTCCCGAGGAGAGTCCTACTCGCAAAGCATTATGGGATTTGTTGCCATGGCAGCCCGCCGTCAACATAGGTTGTCACTACCTGACAGCAGCCACTTATAACAAAGATGGCGAAGGCACCATGCCTGAAGCAACGGAGAATGAAAAGTAGTGATCATCTGTCTGAAAGGTAAGTTAACTGAGTTCACTATAAAGTCAACTATACAGTCCCCACTCTATATAGTATTAAATGTATCATATGCATTTAAAGTCGTAGGGAAGTGGCCGTTCCAACCTTTGCATTTCCAAATTCTCCGAGTGGTGCACGACTTTACACGAGTGAATAGAGTGAATATTATTGGTCGATTATCAAGAGGGTGGGGTTGTTGTCAAGTAACGCTATGGACAGCGGAAACATGCAAGAGGAGGAGAGTTTTGTGTCGGAGGTCGTGGATGAGTCTCCTCCGTCATACATTTTTTATTTCGAGGAGGAAAGCGGGGACGAAGTTGTTGTCGAAGAGGACGCCAGGGCGGCAGATGCTTGGTTTGGTCTAGAAGGCTTAAAGCCGTACATGTTTGAGCCCTTGCCTCGCAACGCTGCCAGTTCTGTTAGCTCTACACCTGCAGAAGACACAGACGTCCATCCCAACACTGGGATGGAACTCAATGGTAAAGTAAATTATTCTTATTTCTTATTTCAACCGTTGCGTATAATAGCTGCGACATATGAATCAAGATGATATGACCGAAAAAATTTGATATATGATTGGCCAAATTTAGGTGTACAAGCTGACGTAAAACTAACTGGCCTGTAGAATGATTTAACATTTAAATGTGATTTCCCTGCGACTTTAAAATGTGTGGCATGACAAATGGAGGCTGAAAGTTAATTTTTTAAATCCTCCGAGATCCTACAAACAGACAACTGTGATTCTTTCTACCTCAGAATCAACTTCAGTAAAGGAAGAGTAGGTAACTAGTAGTGCCTTAATGTGGCAAAAGCTGGATCGGGGTGTTTTCAACCAGCCAGTAACTAATAAGCTGAAAATCTGCCAAATTCCCTCATCAGCAGATTTCTTAGTGCATCACCACAGCATTCACATCTATTAGATGCTACAAAAAACAGAAATCTAATAATAAATAAACAACCTTTAACGGCAGCAAAATCAGTTTTTTTGCTGTATAACAATATATAACAATTCACTTTAAAAATGACCAAAAAAGCCTCTAAATAAGCTTGGTTTGGCAACTTCACAAACCAATTACTGCAGTTCAACACTTTACCGGAAAATAACTGAAGGGACAAAGATAAAATAAAATAGACCCAAAAAATCTCTACCAAAGCACAGTATATTTCTAGCTAACCAGTTTAATATCCCTAACTTTATTATACATCTCAATATTGATGCGTTTTTTATTTGTATGTTAACATCCCTAAAGGTATTTGAATGCCCAGTTAACTTGCTGTGCTCAAGCCAAGTCCTTCTTTAGCTTGCTACTAGTTGGTGCGTGGCCATGACATGATGGCAGCCTTACAAAGCCAACGTAATCCGCCTGTCCTGGACTAATCTAATGCCTCAGACCTCTAAACAAACAGTTTAACTCCCTTATTCCGCTACGTTCCTTTTGACAGCCAACGCAATGCACAACATGTTTGAAAAAGGTGAGCTGCAAACCTGTAGGAAAGTCTACATTGCCTACTGAGAAAATGTATATTTATAGAGTGATAATTTTGCAGCAATTCTGCAAAAGCAGTTGAGAAAAAGTCAAAGCCATTATACAATTGCTTTTCCCAACAGCTTGTTTATCACTGACATAAAACTGTTGAATAGGGAAATGGGAATTTGCTTGACTCACATTGCTCATGTTCGACATCAAGTGCTAAACATCCCACCCCCAACGTCAGACTCATAAAATGTGCCTGGCAAAGCTCCTAACACCTTCATCATGATTAGCGCAAATTACTTCCAAAAACGATCCGCTGAACACAAAGTAAAAATATTTGAAAAGAGTCAGATAAATGAAACACAGCCTCCCTTTTCTTTTTGGGAAAATAGAAAAGGCTGAAAGTGTTACAGCGGAGGAGACGCACAAAAGAAGCCAAGGATGCTCAGATGAGCCAAAGCCACCAGACCTTCTACATGAATGAATTCAATTTTAGGCCAAATCCTCTGGGCCTCATGTTGGTATATTACCATCTTTTGTATTGATTCTAGTATGACAAGACCAAGAAGAATGTGTAATAAATCTGAAGATTAAACACCCTTGTAAGTAAAAATCAATGACAGATGAGTTAGTAAAGAAAGCATACAGATTAACCACTCCTTAAGCTTCTGCAAACAGCTTTAATCTTAACAGGTACATGAAATAAACGACAATCATCCTGGCAAAGTTGTTGTTGTTCTTCGCAGTAAAGCTATTTATCTCTATGGTCAGATGAAGCACTAAAATTGATATGCTCTGCATTTTACAGCCAGGATATCCAAGATTGATCAATTATTAATGCTTTTTATGCTCTGGGAGCCATGCATGGGATCTACACAGTGTGGGTTGTACTTCCTGTATGTCATAGAAAATAGTAGCACTCAGATCGGCTAGGCTACGATGGTTGCTCACCAAGCCCACACACTGAACTATAATACCTGCTATAATACCATGCTAAACCATAAAGCAGAAGTGTTAGTTTTGTTTCAACTTCTGAGAGGTAACCTACAATACGTTACCCAAACTAGTACCAAGGCATGCTGCACATTAACTCTGCAACACAGGGAGTGAACAGTTCAGGGAGATGGATTCAATTATTTTATGTTTTTTTGTAATGGTCCAGTAGCACGAGGTACCAGATTAACTTGTAGCTGTGTGTAATTATGTTGTTAGCCAAGAATGCTGAAGGCTTGGTAGGAACAATTAAACTAAAAGTTTTTTTCTCTTTTTTATTGCTTTAGGAACTGGTGGATTAATGTACACAATGAACGAGAAAGCACTCTTTCAAACAGAGCAGGACACCTTTCCAGGCGGTCTTCTCTAGGATTGGTTTGGGTGTACGGTGAACAAAGATGTGCATTACATCTTTTTCTAAGGCAGATCATTTCTGTCAAGATTTTCTTTTATGCTTTTCTTTGGGCAAACACTTTTCTTGAAAAGAACTATTTTACAGTAGTCATTAAGTACCAGAAAAAAAGAGGGGGATTTAGCCTCCAGGCGTGGCATGCTGACTACATTAATATGGCTCTGCATTGAGGATGTTTCACACCCTTTGTGATAAACAATCATGAAGTATTATCAACTTTAAAGGAGAGTTGGTAATGTATTTTTTTTTAAACAATGTATCAACAGTTTGAATGAATAATTATTAGGGCTATCCCAATCAGACATTGCTATTAGATTATAGCAGCCTGCAGCTCAGACATTGGCATGCTGATACGACTCTGCCTCTGTTTACAGTTAATCAGTGGTTAATAGCACATGGCTCCTTTCTCATCGCCACTGATGATTGTTCTTTGGGCAATGTAACTGATTGATCCTTTACTAACAGCAAACACAGGAAAATAAGTAAGAAAAGCAAGAATGATTTACACTGATTTATGCTGAAATCGCATTAGGTCATTAGGGGTTGCGATATCCTTATTGGATCGGAAATTAAAGTTTTCCTGATAATATCAAATTAATCATGCCTGAGATTTGTACATTTTAAGCTCCACTCATAACCTTATGTTCTCTGTTTTTTTTTTTCATCACAGTAGCTTTATTTGGACTGTTGCTGTTCAGCTGGGACTCCATACAGAATTGAAATATCAGCTGTGCTGCTGCCATCGACATCTCTGTTTATAGATATTGGAGCTTGGCCTGTGATTAGCAGAATTGGCTTGGAGCTCGTCTGTCTGGCTGCATCTTCCTGGACGGGGCCGCCAGTGGAGCTAGTTAACAGTTTTGTATCTTTTTCTTTGTCTGCTTCTGTCTCCTTGAACCCCAGTCAACCATAGCAGGTGACTGAGCCTGTTTTTGCTGGAGGTTTATTCCTGTTAAAACTGAGTTTTCCTCTCCACCTACACTCCATGCATGCTACGAGTGAGGGATAACTGAAGAGTCGTCAACAAAAAGCGAAAAGCAAGGCCACCAGTTCATCCATTGCAAGTCAATGACCCGATGCAATCACCTGGTTTTCCTAACCAATCTGAGAGTGTAAATGTAAATAAACCAAACAGAATTTATGATTTACTCTTAACTCATCACATGCAAAATTAACAGGAGAAATAAACTAATATAAAATTGCTAGGCGCTGACTAAAGGTAAAATGAGATTAGTTAATATCCCTGGATCTAATTCACCCTAGAGACTACAGACATGTTTCTGTTTCTGTTGTTGTTTGTTTTGGCAGCCAATGACCACATTTTTTCCAGGATATAATCTTATTTTTGTACATCTCCAATAAATAATTTATACTAACATGAGATCATTCCAACAGATACACTCTCATTGGTGTTTAAAATGAAACTGAAATGTAGCCTGTAAACAAAATGTAATAGAATTAAAAAAACACAACTTCTAATTCAATGATGACAAAACCAATATTTTAAGGGAAAAAAGGAGAGCATGAAATGAAGCCATTTCCTGAAGGACATTGTCTCAATTTGTAACCCATAGGGAGACATCTTGGACTTACTTTGACCACCTGTGATTTTAAATAATTCTCTAAACTCAGACTCCTCTGCTGGAAACTGTTGGAATGCAACTCCAATAGATAATATCTATTGGCTGAAAGTGAATTAGACTCAGTTTGTTCAAACCAGAAACCCTGATCTATCATATCTCTTTGGACTCAAGAGGCCCAAAATGAGGATCACTTCTGGCAATCAGTGATAAAATAAACAAAAGCAGATATGAAATGAGCGACAAATTGAAGAAACAAAACAATTTAACTAAAACTTTTTTTTTTAAGTGGGAAAAAAAAAGTCGTTAAGAAGAACAATTCAGGCATTCAGCAAACAAACTGTAAAAGAGTTGGGGGGGTTCTGTAAGTGACTGATTTCATCAATTCCCTAACACATAAAGTCAATAAAAGCAGATAGTTCCAAATTTCTGTAGTACCAAAATGTCCAAATAAACCACAACGAGCCACCATTTTGTAGGTTTAAAAGTTTCATTAGTGAAGACTTTATTCCAGGACATAATCAAAGCCAGAAGGAAACCATGTTCACACTGCTCTTACAGCCCAGTTAAAGAAAGGAAACACATGTGAGAGGGATATAAGAAACCCCTCTCTGGGTTTCTATGGGTCCATTCCACTCAGGACCCCCCGGGGTCCCAGGTTCTTATTTCTGTCTTACTATTATTTTATCATAAGAATCCATTATGAGTGCACTTACACGTGTGTTTTTTCACAGTTAATAAATGTTATTGGGATAGCTGACTGTAAGGTTTCTTTGGTTAATCCTTTATAGGGCATACCCCTTACAAATGTAGTTCCCTTCGTCCCTTAGTGAGGTCTAGAAGCACAAGATCTATCTCCAGCCATTCAGCAAAGATACTGCTACATGGCTGTACATCTTATTTTGGCATTTGACCAATTGGATGAGCCCTAGAATGATATATTACCTATTGTAAATTAAGTTGGAAAAAAAAAGTTATCAAGTTAAGAAAAATGGTAAATGCTCAGTGGAGCCTTGCAGCAAGAGGGTTCAGGTTTGATTAACACAATATTATACACATATATCAGGGCTGCAACTAACGACTATTTTGCAAATCGATTAATCTGTCGATTTTTTTGTTTAATTAGTAATTGGATAGCAAAAGGTTCCTTAAAAAAATACTTTTTAATCTTTCTGCATGTTCTCCCTGTGCATGCCTGGGTTCTCCCCGGTTACTCCAACTTCCTCCCATAGTCCAAAAACATGACTGTTAGGTTAAATTAAGTTGAAAATAACTTATCAAGTTAAGAAAAAAAGGGTGAAAAGTTACAATTATATTGAGATTTATAAACTAAAAAATATAAGTGCCAGTATCAGCATTAATGCCTATAGGGTTATGTTGCACCAATAAAAAAGTGTTTCTTTCAGAGTGCATTTCTTATAGAAGCACTTTTGCTATTTTTTTGCCATCAAAATATCTATATTTTTTAACGTTACAAAGGTAATAAGGTTTTGTTCTGGATTCCAATAACACTGTTGGCTTGAAACAAATATTTCTCTCTAAAGGGTTAAACAGTAATAGTTAGCATTTACCTAGCAGCTCTTTATTGGCTGTTTAAAGGAGAGCTAAGTTAGCTCTCAGATGAAGCTAACTAACGTGCGAGCTTAGCAGGCTGGCACAGTAACACAATGAGCTGAGCTGGCTAGCTGCTGCATGCTGTGTTCCAGCTAGCCACCAAACGTTAAAGGGCTAACCACCCGGAGCAACGTTAACAATGATGGAAAAACCGTTTAAAAACGGACCAAACTTACCGACTTATCTGAACAATCCTATTCCCAACCGCTCACCGTCCATGGTGGTGCTCGCTCCCGTCTGACGAACTAATCAATCAAAGGCTGTTGAATTGCAATTTAAAAAAAGAATAAAATAAAAATAAAAGCCTCTAAATAAAAGCTCTGGTAGAAACCAGTGGCAGCGCTCCCCCAGACACCCAACAACAGGAGAGAGAGGAAGGGGAGATTCACTGGACTTCTGCCATCACACTTCGACACACCGACCACAGCAGAAAAAAACAGCCGAGTCCCAGGCGCCTTTTCCCCGCTGCTGTTCCCAGCCGCCTCGCGAATCGTTAAAAAATAAAAAATAAAACCAATTCCTCTATGAAAGGCTCCCCATCCAGGGTAATTCCTCTGTATTCGCCGTTTGCAGCCGAGCACCGTGCTTTGCTTCTCTGTGTGGGAACCGATACAATGTAGTCAGCCAGCAGCAGCAGCAGCAGGGGGAGCGGATAGGAAAGCCAGGACACACCGATTCCTGCTGGATTGAACTGAAAGGAAAAGCTGGAACTGGATCAGGCGGAGCGAGTCTGATGATTTTCAAAGAGAAAACGTCCTCCCTTTGAAGCCAGCTGCTATGAGCTGACACACACAGAGGCGTTTGTGTAGCTGGTGGATGGGGGGTTAGGACTTTAGAAATACTGAGGTCATCAGTTCAAGTTGCATCAGTTTAAAATTGCTTTCAAAGATGTCCTCTCATAGGTCAGCAATGTCACTCTGCTGGGAAAGTTGTAAGTTTGCTTAAAGTAGGCATCTACCTCCAGAATCACAAACATAATAACACACACACAAAATGCACTTCATTTAATTGGATTTTGAAATAATACATTTCTTTTCAGGGGCTTAGCTAGATGGGGGGCCAGGGGTGGCCCTGACCAATCAATGGCCTCCCCTGTGGCCATTTTTTCCCTCTAAAGCGCGGCATACATTGTGCGATTTTTGGGGCGATTTTCCAGTCATGCAATAATCTTTCGATCGGGCCAACTTTCTGCCTAATCGTGCGTCGTGTCGTGTACAGGGGGTTATGAGAGGCGATCAGCCTCTCACGACAACCTCCCGATCAGGAATCGTGAGGTCGGGAGAATATCAATCATGTTTGATTATCTCCCGAACGTCGTGGGCAAATCGCTCAGGGCGCAAACAAGGATTCTTCTTTTTCTTCTTCCACTCCGATGTAAACACAGCAGTGTGGCAGGGATGCAATTAATGAAATGCAGTTCTGTCTGTAAAATTGACAGACCGTAGTAGCAAAGTTTGCTCAGCCATGTCTTTTTTCCAAATACGTCGTCGCCTTTTCTTTTTAGGGCACAAACTGCCAAGGCAGCGTGTTTCACTATAATAAGCTTTATATTCCCCTTCTGTTTGGCTTCCAGATAGACGAGTCAGAGCAGCTACATCTCACTGCGGAGCTGAGTCCGACATGGTTTTTAGTCATACAGTGTGAGCAGGTAGATCGCATCAGAGTGTCGGGCCGGACATAAATCGTAAGCTGTGAACTAACACTGTACGACTAAACCCTGCGATTAGCCGTGATCAGCAGCTGCATGCAACAATTGAAAAAAATTGCGCAGTGTACGCCCGGTTTAATACAGATGGTGGCAGCAGTAATACTCTCGAGTGGAATATTCAAAACATTTAAATTTTTCATATATTACCAATTACTTGACAACAATGGTGTAAATATCAGTAAGTAGAGACTGCAGTTGCTTAGGGGCCCCCGACCTCTTAGGGGCCCCGTCACTGACTCCTGGTAGGCATCTTACGCAATTGTAGACTAGGACGACTGTTTGCGGATGTCATCGTGCATAAAATTCTTATTTTACCCACCTGATGCTAGTTTGTATTTGTACTGCAACACATGCCAGATTTCAACATGATGGTGAGCCGTTTAAACGTGACACCAATAGCAAAGCAGGCAGTGGTACTTTTAATTACTAAGTTAATAACTGTGTATAGTTCATTAGACGTTTGGTAAAAAATACGCTCATATAATATGTTTCAAACCGCAATAAAGATCTTAAAAGAACAATGTATTTGAGCATTTTATTTTTTACACTACGACTTGAAATTATGGGTAATCCAGAGTGTAGATTAAAACCATAACCGTTACGTACAATGTGTTAGGGATGAGGGTGTTGCACTTCGTATGGGGCCCACCCAGATAATGTTGCTTTCGGGCCTATTGTTGGGTTGTTACGCCATTGCTTGACAACAAAAACCCTGTGGTTAATTATGCTCATCAATATACTAACATTAAAGATTATAAATACAGAATTCATGCTCTTTTCAGAACTAGATTTTTAATTTATGGGGTAAAGAAAAAATAATGTGTCTGCAAGTCATCTAGGAGTCTTTAGTGACATCATAGATAAATAAGTATTTTAATAAAAATGTGTTAAATAATCAATTCATGTAGATATTAGTATTTGTAAATGTCAATTTTATGTTGAAGGATTATTGATAAAAGTAGGTAATGACAGAACTCAAACCTGAAAGAATTTTATCCACTACACCTTTAATTTAGACACCATGCATGTTTAAATATATGCGTCTATTTGTTAGCAGAGGCTGTAGGAAAGTATAGTTAGACTATATTTTGAAAATATGGATGTTGCGCTCATTAATTTTCCTGTTGGAACAATGTAGCCTCCAAACGAGAAACATTGGATCAACATTGTTGTCATACTGTACTCCTGAAAAAAATCCTCCACATTGGCTAAATTTGACAGGATATGGAGTCCCTTCTTAGACATTTTAACCAGATTAGACCTGAGAGACTGATCAATATTAATCTTTACTGTGTTTCAATTATACCAATATTTTTGTTGTGGTCTTTTCTCTTAATTCTGACCTTTCAAAAATATAGTTCATGCTTAATATAGTACTACAGTCCACATGTGTTACTAATGGAGAGAGTGGGTGGGGTGTGTGGGTTTGTTTTTGTTGTCTCTTTTTGATTTTTTTGAGGTTCCAAAAATAAGAAAGAAAAAGACACCATTGTACATTGGATGTTGATTTTATTTGGACATATGTTCTGAATAAATATATACATAACAAAAATTACATACATTTGTTACTTAAGTAGAAGTATAGATCCTGCAGGTTAAAAACACTCTGAGAAAAGCTGAAGTATCAGATTGGCCTCTTTACGTAAGTAAAAGTGAAAAAGTATGTGCACCAAAAACTACTTAAAGTATAAAAGTATAAAGTAACCTAAAAAAAAACAGCCAGATGCCACTATATGAATTGAAAGCTCAATTGTTCGACTATTAATAAAAATTCTTTGAGATAGGGCCAAGGATGAGGGAGGTCTTGTTGGTCTCCATCTCTGATTGTCCGCCCTAACCCCTAAATCCCTCAATCACTATACAGAGCTGAGACTATATAGTGGACTTTATAGTGAACCAAGTTAACTGACAGTTCAGACAGATGATCACTCAGAGACGATGATCTTACTGGTCAGAATAAAAGCAGTTCTACACATTGAAAATATGTAACCGCTCCCATTGACTCTGTTTGGGGAAAGAAGAGCCATTCTGCAGGACCTTGCATGTTAATTAGATGAAGCTACACTTAACACCCGCCTACTGATGTTTTGTTTTAGCCAATCACAGTAACAGTTGAAATAGCGGCACACACCATGAGAAACCAGACTCAATCTGTCATAGATTAAACCATAGGTTATGACTGAACAGATGTGATAGCAGCAGCTATGCAGACGTCCTCCTGTGTCGCCGTGTTTATTTTGAGTCAGCTGTGGGCTCAGCACCTTCTGCTTTCATCACACCTATACAGTACATCCTGTCTCAATCAATAATATTGCAACACCATTTAAGGTGGAGCTGTAGACGACGGATTCTCCTATCTTTGTGAACGTAAATACTGTGAGAATTCGGTGTGCAGGAAGGGTTAGATTATGGTTTCGGGAGGTTAAAACAACCGATGTGAGAAGCTTCACTGAAGAAGATCCAGTGGTGAGTTCAGGAGGTCATTTGTGAGAATTAAGACTGAGGTTTGCTAAGGTAATCACTAGGAAAGAAGCACAAGAAATATCATGGAAGGCTAAAGATACCTCATAGGTTGACACTCAGATATTGAATGCCCATCAATCAGCTCCTTTGAAACTCAAGCTGATGAGAAAACCACTCAGCCCCTCCCTCCAGATCAGGGATGGGAAACTCCAGTCCTGGAGGGTCTGTATCTTGGAACATTTAGATATGTCCTTGATTTAACACACCCGAATCAAATAAATAGATAATGAGAAGGACTTTGATGATTGCTCTGCATACTGGGGACGTAATTCAACCATTTGATTCAGGTGTGTTGGACCAATGAATCTAAATGTTGCAGGAAACCAGCTCTGAAGGACTGGAGTTGCCCACCCCTGCTCCAGGTGAACATGCAGCTCAACTCATACAACTTTAGGTACCTGACAATTTCAATTTCATTTCATAAATCAGATCTAAGCAACCAATTAACAAAAAAACGAAAAAAAGAATTTGTATATATATATATATATATATATATATATATATATATATATATATATATATATATATATATATATATATATTTTCATATATATCAGGGCTGCAACTAACAACTATTTTGCACATCGATTAATCTGTAGATCTGTAGATTATTTGTATAATCAATAATTGGATAGCAAATGTTCCTTAAAAAAAGACAAATTTACGTCAACCAGGTGAAACTAAAACTTTTGTTTTTCAGTTCTAGATAGAGCACATTGACAGACGAGAAAGATTTTTTATCTTAAATGCAAAATGTTTACATATTATTTTACCTTAATTTGGTATAATTGCTGCTCAAGGTGAGTTGCTCTGTCAGCTAAAGGCATGTTTAGGAGTCTCTATACTGGTGTTAATGATTAATCAATTACTAAAGTAGTTGCCGAATATTTCAATAATCGATTAATCATCTTCATCATCGGATTGTTTGAGCCCTAATATATATATATATATATATATATATATATATATATATATATATATATATATATATATACTTATTGACTTTATTATATTATTGGCAGGTGTTTTGTTGGTGGTAATTGTCTGCTACAGCCTGTATTTCTGTATTTCTTTTTCTGTAGTAATTTATGAGGTATTTTGATTTAAATGCTGCTTTTATTGACCTTTTTCATGCAGGTCAACCATAGTAGCATAACCGTATAGGATACATATCTACATTTTCTTTCATTTTCCCTAGTTTGTCCCTAGTTTAGTAAGGCAGGTTAAACGTTTGGTAGACTTATGTAATGTTGTCCCATTTGGTTTGGAGATGAACAACTAGAACAAAATGTGCAGGGCTCTGTCTGAAGCCCTGATTACACAAAGGAAATCAATGCTGAGGTCAAAACTTGATAAAAAAAAAAACTGGACATGTTACTTTTTTGTATATAGCTTGTTATCATTTCAGGGAAGGGAATCTTTTTTCCAAACACCCAAAGGGTTGATCCTTCCAGATCTGTCACAGTTTCAGCTCTCACAGCTTGACAGATAACCTTTCATGTTTACCAGCTTCAAACGCCGCGAAAGGATTCAAGTCGTTGTCTTCCTCTGCGCTGGTTTCCCTGGCAACAAGGATATGATAATGTTGCCTTTGACATGACAGAAGGAATCATCTCGCTAACAAACAGAGACAACAGGCACAGGGAGGGCTTGGGGGAGAGGAAGGGGAGGGGGCTGAATTAATGGACTCATTTTCACACAGAGGGAAACACAGCAGCAGCAGCGGCGGTGGCGACTCACCATCCTCCATCTTCCTCTGTTGCTTTAGATGCATTCCTGCTGGCAGGCACACTCTGGCTTTCCCAAAGGAACAGCCAGCCTCCATTGGCAGGCTAAATAACAGTCAGTGGCCGACGGGGACCAGAGGGGACAGAAATCTGATGATGGCTACCCTTCAAGGCTGAGGCTCCAAACCAAGTTTTAGCGTCATGCCATCTAAAACCTGAAATGAACAAGCTGCGTGGACGCCATGTGTTTTCCATCAGTGAAAAAGGGGCTAATCAGCCAGCCATGTGGAATCACAGAGGGGTTGGCTCACTTCATCTGATCTTCTTTCCATTACTCCATAAAAAGAGACTGTAAAACCTTGAAGCCCATCTTAAAGAGACTTAATCCTCAGTACTTGTGAAAAATGTGTCAAGTGACTGTCTCAAAGCACGTTTATAAATGGCATAAAAAAAAAAAATCCTTCTTTCTAAGACTGAAGACGGCAGGGACATGAGGCAGAGTTTCAGGAACTAACCGCTGCGGTTCAGACTAAAGTGTTCTGCTGTTTTCTGCCTGACCTTAAATTTATTCCTCCTACTCCACCACAGGTTATACTTTGTTTTTGTCTGAGGTGAAATTGAGTCACCAGAGCTGTCATTTCTACTTCTTGCAAATGGAGAATCATAGCATGTAATGTCAACTTTTCAAAGCAATAAACTCAGGTAAATGAAGTCAAGCTTTTTGCAGCTTTCATGAAGCAGGAAGCAGGTCCAGATGTGTGCACTAAAGGGGCCATAAGACATTAATCTGGCCAATGAAGCTTTAAAACATTTAAGTGAACCCATGCTACTAAATAGAGGTTACATTTTTTTAACTGAATCCACAGATAAAGCAATGTTGGGATGTTGGGCTAAATTCTCGAGGCTTTTGTTTTGTAAAATTAACAACAATAAAAAGTAAACTCTATGTTAATAGCTTGGTTTAGTTGTCAGTGTAAAGGTAAATTGTGATTTTAAAAACTGCCCATCCTCACAGCTACACCAGGGTGTGTCTGTAAAGACTTTCCCCCTTCTTTTTAATTGTAAACACAAACCGACACAGACACAACAGGAACCAAAAGGCAGGCGGAAATCACAATAAAGTAAGAATGGGAGGGGGGGAACTAACTAGCAGGAGAGGTGATCTATTCAGTATTCATTTGAATTAGGAATGAAATATGTCAAGTGGTTTGCAATATTTACATATGTATGATTTTTATCTATGGTTATTTTAAAAAGAGGGACCAACTCTTGATGTGGGAAAGAAATTGAGACCAGGTTTTATTAAAGCTATAGTGGAGGATGTTCTTATTCCAGGTGGATCATCAAAATAAATGGTCCTCCTAATTGTCAATTATTCTGGTGATATGTCAACATGAGGTCGTCCTACGTGCTCGTCCCCGTTTTCCCTTACCGGCGGTGAGTCTGACATAGAAGAAAAATTACAAATCTTATTTTGGAAAGTTAGCTTGTATGAGCGATTCAAACGGCAACTTCAAAACAGAGTGTGCATGAGGAGAAATGGGCTCGTGCACGCCCTTGCACACGTTCAATAGGTGTTCCCTCTCAGGGTTGTGCATGTGCATTTTTTTTTAAAAAGGGGAGAAAATTTCAAAAATTTGCCAAAATACCCCAATACACTTTTAAATTGACTTTTATTCTTCAATTATGTACTTATTAGTTTTCTTCCAAATTTGTGGGGAGTGCTGGCCTAGTGATTAAAGCAGTGAGCTTGTGCTCTGAGAAGGTTGCAAGTACCTGGTTCAATCCCCACAGTCTGCACTCTGGGTTCCTGAGCAAAAGACCCTTAATCTTACACTGCTCCCCAAAGGGATAGTGTAATGCAGAGAGTAAATTTCCCCATTGTGGTATTTGCATGATCTATCAACTAATTAATCTGTTGGTTTATTGATAATTTCATTCTGTCTTTCGTGACTCAATGGGAATTGGCTCAGAGCTCGTCTGCCTGGCTGTGTGTTTCCTGGACGGGGCCGCCTTTTACAGTGTCTCTGCTTCTGTCTCCTTGAACCCCAGTCGCCCTCAGCAGATGGCCGCTCACACTGAGCCTGGTCATGCTGGAGGATTCTTCCTGTTAAAAGGGAGTTTTTCCTCTCCACTCTCGCTACAAGCATGCTTAGTGTTAGAGATTGCTTTAGAGTTGATGAGTCGATGCAATCAACTGGTTTTCCTTAGATAGAAAACTTTGAATCAATTTGACTGGATGATCTGGTGAACTGTAAAGTGCCTTGAGATGACATGTTTTGTTATTTGGCGCTATAGAAATTAACTGAATATAATTGAATTAATAAGCCTCCAAGTACTATGACATGGTGGGGTGATGCTGAGGAGTCATCTCCTGAACAACTCCTAGATGACCCCAGACCAAAACTGCTGTACTGTTGTGCAGAGTCAGAATGGATGAAAATTATTATAAATTGGAGGAACAAAGCGAGCATTTTGTAAGCAGTAATGTGGATTCTGTGGAGAACCTTTAGCTGATTTGAGGGAATTTTAGTGTTACAAGACATTGAATAGATATTTCTGCACATTGTTTGCCAATTAATGTTGACTGGTTGTCTATTTAACAATGCTTACCATCTGCTTGTTGGGAATGTTACTGGGCTGTCATGATAAGAAAACTGGAGTCATGTTAGAGAGAATTTTCTTGGGTTGGAGAAAACAGCTTGTGTAACAGAGGATGGGGTTTTACTTTTTCATTAAAACCTTTTAAACTGAATTAAAAAAAAGGCTTTAAGGTGTATTGTAAGTGTGGGAAATGTGGTCGAAGGTCATTAGGGAGCTGCTACAATAATGGTGCTCTAGGCTAACTATAAGCTAGCAACTCCAGGCTAGCTGTCTGACTAGCTATTTGGCTAATATTAGCCAGTTATGCTACAACTAAGTTATTTATTATTATTTCTGGTTCAATCACTAAAATAAAATGCTAAAATATCTTCATAGATAACATTAGCAAAGCTAAACAATTTTAGCATCAGTAGGAGAAAATATAAAGGGCATTTTTGTATTAAATCAAATAAATATTGTGATTCAGTTAGCTTTGAAAATCTGGCCGGTGGATTGATCCATCTTTTTTCACTTTTAGTTTGCATAATTTCAGAAGAAATGTTAAATATACTGAACTTTGACATGAATAAACAACCCCAGCTTGCTATCTATCAATTTTCCACCATTTGTAAACACAACCCTTCAATGTGTCACACAAAAGATGCATTCACAGCCTTATAAAAAAATACAAGAACATGGTTTGTAAGCCATTTAACCATCACCGGTGCATTGCCTGTTGATGTTTATAAATGCTGCTTTAAACATTATTACTCAAATGTGGAGTTTTTATTTGAATAAATACCAAATGGCAGTCTTTATAGCAAAGAGCAGAGAGAGCGCTGACTGTTGCTGAAAGAAACATTTATAAATTAGACTGGTCAGAGTCAGCCATCTGTTTAAAGTGATAACAAGACAATTACAGCGATTTAGGTACTTAAAGTGTCTCTCTGCACTTTGAGGGCCTAGAGAAAAACAGAATAGAACAGAGGGAGTATCAGACTTATGAAAGAGCATTTGTTATGATGTAATGAACTGGCTCCATACTGGTGCTCTGGAAAATAAAACTAAAGACCCAGTTATGAATCAGCTCATGCTTTTGCACCTTTGTTTCCGTCAAAGAAACCCAACTGGTTTTGGTTTCAGTAATTGGAGTAAAAAGATTTTATTTTTTTGTATTGTTTTTGAAAAAAATCTGCATTTTTGAAACCCTGTTGCTTTCTTTTTTTTTTTTTTTTTATAAATATGACAAATTCAGGGAAGTCCAACTTTTAGAAATATCCTTTGAGTATTTCTATAGAGAATTATTTCCTGCTTTGCTTCTGTGAATTTTACCTCATGGGTCTTCAGGTTTAACCACTCATAAAATCCAACCTGCATGTGTTTATGTGTGAAAGGTGAGAGAGGAACCTTTAAAAAGGTTTTCCAAAAGCAGGAACCACAAGCTGCTACGCAACAGGAACCTGCTGAACCAACCAAAAGGCTGACCTAAGTGGCAACAGTCAACATGGTTTAAAAACAACATCTATCAGTCAGTTACAAACGCATACAGATTGACAGATATTCTTTTTTCCTTATTTCAATTCTTGCAAGAATGCACCTGCCTGGGTAGGGAACCATCAGCAGCTCAGCGAGGCGTAATGAAACATGGTGCAAGCACTCACATGTCCTCCAAAGTAAATTTTAATAGCTTTAATAATCGCTTGGCATGTTCTGCTATACATCATCAGAATCAGCTTTTTATTTGTTTAATAAAAACATGTCAAAACATCAGAAAAAGTCAATAGGAGAGCGCTGGCGGTGTTGGACCGTTTAAAGCTCTGAAATGTGTCCCTCTGTTGCCGTTGAGTTGGAATCTTTTAAGGCAGAGGTGACAGGTAATGATTATTATTATGACACCGGTGGTATGCAAGTAATGCAGACAAGCCAATCAGCTATGCACAGTGTCACATGTGTATTCTAGCTCCAGAGGTCGTTTTAATGTTTCAGAGACTGACGAGACTTTCCAAATCTAGGAAACAGCAGATTATGTTATTTCCTCGCTAGATACTATGTTTCTGGGTTTGAATTAAACCAGAAATGGGCATTTTATCCTTCTCCCAATAATGCATGTTGGTTCATACTGCGAAACATCTACATTTGGACATTTATTTTGACTTCTAATCCGTTAAGATTAGGAGACAAAGGCAACAAGAGAATCTAACTTAATAAAAAAAAGGAGTTTGAGGTTAATCACATCCATTTTCCTAAGAGCATGAATAAATCAGAATATTATTAAAACATGTATTGTTTTAAATAAATTAATTCACAAAGTAAAACATAAATTAATCACACAGTTTGATGTTTCAAAACTTTTATTTCTCTTCATTATAATGATTTCCCCCTCTTACAGCTAATTAATAGACAACATTTAAGATTTAGAATATTACATCAGAAAAATAAAAAAAATAGATTTTTAAAGGAAAAGTCCGGTCAGCAAGGAATGATCAATGGATCATTATTTATAAAACTAATTAACTGAAACTAATTAACTAAAACTGATTTGTTCGCAGTGATTTAATAAATTTAGCGTTAATTGGTAAAAAAAATCAAAATAATTTCTGTTGCGATCAGTGAGTCTTTTTGCCCAAATATAGTAACACCTCACTCCTTTCATCTTCCAGCAGTGACGTCACAGTGCGGTAAGCCTAGCGCCATTCTCTCGCTTTACAAGCAAAATCAATGGGAACTACTAGACACATTTGCAGTCAGCAACAATTATTGAAGATTTCCAGAGGACTTCACCATTGAAATTCACCAGAGCTATAGTTAAACTGACAATGCCCACGTGCATGGCAGTTGGATGCTGGAATACATCGGGTAAAAGTGGAAAAAATTGTAGTTATTTCACCTTTGTGATTCATGATCCTCCACAGACGGGTTTGTCGTTGGATTGCCAACTTGAAGAGGAAGGATTTGCCATTTAACTTCTGGCCAGAGAAAAAACATGTAATATGTAGACAACATTTGGAAGAAGAATGTTTTCAAGATGACTTGGATAATAGCGCGTTGTTACAAACACCAGATACAGCATTGGGACTTGATCAACAGCCGATACCGCACCGTGACGTCACAAACCGATAGGTGGCAGTAGTGTTCTTTGACAAACATGCATGTCTCCAGTAAAGCACATTAAAATGAAATTACTCTTAAATAAAAACACGTATCATTTATTGAACAGTAAAAAAAAAAAGAAAAAAGTACTTTCAGAAGTTTGGGCGTACTTTGGTTGGGCAGTGGATAGCGCACACGACCCATGTACAGAGGCCTTAGTCCTCAACCTACTGTCTAAATAATGAGCCACATGTCCTGTAAAAACTCTTAAAAAAAAGTTTGAATTCTGAATACGAGAAATTTAATAATAGGTGCTTAAAAAAGTATCACAAAAATTCATATTCTAGTAGGGAATAGTAGCATGAAGTAATGAATGAATGTATGAAAGTGTTCAGCTTAAATTGGTGGACAAACTTTTAATGCAACAGAAATTGCAAATGTGTATCAAAGATGACAAAAATATTGAACTACTGGGACTTTAACTTCATTAGATTTTATTGAAACATATTACAATGAAGTTGGCCAAATAAATATGCACAATATAATTTCCAAGTTCATTAAATGATGCATTTGCTTCTCAGTCCTGCTTTACTTTATGATTATGAATAATCATAAAACCCAAAACAAAAAATAAAGTAAATAAGAAATGATGTACAGGTAAATATGGTTTTGAAAGGTCTTATTAACAGTTTACTGATGCAAACAGAGGAATACGAAATGAAAGAAACAGCCTTAAATGGAAATAGATGAGCTGCAAAGGATTAAAACAAACAGTTTAACTTTAATAGGATACATTTGGAGGAGATTAACTGAAGTAAATCTTCAATAAATCCAGGACACATAAAGAACTGGAGTTTTACATTTCATCAAAGATGTCCTCGCTTGTCTTCAACTCATGATCTAACTCCCTCCTCCGAGGAAAAAATTAGATCAGACATGAAAGCAGTGACATCTTTTACTGCATGCGCTAAATTTGTCTAATTTGGGACAAAACCTGGATTTTGACCCAATTAGTTGAACAGCAATCATACTACAGTCATAGGGGAGAGCAGAAGACATTTTATTTCACTCATATTGTGTCTTAAACACTTTTTTTTCCTGAGTTTGGAGGGTGTAACTTTATTCTGGTCCATGCATCTCCAGGTTTTGTTGGAAACAGGCTTTTATTTCTCGATCGGACACACAAAGCGAACACATTTGTAATCCTGTGGCAAAACCTCGTTTGAATTTAATGTCTATCACGTCGCAGCGTGCAAACGTTAATCCTGGGTAATCACGTTATGCAGCCGTTACAGTGCCGACTCCTGAGAAAACAGAAGCCTGGAAGGGACTATTTTACATATTCAAAGCTTGACAAAACACTATATTCTGATATTTACATCTCCTGACAAGAGACGTCTCGAAGACGGATTCCCGGAGGAGCAGGATTTATATGAAAAAGCTGAGAGGATTTATTGGTGGTGTTTCTCTGTAGGTCCTTACCTGATGACCCAGGAGTATTTTTTAGCTCAAGTCTGTTTCTATTGCAGTCTGCTGAAAAAACACCCAACATGTCCATAATTGAAGTGATATGTCTGATGCGTTTGTGTTGTAACTGATACAGTCCTATTCACTACAACAAAAGGTCACAGGGTCAATCAATCAGTTATGAGTGGATCTTTAGAAATGAAAGCAAATTAATGACATTTGTGATAGAAAATCCTATTTTAATTGATTTTTAGCATCTGTTTTGCTTTTCAGGACCTTTCAAAGTCAGCAGTTTGTTCCTCTGTTTGGAGTCATTTATTCTATTCACGGTTATCTGTGGATTTTATAGATCTTGAATTAGCCTTTTCTCAAGGGTAAACAAGCTTTAACTTGGTGGACTAAAAGCACTCTCTGACCTCTGCAGCTCAGATATCTCTGGATCCATCTTTCCGACCTTGATCCAAGCATTATCTCAAATATCTGCATGTACAAATCTGTCAACTAAGTAAAAGGCAGCAAGTGTAATGAAACACATTAAGGTTCATTACAGGAACAAATTTCACCAAAGCTGCAATGAACTTCTAATTTTATTAGATCTATTATTCCAAGGAAACTAGAACATTTGTTATCCCTGTTAGTACATTCTTAGAATGGGTCTAAGATGCACACATCCAGTTAAGTAAAATCCAATCTGCTGTTCTAGTTGTTTGTTTTTTTGTACGTTGAGTGCAGACACTGGTTAAACTGGTCTTAAAGCAGTAAAAAAGCAGCAGGAGTCTACAAATTAATGCAACAGTAAAAGCTGATCATAGACCGCTCTAAACTGCTGCTTTCTGTAAATGTGGGAAGCGATTTAAAAAAAAGTTGCCATCTGTTATTTTATTATGAAAGCTTTCAAATACGGAAAACATTTTATAAAAGTGGCCTTTTTATAAAAAAAAATCCCCCAATAGTCAGACGATGCAATGCCGGTAGAACTGCAGCAAATCCACCAGATTCACCCCAAACATCTTAATTAGTATGATTTTATTTACCATTTTTTATAATATATGACACATTAAAATAATTTCTAGAAAAACATTATGGCTAGTTTGGAGATGAAGACACCCACATCCCTCTAAAATGAAACCATTCATCCACAGCAGGGTAACAGGAATTACTGCTGCGTCTCTGCAGCAAGAATATAACAAAATGACATTTTAAATACCAGGGCACAGATGATTCAAGGAAAGATGAAAGGTCATGATTCACAGCATCATAGAAGGCACTGCATGCCAGCCACAATAACTCACACTAACTAGATGTGTTTCCATCAATTTGTCTTTTGAAGTGTCACATCAGAACGGCTTGAAGAAAACAGCTAAAAAAATAACTTACTAAACTTCTCAGAGAAAAAGTTTTTACATTTACTTAAGGTGGTTTAGAGTAAATGCACTAAAGAGGATAGAAGGACATTTGTTAAGAATAAATTCTGACTTGCCGAATATTTACCTCACATGACTGAGCAGCTGTTTCAAAAATTAAAAGATAATTTCTTTCTAGGCAGCATGTAACACCGCTACTACTAGCTGGTAATTATCAATCTGTGCTGGTTTGTTCCCTCTACTACCTCTTTATTACACCCAAGACTAACAATAATCAATGACGACAACAAAGTTTGTGTCGACTATTTGGTTCACTGGATGGAAACACATCTAACTCGCCTTTCCTTTTTTCCCCATTATTTTAAAATTTGCTCAGAATGTGCAGAAATTTTTACCACTTGAACCCCTTTCAAATTTAAGGCGGTTCCTTATTGAGCCGTGTAAAAATAAATAAAAGGAAACCTATATGAAGTGAAGCAAAATAATGTAGAAGAGTGAGTTAAAAGAGGCTAATTTCCATTGTTTCCTTCTTAATCTTTGTTAGGGTCCAGATGCTCCCTATTATTACATCCCTACACACACAGTAAAGCCCCTTCAGTAAAACAGGGTGCACTTATTTTCTTCTGTGAGAGCAGTTTGAAATGGCCAGTCTTTCCATCTCCAAACATGTGATTCAGCTAAAAACTAAACATAAACTCTCTAATTATTGTGCTTTTGTAGAGCAGCATAAAAATGGGGAGGAAAATCAAAGCGTTGCTCCGCCTTTTAGCTGAACTAAGCTCACTCACTGCTGGCTCGCCCCAAAATCCATCCCTTTAATCAATCTCCAACTTCTAAAGGGTAGTGTTTGTTGTCTGGGGCAGTCTAAATGTTGTCAACTTTTACCAAAGCTTCCCTGCTTTGAGTCCTACCGTCCAATTGTTTATAATAAGCAAATATTGACAATGTTGTTTCAAAAATATTTCCTTTGTGTCGCCCCCCCCGAGCTCGTCAGGCGGCCCTCTGACGGATTATGAGATGGATGAGCCATAAGCTGCTCCAAGGTTGTATTGTTCCCCAGCCTGCCACCACCTCTCCTAAGTGCTCCAAAGCCTAATTCTTCTTGCAGGCTTGTGAGGATGGGGGGATGGGACCCCATGCCCTCAGACCAATCAGTCTCTCAGCAAGCACACAAAGGTCCCGCTGCTTCTACAACTGGAAACTTGGCTTGACGGGGAGGAGGGCATACTGTCGGCCTGGAGTCAATTACATTTCATTTCAATCAGGAAATTCAGCTGGGCATCTTTTTCAGCCCAAATGATGAATAACCACATTACCCTGTTTGCGTCTGATTGAATTTAAAGCCTCGGCTAAGTGGATGAACATTGGATGGAGACAGGAGTTTCAGCAGGAGCTTTTACACCAGAAACAGGTGGTGTTCACAAATGGATGGTGGCGCTTGCACACTCGCTCTGTTGCTCTCGTACTATGATCAGGTTCTCTCTACTGTGCTCCCCAGCAGCTTTGGCTGCGAGGGGGTGGCTGTTGTGTGCCGAAGGATAAAGAGTCTCAGACATCAAAAGGATAAAATGCCAAGAAATAGCGAAGGATAAATAAAGCACAGAAAACTAAACCCAAACCAAGATTTTTTATGAATTATAGATAACTGTAATAACTAATAACTATCATTGTAGCAATGTCATTGAAGCAAGATATAAAAACCAACTTGAATAGATTTTGCATCTGGGCGTGGAATAACATAGCACAGACTACGCTTCCAAATTGGGCAAAAACCAAAAATATGCGCGTCATACCTGCGACAAGCTAACTGCGACACACTGCTGCGAGCGTGTAACCAACCCATTACTCAGAAGACTGAGATTTGGAGTTATGTTAGGGATCTCTGGATCTTATCTGGGATCCGTTTGCAGAGAAATATTTAGATATAATGAACCAAACTACACTGTCAAGCTCATATTTGGAGTTTGGTTGCTTATGGATCACTTAAGAGGAGGACACACGTTGTAAAAACTGAACACCTGTTTTTGGTGCTGAATGAAAGGGAGGAATACTGAGTTTACAGTTATCTTGATGATCCCTTAAAGAGGCATGGAGTTTTCTAATGATACTGCCACCTGTGGTTAAAATACAGAACTTCAGCACTGCTTTTGCTCGCGTTCACAATTGAATAGTTCCTTTTTTACTTGTTTTTATTTTATCACCTTACCTGGAGCTTCCATTGGTGTTTGAGTTGAGCTGAATGCCGGTCGCTTCTGATTATCCATATAATCCACCTCAAATATAACGTTTGCTAGATTAAACCTTTTCAACATGGATGCGCTTGACGTCCCATCTGCAGAACTGCACTGGAACTTCTGACCCAAAGTACATTCAGGGAAAATATGCTACAGGCTTATGAAGTGTTGCTCTGCTCATCAAATGAATATTTTAAGCCAGGCGTACATTGTACGATTTTTTTGCCCTTTTCGGGCCGATTTCCCAGTCGTGCGAGAATTTTTCGATCGGGACGACTTTCAGTCTGATCATGTAGTGTACAGGGGGTAACAAGGGGCGATCAGCCACTCACGACCACCTCCCGGTCAGGAATTGTAAGGTCGGGAGAAAATCAAACATTTGAAATTCAGTCGGCCGTCATAAGGTGGTCGTGGGCAAATAGCTCAGTGGCCATGGGCAAACAAGAATTCTTCTACCTCCTCTCACACAAAAAAAGAAGCATGGCAGGGGTGCAAGTGAAATAATAGTTATTTCTGTAAAATTGACAGACTCTAGTAGCCACGTTTGCTCAGTCATGTCTTTGTCCAAATACGTCGTCGCCTTTTCTTTTTAGGCCATCAGCACAAAATTCCACTAATTGCCAAGGCAGCGCGGTTCAGTCTAGAGCTTCATATTCTTCTTCTACTCATTTGGCTTCCAGATAGAGGAGTCACAGTGGTGCCATCTCACTGCGCAGATGAGTCAGATGGTTTTTGGACGTACAGATCGCATCAGAGCGTCGGGTTGCACAGCGTGAGAACATACATCGTGAGCTGTGAACTTTTAAACACTGCAGTTTCGTCGTACAGTGTGAGCTGTAGATGAGTGCAACGATTGAGAAAATTCAGTGCATGCTCGGCTTTAGTCGTAAGCTGTCAATTAAAGAGGCTATTTTAAAGATATTTGTTAGTAAAAACGTACAAAATGTCTCTTTAAGGTTGGAATTACAACTTGGAAAGTCAGTTTTTTTCCCCACTCCTGATTTTAATCCTATATGGTTGAACGAATTGAAAATTAACTGTTTATTTCAACTGTTTGCTAAAGTAACCTCTGAGTAACAAAACATTATATCTAATTCCTATTAAGGTTGACATTTAGCAAATTCTAGTACTTCCACAGCGTTAATCAAGGCAGACCAGTTTGGAAAACAATTAGCTTTTTTTTTTAAAACTGGGGTTTGGGTTTAATTTTCTTCCCTGCATGGTAGTTTTGAGCTATGCGTCAGAAGCATAAATTGGACTTTAGAAGTAGGGAACTCAACATGACACCTTCATCAATGTCTACTGGTTGTATTAACATTTCACCAATCAGTTCAGGCCTTTTTACATTGAGCCTTTTTGCCACTCAAGCACATCACATCATCTTTTGTGCAAGAAAAACCAACAGCACATGATCTCATGGTGTTTATTTAAAGAGGCTTAGTAAAAACTGCATGTGCTTAATTGTTCAGCGTAACAGCAAACAGCCCTTGTTTATGTGAACTTGGATGTTTGTTCCCATCCGGAGGAATGCCGCTGATCTGGAAGAGAGGAAAAAAGGCCACCCACAGGGCAAGTAGCTGTCATCGCTAATTCACTGGGGGCTCAGTTCACTCAATTCTTGGGCAAGCTCTCTGACAAAAAATAAAAACCTTCTATTGGAGATCTTTACAAAGGAGACCTCTTACATTCTCTAGCTGGGAGATTACTGGGAGGGCTGGTACAATTATGTGTTCTCACCCTGAATGGAGTGGAGCATAGAGTTGTGTCTAATCTGCAACTCAAACAAGACTGAATCTAAGCTAATCAACAGCAAATTACAATGCAAGGCACTGAGAAAAACATAACAACTCACCGTGTGTGAGAGTGAGTGTCGGTGAATCATGCACTGCTTTTCAAACCCTGGTGAAACACACCCTCAGGGGTTGAACCAGCTAAGTCAAAGAGCCATTCAAGACATTTGAGAGCGAATACACACGCATGCACGGCAACGCAGAAACAAGTGAAAACACAAAAAGATGTTGGGTGGAATATGTCAGGCACAGCCGGTCATAAGAGCACTTAGGAGCGAACACACAGAAGAGTTCATACTTTAATTTAAGAGCTGAATATGTGATTAAAGCCCTTCAGGGATACCAGTCAGACAGGATCTCGAAACATTGATCTTTGGAAAACCTAATGTAAAACTGTGGCAGTTAAAACCTAAAACAGTTGGTTCTGAAACCTAACAGAGATTTTTTGTTGATATGGATACTATTTAGGACAGTTAAAGTGCAAAATGATGAGTGTTGCTGAAGGCAGATAAGGATCGAACCAAATGCTGGCTTGGTAGCTCATCAATATGCCACTTGAAATGTTTCCTTTGGTTAAAGTTTAACTTTGTTCATAATGAAGAAAGTCAGCTTATCGAAATGAATCCAGCATTTGTTCTGTTATCCCTACAAACCAAAAGGCTCATATCCAAACTCTGTTTTAATGCCATTCTAAACAGACTTCATTGCTAGTTAATGTTATTCCCAACCCAACAAGTACTTATTAATGTTGATGCTCAATGTTCTCCTGTTAAAAGGGAGTTTTTCCTTACCACTGTCACTACAAGCATGCTTAGTGTGAGGGATTGCTGAAGAGTCGATGCAATCAACTGGTTTTCTTTAGATAGAAATCTTTGAATCAATCTGACTGGATGATCTGGTTGAACTGTAAAGTGCTTTAGATGACATGTGTTGTGAATTGGCGCTATAGAAATAAACAGAATTGAATTGAATCAAGCAGATTAAAAGTGATGCTTACTGAGGAGTTCATAATATATTTCTGAGTCTAATTGGATACTGGTACTAATGTGTTTTTCTCCAATCACTGGTTGTGGAAATACAAATGGAAAAATACTAAGTAACCAAGAAATAACAATAATAAATTGTAAGTTTGTTTGCATGAAACCTGAACAGTATGAACAAAACAAAGAGTAACGTACTATTGGTAAAACCGTTTAGTTCATGCAGGTACTACTGGAGAACTCGAATGACCTCCAGCTTGTTGTTGAATCATGTTCACATTCCAGTTTGCATTAAAATGAAACAATGGAACTTGATCACATCGTATGTTGTGTTCTGGGGAATCCTTTAAAGGAAAAGTCGGGTCATATTCAGAATTAAAACTTCTGAAAGTACTTTAAATATGTAATTATTACATACTTTTCAATAAATGATAAGTGTTTTTGATTAAGAGTAATTTTCATTTGAATGTGCTTTACTGGAGACATCCATGTTTGATCAAGTCCCAGAGCTGTATCCGGTGTTTGTCACAACATGCTATTATCCAAGTCACCTTTAAACATTCTTCTTCCAAATGTTGTCTACGTATTACGTGTTTTTTCTCTGGCCAGAAGTTCGATGGTAAATCCTCCCTCTTCAAGTTGGCAATCCAACGACGAACCCGTCCGTGGAGGATCAGGAATCAGAAAGGTGTAATAACTGATGTTTTTTCACTTTTAACCGATGTATTCCAACATCCAACTGCCATGCACGTGGGCATTGTGAGTTTCACTATAGCTCTGGTGAATTTCAATGGTGAAGTCCTCTGGAAATCTTCAATAATTGTTGTTGATTGCAGATGTGTCTAGTAGTTCCCATTGATTTTGCTTGTAAAGCGAGGAGAATGGCGCTAGGCTTACCGCACCGTGACGTCACTGCTGGAAGATGGCAGGAGGGAGGTGTTACTATATTTGGGCAAAAATGGCCGCTCCCAGACTCAGTGATCCTGATGAAAATAATCATTTTAATTTTTTTACTGATCAATGCTAAATTTATAAAATCACTGTGAACGTATTAGTTTTAGGTATAAATAATGATTTATTGGTTATTCCTTTCTGACCGGACTTTTCCTTTAAGGATCGTCTGCAAAGATTTTGGTCTGAATGTAAATTAGCAGAGGTGGGTAGAGTACCAAGAAATTGGACTCAAGTAAGAGAAGCACTACTTTAACATTTTTTACAAATTTAAAAAGTAGTCATCTAAGAAATTACTGAAGTAAAAGTAAAAAAAAGTATTTGGTAAAAATGATACTTGAGTACTGAGTAACTGTTGGATAATAACACCATATTTAATTGTAATAAATGATGCTGGTAAACAGACTTTATGTGCAGGTTCTGGCATTTTAAACACTCAGATGCATAATGAATACAAATAAACGTCAAGAATATAAAATAACTAATTTGTGTAGAATACTTTTGCCTATTTTTTAACCCACAATAAAACTTTGAAAACCAATCCTGACAATGAGAACTGTATATACGTAAGGCCGGGTTAACAAACTTCTACTGTTAATATCTAATGTTTACTGATTATGGAACAATTTAAACTCCTCACACAGGACAGAGTAGTCAGAGATTTTACTTTTACTTTTAGGAGAAGTGATACTTTACAAGAATATTAATCAGGTAAAAGAAATACAGCAAACCTAATCCTAAAATGTAGTTTTTTTCTAATTGTTTCTCAAGAAAATGTAACTAATTAAAACCCACCTCTGTGAATTATGTTGCTTAAATTTGATTGAACAATTAAATCAGATCCTCTCCTGAAATAACAACTGCGGTCATTTAATTTAAGCATTCAAATATATATGTTTAGCTTGTTTATGTGGAAGATGGAGAGATTGTTACTCTGCTCTACTCTGTTTAGTGTGAATGTTGATCTAATCCTTCAATGTTTTAAAAAGATTTCTTAGGAGGTTGATAACGGTCGTTCTCACAGCAGGTAAAATAAAACCCACACTACACCTTTTAGTTTTTTTTTTTTTTTTCAGAGGACTCCACAGAGATAAGGTATTTTTCTATGAATCCAGGAGTTCCAGTGAAGAGTTTTATCAGTTGTGAAATTTCAAAAGTTAATTTACTGAATCAATTTTCCAGAATTCTTTAAAGAAAACTTTTCTAGGTATGATCTTATAAAAACCCTGCTTTATTGGAGACAATATAAAGATCCAAATCTAGCCTTGAATGAACTGATTTCCAGGTATTTGATGTTGTATTTATTTCAAAATTTGCAGAAGTCTAATCATTTTTTCCCTTTAATTCTATGCTTGCTACTATGATTGGAGATTTATTTTGCCTTATAGTTTAAAAATGACTTAAGTATCAGTCACATCTTTGTCTTTCTGCCCTACCTCATTCTGTGTGGCGGTGACTCATTAACTGCATGTTTGGCTACGTTTTCCAACAGTCTATTAGGTAGCCTGAATAGGATACGCCGCATACTTTGACCTCCTTTATCTCTGCTGAGATCTTGTCTGCTCTCCTTCTCAGCGACCTTCCCGACCGAGCTCCCATCTGTGCTGCATTTTAAAGGACTAATTTAACCCTGCCAAGGATCATATAGTTATTCTAAAATCAGACAATGTGAGGTCATAAATGCTGGATGTAAACATTTTTTGGAGGACATTTTTTAGGAAATGATCGATAAGTAGAGAATAAAAGGCTTTAGTGGATCATCCACCATGACTGAGAGGCAAAAAGGTCTGAAGCTTTGCAGAAATGAGCAGAAAGGACACACCCAGGGAAGATAACGTCTGTTGTTTAGGCTGAAAATACCCATGTGTACAAGTGTTATCCTCAGTTCAGGCGTGTTGTTACACGTACTCAGAAGGAGGATAAAATTCCAACCAAGGTAAATCCTGACGTGAGGGCTTATCAGAAAGTGGGTTTGACCCAAACGAAGACCTAACAGCTTTGAGTGGCTCCTTTACTCCTCCTTTGCTTTATGTTTATAGATGAACAAATAAATAAAAAGGTTGAGCTGTGTGGTGATTGGTGGCGTCTGGGTGCAGCGTTCAGCCAGAGTTAAACATCTTTTGCATTCTTATTTTCCCTGTTGGCCGTTGCCTACAGGAACTTCCTCCCTGCTGCTGTAATCAAATGGTTTCATTGAAACTAATGACAAGGCTGTGCTTTTTAACAAAGTGCTATTGTTTGCACAAATGTAGCCTTGAGTGAGAGACGGGTAAAGACAGGCCAGCGTCTGGCGAGGGAGTAAAACAACATTTCATCTTGTAGCTGTTTAACTACTACTGACTTTCTGTAAATCAAAGCTACATGCAATAATACAAACTGTTTAAAGTCTTTTTATTGCTGTAAACAAACATTTTTGTTCAGCTTTCCAAAAAAGAATCATTAGAATAGCTTTACTGAAGTTTTCTTTCCTTTATAGCAAAAAGAAGCAATTAGAATCAAAGGTCATAAACTGGGGTCCAGATTGAGATCAGAAATGTTAATTTGCCTTGTTCCTCTGGAGCTTCTCCTCCAGTGTCACTCTGCAGCTGATGGGACCAGCCCCTTCTTGGCACCCTGGTGATAGTGGCTCTCCAGCTTCCCTGCAAGGAGGAGGAGGAGAGGGGGGGAGAAAAGAGGAAGGGATAAATCAAAACACCATCAAAGGGACAGAATGACCTTTGTGAGAGCTCAAGCTGCTGATTACAGGCGGCCTCGGGTTGATGCTCAGAGACATCCAGATGATGAAGGAAAAGACCAACGAGGCCTTTTGTTCTACAGCAAAGAGATGGTTTTTATTGACAACAGAACAAGATGTGTTTATATTCAGTGATTTGTCACTCACCTAAATTATAGAACCAATCAATGAAACTAAAAGCTGACACTAAAATATCAAACACTACAATAAACAAAACTATTTAATTAGCATTTTCCATTGAAGAGCAAAGCATGTAAATTAAAGCCAAATACAGTCAAAGCCTCACTTTAAAAGCAATGTCCTGCCTTAAACCTTTATAAAGAAGCAGAATAAATGTTTACAAGAAACTTCAGGTTTATAAACTAGTCTTAATGTTATACTGTAGTTATGAAAATCTGGACAGTGAATTGACTAACATAATAAAAACGCTGCAAATGTTTAGTGAAATATCTCTATGTTCAAATCTATGTTAAAAAAATAGCATTACTAATATAGAGCCCTGTGGAACACCTTCATCTAAGAACTATGCTGTTTTCAGATTCTTAATGTCCCTTAGGGTGGGGAAAGCTTATTCTAATGTTTATTAAATAACTACTTACCAGTTAAAATATTTAATGTACAATATACAACAAAGGATTGCAGTCCAGCATCCATGCTAGTTTAGTTAGCATTGCATTACGGCTAATTGAAGCCATTCTAAATAAACACTATTAACTCCATAAAGTAGATTTTTCTAATTAACTTTTTTCAACACTAACATAAAATTACAGGCTAATTCTTCCCTGATTATACAAATATATAGAAAGCATCAACTTTCTAACATAAACAAAAGTGATTTGGACTCAAAATGCCTTCATGAAGAATTGTTTTATTCTTTTTAAATGCTTTGGTTGGAAATGTTAGTTGTAGCTGCAGAGAGTGACTGATAACCTGGCTGTTATTTAGAATTTTTTTTTTTTTATTTAAAAAGTTTATGCTGCATCATAGAAGAATGCTTGAGGAAATCAAACCCATCAGATTCGTGAGGAAGGATTTCAGAGGGATGATTTTCATATAAATGCTCTTATCTATGGAATCAGCCAAACCCCTGCAGCCACTGACCGGGGCTGACCTCCTAATCTACCGTAACTGCAACCTTTTTCTGTCAATACAGCATCTCCAGTATTGATCACATTTCTCCATTAGGACTCATCCTCTCAAGCTATGCTCTGCTGCTTTGTTCTTTCCTACAGAACAACCCCTGCTGGATTCCGATAACCCGTGTTGACCTTGTCCTTAACGGCACAGCGAATAATAACCCTGTGTTTCACCGCCTCACACAAGCCTCCTGTTTGCCAAACCACGCCATTAGCTGGCTGTTTTTTCTCCAAGTGGTTGAGGCAGGGGGGGAAAAAACGAAACAAGTGTGACAGGCAGGAGCTGTGGTTGTCACTCGTGCTCCCTTTTTTTTTTTCATGTTGTCACGTTTTAGCTGAACTCTGTGGGTAGCAACAGCACAAACACAGTGTTTAGCATGAGCGCTGTTTGCTCACCATTTCCAAGCCTGCCTTGAATGGCTGTCAGTGTGTGTCAGTTCTGCAAGGAGCGAGTGTGCTTAGGCGTCGAGACCCTCTTGGGATTTTTTTTCTTATTTGGCGAACGTTGCCAAAAGGTTATCCAAGATTACTTTAATGACATTCATCTTAACAGAATTTCTCGCCAAGTTTAAAAGGCTTTTTGAAACATTCAGCAGACATGGGCCGGGGAGTAGATCCAGTGCAGCATGTCTGTTAGGGGTAGAAATAAATATTAGATGTAAGAGCCCAATTACTGTATCATAAAACCCAGAGATGGCAGTTTTACTCAGCAGAGCTGGAGTCAGAGTGGTGTTGTGCCAGCATATGCAGACTTTTTCTTCTGGGAAGCTAATCCGTCTAACTCCTCCAACTGGTTCTGTCCTCCTAAGCTTCCTTTTGGGTGCTGTACAGGGGAGCGAGAGCCGGAATCAGTATTGTGGAAAATTTGCTGCGGCAATTTTTCTTGTCATAACACAGTGACATTTCGATGTAACGCTGTGTATCAGCAAAAATAAAAACAAGCTGATAATCAGAGTCAAAACAAGAATAGATGGAAGGAGCACTTAGTCAGTGTCAGCACAGTTAGCCCCTCATGACTGCGAGAGTGTAAAATTACTTCACGGCAAGAACAGCTACTGGCTCTGCAAGACAAAGGTGAATGGATCCCTGGTAGAAGATGTAGAGCAAATTGTAATTATATTAGCTGTTCGGAGTGACTTCCTGGAACCACAGAGGTGGATCTATTTACAAAAGATGAAATGAAGGATCCACACATAAATCAATTAATAGTGATGCACGATATTAATAATTTCAACCAATAATAATAATAATAATTTTCTGCTTTTCATGACTGATAAGTTCATTTTCAATATAACCTTTGCATAATCTGTGGTTTGTGGTGGATACAGCTATGAAAAACAGATTATTTAGTAGCTCTGGCTTATCCATAACAGAAAACAAGAGGTTTTGGCTCTTCAAATGCTTCTTTTTTTCCCCATGTCATCACACAAAACAGTTTTTTTTGTTGCTTTAATTAACAGCAGCAAGACAATTCAATTCAAACACAAAGAGCATCCCTTGAAAATTAATTATTGAATTATTACATTATATTAATAATGTAAGGTTATAGTGTTAATAATCTGCCACTTTTATCATATCTTTCAATCCTTATGTGATTTTGTTTGTATTGTGTGCACTTGCCTGTTGCTTTAATTCTATAAAGTTCCACATCGAGGGATAAATAAAGGATTAGCTAATGTTAGCACACTTAGATAACACATCTTAATGGGATAAATGTACTGGGTTCTTCAATGTCTTAATTACACTCTCTGAGTGGGTCTAATAACATATGTCATATTATATCTACTTTGAAAGTTAAAGGTATAGAGGAGAATGGTCTTTTTCCTGGTGGGTCATCAAAATAAATGGTAATAATACCGGTGATGAGTCCACTTTTTGGAAAGTAAGCTTTTATGAGTGATGCAAACAACTTTTAGCCAGTGAGCAAAGTTTCGTCTCCTCTCTTCGTTTCTGTAGATCAATGTTTTCTTGCTCATGGTTTTTCATGTGCGTATGTAAACTACAAACCATACGAGCAGCGCAGTTGTTTGTGTGTGGAGTGACGAGAGAGCTGAGTGGGCGGGGCCAGGCTGGGTTGGTGACGAGAGGGGAGGTGGAGCAGCAATGCGCTGTAATTATACAGACGCGCAGACTGGTGAATCTCCATCAGTTAGTGCATGCGGAAGAGCATAAAAAGTATCGATCTTGTTGAACAAATTTTGTTCAAAATCAATTCAAGCGTTGGTATCGATAGTATCGATCCTAGGATTGATCCGCCCACCTCTAGAAGTGATGGTTCGGGATGGTGTATTGTGGATCCAAAAGTGCCATCAAGTTATATAAACCCAGGTTCTCGACTACAGAAAAAGGCTGCTTGTCGAGCGTTGTAAATTCCATCACTTTGTTGATAACAGCTTTAGCTTTTTCACCGGCTCTTGAAAAGTTTTTACAGCTTTCAAAAGCCTCCTGAATGGAGACATCTGTCCTCCATGTTGTTGGTGTCTTAGCCTTAGTACCGCTACCAGCTGCTTCTTATTTTTTCCATATTGTTTGCCACTATGAGGATTTTTCAGGTGAGCTATTCTTGTTGAACAGGTTTTGCAAACTGAGAAAAAAAACAAAAAAAAACACACACTAATGAAGACATGTTTGTTTGTTAACAGTCAGCTAACGAAGGAGCCAAGCTTGGGTTCTGCTTGTAAGGTGTGGAAAACTGCGCTGGTGCTGCTCTGCCTGAATAAAATTACACCAAATGTAATTGATTTACAGGCTATTTTTATTTGAAAAATGTACATATTCTGCCAAATCGGCCGATATTTTATCGATCCGAAAAATATTGGGCCTCACTATCATTTAAGGACCTCATAGCCAGGAAGCAACATGAAAATGCAAATTTTGCAGAAGCTTCTGAAGGTTGCTTTTTTGTTGCAGCACAGAGTTTATCTAGCTATCGTAAGTGTTTATATAAGATCAGCAAACATGGAAGACACGATAAAACATATGACGTTCTCCAGATCGAGGCTAAGTATCTTTGTAATTCTTTGCTGTGCGTAAAGAAAAGAGAATTACAAACGTGTGTATAAAACCATAAAAGACCAGAGTCTTGAGTTGGAGGTTTTATACATAAGCCTAACAAAGCCTTGTTTTGCTATAAAAACAAGGCTTTGTTGTGCTACTGTACAAAATCTCCAACTTAATGCCAATTCTGACATTTGAATTGAGAAAAGCTTCCTGGATGGGATGCGAAACGTCTTAAAAACTTGGGAACAGAGTCCAGTGGATTGTTTTAATTTTCTTTTTTTGGAATGACTATGACCTGGATGACTGAGAATCTTCACCATCTTCATTCACAAGAATGTGAGTACGGACTTGTGTCCTCGCCAAGTATGTTCTTGAGAAGAACACAGGAAAGTTGGGACTCAGGGAGAATGGGAGCACGCAGCATAAATATGGGTCAGTTGGAACAGAAACAAACTTGTGATGTCATCACACGCTGGGCTTGTCTGGAGCTGCATTTCACCTCCTGTTATTACTAGTCTCTAGATGATAATACATTCCTACTTTTTCATTTAGTGGGGGAATAATAATTAACACAGTCAGATAAACACAAATAAAATGAACATTTTGTCAAATAAAACAAACAAAACCTTGATCAGAGGCAGCGGTAATCGACACACAGCTATGCTGAGAGAGGGCTGCTGATTGCCGCAGTCCTCTCAACATTGGAACTTTTTAAGATTATGCAGTAAATTACTAAATGGGCCATATATTGAGGCTTAAAAGTATAATGTTCTTGCCTCAAATTATCTAAAAAAAGCACTTTTATTTAGGGCTGGGCGATATAGAAAAAAAGCTTATCGATAAAAAAAAAATGCATATTGATCGATATCGATAATTATTGAAAAGACTTGAAACCATATTTTATGTGCAGCTCTGCCTGGACTTTTTATAATATTGCTAAATGATTTAATTTTAATAAAGAACACAAACACAGACTTCGAATTATTTAACCAACTTTTTTAACCATAACAGAATTGTTTTAAAGAAAAATAACTTAAGAGACCTGAGTTATGTTATTAAATACTGACAAAGAATAAACTAAAGTGACCAGAAAAGTGACCAAAATAAATATAACAAATAAATAAATGCCCCCCCAACGCCTCAATTGTTAGAACTACGTGGGAAACTGCCCAGAACTGAAAATATATAAATATTTTCCCGAAATTCCCGAAGATTCCTCGGAGGAGAACTGCGGCGGGGCCTACACAGCTCGTACTCCTGCGGGTGTGAGCGGCTGATGATAAAAAAAAAAAAAAGTTGGTTGTGTTATCAGACTTGGTTTTCACTGGTTCCCGACACATTTTACAGATGACTGTGGTTTGTTTTTGGTCCGACTTTCCATGACCGAAATACTGCCAGACTGCCGAACTACAAAAACCTTCTTTGGAACAATTTCCTCCGCCTCTCCTGCTGCGACATCTTCATGTGCTCTGTGTTGTGGTTTGAGAGGGCGGCGCTTGGTGACGGCGTGCCTGGGTCCGCGATTGTGATTGGTTGGGAGGAAGTAGTGACTAGCATAAACCTACATGCTAGGCTACAATGAGAAGGAAGGAAAACTGCGTTTCTTTTTTAACGAACTTTTATCGAGCCTATTTTTTTCTATTGCGCCACACGTCTATCGATCGATATATATCGTTATTGAATTATAGCCCAGCCCTACTTTTATTAACCAACGGCAACAGAAAATAGAACTTATTACTTAATACTCTGAGCTCTG